>OZ059850.1:10025431-14825431 GCA_964057195.1 Orthosia cruda | reverse complement strand
ATGTTCAAATTTCATAAAATCTATTCTGGCGTTATAGTTACCTTACTAACTTGCCTATTAGGTAGGACAACTAAAAAGTGAAAATAAAAAAACTTTTTTGCAAGTCGGTGTCTTTCGTATGTACCATTTTATTTGCGTTATGGACACCGACTTCAAAAAATAAAGTTTTTTTTTTCAGTTTGTAGTTTTGTATTTGGAAGTCGGGGTTGAGGAGGTCAGATAGGCAGCCGCTCCATGTAAAACTCTGATACTCAGCTAAATCCGGTTAGACTGGAAGCCAACCCCAACATAGTTGGGAAAAGGCTAGGCAGATTGAATTATAAAGGTTTCCCAGTTGCGTGGTTGTGGAGGTCAGATATAGGCAGTCACTCCATGTAAAACCCAGATAATCAGCTGAATCCGTTTAGACTGGAAGCCGACCCCAACATAAGTCGGGAAAAGGCTAGGCAGAAGACGAATTATAAAGGTTGGGAATCAAATACAGTTCCCAACTAAGGTTATAAAAAGATTCTATTTAAAATCAAATTAAAACGTCTGTTGACCTGGTGAGGGCCGCAGGAGTCCCATGGATGTAAGAAGCACAGAACTGCTCGATGTGATGACGCTTGGAGGAGGCCTATGCCCAGCAGTGGATATTTTCTGGCTAAAACGATGACATTGACGATGAAATAGGTCAGAATTAAAATATACTTTTCTAGCTTCTGCCACCGGCATCGAATACTTGAATAGATTTTTTAGCACTAAAAAGAAGCAAACACGAAGAAAATCATCCTGTGCAGTCAGAGGATACATCTGGTTTTGGTTAGCCAGCTCGCGAATATCTATCCTCCGACTGCACAGCATGATTTTCTTATTGTCTACTTCTTTTTAGTGCAGTCGGGTTTTTTGAATTCTTGAATTATCTTTTTTTTCAACACACTTGCTCGTAAAGTGAATCTTATAACATCGCTTTTAGGGCCATAAACCAAGATATAACACACACGTGCACATTACAGACTAGTGCGTAATAGAATTATCCCTACAAAATTAAATTAGTACTTTTCTGCAACTTATATGCGAGTGATCAGAGCATTTTCTATTTAACCGGGTAATACATTTTATTTGAAATATTTACAATTGCTTAAACTTATAATTTTGAAGTAGGCTTTATTAGTATTTTGTTCACTCACCTTGCATTTGGCGCGTGAGAAAAAAAAGCTTGCGCGCCATTTCCCATAATTTTCATATTTTGTTTTTATCGTAGGTGAAAATGTACTGCACTGTGCACTGTGGTAAATTATTTTAGAAATTTTAAGCTTTCGTGCAGAAGATGAACATTATTGATAGGGTTAACCGCGCCAGAAATACTAAATGAACTGCCTACGATAGTTTCCTACAAAGAAAGAGCAAGGTGAAAACGTGTTTTTGGCGTATTTCTCTGAACTCGCCAATACATAAAAAGCCCAGCTCCCTGTGGTGCATAGTATTCCTGGTGTTTCTCAAACATGGTGTTGATATCAAAACCTGATGGTTTATAAAGAGACGGCTCGGACGGATATATAGGTCGGAAATCTAATATTTTGCTACCAGCCGACGTTGAAAAGTTTTTGAAAGAGGTTCCGGATAGTCAGTGCCTAGCAACAAAGCTACGTTGAAGATTATTAATCTAAACGTATATAAATAATTGCGTAACCTGAGCATAGCTTCTAAAACACGAATTAATTGATTTCGTTGTAGATTGCCTTAATATTCGGTGTTATTGATGCGTGTAGACGACAAGAGCTTCATAATATTACAACAAAGGATGTAGAAACCCGAAATGCCTTTGTCACCGATATTTATATAAGAAGAAAACGAAAGTTGCGCAGTACTCATAACCAGCTTGTGTGTATGACTAGATGTATGAATGTCAGTGAAGCAAAAGAAGTATGTAAGGATCGTAGCAGGTGGCGTTCTGTAGTTACCCTCATCGGAAAAAGGCGTGAGTGTATGTATGTATGTAAACAAAAGTATCTACTAAAGAAGTGGCAAGCACCAATGTGACACAAACTGTGAAATTGTCATCCAAATCAATCCAATATCACTTTGAAAATTGTACGTCACCATTTCACCAATTGTTTTAATAATTAAACAATATAAGCAATACATGTTTGTTTTTTTCTCGCAAATGTGTTGAAAAACGTCGTATGAAACTCGTGAGCTCTGCTCATTACACGCTCGACTAAATTACGCCCTCGCTTACGGCTCGGGCTACAACCCACAGCCTCGTATGTAATGAGCAACTTAGCTCACTTGTATCATAATGTACTATTATTTTATACGTCTTACTAATATTATAAATACGAAAGTTTGGATGGATGGATGTATGTTTGTTACTCAATCACGCCAGAACGGCTCAACAGATCGGCATGAAATTTAGCACAGTTATAGATTACAGTCTGGAATAGCACAAAGGCTACTACTTTTTATGCCGCAATAATGTTCCCTCGGGATAATAAAAAAACTATTCAAGTATTCTTAAGCGGTCAACCCAAATCAATGGCACCCAAAAGCCACTATTTTTCTATTTTAAATTTTTTATGTAGCCATTGACACTCGCAAGGTTAAGAAGAATCGATTGACGTAAGAATAATTAAAATCGGCCAACACGTTTGGTCTCTCAAACGCCCCATAGAAACAAACATACATAGACTGATAAACACATTACCTTCCCCCCTTCGGTAGTCGGAATGAACAGACGTACGTGAATTATCAATATGAATATCTTAAATATTTGTCCGTTTTACCCCATTGACTTGTTCCCTTCGCATATCGCTCTGTCTTCTGCTGAGTCGGGTAATTACTGTCACAAATAAATCGGATTACAGTCATACCTGCCTGGAATAATATAGTTGCTTAAGGCATAAACCTGTAATAATTAGGGTAGCTTGATAGGTGATCCTTTTTATTAGTGTGAAGGATAAAACTAACGACAAAAAAGAAAAATAAAATGTTGTCGACGTTGCCGTAAACAAACTCTGTTAGGGACAAAGGAATTTTCCTACTTAATTTAATATATAAACTGCATATAAAAGTGTTATGTATGTAATAATTAGATTCATCATTTCAGCTGAAAGACGTCCACTGCTGGACATAGGCCTCCCCCAGGCGTCGCCACATTGACCGATCCCGTGCGTCTCGCATCCAGCGCCTTCCTCCAGGCCCACCTAGTGGAATGCCTTCCAACGCATCGTCTTCCGGTTTGCGGTCGTCATTCCAGAACTTTTCGGCCCCATCCGTTCTGCGAGCAATGTGCCCGTTGTGCGGCCTGCCCATTGCCACTTAAGTTTCACAATTCTTCGGTAACTTTAAGCTTTCTGATAAGGCCTATTGTGAGCGACCACGTCTCGGTCCCATAGGTAATTACTGGCAACACACACTGGTCATAGACTTTTGTCTTGAGACACTGCGGTAAATATGCTAAAAATGCTAATTATTAGATTGGGTTTTATTAATTATTTGTGCTGACGGAGAATTAGTTGGTTTTAAAGATGAGGATTTTACTCTGTATTGGTAGAAAAACACAAAATCCCTAAATAGTTGGCAAAGGGCTAAGCAGGTGATGGTTCTCCTCTCACAAGCTTAATAGTACATTATGGTACAAGTGTGTAAAGTTGGTGATTACCGCTGAGGCGTTAGGTGAGGGTCTTAAGAGAGCCGAGGACGGTAATTATCAATACACACGTGTATCATACGACGTTTTTCAACACACTTGTGAAGAAAATAATACTAAAAAATCATTTCCAACAGTGAAAACGATTTGTGATTTTTTTTTCGCAATGGCGGGCAAAATTAATTAGTTTTCCTATGCGCGCGCATCTAACAATGGCGATCGGCCATAGACTAAAAATAATGAGTTAACTTTTTTTTGGCTTTTCGCGGATATCGTTTGAGCCACGTACAAAGTGGGGCATTTCAAATTTTCTTTATTACAGACAAAAACAAAAGTTATATTTAAGTGAAAGTTTTATTTATTAAACACATACAAGTTGAAATTATCTATTTAAATACGAAGTTGCATGAAATGTGTTGCATTTGTACTATTTAGCACGATCTTTTTTGTATCGAATCTTTTTTAAGAACAAAGCAACTCAACCAATAAATTAAAAAAAAACTTTATCTCACTTGTAAATAATAGTAATGAAAAAGTCACAGTTTGATAACAGGTGTCATTATGTGCCTAATTGCGGTGAAATCAGAGCCACTTTATGAGCAAGTGTGTTGAAAAATATTAATTACAGTTCGATATAAGAACGACATTAAATTCATTGAAGATGAAAAAAACCCATCTGGTGTTGTATTGAACGAAGTTTTATATTGTCTACTTAAAACAGACCATTTCGCTCAACTTGCAAATAGTGGATTCAGGAAAATATACGATAGCACAAAAAATGGGCCATGAAAAAAACAGCGTCACCATTTTTCGTATAAACCTTGATTATCCTTCATGATGACACCGACAAGGTCCGCCAGTTACCAAGCTATTTGCGTTGGATCCATCTGCGTCAACACGTCATTATCCCAAAATTTTACCCTTTACTTGAAATACATGGCGTTTACCCTGGGAAGCTATCACACGTTCAACAATTTGCTTCAGAGGAATATTATTTTAAAATCTAATAAATTATGTAACGGTTCGACTGAAGTCGGCTAAATGGATTTACGGGGCAGGTACTACATATGCTGAAGGCTTTATAACTACCTTATACTTTTCGATTCATCCATCAGGTTCGATTTAAATATTTTTATTTTCATTAAAATAATAGTCACTTACTTATTGTGAACAATAAAAAATAAATTAGAAATATAATACCAGTGAGGGGGTAACAAAATACAAAATAATAGTTGGCGACTAGTAAAGGAAATTCACCACATTCATTAGATAAAAAACACTGTCTGCAAAGGCATGGAAGGCCCGAAATAGGCGATGGGACAGTCGCAAGTGTCCACCTTAACGCCGACTCCAATCCATCTATCCAATGAAATTATCACGCCAAGATTGATGGGTTGGATACTCAGCAACGACAAACAGAGTGCTGCAATTGATTATACACATAGGTACATCCAACAAACACATAACCCGAGGATATAGTGGGAATTATTCATTGATGTCTGGATGAACAATAATTGACTAACTCAACAAATAGAATTACTTGTCTGTGATAATTTGATAAAACTAAAAAACTACTATCCTCCCATAAACAGACAAAAAATTCTACTAAATAGGTATAATGTTATAAAACATACCGACAGCATATACCTAAATAGAACAAAGAGACTAGGATGAATGATATTTTATATTCGTTAAAGAATTGGAACGAAATAAACTACATGAACATTTTTATATTTTTATCATAGCTCAACTCAGTGAAAGCCTCTGGTGAAATCCGAGCGATGAATAAATACTTTGCTACTATGAATGTGTACTATTTTTACAGAATTTAGACTGGATAAACTAAAATGCTTGCGGGATTGGAATAACTTGATAACAGCTTACCTGGTATGCCCTATATATACCTAGTACGATACCTGTTCCTAAAATTAATAGGATTTGTCGTGGATGTGCCTGTATTTATGTATGAGGAATGTTCAGCTATTACACATCGTACCTTCGTTCTCGTTCGTTTTATTTTATGTTGGTAGAAAGCCGTGGAATTTTGAAATGAAAGGAATCAGCTTACGTGACGCGGGCGCAAAGGGGCACCCGTAGTCCCGTGCTGCTGCGAGCAGTAAAACGAGAAACAAATTCAAAGGAAATCTCATGCCCCAATTAATATTTTGCTACTACCGGAGCTGAACGGACTGGCGTTTATTTATTTGTTTAAATCGTAACTATTTCACTAGTGAAGGCCTTCTCGAGCGAAAAACTCACTTAACAATTTTAATTGCGTTGAACGGAACGGGAGAAATATTTAACGTGGATATAATTAAGTATGATTAGTTCTAATTGTTTGTTTTGAAATGTGTCTTTAAATCTTTGTCACTTGTGACATATACGAAAGTTCAAATATATTGCGAAGTTTAAGACAGTTTGTTTGCTATATTATACACGGCTACTGCGACAGAGACAGATCTGTAATTTATATTTTATCAAATAAAACAGCAGAAACAAGGAAACTTCGTGATTATACTTCCTGATAAATGATTCTTATTAACCTTCAACGAGATCGCGAGGGTGACATTTATCTTTACGAAACTTTTAGTCAGTTTATATAAATGTATAAAACGGGGCAAATATTTTTTAACGGAGAATTAATTTGCACAAAAAGGCAGAGAAGCCTAACGACGAAAGTTTGATTAATAAACAAAATAAGGTTTGGCTTGACTGGACTTTCCATTGTAAATTTCTCTAATTGTATTGATTTAAGCGCTACCCCGTGCTTCTACTAGATACCTAAAAAAACGCTTTGAAACGAACGTCGACGTACCTATATCATAAAAACTATTTAGGCCAGTCATTGCAAAAAACATCGTAGATCACAAAAAAATTGCACTGTAGATACTGATTTTGAGAAAGACCCTTATCGTAAGGTTATTTTGAGATCGCATAAGTGACAGATGTATATAAATCATATACATCTGTCCATTACACACACTCAAAATAATCTTACTCTAAGAGCTTATGGTAAGCCCCAGTGCTAACTACGAGGTGCTCGAAAAACTTTGACTTTTCAATTTTTGGCATACAATATCTAAAAGGTGAAAAAAAAGGTGAAGGTAAAATTTACAACAAATTAAGTGTAACCGAAGCTCTTTAGGTCCAATAGATCTAAGTAAGTAGACTTAAAACATACCTTGTGTATTTGCCCAAAAACTTCGAAATTCTAGTTTTAGACGTCGCGTCGTCCGAGCAGGATATCGGCTCAATAGAAATGCTCCTGTAAAAAGCAGGACTGAAACAATCTGCTCTCTGCAAATAGACTTTTTTGTAATATGCACAGTATAGAAGTATTTTTTTTTCATTTTTTTTTTTTTTTTTCAATTTTTTTTTTTATTTCACATATGCCTACATGGGCACTTATAAAACGTCGACAAAAGGTGCACGGTTCGGGTTGGTCGTTTCCTATGGAGAAGAACCGGCAAGAAACTCCATGGTTACTCTTTTAAAAATGGTTTGGTTTTACAATATTTCCATGTTACAGCATTAGTACTTAGATATGGGGGGACAACGCAGGCCCGACTTATGACAATAAGTCGTAAGAAACTTAAAACAATTAAAATAAAAAGATTATATATTAAATAAAAAAGTTAACAAATGTTAACTAGCATCAAAAATAAGTATAACAAGACTAAATTTAACGTGTGGCACAAATGTTGTTATCAGTGCTGTAACTATTCATAGCAAAGGGCTATAAAGATGATTGAAAACCATTGTAAAGAGTCTAATTAAAAGAAGGAAAGAAAAAATGAGATTGAGAATAGTTAGAGACATCCACTTATTTGTGCCGTTTACAAGTTACCAGGGAAGTAAAAGCCAAAATCAGAAAAATACCTGAAATCAGTGCAGTGCAATTATTTGCAACCTAATTCGATATTTGTGACTATGATAACTGGTGTAATTTGGCTTAAGAGAGAATTATACTATGTAAACTTTTTTCCAATTCTGTTATACCTACGTATCGTTACACTACAATACAAGTAAGTACGCAGCAAATACATAGTGTATCTCGCCACAAACTTAGGCATTTGCAAGGCCATTGCGTGTAAGCTTCAGTTGGTTTAATATCTCCACAGAGACCTGTAAATATCCATTACAAGTTTCACTAACTGGCTAAGAGACTACTAGTTAGCCAATAACGCGCACGCCTTATTTTGCGTTGTCCGGGTATATCATGACAACTTACCCACCTACGTCGTGTAAATTATCATAGGACTAAATCTATACCACTAAAAAGAGGAAATAATTTTTTTGTTTGTTTGTACCAAATAGGCTCCGAAACTACAGGACCGATTTAAAAAAATCTTTCACCAAAAGAAAGCTACATTATTCCTGAGGCTATTTTATCCCGAATACGGCTCCTGTGGGGTGTTCCACGGGAGCGAAGCCGCGGGGAACAGCTAGTATAAATTATAAAACCGGCCAAGTGCGATTCGGACTCGCGCACGAAGAGTTCCGTACTTGGTAAATTGCGGTTTACGATTTATGGCGTATTAAAAAATAAACTACTTACTAGATCTCGTGCAAACCAATTTTCGGTGGAAAAATACATAGTTAATGTACATCAGATATTTTTTTTTTGTTTTATCATTCTCTTATTTTAGAAGTTACAGGGGGGAAGGGACACATTTTACCACTTTGGAAGTGTCTCCAACTATACAGTTTTTTTTCATCAAACCCATACGTGTGGGTTTGATGGAAAAAAAAAATGAATTTCAGTTCTAAGTATGGGGTTCTAAGTTATACATTTTTTTTCTTTTTTTGTGTGAAAATCTTAATGCGGTTCACAGAATATATCTACTTACCAAGTTTCATTAGCATAGTTCTTATAGTTTAGGAAAAAAGTGGCTGTGACATACGGACGGACAGACAGACAGACATGACGAATCCATAAGGGTTCCGTTTTTTGCCATTTGGCTACGGAACCCTAATAATGTAAGTTTCAGGGTGTTACCAAGGCAATCGTTCGTTGGAAGTAGCGATCAGACGGACAGTCGATCCTAGGCCTCGTTTGCGGAGACGCGGGGAGTCGCGCGTCATTTTCAGCGTGGCGTCTCGCGGTGCGTCGCTTCTTCGAAAACGCCAACGCTTCTTGGTCTATACTACTCTCGTACAATATATGATTTTAAGCTGAAGAATTAATATTACAAAAATAAATAATTATTATTATTAATATTACTCTCATACAATACAACGCCATAATTACTTTTGAATTTAGTTAGTGCAGCTGTGCGTTACGCGCCGACCACCGCGGCGCGCGACGCCCCGCGTCTCCAGAAAGGAGACCTAATGTCTTTTTTTTTTTTTTATCTAATATAGGCTCGCGCTTGACCACTATCTCACCTGATAGTAAGCGATGATGTGGTCGATGGTGGAGCACGCTTGCCTAGAAGTAACCTATTCACTCTTGACATAAAGACCCCTAGATTGTAGCTATCGGGAAACACAGACTCCGGCAGGGAATTCCACACCTTAGCTGTACGCATAATAAAAGTATTCCCAAAACGTTTAGTGCGTATGGGTGGGATGTCCACCATATATCGATGACGCATCGCCGTACGTCTGATAGTCCGATGATGGAACGGGCTGGGTGGAATTAAATCATGCAATTCCATCGCACACTCCCCGAAATGTAACCGATAAAAAACCGACAAGCTGGCAACTCGGCGACGATGTTCAAGGCTCTGGAGCTTTGACTTAACCAGTGCCTCATCGCTGATGAGTCTCTTGGCCCGCTTTTCGATCGACTCCAGTGCATCAAGCTGGTATTTGGCAGATCCGTCCCAGAGATGAGAACAGTACTCCATGCATGATCGAACTTGCGCTTGATACAAGCTGAGCAGCTGTTCTGGCGTGAAATACCTTCTCATCTTTGCAAGGATCCCCAGCTTTTTGGCGGCCAGCTGAGCCTTTGCCTCAATGTATGGCCCAAAATTGAGAGTCGATGTCAACGTAACGCCAAGAAGCTCAAGATGGTCAGCTATTGGCACGGTCACATCTCGGAAAGTTGGAGCCGGGTGAAATTTACTCTTTTTTGCGGAAAAAAGACACGCCTGGGTTTTAGCAGCATTAAACCTGACCAGATTGGCATCGCCCCATTCGGAGACTGCCTGCAAGGACAGGTTTAAGCGCTCCACCATGGCCTCCCGGAGAGACTGGATCTGAGGCCCGGTAGCACGAGCGTTGGACAAGTATCTCTCAGTAACGGTGCTGTCGTCTGCATACCCAAAGGTGCAGGTTTTAGCAGATCGTTAATGTGCAGCAAGAATAAAGTTGCCGAGAGTACCGACCCCTGAGGGACCCCGGCATTAATATCCAAGTAGTCCGACGAGCAGCCATCGATAACCACTCGAATGGACCGATCTCTCAGGAAGTCTGCAATCCAATCACACAGACCACCGGGCAAACCGAATGAAGGAAGCTTAGCAATAAGGCTTTCGTGCCAGACCCTATCAAAAGCCTTCGAGAAGTCTAGGGAGACGGCAAGCGCTTCCCCGTGCCTCTCGATGGCCTCACTCCAGATGTGAATGGCATACGCTAGAAGATCCCCAGTAGACCGATTTCGGCGGAAGCCGAAGCCGAAGCCCACGGACGTCCTTTTGATGGATACGAATGTCCGACATACTCGTCTCGCATCCATCAGGAGGAGGAGGGGGCCGCGAATCACCAGGATTCAGACGTGAAGATTCCGCAAAAAGAGAGGCAAATAAATTTGCTTTCTCCTCAGCGGAGTGGGCCAGTGACCCGTCGGGTTTCAGCAGTGGTGGCAGTGAGGGACGGCAGAAGTTCGACTCGACCGACTTAGCCAGAGACCAAAACGCTTTACTACCTGCTGGGTAAGAAGCAAGTTTGGTCCCTATTCGGCCAATGTGATCGAACCGAGCCCTTCGCAACACCATCTTGCAGGACTTGGCAGCCCTGTTGAAGGCCTTCTTCTTCTGACCCACGTCACTCGCCTTACGCGATCGAGCGTCGACCCAAGCCAGGTACGCCCCATGTTTAAGCGCGTCGGCGCGCTTACATTCGGCGCCAAACCATGGCCGGTCTTCGCTAGACATTGATACGTCAGTGAACGGAATGTAGTACTCCATTCCCCGACACAACACATCCGTCACGGCATCCGCACACGACGATGGATCAGTCGAAGAAAAGCAAGTAGGCTGCCAAGGATAGCATGCGAAGAAAGATCGCATGCCATCCCAATCTGCCGACCTGTACCGCCAAACCCGCCGGATGCCCCTTGGGCTGGGATCGGGCGGGGAATAGACGGACACAGACTTCACCAGACAGTGGTCGGAACTACCCAATGGTGATGCTATCGACACAGAGTATCTGTCTGGATCTGTTGTCAGCAGAAGGTCCAAGCAATTCGCCGTGTGCGAATCAACATCCGGTACCCTCGTTGCCCCCTGGACCAGCTGGGTGAGGTTTAGCGCTAGCGCAAGCTTACGCATCTCCCGTCCAGCATGATCAGTGCACTGGTATGGGAAGAGCCACTCCTGGTGGTGGGCATTAAAGTCCCCCAGTAACACTAATTGGGCAGAAGGGTACCGCTGCTGTGCTGCATCAGCCGCCTCACTGAGGTACTCTGTGAGCCTGGTTGCCTCCTGATCTCCACTGTGCGAACGGTAGACACAGGCGTAGGTAATTTTATCCAGACCTGTGTCCACCAGAACCCAGAGCGTTGTGAATCTTGAGTCCTCAAGGTTACGGAGACGCCGATAGCAAAGATCGTCACGGGCGTACATACATACGCCCGCCCGTGGTCTAAAATTGTGCTCCAGGGTGAACCCTGGGTAAGACAGGTACGACACGTCTGACGGACTCGCTATCTGCGTCTCCGTAAGGAAAAACAGCGCTGGTTTCTCAGTCTCCAGGTGGTAGTGGACTGCAGAGAGATTTGAGTGCAGACCCCTAATAAAATAGTCTTCGATCGGCTGATGTAGTAACACCCTATAATGACCCTAAATATACCAATTTTTTAATTTATATTACACTAGTGTGCTGTGTGGTAATAATAATAATTCATGATTTCACTACTTTCTTATTCAAACCTATGTTTGTTCGCATAAGTATAACCTATCATCACCTAATCGAAAAGTCTACATTATATTTAAATAAGACCTCAACTTTGAAAAACAAAAGAAGAAATAAAGCTAGAAATGTCTGTTGGCTTCAATTACCTCTACCCGTGAGTGCAAGCGTAGCAAGATAACCGGTAACGGGGCCGGCTGAGCAGGAGGCTGGCAGGCAGGCTTATAACCGCGCAAGATGCGAGTGTCAGAGCACCCGGGGCTGACAATTAGTGCACTGCGGCCCTCAGACGGCCCTCCGCCGACTTTCGCCGAGTTGAAACTAAACGCGACGGAATCACTCTTCACGGACTCGACACTCGCAAGACGCACGCCAGTTATAAATGTTGCAATTTTAATGTGGTGACAAAAACAGTTCTTACTTTGAAACTACTGTGCTAGCGCTGTAACAGTGCACATGCATACATGACGTTTTTGTGCAAGACACGTCTTGATCTGCCTTTGACACTGGTACCTTGCTTTGTTGTCTCAGGCTACTGAATGTCCGCTGGATTTTACATATTCTCTTACCTACAACGACTAGGTATACTTATACCTACAATTCTAGTAAAAAAAATAATAACTAAAGTAAACGTGTACGTTGTTAAGTGGGTATTTTTCTTTTACAAATGCAGCTTTGTCTTCTATTTAATTAAACTAAGTATAAAGAACAAAAAAATAAAGACCCCATCCCTTTTAGCTTCAATATAAACACAAAGAACGAAGTCGTTTGATCTGAACAATGTCTTTTGTTGGCTACGAATGTTAATCAGAGACTTCACCGCATGGCCATCATTTTGAAGACGACAATAATTAAAAAATATAGCTAATTATCTTTTGGAGTGAAGCCAAAATTATATTTTTAGAAGAATAAAATACATATCAGAAATCACTACTTAAATAAATAAAGTAAACATCCCATTGTTTCAAACTTATCCGACCGATCAATAGCAAAATATTTCAGAGCTGTGCTGCTTTTAAAACCAAAAGATATTATTTCTCCGATATACCCAACAGCTATTTCTGTTTTGAATGAATATTTGATTTTAGAACAGGAGCCGGCAGTGGAGGCTGAGAAGTAAGAAGGCAGAGTCTATATCGAGCAAATCGGAAGCTACATCTGCTTCCTAATTGGACAGCAGCAATGTTAGCTTCGTTCAAACTAAGTTGAACCTATTTTTGTATTGCTCGTACTACGATCGTCTGACTTCGCGTAAGCAGCTGTTTATCGTAAAGCATTTATCTACTTTATCTTAGTTAGAGTATTGACTCTACCTAAGATAAAATAGAGAAGAATTAAGGATTATTTTCTATCAACATGACTCATTAATTTATGTATTTACAATTGTAATATTTTAGTTTTGTAATAAATAGGTATATATTATGTTTATGTATTGTGTGTTGCACACGTATTTGTTTAGTTTATTTAGTGAGTAAGTATTTAAAATTGTTAAGAGTTTTTAATAAGCTTTTGTTGTGCACATGGATGTACTATCCTCAAATGCCTATTACTCTATAATCTCGCCTTTGTACATAAACTGTCATATTATATTTGTATGTTTCTATGTTTTGGGTATAATAAAGAATAAGAATAAGGAATAGCCATTTTGAATATAGGTCAAATCAAGGGTCAAAAGTGCAGTCTTACTCTCCCAAATCTCAACTGGCTTGTTTTTGTAGAATAAGTTAAATTATCCACAACTGATTTAGAAATAGAAGATATAGAAATTAAAGTATAGATATTAGATAGTGTGACTGCACTTTTGACCCTTAGCTGTACAATGTTTCCTAACAAAGTGAGCTACCCTCTACTCAACAACAAAAATCTTTTTTACAAAAATTACAACCGACTTCCAAACAAAAACACTACAATGTCAAAAATAAATTCAATTTCGGAAGTCGGTGTTCCTGTTTTCGTTTTTTGACACTGACTTCCGAAATTGAAGTTATTTTTGACTTTGTTGTGTTTTTGTTTGGCTGCGGTTGTAATTTTTTTTTAAAGATTTTTTTATTTTTCACTTTTTAGTTTTTTAGGTACATAATGTACTAGTTCTAAAGGCTAGCTACCTTTAATGCCCAAAGTGAAGCCAGAATAGATCAACCCAATAACATGAAACTTAAACAAAACTGTGGAATTAGAGTATACCAGTCTGAACTGTTAACACCTGCGTACCCCTTTAGAGCGTACCAGTGTGATGTTATGTTATGAAATAGTGTAAACAATAAACAGACATACGGTTGCAGCTATCCCGTGTGATTTGCCGTCATTTATTGAAGAGTTCTGATGTACATCTGCGAAGTTCTTCATCAGATCTTGATGAAAATTAAATGGGACGGGGACGATGGGATGGGGATGGATCATCAAAATCGGTTCACCCAATAAAAAGTTCTGATGTAACACAAAATAAAAATACAGTCGAATTGATAACCTCCTCCTTTTTGCGAAGTCGGTTAAAAAATAAAACGAAATCGATATAGAATGTTGTATCTGTTGTACAACGATTTAACTGAGTTTAGTACAGATGAAAGATAGTTTGAGAAGATAACATATCCAAGGTCATAGGACTAGAAGGTTAGATTAGAACGTACCTACCAATTTTTACCCCTTCTGTCAGTGGATTGCGATGTCACTGATTTGTTAGTAAATAGTTGTACCTTCGTCTTGGCTAGAGTTATAATACACCTACAAACAACCTATACTGAAACCACTGATAGAATATATTATTGAAACTAGCTTCTGCCAGCGGCTTCACCCGCGTGACAGTCGAAAGTTATCCCAAAAGAACATATTTCCGGGATAAAAAGTATCCTATGTGCTATTCCAGACTATAATATATAAGATATAGTGTGATATATAATATATTATATATGTCGCATCAATGGAGGCCGATAGATGCAAATCATCGAGAAGTCAGGATGTAAGTTAAATATCGTGTATGAGCAGGTCGGTGGGTACAGTCGTGAAAATGAAATCACACAAGTTATTCGATACACTGGGTTTATTTAAATAGTCACAACTCACAGTTACAATCTTGCTTACTAATATTACGGATTGACACTGATTCTACGACGTCTTAGCCCTGGGGTGGTCAATACTCAACTGCTATATTCTGCTGTCCCCACCACGCAAGTGGTTAGAAACAGCCAATGCGTAGTTGTTCTTGCTTTCCCGTCAGATAGCGTGCTTGCGACGTCCGTACTATTGACTAAACTCGACACGGCCATCCTGCGAGACAGGCGTCCTCGCCTGTTCCTCATTGTCAGGTTTTAACAGTGTATCGAATCATGTGGAAATCCTCATGGATGTCCTCAGCCTTTGGGGAAAGCTGAGGAGTCTGTCAGACTGTCCTACTGTTGAAAACCACATGGTGTTCTGTAGGCCTTAGTTCATCTTGAGAGGCGAGCCTGGAACACAGCACGTTGCCGTTGCCTTCTCGGGCCTCTCTCAGATGACAGACTCCCCAAATCTATCATCCGCAAGCATCATCTTCTTGTCCTTGCTCCATGCCACCTCATGTCGTGTGGCGCCACACGTCCTCTTAGTCCACTCCGTCCTGCCAATCACCCATCATACAAGGGATGTCTTTCTGCAAAATACAAAATTTCCAAACAGTATTCGCTCGTCCAATCCTGAATACCTGACGCTTACTCTAGGTGAGTGAGGAAACATTTTGAAACAATCAAACATGATTATTTAAATCTCTGTTCACTATTGCAAGGAACGAGTAATTCTAATTTCAATTTAAAGAAAATAGTAACTTAATCATTGATTTGGTACCTAAAAGCACCTAATCTTCATGATTACAATATCCAAGTACCTCTGATAGTCATTAATGTCACATTAAATGAAACAAAATAAACAAGACACCAGGTATCTTATTCACGATCTTTAGCCATCACATAGCTCTCCTAGCTATATCATAGCTCTCTTAGCAATCACAATTGCTCTACTCGCACATCCCCACGATGTCAAGTCTGTAATGTTGGGGTCAACAAAACTCAACTCTCTGAACCTGATCACACTGAGATTTAGTCTGTCCTATGTTACGTCAATTCATTATCTACTTCATCTACAATATCAATTGTTACTTGAGCTTCGTATGTCTTACTAACACGATCTACGTATAGTAATCAAAATTAGATAAGCCAAAATTATTCCAATTTTCGTTATGAGCGCTTGACGATTCAAACGTAATCAAAAATAACATGGTGATCTCTCCACTCACGTGACTGTGCAAGTTTACTCTTTTAACCTCTTAACTCAATAGGAACTTTCTGTAATGTTCCTAACACAAACATGAATTTTCACACCAGACAAAGTGTCACACATAATTACAGGTGAACTGTTGGCCTAAAGGCCAACAGTTGCCACACAGGCTCACAGTTGCGACACAGGCTCACAGTTGTCACAGAGGCCAACAGTTGCCACAAAGGCCAACAGTTGCCAATCAACGCTCAACTACTCCTGACCAAATCAGATAATTTGGGTTCGTGAAAATAGGGAAATTTTAGAACACTACTCTTTAACTAAATCATTACCCTGGGCCATGTACCACTAGTCGCTCTAAACAAACTTTAAAAATATTCTGCAGCAAAAACTACCAAGCTTAAAGAAACCCTCGAGTAAAACCTCCAACGCCACGGCTTTCTAGCCGACCAGCAGTTGTATTGCTCTCACAACGGTCTTTAGACCCCGACCTCCGCCAGAATCCACTGGTACGGTCAAACTTAATACGTTTGGTAGGCTGAATTACTCGACACCTTAAGCTTGCTCATTATTATCAAAATCCTTTTGACATCAACATCGACTGGTACGTGACTCGCTGGTATCTTCCTTAACCTACCGTGTGCATACTTGTAGATTCTAAGCGTACCTATTTAAAGCTTTCAGTGTATAACGATCACTGTCCTGTCATAATCACCTATCGCGGACTAAATACAGGGCCTATTTAGTTTTCGTACTAGAGTTTCCCACACAACACTATTCATTAGAAAAAGGTCCGACGAACAACAAGTTACAACACAGTAATTCTAACAACTCTGTTACTCTTTACCATAATTCATAAGCAATGCATACTCAACTCATGAAACTGCCTCGTAAACCCGTCGCCACATGTTACTCAAGAGGTGCGGTCCAGAGTTTCGAGTATGAGTAGACATGTTAATCAGATTTGGTTTCACCGCCACTGTCATCAGTAATGACATCTAATTCTAGAGGAACTTGGTGATCGGGGATCCATCTTACAAGATTCGCGCTTTTTACTCAAAGATTTTGGGAACATACCGACTGTTAATATGAGGGGAACAATTAAACCTGATAATATTTGCCTGATAATATAGCTCGTGTGAAGGGGCTTCACGAATAACTCGGATCAATATCGTTAAAATCAGATTATCAACAGTAACCCTTTACCATCGCTCACCAACTCATTTTTTCATGTCAAAACGATTGAGAGATCTACTACTATCATAATATTACTTTGAAAGTAAGCAAGTCAATTCAGATCTGTAGACGGTAGTTGCAAATCGTAACGCAACAAGATACTGTTGTGAATACACGTAAATGACCAGTACTTTTACTAACTCGATACAATTGCGTTGGCTTAACGACATTACTAACTCGCTTTGCCACTGAAAATGAGTACTTGTACAGTCATTTTGGATATCTCATCTCCTTCATGAGATATGTCAACCTAAAGTTCTTACTGAATCAAATGTTGTAAATATTAACGCCAATAGGAAACTCATTAATTACTTGGTTTTTACTAAGAGTGTCTTAATAACCTAGTGATAGTGCTAGACATAACCACTACCAATTCAGTGATCAAACAAGAACACTCTTGAAACTTGAAATAGCATCTCTTCACTAGGGAATATTTGACCTCACTATCGAAATAACATGGAAGCAACTCACCGAGTATTCCATTCCAAACTTGCGCGATCTCGTAACGTTCGGCTACCATCTGCGAACTGCCAGCCTGCCGTTTCTGCAGCAGAGGCTCCACTGCGACAATATGGTATCTGAAACATGAAAAACTCTACGAGAGTACATGTTCACACAGTTATCTTAACCATACACAGCTTTGATGGAGATTAAACAGCGCAGTGGTGTAGTAATCTAAACCGGCATGGCAAAATGGGTTATTGTGGACAACGAATGCGAATTCCTTCTCACCGCACTGGGTTTATATCTAATTCTTACGCTGTCTCTACTATAAAACTCTGGAACGTCCTTCCCCTTGACATAAAAAAAACTGAGAGTAAATTTTCATTTAAGCGTAGAATCCGGAACTATTACTTGTCCTCTCTTACATAGCTCGGTCTTCGTCTTAGTTATTATGTTTAATTTCTGTTTCATTTAGAATATGATATTTATTATAATATTTATTGGTCTACTTGGCCGATTGCTTAGACCTCATCCCGAATAACGAAAAACGTCTAAAAATCATCAGTCAAAACATAAGAAGCATAAATTGCAACATGCCTGGTTTTAATGTCCTATTAGAACAATCGGGAACTTCGTGGGACCTGATAATTCTCACGGAATGTTGGTTACCGCATACCTCAAATCTTCCGGTATTAAATGGCTATAACCGTTACTCAACTAACAATAACAAAACACAAAACGAGGGTGTAGTTGTTTACATAAAAAATGGTATACATGCTAACGTTGTCGAGCCTGATTTTCATGACGCAAATTGTTTAACAATACAAATTAATAACGACACCGTTGTTCTAGCTATTTATCGCCCGCCATCATATAAAAGTATCTCAAACTTCATACAATCCCTAAATGGAATATTAACAAACTATTCTTCTTGTAAAAACATTATTCTCACCGGTGATATTAATATAGATATTAGTACTTCTAATCATGACCAAAATGCGTCATCTTACCTCGATCTGACCTCTTTTCATGGCTTGCTACCGGCTCACATAATTCCAACACACGGAAAAACATGTCTAGATCACGTTATTCTTAAAACTAAATTACCCGCAAAGGTTTTTATAGCTCAAACTACCCTCACTGATCATTATACTGTCATCCTTTCGTTGAATCAATGTTTTCCTAGACACTATAAACACATGATCTCACGGATAGATTCAGCTGGATTACTATCCGACCTAAAAAAAGAAAACTTTCAACCAGTTCTCGAGACGCTTGATGCAAACGAAGCAGCTGAAAAACTGGTTCACATTCTTGAAACTATAGTGGAGTCAAACACTAAAATGATTACCGTCTCCAAGCGGAAAACAATTATTAAACCCTGGATAACCCCAGGTCTCATGAGATGTATAAAAAACAGAGACAATCTAAATAAAAAATTAAAAAAACATCCTGACAATTTAATATTAAAGACAACATACACAAGGTATCGAAACTACTGCAACAAAATTTTAAAAAAAGTAAAAAGGGAATTTGAAAGAGAAGTAGTTAAAAAGGCGGGGAAGGACAACCGCCGCCTTTGGAAAGTAATAAATAAAGTCTCAAATAGATCAAGACCTAAGTCATCACCTACTGAGTTAATAAACCCACAGGCTCCACCAGTCCATTCCTTAAATAAAATAAACGACTTTTTTGCCAATATTGGTTCAAACTTAGCCAGTAAAATAACCGCCCAACAGCAGGATCATGATTACTCCCCCACTTGTACCCAACTACCTGCCTTTGCCCATTCCATGGTTATCCTGCCCACTGATGAGGACGAGATAGCTGCCATTGTTTCCTCTCTCAAGCGCGACTGTGCCGTGGGCTGTGATAATATATCTTCAAATCTTCTTATTTCACATAAAAATCTTTTAGTACCATCCATCACTCACGTCTGCAACTTGGCGATAGAATCTGGTACCTTTCCAACTGCTTTTAAGAAGGCACTCATCCATCCCATTCACAAGAGTGGGGACCGACACTGTATTAATAATTATAGACCAATAGCTATTCTGCCTACCTTATCAAAAATTCTGGAACGGCTATTGAACAACAGATTAGTGAAATATCTAGAGTCAAATAACCTGCTGTCGCAGCATCAGTTCGGTTTTCGTGCGAAGAAATCGACGGCCATGGCGGTGCACGAACTGACAAACTTTATTGTATCAAACATGGATGATAAAAAGAAGTCCTTAGCCATCTTTTTAGACCTAGCCAAAGCCTTTGATACAGTGTCGGTTCCAATTTTGCTGCGTAAGCTTGAAAACCTCGGCATACGTGGAAATCAGTTGTCACTCTTCAAAGATTACCTAGCCCACCGCACGCAATTTGTTAAAATTGATAACCATTTTAGTGACACCCTTCCCGTAGCTTTTGGAGTCCCTCAGGGAAGCATCCTTGGACCCACGTTATTTCCGGTCTATATTAACGAACTCTGCAATCTCTCTCTTCAAAACGGACGCATTATTACCTTTGCGGATGACACTGTGCTTCTTTTCAGTGCTGACTCATGGGAAGAGGTATATAACTATGCCCAAGTCGGATTTAATACTGTAAATGGTTGGCTGAGAACTAACATACTCACCTTAAATTCTAGTAAAACAAAATATATAACCTTTACCCTAAGGAACACTCCGCAGTCATCTCTCCAACCATTCTCCATTCTCGCTCACATCTGTACATTTCCGCATAACGGTAATTGTTCTTGTCCTAAGTTGCAGAAAGTCGACAATATTAAGTACTTGGGGGTCACCTTGGATTCTAAAATGAACTTTGCCGCACATATAAATTGTCTCACTAACAGAATACGGAAATTTATTTTTGTGTTCAAAAATCTCCGGTCTATCCTCAACTTCAAGCAACTACTATCTGTTTATTGTGCGTTGTGCCAATCGCTTCTGCCATATTGCATCACGTCATGGGGTGGAACGTTTAAAACTAACCTTTTACCACTTGAGAGGGCTCAAAGGGCAGTCCTTAAAGTTGCACTTTTCCTTCCTTTCCGTCATCCCACGGTAGAAGTTTATAAGTCCTCCAAAGTCCTCTCAATTCGTCAGCTTTTTATCCTCCATGTTGTCTTGAAACAACGTTCCCTTATTCCTTTTAAAAATACCCATCATAATACTGATATGAGAAGAAGAAGAAGGGATATATGCCAACCTATATCAGTAAAAACCAAATTTGCCCGAAATTACTTTCCTTTTCTTGGCCCATTTCTATACAACAAACTGAATAATCTACTCTCAATTCATACTCTAAATAAAACAACTTTTAAAAGGATGATTACTGACTGGCTTATCACTTTAGATTATACCCAAATTGAAGATTTTTTCAAAACCATGTCCTAACAAAATGTTCCCGTACAACATACACACAATTTCCCCACTCCATACACACTCACTCAACATCACACACACTTACCCCGCACACGACATACATTCACATACTGCCTCTTCCTTCCTTGCATGCATCCTTAATAAATTAATTAATTTCACTATCGTTATGTTTATCGTTGTTTTTGTAATTTGAATTTTTATGAGCGAAATTTGCAATGTTATAATGCATGAAATTATTTGTATATTAATGTGATTCAGTTCGTCTCCAGTTGACAATTATTATGTACAACTTTGTTTTGGGGGGCCTGGTGACCTGAAATACAGGTTTTGTAAAAAACTTAGTTTAGGCACCAGTCTTTCCACAAATTAATTATACAATTATATCTGTACTTACTCCTTAATATTTTGTCTGTAAATTTGTGGTAAGAAATAAATAAATAAATATTAAAATATTATTGTTTTAGAAATTATTTATGTATTTTATTTGTTAGATAGTTTATTAATATCCGACTTTAATTATTGTTCATTTTTATTTTGTACTCCTACCACCTGTTTGTCCTTTTTAACCCAAAGGTTGACTGGTAGAGAATGCCTTGCTGCATTAAGTCCGCCTATGTATCACCATTGTACATGAAGTTTAAATAAATAAATAAATGCGAGTGCAGAGTGTGCCAAAAACATGAACCACACATTACAGTGTCCCAAGTACCCAGGTAGGTATAAGGGCTTTTAGAGAATCCAATGAACGGTATAGCATAAGTGGCATTTTAAATCACAATTAACGACGCCACATACTGGGCCCAAACTATCTAAAGTGATTAAACTTGAAAAGAAATCACATAATCAAACTTCATTAACTCAAAACTAATAATTTCATTAGGAATTATCATGATTTCCAGAATGACGTGTTTGGTACGGCAATGCTGCTACATAGCTCTAAAGTCCGAATAATAATAGCTAGCTAAGGACTATTACCAGTGATAGTAGAATAATAACTCTTCAGCAACACTAAAACTTGACCAGCGATAACTAACATAAGATTATGGACCTGACATGGGCCATACCGTAAACAAAACCAGAATTTTTAATAATAAACACACTTTTCCATAGTCATAACAAATTGCAAACGACTCACCAGATTGGCATAAAGATCAGGGTGTATAGATCTTTCCACACGTCCACACGCTCCTCCTTTACCTGTCCAGCTCCTTGGTTGTTGCTAGCTTCCTTGCAGCTCCACTCCGGTTTTTCATAATTCAAGATTCTGAGGGTAGTCGCAGAAAACTCGACGACTCCTTAAATTATTCCCACATTGTTCCTGCCATGTAGACGCGTAGCTGAAGGGCTTACTTCTTCTGCATTAAGTTTTGGTAGGACCAAAACAATATGACGCCGACGGTGTAGTGTGCCACCGTTCGCACATCGTACTCGGGTTTTTCGAGGTTGAATTTCACAGCGCTACTCAGCCAGTGCACTACTTATGGTATGCATTTGATGCACTTCAAAAACGAACTACAACCTATTTCACTTCAACTGACACCGCATTTTATTTGCAAGTTCCCTTAAGTTAAGACATCGTGTGTGGACAGGCCGGTAAGTAGAGTCATGAAAATAAAATCAAACAAGTTATTCGAAACACTGGCTTTATTTAAATAGTCACAACTCACAGTTACAATCCTGCTTACTAATATTACGGATCGACACTGATTCTACGACGTCTTAGCCCTGAGGCGGTGAGTACTCAACTGCTATATTCTGCTGTCCCCACCACGCAAGTGGTTAGAAAAAGCGCGCCAATGCGCCAGTGCTGCGATTTGTTTTGACGTCCGTACTATTGACTAAACCCGATATATATATATAATGTGATGTGTAGGTACCAACGTAGTTTAAAACGCACAAATCTTTGAAGGCACCATGTGCTGTTTATTATTTTGTAGGTGTACGTATTGTACGTACCCTCCCACTTATAGAATACCTACGCTTATTTTCTAAGTATATTGCCAGAATGGTTCAGAGATGCCATTTCTCGCTCGATCGCTCTCAATCATACCCATATCAAAACCTTCGTGCGGTTGCGAAGCAAAACAATTTTTTTTTGTGAATTAAATCTGATCTTAACTCTTTTATATGGTACACAGTACACACCTACGTTTTATAAATCAATCTGTAAATATTATAAATGCGAAAGTTTGGATGGTTGGATCGATGAATGTATGTTACTCAATCACGCCAGAACGGCTGAACGGATCTGGATGAAATTTGGCACAGAGCTAATAAATCAATAAAAAAACCGGCCAATTGCGAGTCGGACTCGCGCACGAGGGGTTCCGTACCATTACAACAAAAAACAGCACAAAAATCACGTTTGTTGTATGGGTGCCCCACTTAAATATTTATTTTATTCTGTTTTTAGTATTTGTTGTTATAGCGGCAACAGAAAGCTGCAAAAGACAGGTGACAGACAGACAAACAGACAGACAGACGGACCGCGGAGTCTTAGTAATAGAATCCCGTTTTTAACCTTTGGGTACGGAATCCTAAAAACAATAAATTGCTTGTGCTGTTCTCGTTTTTCTTCAAAGCATCATGTAGAGATAGCGAGGTAATGGCTAAGTATAGATTTGAATTTGATGTTATTTTTATTACTTATGGTAAAAAAAATAACATCAAATTCAAAAGTTAATTATATAAATTCTTATAGCCTTGATATTAAATCACAGTAACGCATCGCGTCTTCTCCAAAAAATAATCCATTCCGCGCGCAAAATTGCGGGGAATCAAATTTTGTGAAAAATCTCGTTACCTCGTCGTTTTGCTACATTATGTACATACGTAGGGATAGAGATTTATACGCATATGATGTGGGAATGAAAGAGTAATTTTCTACCCTGCCTCGCGTAACCGAATGTAATCACATTACTATTTATGTAAATGTTATGTGTAATTTTACAAAGCGTGGGTTTGTGAGATGGTTATGTTCGCAATCACAGCCGAGACCTTACGTCAACGCAGTGTTTGGGTGTCTCATGTAAGTAATCGTTTGATCTCGTTATTATTCGAGTATGTACCTTTTTACCCGACTGCCGAAGGAGGATAATGTGTTTATCAGTCTATGTATGTATGTATGTTTGTTACTATGTAGCGTCTAGAGACCAAAAGCGTTGGCCGATTTTGATGATTCTTAGGTCAATCGATTCAAGGGCGGACCCAGGATTTTTTTCTGGGAGGGGCACAAGGGGCGGACGGGCAAAAAAATCAACAATAACTGTTAGAAATAAACTTGAAGTTTATTTCTATAAGTTCAAGTATGTTTAGTAAAGACAGTTTTCTTTTATGTTTCCAACTAAAGATTTCTAGCACTTCATTAGCGTATATTTTTGTCGCAACGTCTTGATGGATATGCATTAAAGCCAATCCATTCAAACGCTCTTCTGTCATGCTGTTGCGAAGATTGTTATGACTTTAATCGGCGTAATTTGGAGAAAGATCGCTCGCCAGTGCTAGTAGTCACTGGAAACGAAATTCCAGCCAGAAAAAGACAAGAGTTTCACTCATGTTATTTCGGTTATTTTATTCATATATTTTAACAACGCTGATAATTTTATTTGCTTCTTAGTATGCACTTTGATGGCATCTCCACAGTACACATAAATACCGTCTGGGGGGGGCATGTGCCCCCGTGTCCCCCCCTTAAATCCGCCCTTGAATCGATTCGTCTTAACCCTGCGAGTGTCACTGGCTACATAAAAATTGGAAAAGAATAAAATGGCAAATTTTGTGAAGGGAATTTTTTTTTTTTACTGACCCATTAAGTCCGATTCGCACTTGGCCGGTTTTTTTTTATGTGTCACCTCAATACTTTTTACTAGGTGAACCGATTTTGACGATTTTTTTTTTATTTTAATGGTGGCTTTACCACACTGGCACTTTACTGACTCCTGTCATGCAGGTCCGCCTGGTTCGGGAGTCAGAGGCTTCAATAACTGCTGTAAAAAAAATTATGTCAATAAAGATTATTTGTACTGGTGCTTCTAAAATAAAGGGTTTTAAGAGGTGATTTCAAACATATATTATACTTATATGTTTAAATGTACCTAATAAAAAAAAAAACTAACTATACTAAAATAACTAACTCGCGAATATGTATGCCATATTCGCGAGCTGGCTGACCAAAACCAGAAGTATCCTCCGACTGCACAGCATCATTTTCATTTTAACGTCTTTTTAATTCGCTTTTAAGCAGTCGGGTTTTTTGATTTTTATTGTACATTAAAAGCTTCTTGATGCAGCTTCAACTCAACAAAAATTTCCTAAAATATACTCTTTCGTACAGAGTACGTGCCAAAATTAATTCAAATCGTTCCGCCGAGGAGAGCGGCAGGCGGCAGAGCACGACGCGCGACGGGTCGTCGGCGACAGCGGGCTGGCTGCATTAGCGGGCGTTACTCTACTCCCCCAGCAGACGTCGACGAGTTATACACAAAGTGCCTATGACGGTATACGTCACCTGTTTCAGATCTAATCAAAGCTGAAGGAACACGCCCCCATTGGGTGGCTTGATGAAGACGTCTTGCCGAACATGTAGGTAGATACAGATTCTCTAAGAAAACATTTCCTTTCTATAGCGTGATAGATTACTTTCCTTCTCGTACTTTGCCAATTACAAGTCGTCAGGAATGGATTCCAGAGAAAAAATAAAAAAACTTTATTACAATAGTTAAGACGCATTAAAATTATGGAGTTATTAAGGACATCGTAAATAATAGTACATTATGGTACAAGTGTGTAATGTTGGTGTTTACCGCTGAGGCGCTATTGAGACCCGAGCCGTTAGGTGAGGGTCTTAAGAGAGCTGAGGACGGTAATCATCAATACACACGTGTATCATACGACGTTTTTCAACACACTTGTGAAGAAAATAATACAAAAAAATCATTTCCAGCAGTGAAAACGAGTTGCGAATTTTTTTTCGCAATGGCGGGCAAAATTAATCAGTTTTCCTATGCGCGCGCATCTCACAATGGCGATCGGCTATATACTAAAAAAAAAAGAGTTTTTTTTTGGCTTTTGGCGGATTGCGTTTTAGCCATGTACAAAATGGAGAATTTAAAGTTTTCTTTATTATAGACAAAAACAAAAGTTATATTTGAGTGACAGTTTTATTTATTAAACAAGTACAAGTTGAAATTATCTATTTAAATACGAAGTTGCATGAAATGTGTTGCATTTAATTTTATTTACGATCTTTTTGTATCGAAACATTTTTTAAGAACAAAGCAACTCAACCAATAAATTAAAAAAGCTCTATAACTCACTTGTGAATAATAGTAATGAAAAAGTCACAGATTGATAACAGGGTACCTACCCCCACCTTTTACAAAACAATACCAATTTGAGTACGCTTTGTTTCTAGCTCTTATTGAGACTTTTCATTATCGTACCCTCACCTTAGTTAAACGATATCAAATTGATGCCGATTAGTGTTGGGAATGAACGAATGATTTGAAATATTTATCTATTTCCCGATATAGAATTGCTAGCGAAGTAAAAAAAGGTTTTTAGAATGTCGTTTTTGCTATCACTAAAATTTAAAATAAAAATTATCATGAGATGTTTATTTCATATAAAAACCAAATAGAATTATATACCATACTAAACATTCATGTCAAACATTTACACTATTATTTTCTTAAGTGTATTTTACAACAATATAATAAATTTAAAGAAAAAATAAGTATTATTGAAATCAAAACCAATAGCTGACACTGTAAAGCATCTCAAAAGACTGAGTATGATATAATTTATTACCTGTGGCTTGACTTTCCATATTATTATGATAACAAATTAAAGAGTGCAACAAATCTTACCATTTTACTTTGTAAGCTTGTATTTTTAAATTGGTCGGCTTATTTATAACCTCCATTTTTTGTCGTATGAGCTCTGTTTACAAGCGTACTTTATTATTTTCGTTGTTTTAAAGTTATTTACAATAAAGTTGTTGTGTGTTTGTTGTGAGTTGTGTGACAAAAGGATTGCCATATATTCTATGAACAAAGAGACGCTTACATACAAACGCATACAAACATGTCCAATAGTTGTGACCTAAAGATTGTTATCCAAAATTGCCGCTATCACAATGTTATCACGAATTTCTGTCTTCAAAACTCTCCGTGGTGACAAGGGGATGTATTATACCCTAGACGAATTGGACGATATGTAGCCAAGTCCATGTTTTTTATAAATAATGATTTGCCTACAATTTTATTTGGATGCTGTAAATGAAAATGATTTGTTGTCCAACTACAACAGAGCGGCACGTACAAATAATAAAGAAGCTGTAAATAAGTTAATCGCAACCGGAAAACCTTGACAGAGATGATAAAGTCCTCTGGCGTGAAAAATAATTAAATAACATTGTGCTCCTTTCCGCTAACTTGGCTTAAAGAAGGTAATCTATAATCTTATTCTTAAAAGATTGGTTATTTTGTAGAAAATAAAACAATATACTTACTAACTCATTAATTAAGTGCACCTGTTTTTGGTTAATACCTAACACAATATTCAAATTTTGTTATAGGATACACTCGTATCAAAGTATGGCAGGACCAAACCATAATGATGTTCTGTTAAAGACCCCATCATAAAGACATATCCACAGGATTAATAAATCTGCTATTACCTCCTTTTATTACATCAATGGCTATTACTGTGTATTGGTAAGTTTTAGTTAATATTATTATGCTATTCTAAATGCAAAAACTTACTTTAACCCCTTGAGTGCTAATTAGCAGACACAATAATAGACAAACAAGTGCCTTTTGGAAACTTTGGTTCCCAAGACAATCACCATAATATTTGATGTAATAGTTTACATCTTGTACCATTTAGCCTGGCCAGAGGCACAGATAATATAATACTGGTCTTGGGTTTCTTCTTCTGGGTGCCAACTGAAAACCAGTGCTGGGTGTCTGACGACCAGCAAATGCTGAGTTGGTAACCCTTTCGTTATGGCCAAGTTTATTGCAATTTGTCTCGGTATTTCATTACTGTCATTTACACTGTTGCTGGTGGGTTGTGACTGTCAAATAAACGTATCTTGTTTTTCAGCTATCACCTGCCTACTCTATAAAACTCAGGACTCATATTTCATTATTTGTCTACAGGATCAGATACTGGCTTTTTGAATGGAGGTGAGATGAAAGGAAGAAGCCATCATCTTCACCATTCACCATTGATTATCACTCAGAAATGGATACCTACAAATATGAAAAATTGTTCATCAGTTCACCACAATTTTGCCAAACAAGAGCCCAACTCTGTTGTGGTTATATACAATGAAAAACCTTACCATTACTAAAAGTAAGAAAAAGTACCATTGTCCACTGCCAAAAAAAATATTATGTAATAGGCCTGGTTTATAGAGAACAGTTATGACATCATGTATATGTCATCAAAAACCAGAAATATTCTGAAATAATCAGTAAATTATTTAAGCACCTAATAGTAAGAAATGAAGAAAGTGAGATGATGAATTTGTATGTTTTTTTTTGTGGCAAATAAACACTTTTTCTTTCTTTCTAAGTTACAGTTTTATCCTAATTTGCTAAAGAACTTAATAAAACCAGCGCTTTCTATTTTGGCCCCAGAACCGCCTTGAAATAAAACAGGTTAGCATGGGGTTAGACTACTACAAATGTTCTATGTTCCTTGGAGTGTAAGAAAACAATGATAGGTGTCCAGCATGGAGCTCGTTGAAATATGTTAATTTAACTATGACTTATTCCCTTTATCAGTAATGCATTTTCTGTTCAAAGTAGACCTACCTAATAAATAATTGTGTTTAAAAACAGTGTTATGTTTTATTTTATTGAAGTATTTGTAGTGTTTGATGTAATAAGACAGCATTAGTTGGTTTCGTCATGTTGACCAGATTTATTTATCAAAGGTAGTGGAGAGATAACATTAAGTAAAATGTGTACACATATATATATTGTTGCGGTGGCGGTAAGGTGCCTGGATGTTGTAAGTACCTATCCACGGTCGCCCCCGCTGGGACAGTATCCCACTTATGTTTGTCGTGCGTTCCCTACTTACTCAGCTAGTGGCACACGTCACCACGCACCCCTGAATGCGTATGTAGGGTAGTACGAGAGGACAACCCAAGGATCCACGTTTTTGACTGAAGAAAGAACCAGAAATAAAAGGCGGATTTTCTTGAGAATTGGTTCCGCGGATTTCGGCTTTTCTCCTTTCGGCTGAGCTGCGACCAGTTTATAATAGTAATCTCTGGCTGCGACTGAATTCATCTGTCCAGTGGCCCGTCTCCCTTCTTATATATGGCCCGCTCAGACCAACAAAAAAAGAATGGCCCGTCATTCCCAAATTGACGCCCGCGTGTTTATGGACCATCCTTGCGTTCATTTTGACTTAGCCGAAATCTTTGGAGCCGTGTATTTTATTCAATTTTCTACATAATCCTTACAAATTTGGTCTTAAATGATAGGCTTTAACCACGTTCATATAATTACAATAATAAAATTTACACATTTTACCATAATTAAAAGTTTTTAGAACAAAAACGAAAAATTCTGGTTTGTTTACATTTTGATTATAATGATATGCGATTATCTTGGAAACGTGTGGACCGATTTACACGACTCAAACGGATAAAATGGTTTTAGACCCAGACCTTTCATTTGACACAAACCTCAACAAAAAATCTCCACAAACAAAAAATCATGTTTTCAAGTTCTGCGCGTAATTATTAACATGTAGGTATCTCATGACAATTAATTAAAAACTATCTTTATCATCTTTTAACATTCGAATTAGGATTATATAAGTTTGTACATGCTAATTAGATAAAAAACAAAATAATTACAACTCTAATTAATATCTAACAAGAAGTAATTACACTTAGGTACTATACTTCGACATTTACTTACAATCTGTTTAGTTATCTTAGGTACTTACTAGTCAATTTTATTAGATGTACTTAACTATCACTTTATGTACTAAGGTGCTTTCATGAGTAGGTAGGTATTACATAAACTTCGTTGTTTTATCAGCGTGCAGATGGGATTTTTTAAAATAGGCATACCTACGTATTACGTATAAATTAACTAAGTATAGTAAATACCTCTAAATATAGGTAGTTATATGATGAATAAAAGGCGACTAAGAAAAGATATTTACAAGGCAGATGTGAGTGAAAACGCCACCCGGTAGGGGACGTCCTAGGTCATACACGGATCTAATTAGTAATGTTCTCCAGAAAGGTCAGGTGGGCTGTCAGAGGCTGAGGGCCTCATTACCGGTATCCTCGTATGACTAGATGTATGGATGTAAATGAAGCAAAAGTAGTATGTTAGGACCGTAGCAGGTGGCGTTGTAGTTTCTGCTTGCCCACATGGGAAAGAGGCGTGAGTTTGTTTGAATATTTTCAGGGTAAGTAGAATGGATGAGTTTGACGATAATAATAAATAATGTACAACACGTGGGGTATAAAAGTATATTTATTCTCCAGCTGCAAAAACATTTATTACCTGATTACATCACAGTAGGTGCACAAACCAACACACAATATTGTTAACGCAGTCGGGTAAGATGCAGATGGTTATCAGTTATCTACCACCATTGAGATTATGTCCATGGTTATCACACACAACAATACTAGGCAGTCATCACAAGCACATTAAGGATTAATACAGCAAAGCAGCCATAAGCAATAACGTGAGACACTAGCACACGCATCACAAAACACCAAATGCATTCTTCGTTCGTCGTACGTAGGTTTTACAGGTTTCATATATTTTAGCTCCCTCAGCTTCACGATGCGTTTGTTGGCCTCTATCAGCTTTCTTTTATTTCTTATTTATCCTCGAACTCGAACAGTTTTATACACTTAGAGCCTTTAATTATATCATGTGCTGCTGTTTTGGTTATCTATCCCAAGCATTGTGCTTATTGTCGGTAGACACAAGCTGACGGCGCGGCGGTAGTAGGTTGCGATGGCTCACGTAGCGTCTGCACTGCCCTCCATGATTTCATGGGTTTACTCGCCATTCATAATGTATTCGCCACCTAGAAACAAACAAGAAATTTAGTCCACATATGTTAAAATCGCATGAGATACACAAATCAATCGACAAGTTTACCTACGTAGATAGGTAATAACATAACATGATGCCTGTAGCTCTGTAGGGATTGGCAGAGGTTATGTATCCAATAAATGCGTAAATAAATACGTTTTACTTACCGTATGATCACGGAAGTGATAATTTTTGTATATATTTTGGAAAATGTTGATAAATCGAGCCCGCCAAAGCAACTTTTTTTAACTGTCAAACAAAACCAAAAATTGTAGTAGGACTATTGTAGGTAAAAACGATATCGCTGGTTGTCAAAAAGCAGGCTGTGGTTTGAATTTTGAATGAACTATAAGAAAATCGATATCCAAATATTATCAAAACCTAAACAAAAGCAAACTTCGTAGCGTTATCAAATTGAGCTTTCTTAAACGACGTCATGGTACGAAAACGTGAAACAAGGTCAAATTGATACCGCTCTATGAGCTTGTGGTAACCCCCCTGGGTGTCATTATGTACCTAATTGCGGTGAAATTAGAGCCACTTTATGAGCAAGTGTGTTGAAAAAAAATATAACCGACTGTAATTTTTTAATTTGTGGTACCTGATCAAGTTGTAGGTATGTATAACTTTGTGCATTTTAGGTACCTACAAAATGCACCTAGTTAAGCCAAAATAGATTACCCGAATAACATAAAACTTGAACATAACCGGTGAAATGAAAGTGTACCAGGGTGAACACAGCTGCGTACTCCTTTAGAGCGAACCGGCGTGATGATATTATGTTAAGAAATTGCGTAACATAAACAATAAACAGACATGCGATTGCAGCAATCCCGAGAGATTTGCTGTTGTATATTGAAGAGCTCTGTTGTAAAAAGAAAATCAAGATTTAGATGTTTTCACCTTTCTCTTCCCAAATTTAGGTTTTGCATAAGAAATATTTTGGCAAATAAATTTAAATAATATAATGTTATACAATAAAATAATATTAAATTGTGACTTCATTAAACTGTGTGAACTTCTGGTTGTTGTAGCACTTAAGTTAATTTACTTATCATAGATATATTAATCTGTGGCAACTGTTTCTGGATTGTGTTGAACTAATTTGTATGCTTATGTTTGTTATTGCATCTGTTTATTTTCCAAATAAAATAAAATACCTCCGAGCTTCTTCATCAGATCTTCACCAGTGCCAGTGTGATAAAGCCAGCTTTCAAATAAAAAAAATATCGGTTCACCTAGTAAAAAGTATTGCGGTAACACATAAAAAAACCGGCCAAGTGCGAGTCGGACTCGCGCATGAAGGGTTCCGTACCAATATCGCAAAAACACCAAAAAAGTCACGTTTGTTGTATGGGAGCCCCACTTATATATTTATTTTATCCTGTTTTTTTGTGTTTTTTGTTATAGCGGCAACATAAATCATCATCTGTGAAAATTTCAACTGTCTAGCTATCACAGTTCATGATATACAGCCTGGTGGCAGACAGACAGACGGACAGACAGACAGATCGTGGAGTCTTAGTAATAGGGTCCCGTTTTTACCCTTTGGGTATGGAACCCTAAAAACAGTCGAATTGATAACCTCCTCCTTTTTGAAGTCCGGTTAAAACGTTCAGTACTAATGCTTTAGCCTGTAGGTAAACTGCAAATTATGGTACGCAGGTACGGTATCTACTGTATTGATAGGTTTTTTTTTAGTTTCACCGTTTGTTACCTAAACTGTGTTACTCGACAAGACCCGAGTGAAGACTTCAATGGTCTGCACTAGGGACCTAGGTATAAACCCTCATGAACGCATAGCTATCCATCACGATTCGAGCATAGCCGCACAACCTATCCGGCTCAAAGGACCAAAATGTTTTAGACCTAATTAAAGGTTTATAAAGAAGACTAAAGTGGACTGTAAAACACTTATATTATGGTTCAGAAGGACAGTATAATGATGGAAATGAACTCTGGACAAGTAAAATGCGCGCGCTTCGTCGACCGTGCTCGGTAGTGGAGTGCGGTGCAGGCGGTCAGCCCGCTGCCGCGGTGTCGTCTATTCACGTCTTGTCTGCTTGAACAGTATCTAAACATGATTGTATTCACTGCTTAATAGCATAGTAGTGGAACTAACTCCTACCTAATCCTTAGACTAAACCTGTCGCTGAATTGTTCTGTTATTCATGGAAGACAAGCTAACCAGCCGTCCTTTGAATAGGTAGACCGTTAGGCATATTAGCCCTAGACGCAGTACGTTAGCGACAGATAGCCTGTAGCCGTGCAACGTATTAATCCTCGCTGCAATTGGATTAATTAACGTGACCTGTTTCACCCGACCGGATAAAGCCTAGTGGCTAACACCTATCACAAAATTACCGAACCTCTGGACATTGATTCAACCACGATTTCACCAAACAACGACTGACCAAACAATTCTGTTTCCAAATTGTTGCTACGAGTACGTACTTAATTTATATACTTTTATGTAACCTATGAATTTATGCTGGTCTACAGATCATAATTTTCAATAATTATTGTAGTATTATTTTTAAATGATTATTATGGTTTTGTTGATTTGGACATTCACTAATTTCTACTTTTATCATTGCTTATTCGTTTCTACTCAGTTTTTATTATTGTTGTTTTTGTTTGTTTCTTGATTTTGATTGAATTTGATGTACATATCTAGGAACTCCGTTGCCAACGCCAAAATACAGGCTGACTTTAAGTTTTAATTTTAACTGTCTTGGATTGTCTTTGGTTATCCCCTCTAATCTGAGGGTTATCCATACGTAATCTTCTAAAAAAATATATAAAAGCGAAAGGTCACGGGCGAGTTTCTGAAGTCGACGTCACATCTCAAATCAGCTGACAATTTGTCACAAATTAACCAGCCGTCAGTTGTCAGTGAGTTTCTCAACTCTGCATCATCGAGAAATTACGTAATCGCTTGTTACATTTAATAATTTATTTCGGTTGGCTACCCTAGCTAGCATTCATTCAATTCCTTCACTACTATAACGTAATAGTATTTTATCTTGAGCGGCTGGGTTGGTGTAGCCCGCAAGTTAAGCAAACCTTACCAGGGACGATTTTTGGATGGGTAACCACGTTTTTTTTTGGTTTGCTTTTTTTTGGATAGGTGACCCCACAAAGGTTAAGCAACATTTACCAAGGTTTTTTTTTGGATGGGTGACCGCTTTTTTTTGGTTCGTTTGTTTTGGATGGCTGACCCCGCCAGGGTAAGCAACACTTACCAAGGTCAGTGTTTGGATGGGTGACCACTTTTTTTGGGTTCGCTTGTTTTTGGATGGGTGACCATGCCAGGGTAAGCAACACTTACCAAGGTCAGTGTTTGGATGGGTGACCACTTTTTTTGGGTTCGCTTGTTTTTGGTTGGGTGACCTTGGTAATGTTAATTAATAATTAAATTTTTGTGGTGATGGTCACCCATCCAAACACTGACCTTGGTTAGTGTTGCTTACCCTGGCGGAGTCACCTATCCATAAACAAGCGATCCAAAAAAAAAGTGGTCACCCATCCCAAGACTGACCTTGGCAAGTGTTGCTTACCCTGGCGCGGTCACCACCCCAGCCGCTTCAAGCTAAACACAAATCTATCCAGAAACTGACCTCGATAAGTACTAAATACAGGGTACAGTTAAAATTAATGCGCATGAGGAAGGTTCGATTCCCAGGTCAGTAATTTATTTTATTTTATTTTTATTTACCTAAATACAAAATAACTATTTTTGATAATTGTGTCAAGTTTTTATAATGTAATTAATTTAAAAAGTTTGTAACATCCTATTTTTTTAAATCTTTCTAATTAATAATTGATCTAAATTAACATATTTTTTGTAACTCAACCCATACCACAGTTTTCGACGACCCCTATTATCTTTTTTATCGTAATATAAGCCTTTAAAATCATAATATTAATTTTAATCTGCGAATAATCGACCAATTTCCAACAATTATAAATTAGGCTCGTTGACAAGAGATTAACATTGAAAATGGTTCTCAGAAACCCAAAACTGCTGCAACATGTGGTTAATTCGAGATTTTTCTCAAATGTGACAAATTGTTAAACGCTTGTCACAGTTGGGTGTTGAGAAACTGAAAGTAGAATTAACAGGCGATTAATCGTCGATTACGTTAACAGCCCGATAATTGAGACGTGGGAAACTGGCAGTCACTCGCTCATCACGAAATATCGAAAACCGCTTGACGTATAAAGATCAAATTTTGCAGAAACGTTGCTCAAGTATCGTAAGTGAGCACTAACTGCCAGTTGTTCCCACTAATTGGTCGATTATTCGCAGATTAAAATTAATATTATGATTTTAAAGCCTGAGTTTCCCACCTTAAAATTATCGGAGAATTAATGTGACAAATTGTCAAACACGCGTTATCTTCTGTGATTGGCTGTTGAAAATTCATTCAACCAATCACAGCAGATAACGCGTGCTTGACAATTTGTCACATTAATTCTCCGATAATTTAAGGTGGGAAACTGAGGGTTATATATTACGATAAAAAAGATAATAGGGGTCGTCGAAAACTGTGGTATGGGTTGAGTTATAAAAAATATGTTAATTTAGATCAATTATTAATTAGCAAGATTTAAAAAAAATAGGATGTTACAAACTTTTTAAATTAATTACATTATAAAAACTTGACACAATTATCAAAAATAGTTATTTTGTATTTAGGTAAATGAAAATAAAATAAAATAAATTACTGACCTGGGAATCGAACCTTCCTCACGCGCATTAATTTTAACTGTACCCTGTATTTAGTACTTATCGAGGTCAGTTTCTGGATAGATTTGTGTTTAGCTTGAAGGGGCTGGGGTGGTGACCGCGCCAGGTTAAGCAACACTTGCCAAGGTCAGTCTTGGGATGGGTGACCACTTTTTTTTTGGATCGCTTGTTTATGGATAGGTGACTCCGCCAGGGTAAGCAACACTAACCAAGGTCAGTGTTTGGATGGGTGACCATCACCACAAAAATTTAATTATTAAATAACGTTACCAAGGTCACCCAACCAAAAACAAGCGAACCCAAAAAAAGTGGTCACCCATCCAAACACTGACCTTGGTAAGTGTTGCTTACCCTGGCATGGTTACCCATCCATAAACAAGCGAACCCAAAAAAAGTGGTCACACATCCAAACACTGACCTTGGTAAGTGTTGCTTACCCTGGCATGGTCACCCATCCAAAAACAAGCTAACCCAAAAAAAGTGGTCACCCATCCAAACACTGACCTTGGTAAGTGTTGCTTACCCTGGCGGGATCAGCCATCCAAAACAAACGAACCAAAAAAAAGCGTTGCTTAACCTGTGTGGGGTCACCTATCCAAAAAAAAGCAAACCAAAAAAAAACGTGGTTACCCATCCAAAAATCGTCCCTGGTAAGGTTTGCTTAACTTGCGGGCTACACCAACCCAGCCGCTCAAGATAAAATACTATTACGTTATAGTAGTGAAGGAATTGAATGAATACTAGCTAGGGTAGCCAACCGAAATAAATTATTAAATGTAACAAGCGATTACGTAATTTCTCGATGATGCAGAGTTGAGAAACTCACTGACAACTGACGGCTGGTTAATTTGTGACAAATTGTCAGCTGATTTGAGATGTGACGTCGACTTCAGAAACTCGCCCTAAGTATAAAAGATAAACCCTCAGTTTCCCACCTTAAAATTATCGGAGAATTAATGTGACAAATTGTCAAACACGCGTTATCTTCTGTGATTGGCTGTTGAAACTTAATTCAACCAATCACAGCAGATAACGCGTGCTTGACAATTTGTCACATTAATTCTCCGATAATTTTAAGGTGGGAAACTGAGGGAAAGATTGTTATTAATTGATTGATAAAGGTTGACTGGTAGAAAATGTGCTTAAAGTATTTAATAAATAAATAAAGATTTTCATTAAAGGTTTTTTGAAGAAAAGACGATTTAAGGGGAGTAAAAGTTTTTTTTTAAGAATTTTATGTCTTGGGTTAATTAAACTTGAAATTAGACAAATATAAATACCAACCTAAGTAAACAAAAAAGGTTGTCTGTATATGTTTTCAAAACCACCCAAAAATACGATTTAGCGGGTGTTAAAGTTTGCGAAGAATGGTGTAAGGACGTAGGGGAGCGCTATGAAGGAAAATACGGCAAATTCCAAAAACCTTTAAGGTGGTGAATAGGGAGCAATTTGTTTCAATGAAAAAACTAATTCCATGGGGATAAAGTAAATAATCAATGTGACATAATAAGATTTTTAAAACTAGGATCCAGATGAGTTTAAGGGGTGAAAGTTTTGTTGAGGAATCTTACTGCGCAATCTGACTAACATAAACAAAAAATATAATGTAGAAGAAAATAGTGAATAACATATTTGGGTTTTAAAAAAATAAGGGCAAAAAGGGGTTATTATTAAGTTTTTAGGGGAGTAACCTAAAATGGTACTTTAAGGTAGTCGATCATTATTCCATACAAACGTAGTCTGGCGATTACTCCGCTGTTTGACGGTGTACGTTAAAAATAAAAAAATATATAAATTTGTCTCATCATTATCTAGCCCTGTATGGAAACAAAAAAGTAAAAAAAATATATATTTTAATATTATGAGCGTGGAAAGTTCCATAATTCAACACTAATTTTAACGCATCTTTGGGCGAAAATAAATACCATAAGAAGAAGGAAAATTGAAAAACAGCCACCATACAGGGATAGATTAGTAGTTCAACAATGCAAATAATTTTATTTTGAACAGATACATTTTGTCGATTTTTCATGATATCCAGACACCCAAAGGTCTGTTTATAAAATTTCGTGCGCTCGTCTTAATCATCATCCATTTCGCTACAAATTTTCAAAAGTGTAATTATAGTTTCTTACATCACAGCATCTATCTCTTTCGCACGTGTTGTCGGATGAGATAGCATTTAGGTTTAGGTTAATTTTGTTTAAAACTTCTTACTAGGGCGTCCGATTAGCTTCAAACTTTGGAAGTCTATACTTCCAAAGTTTGAAGCGAATCGGAGCTAGGGCTTACTAGGGCTAGTAAGAAATTAAATATTAAAAGAAAAAGCGTTTGTAAAAAAACATTGTAGAAATTCTCTTCATGAAGCTGAAATTTGGCAGATGGATGCATAGTTTATAGATATTAAATGTTAGCTAAGAAACGATTTTTGTAAATGCACATTTTAAAGCAAATGGGGGAAGCAGAAATTTGTTTGAAACTTTTTATTGCGGCTGCCTATTTGGTTGAAACTTTGCAGGCATGTTCTTGAAAACAAATGATTGAGGTCTGCATATTTATTTTAGTAGTAGTCATTTACTCCTAAATGGCGAAATATTGATGCACCCCGATTATGAAATGGGACGAGGCTTCGTATTACACAATAAGGATAAAATATAATAGATGCCACTAAACTAACAGTTATATGAAAAGGGAAAAGCGTATTCATACGTCGAATACCAATAATCTCCACTGACCTACCATTTCAATTCAAAAGACTCCAGTTTCCAATCAAACGTAGTTTTGCTATTACTATTAACAAACCTCGTGGGAATTAGGGGTGCATTTGGAAAAGCCATGTTTCACACACGGCCAGCTATATGTAGCATGTTCGCGTATGTCATACGAAGGACATACAACATATTATGTAGTATATAGCAGCGTCATAAAATATTGTACCCATGATTAACGGCATAATTAAGAAATGTTAATTAACTGCAGATAAAATTTAACAGGTTCACAGTCCCATGAGCCACATATGGTCTGCTGTGTTGTTTTAACTATTGTTTTCACTAATGTGAGCCTGTTAAGATAGAGTGGTGGTGGGTGGATCTTCAATTCGAGTTTTCCAAGTGGGTGTGGATGGCCAAATCAGAATGTGCATAACTCCAGCATAAGTGGTAGAATAATTCTATCTATGCAAATATTTAAGGCATAATAGCAGCAATCAAAGTACCGAGTCTTAATTTAGCTGCCACAAAAACTTCGTTAAAATGAGTCGTTTAGTATGTGTTCGTTGGAGTGACGTCACCCCAGCATCCTCATTCAACAGGCAAACCAGGGTTGGGTTTTGGACTATAGTCAAAAAAATAAAGCATAATAGCTGCACATGAAAGGAAAGCACTGAACGATAATACTTGAAAAGTGTTGAAACTACGAGCAGAAAACGTGTGTGTAAGCTGGAGTGACGTCACCCCAGCTGCCATGTCATATCTTCCGAACAAAAGATTAAGGTATAATAGAATTTTCAAATTTCAGTCAAAATACTTTATAGAATTTATATTTGTTTCGGGATATAATAATGATTGTGACCATGTCCGCTTAAAATACTCTATAAGCTATTAAACCGACAAATATGTGTAAGCTGGAGTGACGGCACCCCAGCTGCTCATGTCATAACTTCCGAACGAAAGAAGATATTATGATTATGTATAGCTCAAAATTAAGACATAATAGCTGCCACAGACAGCAAAAGTTTCAAATCTCTAGTCCTTGTAGTTTCCACGTAGTAAACAAAAAAATAGTTTCCGCGCCAAAAAAATCAAAGTATTTATTTGGAGGAGGTAAGGAGCGGCGTTGCCGTTTCGTGCGCTACATTATTGCAACCAATAGTTTGCACTAATCAGTCATTCTATTAGAAGTCATTTTACTTTCTCAAAACATTTCTTTTTATTGAAGATATAGACAGAGCCGACTGAACTGATAGTAATATTAAAAAAGTAGATTCTTATCAACTTTAGACGACGAGAGAACTACTATTATTGTTTTTTTAGGGTTCCGTATCCAAAGGGTAAAAACGGGACCCTATTACTGAGACTCCGCGGTCCGTCTGTCTGTCTGTATGTCACCAGGCTGTATCTCATGAACCGTGATAGGTAGACAGTTGAAATTTTCACAGATGATGTATTTCTTATTTATGTATACCTATATTTGGGAAAACAATCGACTACACACTACAGCAGTACATAAAATTTAAGCAAGAAGAAAAACATATGTGCAGCCAGCGACATTTTCCACATAATACAAAATCATTTTACAAAATTAATACGACTTGCGCTTAACTACTTAATTGTAATTAACAAAATAAAATTTTACAAAAAAGATTAATAAAATTTAAAAGGCATGTATGTATTATAAAATTATAAGAAGTTATATAAAACAAATTGAAATATTAAAAATGGAATTAAAACTGTTAAACTATTACAATAAATAAATTATATTACGGATTAAATGTCAAAAATATTTTTTACGGATTATAATGTCAAATAACAATAAAAATAAATTACAGAATAAATTGTCAAAAAAAAAAATACAAAATAAATATTACGAATTAAAATGTAATTCAGAATTATTTCTATAAACAAGGTGTCAGCAAAATAAATTAAATTATAATTAAACAATTATTATAAATTCATACATTTTTGTTGTTATTTTTTTTTTTTTAAAAGAAGCAAAAGGAAGAAAAATATGTTAAACGAAATAAGAAAACTACGAGTAACTAATATCAACAGAATTCATTTTCTCACAAACAAGGCGTCTAAATTTTCCTGCTGAAACATCGAAGAGGTCGATATTTATGAAGATCCTATTATACTGATCAGCAAGGCGACGTAAGGGTGCCCGCAAACCCGCGTTCGTACGACTAGACGATACAGCAAACATGGATTGCACACGCACCTCACGGCTCATGATATTTCTAGGCACTACATAACCAATCCTACTTACAATATCTATACAGTCAAATGAGTTATTGCAGAGGTGAAATAGAAACATCGTCTCCAAAAAGATACGTCTGGTTTTCAAATTTTGTTGCTTGTATTTGTTCAAAAGGACACTATAAGATGCGTAGGTACGATAACAGCGGTACTGCATGGCTTTCAGAAACTTCCTTTGAACTTTTTCAATTTCGTCCAATGATATTCAAATAAACAGATATGTTATACACTCACAAAACAATTGAAAAAGTGTTCCGCGCAGCAGCGGCAGCACACATACAAACTTTTCATTCAACTGAAATTTCACTACAAGTCGAAAGGGATGGCTTGATAAAACCAACAAGAAAAAAAGAGACAGCTAGTGTTTGTCACTTGCGTGTGAATGTAAACAAACATTATTCTGACCACCAATGTTGTTATCTTTTCCTAACCTCCAAATATCAGAACATTAGGAAAAAAAATAGTAAATTTAGGCGTATTGCGTACTTACATATGGTATGAGATCCCTTCTGTTTTATGTACTTTGGTATCATAATTGGTACAATTTCTAAATACACACGAAAGCATTTTTTTTCTTTGTTTCAGCAAAGCCTATCGCTCTTCGCCATGCGTGACATAAACTAAAGACTGAAGGTCACAATTGTGACCTATTCGAGTCTTAACAATGCGCGCGCTCATAACATGTCTGTTTATTAGAATGTCATTGTATACAGTCAAATGAGTTATTGCAGAGGTGAAATAGAAACATCGTCTCCAAAAAGATACGTCGGTTTTCAAACTTTGTAGCTTGTATTTGTTCAAAAGGTCACTATAAGATGCGTAGGTACGATAACAGCGGTACTGCATGGCTTTCAGAAACTTCCTTTGAACTTTTTGAATTTCGTCTGAATATTTACTGTAGAAGGGACTCCACACCGCAACCACATACTCTAACTGAGACCTGATTAACGATTTGTAAAGATACAAATATGTATATGGGCGGACAAATTCTTTGGCTGATCTCATGACAAAACCATACACATACGGAATGCATTACTGACAATTTTACCTATGTGAGCATCCAGGTGTAGCTTGTGATCCAACTGAACTCCAAGGTCGCGAACCAATGATTGTCTTATAAGGATTATATTGTTTAAAGCGTAGGTATGTTTTACAATATTTTTGTTTTTTGTAAAACTTATGCAGCAGCTTTTGGATATGCTAAGTTGGAGCTTATTGTCGGAACAGTATGTTGTGAACCTGTCTAGGTCCTCTTGTAAGAGAAGACAATAATGCAATTCCCTGATAGGCCTAAAGATTTTCATATCGTCGATTGGCGCTATAACAACAAATACTAAAAACAGAATAAAATAAATATTTAAGTGGGGCTCCCATACGACAAACGAGACTTTTTTGCCCTTTTTTGCGATAATGGTACGGAACCCTTCGTGCGCGAGTACGACTCGCACTTGGCCGGTTTTTTTGTGATTTGTTCTCTGTAGTTCGGTTAAGGTGGATGCGCAAAGTTAGCCCGCGAAATTAAAATTTTGATACGTTTTTTTGCAATTTACAGGTCATTGTCAGGTTGTCTTCTCATTGTCATTGTCTTGATCTAATATGATTTGTGACCATAATGAATATAAACAGAATTTGAATAATTATACATATCTCTAAGTTAGAATTGGTCTATTGAATGACTTATTCATAAAATCGTGACATTTGAGAACAATATAACTATCAAAACAAAGATAGGTACCTAATATCTGCTTTTACAACTCACCTTTCTAATAAATTATATATTTATTTGCCACTAGAGGACGCCTCGCGGTTTCACCCGCGTAGTTCCCGTTCCCGTGGGAATACAGGGATAAAAAGCCTATGTCACCCGGGGATAGAGTAGCTTCCCAACGGTGAAAGAATTTTTGAAATCGGTCCAGTAGTTTTGGAGCTTATTCGGTACAAACAATCAAACAAACAAAAAAATCTTTCCTCTTTATAATATTGGTCAGCGTTAAGATCATTGGCAAGGCTTGTATTTGACATAAATAGTACATTGGACTGCTGTGCACCATCATATTGTGAACGTGTGCGAGACGGATCCACTGCGAAGACGGATACCCTGAGGATCGCCAAAATGGATATCAGAATACTCACTTATTGCTTCACCTCTAGTTTTTAGGGTTCCGTACCCAAAGGGTAAAAACGGGACTCTATTATTGAAACTCCGCGGTCCGTCTGTCTGTCTGTCACCAGGCTGTATCTTATGAACCGTGATAGCTAGACAGTTGAAATTTTCACAGATGATATATTTCTATTGCCGCTATAACAACAAATACAAAACAGAATAAAATAAATATTTAAGTGGGGCTCCCATACAACAAACGTGTTTTTTTTGCCGATTTTTGCGATAATGGTACGGAACTCTTAGTGCGCGAGTCAGACTCGCACTTGGCTGGTTTTTATTATCTGGTGTCGGTTTGATAGAGTTGAACCAGTTCTGTGCTAGACCCCATATTCCCATTAACGATAGCTTCTGTAAGAGTATCGGCCGAGAAACTGTGTCGAATGCGTCAGCCGTATATATGAACACACCAACGCATTTATCACCTGCATCTACCCTTTCAGTGACGTGGTCAATAAGTGTTACTACTGCATCCTCTGTAAACATTTTTTGACGAAAGCCATATTATCATTGGTTATCGGATAGCAGTTTCTCTTTTTCTAGAATTTTTTGTAACCGGTTATTGGCCAGTTTTTCCAGTATTTTGGACACTGAAGATAACAGGGAGATAGGTATGTAATTAGTAACCAGAAGAGGGTTGCCAGATTTGAAGATGGAACAGACATTGGCTACCTGGAGACAGTCCGGAAAGACACCGGTAGACATACTACGGTTAGCTACATAGGAGAGTACAGGGGCTAGAGAGATTTTAGATTGTTTTAAAATCGTATTACTGATCATATCATTTCCTGGGACATAGTACACTTTAAGGTTGTCAATTATTTAAATAATTTCTTCTAGATCTGTTGGAGTAAAAAAGAAGGAGTTCTCAGAAGTGCCATCGAGTCTTGTATCATCCGCCATACTAGACGGCGCTACTAGTTACTACCTAGTTTGTCCTCTCGTCACTAGATGGCGTTGCCCTATACAGTAACATAGGCCCTCTTAGACATGCTCTTTCCGAGCATTGTTAGGCCCATGATAACGGGCCAACCGATCCACATGAACGACCTTTGATGCACCTCGGGGTCCCTTTTTAATTCGGTAGGTGACGTCATTAATTTTGGTAACTACGCGATATGGTCGAACCCATTTTGCTTGCAATTTAGGTGATTTTCCTTTCCTGCGTACCGGGTTATGTAACCATACCAGAGATCCTTCATCGAAGCCCTTATTGGTCGCCTTTCGATCGTAACGAGTCTTCATCCTCTCAGACATCTGCTAACCTGTCTGTCTGATTTGCTCATATACATCATTCATCCTGTTTCGTAGTTCATTCGCATAATCTGTTACTTTGCGTGGAGACTCAGGTGGGATACCAGTTATTAGATCTGCAGGTAATCGTAGTTCTCTTCCGAAATTAGCAAAAGCTGGAGTTACTGTTGTGCTTTCATGAATAGCACTGCGATATGCCAGGCGAAATGGTTGATTGTGTTTGTCCCAACCCTTCTGTCTGCTTACCACAACCTTTACCAGATACCTCTCCAAATCTACAGCGATTGGTTGAATCTTTTAACCATCCCGTCTGATTGCGGATGATACGCAGTAGTTCTGGTTTTGCACCCAACACACGACACGTCTCCTTGTTCCAGCCTTGGTCACTGTGGATTTCCAAGCGTACCACGAACCGACAAAAGACTTTGTGAACTAACTTATCAGCCCAGAGAAAAAAGGTTTTTTTTTGTAAAAAGGAACCATGGTGGACTTCTGAACTAGCTAAAATACGTCAGGAAACACGACAGGCCTTTAATGATGCACGACAGGCCCATAACAAGGCGGTACGCAAGGCCAAAAGTACTACTTGGCGGAAACATAGCACCTCCATCGAAGCTCTGCCAAATGGAATGAGGTTGTGCAAAGCAATGCCCATGAGTCCATGACTAAGACAAACCCATTATCATCTGTAAAAGATGAGAATGGGTGTGTCACGGAAACTGGACAGGACACTCTGAGCATGATGTTTAAGTCTCACTTCTCAGAATGTGTAGGTACTGCGCGACAACGATAAAGAGGAACCAGTCACAAGGAACGAGCTCACAAGGAACACGTCCAAAAATAACTAGCTCACTGCAAAGAAAGTGTTAGATGAAAATAAACTGAAGCTTGCCATAGTGTGCTTCCAGCCTCTCAAATTCCCTGGTCCGGATGGCATCTACCCAATACTATTGCAAGAAGGGGCTTCTGTTTTGATACCCATTTGAGTAAGCTCTATAGACCCAGCATAGCCTTTGGATACGTACCCAAGGCATGGAGTGCGGTCAAAGTCACCTTTATACCGAAGGCTGGCAGACCGACTTACGAAGATGCTAAAACTTATCAGTCTATCATCCTTTCTCTTAAAAGCTCTGGACACACTGGTAGACAGGTACCTAAGAGAGGGACCACTTAAGGAATTCCCTCTACAAAAACTACAGTGCGCCTACAGCCCTGGCAAATCTACGGAAACGGTATTGCACTATGTTGCGAGTCGAGCCGAGGCTGCGCTAGAGGGACAAGAGATTTGTGTCGGAGCTTTCCTCAACGTAGAGGGAGCCTTCGACAAGACAACATTTGAGTCCATACGCATTGCTGGAAAGGAACATGGCATCAATGATACCACGTGCAACTGGATTGACTATATGCTGGGAAGCACAATAGTCAGATCCGAACTAACGGGGGACAGACTTAGCGCAAAAAAAACAAGAGGTTGTCCGCAAGGCGTAGTGCTGTCACTATTATTGTGGTGCTTGGTAGTAGACTCACTACTTACCAAACTCATTACCGGACCATTCTACACAGTAGGCTATGCAGATGACATAGCTATAATGTTTAATGGTACTCGTAAATGCCCGAACATAGTATCTGGATTATTACAACAGGCATTAAGGATGATAGAGGAATGATGTACAAAGAACCAACTCTCTATCAATACAAGCAAAGCACTCATTATTCCATTAACGAGGAAGAGACAACTAGGAAACCTAGGAGAGTCCCCCCTTAATGGAATAACTGCCCTGGTCCACCGAAGTTAAATATCTGGATGTAACGCTTGTCAAAGAACTCAGGTCACTGACCTCTATCATATAAGTACGCTGGACTTCATATTATCGATGACAAAATTAAGACATTTGATTTTCGCCATTTTGGCGCTGATAGCAACGTGACTTAGCGTGAGAGTCCATGGAACTAATATTAGAGATGGGACATAGCCTTCGGTAAAAAAATACTTTTATGGGCTTTATCGATCGTGGCAGATCGAAGATCGAGAGAAAAAAATCCCAGTTATTTCTAATAAGATTCATTTTTAAGTAATAGAATAATTGCTGTAAAGGTTAACTGACAAATATTTTCAGTCAGATTGCAAGCTATAAACTAGTGGATAGCGTGCTAGTAAAGTAATCGTGCATTACAGTCAGATCAGTGAGATTTAAATATGGGCTAACAACTTATCGTTAAAACTAGCATATTTGAGCAAGTATCTCCTCGCTCAAGTACTTGTTCGTAGTTAGTTAATACTTACAATAGTTCGGATTCACTCGGTTGGCGCCCATCGGATTCGTAAACATCATCTATACAATAATAATAATAAATGAGATGCAAAATCATTTACAACGGACGTATTTCTCGCTCTCATCGCTGAGATCCTGTCTCAATAAGAGTGACATGCATTCCAGCAAGGTGAAGACTTATATCAGTTTTCAACTCTGTTTCAGATGCAGATAATAAATTGTTTGACTTCAAAACATTTGTTAATAAAATTATAATTATCATGATATTATTCCAGAATTAATTCCAGGCTCAGGAACGTGGTGATAGGTACAAGAGAGAGGCCTGTGCTCAGCAGTGGGCGCAGTCGGGCAGTGGATGATCATGATGATGATTCCAGTATTTAGTATTACACATTGCTTTTGAACATATTATTACTGATTATTAGGCATTCACATAATATTCATCACCAATACCAATATGAGATATTTAGTTTCAACATACTACGAGAAGTCAATACAGTAGATGAATGATACGCCTTGCCAAGTCTATTATTTTGATATTAGTGTAATTTAAAAATATCACTAATACTGATACATTAGTTACAATATTAAAATATATTAGTATGTAATATCGGTATACCTATCTCTAAATGTGTCAATTTTAGATCCTGAAAACCTCGAGCGGGACGCTTTGAATCAGCACAAAAATCAACTGTCATTTCATATAACTAGTATGTTTAGTCCGATAGTGTTGTATGATAGAGGTCAGTGACTCAGGTGGAAAACTCATGTGGAAAACATTACGATAAGTTTCTCTGTCTGTGACGACAAAGGCCCTGCGGGCTGCGGGTGTTCGGCATTGTGTCGTTACACCTACGGTAAAACTTGGGGGCTAAAGCCCAAAGTGATACGATGGCTGTACCGTACAATGATAATACCTATTATCACATAGGGCAGCATAGTGCCGACATAGGTGGCCAAGAAAAGAACTTGCCTCTTGCAAAGCGCCACTCACCAGGCTACAAAGAACAGTGTCTCAGAATCATGGGTGCTTTCAGGACAACACCTACGGCAGCGATTGAGACATACCTCAATATCCCTCCTCTGCATATGATGGTTGAACTCGAGGAAAGAAAGACATTACAACGTCTAGCTGTTGCTGGACTATGGGATGCCTCTAAGCCAAAGACTAACCATACAAAATTCGATGGCAATGAAGACCTGGATCAAGTAACAAGCATGTTATCTGATAAAATGCAAACTATGTTTGTGTTTAAAGACCTTTTCTTTCAAGGTCCAAATAATGTTACAGAACCTGTGTGCCAGAATTTGGAAGCAAGCTAACGTACAACCCGTGCTGAAGAAGGGCAGTCGTCCTGACTCGGCCAACTACAGACCCATCTCTGTAACGTCCATACTCTGTTAGAGTATGGGGCGTGTAATTAACACGAAGCTCTTGGCATACCTAGAAACTAACGATATCCTTAGCGACCGCCAATATAGCTTCCGCCGAAATCGGTCTACTGGGGATCTTCTAGCGTATGGCATTCACATATGGAGTAAGGCCATTGAGAGTCATGGGGAAGCGCTAGCCGTCTCCCTTGACATCTCGAAGGCTTTCGACAGGGTCTGGCACGATAGCCTTATTGCTAAGCTTCCTTCATTCGGTCTGCCCGGTGGTCTGTGTAATTGGATTTCAGACTTCCTGAGAGATTGGTCCATTCGAGTGGTTATTGATGGCTGCTCATCGGACCAATTGGATATTAATGCCGGGGTCCCTCAGGGGTCGGTACTTATTATTCTTGCTGCACATTAACGATCTGCTAAAACCCAGCACCTTTGAGTATGCAGACGACAGCAATGTTGCTGAGAGATACGCACCGGCTACCGTACCGCAGAACCGGTCTCGCCGCGAGGCCATGGTGGAGCGCTTGAACCTGTCCTTGCAGGCAGTCTCCGAATGGGGCGATGCTAATCTGGTAGGTTTAATGCTGCTAAAACCCAGGCGTGTCTTTTTTCCGCTAAAAAGAACCAATTTCACCCGGCTCCAACTTTCCGAGATGTGACCGTGCCAATAACGGAACATCTTGAGCTTCTTGGCGTTACGTTGACATCGACTCTCAATTTTGGCCCATACATTGAGGCCAAGGCTCAGCTGGCTGCCAAAAAGTTGGGGATCCTTGCCAAGGTGAGAAGGTACTTGACGCCGGAACAGCTGCTAACTTGTATCAAGCGCAAGTTCAATCATGCATGGAATACTGTTCTCGTCTCTGGGACGGATCTGCCAAATACCAGCTTGATGCACTAGAGTCGATCGAAAAGCAGGCCAAGAGGCTCATCGGCGATGAGGCACTAGTCAAGTCAAGGCTCCAGAGCCTTGAACATCGTCGCCGAGCTTGTTGGTTTTTTATCAGTTACATTTCGGAGAGTGTGCGATGGAATTGCACGATCTAATTCCAGCCAGCCCGTTTCATCATCGGACTACAAGACGTACGGCGATGCGCTATCGGTTTATAGTGGACATCCCACCCATACGCACAAAACGTTTTGGGAACACTTTTATTATACGTACATCTAGAGTGGAATTCCCTGCCGGAGTCTGTTTCCCGATAGCTACAATCTAGGGGTCTTTAAGTCAAGAGTGAATAGGTTATTTCTAGGCAAGTGTGTTTCATTGTCGACCATATCTTCGCTTGCCATCAGGTGAGATAGTGCTCATGCGTGAGCCTATAGACAATTTAAAAAAAACTTCTACCTGTTTTGACCAACGATTTAATTTAACCGCTATCTAATTAACCTATACCTGTATTAACAACGTCTTAAATGAAATAAGTTAATTGTTTCCTCGTTAATGCTTCCTGTACCTATACAGGTTTTCCAAGAGGGCGTGGATGGCCAATCAGAAACTATGAAGAATAGCGAAAAACACTTAAAGAAGTCATGGGGCCGATTTTGATAAAAAACTACTATATTAACGCGAGCGAAGCCGAGGCCAATAACTAGTCTATTGATAAATAAACACTTTCTAAAGATTTTTTTATTTCGTTCAATCTCATTACAAATACTACTGAATTACATTGTTACTCGTTATTGTGAATTTGTTATTTTTGCTTAATATTGTAAAAAATTAGATGCAATAAATAATTTATTTATTATTATTATATCCATTTATTCATGATATGTACATATTTTTACATATTTAAATATTATTCTATAAAAAAATAAAATAAAAAAAACATTTAAAAATACAAAAATAGTAGCCCACCGGTATCGGGAACAGGGTCCAAGCTACCGGTGGTCAGGGCTCCTGAGAGAGGAACCTCCTAACGATACGCGCCGTGTCCAGGAGTACCGCTTTCTGGATCAAGCCCTTGATCCAGCTGCCCAACGAGAGCCTCTTCAGATGTTCGTCGAGGATATTGGCTATTATGCCATTGGCCGTAACGACTATCGGCACAATGATCGCTGTATTCACGTCCCACATGTCGACAACTTCGCGAGCCAGATCAAGATACTTGCTTTTCTTATCTCTCTCAGCCTTCACGAGGTTCTCGTCATGTGGGACCGCTATATCAACAATCATTGCGCGACGCTCTAGTCGGTCTATCACCACTATGTCAGGCTTATTGGCAACAATAGTCCTGTCAGTGATGATAGACCGATCCCAATACAACGTGACATTGCCATTTTCGAGAACTGGGTCGGGCACATACTTATAGTAAGGCACTTCCGACTCCACAAGATTGTATTTAAGAGCAAGTTGCTGATGGATAATCCTGGCTACAAGGTTGTGTCTATGCAAATAGTCTCCGTTAGCCAGACTAGAACAACCGGAGATAATGTGACGGATTGATTCACCCGGCCGGTGACATGCCCGACAGATGTCAACCGTGCCGTCCTTCACAATGTATTTCATATTTTATTATTATTATTATTTATGATCCAAGTAATTTTGTTTTCACAAATTTAAACATAAATTTCAGAAGTTATTCTGTAGGACAAACGAGCATATCAGTCCGCTGATTTTTTTAATTTGCAACTGGTTGTTATTTTTTTATCTGTATTCGTTTCCTCAATTTTGACAGTTCGCAGCTGGTGCTGTTGGATTGTTTCTATTATGGATTTTTGAGACCTAAAAGCGTAGTTAATACTTAAATTGTAGCGATAAACAAGTAGTATAATCAAAATTTACTACATTTGTAATAGTTTGTTAAATATTTGGTCTACTTGGTACAATGTTTAAGGTAAATACGTTGTTTTTACTTTCGGTCTATTCGCAGAAAATGCGTATTGTATACAACATTTTTGTCCAATCCGTATGAAATACAAAACAAATATACAGGCATCTGCTATTTTGAATAGCTTGTGAATCTTATTTTGAAGAAATGATTTGATGAAATAACTTGTTGTCAATTTTCAACATGGCTCACTCCGGTCATTTGGTATGGTAGGTACTTTTATGTATAATCGTGATACGATAATGTACGTGACAGACGACACCAATCAACTTTAATTGGAATCCAATAAGAAAATCATAATTAGTGTGGTCTGCAAGTTGTTACATAAGCCATTTTCATTGTTAGGACGAATAGGCGTATGTGCCAACCAAAAAATCATGTTTACATGTATGTTGTTCCATTTTAAAGCAACATTCAGCCAAATAATGTTTGTTTTATTTTCAGATCTACTACACCCAATTCTATTTAATGATCACTAAAACATAAAGGTAATCAATAACAATGTAACCTACCCTCCACAAGTACACATGCTTACTTTTATTATTTAACAATATCTTTTAGAAACATAACAATAGATATGAGTTAGTGATAAACAAGCGGCTAAACATTGATTAATGCACTTATCACATAGGTAAGCTTCAGTAAATAAAATTCTTGTATATATAGGACACCACATCTTTATTTATAACAGAAAATGTACAATTTAGGAAATAACTATGGTAAAATTACTCTTTCCTAAGATTTAATTTTTAATTGGTATCATTTAAATCACTTTTCCAATTTTTAGTCTCTTACTAAAGTTTGTTTATAAAACCCCCAACATATATGCAAACTTATCTCCTTATGTAGTATTAACAAGATTGTACAATATTGTTTCAGTGTTACCCAGTTACTGGGTTGTGGAGGTCGGATAGGCAGTCGCTCCATGTAAAACACTGGTACTCAGCTGTATGCTAGCTGGTTAGACTGGAAGCCGACCCCAATGTAGTTGGGAATAGGCTAGGAAGATTGATTGATTGTACAATATTATTTCACTGGATTATTTGATTTCAAATCATGCATATTTTTCTTGTAGCACAGGGCAATGGACCCAGTTATAGACAATGAATGGCTTGGTTGCAAGAATGAACCAATTGACGAAATGCAGAATGTGGGCAACATTGCTCGAAGTTGGCAGTGGAGAGAGCGAGGCATCAACCCACCCAACTACCCCAATAGCAAGACAGTTCTTGAGAACATGGCGGAAGACATCCTTGTTCAGAAATCACTTAAAATAAGAGTATGACTAACTTCTTTTTAAAAATCCTATAGATTTAAGTAATATGTTCAGTTATTGAACTGTATTAAATTTTCTAAGAGTTTCTTAACTGATAATAAACATGTCATGAAAATTTTCAGAGTTGTGATTTGCCAGGGTATCCAAGATCTACATTTTTAATGGTGTTTAGTCCTGATGGGTAAGTTTAAAAGCATTTTTTATTTTCATATTGTTTTAATAGGCCTAAGTATTTTTTGTTAGCATTGATCGTGGGGTCTCATCCCATACAAAGAAACTGTCCCGACGTACTGTACTGATTATTTGATTTATCTATCGATATCAATTGATTAATAAATGGTGATCTATCTATCACCGTAGATCGGAACCGAACGTGATCGATTTACAAAAAGTAATCAGATGTAAAATGCCTATATGGCACGGTTTCTATGTATGGGATGAGGCATCTGTATGCTAGTATTATATTAACTGTGGTATTGAAGGTAAGGTTAATTTATAAATTATCATACTGTATAGCTTAGCTCATGTTGGAATTCACTAGAAAACATTAAGAGCTTACTCAACAACAACAAGCTATCTTTTATGAAATATAGTGTCTTTTCTAAAGCTAACTTTTAACTCAAAATAATTTATGGTAACTGAAATACATGCTAACATTTTAGGACAAAAGTAGCATCAACACATGGAAACCACAATGTGTACGTGTCGGAGTTGGCCAGTGGCAAGCATGTACGCATATTGAAGGGGCATCCTCGCACTCCATGGTGCATTGCCTTCCATCCATCACACCCCCTGCTTATCGGATCCGGCTGTCTCGGCGGGCAAGTCAGGGTGTGGGATATTGCAAGTGTGAGTTATAGTTATTTTAATAGCATTAATTCAAATATTTTATATTTGAGGATCTCAATAAAAGTAACTTTGCCATTTATTGCTACAGGGTGGCAGTGAAGTGTGGAATGTGCGAAATGAAACTGTCATAGCTTCCATTGCCTTTCACCCACGCGAGCAGCTGTTGGTGATTGCCACATACAATGAATTGTACTTTTGGGACTGGAGCCAGCCGGCTCCTTTTACCAAAGTCTGTACTAACAATGTTAACGAAAAAGTCAGGTATGAAAATAAAACTATATATTTTGTTTTTAAACTAATGGAGGAGGAATAGTGCAGTTATAAAATCTGTCAAAATGAGCCCCAAGCCTTCTTCAACTATTCTTTGCTATTTTTGTAAAGCCTGTCTGGATGTATGGCATACAATTGTGGGGTAGTGCCAGTGATTCAAACATCTCGATGCTTCAGCGTCTGCAGAACATCATACTGAGAACGATTAGCAACGCTCACTGGTTCATCACAAACAATGAAATACACCAGCAGTTACAAATGACCACAGTTGAAGAAGATATTCGATTAACAGCGGCGACATACAAGCAGCGACTGTCTCTTCACCCAAATGAACTGCAGTCCAATTAATGTGCCAAAATTACTCCAACCGCCTCAAAACCCATGATATAATGAAGCTGCACAACAGATGGTAGCTATGTTGTACTGAAGAAGAGTAGCTGTCCTCTCTGGAGGAAGTCTCACTCTACAAGTCATTGACCCGTGAACACATCTGATCATAGTCTATGAAGACTGATGGCAGCTATAAAATAAAAAAAATAAAAAAATTGTAAATCCATAGTCACTTGTAAAATTTAATTAGTTTGCATATACCTGTATAAGCAGACTACAAGCGTGGTTTTTGACAAAATGGTCAGCTTCAAATTCAAACAGTAATAAAAATTATTGGGTGTGCTAATTTGTGAGGTAAACAAAATTATGACCACTTTTGGGTACTTTTCTAAAACATCGAGATTCGGTCTTATTTTCCAAAAGGCTCCATCATCCCGTCTGACATTGATATATATACAATCAGGATAAGTAACACTGTTGTACAGAATTAATTTTATTCGCCCTGAATAACCATTTAAAAATCTCCAAAGTGAAATTTTCTGATGCGTCAGATTAAGGGAAAATTTGTTGTCAGATTTGCCTTTTTAGGTCACTTGCAACCTTTAGATAAAAATAAATATTTTTTCCAATAAAAAAACCTTTTTCAAAAAAATGTTTTTTAGCTTACTATGCATTGTCATCCAAACCAAACGTGTATGCAAAATTTCATCTTAATCAGTTGAAGGATAACTTTAGCTTTAAAATTCAGTTGCAAGATTAGACCCGATATTGCTTGTAAATTAAAGAAAGAAAGCTCGTAAAAAGCGTCCTTTTTACCCGACTGCCGAAGGAGTATAATGTGGCGTGTGTTCCTATGTGGCGTTCTAGAGAACAAACGCGTTGGCCGATTTTGATGATTTTTACGTCAATCAATTCGTCCTAACCCTGCGAGTGTCACTGGCTAGGAAAATAAAAAAATGCCGGATTTTGGGCGCCATATTGTGGGGCACCAAATTTTTTTTTCTTTGATCCCTATCGTGTGGGGTATCAAAATAAAGGGTTTTATGAGGTGATTTCAAAAATATATATCACTTATATGTTTAAATGAACCTAATTTAAAAAAAATAACTAAGAAGTTGTAAATAAAAAAATCAAAAAACCCGACTGCTTAAAAAGCGAACTAAAAAGAAATGCTGTGCAGTCGGAGGATACATCTGGTTTTGGTCAGCCAGCTCGCGAATACGTATCCTCCGACTGCACAGCATGATTTTCTTCTTATTTATTTCTTTTTAGTTCGCTTTTTAAGCAGTCGGGTTTTTTGATTTTTAAATTATCTTTTTTATTGTGAATGGAAAATTGCTTTTCAACAAAAACAAACTTAGAAGCTCCAAAATCCATTAGTTTTAAACTGTTATTAAATGTTATGCATTCTTAGCTTGTGTCTTTCAGATATGTGGCTTTCGATGCTCTTGGATACAAACTAATCACTGGAATATCACTGTGGGCTTGTTCGGGAGGGGCAGCCAACAACTCTTCGCAACAACAGAACCCTACTTCGGGGCCCACAAACAACTCCAATAATAATAACCCTAGAAGAGGTGACAACGACGACAGTCCAGGCGGCAGCCGGACGCAGGACAGCCCTGGCTCAGCACAGGACATGATCGTGAACTCTTACCAAAACTTGGTGCAAAGATACGATAGTTTAGTGAGGAATTATCAAAGACTGTTTATGGTTCGACATCGACTAACCAACACTCCACCACCTCCAAATACGGTAATAAATAATGCTAATAATCATATTTAACATCGGATTATGGTTCCCCTAGTCAACGGAACGAACTATTTTGTGCGCTGTCTCATCCGACAACACGTGCGAAAGAGATTGATGCTGTGATGAACAGTAAGAAGCTAGTTCTCGTACGAATTAGCACTTTTGCAAATTTGTTGCGAAATGGATGATGATTTAGGACGAAAACAAGCGCGCGGAATTTTAAGAACAGGCCTTTGGGAGTCTAGATATCATGAAAAAACTACTAAATGTATATTTTCAAAATAAAATTATTTGTATTGTTGAATTACTCATCTATCCCTGTATGGAGGCCGTTTTGCAATTTTCCTTCTTCTTGTGGTATTTATTGCCGCCCAAAGATGCGTTAAAATTTGTGTTGAAATATGGAACTTTTGACGCTCATAACTTTCAAATATTGTATTTTTTTTACTTTTCTGTTTCCATACAGGGCTAGATAATGATGAGACAAATTGATATAATTTTTTATTTTTAACGTACACCGTCAAATAGTGGAGTAATCGCCAGACTACGTTAGTATGAATAAATTTTCGACTAGTGTAACCTTAAGATAATCTTATTGATATGTTTTCACTGCTAGAAAGTTGTAACGAAGTAATAATATGTGGAATGTTCGCAGACGGACCGCGGCACGGATCCTATGGAGACAGACTTCGGACTCGGTACTTCTGGCTGGACGCGGCCCTCGCGTTCTGCCACTACTACTCAAGATGATGGTACTTATGTTGCGATTGAATTCGAAATCACTGAAACACAGACATAGATGAGATTACAAGATAACGCAAGTCCCTCCATCTGTATGAAAACCATGCGTGCCACTTTTGCACACACAATTTAAAAACAAAGGAGAATGCCCATTTTGTAAGGGAACTTGAGCCCCTATGAAAAAATGGTTGTATATTGATGAATTTGGTTGTATATTGTAGACAAAACACGTTTTATTCATAGTTGGAAAACATTTCTTATTTATTTTGCGGGGTTCACGAGATATAACGATGTTTCTTTTCTAGAAATGAACCCTTATTACGATGCAATAAGGAGCATACAAATGTCCAAGTGAAGGAACATGATCTGTTGTTGTCTGTACATATAAAGTAAAGGACACGGATGAAAAAGATTTTTGCATAATATTGAAATCGCAGACACGATACCTCATAAGGGGCCTGTGTTTGGGTCCTTTACTTACAAAAGAAAACATTTCCAATGCCTGGGCCATCTTTTTCTATACCGTCTTTACAGCTCAATATGGCATAAAAAGGCATATTTCTAGATTTCGGCGGATTTCCAGAGCCGATAATACTGAATGAAAAGCTCTTATTACGATCACAGATCGTAATTTTCACTGACCGTTTTTAGGGTTCCGTACCCAAAGGGTAAAAACGGGACCCTATTACTAAGACTCCACTGTCCATCTGTCTAACTGTCACCAGGCTGTATCTCATGAACCATGATAGCTAGACTGTTCAAATTTTCACAGATGATGTATTTCTGTTGCCGCTACAACAACAAGTACTAAAAAACAGAATAAAATAAATATTTAAGTGGGTCTCCCATACAACAAACGTGATCTTTTGCCGTTTTTTGGGATATTGGTACGGAACCCTTCGTGCGCGAGTCCGACTCGCACTTGTCTGGTTTTTTGACACGCGAAGTACATACAATCGCGTCATCTAGTTAGATTTATATCTGTGCACTGAAACCAAATAATTTATTTCAAGAAAGCATTTTACTGTAGACATCTTTCTTCGCTTGGATTCTACTCGCAACACCTAGTCTTATTATTTCACCTGATATACAAATGGTTAGTGATGTTATTCTTATATATTTCAACGTATCTTTTCAGCAAACCCAACGCCTAGCACGTCTCGCGACTCAGTGGAGCCCACAGACGCCGGCGATGGTGAGACCAGCAGTCGCTTACTCAACTTAGATGTACTGTCAATTGATAGTAATCCTCCCAGGTAAGGACACAGATATATAGAGAATTCCTAATTATAAACGCTTAAAGGTAGGATTCGGTTCCTAGCGACCGCGTCGCGCGACCGCTGGGCGTGGCTAGAGAGCGGCGTGACGACCGCGACTCGGTCGCTTCGGGAGCAGTGCAGTCACGCGACGCAGGCGGAGAACACTTCAAAAATACAATATTTTCTGAATATTTCTTCTTTATTTATTTATTAAAACTTCATGCAACATTAAAGTACATAAGCGGACTTAATGCCTGAGGCATTCTCTACCAGTCAACCAAGGGCGGTGAAGAGATAGCATGGCAGGTGCATACAAATAGAAATAATAATAATATAAATGCAAAATTAGTACAAAAGTATATAGTTAAAATAAACATACTCTTACTGCTTTATAATCTAAATGTCGATATTATATCGCACAATGTATCTGCAGCTAGGAAAAAAAGTTATTCAGCAGCTATTGGAGGATGAAGAAGATAATGATATTCTTATGTTATTATCTATGACTCCGGAAAAAAGGATGAAGATTGACTCAATTTTCACATCACGAGAAATAGAGGGTTGCCCGCCTGCGTCGCGTGACGGCACTGCTCCCGAAGCGACCGAGTCGCGGTCGCCACGCCGCTCTCTAGCCACGCCCATCAGTCGCAGACGCAGTCGCCGGATTTGTTTAGTACTCCATATAAATTCACACTAAGCAATGGGTCGCGCGACCCGATCGCGGTCGCGCGTCGCGGTCGCTAAGAACCGAATCCTGCCTTTAAATGACAAAATGTTCGAGCATATCGAGCGCGACGCGCGGCTCCACTCGTCCGTGAGCGAGGCTGGCTAGCGGTCTATTGTAGCGCGTCGCGGTCTCGCGTGTGAACTCATTCCCATGCAAAGCCTAAGGTCAAGTGGTCTCGCGCATCTCCTGCCTCGGTCGCGTGTCGCGGTCGCGCTGTGAACTCGCACGTTTAGACAACAGTACAACAGTATAAACACAAAAAATATCTTTAGTTTTTCTTTGATCCTTTCAGAAATCCTAGTTCAACAAATCAAGAGCGTTCGCTGTTTGGGTCGCGGTCATCTGCTTTCCAACCATTAAACGGTTCTGACAGATCATACAGAACTATCGAATACGAGAGTACCCGACTCTTGCCAAATCCTTTCTCGTCTTCTAATGGAACACCGAGGCCGACCAGAGTTACGTTTACAGAAATTACTCCCTCCAGTTCGACGAACACATCGCGCACTAGCATATTTACGCCATCTAGAGGATCTTCTTTGGGACGGGATTTCACACTACGCCGAAGAAACTTTTCCCCATTACAACAAAATAACGAATCGGCAACGGCAGCGACCACTCCTTCCGCGTTACCATTTGTTCCGCGACGCTCATTCCAGACTAGTGCATCAGCTGAAAGCCAGCCTTCGACGTCTGGTTCTTCTTCTTCATCCTCGCAAAGACCAACAATGACGAATTCATCTACACAAATGAGCCCGGTGTCGGCGCCAGTCGATGCTCAAACTATTAATGAGAGCCTTGATTTAATTCGTGACATTCTTCGTGACTCTGGCACAAGGTTGTTGAATTTAATCACCAATATGTCGTTATCCACTCTGGCCAGCGTGGAGCGCAGCATTCCTCGGCGCAGCACGTCCCGCGCGCACTCCGACGAGAGCGAGAGTGGCGGCCGCACGCGCGGCGCCCGGCCCCGTGTGCGACTGTTCAGCTCTACCTGGCGACGAGAATTTTGGTCATCCAGTTCTGATTCTGACAGTGATCAGTCCTCGGAAGTTAATATTTTTAGGACAAGAAATACCACGTTTCGAGAAGACGAGTCCTCTATTGATAATAATCCGACTGCTTCTACTTCCTACGACAGAGTGCCAGCTCATACTGATAGATTGGTGTTTGAATTGAGTGAGATGGACGCGCGCGTCGGTGCCCCCCCTAGAGAACCACGGTCGTCGAGGGATGCAGGGGGCATCAATGTGTCATTGTCGAATAACAGGTTCCGTGTTCGAACTCAAAGCGATTCAATGAGCACCGACGCAGCGCCCCCTTCCGCACCGGTCAGCGCAGGTGCGGCGCCGACTGTTGCACCTGCGCCTGTCGCACCGGCGCCCACCACAGCCGCCCCTGCCGCCGAAGCCGCGCCTGTAGAAAGACAGGATGTGGCGGATGAAGCGGCAGCATCAGAGCCACGTACGCAAAGTACATCTGATTTTAATCCCGACAGACCGTCAACGAGTAGGGATGAGTTTTGGAATAGAGGCGGCGTAGTGCCACCTGACGAAGCTTACAGAAAAGTAAGAACCGGAGTAAACGCATTACAGAAGCACACTGTGCAGTTGACGAATCTTTGGTTGCGAGGCAATCGCACGACCATGAGAGAATTACGCGGGATGTGGGAAAATTTACGCCGACGCATACTTATGCTACATAGGGAAACAGGACGACAAGATGTTCCCAGTTATTATACTCGACCATTACTAGATCGTTGTATGATGTTGACTGACATGACGAACAACCTCGCCCGCACCGGTAGGAACCTAAGACATAATGCGAGAAGTGAAGAAAGTGACAGACATTCGGCTGGTAGTCGTAATGCGCCTCAGAATGCAAACAATAATCGCACAGACACTGAACGAAATACATCTAACGACAATGGTACCGAAACTAGATCTTCTCAAGGAGGAAGGTCTTCTCATGTAAGATCTACACCTAGTACCCGATTTTCTCCGCCTTTGAGAAGAAGAATTAATACAAACTATCGCTGGCGCGCAGAAGATGAACTGAGGAGGCGATCTCGAAATCCTACCGGTAACCGTTTGGCTCCGCGCTACATGAACCGATCCCGTAGAGACTTCGCTCGTGCGATTGAGATAAGTGCTACTAGACATGAGATACGTATGCGGGCCATGCAGGTATTGTCAGTTATGTTTAACATGATGATGATGTGTCTCGAAGAGCGAGGCCTGAGCCAACTCATCATCACCATGTTGAGGACACTGAAAAGGGCTCTAGCGTTGACTTGCTTAATCGTGATGTCAAACAGGAATAGTGCCCGAACAGCCACTTCCCAAGCTCCCACACCGCAACGTGTAGAATCCTTAGATGTCGTTCGTATTCAAAATGTTGAGCATAACGTCGACGTGAACGTTGATGGCCCCGACGAGCTGGCGCCTCCTAGTAACCCACAGCGTGCTGCAGAACCGGTTGGAAACCGTTCGCCACAAGATAGTAATGACAACAAAGTTAACACTGCCGAGACACCTTCAACATCACAAGCTGAAACTGCCGATTCAAGTCATAGGTCTCCCCCATATATTGACCCTCTTTTTCCGTCGGCGGTTAATTGTGCACCCGATACCCCCACACCTTCAACTTCAACTTCAAATGTTAGAAATTCACAACACTGTCCTTTTCCAGCGAGTTTTGTGGCATTTCTACAGGAAGAAAGAGCTGCACAAATTAGAAATTCACAAAGGTACAGCGGTCGCCTCGCCGTCCAGATAGCCGCCGCCAACCGCAATAATTCTGCAACAGCAAGAAATAGACGAGATCTGTACATGGAAAGCAGGAAGCAAAAAGCTTTGCATAGAACAAATCCCACTGCACATCCACTCATTAGAAAGAGGATTTTACCTCCAATATCGAATTATAGAATTCCGGCACTGCGAAGTTTACCTTTGAGGCGACCCGATGTGTCGAGATTCCCAAGGGTCGATCCGCAAAATACTGAGCCTGTGGCCGGACCCTCGAACGCGCCGCCACCCGGCGAGAACCCTAATCTTCAGGAATCAGCCGGAAATGAGTTGTTGAACGAGTTCGAGCATAGGGTCAATTTTATACGCATTGCTCATATGCAAGCTGTGAGGCTAAGAAATGCTGCCAGAAACAGGTTCAGACGCCTGCAGACAATCCGCCTGTACACACCATCGTCCGTCCGGGAGATGTTCTCCCTGCAGGCAAACCTCGGTGACACCACGGGAAGCGGCGCGGCGCCAGGACCCAGCAACCCGGCTCCGGGGCCCAGTGGGGCGGGGTCCAGCGGTGCGGGGCCCAGCGGTGCAGGAACCAGTGGAGTGGGAACCAGCGGTGCGGGACCGAGCGGTGCGCGACCCAGCGATGCGGGACCGAGCGGTGCGGCCGAGGGAGCGCGGCACCCGCTGGCCATGTTCCGGCCCCACATCCTGTCGTCGCGTGCTGACCCAGCCGGCCGCGAGGAGCTCAGCCATCAGTTCCACACCGTGCTCAACAATGTGGCCATGCCGCTCATGCAGATGAGCGACCTGCCCGGCAACGACGGCGGCTCTGCCCAACGCCTGCCCAGGATACACGAGTATCTGCAGCCCATCATCCTGGCTCAGGTGAATAATGCTGTATGCTTTTTAGATGTTCTATGAAGTCGTATTCGTAGAACCGATGAACCGAACTGTATATTTGTGTCAGAACGCGATGGTGATGGACGAGGAGGGCGCGGCGGGCGAGGCGGGCGCGCGGCGCATGGCGGGCATGGCGGGGCTGCTGGACGCCGGCATCATCTCCGAGGCGCTGCCGGCGCCCTCGCACCGCGTGCAGGCCTGGGACTTCACCACCGGCCACACGCCCGAGATATCCGACAGTACGACATTTTATTTCTTACTAGCTGACCCGGCAAACTGTGTTTTGCCATAAAAACACCAAAATTTCATTTACCCTAACTATAACCCTACCCTACATACCTAAACTATGTAGGTGAGGTAACAATTTTTTTTCTTAATTTTTTTTCATAAAAACCTTCTCCTAACAATAACAAACACAACAAAAAAAAAATATCGAAATCGGTCCAGCCGTTCTCGCGTGATGCCGTGACCAAGGGAAATAGGGATTCATTTTTATATATATGTAGATTAATTCCGACTTGGATTCGAACTCCGACTGGGCATATCCGCCTCGGTCATGGAATTTTTAAAAATCCATATTTTCCTTTATTGCCAAATTACTGACTGTGTTTTTATGTCATCAGGTACCAAAAATGTAGTAGTACAGCGGTGCAGGATTCATAACGACGCTAGTATCGACATATCTAAAGATGGAAGGCTCTTGGTAGCACTCTTGCCTGTGCCCAGGTTAAGAAACACGAACCATTGGCTCGGTAAGTAATTCTTTTGTAGAAAAGTGCAATACTTAAATTTTGACAGCTGCTAATAAATATGTGTGTGTTAGGTGTGTACTCGCTGGAGTGGGCGCGGCTGGGCCAGTGCCTGCACACGGCCGTGCTGGAGCAGAGCGCCGTGTCGGTGGCGCTGTCGCCCACCGCGCGCCACCTGGCGGTGGGCCTGGGCTCGCGGCGCTTCACCACGGCGCCGCACGCGCGCAGCAACGTGTTCGCGCTGCTCTACCGGCTCGAGCCACTCGGTAAGTACCTACTACCTACACTAGCACCGTGTCCACCTGGCGGTGGGGCTGGGCTCGCGGCGCTTCACCACGGCGCCGCACGCGCGCAGCAACGTGTTCGCGCTGCTCTACCGGCTCGAGCCACTCGGTAAGTACCTACTACCTACACTAGCACCGTGTCCACCTGGCGGTGGGGCTGGGCTCGCGGCGCTTCACCACGGCGCCGCACGCGCGCAGCAACGTGTTCGCGCTGCTCTACCGGCTCGAGCCACTCGGTAAGTACCTACTACCTACACTAGCACCGTGTCCACCTGGCGGTGGGGCTGGGCTCGCGGCGCTTCACCACGGCGCCGCACGCGCGCAGCAACGTGTTCGCGCTGCTCTACCGGCTCGAGCCACTCGGTAAGTACCTACTACCTACACTAGCACCGTGTCCACCTGGCGGTGGGGCTGGGCTCGCGGCGCTTCACCACGGCGCCGCACGCGCGCAGCAACGTGTTCGCGCTGCTCTACCGGCTCGAGCCACTCGGTAAGTACCTACTACCTACACTAGCACCGTGTCCACCTGGCGGTGGGGCTGGGCTCGCGGCGCTTCACCACGGCGCCGCACGCGCGCAGCAACGTGTTCGCGCTGCTCTACCGGCTCGAGCCACTCGGTAAGTACCTACTACCTACACTAGCACCGTGTCCACCTGGCGGTGGGGCTGGGCTCGCGGCGCTTCACCACGGCGCCGCACGCGCGCAGCAACGTGTTCGCGCTGCTCTACCGGCTCGAGCCACTCGGTAAGTACCTACTACCTACACTAGCACCGTGTCCACCTGGCGGTGGGGCTGGGCTCGCGGCGCTTCACCACGGCGCCGCACGCGCGCAGCAACGTGTTCGCGCTGCTCTACCGGCTCGAGCCACTCGGTAAGTACCTACTACCTACACTAGCACCGTGTCCACCTGGCGGTGGGGCTGGGCTCGCGGCGCTTCACCACGGCGCCGCACGCGCGCAGCAACGTGTTCGCGCTGCTCTACCGGCTCGAGCCACTCGGTAAGTACCTACTACCTACACTAGCACCGTGTCCACCTGGCGGTGGGGCTGGGCTCGCGGCGCTTCACCACGGCGCCGCACGCGCGCAGCAACGTGTTCGCGCTGCTCTACCGGCTCGAGCCACTCGGTAAGTACCTACTACCTACACTAGCACCGTGTCCACCTGGCGGTGGGGCTGGGCTCGCGGCGCTTCACCACGGCGCCGCACGCGCGCAGCAACGTGTTCGCGCTGCTCTACCGGCTCGAGCCACTCGGTAAGTACCTACTACCTACACTAGCACCGTGTCCACCTGGCGGTGGGGCTGGGCTCGCGGCGCTTCACCACGGCGCCGCACGCGCGCAGCAACGTGTTCGCGCTGCTCTACCGGCTCGAGCCACTCGGTAAGTACCTACTACCTACACTAGCACCGTGTCCACCTGGCGGTGGGGCTGGGCTCGCGGCGCTTCACCACGGCGCCGCACGCGCGCAGCAACGTGTTCGCGCTGCTCTACCGGCTCGAGCCACTCGGTAAGTACCTACTACCTACACTAGCACCGTGTCCACCTGGCGGTGGGGCTGGGCTCGCGGCGCTTCACCACGGCGCCGCACGCGCGCAGCAACGTGTTCGCGCTGCTCTACCGGCTCGAGCCACTCGGTAAGTACCTACTACCTACACTAGCACCGTGTCCACCTGGCGGTGGGGCTGGGCTCGCGGCGCTTCACCACGGCGCCGCACGCGCGTAAGTACCTACTACCTACACTAGCACCGTGTCCACCTGGCGGTGGGGCTGGGCTCGCGGCGCTTCACCACGGCGCCGCACGCGCGCAGCAACGTGTTCGCGCTGCTCTACCGGCTCGAGCCACTCGGTAAGTACCTACTACCTACACTAGCACCGTGTCCACCTGGCGGTGGGGCTGGGCTCGCGGCGCTTCACCACGGCGCCGCACGCGCGCAGCAACGTGTTCGCGCTGCTCTACCGGCTCGAGCCACTCGGTAAGTACCTACTACCTACACTAGCACCGTGTCCACCTGGCGGTGGGGCTGGGCTCGCGGCGCTTCACCACGGCGCCGCACGCGCGCAGCAACGTGTTCGCGCTGCTCTACCGGCTCGAGCCACTCGGTAAGTACCTACTACCTACACTAGCACCGTGTCCACCTGGCGGTGGGGCTGGGCTCGCGGCGCTTCACCACGGCGCCGCACGCGCGCAGCAACGTGTTCGCGCTGCTCTACCGGCTCGAGCCACTCGGTAAGTACCTACTACCTACACTAGCACCGTGTCCACCTGGCGGTGGGGCTGGGCTCGCGGCGCTTCACCACGGCGCCGCACGCGCGCAGCAACGTGTTCGCGCTGCTCTACCGGCTCGAGCCACTCGGTAAGTACCTACTACCTACACTAGCACCGTGTCCACCTGGCGGTGGGGCTGGGCTCGCGGCGCTTCACCACGGCGCCGCACGCGCGCAGCAACGTGTTCGCGCTGCTCTACCGGCTCGAGCCACTCGGTAAGTACCTACTACCTACACTAGCACCGTGTCCACCTGGCGGTGGGGCTGGGCTCGCGGCGCTTCACCACGGCGCCGCACGCGCGCAGCAACGTGTTCGCGCTGCTCTACCGGCTCGAGCCACTCGGTAAGTACCTACTACCTACACTAGCACCGTGTCCACCTGGCGGTGGGGCTGGGCTCGCGGCGCTTCACCACGGCGCCGCACGCGCGCAGCAACGTGTTCGCGCTGCTCTACCGGCTCGAGCCACTCGGTAAGTACCTACTACCTACACTAGCACCGTGTCCACCTGGCGGTGGGGCTGGGCTCGCGGCGCTTCACCACGGCGCCGCACGCGCGCAGCAACGTGTTCGCGCTGCTCTACCGGCTCGAGCCACTCGGTAAGTACCTACTACCTACACTAGCACCGTGTCCACCTGGCGGTGGGGCTGGGCTCGCGGCGCTTCACCACGGCGCCGCACGCGCGCAGCAACGTGTTCGCGCTGCTCTACCGGCTCGAGCCACTCGGTAAGTACCTACTACCTACACTAGCACCGTGTCCACCTGGCGGTGGGGCTGGGCTTGCGGCGCTTCACCACGGCGCCGCACGCGCGCAGCAACGTGTTCGCGCTGCTCTACCGGCTCGAGCCACTCGGTAAGTACCTACTACCTACACTAGCACCGTGTCCACCTGGCGGTGGGGCTGGGCTCGCGGCGCTTCACCACGGCGCCGCACGCGCGCAGCAACGTGTTCGCGCTGCTCTACCGGCTCGAGCCACTCGGTAAGTACCTACTACCTACACTAGCACCGTGTCCACCTGGCGGTGGGGCTGGGCTCGCGGCGCTTCACCACGGCGCCGCACGCGCGCAGCAACGTGTTCGCGCTGCTCTACCGGCTCGAGCCACTCGGTAAGTACCTACTACCTACACTAGCACCGTGTCCACCTGGCGGTGGGGCTGGGCTCGCGGCGCTTCACCACGGCGCCGCACGCGCGCAGCAACGTGTTCGCGCTGCTCTACCGGCTCGAGCCACTCGGTAAGTACCTACTACCTACACTAGCACCGTGTCCACCTGGCGGTGGGGCTGGGCTCGCGGCGCTTCACCACGGCGCCGCACGCGCGCAGCAACGTGTTCGCGCTGCTCTACCGGCTCGAGCCACTCGGTAAGTACCTACTACCTACACTAGCACCGTGTCCACCTGGCGGTGGGGCTGGGCTCGCGGCGCATCACCACGGCGCCGCACGCGCGCAGCAACGTGTTCGCGCTGCTCTACCGGCTCGAGCTACTCGGTAAGTACCTACTACCTACACTAACACCGTGTCGGTGGCACTGTCGCCCACCGCGCGCCACCTGGCGGTGGGGCTGAGCTCGCAGCGCTTCACTACACGGCGACGCACGCGCGTTGCTACGTGTTCGCGCTGCTCGACTGTCTCGAGCCGCTCGGTAAATACCTACACTAGCACATCGGTGGCGCTTTCAACCACCGCGCGCCACCACCTTTACCGGCTCATGACGCTCGGAATGTACTCTCAATTTTTAATTATCTGGTTGTGACATGACTTATATTGAAATGCCACGTGGCTGAATTCTGGGGCTCCGGACAAGTGTCATTCGTCGCCAGCGTTGGCGATACGGTAGAAATGACAAAAGATTGATGATGAATTTTAAGTCAAGACCTTCCATCAACATTAAAATTGACCATAGTCATTCCAATATTTAAAAAAGAGGATAGAGAAAATATGAATTGTTATAGATCTATATCGCTAATACCTGTCTTATCGAAAGTTTTTGAAAAGGTAATTTAATTTATAGCAATCTATATAATTACTTCGAAAAACACAACATTCTTTCGGAAGAACAAATCAGAAAAAAAAAATCGATTAACAATGCATTATACACATTTTTGAAAATGGTACTAAAACTATACCAGATAATAAAAAAGAAGTCACAGCCCTCTATATGGATATGGATATGACAAAAGCCTTCGACTGCGTCAAGCATGATGTGTTGTTGAATAAATAGGAATCGTGCGGAATACGAGGAAATGCAAGAGATCGCATAAAATCATACTTAAGTGACAGAGAACAATAAACTGAAATATCTAGCATTTTGCATATCACAAAAGTAGAAATGAAACACTTATCCACACCAATTGGAGTCTATAAAGGCGTACTACAAGGGAGCATTCTGGGTCCTTTGCTATCACACTAATATTATAAAGGCGAAAGTTTGTGAGGTTGTGTGTGTGTTTGTTACTTCTTCACGCGCAAACGACTGGACGGATCTGGATGAAATTTGGCACAGAGATAGATTTTAGTCAGGAATAGCACATAAGATACTTTTTTATCCCGGGAATATGTTCCTTCAGGCGAATTTTCTACTTTCACGCGAGGTAAGCTGCTCAATCAAACCCGGGGGTGGGGGGGGGGGCTTCCGATATATGTCAAAGCCATGGTTGTGTATGCAGATGATAGTACTGCAATAATTGTTAACTGGTTAAATCTAAATGATCTCAAAATAAATTGAACTAAAACATATATAATGACATTTAAAATAGAAAACAAATATTAATTACGAACAAAAAATACACAAAATCAACACTACAAAATTTCTAGGGCTACACATAGACTCAGAAGTGCCATGGAAGACACATACTGAACAAGTATGTACAAAACTAAGTCGTTATTTATATGCCAATTATATGCTTCGAATAGTTGTAAATCAAAGTGTTCTCCTGTCTGCTTATCATGCATATGTTGGTTCGACACTTAGATACGATATGGTACAATGTTCTGGGGAAATGCCACTGAAAGAGAAACTGTCTTTAAATCTCAAAAGAAGTGTATCCAAGCGATTTGTGCATTAAATCAATTGAAACTTGTAAACTGCACCTTATTAATTTAAAAATATTGACTTTCCCATCATTTATTTATATTTATATATACTTTATTGTACACCATCATTGTACATCTATGAATTAGCATTCGACATAAGAATTAACTAAATACATAATATGCAACTCTAAAAAGTGCAATACTTGCCCAGTACACTCAGTGCAATGACCCAAAGACGCCTATGATAAGAGTGCATTTTGTGTGGGTCGTAGAATTATAATAAACTACCAAAGTACATAAAAGAATCTAATAAGTTCAATTTACTTAAAAACCAATCAAACAAGTATCTAATCAAAAAGCTTATTATTATGTTAATGAATATTTAAATGAGAAAATAATGTAATAATTAAGTTGAGTAATTGTCCAATAACAGAATTATATGATGTATATATGTTGTGTGTGTGTGTGTGTTTATTTAGTGTTTTTTTGCAGGTAATTTAATACTACTCATAACCGGCGTGTATGACTAGATGTATGAATGTGAGTGAAGCAAAAGTATGTAAGGATCGTAACAGGTGGCGTTCTGTAGTTTAAGCCTACCCCCATGGGAAACCCACGGAAAGGCAACGCCGCTCCGTACATCATCCAAAGTAATAATTTGATCTTTTTGGCGCGAAAACTATTTTTTTGTTTATTACGAAACTACAAGGACCAGAGATTTGAAAATTTTGTTGTCTGTGGCAGCTATTATTTCTTATGATTTAAGCTATAATACATAATCATATCTTCTTTCGTTCGGAAGATATGACATGAGCAGCTGGGGTGCCGTCACTCCAGCTTACACATACTTGTCGCTTTAATAACTTAAAGAGTATTTTGACTAGACGTTTGAAAATTTTGCTGCAAATGGCAGCTATTATTCCTTAATTTTTGAGCTATAATTCATAATCATAACTTCTTTTGTTCGGAAGATATGACATGGCAGCTGGGGTGACGTCATTCTAGCTTACACACGTTTTGTGTAGCTGGCGTGTAACGTATGTTCCGAAATTGGTCCCATTTTTTTTGGTGGAGATCTGCTGAAGAACTTTGGAGATATACAACAGAACTCTTCAATAAATAACGGCAAATCTCTGGGGATTGCTGCAATTGGATGTCTGTTTATTGTTTATACCATTTCATAACATAACATCACGCCAGTACGATCTTAAGGGGTACGCAGAATTCTCATTTCACCGGTTAAGTTCCAGTTTCAAGAAATCTATTTTGGCGTTATAGTTACCTTACTAACTTGCCTATTAGGAAGGTACAACTAAAAAGTGAAAAATAAAAAAACTTTTTTGCAAAAAAATACTACCGACTTCCAAATACAAAACTATAAAGTGAAAAATAACTTTACTTTTTGAAGTCGGTGTCCATAACGCAAATAATTGGTACCTACGAAAGACACCGACTTCAAAAAGTAAAGTTATTTTTCACTTTATAGTTTTGTATTTGGAAGTCGGTAGTATTTTTTTGCAAAAAAGTTTTTTTTACGTATTATCGTTCAGTTCTTTCCTTCCATGTGCAGCTATTATACCTTATTTTTCTGACTATAATCCAAAAGCCTAAACTCACTGGTTTGCCTGTATTGAATGAGGAAGCTGGGGTGATGTCACTCTAACTGACACATACTAAACGACTCATATTAACGAAGTTTTTATGGCAGCTAAATTAAGACTCGGTACTTTGATTGCTGCTATTATGCCTTAAATATTGGCATAGATAGAATTATTCTAACACTTATGAGGAAGCTGGAGTTATGCACATTCTTTTTGTTTGAAAGGTGATTTTATCGAGTGTTCTGATCTTGACCATGTTTGATGAAAATCGGTTCAGCCGTTCAAAAGTTATGGGTGTTTTACTGTTTGAATCGGTGTGTATTCGCATGTCACAATTACGTGTTCAATAGATTGTCGATCGAAGCGTGTCTTCTACTAGATAAATTATGTAGCATGAAATAAAAATGTGTCGGGATTATTTAAAATTTTAAAATTGTCTAGGTCTAATTTTGGAATCATCAGTACGACGAAGAAGAAGAATCTCTTATGGTGGGTGGGTACACACTACACGAGACTTTCTTTCATCAACTTCTATAGAATTTTGTCTGTGCCACACAGCAGTACAGACAGATGTCGGTAAATATATCAGAAAGGATGTCTGTGTATTGTGGGCACACCATTACATTTTGGCATTTCGACTATCGGCATCGCTGTTATATATAACACACTTTGGTGCTGCAATTTTTTTGTTTTTACAATATTACTAGCTGACCCGGCAAACTTTGTTTTTCCATAAAAACACCAAACGTTCATCTACCCTACCTATGTTGGTGCGATTTACAAGTTGTAGGTCGTGGGTTCGAGCCCAGGCAGGCGCTTTACTTTGTGTAAATTATTTCATCACCACTGCTCTCAAAACGGTGAAGGAAAACATCGTGAGGAAACCGGCATGTCCTAGAACCAAAAATTTGAAGACATGTGACATCCACCAACCCGCACTGGGCCCGCGTGGTGGATTACGGCCCATCCCCTCTCTCAGAGAGGAGGCCTGTGTCCCAGCAGTGGGAACATTAATAGGCTGATGATGTGATGTGATGTGACCTATGTTGGTAAGGTACCAATCTTTTTTTTTTAATATGTTTTTTGATTAGAACCTTCTCCTAACAATAACAAACACAACAAAAAAAGAATAACCGAAATTGGTTCAGACGTTCACGCGTGATGTCGTGACCAAGGAAATAGGGATTCATTTTTATATAATTATTAGCTGCCCCGCAAACTTTGTTTTGCCAGAAAAACACCAAACATTCATCTACCCTACCTACCCTACCCTACCTATGCTACGCTACCCTACCTACCCTGCCCTACCTACCTTACACTACCTACATAACTACCCTACACTACCTATGCTACGCTACCCTACCTACCCTGCCCTACCTACCTTACCTACCCTACCTTACACTACCTACCCTACACTACCTATCCTACCCTACCTACCCCACCCCAACTACCCTACCTGCCCTACCCTAACCTACCTGCCCTACCCTACCCTACCTGCCCTACCCTACCCAACCGTACCTACCCTACCCTGTCTACGCTACCCTACCCTACCCTACCTACCTTACCCTACATATCGTACCCTACCTTACCTACCCTACCCTACTCTACCTATGTAGTCAAGGTACCTTTTTTTTTTCCTAAGAATCTTCTAACAATAACAAACACAACAAAAAAAGAATAAGCGAAATCGGTCCAGCCGTTAACGCGTGATGCCGTGACCAAGGGACATAGGGATTCATTTTTATAGTTATAGATGTTTAAAACTAATCCAAAATTTTATTTGTATCCTCAGAAAGTTCAAGCCGCACGGGATTATCTCCTATCAAAGAGTTGGAACAGAATTGGGAGCACGGCTTCACCAGCCTCAACTGCCTGCGCTGGGCTCCACAGCCTGGCCAAGGACTTGTCTATGCAAACAACACAGGACAACTCATTATTATGAGCTAAGCAGCAATGTCATGACATAATTTTTATAAGAATGTTCCAAACACAAAGCCATGGATGCCGTATGTCACTGCCACTCCGACTGCCCTTTATGTGACCTTTTTCAAATTTATTTCTACGCATTTGTGGCAAATTCTTCATGTTTAAAACGACTTAAAGTCTTGGTTCACGTCTGTTTAAATTTAATAATACATATAATGAATGTCTAGTTGTATTTTTAAATTATCATAATACTATAACATTAAGATAGACTAATCTATATTGTTTGAATGGAAGTCAAAAATCGATTTTAAAATACATACATAGATAGTTTGTAATGTCCAATACCAATGTTCTTTAAATTGTAAATTGATCTCGTGAACCATTGGATTGGAACTGATTGTGCTACATTGTCTATGGTGTAATAACTGAAAACTAATTGTTGTGGTTATTGTTCCAAACAAGATTTGAAGTTTTATGCTTGTATCACTCATTCGCGTTGTTAATGTTAAGACTTAATACACACATCAATGCGTTAGACATGTAATACATAATTGAAAGTATAGATTTATCGCCATTCTTTAGATATTTATTCTTAGTAATAATCTGAAATTCTGAAAATTCTTAGTAGGTATAATTTTCGCTACACTTCTGGGCCGCCATTAAGTTGGTTTTCCGATGCGCAAGGCACGAATCGGTGCTGTTTTTGTATGAGATTTACAACTGCGCAACCATTGTAGCTGTTCAGGGCTGCCAAGAAGTTTGGCGAGAACTATACTATAACATATTTTTATAAGTTTTTTTTTTTTTCATGTTTGTGTTATTGTAATACACTGCCTTCGTAAGTTTGAACCAAATTGCAATATTATTTAATTTTATGTTCGTAATAAAACTGCCAACTATGCAATCATGTTTCGTTATTTGGACAAATAAATTATTTTAGGCTGTGTACTGATTTATATTAATAATTTTAAGAATATTTCGTGCGAAGGTAGTGTAAATTTCAGTTCTTCCATATTATTCTATAAAATAATCTGGCGCGGCGCCATCTTTAAGTTATAAAAGCTTTATTGGTACCAGCAATATAATATGCTATTTTTCTTAATTCCTTTCTGTTTTCTAATCTTCTCTTAAACTTTATTTCTATTATCTTAACATATATACTTAATTAAATATTAACGATTTTCCAAAACCCATCTATCATTTTAGGCTGGGTCTGCATGTATTCGGTTATACTTGTTACCACATTATTTAAAAATGTCTTTACCAGTATTGTGTTAAATACAATTTAATAAGATATCTCGTTCTCTGATTGGTTGCGGTTGATTCCTGACACAAAAACAACCCGAAGCCGTGTGGCCAAGCCTGACTGATTTTTTCGCGTTATAGACTGATCTGATGATCGATTCAACAAGGGTTTAAAAGTTCAAGTCATCTTTACGCGCGGCTATATGTGTAGGTAAGCATGTGTGAGTGTTTGTTTGCACTGTCACGCAAATTAAAGCTGTGTATTCTCTGTGTGCCACGCAAACATGGCGTCGCGCGCAAAGATGAGTTAAACTATCTATAAGATTCAAAGTTGATTGACAAGTTTTGTAAAACTTGGAGACATATGACTTAATAAAATAAATTATCCTAAAAATTTGACTAATATATTAAAAATTTCATGAGATTTTGTTGAGTTCACCGTGGCCACCAATTAAAAAATATCCTAGTCCTATGATTCTTCTTCTCAAACTAGCTTTCGTCTGTACTAACTCTGTTAAATCGATGTACAACACATACAATATTCTATATCGAATTCGTTTTATTTTTTTGTTGAGTAGAGGGTAGCCCTAAAAAAAAACTGTTTTGTATCTTCAAAATGGCTGGAGTGTAGGAACCAATATCAATCGGTTTTCACAAAAGGACATGCAGAAAAGCAGATGTACAAAATGAAGAAGTTGCTTTCGCGTCTACGATTTGTTAATCAACATCCAAACTTTTCGGGAAGGGGAATCGGTATTGGCTAATTCGGTCGATATTTATTTATTTATATATGCTTTATTGTATGTACACCAAATTAAATCAAAGAAAAGGAATATTCGACGTTCACGATGTTGTGTGTAGGTATGGATTGAATTTTATCTCTCAATGTTACGTTCGACGTAGAACAGAACTTCAGTTGGTGGGTATCGCAAGTGGCACTTGTATTTTTCCTGCTTACTATCGTGATTGCAGTCGTGAGTCACTGCATAGGTATAGAATTTCTATTTAATGAGAAAACAAAGTTGCTTAGGTGCATAAATTGTACGTTTACCTGTATGGGGAAACTTTATTCATCGACATTTAATCGAATTTACCCGTATCAGTCAGATAGACACAAAAGTAAGATTCAGTCTTATCTGATATTATATTACTACAAACTTTTTACATTTACCACTTTGAAAAACAAATTATGAGATACCTACTAGCTTTTTCTCGCGGCTTCGCTCTCGTGGCCCCAGTATAAAGGTAACCCATGTATATAAGTACCCCCCCCCCATGGCTGACAGCGATGGTGTTCCTTTCAAGAAGTGAAATATGGATCAGCACTTGCAGAGAATACCTCCTAAATTAAAAAAAAATATACCTCTATAAAATAATAATATTGAACGCTATTCCTCTCTCCTAGACACTACTGACTGTATCTAGAATGTTGCTGTGCCCGACAGGGTCCATTATTGTTTCTGTAACTTATTTTTACCACCTGTATGTACATTATGGATGCAATTAACTTAATTTGTAATAATAGTTGAGATGTGCTGACGGACCTAATGTATTTTTTTTTGATAATTTCGAAGCCTTACCGCCGACTTATCGTAAACTATATTTTTCGAAAACCTATTTTTATCTTAAACGCTTGAAGCTACATAGGCAGATTCAATTTATTAACTTCCCTCTAGTAACATTAAAATAGTAGTTCATCAGAGTTGAAATATTGCGGTACTTAGTTACAACCTATGTGTGATTTCGTTAAATCTAATAATATATCAATTATTTTACTTATTTCAATTTAAGATACAGTATCCGCGGTATATCTTCCCAATAGATTCACAATTGATTTATATTGCAGGTAATTACAGTTTTCCCTCTTCTAAAGGCCAACTTAGGTATACCTTTCTTTACCAAGTCTTTAGTAGGTAGGCATAGTACGACCGATGAGCCGTAGCCCGTCTGAACATAGGCTTTGCGAACTTTCTCGCGTGTGAAGAAAACAGCCACTTAGTTCGTAAAGTATGTTCTGCGTAACCACTTGGCGCTAACTTCAGACGGACCACGACTCATCGGTACGTGCTAGTAACAGAACAACTTCCCAATTTTGAAGATTTAAGACTTTGAATAGATAACCTGTAGGTTTCATAGGTAAATACCATCACACTCCTAAAGACCGAAATTAGTGTGCTATCTCATCCTGTACAAAACGAGATTCTCTCCATTAATAACTTTTATTCTTCTGAATCTGCATGATCTCACTATATCATGTGATGAAAGGTTTTCTGATATTTTCACAGCTCTACTACCTACATTGCTAAACAATAAGTACCGAATGCTATTCAGCGGATAAACTATCTAATCTTTTTTTCTGTAAATAATTAGTTCTTCAAATATTTTGTGATTATTATAAGAATAGGTAAAAATAACTGTACAGTTTTTATAAATAAGATTCTGTGTACAGATCCCTTCTTGTGTCTAATAAAATCCTAATAGATGGCAGATGTGTTTCATTTTGTTCGCAAGCCTGACCCATAGGTACCTACAGAATAAAGGATAATTATTACTATTTAAATAATAAGTTAAAATGATATAAATATTGTATTTATTCCGTTTCTATAGAATGTAGTTGCAATAATGATGCTAACAAAATAATCATTATACATTAAAATATGATACAGCAATTTTGAAAACTTATAGTTACCTATCTATAAATTTAAATTAATAAAAAATACCTGTGTAGATTTTGAAAATATGTATTAAATCATCAGAATTAATAATAACAATGGAACAAAATTACGTTAACGTCATTAAAGTATTGTGTGTTCAAAAGTTCGTAAATAAAGATAAATAATATTTCTTGATGCAATTAAAACCAATACTGTTAAGAATGATATACATATACAATATAAAATATATTTTCCTTCATGTTCAACAATTTATACTTCTGATATTGATTTAAAATACAAAAAATAAACATTAAAAAAACGCTCCAATTTAAAAAATGTCATATATACAAAATCTCCTTTAAAGATCAATGTTACCTACCTGTTTTATTAAGTCATTTCCAAAGAAAATAAAAACTTAGCGAACTTGCAGACTAATGTGACAAAATATAATGATAAATATTTCGATTGTGACTCGAAGCTGTCACTAAACACGTCATAAAACTAAAAATGGTTTTAACAACTTACAAAAGATATAAGTCAAACCATAAGTAACTCTAATTCCTACAATTGTTTATTAAAAATGTTAATTTGCTCGTAGCACAAATATACTTTCCCTGACTCATCACAGACCAAATGTAAAATCTATTTAGATTTCCAATATTTATTACTGAACCTTGTGTCTTAGCGGCGCCGCACAACACCCTCTGGTGACTTAGAAGCATTTAAATATAATAGCATCTATAACTAACTTCTTTCTGAGGAGGAAGTGGCGATTTAATGAAATGCAATAAGTGTTAGTGTTCCGAGGGCTTGAGTTCTTTAATTTGCTTTATAAGGTAAGCCTTTTCATCATTGAACTGCTCATCCTCAGAACGATCTGTGTGGAATTTGGTGAGGAAGTCAACCAATTTATCTTGATTCCTTATCAAGATATCCAATATTGGTTTAGGTTTATTGGGGTTGGCTACAAATACCTGAAACAATAATTAAGAATTAGTCAACATGATGCTAACTACTATTGTAATAACAACATTTCAACTCTATTTACAATAAGTACCTTAAAAACATGGAAAGCCTCAAACTGAATATTACGTGATTTCTCTTTCAGCATATTCATCATAAGCTTAAGATTATCAGGGTTTGTGATGTAACGTGTCATTATGGAGAAATTGTGGCGGTCCAGTAACAACTCTCCCAGTAGCTTCAGGCTCTGCCGTCGAGTCACATAGTTCTCAGAGTTCAGCAGTCGCTGATAATGACCAAACACTTTATCGTAGTTTGTTTCTAGAAACTCAGCACACAACATTTTATGTCGCGTTAGCAATTCCTGAAAATAATAATTAAATCAATTATTTGTTCTCATACTACACTATATACTTATGCTAATTACTATTGGTCCCTCTCGTTAATTAAGTAGAACTTTGCATTTTGTTTACATGCAATACTTAGAAACTAACAGCATCTACATGAAATACCAAATATGGCACATAATAGTGAGTTCTTAGATATATTTAAGTACAAAAGCTAATAAGTATAAACAAAAACCTCAGATTTCAGTATAAAATAAAATAATGGCAAAATCAGATAAACAAACCTTAAAAGTAGAAAAGGCATCTGAGGCAATATCAAAAGTGGATACTTCTACATAACGGAAGAAATTGTAAAAATCGTCTGAATACAACATTATTTTAGCAAGAGCTTCATATCTAGCACACTCCCGTAGCATAGTTCCACAGTTGGATGCTATCTCCTGATGTTCATACCTGCAAATCATTTAAACAATATTACACTACTTTACTATGGTACCTATATCACATCATTGAATTGATAACAAATCAGAATATAAATAGCTATGTTTATTGTGTTTGTTGTTTGATTGCAATAAATGAATTCTACTTACAACCTATTTCTAAATCAAGCAGGATTTTAAAAAGGTACTATGTATTTATATGAAATTCATATTAACAAAAATATTACCCACCCAGACATCAAAGTAAACAGTATCTCAGGCTTGGTGCATATGTACTCAACTGTGGGAGATCTGGTGCCAATCTGACGTCTAAGCACATTGTTGAACACTTGGGCAACATCCTTCTTGCCTTCGAAGTCGATGCGGTTTAGATTCTATAGGCAAATGTATGACTCATTACACAAGGTAATACAACAATTGATAATGTAATTGATCTAATACTGAAATTTTTAGATACCTGGATGAGAAGTAGAAGCAAGTTGGTGTTGTACAGTTCCTGAGCTAACTGTGCTACTATGATATCAGTTTGTGGTTCGGCGTCGGATGTGCCATATAGCATGTTCTTTATCAAAACCTATTGACACAAAATCAACACTATAAATCGTCCACTTATATACCAATAAAAAAGTTGACCTCCAAACATTGGTGTGCAACATAATACTTACCAGATTTTTGCTTACATCTTCTTGAGCTTTTTCAGCTTTTTTATCACCCCTTTCTAAAGCAGTAACTGCATCTTTCAACGATCTCACAAGCTCCGCTGGGCTCTTTTGAGATTTACCAAAAAGAGGCATAGTATTTCGATAATTTAGACAGATGATCTAAGCAATTCCGTCTACATAAGATTGTACCTGCAATCAACGAACCAATGCTTATAATTCTAACACAAAATAAGATGTTTTACGTGATTGTTCTTGATATTTCACGAGAATGCAGGAGAAACGAAATTTTTTTATAAAACGTTTGCCGACCTGGCACGAAGACACTGAACTTTAAAACTATGTTGAATTATATTTAAAATTGTTCAGATTAATGATAAATCCATGAAAAATACTAAATATAACTCACTTTTAGATTAAATATTACAATTTTCCCTAGCAAGACAGACCACACGAAACGAACAGCTGTGATGTCAATAGAAATATGTATTGCCAGTGTAAAAAAACATTTAAGCAAAGTTTGGTTCCGTATGGTGTTGGACCTAAAGAATAGTTAGAAGCATCCTATATATTTCCCCGTGGGTGTAATAAGAGACCTAAGAGACTGGGACATATTAGAGGCAGGCACTAACAGGCTCGTTATAGCGCGTCTCCTGTCCTGCCACGGCCGCGCGTCGCGGTCTCGCATTGTGGTCGCGGTCCAAAAAAAGGCCTTCTACACAGTCGAAACAACCGCCCAACTCACCCAAGGACATCATGACCTTGGTTGTTTTATGGTAAACATTTGCCGTATAGACGGTGGTTGGCAAACTAAATTGAGTTGACCTTTCTTGGTTGGGAGGTATACGCTTGCGACCAAGGGCAAATAGAAGACTTTGAGTCTTACTCTATTTTCTTTTCTTCATCTTCGCTTGCACAGATGAACTTAAAAGAGCTAAGTATAGCTACTTCAACAGTCTGATATTTTGAAAGACTGAGACGCCATCTCTCGCTTGTATGTTTGTGCAAAATTAATAATTAAAGTGGTGTCACTCACGCATTGTGCAGAACAAACGCGCCAGTTGGTTGACTCAACCAAGGACACCTTCGTCGGGTGTATAGAAGGAGTTTTACAGTGATGTCTAATACCCCTTCTACACAGTCGGGTGGTGGTTCCGACCAAGGCACCCTTGTTGGGGCTCGGGACACCAACCAAAAAATATTGTGTAGGTAGAGGGTGGTTGGCCCTTCGATCAATATTACAGTATAGATGCTCGGTAAGCGCTTCAAAAACGGGCTGGAAAATAAAAGCACAAATACGGTTGTGGTCTTATTTTAAATTAGTATGGTCCAATCATAGCCAAAATTATGACTTGAAAATGCCGCAGTGTGCGGTGAAAAATTATGCAATAACCACCGTAAGAGGGTTGCCACCGGTAATTTATAATAAAGTATTGTACGTTATTTCAGGTAAATGTACTCTATTTTTTATGAGAAAAATAAAGTACACGATAATACTTTATTTCGCATAATTTGATTTCTTTGGGATTTTGAAAAGTTTAGTCGTAAGTATTTTTTCGTTAAACGAAATTTATCGATTGGAGCTGAATCGATGTCGCCACTTGCCGGCTATGAAACAGGCAAACACATCAACTGTTATCTTCACCGGAACTGACTAGAAAAATTCACAGGATTTTTTTTTATTTATTGACAAAGCCCTAGACTACCTGAATAAATGGTTTGATTTTAATAACACAAACTGGTTATTTACACTTAAAGTAATATAAATTTAAAGAGAAGTATAGAATTTGATGATGTTGTTAACCTAATTGAAAAGAACAATGGCAGGTGCCCATACATTCTTTTAGCGGAGATTAAATACCTACGTCATTAAATGAAAAATATCTGGTTTAACTCAGGGTGATGTTCTGAATTAGTTTGTGCAAGAATTTTTGTCCGAGAATGTAGAGAATAATAGATATTCAGTCATAAACTTTTGTAGGTTATATCAGGGTAACTTTTAATAATGTGTTTAATAGGTAATATTATTCAATTTCATGGAAGTAAAAGGGGAATATCGCATTAGTATTTCCTTTACCTAGTTATTTCAGCATGGAATTTAAATATACTCTTTGGAAAGAATATATTTATTTAAAATAAGCGAGTCTGATGTGTATCAAATGGTTGTCGTCAACAAACAAGCTATATTTTTTTTCGAGTTGGATACTGGTCTTTTTGCCAATCATTAATTGAAAGTAATTCATTTATTACTACTTCACTACAATGTTCTTACCTACCTGCAAGGAACATCTACACTTAGAAATAAACTGTATTGTTAACTCATTTACTGCAATAAATACAATAATGATAATTCTTACTTAATATAGTTACTACTTGTCACTTAGCAGATAAAATATATAATGGCAACACTAAGCTAAAGAAATTAACTAAAAAATCAAATATCTTTTTATACAATATGTTTTTTTTATCCGTTTTGTACTAGCCCAATTATACTTTAAAAAACGTAGCCAGTTAACAGAATGTCTTTCGTACATAACTCACTTTCAGACGTTCAAACTTAAGTCAGCTAATATTTTGCCATTGTTATTTAAATCTGCAAAAACTTAATGTAGATATGGATGATATTTATGGAGAAATCGGTATAAAAAACCAACTTTATAATCAGATATTCACTTCTAAGGATTTTGCAAAACTATTACCTGCACAAAAATTGCAACAAGTATTTAATAAGAGTAATGATAATTTTTAAACTTGTATAAAGTAATTTAATTTTTATTGTCTATTCCCGCCACGTCAGCAGCATTCACTGAAAGAGTATTTTTTCTGTGATGAATAGCGATTGGCGAAATAAAAAAAACTCGTCTCTGATTACGATAAAAATGAATTACTTATTTACTATAATTTAAATATAGAGTGTAAAGATGCTGTGCAAATTTTTAGTAGACATACTAATTTGGTACAAACTGAAAAAGGGAATAAAAATATGAATATCAAATATAATAATAAATTGTACTTTTTTTTTCTTACCTGTGTACAACCAATGTACTTTAACTGCAACAAAAAGGTGGCAACCCTAACCGTAACACCAAGATTTTGGAAGGGATATCTTTTTTACAGTAAGTTTATATCATGAAGTATTTTTCATAAAGTATGAACCGAAATATATAATATACTAGCGGACACCTCGCAGTTTTACCCGCGTAGTTCCCGTTCCCGTGGGAATACAGGGATACAAAGTAGCCTATGTTACCCGGGAATTGTGTAGCTTCCCAACGATGAAAGAATTTTTGAAATCGGTCCAGTAATTTTTAAGTTTATTCGTTACATACAAAAATACAAATCTTTCCTCTTTATAATATTATTATATATTAAATTATAAGTAAATAATCTATACATATAAAATGCTTTGTCCTGAATGACTGACTGACGGATCAACGCACAGCCTAAACCACTGATCGTAGAGACCTGAAACTGGGAGGGTGTGTTTTTTCTATGATGTAGGCATCCGATACGAAAGGATTTTTGGATATTCCACCCCTTAGGGGATAAAAAGGGGGTAGAAAGTTTGTATGAAAAATCTAATTCCTTTGGCCAAAATTTTTGATACTTGGTACAGTTAATAATCTAAGTAAATGATAAAGGTTGTTATTATTAGTTTTTCGAAACTACCCCCAAATGATGATTTTGGGGGTGTTGAAGTTTGTATGGAAGAATCTGATTTCTTGGATCAATATAATTGAAACTTGGCACAAATACTATACTAAATGAATCTTAAAGGTTGTTATTATTATTTTTTGGAACTACCCCCAAAAGACTATAGAGGTGTTAAAGTTTTTTTGAAGAATCTTATTACCTCAACTTTTTTTGAAGAATCTTATTAACTCAACTTATTACTTCAAGTAAGTTGAAGTAATAAGTTGAGTTGAGTTGAGTTAAACTTGAAACTTGACATAAATACCAACCTAGATAAACAATAAAGGTTTTCTTTAACAGTTTTTCGAAACTCAACCAAAAGATTTTTTAGGGTTAGGTCAGTGATATTCTAGTAAAAACAGGTATGTTATGAGTGTTGTTGAATTTAAATCAGGGTGGGGTGTGGGTTATACGGTATATTCATCAAAAACACAAGACTCATGACTCCAAACAATAATATTGTTATAAAATCAGGTATAAGTTATTATGCTGAACACTCGAAACAATATACTTCATATGATTGACATAATCAGTTACAATTTAAATATGTCATGTGCATTTGATTGAAAATAAAGACGAATATTCTGTTTAGCCAGGACTTAAAGAGTTTGATAACCAAACCTCATTCCAACAATGAGCTCGCGCATTGTGAAGACTCGAATACGTCCTAATTGGGACGTATAGTATTTAGTTTAGGTAGTTTAGATACGTTTTGTCGGAACAAAATTAAAATAATGCCATTGTGTGTATTAAGAAAGTGTACCAATTATAATACCAAAGTACATAAAACAGAAAGTATCTCATATCATTATGTATGTACGAATACACCTCATTTTTGGAGGTTAGAAAAAGAAAGAGATGGTAAACACATTGGTGGCCAGTATAATGTTTATTTACATTCACACGAAAGTGACAAACACTAGCTGTCTTTTTTTTCTTGTAGGTTTTATCAAGCTATTCCTTTCGACTTGTAGTGAAATGTCAGTTGAATGAAAAATGTGTATGTGTGCTGCCGCTGCTGCGCGAAACACTTTTTTTGGTTATTTTGTGAGTGTATAACGTATCTGTTTACTAGAATATCATTGGGTTAGATACTTATTTTTTTTTTTAATTATTTCTTGGGTTAGTAAACATGAAACTTGACGTAAATACTAAACTCAATAAACAATAAAGGTTATCATTATTTTTATTAGTCTTTTGAAACAACCCCCAAAAGATAATTTGAAGGGTAGTTTTTGAAGTCTTATTTCTCGGGTTAGTAAAGGCGAATGGCAGGCTTGTATGGGCATTTCGTACCGCTAATAAAATTTCGTGTTTTGGGATATTTTTTGTTTTAATTGGTAGTTAATATCATAGATAATCCCTTTTTAAATTCTTTGATTTTTAGAACTTGGGACGTAAAAGTTATAACCAGGTTTATTTTTTAAGGTTATGTACTAGTGTACCAATGTAGTAAATTGTTACATATAGGTAAATGTTACATGTTGTGTAAAGTAAATGTTCTAAATTGTTTGTTGTTATCTTTGTAGTGTTTTACTTATCATTAAGTAGCTAGATTGAGATGAGAATCGTACCTACTCAGTGCATTAGGAGATACCTATGTCCAGCAGCGGACTGCAACAGTTTGATAATGATGAGTTTGATTTATTTGATTATTTTTAATGGTATTTCTATTTCTAAATAATTAATTATCATTTCAATATTTGTGTTATTTTACATCAGGCAACTTCTATAAACATAACTGCGTTTAGTTTACGATTTATTACGTTTATTTATTCAAATCTTTTTATTGCTATTATGAATTAATCCGAAGTTCTAAAAATAGTAAACTTACATGAAAATAAATGGTTTAGTTGCCTTAATAAGTGGTATAAATTCTATAACCGAACAACAAAAAAAGTATGCGGTACAAAATCTGCCGTTCAACTTTGAAAGTTGACATAAATACCAACCTAAGTAAACAATAAATAAATGTTCTTAAGGAATCTTAATGGACAGATTTTTGTTTTTGACGTAGGGATCTAGGGGAGCACTAACCAGGAAATTTCGCAAAATTTGTTTGTTGGGGATAAAGTAAATAATCGAACTTTACATAAAACATTTTTTGAGGAATCTTACTGCCGAATCTTACCAACAAAAGATGAATAAAAAAGTGAAGATAAGAGTGAATAACATATTTGGGTTGTTCAAAACTCGAACCTTCAACGGAGCAAAATGGGATTATTAAGTTTCTAGGGGAGGATTTTACTTTGTGGCGGTAACCTAAAAATTTGTTATTCATTAAGTCAAATAACGAATCATCCCAAACCAATTAACCCTGTATATCTACGATACCCCATTTTTTATTGATTTAATAATAACTTATTTTTGGTCGCCTTCACTAACTGCACTTATGAGATTCATCTAGAGGATAAACGAAGTCAAAATCAAATAGTTTATTTCAAATAATCCTTAGAGGTACTTTTGAAATGTCAAACAAAAAAACCAGCCAAGTGCGAGTCGGACTCGCGCACGAAGGGTTCCGTACCATTATCACAAAAAACGGCAAAAAAATCACGTTTGTTGTATGAGAGCCCCACTCAAAAATTTATTTTATTCTGTTTTTAGTATTTGTTGTTATAGTGGCAACAGAAATACACCATCTGTGAAAATTTCAACTGTCTAGCTATCGCGGTTCACGAGATACAGTCTGGTGACGGACCGACAGACAGACAGACAGACGGACCGCGGAGTCTCAGTAATAGGGTCCCGTTTTTACGCTTTGGGTACGGAACCCTAAAAACCGGCCAAGTGCGAGTCGGATTCGCGCACGAAGGGTTCCGTACCATTATCGCAAAGAACGGCAAAAAAATCACGTTTTTTGTTTGGGAGCTCCCCTTAAATATTAATTTTATCCTGTTTTTAGTATTTGTTGTTATAGCGGCAACAGACATACATCATCTGTGAAAATTTCAACTGTCTAGCTATCACGGTTCATGAGATACAGCCTGGTGACAGACAGACAGTCAGACAGACAGACGGACCGCGGAGTCTCAGTAATAGGGTCCCGTTTTTACCCTTTGGGTACGGAACCCTAAAAAAAAGATGACTGTAGTTGCAAATTCGCAAGCGTCAGCAGGTCTCAATTGTAGAAGAATTTGCAAGAAAATACACGGACACTCTTTTCCATCAGTTTCAATTACAATTTTTTGGTCAAAGACAAAGATATTTTATTTCAACTAGGCCACCAAGCGGCACTTTTGAACGTTAATACATTAAAATTTTAAAGGAATAAAAATTGATTCTACCGTTACATCATTCTTGTTGAACAATACATAATGTAAAAAGAAAATGCTGCAATGCTATTTGTTTTTTTAGATGTTGTTAGAAGAGTGGTGTCATCGGAATACCTTAGATTGGAGATTTTGCGACCCCCAACAGAAACACTTTTGTCCCAGCCCTCTAGGACGATTCGCATGATAAACTCCGTGTAAATATTAAAGAACAAGGGAGATAGATGGCATCCGTGTCTAACACCAGTGAATTCCGTCCATGCGAGCCACTGCTGTGCCGTCTTCGTACATTATTCTAATGTATACGTTAGTCGATCTGGTACACCCATAACTGAAAGGCCTGTATTTCGGAATTAAGATCGTTCAGTTCATGCACATTTGCGCCACAGGCTTTCTGCGGTGTTCTACCATATGTCACGTGTTCGTGGACATCCAGTATTGACACTTTATTGGGAGAGGTTTGGGCTGTGATTTTAGTACCAACTCTTTAATGTAGTTTCTGGCATTTTGCCAGAGTGTGTTCGGGTGATCGTCGTCTTGATCACCTCTCCAAAGATGTAGGGTCTCCCGTAATGTTTTGGTGAAACCTTCCCTTTCCGTAATTGCCATAACACCGCCTGTCTTCTTCTTATTGGAGTTGCGAAGCTTGATTCTTTGCTGATCAGAGTGGTAATCAGCTCCCGGCAGCGTGTGTGCATTGCTAATCGAGCTTCTCCACATGGCTCTAGTCATTATGTAATCTGTTTGGTTTCAATATTCTCCACTGGGCGACGTCCAAGTATAGAGTCTTCTCGGGTGTTGTATAAATACTGTGTTCATTATAGTCAGGTTATTGACGGCTGCGAATTGCATAAGGCGTTCGCCTCTGTCGTTTCTAGTACCAAGACCATAAAGCCCCACAATATTTAGCAGGCCAGAATCTGAAAACCGCCTAGAACAATGAATAGCTCTCTTGTTGGGATGGCAGCTAAGCTGGCTTCGTGTTGGCTGTAGAACTCTTCAATTACTTCATCTGAGGCGGCGCTTGTAGGGGCGTACACTTGGATGATTTTGAGTGGGGTCGGTGCTGCGCAGAGCATAATCGATATCAATCTCTCACTTAAAGGATTGTAGCCTAAGACCTACTTGTTCCATCGCTTTGGTATAGCAATGGCAACAACAGTTTTAATTTCCTGAGAAGTAGATTGAATGTTTCTCTGTGGAGTTTCCCCGCATCTCGAAGTCCTCTCACCAGCTCACCTCTCAAATTCTATGTTCCAAGTCTGATGTTACGTCGTAGTTGGATCTTCGTTTTTCTAGTTTCCATGGGATGCCTATCCAGGCAACACAACGGAACGGAACAGGCAACCGCTTGTTCTGTTCTATCCCATGAGAACCTCTTAGAATTACGTAAACACAATTGGCGACAGTTTTAAGAGAATTTTTGGGTTTGTGTATCTACTATCTAGTGTATTATTGATCGAAGGGTTGGCCAACCAAATTGAGTTGCCCTTCCAACAACCTTGGTTAGGATGTATGCGCTTGCAATTCCGTTGGACAACTACCGTCTACACGATCTTTTCTGGTTGGTGCACCAACCAAGGGCAGCTTGTTTGGAACAACCGCCCGACTGAGTAGAAGGGGTTTAAGTCTAGAAGAATCCCTTCTACACAGTCGAGCGGTTGTTCCGACTGTGTAGAAGGGGTTTTTATTTTTAGTCTATGAAACAGGATAACGTGTCAAGTTGTCAATCTCATAATTTTAGGTTATAAAGGTAGCATACAATATTTAAGCTTAATAAAACATCTATTTAAAAAGTCATGGCTGAAACTGCTAGTGAAAAGTTGTCAAAGAAGTGAGTATCGTGTGAACCAAAAATGTTTGCCTTGAAGAACCTGAGTATCTTGTCTTTTAGAACTAACCATTTCATCACTCGATGTGCGAGTTTCTCATCTGCTGTTAGCGAACGGTTAGTGATATTTTATGTTCATATACGTTTATAAATCATACTGATATGTTATTCTTTATTTATATTTTAGTGAATTGAAACGGCGGCTGAAGGCCGAGCAAAAATTAAAAGAGAAAGCGGAAAAGGTCGCACAGCTTCCAACTCCCGCAGCGGATAAGAAAGCTTCATCCAAAGCTGAAGAAGAGATCAGTCCCAATGAGTATTACAAGCTACGAACTGCTGCTGTTGCGGCTCTCAAAGAAGGTTCCAAAGAAGACCACCCATACCCCCACAAGTTCAATGTTACAATATCTTTAGAAGAATTCATTGAAAAGTATAACCATGTAAACAGTGGTGAAGTTTTAGAAAATGTTACGCTGTCACTAGCTGGAAGAGTTCACTCTATTAGAGAGTCGGGCGCTAAACTCATATTTTATGATTTGAGGGGTGAAGGTGTTAAAATACAGGTAAAATATAATATTTTACTGAAATCTTTAATTCATTTTAATTATTGTCATTAAACTATCATATTATATTATTTAAGATATTATAATAAAACTATTACTTTAAAATTCCAGGTTATGGCTAATGCAAAAATGTATGAATCAGAAGAAAAATTTGTTGCTGATACTGATAAGCTGAGGAGAGGAGACATTATTGGGTGTGTCGGACATCCAGGAAAGACAAAGAAGGGAGAACTTTCCATTGTACCCAAAAGTATTAAGCTGCTTTCTCCTTGCCTGCATATGCTGCCTCACTTGCACTTTGGGCTTAAGGATAAAGAAACCAGGTTTAGGAAGAGATATTTAGATCTTATTTTAAATGATAGGGTAAGTTCATTTGTTTTCTGGCGTTATAACTCTAATTCTCAAGTCATTGTTTGTCATATTATTTTCTGCTACAGGTAAGACAAACATTTTACACTAGAGCAAGAGTCATTGCTTATGTAAGGAAATTCTTGGACAATATTGGTTTCCTCGAAATTGAAACCCCAATGATGAACATGATCCCTGGTGGGGCTACGGCTAAGCCCTTCATCACACATCACAATGATCTCAACATGGACTTGTACATGAGGATAGCGCCTGAACTATACCACAAGATGTTGGTGGTGGGAGGTCTGGACCGTGTTTATGAAATTGGTAGGCAGTTCAGGAATGAAGGCATTGATATGACTCACAATCCTGAGTTTACTACTTGCGAGTTCTACATGGCTTATGCAGATTACAATGATCTTATCAATATAACAGAAACTATGCTATCAGGCATGGTGAAAAGTATCCATGGCACTTATAAAGTAAGTTGAAATAATTTGTAATAATGTCTCATTGTGTTGTTGCAATATGCTATCTGTATGCATGTCAAGTCATTTGCTGTAACCTCTTGATTTCGTATATCAAGAAAAGGTTATCAGACAGACTATAATAAATCCTGGATTGCATTACATGATTATAGTAAATGCATAATTAGTGACATTAATGGTTTTGTTTACAGTAATCTAATACATTGAAATATGTATGAATGAATTTCTATTATTATTGTAATTATTATTAAATGACGTTTAATTTTCTATTTACAGGTTAAATATCAACCAGATGGGCCTGAGGGTGAAGAGGTAGAAATAGACTTCACTCCTCCATTTGCCAGAGTGCCTATGATTGCAAGCTTAGAGAAAGCATTAAATGCCAAACTGCCACCAGCTGACCAATTGGATTCTCAGGAAGCCAACCAGCTGCTGAGCCAGTTGTGTGAGAAACATGAAGTAAGTGTTACATAAAATATTGGGGCAGAAAATATAATTAAACTAGCTGACCCGGCAAACTTTGTTTTGCCATAAAAACACCAAACATACATCTACCCATCTATCTAGGAGAAGGTTCTTTTGAAAAAAACATTGTTACGAGGGTAGGTGGGGTAGGCCCACTTACCCTCGTAACAATGTTTTTTTCAAAAGAACCTTCTCCTAACAATAACAAACACAACAAAAAAAGAATAAGCAAAATTGGTCCAGCCATTCACGTGTGATGCCGTGACCAAGGGAAATAGGGATTCATTTTTATATATATAGATAGATACTCTTGTGAATCACTTATTGCTAGTGTTCCACTATTTTGCTAAGATTAAATATACAACTAATTGGAAACTGCCTTAAAGCCTTATTTTTTATTTTACTCTATAAATTTTTAACCTTTACTTGATACCAATAATTATTTTTAGGTTGAATGCCCACCGCCAAGGACCACAGCCAGACTACTAGATAAGCTGGTAGGAGAGTTCCTTGAAGAAAAGTGTATTAACCCTACATTTATACTGGACCACCCCCAAATCATGAGTCCCTTATCCAAGTATCATAGGGATATCCCTGGTTTGACAGAAAGGTAACAAGACCTATTTTATATAACTCAAATGTTCTGTTATTAGAAGCTTTTAATTACGTTTTACCTTGCAAGTTAAATTTGAACCACTTCCCAATGTTAGACCTAGCTGAAATTTTGCAAACATGTTTATTTCTGGTGACAATTCAATTTTTAATATAAAAGCTTTTAAAAAATATATGAAAAAATATAAAAATTTGTTTTAAAATTTTTACTCTCACACAAAACATAACTTTTATAGATTCGAATTATTTGTAATGAAGAAAGAAATCTGCAATGCCTACACTGAATTGAATGATCCAGCTACCCAAAGGGAGAGATTTGAACAACAAGCCAAAGACCGAGCTGCTGGTGATGATGAGACTCCGCCAACTGATGAGGCATTCTGTACTGCTCTTGAATATGGCCTCCCACCTACTGCCGGCTGGGGCCTGGGCATTGATCGTCTTACAATGTTCCTCACCAATTCAAATAACATCAAGGTTAGTTTAATTGAAGTCAGATGGAGTAAATAATATATTATTAAATCTATCCATTCTTATTAGACAAATAATGCTTACACACCTACTTTGTACAACAGACATATTTATTTATAACTAGCAGACCTGGCAAACTTTGTTTTGCCATAAAAACACGAAAGATTCATCTACCCTGTCCTCCATACACTACCTACCCTACCCTACCTGCCTATGTAGGTAAGGTACCAATATCTTTTTTCATTATGTCCTCCTAACAATAACAAACACAACAAAAAAAGAATAAGCAAAATCAGTCCAGCCGTTCACGTGTGATGCCATGACCAAGGGAAATAGGGATTCATTTTTATATAATTACTAGCTGTCCCACGCGGCTTCGCTCCCGTCAACTGGCTACCTACCAAGCTAGCCCACCTACTCTAAATACGTTGCATCTCAAAAAGAATAAATTTTCCCCGTTTTTGGAACATTTTTCATTGATGCTCCGCTCCTATTGGTCGTAGCGTGATGTTATATAGCCTATAACCTTCCTCGATAAATGGACTACCCAACACAAAAAGAATTTTTCAATTCCAACCAGTAGTTCCTGAGATTAGCGCGTTCAAACAAACAAACAAACAAACAAACTCTTCAGCTTTATAATATTAGTATAGATTATGTAGATGTCAAAATACTTGTTCAATTAACTAATGACATATTAGTCTTTGATTCCAAAATATATTTTTTTTCAGGAGGTACTGCTGTTCCCTGCCATGAAACCTGATGACCCCAATAAACATAATGCTGAAGGTGAAAATGCACCCGCTGAAACAGCTGTTCAAAATGGTGCTTAAACACCAATAAATTGTTCAAATGTGTGAATTGTAATATTTTTACATTATTGTACTAACAATTTTCTTTTTCAAAAATAAATTATTATTACCTATATGTAATGAATTTTTAATAAAACAAAGTATTTAGTAAAACAATAATTATATTTTTTTAAATTTATTACTAACAATAGGAACACAGCTGGGGGCCAAGCTGGAGGCCTATGTCCAGCAGTGGACATCTTTCGGCTGAAATGATGATAAACACAGACTATTTACATCTTTTAATTTATTAATGCAATGAAATACAACAGAAATAATATTTTGAAGCTTGTGAGTGCATTATTTACAGTATTATTTTGTTTATTGATATTTAAAATGGTTTTGAGTTTACATTCTGTCTCATTTTTTATGCTGTTGTGGCTAAAATATGTTTTAACTAGTCTTCGCCTCCACTATGAATTGTTGAATTGTAATGTTCACCTAGTCCATACATGTGTCTATGATATGTTATTACTAGCGGTGGCCCCTCATATTCACTACCTTGGTCAATAGACCCTGGCCCTGTAGCTTGTATGACACTTATTGGACATTTCAAAGAATTTGATAGGGCTCTGATCTCCAACTGGCCACCCCACACTTTAGTATTCTCTATTTTGCTACAATATTCCTCAAACTCTTCACTGGTCATCATCTCGCATGTGTCCGGGTTAGTCATAAAAGGAATAAAATCATCTTTATTTAGCCTTATGTAATTTGCTACTATTTCCCTTAAATTAACTACAGATAATTCTTTCTGTTTGATTATTGTTAATTGATGAGCAATGGCTTTGTACAAACAATCACCGTCAGATGGAATTAACAGAATCTTAAATCCTCTTTCTTTTAACTTTGTATTTATTGCCTTTAATTCAGTGTTTCTGGGTCCATGGAGGTTTTCTTGTTCTTGTTGTTTTATTAGTTCATCTCTTTCTTTTTCTTGTTGTGACTTCTTCTCTCTGCGTTTTTGAGCTTTTGAAATTTTTACTTTTGATAACTCATTTTCAACATTACTGAGTACCGTATCTGCAACGTCGTCTACATCTTTATTTCCAAAAGCAGAATCGATTTCTTGCTGGTGTCGAGCGTCCATTTCTGCTTCTAATTTTGCTATTTCTGCTGTTAGTTCTTTCTTCTTAGTTTTATCATTTTTTGCGGCTTTTTTCAACGCTTGAATTTGTGCTTGTAGCTCTTTTTTTTCTTTTCGATGTTTACCTTCTAGTATAGCTAAGTCCTCAATTTCACTGTCCATTGTGATTTAAATTAAAAATGACACGTACTAAGGCCAAACCGGTGGTAATTTAGAACTTTTTTATTGAACTGTAGCGAGTTTTGCCCAAAATCTCTGGCCAAATTCTTCCTGAATTCCTGCCTGCCATGCCACCACAGAACATATATACCCTAAAGGCATGCCACTGACTCATGACTGTCATGTGTCACAGTGTCACTGTCAGTGTCAGCCGTGTTCCAAGTCGGGTCTTTACATTGAGCTAGGAAAAAAATGGAGGCGCCCCAATGTTCTATACACACATTAGCTTATACAAATATGAGTGAAATACGATACAGAATGTGAAACATCGTTTTGTCTCATTTTTAGGGTTCCGTACCTCAAAAGGTAAAAAAGGAACCCTTATAAGATCACTTTCTTGTCCGTCTGTCTGCCTTTTATTTTTTTTTAATTTTCAACTTTTTTTTTTCGTAATTTTCCCTGTACCTACTTGTGCTATAAGAACTTGCTTTTAACCAAAATTGACAATACTAGGTCAACCGGAAGTAACCGGTTTTGGGTCGAAAACCTATATGGTAGTTCCCGTTGACCTAGAATCACGAAATTTGGCAAAAAGTAAGGTCTAACAGCACAATTACAGGCAAAAAATTTAGAAAGCCGAAAATTAAGGTATATTATGGTACTTACAAGTTTTCGCGAAAAACTAAATTTGCTTATATCTTTTTATCGCGGTGACTCAGGACCTTGGTTTTTATACACCTAATAGGGCCTATAGACCATAGACCTCAGTATCTGGTATAAATTTCAACTTGCTAGATTCACATGTTCCTGAGAATATCGGTGGTGACACTTTCAAGTTTTCGCAAAAATCTAGATTTGCCTATATCTTTAAAACTTAGCCACCAATAACCTATTTTATTATGGCGTTAAAATTCTAATTCTAAATCTTTATTTCGAGTGAAGAATCTTGAAGGGTTAGTAACAATGTGATAGCATTTAAACTAAATATTAGTAAACAACACGATACGGTGATATATGTAACTAAAAGCAGTGAACTACGTATATATACGAACAGTCCACTCTGTCAGCAATCATTTCAGAACCCTGTTAGAGCTGTCCATAATTCGGGCCATCATTGATGTTGCGCGCTTGCGCATTATCGCGTGAAAACAAACGCGCTGCCGCAAACATCCCTGACGCACTACATCGCCATGGAAACCCCATCAGTTTTCTGAACGCGTTATTATACTGGACACGAAGGGCTCCATACGACGCCCGTGAATACTTATCCCACAGGCTGGCTGCAAGTGTAGAAGGTGGTTCAGAATGCTCTAAAGAGCGTCACCTTTATTTCTGCAGTACAATGTGCAAACCTGCGAGCTATCATATTCGCACGTTTGGAAAGAGCCCTTCGTTCCCTTTCAATGTCAGCATTGTCCTCTAAAGCTTATTATTGACACAGACACCGTCAGTATGGCAACAGAAATGTTGACTGCTAAGCGCCTCAATCAGGGCATTTATATACAAATTGAAGAGGGCAGGCGATGTCAATCACCCCTGGCTCACTCCACACTCCAATTGATAAGGCTCCGACAGCACACCCGCTCACCGAACTCTATTGATCTGGCTTCCATATCAATGACTGAAGATACTTATAAGCTCGATATGCAAGCTTATAGGTTCAAGTTTTCTCCATAATATATCTTAGGAAACCAGATCAAAAGCCCTAAACCGATCGAGGAAGCAAGCGAAAACAGGTGTTTCTCTTTTTGTGTAGTACCAAGCAGACCATCATGCACCTTAGCGACTATGGTTGCTATAGAAATAGGTCTATAGTTTCCCTTAACCGAAAGATCACCTGTTTTACTTTTAATAATGGAAACCACGATCGTCATCATTAGGCAAGTATGAATGACCAATACATCAATTGTTCAGCAGTGCCAAAACCCTCGGTAAGTGAGGACCGGCGTATTGCAAACGCTCGAGCTACTGAGCCGATCATATCCTGGGGACTTACCTCTAGACGTAGACCTGATGACCCTAGCCACATATTTGGCACTGAAACGTGACGCCCACCTTGCCACAACAAGGCTCAGCATCCAGCATCTCACAAGAACTCCCTAGCGATGACTTTAAAACAAACCGATTTCTAAAATGTTTTGCATTATCCTTCACATCACTCACACCATTCACACTAACAGGCAGGCTTGGCCGAATGCTAAATTTATTAGCGCTCTTCCAGAAACCGCGAAAATCACGCTTTGAATGCTTAGAGGCAATTATGTCCATCTTTATCTGTATTATGGGTAGGTACGGAACCCTCGGCGCACGAGTTTGACTCGCACTTGGCCGGTTTTTTTTTCTAATGTATTAATCGTATTTGACAAAAGAGACAACAATATTTCAGTCGTTGCTCATTATCATTATGGCAACATTTTGTTATGACGTAGTGACAGTTGTAGGTACGTGCCATATTAGTTGCCGAAATTTATGGTTGTGTTCGTGGTATTCCTGCTGTCAAATGGTTGTTTACTTTTTGTATTATGAATGTGTGTGTGTTCCGTGATTGGCACAACCATAGCATCGGTAGCCATTTTAAGTGCCATTTTAAGGTTTAGATAGTCACGTATTTTTTGTAGGTATTTCGAGTCCATACTATTTATTGGGTCTATGGGTCTTTACAGCTATTGCGTAAAGACGGGTACGGCTTTTGTCGCGAAAATAGCGATTTTGACGGGAATCTGAACGCGAGCTGTGAGGCTAATCTATAGGATTCAGTCAATCTGTTGCGTTCCGCTCTCGTGAATGTATTGACTGTTTTTGTGCTATGAGCGTATGTATAATACGAAAACGTCGAAATTGTACCAATATATAGATTTTGTAACAATATACGGTTTGTATCGCTCACCACTAGTAGAAGGCTTAAACTTCGTAAAAGATAGATTGATCTCTGCGACAGCTGTCAGTATCAATACAGTCACAATAGAGTAATCACTATCGTAACCATAAACATCAGTTTGACATATGTCGCAGAGATCAAGCTATCTTTTATGAAGTATAGATTTCTTAATTAGTTAGTGACAAATCACGGCTCGGCGGACAGAGCTCCGGCAGGATCTCATAGTGACATGGAGAGAGCGTCTGTCGCAACCCAGCGCTGGGCACGCCACAATTGCGGCGATAAGGCCCCTCTTTGAGGAGTGGCTTGAGACGTGCCATGGCGTCCAAACCTTCCGCCTGGCGCAGGTCCTCACCGGACACGGCTGTTTCGGGCGGTTGCTGTTCAGGATAAGGCGGGAGGAAACGCCCAGGTGTCAGCATTGTGTGGATCGCCCGGAGGACACGGTGTAGGTCTGCTCCGCTTGGGCGGAGCAACGCCGTGTCCCCGTGGAGGCGATCGGCGGTGGCGACTTCTCGCATCCCGGCCATGGTACAGAGCGAGAGGGCATGGGAAGCTGTCACCTCCTTTTACGAAGCAGTAAGGCTCGCGAAGGAGGAGGCGGAATGCTTGAGGGAGACGCAACGGAGACGCCCTCACGACGGACTCAATAATAATAATGTCCGGCGGACCACTCAACACACGCTCGGATATGGTACGGCCGTTCTAACTCCGCCGACAAATCTGTGGTCCGGCCGTACCAAATCCAGTGTGTTAGCACTATTATAAAATGTAAATTGAATGTACTGTATGATTGACTGTATGATTTTTGGGCTATGGTTGGGCTGATGGTATGCCAATGCCCGTATAATATTAATAAAAAATAAATAAACCAACATATAATTGACAGTAGTCTGTGGTCAGGACTTCTTGCTAAATGATATTTGAGTTTTTGGCGGGCTTTTTTCGGGTGAAGTTCAGCGGCTGTTAATATTATTTGCAGATTGATTCCTAGTGGTTATTGTGATATCGTCGTTAATAGTCCAATTCCGAGTAACTAACAATGTTAAATACAGCGTATGTACACTCTCGCTGATTTAACAGGAGGACCAAAAAACTCATGTTCGTTCAAAGTTCTGCCGATTAGCGGCAGAACTTTGAACGAACATGAGTTTTGGATCGTTTCGTTCTTGTTAATATAATGTACTATACTCGAAATCACACAATTTCAGAAAAAAAAAGATCACAATTTTATTTATATTAAAGTGTGTCATACCCACATTAAAAATAATTCAGTAATTTCATATAAAAACAATTTTTGCCCGGAGCGTCATATAAACACTGCACACACTCAATACAAGTTTTCGTGTCGTACCTTGTTCGTCGAAAGATCCGCGGTATTGTTATTTTTGATTACCTACTCGTCTTCCTATGGGTCGATTCAAAAAATTGTCATACGGGTCGACGCCAATCACAATCAGTTAACTAAAACCGCGAAATCTCGTTTTTGATTTTTTTGTAAATACGCGGTATTTAACAATGTTAGTTTCGCGGAATTGGAATATCAACGACGATATAAAATTGGTGTAGTTTTGTGTCTCAATTGTCTACGCAAATGGACAATATGTGGAAATCATTAACAGAAGTGATCTCGAGATAGTGGAGCGGAGAATTTTATTGTAATATTGACTACCTCCGCAAAGCTTCCTGCGAAGCCTGACTCGATACAATTTGCTGCCAAATACTCCAAAAAGCATTAGAATATGTTACATCCTCATTCTAATGCATACTAAAGAACATTAAAACCCATTGACGTAGCTAAAAGGTCCTAGCAACCAGGCCATAAAAGTTCAATAAAAAAACAAAAAAATCTAAATGATATTTGACTTTGACAGTGACGGCAAGTGGCAACCAACACAACCTCAGGGGTTAGAAACCGCCAAGTTATTTTTCATCTTCGTGGATTTGCGGTAATTTAATAGTCTACTAATACGATATTTATTTGATGTGATACATTTTCTTGTAATATTGCTGTGGAAGAATGAATCCTTGTTCAGTCGCCGCTCCTCAACAAGACTCTGAAGGGGATGGAAGATGGAATAGCATTGTAAGTTTTCAATTATTATAATTCGTGAGCAGTTAGAATTTGCTAATATAGTCGGTTGAATTCACAATACATTTTATGATTCATATACGTGGTATAATTTTTAATAAGATTCGGATTGCATTTGTTGACCTAATTTGCTAATAATCGGCAAATGCAGATTAGTGTAATCTGGCACTAATTAGTCAATTTAACTTCAGCTTTACTCACAAGTTAACGCGATGTTAAATTGTTTATTCATTCATTAATTGCCTAATTTCTGTTTCAGCATAATAGATTTTTATCTGATGCAAAAGGGAAAGATGCTGATGTTATTTTCATTGGTGACTCCATCCTGCAAGCACTAGAGCACACTGAAGTTTGGAACCAATGGTTTGCCCCTCTGCACTGTCTCAACTTCAGTATCCACAAGGATCAGACTCAAAATGTTTTGTGGCGTATTAAAAATGGCGAACTTGATCATGTTGATCCTAAGGTTCGTAAAATCTTTTCAATAGACCTGTTCTATCTATTCCCTAAATTTATTATCAGAATCTCGAGTTAAATTGATATGTGATAATTCTTTTTTTTATATTGATTCCATGCTCTTTGGTGTTTTAGGTGATAGTTGTGCATGTTGGAACAAACAATGTTGAATACACTCCTGAGCAAGTGTGTGAAGGTATCCTAGAAATAATTAGAACAATCAGGGAGAAACACCCAAGTGCTTACATAGTATTGCCTGTAAGTATGTTCTTCAATAATTCAGAATTTATGTAATTATATGTTGTAAATCTTACTAATATTTCTGTATTTTATTCTAGAGTCTACTTCCTCGTGGTCAATACCCTAATACATTAAGGGAGAAGAATTCAAAGATCAATCAGATTTTACGTGAAAAGGTTACTAACATGAATAAAGTGGAAATGGTTCCCATAGACAAAGGTTTTGTACAAACCGATGGTACTATCAGTCACCATGATATGCATGACTACCTCACTCCAACCAATGCTGCTTGCAGGAAAGCATTTGAACCTATCTATGATCTTCTTCAACAAATTTTGTTCGAGGGAGAGCCTGAAAAAGACTTAACACCTTCTGAATAACGCATTGTTCTAATTGTACTATTATGGCAGCTTATTTTGCAGCAGGTTAATTGTGATGGAATCAGTAGTACTTATCATTAGCTTTTTTATATTAAGCTTAAGTGTCAAACATTTTAAACTATTATTATTAACTTATAAACCTCTACATTCCAAATTAGCATTATGATATTCTAATCGGCTGTGTTTATTTAATCAGTTCATTTGAAATATTTTTATTATTATGGCTTTATTACGTTTACAAGCTTGTTTATTTTTAAGATTATGCATTTTTATGTGCACAGTTTATTTGTGCACAACAGGGTTAGTACTTACCTTTCTAGTATTTATTTTCTCACAACCATGAAATGAGTTTAAGTAACACTAAAGACAATTACATATGTTACTATTGTTATTTTTAGAACCTCTTTTTTGGAGATATGTAACAAAGCAATCTTGTTAGTTTTATTTTAGATGCTTAAATTATTTTTCTCATAGGTACTCACAAATGCAAGTACATTAGTCTTATTAATATTTTACGTATTATAATTAATATATTGCACATCACAGTAATGGAATTGTCTATAACCAAAGATCTTTGAAGATTACCTAACCAAAGTTATAACAGTATACGAATTGCATTGGGTGATTTTAAAATGCAATTCTATTTTTGATAACAACCTACTTACATTTTTAAATTACGTGATAAGATCGATATTAATAAGCAGCAAATGTTTTAGACGTTTATTTTTATTTTGTTGCAAATGTTTCTAGCCAAAATTGCACAAAATGTGCAGAATCCAACACATTAATGAATATTCTTTATAATCACAGTAGGCATACTTAGTGACTATTTAACTGATAAGGTACTCATGTTGCCAAACAAGTTTGCTTGAATCTCGAAATGTTATGAAATATTTATTTGCATGAAGAAGCTTGAAAGTAAACAGTGCAATTATTTCTATAAAATTAAATGTTGTTTCATTGACTACCTTTTGCCCTTATACAATTTCAGGATCTTTGCATTTGAAAAAATACAGAATAATTTATATTGGATAATTTATTTGCACTATTTACTACTAGGTATGTCTAAACACTTGCTACATCAACACAGGTATCTTAATATTGGTTTTCGTAAACTAATATCTGTTACGAATTCTATTAAAATACAAACTGAATGGTAAGGTAGGACTAGCCATTAGAAGTGACTTGTCAAATAAGTTGAAGTTTTTCTTTTCGAGTTTAGCCAAGTACTTGTGTATAGCTACTGCTGGTAAGAATATCTGCTTTGTAGGTTGAGGCACTTTGATGTCTCTTGCCTGAAAACAGTCAAAATCTCACATTAATTACTTGGTCTAGTCAAGACTATAACAATATGGTTCTTTATACTCTATTCCAATCAGGTTTGTATATTCATGTTTGTCGAGTAATAAAAGCATGCGCAATGAATGTGTAGCAACACAAATTCAAAGGTTATGCTCATAGTCAATTAATAAATTTCTCACTAAACTTCTTGGCCACCTTGAAAGTTGCTTTTCGATGCACTAGGCACGGCGCAGTGTTGTTTTTGTACGAGATTTACTACTGCGCAGCCATTGTAGTCTTAGTACACACACACATGGCATAGTGGGTCATAAATACCTTTAAATTCCTTTTTAAACTCAAGAAAGTCAGCAAGATTACAATTGCTCAATGATTTACTATTGAAACAGATTATGCAGTGGTATTATGTGAAGACAGGCAGTAAAATAAAAAGATTGTGGTGAAATCTAAACTTCAGCTCACAAGTAATACCTTTTTTAAGTGACTATTTGCTCTTGTGGCAATTTCAAAAGCCACATTTCTCATTTGCTCACTGTCAATACATCTTAGAACAGCCTCTTGACTTATTTGGTACTTCATAAGAACATCCATAGGCAAGGATACCATTTTGTGGTGATTGAATACATGGACAGATCTGAAACATGTGAAAGGATTACCAAAGTAAATATAATTGTCATACTACATAATAATCAACAGGAGTCTTGTATACTGGCTTCATACCTCAATATATTGGCTATTCCTTGGGCTTTTCCCAAATGTGATGCAGCATGGTCAGCATGTACATCTTTGACATCTGCTACACTTAAAAGTAAATAATATATTGGAGATACAGACTCTTCAGCATATTTTTCGATCTCTTCTAAAGTCATAAAATGTTTAGACTTCAACATATTACTTCTTGATGTAACAAGTCTTTCCAAATGCCTCCGTTGAAGACCATAACTGCAGCATATCTAAAAGTATGTAATAATAAAATATCAAGGTAGTTAAACTGTTTTGTTTATTGGTTTATTATAACTAGTGGGAACCAACCACCTATAAATCATTAATTCACCTTATATAGTTCTTGTGCTACAGGATTGGCAGGTACGTCTTTTAGAGTTTTCTCCTTGTTAAAAATGACCCGGAGAGCATCTTGCCAGAATTGTAATCTGAATGCAGCAGTTTGTGAGTCAGTTGTTAGATCTTGCACTCGAGCTACTTCTACGTTAAACGCTCTCAAAACAAGTGCTGGCGAACGCAGAGACTTCGTCATGAGAAGAGTAGCCAAGAAATTTTCATAGTCATGCTGTCTATCTGCAAAATATATAAAGTACCAGAACATGCGATAGTCGTATTTGTCAATACCTGTGACTTATATTTTCATGCCAATACTCCTACTTATGATATGTTTATATGAATTACTTTACGATATCTGCACAATAGTTGATTGATGATTTGTTAGTAGTTTCATTTGAAAGAGATCTCGATATTATTTTCGCAGGCTTAGAAGACTCTAGTACACGAATAAAAGCTCTGTGTTTATTCATGATTTTAGAATACTTGCGATGTTCAAGATAAAATTATTTAATATATCAATCAGCTGTTCTCGTCTCAATCAAATTCAATTTCAATTCAATGTGTCAGCCTGTCAGGTGTCACAAATTCACAATCACAAAACAGAAGATGTCAAACTTATCAAAATTGTGCGTTGTGCAATGAATTTGACATTTGATAAAAATTGTCTATGGAACTAAGAGCTGGTCCACACGGCGCGTTGCGTCGACGTAGCGCTGTTGCTGCGACTAATTACCATAGTTTAAGACGGAATCACACGTACGTGTCGTGGCGTGGCGTGGCGCCTTCTGATGCAGTTGATTGGCATCAAAACTCGTTGTGTTATGACGTAGTTTGAAACACAGTCGTTTGATTGGTGGAACCCGCGCCGCGAGGACACTTATGTGTGGTTCCACCTTTACACACGGTACGCTGCGTCGACACAACGCAACACGACTGACTGCAGGCCCCGAGACGAAGTGGGAGGGGTCAGAGGTGTGTCCTGTGAAGACTCTGCTTTACTAGAAGGCAACCTACTTGCCTATAAAAACACTGGCAATAAGTATTACTTGAAAGGTAATATGAATTTCGAACAGAAAATAGTTGAAGATGGTTTTTTGTTAAGCTTGTAGGTCAGAATTGGATAGAAGCCGCCTAAAGGCATATTGTGGAATTCTTGCTAAATATATCAAATATAAAAGTAATTTCTGAGTTAATTCATTGGCTGCTGGCCACGTCCTCTATATTTGATGGAGGCGCCGGGTAAGCTATCCGAGTAAAGAATAAAAGTTATTAAATATATTCAGAGGCGTCTCTAGCATAAGTAGCGCCCGTGTGCAGTCATTACCCTAGCGCCCTCTAGTAAGCGCGCGGTCAAAATGGAATATGGGTACAAATAACAGCACATTACCACAAACTGTCAAATTTCCCTAATGGATAATAAACTCTATTGTTTGGAGATTAAATTGAAAATCTATTGAAGAAATTTGACTGTTTTGGATGCCATGATGTGCAGTTGACTGTATTGAGAATTATACAGAGTGTTTACCAAAAACACCTTGTATTTTCAACAGTGCACGGAGATCCGAGAGCAAAACTGCAAATGGTGTAATTTTTCAATGATGCCGGAAACAACAGATATACACACAAATCACTAACACAAATACTAGGCCTCGCATCAATCTTCCCACATCTGTCAAATTTCTTCATTCTAAGGGTTCTCTCAGACAGAGAGCGGTCTCGCGGTTAACCTTTCAAGACAATAGCGTTCGTTGTGTTGTATTACATTACACAGGTATACCCACATAGGAGGCATTCTGACTAGTTTATAATAATAGTAATCTTTGATTCTGACTGCGTCGGTCAAGCAGAACGTACGCGTTCGCGCGTTCACTGCTGGTTCGGTGACCAAATTGGAAGGAAGATGCCCACTGTACACGGATAAAAGTATTTTAAGGTAGGAAGGAGTGACAAGAATAACAAACTACAACTTTGTGGTTATTTAAAAGCGCTGACCCCGGTCAAAGTCGCAACAGTTGTGGCAGCTAATAACAATTCTTACATAATAGGTATTTTTAATCAAAAGAAAAGCTGATTTACTTCTTATTTACATGTTTACTCAAATATAATACTTAATCCATTGCGTCAAGGCTTACTTCGCAAAATTTCGTGTAGATAGCGGTAGAACACAAAGTGCGGCACGCGCCCCGCGTACACACGCTTTTTAGAAATGCCGCGCGCGTGACGTTCGTCCATGGCAATTTCAAGTTTATTTTTTATTCTAAACAACCGAATTCAGGATTCGCAATCTCAGACCAACAAAAAAAGATAGACGTAACGTCGCGAACATAATTAGTGAAGCCACAAAACTATGCTCCTCCAAGTAAAGATACACTCTCACGCACACACCTACACTAAAACTATGCTCATCGCTGTCGCTCTTAGTACGTTACGAGTCGTCGTCATACGTAGTATCTCTAAGTAGTCTGTGGTCGTCTAGTTAAAATATATTAAAAAAAAATGGAATTATGCCTTCCTGTGTAGTGAAAACTTGTAAAAACAATAGCAAAGCACATAAAAAGTCTCACGGAATCACATTTCACATTAGTACTTGAAATAAAATCGTTTATTTATTAAATATACTATGAATTTTAGGTTCCTTGGAAAAAAAAACCTCAACGAACGAAATCAGTGACATAAAGTGCGTGGGTTGCCATAATATGATTTCAAATTACCCCATTCGATTAAACAAATTTAATATGATTTCTTACTTCGAGTTATATTCCTGTTTTCTTTTTTTATGTTATTTTAATATTTTAGATTTCCAAATAATAATGAAACAAAAAGAAAATGGATAGTAGCTACACACATCAACACGGTCTAGGGATATTTCATACTCAAATAACTCGAAAAGTAAAGGCCGCATTGGAATCTTTTATACACCGATTTGTTTGTAATTTATCTCAGACTAATTCCAAATTCAAATTTTTGATAATTCATTTGTTTCGGTGGCATAAAAATGTCTTGATGTGTAGGAGAGGGAATTTTCATTTGTGCGAAATTTAGAAAACAATACGAATTACGTTTAGTTACAGTTTTTTTTCATTTTTAAACGAAAGATAAAGTTAAAATTGAGGTATTGTAGCCATGCAACGCCAATATTTGACGAGGGCGGAGATGTTACGAGCTGTGGGAATGCTGGAAGCTGGGTCTGTTCAGCGTAATGTTGCTGAGGCCATAGGGACCCACCAAAATGTAATTTCAAGATTGTGGACACGCTATCGTGCCACAGGTGAAGTAGCGGAGAGGCACCGGGGGCCAAGTCGCATCACTACCCCCAGACAAGACCGATTTTTGCAAATTACTGCGCGAGCTCAACCAAATGCAACGGCGACTCAATTGGTCCAAAGGCCAAGTGGAACACAAAGTGCTTGTGAGTGACCAAACTGTAAGAAGGCGACTGCATGAAAGCAATCTACGCTCTCGTAGACCACTCCGGGTCCCACCTTTACGGAGAGGCAATCGTGGACGACGATTAGAATGGGTTCGGAACCACGTAGACTGGGGCCGTGAGATGAATCCAGGTTCGGCTTCCATCCAGATTCACGAAGGACGCGTGTTTGGCGAGTTCCTGGACGGCTCCATGAGCCGTCTTCAGAACCCTCAGGAAGTTCACCCATACCAAGGAGGAACAATTATGGTTTGGGCAGGAATTCATCTTGGAGGACGGACGGATCTCGTTTGGGTGCGGGGCAATATGACGGCAGAACAATACGTCCAACAGGTGCTAGGGCCCGTAATCTTGCCCCACAGAACACAAATGGGGCAAGATTTCCTGCTCATGCACGGCAATGCCCGGGCACACACGGCGAGAACGGTAGCAGTTTGGTTACATACACACAATATTAGGGCCTTAGACTGGCCTGCTCAATCGCCAGATCTAAATCCCATTGAGCATGCGTGGGATATGCTGCAAAGAAGAGCTCTGAAGGAAGTTCCTGAAAATCTGGCTACAGAAGATCAACTTTTTGCGCACCTCAGAAGGACATGGGACAATATTCCGCAGCAAGACATTGACAACCTTGTTCTGAGCATGCCGAATCGTTGTCGATGTGTTATGAACATCATGGGCGCTTTCACAGACTACTAACTTCAAGTTTATGAACACAAATTAAATTATTTTTCTATTTTTTTCAGTTTTTACTCATAAATTAAAAGTTTATTCATATACGGTTTCTGTCTATGCTTCATTTTTTTTCCATAAAATCCTGAAATTTTAATCGAAGTACCTTAACCATTATAAATAAATGATAGAATATTAAATAAGGTATCTTTTAAATATATATATGTCATATAAATAATTAACACATTGATAGTAATTCGCTTTTTTTAAAATATCCCTAGACCGTGTTGATGTGTTTATAAGAAATAGTCGGAATGATCCAGAATGGCTGCCATTGAAAACCAGCGTGGTTTGTCCGATCATTTTGATAATAACGACCTCTACACAATTAATCGTGGACTTCGCCGTGTGACCAAAAACGGATATCCTAAAAAGGTATGTACAATTTAAAAAAAATAGATTTCATCAACACAATGATTAAACATATGCAGTATTTTTCCAAATACGCCCCTTTTTTTTTTCTGTATAACGCTCGTTCATATAAAATTTTCTTTTTCTACTATTTAAAACTTATCTATTTGTATTTTTTTTTTGCATTAAATTGCAAATTAATGGATATTGCTAAGCGGAAGAGTGAAGTCTCCTAACACAAGCAAGGATTGCATAAAAGGTGATCTCCAAATCATAAGCATGTAAAGCCACTTTCTAATTGTTTATTTTTAAATAGATTTTGCGATGTAACAAAAAAAAAAAATCTTTTTCGTGAGTTATAATTAATAATGTACCTTGATCGTTTACTTTTGAGGTTCAATACCATACTCCAGAATATCTTACTCGAACAATATTATCCTACCCACACAATAATATTATTACTCATTTTATAGGGAAAAAAATCAACAAATGGCAACCCTTCCAACATAGATAAAAATGTGGCTTCACTTTTGATGTTCGCGACGCTACGTCTTTCTTTTTTTGTTGGTCTGAGTTCGCAATATAATTGTCCGCGTTTTTTCAATCGAATTAAAACACCTGCCACACTTGTCTTTGGTCGCGATGAAACACTCACAACTAAACCAATATAATCTGTAATTATCTGTTTTTAGGTTTATTTCATGTTGAAATAATAGTTACTATTGTAAAAGCTGCTCGCGACGCGCCTTGCTTTGCTGTAATTCGACATATATATGAAGAGCTCCAGATCAGATGCCGAACAAAATGTATGCAAACCGGAGCTCGTATTACCCGACTGTCGAAGGAGGGTAATGTGTTTATCAGTCTAAGTAGGTATGTACAGTGGCGGGGCAAGACCTAAATTTAATGTGGGCAAGACAGATTTCGCGAGGCCCTGTTCTGTGGCGACCTGAAGACGGATTTTATAAAATAATAAAAAAAACAAAACAATTAACACTGCCAAGTTTTTATTCTTAAAAATTCAAATTCGATTAATATTAATGAAAAATTACAAATCGTAAATATATAGGTGGAGATGACAATACCAATAAATTAAATATCGGCTTTCAAAGGATGCTTCCAGTCCAAAAAACAATAAATTTTCTTCCAATATCTCTATCTCGGCCGGACATATCGATAACATCGTATTTATAACCTGTAAATAAAAGCAATAGTTTTAACATTTTTTTTGCAGTTTTATCTAAGTACATAATATTGTAAAACCTACATTTAAATTAGTTTTCAAACAAAAATCTTTAAGAAAGCTCTTACTACCTACTAGTTTTTAAAACTTAAAAAGTCGATACGTTTTTTACCGTTAAAGCTTTGGTTTCCTTCAAAAGATATTATATAGCGTATAATTTTATATACAAGTAATTACTGCGTTATTTATTTATTACCAATTAATTATTTCTTACCTTATGTAAAATAGACGAGTACAGGTACCGGTGTCAAAGAAACAAAAACCATTTATTAAGTCACTGTTTTTTAATTTTGGGTCATTTTACAGGAGCAATCAATATACCTACACACTATCTATTTATTCACTAAATATTATTAAAACATTGAACACACTATTCTTATCAAATTAGGTACGTAAAGTCATAAAAACAAACAATATTGAATAACACAATTACGTTTCTATTGTTAAGCGCCTAGTAAACGATTGGTTGGCTTCCTAGTAAAGAAAGTAAACAAATAAAACAAGGGATTCCCCGCACTGGTCGGCGGCGGCAAGGATTACTCGCGATATAATAGTTACGCAACGTAAGCAAATGTTGCCAGACTAAAAAAACATATTTCACAACAAAATTAATTTATATCTTTTTTTTAATTTTATTATCGCTTTGAAGCAATGCATAAAAAAAATTGAGGCGCGAGGCCCCTTGTACCGCGAGGCCGTAGGCGGTGGCCCATGTCACCCACGCCTTACGCCACCCACGCCTTACGCCGCCACTGTGTATGTATATATGTATGAAAATCATGCTGTGCATATGTGTTGACATGTGATACATATTCGCGAGCTCGCTGACCAGTGTTTCTTCTGGTTAAGAGATCTGGGGGGGCGGAGTAAATAAAGGAAATAAAGTAATATTTAAAATCAATTTCAATTATTATTAATATTTTAATGAATAAAAAATGCTTTAAGCTGAACCAAAATTGTCAAAGTAACATTGTAAAAAGCCACGAAGAATAATATTCTTTACAAAAATCTTATTATTCGCGGCTTTTTTCTTGCGGACGCTTAACGATAAGGACACAGCTATAATTTTCATTCTACAAATTTTGCGAAATTGCTATCTATAAACAGCGGTTTAGAGTGGGAGCCTTATGGGATAGCGTTAGAGGAAAAGGGATGTCGCTATTCTCGAAAGCTGCTCGAAAGAGTGTCAGTCTTTCTAGGCGCTATTCTGGTTTCTGATTGGCTTCTTTAATATGTCATGCACATTAGTGCAATTCCTGATTGGCTGATTGAGTGCCACTTCACGTCAATAAAGGGTTTTGAGCTCTAAAATGATACCAGGTCTAAATACTGTGCCAAATTGTAGGGATATTCGTCGCGTATATACGTAAATCTGCTGTTGTAGCGTTTGCGGGTTGATTATCTAAGAGAGATAAATAATACGCAGCACTATCTACATACAATTTAATAAGAAAGGTCGCAGGTACAAAAAGCCGTTTCTAATATATTTTCCTTCTTTAAAAATGGAGGTAGGCGCTAAGTACTATCCTGGCCTGGCAGCAGAAGCGGTCTCGTAGACGTGGAAGGCTGAGGACTAGGCACCAGCAGGATGACGTCCCGCAGAGTTGACGATGATCTTATGATGTCGGTTCTTCCGATGAAGGTCCCAGGTGGTTGAACCGGGACTTTGGACCCTGGAATTTTCCAATCGTCGTATAAGTTCCTTTGTCTCCTAGCTTATCCTTGTCTGATTGTGACCGCAACAGCGTAAGCGTAGGGCAGAGGATGTACTACGGCGCTTAAGGCGAATGTGTGCTTGTCACAATCAGAACCGGAGCTCTAGAGTTTTTTTATTTATAAATTTGTTACGGTAAAAACATTTAAAGCAGGTAAGCGCTAAAGAAATAACAAAATAATAAGTACTTAACTAAAAACACCAACAGAAATTATAGGAAGGGTGATGATATTTTGTCATGTGATGGCCGTAACCAGCATGATTAAGCAAAAAGTAATTGTCAACACTTACCCAATACGGGGTTAACACTGAAGCTAGATTTATTTTTAATGAACACACTCGTAGTGGTAATGATTCAACTATTTTTCTTATAACGTAAAATGACACGCTAAGTATGTAGGAATGATACTATGGAGCGAGTGTACGTGTAAACAGCTGAGATATCCGATCGTCAATGTCCGTCCGGTGCGTCGATAAAAGCCCGAGTCGTGTTGGAACTTAATAATTCTTTTTTTTTATATATGTGTGACTACCGCCACACGAGAAGTTATCGAGTCGAAACGTAATGCAATGACTAGTCGATTTTTCAATATCTTGACGTTAAATGTATATATATAGTTATACAGGGTGTTTGGAAGGGAGCTGTACATACGCCTAGGGTAGAAACTAGGGATAGTCTGCTACCTACCCCCGCCCATTATATTGACCTTGGCCTCAAGGTTTTTTTTTTAATTTATTATTATTTTTTATTTGACTTTTTTATGATTTTTTGACTAAAACTACCTGTAGCTCAAAATCTATCCATGGGACCGGTCGGCTAATGGTCTTGTTTTAATCGTTAGAGTCTTAGGGTCCTGCAAAAAAATATTTTACACCAGAAAATTGTGGAGAAGAAAAGTTATGGGGCCTGAAGTACCGTAGTAAGGTAAAGAAATAATTTTAAGGGCAACTTTCTATGGGGTTTAAAAAAAAACTAACAGGGTTGGAGTTCTTCTGATTTTTTTAAAACATCCTCAGTCCATGCCCTTTCTAACGATATGCTAAAAGTGTAATTATCACTTTTAGTTTTAAAGTTATTAATTAATTTCCGCAACTAGGGCACTTCAAGCAAAAATTTCAACTAATGAAAATTAAATGTGTTCGATCGTAAAAGGATGGCAAATGAAACAAAAAATTTGGTAATGACTAATGTCATTAAATTACAAATTTTAATTAATTACTAATTTTAATTAATTACAAATTTTGTTCAAATTGATGACCATTGACCTGTAAACATGCTCGGCACCTCTTCCTCATCTCCACGGTCACCGTTCTAAGCAGCAGTTCCTCGCGCATTGTATCGAATGCGGCGTGGATCCTGTTAATTAGAACCTCCCTTGTTGGTACTTCTTCTGCGTACACCAACTCTTTCGCCCTTCCCCAGACGTAGAAGTCGAGTGGGGTAAGGTCAGGCGACCTTGGGGGCCAGGGAATTGGCCCACCCCGACCAATCCAAGAATTAGGAAAGCAGTTGTCCAGAAGCTCCCTCACTGCTAGGCTCCAATGAGCAGGACAGCCATCGTGCTGGAAGACTATGGGCCGATCTTCGTCAAACACTTCTTCCGCTAAATCAGGCAAATCGTTTTCGAGGAAATCTAAGTAGTTTTGCCCGTTTAGGTTGTCTGGCAAAAAGTGCGGCCCTATCAACCGATTACCGATGACGCCTGCCCATACGTTCACGGAGAACCTTCGTTGAAAACCTCTGTGCCTCTTGACTCTCGGGTTTTGATCTCTGGGTGCCCAGTGATGGAGATTTCTAAAGACCCCAACGAGTTACCTGCCCGGCCCCGTCGACCCAAGAGCGAAAGAGACATGACATGACATGTTTTGTCTCTTACATGTTGCTCTCGTGTAAGAGTGAGACAACAAATTTGCCAACTGTAGGCCAAACTGGTTTAAATTCTGGAAATTACATTTGTCTTACAAATGTCGACTCGTGGTGGTAAAAGTGCCCTAGTTGCGGAAATTAATTAATAACTTTAAAACTAAAAGTGATAAATACACTTTTAGCATATCGTTAGAAAGGGCATGGACTGAGGATGTTTTAAAAAAATCAGAAGAACTCCAACCCTGTTAGTTTTTTTTTAAACCCCATAGAAAGTTGCCCTTAAAATTATTTCTTTACCTTACTACGGTACTTCAGGCCCCATAACTTTTCTTCTCCACAATTTTCTGGTGTAAAATAATTTTTTGCAGGACCCTAAGACTCTAACGATTAAAACAAGACCATTAGCCGACCGGTCCCATGGATAGATTTTGAGCTACAGGTAGTTTTAGTCAAAAAATCATAAAAAAGTCAAATAAAAAATAATAATAAATTAAAAAAAAACCTTGAGGCCAAGGTCAATATAATGGGCGGGGGTAGGTAGCAGACTATCCCTAGTTTCTACCCTAGGCGTATGTACAGCTCCCTTCCAAACACCCTGTATATTAGGTTTAATTTATCCTATTATGATATTATTATCGCCTACAATATGTTTGTAATCTGATCGTCATTTATTTTAAATTATTAGGTTGTAAGATTTTTGTTGATCTGTGCATGTTTTTACCGCAGTTTGCTATGGTGATTTAGTTAGGAACGTTGATCGTTACTATTCAACGTTACACTGTAGACGCGCGAAAGTGATCGAGCGGCAACCTATAGCTATTGATTAAGTTCTAAAAGCCCCGGGGGCAGTAAAGCTTCTCCAAAGAGCAAAGCCCCCCGGAGTAGTTCCTGAAAGAATCACTGTCGCTGACCAAAACCAGGATGTATCCGCCGACTGCACAGCATGATTTTCTCCTTGTTTACGTCTTTTTAGTTCGCTTTTTTAAGCAGTCGGGTTTTTTGATTTTATGAATTAACCTTTTTTATTACGTGGGTCATTGAAAGTGCCGCGGCCGGTGCTGCGCCCGTGTGCTACGCTCACCCTGCACTATAGGTAAAGCCGCCCCTGAATATATTTCGTGTGTGCACGGCGAAAACAGTGCGCGAAGCCCCATCTACGAGTGTATGAGTTTACGGAGAACGAAGATATCGTTGGCGAGAACCCTAGCCGACGAACACTAGCGCGTGGATTATCAAAGATATGTGGTATTTTCTAACTAGGAAAAGATGGCACAGCCGGTATTCACCGGGATAGGAACAATGTCTAGTTTTGAGGATTTCCTCATGCAATGCCGTCGAATTGCTGCTATAAATAAATGGCAGGAACAAGACTTGGGGCTGATTTTGGGCGCATACTTAGACGGCCCAGCACTTGCATAATATAAGTTAATTTACAAGGACGACCTTTCGTTCAAAGACATTTGCAATAACTTAAAAAAAATATTCCCAGCGAGGTTAGATTTTATTGAGAAATTTTATAACGCACGAGATCGATTTTTTTTATCATATCTGAACTTTGAGATTAAACCCCATCCGGGTCGATGTGACTTGACGCATCATTCTTGTTAGTCTTGGGAGGACGCCTTGCTTCTTTTTCGGAGGTTTTGATCAAGGAGGTTCAAGCATGACGGCGTTAACTTGTTAGTGCATATATGCACGTAAACTGAAATTTAAGGTACATATCCGGTAACTCGTTTGTCATGACTTAAGCCTTCCCCTTTTAAGGGTCGTACCTCAATTGTAGTTTGACTCCTTCGTTAGGTAAATGTTGGGGTACCTAACCCGAACATTTACTTAACTACCTAACTAACTAACCTATAAGGTAGGATTCATATAACCTTTCAAGACATGGAATAGAAGCACTTCATATGACTCTGCGCGTCTATTCGTAGGGGCGTAGCAAATGTGAAGACTCTCCTTAACTAGAAGGCTACCTACTTGCCTATAAAAACACTGGCAATAAGTATTACTTGAAAGGTAATATGAATTTCGAACAGAAAATAGCTGAAGATGGTTTTTTGTTAAGCTTGTTGGTCAGAATTGGATAGAAGCCGCCTAAAAGCAGGCATATTGTGGAATTCTTGCTAAATATATCAAATATAAAAGTAATTTCTGAGTTAATCCTTTGGCCGCTGGCCACGTCCCCTATAGTACTCATTGCGATGCCGGAGCGTCAGCGCAGTTTGTACGATGTTAGGGCACAGACACATGTTTCGTTCAAAATGTTGTATGAATTTGGCGCCGAATACATGGATTTTTTGACAGCGACCATTTAGCGTCTTCTAGCGCTTTTTAACCCCCGACGGAAAAAGAGGGGTGTTATAAGTTTGAGGTGTGTTGCTGTGTATCTGTGAATCTGTGCATCTGTGTATCTGTGTGTCTGTCTGTGGCATCATAGCGCCTCAACGGATGAACCGATTTTGATTTAGTTTTTTTTTGTTTGAAAGGTGACTGTGGTGGTGTTTGTGGCTTTTTAACCGTTGATAGCATCTGGTTATGCTTTTAATATGATAACGTACATTGCTCGTACATTGCTATGGTAGGCATTTCACAGTCAGATAGGTAGTACTTTGTTCAGATTTTTAATTCACCCGCCAGTCTGATATCAGGTTGGCGACTCAAATACTTTTTCTAAAAACTGAGGTTTTAAAATAGTACATTGCTTCAAATTTTACGTACATTCGGTACATTGCTCGTACATTGCTCTCACGCATATAGCATGACCATTTGTAGTCATAAACCCGCCATTCTGATGCACACGAATCTCGAACACAACATGGAGTTTATTTTAAAACTAGCCGTGAGTATGATACTAGTTATGAATTGAGGAATCGACGACGCGTCAATTAATTGATGGTATCGATTACTCTCTGCTTTAAAAACCGAACAATGTAAATTAAGTTAGTTATCTTTGTCATAAAGAGTCGTCTCTGTCAACAAGCAAAATTGAATCTGATTATCCATAGGGGTGAGGGGGGCATAGTGGGGTATAGCTACAAGACAAAATATTATGAAATTTTAACTGAGTATCATGGTTTAACGCATTGCGAATAACTATGGATATGTTATTCTCGATTATGTTAAGTAATCTACGATATGTAAATACATTGATGTAAAATCGCATTTGCCCCGCTATGACCCGTATATGGGATGCGGGGTACTCTATGGGGCATTGCGGGATATTTATAATTCGAAAATAAAAATATGAATTCCAAATTTAATAGTCATTATTATCTAATTCAAAAAGAACTACAAAACTTTGGCACTAATTAAAACCTCCTTGTCATCATAAACTTCTCTTTTAAAACTATAGAAACAATAGAACAAACAAATCAGTGTTACTAAAATATGGCACTGTTTCTGTAAAGTTAACATTTTCAAAATATTTTTTTTCTCACATAAAAGGGTAGCTTCGTCTTCTTTAACACCTTCCCGTGCACAAGAGTTGTATGCCCATCGAGTAAATTTTAGACAACGAATTCATCCCTCTGTTATTTCTTATCACAAGCAGTGTTTCTTTCAGGTACTACTCCGTGGGGGCAAAGCACCCCCGGAGTAGTACCTGAAAGAAGCCTTACTGCCCCCCCGGGGCGTTTGGAACTTATTCAATAGCAATAGGTTGCCGCTCGCTCACTTTCGCGCGTCTACAGCAGATTGATGGCAAATTATTTAAACCTGGTATCATTTTTAAGCTAGAAATCCTTTATTGACGTGACGTGGCACTCAATCAGCCAATCAGGAATTGAGTAGTGCATGACATATTAAAGTAGCCAATCAGAAACCAGAATAGCGCCTAGAAAGAACGACACACTTTCGAGAATATCACCATCCCTTTTCCTCTAACGCTATCCCATAAGGCTCTCCCACTCTAAACAACTGTTTATAGATAGTAATTTCGCGGAGTTTGTAGAATGGAAATTATAGCTGTGTTCTTATCGTTATATGTACGCGAGAAAAAAGCCACGAAGAATAAGTTTTTGTAAAGAATATTATTCTTCATGGCTTTTTACAATGTTACTTTGACAATTTTGGTTCAACTTAAAGCATCTTATAGTCATTAAAATATTAATAATAATTGGAATTGATTTTAAATATTACTTTGTTTCCCTTATTTACTTCGCCCCCTCAGATCCCTAAACCGCCCCACCGGAGAATTTTGCCTGAAAGAAACACTGATCACAAGTACCCTCAGTTATGCATTCAGCATCGTTATCATCTTCTAAGGAACGTTTGCTACCTTTCTTTTTGAGCAGCTTTCTCTTTTTTTATCTGATTTAAATTCTTCCAAATCTTGATCTACCCTCTTTTTTGTTCTTTAATTTTGTGACCACAAGCCACAAAAGCATTTTTGTATGGTGCCTCTATAATAACTGCTGTTTTCCCTCTTCGTTAAATGACTCTTTTGTTTGTTTTGTTCTCCTTGAGCAGTGGCATTATTTGTTCTGGAGTTGTTGCAAAAGTTGAGGGTCTGTCAGTCATCCAAGAACAACCATGTTGTGGAGAAAGTTGCCTTGTTGGGTTGTTTGTCTGGCTGGAGTATTTACGCCATGCTAAACTTCTTGGTGCTCTTGTGTAAGTGGCGTGTTGTCACCCTGCAAAATGGCTTCACCTGCAAAACTAATAAGGAAAGAGTACGATCGAGATGTTTTACTTACTGTTGGAATGAGGTTTTAGTTAGCAAAACTCATTAAGTCCTGGCTATACAGAATGTATTAGGTTTATTCTTATTTACAATCAAATGCATGTGTCAGTTTTTTAAATTGAAGACTGGTGTGTCAACCACGTCGACACATTAAATCGAGTATTCGCCTGTGAAACATAGTGATTTTTATATGTACTTTTAAAGAGATTACCACGCAGTCATGTGTTGTTGAATATATGAGTATCACAGCCCACCCAGTGTTTTAACGACCCTTTAACACTTACAACTAATGGTCTTCTAATGCTTTTAATTAAAAATGTATAATGCTTCCTTAGAACTGAAAAACAATTATTCTTTACAATCAATTCTGCGTCAAAATATTGGTCATGGAAAGATTCATCTCCTTTCCTTTTCAGAGTGTAATATGCAATTCGTAAAGTCGTTTTTGTGAAGGTTCCAAACTGTTTTCTTTGCCGAATTCACTTACGCAATTCGGCTGCGGATCTGCGGCCTGGTAGTCCGTGCGTTGGACAAGTATCTCTCAGCAACAGTGCTGTCGTCTGCATACCCAAAGGTTTTAGCAGATCGTTAATGTTCAGCAAGAATAATCTTGCTGAGAGAGCTGACCCCTGAGGGACTCCGGCATTAATATCCAATTGATCCGACGAGCCTTTTGTTCGCATAAGGACAGATTCTCATAAAGACAGATTAGCAGAAGGACAGATTCTCTTAAGGACAGTTTCGCATAAAGACAAAGTACAGTTAAGTTGAAAATAATATATATATACTTTTTTACTTTACAAACTAAAACAAAACAAAATTATTTTCAATTCATTAAAAAATACTTTTCTTAAACCTAGTCACTGTAAGTTAGGTACGGTTCACATTTTGCACGTCTCAGTTTTGCGAGGCGTTGACTCTATGGCCGATATTTTATCGTTTGCGAAATCCAAAATAATGTTCACAATTTTACTGTCAACCAAAATATCAGATATCCTTCTTTTCTTTTCCTGCTCAATGAAAACCACCACCGAATATTTTTAGATCGGAGTGTTTTGCTTCCTCTTTCAAGAATCAATCAATCTGCCTAGCCCTTTCCCAACTATGTTGGGAAACATGTCGGCTTCCAGTCTAGCCGGATTCAGCTGAGTACCTGTGTTTTACATGGAGCGACTGCCTATCTGACCTCCACAACCCAGTAACTGGGTAACACGGTTGGTTAGACTGGTGACAGATTTCAAGCTTCTGACTACTCGTAACGACTGTTCCTCTTACAAGAATATGAAATAAAATAAGGGTGGTCTTTGAGAAATCTTAGAATTAATTCGTCGATGGCATTCGTGGTTCGAAATTTGGCCATAGGAGCGTCCTCACTGAGAGCATTCACGTGTAATGAGCATTCGACGTCGTATATTCGAGTGGTGTGGACGTTGAGCCGAGCGTTACAAAGCTTGCACGCAAGCGCGAACTTCGGCCGGTGTGGACGTCGCAAAGATTTTCGCCGAAACGGCTCGCATTCGAATGTTCGAGTGCTGACTCGTAGTCACACCATCACGCAAATAAAACGCTCGAAAGCGAGCACTCAGATAATGAAATGAATGAGTATATATGTAGGAATATTACAGGCCACTTGTAAACAAGGAACAAATCCATGATCTTAAGTGTTTGTGACCTTCTTGGTCAATCGTATTATCGAATGAATGACATTTAACGAGATCGTATTTGAATGCTCCAAGCTCGCAAGGGAATGGTTCGACTCGAACGTTCATAGTTTTGCTCGAAGGTGAATGCTGGGCTCGCTGGGAAGCATTTGTTGCTCGCATACGATTGCTCGTTTACAAATGCTCGCGAAAGAATGCTCCCAGTGAGGAAGCTCCTTAAAGCAATTAAACATATCGCTGGTAATGAGTATCATCCACTTTATACTGAAATAGTCTTGAAAAAATAAGCTTTCCTCATTACTAGGCCCTAACTCGCATAAACAACTTCGGTACGCCACCGGTATAATCGTTGCTGGCAATAGTGCTAACAGGGAGAAAAGTTGAGTGTATTACGACCCTCTTTAGAAGAACTGAATCCAATTTACTTTTGACTTCTGCCAAATTGCATTTATAAAATGAGAGTGGCAACCTTTTAGTACTATGTCAGGATATGTTAACTTGATAGCTTAGATAATAGCTATTTCATAATCACACTGCTTTGGAAATCTGTATATATGCGTGGCGGTGAAAGTGTTAAGGGCCTAAAATAGTTTGCGGGACTGTACCTTTTCTGTCTTTAAGCGAAACTGTCCTTGTGAGAATCTGTCCTTCTGCTAATCTGTCTTTATGAGAATCTGTCCTTATGCGAACAAAGGCGACGAGCAGCCATCGATAACCACTCGAATGGACCTATCCCTCAGTAAGGTCTGCAATCCAATTACACAGACCACCGGGCAGACCGAATGAATGAAGCTTACCAACAAGGCTTTCGTGCCAGACTCTATCGAAAGCCTTCGAGATGTCAAGGCCGACCATAAACCATTAAGAGGGCAAGCGCTTCCTCATGCCTCTCGATGACCTCACTCCATATGTGAATGTCATACGCTAGAAGATCCCCAGTAGACCGATTTCGGCGGAAGCCATATTGGCGGTCGCTAAAGATATCTTTAGTTTCTAGGTATGCCAGGAGCTTCGTGTTAATTACACGCCCCATATTCTTACAGATTGTCTGTCTGTCTGTCACCAGGCTGTATCTCATGAACCGTGATAGCTAGACAGTTGAAATTTTCACAGATGATGTATTTCTACTGCCGCTCAACAAACACTAAAAACAGAATAAAATAAATATTTAAGTGGGGCTCCCGTACAACAAACGTGATATTTTTTGCGGTTTTTTTCGTGAATAATGTTTGCGGTTTGTATTTGCAAGTAATAGTCATTGTTGCATAGCATAGATAAGTATAACTACCTACCTATTTTTATTTGACACAGGCGCGCTTCAGTTTGTGCCATTATCTATACTTCTATACTAAAACTATAAAGAGGTAAAGTTTGTGAGTTTGTGACGTTGTAAGGGGTAATCTCTGGAATCTCTCTGTCTGTCAATCTGAAATCTGAATTTGGTTTTGGTCAGCCAGCTCGCGAATATTTATCCTCCGACTGCACAGCATGATTATCTTCTTGTTTACTTCTTTTTAGTTCGCTTTTTAAGCAGTCGGGTTTTTTGATTTTATTAATTAACTTTTTTTAATTCTATGCCGTGTATGGGCACATGCTATATTAGGACGGGATTGTCTTACGAAATTCAATGCTATATTAAATATTAGTTGTATACCTAAAACATTAAATAATAATATCATAAATGAAAAAGTAACATTGCCTTTAAAATCAAATAACTCAAGGTTTTCTTATAATTTAACTTTGCCGCTAAGGTTCGAATGAATTAATTACATACCTACTAACATTACCGAAGAGTGTCTTGTTTATTCGTCTGAATTACTTATTCATTGCTACTGTATTAGTTAAATCCGTAAATGGTATGTTATCTATTTTAATCCTAAATACAAATAAATGATCGGGACTGAGGTTCACCTTGGTACTATTGAACCAACTTTACATAAAATTTGTGACTATAATTTGTGTACTTTTCAACAGTGTAGTAGCTTCTTCAGCAGTCGTTAATGATTTTTAAATAAACTTTTATTATTTACAACTTTTCAATTATAATTCTTTTTTTCGAATAACTTTTAAACTAAGAAGTAGTATATATATTTGTAACCACCTTTTAATACACTTCATTTTGATACCCCACTCAATGGGTTTGGAAGAAAAAAAAAAATATACCCCCACAATATGGCGCCCAAAAGCAGCCATTTTTGTTTCATTTTTAACGTCACTTATCTGAGAGCATTTTTTTATTTTTTTTTATTGGAAATCGTCCTATGACTTCTCCCGCTCAGGGTGAAGCAGGAGGGCGTGTCAGATTTTACTGACTAAAACCCACCCGTGTCCCTTCAGTTGCTTGAGCCAGGGCCGCGGTAACTCTTTTTCAAATTTATCCGCGACCCAGACAGGCAACGGCCCTAATGGACCCCGTCAATTTTGCTGACATCTCTTTGAGCATAGCATATAACATTTTCTTAGATACATTTAAATTGTTTTATGACCTTTGTTTTCCCTACAAAATTATAACTATGCACAGCCATAAAAAACTCAAGTGGGTTTCACGGGGTGTTAAGATTTGTAGTGCTAAAAAGCGTGAATTACTGTGGAAATATAGAAAAACCCCAAGTAAAGATAACAAATCAAAACTAAGGCAATACACCAAAAGACTAAGAAAGATTGTGTCTTTGACCCAACGAGCGCAAAACAATTATAATATTATTAACTCGAATAATAAAGCAAAAGCTGTATGGCAAACTATTAACGCTGCAAAGCAGAACAGGCCATTAGAAGCTATCCCATGTATTAAATTGAATAATAAAATCGTAACAAATCCGTATGACATATCGAATGCATTTAATAATTATTTTGTAGATAAGATAACACCGATTAACACTATTCACAAAGATCAGCATAAGCAATACCTAAAATCTAGAGTTAACTCATTTTTTATGAAGCCATGTCTGCCAGACGATATAAAACAAATCATAAAAGGTCTAAAAAACACCAATAGTGTAGGTTTTGACGGTGTCTGCACTAAAGTTATCAAGCTAGTAACAGAGTGTATCTCGCGGCCTCTTAGTTACATTCTGAATTTGTCTATAGAGACTGGTGTATATCCTGAAAAATTAAAAATCGCAATTATTAAACCGATACATAAAAAAGAGAGTAAAGAAAATATGAATAATTATAGACCTATTGCCCTAATATCAATATTCTCAAAATTTTTTGAAAAATATATTTGTAATGAATTAGTAAAATATTTTGAAACCCATAACATTCTAGCTAAGGAACAAAAAGGATTTAGGCAGAACAAAAGTATCAATCTTGCCATCTATGATTTTTTGGAAATTATAACGTCCAATGTCGACAAGCGAATACCGACCTGTGCCATCTTTATGGATATGACCCAGGCTTTTGATCACGTGGTACATGACATCTTATTACATAAGCTTGAGACATATGGCATAAGAGATAACATCTTAAAATTAATTGAAACTTACCTCAAAAACCGCACTCAGTATACACAAATTAACAGACTTAATATTAGAACTAAAATGGAGGATACATACTTATCAAAGGGACGTAAAATACAATATGGTGTGCCGCAAGGAAGTGTATTGGGACTACCATTTTTTATAATATACATTAATGACCTTCCAAATGCGAACTCTAACCCAATGACACTCTTTGCTGACGACAGCACCGTTGCTATTAAATGTAATGACAGAGCGTCTTATGAGCATGATATAAACAGTACCCTAAATGCAATCATTAAATGGCTAGACATTAATAATCTGCAGGCAAACATAGGGAAAACTAAAATAATCCACTTTAATCAGCGTATGAAAGCAATTATGCCTCAGATAATCAGATTAACTATAAGGGTGAAGCTGTATCTGACGTACAAACAACAAAATTTCTTGGTCTTTATGTAGATGACAAATTAAATTGGAAATCCCAGATTGAAACACTATGCAAAAGAATTAATAAATCAGTATATGCGCTACATGAGTTAAAACAGATTGCAAGTATCAACACCTTGTTAACTGCATATCATGGCTTGGTTGCTCCAGTCCTGAGGTATGGTATAATTTTTTGGGGAAATTCGACTGATATTGAGCTAATTTTTAAAGCACAGAAGCAGTGCATAAGGGCTATGTTTGGACTTAAAATAGTTGAGACCTGTAAACCGTATTTCCAGGAGTACAAAATTCTACCTCTCCCAAGCCCTTTGTTCGCATAAGGACAGATTCTCATAAAGACAGATTAGCAGAAGGACAGATTCTCATAAGGACAGTTTCGCACAAAGACAGAAAAGGTACAGTTCCGCAAACTATTTTAGGCCCTTAATACTATCACCGCCACGCATAATATAGGTTTCCAAAACAGTGTGATTATGAAATAGCTATTATCCAAGCTGTCAAGTTAACATATCCTGACATAGTACTAAAAGGTTGCTACTCTCATTTTATAAATGCAATTTGGCAGAAGTCAAAAGTCAATTGGATTCAGTTCACAGACTACTTAGAGATACTACGTATATTCAGTTCTTCTAAAGAGGGTCGTAAATACGTACACACAACTTTTCTCCCTATTAGCACTATTGCCAGCAACGCTTATACCGGTGGCGTACCGGAGTTATTTATGCGAGTTAGGCCCTAGTAATAAGGAAAGCTTATGTTTTTAAGACTATTTATAAACAGTGGATGAAACTCATTACCAGCGATATTTTAATTGCTATAGCCAAATTTCGAACCACGAATCCCATCGAAGGATTAATTCTAAGATTTCTAAAAGACCACCCTTATTTTATTTCATACTCTTGAAAGTGGAAGAAAAACCCTCCGATATAAAAATATTTGGTGGTGGTTTTTATTGTGCAGGGAAAGAAAAGAAGGCAATCTGATATTTTGGTTGACAGTAAAATTGAGAACATTATTTTGGATTTCGCAAACGATAAAATATCGGTCATAGTGTCAACGCCTCGCAATACTGAGACGTACAAAATGTGAACCGTACCAAACCTACAGTGACTAGGTTTAAGAAAAGTATTTTTTAATGAATTTAAAATAATTTTGTTTAGTCTTATTTTGTAAAGTAAAAAAGTAAATAAATGTATATATATATATATATATTCTTTTCAACCTAACTGTACTTTGTCTTTTTGCAAAACTGTCCTTAAGAGAATCTGTCCTTCTGCTAATCTGTCTTTATGAGAATCTGTCCTTATGCGAACAAAGGTCCCAAGCCTATATATTTATGAGATTTCGATGTTTGTTAAGGTCAATCATAACTTATTTACATTGGCCTCAGAAGTCAAGAATAGGCAACAACGTGACGCACTTCGCCTCTGTGTGCGCCAAACCCGTACCACATTAATGCACGAAAGTGTGTTTCGGATGGCTCCTGAAATCTTCAATAAACTACCTAAAGAAATAAGGGCAATGAATACTGCCTTATTTAAAAAAAATCTGAAGAGCCTTTTAGTTGATAAATGTTACTATAATTTGAATGACATCTTAAATGATAAATTTTCCAAACTCAAGACCTCACAGTGACATCAAATAATAGATCAATTATGCATGTGTCTTCAAATTATTTATATGTTAATGTATTGTAATAATACTAGGAATGACATTGAAATATTTTGATTATTATTATTATTGAATGAATTAAATTTATTATTCAATAATCTATATTAATATAATTTTAAGGAGGACATTACATTAATTTAATATCTTAGAGTATTTTATCTCATTTTATGTGTTTCAATGTCAATCTTGATTTTAATAAACCATGATTGTACAAATTTTGCATGCCTTACGGTCGAATCACTTGAAACATGTACATTTAATAACACCATTGTAACAGTGTTTTCTGCAAAAATAAATAATTTGATTTGATTTGATTTGATTTGAGGCGCGCGTGGAACACTACGCGCCGTCGACTCGGGCCTGGACCTTATCGGACGGCGAGCTACCCATTACTCGCCGTCCGCAAGCCCGCGCCTACGGTGGCCGGGAATCGGCTTGCAACTCCCGACGCTCAGGGCGTCTCCTGCGGCGGCTTGGGGCGTGAGGGCGCCTCCGTTGCGTCTCCCTCACGCGTTCTGACTCCTCCTTTGCGAGCATTACTGCTTCGCAGAAGGAGGTGACAGCTTCCCATGTCCTCTCGCTCCGTACTATGGTCTGGACCAGGGCTGGACGCGAGAGGTCGCCACCGCTGATCGCCTCCACGAGGACACGGCGTTGCCCCGCCCAAGCTGGGCAGACCTCCACCGTGTGTTCTACCGTGTCCTCCGGGCGATCCTCACAATGGTGACATCCGGGCGTTTCTTTCCGCCTTATCCTGAACAGGAACCTCCCGAAACACCGTGTCCGGTGAGGACCTGCGTCAGGCGGAAGGTGAGGGCGCCGTGACGCCTCTCAAGCCACTCCTTAAAGAGGGGCCTTACCGCCGCAATTGTGGCGTGCCCAGCGCTGGGTTGCGACAATCGCCCACTCCATGTCGCCATGAGATCGCGCCGGAGCTCTGTTCCGCGAGCCGCGATTTGTCGCGGCAACGGTTTTTCGCCCCGGCATTTCGCCTCCTCGCGCCACTCCCATATTTGTGCGAATCTGAGAGCACTTGGGCGGTGAAGACGTATCTAACGATGTCTTATTTGTATAAATAAACGCATGAATCGGCACCACCCAGCTCAACAATCATGAAGGAAACCGAATGATCCAACACACGCGCCACCATCAGAGAGACATTTGAGAGAGCATGACACACTCAACTGCCAGGGCACACACAAGTCAACGAACGACACACAGGTACAGCAAATGGTAGATTTACAGTGGGGTACATAGGACTCATACACGTGCTGCGCAGTTATAAAAAACTAAAAGAAATTAAGTCTATATAATACAAATATATTCATACAGTCTTCAGCAGGCCCAACAATACTTCAAAACAATAGTGTTCTGCATATCACTTGTTTTTGCGCCCTAGTGGTTGTGGAGCAAGACTAGCATTGAGCCAAGCATTTTTATCAGTATGTAATCCACCAACTTATATGCCTGCCTGCATAGTGTGTGTTTTATACAAGTTTTAAATTTCGTCTCATTCAGTTCTAGAATGTGGGGAGGAATTTTATTCTGCATTTAATTCGCTTAATAGGGACACCTTGATATTTGATTTTAAACAATGTTTTATAAAGTATAGCCATAACCTATATATACTGAGGATAAGTTTAATATATTTTTAAATAGTTATAAGTAGGTATGTATTTTTTGTTATTATTATTATAAATTATATAATTGATTAAATTACTTTATTTAAATTATTACATTAATGAATTATTAAAAAAAAAACATAATGCAACTATTTACTATCCCCAATGAATGAAATATTTTCTATTTGTCACACTAGCTATGTCGTCCCTATCCTTAATAGTTCACTTTCACTAATACGTCACTTTGTACAGGTAGTCAGCTTCCCAATTTGTCTCAAGCCGTATTACGTCTCTTTCCCAACTCGTCCGACGCTTTGTTCAATGTACTGTAAGGTACAAAATGAGAAAATGAAGAGGTTGGTTGCCTGTTGGCCTTATTATGTGACGTGATGTCATCACAACCAAAAAGAAATACCTCATTTTTTTTATTTTCTCTGGTAATGTTATAGGCATCCATCTAAATTACTTTATCGGGACAACCTTTTGAAATCCGCTGTTGGCACCCTCCAACAAGGTGACCCTCTCGGGCCAGTGATCTTCAGTCTGGCTATTTATCCAATTATTCGACAACTAAATTCAAAATGTAATGTTTGGTATCTCGATGATGGAACCTCAGGAGGCGATGTAGACATAGGTTTAGATGACCTGCAATTTAAAAAAAACAACTACATTCTATAGGTCTTTTTTTTGCTTGGAGAAATGCTCATGCATACTGCACTACCACGGGGATATAGTGCAGTTATGTGGGACTCTAACCCGCTAAAACTCCACGGTGTCCTCCTGCGCCGCTTATGGCGGGAACACGGGCACGCGTTAGCACTCACTGCGAACCCGCCGCGGCTGTCCGTCATTGGACGCTCCTCGGGAGAGTATCACCGGCGCACCAGAACACACTGTACGCCGTGACCACCCCAGGGACCAAATCTGCACATGGGTGCCAGACGACCCCGTGTATGGCACCCTTGGTCCCCCTGTGACGGGTCAAGGTCAATGGCCCCGCCACCTACCATTTCGCGGCCGCAGAGGATAGGATACCAAGACTCCTCCTGCCCCGTCTACGCCGCGGAAGGTAGAGAGAGCGGCGCACCGCAATACCGGCACTCCTCTCCCGCCGCGGTCTCCAACCTTCAGCCGCGATATCGTATGTGACCTGGGACGCTCCATAAGACATCGCGGCCCGCCTCAGTTGCGATGTCGCCTGTCACCAAGCGGCACCGCAACCTAAGCTACTAGTTGGCCGCTACGTCGTCGGCTTAATCGGCAAAAGCCCTGACGAGCGGCCCCTCCTCGGGTTCCTCTTCGCTTCACCGTGGGTGACCATAAGCCACGGTTACTGAGCCCCCCCCCCCCGCCTCGACAATGCGGGAACCCACCGGGGGGGACATTATATAGGCCTGGATCTAAATTTTGCCAAATGTGATCTATTATTATCTGACAGTACCGACAGACAAGTGATACTATCAAAATTCAATAAAATAGACCCCGAAATCAAAATTATTGAAAAAAGCTCTCTTCGTCTCCTTGGGTCCCCAGTTTTCGATAATTCCTTTCCCGATTTTATTGAGGAAAACATACAAAATTTCACCAACATTTCGGAAAGATCACCATAATTCGCTTTTGTTGTTTTGGCCCCAAATTAACATATTTCCTTCGTGCTTCCCATCTATGGAAGCACCCAGGAAATGTGTAAATTTTAGAAAAAATGGACCAAATTATCCGTCATACATTAACTTTAATTTAAAATGGGCTCAAGCCACTCTTTCCCATCAGTATGGGAGGCCTCGGCGTCCACAAAATTTCTAGTATTAGTTTACCGGCATTTATATCCTCGGTCCATGGTACTGAGAAATTAATCAGGAATATCCTAGCACCCATACAGATTTTAATGATAAATGATTTTATTTCTGTAAGTTGGTTTGTACAAACACTTTTACATGTCGAACATATTTTTTTAAACTAGATTAGGTTGGCATTTTCTATCTGACTCGAAAACGCTTTGGCACAACTTACATTTAATGAATGATTTGAATTTATTAAGACTTAGATCTTGTACGAGACTTGGAAGCTTATTATAAAAGCGTACACATTGAGATCTAAACGCGCCACCTATTTTCTTGACCCTTTTAGTAGGTACTACAAATTTGTGTTTGTTCCTAGTATTTATGTTATGGATATCACTGTATTTTTTTAAACAATTTTATATTTTTTTTATGGGCATATAAAAGATTTTAATTTAATTATAAGAAATTTATTTATAGTAAAATAATTTATTTGACGTAAAAAAAAACAAAAAACCCGACTGCTTAAAAAGCGAACTAAAAAGACGTAAACAAGAATTCCACGACCTCATCCCATCAGCCCCCTTCTACCATCGGACATCTAGACGCACTGCAAGTTACCATCCTTACCTTGTTGCCATTCCACCAATTTGCACCAAGCGCTTCCAAATATCCTTCATAATGCGCACAGCGAATGAATGGAACTCACTGCCTGCGTCTGTGATTCCAAAAGCATTCAACCCGAATCTCTTCAAAGTTAGAGTGAACAGGCTTCTTCTGGGTAAGCTCATGCCATCGTCGACTTTGTCTCTGTCACCTATGACATAGACTAGAGTCAAGAGCAAACCCACAAAAAATAAAAAATGTTTTAACATTTTTTTCGAGTCTTATCGCGGCAAGCGATAAGGCCGCCCATTGTATGTGTATTAGACTAAAGTTTCTTTTAATGAATGTAATTTATGGTGTACATTAAAGCATATAATAAATAAATAAAAAAAGTTTATAAAAAAATCAAAAAACCCGACTGCTTGAAAAGCGAACTAAAAAGACGTAAACAAGAAGAAAATCATGCTGTGCAGTCGGAGGAAACATCTGGTTTTGGTCAGCCAGCTCGCGAATGTGTATCCTCCGACTGTAAAGCATGATTTTCTTCTTGTTTACGTCTTTTTAGTTCACTTTTTTTATTTTCTAATTAACTTTTTTTTATTTACTACTTTTTAGTTTTATTTTTATTAGTTACGTTTAAGAAACATATAATTGTTATTCATTTTTAAAACCACCTCTTAAAACCCTTTATTTTGATACCCCACACGATGGGTTTGGAAGAAAAAAAATTGTACCAACACAAAATGGCGCCCAAAATCCGCCATTTTTTCTTTTCCAATTTTTATGTAGCCAGTGACACTCGCAGGGTTAAGATGAATCGATTGACGTAAGAATCACCAAAATCGGCAAACGCGTTTGGTCTCTAGATCGCTACATAGGAACAAACATACATACATACATACATAGACTGATATACACATTACCCTCCTTCAGCAATCGGGTAAATATCTAGGTAGTCTTAAAAACATAGCAATCGATAGTTTTATTAGGTACCTACCTTAATAAGGAACCCTAAATTTTTCTTAAAAGAGTAGTGCTCATAAATCAGCTCACTTATTTGCATTTCTAGTTTAGCGAGACAGAGCCGTACTTAAGAGAGGTGTAAAGACAAAACATCGTCATTATAGTCTCGATCTTTTACGAAGATGTCGTGTCGATTACGTGGCCGTAAGGAATGGGACGTGCGAGCTTCTTCGTTAGCCCGCAATACATTTAATCCTATAAGAGACATTATTGAAACTCTGCGAATACAGCCGAATCCAAATAAATCATACATCCCACTGTCTGTCGGTGAGTAAAACTTTTTTTTAAACATGCACATCATGTTCAGGTCAACGATAATTATGTAAAAGTCCTATTGTGCGATAGGTTCTTTTACTTGAAGTCAGCGTACCTATGTAGGGTGTATCATTATGTTCTTCCAACCCTAGTCCCATGTTACTTTCTAATTCCATACCGTCCTGTCCACCGTCACGCCATCCCTGACCTATGTAGGTTTAAATTGAACTAACTAAAAACCTCTGAAAATTTCACACCGGAACGAGCCCTGAAAAAAGCAGGGTAAATTTAATTTGATTTTTCGATTTCATTGTTCATATAAGAACTAATTTTACTACGAATATTTTAGTTATTTCTTGTAGATATGCCTTGCCTTAATTAAACCACCGTACACCAACTCGTTCTTTTCAAGTTTTTCTTTATGGTGTAAAACTGTTAACAAAAGTCAAGTTTTCAAGTAAATGGTTGGATCACTCATGATGATTTTAAATGAATCACAAAAGAATCAACATGAGAATACTAAATGTATTTATTTGAAAGATACGTAATTTTATCAAAAACAATAGTCGACATAAACCGAAATATTGAAAAATCACTTCTTTTGCTTTCGTTCAGGGAAAACTATAGTACGTAGGAATTAAAAAGATGAAAATACCGAATGTCTAAACTAATAAGCGTCCTCCCAAGGAGTTAAATTAACCATCTCTTAAAATTAATTTGTCGAAATTTTCTGAAACAGCGATAAAATATAAGATGGTAAAACACATTGCATTTTTCTAAAAACGGTCTACATTTTTGCGATTTATTTTAATTATTCGCAGAAAGTTTTTAGTATTCATGGGTATTCACCCGGGCAATGAAAGGTTGCAGAAGGTTGGTTTGAAGAATCTAAAGTTGGCTGATATTGATACAGATGTTAACTGTGTAAATAATTTTAATTTAGTCATAATTTTCGCGTATGGTATGCGATTAGCGACATGTCTATTGCCTGATAAAATTAGTTACATACCTGTACCAGCCTTCCTACGTTTATTCTTTCGTTGGATTTTTAATTACAATGATTGTGTTTTATAATTGAGTTGGACAGTTCTATTTGTCTAGCTTGTATTTTTTTATTAGATTCCTTTAAGTGGGTAGAAACCACACAAAGCTGACCATTGCAACTTTTAAGTAGTTATAAGGGTCTACCTTGAGTCACTATATTCAAATCTTTTGCTCTTATGTTCATTAAGTGAAAAACAGTATTGGATACTTATTATTTTCTATGTGAAACGCACTTTTATTGTTACTGGGTACATAGAAGGTCTTGATGTTTTCTTTGAGAACATCAGCTTATCGTTCATTTTCACATATTCAATAGGCTTACTAAGGAGAAATTTCAACTTGTAAATAGGGTGCTTTTTCAACGCTTCTCAGATTGTGCTACAGTAGCTAGTTGTGCTGAAAAACCCATACATACCCATCATTATTCACTGCAAACTATAAATCAACAGTGGTTGAGGGCCCTAGTATTAATGTCAAAAGGAGAAGGCTAAGAATATTACCTTGAGGAACGCCAAAGTCAAATAGTTCGCCATTCATTACAGAACAAGACTTTCTACCACATTTGGTCAGATAGGAACTTTTTGAAAAATGCCGTTAATTTAAACTTTTCTACATGATATTTCATAATGTTCTTCCTGTTAATAAAATCTGTTAAGGACGAATATGGTTTCGAAAGGTTTATAGATCTGGGAATATGCTTATCAGGTCGAAATGTTTGCTGAGATGAACTCTTGATATTTTTTATGGATTATACTTTCCCAGCAGTGGGACAACAAATATTGATAAATACATTTCTTCTTAATTCCGTCGTCAATCAATGGCATTGGGAGCTGAATATTCATCAATTAAATTCGTAATCTTTATTCCACTTATTGTTAGTATTGTAACAACCTGTGGTCAGGGTTATTTTTACACTTTCACATAATCGGTGCAATTATAGTACTTAGAATTGATTAATTAAAATACAACACTATTTTCTGCATCATGGCGTTATTTCGATAAATTGGATGTCATTATAGTGTTGTCGTCAGTTATAATGAATATTATGGTGTTATCAATAACGTCTTTTGACTGCAAGACTGACTTGATATTTACGAGTTTTTTTAACTTCAAACGTTCGTATTGTAAACTCTAGAGAGTAATCAAAATACCAGTGGCCGAGTAAGTGAGTCTTTGTTATTTTGTAAAATATCAGTACCTAATACTGCTCGACAGTAGAAAACAACACTGTCAAGAATTATATATCATTTTTTTTTTACGTTTTTCTTTTTATATATATATCTATAACATTATAGAAAGCGATATTTTACAAATAGATGTTGATTAAATAATCGATAAAGAGCTAGATAACTACTATAGTTGTATGTAGAGTCACTAGCTTCACAGCATACTCATCATTGAAAAAAAACTAAGTACGGTTTAGGAATAGAGTTCCAGATAAGTATTTGTAAAACAATGCAGATACTTTTTATAGGTTTTATGTTGTAATTAAGACGACGGTGTCGTCAGCGCAATTAGCAGATAACAAGATAATTTCAGAGGTAACAGATAACTTAACTAGTACCTAAATAGGTATGTAAGCGTCTGTTGAGGTAGGTACCTAATTTCCTGCGTTATCAATTACATAGGTAGTTTAAAAATATGAGAAACCTGCTGTTGCCTGCATTTTGTCGAGAATATGTGAACATAATTTTCAATGTTGATCCCGTATGCCAGTGAGAAAAAAGTCATTCTGCGCTATAGGATCTCAATAAGACTATTTTTCTTCTCAAACTGACTCAGTCAAGGAAAATAATCTTCCTGCTCTGTATTGAATGGATGTTTGGTAATAGTTGGATGGTATAATTGGAAGGATGGATATCGCAAGCTGCCCTTTTTAACCGACTTCCCAAAAAGGAGGAGGTTCTATGTTCGACTTCAAGTTTGTTTTTTTTTTTTTTTTTTTTTTTTTTTTATTTTTTTTTTTTTTTTTTTTTTGTGTATGTTCACCGATATCTCCGTCAATTGTGGACCGATTTTGAAAATTCTTATTTTGTTTGAAAACGTATGTTCCGAAATTGGTCCCATTTTAATTTGGTGGAGATCTGATGAAGAACTTTGGAGATATACAACAGAACTCTTCAATAAATAACGGCAAATCTCTCGGGATTGCTGCAATCGCATGTCTGTTTATTGTTTATACCATTTCATAACATAACATCACGCCAGTACGCTCTTAAGGGGTACGCAGATCTCTCATTTCAGCGGTTAAGTTAGAGTTTTATGAAATCTATTTCGGCGTTATAAGTTACCTTACTAACTGGCCTATTAGGTAGGTACAACTAAAAAGTGAAAAATAAAAAAACTTTTTTGCAAAAAAATACTACCGACTTCCAAATACAAAACTACAAAGTGAAAAATAACTTTAATTTTTTAAGTCGGTGTCCATAACGCAAAAAATTGGCACCTACGAAAGCAAAAAAGTTTTTTTTATTTGCGACAAATCAATCTGCCTAGCCTTTTCCCAACTATGTTGGGGTCGGCTTCCAGTCTAACCGGATTCAGCTGAGTACCTGTGTTTTACATGTGCCTATCTGATCTCCACAACCCAGTAACTGGGTAACACGGTACCCCTTGGATAGACTGGTGTCAGATTTCAAGCTTCTGACTACTCGTAACGACTGTCAAAGATCTTCAAATGACAGCCGGGACCAACGGCTTAACGTGCTTTCCGAGGCACGGAGGAAACTCGGTATGTTGAAATGGTCACCCATCCACGGACCAACCTCGTCAAGCGTTGCTTAACCTTGAAAATCAACCCGTGTGGCTGTTATTATTTAGCCACGAGCTCCTTCATTTTTTGCGATAGGTACCTAATATTTTAGAATAACCGATACCTAATACCTACTTTTCACATCAGGTTAAAATCTCTTGGCAGTAACAGTGGATTACCGTTACGAAAGGCGTTTATTTTTTTACCCCCGACGGAAAAAGAGGGGTGTTATAATAAGTTTGACTTGTGTATCTGTGTGTTCGATTGTGGCATCATAGCTCCTAAACGCATAAACTGATTTTGATAGTTTATTTTTGTTAGAAAGGTTATTTGATCGAAAGTGTTCTTAGATGGGATGAAAATTTTGGTTTGGGTGTTTTTCGGAAGATAGTTTAGATAGACTGTCAACCGCGCGAATGTTATTTTAATAAATACCTACTTAGTGCTGTTTAGTCTTTGGTTTTAAGACAATGATATTCAAATAAACAGATACGTCATACACTCACAAAACAATTGAAAAAAGTGTTCCGCACACAGCGGCAGCACACATACACATTGTTCATTCATCTAATATTAAAAAATATTTATTATAATCAATAAATAAATAAATTACAAATACACACGATGGCATTTATTTTATTTTGTTTTTGTTTCAACAAAACCTATCGCTCTTCGCCATGCGTAACATAAACTAAAGATCAAAGGTCACGATTGGTCCGGGTCTCTAGTCAAGATGGGCGTGCCCCAAGGTTCAATTCTCGGCCCTTTCCTTTTTCTTGTTTACATTAATGATCTCCCTTTTATGATGGCCAAATTATCGGATATAATTCTATTTGCTGATGATACTTCGCTAATTTTTAAAATAGATAGGCAAGATACGGATGTTTTAAATGTCAACGAAAGTCTAATTGTTCTCTCAAAATGGTTCGCAGCTAACAATCTTTTACTGAATGCGAAAAAAACAAAATGTCTAAAGTTCTCTTTACCAAATGTACCACAACATGACCTAAACTTAAATCTTGACGGCAAAAATCTTGAAGTTATAACGGAAACTGTATTCTTAGGGATTACTATCGATTCAAAATTGCAGTGGGGCGCGCACATTAGAACTCTTTCGGGTAGGTTAAGTTCGGCTGCATATGCAGTAAGGAAAATAAGGCAGCTAACCGATGTAGCTACAGCTAGGTTAGTATACTATGCTTATTTCCACAGTATTATGTCTTATGGCATTCTGCTGTGGGGATCAGCAGCAGACGTTGACTCAATTTTCATCCTACAAAAGAGGGCAATCCGCGCAATCTATAAAATGGGTCCTCGCGAGTCCCTCAGAGAAAAATTTAAAGAGATCGATATACTGACTCTACCTTCACTTTATATTTTGGAATGTATTTTGTATGTCCGTAAAAATCGGGGGCTGTTCAAAACTAGAAGCGACTTCCATAATTTAAATACACGCAGTAAGCACGAAATTGTAATACCCAAATTCAGATTAACGAAAACTAGCAAGTCTTTTCTTATAAACAGTATACGCTTTTATAACAAGTTGCCAAAGTCAGTTATAGAACTGACCGATGGAAGGTTCAAAAACTACATCAAACGTATCCTTATTAAAAAAGCATATTATAAAATCAAGGACTACGTTGAAGATAAAAACATTTGGCCTTAGCTCCTTCTGCGCATGCAGCTTCCCTGGTAACTTGTAAACGGCACAAATATGTGGATGTCTCTAACTATTCTCAATCTCATTTTTCTTTCCTTCTTTTAATTAGACTTTTTACAATGGTTTTCAAACATCTTTACAGCCCTTTGCTAAGAATAGTTACAGCACTGATAACAAAATTTGTGCCACATGTTAAATTTAGTCTTGTTATACTTATTTTTATTTACAATGTATAGATTCTTTTACCGATTGTTTTGTGAATGTGTGAACATTGTAGGCCTTCTAGATGCTAGTTAACATTTGTTAACTTTTTTATAAAATATATAATCCTTTTATTTTATTTTTTTAGTTTCTTACGACTTATTGTCATAAGTCGGGCCTACGTTGTCCCCACATGTCTAAGTACTAATGCTGTAACATGGAAATATTGTAAAACCAAACCATTTTTAAAAGAGTAACCATGGAGTTTCTTGCCGGTTCTTCTCCATAGGAAACGACCAACCCGAACCGTGCACCTTTTGTCGACGTTTTATAAGTGCCCATGTAGGCCTATGTGAAATAAAAATATTGATTTTGATTTTGATTTTTTGATTTTGATTGTGACCTATTCGAGTCTTCAAAATGCGCGCGCTCATAACATATCTGTTTATTTGAATATCATTGTTTTAAGAGGTTTTGTGTTGCGAGTTATTTTAATTTAATTATGTTTTTGCATTTGATTATGCCTAAACGTTTCTTGTTTGTAAAATATTTGCATAATTATCTACTGGCGCGAAATTACCAATCTACCTAATAAATAACAGCTTTTATAATATGTATATCTCGATTATCATTGGTCGATGTTGAACACGCGATCTGTATGATTTATTTTGATAGTGTATCAGGTTTTGTAGATATTGGGCACGTGCCTAAAATTATAATTTGTCTTATCATTGAATCTGAAGCAAGTCAAATGTCAGGACATCAAAACAAGTGCAAACAAACAATCAATCAAACAATTATGTAGTACCAACAATGAGTTATGAACTTATGACTTGTGGCTGACTCTTCTCTAGTCCGATCAGGCGCCTAAATTTTACTACAGGAATTACCGAATCGTCATCTTAAGAACACTACTGAATTTTCATTTAACCTAGCTGATCCGTCAGAAGTTGTTTTGTCCCGGGAATCACACAAAAAAACTCATTTTAAGTTTTCTCTCAAATTTTACGCGCAACTTTTTTCCTTTTTCACTCCTTAGAAATGTGTTTTTTTTAATTCTTTATTTGAAAAAAAAAGGCTTTAATCGCGAAGCGATTATGCCAGCCTTTTAGGTGTACAAAGTAAATACCTACTTTGTAATATCTAAGATTCAGAATTAATTTCAAAATAATCGTTATTCCTGAACTTCTAAATCCTGTTTTGGCTAGTTTATACAATGCTCTTGCTTTCTTTGATAAAGGTGATGCAAGAATATATGTAATACTATTGTACTATCACGAACATTTAATGGAGAGAGAGACTATTACGGATGTGTGTCTGGCAGAGGCGGATTATCCCTAAGGCAAAATAGGCACGTGCCTAGGGGCGCGAGGGTACAAAATAAAATGAAATTAATTGCTATAAATAATAAAAGTAAGTTCAAGTTCCAGTAGTAAGTACTTATCACACTAATATTATAAAGGCGAAAGTTTGTGAGTGTATGTGTGTGTGTGTTTGTATGTTTTACTTCTTCACGCTCAAACGGCTAGAAGGATCTGGATGAAATTTGGCACAGAGATAGATTATCGTTTGGAATACCACATAGGATACTGCCGCGAATATGTTACCTTGGGATAATTTTTGACATACACGCGGGCGAAGCCGCTGGCAGAAGCTAGTACAATATAAAAGATTTTTACTTCTATAGAGATAAAGACCTTCCGATGCGTGCTCCTTCTTGATTATTCCTACATCGCCTGATTACATAATTCAAGTTCGTAAGATACAGCTCAAGCATATGCTTGTAAAAGTCATTGCCAAAAATTCTGAGCAATAACGTTATGTTATAAGTGTAGCTATACTTCTCGCCAAACATCTTGGCCGCCCAGAAGTTGCTAACAATGGCTGCGCAGTAGAAAACCTCATACAAAAACAGCACCGTTTCGTGCCTCGCGCACCAACTTCAGGGCGGCCCAGAAGTTTGGCGAGGGCTATAAAAGCTAAGATCAAAATTAGAACGACTAAAGGTATAATAGATCGTTTTCATGATCGTGGTTCGGGGTTTGATTTTGGTTAAGTAGTAGTTATAATTTTTAGTAATTATGTATATGGCCGCTAGAGGGGCGCCGATGAGGTGCTTGCCTAGGGCGTTCTCGACTTTTAATCCGCCTCTGGTGTTTGGTCTGTAACTCCGGATTTATCCAATCCGTGACAATAACTGGTTGTCATAGATTAATTTATTATGTAGACTTTATTTTAACTGAGTGCATGTCTTCTCAGTCGTGTCAACTCGTGTCACGTGTGGAACCAGTTATTTTAACTAATAATAATTTTGGTGACCTTATGTTGTTTTGACTCTTCTATTCAACACGTCATTTACGGGGGACTTAGGTCATGTTCACACACCATTATCGTATGTAACAATCCAAGGGGTGTTATACAGTAGATAGGTATACCTACTTACCGTTGCATATATACTGTGGTCCTACGTTACATATAGGTAACTGTCGGCTTGCTAGGCTTGACTTATAGGATTCAAGGGCGGACCCAGGATTTTTTTCTGGGAGGGGCACAAGGGGCGGACCGGCAAAAAAACAAAAATCACTGTCAGAAATAAGTAAGTTATGAAAAGGGTACTGAACAATAAGTTGCTGACCAACCTTGAAGACAATAATCTCCTCAGTGACCGTCAATATGGCTTCGCCGGGGACGGTCACCTGGCGATCTTCTTGTGTACGTCACGCACTGCTGGGGCGAAGCCCCATTTATCTTGCGAAAACATCCCGATTCAAACAGTAAAACGCCCATAACTTTCGAACGGCTCAACCGATTTTTTTTAACATAGCTAAGAACACTCTCGACACAATCACCTTTCCAACAAAAAAAAAACTAAATCAAAATCGGTTCATCCGTTAAGGCGCTATGATGCCACAGACAGACACACACATACACAGACACACAGATACACAGCAACACAACTCAAACTTATAACACCCCTCTTTTTCCGTCGGGGGTTAAAAATAGATATCATTACCGTGTAAAAGTTATAGAAAAAAACGGCAAAGAGTGAGTTAGCTCTCTGTGAACCAGTCCGTACTCGTAGTCTGTGAACCAGTCAATCAGTAGTTATGTTAAAAAACGTGTTTTCAACTCATTAGCACATAAAGTATTGGACAACGACCATTTTGTTAAATTTCAAGGTTGATAAGGGTTAGCGCAGTGGTTGAACGGTTGACTGCTGCTTCCTAGTGTGGGACGATGTTTAAAAAAAAGAATGTAGTATTGAGAATTTGAAAAATGGATTGACCCACGAGAAATTTAGTACCTGTAATATTTCACTGAAATGTTTTCCGCGATAGTCTTACCTACGAACAAACTTGTTGACTCGACTATTATCTTTTCCTTTTTTTATCAAAATTTTATTATCTATTTTAAAATATGATTATACTATTTTATAATGTTATAACATCTGCATACCTACATCCCTATTTAACTTGACCAACCGTGAATGAATTCGAAACGGCAGTATCCATACAAGGAATATCTAATAATGTTTACATTAAGGCGCTGTATACGCCCCAATGTTAACGCAGTAACCGCTCGATGCCAAAATATCAAAATTGAACCTCCTTTTGAACAGTTTTGTTTGCAAAATATTATTTGATTTACATATGCTATGTTAGGTATGAAGTAATTCCAGCCGTCAATTTTACTGTATAAAAATATTTTTAAACGTCCAAGTCGTTTTGGAGGAGTTTCCAAAAGTTGCGAAAAATATCGTGTTGTTAATAATTTTTTTAAAGCAAAACTATTAGTTACACGAAAAAACCTTGTGTTCAAAATTATGTACATGAATCAATAATAAATATATATTTTTTTCAAACCTTTTAACCTAGCTGTTACTGAGGAGTATGCTTTAGAAACATACCGTTTTACGGCACTAAAGCGTATGTAGGCCCTTAAGGCGATATATACGCCCCAATGTAACGCAGTACTGGCCGTGCGCCCGCTCGATGCCAAAATATCAATATTGAACCTCCTTTTGAACAGTTTTGTTTGCAAAATATTATTTGAATTACTAATTATGTTAAATAAGAAGAAATTACAGCCGTCAATTTTTCTGTGTAAAAATATTTTTAAACATCCAAGTCGTTTTAGAGTAGTTTCCAAAAGTTGCGAAATAATATCGTGTTGTTAATTATTCTTTTAAAGCAAAACTATTAGTTACACGAAAAATCCTTGTGTTCAAAATTATGTACATGAATCAATAATAAATATATATTTTTTCAAACTTTTTAACCTAACCGTTACTAAGGAGTATTCATTAGATAGTTACCGTTTTACGTCACTAACGGGTATGTAGGCCATTAACCTAGCTAAATAGTTAGAAATAATAACTCTTTAGATTGCAAATACACTTCCTATTTGGTATCAAGAGGTTTGGCAATTGAAAACGCGTGCTCTCAGTTAAAGGTATAATAAACGACTGAAGGAAGTTATTTCAAGTTATATAAAGAGGTTGAAAGGTCTTAGAAATAACTTACGAGCTACGTCATACATGGCCTAAGATTAAAATTATTTAATATGCCTACGCGCTATAGTCCTTCCCGCATAGATTAAACACTGAAGTTTTTATTTGTTTCACTTCAAAATAATACAAAATTATGAACGAATAACTACTACAAACGTGTATAATAAACAAATTTAGATAAGGGCAATTGTTTTACTTATACTAGAGCTACTAGAGCGTTCTCTGTAGTCCTTCCATCGCACATTGTTTATACTACGCTACTTACACCATGTTTGTCAAGTTGGATGGATGAACGACTGAAGTTGTAATCAGAGGTTGAGATGGCCTAGAACTAACTTACGAGCTACGTCATACAATTTTTTTAAGTGTGATATCTCACTATCTCGCCTGATGTTAAGTGATGCACGCTTGCCCAGAAGTAACCTATTCACTATTGACTTAAAGACTCCTAGGTTGTAGCTATCAGTAAGCAAAGACTACGGCAAGGAATTCCACTCCGCTGAAAGAAAGAAAGCATTCGCAAAACGCTTTGTGCGTATGGGTGGGATGTCCACCATGTACTGATGGCGCATTGCAGTCTGATGATGGAAAGGGCTAGGCGGAATCAAATTGTGCAGTTCCATCGCAAACTCCCCGAAATGTAACCGATAAAAAAACCGACAGGCTGGCAACTCGGCGTTGATGTTCAAGGCTCTAGAGCTTTGAGTTGACCAGCGCATCCTTGCCGATCAGCCTCTTGGCCCGTCTGTCAATCGACACAAGGGCTTCAATTTGGTATTTGGCAGATCCAAAGGATCCCAGAGGTGAGAGCAGTACTCCATGCATGACCGAACTTGCGCTTTATACAAGTTGAGCATCTGTTCAGGCGTGAAGTACCGTCTCACCTTTGCAAGGATCTCCAACTTTTTTGCAGCCATCAGTTGGCCTTTGCTTCAACGAATGGACCAAAATTTAGGGTTGATTACACCACGGAAAGATGGAGCCGGGTGGAATTGGCTCTTTTTGGCGGAAAAAAAAGCACGCCTGGGTCTTAGCAGCATTGAAACTGACTAGATTGGCATTGCCCCATTTGGATACTGCTTCCAAAGACAGGTTCAAGCGCTCAACCATGGCCTCCCGAAGTGACCGGATCTGAGACCAGTAGCCAATGCACCGGACAAGAGTATCTCTCAGCAACAGTGCTGTCGTCTGCATAAACAAAGGTTCCGGGATTTAACATGCATTACGAATTAATATTAGAGACCATAGTGCTATGTACGCTGTTCTTGTTTTTTGAGCATTAGTTCCATTGTAACTGATATTGTTTTGTTTATATGCAATGTAATATATATGATGTGACTGTACTTTCCAATAAATAAATTCACATTATGATCGTGACTTGAAGCTTCTTTTAATTTCAGGGGATCCTACAGCCTTCGGCAATCTACAACCTTCTGAAAACATTATAGATGCTATATGTGACACTGCTAAACTAAATGAAAGTCGGAACTATGGTCCTACGATTGGTCACCGAGACGCACGGCAGGCCGTGGCGGAGTACAGCGCTCACCAGGGCATCGTGACGGCGGAAGACGTCATCCTCTGCAGTGGCTGCTCCCATGCTATCGATCTCGCCCTCACCGTCATAGCTGATGCTGGACAAAACGTCCTGATCCCCCGACCAGGGTACTTGATTCATAAAACTCTTGGAGAAGGATTGGGGATCGTTATTAAATTTTATGATCTTTTGGTGAGTTTACCTATTTTTGATTATTTATTACATGGTGGACATTCCACCCATACGCACAAAACGTTTTGAGAACACTTTTATTATGCGTACAGCTAAGGAGTGGAATTCCCTGCCGGAGTCTGTGTTTCCCGACAGCTACAATCTGGGGGTCTTTAAGTCAAGAGTGAATAGGTTATTTCTAGGCAAGCGTGTTTCACCGTCGACCACATCATCGCTTACCATCAGGTGAGATAGTGGTCAAGCGCGAGCCTATAGGATATAAAAAAAAAAAAAAAAAAAAAAAAAAAAAAAAAAAAAAAAAAAAAAAAAAAAATTTTTGGTAACCGTTTCTAGGGTTCCGTACCCAAAGGGTAAAAACAGGACCCTATTACTAAGACTCCGCGGTCCGTCTGTTTGTCTGCCTATCTGTCACCAGGCTGTATCTCATGAAGCGTGATAACTAGACAGTTCAAATTTTCACAGATGATGTATTTCTGTTGCCGCTATAACAAAAAATACTAAAATCAGAATAAAATAAATATTTAAGTGGGGCTCCCATACAACAAACGTGTTTCTTTTGCCGTTTTTTGCGATTATGGTACGGAACCCTTCGTGCGCGAGTCCGACTCGCACAGCGCACTGGGCCGGTTTTTTTTTTATTTTATACGATTAAATACGACATCAATGAGATCCCTAATGCACATGTGAAATTGTTTCATGGATGCTATAGATTTTTATAAAGAACACACAACTTGAATATCTCAAATTTTTCAGCCTGACAAGAACTGGCAAGTGGATCTGGAAAGCCTCGAGAGTCAAATAGACGAGAACACAGCAGCGATCATCGTCAACAATCCTTCGAACCCATGTGGCTCGGTGTATACCAGACAACATTTGAAAGACATAATCGATGTGGCATCGAGAAATCGCGTGCCGATAATTGCAGACGAAATTTACGAACACTTCGTTTTCTCCGAACACAAATTCACTGCGTTATCGTCTTTATCTAAAGATGTGCCAGTTTTAACTTGTAGCGGAGTCACGAAAAGATTTTTAGTGCCAGGCTGGCGACTGGGATGGGTGATCATTCACGATCGCCAGAATATTTTGGGCAAGGAGGTTCGGAATGGATTGTTAAGTATGTCGACGCGGATTTTGGGACCGAACACACTGATGCAGAAGGCTTTACCGAGAATTCTTAAAGAGACTCCGCAAATTTTCTTCGACGAGACCATTCGTTTTATTGAGGTGAGATTGAAAGCACGCATTTTCATATATTCAATCTGGTTAAAATCTGACCCGTGAATACAGAGAGAAAACAAGAGAGAGGTATAATAAAATCTTGCAAACCACCTATTTTTTTTAAGACCATCATGAAAAACTCATTACTCAAGGTTAATTTTGTCCTCGTCAAATTTTGACTAAAATTGAAAATATATAAGTAACGAAATGCGTTTTATGTTTCAGAGTCAAGCAAAACTAGCTTTCACGGAACTGATGAAAGCGCCGGGGCTACGCCCGATCATGCCACAGGGATCCATGTATATGATGATTGAGATCAAAACCACTTTGTTCCCTAAATTCGACAACGAGCTTCAATTTATTTCTCAGATGTGTAATGAGCAATCTGTCCTCGTTATCCCCGGGAAGGTACGTTGTTTTAATACATTCCTATTATAAAACTAAATTCATAAGACCTTGTAGGGGAAGATTACCAGTTTTTGGCACTTTTAGAGAATGCCTCCCCTAGCTCCGTAACCAAATGTCCAGGAAATCATATTGTAATGCACAGCATACAAAAATTATAATGTCATCGATTGAAATATAAAAAAATATATAATTGTATTTATAACATATATTTTCACTAAATTATAAAAAAAATGCCTTCTAAAATCCTATTGCTGGCACAAAAGAAATTTCAACATTGCGTAATCTATAGTTTTCCTATTTTTAGTCTATAAACTCAGAAGTGCCAATAACGGGAGGGGTGCCAGCGATAGGATGGTTTACCCTACCTGCTATTTTAAAACTCGTAATAATATCCTCTTCCTCATGTGTGGGAGTCGTGATATGAGAGAGATTGGGCCGCGGGACTCCACTGGATACGAGAAACACAGGACTGTGGGATATGGTGACGCTTGAGAAGGACTTTGTTCAGTTGTGGACTTATATCATCTAAAATGATGGTAATTAATGTATTAAGGCGCCGATTCCCTTGAGTAGCTGATTTTAAAATGAGAATCACGTCTAAACGGCTAGTCGTAATTTTTTGGAAAAATTATATGTTACATTAGACCATTTTCTTAATAATATGATAATAAATTTTCAGTTTTTTTCGTATAACATAGTGTAATTAATTTGTAAAGTTATGTCTAAAACATGCAAAACCACGACAATCGCACAAAACCGCTGGGCGTATTTTAATGAAATCGACACCATCTCAAAGACAATTTAATTATCTACATTTTGATCTGAGGCTTTTTTTTAGGTCATAGAATACTATGGAAACTACAAAAAACTACTAAATTTTGTGTCGCGTGTGTGTAAAACGAGTGCGCGTTTTGTTCCCTCAAGGTCGTTGGCGTTAGTCGTCGTCTTAACATGATTGTTTGGGACGAAATACTATCTTTTTCCCTTTGCCTTTAATGTTTAATTGAGTAAAGCTTACCATTTCACAAATTGTTCTTATTTTCTACGCCTCGGTACCACCGGTTTAATAAATACCTAAGCATAATATTGGCTGATTTCCATAGTGTATCTTTTTTGAAATTTCAGTGTTTCAACTATCCAAACTTCATGCGGATCGTTCTCACCGTGCCTGAAGAGATACTGCGAGAAGCGTGTCTCAGAATCACGAGTTTCTGCGAAGATCACATGTTCAAGCAGCAACTGAAGAAAATAAACCATGACGTTGTGTCCATCGTTAACGACCAGATAACACATGTCGAATCGAAACAAGATTTATTCAAGAATATTGCTTAATTTACGAAATAAATCCAACTTAAACATACATACTTACCACTGATTTCTGAATGAAGAATTTGCAGTTTAATATTTGTCAAACTCTGCTTAAGCCTGATAACCTGCCAATGTCTAACTTTGGTGATTTTGGTAACCGACCCTTAGATTAAGAGAAATAAGATTTTACTTAGATATTAAATACATGTACATCTCCTAGCAATATAATAGGAGCCGCAAGTACTTATATTATCGTACCTCTGTCGTGTATCTAGTTATAATTAAATATTTTTTTAAATTTTTGGTTGTTACTTTTGCTGATAAAATAGAAACCCGAAATAAATTCCATTTTTAACCGACTTCCCAAAAAGGAGGAGGTTTTCAATTCGCCGGCATTTTTTTTATGTGTTTTACCTCAGAACTTGTTACTGGGTGAACCGATTTTGATGATTGATTTTTTATTTGAAAGCTCATCAAGATCTGATGAAGAACTTCGGAGATATAGAATAGAATAGAATAGAATAGAATAGAATAGAATATACTTTATTGTACACCATAAAATTATAAACAATTACAAGAAAAACATATAAAAACGGGTACAAAGGCGGTCTTATCGCTGACAGCGATATCTACCAGACAACCTTTGGATGGACTGAAAAAAAACTTAAAAAAAAAAAAAAAAAAAAAAAAAACACATACATCATAACTCTTCAATAAATGACGGCAAATCACTCGGGATAGCTGCAATCGCATTTCTGTTTATTGTTTACACCATTTCATAACATAACATCACACTAGTACTACTTTCCGAGTATGAGTAATGAAAAATAGATTTAATCGCACTGATGTTCTTGAAATCCTTGGCATTTTGTAGTATGACACCTAATCGGCTAATTGAGTCTTTTGCTACTAATACCATGTGAGCAGGACGTCTTAACGTTCCTCATGGAACATTAAGACCGGACGTTGAACCGGTTAGTGCCCAACTTTGGTCTAGTCTTGAGATAATTTATTGATTTAGTTTATCATTATTTTACACACATAAGAATAGGTAGGTAGGAGATTAATCATCTAAAATGAAATTCACTGGCTTAGCAATGAATAAATAAGTATGAACGAGTACATAATGGAGAATTTATTGAAGAAAACCCCGAAAACCCCTCTTATTTATATTTCGGGACCATATTACATCCAGAGTTTCTTTCAGGTACTACTCGGAGAAGCCTTACTGCCCCCCCGGGGCGTTTGGAACTTAATCAATAACAATAGGTTGCCGCTCGCTCACTTTCGCACGTCAGATTTACGTATTTTCGCCTTTATTGACGTGTAGTGGCACTCAATCAAACCGGCGAGCATTGCCTACTGTGAAACTGTGAGTCACACAGTTTTATCAGAGTTTGGGAGCAAAAACAGTGATAAATTACGTGACACAAGCCTGTCACAGAGGCTATGCTCGCCCCGCAGGAATTGAGTATAGTGCATAACATATTAAAGTAGCCAATCAGAAACCAGAATAGCGCCTAGAAATAACGACACATTTTCGAGAATATTGCCATCCTTTTTCCTCTAACGCTATCCCATAAGGCTCTGCCACTCTAAACAGCTGTTTATAGACAGTAATTGCACGAAATTTGTAGAATGAAAATGATAAAATTATAGCTGTGTCCTAATAAAAATTAAACTTTACTAAAATAAAATTACATGTACGCAAGAAAAAAGCGACGAAGAATAAGATTTTTGTAAAGAATATTCCTCATCGCTTTTTACAATGTTACTTTGACAATTTTGGTTCAGCATAATATAGCATCTTTTATTCATTAAAATATTAATAATTATTGTAATTGATTTTAAATATTACTTTGTTTCCTTTATTTACTCCCGCCCCCCCCAGATCTCTTAACCGCCCCCCCCGGAGAATTTTGCCTGAAAGAAACACTGACTACATCCGCAACCGAGTAGTGAGAAGCATTTGACAGTCGTTACGAGTAGTCAGAATCTTGAGATCTTGAGAATTACCCAGTTACTGGGTTGTGGAGGTCAGATAGGCAGTCGCTCCATGTAAAGCACTGTTACTCAGCTGAATCCGGATAGACTGGAAGCCGACCCCAACATAGTTGGGAAAAGGCTAGGCAGGTTGGTTGATTACATCCGCAACCATTATTCCTAAGCTAGCCCGAGTCTTAGAATAAAATCCCAGAGTAATTAATCAGCATATTGACGAATACCTATGGCAATTTGGAAGGCTATGTTGTGAAAGAGACACATAACATCAACATTCAAAGAAGCAACGTGTTGATGGAAATGAAACATTTGCTATTAAAATTATATGAACTGATACAAAGTAATTTACGTTTTTCCTGTTCACCGTTTCGTGTCACCAAATGGCTGACCGCGGTTCGGACTTTTTGGCACCATCAGCCATCAGCTCTGCGAGCATTGTGCCCTGCCCACTGCCACTTAAGTTTGGCAATTCTTCGGGTTATGTCGGTAACTTTGGGTCTCCTGCGGATATCATCATTTCTGACGTGATCACGCAAGGAAATACCGAGCATAGCCCTCTCCTTTTGGGTGACTTTAAGCTTTCTGATAAGGCCGATTGTGACCGACCACGTCTCGGTCCCATATTATCGCAAGCATTTATAATATATAGACAACAGTTGATCGCGCTCTTAGAAGAGTCGCTCGTTTTACTTGCGGGACGGCCGAGGGTGGAGGAAGAGAGAGGACTCAGCGCATCGCACCATTTTATAGCGTATAGTTAGCCAATAATATATAGTACAGTACAGTGTGAACGTGTCCATAACAATGTATGGTGCGCGATATTGTTGTGTTTTGTACTATATGCTAAAGTTCACTGGACGATATCAGTCTGTCAATTAATCGCATTAGGCCACACACTCACGGTTCCGTTTAAGATTTCGGACTGAGGACTAAAGGATAAATTATGCTAGACCGTAGCGGGCGCGAGGCATGGACGAGTCACGGATTCAAAACTTCTCGAACATATTTTATGATGCCGTCCATGCTACAGCGTGCGGCGTCCGCGTCCCGGAGACTCGGTACAGAACATACTGCATAGCATGATTTTCTTTTTTTTTTTACTAACGTCTTTTAGTTAGCTTCTTATTAAGCAGTCGGGTTTTGTTTTATTTATAACTTTTTAGTTATAATAATTTTATTTAAAACATATAAGTGATATATATTTTTGTAATCACCTCTTAAAACGCTTCATTTTGATGACCCACACGAAGGGTTTGAAAAAAAAAAAATTTGTACCCCCAACAATATGTTGTCCAAAATGCGCCACTTTTCTTTTTTTAAATTTTAATGAAGCCAGTGACACACGCAAGGTTAAAGACGAATCGATTGACTTAAGAATCATCAAAATCGGCCTACGTGTTTGATTTCTAGAACGCTACATAGAAAAAGACATTACCTTTCTTTGCGTTGCGCAGTCGGGTTAAAAGTAAAATGGGTGCCGCAAGGTTTCAATTTTGGGCCATACATTGAGGCAAAGGCTCAGCTGGCCGCCAAAAAGCTGGGGATCCTTGCAAAGGTGAGAAGGTATTTCACGCCAGAACAGCTGCTCAGCTTGTATCAAGCGCAAGTTCGATCATGCATGGAGTACTGTTCTCATCTCTGGGACGGATCTGCCAAATACCAGCTTGATGCACTGGAGTCGATCGAAAAGCGGGCCAAGAGACTCATCAGCGATGAGGCACTGGTTAAGTCAAAGCTCCAGAGCCTTGAACATCGTCGCCGAGTTGCCAGCTTGTCGGTTTTTTATCGGTTACATTTCGGGGAGTGTGCGATGGAATTGCATGATTTAATTCCACCCAGCCCGTTCCATCATCGGACTACCAGACGTACGGCGATGCGTCATCGATATATGGTGGACATCCCACCAATACGCACTAAACGTTTTGGGAATACTTTTATTATGCGTACAGCTAAGGAGTGGAATTCCCTGCCGGAGTCTGTGTTTCCCGATAGCTACAATCTAGGGGTCTTTAAGACAAGAGTGAATAGGTTACTTCTAGGCAAGCGTGCTCCACCATCGACCACATCGTCGCTTGCTATCAGGTGAGATAGTGGTCAAACGCGAGCCTATAATAGTTAAAAAAAAAAAAAAAAAAAAAAAAAAAAAAAGGTAACATACTGTGCCCTTTTCAGTTCGTAGAATACATTTACTACATGCTGTTCAGTTATTGGTGACCATTATTGTACTTCATAGTAATCATGCCCAATAAGAATGATGAGGCTATTATTGGTCTTTAGAATACTTTAATATAACATCATTAAGTTGTACTAAATATTCCATTTCAGACATCAGTTTACATGGTCTTCACATGATCTAACCAATATTTTGTCTGGACTTTAAAAGAGACTGTGACCTCTGAGTTTGTTTCGGCCTTTCTTCTCAGAGTAGTCAGATAGGAAACGCCGACCTCATCAAGTTTTAAAAATATGTTCGACATGTAAAAGTGTTTGTACAAATAAACTTACAGAAATAAAATCATTTATCGTTATCATTATTAATTTGTATCTCATTAGTTGAACATTCCTTAAAAAAAACATTTTTGCAAAAAAATACTACCGACTTCCAAATAAAAACTACAAAGCATAGAGCAACACGCCGCCGGTGGTCCGTGTTGCTCTATGCTACAAAGTGAAAAATAACTTTATTTTTGGAAGTCGGTATCTTTCGTAGGTACCTACCATTTTTTGCGTTATGGACACTGGCTTCCAAAAATAAAGTTATTTTTCTCTTCGTAGTTTTTATTTGGAAGTCGGTAGTATTTTTTTGCAAAAATGATTTTTTTATTTTTCACTTTTTAGTTGTACCTCAATAAAAGGCAAGTTTTTAGTAAGGTAACTATAATGCCAGAATATATTACCCGAATATCATGAAACTTGAACATAACCGGTGAATTGAGAGATCAATATACCCCTTAAGAACGTACTGGCGTGATGTTGTGCTATGAAATGGTATAAACAATAAACATGCGATGCGATTGCAGCAGATTTGCCGCTATTTATTGAAGAGTTCTGCTGTATATTATTCGAAGTTATTCATCAGATCGTCACCAAATTAAAATAGAACCAATTTTGGAACATACTCTTTCAAATAAAAAAAGAATTTTCAAAATCGGTCCATTATTGACGGATATATCGATAAAAATATATTTAAAAAAAATATACCCGAAGTCGCACATAGAACCTCCTCCTTTTTGGTAAGTCGGTAAAAAAATAGCGACTAAAGCTAAGAAAAACAAAAAGTATTTCAAAGTTAAGGTTAATTTCTATTTTAGATTCAAATTATTTCTCGCAGACTGCAGGATACTTGTAAGACATCTTATCTGCTTCTAGTGACGTTAATAGTCAGGGCCTCGTGGGACGGCATTCCAAAAGGAAATAAAACTGAGCCCAAAATAAATGTTTTTACCTCAAATGATGGCCACCTTTACTATTAATGACCTTTTTTTGTTTTTTTTTTTGGTCGGTCTGTTCCTCTAAAGATAGGTCATGGGTACCTTTTTATTATGGAATGCTACTGATAGTATTATTTCCAATTGATACAACTGTTTTTATTTTTAAATCGAATCAGCCCTCTTTGATTGATCTTCTGATAACATTTCTTATTACTAGTGGATCAGATTAAGTATTAGTTTACTAAACAAAAGTGTAATTTGTTTTGAAGTTTTTGAGGCTAAAAGACACGCAATAATTATTTTGGCGTGTCAATGCATATTTTTGGGTAAATAAAATAAAACTTTTACAAAAAATACAACCGACTTCCAAATAAAAACACTACAAGGTGACAAAAAACGAAGAAACGAAAACAAGAACACCGAAATTGAAGTTATTTTTGTAGTGTTTTTATTTGGAAGTCGGTTGTATTTTTTGTAAAAGTTTTATTTTATTTACCCAAAAATATGCATTGACACGCCAAAATAATTATTGCGTGTCTTTTAGCCTCAAAAACTTCAAAATAAAAAGGTACCCATGACCTATCTTTAGAGGAACAGACCGACCAAAAAAAAAACAAAAAAAGGTCATTAATAGTAAAGGTGGCCATCATTTGAGGTAAAAACATTTATTTTGGGCTCAGTTTTATTTCCTTTTGGAATTCCGTCCCACGAGGCCCTGACTATTAACGTCACTAGAAGCAGATAAGATGTCTTACAAGTATCCTGCAGTCTGCGAGAAATAATTTGAATCTAAAATAGAAATTAACCTTTACTTTGAAATACTTTTTGTAGTTCTTAGCTTTAGTCGCTATTTTTTTACCAACTTACCAAAAAGGAGGAGGTTCTATGTGCGACTTCGGGTATATTTTTTTAAATATATTTTTATCGATATCTCCGTCAATAATGGACCGTTTTTGAAAATTCTTTTTTTATTTGAAAGAGTATGTTCCAAAATTGGTTCTATTTTAATTTGGTGACGATCTGATGAATAACTTCGAATAATATACAGCAGAACTCTTCAATAAATAGCGGCAAATCTGCTGCAATCGCATCGCATGTTTATTGTTTATACCATTTCATAGCACAACATCACGCCAGTACGTTCTTAAGGGGTATATTGATCTCTCAATTCACCGGTTATGTTCAAGTTTCATGATATTCGGGTAATATATTCTGGCATTATAGTTACCTTACTAAAAAACTTGCCTTTTATTGAGGTACAACTAAAAAGTGAAAAATAAAAAAATCATTTTTGCAAAAAAATACTACCGACTTCCAAATAAAAACTACGAAGAGAAAAATAACTTTATTTTTGGAAGTCAGTGTCCATAACGCAAAAAATGGTAGGTACCTACGAAAGATACCGACTTCCAAAAATAAAGTTATTTTTCACTTTGTAGCATAGAGCAACACGGACCACCGGCGGCGTGTTGCTCTATGCTTTGTAGATTTTGATGATTCTTAAGTCAAACGATTCGTCTTTAATCTTGCGAGTGTCACTGGCTACATTAAAATTGAAAATAAAGAAATGGGCGCATTTTGGACACCATTTTGTTGGCGGTACCAATTTTTTTTCTTCCAAACCCTTCGTGTGGGTCATCAAAATGAAGCGTTTTAAGAGGTGATTATAAGAATATGTTTATCATTTATATGTTTTAAATAAAATTATTGTAACTAAAAATGTTATAAATAAAACAAAACGCTAACTAAAAAGACGTAAGTAAAAACAAGAAAAAATCATGCTATGCAGTCTGTTCTGTATCGAGCCTCCGGCACGTGGACGCCGCACGCTGTAGCATGGACCACACCATATAAAATGTTCGAGAAGTTTTGAATCCGTGACTCGACCATGCCTCGCGCCTGCTACGGTCTAGCATAATTTGTCATTTAGTCCTCAGTCCGAAATCTTAAACGGAACCGTGAGTGTGTGGCCTATTGCGATTAACTGACAGACTGATATCGTCCGGTGAACTGTAGCATATATTATAGCACAACAATATCGCGCACGACACGTTCACACTGTACTGTACTAAATATTATTGGCTTACTATACGCTATAAAATGGTGCGATGCGCTGAGTTCATGCTGTGCGTGCCGCTCTCTTCCTCCTCCCTCACCCTCGGCCGTCCCGCAAGTAAAACGAGCGACTCTTCTAAGAGCGCGATCAACTGTTGTCTATATACTATAAATGCTTGCGATAATATGGGACCGAGACGTGGTCGGTCACAATCGGCCTTATCAGAAAGCTTAAAGTCACCCAAAAGGAGAGGGCTATGCTCGGTATTTCCTTGCGTGATCATGTCAGAAATGATGATATCCGCAGGAGACCCAAAGTTACCGACATAACCCGAAGAATTGCCAAACTTAAGTGGCAGTGGGCAGGGCACAATGCTCGCAGAGCTGATGGCTGATGGTGCCAAAAAGTCCGAACCGCGGTCAGCCATTTGGTGACACGAAACGGTGAACAGGAAAAACGTAAATTACTTTGTATCAGTTCATATAATTTTAATAGCAAATGTTTCTTTTCCATCAACACGTTGCTTCTTTGAATGTTGATGTTATGTGTCTCTTTCACAACATAGCCTTCCAAATTGCCATAGGTATTCGTCAATATGCTGATTAATTACTCTGGGATTTTATTCTAAGACTCGGGCTAGCTTAGGAATATGGTTGCGGATGTAATCAACCAACCTGCCTAGCCTTTTCCCAACTATGTTGGGGTCGGCTTCCAGTCTATCCGGATTCAGCTGAGTAACAGTGCTTTACATGGAGCGACTGCCTATCTGACCTCCACAACCCAGTAACTGGGTAATTCTCAAGATCTCAAGATTCTGACTACTCGTAACGACTGTCAAATGCTTCTCACTACTCGGTTGCGGATGTAATCAGTGTTTCTTTCAGGCAAAATTCTCCGGGGGGGCGGTTAAGAGATGATCTTGGAGTAAATAAAGGAAACAAAGTAATATTTAAAATCAATTACAATAATTATTAATATTTTAATGAATAAAAGATGCTATATTATGCTGAACCAAAATTGTCAAAGTAACATTGTAAAAAGCGATGAGGAATATTCTTTACAAAAATCTTATTCTTCGTCGCTTTTTTCTTGCGTACATGTAATTTTATTTTAGTAAAGTTTAATTTTTATTAGGACACAGCTATAATTTTATCATTTTCATTCTACAAATTTCGTGCAATTACTGTCTATAAACAGCTGTTTAGAGTGGCAGAGCCTTATGGGATAGCGTTAGAGGAAAAAGGATGGCAATATTCTCGAAAATGTGTCGTTATTTCTAGGCGCTATTCTGGTTTCTGATTGGCTACTTTAATATGTTATGCACTATACTCAATTCCTGCGGGGCGAGCATAGCCTCTGTGACAGGCTTGTGTCACGTAATTTATCACTGTTTTTGCTCCCAAACTCTGATAAAACTGTGTGACTCACAGTTTCACAGTAGGCAATGCTCGCCGGTTTGATTGAGTGCCACTACACGTCAATAAAGGCGAAAATACGTAAATCTGACGTGCGAAAGTGAGCGAGCGGCAACCTATTGTTATTGATTAAGTTCCAAACGCCCCGGGGGGGCAGTAAGGCTTCTCCGAGTAGTACCTGAAAGAAACTCTGGATGTAATATGGTCCCGAAATATAAATAAGAGGGGTTTTCGGGGTTTTCTTCAATAAATTCTCCATTATGTACTCGTTCATACTTATTTATTCATTGCTAAGCCAGTGAATTTCATTTTAGATGATTAATCTCCTACCTACCTATTCTTATGTGTGTAAAATAATGATAAACTAAATCAATAAATTATCTCAAGACTAGACCAAAGTTGGGCACTAACCGGTTCAACGTCCGGTCTTAATGTTCCATGAGGAACGTTAAGACGTCCTGTTCACATGGTATTAGTAGCAAAAGACTCATTTAGCCGATTAGGTGTCATACTACAAAATGCCAAGGATTTCAAGAACATCAGTGCGATTAAATCTATGTTTCATTACTCATACTCGGAAAATAGGTCTGAAGTTGCCTGAGGGACGAGGGAGTTAAAAGTAATACTTTTCAGCCCTAGGGAGAATATAAAGAAAAATAATGCAAAATAATTGTCATTTCTTTTTGAGAAATTATTTTTCTTAAGTACTAACTAGAATTCTAATAATAATATAATCAATAATATAATTACCCCACCGCAGTATCTCTACGTTGACGTCGTGGTGGGGCTTGCACGCTTCAATGATCCCTAGGTTTGTGTCGGTGGATGCTACTTTGCCGCAACATGCCTAGGGTGAGTGGCCAGATAAAGAGAGAGATACAATCCACAGGGCAGCATTGTGGCAAGCTGGTGGGCAGTGGTGACCCCACGGAGCTGAACTCCAACGAAAAGTCTTGTTCCTTATCTCTGGCTTGCCTTTATTGGCCGGTTGGAGTGAAAACTGACGGGGACCAGAGCTCTCACCTCTCTCTTGCCTTAATTGGGTGGCTTGAGTGGAGATTCGCAAGAGCAAACGTGCTCGGAGGAAGGAAGTTAACCCAGTAAGATGCTGGTAGGGATCTTTACCGTACTGCTGGGATTGTCCTGATAGCCGTGGTATACCTCTCCAGTCCTCAAGCACCTCCAGATAATATGTTGCCCCCTTAGCGCTACGTCATTAAAGTGCTAGCGACCCTTTATGGGGGCCCATTAATTGAGTGTGCAAGTCACCCCCTGCCATTTTATAGCCGTGTAGTTCAATAATGCTCGGGCAGGGGCCGGTAGTCCTCCTATAGTTTTGGGCAATCGGTCCACTAAACCTACCAAATCCATAGCCCATTTTTTTTCTCCATAATTTGCAATAGTCCTGCACCAACCGGGGATTGTCCTTGGGTGCAGTTGCGTAGTGCATACAGGGATAATCGTCGGTTGGTGTCACATTTCCTGATACTTGCCTAACAGGGCCTCTAAGAGTCGGCTCCTCGCACGCCATTTAAAGGACCGGGACCCTAAGGTGCCGAGATACACAAAAAAAGTAATAATAATATAATTATAATTATTTGAAGAAAAAGAACACAAAATACAAAGAAACAAGAAAAAAAATATCTGCTATTGCACCGAATATTTAAACATGACCAAGATCAACAACATCAAGAGAATAATAATAAATGTAAATAGACATGTTGACCAGAGCTGCAACACTTAAAGCACGCCCATCACCTCCGGCCTCGTCACCCAGCACTGCCGCGCCGCCGCTGGAACCCAGCCCCACCGTGAGTGCTGTGACACCGGCCGTGGCAGTTGCGTCGAGCTCGAGCGACGAGTAACTCTTCTCGCCACCGACGACACCACCACCTGCGCGTCAATGGGGAGGACGCCGGCCGCTGGACCGCTTAGGACCTCGAGGCCTACCTGGTCCCAGCACCCAGCAGAAGTGTGCAGCGCATGAGATGGACACAATCCATCATCGAAAATGTCATGCGCGCATACTTTAGGGCTACAGAGGGAGGAAACAACCTGACCGCGTACCGTATCCGGATGCTCTCTTTGTTTCAGGTGCTTGAGCCAGCCGACAACGTTTCGGCCCAACGACTTTCGGATCAGGTGCGGGTCATCGCCTCAGAACTGAAATGGGTAACCGTTTCATTGCACCATCGTCGCAGGCTGTGGTGCCACCACAGTCCAACCATATTACCAGGCACGCTGACGAGGAGAGTAGTGACAGGGTTACAAACGTAAGTACCTAGTGCAATGAGTAATTGAGGAGTGCTATTCGGAAATATCGCTACATGCCACCCGAACTTAGGCCATGATTACCTCGTTTGCCCATGCATAACAAAAATAGGGCGCTGGTGGCTGCTTTGGATTCGCAGTTGTCAAACTATTTTGAAAACTACGAAGACCTCACTGATTGATACATATTCGATCATGTACTGCGCGGCTTTAGCGGCATGTCTTGTAGCCCACGTCAAATTTGCAGATGACAGAGCTATACGACCGAAACCAGCTGTACCGGCTTGGCAGTGCAGGATCGAACGTCGTATTGGTCCAGAGCACTCATCGGCAAATCAATTTGTTTCAGGGAGGGCAATAATCGCCCAAGCGTGATGGGCGTTTTCGGGGACTGATGTCAGCCCCCGAGACTATATATCCCATGTCACAGAGCGCATAGACTTCTTGAAACAAGGTACAGACGGAGAGTGGAGCGATACACTCAGAATCGTGCATTCCAAAGTAATGAAAGGTGGGTTTATCGGGATTGGGAGCGACCCGACCAAGGTGTGACTGATACGCGCCTGCCGGATGATGACGCTATGTGTTCATTCTGGCGCAGCATTTGATCGGTGCCTGTCAGTCACACCGAAGGTGAAAATACTCGGGCGGTCGAACGAGCGTGCGATCCAATACAACAAATGGGATGTATCACGATCAGCCCTCAAGATGTAGCCCGTGCAGTCCTTACGTTACCAAACTGGAAATCTCCAGGTCCGGACGGGCTGCATAACTTCTGGATCAAGTGGCTACAAAGGTCGCACGCTCGTTTGGCATCTCAGTACCAGGCAGCCTTAGAGTCTTGTTCGTTACCCAAGTTCCTTACAACAGGAATAACCCTGTGTTGAACCCAAAAATTATAGACCTATTACATGTTTACCAACGGTCTATAAGGTTCTAACATCCATTTTGAGAGTTAAAATGAGTAAACACGTCGACAATAACTGCATCACGTCGGTCTCTCAGAATGGATGTAGGAACGGGTCTCGCGGTACTAAGGAGCTACTCCTTATAGATATGGCCATTAGCCAACAGTTTCGGCGTTCTCCAAAGGATCTGTCGACATGTTGGATAGATTATAAGAAGGCCTATGACTCGGTGCCTCATACATGGCTCATGAGGGTGCTAGAATTGTATAAAATAGGTACAACTCTACGCACCTTATTGATGTCGTGTATGGGGCAATGGACAGCACAGTCCTTCGCTATCTAGGATGTCGAAATATCCAGAGGAATAGCGAACCTGTAAGGATCGAGTGAGATATATTCCAGGGCGATAATTTGTGTTCACTTTGGTTTTGCCTTACCCTGAATCCTCTAAGCATGCTGCTGGAGAATTCAGGGGAATATCGGTTGAAGAGAGGTGGTCAGGTTTTGTGCGAATGGGTGGGATGTCCACCATGTACCGATGTCGTACGTCTGGTAGTCCGATGATGAAACGGGTTAGGTGGAATTAGATCATGCAATTCCATCGCACACTCGCCGAAGTGTAACCGATAAAAAACCTACAAGCTGGCAACTCGGCGACGATGTTCAAGGCTCTGGAGCTTTGTTTTGACCAGTGCTTCATCACCGATGAGCCTCTTGGCCCGCTTTTCGATCGACTCCAGTGCATCAAGCTGGTATTTGGCAGATCCGTCCCAGAGATGAGAACAGTACTCCATGCATTATCTAACTTGCACTTGATACAAGTTGTGCAGCTGATCCGGCGTGAAGTACTTTCACACCTTTGCAAGGATCCCCTACTTTTTGGCAGCCAGCTGAGCCTTTGCCTGAATGTATGGGCCAAAATTGAGATTCGATGTCAAAGTCATGATTTTATTTTACCACTTTGTCGGAATTATTAATACCATGCTAGTACTAAGTCTCTGAGCTTAGCTGCGGACGGACAGACGGACAGAGCGAAACTATAAGGATTTCTTGTTGACTTCGGAACCCTAAAAAGCAGGCAAAACTAAACTAACTTATTAAACAGACAGTCCATGTCCTTTATAAGAATACTTTCGGAGTTTTCGCTTTTCTTTGCAAATATGCGACAATTACACACCCATACAGACTTATAAATCCGTATAGCAGAGAATTGTATTAACACAATGAGTTCATCTGATTCAGATATGGATTTAACGCCTCCCCCCGTACTGTGACGTGTAAAAACTACCATGGTGCTACTGGGCAAAGGGACAGATACAAGTCATATACAACTGTCCCTTACGCACGCTCGAAATAACCTCGCTCTAATTGCTTATGGTTACCCCTCTGATTTCATAAGAGAAAAGGATAAAGCAGTAGTGGAAAACCTTTTACCACCTAAATCAAAACGAAGATACCTAAAATAGCATGACGATTTTATGAAATGACGCGCTGAGAAAAATGTGAAATTGTTAACTGAAAACGTTTTGCTAATATATTTTATTTATTTATTTATTATTTTATTGTATACTTTATTGTACACCATAAAATATGTACAAGAAAACATTCACAAAAACAAGTGTACAATTTGCGGTCTTATCGCACAGTGCAATCTCTTACAGACAATCCATTTTAATGAATTATCAAACACTTACAAACCTTAAACATTATGGAGCGTGTATAATTTGTTAAAGACAACACTAAGCACTAAACACAATGTACATTTAAAGGATTATAAGAGCCTATTATTGTTTCTCAAAAGGATCTGATGGATTTAAATCGAAAAAATACCAAAGTTTTCACATCTTAAGAGGTAGAAAAGAAACCTTTTTAAACCAAGCGCCTGATGAAATATACCTAGTAATGAAGATAAGCAAATCTTTTTATTATTGTTCGCATATATTATTTTTTTATCAAATTGTAACTCTCTATATTTTATACACCATTAAAGAAATATTATCTACTTATCAGGTAGTGTTGATATAGGTAACAAGTGGCGCTTGTAGAAGTATTGAACTAGTAAATATAAAGGTTGTAGACATTGAGAAACAAGATGATATAATAATGGTAAAGTTCACATCACATCACATCTTCAGCCTTTTAAAGTTCCCACTGCTGGGACACAGGCATCCGCTCATAGTGGGAGTGGGCTATAATCCACCACGCGGGCCCAGTGCGGATTAATAGATGTCACATGTCTTTGAATTTTTGGTTCTAGGACATGCCGGTTTCCTCACGATGTTTTCCTTCACCGTTTTGAGAGCAGTGGTGATGAAATAAATTACACAAAGTAAAGCGCCTGCTCGGGTTCGAACCCACGACCTACAACTCGTAAGTCGGGACCGTAACCACTGGGCCACCACTGCTCTCATGGTGAAGTTACGTGGCATTAAAACCAAAGTTATTAAAAAATAATTTGTAAATTTAATAGAAAAATTCCAAAAATTACGATCAAATGGTATAGAAATGTTTTTTCATAAACTATCTTAAAGGGAAGTGTCTGTAGCAAGTAATTAGCAAAAACAAGATTTCCTAAAGAGATAGCCACCTACCTTAATTTACCAAACTCAAATCTATATTCGGGCCTTTGCAGAATATCGGCACGGCAACTTTGTTAGCCGATTCTGGTGCAGATTTAACTGTTATTAAAAGGCATTGAGGTTGGAAGTAGTGTAAAGTAACTGAAGGATACATAGAAGAGTCTAATAAAACTAAGATAGCACACAGAGTAACAGAAATAATAAATCAGCTTTCTGGACTCACCACAACCGAGCACTTCAAAAGATTATCCAGTGCAATCCAAAAAGATTGCTGTTCGATGCGACATTTGTACTGCATTGTACTGAGAAACTTACGCTGAACTCTTTCTATTGCAACCTCATATTTATTATAATAGGCATCCCCGATCATACAAGCGTATTCGACTTGTGGGCGAACTAATAGTGCGGTCAAATTAGACATACCAAAGTGCATTAATTCGCATAGAGCTGAAAATTGGTACGAATGTTCGGAATACCATTATAAATGAAATGTAAAAAGTCCCCATCGATCCCATCTTGTAATTTTTTTATTTTAATAAAGGTTTTTAATAAAAAAATTGCAATAGATTTGCGGGTTTTTTGCGTTTTTTAGCCGAACGGTAACTTTTATAATAAATAAAATAGGTCGTTTCAAAAATTGTAGAGACACAACAACACAATTACTGAGACAATTTTTGAAACGGCTGTTAGAACAACTTACTTCCACCCAGCAGGAAGAAGAAGAAGAACAAGGAGTAGAAGAAGAACAAGGAGAAGAAGAAGTACAAGACGAACAGGAACAAGAAGAAGAGGAAGCAGAATTATCAAATAATTAGGTAAAATTATCATTTTACCTATTTTTTTTGAATTCACGTGGTTTTCATCATTTCCAATATTACCAGTTTTTACATTATTTTGAATAGTATCGAATTAAACAGAATCACAATAGATTGTGGTATAAGCCTATCGGGGAAACCACGTTAAAAAAAAACGTGCCATGTTATTAAAACACCAACCTAGTGGATAAAGCTCTTAATGAGACGTGTCGGATTTCCACTGACTGTCTCAAACTGACCTCGGCAAGAATGCTGTATCCACTAATCGGCATTCCCAGAAATTCAGAGGACTATGGCGAGCCACATAGAAAGGTCGAAAGCTGAAAATTACTCATGCTCCCCAATTCAAGGCCGCGGATAATTACCTCAGAGACTTAAAAGTCGAAAATGTTTCTTAGCATGCGTGGGCCCATCCCATGGTAACACCACCTCGGAGAGATGCGAGCTTTGGCGTGAGAACTCATGCCTCCTGACCATTTCATCGGACCATCGGAGAGCCTTTCGCCTGGGCACGCCTTGCCATGGCTGACCTAGAAAACTCTAAACAGACTCCGCAAACAGGTAGGCCGCAGCAAAGACAACCTCCATAGGTTCTCGAATGGTACCGATGTCCAGTGTCTGTGCGACGTCTCTCCGCAGACCATGGCCCATCTTTCGTTCTGTACCGCATGTCCTGTAACCTGTACTTGTGACCTTATGGATAAGCTGCGTAGGCGAGGGGTGTTGCCGTGGCTGAATACTGCTAGACTAGATTTCAGTATACAATAGAAACTTTTCAATATGCTTGTAAGTTTCGGTTTCGGTTTCATGCCTTTGTTTTTTGTCACCGATTTCCGGAAATTGAAGTTATATTTCACTTTGAAATGGTTTTATTTGGAAGTCGGTTGCATTTCATTATAAAAATTATTTTAATTTACACTTTTTTGGTGTGGTGTGATCAATTAAACAGAGTCACCCTCGTTAGTAGGAGAGCACCCCATACCATTCCCTACACGTGGCTCCCGCATGTTGCTAATCAGGTGGCATTAACAGGTGAAAATTAAGACGGTTTGAAAAATTATAAACAATAAAACGAACAGTGATTAAACGCTTGAGACTACACATGGACTTATTAGAGATAACAAAAAAGTCGCTTTTAAATAAATTTGACAAAAATTAAATTTATTTTTAAATTTAAATTTGTTAAAATTTATTTAACAGCATCCCAATTATAACTAATGAAACCTTTAATTCTTCGCCGTCGCTCGCTTCTGGTTTATTACACGCAAATGTTTCAGCCTGCCCGACTGAATTTAACTTTTCACATACAAACCCAATAACAGTAATAAGAGCTTTTAAGCAAATAAAGATAAAACTGACCGAACATCTATGGGGAATGTCCATCAAAGTTTGTACCTCCATTATTCAGACTATAGCGCCGTACTTAATAGCTTTAATATTTAATTTGTGTGTCTCCGGGTGTAAGGGTTCTTTCCGGATCTAATGAAACATAGTAAGGTATTACCACTTTTTAAATCCGGGGACAGTAAAGACACAAATATAGACCAGTATACGTGTTGCCGGTTTTCAGCAAGGTATTTGAAAAGATAATGCTAAATCAAATGCTCATTCATTTTAATACGAATAACATCCTACACGAGAAACAGTATGGTTTCACCAAAGGACGTTGTACAACCGACGCTAGTGTCACCTTATTAAAACACATCTTTGATGCGTGGGAGGAGGGTCAAGATGCCATAGGTATCTTCTGCGACCTGTCGAAGGCGTTTGATTGCGTTGATCATGAAACATTGAAAACATTTTGAAACTTGAGCATTATGGGCTAGGCCAATCAGCATTAAGTTTAGTAAAGTTTAGTATTTGAATGATAGACACCAATTAGTTCAAATAAACGGTGTCAATTAGTCGGGGTTGAACGTGAAAATGGGGGTACCCCAGGGCTCAATTTTAGGTCCTTTCTTATTTTTGTATATATTAACGATTTACCCCATCTATTGAAAAACAAACTAAACATGGTGTTATTTGCTGACGACACTTCTTTGATTTTTAAGATAAATAGACGTACGAATAACGTTGCCGACGTAAATAATGCATTGCGGCAAGTTGAAAATTGGTTCACTGCTAATAATTTAGTTTTAAATGCTAAAAAAGTTAAGTGTGTAAAATTTCCCTTGCCGAATGTCAAAAGTTATGATTGTGATTACACAACGTATCTTTTATATTAAACAACGAGAAGCTAGAATTCGTCGACAAAACAGTTTTCCTGGGTATCACGTTAGACTCAAGGTTACAATGGGGTCCTCATTTAATATCACTTGCGGGGCGGTTAAGTTCGGCAGCTTATGCTGTTAGAAAAATTCGTCAATTTACTGATTTAGATACTGCGAGGCTGGTCTATTTTAATTACTTTCATGGTATGACTTACGGTATATTACTATGTGGAAGGGCTGAAGACATTCAGTCAATTATTATTCTGCAAAAACGAGCCATCAGACCGATATACAATCTTTGCCGGCGCGATTCTCTAAGGGAAATGTAAAATAATGTAAAAGGACATTAACATCATGACGGTACCTTCTCAATATATTTACGAAAACATCATGTAAGTTAGAAAGAATTTACATCTTTTTAGTAAAAACTTATGTTATTAGAAATAGAGACCAATTAATTCAACCAGGTTTTAGACTGGCTAAAGTAGCGTCATCTTTTATGGGGTACTGTATAAAATGTGGTACCTTCTTGCTCTCACATAGTTAATTTAAAAAAGGGGCTAAGCAGAATTCTTTAAAATTATTCCATCAAAACTTTCAAGGTTTTTCTGCAAAGCAATTGGAAATAGAACTGTTTTTAGAAAAGACAATGTTTGAAATTATTTGTTTTACTGAGCATTGGCTGAAAGATTATTCAATGCTTATTCATTATGAAAATTATACTGTGGGCAGCTGTTTTAACAGAAATGTTATGTTACGTGGAGGTTCACTTATTTTAATCAAAAATGGTATTAAATCAAAACCTCGTAAAGATATTGTAGATCTATTAGTTGAACATAGTGTTGAACTGTCCTGTGTTGAGCTGGATAAGCATATTATAGTGTGCGTTTACAGACCCCCCAATTATAAAAACTACTGTATATTTGAGTCAGTGATGGAAGATGTTTTGGCAAAACTTACAACTGGTAATAAACTAGTCATAATCTGCGGTGACTTTAATATAAATATTTTAGAAAATAATTCAGATAGCAATAGACTATTAAATCTCTTCAAATCATTTAATTTGTCGCATGTGTTTGAGGAACCAACCCGAACAACAGTGACTACTGCTACATGTATTAATAATGGTTTTTGTTGCTGCGACTACTTTAACAAAGCCATTATGAATTGTCTGCCTTCAGATCATAGTGGGCTACTGGTAACATTTGAGTCCAGCATACCAACACAACAAGTGCAGATTCAATCTAGACCAATAACATCCGGTAAATTAAATAAATTTAACAGCGCTTTAATTGGTAAGTTATCAGGACCTCACAGTGAACAATGGTAATATTTTATACAAAAAAGTTTTCTCTGTTGTTCAAACAGAATTCAATAACACTTTTAAGAAGAAAACTAAAACTATATGCCCTAAGTTTTTATTCAGTGACTGGGCGACTAAAGGAATCAGGAAAAGTAAGGAAAGACTTTACGAGCTGTATGGTCTTAAGCCTTATATTAACACTGAAACTTTTAATAAGTATCAACATACTTATTAAAAGTTTCAGTGTTAAAAAAATCTTGAGTAAGTAGCAACCTACTTACTCAAGAATTTTTTTAAATTCATGTAAACTGGCTAAGGCTTTATACATTAGCAATAAGGTTAAATTCGCAGAAAATAAAATTAGGACGGTTTGGAAAATTATTAACAATGAAACAAACAGGAACAAAATAAATAATAATGATTACACGCTTGAGACAACACAAAGACTTATTAGAGATATTTTTTGTAGAAGTTGCTCAAGAATTTGTAAATTTCTTTACCAGCATCCCAATTAAAACTACTGAAACCTTAAATTCTCCGCCGTCGCTCACTTATGGTTTATTACACGCTAACGTTTCAGCCTGCCCGACTGAATTTAACTTTTCACATATAAACCCAATAACAGTGATAAAAGCTTTTAAGCAAATAAAGATAAAACTGACTGAAGATCTATGGGGAATGTCCATCAAAGTTTGTACCTCCATTATTCAGACTATAGCGCCGTACTTAGCTTTAATTTTTAATTTGTGTATTGATCAAGGAGTCTTTCCGGATCTAATGAAATATAGTAAGGTTATACCACTTTTTAAATCCGGGGACAGTAAAGACACAAATAATTATAGACCAGTATCCGTGTTGCCGGTTTTCAGCAAGGTATTTGAAAAGATAATGCTAAATCAAATGCTCATTTATTTTAATACGAAATACATCCTACACGAGAAACATGGTTTCACCAAAGGACGTTGTACAACCGACGCTGGTGTCACCTTAATAAAACACATCTTTGATGCGTGGGAGGAGGGACAAGATGCCATAGGTATCTTCTGCGACCTGTCGAAGGCGTTTGATTGCGTTGATCATGAAATCATCTTGCTTTTGAAACTTAAGCATTACGGGCTAGGCCAGTCAGCATTAAGTTTAGTAAAATCCTATTTGAACGATAGACAGCAATTAGTTCAAATAAACGGTGTCAATTCGTCGGGGTTGAACGTGAAAATGGGGGTACCCCAGGGCTCAATTTTAGGTCCTTTCTTATTTTTAGTACACATTAACGATTTACCCCATCTCTTGAAAAACATACTAAACATGGTGTTATTTGCTGATGACACTTCTTTGATTTTTAACATAAATAGACGTACGAGTAACGTTGGCGACGTAAATAATGCATTGCGGCGAGTTCTAAATTGGTTCACTGCTAATAATTTAGTTTTGAATGCAAAAAAAACTAAGTGTGTAAAATTTGCCTTGCCGAATGTCAAAAGTTATGATTGTGACATTATATTAAACAACGAGAAGCTAGAATTCGTCGACAAAACGGTTTTCCTGGGTATCACGCTAGACTCAAGGTTACAATGGGGTCCTCATTTAATATCACTTGCGGGGCGGTTAAGTTCGGCAGCTTATGCTGTTAGAAAAATTCGTCAATTTACTGATGTAGATACCACGAGGCTGGTCTATTTTAGTTACTTTCATAGTATAATGTCTTACGGCATATTACTATGGGGAAGGGCTGCAGACATTCAGTCAATTTATATTCTGCAAAAACGAGCCATCATAGCGATATACAATCTTCGCCGGCACGATTCTCTAAGGGAACTGTTTAAGGACATTAACATCATGACGGTACCTTGTCAATATATTTACGAAAACATCATGTATGTTAGAAAGGATTTACATCTTTTTAGTAAAAATATCGATAGACATAGTTATGTTACTAGAAATAGGGACCAATTAATTCAACCAGGTTTCAGGCTGGCTAAAGTAGCGTCATCTTTTATGGGGTACTGTATAAATTGTTACAATAAAATACCGCCACACATTCTAGAATTGAATGAGACGAAATTTAAAACTTGTATAAAACGCACACTATGCAGGCAGGCATATTATAGGTTGGGGGATTACATCGCTGATAAAAATGCTTGGCCCAACGCTATTCCAGCTCCACATCCACTAGGGCACAAAAACAAGTGATAAGCAGAAAAGTTCTGAAGTATTGTTGGACCTGCTGAAGACTGTATGAATATATTTGTGTTGTATAAACTCAATTTATTTTAGTATTATATAACTGCACAGCTCATATGCGAGTACTATGTACCAACTGTAAATCTACCATTTACTGTACCTAAGTGTCGTTCGTTGACTTCAGTGTGCCCTGGCAGTTGATAGTGTGACATGCTCTCTCTAATGTCTCTCTGATGGTGGCACATGTGTTGGATCATTCGGTTTCCTTCATGATGGTTGAGCTGAGTGATGGTACCGATCCAGGGATTGGTCATAACCATAGGTCATAACTTAGCTGCCTTGGTCTGTTTTAATTACCTATTTATTGTATTTTTAATTGTTTGTTTTACTCTAGACGCTTTTACGTGCACGTTTACTGCGTTAAGGGTCTACATACTCTTTAGTGCCGTAAAATGGTAACTTTCTAAAGCATACTCCTTTGTAACGGCTAGGTTAAAAGGTTTGAAAAAATATATATTTATTATTGATTCATGTACATAATTTTGAACACAAGGTTTTTTTGTGTAACTAATAGTTTTGCTTTAAAAAAATAATTAACAACACGATATTTTTTCGCAACTTTTGAAAACTACTCCAAAACGACTTGGATGTTTAAAAAATATTTTTATACAGAAAAATTGATGGCTGGAATTTCTTCATAACTAACATATCATATGTAAATCAAATAATATTTGGTCAACAAAACTGTTCAAAAGGAGGTTATATATTGATATTTCGGCATCGAGCGAGCGCATGTCCAGTACTTCCTTAACATTGTTGGCAAGTAGAACAAAAATCTGTAGAATAACTAAAAACACGTCTACTCTGTACGTACGCTCGAGTCAGTTTACGCCATTTCATAACATAACAAAATCAAAATCAAAAATCAATCGAAATCAAAATTTCTTAATTTAATGGCCTATATTAAGCAGCACTTTAGAAAGTCAAAACAAAAAATTAATAGTAATAATACTCGAATACCCAACCTAAAAGACAACTATGGCAAAGAAGAAGTCCCTTCAATCTTAGATTCTGAAATAGACAAAGCGATACAATCTCAAAAGAGCGGAAAGTCACCTGGAGAAGATGGTATCTCAAACGAACACTTGAAAAGCTCAGTTCACGTCATATTGAAAACTCCGCATGACCTGTTCAACAAAGTATTGGATAAGGAAGAAATACCTCCTCAGTGGTCAACTTCAGATTCAGATTCTTTATTTGTAAACATAGGTTACAGATACACAGGTGTGTGGGATGTTACAATTTTGTAAGTTCTCTATGCTTTGCCATTAGGCGTACAAATGTTTGATCATTAATTGCACAATATTACATAAAAACTAGAAAGAGTGTTGGATGGTTAAATATAGTCACTATTTTCCTGACAATTAATTAACTTTCAATAAAAACTACAATGTCAAAACAAGTACCAAATTAAATAAAACATTTCAGAAATTGCAAAAAATAAAAAATTGGGTAATGTTAATTAATCAAATGAATACAAGAATGTCAAAATAAATATTAAATCAATGAAATATTATAAGAATGTCAACAATAAAATCCAAGAAATACAAAAATAAAAGTCAAAAAAAATAATTGTAAAGAAAATATAGATAATGTCAATTAATTCATAATTAAGTACAAAATTAATAAAATATATGCAGAATGTCAACAGTAAAAACTTGTAGTGTAATGTCAATTCAAAAAATATTTACCTACCTAATACCCAATAAATGCAGGCAAGTCAAAAAAAAATATTTTTACTTCAACGATTATCTTACTATATAAAAAGGTAGTAGGGACGATATCGGTAACCGGTAAATAAGCTTGATGTTGAATTTGTATAAGATATTCGCTAAGGTAATTCTGATGAGAACCAACCAAAAGAACAAACAGGTAGGCCACATTCATACGATAAAACAGGTTATTGAGAAATACAAAGATTACCGAATGACGTATTACATTGCATTCTTAGATTACAAAAAGGCTTTTGATTCGCAAAAACATCCGTGTTTATGGAAATCACTACAGTAACAGGGTGTACACAAGAAGTATATAAGACTAATTTAATAAATCTACACAAATATAAAAGCTAGGGTAAAGACAGAAAGACTGGGAGAAAATCCAAAATAAAGAAGGGAGTGAGACAGAGAGACCCACTGTCGCCGAAGCTCTTTTCTGCCACTCTGGAACAGGCATTCAGAAATCTAGACTGGGATGGCTATGGGATTAAAATAAATGGAGCAACATTTAACCATCTGCGCTTTGCTGATGATCTCATCCTCGTTACCAATAACCCAAAACATCTAAAGGAAATGCTGGAACAGCTAGTAAGAGAAAGTAACAAACTTGGACTCCAGGTGAGAACAACGAAAACGAAATTAATGACCAACAGCATAAAAGTACCAAATTCGATTAACAAAGCATCGAATATGTTGAAGAATATCCATACCTCGGACAAATTATCTCTCCTAAACAACTCACCACCAAAGAAATCCAAAACAGGATTTTTACAGGATCATGGAATATTTTGACAAATCTAAGGTGGCCGCCGGTACAAAATGGGGGATTTCATGTGTTAAGTCATTTCATTTCATTTATTCATTAACAATTTTACACTGTGTCTGAATGTTTACAAAAAATAATTTAAAAACAAGCTAAAATAAATTCTTAACTGCGGACCAACACCATTACATTTATAATATTAATCAAATTCAATTACATCCATTGTCACAATTAAAACATTTGCATTAAATGCATTAAAAAATAATAAAAATAGAGAACAACAATAATAATAGTCTAGACATATCATTTACAAAAATTGATTACTTAATTCAATATAATAAAATCTAATACATGTCAACAAAATTCAATAAATACTCTAAAAATGTCATAGCAAATTTCATATAATAATCTAAAAATGTCAAAACCACAACAAATCAACCTAATCTGATACATCAAAAACAAACACACATCCAATATATTGATAATCTAAACCGTTTCAATAAACACTCTACAAATGCCAAACAAATTTATTCAAAAAGCAAAAATCATAAAATAAAACAATAACAATCTTAAAATGTCATCACAAAATTTATTTAAATCCAATACATGTCGTAAAAATGCCACTTAATATATAATCTAATCTCAAAACCAAAGAAATTAAATCTCACGATACTTTTGCACATAGCTTCAATAAATAGTCCAAAAATGTCACTACCAAAATTAATTAAAATAATCTAATACATGCTCCATTTAAATAAATAATGTAAAATAGTCAAACAAAATAATTGAATAATCTAATAAAATGTCAATAAATAATCTAAAAATGTCATAGCCAAAATCATTTAAATAATCTAATACATGTCATAAAAATATTCAATTAAAAATTTCAATAGAGAACCTAATAATTTTAAACAAATAAATTTCAAGTATAAGTTTACCAGCCTTCCTCTCCTCGGTCTACGGTACTGAACATCTTATCATCCCCACTGGTTGATTTTGATGTACCGTGTTTGACCGATGCGTTGAATGCTTGGAAAATGGCTTGTCCAAATACGGATCTGCCCGACAACCTGTCCTCCCAGAGACGATGGGATGTGCCGCTCTGCAGTATTATACAGAATAACCTTATAAATACATCGTTTAGTACTGCTGAGCGTGCGCGTCTGCTGGCTGTGGGTGAATGGGAGTCGGGTTTGTGGCTTCAAGCACTCCCGTCATCCACCATAGGCACGAGCCAAAACGAAGAGTCATCCATCATAGACTCTTCGTTTTGGCTCGCAACTTTTCTAAGCTTAGGCGCACCTTGTGTTGCTCCGCATCGGTGCAATTGTGGTGAAGCTGTCGGCAGCCTTGGGTAGCATGGCCTGTCTTGTTGCAAGAGCGCAGGACGCATAGCACGGCACGCCAGTATCAATGACATTATTCGTCGAGCCCTTATCACTGCCAGCGTTGGAAGAGACCAGATGGCATGACTTTGGTGCCGTGGAAGGTGGGTAGGCCTCTGGTGTGGGACGCAACCTGTGTCGACACCCTTGCGCCATCTCATTTCCTAGTTTGGCGGGCTGTGCTGGCGCTGCTGCTGTGGCTGCTGAGGCCCTCAAGCGGCGCAAATACTGTAACATAATTGGTAATTACAGTTTTGAGCCGTTTGGGGTCGAAACGCTTGGGTCATGGGGCCCGAGTGCACGTCTTCTTTTTAAGGAGATGTCTCACCGACTGATCGACACTGTGCGTGACCAGAGGGCTGGCTCATTCTTTGCGCAAAGAATTAGCATTGCCATTCAACGTGGCAATGCTGCCAGTCTTCTGGGCACGTTCCCGGATGACAGCGACGTGGAGGAGTACTTCAACGCCTAAGTGTACCTGTCTTTTGTATATAGTGTAAGTAGTTAGGTTTAGTATAAGTTTGTATAGTTTAATTTTGTTTAGTGTTTAAGTATGTACATATTTACACATTTGTTTTACAAATAAAATTTATGTCCGTATAAATTTAATAATGTAATACATAACTATCATAAAAAATAAAATAAAATGTCAATAAATAATCTAAAAATGTCCTAACCAAAATAAATCAAATAGTCTAAAACATGTCATTAGAAAATTCACGTAATCTACTCGGTTACCTAAGTCATATTAATCATTTATCATAACTTCATTAACGGAATAATAGTACATTATGCTACAAGTGTGTAAAGTTGGTGATTACCGCTGAGGCGCCATTGGTCCCGAGCCGTTAGGTGAGGGTATTAAGAGAGCCGAGGACGGTAATCATCAATACACACGTGTATCATACGACGTTTTTCAACACACTTGTGAAGAAAATAATACTAAAAAATCATTTCAAACAGTGAAAACGAGTTGTGAAATATTTTTCGCAATGGCGGGCAAAATTAATCAGTTTTCCTATGCGCGCGCATCTAACAATGGCGATCGGCCATAGACTAAAAATAATGAGTTATTTTTTTTTGGCTTTTCGCGGATTTCGTTTTAGCCACGTACAAAATGGGGAATTTCAAGTTTTCTTTATTACAGACAAAAACAAATTAAGTGAAAGTTTTATTTATTAAACACGTACAAGTTGAAATTATCTATTTAAATACGAAGTTGCATGACATGTGTTGCATTTGTACTATTGAGCACGATCTTTTTTGTATCGAAACTTTTTTAAGAACAAAGCAACTCAACCAATAAATAAAAAAAAAACTCTTTATCTCACTTGTGAATAATAGTAATGAAAAAGTCACAGTTTGATAACAGGTGTCATTATGTGCCTAATTGCGGTGAAATTAGAGCCACTTTATGAGCAAGTGTGTTGAAATAGTACATTATGGTACAAGTGTGTAACGTTGGTGATTACCGCTGAGGCGCCATTGAGACCCGAGCCGTCAGGTGAGGGTCTTAAGAGAGCCGAGGACGGTAATCATCAATACACACGTGTATCATACGACGTTTTTCAACACACTTGAGAAGAAAATAATACTAAAAAATCATATCCAACAGCGAAAACGAGTTGTGAATTTTTTTTCGCAATGGCGGGCAAAATTAATCAGTTTTCCTATGCGCGCGCATCTAACAATGGCGATAGGCCACCACAGAAAAATTTTACTCTAGCGATCGGCCACAGACTAAAAAGAATGAGTTTTCTTTTTTTTGGCTTTTCGCGGATAGCGTTTTAGCCACGTACAAAATGGGGAATTTCAAGTTTTCTTTATTACAGACAAAAACAAAAGTTATATTTGAGTGAAAGTTTTATTTATTAAACACGTACAAGTTGAAATTAACTATTTAAATACGAAGTTGCATGAAATGTGTTGCATTTGTACTATTGAGCACGATCTTTTTTGTATCGGAACTTTTTTAAGAACAAAGCAACTCAACCAATAAATTAAAAAAGAAACTCTATAACTCACTTGTGAATAATAGCAATGAAAAAGTCACAGTTTGATTACAGGTGTCATTATTTGCCTGATTGCGGTGAAATTAGAGCCACTTTATGAGCAAGTGTGTTGAAAAAACATTTTCCCAATAGATATTCCCTGACCCTCTTTTTAAACAAGGTTTTCTATATAATACATATACATCTTAGATCCTTAGGCAAGCAGTTAAATAGTTTCACCGCTTGATACTTAACACAATGTCTCACAATATTCAGTTTGGAAATCATTCTTTTTTTTAAAAGAGTAACCGTGGAGTTTCTTGCCGGTTCTTCTCCATAGGAAACGACCAACCCGAACTGTGCACCTTTTGTCGACGTTTTATAAGTGCCCATGTAGGCCTATGTGAAATAATAGTACATTATGGTACAAGTGTGTAATGTTGGTGATTACCGCCGAGGCGCCATTGAGACCCGAGCCGTTAGGTGAGGGTCTTAAGAGAGCCGAGGACGGTAATCATCAATACACACGTGTATCATACGACGTTTTTCAACACACTTGTGAAGAAAATAATACAAAAAAATCATTTTCAACAGTGTAATAATTACTCAGTTTTCCTATGCGCGCGCATCTAACCACAGAGTACTTTTATTATCATCTAACAATGGCGATCGACCATAGACTAAAGGAATGAGGTTTTTTTTGCTTTTCGCGGATAGCGTTTTAGCCACTTACAAAATGGGTATTTTCAAGTTTTTTTATTACATCGAAAAATAAAAGTTATTATATTTGAGTGAAATTAAGTTTATTTATTAAACACGTACAAGTTGAAATTATCCATTTAAATACGAAGTTGCATGAAATGAGCAAGCAATAGGTACATTAATTTATTTGTACTATTGAGCACGATCTTTTTTGTATCGGAACTTTTTTAAGAACAAAGCAACTCAACCAATAAATTAAAAAAGAAACTCTATAACTCACTTGTGAATAATAGCAATGATAAAGTCACAGTTTGATTACAGGTGTCATTATTTGCCTGATTGCGGTGAAATTAGAGCCACTTTATGAGCAAGTGTGTTAGATTAGTACATTATGGTACAAGTGTGTAACGTTGGTGATTACCGCTGAGGCGCCATTGAGACCCGAACCGTTAGGTGAAGGTCTTAAAAGAGCCGAGGACGGTAATCATAAATACACACGTGTATCATACGACGTTTTTCAACACACTTGTGAAGAAAATAATACTAAAAAAATATTTCCAACAGTGAAATCGAGTTGTGAAATTTTTTTCGCAATGGCGGGCAAATTTAATCAGTTTTCCTATGCGCGCGCATCTAACAATGGCGATCGCCCATAGACTAAAAAGAATGTTTTTTTTTTTTTGGCTTTTCGCGGATAGCGTTTTAGCCACGTACAAAATGGGGAATTTCAAGTTTTCTTTATTACAGACGAAAACAAAAATTATATTTGAGTGAAAGTTTTATTTATTAAACACGTACAAGTTGAAATTATCTATTTAAATACGAAGTTGCATGAAATGTGTTGCATTTGTACTATTGAGCACGATCTTTTTTGTATCGAAACTTTTTTAAGAACAAAGCAACTCAACAATAAATTTAAAAAAAAACTCTTTTCAACACACTTGCTCATAAAGTGACTCTAATTTCACCGTAATTAGGCACATAATGACACCTGTTATCTAACTGTGACTTTTTCATTACTATTATTCACAAGTGAGATAAAGAGTTTTTTTTAAATATATTGGTTGAGTTGCTTTGTTCTTAAAAAAGTTTCGATACAAAAAAGATCGTGCTCAATAGTACAAATGCAACACATTTCATGCAACTTCGTATTTAAATAGATAATTTCAACTTGTACGTGTTTAATAAATAAAACTTTCACATAAATATAACTTTTGTTTTTGTCTGTAATAAAGAAAACTTGAAATTCCCCATTTTGTACGTGGCTAAAACGCTAAGCGCGAAAAGCCAAAAAAAAAAAACATTATTTTAGTCTATGGCCGATCGCCATTGATAGATGCTCGCGCATACTATTTAATTAATTTTGCCCGCCATTGCCAAAAAATTTTCACAACTAGTTTTCACTGTTGGAAATGATTTTTTAGTATTATTTTCTTCACAAGTGTGTTGAAAAACGTCGTATGATACACGTGTGTATTGATGATTACCGTCCTCGGCTCTCTTAAGACCCTCACCTAACGGCTCGGGTCTCAATGGCGCCTCAGCGGTAATCACCAACATTACACACTTGTACCATAATGTACTATTAACTCATTTGTGAATAATAGTAATGAAAAAGTCACAGTTTGATAACAGGTGTCATTATGTGCCTAATTGCGGTGAAATTAGAGCCACTTTATGGGCAAGTGTGTTGAGAAAAATGTTGTTTTTTTTTTGATTCCGTGCTTCAAGTAGGTATTGGTTCCGTGTGGTTTCCCTATGGTGTCTTTCTTCCTTCGTTTCATATTCACTTATGTGCTTTGCCAGGCTGGTCAAGACTGTTAATAGGTAAAGGCTTGGTACCGTAAGGATGGAAAGCTTTTTGAAATATTCCCGACAGGACTCAACTTGGGGAATGCGAACTATTGTTCTGATCGCCCTCTTTTGCAGTACAAATGCCCTGTAAGAGTTATACCTGTAGCTATTTCTCCATAGTTGAATACTATATCTCAATCTTGACTCCACCAATGCATAGTAAACCGATTTTAAAATATTTACTGACTGTACTGCAGTCTCTCCAACGGTGCCAAATCGACTACTAGTACATCGAAGTGTTTGTACATAAACACCACCATGTCAGTTCAACTTAAGGATCAGACCTCGGAACCTATCCTTCTGCAGCGAGATGTGAGACTGGGCGACGTCATATCTCCGAAACTGTAAGATAAAAAATATGCGTAGACTGGCTTTAGCTTCATTGTCACGGTTCATTTTTATTTTCCTACCCTTTAAGGTTATTAGTGACATTTGACTACCAGTTTTACAATTAATACGCATATATTTGTCTTCAACTTATTACAAGTTAGGCGAAAAAATTACCAATTTAGATTTATTTAATATGGAGAATGTTTCCGTCTATAATTATTTACAATAATACAAGAAATACTTAATGAATAGATTTTAAATTGAAAGGAAAACAATATATCCTCGACGCAGGATTTGAACTCGCATCTTCTTCGTCTCAGCCTTATATACAAACCACGAGACCAGACCTACTTGAATATAATAATTAAAATAAGCTATTAGTAGCAATGACAATAATTATACAATACTCTGATATACTTTAAGTCTTACAGCATAAAAATCTAAATCGCATAACACATAATTATAATAATGACAAACTCATACAAATTAAATATTTCTTAATGTTGCAGGCAGAGGGTTCAAATTCGTTAGTAACAGCTATTACCGACTGTACCATTTTGATTAGTTTCAAGTTAGAATACCTAACTTCTACGTTAGTTTAAAAATATCGGTGGGTTTCTCCTACCGGTTTACCGCATAGGCGTAGGCGCATAATAAATACCTTGTTATTGTTTACGTTTGTCTATGTTTAGGTACATTCCGAAGTATGAGACGTAGTATTGGGCTTAACAACAACAACACAACAGCAACAACATTGCTTACGTAGGTACCTAGATACCTAGCCAGGAACTGCGTCACTTAAAGTTAGCTACGTAATTACTTTTTTACGATTCACCATTCTGTCGTATCATAGAAAAATCTAGTATGGACTTTAGACTGGATTAATATGCCAGGTAAAAGCTTTCCTTAGTTATACAATTTAATTTGAAAGAAAGAAAATAGTTATTTTGCGCCAGGCACGACGCATACCATAATTTCCGTCATATTTATAAATTCATAATAATGTAAATAAATTAAAAACGAATACAAAAGTATGCGTCACACTCACAACCACGCAAAACGGTCATCGCTCAGCATAATGCTGGGACTCACATGCGAGTCAGAGCCACAGCGCTGGTTTTCAGCGATAGCCGGTGTTGCTCGTTAATAAAAATATTGCAAATTGTTAAAGGGTACACATAAAAATCCCTGTCTTTAAATTTTCTGATACCACTAACCACAACACAACACAAAATCAAGGAAACCTACTCCAAGAAAATTGTCTTCTGGCTGTCTCCGTGAAGTCTTCAAGCCTATAGAGCCAGGTGATACACATATAGGGAAGGCGCGGCTAGATCAGGACCAGAGGATCATCGAATATGGGTTAGATCCACAGGTTAGATCAGTTAGATGCTGCCTTGCCTGAGGGAAGAGACGTATTATGGAAGGCACTCTGTGTCTTTGGCGCTCAAAAAGGACTCGTTCTTACCTGAAAATATTTTTAGTTTGCCGAATCGTTCAGTCCTTCAGTTTATTCAAATGTTCAATAACTTAAGAAAAAGAAATAATGCCTGAAAATGAGAACTTTTATTGTTATCACGTTCGTATTTTAGACTAATTAGGTACTTTAATTGTTTTAAAATGTATCATTCCTTACAAACGGTAAGGTTATAAAACCAGTTTTACATACCTACCAATTGTAATGAGTGGCATGACACATATTTTTTAAAGGCCCATGCAGGTTTGTTTTGTTGAATTAAACTTGGTACTTATGGTTATTGTTTTTTCACAAAATCGAAGTGCTTGTATGCCGCTATATTTGCTAATTAGGTGGTACATATTTTTTATTTTTTTATTTCTATGAAGAAGCCTCTAACATGGAGTGTATGTCATCATAATTTCAGCCGAAAGACGTCCACCGCTGGAAAAATGTCTCCCCCAAGCGTCGGCATATTGATCTTGCCCGTACGTTTCGTATCCACAGGTTTCCCGCAGTTTTAACCAGGTCATCGCTCCACCTAGAGGGAGGACTTCGGGCTGTCTCGGTGTGAGTGGTGGCCCAGTGGTATCGGCCGCGACTTACAAATTGTAGGTCGTGGGTTCGAGCCCAGGCAGGCGCTTTACTTTGTATAAATTATTTCATTACCACTGCTCTCAAAACGGTGAAGGAAAACATCGTGAGGAAACCGGCATGTCCTAGAACCAAAAACTCGGAGACATTTGACATCCACCAACCCGCACTAGGCCTGCGTGGTGGATTACGGCCCATTCCCTCTCACAGAGAGGAGACTTGTGTCCCAGCAGTGGGAACATTAATAAGCTGATGATGTGTGTGTGCGTCTCGGTAACCCTGGTTCTCTTGCGGATGTCTTCATTTCTGATTCGATTAGGCAAGGAAACACCGAGCATAGCCCGCTCCATTGCCCTTTGGGTGACTTTAAGCCTTCTGATGAGGCCCATTGTAAGCGACCATGTTTAGTTCCTTATATGTCATCACTGGCAACTGGCAACACACACTGGTTATAGACTTTCGTTGACCTGTACTTGAGACGCTGCAGTAAGTTGGACGAGAAGATACAGCGCAAATTCCCGAACGCTGCCCAGCCGAGTCGGATTCAACGGTTGACCTCTTTCTCGAAGTTAGAGCTACCTAGCTAGACCGTTTGTCCCAAGTAGACATAATAGTCTACAACTTCGTGTGTGTGAATAGTCTCTGATAGGAGTAGGTTTGTTTTGTCCATGATCTTTTTAAAACCCACTGTTTCGAAAGTTCTACTGAGGTCATCGAGCATTGTACTGAGGTCCTCCATAGTCTTAGCCATGACCACTATATCGTCGTCAAACCGAAGGCCAGTGATGTACTCGCCATGGACGTTGATGCCTAGCCCTATCCAGACCAGAACCTTAAAGACATCCTCCAGTGAACCGGTGAACGCTTCGAAGATATGACGTCTCCCTGTCTCACATATCGCAGCAGAGGATAGGTCCCGAGGTCCGATCCTGAAGTCGGAATGACATGGTGGCGTTTTTGTACAAACCCTTCAACACCTTGATGTACCGGTAGTCGATTTGGCAACGTTGGAGAGACTGCAGTACACAGTCCAAGTCTCGTTCGAATCGAAGGCTTTCTCATAGTCCACAGACGCTAACCAGAGAGGCAGGTTTATACTCTTCGGTATTCTGAATAACCTGCTGCAGTGTATGTTAAAAATACATACATAAACATTCACAACCAAGTTAAGGTATGTACAGCTACATTGTGTAAGCATGCTTAAAGGAAACCTTCACAGAAATATCAGTATTTGAAAATATACGTTACTAAATTGCATATATCCCCTGCAGAAAAAAAGAAGAGTTCAATTAAAAACACAGTGTTACATCGTAAGCGATCCTAAGAGTACCTTCTTACTCAAATATATATTATGTTAATTTCATTCATCGTCTCATCGTAAAGGTTTTTGGTCGTGAGGGAAGTACTGAGTAATCAAATACCTTATCATGCTCTTTAAAAGCGGAGAGCCTGTTATGTTGAAATAGAAACTTTCCACAACATTCTGGAATCTCGGGGAAACTACTTCGAAGCCAGTTCGGTGTAAGTAAGGTAAGAAATGGGACATAAATATGTGATCTGTATAAAAGGTAGGCAGCCCTTCTCTGAGAATGTTCTTTTTTGTTCTCAATTAAAATGTAATTATCTTATATTGAATTTAATGTAGTGCTAGTGACAAATGTGACAATGTGATTCCTTCATAATACGCGAAAAAGTCCAAAAATAACTTAACTAAAGTGAAAGGATTCACTTTTTTATTATTATTGTATAATTTTTGTGCATTTATAACAGCAGTTATTTCTCCTAATTATTTTTTTGGGAATTCCACTTACCTATGGGGGGCTACCCCCATTACAGTATCTGGTGTATTTTTTCCGTCATATCCCGTAGAGTGAATATATTAAGTGTAAGTAAAACTATCTGTAGGGGCAAATATGTGGCTTGTAGAATATATAAACAACCTGATCCTATTGCCGTCATCACATCTACATTTTAAAACCAGTTCCACAACTCGAGAGCCTGTGCTTGTCAAACGCCACTGTTCCGATACAAAACTGAGTTGTATCGAAATGCGAGCAATATTCTCTATTCAAGTTTAAGTGACGCCGCAGCTTTTGATATTCCGCAAGTTTTGTGCCCATGTCGCGACGTTCCCGAGGAAGCAATACATGGGAGGTGCGTGCATCGACGTTGGCTCGCAATACCCATAACCTGATCCGAGACATAGTTGAGAACCTTCAGGTAGAACCGAATCCAGACAAGCAACTGATAGCGCTTTCAGTCGGTAAGTGTTTAGTAACATTTTTTTTTATGAAGTCTTTATATTTTGTGTTTCCTAAAATAATTTGCTTATGATAATAAGTAAAACTTGGACTGTGTGAGATGTTACATACGCAGATACAATAATAATGTTAAAATATAAATAAAATACGGTGAAATCCATGACGAAATACCTGTTGCTGTTATATAAAATGGGGTGATTGACGACATATATTTTTTTACTGAAGCGTTTTTCTTGATAATCTATAAATTACGAAGTAAGAATCGAATTTATAAAATTCCAAGTTAAATTATGTATAGTGTAATTAATTCGTGTCAATTTCACTGCTTACGAACTAATAGAGAGTTAGGACTTAGTAGTAGGCAAGCAGCAGTACAAAGACGGCAAAAATATAATTAATTTTAGTTGCTCACGATGCTGCGTAAAAGTCACGAAAAATAGTCTTGCAAAAATGGGTTAGCAGACTATTTAATAATAGATCAAGGTCAACATGATTTCGATTTCACAATATTATTAACAAGGTACTTAATTTGTTTTGCACGTTAGGTGATCCGACAACTTTTGGAAATCTTAATCCTCCCGAGCAAGTGCTTCAAGCTGTTCGAGAAGCCAATGAATGGCGTAGCAGTCGCAGTTATGGCCCTGCGAAGGGGCACTTGGAAGCGAGGGTGGCCGTAGCGGAGTACAGTGCTCACCAGGGGGACATCTCACCGGAAGACGTCATCCTCTGCAGCGGGTGCTCGCATGCTATCGAACTTGCAGTCACAGTGATTGCTGACGCAGGACAAAATGTGCTTGTTCCACGGCCAGGCTTCATGATATACAAGACAGTAGCCGAAGGATTAGGCATTAATATTAAGTATTACAACTTACTGGTAAGTTATGGTTACTTAAAAGTATTATGATTATGTCCTTTATTCATTTATTTTCTTATTTTGTACATTTTTAATAAAAAATCAAAAACATTCAAAAATATAAAAAATAGAGGCCCACCGGTATCGAGGACAGGGTTCTCTCTCTGGGTCTCTAGAGAGAGGAACCTCCTTACAACACGAGCCGTGTCTAGAAGTACTGCTTTTGAATCAAGCCCTTGATCCAGCCGCCTAACGAGAGCCTCCTAAGGTGTTGGTCGAGGCTCGTGGCTATTAAGCCATTGGCTGACACAACTATTCCACATTATTATATTAGTACCAAGGCGACCGAGCTCTGTTCGGGTGGAAAAAGAGAGATATCTGTTTTTTTTGTATTTTTTCCCATTTGTCCTGAAGAAACCTAGCTAGATCGATTTTCTGCCCCCGAAAACCTCTATACTCGTACTGGAAACTCGAAATCGTTAGAGCCGTTTTCGAGAACGTGATTACAAATATATATAAACATTGCACGTTTAATAGTATACTTAGCTAGATCGATTTTCCGCCCTCGAAAACCTCTATACCTATTGCAAATTTTATCGAAATATTTAGAGCCGTTTTCGAGAACGTGATTACAAATATATATATATATGAATATTGCTCGTCTAATAGAATAGAATAATTGCCAACCCAAATTATTTGTAGGTGCCTCAATGATTTTTTTATGTGGAAACTAGTTGGAAAATATTCGATAGTTATATTTTACATGTATCAATGAGGAAAGGTGCGAAATATAGGGGCATAGCAGTGGGATAGACAAGTATTAATATGAGGTGATGTGAAACTAGTTTCTAGAAGCATAACAAGTTTCTGGCGGATTGGATTTGCATACTGCTCATTTACGCTTTATTTTATTTATAACTGCGTAAATCCTTGATTAAAGGTTATTTTATTAAACAATAGATCATAACAGCTTTGATGGTGTTTTGTTGCAGCCTGATCAACAATGGAAGGTGGACTTGGAGGATCTAGAGAACCAAATAGATGATGACACTGCGGCGCTAGTCGTGATAAATCCGTCGAATCCGTGCGGCTCCGTGTACGACAAGGAGCATTTGTGTGAGATACTGGACGTAGCGTCGAGAAACCGCGTGCCCATTGTTGCTGATGAGATATACGAACATCTCGTTTTCTCTAACCACGAATTCACTGCATTATCGGCTCTCTCTAAAGATGTTCCGATATTAACATGCAGTGGACTCACAAAGAGATTCTTAGTGCCCGGCTGGCGTACGGGGTGGGTGATCATCCACGATAGAAATAATGTGTTAGGCAAGGAAGTTCGTCAGGGCCTGTCAAACTTGGCTACTAGAATTTTAGGTCCAAACACCTTAATACAGAGGGCATTGCCAGCTATATTGACGTGTACCCCACAGAGCTTTTTCGATGAAACTGTGCTGTTTATTGAGGTGAGTGAAAGGATACTTTTTTGTTATAATCTTGCAGCTCAGGAAGTGAGCAATTCAGATTTGTTTTGTTTAATCAATGATATTCAAATAAACAGATATGTTATGAGCGTGCGCATTGTGAAGACTCGAATAGGTCACAATTGTGAACTTTAGTCTTTAGTTTAAGTCACGCATGGCGAAGAGCGATACGCTTTGTTGAAACAAAAACAAAATAAAAAAAATGCCAGCGTGTGTATTTAGAAATTGTACCAATTATCATACCAAAGTACATAAAACAGAAGGGATCTCATACCGTATTTATGTACGCAATACGCCTCAATTTACTAATTTATTTCATTTTTTTGCCTAATATTCTGATATTTGGAGGTTAGAAAAGGATAACAACATTGGTGGTCAGAATAATGTTTGTTTACATGCACACGCAAGTGATAAACACTAGCTGTCTCTTTTTTACTTGTTGGTTTTATCAAGCCATCCCTTTCGACTTGTATTGAAATGTCAGATGAATGAAAAGTGTGAGTGCGGAACACTTTTTTCAATTGTTTTGTGAGTGTATAACGAATCTGTTTATTTGAATATCATTGTGTTTAATTAATAGTTTAATGCTATTAAAAAAATAACAATACCTACCTACAACAGTTTCTTCAAAAGTTCACTTCAATCAACTTAATATTTAAAAAAAACTTTTTGCAAAAAAATACTACCGACTTCCAACTACAAAGTGAAAAATAACTAAATTTTTTGAAGTCGGTGTCTTTCGTAGGTACCATTTTTTTGCGTTATGGACACCGACTTCAAAAAATTAAGTTATTTTTCACTTTGTAGTTGGAAGTCGGTAGTATTTTTTTGCAAAAAGTTTTTTTATTTTTCACTTTTTAGTTGTACGTACCTAATAGACAAGTTAGTAAGGGAACTATTTCGCCAGAATAGATTTCATGAAACTTGAATATAACCGGTGAAATTAGAGGTCTGCTTACCCCTTAAGAGCGAACTGGCGTGATGTTATGTTATGAAATGTTATAAACAACAAACAGACATGCGATTGCAGCAATCCCGAGAGATTTGCCGTTATTGATTGAAGAGTTCTGTTGTATATCTCCGAAGTTCTTCATCAGATCTTCACCAAATTAAAATGGGACCAATTTCGGAACATACTTTTTCAAACAAAAAAAGAATTTTCAAAATCGGTCCACAATTGACGGAGTAATCGGTGAACATACACAAAAAAAAAAAAAAAAAAAAAAAAAAAAAAAAAACAAACTTGAAGTCGAACATAGAACCTCCTCCTTTTTGGAAAGTCGGTTAAAAATACACCATCACATTATAAATATGTAGGTATATCTAACTCATTATTGTTTTCAGAATCAAGCAAAACTGGCGTTTAATGAACTACGCCGTGTTCCCGGTCTGCGTCCTATAATGCCACAGGGTGCAATGTACATGATGATTGAAATAAAATTGTCGATGTTTCCAGCGTTCAAAAATGAATTACAATTCGTTGAGCACATGGTTTCAGAGCAGTCAGTGTTTTGCTTACCAGGACAGGTCAGTAAAACTTTATATTCCTATTGACAACGTCTAAATTTCTTAGTAATTATATTCTACTAGTTAGAATGCATAGTAATTTGTCACTTATTAAAGATTATGAGGCAAGAAAGGACCTAGAATGGACCCTAGCAGGCCCCCTAGCCAAGTTACAAACGTTTCGTATCGAATCTATTTCTATAATCTTTAATGCCTTCTTACACATATGCATCTTTCATACATATATGGTCTGGCCACGTGTCTTAACGTTCAGATGTGTCATTCCCATACATTGGTTCGTTTTCTACTAGCGTTATTGATTGTAGATTGTCAACTTGGCTACAGGTGCAGTACTCGCAAATTGCCGTCTATGCTTCCGTCATTCTTATCATCAATCAATACGTATAATAAATATGTGGAAAAGTCGTTTTTGTACATCGAAAATATAAAAAAAAAAATTGCTAGGGAAAAAGTATAACCAACAGAACCCAAACCAGCATTTTTGAAATTTATGTCTGTTTGTCTGCTTGTGCACGCATCACTTAAAATGTACGAAACCAATGTAGATAACTTTTATACATAAAACTGTACTCAACTTGAAGTATTAGGACTTAGTTTTTGTTTCATCGCAATCGGTTCATTCTATCAAAAGTTGGATGAATTTAAAGTGTTCAAAAAGTAAAATATCACAACACACGCAATTCAGATACTCGGACAGTTGAACACCATATTCGATAGATGGCGTTTGGCGTTGTGCATTTGACGTCATTTTCTGAATGGCGGTGTTAAGATTCTCCACGGAAGAATGATCCTAGAATAAAATTGGTAGTTAGGTAGGGTAGGTCGGTAGGTTAGGGTAGGCACAACTGCCTGCGCCCGCGCCTTCGCTCCCGTCAACACGGGAGCGAAGGCGCGGGCACAGCTAAGTTTCTATTCCTAATAAATAGGCTACTTTTACTAAGATGCATAGGATTTATCTGGTCTAGAATATAGTTGGCAATAGGTACAGTAATTGATATATATCTGTGTTTTGTTTTCAGTGTTTCGGGTATCCAAACTTCATGAGGATAGTTCTAACTGTGCCCGAAGAAATATTACGAGAGGCATGCGAAAGGATTGCAATCTTCTGTAATGACCACATTGTATCCCGAGTAACTCTGAAGGAGATAGAGAATAACTCGGTTACTGTTTCCAGTGAAGCTGATGTCATCTGTGACAATGGTACTGCACATGTTGCCTAGAAATTAGAATATGTGTTTTGCTTATAATAGTGAAATATACATTTAAATTTTAACAAATAGTTTCAATGCGCCTTTATAGGTATGCTTATTAAAACATTGTGTCATGTTATATTAGACTGTAGGTTATTTTGTTATTTTCAAAACTGCAGCACTTGGATCTATCATTATTCTGATATGAGGACTTCTTTGCGTTGTTAATATTATTCAAAAAGTTCATTAGTTGAAAAATCACGATTCCTTGAAAGTGTATTTCAGGTATTTTTTAGTTTCCAGAAGGTAGACGCAGTTATTAAACAGTGCGACTTAATTTTATGGAGATTATAATTGGAATTTGTGATGTCAGTGATTGCTTATTATGCATGCATCACGCACCCAGTCACCTACACAGTGCATGAGTATTGTACCACGCATGGTTCAAGTGTAAGCTTTGCAGAAATTTTCCGGCTATCTACATAATATACCTACACGTCAAAATATTCATACAATACCATCATACCTCGTCATATAATAAATTCAATATATTTATATAAAATCGCGGACTGGTGCAACAATTATTAACTATAGCCAATTTTTGTAGTTACCCTTTTGTTTATGTAAATAAAAACTTTATAAAAAGTAGTTATACTTTTATTTCATAACAATTATATTGTGTACTAGCTTTTCCCCGCGGCTACGCTCCCGTGGCCTAGTCAACAGGATCCGTTTTTGGGATAAAATATAGCTTTTGTCATGCCGGAATAATATAGCTTTCCACAGGTGAAAGAATATTTAAAATTAGTTAAGTAGTTTTTGAGTTTATCCATTACTAACAATCAAATATTTCCTCTTTATATTATTAGTGTAGATTTATTTATGATTTTGTACATTTAGCCTTTTTTTCCACTATATTAATTCTTCGGTAGGACCGCTTAAATCTTGCAGCTAATGTTCTTCTGTTTCTTTTTTTTTAAACTCTATTTCCATGAACGATACTTGATAGTAGATAAAATAGATTACTGCAGAGTTGACAGGCAATATCTACACGAAATAATCTTTAATTAAATAAATTGTAGGTAATTCATGTTTGTTAATAAGCCCCAGATAGGTATAAAGTTTTGCAAGTGAATCCAAGTTCCAACGTCATTTGAAAGAAAATGATCTTGAAAATATGAAAAATATTGTTGCCAGCTCTCAGTTAGCAACCCTTAGACTGCGGCTAGAGAAATGCTACTCGTCAAAATAAGAGCCAGACTAAAATCAAGATTCCACGATATTTTACAATCCACGGAACGTTTCGTGATATTGTGAAAAATAACAACCGTTCCACAATAACAAAAATCCCCGCTTTTCAAAAAACTTTCAGAAAGGAAAATGTACTGCACAAGCAATCGGTAGATATTAACAAATTTGGCAATATGCCAAGAGAAATTGCGAAGTATTTAGGTTTCCCTGACGCCGATTTTTACACTGGAAACAGTTTTAGAAGATCCTCGGCTACAATGTTGGCTGATTTGGGTGCTGATATATTAACTTTAGAGCGACATGGCGGATGGCGTTCTGACGCAGTCGCTGAATCATACATTCGGAGACAGTCGGACAACAATCAGTCAGGCGAAAATCAGTGACAAATAGCGCAAGCCATTAATTTGTAGCCAAAGGCAAAAAAGTTTTGCCCCGAACCACAACCATGTAGGTACAGCTCATGTACCTACAGCGTAGAGATATTTGGTGCCTACTGCTTCCAGTAATTTCTATGATTGCCTTTGTCATTGACATTTACACAAGATGATAACGAAATTACTAAAGAAGTGACAAGCACCAATGTAACACAAACTGTGAACTTTCCATGCAACGCAATCCAATATTGCTTTGAAAATTGTAGGTTCACCAATTGTTTTAATAATTAAACGATGCAATACATTTGTTATTTCCTCGCAATGTGTTGGAAAATGTCGTATTAAACTCGTAAGCTCTGCTCTTTACACACTCTTGGCTCGGGCTGCAACCCATCGGGCCTAGTGTGATGAGCAACTTAGCTAACTCGTATCATATTATACTATTCTTCATTTGCAAACGTCATTCGCCATCATACTAGTCCGACAAAGGAGACAAAGGCACATCGATGCTTCACCAATACTACGCCAACCCTACGACATTGCTACGACAGTGATTTACCAATGCTACGTTTACAACGCTACTGCTACGACATTGCTACGCTAACACTACACCAAAGCTACGTCATTGCTACGACAGTGCTACGCTAACGATAATGCTACACCCATCTTTAAGGTTATATAGGCAACGCTCGCCGAGGTTGATTAGTGGATGGGTTTTGTATACCGACACTACTCCGTGCCTCGGTACGATAGGCAGTTGGTCCCGGCTGTCATTTCTGGATCTTTGACACTTTGACAGTCATTAAAAGAAGCTAAGAAATCTAAAACCAGTCTTGCTAAACTTGGGGTAGGTATCGACTTACCCAGTTACTGGGTTATTGTCTTTACTGGTAACCAGAAGCCAAGAAATCTGACACCAGTCTTGCTAAACTTGGGGTAGGTATCTTGTTACCCATTTACTGGGTTCTTGTCGTTACTGATAACCAGCAGCCAAGAAATCTGACACCAGTCTTGCCAAACTTGGGGTAGGTATCGCGGTATCCAGTTATAATACTGGGTTATTTAAGTCAATACAAGTTTAATAATAAATCATGCATCGGTCTGAATCAACGAATACGGGCAAAATATGTTTTGTGAACATAGCCAGAAAAATACACAGAACATTCTGTAATATTTAAATAGCAACACTGAATGGATGCGTGACTTGTCCATTTGATATGTCGTGTGACATTTTTGACAACGTCAAGAATTTGACAGCAGCAAAGCAAGGCAAGCTGTCAATAAAAAAAAAACGGAGGTCTTTGGGCCGAGTTGAACACTGTGTTCCAATTAATTAATAAGGAAATAAGTAATATTCTATCAATAAACAGAGATTACTAACCTATTTTATCCATTGTTGCTGGGTTATTGTTATTAACAAAATGTCTCAAGTTAAATCTAACAAGAAGTTCAAATGGGCTTTGGATTTCAATCCTAAGTAAGTACGGACTCATTAAAACGTTTTAAACTATAAATATGCAACTAAATATCTAGTACGAAACGTGTTACACCTGTTAACTAATTATTTTCTTTTAGGAATCGCACACAAACAACTGAATTACCATCACCACCAGGTTATAGCCAGTCCACCAATGCGAGCTACACGGAAACATCCAGAGATACTGATTCTAATTTACTTCTCATCAAAAAGTTGTGGGACGTTGCCCTGGGCCCTCTCAAGCAAGTGCCAATGAATTTGTTCATAATGTACATGGCTGGGAACTCCATATCTATTTTTCCTATTATGATGGTTGGTATGCTGATTGTTCGACCTGTGAAAGCTTTATTTACTACCCAGAGCACATTCAAGATGGTTGAAGGCACTCAAGCAACAGGGCAGAAATTTGTGTACTTTATTGGAAACATTGTCAATATTTTACTTGCGCTTTACAAATGCCAAAGTATGGGACTACTGCCCACACATTCGAGTGACTGGTTAGCTTTTGAAGAACCTCAAACTAGAGTGGAGCATATTGGAGGGGGCCTATCACTTATATAAATAGGAATAGTAATTTAAACACTTGTATTTATTGCTAACTTTATTTAGTTTATCATTGTATAGAACTACTTAAAATATTTACAATAAAGTAACTAAATGAGAAATGTAGTTTTAACACGCATTATCCTAGCCATCAGTCATCTTCATTTATCCTTTTTGTCACCGATATCTGCTAGTTTGCTGTTCACAAAAGCTTGGGCCTTCGCAAATAATACCGAAGGGTCTTCAACTTTGTCTATCTGTTTAAAAACAGAAAAAGAATAGTTAAGTAAAATTAGCTTAATTAATACAAGTAATTCATAATTTGATCAAGGAGATCATTTATATTCCTGGTTCAAGCAATATAAAATAATATTCTTGTTTCATGATAAATACAAAGAAATGCTTTGCATTTAGTATTTGATGTTATTTTTTAGTGCTATATTAAATCGAGTTTAAGAGGTACAGTTAAGGATCAAAAGTGCAGTCACACTCTACCAAAACAGCAGTGGCAATTTTTTTTTAGGCAGAAGTAGGTTAGGTTAAGACGGGCTGGTGTCCGCAACTCCACGTCTAAGCGCGTATTTTGCGTACGGTTTCAAATTTCACTGTTAGTAGGTATAATCTATATTTTAAATCTATGCAATATATTAAACCAGTTGTGGATAATTTAAGTTCTTCTACAAAAACTAGCCATTTAAATTTTGAGAGAATATGTCTGCAAATTTGACGCTTGACTGTACATAAAATCTAGTAAGTAAATTCAAACACTAAATCAAAACAAATAACAAAATAAAGTGGATCTAGATGGCCCAGAAATATTCTTACATAATAATAATCGAGTTACACAATAATTAACAATCTATTGTGCTATTTTTATGCATTTTCATAAAAGAAGGATGGTATGAATATACTGTTGATCTTGACTTTCTCACAATTGTATTTAAATACCAAATATAAAATAAAAAATAAATGCTAACCAGGTTTTTTTGTTTGTTGCCTTGTCACATTCCTCATTTGCTTTCTTACAAAGGCCCTGCAGGGTACCCTGCATCAAGTAGAAATAGTATGGGTATATAAAATCTTACATGATATTCTTTATATGTAGATAGAAATGTGACAGAGCAAAAGAGGCCATACATTATTGAAAAATACCTACATTTATTTGAACCAGGAATAATGTTAAGTTAGTGCCTTTATTTTTGATGAGGACAGAAGGTTTGTTAGTTATGGTGCAAATATTTAAAATGACCAATCAATTGTGTAGGCCTCCTTTGCAAGACATGGAGTTTTATGAATGAATAACATGATAACTTCAAAAAACATTGTTTTATTTCTGTTACCTTATAGTTTTGAGCCACATAGACTCCTGTGTAAACACCTGCACCAAATATTACCTAGAAAATAATTATAAGTAAGTACTCTTTTTAGTTTCTTAATGTTGTTCTTATTTACTATAGTGTTCAGCCACATAGTTTCCTGTATAAACACCCATACCAAATATTCCCTAAAAAAAAAATAAGTAAGTAATTACAATTAATAGCTTTTTAATTACTTTCTTCTTTAGAATATTGAGTTATTTTCTCTTACACCAGTTTTTAACAGTTTATAGACACAGCCCATGACTGTTTGTTTGTGATTCCTGGCAGATAGGAGTCCTGTCATGACCTGGACATACTCGCAACTCTTCAAGAAACATTGGCTTTTCTTAGCAGTTATTTTCTGTTTATTTTGTAAATAAGTTAGCAATTTATTGTATTCATTTTATATAAAATTGAACTGTCAATTTGACATTCTAATTCCAAATGTTATGTTGACTTCGGTAAGTCACTGTAACTTGCAAATATTTAAAAGGCCAAAATTATTATTTATGGTTAGGGAGATGAAATTAAAAAAGGTTTAAGTATTGTTTGCAATCTATCAAATTTAAGGTGTTTATTGTTAAATCTAAATTCTTTTATAATGTATTTGTTCCTAATAGTGCTACATAGCACACAATTTCTTCTGCTGTTACTTTTTACTATTCTAATCATTTAACCTTTCGTATGTTTAAGACAAAGATCCACACGAGACAATGGCTTTTCTATTATTTTGGTAATTACGGGCATACAACCGACCGGCCAAATTAATTCATCTACATACAAAAGCAATCCGTCTGTAGGTAAGCTTCAGACAAATAAAATAATGAAAGACAATGAAGAAACAGATGCTGTAACCATTCTTAATAGCTGGCTCCCATTAAATTGGCATATGCACAAGAAAATGGTGATGGCAGTGAGTGATGATGAATGTCTTTGATAGATTATAGGTATATTATTGTCATAGATCAGCAAACCTGAAACACAGGTTTAAGAAAAACGATAAATAATGGAAACAGGAATTTCAATATCAAAAGATTCAAAATATATACATTTTTTGTTTCGTAAGATGAAGACTTTTTAGCTAACTACCACGGTCTTTGTAAGTTATTTGCAGAATCATTGTCGCATCATTATTTATTTTTATACATAATACGGACCGCCAAAAAATATTTTAAATTTTTATCTTACCACTGCTTTGATCATTTTTATAATCATTAATTATATTTTTCTCCTTCGTAGCTTTGTAATAATAGTTCTGGTAAATTTAGGAAAACACTTTTCTCTTATTTCACGTGGAAAGAAAGGATTTTCGCCAAACTTTACGCAGACTTTTTCTTTCTTTGTGTGAACGACAGTTGACAATGACAACTTCACAATGACATTGACATTTGTTCCTTTTTTTTTTTTTTTTAGTTTGTTCCTAACGGAACAGGCTAAGGTCTGAGACCATGCTGCCTAGTCATCAGTATTTGTATTCTTTAGTATGCATTAGAACGCGGATGCAACACATTCTAATGTTTCTTGGAGCATTTGGCAGCAAATTGCATCGAGTCAGCCTTCCCAGTAAGCTTTGCAGAGGTAGTCAATACTACAATAAAATACTCCGCTCCACTATCCCGAGATCGCTTCTGTTAACGTTTTTACATATTGTCAATTGCGTAGACAGTTGAGACACAAAACTACACCAATTTTATATCACAATATCCACTATAAATCAATTTGCAAATAATATTAACAGCCGCTGAACTGCACTCGAGAAAATCCCGCCAAAAACTCTGACATTTGTTCCCACACAGCTGAGCTGAGTGTTGTAGTGGTTAGAGTGGGATGCTGAAGTTCAATCGAGTTATCGACTATGAATTATTTCAATTAATATACTAGACTAGATTATTATAATAGACATTTTCAGACTTACCAAACGAACACTAACAAATTGGAATCACTGATGGGTTTCACTCGTTCGTCAGTTAGTATGTAGTCGCATGCTAAGATTCCACCGCTAATATTTTTTTAAATAATTTATAGGTTCGCGCTTGACCACTATGTCACCTGAGTAAGCGATGATGTGGTCTACGGTGAAGCACGCTTGCCTAAATGTAAACTATTCTGTTGTTATTCAATTGACCAATAACATGCGAGATGAAAGACGCGAATGTAATTTCCGTCTATGTGATTAGTCTATTGATGGCGGGCAAACCCTTTTCATTCTCTTACGCAGTTAGGCTGCAGTACTCCATGCATGATCGAACTTGCGCTTGATACAACTTGAGCAGCTGTTCCGGCGTGAAGAGCCGTCTCACCTTTGCAAGTATCCCCAACATATTGGCAGCCAGCTGAGTCTTTGTCTCGATTTCTGGGCCAAAATTGAGGGTCGATGTCACCGTAACGCCAAGAAGCTCAAGATGGTCCGTTATCGGCACAGTTATATCTCGGAAAGAAATAGCCGAGTGTAATTGGCTCTTTTCAGGCGGATAAAAGGCTCACCTAGGTTTTAGCAGCATTGAACTTGACCAGATTGGCATCGCCCCATTCGGGGACTGCCTCCAACGACGAGCTCAGACGGTTCACTATGAGCCTCAAGAAGAGAGCGGATCTGAAACCAAGTAGCCCGTGTGTTGGAGGTGGCGTAAGGCGTGGGCGTCGTGGGCCACCGACTACGGCCTCGCGGTTAGAGGAGCCTAGCGTGTTCGTAGTCGCAGCGAAAAAATGTCGAATATCTTAATTTCAGTTTAGCAGATAGTTAGTGTATGACGTCGTGTAATTGTGTATGGTAACTACAAATTTGTGTATCCAACCATTGGGGAGCTAATCAATAAAAACTGTTTCCGCTGGAACTACGTCATCCCAGCGGAACTTTTTTTTTCCTATGCACGTAGAAGAAAAAAAAGACATCCAATAATTAGTTTGTAACGAGAGCTAAATGTGTATGCTTGAATGAAATTTGTGTGACATAAAACTGCGGCAATAATCAAGTTTCCGCTGCGCTGACGTTTGGCAATTTGATGAAAATTATATAAAACGGCTTAGTGCAGAGTTAATTTTTTTTACGTACGTTGCTTTGAATTTGTGTGCAATGATTGTTAACACAGAATTAGAAAAAAACATACCGTTCAGAAGATATACACGTAAAAGTAAAATAAGGTTATTAGGTCCAAGAACTTAAAATAGGAACACTAGAGCATAACTTATAACTTTTATTTGTATCTTTTAAGGGACTACAATGCCTTGCCAAGTTTCATTTATGTGGTCTTAGTAATTAATGAGCAATGGCATAATTTACTACGGCTTGAGTACTATATTGTATGACATCCGATTGCAGGACTTTTTAATGGAAAAGCAAAATATAACTTATTCCGATGATTAGTTTATTAATGCAACTATTCACATCTAAAATTTCAGCTTTATACACTAAATAATTAAAGAGATATAATAAAAATACCAAAACAACCGAAATACATGGATAAACCGACCAAGTTTGAATGGCTACAAAAAAGCGGCCGTGCAGTATAAAGAGCTAACGTTCTAAAATTTCCAGTGTTGTACCATTATTGGACTGGTACAGCTGTGCACACAAGTTTTGAACAATTAACTAATACTAGTATACCATTTTTTTATAATTTTGGAGTGCACTTGTCATTACTTCATATTGACGATTCATTGTGTTTTTTGTGTACATCTTTCGTTGGAGGTCCTGAATAAATAAATAAAATAATAATTTTCGTGATAAAAATAGTAGGTCACTTGATTTTTAACCGACTTTCCAAAAAGGAGGAGGTTCTATGGTTGGCAGTATATGTATGTACTGATTTCTCAGTCAATTGTGGACCGATTTTGAAGATTATTTTTGTTTGAAAGAGTAGGTTCCTGAATTGGTCCCATTTAAATTTGGCGAAGATCTGATAAAGAACTTCGAAGATATATAACAGAACACTTAAATAAACAACAGCAAATCTCTCGGGATTGCTGCAATTGCATTGCATGGCACACTCTCATTTCGGGTTTTTCATCGTCATTTATTCGGTTAATCTATTCCGGCATAACTTTGGGCATTGTGAGTACCTTGCTATAGAACTTGCTCATTAAATTATTTACCATAAAAATACAATTGGCTTTCAAATAAAAACAGTACAAAGTGAAACATAACTTCAATTTCGGAAGTTGGTGTCAAAAAACGAAGAAACAAAACAGAAACACCGACTGCCGAAATTGAAGTAATTTTTCACTTTTTAGTGTTTTTATTAGTAAGTCGGTTGTATTTTTATGTAACAAAGTTTTTTTTTCTTACTTTCAAAATTATTTGCATCTGTAACAAATGCATTTATTTACCAGTACTTATATTACAAAAATTTATTACTGTAGGTAATTATTATGTCCTTAATATTAAGCTAGTAATAATTTAAAAAAAAACTTACACCAGTAGTCATTTCAAATGTCGAATTTAAAAAGTTAACGGTATACTATGGAATAATTTAAAGTAGGTAGGTATTTTCTTGGCACGCGCTTCCTCTTCTTTTTTGTTTATCAGTCACAACCAACTCCCTAAAATTTACATAGTAGAACTTAAGATTTACAATCTATATGGGCTTCAGTAGGTAATATATTTTTATTTATATATAATAAAAAAACTGATTCATTATATCAATGTTTTTAACAATCTCGGGACACTGGGGTCCCGAAGCATTGAAAGGCGTGCCAGGGGCCCAAGCTAACTCGCAGAGGCCCTGTTAACTATGTATCATGGTATGTGACACCAAACGATGATTATTCGTAGATGCACTACGTAAGAGCACCCAAGGACAGTCCCCGGTTGGTGCAGGACTATTGTTAATATGGAGACAAAGATATTGGGCTATGGGTTTGGCAGGTTTAGTGGATCGATTGCCTAAAACTATAGAATGACTATTAGCCCCTGACTGACCACTGTTGAATTACACGGCTATAAAATGGCAGGGGGTGACTTGCACACTCAATTAATGGACGAGGGACTTTTTAGTACTTGAGTGGCGTACGGCCATGGGGGCAAACATATCTGGAGGTGCTTGAAGAGTGGAGAGGTATACCAAGGCTATCAGTTCAATCCCGGAAATACGGTAAAGATCCCTACCAGCATCATCCAGTAAGATTATACTTCTTCCCACCGAGAACTTTTGCTCTTGTGAATCTTCATTCAAGCCAACCAATTAAGGCAAACGAGAGATGGGAGCTCTGTTCCCCATCAGTGTTCTTTCCGGCCGGTCAATAAAGGCAAGCGGAAGATGAGGGTCAACTGACAAGACTTCTCCCAGGAGATCTGGTACGTGGGGCCGCCACTGCCCAGCAGCTTACCACAAAGCTGCCCTGCGGACCTATCTCTGTTATTATTACTTTGTTAATAATATTGTTTTTTTTTAAGTATTATATTAACATTAACTAATAAATACTTTTAAGAATACAAAGTTAATGCAGTTGTTTTATTTTCTGCTAAACTATTGTGTACGCACCTGTACGAAACTATTAAACACAATAACGAGCTATACTGGAAATTTTAGAACGTTAGCTCTTTATACTGCACGGCCGCTTTTTTGTAGCCATTCAAACTTGGTCGGTTTATCCATGTATTGAGCTTGTTCTGGTATTTTTATTATATCTCTTTAATTATTTAGTGTATTGAGCTGAAATTTTAGATGTGAATAGTTGCATTAATAAACTAATCATCGGAATAAGTTATATTTTGCTTTTCCATTAAAAGTCCTGCAATCGGATGTCATACAATATAGTACTCAAGCCGTAGTAAATTATGCCATTGCTCATTAATTACTAAGACCACATAAATGAAACTTGGCAAGGCATTGTAGTCCCTTAAAAGATACAAATAAAAGTGATAAGTTATGCTCTAGTGTTCCTATTTTAAGTTCTTGGACCTAATAACCTTATTTTACTTTTACGTGTATATCTTCTGAACGGTATGTTTTTTTCTAATTCTGTGTTAACAATCATTGCACACAAATTCAAAGCAACGTACGTAAAAAAAATTAACTCTGCACTAAGCCGTTTTATATAATTTTCATCAAATTGCCAAACGTCAGCGCAGCGGAAACTTGATTATTGCCGCAGTTTTATGTCACACAAATTTCATTCAAGCATACACATTTAGCTCTCGTTACAAACTAATTATTGGACGTCTTTTTTTTCTTCTACGTGCATAGGAAAAAAAAAGTTCCGCTGGGATGACGTAGTTCCAGCGGAAACAGTTTTTATTGATTAGCTCCTCAATAGTTGGATACACAAATTTGTAGTTACCATACACAATTACACGACGTCATACACTAACTATCTGCTAAACTGAAATTAAGATATTCGACATTTTTCCGCTGCGACTACGGACACGAGCCTAGCGCCTCAAAAAGACATTGCTAGATTTTTCCTGCGACTGAGTCTGCGTAGCATTAGTACTTCGAATAAACATAATGTTGTAGGTGTGTGGGCCACCTAACATATGGGTTCACTATACAAACTTCCACTCCCATTAATTAATGATTGCCGGGATATAAACTATCCTATGACCTTTAAATTACTTGACTTAATGTCCTATGTGCACTGGATGGGGCAGAGGGCGTCCACTATGGTCCTCCATCGCGATCGGTTTTGAGCTTCACAATTGCCAACACGGTGCGACGCCAGGTTTGACGGGGACGCGGCCACGCTTTCTTTTGTCTTGGGGATTTCAATCCAGCGCTTGCTTGGGTAAATGATCAGAATCCCTTCGCAGCGTGTGGCCAATCCAACTGCATTTGCTTGATCTGGCGGTCAATTGGGCTCTCGTGGAATTTCTCCAACAGCTCGCAAATGCAACAACGACAAGCTGACATGACGCGCCCGAGGTAAGTAAACTTGTGGACGCGTGCCACTGCCTCTGTGTCCATCAGCAACGGTGAAGTATTCTTTACACCAGATCTCATCTCTTGGGTCTTCCGGATGTTTATTTTTAATCCCATTTCTGCCGCTGATGACTTAAATCTTTAAATTTTGCTTGCATGTCAGCGTGGGTATGACTCTACTTCGTCGTCTTCTAAGACGTGTATAACACGCTATCCCGCGGCGCTGGTTGTCGAAAATGCGAAGCAAAATCCCGTCGAGAACGACTAGAAAGAGGAGCGGTGAAAGGAGGCAGCCTTGGCGGACACCTGAGTGTAGGTACTGCTACGAGTATATCAACCGAGATGAGGCCGTCGTTTCTTCTTCTTTTTTGTTAAACACTCCAAGAGACGGACATTGTTCGGTGGCACTCCGATGTCCAGTAGGCGGGACCAGATGCTGGACAACTTTAGCGTATCAAATGCCTTTTTAACCGACTTCAAAAAAAGAAGGAGGTTCTCAATTCGTCGGAATCTTTTTTTTATTTATTTTTTTATGTTTGTTCCCCGATTACACAAAGACGCCTGGACCGATTTCAAAAATTCTTCTTTTGTTTGAAAGGGTATACTTCCTAGTTAGTCCCATAATCATCAGGTCAGCATCTGATGATGGAATCCTAGAGAAATCGATGGCAATCCTCAAATATTATAGGCAAACATATGACGATGTTGGCATTTTCATCAACAAAGCAATCATTTGCACTCACAAAGTAGGTATAATTTGGTGAAGTGGAACTGATGAAGAAGACCACAGATGGCCACTAAATGCTAAATATGTCACGGGCATGAGATATCTCGAATAGTTAACCGACTATAATGAAGCAATTATTTATAAATAAATGGTACTGATTAAAATGGCACAATCGAACTGATCTGATGATGAAGCCGCAAGGTAGGCACCTTTATTTTCCGAAGTCGGTGTCGAAAAACGGGAAACAATGGGTAGGTACAAAAAACACCGACTTCGGAAAAGAAATTTATTTTTTGTCTTTGTAGTTTTTTGTTCTGGAAGTCGATTTGATTTTTTCTTAAAAAGTTTTTTCAAAATCGACAAAGTTGAGATAGATCTCCCACTGCCATTCTGATGGCTGTTCTAGAATGATACGGAGAGTGTTGATCTGATCCGGTCCGAGCGGAAACCAGCCTGCTGTTTGCGTAGGAGAGGATCCACGGCCTTTGATAACCTATCCAGGATAATCTTGCAGAAAACCTTCGAGTGAACTGAGAGCAACGTAATATTTCTCCAGTTATCGCATTGACTAAGATCTGCCTTCTTGGGTTCAGTTATCAAAATACCCTTGTTCCATTCGTCCGGAAGGTCCTCGGTGGACCATATCCTCTCAATGAGAGGCGTCAGAAGGTCGACGGCGGAGGATGAGTCAGCTTGTAGAATTGCCGATATTATCAGGTCGAGTCCTGGTAAAGCACCCCGCATGTCTGTCTTCAAAGAGAGGAATGTTCTTGCAACTACGAAAGCTAACGGTGGTTCCGTGTCGATATCGAGAGGCTGGGATAGTGTAGAACTGACATGCAGCGCGTCAGGTGTTGATGTTGCTGACAAACGCAAGATCTCCTCAAAGTAATCATGCCAGCATAGGAGATGCCCTTCCGACGTATCTATGAGCTGACCGTCTTTAGACGGATTTGAGCGGCTTCTTCATATACTTGCTGTTACCTGTCAGGGTTTCGGTAGCTTTATATAATTCCTTCAGGTTACCGGTGTTTGCAGCTTGTTAAGCACGATCAGCAATATCATTAGCCCACTGCCTCCTACTTTGCGGGGGTTGCGTCTCGTATCATATATAGTTATTTGGTATATTTTCATTTCAATATAATAAACGTGAGTTATACCAACTGTTGATATAATTTCTTTAGATATAACATTTATACTCTAAAACTTATTTCGTATAACTTTATTGGATACAACGTTTATATAAACGAAAATCATTAGGCCTATCGTTTAAAATATTTAATATTGATACCACCTATAAGGTTATCACTCCGATTCAAAGCAATCCGACTCTGATGGTCATGCTGCATGCATGGTGTATGCTTGTTTGCATGTTTTTTTAAGGGAAATAAAAGCCATATATGTCACAATCAACTGTTTTATAATGATTCATGCTTCGATTGATTGACGTTGGACGCAGGCGTTTTATCATATTAGACTAAATAGGTTTTATGTCTTTTGAGTGGTATATCAAACGATTTTATATTCAATGTATGTTATGTGATGTTATGCTTATAAAAATTAGTTACTTTAAAATTATATCTATCCTTTATATTATCTGATCATTATATCAAATAAAATTATAGATTCAGTTGATAACTATATCTTGTCAATATTAGAGGTTTTGTAATTATATCATATATTACTTACCCCTTTGCGGGTGCTGCGATAGTTTTTTTCGCGTTTCTGATGCTATTGCATATAATGGTCGGCTCGCATTGCGTCATTACGGGTCTCAAGCAGTCTCAGACGAAGGTTTCTTCTGTCTTCGATCAGACTCCAAGTGTGCCGTGACATCCAGTCTTCGCGAGAATGAGTTGGTTTGTGACCTAGAACGACGGAGCTGGTTTCTGTATAGGCCACTTTGATGAGCCTCCACTCCTCGTCCTCGACGTTTAGGTAACTCGAGTTGAAACGTTTTATGGATACCCGGCTCACGCAGTTTGCTCACGTCGAACCTTCTTCCGATCTTGCCTGGTCATCCAGCCGCACGGGCTACTGCAACCTTAAACCAGACTTCAGCAACAACAACTACAGATGATGGTCGCTATCAATATCGGCGCCCCTGCGGTTTCGGACATCGAGCAATGATGAACGCCATTTGGTGCTAATGGCAAGGTGGTCAATCTGGTTCATGGGGACTCCATCGAGTGAGTTCCACGTGTACTTGCGGTAGTCGCCATGTATAAATAATGGTCACAATGGTCAGGTCGTGGTTCTGGCAAAACTCGACAATTCGCTCTCTGTTCTCATTACAAACTCCAAGCCACTCATTGTACCCATGTGCCACTCGCGGTTTGTGTTAACGCTCCCAATCTTTGCATTCAGGTCCCCCATGACGCTGACGATATCTTGTTTGTTGCTTCTTAGGGTGCCGTTTGGGGGCGTTGTAGAAATCGTCTTTGGTATCCTCTGGTGATGCTGTTGGGGCGTAGCATTCTGCCGGGCTCTCGAGTAAAAACGGGCGTACATGATTCGGTCTGAGATCGGTTTCCAGACCAGGTTTTCTTCGTTGTATTTGAAACGACGCCCCACGCTGTACTCGAGCACATCTGCCTCACTTTCTTTACTAGAATACAGCAAAGTCAAGCCCCTGGACCTTTTCAACATACTGGCTAGGGCTCTGCTTGTTATGGTACTCCGCCACGAGTACAGCAGAAGGTATTTTTGGTATTTTATAGGTAATGCTGTTTTCACCAACAGCGATTCCCAAATATACCCAACCTTCTCTCCCCTATGACCTTTCCAGGGATCAGTGATCGGTTCAGCGGTTTAACCGGTTGTGTGCCGTAATTACCGAAACAATAAAAAAGTTATTGTGTTTCGCGTGGATCCACGATTCAGGCACTCAAGGAGTGAAGCATGATAAGCTAATAGACACACAGACTTACTTTCAGATTTATAATATGTATTATTATGGATTCAAGTATTATCCTATCCGAGGCGGGATGCTAAAATCTTCGAACTTAATTTACTGGCTACCTGAATTCTCTTAGTGCTAAATATTTTCTGGATGAGAAGTCAAATTTACCTACACCAATATCGGTATAAACTTATACTTGAAAATAAGCCAAGATAATCGAATGTGTGTCTCTAAAAGTTTTTGTATTCGACAACAAACCCGGTGACACCGAAGGTATGTACTGGCAAAGTCTGGCAAACGGCATAGCCTAGAGTAAGAAGTCCTATTCTCTTGTCAGACCAAATCCATTCCTCTTTGAACATTAAAGCTGCAGAAGCCGTGCATGTAGCCGAAAGCAAATGGAGAAACATAATCAGGGAAATATATTTAAACCATGCTGTGATCTCGAGACCATTTGGAGGCTCATTCATTGTGCGCACAGCTAAGGAGTGGAACACCCTTCCGGAGTCTTTGTTCCCTGATAGCTACAACCTTGGGGTCTTTAAGTCAAGAGTGAATAGGTTTCTTCTAGGCAAGCGTGCTTCACCTAGACCACAACGAGATAGTGGTCAATAGCGAGCCTACATATTATTAAAAAAAACCTGCTAAGTGCGAGTCGGACTCGCGCACGAAGGGTTCTGTACCATTATCGCAAAAAACGGCCAAAAAATCACGTTTGTTGTATGGGGCCCCCACATTTATTTTATTCTGTTTTTAGTATTTGTTGTTATAGCGGCAACAGAAATAGATACACTCGCGCATGAAGGGTTCCGTACCATTGTCACCTTCTGTTGCTGAGTCTTTGCTAAAAGAAAATGTTAACGTTTGCGATTCAGAATTTCTTTTTGAACATATTACTTGTAAAGACATAATTAAAACCTTTCACACTTTAAATGTTAAAAAGACTGCAGATCTGTGGGGTCATTCTGTAGAAGTTGCTAAGTCTATTATTGACATTGTCGCGCCTAGTTTAGCTATTATCTTTAATAATTGTATCGACTGTGGGGAGTTTCCCGACCTTATGAAAAATAGTAAAATAATACCTTTGTTTAAATCAGGTAGTACATCAAACCCTACAAATTATAGACCTATTTCAGTACTACCTACGTTTAGCAAAATATTTGAGAAATTAATTTTAGAGCAATTGCAAAGATTTTTTAATAAACATAAATTATTACATACCAAGCAGTTCGGTTTTACAAGGGGTCGTTCAACTACTGATGTTGAACTTTTAGGACATATTTATAATGCATGGGAAGATAAGTGCGATGCCTTGGGAATCTTTTGTGATTTGTCCAAGGCATTTGATTGTGTTTTTCATGAAACGCTAATCAGGAAACTCCGCCACTACGGGATCCGGAACAGCGCTCTGGATCTTCTTACTTCATATTTGAGTAATAGGATTCAGACCGTTGACGTTAATGGAAAAAGATCTCCTGGATCTATGGTAACAATGGGAGTCCCACAGGTCTCGATTCTTGGTCCTTTCTTGTTTCTTATTTATATTAATGACTTGCCTTACCTCATAAAGGATAACCATGATATAGTGTTGTTTGCGGATGATACTTCACTTTTGTTTAAACTTAAACGTCAGCAGCTGGTTACTGACGATGTAAATAGCGCAATCTCAAAAGTAGTTCACTGGTTCAATGTTAATAATTTACTTCTTAATGAAAAAAAAACCAAATGCATTAAGTTTACCCTACCTCACGTTAGGCAGGTGAAAACCGATGTGTTGATAAAGGGCGAAGAACTGAATCCTGAAAATAGCACAGTATTCTTAGGCTTAACTTTGGATGCTAAGCTTCAGTGGGGCCCACATATAGATAAATTGTCAAAGAAGCTAAGCTCCGCAGCATATGCTGTTAGAAAAATTCGTAATTTAACTGACATAGAGACAGCCCGTTTAGTATACTTTAGCTATTTTCATAGTGTAATGTCGTACGGTATTCTGTTGTGGGGAAATGCCGCCGACATCCAGACTATCTTTGTTTTGCAGAAAAGAGCTGTTCGGTCAATTTATAAATTAAGCCCAAGACACTCTCTCAGAGAGAAATTTAAGGAGATTAATGTAATGACTGTGCCTTCTCAGTATATTTATGAAAATCTTTTATATGCCCATAAAAATATAAAATTGTTTAAAAAATACAGTGATATCCATAACATAAATACTAGGAATAAACACAAATTTGTAGTACCTACAACAAGGCTCAACAAAATAGGTGGCTCGTTTAGATGTCTATGTGTACGCTTTTATAATAAGCTTCCAAGCCACGTACAACATCTAAGTCTTAATAAATTCAAATCTTTTATTAAACGTAAGTTGTGCCAGAAAGCGTTTTATACAACTAAAGATTACCTTGAAGACAAAAAGGCTTGGGATTGAGCTGCTCCAGTTAATTTTGTTTTTTTTATTATATTTTGCACCGTGAATTTTGTTGTTGTATTTTTGGTTTTCTTGCAATGACAAGAATATTTACTTTTTAAAGTATTATATTATTTTATATTAATTATTGTGAGTGTGAAGACTATGTGGATGATTCTTTTTTATTTTAATTTAAATTTATCTTAGTTTTTAATCATGGTCTGGCAGTTTGAGTAGTTTATGCGGCCTACCCGAATGTCCTTTCTTTGGTATTGTTCGTCGAATCGTTGAGCTCCTTAAAGTCTGAGTTGAGCTGCTCGGTTATTGACAAATGCGTGCACTGACTGGACAGGTCCACTCAATCTGACTGGTTCTTTCCTCAAAAGACCATTTCAGACATCAGTCTACATGGTCTTCACATGATCTAACCAATATTTTGTCTGGACTTTAAAAGAGACTGTGACCTCTGAGTTTGTTTCGGCCTTTCTTCTCAGAGTAGTCAGATAGGAAACGCCGACCTCATCTAGTTTTAAAAAATATGTTTGACATGTAAAAGTGTTTGTATAAACCAACTTACAGAAATAAAATCATTTATCATTTATAAACGCAAAAAACGACAAAAAAATCACGTTTGTTGTATGGGAGCCCCACTTAAATATTTATTTTATTCAGTTTTTAATATTTTTTGTTATAGCGGCAACAGGAATACATCATCTGTGAAAATTTCAACTATCTAGCTATAACAGTTCATGAGATAAAGCCTGGTGACACACAGACAGACGGACAGTGGAGTCTTAGGAGGAGTTCCCTCGATTTCTCTAGGATCCCATGATCAGCGACATCTTGTAGGGACATTTGTGCCGCCACATACACACGCCGCCACATGAAATATTTAAGTGGAGCTCCCATACAACAAACGTGATTTTTTTGCCGTTTTTTGCGATTATGGTACGGAACCCTACGTGCGCGAGACTGACTCGCATTTGGCCGGTTTTTGAAGTCTGTCTATAATTGGTGTAGTTTTGTGTCTCAACTGTCTACGCAACTGGACAATATGTGAAATCATTGACAGAAGCGATCTCGGGATAGACGAGCGGAGAATTTTATTTTGGTATTGACTACCTTCGCAAAGCTTGCTAGGAAGAAGTGAATTCATTGAGACAAACAATGATGCGCAAGGGTAAGGAAGATCCTAGCCACAGACCAGGACCGAACTCTTGGCGCATTGAAAAAATCCGACAACTCGTACACACTAAATGACTATGAAACCAGTAAGGTCCTCCTTGAAACGCACTTCCTAAACTGTAAAATCCTGGAGGACAGGACGTTGGAGGCTGAACCCGAATGGACCCCAACGGATATAGTAACAGAAGAACGATTAAAGTGGGCTATCAACACTTTTCAGACTTACAAATCGGCAGGGTTGAACGGCATCTTCCTAGCCCTTCTGCAGTGGAGGTAGATTATCTTACTCCATGGCTGGTGGAGATCTATCGGGCCTGCATATCACTTAGATACTTCTTCTCCGCAAAGGACTCGATACAATTTGCTGCCTAATACTCCATAAAAAACATTGGAATCTGTTACATCCGCATTCTAATGCATACTAAAGAATTCAAGAAGAATATTATGCACTAGAATATTATTTTTTTGTTTGAAAGAATATGTTCCCGAATTGGACCCGTTTCAATTTGGTGATAATCTGATGAGATATACAACAGAACTCTTCAATGAATGACGGCAAATCTCTCGGGATTGCTGCAATCGCATGTCTATTTATTGTTTACACCATTTCATAAGATAACATCACGCTAGAACGGTCTAAAGGGGTACTCAGATGTGTACTGTTCACCCTATTACATTCTCATTTCACCGGTTATGTTCAAGTTTCATGTTATTCGGGTAATCTATTCTGGCATCACTTTGGGCATTATAAGTACCTTAGGTACTGTAGGTCTTACCCATTATGTACCACAACTAGAAAGTGAAAAATAAAACACTTTTTTACAAAAAAATACAACAGACTTCCAAATAAAAACAAACATCAATTTCGGAAATCGGTGTTCTTGTTTCTTCGTTTTTTTACACCGATTCGGAAATTGAAATTATATTTCACTTTGTAGTGTTTTTATTTGGAAGTCGGTTGTATTTTTTTGTAAAAAAATGATTTTATTTTTCACTTTTTAGTTGTGGTACATATCTGATATGATGAGGTGGTCATGCAAATAAGAACCGCGTGGGTCCAGAAAAGCGCAGAACCCACGCGGTTCCCGTCGTGTCTGAATGCACTCTTATGGATCACTGGATTATTAGCTTTAATCCGTCGGATTGTGATAGAAAGTGTGTAACGCCATTGGGATACTGTGTTCAGTAAATAAAAAAGTATCATCAGACAGTGTCGAATAAAATAAAAAACCGGCCAAGTGCGAGTCGGACTCGCGCACGAATGGTTCCGTACTAGGTAAATTGCGGTTTACGATTTATGACGTATTAAAAAAAATACTACTTACTAGATCTCGTTCAAACCAATTTTGGGTGGCAGTCTATATGGTAGTACATCATATTTTTTTTTTGTTTTATCATTCTCTTATTTTAGAAGTTACAGGGGGGGGACACACATTTTACCACTTTGGAAGTGTCTCTCGCGCAAACTATTCAGTTTAGAAAAAAATGATATTAGAAACCTCAATATCATTTTTGAAGACCTATCCAAAGATACCCCACAAGTATGGGAAGAGCAAAAAAAATTTTTTGGCTTTAGTTCTAAGTATGGGGAACACCCAAAATTTATTGTTTTTTTTCTATTTTTGTGTGAAAATCTTAATGCAGTTCAAAGAATACATCTACTTACCAAGTTTCAACAGCATAGTTCTTATAGTTTCGGAAAAAAGTGGCTGTGACATACGGACGGACAGGCAGCCAGACATGACGTATCCATAAGGGTTCCGTTTTTGCCATTTGGCTACGGAACCCTAAAAAGAAAAAACAATGCGATTCCATTTATATCTATTCAATCTACTTACAAGGGTAATAAAACAAGGTACTTAGTGAAAATTTCGTATACACTTAATTATTATTATGACATCACATTAAAAAATAATACTTCTATTTACAAGAAATCAAATAAAAGTTGATTACAAGATAACAACACTGTAATGGGCTTGTTGAATTGTTTTATTTATCGGTAAATAAATACTATCTTAATACACTTTTAAATATTGGATTACTGACTCCTATTGCTTTTACGCTCCTAACGCACGAAACCAACTGCGCATGAAATACACTGCGTATTTCATGCGCAGTTGGTCTCTTCTTTCATTTCCGCACTCGTGTGGAAAAGCGCAGACAAATCTAAGTCAAGTTTCATTAGTCAGCATTATTATAGAATAATTATTTTTTTACGAAAAGGTAGCCTAGCCGTCTCACACCTTCTAATATTTTGTAGTTTTTTTACAGCTACCTTAGGTACCAGGTAGAGTATAAGAAAAAGAAAGAAAGAAATAAAAGTGTGTATGTTTTATATGTTACCCATTATTGTTTACAAATACCTAGGTACCAGGTAGTATATAAGAAAAAGAAAGAAAGAAAAGCGTTTGTGTTTTATTGTTACCTATCATTGTCCATAATTTTGGAGTATTCCCGTTTGAGCACCTATTTTTAGAGCACCAAAGGTATTCCAATTTGAGCACCAATCAATATAATAGCTTGGTGCTCAAAGGCGACGGGAAAAAAGGGAATGGGGAATAAAGTCAAATATTATTTATTGATCGCCTTTGAGCACCAAGCTATTATATTGATTAGTGCTCAAATGGGAATACCTTTGGTGCTCTAAGCATACGTGCTCTAAAAATAGGTGCTCAAACGGGAATACTTCATAATTTTTACCATAATATAAAATACTTTAATATATAAAATAATACTTAAGAATTTTCATAAATATACTTTATGTCTTATAATTATCTAGCTTGAGGCAAGGAATATGCATAGTTACTGTGAAGTATTTTCAAAGGTGGATGGTTGGTGATCAGCAGATTTATTTTAATAAAAGCTGCAGCGACTGCAGGCGGTAGCAGCAGGTGACGTATCGCTAGGTATAGTTCTTGGCCGCCCTGAAGTTGGCTTTCTGATGCGCTAGGCACGGATCGGTGCGGTTTTTGTATGAGATTTACTACTGCGCAGCCATTGTAGCTAGGGTTGCCAACCGTACTCTAAAATAGAGTATTGTACTCTATATCATGTAGGGGTACTCTATAAATTATAACATTAATAGAGTATGCCGAAATATTTTTTTTACACTATGTTTACTATTAAAAGTAAAAATAAATATAGACTTACAATGTTTGGAGTCATACAACCCATTTAAAAACCATAAAAAAATTGTTATGTGCTCAAAAAGTACGAAAAATTACTTTTTAATAATATAAAATGAATGATACTCTTTTTTGGAAGTCCGTACTCTTTATTTACATCCTTTGAAATCAAATATACTCTTCTAATAAAAGTTGGCAACCCTAATTGTAGCCAACTTCAGGGCGGCCAAGAAGTTTTGCGAGAACTATACGGAAGGTATAGGTATAGGTGTCGCGGCAACACGTCGCTGCTGTTGTTTACATAATCATACCTTTGGTCATCACTTTCAGAGGCATGTCTATCGTGTCATACTTATGGCTATTCTATATATTCTAATACATAAAAACAAAAGCTTAACTTACCAATAAAATCTACACTTACTTCCTAAACTTAATTCAAAACATAGTCATATTTAATTACTTAACTTTCGCATAATACTACACAAAATTTTAACAACCATGAGTACGAATTTTATCACATACATGTACCTACTGTTATCAAGTATTTGTGTTCACATAAATTACTTCTACTAACACACCAAATATTAAATGTTAAGGCTAGTCGAGCAGGGCACAATCCGCACGGCCATTATGTCACTTCATTTCGTGTCCCCAGCTTCCTTAGTCCACACTTTAGAATCTTTAGACACAGGATTCAATGATCCCACGTTTATAAGTATCTACCTATTACTAGCACATACGTCTAATAAGTATTCATAACCGAGCATTGTTTTTATTTGACTATTTTTTATTGTTCTGCATTTCTAAAAAGATATTGAATTGAGTCTTCATGTAGAGCTATCATTAACATTATAATTCCGCCCGCAAGTATTCCTAATATTGCTAGCAGTAAATTAATACTTTTACCATTGTTGTTTGCATTTATTTCAGGTACTAAATCTGCGAGTGCAATGTAAAAGAATGTCCCAGCTGTTGCGGCATAGATCCACTGGGACGCAGATTCATGATCTTCTGCAAGCCAGATGCCACCTGCCATGCCCATAAAACTGAGCACCGAGGAAAGTAGATTGTAATAAAGAGCGCGTCTGATGCTCATCCCGGAGCGCAGCAGCACGGCAAAGTCACCGAGCTCATGAGGGAGCTCGTGACAAAACACGGCCAATGCTGTTGCGAAACCAGTTACCGGATCTCCACTAAAGGCCGCTCCAATTGCCAGCCCATCTGTTAAATTGTGTAGTCCGTCTCCTACAATCACCATGAGCGCTGTCGAAGTCATCGGCCGCTCGACCGGTGGCGGCGGCGAGCCCGGCATCATCGCGCCGAGTTCTATAGGCTCGATTTGTTTGCTTGAATCTGTTTTCAATTCAGTAGACATTCCCGACTCGTGAGAATGAGCGTGACCACCATTTATCAATTGCATAATTGCTTCTACACTGTAGAAAAGCAAAATGGTGAGGAACGTGACGCTGCATTTTAACACAACTTCTGTTTCTTCTTGTGGAGCTGAAGGTGGTCCGTGCGACTTGAGTGCGTGCGGCAGGAGATGTAGGAGCGCGTCTCCGCACAATGTGCCGACTGCCACTGCCACCAGAAAATGTAGCACGTGGCTGAATATCGCCGATTTTAGCATTGGCACTATAGCTACTCCGAGCAGACCTGTAGCACTGATCACTAATATACTTAAGGTGGCGTATATCCAAGCTGAAAGAAGTAAAAAGTCCAAAATTAAAATTGTTGTCAGCATTTAATATTTAAAGGTAGCTGTAGTTGCTTCTTTTTAATTATTTTTATTTAGGGCTAAACAATTAAAAACAAAATAGTAGTTTATGCAATGGTCATATAATAGAGGTTAATAAAACACGAGCGTGGGTTTATCAGTTGAGGCGAAGCCGAATGTGATAATATTAACACGCGAGTGTGTGAAAACCTAATTATATGCGTTGCATACCCTATTTTATCTTCACTCATACAGTTGAAATAAAATAAAAGTGGAAACGGAAAAAAATATGCGGTATGGCGGGCAATTTCGATTCTCATGGCATCATAACTGCGCAGTGCGCGTATCCATAGACAGTGACACTAATTTTCTACAAAAGTCAATGAGCCCATAAGCGGCAATAAATTAAAAAGTAAAAGTGTGCTATAACAATTAAAGTTATTTTATGATGCAGTTGTTTGAAAATCGAAGGAAAAAGTTGCACTGTAATAGTTATTTTTTTAAAATTTTACCTCTCCACGAATATAAAGTACGTGTTTATACAATATTTTTTGAATTCATATTTGGAACATTACGTTGTAAGTAAAATACATTTTGAACTACTTACTCCAAAACCTGTCTAATTTTGGTGTCGGTGCTTCCGTTTTATAACATGATCTCTGGTCTAGCTGATACACCAGGGCGGGACACATTTCCAAGAAGGTTTTCGGTCGTATAGTTATGACACCCGGCGCCTCGTTCTCCATTCCATACACTTCCAAAATTTCCCTTGGAGATAGACATGACTTCTGCAGGATGGGCTCAGCTGAAACTGTTAAATTAAAGTTGTAGATAAAAACAGAAACTTCAATTAAGTTTAAGATAAAGTAGGTAAAACATATTACATAAAAATTGTTTTATAGCATTATTTTGTTAGAGAAATAGTGTTATAATAAGATTCTATTTTTAAATTTCGGTTTTGTGTTTATTAAGTATGCCAATATAAACTCGTTTTGAATTTTATAATTCGAATATTACGATATGAGAGTAGATAAATTATCTTTTTTCTATTACGATACAGGACAAATCCAAGAAGTTAATCACTAAGGAGATTCCATCTTTTTTTTTTGTAATGCCATTTTATAGTACCTATTATAAAAAGATTTGATTCCAATTTTAAATTGTCTATGACAATGCCCGCTTTAGACTTAGCACGCACTGCGATTTTTCTTCGCGCGAATTTTGTTTCCTTCTACCTGTTCATAGAGCTCAAAATATTCGGGTGAATAAAATTCGCGCCGTAGTGCGGTGGATTCTGTGGCAAAACACGGATTTCTTGCGGTATTATTTCCACACGATTTCTTTACCGCAATGCGAACAACTTCATACAATTCCATAGGTCGCAGAATGGGCGGAAAAAATCGCGCGAATAACCAAAAAAATCCATTCATACGTATTGCAAGTTTTGCTGTACTGAATTTCATGAGTTATTTAAATTATTGTTTAAAAATGTCTGATATCAGTGAATGTGAAGAAAATTTGACTCCACCCGATATTTTAGATGCGGCGAAGGAAATTACTCTTAATTTATTACCAGCAAAGTCGAGAAAAGTATATGACAAATGCCATCACGATTTCATGGCATGGAAAATGCAAAAAGAGGTATTTTGTAGGTTCAATCCTAATTTATGAGTGTAGATAAAGTAGTGTATGAAACTGCACATAACTAGGTATTAAAACATTCGTGTGAAAACTATTAAACACACACTCATGTTTTAATACCCCTCATTATGCAACAGTTTCATAAACTACTATTTTGTCCAAACATGAGTTCACAAAATCAAAATCAAACTTTTTTATTTAACATGGGCCTAGGTACATGGGCACATATAAAACGTATATATATAAACGTACAAAGTATATATCGTAATACAGTAGGCATGAAGGATGTTCCATTTTTAATTACTTTTGTACTGATATGTTTTGCCTAGTCTGTACAAATATATTCTGCAATATTTAGAAATTAAAGCACAAAATGGTAAAAAAAAACGAATTAAAAAAAATACAATTTAGCAAAAAAGCACAATGGATCATAAAAAAACCAGATTCATTTATTAAAATAATATCAAAACGTACAAAAATTAAGTCAGGAATCATAACTGACATTTTATGATTTAATTAATTTTGTTATGTCAAAATTTTTTACGTTTTTGGCATTCTTTCAAATTACAAAATTGTTTTTTTTTAAAGCCATGTGATTCGTTTTTTTTTTGGTTTTTCGTTTGATATTGGTTTATTTTATTAATTTGGTTTGATATTTTATGATTCATGTTTTATATCTGACATTTGTTTTTTACTTACATTAGAAAAAAAAAATGTCAGATGTAAATTACAATATGATTGATTAAAAAATTATGTCAAAAAGATAAAATAAGTAATGTCAGATTTAAAATATATAGAGACATAGAACTCTGATGCTGCGATGCATGACACATGATGCTCAATAACTGAGTAGGTATTGTGAAATATAAACGTGCAACTGAATGACAATTTTCAACAATACGTTTCATTCATGGACTTATGCGACAGATCCTTGGCCGGGGTCAGACGACGGCGCAAGAGCAGCCGGCCGGTAATAGGATAATCGCGATTACAAAGGACAATCAAATTCTCCGTCCATTGGCGTCATGAGCTTCAAGTATGAGCAAACAGAGTGAAGTAATGCTTGCAGTAAAGGCCAGTATTTTTTTAACAAAGGCTTACAATAATGCAAGAATTTGGAAACTGGGAATTCTCTAAGGTAGAGGTGGTCGTTGAATCAATAAACTTTTTTAACGACTTTTCATTCGTCAACGAGTTAACTGTTAATTAATCATCAATGAAAAACAGGTTGAAAATATTAGCTGTTCATTTACGTCAACGCACAAAACGCTTTAGTTCAATACCTACTCATTATTTTACTCAGTTCCAAAAAACCGGTTGAAAATATAAAACTGTTAATTTACGTGAACGGCTCAATGGATTATTTTACTGTAATTGTATTCGTTTCTGAGAATCAACTAGTTTGCGAAGTAATGCGAAATTGAATACTTCCGAACGATGCCGAACATCGTCGCGTTGTTGCATCGGACCGTAAACGTGGTGGACCTCACTCGTATCTCCTACGTGTGAGCGAGACAAGAAAACTCAATGTTGTAATGTTAATATTTTTTTATTCAGTATAATGAAACAAAAAAAAAATTACATCAAATTAATGTAAATATTATTTGATTCGAATGTACTTAAAATGAAATGATTTTTTTAGTACTCACGCCTGGATACTATTTAATGTACCCAGCCAGTGCTAAGCTTGAAAAGGGTACGATGGGAATGTCAATAAATTGTTTGAAACAAAATTGTCAATGATTGAAAACGTTGAAAAATATGACGCTAAACGCTACTAGTTGAACATTCAAAAACTGTTAATAATTTAACAGATTTTTTAACGTGTTAACCATTTTGGATTAACTGTAACCAAAAAACTGTCAATGACCCATGCCTTCTTTATGGTCTTGGTTGCATTGCACGTGACTTGAAATTAATAGGCTTACCCTCAGTTTCCCACCTTAAAATTATCGCAGAATTAATGTGACAAATTGTCAAGCGCACGTTATCTTCTGTGATTGGCTGTTGAAAATTCATTCGAACCAATCACAGCAGATAACGCGTGCTTGACAATTTGTCACATTAATTCTGCGATAATTTTAAGGTGGGAAACTGAGGGTTATTGTTAATGATACACAATAAATAGATGAATATGAATATGAAAAATGCTCCACTTATTGAATTCCTATAGAAAATAAAAATGATAAAACTATGTTATTTCATTTAAGGGCTTCGCCCGACATCGTAGTTGCTGTCGCATTAAATGAGAAAGCAGCGGAACTATCAACATCGCTTTCTACCGAACACTGGTACAAGTCACACCGGATTTCAACTGCTAATTTGTAGTCAAACTTCATTCATAACAGTCCTTAGGAAGGTTTATTATACCTATTGTTTTCACGATTTTTAATTTAGTAAGGAACTGTATTGAGTATGATTAAGTCGTTCGAAGGCATCCCCGGCACAGCAATGCTTGGTGAAAACTTGATAATGGCACATCGTCTCTTTTTACCCGACTGCCGAAGGATGGTAATGTGTTTATCAGTCTATGTATGTTTGTTCTTATGTGGCGTTCCAGAGAACGAACGCGTTGGCCGATTTTGATGATTCGTACGTCAATCGATTCGTCTTATACCTTGCAAGTGTCACTGGCAACATTAAAATTACAAAATAGAATAATGGCTTTCGGGCGCCATATTGTGGGATACCAATTTTTTTTTCTTTCAAAACCATCGTGTGTGGTAGCAAAATAAAGGGTTTTAAGAGATGATTTAAAAACTATATAACACTTATATGTTTAAATATGTACCTAATTCGAAAAAAAATTTTTAACTAAAAAGTAATAAATAAAAAAAAGACGTGTGGCACTCGGGGACTGCCGCGGTAAAGCTATTGCATAGCATTTATTCTAGATCCGGTCCTGGAAAATGCGTCTGAATGTCGAATTGTTTAGAGTTGCAAAACCACAATATTTTAATTTTATCATACTCCTAAAAATTTATGACCCTTATCCACATTGAAATAAGGTCGCTTTTCTTTGACAAGCAAAAGTGACCCTTATTCTCATTAGTATAAGGTTGGAGGTATTTTCGTTACGGAATTTCTGGATTCGGTCTCCACGCTCAAGGCCCGCGATAGAAGCTATGCAATAGCTTAACAAAAAATCAAAAAACCCGACTGCTTAAAAAGCAAACTAAAAAGACGTAAACAATAAGAAAATCATGCTGTGTAGCTGTGATGCGGTTTTGATCAGCCAGCTGGCGAATATGTATCCTCCGACTGCATAGCATGATTTTCTTCATGTTTAGGTCTTTTAAGTTCGTTTTTTAAGCAGTCGGGTTTTTTGATTTTTTGAATTATCTTTTTTTGCAAATAGCTTCTTCACCTATTCTGTTCTGTAGCATGTAATGACGATAATTTATAAAAAAATAAACATTTTCTAGGAAATAAGGATTGAATGATAAAAAGGCAATCTAAAGAGATTGGTCACAGCTCACAAAATTTATAGAACATAACGTACTTTGACTACCTTTGAAATTGAAAAAAAAACTTTTTTGCAAAAAAAATACTACCGACTTCCAAATACAAAACTACAAAGTGAAAAATAACTTTAATTATTGAAGTCGGTGTCTTTCGTAGGTGCCAATTTTTTGCGTTGTAGACACCGACTTCAAAAATTAAAGTTATTTTTCACTTTGTAGTTTTGTATTTGGAAGTCGGTAGTATTTTTTTTGCAAAAAAGTTTTTTTATTTTTCACTTTTTAGTTGTACCTACCTAATAGGCAAGTTAGTAAGGTACGAGTAACTATAACGCCGAAATAGATTTCATAAAACTTGAACTTAACCGCTGAAATGAGAGATCTGCGTACCCCTTAAGAGCGTACTGGCGTGATGTTATGTTATGAAATGGTATAAACAATAAACAGACATGCGATTGCAGCAATCCCGAGAGATTTGCCGTTATTTTTTGAAGAGTTCTGTTGTATATCTCCAAAGTTCTTCATCAGATCTCCACCAAATTAAAATGGGACCAATTTCGGAACATAAGTTTTCAAACAAAAAAAGAAATTTCAAAATCGGTCCACAATTGACGGAGATATCGGTGAACATACACAAAAAAAAAAAAAAAAAAAAAAAAAAAAAAAAAAACAAACTTGAAGTCGAACATAGAACCTCCTCCTTTTTGGGAAGTCGGTTAAAAAAGAACGTGACAGTCGCTTGGTCAGGAAATAATAAGTTTTTGCTTTACTGCACGATAAATAAGTACCTAGGTGGAAATAGTACCTATATACTTTTATGCAAAATAGCTCTTTTCGTAGAATCAGAAGTTGGTTCAGGTTCTTTATATAAAAACTTTAGTATAGCTCTGCGATTTTCATGAAACTTAATGTTTTGAAAACCAGCGATGTAGGTCTACTTATTTGAACAAGTTTTATTCAACAAAGGTGGCTAAACTTACGTGCTTATTATTTTGCAATGGAAGGAAAACGCGATCATTAATTTGTACATTTGTTTTTATAACTGTTTGTTCTGTGTGAGGTGTGGAATAAAGTACAGAATGGTACATTATTTTTAATTAAAAATAAGGTAAGGGTCGGTAATCATGGTATACGCCAGCGCAGAGCAAGAGCGATAGGAGCATTATTGCTTGAATAGAATGCTCATTCATTCATCAAAAAGAAAGATTCTAGTTAAGCAAACGATTTGTAATATATACATCCATAATCGTATCATATCGTGCGTATTCCATTGAGTTAAATTTACTACGTACTAGAGGAGACTCCTCAACTCAATTGTTTGTAACACGCGTTAGAGCACGCGTACCCTAACTCACTTAGTCTGTGGCAAGCGCTCGCTGCAACGTGACAAGTTTGAGTACTAAGTTTTGATTCTTATAAAATGCCTTCGTGTGTATTGAATTACTGTTCAAACAACTCGAGAAATATAAAAGTCAAGGAATGAGTTTTCAACAGTAAGTTGAAAACGGGCGGCCATATGTTTGTGTAAATGTCAAAGAGTAAGAAAAATTTCACCTGCGCGCATTGATTGTTTATCTGTGAGAACATAACCCCCCCCCCTGCTTGCCCCGCTTTCACCGAATTACGCGCAATCGTTTGTTTGAAATAGCTTCTCTAGTACGTAGTACATTTAACTCAATGGCGTATTCCGAGTTTTTTAACGCACTAACAACTAACTAACTAACGTTAAAGTTAGTTAAAGTTTTAATACAAATTGACGTTTACGTTAAATCGATCCAGCGTGAGACAAAACTCGCACTAAGACCTCAGTTTGCTTTTACCTACTTGTTTCTTGCGTTAATTAACAGCATAATATGCAAATCGAACATGTTGTGTCTAATTTCTAAAGCTGCGTCTACACTAGACGAGCCGAGCACGAGCCGAGCACAAATTCGCACCGACAAAACACCGAAAAATAAAATATTCATCACAAAAAATGTAACAATGTAATGTGTGTGTATGTGTAATGTGTGTTGTAATATAAATATGGACCAACTTACGAGCCTCGAACGCCGCGGATAAAGACGCCGCGAACGGCTCCGCTTGTGCTCGGCTCGTCTAGCGTAGCGAAAGTTGTTGCAGATAATTCAGTGGTCGCATTTACTAATTTTTTAAACTACATAACTTCAGTAAACTTCTCGCAAATAAAAGTTATTTATATTAAAAAAAAACCTTTAACCAAGAATGGTTAAATAGGTACCTACCTAGTTACAAGATTTTTTGTATAAATATTATCAGCGAGTTCCAACAGCTCATTTCAAGGATAAATTAAAATTAACAACATCATTACAAAGAACATTGATTAGACCTTGTTTCCTCCTTTCCTTCAGGTGTTTAGGTACATTCTTAGCTTTCAAGGTTTGGTCGTTAGTCATATTCGTTTGCTTGAGTGAATTCAAAATTTATTTGTAATGGATACGGTCTATGGCTGATTAACTCGACTAGACTAAAAGTGCCAAACGAGTATGTCACGTCAGAGGTTCAAATTAGCACCCATTGGCGAAAAGGTCAAAGAAAGCAGACTTCGTTGGTACGGCTATACTAATAAAAAATGTCTCAAGTATCCCTGTACAACCAACATTTGGTGCTCAAACATGAATTAAGAGGCCCAGGAAGAGAACGGACTCAGACAAAGCAGAACAGAGCGCTTGACGCAGGCGTTAAGGTTCCCCTAGTCAACGGCACGAACTATTTTGTACGCGGGGTTAAAATGCATGCTGTCTCATCCGACAACACGTGCGAAAGAGATTGATGCTGTGATGAGTGAAAGTGCTAATTCGTACGAGAACTAGCTTTTTACTGGAAGCTAGTTCTCGTACAAATTAGCACTTTCGCAAATTTGTAGCGAAATGGATGATGATTTAGGACGAAAACGAAAGCGCGAAATTTTATGAACAGACCTTTGGGAGTCTAGATATCATGAAAAAACTACTAAATGTATATTTTCAAAATTAAATTATTTGCATTGTTTTATTAATAATCTATCCCTGTATGGAGGCCGTTTTGAAATTTTCCTTCCCCTTCGAAGCTTCTTATGGTATTTATTTCCGCCCAAAGATGCGTCAAAATGAGTGTTGAAATATGGAACTTTCGACGCTCATAACTTACAAATATTGTTTTTTTTTTTACTTTTCTGTTTCCATACAGGGCTAGATAATGATGAGGCAAATTGATATCATTTTTTATTTTGAACGTACACCGTCAAACAGTGGCGTAATCGCCAGACTACGTTTGTATGGAAGAATTTTCGACTAGTGTAACCTTAAGGAGACCCAACCGGGGGCTAAACTGGGAAGAGCGTACTGGACAGAGAAGAACAAGATGGAAAGAGTAGAACCTTTAGCTATTATTTTTAGAAGTCCTTTATCGGGTTGTATTTTGCTTCACCAGAAAATTGTATCTGTTTTTAGTTAACATTCACACGTGTGAGGCATAATAGTCGAGATTATCTTGGTGAGAAACAGGTAAGACGGGTGATTTCATGGAGCTACTTATACCTACATATATAGATCGAAATGCTTTATTAAATAATCCTTTTGGACTTATATATGGTTTTCAAATGTTAGTTACTATAGTAACTAACTATATATTATCTTGGCAACGATGCGGCGGATGAGCTCGCTCGTAGGGGGTCCAGTATGGCGGTGGTTGGTCCAGAGCCAATCGTGCCAATAACATTCGGCTACCTCCGCAGTCTGGTATGGAAATGCACCAAGGAGCAACAACACAAATTGTGGATTGACCACAGTGAGTGCAGGCAGTCCAAAGAGGCACTTCCCTCTTTGGATGGCAGTTTCACACAGAAGGCCCTACGCCTGACGAATAAGCAGTTGTGAGCAGTCACAGCTGTAACGACTGGCCACGGGACTTTTAATAAGCACCTTTTTGTCTTAGGGACTACGGACAGCCCGCTGTGCAGAGCATGCATGGAGGACGAGACAGCAGCGCACCTGCCTCTAAGCTGCCCAGTAATCGCTGGTTACAGGGCCAAATACCTCGGTGAACCAGGTACCGTATCTATAGGAAGTAGTCAGCAACACGAAGGCGCTGTTTGCTTTCCTGGAGGAGTTGGGATGGATCGAGTGAGGAAGTTGGCAGCAGGTTAATTCCCACCCGTACGCAAAATACGCGCTGTTCGTGGAGTTGCGTATTATCTTTATTTTAGTGCCTTGTTTCTGCTCAATGCGCAGCTTGAATTATTCCATGCGTTTGTTATCTAATCACCTATACTGACTTATTATTTTAGATACACAATAAATGCCGACTTTATATATTATTTATCTATTTATCAAGAATTTACAGCGGTGGTATTGTCAACAACACTATGTAAATAGGTAGAGTCATTCATTTCTTAGTATATCACGCAAACAGCATTTGTTTGTTGAATGTGAGAAATAAATCAACAGACAATGATTCTTGATTGTTGATTAATGCCTTCGCTCTAAATAACGTAATAAAACGTGACTCAAGGGATGATTTATTGATATATTCGCCTTCCGCAAGGCAATACAAAAAAAAGTTAATTAAAATTCAAAAAACTTAAAATTCTGAAAATCATGCTGTTCAGTCGGAGGATACATATGGTTTTGATCAGCCAGCTCGCGAACATGTATCCTCCGACTGTACAGCATGATTTTCTTCTTGATTACGACATTTTAGTTCGCTTTTTAAGCAGTCGGGGTTTTTTAACTAAAAGTTATAAATGTATTATAACTTTTTAGTTATTTTTTTTTTTAGAATTAGTTACATTTTAAACAAATGCTACTCATATATATTTTTGAAATCACCTCTTGAAACCCTTTATTTTGATACCCCACAAGATGGGTTTGGAAGAAAAAAAAATTGTGACCCACATTATGGCGTCCAAAATCCGCCATTTTTTTATTTCCAATTTTAATGTAGCCAGTGACACTCGCACGGTTAAGACAAATCGATTGACGTAAGAATCATCAAAATCGGCCAACGCGTTTGGTCTCTAGAACGCCACATAGGAACAAACATACTTACATATACTGATAAACACATTACCCTCCTTCGGCAGTCGGCTAAAAAAAATAACGGCTAGGCAGGTCAAAACAGCGACAAAAGCATAAAAAGATAATCTTTTCGTTAAACTTTCGTCAAGGAAATACGTCTTGACTACTGGACTAAATTAAAAGTAGCATAAGTAAAGAGTGTCAGCAGGTTAAGTATGACAATACTCACTGGCAGCAGGTGACCTGCGGTGCCTGTGCTGAGTGTCGTGCAGCTGTCTGAAGGTGCCGTTGATGCGGTGGATGGCAATGTCGTGCGGTGACGTGAACACGCGGCCGCCCAGCCCCAAGCTGTCTAACAGGTGCTCGAATCCCTGCAAAGATTATATAGAAATAAATTAACAAATAATATTAGAGGAATCAAAAAACAAGCCAAGCAAAGTATGGATCTGCATGATCTACTCGTAATTCCACCTAGCCCGTTTCATCATAGGACTACCAGACGTACGGCGATGCGCCTTCGGTAGGTACATGGTGGACTTCTCACCCATTCGCACAAAACGTTTTGGTAACACTTTTATCGTGCCTACAGCTAAGGAGTGGAATTCCCTGCCGGAGTCTGTGTTTCCCGACAGCTACAATCTAGAGGTCTTTAAGTCAAGAGTGAATAGGTTTTTTTTAGGCAAGCGTGATCCACCGTCGACCATATCATCGCTTACCATCAGGTGAGATAGTGGTCAAGCGCGAGAAAAAAAGGTAGAGTTAGTAGTGTGAGGGCAACCTCTAAAATCTTGATCTATGGGATGCATTCACAGTGGTATTCTAACACTGCGTCAACCGAATGCTACGTCGCTAAAACGCGTTTTTGGAGCGCCTACGCTAATACTACGCAGTGTTACGCTGATGCTACGCAGTGCTACGTTGCCTTGTTGCGACGTCTTCGATACTGCTACGTAGTACTACACTACCGCTACAGAGTGCTACGCCGCGTTTTTGCGACGCCTTTGATACTATACTGCTACGCCGCGTTTTTGCGACGCCTTCGATACTATACTGCTACGTAGTACTACGCTACCGCTACAGAGTGCTACGCCGCGTTTTTGCGGCGGCTACTCTACTCGCCTACTTTGCAGTGATAATCTCACGTACACATACGTCAAAATCAAATAAATTTTGAATTTTACGTAACACCGATTTCGAGTATCATTGTTAGTTCAAATACCTAAGTATTTGAACTAACAATGATACTCGATCTGTGTTTTGGATAGTATAGGAATTCTGCTTACTCTCTGACAAAGGAGACCATGAGTGGGAAAATAATAAGCTGACAATTTATGCATTCTGCTATTTTAATTGATTCTAATTTAAGTCATAGGAACCCTCTCTCACAGAGAGGGTTCCTGTGTCCCAGCAGTGGGATTTTTTTTCCAGCCTTTTGCTGATGATGATAATGAATTAAAGTCATAGGAAGACTGCCTCCTAAAGTCTTAATCTATTCTTAATTCTTTATTGTACACCAAAAACAACATTACATTCAGTGAGATAATAAAGTACATGTACAAAGGCGAGCTTAACTCAATGTTGAGTTCTCTTACAGCAAACCCTAGGCTGACAGAGAAAGATGACATTATAGAGGGCAGGATCCAGTGTACAATTTTAAAATAACTTAAGACGAATTAATTAAAATATACTTACATAAATACAAATCTATAGTGGCGTAATAAATAATACGCTTAAAACATGGTTAGATTACGTATCTATGTATAAGATTTGAAATCGCATCAGCTGATTTCCTAGTTTCAAAAACTGGGCTTGTTTTTTCGACATCATTCCTAATCAGTTGATCATTGGTTTATAAGTACTAATCAATTGATTCGCACGTGTATGCTGAAACTAAAAATAAGGCTACTTTTCGCTTGGCATTGGAATTTTTATCGCTAACAGTTCGAGAAAGGTGTGGTGTTGTCGTACATTTTTTACTCAGAACATGACGTCAGAAGTCACCAAGTCAAGTTGAAGGACGGTCTAACTTTAACAAGTACTTAGGCACCAGTATCAATGATAACTGCCACACTTATCTTTTAAGGTAGTGGATATCAGTCAGAATTGGCAACGGTCACTGTGTTTCCATATATTCGATTGAAGAGAGATTATGTTATAATAAAGATTAGCATTTAGCACGTTATTTTTATCCGATAACATGATTTTGCAAAATCCATGCTAATAATATAAATTCAAAAGTAACTCTTTCTGTCTGTTTGTTACGTTTAAACGTCCGAACGATTATGGATGTAACTTGGTATACGGGTATACCATGGCCTAGATTTTTTATAGAACAATTCCACCGCACTATTCCCAAACCACTGCAACTCCTGAAAGCCAGAATCAACAGTGGCGACCACCAGAAAAGCGCCGAGGCAATGAAGCTCGACGAAGTCCCGGAGAATGAATTTAATTGTGTTGGAATCCGCAACACAATTAATCAGAAAAGAATAATTGAGGAATAGGAATAAAAGACAACCATGGCCATGAATTTTAGCAGATTAGGACATGGACTACGTTCCCGTGGCACAATTTGCAACTATCGATGCAAAGCGTAGGCAAAAACAGCTGGTTCTTAATTTGTCCAGTGGAGGAAAGTATGCAGTAACTATAGAAAGCGTGCTACGATCCTGACATACTCAATGTGTTGCAATCAATATGCAATGTTTTATTTTTTAAAGGGTTTGTTTATTTCAGTATACTTAGGCTGGCCATAGACGGACCGCATGTTGCAGTCGAGACCGACTGCTCTAGAGCGGTCGCGTTGAAGTCGTACACGACTGCAACACGACCGCATAATGCAGTCGACTACGACTGCGTGGAGCAGTTGTGTTCGACCGCAAAATAATCCTGATGCGAGTTCATTTACAAGATGGATTTCGATAAAGAAACACTGCTTCTTGTACTACTATTACGCAAGCGTAGGCGTAGAAGACACCGTAGTATGTGGGTGCGTCCAATACTACAATCAAGAGAACAACATGGAATATTTCATACTTTTTATGCCCAGCTGAGAGAACACACTAAAAAGTTTTTCAACTACTTTAGAATGTCCGTGGTTTCATTTGATGAATAGTTAGTATTTTAAGCCATAAAATACAACGGACAGATTCCAAAATGTGCGGTCGGCAGCAACCGCTTGTAGCGGTCCGTGTATGGTGGGTCCGACAGCTTCGACCGCAGGCCGAAACTCGACCGCAGAGCGACTGCTCCGACCACTCAGGAACTGTTCGAGCGGTCCGTGTATTGCGGATATGATTTTAGTATGGAAACTGTAGGTCGCGGTCTCGACTGCAACATGCGGTCCGTCTATGGCCAGCCGTCGTACGAGTTGAAGGAGAGCAGTGGTGGCCCAGTGGTAACGGCCGCGACTTACAATCTTACAAGTTGTAGTTTTTATGCGTACAGCCAAGGAGCGGAATTCTCTGCCGGAGTCTGTGTTGCCCGACAGCTACAATCTAGCAGAGTCAAGAGTGAATAGGTTATTTCTAGGCAAGCGTGTTTCACCGTGGACCACATCTTCGCTTACCATCAGGCGAGATAATGGTTAAGCGCGAACCTAAACAAAAAAAAACAAAAATCATCACCACTGCTCTCAAAGTGAAAGAAAACATCGTGACATCGGCATGTGCTAGAACCAAAAATTCGAAGACATGTGACATCCACCAACCCGCACTGGGCCCGCGTGGTGGATTACGGCCTATCCCCTCTCACAGATAGGATGCCTGTATCCCAGTAGTCGGCACAGGGCTTGTGATGATAATGTAGGACTCGTAGGTAAACAATAGTAGAGCGAGGAAGATTGATACTCTAATATTGGAGAGATAGGCTGTTTCAACGCCGAAGAATCAGCCGCCCACGTAATCCTGGAATGCAAGGCCTTGGCAACTCAACGCGAAGAAATCCTCGGAACAGTGAGCTCGCTTCGTGAAGCCTGTGACGCTCCCGGGAAGCTTCTGTGCTTTTGGACGGAGCTAGGCGGACTATTTAACCGACTTCCCAAAAAGGAGGAGGTTCTATGTTCGACTTCATGTTTGTTTTTTTTTTTTTGTGTATGTTCACCGATTACTCCGTCAATTGTGGACCGATTTTGAAAATTCTTTTTTTGTTTGAAAAAGTATGTTCCGAAATTAGTCCCATTTTAATTTGGTGAAGATCTGATGAAGAACTTCGGAGATATACAACAGAACTCTTCAATAAATAACGGAAAATCACTCGGGATTGCTGCAATCGCATGTCTGTTTGTTGTTTATAACATTTCATAACATAACATCACGCCAGTTCGCTCTTAATGGGTAAGCAGATCTCTCATTTCACCGGTTATGTTCAAGTTTCATGAAATCTATTCTGGCGAAATAGTACCCTTACTAACTTGCCTATTAGGTACGTACAACAAAAAAGTGAAAAATAAAAAAAACTTTTTGCAAAAAAATATCTACCGACTTCCAACTAAAAACACTACAAAGTGAAAAATAACTTTCTTTTTCAAAGTCGGTGTCCATAAAGAAAAAAATTGGTACCTACCAAAGACGCCGACTTTGAAAAATGAAGTTATTTTTCACTTTGTAGTGTTTTTAGTTGGAAGTCGGTAGATATTTTTTTGCAAAAAGTTTTTTTTTATATATTATGTTAGCCAGTATCCCACGCACAACGGACCAAATAGGATTCTAAGTGCGGAATAGGGAGTCCCTACCACTACTATGATTGAAGAATAATATTAACTTGAAGGCGCATCGAACCTAACCTTGAACCTTACTGAGACTGTTGCCAATCGATCGACGTGAGTTCAATCCATTGTGAATCGATTTCAGAGATTTCCGCCTACTTATTTTCTTACTTTGCCGATATAAAATGTTACGAATATATCAATCTATTGCTGCTGGTGCAGAAAACCTCAAACGGCGCAAATATAACAACCTTATTGGCAGTTATATGTTTGAGCCGTTTGGGGTTGAGACATTAGGTCCATGGGGTCCGAGTGCTCACCGAGTGTTTCGAGACATAAGTAAACGGTTAGTCGACTGTTCGCGTGACCAGAGAGCTGGCCTTTTCTTTAGCCAGAGAATCAGCATTGCCATTCAACGTGGCAATGCTGCCAGCGTTCTGGGCACGTTTCCCATTGACATCGATGTGGACGAATTTTTTGATGCGCAGTAAACTTTTTTTTGTTTTGTTATTAGTCATAATATTAGACATATTCAATTGTATATATTATTATTTGAATTATAAATAAATCAATTAAATAATGTATCCATTGAAATATTTTTGGGTATGTTTCAACAACAAAGCGTCATAATGAGCTCCAAAATAATTAAGCAATGCCTTAAATGCAAAACGTGCAACATAGTGATATAAGGCTGTGTTCAAGACCAAGGTTACTGCATAGTTGTAAATGAGTCGTTGGTGTGCCTTGGTCAATAATAGCTATTTATGCAACTGTTACGTTATGGACGGTCTTTTAATACGAGTGCCATTTTTCGGTACAAGCGTAGCGCGTACCGAAATAGGTGGGCACGAGTTATTAAAAGACCAATAACGTACAGTTGCATACAAGATTTTATCTACGAAGGAAGGAATAAAACACAGATATAGACAAAAAATTATTTCAGGAAGTGTGTTTAAGTATTTCATTTCTCTTACATGTCTTGATTTTTCTGGTAGTAAATTATTTGTAGCCGCAACTGCTCTATTTGTTGTATATGGTGCAGTATTTTCACACTTTTCACTTGATTTTGAAGACATTTTTAATAAAATTTTAAATAAAATTTCACTCAGAAAAATTTTCGCGCGTCCACTTTATTTTTTATATTTATTCTTTATTAGGTATAAGGCAAACATCTTGTAGCCGCAACAGCCAAATAGTATACGATACTCTTGTTCTAAACTTGTTCCATTTTTAAAAACTTCATTTACATTGTCTCGATTTCGAAGTAATACTCTAGGTATCTGGCTGTATGTTCAGAATGTCTTTGCTTGTGTTTTAGAATTTATGACGATTCGCATAATGCAACCCGATGTCGTTATGGGGTTTTTTTTGGCGGGATTTTCTCGAGTGCAGTTCAGCGGCTGTTAATATTATTTGCAAATTGATTTATAGTGGATATTGTGATATAAAATTGGTGTAGTTTTGTGTCTCAACTGTCTACGCAATTGGAAAATATGTAAAAACGTTAACAGAAGCGATCTCGGGATAGTGGAGCGGAATATTTTATTGTAGTATTGACTACCTCTGCAAAGCTTACTGGGAAGGCTGACTCGATGCAATTTGCTGCCAAATGCTCCAAGAAACATTAGAATGTGTTGCATCCGCGTTCTAATGCATACCTACTAAAGAATACAAATACTGATGACTAGGCAGCATGGTCTCAGACCTTAGCCTGTTCCGTTAGGAACAAACATATATAAAAAAAAAAAGATGTCGTTATGGGTATCATAATGAAACCGCTGTCAATTTTATAATTCGAATATAACGAAACCGAAGTAGATAAACAAATAAATAGTTATATACCAGTTCTTGATCTCAGTACAGAAATATTGTATATGTCACTCAAAGAAACTATCATTATCATCATGAGCCTTTTAATTTTCCCACTGCTGAGACACAACCTTCCTCTCTGTGAGAGGGAATGGGTCATAATCCACCACGCGGGCCCAGTGCGGATTGGTGGATGTCACATGTCTTCGAATTTTTGGTTCTCATGGTCTCCTCACGATGTTTTCCTTCACCGTTTTGAGAGCAGTGGTGATGAAATAATTTACACAAAGTAAAGCGCCTGCCGGGGCTTGAACTCACGATCTACGACTTGTAAGTCACGGCTGTTACCACTGCGCCAACACCGCTCCCAAGAAGGAAACTATGGTAGGTTTGTATCACCCAAAATATGTATTTCAGAAAGTCAAGTAAGAACACAGACGAGGTAATAACCGAGAGCGCACAAATACTTATCATTATCAATACATATAATAATCAATCAATATCAATCAATCATCATCATACACATATGATTAATTTGTAGAAAAATTGCCAGGGTTTTAAAGGATAACCAACAGAACCCATTTCGAGCATTTTTGTCTGTTTGTCGGTTTAGTTGTGCACGTATTACGCAAAATGTACGAAACCAATGTAGATAAATTTGATACATAAAATTTGTGCGTAACTTGAAGTATTACTTAGTTTTTGTTTCATTGCAATCGGTTCACTCTATCAAAAGATATATGAATTTAAAGTGTTCAAGAACTAAAATTTCACAACACACGCAATTCTGATACTCGGACAATAATTGAAGTCCATATTCGATAGATGGCGTTGTGCATTTGACGTCTTTTTCTGAATGGCGGTGTTAAGATTCTTCGCGGAAGAAAGACCTTCGAAAAACAATTTGTTGGTAGGTTGGGTAGGTGGATAGGTCAATAGGTATGTAGGTAGTAGGTAGGTAGGGTAGGGTAGGCAGTTCCGCAGCTGACGAGAGCGAAGCCGCGAGAACTGAAATTATGTTTTATTTATTTATTTAAACTTCATGTACAATAGTGGTACATAGGCGGACTTAATGCCACAAGGCATTCTCTACCAGTCAACCTTCAATTCAATTTAAAAAAAAAACTTTTTTTTCGCTGTCGGATTCTGTAAATTCACCACCGGCCATCAGCGTCATAAATTTTTTCTTCTTACCTACCGATCAATCTCCTTCGTTTATCCTCTGTAACTCTGACATTGGCGGAATTGTGTAAATTATACACATCTGGTGCCATTCAAATAAGAAGTGAAGTGAAGTGAAGTGAATAAAAAAAAAAAAACCTTCAATTTTTTTCTTTTAATTTATTTAATGTTTTCACAAACGATTGACATGTGCCTAATGCAGCAGCAACGTAACGATGAATAAAATAACTACTATCATTTAGAATTACACAATACCCGTACAAATACAAATAATATACACCTTGTACCTAAATCGTGTGATTTCCTGGGTTCGAAGGCAGATAACGATGCCTGTCGGATTGACCATGAACAAGGTGCAATTTAAATAAAATAGATAAGTTATTTCCTATTTTTATGGGCTGTATGTGTGTGTTTACTGTTTATCCATCCTATCGTAGAATTAATCCAGCATAAGCCTTTACCTATGGAGATTTTTATTAGTAAAACGCTGATATAATATATCACATCAGGGTTTATTTATTTATGTAGGATCGCCAACAAAGGACATACACAATATAAGACTTATAAATCGTATTTAATTTTCAGATTGGTGTACTCCTTCACTAACAGGATGCACAATAAACAATCACTAACAAAACAACATAAAAAATATTAAAAACAATACCCAATAGTTTTCCAATAGTTTTTATCCCTAAGAATCCGTGAAAAGCATTCAACAGTATGCCCCACGTTTTATCACAACTTTACTATTTTGTCTATATTGTCCATGCAGGGTTGACCCAATTATTTTGATACACGTATATTACCGCTGCTAGTTCTATAATTTCCTTATATATCTCATTTAAATCGTTGCACGAAATGAGGTGTCCGTCAAGGGTCAATTCTTTGCCCCATTTTAACTGTAATTCCGATAGGCTTCTTGGGTTGGATCTTTAATGTACAGTCAAGGGTCAAAAGTGCAGTCATACTCTCCCAAAATTTAAATGGCTAGTTTTTGTAGAAGAAGTTAAATTATCCACAACTGATTTAATATTTTATATAGAAATTAAAGTATAGATTAAGTATTCCCACTAACCGCGAAATGTTGAAATTCTGCTGCCTACAAAAAAATTGCTTTTCTGTTTTGGTACAGTGTTACTGCAATTTTGACCCTTACAGTATCTATAACAAAATAGCCTTGCATTGTAATACTGATGAACATTACTGAGAAGATGTGTCGTATGACACTAATTTGTTTCTTCCGGAAAGCCATATGGCATTGATAATACAGGTGAATGGTTAAGGCGGTTCAAACGGTTGATTTGCTCGTCTCGTTCTAACAAAATTATTGGGTCTATGAAAATTTAATAAACAAGTAATTTTATACGTAATTTTGGTTTTAAAACTGAATATGTATGATTATGAGGACGAATTAAATTCAGCGTTTTATCGTTCATATGATAAAGTACCCATTGCTATTAATTTAAATTAGTTATTTTTACTTTGTTTATTTTCTGTCTTTTTGGCTAATTCAATTTCTCTTTTGATCTGAGAGTGAAAAGTAGGTAAAAAAAAGTAATGGTTTTGTTTTTTTCACATAGGATACTCTATGCTACAAAAACAAAACCATTACCGCACATCTCAGCCCTATCTTAATTATATATTGAACTGTAGTATTATATTATCTTTGATTGAACTAACAACCTCTATGAAAATTACCCGCAGTATTTTAATAATCTTTTATTTCCTTATTGCATGAGACGCTTTAATTAAAGGATTAGATAAACTAATATTATTCCTTCTATTATGTTCGCTTATCACAAAATTATTCAATGTCTACAGATGCACATGTCTGAACTGAAGCTGAATAAATAATTATCAACCTAATAATAATTGTTATGCACTGCAAGCGGGTATTAACAAGCGGAGTTGGAACATACCATTGGGCAAGAGAGAAACTCCCGCGCATCAATGGGAGAAGCGCCCAAAACGAAATGCTGATTCTTTGTCTGTCTCTCTGCTCTATCGACTTAGTCGACTGCTGATGTCCCGAAAATATCGCTGAGAATTAGGTTTTTGGTTTCTAGTAAACCTCAAATGGCTCAAATATATCGGTAGTTCCCTATAAGGTTTATTATTTCATATAGGCGCAGTTTGAGGTTTCATGCACGTGCAGCAGTCGCGCAGAATGCACCGTAGGTACTAAGAAAATAGGATGGCGCAACGGATTTGCCAAATGTTGCATCCCACACCAAAGGGCCCATCCCACCTTCCAAGACAATGCACATCCCGTCTGGTCTCTTCCTATCGTCACATAGTTACCAAGACATTGAGTTCTTAAACACCTTGGACAAGATCCCGACGGTTGTTATTAAGACTAGCTGTGCTATCCGACCAGTGCTCTTACTGCAGGATAGGCCATGAATTACGAGGCAGTTGACTGCTACATCACATCAGCAACGATGTGAAACTTTACTAGGAGCACCCAAACACAGACGCAGAGTTATATTATACGTCACCCCAAGCATACGCAAGTAATCGCACATTCGCACGGATGCGGACGATTCCACCGGACGATACGCAGTCAGTTTAGGAAATCGGCCGAAACCGGAAAAAATTGCGACAACAGCCATGGTTTACATTAACATTAGAAACGGGATATTTACCATGTTTACTGTTTGTTGCGAGTTGCCGATATTTCGGTGCTGTTGCAAGCGCCATGATCTTGGAAAAACTGAAGTTATTGCGGGTGGGTGTTTATGAGAAGACAAATCGGTCTACACTCTTTCTTGTTCGTTTTTTGCACTTGGAACCGCTCCCACTGTACACTGTCACTCACAAATCGATTCTGTTCCCGACACACGAAACTCACTGTGTCCGCTCGCGAACTTTTTTCCGCTCGTTTTCGGGTTTTACACAGCTGAACCACTGGACTCCAAGCTCTCGACAGTTGAAACCCATCCTCCCGGTTGAAATTCTTATAGTTAGTGACCAAACTTATAGCCATGGTTTATTTGTAAACAAGCTGACCCGGTGATCTTCTGACCATCTCAGAACCAATGGGCGTATCCAGCATTTGAATAGGGGTGGGGCAATAGTAAAGAAATTCGATAAATACTAAACTTCAGAGGTGGACTAAGACTGTCGGTGGGGCAGACCAGAGCCTCTCGAACTTGAGAGAAAGTTAAATGAATGAGATTTTTTTGCACTTATCTGATAGTTTTGTCTCTTGAACAGTATTTTTTTTAAATTAAGTACGAGTCTGAAGGATGGGGCAGGTTGCCCCATCTGCCCCACCGTGGGTAAGCCCATGTCAGAATCAATAAATGTATGGAAAATGTATGGCTAATTTTTATCCGTGGTGCTAGGCAACTGGGCTTATCCCCGTTGTAAACGAGCCTTTGTGCCTATTGGTCTTGTTTTTCTGTCTCCTGCTTGATATGGAGGGAAGTGGAAATTTGTTTTTTTTTCTTACTCCTCCATTATTCTTTTCTGATTAATTTCGTTGCGGGATCCAAGATAGTTAAATTCATTCTCCGGGACTTCGACGAGCTTCATTGCCTCGGCGCTTTTCTGGTGGTCGTCACTGTTGATTCTGGCTTTCAGGAGTTGCAGTGGACCGGCCCATCGTACTTTTAGATGAGGTCGGAAAAATGTTCGAGGGGATAGTCGCCGACCGGCTGAACAGCCACCTGCGGGGGGTGGGACCTGACCTGTCGGACGCCCAGTTCGGCTTTCGAAATGGGCGTTCGACGGTCGACGCCTTGGCCCTGCTGAAGGGCCAGGTACAGGAGGCGGTCGAGTCGGGGGACGGAGTGTTGGCGGTGTCGTTCGACATTGCAAACGCCTTCAACTCCGTCCCCCACTCGACCATATTGGAGGCACTCCGATTCCACGGAGTGCCCCAATATCTGAGGGCGATCCTGGCCAGCTACCTGGAGGACCGAGAGGTCCTCCTGGTAGACAAGACGGCCAGGATCAGGAGGTACGGCGCGGAGTGCGGTGTTCCGCAGGGGTCGGTTCTAGGCCCCCCCCTGTGGAACATCGGTTTCGACTGGCTCCTGCGGGGCACCCTCCTCCGGGGGACGAGCGTCATCTGTTACGCGGATGACACTCTGCTCGTTGCCCGGGGGAGGGACTTTAGGGCGGCGGCCTGTCTGGCCTCAGCTGGCGGATCCTTAGTGGCAGGTAGGATCCGCCGGCTGGGATTGAGGGTGGCGCTGCACAAGACCGAGGCCGTTTTCTTCCACGGGCCTCGGCAGCGCTACCCACCTGACGCCCACATAGTCGTGGAGGGCGTCAGGATAGAGGTGAAGGCCCAGATGAAGTATCTGGGCCTAGTGCTGGACAGCAGGTGGCGCTTCGGCCCGCACTTTAGCGGGCTGTCGACGCGCCTGCTGAAGGCCGCCGATGCCCTATCGTGGCTCCTCCCGAATCTGGGGCGGCCCAAGGAGCGATGCCGGCGCCTCTATGCCGGCATCCTCAAGAGTATGGCCCTGTATGGAGCCCCAATCTGGGCGGACTCCCTCCACAGGAGGGAGAACGCGACCGCCATCCGCAGGCCCCAAAGGGCCATTGCACAGCGGGTGGCGAGGGCCTACCGGTCCGTAGGCTTTGCGGCGGCGTGCGCTCTGGCGGGCACCCCTCCCTGGGAGTTGGAGGCATGGGTGCTCGCCAGAGTGTACGAGTGGACGGCTCGGCGAAAGGCGCTAGGCGAGCGCCCCGTCGCGGAGGAGCGGCAGGCCGTGCGGCGGGAGGCGAGGGACGCCATCGTCCTCCATTGGACGGAGGACCTCGCCTCCGCCGCCTTTGGCCGCCGGACGCTGGATGCGCTCGGTCCAGTCCTGCGGGGCTGGCTCGAGCGCAGACACGGTTTCCTCTCGTTCCGTCTAGTGCAGGTGTTGTCCGGACATGGATGTTTCGGAACGCACCTGCACCGGATCCGGAGGGAGGAAACCCCGGCGTGCCACGACTGCGGCGCGGTGGAGGACACGGCGCAGCACACCCTCGAGGTGTGCCCAGCCTGGGCTGAGCTGCGCCGTGCCCTGACAGGAGTTGTCGGGCAGGACCTCTCACTCCCCGGCGTGGTAAACTCCATGCTGGGGAGTGAGGAGGCCTGGGCGGCGGTCGCCTCCTTTTGCGAGGATGTCATGTCGCAAAAGGAGGCGGCGGAGCGGGCGCGGGAGGATGACCCTCTCGCTGCGCCGCTCCGCAGGCGGAGAAGGGGTGGGAGAAGGCGGTTGTACGACCGTCTCCTCCCACCTCCTGGTGGTGACTAGCGGACGACAGGCGCGGGGGCGCCTCTCGTCTGCATTGCACAGTCACCACCCTCGGGCGGGAACGGCCGAGCACTCGCGGTCGTTCCCGGGCCCCTCCACTAAGGGAGGGGCGTGAAGGGCCTGCCATAAAGGCGGGCGGTCGTCGGCGGAGGGCTGGACGTAAAGGCTGTGCCAGTTTCCCAGTCCTCCACCACACAGTCGATGCGGGAGTGCCGCTGGGTTATTTTAGTGGGTATACCGGGCTTGCCCGGGGAGTCCCACATAGCCCGCCCATTCCCCCAATGGGCGGGTATGCGTAATGCATTTTTTCCCAGCGTGATCAAAAAAAAAAAAAAAAAAAAAAAAAAAGGAGTTGCAGTGGTTTGGGAATAGTGCGGTGGGATTGCCCAATAAAAAAAAATGTATGGAAGTATAAATATCAAAAGGATTTAAAAAAATATGAATGAATTTTCTTCATAATTCTCCCAGACAACTTTGTTCCTTGCCTTCTCTGGCCATACCGGCAGGAACGAGCCCAGGTCGTCACGCCACGCAGCTTTTCTTAGGCCTGCCTTGATTGTGACGTCCGTCATCAGGTACCCACTGCGTGGCGATCCTGGCCCATATGTCCCCATGCATCATGCAAATGTGACCCGCCCAACCCCATTTTAAGTTCGCAGACTTGTCACTAACATCAGCGATGCCTATCTTGGAGCATATGTTTGTATTGCGGATTCGGGCGGTCAGTTTAATTTGCAGAATGCTACGCTCCATCGCTCTTTGGTATATACGTTGTAATTTTAGTGTTAGTGACCATGTCAGTTTAGAAACTTATATCTTAAGTTGTGTGGGTTTTAGCCAGAAGTGCGATAAAAAAAAATCTGCTGTCGGGGCGGAGACAAATCCAACAAATCAAAGATCATAAAATTCGGTCAAGGCGTTCTTGAGTTATAAATTTTGGAACTAACCCGAATTTGTTTTATCTATTTGTAAATAGGTATCATTACTGACTTCTAGAAAACTTTTTCACAAAATATAAACCGATTTCTAAAGCATACTTTTATTATGCGTACAGCTAAGGAGTGGAATTCCCTGCCGGAGTCTGGGTTTCCCGATAGCTACAATCTAGGGGTCTTTAAGTCAAGAGTGAATGGGTTTTTTCTAGGCAAGCGTGCTTCACCACCGACCACATCATCGTTCTCGCTACATACGACCGGATCTGGTTCGGCGGACTAACTACGACCGGATGGCACATGCTTCACTTACGCCTTCAAGTGCACACCGTTGTCATAATACTCTTCGCATAATACTTTAACAACACTAACATAATTATCACTTCTGCTTGGCGACCATATGCAGGGATCCAGCAGAATATCAGCGTCAGGTATATGCCTGACACGTGCTGAGCTGGACACCCATTTGGTGCAACCTTGAGACGCACACGCACTGTGTTTTAAACGTTATAACTACTATTTGAGGTATGTTACTACTCGTATGTCACTTTTATTTCCTGTATGATTTTGTTTTTCTTTTTCTTTCTTTTGTATGTTGGCACCTTGTTTTTATATACCTCGTACAAATTGAAAATTTAATTGTGATTTTGTGTTTTGTGCTGTGTCTTTTGTGTGCACTAAATAAATGTTTTATCTATCTATCTATCATGTCATTGGACAAAAATATTATGGTGGTAGCGGCAACAAAAGCAGCAACGTTACAGCCACCACGTAATAAGTGGTAAAAAAACAGAATATGGGCGAAATTAATTGAAAAACTTTCTTGTATTGCCCTTAACATCCTTGTATAATTTGCTATTAACTTCCATAAATAATTGCAAAACTTAAATTAATACATCGCGTTCGGAAATGATGTCCCTCCATTATACAGGTACCTAAAATGAGCGTAGCCGCGGCGGTCCTTCTTGGCGTTCCGAACACGACTAGTCGTAGTTGGAACGGGTTCGGCCCAAAAGTACACACGTCCAGATTTAGTACGGAGCAGAGCATCTCCGATGTCATGATGTGCAAACAAGCGGACCGATGCGGACTCAATTAATAATAATAATGTTTGACGAATTACTCTAAACACGGCCAGATATAGTTTGAAAGCATACCAAATCCGTGGTCCTCTCGTACCAAATCCGTGATCCGCTCGTACCAAATCCGTCGTCCGCTCGTACCAAATCCGAGCGTGTGTTACGGCTATTATACTCGTATATGGTTCTAACGCGATATATTTGTACAGACAGATTATATCAAGTACTAGCTGTGCCCGCGGCTTCGCTCTCGTCAACTGCCTATCCTACCTACTTATCCTAGTAACCTACCAATGTTTTCCTAGGTCATTCTTTCGCGGAGATTCTTAACATCGCCGTTCAGAAAATGAAGTCAAATGCACGCCATCTATTGAATATGGAGTTCAACTGTCCGAGTATATGAATTGCGTGTGTTGTGATATTTTACTTCTTGTACACTTTAAATACATTTAACTTTTGATAGAGTGAACTAATTACGATAAAACAAACTAACTAAGTTATAGGAACCATAAGTTACGCACATTTTTTATATAAAAAGTTATCTACATTGGTTTCGTACATTTTACGTGATGCGTGCACAACTAAACAGATAAAAAATCCAAAAATGCTGGCAATTTGTTCTGTTGGTTGGTTATCTTTTAACACCCTGGCTATTTTTTTTTATATTTTCGTAGTACAAAAACGACTTTCCTCTTACAAAACATTGTTGATGATGATGTACGGATAAAATGAAAATTCAGTGCTGTGCACAGTACCAAACACATACGTAATAATGGTACCTTTACTAGACTTTTATTTTTAATTAACGTCAAGTCCATTTAACTGCGAAAAATTACGCGTCTGGGGTATTGTTCTCTTACGGAAAAGATAAACACGTAGCACGAATGCTACCAGATGTTTTGAAAAAATACCAAAGAGTGGAATGTACTCTGAGGTGGATCACTCACTAGGAAATCTAATGATTACTAACATAAGTTTGTAAATATTTGCAAGTAAACGGAACAGTCGTACACGTTACAATCATAATACATTACTAATTTTATCGTCTCTAGCAGCCTGCCCTGGCTTTGCATGGGCTGCATAATCTTTAATTGGATGGATTTATCTTCGCCCCGATCAACAGAATAACTATTAACTAAAACATCGGCAAACTTAACGAAAAATAATAATAAGTAAATTCACGTTTTGCGAACACAGCGCCATCTCTGCTACATGTCAGACACAAAACGCGGACAAAAATGAACATGGCGTTTTATGCTGCTTCCGGTAATGCCAGTAGATGGCGTTGTCTATTTTTCTGAAATTCATCCTATAAATAAAAAAAATATACGTTGTTATTTAAAAGTACGCAAAAATGCATTTTATTTTTGTTTTGGAAATATTATCATAAATAAAAATATATAATTAATACAAAATTAATAACTGTGGCTATCTTACTCACAATCTTCACTACATTTTGTGTCTTCCTTTAGGGATCCCGCGGGAACGTGTAGAAAATTCACAAATAACGCAATATTGCTAATCCTCCATTAAGAATAGCGTGGTAATCCATAGCCTAAATGTTCAACTGACCTCTAAGGATTATTTAAGCAAAATTTGATCAGAATCTGTGCAGTAGTTTTGGCGCCAATTGAATGCATTGCACAAACAAACAAACAAAAATAAAAAATATTGGTTCAGTATTCTTCATATACCCCGTAGCTTTTACTTTTTACCGACTTCTAATAAAAGGAGGTTATAAATATTGTTGGAATCGCACAATATTCGCACGGTTGGCGCAGTGGTTGAGTGATTGACTGCTGCGCTGCGTGTCGCGGGTTCGATTCCCGCACGGAACAATTATTTGTATGACCTACAGATAGTTGTTCCGGCTCTGGGTGTTTGTATATGTGAGTTTCTATGTTTGTAAACGCACCCACGATACAGGAAGAAATACCTAGTGTGGGGGCAAAGTTTAAAAATAAAAAAAGAGTTAAAGAGTTAATATATTCACATATAATTATGTTATTTAATGTGGACTTCTAAACACGTGTATCTATGTTTGTCCACGCATTTCTCTGACACTTCTTATCGGATCGTGATCATTCTTTTTTATTGGATTAGGTTTTTTTTTATTGTCTATAGGCCTGCGCTTGACCACTATCTCACCTGATGGTAAGCGAGCGTGTATTACGGCCGCCAGCCAAGAGTTCAGACTACATAAATCACTATTCAATCTACTTGAAACGGAATAGACGTACTTTATGGTGCCTACTCGTAAACCGTGTTAGAATTTAATTAGCAATAAAAAAGCAATTACTTTTTTTGCTGATTAGGATTACACAATTCATGTAATAAGCAAACAAATAAACCTGTCACCGTATTAAGACATGCGTAAATATGAGTATCGGGAATTATCCCACGAGGACATAATATAATAGTGACAACGGATGTTTTTGTCTTTGAAGTTGGCTCTGCTAACCATTGCGCAAGAAACAGTTTGTCATCGAGTATACTGCATATAGTAAGCGAGATAGGACGATGCTACAAACGTAAGCAAGTGAAAGAGTCAGTATTAGAATGCTATTTTCACCCTCAACATTCACACATTAATTGCTACTGCGCTGGTTCTTGCAGCCAATTCAGAGACACAAAGATCCGTTGTGAGTATTATAACGGGATAAAAAGTAGCCTAAACTGTGATTTTTTATTTCGAAGACTTAACTGACAGCTGCCAATGACATTTTTTTTTTTGTATTATACCGGCCTGGATTCTAGTCCGTTTGGCCGCGTCTTCACTTAAATGTCAATTTTATATACACTTCAACTGGGTTTTGTGTTTCAACCAAAGACCTTATACGTATTTCAAGTATAAGGTCTTTGGTTTCAACTTCACTTTGTCACTTGCTTCTTGTGTTGTTTACTTCGTTGTTTATTTTGAATCATGGTGTTGCATGTAGAATTTTATTATGGAGTTTAGTTATTTAAATCTTTTCGACGGAATTTATTATGTAATTAAAGAGTGATTGAAACATTTTTGGATTTGAAAGTATAACTTGGAGTCGGCGGGGAACTTCTTCTTCAGTTTCTAGTATATCAGCTATCATAACCAATCTCTGAATATTGAAGGAAGGACATTCTAAAATAAGGTGCTGTAAATTAGCTTCTTCTTTGTTGCAATGTGGGCAGATATTGCTATTAATAATTTTAAGTCTATGTAGATGAGCTGGTGTGAGGCAATGTCCGAATCGCATTCTGTTAATGACTGCAGTGAAATTTCGGCTATAGTTTTGATGTAGGCGACTGTGATACCATGGTTTGGTCGGGAAAGAATTCTGTATACTAGCGTACCTTTGACCTTTATCTTGACTTATGTATTGCCAATATTTATTCCAAATGAATGACCTTATTCTTTTTAAATGTTGCAAGCGCAGAGCATAGTGTTATAGGTAAGGCTCAATCGTAAGTGATTCATCGAATCGATGTGACATGACTACTTAATTTAATTTTAATTGTGTAAATTGTGAGTGTAAATAAAAGTTTTATGAATATAAACGTAATATATTTAAATATAACAGTATTCATACACATAGTAAATACACTTTTATTGTGTTAAATATGAAATCAACAATAAAATAAATACGGTCGATAAAATTAATTCTGACATAAAGGAGTAGAAACTAAATAAGGGCCGCTAGTTTCTACACAAATGTATTTTTATAGCCGTGAAATAGTTATATTTTCGATCTACTTCGATTTTCGATCAACTTTCGATCACTCAGGATAGTCAGGATACGACACTATTTTTATGTAACGATAAAGTGGCAACCCCCCAAATGTCAGTTGAGTCAAAGAAATTAAAAATCTGAGTTATAGTAGGTGCTATTCCAGACTATAATCTGTGTATAGTCTGTGCCAAATTTCATCCAAATCTGTTTATTGATTGAACTTACAAACATCCATCCATACAAACAATCGCATTTATATTATTATTAGGATAGTATGACATACCAACCATATATGGCTCTTCTAGTAATTGTATTAAAAACTTTACCCAGAAAATTACTTGATACTTATTTATGTAGTGGTATATGCCTATATTGTCCCTTATATTATGCCTAACCTTTGAGTACGATAATGCTTGCTCCACATCCAAAGCACTTGTCCAGTCATCCAGGCCCCGTGGGCAATCTGCGACTTCCTTTTCCGCAATTATAATCAGTCGAAGATGTTTGAGAATTGTTAAACGCCTACTCAAGCGTACAAGCAAGAGTTTTTTAACTATTATTGTTTGTTTCAAGAAAAGCAATATATATTACACATTATTTAATGCTACTGGGTGACTGATACAGAGTACAGCATTAAAACAAACTATTCAATGAGAGAACGAACAAAAGAGGACTGATGTTTTGAGAACATAGATTGTAGAATATCAAGCGTCAAGAAATATGATCGGACTATAAAATATACCTGTCTTATGTATTGCTACCTTTGAAATTGAGTTCAAATTAGCAGTTATCAATAGATGTTGGATTTAACTAAATATTGATAAGCAGGTGATAAGAAAACTGGCGTAACATTCTATACAAATAATAAAGTTACATTTAAGTTCGATGAACTTCCGTTTAGAGAATAGGAAAAGGTGAGTTTCAATGATAATACGCAGAAATGTTATAATGTTATTATAGTAACTGAACAATATTAAAATGTGTCGTATATGAATACTTAATAAATTTTATATAGGTACCTAAATTATAAAACAGCTGCTTATAACTTGCAAAATATCAAAGAAACTGAGTAAATATTTGCGATACCGTTTAAATATTCAATTATGTAACTACGGTACATAAAACATTTACAATAGTGTTATTAGCTGGCATTGCTTCTATAAAAAAAATCAATTCCACTCACCTCAAATGTAATGACGCCTTTATCTCCGTATTTGTCGAATATTTTGTCAATGAAGTATTGCTCGGCATGGAGGGTATCGTTGAGCTCGTTGCCCACGGCTGCTGCAGCGGCCAGGGTGGCTGGGCCGGGGCCGGGGCTGCTGCTGCCACTGTCAGCGACGCTCAGTGCCAGCACCAGCACCAGCATGGCGCTCGTGGTCCACATAGTTACGACTGATGCTCACGCTCGCGGCTCGCACGGTGGCGGCGGTTGCAGCGTGCGCCGGCGGCGGTCCCGCGTCTCCGCACCACACTATCAACCGATCAGCTCGTACAGCGCTCCGATGAACGTGATAATGTGACGCGTCGCGTGGCGCTCGCGCATCGGCCGTACGCTCTTTTGTTTATTTGTTTGGAAAATTCAATAATTAATCGCGAATTGAAGCAAACGTTCGACGCAGTTGTGGAAGCGTGTTTGTCACTTGAGGTGAGGTGTGCGTCTGCGACTCTGCGCGCTGACTTTCACCCGTCGCTCTCTGGAGGCTCCGAGGCCGGTTGAACACCGTTACTGATAATAAGGTGTATTTACTGAGTGACCGGCATCGATACAACCTGAACATAGGTGCCTATTTAATTTGCAATAGTCAGGGTGCGACTCTGCGCTTAAAGGTCTCTGTCAGCCAAGCGGTGGCAGTGATAAATCGATGTGATACTGTTCAAAAATAAACGTCGTATACGAATTTATAGGTACCAATATCGAGTTATTTACTAATCATATCTAATATGATATTTTTGACTTACAAGTAGATAGTATCGTGGAAGTCAACAAATCAACGTAAACAGAGTTCTTGCGTAGCATTCATTCATAAGTTGGAAGCATATCAAAAATAGTGCTAAGTCCGTTAGAAATTAGTTTTGTTGGTAAGTTACGGTGTCGAGTAAATAATAAACAAACATGATAATGCATAGTTTCCTTCTTACGTTAGTGCGAATGCGAAACGAACGTCTTTTGTTTTTGCTGTGATACAGATTTTTGGTCTCATGCGTTCTTGTCAGTCGGAACACGTCCGCGGGTTACGTATAACGATTAGTATTCACGTCTAAGCACGTGTGTTCCTAGATTCCTACAAAGGCACGCTGCATTCACAAAGAAACACTACGACCGGCTATCGGCTATTATGTAAAGTATTATTTAGATAAATAAAGAATCTAAGATACCTACCTATTTATTGTGTAACATTGTGGGTCAAGCGGTTAAAGTGACAGTTGTAGCTGCTGACAATCAAAGACAAGCGTTGTTTCCGTAAACTACGAGAAAGGTAGCAAGAAAACAACAATAATAAGTTAATTGAGTAGTTAGTGACTTTGAACCTTGAGGTTATGTTTATACAGGTACGTACAAAGTTGATTAGAAAGTGCGACACAGATCACAGAACACGATATTTTTTTCATCTTTGGTGGACACTAATGATAGTATCAAAACGTCGCGAGAGACTTGTGCTCCAGCAGCCTTAATGCGTGATGAATTCGGCAAGCCAAAGGGCAGAGAGAATGAAAAATCAACCAATCACATGCGAGATGAAAGATGCAATATGGGCAAAAATTTTCATTCTCCTTGCCCTTTGCCTTGCCGAATTCACTAAAAGGCTGCTGGGTAGACTGAAAGGAACGAGAGCGTACGCCAGGTTGCCCATGCAATAGACCGTAAAGATTAAGTCTGCAGTAGGCGGCCATTGGGTGCACATGAGCGACAGCCAACAGAGAGGGATGGCGTCGCATCGTTGGACGAATTATGACGGCCCGAATTCTAAGTGCAACATGATGACCACGACCGCTCTGCCAAGAGCGTTCCTACGAAGAAGAAGATATACATGATATATATATGATATTATCAAAATTTTTGTTTGGCTAACAACAACTTAGATAATTGTGTTGTTATGACACCTATTTTGCCTAATTTGTTTATTGTCTATGTATCTCATTAACGATGGTAACGATGACTTGTAATGCGAAATATACTATTGAGAAAAAAAACTTTGTTTTCGCATGTGTTTATACCTTCATCAGGCATTGATAATAAGCTAATCTGTTCCCATTCGTAAAGCTAGTAAGTAGTTTTTTTACACGGTTTATAGAACAGTGAAAAGTGATTAGCTAATTTTGAGGGTAGGTACCTATTTAGCTATGGGCATTAATAGGATTAAAAAGAGTGGTACTTTATGATAAGCGAAGCACAACATGTAATTATTGAGTGTTTAACAAATCAATTGAATAGTCTTAAAGAGGAAAATTGGGGGTTACTCAAGGTACGATTCTAGGTCCGTACGTCTTACATAGTAGAAACCCGATTATCGTTTTCTATGTGGTTAGATAGGTACTTTTGTGATTGACAATTAGACTTACAGACTGATTGCCAAAAAATTTTGGACTCTTTCGATAAGAGTATCTTCACTAATGAAAGCCCCCAGTAATTTTTGGCAACACCTAATTATTTTTTAGAGAATTTGTAATACTCTTTCATTGGATCAAACCCTTTGCCTTGCCGAATTCACTTACGCAATTAGACTGCCGGACAGGCCTGCCATTCGCCTGGATCAAGTCCTGGGATTTGCAGTGAGTGATTGGTAGCAAAGAAGGTAAGGCATGTCTCGTGAGGGGGTCCACAATGGCATTGTGTATATAAAGCGTCGATAGTACCTACCCTATATGCGCTGAGATTAACCCAGTGGTTAGGAATCAATAACAACTTTCAAAAAGAAACTAACTTTATTTCTATTAAATAAATGCTACTATTCCGTGTCGGATTTTCTAGCTGATAAATTATAGTTGTGTTGTATATCAATGTTTGTATGTTTGATGTTAAATTGATCAATTTTTGTAAGTTTGATGATAAATTTCATCAATGTTTGCATGCCAAAATGGTAGAATGTACAAGGATTCTCAATATTATTGTAACCACCTTATTGTAAATACCTACATTCTGAGCAAATAAATAATATTCTATTCTATTCTAGGATCCCTTTGTGCATATTGGCCTAGTTATATTCTGTATCCTTCTTGATAGTGGAAGCTTTGTTTTTTTGCTTCTCCGCTGTTCTGTTCTCATTAATTTCGTTGCCGGATCCAAGACTTATCTTTAATAAAAAAAAGCACTTCAATTGTCTCTCCGGGACTCGACCAACTTCTATGACTCGGCGTTTTTCTGGTGGTTGGGTATTGATTCCATATTTGTGGCAGGATTTTACAAAAAATATGTAGTCGCGGCAAGATTGTTTCTGCAGTGGAGTGCCTCGGAACACAATCAGTTAAGAGATATTAGTGAATATTAAGATGAAAGATAGAAAACAAAATTCCTGAAACCTTTTGGCTTAGCTTGCGTTCCTTTTGAACACGGTCAATTAGTATTGCACCTACTTGGTGAACAAAAATATTTCTAACGAAGAACAGTATCACACAATGGCCTTAATTTTATCACCGGTATCAATTATACGGGATTAGATAGATACTATAATGTAGTCGTAAACATATCCTTAACAGTAAATAATGCAATGTCAATGTTAACTCCATCTACGGAGGCATTGAGACATCGTTTATGTAATACGTATAGCATAATATTAGTATAGGAAACTTCGTGAATAAAACTTATGTTATTAAATGATTTGGTGATATCATAATATTTTGTGAAGTATGCCTCACTTGTCTGTTACGAAATCATGCAAAAAAGTGTCTTGTATAAATACTAAAAACTTGGAGACATATCCAATGTTTTATGATTGGGCTCCTAGGAGTGCCGGATTAATAAAGTGTGGAAACCGGCATGTCCTGGAACCAAAAATTCGAAGACATGTCGTGGATTACGACCATTTCCCTCTCGGCCTGTGTCCCAGCAGTGGGAACATTAATATGCTGATGATGTGATGTGTGTGATGTGAATAAAGTTTGGAGAATGTGTCCTCCACACTTTACAAAGCGCTCTTCCACACATTGCCGGGTACCCGTCCCTGACGAAACACGGCAGGGACAGAGAAAAATCGGTTACATACGATTTGTACGAACTTGTTCGTACATCTAAGTATCAGTTTTCCGTGTTCCATCAGGGACGGGAACCCGGAAATGTGTGGACACCGCTTTAATCCAGCACAAAATCTGCCCCCTAACACTAACTGCAGTAGCCAATCTGGAAATCCCTTAACTGATTCCGGGACTAGATGGGCCGCTGTAGAAACAACCTAGCCAGGGTACCATAGACCAATCCAAAACACAGTGCTAATGTGGAGTCCCTTTGTATAATATGCCTCATTTCCATTCCTGCCCAATCAGCTGCACTTACTAAGATCTGCCCCAATATTATGGTGTTTCGTGGTGTCAAAACAGATTCGCAAATAGAGCTGTCTAGATAGCCATATACCTTCTGGTGGTTAAACAGAAAAATACGAAAAGAAGGAGATTTCGTTATGTAACCTTCTGGAGTCGGGTGTTTAGTTCTGAATGTGTATGATATTATTAGTAAGTTGTCTAACTTGCATAATGACTTTGCGATTTTGGCTCACGATGCCGCCACGTGAGACCACTACTAGAGACATAATTGAAAGAATGCTAAGAGCTATTAATATTTATTTTCACACCAACTTTGTACCTACTGTGTTATTGTTGGCGAGGGTTATTTTGCGCCGTGTCGTCTACTATGTTGACGTTCACTATCAATATTCGAAATCTTGAATCGTCTGCCTACAGTCTAGCTAGTGGTAGCTTTACAGAACATAATAAAGGTACCTACATATAGGTACGTATCTACTACTTCATCATCATCATCATTTCGTACAAAAGACGTCCACTGCTGGACATAGGCCTCCCCCAGGCGTCGCCAAATTGACCGATCCCGTGCCCTTCGCATCCAGCGCCTTCCCGCAACCTTAACCAGATCATCGGTCCACCTAATGGGAGGCCTTCCAACGTATCGTCTTCCGGATCGCGGTCGCCATTCCAGACCTTTCCGGTCCCATCGGACATCCGTTCTGCGAGCAATGTACCCTGCCCACTGCCACTTAAGTTTGGCAATTCTTCGGGCTATGTCGGTAACTTTAGTTCTCCTGCGGATATCATCATTTCTGACGTGATCACGCAAGGAAATTCCGCGCATAGCCCTCTCCATTGCCCTTTGGGTGACTTTAAGCTTTCTGATAAGGCCCATTGTGTCCAATCTACTACTTACTTATTACTGAATACACTGCTGACTCAACAAATTTATTTAACAGAGTTCAACAGACTGAATTTAACATTGATATACGTCATTAGGTTCGGTTTAGTGATGACATGTTTTAATACATTTGATTAATTACTAGAGGACGCCTCGCGGTTTCACCCGCGTAGTTCCGGTTCCCGTGGGAATACAGGGATAAAAAGTAGCCTATGTCACCCGGAGTAGAGTAGCTTCCCGACGGTGAAAGAATTTTTGTAATCGGTCCAGTAGTTTTGGAGCCTATTCGGTACAAACAAACAAAAAAATCTTTCCTCTTTATAATATTGTTATATTGATAAAATAGATGTATAAATATGTTGACGAAAAGAAAGTGCTCGAAATAGACCAATACGCCACTATATTTATCGATGTAGTAAAATATTGCCAAATCAGGAATTATTTATTTATTAGAGATGATAACAATATGTTTATCTACAAATTTTGCTTAACATGCACTTGCCAGCTTGCAGATTGTGATATACCTATTTAAATCAATGAAAATCTCTGTTTTAATATAGTTATATATTAGAATTAATATATTAGATTAATAATTAGATCGCGTTGTCGCTTTAGGTATACACCTGTAATGATAGTTGTAAAGGAGATTTTAACAAATAAATATTTGTATTTTGAAATAAGTAGATACATAAAAAGAGATTTCATAAAATAACTTTATTTCATTTTGTTCCAGCTGTAACGTTGTTCCCGGAGACACCATATTTCACTAACAGGACTAGAACTATACACTATAAGAAAGTGCTTTTAAAATTTTTGTGTGTCTTTTTAGGGTTCCGTAGCCAAATTAGGCTAAAAGCGGAACCCTTATGGATTCGTCATGTCAGTCTGTCCGTCTGTATGTCACAGCCACTTTTTCCGAAACTATAAGAACTATGCTGTTGAAACTTGGTAAGTAGATGTATTCTGTGAACCGCATTAAGATTATCACACAGAAATGGAAAATAAAAACAATAAATTTTGGGGGTTCTCCATAATTAGAACTGAAACTCAATTTTTTTTTTCATTTAACCCATACGTGTATCTAAGATCCATACGGTATCTATGGATAGGTCTTAAAAAAAAATATTGAGGTTTCTAATAAAAAAAAATCTGAACTGAATAGTTTGCGCGAGAGACACTTCCAAAGTGGTAAAATGTGTCCCCCCCCCCCCGCACTGTAACTTCTAAAATAAGAGAATGATAAAACTAAAAAAAATATATGATGTACTACATTACCATGTAAACTGCCACCGAAAATTGGTTTGAACGAGATCTAGTAAGACGTTTTTTTTAATACGTCATAAATCGTAAACCGCAATTTACCAAGTACGGACCCCATCGTGCGCGAGTCCGACTCGCACTTGGCCGGTTTTTATGTTTTTTTAGCATTTTACAGTTGTAAATAGGAAGGTTCCGTATGATGTCGGACGTAAAGAATCTCACCATCCCATATCTTCCCATGGGTGTCGTAAAAGGCGACTAAGGGATACACCAGAGAATGGGCAGCAGCGTTCTCTGTGCACTTTAACAACAAACTGCGATCGCCAACCCGCCTGCCAAGCGTGGCGATTAAGGCAAACCCCCCCAAACCAAAATGAAAAGCACAAAGAAAAAACGGCCCCGAGTGCCCGGCAGCCCGTCTACCCTCGACTACGGTAGCGGTCGAGGCGATGGCGTGGCAAGGGGTGCGAAGAATCCCCAGAGTGGACCCGGCTACCCTAATAAACACCGACGACTGGACCTGGCAACGTATAACACGCGAACACTCCGGACCGACGAGAAGATAGCCGAACTCGAGGAAGAATTGAGCAGGTTGCGGTGGAGTATTATAGGGTTATCTGAAGTCCGAAGAGAGGGGGAGGACTCGATAATCCTCAAATCCGGTAACCTGCTCTATTTCCGAGAGGGTGACCGGCAGTCCCAGGGTGGTGTCGGGTTTATCGTCCACAGGTCCCTTGTGAACAACTGAAGACCGACGATGGCAGAATCGTATCCGCCAAACCGGAGCTATTGAGAGAGATCGAGAGATTCTATGGGCAGTTGTACACGTCAACCAGTAAACCCGTTGCGAATCTAGCAAAAGACCCTAGAGCTAGATTGACCCGGCACTATACCGAAGACATTCCGGACATTAGCCTGTATGAGATTAGGATGGCTCTTAAACAGCTTAAAAACAACAAGGCGCCGGGTGAAGACGGAATTACAGCCGAACTCCTGAAGGCGGGTGGGAAACCGGTCCTTAAGGCCCTTCAGAAGCTGTTTGATTCCGTCATACTCGAGGGCAAAACGCCACAGGCATGGTGCAGGGGTGTGGTGGTACTCTTCTTCAAGAAGGGCGACAGTGCCCTACTAAAGAACTATAGGCCCATCTCACTTCTTAGCCATGTCTACAAGCTGTTTTCAAGAGTCATCACGAATCGTCTCGCGCGCAGGTTTGACGATTTCCAGCCTCCTGAACAAGCCGGTTTCCGTAAAGGCTTTAACACCGTAGACCACATACATATGCTGCGGCAGGTTATACAGAAGATCGAAGAGTACAACCTGCCTCTCTGCTTAGCGTTTGTGGACTACGAGAAAGCCTTTGATTCGATCGAGACTTGGGCTGTGCTGCAGTCTCTCCAACGGTGCCAAATTGACTACCGGTACATCGAGGTATTGAAGTGTTTATATAAAAACGCCACTATGTCAGTTCGACTTCAGGATCAGACCTCGGAACCTGTCTTTCTGCAGCGAGGTGTGAGTCAGGGAGATGTCATATCTCCGAAACTGTTCACCGCTGCACTGGAGGATGTCTTCAAGGTTCTGGACTGGAGAGGGCTAGGCATCAACGTCAATGGCGAGTACATCACTCACCTTCGGTTTGCCGACGATATAGTGGTCATGGCTGAGACTATGGAGGACCTCAATACAATGCTCGATGACCTTAGTAGAGCCTCCGAAAGATTGGGTCTTAGGATGAACATGGACAAAACCAAGGTGATGTTGAATGCCCATGTCACACCCACTCCTATTAGGGTCGGAGACTCTACACTCGAAGTTGTGGATGACTATGTCTACCTGGGACAAACGATCCAGTTGGGTAGGGCCAACTTCGAGAAAGAGGTCAACCGTCGAATCCGACTCGGCTGGGCAGCGTTCGGGAAGTTGCGCGGTATCTTCACGTCCAATTTACCACAGTGTCTCAAGACGAAAGTCTATGACCAGTGTGTGTTGCCAGTTATGACCTATGGCTCTGAGACGTGGTCGCTCACAATGGGCCTCATCAGAAAGCTTACAGTCACCCAAAGGGCAATGGAGAGGGCTATGCTCGGAGTTTCCTTACGTGATCGAATCAGAAATGTAGAGATCCGCAAGAGAACCAGGGTTACCGACATAGCCCGAAGAATTGCAAAACTTAAGTGGCAGTGGGCAGGGCACATTGCTCGCAGAACGGATGGCCGATGGGGCAGAAAGGTTCTGGAGTGGCGACCGCGAACCGGAAGACGTTGCGTTGGAAGGCCTCCCACCAGGTGGACCGATGACCTGGTGAAGGTTGCAGGGATCCGCTGGATGCGGGACGCACGGGACCGGTCAATGTGGCGACGCTTGGGGGAGGCCTATGTCCAGCAGTGGACGTCTTGCGGCTGATATGATGATGATGATGAAATAAGAAAAATCCTAATATATAAAACTATTTATACTTAGTTACAGGTTACTGATATACTTAATACGAATCACCAATACTGTTAGAAAACAGTCTTGGTGATTCGTAATATGTCAGTAACCTGTAACTATGTATTAAAAATAAGTATCGATTTATATGTTATAAGAGTAAGCACTAACATATTAAAGATTATTAAGATAATTTAATATTTGGTTAAGGCGTAGATTACAGGCTATTCCTAAGGGCATGCAAAGTTCACAAAGTAAGGACGAACTTCAGAAAAAGTATCCAAGTAAGCAGTTTTATTTACTCCACTTATATTTTGCTGACACAATCGTTGTATTTGCCTTATAAAACTCTGATATCTGTTTACTATTGCTTGCTTCAGCGACGTGTGAAGTTAGATACTACTGTTTGTAGCAGTATTTACTGACTGCGCCCAACGCAAACATTCCCATCCACCAGACTGATAGTCAGAGTCAACACGATGCTTGGGCACTGTAATCGGTGTATAAACATTAATTAAAAACATCGATATTACCTATAGTTTTTCATAACATGCGAGCATTTGATGTCCAGCGTGGAAGTAGGTGTGTGACTCAATGGATATTGTTTATAGATATACGTTATTATTTGGCCGTACAGGAGTTTTCATTCAAATAAAATATATTTTCACAATCATGCATGAAAATATTGTCATTATTTTCGAAAACAGAACTCGCGAGGTATCGAATTTACGGACAAAGAAAATCAAATCCATTGCAGGAGCGTTTTTTGAATTTGGAACATTACAACGCTCCAGCAATGTTGATCAAATCCATTGCAGGAGCGTTTTTTGAATTTGGAACATTACAACGCGCCAGCAATGTTGATCAAATCCATTGCAGGAGCGTTTTTTGAATTTGGAGCATTACAACGCGCCAGCAATGTTGATCAAATCCATTGCAGGAGCGTTTTTTGAATTTGGAACATTACAACGCTCCAGCAATGTTGATCAAATCCATTGCAGGAGCGTTTTTTGAATGTGGAACATTACAACGCTCCAGCAATGTTGTTGTAACTTTTAATAAATTAAATGTATAATATAAAAAATATGTTTTATTTCCCTGCATTCTTTTGAAAAAAGCACTATATATGCCTCGCCGGAAATGGCAATTGCCTGTCTCGTATTAGTGAAGAATCTCATACTCGACCTGCAATTGCCTATTTACCGACCTTTGCAATAATGTACTATTAATATGAATTGTTCAGCACAAAATGGACGGGATTGATGACGTGCGGAATTAAAAAGAAAGGCCTGTGGTAGGCATTGTGTTAGAGTCCTGAAATAAAAATTATAAATAAGATGGTACGGCAGTTGCAAATTGATGAGTTCGACATCATTTTGCAATAGTTCCTCTCCGTAAACAGTATCCTGCTTTTTAATACTGAATGATATGGATATATCCTAGGATATTTTGTAGTTTACCTCGAAATATATATTTCTGAAGTCCCAATTATAATATCACCATTGATTTATTTCGATACTTAATTTAGGTACCCTTTATGAACCTGTTTCAGGAAAGCTGGTAACTATTTGTCCACGTGTGGATTTAAACGTTACGACATTAAACAGACTGATAAATTGAATGATGATAAATTAACCATAACAACCCATTTCCGCTAGTCGACTTTCGGGCAGGTTTGAGTAGATAAGCCACTAGGGCATGAATATCGGAATCTCGTAATATCGGAACTAAATTACCGATATTTCAATTCCGATACTGGATTGATCAAATATCGGCATCACGGAATCGAAAAAGAATTTTTTTATCTCCGTTGAGCGAGAAAGCGCGGTTAAGCCCGTTGACTACGTTGATTAGCAGTGGTCGGATAAACTGTTAACTAATCGGGCGCTTATTTACTTAAACTTCACTTCATGAATTCTGTAGTTACAGTCCCGAGATTGCAGACAAATTTACCTTTAGGAGTACTAGTAAATACACAGTTTTATAGAACCCGTTGTAACAATTATATTTTTTATTTTATTTATATGCTTTGGTTACGGGAATCTGCTGTTTTTGAAACGCACGGGATTGGATAATGTGACGACACTTGGGGGAGGCTTATGTTCAGCACTGGACGTCTTTCGGCTGAAATGACGATTACAATAATGGTGATGATGAATGCTAAGATAGCTTTTCATACTTTTGAGAGTGCTGTTTCGGAACGAGTAAACTTTATTTCAAATTTATAATGAGTTACTTGCTTGGAAACCTAAATAATCGCCCGATTACCCAGTCACTGGTAATTAGATAGACATAGAAAAGCCTAATATGTCGCGGCATAAACGTGTTTTTTTATTGTACTCAATCCAACCTCATACCGAATTTGTGCAATTAACTAAAAAGAAGTGCAATATTTAACAAAACTGCGCAATTCCGATATTTGTATCAGAATTCCGAATTATTGAGATCTAATATCAGAAATCAATATCGGAATTGAAAACTTCCGATATTACATGCCCTATAAGCTACCTAAGTATGTTAATGTAGATTTAACATTTCGGTGACAACTTGGTTTTGGACGTAACTTTTCAACAGTAGGTAAAGTGAGGGAGTAGCTCAGAGAGCTCTAAATAATAATCAGAAATTACTTCGCAATCTTACATTGACTCCACAACGTGCCTGCCTTAAGCAGCGGCATTCAAAAAAGCGGCTTTATGCGATCCGACGACGGTAAAAAGCCGCATTTTTTTCAATCGATAATTTCGGCCTAATTTTAAAGGGCGCCAAAGGCGGCAAATATTGTCTATGCCCAGAGCGATGAAAGTGCTAGATCGGGCCCTGAGCAAAGCTAAACAAAAACATCTTCTTAATTCTTTATTGTACACCAAAAACAATATTTAATACAATGTGATAATAAAGTACATGTACAAAGGCGAGCTTAACTCAATGTTGAGTTCTCTTACAGCAAACCCTATAGTGACAGAGAATGATGACAAAAGAGGGTAGGATCCAGTGTACAATTTTAAAATAACAAAGTATATATAATAAGTAAATATATAATAAGTATTAAAATAACAAAGTAAATATATAATATATATCTACTAACATTGCGTTAAAAGGAAATGCTCTTTAATTTTCCTCTTTAAGACATCGAGAGAAGGGCTATCGCGTAGGGAGTGTGGGAGAGAGTTCCAGAGGTGCACTGCAGTTACAGAGAAGGAGCCATCATAACGGCTGGAAGTGTGACGTGGAGTACGTAGGAGAAGCGAAGTAGCCGTGCGACAATGTTTGCCCCTCGGGACGAGGTACTCAAACCGTTCGCGAAGATATTGGGGTGAAGTAGGATTGTGCAGGATATTATAGAAATATATATAGATATTATATTATTATCTTCAATTATTTTCCATGCGTTGCAATTTCAATCACTTTTCAAAACTGTTTTATCTTTTGCTAGTCATAGGCAATGAGATTGCCTCTAAATAGGTGAGAAGTCGCCTGAAAAAAGTCTGGTCTGTTTGTTTTAACTCCGCATATAAACAATTGTGCAATAACACACTGTAAGAAGTATCAGCTCACAGCTCACTGCACAGTTCCTTAATTATAGAAATACAACTTTAATGTAATAAATTATTTTGTTCAAGTTTTGTGCATAACCTACTTTAGCTCTGTCCGAAATCCGTTATCCGATGATGTTGTACAAAAGTTTTGGGAAAATAAAAGAAGATCACAGTGGGTGCAGTTACCGTTACCAAGCCGTTGGAGTGAATCCGACAACACCATCTTATTGATTGCGGACCGGCTCTAGGTAAAACATATAAAAGTCATAATAAAGGTTTGTTTTTGATCTATTTTAACTCACGTTTAAAGCAAGGGTATTTCTTCAAAGCATTTTTCTGTGAGCAACCACTCCACCCCAAGTCAGCTGTTCAGAAATATATATACCCCAAGTCAAGCGTGTTAAGCAAACATACGGATTGACTAAGAATTTAGCCCAATTAGGGTCGTATGGTTTGAAGGTCGTGGGTTTAAACCCATGCTTGTGGTTTGCTTTGTCTATTTTGTTTTATCAAAAATGCTCATTACCCAAACGGTGAAGGAAAACATCGTGCGGAAACCTGCAGCCTCAATGAGTAATGAATTCGGCAAGGCAAAGGGCAAAGAATATAAAAATCGACCAATCACATAGATGGACATCTACATCGCGACTTTCATCTTGCATGTGATTTGTCGATTTCTCATACTCTTTGCCATTTGCCTTGCCGAATACATTACGCAATAAGGCTGCTAGAGGACCTAGAACTTAAAATTCGAAGCAGCAGCACAGAATAGGTAATAGTAGAATTGTAGCACTGGGCCCGCGTTTTGGATATCACACTTTCATAGGCAGGGGCCCGTGGTCACGGGCAGGTAACACTATAGACTGGATACGCTACGTATCTACGCCACGCTAAGAGACTATGGTCCAAATATACAACTTGGGCCACGCTAAGAGACTATAGTCCAAATATACAACTTCTGCTGCAGCCGAATTGTCTAAAACAGTTTGGAACCTTCAAAGAGTAAGAATCATTTCTTTCAACTTTTTCGGTATTGCGAAACTAATTTGGAAAGAGTACGATCTGATTATTTATTTCCAAATAATTAGGACATAATTTAATTTTGTTTTACTTACAACTAATGGTCTTACAATGCTTTTAATTAAAAATGTAGGTATAATGGTTCCTTAAAACTGATAAAACAATTATTCTTTACAATCAATTCTACGTCAAAATATTGGTCATGGAAAGATTCATCTCCTTTCCTTTTCAGAGTGTAATATGCAATATGTGAAGTCGTTTTTGTAAAAGGTTCCAAACTGTTTCTGAAGTCATATTTTACGAATATATAGCGGAAGCAACTAACTTATATCCTGTATAAAAAGTTCCGGAAAAATCCTGAAACGTTGGTTAATATTGCTGCACAAACCAGTGTATTGAACTAGTGGACGTTTTGTAGGCTTCCGTAACGGTTACGAAACTTTAATTTGGCCAATTTTCACGGTGAGCATACAATAGCGACGTCGCGACGCGAGTATCTACTTCATAACATTGGAGTTAGGTAGGTACGTGATTTCAGAGCCGAGCACGTCAGTTTTCATGCTTCGTCAAGCACTGCTTTGGTCAAAAAACACGTCTGTGTAAACGTGAACTGGTTATTTTTTGGACAAATAATTCAAATACTAGAACTCCTGTTTTTTTCTTTGTGCTATTATAAAAGTATGTACTTAATAATAAGTTGCAAACCTCCATAGCTTCGTGCCTCTCGCTACTAAATGCCTGCATTATTGTGAGATATTCCTTGATGGATTCCGGAATGTTAGTTTCTTTATAACAATGTTTGTACTTAACGCAATTCGAAATGGTTTTTAATGCGAGGTAAAAGTTACGTATAGTGAATCAGCGTGCATGAATAAATAAACAATGATAGGAAATGTTCAAGGTGGGAAGCAACATCCAGGGACGTCGCGCGTCGCGCGTCGCGTTGGACACGCTGTTGCTAGACATAATGTGTATACCATGTATGTATATTATTATCGTGTGTTTATCCATTGGTATAATATGTCTATTAAAATTGTATTGCAGCTGTGAAGTGCGCTTTTCTCTGCGCTGTCATATAAATATTCTACTCCACAGTGCCTCGCCTTGGGTTTTTTTTTCATATGAATATTCTACCGCGGACATAGACGTCCGCACCCTTTTTGATTGTTTTTTATTTGTTTTTTTTTCCATAAAAATTACAATTGTTCGACTTCTACGTCGGACATTATTTCTAGACTTACTTAACTAACTTTAGTCTACGTGAGTTCATCCCTCACTAAATACTATATAAATATGACATATATATATTTGTTCTTTTTTAATATTATTATTTTATATTACATACTGGCATTACAATTTTATATTTCTATTTACTACTTATCTTTATGTTATTAACTATTTTGTTTACTTATTTCTATTGATACACTGCTTATGTTATGTACTATTTTGTCTACTTTATTTCTATTGGTACACTTTCGGGGAAGATGCATGGCAGTGCGAGCAGACCAGTCCCGACCGATGGTTCCCGTTCTAGAACCCCGTCGTTAGGACGTTAAGGTGAGTATGACTGACTCGTTCAGCCATGCAGCTTTACATGTATATATATTTTTTTTATTTCATCTAGACAGGGTGATGGTTTAGATTTGGGGAGGTGTTTGGATTGGAGTTTTTGGATGGGACTTGTTAGATGGTGTTTTGGTGATGTCTGCTGACCAGGGACTTCGCTAGCGTGAGCAAGGCCTCTATGACGACTACGTCTCGATGCTGCATGGCCGTCTTAAGATTGTAGTTGACGACCGTTTTAGTCGGCGCATCCATCGCCCTCTTAGCAAAGCGAAAGCGAAGCCTGCGGCGTCAACGGCGTCGACGGTGTAATAGACGCAACTGACTGTATGTCTGGACAGCGCCACTACCGCGTGGGAGATGCTGATGTGAACCTGAAGCCTCCTGAAAAAAAATCCGCCTTGGGTTCCGAGCCGCCATAAAGGTTGAATCGTAAATAGTTACATACATACATAAACTCACGCCTTTTTCCCATGGGGGTAGGCAGAAACTACAGAACGCCACCTGCTACGATCCTTACATACTTCTTTTGCTTCACTCACATTCAGACATCTAGTTATACACACACGCCGGTTATGAGTACTGCGCACCTGGCCTTTCTGAAGAACATCACCAATAAGCCGGTTCCAGACCAAGAGCAAAGCTAAGTTGGTTTAGCTTAGCTCACATAGCTGACGCAGTTTTTCATATTTGTGTACAGACTGCAAACTATGCAAACTACGTACACAAGTATAAAAAAAGTGCGTCAGCTATGCGAGCTACGCTAAACTAACTTAGCTTAGCTCTTGGTCAGCAACCGGCTATAAGGTCTCTGTATTTCTTTCTAGGGCGTCCCCTCCCAGCGTTTCCATTCACGTCTGCCTTGTAAATACATTCAGTTAGGTTAGTCGCCTTTCATTCATCCTCTCAACATGGCCAAACCATCTTAACATAGTTACTCTTTTCGTAAATAGTTGTTTGAATAAAAAAAAACATCACACTTTAGTTACCTAAAAATATCCTATTCAACCTCGGCGGATCAGTGACCAGCCCTGTTGAAACTAATAGAGCCAGCATCATCTATGGGTACCTAATACTTATTATTTACTCTTGTATTGATTTGTAGCTTATTCATTTACATGCTTTTATGTAAAGTATATGTGTAAAAACTTAAACATCATCACCATCACGATTGAAATAAATTCATTATTTTCATTAATTTCATTTTATTCTCCAGAATAAGTAAGATATGAAGAGTTACTCTAGGTAAAGTTAACTGCTAGTAATATATTGCTAGTACTGCTAGTATTATATTATCTGTGAAAGTTCACAGATAATATAATACTAGCAGTACTTTGCATGGTACCTATAATAGTGCTTACACACGTTCGGATTTGGTCCGGCTGGACCACGGATTTGTGGGCGGAGTTAGTCCGGCCCGGACCATATCCGAGCGTGTGTAGAGTGGTCCGCCGGACATTATTATTATTAATTGATTCCGTCTCGGTCAACACAAGCGTGTGTAAGCGGGAAAGGATTTGTGGGCGGAGTTAGTCCGGCCGGACCAAATCCGGACGTGTGTTAGCACTATTACATTTCACAAGCATCTTGCCATAAGGGAGAGCCTATATTGCTGCCAATGGTGTGTAGCGACATCTATGCCGCGACAAACGAACTACAGAAAGACCTGAATCACACACAAATCCTACATAGCTAACAATACACCAAATGACCAAACCATACTATTTTTTATGCCCATATTTTGTTTTAAGAACACTTCATTTTCAGCTACAGACGTTTAAAAGTACTTTTTAAAGACTTTTTTTAAATACAACCCGTAATTCAAATTGTTAAATCACTTTTTTATTATTATGAAATGTATCTAACTGCTAGAGGATGGAGAGCTGGTGACCTGAAACAAAGGACCTAAACCTTAGCTTAGGCACCAGTCTCCCACAGTAAACTAAACCATATCATGTACCGTAATTGTAACAATGCCTGTAATGGTATGTGATGAGAACAAAAATCCCGCGACGCAAAGTTCTTCGCACGATTTGAACAATATTACAATGGCCCGATAACAACCATCGGGCAGTTGACCCACCAGACAAGACACCCGTCTGACCGGAGGATCCTCACCTTTCTATGGAGGATGCGGAACCGCGTGGCTCTATAAGTGCAGAAACCCGATAAAATTGACCGATCTGCAGCCTTATTGCAAAAAAAAACTTTTATGATAGTATTTTTATGGTAGTATTTTTTTGCAAAAAGGTTTATTTTTCTCTTTTTAGTTGTACCTACCTAATAGGAAAGATTTTTAGTAAGGTAACTATAATGCCAGAATAAATTACTCGAATATCATGAAACTTGAACATAACCGGTGCATTGAGAGATCTGTGTACCTCTTAAGAGCGTACTGGCGTGATGGTGTGCTATGAAATGGTATAAACAATAAACAGACATGCGATTGCAGCAATCCCGAGAGATTTGCCTTTATTTATTGAAGAGTTCTGCTGTATATCTTCGAAGTTCTTTATCAGATCTTCACCAAATTAAAATGGGACCAATATCGGAACATTCCCTTGCAAATATAAATATTTCAAAATCGGTCCACAATTGACGAAGATATCGGTGAACAAACATAAAAAAAACGTAGGTACACGAAGTCGAACATCCTCCTTTTTGGTAAGTCGGTTAAAAAGTATGGAATATCGACCAAACGGAAATCCACATCGCGCATGTGTTTGGTCGATTGATGGCACTCAAAATCTTCGCCTTGCCGAAATCACTTGCGCAGTTAGACTGCTGGAGATAGAACCCAGGACCACGAAATACCTCCTAAAATATATATATATATGTATATGGCATTCTGAGGACAATAGTTTATCCAGACGCCTGAGAAGGATTGCAGAGCTTCAGATATCTCTTGGACATGGATGGTAATTTGTTTATCAAAAGCGCCTACGGTTTTATTACTGCAAGTAGGAGCGATCACTGTTGCAGCAATATTGTAAGGTATTAGATGAAAAGAGAATTAGTTTGTGTAATTTATTTCATCACCACTGCTGTCATAACGGTGAAGAAAACATCGTTAGGAAATCGGCATATCCTAGAAATAATAAATGTGACATCTACCAAACTGCACTACCGCGAGTTAGATTGTGGCCCATACCCTCTCACAGAGAGCTAACCCAAACCACGGGGTCTCATTGCTAACAAAGAAAATTTGGTTCAAATAAATCTCACTAGATGGCGCGATACGCACGTATCTGTTATTGAATGTGTGTAAAATTCACATTTTCTGGAATTGAACATAAAAATTGTATGTTCTTGTTTAATCAACTCTCCTAAGTACAAAATTATGGATTATTGGGCTCTTAATTCACATTTCAAATGATAAATGATTTTATTTCAAAGATTATTTTAACGGATAATTTAGAATTGATGCCAATAGATGGCGCATTTTTTAATTTGTGAGGCATTCCATTCGATTGTTAAAATTTGCATTGTACCACATTTTGGTGCAAAAAAAACTGTAAAAACGTGGCAATAAATACTATAAAACGAACCTTCACTGTATTTAAAGAAAAAAATATTCACGAACTTAGTAAACCCTTTTACTTGCAAGTCACTGCTAACACCATCTATCTATCACCGTGAAACAGAACCGAACGCGTTCGATGTACAAAAAATAACAAGATTAATCAGATGAAAAATGCTAGTTACGTCGGCACGGTTTCTTTGTATGGGATGAGGCATCTGTATGCTAGTATTATATTATCTGTGCCCAAACCCACCACAGTATAAAAAAACTTTTTGCAAAAAAATACTACCGACTTCCAAATACAAAACTACAAAGTTAAAAATAACTGAATTTTTTGAAGTCGGTGTCTTTCGTAGGTACAATTTTTTTGCGTTATGGACACCGACTTCAAAAAATTAAGTTATTTATAACTTTGTAGTTTTGTATTTGGAAGTCGGTAGTATTTTTTTGTTAAAAGTTTTTTTATTTTTCACTTTTTAGTTGTACGTACCTAATAGGCAAGTTAGTAAGGGAACTATTTCGCCAGAATAGATTTCATGAAACTTGAACATAACCGGTGAAATGAGAGGTCTGCTTACCCCTTAAGAGCGAACTGGCGTGATGTTATGTTATGAAATGTTATAAACAACAAACAGACATGCGATTGCAGCAATCCCGAGAGATTTGCCGTTATTTATTGAAGAGTTATGTTGTATATCTCCGAAGTTCTTCATCAGATCTTCACCAAATTAAAATGTGACCAATTTCGGAACATACTTTTCAAACAAAAAAGAATTTTCAAAATCGGTCCACAATTGACGGAGTAATCGGTGAACAAACACAAAAAAAAAAAAACAAACTTGAAGTCGAACATAGAACCTCCTCCTTTTTGGGAAGTCTGTTAAAAATACGCCACTATAGACGGTTGCCAGGAGAAGTGAAAACCATAAAAGCTGTCACAGGTTAAACAAATGCCTACCTACAATTAATTATGTATGAATACGTTTATTATACCGGCTATAATGTGAACCGTTATGTGACGCAGGTGGTGATAACATCTGAATAAATACACGTACTAACAATGATTGTATTGTATTATCAATAAGTTTGTCATATACTTACACCTATTCACATATAGAACTTAACATAACTGCATAGGAATCATCAATGTATCTTAGTTATAACAGATCTGTACTTAATATATATGCCAACCCACTTATGCCACGTAAATCGACATAAAAAAAGTAAAATAAACATAGCAAAAATAATATAATTAATCAGATCACACTAAATACATAAAGTTGTATTGTAAAGATCATAAATCCTTGGAATCTTCGGGGCGGCATAGGAATATTTTGGAGCAGGCTAGATTGAATTGATTGCACGCTGTGAGAAGCCATTGGGGTTTGTTGTTCCATACGATGAAGACGTAGTATACTGGGACGCCGAGGGCAATGAAGGCGACGCCGATGCCGACCTCCATGGGGTGCGTGAAGCAGGAGCAGATGACGACGAAGGTGCAGATGATGAGGAAGGAGACGGGCAGCACGATGTTGACGCGGATGGGGCGCTGGAGATGTGGCCGCGTGAAACGCATCCAGAGTAGGCCGGCGACGGACGCCAGCGTGAACAGCGCCTCCACGGCCGTCACGTACACTATCAGGGACTCCACGTTATTTGATAGCAGCAGCATTAGCGTCGCTATGCACTGGAAGGAGAAAATTTGTTGCTTTAATTACTGTTTCTCTAACAAATGGAGTCATAGTTCTAGCTCTACTTAGTCAGTTTTTTTATGAGATGGTTTTCATGAGAAAGTTATGTTTTTAATACTAAATAGAAGAATTTGTGGCTGGGTAGAGAAGGTACAATATAGGCTTATAATCGTCATTCAACGTCAGCACTGTCGTTCGTCGTGTCTGCCCAATCAGCAGCACACCATGTGGTTCAAATGGTGTGAATAGTTTTGAGATTGAGTTGAAAATCAAAATAGGAATGATGACGAAAAAATATTTTTAGTCCGTCAGTTAAATTTGGATTTTAGAAAAATACGTGTCCAAAAAATATTGGACAAGCATTTTTCTTTTGTCACGTTAACAAAAAAATATGACGATACAGTGCGTTAAAATATCGCATGATATCATGCCTTGGTACACTTTTTACATAGAAGTTACGTCACAAGCCTCCACTCCCAGACTTTGATGCGCTTTATCTTGGTGAATTTTTAATGATTTGAATACGTGTCCAATATTTTTAGTTAATTTAACCGGCGGCGGACTAATTAAAATTTGCTGTTTCGTTCCCCGTCATCATCCCTATTGTGGTAAAACTTGCATCTCTTAAAAACACTGTTATAAAATGTGGGGCACTGAAAACTATTTCCTCTTTAGGATAGTTTTCAGTTCCCCATATTTTATAACAGTGTTTTAATTACTGTTCGTTACTGTATTCCAATCTGGTAAAGATCGATTTATACCGATTCAGTAGATTTTGGTCGCTATCGAGACTGAACAGGAGAGTTTGTCTCGAGTTTTGTCTAAAACTCTTTTCGTTCATGCTCATAAAATTCGTTAGAAAGAAAACAAATTAGAATTCTCATGGTTAACTCTCAAGCCTAAATAAGCAGTTTTGGGTTTCTCTATCAAATTATCCAAGAAAATAACAAATTCTTAATTGTCACTACGCTATGAATGTCCTGCATCGGCTGCATTGCGGGAGGCTTGGACTTACCCTAACCCTAATAAAAAACGCGTTACTTGACTTGGGCCGTTTTTTGGGTGCCGTACCCGACGCAACGGGTCCAAATCCAAACGGAGCCCTATTGCTGAATGCTGTCACTCACGTGTCTGTCCGTGCGTCGTCTGTCACACAATTTTGATTCGAAGATTTTTTTTACTTCTCATTGACCTATGAACTGCCTAGTGGTATCTATTTTTTTTATGTATTTTGATTTATGAAATATTACTTATTTTTATTTTATTTTTTACCTATGAACTTGAAATTTGGTGATAATGTATATGATTACGTATATTTTACAAAAAAATGCCAATATTATATTGATTTTTCTATGGTACGGAACCCTAAATGTGCGAAGCCCGACACGTTCTTGGCCTGTGTTTTATTTTTATTCAGGTTTTTTAACAGAGAAATAAAAATTGCTGTTTGATAGCTTTATAAAGAAAATACGAGTATGTCAAACCGCCATATTTTTTCGCCAGATAAAGACAGTTTATTGAAAAATCAGCCCTTAGTTGTTATACTCGTATCTACAAAACTATAGTAGTTCCGAGACATTTCCTCTTAATTGAAAAAAAAAAACTTAGGTAATGTTGTCTATCTTTTAATAATGAACGTAGAATTTCTCCGTTCGGATAGAACTCGAAACTCAAATTCGGATTTATGTAGTGCGGAATCGCACTACTTAAGTAGATAATCTTGTCTATCTTATAATAATTAACGTAGAATGTTCACTTTCTAGAATCGTAGATGTTCATTTCTCTTTGATTAACTTTCTATTATGACCGTGTCGGAGATATCATCGTAAAATTGCCTTATCATGGTCATTTTTAACGTAATCTTAGTCCCTAATTAAAAATGATTATTAAAACTAGAACATTACATAACACAAAGGGCATTTTAAAGCTAATCTCAAATGATCCTTCTTTAATTAAGATAGCGTTACACATGTTTTCAATTCACTATCTGAGAGCAATTTGTTGGAAACTAATTAAAATCTGCAACGAAATTAATTAAAAAATCCTTAGAGTCAAGATTTTGTTATCTGTGATTGTGATTGTATTTGTGATTGCTACCTTGCGTTGGTGCTAGACAAGGAATTGGATGCAACGATAAGTTTTTTAGATTTTAATTAAACCAGAATAAATTATGGTATGATTTTCTTCGTTTCTAAAAGAACTTACGAGTAATTATGTTAAGAGGTGGCAACACCAGGAGGCATTGGCGCTATTCTAGTCTATTCTATTCCCCTGCTTGTCAAGTGACTGTTTTATGATGTCAGCTTTAAAATAAATGCAATCAATCTGCACGCCTTTTCCCAACTATGTTGGGGCCGTCTTCCAGGCTTACCAGATTCAGCTGAGTACCAGTGTTTTTACATGGAGCGACTACCTATCTGACCTCCACAACCCAGTAACTGGGTAACACGGTACCCCTTGGCTAGACTGGTTTCAGATCTCAAGCTTCTGAGTTCTTCGTCACGACTGTCAAAGATCTTCAAATGACAGCCGGGACCAACCGCTTAACGTGCTTTCCGAGGCACGGAGGAAACTCGGTATGTTGAAATGGTCACCCATCCACGAACCGACCTCGTCAAGCGTTGCTTAACCTTGAAGATCGACCCGTGCGGCTGTTATTATTTAGCCACTAGTTTTAAAATAAATGCATGGAAGAAAATTACTTGTTCTGTTTTATCTGGAACCTACAGACAAAGAATCAATGGCTGACAAGGAAGCCAACGAACCAAACAACTTTTTTTTCAGATTCCGGATTTTATGCTCGAGTATTTCCCATTTAGCAATTGGGCTTATTACCAAGCGATATTTTGTTAAAACCCGCCGCACAATTATTAGCATTTGAACAACTCTGAGGAAGCAATTTATTGCGGCCTCCCTCTACCCAGTACCTATTCGTAAATTCATTCTTGTTATAACTTTATACGACCCTATCTAGATATTCCAATGACTATTTTCTTGACCGCCCAATAATAATCAGTGCATTTACAAGACCTTTCTACCCGACTGCCGAAGGAGGGTTATATATAACATCAGTCTATGTATGTATGTATGTTTGTTCCTATGTGGCGTTCTAGAGACCAAACGCATGGGCCGATTTTGATGATTCTTACATCAATCGATTCGTCTTAACCTTGCGAGTGTCACTGGCTTTATACATTAAAATAGAAATTGGCGGCTATCGGGCGCCATATTGTGGGTTTTTTTCTCTTCCAACCCCATCGTGTGGGGTATCAAAATAAAGGGTTTTAATGGGTAATTTCAAAAATATACAACACTGATATATTTAAATTTCCTAACCTAATTCGAAAAACAAATGTTAACTAAAAAGTTTTTTTCATTTTCAATACTTACAAGGAATAATAACGAAGGTACTGGAGTCAGCCTCTTAACATCAATAAGGGATATCGCAAGTGGTAAGTGTCCATTCCTGGCTCCAACGAAGAACAGCCTGGATGAGGCATAGATGGCCCCGTTCAGGGAACCGAAAGTGCATAGAGCGACGAAGAGGGGCATAATCCAGGACATCATGCCGAGGATCTTGACGCTGAAGGTGACGGCCACCGCCTGGGAGGCATGGATCTCATCGTTGGTAAGGACTGCGAAGTACGCTATGTTGGTCAGCGCATAGACTAACGTTACCACTGGCATGGATATGCAGATAGCACGCGGCAGGTTCCTGGAAAGAGAAATATGCATTGTTATAGCAGGTAGTTGCAATAAATTGGTGAAGGTCTGGTCAAAATTCATACACAATAGGCAAGGGACCAGCCGAATTACCGTTTATGACGTTCAGTTTCTTTCAACAGTCAGGTAAACATTTAATCTATACTTAAAATTTTTACTGATAATCTATACTTCTATATCTATACTAATATTATAAAGAGGAAAGATTTGTATTTTTTAAAACTACTTTTTTCAAAAACTACTGGAACGATTTCAAAACTTCTTTCACCGTTCGGAAGCTACACTATCCCCGGGTGACATAGGCTAATTTTTATCCCTGTATTCCCACGGGAACGGGAACTACGCGGGTGAAACCACGAGGCATCCGCTAGTGCAGTTATAAATCATAGGGCCGATATCTGAATTGAGTATTTAGAGTTAAGAACGTGTGAAACCCTATTTTGACTGGTTTTAAGTATAGTTTGACAAATATTTAACGTCAAAAGCTTAATTCATAATTTCATTCATAATCGGGGGACAATGAGCACTACCTCAAAGAAATCCACGTTAGTATTTATATATATATATATATATAAATATTAAACCTGCGAACACACTGTCTGGTCGCTGTATCAAACAAACCATCTGCGGCGAGAGCTAACCCTAACGTGCCCTAACGCCATACGGTCGGCGACCCTGGCCCAGTGTGGGAATGGGAACTGAACCAGCCTTTATTTGTTTTCGGTATTGACAAAAGTTATTGGACTCTTTCGAAAAGAGTATCTTCACCAATGAAAGCGTCCAATAATGTATGGCAATACCGAAATAATTAATGGGAATATGTCATATCCTTTTATGGAGTCATACCATTTGGACTTGCCAAACTCACTTACGCAATTAGGCTTTTGATTCCTCTTTTAAACTTAGGTGCCTTCGTAGGTACGTATAATCTTAATAGCGCACGATAACCTATTTAATAGTAGATTATGCGCCAAGGGAATAAAGCAGTGTCTTACATATACTCCGCCTGGTATTCTCTTTCCACGATGGCCAAAGACTACGTCACGATAAGTGTTACTATTGATTGCCCTTTTCAGTAAACTTATGTGCTTCCTTATTAGGTTAAGGGCCTACATACCCTTTATTGCCGTAAAACGGTAACTTTCTAAAGCATACTCCTTAGTAATGGCTAGATTAAAAGGATTAAAAAAAAAAAAAAAAATTGATTCATGTACATAATTTTGAACACAAGGTTTTTTCGTGTAACTAATAGTTTTGCTTTAAAAAAATATTAACATCACGATATTTTTTTGCAACTTTTGGAAACTCCTCCAAAACGACTTGGATGCTTAAAAATATTTTTAAACAGAAAAATTGATGGCTGGAATTTCTTCATAACTAACATAGCATATGTAAATCAAATAATATTTTGCAAACAAGGCTGTTCAAACGGATGTTCAATATTGATATATTGGCATCGAGCGGGCGCACGGCCAGTACTGCGTTAACATTGGGGCGTATATAGCGCCTTAATTAAAATAAAATAAATTACTAACTACCTTAATAGCTTAATTACTTAGTCACTCGTGGGATACAACTATTTAGTTTTAAATAAATTTATATATTTAATTATTAGCGCATTGCAACTGATGACGTATTCTTTGTCCAATCACGTGACCCAGCTGTCAAGGGAAGAGAATACCAGGTGGAGTATATTATTATACCATAGAAATCGTGCCTTTATATTATTATTTTTGAGTCGTGCTTATGGTGGCCAGTTCGATTTTCGAACAAACCTCTTTATAATGCCATATCCCTCCTTACACTCAGGTTTCAATATGCTGCCGTGACGTAAGACACTGCTTTATCCCCTTGGTGCATAATCTACTTTTATTACAATGAAGATAATTTTATAACAACAAACTTAAAAACACATGTGCGAGAATTCCCATGAGTCATAATAGTTTACATCAGGAACTTTATGATAATATTATTGTGTTTACAAATAAAGATAAACAAATGACCCGTAACTAATTATATGGGTGATGTGCACCTAAAATAATTATCTATGAGAACTTTTAATGGTTCTTAAAGTTCAGAGTCGAATGGTAACACAAACAGTAGGCATCTCGGTATTACAATTTTTATATCATCATTATCACATTTTAATGTTCCTACAGCTGGGACACAGGCCTCTGTCTCTCTGAGAGAGGGCCCTTAGTCCAGCACAAGGGCCCTGTGTGGGTTGGTGGATATCACATTTGTCTTCGAATTTTTGGTTCTGGGACATGCCGTTAACTCACGATGTTTTCCTTCACCGTTTTTAGAGCAGTGGTGATGAAATAATTGACACAAAGTAAAGCGCCTGCCTGGGTTCGAACCACAGACATAAGTCTGTGGTTCACCCTGGGCCACCACTGCGCAATTTTTATATACAACTATTTAAATAATCTTACATTTAAGTCGGTATTACGTCGGCATTTTTTTTTGTTATTGTAAACACCGCCTCTCCTCCTTGCCAGCCATAGAGCAACACGGACCACCGGCGGCTGGTCCGCGTGTTGCTCTATGTTGCCAGCAAAGGTTTGTCATATGTTTTCAAAACTGTATCTATGAAATTTTACAAAAACAAAGATAAAAAAGTAGATGGATAAATATGAATAACGCTTGCGCGGTAATTTCTCTACTTCGGTTCTTTCTAACTTAATCATAAAACACCGCGTGACAGCAAGTCAGCAAAATTATGAGAAATCCCTGAACATGCTTTTAGCTTTCGAGCAAAGACAAAGGTGTAGGTACCATATAAGTAAAATCTGCAAAATTTTACAGAAACATATGAATAAGTAAATATTGCAGACGTAATCACCGTCCAGATACTCCGTCCCCCATGGCAACAAAAATAAGCAAAACAAAGCCCCTCACCCCAAAATAATAATGAAAATCGTTGGAGCCGTTTTCGAGATTTAGATTATGTATATATAGTGACTAGCTGATCCCAAGGCCCGAGGTTTCGCTCCCGTCAACCGGCTACCTACATACCTACCCTGGCTACCCTGCCCCTACCCTGCCTACCCTGGCTACCCTGCCTTACCTAGCTACCCTGGCTACCCTGGTTACCCTGCCTACTTGACCTTCGGGGATTTGCTCCCGTCAACTGGCTACCAAATACCTACCCTGGCTACCATGGCTACCCTGGCTACCCTGCCCCTACCCTGGCTACCTACATACCTACCCTGCCTACCCTACCTACCCAACCTACCTACCTACTAATTTTTATCTATCATCAATAATTTTCTCAGCGCACGCCAAATAATGTAATATATATAGGCAACATTTTGCTACCTTGGGTTACATTATTGCAATTTTCATAAGGATCTCTAATTTTTTGAAATTATTTTATAGCCTATGACACTCAAGAATAAAAAAATCGGTTCAGTAGATCCAGAGATTACCCCTTACAACGTCACAAACTGAGTGTGCGATGGAATTGCATGATTTAATTCCACCCAGCCCGTTCCATCATCGGACTACCAGACGTACGGCGATGCGTCATCGGTACATGGTGGACATCCCACCCATACGCACTAAACGTTTTGAGAATACTTTTATTATGCGTACAGCTAAGGAGTGGAATTCCCTGCCGGAGTCTGTGTTTCCCGATAGCTACAATCTAGGGGTCTCTCTCAAGAGTGAATAGGTTACTTCTAGGCAAGCGTGCTCCACCGTCTACCATATCATCGCTTACTATCAGGTGAGATAGTGGTCAAGCGCGAGCCTATATTAAATAAAAATAAAAAAAAACAAACTCACAAACTTTACCTCTTTGTAATATTAGTATAGTGATAAACGAGCAAGAATTGCTCGTAGTAGTAGCACCATAGTATCTATGAGTAGTACATAGTAAGAAATTAACATCCAGACGATCTTATACCATCGTAAAGAATTTATATCGAAATAACAAACTACGTATTTATCAATCAACGACTCACTTGTACGGCTCTTTCAATTCCTCTGTGACGAAATTTAAGTAGTTCCATCCGGAGTAAGAGAATAGCCCCGTATAAAAGGCAATAGCCAGTTCTCCGGGCTTTGTGATCGTGCCCTGCATCATGTTCTCCAAGTTCTCCGTGTGTCCAGAGAATAAGTACCACAAGCTGGCGAAGAATGTCACCAGCAAGGCGAGAATCTTCGCCGCTGTGAACGAGTCTTGCACTCGCGTCACCCACTTAACGTTGTAGCAGTTTATAACTGTCAGGAAACCTGAAATGAAACAATTGTACAAATGAGATTACCGATGTTGTATCTCTCTACGAAACATATTTGTTTTGATGAGCAGTTGTAACTACAGCAGCTTGTAGCAAGTAGGCACATTTTAATATTGCCCTGGGGGCCACGATGCGGAACCGGGTAGTAATGAACCATCTTGAGTACGATATACTAGACCTTGACATGGATTAGAAGTGCTTCCATGTGCACATAATCATTATTTATTTTTATAATATTCTCATCTTACGGTGTAACGGGCTGACTCTTGTTTGTATTGCCGCAAACGATCTGGCGTTATCTCTGAACTAAATCTAAAACACATAACCGAGTTTAGCCAATCATCCCATGGCAATTACGCACTTACTAAAGCAGGTCAACACTCTTACGGAAGTCGCCGTTAACATGGTAATAGCAAAATCACGTCGAGTTATTAAGTGCCCTTACTATACGTTGAGCGTGATAATTCCGCACAAGAGCGTGTGTCAGTACGATGCGGGAGGAAGCTCTCATTATCTTGTCAGGCGCAATCAGCTCGGCGACCGCGCCACAGTACACCTATGTACTAGCGGAGATAAAGACGCGGACACAGTTGCCCTATTGAAGTGACAGCCTGAGGCCTCACGCACAATACACCGCTTGACTGTTATAGATGCGCTATATATGTGTCTTGTTGAGTTGTTGCACGACTTTCCGTCAGTTGCACTAAAATCTTCTTTGATCTTATTTAGGGCTGATATTATCAGTTCCAATTTGAGGCTCAGCCTTTGATTTACAGAAAAGCTACACGTTCCACCTCCTTCCAGATGGCGTTGTAGAAGTTACTTGCTGCAATAGCAACAGTTAATTTTTCCTACTCGCATATACTTCGTTAGAAATGAAGTTCCTCAAGGGCATAATCAGTAATGAATATATATTAAGACTGTTATAAGCTGTGTGGTAAAATAAACTTGAAAATTGCATGAAGTAACATACCGAGTCCCTGACTTATTACCCACTTAAAAATGAAATACGGCATGATGTGATGACAGGGAATTTCAAGCACTTATGAATAAGTCAATGATCCAGAGTTCTAGACATGTCAGACGCATAATGACTTCGCCAATATCTTTGAATATAACTCGATCACAATGACAAGGCTAACCAGATTTTTACAACAGCAAAGCTCCCCTCATTCTAGAAACCCAAATTTGGAAAATATAAATAAATCGTTCGAGCATTATTCCATGGAATCAAACCGGTTCGCCGCATGGGGTGTTAAAAATTATTTCGTTTTGTTGAGCAAAACACGAGGCATACTTTTGCGAATTCCTTGGGAGAATTCTTAAATCATCGAACACGTTTCTTGGAAGCTGAACATCAATACAGGTTTCATGTTGAGATTTCTGCGTATGATTGAGATGGGATTCAAATGAGTTAAGATCCTTTCCATAATCAGCCAATGCCATTTCCATTTCGGATTAATAAACACTGTATCTTGTTTCTGTTGTATATGATTGCAAACATTCCGATGCGAAATTATAAGAATGAGCTATGTATTTTTAATGTTTGTTTTTCGCTTATGATTTTATAAATTCTCTAAAGACTCTCAGCATATAAGCCGCAAAGCGAATAATCTTTTTAACCCTTTTGAGAGACCTACTTAAGTTTATCTTTATATATATATCATTTGGACATGTTGCTGTAGAAATACGAGTAATTAAGAATGCATTGATACAATTACTGATGGAACATTATTTGTTACTATTGAATTTGACCAAGCAACATTGGTTAGAGTTACTAGCCATAACGCTATACAATGCCGTGTAACGAGGCTATGTTAAACAAACATTTGTCAGATCTGTTCAAACATACAAAAATCGGTCGCATTGGCGACCTAGTAACCAAATGGGATACTCGTTGACGCCATCGTTTCCATAATCGGCTCATAACTACACTTGACATGGAAGGGACAAAAATAGTGTTTAACCAAACATGTGCTTGCTTCTCGGATAGGTCGTTAACCGGAGAATGTGTTCTATTTTTATAGTTCTTGTCTTTTCTATCTATCTCACGAAGAGATTAGACTTTATTTCAAGTACTTCAGTTACGAACCTGATCACATTTGTGGATGACGACGTAGCCATTTCAAGAATAGGCGCCAATTGGAACGACTTAACAATTTTTGTCTTTGGAAGACGTTAATTTTTAATATTATTTTAACTAGTCTATGCCACGTGTGGTACGTAATTATTGAGTTAGGCTGACACTTACAATAGAGAATAATGCTAGAGCGATTAAAAGATATTGGATATTCAAATCTCAAAAACTGCGCTTTGGAAACCGAGTCTCGAAACTCGGCTTTATAATAGTGATAGTAGCTGAGTGTCAAATACAATCACGTGAGCGTAGATCCAAACGCAAAGTAGGTCCTGGAATTAAACCATAGTTTGGATCAAACCATCATCAATTGGATACTTTTACAAAAATTTTAGGATACTAACATGTAATTGAAGCAGCTATGAGGCTCACAGCAGTGTCAGGAGGTGTGCATGCTGGCCACAGAGGCTTGAGAATGTTCTGTGCGAAGGTCAGCGCTGTGATGGCGTTGCCTGTGGGTACCAGGATGAACAGGGCCACCCATAAGTACAGGAATGATGGTAGAGGTCCAAACGCTTCTCCTATGTACGCGTAGTCACCTCCTGACTTTGGGATCATTGTACCTGAAATTGAAACGCTATTTTAATTTTTTTATTTAGAAGACATTTAAATTAAACAATTGATAACCCTAAGAAGCGATCTCCGCAAACTTGCTTGGCAAAAATACTTTTTAACAAAAAAATTAAATTATAATTTAGTCTAGCATTTTGAGTTGGAACCAAACAAACACACATGCAAATTAATATAACCTAAAGCATAGAATGACTGTAGCTAGGTTGATGGTCGCTGATAGTTTATTTGGCGCCGTCTCAAAATGATATACAATTTATTTTTTTTTTTTTTTTTTTCGCTTTTTTATTTACTTAATTTCAATAGTATCGGTTTACAATTAAAACATCAGTGGGCAAATTGTCAATATATCCTTTTTTCGACCGTTAAGGATGAATATTATTTCAAAATTATGATTAATGATGGGATAACCTACTTATATTTACGTCAAGAACTAAGACGAAAAAACCAAATAAAAAAAACATTTTTGTAGTAGACCATAGATTTAGATATTTTTTGCTAGTACATACTATATTTATGGTAGTAACTAACCAAACTGAAAGTAACCACGTGGGTAGACACCAACGCATTAACACATACTAAAGCTAACAATATTTAAAAGATTGTCTTTTCGAATTTGTAATTATTATATAGTCAATTAGTGCTAAGCTTAAAACTCTGTCAAAGCATCATTTATTATACTTTTTTCAAGGCTCTTTTAGTTCTCAAGACAGACTCCAATCCAAGCGTAGACGCGACCGCTAAACATGTGTTTTCTCAGTTTGGAATTACTGGCTGATGTAACATCTTTAGACAGTTTCAACTTTGAAAGAACAATGTACGAATTAATATTCATAAAAGCTTCACGAGTTCAAGTACAGGTTTTGAGAGATGCCTTCGCATTTGCACTCAAAACAGTTTATGTCCGTAACGAATGTTGCTGATGTAACATTGTTGAACGATTTCGAATTAACAAACAGAATTAAATTGTTATCGTCAGATTAAAATATCAGAAGTGGTTTTCCTCCTTTTGTTAAATTTTAACGAATAGGTATATTAATAATAAATGCGCTTAAGGTTGTCCTAGTCGAAGGCACGAACTATTTTGTGCGCGGGGTTAAAATGCATGTTATCTCATCCGACAACACGTGCGAAAGAGATAGAGCTTCTTACTGCTCGTAAGAAGCTAATTCGCGTACGAATTAGCACTTTTGCAAGTTTGTAGCGAAATGGATGATGATTTAGGATGGAAAAGAGCGCGAGAAATTTTATAAACAGGCCTTTGGGAGTCTAGATATCATGAAAAAAATACTAAATGTATATTTTCAAAATAAAATTATTTGCATTGTTGAACTACTAATCTATCCCTGTATGGAGGCCGTTTTGCAATTATCCTTCTTCTTATGGTATTTATTTCCGCCCAAAGATGCGTTAAAATTAGAGTTGAAATATAGAACTTTCGACGCTCATAACTTTCAATATTTTTTGATTTTTACTTTTTCGTTTCCATACAGGGCTAGATAATGATGAGACAAGTTGATATAATTTTTTATTTTAAACGTACATCGTCAAACAGTGGAGTAATCGCCAGACTACGTTTGTATGGAAGCATGATTGACTAGTGTAACCTTAATGTAAGGTAAGTATAGTTTATAAAACGTTGAAACACTCCAGTGACCCTAATCCGAACTAAGGTCAGACTATTGTATTATTTTCTTACATGTATGTATAATGGAACGTCGACCGATTTTTCAAAACCTTTGTGAAGGAGCTGTGAGCAGTTGAAGATATTTTTGTTCCGGGTATAAAAGTTGCGTAATATATTCCAAAATAGTGTGCCATTGTGTCTGGTTTTCGTTTTCGATGGTATAACCGGTCATTTCCGAATCGAACTAGTTCAGTGTGTCTAATATGTATATTCTTATTATCTTTTTTTTATAACTACAAAATAATATTTTAATAAAGTTGTTTGTTACGCAACCTAGATGTTCTAGATCTAGCTTCGGTTATGGTGCTTCGTGACTTATTATTTAAACTGTTTTATACTGAACTAGCTTTTCCTCCATTCCACAGGACCCTTTTTCGGGATACCAAAATAGCCTATGTTATTCAGGAATAGTATAGTTTTCTACTGGTGAAAGAATTATCAAAAACGGTTAAGTAGTTTTTTAGTTTATCCACTACAAACAAATCTTTCCTCTTTATAATATTGCTAGCGGACGCCTCGCAGTTTCACCCGCGTAGTTTCCGTTCCCGTGGGAATACAGCGATAAAAAGTAGCCTATGTCACCCGAGGACAGTGTAGCTTCCCAACGGTGAAAAAATTTTTGAAATCGGTCTAATAGTTTTTAAGTTTATTCGTTATTTACAAAAATAGGTACAAATATTTTCTCTTTATAATATTTTATTTATTAAATATGTAGACTAGTTTACACTTGTTCAAACGGGAAGGAATGGAAAGTAGAAAATGAGGTATTTGCCCTGCAGTGGGACAAGTCAGACAAAAAGTAAATGAAAACAATATTATGCCACTTGAACACGTGTAAAAGCAGTAGTCTGGTCCATTCGTTTCACCCTCAAGTTGGCCGGCCAGTCGTTGTAAAATGGCACGCTCCGCTACCTTTAACATTTGGGTCAGAATCATAACCACTCATAACTGCCAGAAAACAGCTGTCTTTACATGCGAATGACCTCGGTAACAAGGGGTTGTAAATTTTGCGAGCGTCGAGCATTTTATGGGTTTTCCCAATCCCATTCTGGTGGAGTTTAACATGAACATTTTTGTCAGTGCCATGAAACCGGTACCGGTACCTACAATTTCGAGCTCACCTATGCAAATAAAAGGCTTTCGAACCCCTCAAGTCATCAAGTGTTTCTGGTCAAGTTATAGGTGGCAGTTTGTGAGTGTGTGTGTTTGTTACTCTTTCACGCAAAAATGGATTTTGGCTCAAAGCTAGATTATAGTCTGGAATAGCACATATGATTTTTTATCTCGGGAATATGTTCCTTTGGGATAATTTTCGACATTCACGCGGGTGAAGCCGCTGGCAGAAGCTAGTACTATTATAAATGCTAAAGTTCGTGTGGATGGATGGATACTGGTTACTCTTTCACGCAAAAAATACTGACCGGATTTTGATGAAACTTTACAGTAGCAGCGCTATAATTTATATGGATAGAAGACATACTAATTCCAAGCGGCATCTAGTTTGTTATTTTTCAATATGGAATATAATAAATCAGTTTGTCTAATAAATTCAAATTCGTTATGCTGAAGCCCACACTCGGCAATAATAGAGTTCGCAAGTTGGTCGCAGGTACGCATGTGTGTTTTTGCCTTTCTTACTTTCCCTAGACTATGAATGAAAAGAAATATTTGTATTTTTGTATGTAACGAATAAACTTAAAACCTACTGGATTGATTTCAAAAATTCTTTCACCGTTGGGAAGCTACACTATCCCCGGGTGACATAGGCTACTTTTTATCTCTGTATTCCCACGGGAACGAGAACTACGCGGGTGAAAAGGTGAAATTTTCATATCTTTAATAGTAAGGAGATGAAAAAGTTTTTCCCCAATATAGGTACGTAACTTATTTTTTGCAGTTTCATATTGTGTGTTCGTTATGTTATATGGAGGAAGGACAAAATTAAATATAGTTGCTTATCTTTTACGGGCAATAAAACTATCCTCGTGGTATCGTATCGGGAATTTACGACTTAGTTGCCCTGCAATATTATGTAAACTATGTGAATATGGCCAATGGTGTATTTTTTCATACTGCTAATATCAGTAGTAGGTACCAATCTACATACGGCTGTCGTTTGATGTCGATATAATATTATTTATTTACACTCACAACGTAAGGTTCCAAATATGAATTCAAAAAATATTGTATAAACACCTACTTTATATTCTTGGATAGGTAAAATTAAAAAATGGTAGATTATTGCATCGAGCACAAAGTAATTTATTATCGCACCGAGTGCCTGATTTAAAGCCCGAGCGTTAGCGAGGGCTCTATTCTAACAGGCACGAGGGCAATATAAATTACTTAAGGCGAGGTGCATAATCTGCTTTTCTTTCAACTATTACCTATAGGAATAGTAGATAAATAAAACTCATATCAAACAGTTAAAATAGAAGTTTATTTATTGAAATTAAAAGATTCTATAACACTGTCGGCTTCATTTAGAATGTTTTCCGGGGTTAATGTGTCGCTAGATGATTCCATTTTAATTCGAAGCCGAAGAACTCAAAATCAGATAGTATCACACTTTATCGTTTCCAAAAATATTGTCAAGCAATAAAGTTCCCGCCAAATCACTTTTTTAAATTTCTTTCATTTTTAAATCAGAGTTAGCCGCAATCATTTTTTTAATTTGGAACAAGTAGGATAGAAACGAATAATACGTACGTAAAAAAAAAAGTATTGATATCGGCTGACTGAATAGAGCTAATCCATTGAGATTGGCACCTTTTGGTGCGATTAAAAAATTAAACTGTGCAATAATGAAATTTCATACATTTTTATTGCTCTAGAGCATTAAAGACTTGCTTTGTACTGAGTTTTTAGTGTGATTGTGATGAAATTAAAGCATAGGAGGAAGAAAAGACCATTATGGTGCAACATTTTGCTTCGATTTTCAAACAACTGCATCATAAAATAACTTTTTAATTTTTATAGCACACTTTTACTTTTTAATTTATTAGCGCTTATCAAAGACCTTATACCTCTTACTACAAGAAATACGTATAATGTCTTTGGCGCTTATGGGCTCATTGACATAATGTAGAAAAATTGTGTCATTGTCTTTATGCGCGCGCTGCGCAGTCATGTGCAATGAGAATCTAAATTGGCCGCCATACCACAATTTTTTTCAGTTTCCATTTTTTTATTTCAATTTTATGAGTGAAGATAAAATAGTGTATGCAACAGCATATAATTATTATTATTATCACACTCTGCTTCGCCTCGTGTGATAAACCTACGCTCGTGTTTTAATAACCCCTATTATATGACTGTTGCATAAACTACTATTAGATAGATGACAGTCTACTGCAATCCGTGACCCCAATATTATAGATGTAGACTTTTAAATGACTAATTATGATTTTGAAATCGTTGACGTATAATATGTATGTATAATTGTTTAAAATGTCACATATTTTGTTTCTGAGTTGAGTAGGCATGTGAGACGAGATAAAATTTAATCGCAACGTAGATACTTAAGGTTACACTAGTCGATCATTATTCCATACAAACGTAGTCTAGCGATTACTCCACTGTTTCACGATTTACGTTCAAAATAAAAAAAAAATATCAATTTGTCTCATCATTATCTAGCCCTGTATGGAAACAAAAAAGTTAAAAATAAAAAAAATAAAAGTTGAGAGCGTCGACATTTCCATATTTTAACACTAATTTTAACGCATCTTTGGGCGGTAATAAATACCATATAAAGAAGGAAAATTGCAATACGGCCTCCATACAGGGATAGGTTAGTAATTAAACAATGCATATAATTTTATTTTGAAAATATACATTTAGTACATTTTTCATGATATCTACACTCCCAAAGGTCTGTTTATAAAATTACGCGCGCTCGTTTTCGTCCTAAATCATCATCCATTTCGATACAAATTTTCAAAAGTGCTAATTCGTACGCGAACTAGCTTCTTACTGCTCATCACAGCATCTATCTCATTCGCACGTGTTGTCGGATGAGATAGCATACATTTTAACCTCGCGCACAAAATAGTTCTTACCGTCATCGACTAGTTGAACCTTAATGCCAAATAGAGACTATAATAATTTCTGCAAATAAAGTCCGTAAGCCAGTCGAGAGCTCGATACTTCTGCATTGCGTTTTATGGCTACTGCCTATTTAGTGCTTATACCCAATAAAAAGGTAGAACTTTATATACTTAAATAAAAATAATATTTCATAGTATTGACTATGTTACTTTTTATCATGAATGGCAACAACGTAACTGCTTAACATCTTTTTATTAGATTTTTCGAGGGTTTTTCTATATACCTACCCAAATAAATATGTGTGTTTTAATCAGGTAAATATACCTAATTGCCACTAACTTAATGACTATACAAGGTAAAAACAAAAGCTTATCTTCGTTAACTAAAATATATTGCGTGTCGTGTATTTCAACATTTTCAACTAAACATGGTCAGATTAGCAATTAAATACCACGTGGAATGAAATTGATTAATTATACTTATTTTAAAATATAACATTTGTCATTTTTTTGTTAATCACATTATTTTTAATTTAATTTTATTGACCATTATTATTTTCTACTTTTTAGGGTTCCGTACCCAAAGGGTAAAAACGGGACCCTATTACTAAGACTCCGTCTGTCTATTTGTCTGTCTGTCACCAGGCAGTATCTCAAGAGCCGTGATAGCTAGACAGTTGATTTTTTTACAGATTATGTATTTCTATTGCCGCTATAACAACAAATACTAAAAACAGAATAAAATAAATATTTAAGTGGGGCTCCCATACAACGAACGTGATTGCGTTTTTGGCGATAATGGTACGGAACCCTTCGTGCGCGAGTCCGACTTGCACTTGGCCGGTATTTTAGTTTGGTTTTCTATAAAGGGTGTTTTTTAGTTTTCAAACTTTTATTTATTTTTTAGTTCAATCGCTAATCCTGTAGATCCTGGTAAGGATAATGGGACAAACTATATAAATTATTGCATTGTCATCAGTTCTTGATAAGTTTGCAATGCTTCAAATTAATTCCGACGTTTTGAAGGGGGTGAAAATCACGTTCAACGATTCCGTTACATAGATTCATAGATACATACAAACCAAGCTAATAAAAACTTTTCGAGTAATGATACACATTCATTTTAATAGTACATTTTAATCAGTGTTTCCTAGTATCTAGCTAGACAGATAGACAGCCCCGCTACCAACCTTGCTGACTGGATAATCTTATAGCATGGCGCGGCGGCATGATCAGTGTATTCTCGTCAAGCTGGCGTCGAGTTGAGAATATGGATGAAGGGACCACTGCACCGTTTAATAGCACTAGTGGAGGATCAGCTTTACTTGATGATGATGGTGTAGATGGAAATAGAATTCATCCACGCAATGCGTGCTAGTATTCGCGGCAAGTGAAATTGTTGGAATTTAATTTCTACTTAGACCTACTTTTCTACTAGATCGAGATCATGCGTATAGCAAATCTGTGAAGAGGTGCAGGAAATGTAGGTGAGTAATGGGTTCATTAAACCTTGATAACACAATTAAACCCCCGTCATTAATTAACGTACGATGACTTCAGAACCTAAATTTTTGTTTCATTACCCAGTAAATTCCTCTTACCTAACTCTGCATAGCAGAGAGCTCCGATCATCGAGAGGAAGCCGGAGAGTACCCACACGATTAACGCCATGCCCTTGGACCCAGCATACTTGAGGGCTAGGCTTGGGGATACGAATATTCCTGATCCCACTATCACACCGACAATGATAGCCACTCCGTTCATCAGACCCAGCTCCTTCTTCAGACGAACCCCTCCTGTGGATTCTTTATCACCGGTGTCTTTGGTTTCTGGTCCCATTTCCATAGTTTTCGGCGGCAGAACATCGATATCACTCACTTTCGCCATGATCAATGTTTATAAATAACCAATTCTTTGTAGACACACGCGACTTGAATGCGTAACACTAATAAAATAAAACACTTTTACACATTGTCAAACAGCAAGATGTAGCACAACCGAAATTCTGAAGCACCGTCATACAAACATTGCATCACACTGCGGTGTGAGCAGCGGCGGGAAACACCACGTGTGGCGAGGTACACCATCGAACTACCATGTACTGATAAAATAATACTACTGCGGTTTTCTAGCCGACAGTAGCTGATAACACGCCAGAAATCAACAATAAATATTAGCGTAAAACCGCTTCACGTTTTTGTATATTTAGGTTAAAATATTCAGCTCAATAAGGACACCTGTTGTAAATAAAACTGTTGCGTTTTAAATTGTCTTTAAAAAAAATATCGGCTTTCTTTAATTTGGGTGATAATTTTCTATTTCACTTTTTTCCCCGGTCGCGATCGTATCCATATGCTACTAGGAATAGACGTCCGACGTTACGTCCGCCCGTTCAGTGTTCACTAAGCTACTTTGCAAGTTAACCACGAGCACAGTCGTCTGCGTCCGCAAGAATGACTCAGACACGAAACGGCATAGGTGAACACAATATCGCGTCAAAATCAACTCTACCTTTAAAGCTATTGAGCTCATTTTGTGTCAGGCACGAGAATTCACTGCCAAGTTCGTGTAACTAGTTTTTTTAATCTCGTTCTCACCATCACCATCCTATGTGCACCACCACGTGCACAACTGGCACAGTTATTTTTTGAATAATAACTTTTAAAACAAGCGAATGAGATACAAGTGCCACCACGTTCATAGTGATGTGCACATTGCCCGAGGATTAGGTTCTTCATGTAAGCAGGATATGAGCAATTCATTTATAGCTTGTTCGCTGCAATGAGGTCAATGACAGTGTGGTGATACGAGATAGCAATCAGTATGGTGAAAGCTACTGTTTCCCTTCCAACTGCATTAAAGCTACCTACACCTGCTTGTTTTGGAATTTAAATAGTGTTATCTATTGTCGGCGGTAAATCTAAATAGATCTCGTTCAGTAAAGCCACTTAATTTTTTTTAATCTGTTTGTTCCACTAATTCATGCATGGGTTTGTTTAAATAACTGAATGCACTTAAATTCAATTCGTTGAATATGCAGTAAAATAAAACCGAAAATCTATCTATAAAAAAAAAAAAAAAGTATTTTTTTTTGTTGTATAAAGTTGTGTAGTTTGGTGTACAATTCATTCCTACTCTATACTCCATTTGAAATAACATTAGAATGTTTTACAACTCTTTTTACAGGCCGTTCAACCGATTTTGAGTTCTATCCCGTATATATAAGGATGGCATAAAACGCATAAACATGTTACCAAAACCAACTGTTTACTACAGCTACCATTTGTCGTATCACCAACGTAATAGAAGTCAAAATCGGTCGAACGGGCTGTAAAATGGGCTTATTTAAATGTATAATATTTATATGTAGTATTTTCTTTTTCTTTTTGACATTTTAATTTAATTATTGACATTTATTTTTTATTTTATTGACATTTTATTTTATTGACATTTTAATTTTTGTGTTTTGAGTGAGTTGATGAAATTTTAATGTTGATTTATTTGGAATTTAATTTATTTATTTAAATGCATCTGTGCTGTTGTGTTCTTTTTTAATGTTTATCTAAATTCTTACCATTTATATTATAAATAATTTGCACGCTTGCTTGCAGGCAGAATGCAATTACTTTTAGGCTTTAAGGATCTTCCCTACTGAACAATGTATTTCTAGCAAATAAATATTTTTGATTTGATTTGATTTAATGTTATCTCAAATAGAGTATAGTTCTATCGGAATCTCAGCAAATGGGGCAATAAAGAATTGTTGTGTGCAATACTGGGGAAATTGGATTGAATGATCTTGATACTGTTTAATTTATGTATTTAGTACTAATGTATATGAAGTATATTAGGAATGTGTATGAAGATAATAAGAAATAAGAAGATATAATATTTTTTAATGCCATGAGATTCCGGTAGATCTGTAATATTATAAATGCGAAAGCAACTCTGTCTGTCTCTGTTACCTTTTTACGCTTAAACCGCTGAACCGATTCAGTTTTTTTATCCGCACTTAACTCAACTAATGGTTAAATATACTAACCAATGGTTGCACGGTAAAACGCCTTTATTCAACAATTGTTGACATCACAAATGGTCAAAGTTGAAGAGTTAATTATGAACATTTGTTAGACTAACAATTGATGAATAAACGGCACAACCATTTTTCAAAGGGACCCAAGTTACCATACAAAATGAGCAATCTCCTTTAATCAGATTAGGGCAATCGCCCTTTTGTTTTTTTATACTGTAGAAAAAACACGTTATATCTATCTATACTAATATTATAAAGAGGAAAGATATATATGTTTGTTTGTAAGGAATTAACTTAAAAACTACTGGACCGATTTCAAAAATTCTTTCACCGTTGGGAAGCTATACTATCCCCGGGTGACATAGGCTAATTTTTACCCCTGTATTCCCACGGGAAGGGGAACTAAGCGGGTGAAGACGCCTCGCGGCTTCTAATCTAATCTTTCCTCTTTATAATATTAGTATAGACTCTATACTAATATTATAAAGAGGAAAGATTTGCATTTTTGTATGTTACGAATAAATTAAAAAAAAAACACCCGACTGCTTAAAAAGCGAACTAAAAAGACGTAAACAAGAAAAAAAACATGCTGTGCAGTCGGAGGATACATATTTGCGAGCTGGCTGACCAAAACCAGATGTATCCTCCGACTGTACAGCATGATGTTTTTCTTGTTTACGTCTTTTTAGTTCGCTTTTTAAGCAGTCGGGTGTTTTGTTTTTTTATTTTTTTATTTAACACTTTTTAGTTAATATTTTATTCGAATAAGGTACATTTAAACATATGAGTGTTATATATTTTTGAAATCGTCTTAAAACCCTTTAATTTGATACCCCACACGATGTGATTATATGGAAAAAAAAATTGGGCCCCTACAATATGGCGCCCAAAAGCCGCCATTTTTCTATTTTAATGTAGCCAGTGACACTCGCAGGGTTAAGACGCATCGATTGACGTACAAATCCCTCCTTCGGCAGTCGGGTAAAAACTACCGGACCGATATCAAAAATTCTTTCACCGTTTGGAAGCTACTCTATCCCCGGGTGACATAGGCTACTTTTTATCCCTGCATTACCACGGGAACGGGAACTATGCAGGTGAAACCGCGAGGCTTCCGCTAGTTCATTATATAATTATAAAACATTTTTAATTTATTAACCATGTTTACGATATACTATAATCAAGTTTCTGTTGTAGAAATTAACCCTTATTACTTACAAAGTAAAAAGGTGCATACAAATGTCAAAATGAAGTAACTAAATGTAAAGGACACGTAAGTACGGAACAACCGTGTGTAAAATAGTAGATTGTTTACCTAGGGCGCAAACGACTACTTTAAAGGCGAGAGTGTTTTTTGAATCCAGAGCGGAGCGAAGGATTCTAGAGTAGAATCCCGAGCGCAGCGAGGGGTTCTAAAGTAGAAGTAGAATCCTGAGTGCAGCTAGGGATTCAAAGTACGTCACTCGAGCTGAAAATAGTGTTGCTCCCGAGGTGGACACTCTACTTTTTATCACCCTCTATGAGAAAATAAGTAAGTGCAACTTATGAACAAGAAACGTTACGTTTATTTATTTACATAAAATTAAAACCCATAAGACATAAAATAAAATAATTAGACGCTAATGGATACATTTGAACAATTATGGAAGTGCATCGTAACAATTTTATTAGTACCATCCGTTACAGTTGTAGATTTATTTACAGCTTGGGAATTATAAATAGTTTCGGAAAACCGTGTCTCAGGATGTAGTTTTTGAGAAACTTGATTATAATACTCTCACTTGAGGAAGACGCGCTCATTTTTTGTCATTCTATAATCTGAATTAGAAACAACTACGAACGAAGGCAGAATGCATATAATTTCGCGCGTTGTTTATTTTTCATCAACTTTTTATTTTTATTTGGTGCACTCGCAGTTTTTCTGCCAGTCACATATTCAATACATTGTTTCTGCATGGTTTGTGATTCACCTCTTTGCTGATTGGAGCATTTACTAACAATATCCACATTCCAAATTCAAATCTATTTTGGTCCCTAACCCTCTTATTAATAAACACAGAATAAAGTTATACCAAGTTTAAACCTATGAAAATGTATGGGTATTATTCCCTGTTTATTAATAAGACGGCGAGGGATTAATGAGCTATTTTGGTTCCTGTTTACGAGGAATAAACTAGCTCTTTTTGAATAATGTGATAAAAAATCTCATGAACACCATGAACATTAAAAAAAAAAACGATAAGTACCTCATAAGAAGAGACCTGTGCTGCGGCAATATCCTTTGGTACCTATAAAGTTAGTTTGAGAAATTGAGACCATGAGAAGGACATAGGAATTTTTATCCTGGAAATCTTCCTTGGGTTATATAGGAATTTTTATCCTGGAAATGATTGTTTCACCTACAAAATAAGTTTGTAGGTGAAACAATCATTTCTCAGGTAGGCGACCCACTCACCTACAATAATGTTGCCCTTAATGTTTCCCTTGTCCCATGTTACTTGGGGTCGGCGCAACACGTTTTCTTCTTCCATACCGTCCTGTCCGCCGTCACGCCATCACTGACTCCCTTTTCTTTCATATTATCACTCCTCACACAGTCCATCCATCTTTTCTTTGGCCGTCCCTCTCCATCAATCCTCATTTATATTTATAACTCTTTTAGTAACATGCGTTTCATCCCTGCTCATCACATGACCATACCAGGACAAACGGTTTCCTTTCAACTTTTCTGTCACTGGTGCTACTTTCAAACTGCCTCTAATATAGGTACTTATTTCTCACTTTATCCATTCTCGTCACTCCGCACATCCATCTTAACATTCTTATCTCTGCTACATGCAATCTCTTTTCATCCATCTTTTTAACAGCCCAACATTCTGATCCATACAGCACGACAGGTATAATAAGAAAGAAAAAGAAAGAAAGAAAAGTGTTTATTTGTCACAAAACGACATCTTCTTAATATATATAAATCTCGTGTCACAATGTTTGTCCTCAATGGACTCCTAAACCACTTAACCGATTATAATAAAATTCGCACACTATGTGCAGTTCGATCCAACTTGAGAGATAGGATAGTTTAAATCTCAAATTATAGTCGCAATTTTAATTTATTGCTAATTATTTGTCTGTTATTATTTGACAGTCACAATAACCTGACGCTATAACTCCAGAACGCACGAACCGATTTCCACGGTTTTGCATTCGTTGGAAAGGTCTCGGGCTCCGTGAGGTTTATAGGGTAAGTAGGGTAGGGTAGGTAGGGTAGGGTAGGTAGGGTAGGGTAGGTAGGGTAGGGTAGGTAGGGTAGGGTAGGTAGGGTAGGGTAGGTAGGGTAGGGTAGGTAGGGTAGGGTAGGTAGGGTAGGGTAGGTAGGGTAGGGTAGGTAGGGTAGGGTAGGTAGGGTAGGGTAGGTAGGGTAGGGTAGGTAGGGTAGGGTAGGTAGGGTAGGGTAGGTAGGGTAGGGTGGGTAGGGTAGGGTAGGTAGGGTAGGGTAGGTAGGGTAGGGTAGGTAGGGTAGGGTAGGTAGGGTAGGGTAGGTAGGGTAGGGTAGGTAGGGTAGGGTAGGTTTTTTTTTTTTTTTTTTTTATATATTTTTTTTTTTTTTTTTTTTTTTTTAAACACTAATCCCCGCCACAGAGTTTGGCGCCTATTCTGTGCTCAACCTCTATCTTTCCGTTCAATCTTTTATGCCTCTCGTACTTTTATTCCTCATCCTATATCTTTCTTGCATTCTTCATCTTTCATACTGTGGGTGGGAATCCCACTTTATTTATTCTTGTCTACGGGCATTATTTATTTATTTATCACAGGTTTACGAAATAAATATACAAAAAAACTGATTTTGTTACAATATACAGGTGCTATTTATCACAGAGTTTATACAGTCGGTGTTAATTATCACAGATTTTCATTATATAAGGGTAAAAACATAGCAACATAAAATAGGTGCAGTAAAAGATAAACATTAGGGACAATAAAAACATAAAAAGGTGCAGTTATCACAATAAAATAATGTATCACAGATTTTCTTACACAACTAACTAGGTACTAACTTAACATACTACTGGCTATACATTTCTGAGCTGCATTCTGCGCTTGCGTTTAAATATAGTGAAATATTTACGAAGCGCAGTGCGCATCAGTTTTATTTCTGTGTATAACCACAGTGGCTACTTTATGGCAGTATGCCAGGAACCTTTCCCTTTTTTGGTTTGTCATGAACCCATAGATACTTTCGTCCGTCAGTTTCATGTCCAGCTCACATTCAAGTTGGTAGCGCTCCCTGGTAAATAACGGGCATTCTACGATTATGTGCTGGACACTTTCTGCCACGCCTGGATCGCAGACGCACGATGGGCTCTCCTTACACTTAAAGCGATTCAAGTATTCAGAGAACCCACCGTGCCCCGTCAAAACCTGCGTGAGAACACCTGAGGGCCGTACCTGTTTCACAATGCGGAAAGCCACTATTGCGTCCGGAAGAAACATTTTCGTCACGGAAGCAGTCTCGCCCGTCACGTATCTCCGATTCCATTCAGCAAGCGATTCCAAACGGATCTGTCGCTTGATAAATGAAATCGGACACTGGTCGTAGTCCGGCTTCCTCCGTAACGACAATGCTGCTTCCTTTGCTAACTCGTCCGCTCGCTCATTCCCCGGCAGGCCCGCGTGGGCCTTGATCCAGAACAAAGACACAGCTTTGCTCTGGCCCAGGGCTTTAGCCAAATTGGCGCGCGCGTGAACCGCCAGGGGATGGAGAGAGCCATGGTTTGCAAGCGTCTCCAATGCTGACATTGAGTCGCTATACAAACCATAGCTCGCCTCTTGCCGCGCGAGGATCACTTCGGTCGCTTTGAAAATGGCCAGGAGTTCCGCCTGGTAGACTGTGCAGTACGCGGCAAGGCAGAGCTTGAGGCTCCGGACTTCGCCATCATTATCCCAAATGGATAATGCGGCTCCGACCTTCCCCTCAATCTTGCTGCCGTCGGTGAAGATTCGCACCGTCTGCACATTGTTACTATCTAGTAACGTTTGATCTGCCAGGCACATGAACTCCAGGGGCATTTGTGTAGCTGGATGAGGAGCTTCTGCAAACCTCACCGCACTCTCGATCTCCCTATCTCCTGGCACAAACCGGGATGACCCTCTCCTCGCTTCATACAGGGCGGCTGCCTCTTGTATGCGCAGGTCTAGAGGTAGAATCCCGGACAGTGCCAGTGCCGAGTTCAGAGAGACTGTGCGGTACGATTTGCAGAGCTTCTGAGCGAATCCTCGTTGGACAGAGCCTAGCTTCTTCCGTATCCCAACCTTTTTCGTGGCGGGAGCCCAGGCAGCGGCCGCGTACGTAACTATGGGTTCAATTGTGGCTGTGTAGATGATGTGTATGATTTCTGCACTCAATCCCCAACTAACTTTAGCAACGCGGGATAGCTGTTTGTAAATATTAGCTGCCTTCTTGCAGACGTTCGCGGTATGCTCACTGAAAGTGAGCTTATCGTCTATGGTTAGACCAAGCAACTTCATTTTTCTGACCATACCGATGTCGACCCCGGCCATGCTCAGTATTGGAGTGTCGTACTTAAGCTTGTTGGTTATGGTCATCGCACAGGTTTTGTGCGGTGCAAACCTCAGCTTATTTCGGACACCCCAATCCTGAACATGGGCGAGGGCTGCATTGGCGGTTCTAGAGACTTCAGTCGCCGTGTCCCCATCCACGACCAAGACGATGTCATCCGCGAACGCCTGCACGAAGATCCCGCGCCGCTCCAACTCCTGCAGTAGTGGGTCTAGGAGGAGATTCCACAGGATTGGACCGCCGATTGACCCTTGAACGCAGCCCTTGCCAGTCTCTCTCGTGCATTCCTCCCCGGCATAACGAACCCTAACCTTCCTACTGTCAAGATAGCTGTCTATCAGCCGCCTGATGTTCACCGGGCACTTTTCCTCAGCCAGCCTGACTTTTATAGCTGGCCACCAAGCGCTGTCGAAGGCCCCCTCTATATCCAATGACACCAGGACAATTAGCTTCTTCAGCCTCAACTTGTCCTGTACGTGCTGCACTAGCGTATAGAGGGCGTCCTCGGTGCTCCTTTGGGGCATAAAGCCAAACTGGCGGGTACTAAACCGCGGTACAAGCTGCCACTTTAGACGTGCTACGACCATCCTCTCCAGGACCTTCCCCAGAACAGGCAGTAGACCGATTGGTCGGTATGCCTTGGGGGTCAGATAGTTGTCCTTGCCCGGCTTCCTAAGAACCACGACCGTAGCCTCTTTCCAGATCTCTGGAAAGTGTGCCAGTCCGAGGCACTTGTTGTAAAGGGCAAGGAACAATTCCGGATCCTGGTGGATCGCTTGACTGCAGATGTCAGACGTCAGTCCGTCCCCTCCTGGTGCCTTTTTGGGATTGAAACCTGCCACGGCGGTCTTCAGCTCCAGCGTCGTAAATGGTGGGTCGTGATATTCATCATAGACCCATTCATTTACTTGGCTGGCCGCTTCTCTAATTCGCCTGTGGTCAGCGTTATCCTGGTCTACTCTGTCTTTGGGGTAGAACGTATCTGCAAGTAGGGCGGCTGATTCACTCGGATTAAGGAATGCACCATCGCAGCATAGGGTCAGTCCTCCTTCCTTTTGGCGGTCCTACTTATGATCCTGTAAATACCCTCCCAGACCCCCTCCCGGTCCTGTTTCCGGCAGAACTCCTTCCAACTGGCGACTTGGGCATTCTTTGCCTGCATCTCATACTCTTCTTTGGCTTTCAGGTACTCGTCGACGACCATCGCTCGCCGGACCGGCGCGGCATTGCGGATACGGTGTTTCTTCCTGTTAACCTCCTTCTTCTTTACAGCGAGCTCCTCGGACCACCAGGGACAGGTAAGTTTAATTTTATTATTGACCTTAGGAATAGCTTCTTCACATGATTCTGAGATTACTCTACTATATTCTATTATTAAATCTTCTAACCCTTGTTTACTGTTTGTTTCCCTTATTCTTTCCAAATTAATATTTCTCTCAATTTTGAGTGCCCCTAATTTAAATTTAAATTTATCCCAGTCAGCTTTCCTTGTGTTATACCTTCTTGTTGTTCTTTGGATATGTATCCCTTTAGGGTAGGGTAGGTAGGGTAGGGTAGGTAGGGTAGGGTAGGTAGGGTAGGGTAGGTAGGGTAGGGTAGGTAGGGTAGGGTAGGTAGGTAGGGTAGGGTAGGTAGGGTAGGGTAGGTAGGGTAGGTAGGGTAGGGTAGGTAGGGTAGGGTAGGTAGGGTAGGTAGGGTAGGGTAGGTAGGGTAGGGTAGGTAGGGTAGGGTAGGTAGGGTAGGGTAGGTAGGGTAGGGTAGGTAGGGTAGGGTAGGTAGGGTAGGGTAGGTAGGGTTTTTTTTTTTTTTTTTTATGGCGCCTACCTCTCCGCGCTTTTGGCGGAGTCTGCGAGCTAATAGTTCCCCGGACATAATCCGAGACTATGGAGACTTATCTTTATTTCTAGGTACTATAAACTTTCTTATTTCACTATTACATATTTTACTTACTACTACATGATAAGTTTTCAAATTTTTAAAACTAATACATACATAATTACAAATCTATTATTATTTTATGTTAATCTACTGTTATCCTCTTTTTTTAAATCTATTTACTAATGCTACCTGTTATATATGATATATATAATTTCGAGCATAATTATGCACCTATTTATTGTTGTGAATCGTTTTTTCCGCTATTTTCTTACAGTATTCTAAAAATTCTGTTCTGTATTTTATACCTTTAATTAATTTATTTAGATTTTCAATATTTACTTCTATTCCCAGTCTTTGCTCTATCTCGTACCTCTCGAGGCCATAGGCCGGGCAGCCAGTCAGTAAGGGTAGGTAGGGTAGGGTAGGTAGGGTAGGTAGGGTAGGTAGGGTAGGGTAGGTAGGGTAGGGTAGGTAGGGTAGGGTAGGTAGGGTAGGGTAGGTAGGGTAGGGTAGGTAGGGTAGGGTAGGTAGGGTAGGGTAGGTAGGGTAGGGTAGGTAGGGTAGGGTAGGTAGGGTAGGGTAGGTAGGGTAGGGTAGGTAGGGTAGGTAGGGTAGGTAGGGTAGGTAGGGTAGGTAGGGTAGGTAGGGTAGGTAGGGTAGGTAGGGTAGGTAGGGTAGGTAGGGTAGGTAGGGTAGGTAGGGTAGGGTAGGGTAGGTAGGGTAGGGTAGGTAGGGTAGGGTAGGGTAGGGTAGGTAGGGTAGGGTAGGTAGAGTAGGGTAGGTAGGGTAGGGTAGGTAGAGTTGGGTAGATAGTGTTAGGTAGGGTAGATGAATGTTTGGTGTTTTTATGGCAAAACAAAGTTTGCCGGGTCAGCTAGTACATTATAATAACATGCTTATGCTAAACCCTTAACAATAGTATTAGTAGTACTTAAATTAAGTTAGTAAAGACGAGAAATAAATCAAACAATAATATAATACCTACATTTACAACAGAAAATAAATAGGATGAAAAAGAAGCCAGGCAGATGCATGTCGTGATAATCACGGACGTGTAAATTTTTCCCTTTCACTGGAACAACTTGCGACCTCCGGAAGCATCTGTGGGTCGCAAGTTGTTCCAGTGACCTGTCGCCATTTCATCCATCCCGAGTTGATCCGGTGCGTTACGTCTCGGTCTACCTTTTAGTACTTGTTTTTCTCTTTAAAGTTAATTATTTTTAGGCGTCGGGCTTTTGTTTTTATAATAATTCAGACTGCCCAAAAAGGAGGAGGATCAGACTTTTTAGTTTTATTAATGAAAGAGTTCTCCAAATAAGATATGTGGTAACAGATTATTTATTTTGCTATCAAATTTACGCTTATCTTGAATGTGAGCCAAAATAGAAATATAAAAGTTCGATATACCTATAATATATAACAATATTATAAAAAGGAAAGATTTTTTTGTTTGTTTGTACCGAATAGGCTCCAAAACTACTGGACCGATTTCAAAAATTCTTTCACCGTTAGGAAACTACTCTATCCCCGGGTGACATAGGCTACTTTTTATCCCTGTATGCCCACGGGAACGGGAACTACGCGGGTGAAACCGCGAGGCGTCCTCTAGTAATATATATATTTGAAATGGTATATTTAGTATCTTTCACTTGATACCCATTATTGTTATGACAACGAAATACATTTTTTTTGGAGGGGGCGGGCGCCATATTTTTAAATTATATAGCCTATGTAACACCCAGGTAGGGTTGCCAACCGTACTCTAAAAATAGTATTGTACTCTATATCATGTAGGCGTACTCTATAATCTATAACACTATTAGATTATGCTGAAATACTCTTTTTTACACAACGTTGTGACTGAGAGAGTATTTTCGGTCATGAATGTGTAGTGGCGGAAAGAGAGAAACAGAGCTTCATTGAAATTGATTAAAAATGAGCTCTTGATCTATATAAATTTAAAGTTAGAATGTTTGGAGTCATACAATCCATTTAAAAACCATGAAAAAATATTATGTGCTACAAAAAGTACGAAAAAATCCATTTTTAAAATATAAAATAAATGATACTCTTTTTTGGATGTCCGTACTCTTTATTTACCTCCTTTAAAATCAGATATACTCTAATTCTTCTAATAAAAGTTGCCAACCCTACAGACTAATCCAACGTCGCCTCATATGTCATAATCCGTCAAGCCGTTTGGGCTGTAGAGTGTGCCATAGGAATGGACATAAACATAGTTCTCGCCAAACTTCTTGGCCAACCTGAAATTGGCTACATTGGCTGTGCAGTACTAAATCTCACACAAAACAGCACTGTTTCGTGACTCGCGTATCCGGAAAGCCAACTTCAGGGTGGCCCAGAAGCTTGGCGAGAACTATACTTACGCTCAAAATACATTACCCGCCCGCAGTAGGCCAAAAAAAAAAATAGGCTCTATTCAAAGTACCTACTAATACTACCCAGACGAAGTCACGGGCAAAAGCTAATAAAGTATATTCTATTCTATACAAAGGTTTCTATTTTTGTGACTAAAGTTAATTGACTTAAAATTAAAAAAAATTATGTGTTTTTGTACAAAATATACTGATTTAATGATATATATATATGTGAGACAACATAACATTAACACTAGAGTTGGAACCGTCTCCAGCTATCCGATGACAAATCAACGGATTACTCCCTTTGGAAAGCAACAAGAAATCTAAAAAGGCCACAATCAAAGATCGGGACGGAAAATGGGCCATAAGCAATGACCAAAAAGCGTTAAGGTTTGCTCAACACTTAGAATATTCTTTATAACCCAATGAAAGATCGATAGAAATAATTGCGAGTGAAAGATTGTCACAAAAGCAAAGAATTAAGCTTGTGACTCCTAAAGAAGTAACGAGAGAAATTCAAAATAGTCTTAGCTCTAAAAAGTCGCCGGAATATGACCTAATTACAGGGGCAATTCTAAAACACCTCCCACGCAAAGCCATAGTAATGCTGAACAAGCTTATCAATGCTGCATTTATGTTAAAATATGTACCTGAGCCATGGAAGGTCGCTGAAGTCATTATGATTGCGAAGCCTCGGAGCACCGCATGAAGCAGCATCATAGACCGATTTCTCTGTTGCCCGTGTTATCAAAGCTATTCGAAAAACTGTTATTGAAACGGTTAGAACAGTTAATAGAAGATAATTAAGACCTTATTCCAAATCATCAATTTGGCTTCAGGGCAAAACACTCAACAATAGACCAGGTACATAGAATAACCCACATAATTGAAAACGCTTGAAAATAAAGAAGTCTGCGGCACCGTGCTTTTAGATATCGCGCAAGCTTTTGACAAAGTTTGGCATAAGGGTCTAACATTCAAGCTGAGACGCATGCAGATATTTTAGAGTCGTGTATAAGTAATAGAATGTTTAGAATACGACAAGAAGACGCATATTCCGAGCTAAAAGCTATAAAAGCTGGGGTACCTCAAGGAAGTGTGCTAGGCCCATTTTGTATTTGTTATACACATGTGACATCCCAGAACTGGAATACAACACCATCGCGACCTCTGCAGATGATAGGTACTGCAATTATGGCTACCGGATCAAGCCACCGAGAAGCAGTAGAAAAAGTTCAACTAGCTGTGAACAAAGTTTATGACTGGATACAAAAATGGAAGATCAAACTGAATGAGTCAAAATCAATTCACATTGACTTCACAAACAAACTTGGGCGCACGGTTGGCGCAGTGGTTGAACGATAGTTGTTGCGGCTCTGGGTGTTTGTGTATGTGGGTTTATATGTTTGTAAACGCACCCACGATACAGGAAGAAATTCCTAATGTGGGGCAACGTCATTTACAAAAAAAAAAAAACACTTGGACTATCACCCAATCTACATACATGGCATGCAAGTGCCTTATGCTAATACAGCCAAATACCTTGACATAACTCTAACCATATACAAGCATATACTGATGCCAATTTGGACGTATGGTATCCAACTTTGATGCTGTACTAAACAAAGTTGCGTCAAAATAATTCAACAATTCCAAAATAAAGTGCTCAGGGATGCTGTAAATGCTCCCTGGTACATAAGAAATGACGATCTTCATCGTGACCTTAAAACGGAATTCGTCACCACCATCATCCAAAAATTTGCTGAGGCTATCCAGCTGCTAGACAATTCAGACTTAGTGCGTAGGCTAAGAAGAACTAAACCTTTTGAATTAGTGTAGTGAACAAAGTGAATGAATAATAGTGACAACACATGAACTTAGTGTTTTTAACCGACTTGCCAAAAAGGAGGAGGTTCTATGTTCGACCTTATGTATGTTTTTACTTAATTATTTTTCACCGATATCTCCGTCAATTGTGGGCCGATTTTCATGATATTCGAGTAATCTATTCTGGCATTATAGGTACCTTACGTAACTACTTGCCTATTAGCCTATTAGGTAGTGTAGTCGGGTCGAATATTTACTTTATAGATGGACTAGCTGACCCTCGGGGCTTCGCTCCCGTCAACTGGCTACCTACCTACCTACCCTGACTGCCCTGCCTACCCTGGCTACCATGGCTACCTTGGCTACCCAGGCTACCCTGCCCCAAACCTGCCTACCCTGGCCACCACGGCTACCCTGGCTACCGTGGCTACCCTGGCTACCGTGGCTACCCTGGCTACCGTGGCTACCCTGGCTACCGTGGCTACCCTGGCTACCGTGGCTACCCTGCCTACCCTGGCTATCCTGCCTACCCTGACTACCCTGCCTACTCTGGCTACCATGGCTATCCTGGATACCCTGCCCCAAACCTGCCTATCCTGGCTACAATGCCTACCTACCTACTAATTTTGATCTATCATCAATAGTTTTCTCAGGGCACGCCAAATAATGTATTTTATAGGCAAAATTTTGCTACCTTGGGTTACATTATTGCAATTTTCATGAGGATCTCGATTTTGGAAATATATTATAGTCTATGACACTCCGGAATAATGTAGCTTTCTACAGGTGAAAGAATTTTCAAAATCGGTTCAGCAGATCCAGAGATTACCCCTTACAACGTCACAAACTTTACCTCTTTATAATATTAGTATAGATATCGACAAAAGAAAATAAGTAATTTTCTTGGCAATCGAATCTAATTTGTTTTTAGATTACAAAACGTCGTAAATACTTCTGCACTAACATAAAATAGAATCCCCCGCGCGCATGCGCCGTATGTACTACGGACCGGTACTGCCAACGACTCCAGCCACTCCAATGTCTTATTCCAGCTTAAACATTATTAACTTAGAAATCATTAATATTAAGGATGTTAAAATTTTATTTTGTATATTTTTACATGGTTCTTAAGCATATATTTACTATCTGTTTTACACAGGTAACAACGTTATTTAAATAATTTTCAATGGCATTTGTACCAAAATTTTACTATGCCAAATACATTTTATAAGTTGGTCGACTCATCATCAGCCTATTAATGTTCCCACTGCTGGGACACAGGGGACGGGCAATAATCCACCACGCGGGCCCAGTGCGGGTTGGTGGATGTCACATGTCTTCGAATTTTTTGTTCTAGGACATGCCGGTTTCCTCACGATGTTTTCCTTCACCGTTTTTGAGTGGTGATGAAATAATTTACACAAAGTATAGCGCCTGCCTGGTTTCGAACCCACGACCTACAACTTGTAAGCCACGGCCGAAACCACTGGGCCACCACTGCTCAGTTGGTCGACTAGCTATTACTCGTAAACTTGTAAAGCCTGTTATGATTTAATTTTTGTATATTTTTACATGGTTCATAAGCTTATATTTACTCTGTTTTACACGGCTAACAACGTTATTTAAGTATATACCCGACTGCCGAAGGAGGGTAAAGTGTTTATCAGTCTATGTATGTAGGTATGTATGCATGTTTGTTCCTATGTGGCGTTCCAGAGACCAAACGCGTAGGCCGATTTTGATGATTCTTACGTCAATCGATTCGTCTTAACCCTGCGAGTGTCACTGGCTACATTAAAATTGTAAAGTAAAAAAATGGCGGCTTTTGGGCGCCATATTGTGGGGCACCAAATTTTTTTGAAACCCTTAGTGTGGGGTATCAAAATTAAGGGTTTTTAAGAGGTGATTTCAAAAATATACAACACTAATATATTTAACCGTACAAAATTCTAAATAAAAATAACTAAAAAGTTATAAATAAAAAATAATAATTAGAAAAATCAAAAATCCCGACTGATTATTTTTCAATGGCATTTGTACAAAATTTTTACTGTTCCAAGTACATTTTATAAGTTAGTCGACTATTACTCGTAAACTTGTAAAGCCTACTTATATGTGATATTTTACCTTTTAATTTCGTTAAGCCTTGTATCCACAAAGAGTATGTAACACTACGTTTATCCACTTGAGCATGCTCAGGCGAATGAGCGGCTCATTTGGCCGAGCTGCTCAAGTGGAGACGAATCCGAGCGCGCTCAGGGCGAGCCGGCGGTTTTTGTCGGTGCTCAAAGGCGCTCAATGAGTGGCTTGTTGTTTCTTCGATGACGATACATTTCTCTCATCCACCACCTTGGTGGTTTTCTCTTCTTCTTTATGGCACAGTGAATGATTATAAAGGCAGCAGCAGCTACACGGACACGTGAAGACATGACGGAGCCGAGCATATACTGAGCAGCCTGAGCACAGCTTTTTCAATGTTGAGGCTCGTTCGACCAAAACATTCATTTTGTTCCTCTGAGCATGCTCGGGCGAATGAGCGGCTCATTCGCCCGAGCATGCTCAAGTGGATACAAGGCTTTATATTTACTACTGCCGTGAATTTTTCACATAGCCAAGAGCAACCATTTCGCTGGCACGGGGCGGGACACCTGACTCTAACAAAACATTTGCAATTTAAAGATTAATTTTACGCAAACGGATATCTGAATCGAAAAATGGTTTTAACAAACCCATTAAATTTTTGAATGGCCTATCCAACGATATCCCACACACCATGGAATAAACGAGAAAAAAAAAACATCCCTACTTTACGTCTAGAACAACAAAAAAAAAAAGTTTCTTTGTTTTATTAAACCACATTGGCGGAATTATTTATATATATATCCAGTCCAAATTATAGCTTTCTAGTACTTAGATTCTTTGAGCGGACGGACAGAGCGAAACTATAAGGGTTCCTTGTTGACTTCGGAACCCTAAAAAGGGGTTAGTCTGTGGTGTACTGCTGTTACATTAAAACATAAATATATATAAAACTTTATTGTTACAATAAATTCTATCCGTAAAGTTATATACACATATACTTACATACAAATACCAATCAATCTGCCTAGCCATTTCCTAACTATGTTGGGGTCGGCTTCCAGTCTAATCGGATTCAGCTGAGTACCATTGTTTTACATGGAGCGACTGCCTATCTCACCTCTACAACCCAGTAACTGGGTAACACGGTACCCCTTAGCTAGACTGGTGTCAGATCTCAAGCTTCTGACTACTCGTAACGATTGTCAAAGATCTTCAAACGACAGCCGGGACCAGCGGCTTAATGTGCTTTCCGAGGCACGGAGGAAACTCGGTATGTTGAAATGGTCACCCATCCACGGACCGACCTCGTCAGATCGACCCGTGCGGCTGTTATTAGGTACATAATATATACAAAGAAAGAAGGTCCAAAGTGATGCCAGAATATATTAAGACCCAATAATAACATGAAACTTAAATAAAACTGCTGGTATGAGAGTATACCAGGGTGAACTGTTCACACCTGCGTACCCCTTTAGAGCGTACCATTGTGATGTCATGATATGAAATGGTGTAAACAATAAACAGACGTGATATTGCAGCTATCCCGAGTGATATGCCGTCATTTATTGAAGAGTTCTGATGTATATCTCCGAAGTTCTTCATCAGATCTTGATGAGGACACAATTTTTTTTAAAAATCTGGCGAATTGATAACCTCCACCTTTTTGGGAAGTCGATGTTCATTATCCCAAGGGAACATTTTCCCGGGATAAAAAGTATCCTATGTGCCATTCCTGCCTATAATCTATCTCTTTGCCAAATTTCATCCAGATTCGTTCAGCCGTTTGAGCGTGAAGGGAATATATTCCCGGGATGAAAAATAGCCTATGTGCTATTCCAGACTATAATATATATCTGTGCCAAATTTCACCCAGATCTGTTCAGATGTTCTGGCGTAATTGAGTAACAAACATACATCCACACTTCCACACACACGTCCATCCAAGCTCTCACATTTATAAATATATATTTATATATATCAACCTTCAGAAATATTTTTCATAAATGGGAGATTCATATTTTCTTGAGAATTGTGTATGACTTTCTTAGAGCAAGTTGTATACCTTTACGTTACACCCTGTGACTTAGACTTAAGATCCTATATCCCCAAGCTGGAGCAGAGGTACGTCCACAGTAGTCCTCCTTCGCGACCGGTCTCGAGCTTCACGCTTCACCTCGCTCCACGTCATTCCGATTATTTCCGATGCTCATCGCTACAGCTACTACGATTCGTCGCCAAGTTTGACGGGGACGACCACGCTTTCTTTTTCAATGAGGATTCCAATTCATAGCCTGTATAGGAATGTGATCGGAATCCCTATGGAGCGAAGTTTTGATCGAATGGCTTCGGCGATAAGAATTTCGCAGAAGCGCGCATTTGTTGTTAAGTGTTTCGAATTGGGAATTAGAGATTTGGTTTGGCTACGGTCGCGGCGTAAAGTTTTTCGTGGTAGCGTGCATGTGTTTCGTATTAGTAAACTTACGGGGAAGTGCTATTCGGTGTTACACTTTTCTAAGTCATGTAACACACTCCTATGGAGCGTGTGACCAATCCATCTGTATTTACGACGCTTGATCTGGCTGTCGAATGTCGATCGTGCTCTCGTGGCATCTTTCCAGCTGCTCTTTGTTATAGATGGTCTCGGGCCACTATATTCCGAGGATGCAACGAAGGCATCGGTTGACGAATACCTCATGGCAAGATGAAAAACACAAAATTATAAATGACGAACAAAATAGTTTTCGCAAAATAGAAGTACATCTTTAGCAGCCTTTCAATTAATAAAATCAATATGGACTGTATTGATTGTTATCAATACAGAAACAGCACTGAAAAATGCCTTTTTCAGTGCTCTTTATGGATATGAGTAAGGCGTTTGATCACGTCAATCACGAACTATTGCTGCTAAAAGTTTGTAGATACGGAATCCGAGGAAAAGCGTTCGACTGGCTAGAGTCATATCTATCTCATCGGGTACAAGCCGTTGAAGTTTCCAGTTACAATGATCGAACCAAAACACGTGAACTAATCCAGTCTCCATTTTTATTAAATAGGTATGGGGTGCCACAAGGCAGTATTTTAGGTCATCCGTTGTTCTTGCTGTACATAAACGACTTTCCTAATATTTTAAACCACAAATGTGTACTATTCGCGGACGATACTTCTATTGTGATAAAGGGCGCTGACAAAAATATGTACTAACAGGAAATAAACGCTGCTCTCCAAACATCTATAGACTGGTTAGAAGCTAACAACTTAAAGGTCAACATTGGTAAAACCAAATTCATACAATTTCATACCTACCGAGGTAAGCCACTAAATCTTAAGATAGCTTGTAAAGGAGTAGCCCTGACGGAAACTGATTCAACAAAATTTCTTGGGATTACTGTAGATAATTTTGCTCCTGGAAGAACCAAGTAAATGTTGTTTGCGGTAGGATGAATAGTTTTATTTACCCTCTGAGACGTATTAGCTGTGAAGTATCTAGAACCGCTGCAATTACTGCGTATCACGGCTATATTTCCTCCATATTGCGGTATGGCATCATTCTTTGGGGTCGCTGTGTTGAAATTGATCAAGCATTCGTAATGCAAAATAAGTGTTTAAGAGCCATATTCGGGTTGAATCTTGTCGTCCACTCTTTAGAAAATACAAAATTTTGACTTTACCATGCATATTTTGGAATCATGTGCCTATATTTGTTTTCAAACATAAGGGACTTTTTGAGCAAGCGACAAGTTATTACGCCCCTCGATCACATAATATTAACAAGTTGCATCGACCGAAAACTAATCTTACGCTAACATCCAACAACAGCTATATAATGTGCATTAAATTGTACAATAAGATTCCAAATGCCATAAAAACATTACCATTCGCGTAATTTAACAAATCTACTTATTGATAAATGTTTTTACAGTGTACTGGAGTTTTTAGATCATAAGTTGTAGAAGATAATATAAAATTTAATGTTCCAATTTCAATCTATGTGATATAATTTATTTTTAATTTAATAATAATTTATGATAATTAATCTTAATTTACTTTGACTGCTTGCATGAACTTTGACTTAAGTGATCTAATAACTTCTATGACTAATTTGCACGCCGAAATTAAAGGCAGAATATGAGATCTGTAATTATTGCCTAAGAACTTTCTGTACCTTATTGACGCAAGTAGGTAAATGATTTTGATTTTTTGAAAGACGCGATGTGGATTTCTGTCATGTAATTGGTCGATTGTTCATACTCTTTGCTCATTGCGTTGCCGAATTCACTACGCAATAAGGCTGCAGGATTTAGACAAAGTCAAAGAAAAATAAAATTTATATCTATGGGCTCAGTACCGGTACATCGAGGTGTTGAAGTGTTTGTATAAAAACGCCACCATGTCAGTTCGACTTCAGGATCAGACCCCAGCACCTGTCTTTCTGCAGCGAGGTGTGAGGCAGGGAGATGTCATATCTCCGAAACTGTTCACCGCTGCACTGGAGGATGTCTTCAAGGTTCTGGACTGGAGAGGGCTAGGCATCAACGTCAATGGCGAGTACATCACTCACCTTCGGTTTGCCGACGATATAGTGGTCATGGCTGAGACTATGGAGGACCTCAATACAATGCTCGATGACCTTAGTAGAGCCTCCGAAAGAGTGGGTCTTAGTATGAACATAGACAAAACCAAGGTGATGTTGAATGCCCATGTCACACCCACTCCTATTAGGGTCGGAGACTCTACACTCGAAGTTGTGGATGACTATGTCTACCTGGGACAAACGATCCAGTTGGGTAGGGCCAACTTCGAGAAAGAGGTCAACCGTCGAATCCGACTCGGCTGGGCAGCGTTCGGGAAGTTGCGCGGTATCTTCACGTCCAACTTACCACAGTGTCTCAAGACGAAAGTCTATGACCAGTGTGTGTTGCCAGTTATGACCTATGGCTCTGAGACGTGGTCGCTCACAATGGGCCTCATCAGAAAGCTTACAGTCACCCAAAGGGCAATGGAGAGGGCTATGCTCGGAGTTTCCTTACGTGATCGAATCAGAAATGTAGAGATCCGCAAGAGAACCAGGGTTACCGGCATAGCCCGAAGAATTGCAAAACTTAAGTGGCAGTGGGCAGGGCACATTGCTCGCAGAACGGATGGCCGATGGGGCAGAAAGGTTCTGGAGTGGCGACCGCGAACCGGAAGACGTTGCGTTGGAAGGCCTCCCACCAGGTGGACCGATGACCTGGTGAAGGTTGCAGGGATCCGCTGGATGCGGGACGCACGGGACCGGTCAATGTGGCGACGCTTGGGGGAGGCCTATGTCCAGCAGTGGACGTCTTGCGGCTGATATGATGATGATGATGGGCTCAGTAGTAGCTTACCAAAGAGTATGTAACACTATGTAGCTTACAACCCCAGGATCAACGAGACGAGATAGTGTTATCAGATAAGTCTGTTACGGGCGTTTATTGGACTTAATAAGCACAACCAAAAAACTGTTTACGCAGGAAGTGCTAGGGTCAACATGATGACCTACAACATCGCCAGATCGAATGTGGAAACCCGAGTACCTACAATGCCGTCGACTTAGTTGTGCACCATAAATAAATAAATACCTTCCATACCGCGCAGCTACTTCAGAATGTGGTCTCAGTTAAGCGGTTGTTCTATAGCAGAGGTTGTATGTATTGTAGCTAGTTTTGAAAGCAATCTTCATTGTCTTTATGAAGGCGACAATCACTACCGATTAGCTAATATTGAGTGAACCAATAATTGACAGAAGGGTTTGGTATTTAGGGTAAATAATACATAACGAGAATGTTTAGATTTCAATTTCATGTATTTTGTAAAGAAATAAACGAAACATTATGTTATTATCATATAAATAAATAGATAATTCAGAGATGGGTATTTGAAGACATTAATTATTTTTAGTCATTATCCTTGTTTACTTCATATTTAAATATCCTGGCGGTTCCATCATCAGATGTGGTTAGAATTATGTTTTCCTTTGGGTTGTAGCATAGATCTAGAACTTCGGAGAAGTTGCCTGTGAGCATCTGAATTTTTTCGCCCGTCCTGCCTTCATATACTCGAACGGATCCATCGAGGCAGCCAGTGATCAACTGGTTCTTTGCCCACACCATCTTGGTGACGCCACCTGACCCAGCGTCGTCTGATTTGGCACAATGATGACGAATCATTTGCCTGGGAACATCCCATATGCTTACTGCTCCTGTTAGTGTACCTGTAACATAAATGGTTGGCTATGAATACAGAGTTCAATGTTGTTATCTACTCCACAAACTCACGGACTAGGACTTAGGATTATTTTTAACCCAGTAATACATTCACTGAGGATTAAACACTGAACACCTGACCACGGCTTCCCAGCGCTAAGAAAGAAAATTTGTTTCAAATAAATCTCACTAGATGGCGCTATGTGCACCGCTTTGTTATTGAATAGTATGTTAAATTAACATTTTCTGTAATTGAACATAAAATTTCTATGTTCTTGTTTAATTAACTCTCCTAAGCATTAAATTATGCAATATTGGGCTCTTAATTATTTGAACGGATCATTTAAAATTGATGCCAATAGATGGCGCGGTTTTAAATTTCTGGGGCATTCCACTCGATTGTCTAAATTTGTATTGTAACACATTTTTGAAACAGTAAAAACGTTAAAAAAAAAATACTATAAAAAAAATCGTCACTGTATTTAAATAAAAAAATATTCACGAATCGAGTAAACCATTTTATACCTTACAAGGCGCTGCTAACACCAGTATCGCCGTGGAACGGCACCGAACGCGATCGATGTACAAAAAATAATCAAATAATCCGACGAAAAACGCTAGTTACGTCGGCACGGTATTTTTGTATGGGATGAGGCATCTGTATGCTAGTATCATATTATCTGTGACCTGACATAGTAAAATGAAAGAAGTATGCATTAACTACACTTCCCGGATTGGGATTTGGGGATGCCATGCTCTTATCAATTTTAGCTGTGACTTTGCCTTAATGTCAATTGTGGTTGGTATTTTCGTTTTGATTATCATGTTTCTACGGTTTTTTTTTGTGGGTTTTAAATCCTCCAATGAATTCTCCCGCTATAGGTGGAGCGGGAGGGCGTGTCAGACTTTAACTGACAAAAACCCAACCGTGTTTTTTTTCAGTTGCTTGTGCCATGGCTGCGGTAAATCACTTTCAAATTTAGCCGCGACCATCTGTTTAATATCCTGACATTTCTGACTATTTCGTGTCATATTCTTTATAGTCTTTATAACAATACTCTTTATTTGCTTCCTCACTAAAGCGTGTGTACCACAGATTACCTCCCAATAGATTCCGCATAGAAGACAACTAACGCGCACCACACAACAGCCTATTTAGGCTGATTTAACTCAGTTCACGAAATGATCTCTTTAGTGTCGACCAGACATTAGAGCTGTAGGTACGCAAGCGATTTCTAGTTTTAATTCTGTTTAAAAAATAGTTATCAACGTTTTGTCTTAAAAAAAAATACGAATTGTCCAGTAAATTGGTGTGGATAATCAACCAGCCCTTCAAGTTCAAAAAAAGATGGGTTAATATTCAACCAGTAGGCAAAGTAATAAATATTGAACAATCTAAAAAAGGTCAAGTTATAATGGTTATCAAATCAAAATGGCAAACTTTACAGTAGCGCTCGTTGATGTCTTTTGTGAAAGTCCCTTTCACTCATAAGGAATTATTATATTGCTATCTTTTTCCCACAGAAGTAAAAATGTTGAGACAAATACGTTTTTTGCTTATCGAAAAGTATCGATGATCGATGTTTAATTAGGTATATAGGAGAATAAAATAATTATGTTAAAATTAATTATTTAAAAATTAACAAATTAGTTTATTTTTACTTTGAACTAATTGTGCTCTACTCATAAGAAGAGCTCAGGGTGACCCTGTTTATATATGATTACAATTAAATTAAATCACTTTTGGCCAAAATCAAAATCTTTTCTCGACCGATGTTTTTTCTTTATCATTATTAGGTAAAGTAATTATAAAATCGCCGGCTAAAAAATTTTACATAAAATACCATTCTGTTTGAAAAATATCGATATTTTTATTGACATTTAATGCGCATGTCCCGTCACTACGACAGGTACCGTGACCTTGAATAGCCAATCACGGCGCACTTGTCACTCCCCGCGCAACCCGTGCCTTCCGCCAAATTTGGTGATCTCGGAATCAAACAAAACAGTAGGCATGCGGTATCTATTGGGAGGTAATCTGTGGTGTGTACGATCTGGAAATAAGTAAAGCCATTCCAAATCCGATAATAACAGATTTTCATTAAATTTTCGTAGATTTTGTAAATAATTCAACACACCAGTTAAATCATCCCTTCATCTTTGCTATTTACTTTCCACTAAGAATGGTTTCATTAGACAATAAGTATGTTTTTTGGGGATAAAAATACTATCTGCTGTATGTAGTCCCTCAAAAAGGTTATTAAAAAAATAACGTGTACTGTAACAAAATGCTCTCACTGGTACTGTCGTCATTTTTAGTTTACATGACAAAAATATATCCAGTAATATATCCATATGACCCAGGCCAACCTGACAAAACCATAATGTGGTTACGTTTAGAAATAAATTTCATTCAAATAGTTCAAGCTATATAAGAGAACTAGCTTTCCCACGCGGCTTCGCTCCCGTCAACTGGCTACGTACCTACCCATCTACTTTACCTACCCTACCCGACCTTCCCTACACATGATTGTTGCGTAACTAAAACCATTTACTGAAGCTCTCAGAAAGGAATAACTTTGCCCGTTTAATGCAACATTTTTCATTTATGCTCCGCTCTTATTGGTCGTAGCGTGATGTTATATAGCCTATAACCTTCCTCGATAAATGGACTATCCAACACCAAAATAATTTTCAATTCCAACCAGTAGTTCCTGAGATTAGCGCGTTCAAACAAATTCTTCAGCTTTATAATCTATACTAATATTATAAAGCTGAAGAGTTTGTTTGTTTGTTTGAACGCGCTAATCTCAGGAACTACTGGTTGGAATTGAAAAATTCTTTTTGTATTGGGTAGTCCATTTATCGAGGAAGGTTATAGGCTATATAACATCACGCTACGACCAATAGGAGCGGAGCATCAATGAAAAATGTTCCAAAAACGGGGAAAATTTATTATTTTTGAGACGCAGCGTATTTAGAGTAGGTGGGCTAGCTTGGTAGGTAGCCAGTTGACGGGAGCGAAGCCGCGTGGGACAGCTAGTATTAGTATAGATATGAAAAGGATTATTTACCTGTTGCAAGCAATGGTAACTGTGGGTCTTGTCCAAAAGCAACCGTTTCCAATTCATTTTCATCTTGCATCTGACCAACAACCTTTCCATTGTTCGCGGTGGTCAATACTACTTTACCTGTGAAAAAAAAAGACAATTATGTGACTAGAAAAAAAAATAAGCATGTTCCTACTAATACTATACTATAAACTAGTTGCCCAACACAGCTTAGCACAGGTGTACTATTAAAAAAAAAAATATTATTATATATTTCATCAATACCTTTTTATGACAATTACAAACAACAAAAAAAGAATTAGCTAAATAAGTGTACACTTCCAAATGAGTGATGCGCTTACATACATTCGGCAATATACAGAGCGGGAATATACGCAAAAGGATACAAATGTAGCAAAAACTTAGGGAAGATGGCAACTGTATTCCAAGCAGAAACATATGCCATAATAACCTGTGCTGAAGAGAATATAGATAGAGGAACCAGAGGTAAATCCATGATTTTGTGGGTCCAGACCCATGTGTGGGCATTTCGACGTGTCTCGTAAAAGCCACATTTAGCGAGTTTGCAGATCACAAACAACAAACACATTGGCTGTCTAATACCGGTCTGAAACACTCCAAGAAATTCCTGGGCTCTACGTTTAAGTCAGGCGGCAAATCCGCTACCTGCTTGGGCCTTTACTGAGCACTTTGGAACCTACGACATGCTCATGGAGATGGGTTAAACCGCGACACCCATGTGCAGGTTGTGTGTGGAACATACGGAACACATGGAGCACCGTCTATGCACATGCGAAGCACTGGCTGGTAATCGAATGAGTCTCCTAGGGGTTGGATATCCAAAACCAGAAGACTATAGGCTCATATCTCCTAGTCCCGTTTTATAACTCATGAAAAGAGTTTTCAAAGAGATTAGGGAGGAGTAGGTTGTCAAGGGGAACACAATAGATCCCAATGGGTCGAAGTGTCCGAGTTGTTTCCCTACCCGTCCACAAGATAAGATAAGATACATTCGACAATAGATTGAAATTCTTGAAGTTAGTTATTCAATCACTCCTCAATGATTGGACGGATTTAAATATAATTATGCAGATAGATGTAGACCATGATCTGGGTTAAAACATGTCATACTTTTTAATCTGGTACTTAGATTACTTGGGATAAAACACTTAACAAGCAGGCAGGGCCAAAGGCAGAAGCTAATATTACAATTATTAGAATCATTCACTGAATATAAAATAAAAAAAAGGATATACTTATTTGAACACTGACACACTAATATTACGGAAGCATAAATAAATAATCTGGACTTAATATACATTGCAAGCTTTTAGAAAACAGATTTACGTAGAAAAACCGGCCGAGTTGGACTCGCGCACAAATGTTTCCATACCATTATCGCAAAAAACAACAAAAAAATCTCGTTTGTTGTATGGGTGCCCCACTTAAATATTTATTTTATTCTGTTTTTAGTATTTGTTGTTATAGCGGCAACAGAAATACATAATCTGTAAAAATTTCAACTGCCTAGCTATCACGGTTCATGAGATACAGCTTGTTGACAGACAGATGGACAGTGGAGTAATAGGGTTCCGTTTTTACCCTTTGGGTACGGAACCCCCAAAACAATTCTTTTATTGTAATAGAAAAAATCTTACCATTAGTAGAAATAGATGCCATAAGATTGCCATCAGGATGAATATCAATAGCTGTCACCCTGTGCTCATGAACTGATGCAGGTACATGATGCAGTACCACTCTAGTCTTCAGGTCCCATATCTTCACCGCTCCATCCTCATAGCCAGCTGCTAGACGAACTCCATCTTGGAATAACTGAAATCATTTGCATTTTTTATCAATGCCTACACATAATACATTATAAGTCATTATCTTACTATTATTATAAACTAGCTGACCCGGCAAACTTTGTTTTGCCATAAAAACACCAAACTTTCACCTACCTACCCTACCATACTCTACCTAACCCACCCAACCTAACCTACCCTACCCTACCTACCCTACTTTACATAACCTACCCTATCCTACCCTGCCTAACCCAACCTACACTACCCTACCCTACCCTATGTCCGTCTCCTGGCTCTAAGCTACCTCCTCACCAATTTTCAGCCATATCGGTAAAGCCGTTCTTGTTTTATAAATAGTGTAACTAACATGACTTTCTTTTATGTATATATAGATATAGATGTGAAAGTTTGTATGTTCGTAATTCAACCATGCCAGATCGATTATAGTCTGGAATAGCACATTGGCTATATTTTATCCCCGAAAAGTTTACAGTTCCCGTGGGTCAATATCAGACTTTCACGCGGTCGAAGCCGCTGGCAGGAGCTAGTTCTTAAGTAAATGATAAAGATAAGGATTACTTGGTAATATTTGTAATGACAATGAATGACTTTACAATTTATGTCTTATTAAGATGACTGGCAAAATAGAGACAAATATACAAAAACATTGAATCATAAAATGTGGGTGACTGTGTTAAACAAATAGGTGACTGTTAGTTCCTGGCATTAACTTTTCGTAGACATAGAGAACCAATCTCTTTTAAATATACATACTATAGTTTGTTTGAATGCTTACCTTTCCACATTCAACCTTTGCATTGTGTCCTTGCAAGACTTTAGTCTCGCCTGAGGGCACTTTGAATACATAAATATCTCCGGACACTGATGCACATATAAGAACTCGAGCAGCATAGTGCCACAAGCCCCATGTCAAGTCTTCAGTTTCATACTCAAAGGCCACTTTCCAACGTAGTTGCTGGTTCTCATTAGTGCTGCATTTCCAAACTTTGATCAGTCCAGACATGTCCGCTGTGGCTAAGTATGCTCCATCAAAACTGAAGCCAGCAAAGATGATTGAGTCTTTGTGTCCGAGACAGTCCATGATCAATGGACAGTTGTCAGAAATTGCCCATACAAAAGCCCTGTCATCTTCGCCGCCAGTAACTGCCAGCTTGCCGTCAGGATGAATATCACAACAAAACACTGAGCCAACGTGCTTATTAAACACAAAGGCTGCATGATCTTCCGGTGGTTCCGTTTCCATTTCCGTGTAGTCTTCTTCTAATTCTGCATTTAACATCTCTTCCAGTTCTTCCAATTGGACCTCTTCAACATCTTCGTAGAAAAAACCCTCTTCTCCTTCATCCATGCCTATAATTTCGTCGCCGTTTACAGACGACGGCGGCGTGTCTTCTTGCTGACCACGCATGATCTAGAATCATCACACAATTATTTATAATTATGAAGACAATACAGGCAATTATGGCGTAATTTGTAAGTATTCTAGCTATTAACTAAACTAACCTCTTTATTTTATACGCTGCACTCAAATATTAGATTATTATTTATTTGTTACAAAGCGTTGTCCCTGTCATATATTGATATATTCTTATGTGCATAGGAATTTCAATTACATTCATCGACTCTTGTTATAACGTTACACGAGTTTTAATATTAAAATATCGTCATAAATGTTTCAATCACATCACATTAAAACACAAAATTCAGATAAATTCACCACATTGACATTTGAATATTTGATTTGACATCACATCACACAGATAACTTATCTTAATGGTGGCCATACATAGACCTAATAAATAGTAGTAGTATTTTTCCTATCTCAATGTGGCCATACACCATTGAGCTAGACTATTTATTAGGTCTATGCCATATACCATCCTTTCCGTAGATAGTAGGTAGTGTCTTGCTTCTCAATTACACAGACTACTTAAGGAGTAACTAAAGTTAGAACTTTCAAGTAAGTTTCTTCATTCATTCGTAAATAATTACAATAATTTTTTGGTGTAATCCTTTTAATAAATTTGTATGAGTAAACTGTTATTGAAATTGTATTCTTTTCATTAACGACTGTTTGCACCACTCTGCTCGATCTTCTCTTTTTTTTTGTTTCATTTTCACGAGTAAAATGCCCAAAAGGGCTAAAACATCGTCGTCTATCGCCGGTGACGCCATGGCTTAAACTGAACTTCGCTGCCGATTGAACAAATCAAATTGATCGTGTGTGGTGCATATGAACGAACTGCAGATTTGATCAAGCCTGCAGCGCAGTGCTGCCAACTCGTCTAAGCAAAAACGCGCTAAAGGGTCGCTGTAAAAAAAAAAAAATATACGTTTTATTCGACGCCAAATACAAACAAATCGCCCAATAATTTGAGACAGGGACGCATAAACGTATTTTTTTAATGAATCAAAATATGTCATACACAAGAGTTAATACATTATAGTACTTGTTTAGTGATAATAAAATAAAATAATAACGTGTTAATATAATTATTTCGTAATATAAAGGAAAGAAATCAATTCACCATGGTCTGATTCTACTATAATTGCTTCTGCCGCCGAATTATATGGTTGGTCATGTAGGTCTTGATCAGTTTTGGACTAGAATTTATATTTATCTGTGGATGAAATTTGCCTCAACACGTCGTTTAAATGTTGATAGTTTGCGAAATTACTTTTTTTTAAAGAAAGTCCAAAGTTTCAAAAAGCGCTAGATTTAGCGCTAGGCGCTAGAACGCGCTATTGAACAAAAAAGCGCTAGATCTGGCGCTGAAAGCGCTAAGTTGGCAGCACTGCTGCAGCGTCATGCCGATTGGACGAAGGATGGTGTATGGCCACCATTAAACTAGAGTCTGAGTCAGATTGACACGGATTGACATGGCTTTATAGTCTATGCATAACTAACTCACAGAATATAAATACCCGTGGGATGGGATGGGCTGGATGGGCATGGGTGAAACATGGGAAAGGGACTGAAAGGGGACTAGTATATTTGAGCAAGTATCCCCTCTATTGTAAGTATTAAATAAGTAGTGTACTTGAGTACACTACTTAATTAATACTTACAATAGTTCGGATTCACTCGGTTGGCGCCCATCGGATTCGTGAAGGGAACATCACTCATACAAATATTTGAGTACGAATGAGATGGATAATAATTTAAAACGGACGTATTTCTCGCTCTCATCGCTGAGATCCTGTCTCTGTAATATTAAGGTGATATAAATATGAGTGGCATCGCATTCCAGCAAGGTAAAGACATATCAGTTTTCAACTCTTATAATTATCATGATATTATTCCAGAATTAATTCCAGGCTATGGAACGTGGTGATTGGTACAAGAGAGAGGGCTGTGCTCAGCAGTGGGCAAAGTCGGGCTGTGGATGATCATGATGATGATTCCAGAATTTAGTATTACACATTGCTTTTGAACATATTATTACTGATTATTAGGTATTCATATAACATTCATCACCAATACCAATAACAGATATTTAGTTCTAACATACTACGAGAAGTCAATAAAGTAGATGAGTGATACGCCTTGCCAAGTCTACTATTTTGATATTAGAGTAATTTAAAAATATCACTAATACTGATATATTAGTTACAATATTATAATATTGCCAGGCGAATATAATAGTATTACCTAATTTTGAGAAATATCGGTATTAACCTATCTCTAAATGTGTCAATTTTAGTTCCTGAGAACCTCGAGTGGGGCGCTTTGAATCAGCACAAACATCCAGCGTACTTGTATGATAGAGGTCAGTGGATAATTATATATTAAACCGTTTTATAATAAAATTTTGAAACCTTTAGACCTCATGTTTTTTAAAGGTCTGTTTATAAAATTTGGCGCGCTCGTTTTCGTCCTAAATCATTATCCATTTAGATACAAATTTGCAAAAGTGCTAATTCGTACGCGAACTAGCTTCTTATAAAGGTGGAAACAGATTATTGAAACCCCACCCGACGCCACGCCACCCGACGCCTTCTGACGCATTGAAGTACTAATCAAACCCATACATTTAGTATGGTCAGAGACACATAGTCAACACGCCATGCGATCACACGCATTCCCACGTGTCAACACGCAGTCGGTTTGGATCAGCGTGTTGCCGGGAGTGGGGGAACACACGCCACCCGACGTTTCGACACAGTGTGTCTCTATTAACACCCGATCCCACGCGTCAGTCAGTCGAGTGGTGCCAACAAAGGGAAATTTACCCTAATTTAGAGTAAAGTTTCATCAGCACGGTCATTTTTAGGGTACAAAATTGGTGAGGGTAATTTTTATGTTTATGCTATCATAGAAATTTGTAACTTATTTGAGTCAAATTTGCAATGATATGGACTTAAGTTTAAATATTATCCTTGAACCCGCAATTTCTTAAAAACTTCTTGTCGATACGCCTATCATAGTCTCAATGACGTAAATCTAATGATATTCGAATAAACAGATATGTTAAAAGCGCGCGCATTGTGAAGACTCGAATAGGTCACAATTGTGACCTTTAGTCTTTAGTTTATGTCACGCATGGCGAAGAGCGATAGGCTTTGTTGAAACAAAAACAAAATAAAAAAAATGCCATCGTGTGTATTTAGAAATTGTACCAATTATGATCCTATATCTTAATATATCCTTATTTTAATTTAATTCAATCCAATGTTTATTATTTAATATGAATTATTTCTACGCTAATTTAAAATTTAGTTTAATCCATCAAGTGGTGTGCCTATATTTCTATGAGTCGGGAAGAGATTGGCTGGATGTGATAGGCCGGTTGCATCTATGCCACACTGTCATTTGAGGTTTTAAGACAATTTTAAACCATCATATTGTAGCACTTTATATACTATAAATCATATTACATTATATCTATTTTTTATATTACTTTATATTATCTATTTTACATATTTTTCTTTTTTCCCGGCGCAATTATTCTTAAACCTTGTTTGTACTTTTTTTTACTGTTCTTCTCTGTTACTTTGTGATTTTTGCTGTCGTGTTGTGTCTATGTCGAATAAATGTTTTCTATTCTATTCTATTCTTTTTTCTTATACCAAAGTACATAAAACAGAAGGAATCTCATACCACACATAAGTACGCAATACGCCTCAATTTACTAATTTATTTCATTTTTTTCCTAATATTCTGATATTTGGAGGTTAGAAAAAGATAACAACATTGGTGGTCAGAATAATGTTTGTTTACATTCACACGCAAGTCACAAACACTAGCTGCCTCTTTTTCCTTGTTGGTTTTATCAAGCCATCCCTTTCGACTTGTAGTGAAATGTCAGATGAATGAAACTTCTGTGTGCGGAACACTTTTTTCAATTGTTTTGTGAGTGTATAACGTATCTGTTTATTTGAATATCATTGCGTAAATCCCAAAATAACCAGTTTTTTGTTATGGTTTCTATTATTGTTATAGTAAAACTGGTCTGTAATTATACCTATATTATAGATTATAATGTCTCGTCTTATGTATAATCTTGCATGAAATGTATCAAATATATATAGAACGGAGAGGGAAAGCAAATTAATAAAAAAAAAACAAGACATGTTTCCAAATCTTTTTACAGTCCGTTCAACCGATTTTGGGTTCTATCCTGTAAACATAAGGATGACATAAAAAGCATAAACCTGTTACCAAAACCAACTGTTTACTGCAGCTATCATTTGTCGTATCACAAACGCAATAGAAGTTAAAATCGGTTGAATGAGCTGTAATATGGGCTAATTTAGACGTCTAATGATATCGCAAATGGAGTATTGGGTACATTGAGATCAGACTTGAGATAAAACAAAAACGAGATCTGGCAATACTGGCTATGACATTAGCTAACGTGTTGTAGCATCATGTGGGGTGTTGTATATGTGCACGGTGCGCGTCGTGTGTCGACACGTCGGGTGGCGTGGGGTCGCGTGGGGTTTCAATAATCTGTTTCCACCTTTACTCATCACATCATCTATCTCTTTCGCACGTGTTGTCGGATGAGATAGCATGCATTTTAACTTCGCGTACAAAATAGTTCATGCCGTTGACTAGGGGAACCTTAAGGTCTTTATAACAAAGGTGATAAAGGTGTAATAATTAATGAGTAAATAAATAAACTAATAGGCAAAAAAAGCGGTGTAATGGCGTGTGCGGCAAGATGCTGCTAATACGCAGACTTATGCGTCTGCCGCACTGTAGCAGAAACCATAACTATAATAAGATGCTCTGTGTGTGACCATAACTAAAATTCGATTGAAGATAGTGACCAGCACTGCCACTGACTTTGACACAGTTTTATTTGACAATTTGACATTCGAGTTTTGGGTCTCTTTGTTTTGGGTGTTATAGGTTTTACTTTTAGGTTATGTTGTTGTGATTTGTGAATTATATAGTCAGTTTTTAAAAGCTGTTGAGATCAAAATAGAGAGAATATATTATACTTGAAAATGGCATCGCTTAAAAAGGGTACCAAATTATTATCTTCATTAGCAATATCTGTATAGTACAAAATAAACGACTTCTAACCTCTTATTTTCTCTCTTACAGTTCTTTTACCAACGCAGGCGTCGTTTCTAATATCTAAACGATTTCGAGGCAAGATCAATATCCAAAGACCGAAGAAACCTCACTTCGAAAGACAGCTTTTGATCGATTTTACCAAACCTGTGTATGGACCTCCCAAATATACTTTACCTGATGCTGCTCTTTGCGACAGAGGAGACAAACTATTCGCAAAACAGATTGACAATCCCTTTGAAAGAATATTAGCAAATGAATGCCTCAACTGGTTCAACACATCAAAGATGGTTATAATCCTTCATGTCAATTCAATAAGTATGGAGGACAAGACTCCAGTTTTTGCTGCACTGGCTAAAAACAATATGCATTTAAGATGTTATGGCAAAAAAATTGTAAGCATGGCGACCACAGGGACTCGTTATGAAGCTGTAAATCACTTGTTCACATCACACCAAAACATACTGTTTGGGCAACCAGAAAATGTTGCTAAAATGTTCAAGATAATGAAAAAAGCACCTCAACTAGTTATTATGGGTTGGTAATTAATATAACCTTATATTTAGATGAAAGTTTACAATTTAAGAGTTTTTGAGCAACTTACATATATTAGAATTTATTTGTCTTTTTATTTTTATTATTTGTTGGTTTTTTTTCAGCTGGGATCATACAAGACAGATTGATGTCAAGGAATGAGTTAATAGAGTACAGTCAATTGCAGAATATTGATGTGGCCAGAAGTCAACTGTGTGCAGTACTCGAGAGTGCAGGGTCTTGTCTTGTGAAACAACTGAACCAGGGTCCACAAACTCTGGTTGGTCACCTAGAAAAACATGCAGAACTTCTGAACGCCCCTAGCAATGAACCTCAAGAATGTGCTAAGAAAGAACCAGAGAGTACAGAATAATGTTGTTATCATGTAGATTTATTTGTTTGTTAGTATAAGAAGATAGAAGATTTAATTGTGGTTTCCTTTACGTAATGATATTTGTAATTTAAGGCTTGTTTAATAGTAGTTTATGCAATGGTCATATAATAGGGATTATTGAAACACGAGCGTGGGGAATGTGACATGCTAGTGTTTTAATACCTAAATACCATTGCATACACTTCTTTATCTTCACTGATAGAGTTGGGAAAAATATGTGGTATGGCGGGCAATTTAGATTCTCATTGCGCATGACTGTGCAGCGCGCGCGCGCATCCATAGACAATGACACTACTTTTCTACAATAAGTAAATGATAAATGATTTTATTTCTGTAAGTTGGTTTATACAAACACTTTTACATGTCGAACATATTTTTTAAAACTAGATGAGGTCGGCGTTTCCTATCTGACTACTCTGAGAAGAAAGGCCGAAACAAACTCAGAGGTCACAGTCTCTTTTAAAGTCCAGACAAAATATTGGTTAGATCATGTGAAGACCATGTAGACTGATGTCTGAAATGGTCTTTTGAGGAAAGAACCAGCCAGATTGAGTGGACCTGTCCAGTCAGTGCACGCATTTGTCAATAACCGAGCAGCTCAACTCAGAATTTAAGGAGCTCAACGATTCGACGAACAATACCAAAGAAAGGACATTCGGGTAGGCCGCATAAACTACTCAAACTGCCAGACCATGATTAAAAACTAAGATAAATTTAAATAAAAATAAAAAAGAATGATCCACATAGTCTTCACACTCACAATAATTAATATAAAATAATATAATACTTTAAAAAGTAAATATTCTTGTCATTGCAAGAAAACCAAAAAAAACAACAACAAAATTCACGGTGCAAAATATAATAAAAAAAAACAAAATTAATAATTAAAGTCAATGAGCACCAATAAATTAAAAAGTAAAAGTGTGCTATAAAAATTTAAATGTTTTTTCATGCTGCAGTTGTTTGAAAATCTGAGGAAAATGTTGCACTGCAATGGTTTTTTTTTAAATTTTACCTGCCCACGAAAAAGTCCGTGTTAATACAATATTTTTTTAATTCATATTTACATTGTGAGTGTAAAATAATTATGAAATTATTTTACTGTGGCTGCATATAAATCATAGAACTCTCTAAAAGTCATCAGAGGTCAAACTGGCAGATCTGCCTCATTATTATTATAAACCTGTGTTGTCCAGGAGTCAAGGAAGGAAAGCAGTACAGCTTGTTCCACCATCTATTTCTGGGCCTGCCACATTGTTGTTTCCTGTTGCCCAACAACAGAGTGCATGATATCCACTAAGTGTTGCTCTCGCCCATTGTTCCTTTGACATAGTATATGTGTATAGGTAGATGTGACCAGTCCAGTCCCACTTTATATCCAGCAGCTATTCGACCAATGTCTGCTCATTGAGTGTAATAAATGATTGGTCACAGGAGGTCTGTGTGAGGTAACACTGTCGTTACATATCACTTTGTTGGCACAGAAGGGGTGTGTGTGCGACCGCACTTTCGTAAAATACCCGGTTTTCGCACATGGGGTGGGTGTGTGTGTCCGCACCGTCGCAATACTCGAGCGGTACGTATGGTTGCACTGCCGTAGCTCGAGGGGTGTGTGAGTCCACACTTTAGTAACACTCGATTATAGCTCGAGGGGTGCGAAAATTTGCACTGCCGTAACGCTCGGCTGTAGCTTTAGGGATGTGTGTCCGCACTGTCGTAACATTCGGCAGTAGGTCGTGGGGTGTGTATAGTTGCACTGTCGGAATACTCGGCTGTAGCTCGAGGGTTGTGTGTGTCCGCACTGTCGTAACACCCGACTGTAGCTTGAGGGGTGCGTATGGTTGCACTGTCGTAACACTCGGCAGTAGCTCGAGGGATGCATATGGTTGCACAGTGCACTACCGTAACACTCGGCTGTAGCTTGAGGGGTGCGTATGGTTGCACTGTCGTAACATTCGGCAGTAGGTCGTGGGGTGTGTATAGTTGCACTGTCGGAATACTCGGCTGTAGCTCGAGGGTTGTGTGTGTCCGCACTGTCGTAACACCCGACTGTAGCTTGAGGGGTGCGTATGGTTGCACTGTCGTAACACTCGGCAGTAGCTCGAGGGATGCATATGGTTGCACAGTGCACTACCGTAACACTCGGCTGTAGCTCGAGGGGTGTGTGTTCGCACTGTCGTAACACTCGACTGTAGCTCGAGGGTTTGTATGGCCGCATTGTCCTAACACTTTGCAGTCACACGGGGTGTATGGTCGCACTGTAGCTTAAAGGGTTTGTGTGGTCGCATTGTCGTAACACTCGCTTGTTGGTCGAGGACTGTGTGGTCACACTTACGTAACACACCGCTGTCGCACGAGGGTTGTGCATGGCAGCACTCTGCAGCCACACTGTGTTTGTGGTCGCACTGTCGTAATACTCGATTACAGCTCGTGGGATGTGTATGTGTTGCACTCACTGTCGTAATATTCTGTAGCCACACGGTGGGTTTGGTCGTTCTATCGTTACACTCGGCTGTTACAAGAGAGGTGTGTGTGTCCGCACTGTCGTAATATCTGGCGATAACACGTGGGTTTTTCTGAATACTGTCGTATCACTCTGCTGTTACACGAACGGTGGGTGTATCCGCACTATCATAACATTAAGACGTCACACGAGGTGTGTGCGCGGCTGCACTGTCGTAACATCTGGTAGTAACAGGAGGGATTTGGTTCTGCCCACACTGTCGGTACACCCGGCTGGCACACGATGATTGTATGCGGCCGCAATGTGGTAACATTCTATCATGCATGAGCGGGTGCATTTGCAAGGTGTTAAAATCTCGCTCTGTTCGCTCTTGAATTAATTCTCTTTATTTCTCTAACTTTTCTGCAAAACTTGTCAAAGTTCTACCTCTGGGCAAATGGGAAAATGATAACCCATCCTATTTGAGGTGGGGTGCTGAAGATGCAACCCCCGAGAAAACAGACCTCCTGGTGCCCATATTACTGTGTCACGTGTGGTCGAGGGATGCGTGTGGTCCTCGGTCATCAACAAAGAGGAACAACGAATGATTCAGGGAAACATTTTGGGGACTTCCTCAACAGTGTTTTAAATAAGACAATGTTAATATTTAACAAAATTTATTTTATTTCATTCTTGAAACACAATCTTTGGTTGGAGTTACAACTTATAACTACTTAGTCCAATAGAGATCAAAAGTTAATGACTATAAAAGCTGGATTGCTTCCACGAGATACTTATACTTAAATAATACTTGAGCAACACTGATTTAAATGGTATTACGTAATAGTAAATTTTATTTACGTAGCTGGTTAAACTTAACTAAAAAATACAAACAATAATTCATATTGGCAGTTAATACCCTATTACAATGAGTATTTCTCCAGTTAAAAAATATTAGGCAATAGACAAAGGTTCACTTTCTTAATTCTAGATCACGGTGCTGCGATGCGGCTGGTTGCAGTTGCTAGGGCAGTCAGGGCCACTGCAGCTTCCACCTCGTCCCGATCGTGGCGAGACAAAGTATTTATCGTTATCCGCTGGATCTTTGTGTCTTGTTTTCTTCGCTTATCAGCCCACCAAGAGTAGTTGCACTCGCTTGGTTGGAATCTGGCTGCACTCTCCAACCACTTGCTCAGTAACATCGGACTTGTAATCGCTTTTGTTTCCTCTGCTCCTATCTCATTTGCATCCGATTTGTAGGAGTTATTGTTGAAGTTTTCACACTTTTCTTTCATAATTGAAGATGTGTTAGAATCGTCGTGGTGGTATTCAGTGATTGTTTCTGGACTGCCTGTTAGTTCGCCATCATTGTCTAAGTTTTCATCTGGGTTAGTGGGGTCGGACTCGCTCCATATGCTATCTTCGGAGCAGATGCTGAACTGTTCAACATTGCCTTGAGCGCGATCATTGTATGTGCGTATCAGGTGTCCCCATGTTTGTTGATTTCTATCTATATTCACATTTTTCAACTTTCTTCGCCAGTTGGCAAACCAGTTACATATCTGTAAATAATTTCAGGTTTGGTTAGGTAAAAGAAGTATTTAGGTTCCTACTTAATAGATAGTTAGATTCGAGAGCTAATTATACATTGAAGATACAAGTAATGTGCTGATTGATACCGACTCTGTATTAATTTGTTTTAATGAATTCACGCTAGTAAAATCACAATACAATAAACAATCTAGTTTTTTACTTAACGTTAAACGGTGAACAGTAGTCAACAAAGCATGGACAAAAATAGTGCCTATTTATGTACAAATAGCAATTTCTGGCATCGATCCAATTAGGTTGCTGTTAGGCACAAACATGATACCTATGTATAAAAATCAGAAAACAATGAACTTTAAAATAATGTGGAAATTACTTACTTGTATGTATGTGAGGCCTGTTTCTCGAGACAAATATTTTTTTTCTTCTCTGTTGGGGTACGGGTTATCTCTTCGACGAATCAGCCAGTCTTTGAGATAGCGCTTAATTTCTGGTGTGAATAGCCTCTTTTGCGGACGCTGGCCTGCCACTAAGCTCCTTCTGTAATAGTAAAAAAAAAACAAATGAGTACAAATACTGTACAGGCAAATAAAAACATGGACCAAACATCACGGTTCGTAAATAGTCACATTTTTGAATAAAGGGTATTGAGGCATTGTAGATACGTAAGTGACGCACAAAGAAAATTATACTGAATACTGAAAGTAATAATATGTGACTCATGCTTGTCAATGTTTGCAGCCACTTACCGAGTGTATCGTCTGTTTCTGACAGGCCTCGAGGATTTGCCGAGATCTTCTGTCACGGTCGTATCAGTCATGATGTCTTCTCTGCCTTCCACAGATGTGTGGATGAGTGTCATCTGATCTTCTATTACTTGATTTACACTTAAACAATTGTCCAGATGAGTGTGTAACTGAAGAGAGACACGTAATGTGTGGACAGCACGTGCAAGGGCAGCTCCGCTTGCGACACGACTCGTGTCTCGCAAGACTGCCGCTGCGGGGGATGCTCGGTGATCTATTAAAAAAATAAGGACATGATGACATAAATAGATTGTCTTTCGTTAGTATAACTGTTCAATTACGTGAAACAGTTAGATAGGTAACAGTATGTTGTAGTAGCAAGATTGATGTAACCGAAACATGACGGTCACATTCCTCAGTTTACTTTTAGATGTTATTTATCCACGATACCCTCCTGAAGTGCACATCGAATATTTTACTTCGATTTAATTCAATTTGTTAACTTTACTTTAATTAGACGTATTATTGTAACGTTTTCGTATTCAGTAATTACCACAATGAACAAAAAACATGTTAACTATTACGTGTGCTCGAGGGTCAATGTTCTTGTTTTTAAATGGCTGAATAAAATTGAGTGTTAATTAGATAGTTTCCTGAGTGAGATCGGACGCACTGATTCATTGAAGCGATTTGTGTACGATACAATTTTATTTAACTTGTAAGTTTTGTCACACTGCAAAAATTCTGGCACGTACCTGTGTGCGGGAAAGCTCGGGGATTGTGTGAAAATGGCGTCGGATAAGCGCGCGACGGCAGCGCCACGGCGCGCTGCGCGGGCGCATCGTTGCTGCAAATACGTGTTATTTCAGGATGTCTCCCGCGATGTCTTCAAAAACACGATTACAATGATCAACATATATATATTCGCACTAAAGGTATGTACATCAATCTGTTGTTTTTGGTAGATTAACAGTATTTTATTATCATATTTGTATCGTGTCGTTTTTATTGTAGAGCAACATATTATTTTCCAACCACAGCGCGTCAACATACAATCTAATTGTGCTCATAACCTATGAAAAACGCGTTTTTAACGGGTTATTCAGGAAGATCTGGCATTAATAGGTAGTGCATCAGTTACCTACAGTAAATAACATTATGTTTTGCAAGTAGTAGAGTCTTCTGTTAGTGTCACGACTGTTTATTGTAGCGGTACCTATGTCATAAGAATCACGAATTCATGACTACAGTAGTGGACATGTTTCAGTCGTTTACATCACGCGAGAATCAGTACAGTGTTCAGGAATATCCTACTCTTTTTTCAGACTTAAAAAAAGAGGTAATCAATTCGACACGTATCTATATATGTAATATTGTTGGAACTGCACAATATTCACATATGTTACTCTATGTGGGCTACTAAACACGTGTGTCAAATTTCATAAGTGTATGCATGTTTGTTTGTATGTATATATGTTTGTCCACGCATTTCGCCGTAACTACATAGCTTGTCGTGATAATTCTTTTTGTGTTGAATTGAGTATCTCTCAACTTAGGAAATAGTGAAAGTTTCTCTTCTACAAGCGTCGCAAAATTATAAAAAACAAGAGGTACCAAAGACATCGGCTTCCGAAACAAAAGTTATTTTTCACTTTTTAGTGTTTTGCTTTTGATTTCGGTTTATTTTTATGTGAAGAAGTTTTTATCCTGTTGTAGAGTCAGAACATAGGTACGTATTACCTTCCTACTTATGTTATGAAGTTCAGGTAAGCTTTAATTACCACAATGCCCTGGTTGCTAGGACTTGCACTCAAGGACAGACTTGCACCAAATAATTCAGCTCACACCAGAGAGCTCAACCAAAATTATATATCTTTTTTGTTTGAGGGATTAGTATGCTGCTTTCATATGGAAGTGGATTAATTTAGGAGGTTTTTGTGCCCATAGTTGTGTAGTGGATGTAGGGTTGCCAACCGTACTCTAAAATAGAGTATTGTACTCTATATTATGAAGGCGTACTCTATAATCTATAACAATAATAGAGTATGCTGTAATACTCCTTTTCACACAATGTTTACTATACTAGTGCCCGCCACTTCAGCAATTACTGAGATAGTATTTTTGGTCATGAATTTGAAGTGTCAGGAAGAGAGAAACAGAGCTTCATTGAATTTGATTTAAAATGAGCTCTTGATCTATATACATTTTAGAGTAAGAATGTTTGGAGTCATACAATCCATTTAAAAACCATGAAAATATGTTATGTGCTGCAAAAAGTACGACAAAACACATTTAAAAAAAATAAAATAAATGATACTCTTTTTTGGAAGTCCGTACTCTCTCTTTATTTACCTCCTTTGAAATCAGGTATACTCTATTTCTTCTAATAAAAGTTTGCAACCCTATGTGGATGTGGTAGGCAGGTTGGTATCTTGCTGGCCATTTACCTACAGATTATCTCTCAAACATTACGGTGTTGGTGAATCCAGAACAAGGTTGATTTTGGTTTTCTGAAAGAAAGAGATTTAGTTGTAAATGTTGTTGACTACAAATTGTTGAATTGAAAGTTGCCTATTGAATGTGATCTACAATCAGTCATTATATTTTCTGCTAACCATTCTAAGTCTACACCTTGGAATGTGGCGAGTCCCAAATTTCTCCGACAAATTTTCAGGTAGGTAGTCTTATGGTGTTTATTTATAAAAAATGCGCTAAGGAATATGATGCAACTTCACCATAAAGTATCGTCATACCGGTCATACCGTTGTCTAGCAATAAATAACCGTGAACTAGGAAGTTCTATTGTAAATATGAGTACTGTTATTGCATTGTAAGATATTCAGTAAAAAGTTTCAATCCTGTCAATGAGCCCTAAATGTGCGGGCTGTTTAAGTTCAACATGGGCAATTGGTTTCGCTGTCTTTTTCTGGTTTATGTGGGACAGTATGGTGGTGTCCCTTTCGGTTACGACGCGCTCCCTTTGCGCATGGTGCTCCGAGCGCTCGCTACACACATAGTGATGGGCCAACTTGGGATAAACACGACTCGAGTTAATCCGAGTTGAAATTCACATAACTCGAGTTACGCAACTCGAGTTAGCAGAACGAAACTAAGTTATAATAAATTATTTACCTATTTGTTTAAAACTACTTTTTTACATAATTTGTATTTGACAGATAAATTGTATAAGTTCCTCGAGAATTGGCGAGATGAGGCACAACACCAAGGGAAATGAAAGAGGGGGGCTTTGCCCAGGAGTGGGACACAAAAAAATAAGATTTGTAAACTTTTATACTCTTTTCCTGGGAGCAAAACTTTTTGTAAACAAACATAACTACCTCAAACGGTTATAAATCAGAAAAAAATTAAAAATACAACCTTACAACGCAAAATGGATACTTTTGTAGCACTCTTTAATTTGTTATCATAATAGTGCCGCAATCGTGGCATTTGATTAATCAAGATGCATTTTAATGTTGGTTATTGGTTTTAACTTTTTTTTGTGTTTTTTTTTTTTTCGAATTTGGCTTATCTCGAGTTAGTAACTCGAGTTGCACATCCCTATACACACACACATGCGCTGCGGCAACTGTTCCGAGTGGTCGCCATCGGCTGAATCGCGTCCTTAGCACGCCGCCTGACGTCAGCACCGCACCGTCTATTCCAGTTTCGCAGATCATAAAATGCTAACAGAAAGTGATTCAGTCGTGTGAGATATTCCGTGACGGGCAGTCATTCCATGGGCGTGTGATCGCGAGTGCCGACACAGCGTGGCTAGCGCGCGTATTTGACCCACGTGCGCCGCGTTTACCGGTGTACGCGATTGATTTTCGCGGAATGGGTGAAGAATCTCAGGCCAGCAATGGCAAAGTGGTTTTAAAACGTAAAATAACACTGTTTAATGGAGTTGGGATTATTATCGGGACTATAATTGGTTCCGGAATATTTATATCTCCGACCGGAGTATTCTTATACACTGGGTAAGCAGAGTGTTCAAATTTCCCGCCTTTTCGACTATGTTTTCAGTCACTTGTTCGCGTGTACAAATTAAATTCATCAGTTTTTATCGGTTCGCACTTATCGCTGAATTCGAGACGCTAGATTTGTTTGTTGAATAAACAATATTCCGGGTTCTAAATTAAATTGTGAAGAATGGAGAATTTTTTCGAAACAATTTTCTTTAGTGAAGTGCACCGGTTTTAGTGTCGTGTTATCAAATATGGTTATCAGCCAATTTTATTTTTAGATGATTATCTTTTAACTGGAAATATAACACGATCCTATTCTTTATACATTGCTTGTTTAAGGGTTCCGTACCCAACGGGTAAAAACGGGATCCTATTACTAAGAATCCGCGGTCCGTCCGTCTGTCTGTCTGTCACCAGGCTGTATCTTATGAACCGTGATAGCTAGACAGTTGAAATTTTCATAGATTATGTATTTCTATTGCCGTTATAACAACAAATATTAAAAACAGAATAAAATTAATATTTAAGTGGGGCTCCCATACAACAAACATGTTTTTTTTTTGCCGTTTTTCGCGAGAATGGTACGGAACCCTTCGTGCGCGAGTCCGACTCGCACTTGGCCGGTTTTTAACTAGTTTTGATAGACCAAATACGTTTTGTAGTTTTAGGCAAAGCTATATTCGTACAAGATCTCCATTTACGTAGGTACCTATATCATTTGAAGTGGACGATCATTTTCTAATACTTTTAACAAACTGTATAACTGCTTCCTTGATTTCCATGTATTAGGTATCTTATCTACGACATAATTTTACTAACCTGCGCTTTATCACTTATTTGCTACTTAGATTTTATTATACTTAATTAAGTACTCTTAATCTGCTTCCTACACAATAGTATAATATATGCCTACATAACAATATCTTTATAAAATACAACAACAATAAACTCAAGGTAATTCAAAGTTGGAAAAACGAAGTTTAAAATATGTTGGTTTACAAAACAGTTGCATTACCAAATGAACGCAGTCCCAAATAATTATGTCATTACATAATTATGTACTCCTACCAGGTTTATAGTTAGTCTTGTCCGTTAACTCAAAAACTTTTTGGTCAGTAGGTGACTGACACCGGTTGTAAACTTTCATTTGTGGCATTGTACACCCACCTGTGGCTGTGGCTACCATACTTAGGTACAGACAGCCTGTCAACGAACCAAGATTCAGAAGTAAGAACATATTAAATAATACTTGGGATAATTTTCTCGTTTTTTTGGGGTTCCGTACCGGAAGGGTCCAAACGGTGCTCTATTGCTTTCACTCTCGTGTCCGTCTGTCTCTCTGTCACACAAGTTTTACAGCAAAAAGGTTGAAAGAACTGAAAAAATACTGTGAAAATTAGGCTACAGTCTAAAAAAATACTGTGAAAATTAGACTGTAGCCTAATTTTCACAGTCTTGTTGACCCAAAACCATACAAATAGACGAAAAAAAAATAGGTTCCATACAGATAAATTGGGGCCCGAAAAAAATATTGTCTCATCCTATCGAGTAGGGTATCGCTTTTTAGATAAATGCTGTATTTTTGTTTTAAAACATATTGCAAAATAATGGAAGCCACCAAAGTCAGTTTTGTTTCCTCAATTTTTTTCCTATGTCCTATGAACTTAGGAGGAACTTATACATAGGTATATATATAGGTATTACCTATTTTTTACCAATACCAATTTATTTTATAAATCAGTTTTTCTTTGAAATTGCTTAATTTTTCCTATTAAATCTCACTTGTTTTTGCGGTTTGGTACGGAACCCTAAATGTGCGAAGTCCGACACACACTTGGCCAGTTTTATTTACAACTAGAGGACGCCTCGCGGTTTCACCCGCGTAGTTCCCGTTCCCGTGGGAATACAGGGATAAAAAGTAGCCTATGTCACCCGGGGATTGAGTAGCTTTCCAACGGTGAAAGAATTTTTGAAATCGGTCCAGCAGTTTTGGAGCCTATTCGGTACAAACAAACAAACAAACAAAAAAATCTTTCCTCTTTATAATATTGTTTATTTACGATAAAGCAGATAACACTGACTTCTAAAACGTTTAATTAGGTAGGCAACTCTAAATAGTATAGCAGATAAATGATTTATAATTTTGAAATATTGTGATGTTGTGATACTAACTGTACCTTTTCTGTAGCTGCTGACGGTACCCAAATGGTCGATCTGACCAGAGATGATGAAAGGCCTATCGCAAACACAACAGCGATACAAGCAAGGGGGTAAAGGCAGTTGATACTAAATACCTAGTACGTGCTAGTACCTAAGTACTAGATACTAGGTACATATAAAGCACAAGATAATCTAGGCCAGATCTAGGCTATATATTTAGAGAATATCGTAACTGTGGATTGTCGATTTCGAGAAACCTTGTATGAAAGTCAAGAGTTCAAGATTCTCAAGTGAACTAGATTTTGCTACGCTATGCATGTGTTTCTATTAGTGTAAACAAATCATTACGAAATACTCACAATGGTATTTCGTAATATTTTGCTGGTTACGTTCAATTAAAATAAGACCTAGGCACATTAGTTCCAAGTGTTTTGATACAGTTTTACTGATGGCCATGCATGCGATGCAGATACAAAAAACTACAGTAGGTAAGGGATATAGGGAGAGGGACTAATAAATTACTAGATCAGATAAATTCAGTTTTTACCCGACTGTCGAAGGAGGGTAATGTGTTTATCAGTCTATGTATGTATGTTTGTTCCTATGTGGCGTTCTAGAGACCAAACGCGATAGACGATTTTGATGGTTCTTACGTCAGTCGATTCGTCTTAACCCTGCGAGTGTCACTGGCTACATTAAAATTGGCAAATATAGAAATGGCGGATTTTGGGCGCCATATTGAGGGGGCCCAAATTATTTTTTTCTTCTAATCCTATCGTGTGGAGTATCAAAATAAAGGGTTTTAAGAGGTGATTTCAAATATATATAACACTTATATGTTTAATAGTACCTAATTTAAAAAAAAATACTAAAAGGTTATACAAAAAAAAAAACTAAAATCCGACTGCTTAAAAACCGAACTAAAAATATGTAAACAAGAAGAAAATCATGCTGTGCAATCGGAGGATACATCTGATTGATTGTTTACATCTTTGTAGTTCGCTTTTTAAGCAGTCGGATTTTTATTGAAATCGGAAATTCTCATTTTACAAATGACTGATTCAATAATCGCCCTTTTCTGCCATTTTAACCTATTTACAAATGAGTTAAAAATCAAGAACGGCATTTCTAACTAATTAACTTGTAAATTAACGTGATCTACAAACGGCAGTGGGGTAAATGACCCTACACATTCTTCCATATCGTATTTACTGTGGCGACGATCTGTAAAAAAGGGATCAACAGAAATTCGATTCTTGTCGACTTCATAGGGCATTAGGATCGAGTTTCGTCCACCTATTGTATTCTAATATCGTTAAGAACCCCTTGGGTGGGCTCGTGATTTTGTTTTATGGTTCAACGGAAGAGTCGTTTTTGACATTCACGTCTGGGCTACGAAATTGTACTAGCAAGTTTCTGGTTATGCGATGTACTGCCACATCATATCTCTAACTAGAAACCCCCTACCTCCCCTACCCCCCCTAAACAACTTTTTTTGGATTATTTTTATTTATATCTTTTTAGTTATTTTTTTTATAATTAGGTACATTGAAACATATAAATGTTATATTTTTTTTGAAATCACCTTTTAAAACCCTTTATTTTGATACCCCACACAAAGGGTTTGAAAGAAAAAAAAAAAGCCCCACAAAATGGAACCCAAAATCCGTAATTTTTTTCTTTTCCAATTTTTATGTAGCCAGTGACACTCGCAGGGTTAACACGAATCGATTGACGTAAGAATCATCAAAATCGGCCAGCGCGTTTGGTCTCTAGAACGCCACATAGGAACATACATAGACTGATAAACACATTACCCTCCATCGGCAGTCGGGTAAAAAACAAAGAAATAGTAATTAGGTAAATTGCATAAAAACTGCATCACAAAGAAATGTAACATAATTGTAGTATAATATGAACAATTCCTAAGAACTGCTGTAACGTTTACGATTTTCTCACGATATCTTTTCAAGGCACGATTGACACGTTTGCCTACATTCATTCATAATTTGAAAACTGGTTGACCGTGGCACTGAAACCTTGCTAGGTAACATTTTACCCGACTGCCGAAGGAGGGTAATGTGTTTATCAGTCTATGTATGTATGTTTGTATGTGGCGTTCTAGAGACCTAACGCGTTGGCCGATTTTGATGGTTCTTACGTTAATCAATTTGTCTTAACCTTGCGAGTATTACTGGCTAATTGCATTAAAATTGATAAATAGAAAAATAATCCTTCCAAACCTACCTTGTGGGGTATCAAAAGAAAGGGTTTTAAGAGATGATTTCAAAAATATATAACACTTATATGTTTAAATGTACCTAATTCGAAAAATTTATGTTAACCAAAAAGTTATAAATAAAAAAAGTTAAATCAAAAATTCAAAATACCTGACTTAAACAGTCGGGTTTTCGATTTTAATAATTAACTTTTTTTAGACTATACCATCGTTAACAAGCCACTATACCTACTCACTACAGAATTCACCATTGTTGCATGTGTGCCCAGAACGTAGGATAATAAATTCTGAATAAAAATTACTGGCATTGTATTTAAAGAGACGGTTGTTCTAGGTGAAGATAAAGACGTCGCTGGATCTGCTGAAACAGCTACAGCTTCTAATAGTTGAACATGTAAACACTTAACAAAAAAACCCTTGTTCGCTTGTTCGTTCGTTAGAACAGTTTCGCTTTAAGACAGATTTGCTTTACGGCAGAAATTGTACAGTCGTATTAAAATGGTCTCCACGTAGTTTGCCTGGATATATAGGTATGTTGTAATGTATATGTAATTGGCATTGTTACCACAAATTTGATACCTGGAGGTATCTTAGCTATTCCAGAATCAGTGAAAGATTCTGAAGAATATTCAGCATTCAGGGACTATTTCTCAAAGCAATGGATGGGATTAAATCTACTGATAAATTTAGTTGCTACAAAGAAGTATTCAGAACGAATAAACCAGAGAAATATATTAAAATGGACATGAAACCAAATTTCAGTTCTGGAATGTGTAGAACGCTTGTGCAGGCTGAATAGAAGATAAATAGGTACCTACGTATCTTGAGATAAATGATAAAAAGCGATTTTGTTACTTGTTTTATTAATAAGTTTTACAGATATAGATATATCAAGTTCACTGTACTTTTGCCGTAAAGCGAATCTGTCGTAAAGCGAATCTGTCCTAATGCGAACAAGGGCAAAAAAATAGGATGGGTAGTTTTTCAGTGATCTCTACCACGACTCAAACGAGGAGGCCACACTCTCAAAACATACAAGGTTTTATGACTGCTTTATGATTATGACCTCTCCGTAGAGTCGTGACTCGTGGTAGAGATGACTTCTCCAAAAAAATGCGCATCTAACATTTAGTAGTACCTATTAATAAACGGTGATAATGATTTTATTCGTTACAAACATATCTTTTATTCATTACATTTCTTATTTAGTACATTTTAAATATTTTTATAAAATAAATTAAAAAACAAAAATATAGAAAATAGAGGCCCGCCGTTATCGGGAACAAGGTCCAAGCTACCGGCGGTCAGGGCTCCAGGGAGAGGAACCTCCTAACAATACGAGCCGTGTCCAGCAATACTGATTTCTGGATCAGGCCCTTGAACCAGCCGCCCAACGAGCGCCTCCTAAGGTGTTGGTCGAGGCTCGTGGCTATTAAGCCATTTGGCTGTCACGACTATCGGCACAATGATCGCTGTGTCCACATCCCACATGTCGACAACCTCGCGAGCCAAGTCAAGATACTTGATTTGACAAACATATTATTATTAACCTATCTGTCAAATAAAAAAGATAAATTATCGTTTCTCATAATATTAATGGTTCATAAATCATAATACAAATAAAACAACATCATGATAAACAATAATATTTAGGTACATTGAGCCTGAGTGTCTTTAATGTATTCGGTTTCCATTTACTGTACCTATGTGTCGTTCGTTGACATCAGTGTGCCCTGGCAGTTGAGTGTGTCATGCTCTCTCTAATGTCTCTCTGATGGTGGCACATGTGTTGGATCATTCGGTTCCCTTCATGATGGTTGAGCTGAGTGGTGCCGATCCATGTGTCATGTTCGTGAACGGGCGCCATCAGTTGGGATTGGTCATATCTTAGCTGCCTCCGCCTGTTTTTAATTACCTATTTATTGTATTTTTAATTGTTTGTTTTACTCTAGACGCTTTTAAGTGCGTGTTTTTTTTACATCTTTCTCACATATATGTATTTTTCCTACAAGATTAGTGTAACCAAATACTTGTAAAACACATTTTTTTTTTTTTTAAAGAGTAAGTTTGGAGTTTCTTGTCCGTTCTTCTCCATAACAAGCTACATTTCCGAATGGACGGTAGAATCAATTATTATTACATTTAATTTTTATTTTTGACGTTCGAAAGTGCCGCTTCATGGCCTAATTGAATAAAGAAATTTTGATTTTGATTGATTTTTTGATTTTGGTATATTTCGAAATATATGTATAGTTTTAAGGCGCAGATACCCTTGAGTAGCTGATTTTAAAATGAGAATCACGTCTAAACGGCTAGTTGTAATTTTTTGGAAAAAATATATGTTACATTAGACCATTTTCTTAATAATTTGATCTAAGAATATTTTGAGATTTATTCGTATAACATAGTGTAATTAATTTGTAAAGTTATGTCTAATACGGATAAAAACACGACAATCGCAACAAAACCGCTGGGCGTATTTTAATGAAATCGACACCATCTCAAAGACAATTTAATCATCTACATTTTAATCTGAGGCTTTTTTTTAAGTCATAGAATTATAAAGAAAGTACAAAAAAAGTTAATTTAAAAAATCAAAAAACCCGACTGCATAAAAAGCAAACTAAAAAGACGTAAACAAGTAGAAAATCATGCTGTGCAGTCGGAGGATACATCTGGTTTAGGTCAGCCAGCTCGCGAATACGTATCCTCCAACTGCACAGCATGATTTTCTACTTGTTTACGTCTTTTTTTATTTTAATTAACTATTTTTATTTATAACTTTTAGTTATTTTTTTTAGATTTAGGTACATTTTAACATATAAGTGTTATATATTTTTGAAATCGCCACTTAAAATCCTTTATTTTGATACCCCACACGATGGGTATGGAAGAAACAAAAATTTTTGTCCCTCACAATATGGTACCCAAAATCAGCTATTTTTCTTTTTTTTTCAGTTTGAATGTAGCCAGTGAGACTCGCAGGGTTAAGACAAATCGATTGACGTTAGAATCTTCAAAATCGGCCAACGCGTTTGGTCTCTAGAACGCCACATAGGAACAAACATACATACATACATAGACTGATAAACACATTACCCTCCATCGGCAGTCGGGTAAAAACTACTTACTTTTGGGTCGCGCGGGTGTGAAACGAGTGAGCTTTTTGTTCCCTCAAGGTCGTTGGCGTTAGTCGTCGTCTTAAGTTGGTACAAGTAACATATATACCGCAACCGCAAACCGACGACGGCAAAACCTACAATCCTGTTTCAAGTTATTACCTATCTATATAATAAACCAAGAACCAACCCATTCATAAACGGCTTTATATTAGGAGTGCATTCGTTCCTACCACAGATAACATAATACTAGAGTGTGGCAAACGAAAGTAGACACTCGAATTATTTGCAAACTTTTTATATGGCAATGCTCAATGATATTCAAATAAACAGATATGTTATGAGCGCGCGCATTGTGAAGACTCGAATAGGTCACAATTGTGACCTTTAGACTTTAGTTTATGTCACGCATGGCGAAGAGCGATAGGCTTTGTTGAAACAAAAGCAAAATAAAAAAATGCAATCGTGTGTATTTAGAAATTGTTCCAATTATGATACCAAAGTACATAAAACAGAAGGGATCTCATACCATATGTAAGTACGCAATACGCCTCAATTTACTAATTTATTTCATTTTAATCCTAATAATCTGATATTTAGAGGTTAGAAAAAGATAACAACATTGGTGGTCAGAATAATATTTGTTTACATTCACACGCAAGTGACAAACACTAGCTGTCTCTTTTTTTCTTGTTGGTTTTATAAAGCCATCCCTTTCGACTTGTAATGAAATGTCAGATGAATGAAAAGTGTGTATGTGTGCTGCCGCTGCTGCGCGGAACACTTTTTCAATTGTTTTGTGAGTGTATAACGTATCTATTTATTTGAATATCATTGGCAATGCTATACTAATGTCAACATCAATTTTTGGTGATTTGTTGTGATCTTAGCATTTATTAAGTGAAAAATTAATAAAACAATTAAAAGTGGATTACGGGATATGTCGTTTCGCATGATGTCTAAATATCAAGAAAAACAAAAGGAGAAAGAAGTCGGAATCAAACAATAACTAGATTGTTTACGTGTAGTGTTAGATTTAATCATAATCGTTAGATAGATTGTCGCTAATAAGTAGATACTTAGTTATTTATATTTGATACATAATATCTAAAATATTTCCTACCTAAAGTGCCTATTTTATTCAGATGAAGTATAATAAATAATTCTAAAGTATCAAATTAGGTTATTCAAGGTATATCATACTAGTTTTGGGGATGATATGCAGATATTCTTTAAATTTGCCGCGCTTTTTTTGTCTCTACTTTCGTTTGCCAAACTCTAGCGTTCCTACACACATTCTCAAATTCTGCCTTATATTAATCACTGAATCGTCTCAACTGCAAATATTTTCTTATGAACAGATGAGTCTATTCTCGTAGTCGTATTCTACTCACTAGTCGTGGGTAGAAATGTAGTAAGTGATGAGAAATACCAGAATAACAACTTTAGGATATCTAACAATGATATTCAAATAAACAGATATGTCATAAGCGCGCGCATTGTGAAGACTCGAATAGGTCACAATTGTGACAGTCTTTAGTTTATGTCACGCATGGAGTAGAGCGAGAGGCTTTGTTGAAACAAAAACAAAATAAAAAACATGCCATCGTGTGTATTTAGAAATCGTACCAATTATGATACCAAAGTACATAAAACAGTATTGATCTCATACCTTATGTAAGTACGCAATACGCCTTAATTTACTAATTTATTTCATTTTTTTCCTTAATATTCTGATATTTGGAGGTTAGAAAAACATAACAACATTGGTGGTCAGAATAATGTTTGTTTACATTCACACGCAAGTGACAAACACTAGCTGTCTCTTTTTTCCTTGTTGGTTTTATCAAGCCATCGCTTTCGAATTGTAGTGAAATGTCAGATGAATGAAAAGTGTGTATGTGTGCTGCCGCTGCTGCGCGGAACACTTTTTTCAATTGTTTTGTGAGTGTATAACGTATCTGTTTATTTGAATATCATTGATATCTAACGAATAATTAGGAGCTTCCGTTATTGAAGTAAGTACTTAGAAGACCATCTGCCTCAGTTGAGTATTAATAACTACAGTTCCATCGTATTCTATCTTAGTAGCCCTACTTATACTCTGATTTTTAATTTCGTAGACTAAACTGACATTTGGGGGGTTGTCACTTTATCGTTACAAAATAATAGTGACGTATCCTGACTAACCTGAGTCATCGAAAGTTGATCGAAAATCGAAGTAAATCGAAAATGGAACTATTTCACTGCAATAAAAATACATTTGTTAAGAAACTAGCGGCCCTTATTTAGTTTCTACTCATTTATGTCAGACATAATTTTATCGATCGTATTTATTATATTATTGATTTCATATTTAACACAATTTAAAGTGTATGTACTACGTGTATGAATACTGTTATATTTAAAGATATTACGTATATATTCATAAAACATAAATTTACATCAATTGGTAAAATTAAATTGAGGAGTCATGTCACATCGATTCGATGAATCACTTATGATTGAGCCTTATAGCCCCCGCCAAACTTAATGGCCGCCCTGAAGTTGGTTTACCGGATGCGCGAGGCACGAAACGGTAATGTGTTTATCAGTCTATGTATGTATGTATGTATGTTTGTTCCTATGTGGCGTTCTAGAGAACATACGCGTTGGCCGATTTTGATGGTTCTTACTTAAAAAAATTCGTCTTAACCCTGCGAGTGTCACTGGCTACATTAAAATTGGAAAATAGAAAAATGGCGGATTTTGGGCGCCATATTGTAGGGGAACAATTTTTTTTTTCTTCCAATCCCATCGTGTGGAGTATCAAAATAAAGGGTTTTAAGAGGTGATTTCAAATATATATAACACTTATATGTTTAAATGTACCTAATCAATAAAAAATAACTAAAAAGTTATCAATAAAAAAAATCTTTTTGTATGATATTTTCTACTACGCAGCAGTTGGCTACAATTAGCCAACTTCAGGGCGACCAATAAGTTTGGCGAGAACTATACCTCCAACCAATGATATTCAAATAAACAGATACGTTATACACTCACAAAATAATTGAAAAAAGTGTTCCGCGCAGCAGCGGCAGCACACATACACACTTTTCATTTATCTGACATTTCCCTACAAGTCGAAAGGGATCGCTTGATAAAACTAACAAGGAAAAAAGAGACAGCTAGTGTTTGTCACTTGCGTGTGAATGTAAACAAACATTGTTCTGACCACCAATGTTGTTATATTTTTCTAACCTCCAATTATCAGAACATAAGGAAAAAAAAATTGAGGCGTATTGCATATTTACATATGGTATGAGATCCCTTCTGTATGAGATGTACTTTGGTATCATAATTGGTACAATTTCTAAATAGACACGATGGCATTTTTTTTATTTTGTTTTTGTTTCAACAAAGCCTATCGCTCTTCGCCATGCGTGACATAAACTAAAGAGTAAAGATCACAATTGTGACCTATTCGAGTCTTTACAATGCGCGCGCACATAACATATCTGTTTATTTGAATATCATTGTATACACCGCGCTTGCAGCATTTAAAAAAGTAAGGTTATTGGCAGCTGTCAATTTATCTACGAAATAAAAAATCACAATATAGTACTATCTAACTACTAACTTTTTTCCTTCGTCTTCGATTCCGAGGTCTATAGCACAAACCGTGATTATTCTCGGAATAAAAAGTACTTAGCTTAACACACACAGTGAAAAAAACATTGTTTTTGGTTGAGAACTGCCAGACCCTTTAAAAAAAATACAATTTTTCCTCTTCATAATTGGTGGATATGGACATCTACTGGAAATATAGTTACCATTTGTAAACATTAAGGCAGCCTGATGAAACAGAAATGAATATCTGCTGTATTATATTGGACATACTTTTATGATTTATTAATAGAACTCTAGATATCAGACAGACGAAATCAATTTGCATTTTATTCGCACCAGCCACTCTCCAGAATCGATTGATTATTTGTTTTGTTTTTTTTTTGTAATAACTTATCGAATATTTTTGTCATAGGTCAGTGGGTGCGTCATTGATAATATGGCTCGCAAGCGGCCTGCTCTCAACCCTGGGGGCCCTGTGCTACGCCGAGCTGGGGACCTCCATCACGAGGTCTGGAGGTGACTACGCCTACATCTACACGGCCTTCGGGCCTCTGCCTGCCTTTCTGCGCATGTGGATCGCGCTGCTCATCATCAGGCCGACCACGCAGGCCATCGTGGCCCTCACCTTCGGCCACTACGTCGTGAAGCCGTTCTTCCCAGAATGTGACCCACCGGAACTGGCTGTCAAACTTCTTGCTGCTGTCTGTTTATGTAAGTAGAGACAACATTTTTTTTTAAATTTAAAATTTGAATTTCCGACTCTTGTAGACAGAGGTGGCGCTACTGTTAACGCAGTACTGGCCGTGCGCCCGCTCGGTGCCAAAATATCAATATTGAACCTCCTTTTGAACAGTTTTGTTTGAAAAATATTTTTTGATTTACATAATTATGCTATGTTAGTTATGAAGAAGTTACAGCCATAATTTTTTCTGTAGGGTTGCCAGATCAGAAGACGAAAATATCAGGAGAAAATTTCAAAATGTCGGGATTTTGAGGTTTTTGTCGGGAGAAAAAATATTAAAAATAAAAGTGTAAAATCAAAAAATACTTTTATAAATTAATAGGCTAAATATTGACGAAACATAACTATTTTAATTTCATAAATTTTCAGTTTGTCACATGTATTTGTCATTAAACTATACTCAGTCCACCAACGGTAAGATTTTAAATTCAAACAATTTACTTCAAAGTTCAGTTTATTTACTAACTAAGTTTTTATTACATCAAAAGCCATACAATTTATCTCTTTGGTATACAAACTATTTAGCAAACTTAATATCTTTTCACTGTAATGCTTACAGGAATTGATAACACAAATAATCTGAAAGAAAGAACTTTCCAAGAACTTGTTTGTCTGGAGATTTTGTGTTTTGTCGGGAGTCTGGCGATCCTGTAAAATGTCGGGAGATTCCAGGCGATTCCCGACCATCTGGCAACCCTAACTAAAGGGTATGTAGGCCCTTAACAGAGCAGACCGTCGATCTTGCACGAGGTTAATGTCAATCTTAATAAACATAATAAGAACTGATTTCCCCCTAATGTTCTGTAAGTGACGCGAGTAAATTAAATAAAAATAGCAAATCAAAATGAAATCGACAGCATGAATTGGGCTGAATACTACTTATACTATTATTAATATTTGTGAGGATGGTTGGATGTTTGTTACTTCTTCACGCAAAAACTACTGAATGGATGTTGATGAAACTTTACAGAAATATAGCTTATACATCAGAATATACTCGTACATAAATATGGGCGGCAGCTAGGTTGATGATAAACGATATGAGTTTTTTGTGGGCGATTTTAAATTAGCAGTTTAATATACCGGCCAAAATGGCTGTTGACTCAATATTAATAAATATATTGTGCAATGAAAGTAAATTACAATGGTTATTGGATTGCACTTGTTTTGGTTAACGTAAGCTGTATATACATAACAGTAAATTATTAGGTTAGGTAATGAATATTGCACTTGAATCGGCACAATTTCAGAAACTTGAGGTTACACTAGTCGAAAATTCTTCCATACAAACGTAGTCTGACGATTACTTCACGGTTTGACGATGTACGTTCAAAATAAAAAATGATATCAATTTGTCTCATCATTATCTAGCCCTGTATGGAAACAGTAAAGTAAAAAAATACAATATTTGAAAGTTATGAGCGTCGAAACTTCCATATTTCAACAATAATTTTAACGCATCTTTCGGCGGAAATAAATACCATAAGAAGAAAGAAAATTGCAAAACGGCCTCCATACAGGGTTAGATTAGTAATTCAACATTGCAAATAATTTTATTTTGAAAATATACATTTAGTGGTTTTTTCATGATATCTAGACTCCCAAAGGTCTGTTCATAAAATTTCGCGCGCTCGTTTTCTTCCAAAATCATCATCCATTTCGCTACAAATTTGCAAATGTGCTAATTCGTACGTGAACTAGCTTCTTACTGCTCATCACAGCATCAATCTCTTTCGCACGTGTTGTCGGATGAGACAGCATGTATTTTAACTCCGCGCACAAAATAGTTCGTGCCGTTGACTAGGGGAACCTTAATCGCTTTAATGTTTATGCTCCAAAAGCAAAGATTTGCGCTTGCATTTTACTTTTTGTAGGTATGCTTTGATTGCATATTTTTAAACCGAGCGCGCATGTTGCAATGCTAGCGATATATGTAGATTATCTTAATGGCACAAAGGTACCGTGACGAAGGTTTGTTGTTAGTAAAGGTTGTAAAAGGTTCTCGAGTAGAACAAGTGCGAGTCCAACACGCGCACGAAGTGTTCCGTACCATTATCGCAAAAATCGGCAAAAAAGACACGTTTGTTGTATTCCCGCCCCACTTAAATATATATTTTTAGTATTTGTTGTTATAGCGGCAACAGAAATACAGCGATCCGCCTAGCCTTTTCCCAACTGTGTTGGGATCGGCATCCAGTCTAACCGGATTCAGCTGAGTACCAGTGTTTTACATGGAGCGACTGCCTATCTGACCTCCTCAACCCAGTAACTGGGTAACACGGTAATCCGTTGGCTAGACTGGTGTCAGATCTCAAGTTTCTGACTACTCGTAACGACTGTCAAAGATCTTCAAATGACAGCCGGGACCAACGGCTTAACGTGCTTTCCGAGGCACGGAGGAAACTCGGCATGTTGAAATGCTCACCCATCCACGGACCGACCTCGTCAAGCGTTGCTTAACGTTGATGATCGACCCGTGCGGCTGTTATTATTTAGCCACGAGCTCCTCCGGCAACAGAAATACAGCATTTGTGAAAATTTCAACTGTCTAGGTATCACGCTTCATGAGATACGAGTACAGCCTGGTGACAGACAGACGGACCGTGGAGTCTTAGTAATAGGGTCCCGTTTTTACCCTTTGGGTACGGAACCCTAAAAAGCGTAAATAATATAAACTTTACCCAGCCTAGTCGTTTTTTTTTTTTTTTTTTTTTATTTATATTTTTTTTTTTTTTTGGTACTTAGATACGGCAAATCACGCATTTTTATGGTAAATCTACAGACATAGGCAAGGCCGGAGGCCCTAGACGATGGCCCTAGCGATATCGAAAAATCACGTGATCAATCCCTTACATTAGATACGGCAAATCACGCATTGTTATGGTAAATCTACAGACATAGGCAAGGCCGGTGGCCCTAGCGATATCGAAAAATCACGTGATCAATCCCTTACATTTCGACTATCGCCTTCGCTGACATCGAATGCCACAAAAAAAAAAGTTTGTTGGAAACATGAGAGCTATCTTCAATATACCCTTGATCTTGTGGGTTTAACGTGGTTATGCTTGCCCAAAGCAGGAAGCAGATAACTAATGCCATTGAGATATTCCTTGATCCAATTTTAACAAAGCAGCGGATTCGGTCACCAAGCATTTCGCTTTCTCTCAACAAAAACACACTTTTTCAAGTTTATGCACGCCACTTTTTGGCTACTTCACTTCTCAACCCTTTTCCTCACAACTCTTTTTAACTCCGAAACGCGCGTCCGGGCGTTTCTTTTTCAACTTCACGAAAACATGGCGGAAAGAACCCAATCAGAGAGAGTTTAGTCAAACTTATAGTCTAAAGCCCCTGGCTATAGTTACCCACGTAAAATTACAATAAAATTCCATAATGCCACAGTTCTAAATATAGGCTCATGCTAAATACAAGGTCTTTGACACCACAGTGGCATGTGACTTCTATACAATAGAATATGGTATATCTCTGATCAATACTCAATTCTCTGTTTGAGTGGTTCCTTAGCAACTTTATGGGCTTATTGATACAATCTGTTGTCGGGAGTTGGGAACGCTTTCGATCTTCGTTCGCGGCTCAGGTGACAGCATTGTTTGGACAAACAATCATTGACTTAGTCAACTTCGTATTGAAGGTGAAAGCAATTGGCCTGTGGCTTTGTTTTTCGTAAACATACCGTAGCAGTAGGCTGCACTCAATGATATTCTAGAATAGCCCTTGCCAAACTTAATGGCCGCCCTGAAGTTGGTTTACAGCATGCGCGAGGCAAGAAACGGTACTGTTTTTGTATGAGATTTCCTACTGCGCAGCCATTGTAGCCAACTTCAGGGCGCCCAAGAAGTTTGGCGAGAACTATAAATAGATATGTTATGAGCGTGCGCATTGTGAAGACTCGAATACGTCCTAATTGGGACGTATTGTCTTTAGTCTATGTCATGCATGGCGTAGATCGATACGCTTTGTTAAACAAAATTAAAAAAAAATACCATCGTGTGTATTTAGAAAGTGTTCCAATTATGATACCAAAGTACGTAAAACAGAAGGGATCTCATACCCTATGTAAGTAGGCAAAACACCTCAATTTTCAATTATTATTTTTTCCTTATATTCTGATATTTGGAGGTTAGAAAAAGAAAGAGATGGTAAATACATTGGTGGCCAGAATAATGTTTGTTTACATTCATACGCAAGTGACAAACACTAGCTGTCTCTTTTGGTTTTATCAAGCCATCCCTTTCGACTTGTAGTGAAATGTCAGATGAATGTAAAGTGTGTATGTGTGCTGCCGCTGCTGCGTGGAACACTTTTTTCGGTTGTTTTGTAAGTGTATAACGTATCTGTTTACTAGAATATCACTGGCTGCACTTCATTCAATCCAATTTATCAATTTGGAGTTTTTTCCAGATTTTAGATTTAATCAGTATTATTGGAGTTACTTCTATTATCATCTACGGTTTCTTCTATTGCATTTGCTGGTACTTAAAATATCATTATCATTGACTGATTTATCGGATCTAACTTAGCGTTTGTCCATTTAAAGACAGTTAACAATTTTAAATCGCAAAAAAAAAACAGCATACATATTCTAAACACATAATAACCTTAGTTACAATTTTTAACCGACCGTATATATTTTTTTTTATGAGTTTTCGCGTATAACTTTGTCGTTTATGCACCGATTTTGATGATTCTTTTTTGTTGGAGGATCTGACTCCTCATATAATTATTATAGGCATACATATAGCGATATTGGTATTTTTATCAACAATGCAATCATTTACACTCAGAAAGTGTCATTTGGTGAAATGAAACTGATGAAGAAGACCACAGATGGCCACTGGAATTCCTTAATGCTAAGTATGTCACGGGTATAAGATGTATCGAATATCTAACTGACTATGATGAAGCAAATACTTATAAATAAATGGTACTGATGAAAATTTTAACATCGAACTGATCTGATGATGAAGCCGGAAGGCAGGCACTGGAACTCCAAACTAAAACAATGGATCCTAGTCGTGTTTGGCTTATTGGAATCGTCATGAGATTTACTTTGGCTATAAATGATTTTCATGATATTTGGAAGTACCTACCAAAACTATAAAGAGATAAATAACAAACTTTATAACATAAACATCAAACCGACTTCCAAAACAAAACACTACAAAGCGAAAAATAACTTTTTTATTTTGAAGTCGGTGTTGAAAAACAAAAGGTACCAAAGACACCGACTTCGGAAAAGAAAGTTATTTTTCGCTTTGTAGTGTTTTGTTTTGGAAGTCGGTTTGTTTTTTTTTTTGTTGAAAAGTTTTTTTTCACTATACCTACATAGGTACTCGAGCATGACCCAAAGATAGTATCCAACAGAGACAAATAATCTACAATGTTGTCTAGTCCATGACACGCCACAACACGCTGATTACAGCAATAGGAGCCAGCGTGTCGATTTATTACGATACGAGAGAATGTGTGTCAACGTAACTTTCCGATGTTGCTTAAATTTACGGAAGTGGTACACGCATTGTAATTTTTCTTGAAGGATTACTTAGAATTTCGTTTGAAAAAAAAAACAACGCAACTTTGTAGCATGTCAAGTACCAAAGCAACATGCGCGTGCGACCAAAATTTTCCTTCATCGACTATTAAAGGTGTAAATAAGTGCGTGCCGAAAATAACGAAGGTCTTATTGTTGTTGCTAACTTGAATGGTCACCATGATCTACACGAACATAAATCTATATACGTTGAGGATAAAAAGGCTTGGGATTGAGCTGCTCCAATTAATTTTGTTTTTTTTTTAATATTTTGCACCGTGAATTTTGTTATTTTTTATATATATTATTTTTCAACACACTTGCTCATAAAGTGGCTCTAATTTCACCGCAATTAGGCACATAATGACACCTGTTATCAAACTGTGACTTTTTCATTACTATTATTCACAAGTGAGATAAAGAGTTTTTTTTTTTAATTTATTGGTTTAGTTGCTTTGTTCTTAAAAAAAAAATGATACAAAAAAGATCGTGCTCAATAGTACAATACAAATGCAACACATTTCATGCAACTTCGTATTTAAATAGATAAATTCAACTTGTACGTGTTTAATAAATAAAACTTTCACTTTAATATAACTTCTGTTTTTGTCTGTAATAAAGAAAACCTGAAATTCTCCATTTTGTACGTGGCTAAAACTCTATCCGCGAAAAGCCAAAAAAAGATAAATCATTATTTTTAGTCTATGGCCGATCGCCATCGTTAGATGCGCGCGCATAGGAAAACTGATTAATTTTGCTCGCCATTGCGAAAAAAATTCACAACTCGTTTTCTTTAGATTATAAAGTGCAAGTGCAATAAACTTTTTTTTTAGAATATAAAATGCAAGGTTCTCCTAGTCAACGGCACGAACTATTTTGTGAGCGGGGTCAAAATGTATGCTGTCTCAGCCGACAACACGTGCGAAAGAGATTGATGCTGTGATGAGCAGTAAGAAGCTAGGCCTCGTAAGAATTAGCACTTTTGCAAATTTAAACCGAAGTGAATGATGATTTCGGACGAAAACGATCGCGCGGAATTTTATGAACAGACCTTTGGGAGTCTAGATATCATGAAAAAACTACTAAATGTATATTTTGAAAATAAAATTATTTGCATTGTTGAATTACTAATCTATCCCTGTATGGAGGCCGTTTTGCAATTTTCCTTCTTCTTATGGTATTTATATCCGCCCAAAGATGCGTTAAAATTTGTGTCGAAATATGGAACTTTCGACGCTCGTAACTTTCAAATATTGTATTTTTTTACTTTTCAGTTTCATACAGGGCTAGATAATGATGAGACAAATTGATATCATTTTTAGGGTTCCGTACCCAAAGGGTAAAAACGGGACCCTATTACTGAGACTCCGCGGTCCGTCTGTCTGTCTGTATGTCTGTCACCAGGCTGTATCTCATGAACCGTGATAGCTAGACAGTTGAAATTTTCACAGATGATGTATGTCTGTAGCCGCTATAACAACAAATACTAAAAACAGGATAAAAATAATATTTAAGGGGGGCTCCCATACAAAAAACGTGATTTTTTGCCGTTTTTTGCGATAATCGTACGGAACCCTTCGTGCGCGAGTCCGACTCGCACTTGGCCGGTTTTTATTTTGAACGTACACCGTCAAACAGTGGAGTAATCGCCAGACTACGTTTGTATGGAAGAATTTTCGACTAGTGTAAGTAACCCTCGACTTATTTGAAAGTACTTCTCATGTGGTCCTATTTTAATTTGGTGAAAATCTGATGTAGAGCTTCGGAGATATTCAACAGAACTCTTCAATAAACATCAGCGATTGCTGGAATCGCATGTTTGCTTATTGTTTACGCCATTTCATAAGATCACGCCGGTACGCTCTTAAGGGGTACGCAGATGTGTACAGTTCACCCTGGTACACTCATTTCACCTGTAATTTTCTAGTTTTATGTTATTCGGCTAAACCTTGCTATAGAACTTGTTCATTATTATACCACAACTAAAAAGTCAAAAATAAAGACTTTTGTACACTGCACACACTTAACACTTGGTAGTGTTTTTTTTTTTGGAAGTCGGTTGTAATTTTTAGTGTTCCGTAGCCAAATGGCAAAAAACGGAACCCTTATGGATTCGTCATGTCTGTCTGTCTGTCTGTCCGTCCGTATGTCACAGCCACTTTTTTTCGAAACTATAAGAACTATGTTGTTGAAACTTGGTAAGTAGATGTATTCTGTGAACCGCATTATGATTTTCACACAAAAATAGAAAAAAAAACAATAAATTTTGGGGTTTCCTTATAGTTAGAACTGAAATTCTTTTTTTTATCATCAAACCCATACGTGTGGGGTATCTATGGATAGGTCTTCAAAAATGATATTGAGGTATCTAATATAATTTTTTTCTAAACTTTATAGTTTTTGTGAGAGATACTTCCAAAGTGGTATAATAAAATGTGTGTGTGTGTGTCCTGTAACTTCTAAAATAAGAGTATGATAAAACTAAAAAAAATATAATGATGTACATTACCATGTAAACTTCCATCGAAAATTGGTTTGTACGAGATCTAGTAAGTAGATCGGATACCAAGTAGGGAACCCTTCGTTGCGCGAGTCCTACTCGCACTTGTTTGTAAAAATTAACCTGTCGATATCGCGATGCTTTTGTTGGTAAAATGTCAGTTGCCTAGAGTCTCAGATTCCATTTGGAATCGTTACTAGAACAACGATAGTCTGGCCCCCTATCAATTTATGGACACCTGATTATTGACCAACTGTTCGGCAGAACCCCTCTTCTTATTTATAGACTTGACCCTGTCCAGTAATATTATCTGTGAAGGCAGGATTGTTATTGTAGACTGTTTTGATCTGTATATATTAATTGTAAATCCTGAAACATGTATTTGCTACTAAGGGCCTGTTTCGCAATATATCTATACCAATATTATAAGATTTTTTTGTTTGTTTGATTGTTTGTTTGTACCGAATAGGCTCCAAAACTACTGGACTGATTTCAAAATTTCTTTCACTGTTGGGAAGCTACTCTATCCCCGGGTGACAGAGGCTACTTTTTATCCCTGTATTCCCACGGGAACGGGCACTACGCGTGTGAAACCGCGAGGCGTCCTCTATTAATAAATATAAATAATTTCACCCGCAAATTTTGAAATCGGTCCAGTAGTTTTGGAGCCTATTCGGTACAAACAAAAAAAAAATCTTTCCTCTTTATAATATTGGTATAGATAATATGTATAAGAATGGGACAATACTTTTATGGAATTATTATATCAGATAAATTACCTAACTGGAACTTATTTGCAGGTTGTTAAACCTGCATTGCGGCCCGCAGGCTTATTACGTATCTTTTGCAAGAGCAAGACGATAGCGATTTATGCGCAATAATTGCACTTCAATACAAAAGTTTAATAGTTGTTGGCGGGTTTTTTTTTTAAATAAGTGCATTTGACAAACAGCGAGCGATTAACAAACGATTGTGTAGGACCTACCATACATACACTGCAGGTAATTCCGTTTTTTATGACATAAAGCGTTTGATCGCTATCGTTTTGCTCTTGCAAAAGATACGTAATAAGCCTGCCGTTTCTGCAGCAAGTTTATACTCCACTAGAGGACGCCTCGCGGTTTCACCCGCGTAGTTCCCGTTCCCGTGGGAATACAGGGATAAAAAGTAGCCTTTGTCACCCGGGGATAGAGTAGCTTCCCAACGGTGAAAGTATTTTTGAAATCGGTCCAGTAGTTTTGGAGCCTATTCGGTACAAACAAACAAACAAAAAAATCTTTCCTCTTTATAATATTGGTATAGATTTGAAATAACTTTAGACATGTTTACAACTCTTTTTACAGTCCGTTCAACCGATTTTGAGTTCTACCCCGTAAATATTAGGATGACATAAAAAGCATAAACCTGTTACCAAAACCAACTGTTTACTACAGCTACCAGCTGTCGTATCACCAACGCAATAGAAGTCAAAATCGGTTGAGCAAGCTGTAAAATGGGCTTATTTAAATGTCTAATGTTATCGCAAATGTAATATAGTTCTTTACGGCGCGGATACCCCTGAGTAGCTGATTTTAAAATGAGAATCACGTCTAAACGGCTATTCGTACTTTTTTTGGAAAAATATATGTAACATTAGACCATTTTTTTAATAATTTGATATAAGAAAGTTTTGAATTTTATTCGTATAACATAGTGTAATTAATTTGTAAAGTTATATCTAAAACGGACAAAAACACGACAATCGCACCAAAACAGCTGGGCGTATTTTAATGAAATCGACACCATCTCAAAGACAATTTAATTATCTACATTTTGATCAGAGGCTTTTTTTTTAAGTCATAGATTAAAAAGGAAAGTACAAAAAACTACTAAATTTTGGGGCGCGCGGGTGTTAAACGAGTGCGCGTTTTGTTCCCTCAAGGTCGATGGCGTTAGTCGTCGTCCTAAAGAACCGAGTTATGAACTGCAAAGCTGGTCTAGCTATAGGCCCATTGGTATTTATAACCGGTAGCTCAAAACGGGAAACGAGAAGCTGTCTTTAAAAAACACAGTACATTCATCCAGAAACTCGATTCAAGTTTATATTTGTCGGTCAAAATCTCCTTATTGATCGTCCGTTATCAACTGACATACAAGTCATTTGCTAATTCAACATTAATTACTTATGCTAACCCTTTCAACCCTTGTTCATGGTTATTAAGATAACGATGTATTTAAATCTATTTATACATACATTTATCTATACTATAATATTTTTATATTATTATAAAGAGAAAACATTTTTTCGTTTGTCAGTTTGTTTGTACCGAATAGGCTCCGAAACTACTGGACCGATTGAAAAATTCTTTCACCTATCGAAAGCTACATTATGCCTGAGTGATATAGGCAATTATTATTAATACCGAAAACGGGTCCTGTGGGGTGGCCCACGTGAGCGAAGCCGCGGGGAAGAGCTAGTCTATTATATCTATACTTACATCATTTTTTTTCATACGAGAGCTAGTCGGTGACAATCTACGTAACTAATGGAATCCAAACGATGTCGGTGCAAGATTTAAAAAAAAAAAAGCAAAATCAAAAATCCCGACTGCTTAGAAAGCGAACTAAAAAGACGTAAACAAGAAGAAATTCATGCTGTGCAGTCGGAGGATACATATTCGCGAGCTGGCTGATCAAAACCAGATGTATCCTCCGACTGCACAGCATGAATTTCTTCTTGTTTACGTCTTTTTAGTTCGCTATTTAAGCAGACGGGTTTTTAGTTTTTTTATTTACTTCATTTTAGTTATTTTTTTTAGGATTAAGTACATTTAAACATATTAGTTTTATATATTTTTGAAATCACCTCATAAAACCCTTTATTTTGATACCCCATTCGATGGGTTTGAAAGGAAAAAAATACTTTTCCCCCCACAAAATGCCGCCCAAAATCCACCATTTTTTTCATTTCCAATTTTAATGTAGCCAGTGACACTCGCAGTGTTAAGACGAATCGATTGACGTAAGAATCATCAAAATCGGCCAACGCGTTTGGTCTCTAGAACGCCACATAGGAACAAACATACATACATACATAGACTGATAAACACATTACCCTCCTTCGGCAGTCGGATAAAAAAAAGGAAGCAATGAAGGAATAAATGTCGATGCAAGGAATCCTGATAATTTATTAGTGGCAGTCTTGCCTACTAACATGGAGCTTGAAAAGATTTATGAGTTTATTTATGTAATGCTTGTAATGCAGGACCTCAGTAAGGTATGTGGTGGCGTTAACCATTTTCCTCAAGTAATGTGGTCATCTAAGCTTAAGTGGAATTATTGCTTGGTTTAAGTCATCACGGACAATCACGGTAATGTTTACATAAAAACTTTTGCTGGGATAGGGAATTCCCTTTACATGGTTCGTAGAAATTAGTCTACACTAGCCTAGCTGTGCCCGCGGCTTCGCTCCCGTCAACTGCCAACCCTACCCTACTCTTCGACTACTAATATAGGGCGGCCAGTGCTGCCAACGCAAAAGCAAAAACGCGCTAGAAAGCGCTAAATGGTCACTGTATAAACAAATCAATTTATTCGGCGCCAAATACAAGCAAAACACCCAATAATTTGAGACGGGGGCGTATAAACGTATTTTTTTATTGAATCAAAAGATGTCATAGACAAGAGGTAATACATTATAGTACTTGTTTAGTGATAATAAAATAAAATAATAACGTGTTAATATAATTATTTCATAATATAAAGGAAATTAAATTAATTCACCATCGTCTGATTCTACTACAATTGCTTCTGCCGCCGAATGGTTGGTCGGGTTGGTCTTGATCAGTTTTGGACTTGAATTTATATTTATCTGTGGATGAAATTTCCATCAAAACGTCGTTTAGATGTTGAGAGTTTGCGAAAATACTTTTTTTTTAAAGAAAGTCCAAAGTTTCAAAAAGCGCTAGGTTTAGCGCTAGGTTTAGCGCTAGGCGCTATTGAACAAAAAAAGCGCTTGATTTGGTGCTGAAAGCGCTAAGTTGGCAGCACTGAGGGCGGCCCAGAATTTTGGCAATAACTATGCCTGCTTACCCTGCTTGACTTGCTACCTAGCCTACCTACCTTCCACGGAGAATCTTAACACCGCCATTCAGAAAATGACGTCAAATGCACAACGCCATCTATCGAATATGGAGTACAACTGTCCGAGTAACTGAATTGCGTGTGTTGTGATATTTTACTTCTTGAACAATTTAAATTCATCTAACTTTTGATATACTGAACCGATTGCGATGAAACAAATAGTAAGTAATACTTCAAGTTACTCATATTTTTATGTTTATAAGTTACTAGAGGACGCCTCGCGGTTTCACCAGCGTAGTTCCCGTTCCCGTGGGAATACAGGGATAAAAAGTAGCCTATGTCATCCGAGGATAGAGTAGCTTCCCAACGGTGAAAGAATTTTTGAAATCGGTCCAGTAGTTTTGGAGCCTATTCGGTACAAACAAACAAAAAAATCTTTCCTCTTTATAATATTGGTATAGATCTACACTGGTTTCGGACATTTTACGTGATGCGTGCACAAATAAACAGACATACAGATACACAGATAAAAAATCCAAAAATGCTGGCAATGGGTTCTGTTGGTTCTCCTTTAACACCCTGGCTATTTTTTGTGGAAATATTTTCGATGTACAAAAACGACTTTTCTACAGATTTATTATATGTATTGATGGTGATTGATTGATTTAAGTTATTTTAGTCAATACCACAAAGTCTTCACAATTTCCTTAAGTACTTCTTCTTTTCGTGTGAGGTGTGGCCACCTCTGGTGTCAGAGTTAATTATTAAGCCGCCTCTGGAAAAGCCCACAGGCCTCTGACTTACATTAACTATATAAGTCCAGGTTTCCTCACGATGTTTTCCTTCACCGTTACCTGTGATGTCCAAGATAAACTTAGAAAGTACCTACATATGATTTGAAAAAGTCACATTGGTACTTGCCCGGATTTGAACCCACGACCTCAAGCACGAAAGACGAGTTCTTAGCCACTGGGCCACCTCAAACCTTCAAGAAAGCCCTTTGTAAGAGATCCTTTATCATCAAATTCAAAACACGAAACATCAGTTATTTCCCCACCAGGAAAATTCAAATAGATTCCATTGGGAATTCAATTTCAACTTTTAAGAAACACAAATAACTCATTCATCCGCTTACTTCAGATCTAAGAAAGATAAATAAAAATCTATAGGAGTAGGGAAGCCTTTAATTCTTTGATTGCATTGCGTCTCGGGGCGGAACTGCCGGCGGAAACGCCACTTAACCCAATTGCTGTTGATAGATGAACGGCTCTGAAAATGAACCTCCATCTTGTCATTCAATGCTGCGTAAATTAGTTTACCTATATCTGTAGTATTATATTATCTGTGCCTACATATAGTCTACGTTTCGCTGTGTCGATGTTCGTCTTGTGAAGTTTGTTATTTGTAAATGACATGGAGATTCCTGAACGATGGAAATGCAGTAATTGCGGATCACTTTTTGTAACAATCTGAAGGATTTTGAAAGGAATTCTTAATTTATTTCTTCTTACATTTGAAGAATTCGTCATCTCGACAACGTGAAGAACGCACATCGGCATTGATGTTGTACTACCGTGAAACATGCCAAAATTGCCTCCAAAGGAAACTTTGCCCAAAAATAATTTATGCATTCCTTGATGTGCAAACATATCGCAACATTGATTGGCTGTGGTAGAAAATAGGTTATATGTATTGCAATACTGACTATCGTGTTTGTTGCTAACTTCGCTTAGTAACTTGTTGGAACTCGTCGAGTTAGGTGTGTTTTTGCCATTTTTTGCGGGCAAAGTTTAAAAAGTTTTAGTGCAAACAGGATAACATTGCCCAGTTATATTATCAAGAAATTTTTCATAATGTTGTTTACATTCCTAAAGTAAACGCCAACTTTACCAAAGTTCTTGTACTGGTTTTTATGTCATCTGCATAAAGGCCGTCAAATATCAATGTGAGCAAAGTTGGCTAAAGGTCCAGATAACAAAATCGAACAAATAATATATTAAATGTTGAATAATAGTATATTTAGCCATACTAACACATGCACATAATCTTACAATTGTAACTGATGAAGTAAAATACTTACGTGTCCATAGAAGAATCGTATTAAAATTGTAATTATTCGAAAAAAGTAGGCAAAGATGGTATGTTTCACGGTACACTATAACTCAGTTGGCTAGATTTATTTATGTGACACTAAAATTGATGAAAAGATGTCAAACTAGGCTTGGTAAACACACGTTATTTTAGGAGTTAATTACCTAAACTAAACATGTATTCTGGTCTCAATCTCGGCCTACCGTTGTAGTCACGATAGTAATGTTTATGCAACCTAGTTTTAACAACGCGTTTAATTCGCGGGGCTTGATCTAATGACACCTTGACCTTGCGGTAACCGCAACTAGAGCCATGAACAATTGACAAAGATCTATGTTCTGTATCCTTTACATAATAATTAATTAATCAAAGATGTCAAATGGTTATGGAGTGTGATTGAGTTGCAGTAGCTGTTGCCACACATATTATGTACTTATATACAAACTTAAAATACGCTCATAGGTATTGTTACACAAATCCCCTTTTCAATCAAGAAAATTGAAAGTGAAATTTCAAGGAAGCGTCACGTTTAAGCTTATTTCGTTACATGAGAGAGAAGAAAGACATAACGGTTCTTCTTCCAGCTCTCACACTATACTTACTCGTAAAACTCTATTATTCTTTATTACCCGACTGTCAAAGGAGGGTAATGTGTTTATCAGTCTATGAACGTATGTATGTTTGTTCCTATGTCGCGTTCTAGAGACCAAACGCGTTGGCCGATTTTGATGATTATTACGTCGATCGATTTGTCGTAACCTTGCAAATATCACTGGCTACATTAAAATTGGAAAATAGAAAAGTGGCGGGTTTTGGGCGCCATACTGTGGGCGCCCAATATCAACCCATAGTGTGGGGTACCGAAATAAAGGGTTTTAAGAGGTGATTTCAGAAATATATAACAAAAGAGGACGCCTCGCGGTTTCACCCGCGTAGTTCCCGTTCCCGTGGGAATACAGGGATTAACTATTAGCCTATGTCTCCCGGGGATAGAGTAGCTTCCCAACGGTGAAAGAATTTTTGAAATCGGTCCAGTAGTTTTGGAGCCTATTCGGTACAAACAAACAAACAAAAAAATCTTTTTTTTTATAATATTGGTATAGACAATTATTACCTAATTCGAAAAAAAAGTTAACAAAAAAGTTATAAATAACAAAAATTAATTAAAATTTTTAAAATCCCGACTGCTTAAGAAGCGAATTAGCGAACCTAAAAGCAGGGACCGAAAACCGTTATAAATTACGGTACCGGTATCGAAGAATTTTGGTTACCTCTAAGATTTAGGTAACGCTATCTGGGTGAACCAATAAGAAGGAACAGGTTACCTTTATTTAGGTTACCGTTTTAATACCGGTTACCTAAAAAGGACCATGATTAGAAAGAAACCGAATATGCCGAAAATTTGTTGGCATTAGAAAATACATTACCAGGGAGATCGTCGTGCGTGCTGTATAAAAGACGTCAACAAGAAAAAAGTCTTGCTGTGCAGACGGAGGATACGGGTTTCCCTTAATTAAGTATACAGTGCCATTAGCCATTTTGTTGTCCTACTGTTGAGTAAAGATCTCTCCCAAGTTTTTCCAGATGTTCTTTTTCTTTCTATTATATTCTAAATAGGTATCATGTCCATAACCTTTTATTGAGTTGTTTACGCGTTGCTCTAAATTAGTCGATTTCGAGTTCATCTGCATAATAATGCCTTATCGTTAATGTTTGCCCATTAGCTATTTAAAGACTTGTTAAGCTTGTTTATTTTATCGATTAGATAAAATAAACAAGCTTATCACGTCTCAGTATAGTAGTCAGTGACATCGCTGTGATCTGTCTGTGTGAATTGATGAAAATGTCAAGTCCTTAGTCCTTATCAATAACAAATTACTTTCGTTTGTTGATAAAAAGGTCTTCGGGGTAATTGCGTAAGGTATAAAAAAATCATGCAATCGATAGCAAAGTCTTTCACTTTATCGTGAGATTGATAGCAGTGATCTGTCTGTGTGAATTGATGTAAATGTCATGTGCTTAGTCCTAATCAATAACAAATTACTTTTTAATGGTGATAAAGGGTCTTCGGGATAATTGCGTAAGGTATAAAAAATCATGCAATCGATAGCAAACTCTTTCACTTTATCGTGAGATTGATCGCAGTGATATGTCTGTTTGAATTGATGAAGATGCCAAGTCCTAAATACTAATCAATAACAAATTACTTTTTAATGGTGATAAAGGGTCTTCGGGGTAATTGCGTAAGGTATAAAAAAATCATGCAATCGTTCGTGAACTCTTTCACTTTATCGTGAGATTGATCGCAGTGATATGTCTGTGTGAATTGATGAACATGTCAAGTCCTTAGTCCTAATCAATAATAAATTACATTTTAATGGTGATAAAAGATCTTCGGGATTTTTGCTTGATCGCAATCTCTTTCACGTTGTCAATTCAACCTATTAATTGCGTGTATTTTTGCTGTCTCCTAGACAAATATATTATTTTTTAAATATTATTTTAAAGCAAACTTCTGAAACTGTGATTAAGTGTATACGCAAGTTGAAATGGTATAAACACAAATTGTACCGATTTTATAACAAACCTGCAATAAGAGTGAACTAATTTAGAGTATTTTTACTAGTTAAAATATGTAAGATCCGTCACTGTTTAATAAGAACCCCTACTGCAGAGTGTGAATGGATTTCAAGCTACTTTGCAGGCTCATACTCATTTTCTTATTATTAGGTCATTCATATGAAATTGGCGTCTTGTAAGGGAGATAAAGTCGTTTTTTAATATAATATATTTATTTAATCAAAGTATGTACTATTGCTATCTATGCACTTTTGCTATCTCATAGGTAGTTCATTGATCCCTTTACTTAAAAAAAAACATTCGGACGGGAATCAATAAAATCTTTGAAGGCGCTTTGGACTGCCCCATCGGAGTTGAATTTTTTCCCTTGCAAGAAATTATCCAAATTTCGAGAAAAATGGTAATCATTTGTTAGCCGTCTGTTGAGCAGTGTGTGGTCTAGCGATGTCCTGAAGCAGCAGTGGCCTAGAGCGATTGTCCAGCCTCGGCTGTTTAGCAGATAGCTTTTCCATCATGGTTTGCAGTTGCTGACAATAGACATCCGCCGTAATCGTCTGGCCAGATTTAAGAAAGCTGTAGTGAACGACACCGGCACTAGTCCACCAAAAGCTCACAAGTAATATTTTTTGAGTCAATTTTCGCTTGGGGCAGGTTTTGGCTGGTTCGCCAGGGTTCAGCAATTGCGATGAGCGTTTCCGATTATTGTGCAGGATCCACTTTTCATCACAGGTAATGATTCGATTTAAAATCAATTCTTTATTGTGCCGGTTGAGTAATGTAACGTAGCAGTCGACGCGCGTTTGTCGGTTTGCTGTGTTTTATCACTAACACCGCAGCCTGCAGCTAAGTTGGACGTGGTTTGCGATGTATCCGCTTCCTCAATAGCCATATTCTTCATTATCAACTTTAGTCTCCGGCCGTCCACGGGGCTTGTTCTGCAGGTCGTCGAAATTTCCAGAACGAAAACGTGGGCACCAAAAACGCACTATTTTCTTTTGCGACACCGTCGCCATACACATAATTAATCCTTCGAGCCGTTTCTGCAGCACTAGTGCCACGATCTCGAACTCGTACTCGTAAATAACGCGATATTTCAAGTTTTCCATTTTGTAATATGACTGGCGCAAAGAAAAACCAAAAGGGGAAGAAACAAATGAATTACGGTTTTCCAAACACAAAAGCATGAGTAAACAGCTGTATAAATTTAAAATTGGAATTCCAAACCAAAGCGGAGATATTTGATATCAAAGTGGCCAGTATTACAAAACGCCAATTTCATAGGTAAGGAACTAAAATATATACAATACGATTAAATGCTGACAATGGTCTATATTCGATTAATAGTTTGTTATTTATTAGCAGTAATTGTTTGTCTTACTTCTTATATTCTTTAAAGAGTAAATTAGTAATTCGTTGCCTCATCATGGTAAAAGTTATGAGCGTAAGCGGAAACTTGAGACAGGTATCTGTCGTACACATACAAATATATGCAGTAGCAGCAAAACGACACCGAAATACGATCCGGAACTGTTTGTCTGGAAGTATGTGATGATGTGATGTGTTTAAACGAACCTAATGATTCGCTGAAAGTGAATCACTTAGAACAATTTATTTTGCAACGAATAATCTGCATGCTGTATATGTATAGTTCGTGTTTGATGCAGTCGTAAAATGTTTGAAATAATCCAGGACGGTAACTATATTGTATCTCGTTGAGGAGCTCGTGGCTAAATAATAACATCCGCACGGGTCGATTTTCAAGGTTAAGCAACGCTTGTCGAGGTCGGTCCGTGGAAGGGTGACCATTTCAACATACCGAATTTCCTTAGTGCCTCGGAAAGCACGTTAAGCCGTTGGTCCCGGCTGTCATTTGAAGATCTTTGACAGTCGTTACGAGTAGTCAGAAGCTTGTGATCTGACACCAGTTTAGCCAAGGGGTATCGTGTTACCCAGTTACTGGGTTGTGGAGGTCAGATAGGCAGTCGCTCCATGTAAAACACTGGTACTCAGCTGAATCCGGTTAGACTGGAAGCCGACCCCAACATAGTTGGGAAAAGGCTAGGCGGATTGATTGAATCTGCCAGCTGTATATAGTTCTTGTTTGATGCAGTCGTACAATGTTTGAGAGAATTCAGGACGGTAGCTATAATGTATCTGTCCTTGACTGAAACCCTGATGTTTCCAGACGCGACATTATAAATTTTAATTTCTTCATTCGTACATAACGGGTTTTACATAATGTGATTTATGTCGTTTTTGTCTACGAAATTATACAGTCATACTATGATGTTCCACTTGTACCGACCGACTTCAAAAAAGGAGGACGTTCTCAATTCGTCGGAATCTTTATTAACCGACTTCAAAAAAGGAGGACGTTCTCAATTCGTCGGAATCTTTATTAACCGACTTCAAAAAAGGAGGACGTTCTCAATTCGTCGGAATCTTTATTAACCGACTTCAAAAAAAGGAGGAGGTTCTCAATTCGTCGGAATCTTCTTTTTATTTTTTTTATTTATGTTCCCCGATTACTCAAAGACGCCTGGACCGATTTCAAAAAATCTTCTTTTGTTTTGAAGGGTATACTTCCTAGTTGGTCCCATAGTCATCAGATCAGGTTCTGATGATGGGATCCTAGAGAAATCGAGGGAACTCCTCAAATATTATAGGCATTTATATAGGCATTTATATAGTGATTTTGGTATTTTCACCAACAATCCAATCACTTGCACTCAGAAAGTATAATTTGGTGAAGTGGAACTGATGAAGAAGACCACAGATGGCCACTGAAACTCCTTAATGCTAAGTATGTCACGGGTATAAAATATCTCGAATAGTTAACTGACTATGATTAAGCAAATACTTATAAATGAATGGTACTGATGAAAATGGTACAATTGAACTGTTCTGATGATGAAGCCGGAAGGTAGGCACTGGAACTCTGAAATAAAACAATGTATCCTAGTCGTGCTTGGGCTTATTGGAATCGTCATGAGATGTACTTTGGCCATAAATGATTATCATGTTAATTGGATATACCTACCAAAACTAAAAAGAGAAAAATAAAAAAACTTTTTAACAAAAAATCAAACCGACTTCCTGAACAAAAAACTACAAACCAAAAAATAACTTTCTTTTCCGAAGTCGGTGTCGAAAAACTGAAAAATATTGGGTACAAAGACACCGACTTCGGAAAAGAAAGTTATTTTTTGGTTTGTAGTTTTTTGTTCAGGAAGTCGGTTTGATTTTTTGTTAAAAAGTTTTTTTATTACCCGACTGCCGAAGGAGGGTCTTGGGATAATTCCTCTTTTGCTTTTTAGTTAGATGTTGAACATTATAAGCATTTATACCCAAACTACCAGGATGCCAGAATCATGAAGAAGTCTAATACAAAAAAGTTAATTCTAAAAATCTTATCTTCTGCACAGCATGATTTTCTTATTGTTTACGTCTTTTTAGTTCGCTTTTTATGCAGTCTTTGTTTTTAGAATTAACTTTTTTTTTATAACTTTTTAGTTAAAATATTTTTTCGAATTACATCGTACAGGTATCAAAATAAAGGGTTTTAAGAGATGATTTCGAAAATATATAAAACTTATATGTTTATATGTACCTAATTCTAAAAAAAAAATACTAAAAACTTCTAAATAAAAAAAGGTAATTAGAAAAATCAAAAAAAACCCGACTGCTTAAAAGGCGAACTAAGAAGACGTAAATAAGAAGAATATCATGCTGTGCAGTCGGAGGGTTCATCTGGTTTTGGACAGCCAGCTCGCGAACATGCATCCTCCGACTGTACACCATGATTTTCTTCTTGTTTACGTCTTTTATTTTTATTTATATTATATTATTATATTTTTATGCTATGTTGGGTAAAAAGAAATTCCAGCCATCAATTTTTCTGTATAAAATTATTTTTAAACATCCAAGTCGTTTTGGAGGAGTTTCCAAAAGTTGCGAAAAAATATCGTGTTGTTAATTATTTTTTTTAAAGCAAAACTATTAGTTACACGAAAAAACCTTGTGTAATTTTGAAATTATGTACATGAATCAATAATAAATATATATTTTTTGCAAACCTCTAACTAAAGACTTTTAGATTAAGGACGCTATTACATTTTCTACAAATAACAGTGCTTTTCAGGTACAATTTTAATGTATATGCAATCACAGATGTTAGGATATCATGGTCTTAATTTAAAGATAATATATTCAGCTCCAGATTGGCATCAGAAAAATTGCATGACATCATACAAAATTTTCGCACAAATACGTTTTGCCCATCACGATAATCGCAAAAATATTAAAAAAGTAGGGTCTGAATAGGTCCCAGTTTAGTTAATTTTACAGCATTTTTTATCGTCAAAATTATAAAAAAATTGCGGTGAATATAGTCCTTTACAGGTTCAGATAATTATTTTTTACCCAAATCAATATATATTTTAATTATTAGCTAAAATAAAAACACTTGCCGACTTCTTCATACATTTTGCACTCGGAAGCTTATCATTCCGCGCTCAGAAGCGCTCGTGGAAGGACGAGCGTATCGCTTTTTTGCAAAAAATAAATACGATAAAAGTAATAGAAAAGATTGTAGTGTGCATGCGTGAGTCGTATGTCGTGATCGAAAGGAGTTGATATTTTACCGGACCGAAATAAAAGTATGTTTGAGTTTCCTTTTATTATTAGAATGTGATTTAGAAATTATGTTGGGTATGATCGGGATTTGGATAGGTATTGTTATGCAGTTGTTGACAAGGTTGGGAAATGGATGGGTGGGTTTAAGCAGCTCTTAGTAAGGTTAGGATTTGGATGGGTAAGGTTAAGCTGGCGGCGGTGAAGGTTAGAAGTGGATGGGTGGGAGGAGATTTATGATTTGAACCGGTTTGTATGTATGATGAACACGGGGTCAAACCAAAATACAAGATGGCGCCGACGAAAATTTGGCATCTTTTCGTCACAGGTGGCATTGTCATGTTTTTTGGGGTCGCTTATATCGAATATGGCGTCAAAACCAAAATACAAGATGGCGCCGACGAAAATTTGACCGCATTTCGATATGGGTGTCATTTTCATGGTTGTTGGCGTCGCTTATGTCTAATATGGGGTCAAAACCAAAATACAAGATGGCGCCGACGAAAATTGGACATCTGTGCGTCATGGGTGTCATTGTCATGGATTTTGGGGTCGCTCATATCGAATACGGGGTCAAAACCAAAATACAAGATGGCGCCGAGGAAAATTTGACATCTTTTCGTCATGGGTGACATTTTCATAGTTTTTGGGTAGTATGTCATTAGCTGATGCTCATTATGTAATACTCCAAAAATTTTTGATGGTAATATTTTATATAATATGTATATAATATGTAATACAAAATGTTCAAATCATTTTTAGGGTTTCCCCTATTACTAAGACTCCGCGGTCCGTCTGTCTGTCTGTCTGTCACCAGGCTGTATCTCATGAACCGTGATAGCTAGGCAGTTGAAATTTTCACAGATGATGTATTTCTGTTGCCGCTATAACAACAAATACTAAAACAGAATAAAATGAATATTGGGGCTCCCATACAAAAAACGTGTTTTTTTTGCCGTTTTTTGCAATAATGGTACGGAACCCGTCGTGCGCGAGTCCGACTCGCACTTGGCCGGTTTTTTAATCCTTGTGACCGGAAATTATTTCGTTTTAGGTATCTACTTATTTTACGTTGCGTTTTTTTTTAAATACATACTACAACAAAGTGAAAGCTAATTCTCTTTTCGAAAGTCGGTGTCGGTATCTATTGTTTTTCGTTTTTCGACAAGGAAAAGTTATTATTTTTCTCTTTTTAGTTTTTGTTGGTACCCCATATTGGGTAGGTATACTAAATAAATCTGTTAACCCCCTAAAAACGTACAAGCGTGATTTTATATTATGGTATGGTGAAAACAAAACATAACTATACGATCACACTAATCGCAGGTCATTTGCTATTTGTTATTGAAGAGTTCCATTGTATATCTCCGAAGATCTTTATCATATCCTAATATATTATACAATAAAACCTTCCCTGAAAACACATACATTAATCGACGTAAACCCGATAGTATCGGGATAGATATAAAATCGCGGATACATACGGGTCGAATAGATAGAGCACCTCCTTTTTTTGAAGTCGGTTGAAAATAATAACCTACTTTTTCGACGACGGTTTGTTTGTAACAGTTACCAAATGCATTTTCAAAGTGCCAACTAACCTTCCTGAATCAACTTCAAAAAAATTAAAAAATAATAACAAGGACCAATATTATTTGAGTGATGTATAAAATCGAGCGCTCAGTAGTTTCAATGAGTGCCTGCGCGTAATGTTGTTGTGTGCTACTAGATACCTAAATTTGAGTTCGTCGAAAATATAACAGCGTCCTTAAGAGCGCAAATTTTTCAAAGAAAAGGCGAAATTATTACAAATAATTATATTTTTTGCTTGGAGGGTTCCTTTCCTTTTTTATGTAGTAACATGGGCAAAATATAACCTGAAACAGTTTATCTCTGAGACAATCCAATAACCCAAAATGTATACATGCGAATGTCAAATTACTTCTTTAGGGCTTATTAGACTAGGTATTTATTTATTTTATTTTTTGTATGATATATATAACTCCTTTTAGACCGATTACAGTATTTAAGACTACAACAATTTATATAGCATAGCTCAGGAGGCCTTATCCTTCCTTACAAAGTATAAAACAAAGTCACTTTCCGCTGTCTGTCCCTATGTATGCTTAGATCTTTAAAACTACGCAACGGATTTTGATGCGGTTTAGATAGAATGATTCAAGAGGAAGGTTTATATCTATACTAATATTATAAAGCTGAAGAGTTTGTTTGTTTGTTTGTTTGAACGCGCTAATCTCAGGATCTACTGGTCCGATTTTAAAAATTATTTCACTATTCGATAGCCCGATTATTGAGGAAGGTTATAGGCTATAAAAAATCACGCTATGACTAATAGGAGCGGAGTAGTAATCAAAGATGCGAGTGAAACCGCGAGGTTCAGCTAGTGTATAATACACGCAGGCGAAGCCGCTGGTAGAAGCTAGTAATCTCTAAATGAAGTAATTTGTCATTTGTATGTGTCACTTTTGTCCCAGAGATAAAAAAAAACAGACTCTATGCATAATATATGCATATTATGCATGATAGGGCTGTATAATACGCGTTATTACAATAATTGTTCCCGGAATTTGCGATCAGTGATGATGGTGCACTTACAATTTCTGTTATCTAAAAAGAATAAAAGACAATCGGATTGTCACTGATTGGTTTTCCAGATATTATATCAATGGAACTTATACTCAAAATCTCAAAACATTAAAGACAAATTTGCAAAAAGTGCCTCCATTGTTTCCGCCTAACATCTGTTCGATAAATAGCTCAATAGGGGCCACTGTTCCTGAGGTGGAATCATGGCACCGCCGCTGGAACAGCCTATTGGGCAGAAATAAATAGAATTTGTAAGTTGAATTAAATAAATTAATAAGGAACAAAAACATACAGAATTGACGGTAGAAAACGGCAGTCTCATGAAACCAAAAGAGCAAAAAAGAAAGAAAATAGAGAAGAAAAAATAAGAAAACATTTGGGGAAAAGGAAACAATGGACTTAACTACATTTTTAGATGGTCTTGCATACCTGTGCTATTTTAAACGATGACTGAAGCTGAACGCTATATTAATATATTTTGTTTTTTTTTTCTCAAATGTTTGATTTTGTTGATTGTTTAATGAATAAAGATTTTTTATTAAAAAGTGGTTTTATTAGAATTTCCCTAAATTAAATTGGTGTCTTTTCGTTAGAGGTTTGGTTAAGCGTGGACACGTGGCTTCGGCGATAAGTTTTTCGTATAAGCGCGCATTTGTTGTTAAGTGATTCGAATTAGTGAAATTAGAGATTTAGTTATTCGAAATCGCATGGCTACGGTGTTAAGTTTTTCGTGGTAGCGTGCATTCGTTGTTAAGTGTTTCGTATTAGTAAACTTACGGGGACGTGTTATTCGATGTAACACTTTTCTAAGTCACGTAACATACATGACTGATAAACACATAACCCTCCTTCAGCAGTCGGGTAATAAGAAAGGTGAAATACCTTTTCGACTATGCCTATATTGTACGTGGTGCTTATAAACAAGCAAAGTCTCATCAAAACATACGCTATGTTGTCCAAACCAAATAGGCACATCTATTTCTGTTTTGTTACACCAAAATCTCATTTAAGAAAGAGAAGAAGAAGAGATGAAGAGATAGAAGAAGAGAGATGTGATCTTCTAAATCCTCGATTTAGAAGATCACATCAAAGATTTACTTATAGTCAATGATATTCAAATAAACAGATTCGTTATACACTCACAAAACAATTGAAAAAAGTGTTCCGCACTCTCACTTTTCATTCATCTGACATTTCAATACAAGTCGAAAGGGATGGCTTGATAAAACCAACAAGAAAAAAAGAGTTTGTCATTTGCGTGTGAATGTAAACAAACATTATTCTGACCACCAATATTGTTATCTTTTTCTAACCTCCAAATATCAGAATATTAGGAAAAAAATTAAATAAATTAGTAAATTGAGGCGTATTGCGTACTTACATATGGTATGAGATCCCTTCTGTTTTATGTACTTTGGTATCATAATTGGTACAATTTCTAAATACACACGCTGGCATTTTTTTATTTTGTTTTTGTTTCAACAAAGCGTATCGCTCTTCGCCATGCGTGACATAAACTAAAGACTAAAGTTCACAATTGTGACCTATTCGAGTCTTCACAATGCGCACGCTCATAACATATCTGTTTATTTGAATATCATTGCTTATAGTCTTTAGCATTCTGTCTCTTATAAGTATAATATACTTATAAGAGCGCGAACTATACATGTTTTTACGCAAAAAATAATTCCTCATCCTTTACTTCGCAGGTATTCTAACAGCGATCAACTGCATCAGCGTGCGATGGACCATGCGGATTCAGGATGTGTTCACCTCGTCTAAACTCCTCGCTTTGATCGTTATCATCATATCCGGCATCTACTATATTTGTATCGGTAAGTTGATAATGGTTAACTACATTCTTCTTAGAAAAAAAAAAAAAAAACCTACTTAAATACTCAGGTCTAATGTCCCTTAAAGCTGTGAAAAAATCAATCAAGCCAACGCATTCAAACGATACAGCCGTTTATGTCCCAAATTTTCGACACTTTCAAGGGAATCAAAACCTAAATAAAATATATATTTATTTATAATGAAAAAATATATATTTATAATGAAAAAAATATATATTTATTATTGATCAATCATGTACATAATTTTGAACACATGGTTTTTTCGTGTAACTAAAAAAAAAAAAAATTAAAGATTATCAACACGATATTTTTTCGCAACTTTTGGAAACTCCTCCAAAACGACTTGGATGTTTAAAGATATTTTTATACAGAAAAATTGATGGCTGAAATTTCTTCATACCTAACATAGCATATGTAAATCAAATAATATTTTGCAAACAAAACTGTTCAAAAGGAGGTTCAATTTTGATATTTTGGCATCGAGCGGGCGCACGGCCAGTACTGCGTTACATTGGGGCGTATATATCGCCTCAAGTCACGAGTCAATAGGTTTCTTCTAGGCAAGCGTGCTTCACCGTCGACCACGACATCGCTTACCCTCAGTTCAAGCGCAAGCCTATTAACAAAAAAAAAGTTACGTCTCTGCCGGACACAGGTCTACTCTCTGTGAGAGGGTATGGGCCATAATCCACCACGCGGACCCAGTGCGGATTGGTAGAAGTCACACGTCTTTGAAGTTTTGGTTGTAGGACATGCCGGTTTCCTCACGATGTTTTCCTTCACCGTTTTGAGACCAGTGGTGATGAAATAATTTACACAAAGTAAAGCGCCTGCCTGGGTTCGAACCGACGACCTACAACTTGTAGGTCACGGCCGTTACCACTGGCCCACCACTGCTCTCATGCTAGTGTATGAACAAACAAAATAACTCAGTTTTAATCATTGAGATAAATGTACTACGTACTAGAGGAGACTCCTAGAGCGCGCGCACTCCAACTCACTTAGTTTGTGACAAGCGCTCGCTGCAACGTGACACGTTTGAGTACTAAGTTTTGTTTCTTATAAAATGCCTTCGTGTGTATTGAGATACTGTTCAAACAACTCGAGAAATATAAGTAAAAGTCAAGGAGTGAATTTTCAACAGTAAGTTGAAAACACGCTTAATTTAATTATATTTTATTAATTTATTTTAACTCGTGACGTCATGTCACCGCGGAGGCGGGAGGGCGGCCATGTTTTTGTGAATGTCATAGAGAAAGAAAAAGATCATCTGTGCGCATTGATTGTTTATCTATGAGAACATAACACCCCCCCTCCCCTCTTGCCCCCGCTGTCACCAAATTACGCACAATCTTTTGTTTGAAATAGCTTCTCTAGTACGTAGTACATTTAACTCAATGGTTTTAATTTATATATTGGCATTTATGGGATTAGCCATTCATACAGATAATAAAGATTGATACTATCGTCTGATAAGGTTACGTTCACAGATATAAATCAAACTAGATGATGCGATGTACGTACTGCGCGTGTCAATAAACGGAGTAAAAAATAATTACGATCAATGAAAAATCGTACTTTGAGATTTGCATTTAGCATTATCGCCACCGGAAATCCACCGAAATCTAGAAAAATGTCTAATTTAGCCATATTGAACTGTAAAAACTGTATAGAAAAAAAAATCCTTTTTTGCGAAAAAATACTACCGTCTTCCAAATACAAAACTACAAAGTAAAAATAACTTTATTTTTTGAAGTCGGTGTCTTTCGTAGGTACCAATTTTTTTGCGTTATGGACACCGACTTCAAAAATAAAGTTATTTTTCACTTTGTTGTTTTGTATTTGGAAGACGGTAGTGTTTTTTTGCAAAAAAGTTTTTTTATTTTCACTTTTTAGTTGTACCTACCTAATAGGCAAGTTATTAAGATAACTGTAACGCCAAAATAGATTTCATGAAACTTGAAACTAACCGGTGAAATGAGAGATCTGCGTACCCCTTAAGAGCGTACTGGCGTGATGTTAAGTTATGAATTGGTATAAACAATAAACAGACATGCGATTGCAGCAATCCCGAGGGATTTGCCGTTATTTATTTAAGAGTTCTGTTGTATATCTCCGAAGTTCCTCATCAGATCTTCACCAAATCAAAATGGGACCAATTTCGGCACATCCTTTTTCAAACAAAAAAATAATTTTCAAAATTGGTCCACAATTGACGGAGATATTGGAGAATATACAAAAAAAAAAAACAAACATAATGTCGAACATAGAAAGTCCTCCTTTTTGGGAAGTCGGTTAAAAAGTTGGCCGAGGCATTGGAAATGTTTTCTTTCATTGGTAAGTAAACTTGTTTTTAAGCTGTGTGTGAAAAAGTGGCACGCTTGGTTTTCATTCAGTTGGAGGGACTTGCGTTATCTAGTTAGATGTATGTCTGTGGTTCGATTACGCGTGCACATAATGTAGGTACAGCTTCTGCCAGCGGCTTCACCCGCGTGCAAGTCGAAAATTATCCCATATTCCCGGGATACAAAATATTCTATGTGCTATTCCAGACTACAATCTATCTCTGTGCCAAAATTCATCCAGATTCGTTGGGTAGTTTTTGCGTGAAAGAGTAATATACATACAAACACGCTCACAAACTTTCGCCTTTATACGTAATGTTACTGTGAAGTGTGACAAGCTTCTGCCAGCGGCTTCGCTCGCGTGTAAAGTCTTATCCCAAAGGAGCATTATACCGAGATGAAAAGCTGCCTATGTGCTATTCCAGTTTATTTTTATCAAATTTCATCCAGATCCGTTCAACCGTTCTAGCGTGAATGAGTAACAAACATACATCCATCCAAACTTTCTTATTTATAATATAAACTAGCTTCTGCCAGCGGCGTCGCCCGCGTGGAAGTCGAAAATTATCCCGAGGAAACATATTCCCGCGATCAAATGTAACCTATTTGCTATTCCAGACTATAGTCTATCTCTGTGCCAAATTGTGTCCAGGTCGTTTGAGCGTGAAGAAGTAACAAACATACAAACACACACACAACACTCACAAACTTTCACATTTATAATATTAGTAAGGTAATATTAGTAAGATTAGATAAAGATAAAGGGAGCTTCCTCCAAAGATAACGGTCTGGTAGGTCAACTGATAGAACACATAATAGACCAAGGTTGCATAGTGTTCTGCCTATTGTTTGTATAACCTACTCAAAAGCCTCTTATGAGTTGCTATAATTAATGTAGCGAGAAATTCGCAGTATCATGTAGGGTTACTTGCTTATCTAACATGAGAATCAAATGCTTGATGAGGGTTTGCCGTCACTGACCCACTCCCTAAGGCATTAAAACGTTTTCGGGATAATTGGGGCTTTTCTATTCAGAAATTAGGAGAGTCCAAAGCAGTGGGGTGCTGTCAAATGACAGTGGACTGGACTCGAAGATTACAAATAAATCGCTAGGTATAAACAATAAGACCAAATCTACCGTCGTATTTGTAAAACCTACCTACAGCTGATTGATTGCCTTAATAGTTTTATTAATTAAGAACGTATTGCTACCGTAATCTATGTAGGCCAGGCAGACCACGAGTCAGTTGGTACCACAGACATACATCTAACTAGATAGGTAACGCAAGTCCTCTATGAAAACCAAGCGTGCCACTTTTTCACAAATAATTTAAAAACAAATTACTTACCAATGAAAGAAAATATATCCAATGCCTCGGCCAACTTTTTCTATACATTCTTTACAGCTCAATATGGCATAAAAAGGAATTTTTCTAGATTTAGCTGGATTTCCTGTGCCGATAATGCTAAATGAAAAGCTCAGATTACGATCATTGATCGTAACTATGCTTCATTTTTACCCGACTGCCGAAGGAGGGTAATGTGTTTATCAGTCTATATATGTATTCTTGTTCCTATGTGGCGTTCTAGAGACCAAACGCGTTGGCCGATTTTGATGATTCTTACGTCAATCGATTCGACTTAACCCTGCGAGTGTCACAGGCTACATACAAATTGGATAAGAAAAAAAATGGCGGATTTTGGGCGCCATTTTGTGGGGGAAAAATTTTTTTCTTCCTCCAAACCCATCGTGTGGGGTATCAAAATAAAGGGTTTTAATAGGTGAATTCAAAAATATATAACACTTATATGTTAAAATGTACCATAATAAAAAAAAACACTAAATTTTTTTTAATAAAAAAAGTTAATTAAAAAAAGCAAAAAACCCGACTGCTTAAAAAGCGAACTAAAAAGACGTAAACAAGAAGAAAATCATGCTGTGCAGTCGGAGGATACATCTGGTTTTGGTCAGCCAGCTCGCGAATATGATTACATACAATCGCGTTATCTAGTTAGATGTATTTATGTCTGTGGTTGGTTTTCAGTGTCTAGTTATGGCTAACATGTGACGGTGTTGACGCCTTTTTTTCTTAGAAGACATCTGCGCTGCAGGCAGGTGGATTCCGTTTAAGCATACCTACCTTAAAGAAACTTGTTCTGATAAAAATAACTTTAGCACCGCAATTATTTATATACTTATGCGATACCAGCATCTGCATGGGGTTTGCACGCCTTGTATGTTGATAAAAATATCGTTTGTCCTTCTCCAGGTCCTAGGATAAATTTATGTTATTTTTTAAGATCTATTGAATGGAATGGGCAGAAAGACAGAGTTACTTTCGAATTTGTAATTTTATTAACCGACTTCCCAAAAAGGAGGAGGTTCTATGTTCGACTTCAAGTTTTTTTTTTTTTTTTTGTGTATGTGCACCGATATCTCCGTCAATTGTGGACCGATTTTGAAAATTCTTTTTTTGTTTGAAAAGGTATGTTCCGAAATAGGTCCCATTTTAATTTGGTGGAGATCTGATGAAGAACTTTGGATATACCTATACAACAGAACTCTTCAATAAATAAAGGCAAATCTCTCGGGATTGCTGCAATCGCATGTCTGTTTATTGTTTATACCATTTCATAACATAACATCACGCTAGTACGCTCTTAAGGGGTACGCAGATCTCTCATTTCAGCGGTTAAGTTCAAGTTTTATGAAATCTATTTCGGCGTTATAGTTACCTTACTAACTTGCCTATTAGGTAGGTACAACTAAAAAGTGAAAAATAAAAAAACTTTTTTGCAAAAAAATACTACCGACTTCCAAATACAAAACTACAAAGTGAAAAATAACTTAAATTTTTGAAGTCGGTGTCCATAACGCAAAAAATTGGCACCTACGAAGGACACCGACTTCAAAAATTAAAGTTATTTTTCACTTTGTAGTTTTGTATTTGGAAGTCGGTAGTATTTTTTTGCAAAAAAGTTTTTTTGTTGGTAGAAAAGGCAACAGCAGAGCATAGGGATTATCACGAATCCTACTCATCCACACTTCATCACTCCGGCAAAGCATCTGCCCCTGAAAACGAACTGTAGTGGCCAATCTGGAAATCTCTAAACCGATTGCGGACTCATGTTTGCCGCTGTAGAAACAACCTGGCCAAATGGAGTATCATAGACCCATCCAAAACACAGAGTCAGTGTGGGGCCCCTTTGCAAGATATGGCCCACCTCCTTGTTTACCCTTCATGCCCGACCACCTGCACCTTACGGGATTTGAACGTAGCAAATTTCAGAGCTGTCCGAGTAGCTACATACTGGTGGAACAAAATCTGAATGGTTGAGACCATGGTTTGATTTTACCGACACGAAACGTGGCGTTCTATAATTCCTGTCCACCTCAGTGGGATTAAGACGTCTTTTTACCGACTTCTAAAAAAAGGAGGTAATCAATTCGACAAGTATTTATGTAATATTGTTGGAATTGCACAATATTCACATATGTTACTCAATGTGGGCTACTAAACACTTGTGGCAAATTTCATAAGTGTATGAATGTATGTATATTTGTCCACGGATTATGCCGAAACTAGTAATCGGATCGTGAACATTCTATTTTTATTGGATTAGGTATTTCTCAAATTAGGGAATAGTACAAGTTTCATCAAAATCAGTTCAACAGTTGTTAAGATATGGAACATATAACCGATAACAGCACGAATGTGTAAATTGATTCAATTATTATGGGTATTTTGTCAATCCTTTCTCTACCTTACTATAGAACTTGCTTACTTAATGATGATGTACCAAAACCAAAAAGAGAAAAATAAAAAGTTTTTCACAAAACGTAAACCGACTTCCTAAGCAAAACAATAAAAAGAGCAAAAATTAAATAAGAGGTACCGACTTCCGAAACGAAAGTTATTTTTGCTCTTTTTTACTGTTTTGCTTTCGAAGTCGGTTTATATTTTGTGTTTTTTTTTTAAATATTAATCCAATATACACTCGTACGAGTGTGCCACTTATGGACCAAGCTATATTAGTATATTCTCAATTGATAGAATAATAAATGATAATGATGTTCTTCAATGTCAGCTTCCGATACTCTTCCATTAACAGCTAGATTGACTGGCGTGGGTTGAGTTGTTTATTCTGCTAAGGAAATGCTCGTGTGCATTAAGGTTACACTAGTCAATTATTCTTCCATACAAACATAGTCTAGCGATTACTCCACTGTTTCATGATGTACGTTCAAAATAAAAAATATATCAATTTGTCTCATCATTATCTAGCCCTGTATGGAAACAAAAAAGTTCAAAATAAAATATTTGTAAGTTATGAGCGTCGATAGTTCCATATTTCAACACCAATTGTAACGTATATTTAGGCTCAAATAAATACCATAAGGAGAAGGAAAATTGCAAAACGGCCTCCATACAGGGATAGATTAATATTTCAACAATGCAAATAATTATATTTTGAAAATATAAATTTTGTAGTTTTTTCTTGATATCTAGACTCCCAAAGGTCTGTTTATAAAATTTCGCGCGCTCGTTTTCGTCCAAAATCATCATCCATTTCGATACAAATTTGCAAAAGTGCTAATTCATACGCGAACTAGCTTCTTACTGCTCATCACAGCATCTATGTCATTCGCAAATGTTGTCGGATGAAATGGCATGCATTTTAACCACGCGCACAAAATAGTTCGTGCCGTCGCTTCGACTAGTTAAAAGACGGCACAGATAATATAATACCAGCATAAATACGGACGTGGTAAATACCACTGGAATTGTGGTTTGGCAAAAATATACCTACCTGCAGACCAAGTAAGTCACTTCGTCAGCAGGAAATCAAAAGGGAAAAAACGTTTATCGTTAAATATTTCCCGTTACAAACATTGTATAGTGATGAGAAAGTATATTCGTAGCAGCTTTTTATTATTTGATTACATTATTATCGAACAAAATAGAAAGTATAGAAAGTTCGAAGGGCCGTATCTTGATAACAATCATTCCCTACGTAATGACTTGTCAGTCGTGTAGACGATAAATATGAAAATAGAAAGTATTACAAAGAAAAGAAAGCTCAAAGGGCCGGTAGTTAAATATCAGAATAAAAGTGTAACGTCATTGTTGCACTCGTTTTAGATAGAGTTATTACTCTATCTGCTTTCTGAGGCCCTGGTAGCAGTGCAAGAACGTGTGTCTATCGTTATAGCCCTTCCCTTCAGAAAAAGATGTAAAAAATACGGAAAAATAACCAATATTGATTGAGTTAATTAAGTTGTACCTTATTTCACTAGAACTTAGGAGAAAAAAAGTTAATTAAAAAAATCAAAAAACCCGACTGCTTAAAAAGCGAACTAAAAGAACGTAAACAAGAAGAAAATCGTACTGTGCAGTCGGAGGATACAATATATTTGCGAGCTGGCTGACCAAAACCAGATGTATCTGCCGACTGCACAGCATGATTTTCTTCTTCTTTACGTCTTTTTAGTTCGCTTTGTAAGCAGTCGGGTTTTTTGATTTTTTTAAATAACTCTTTTTTTCTCATATTTTTTGTTTTTTTCTTTTTTATTTGCATTTAAACATATAGGTATGTGTTATATATTTTAGAAATCACTTCTTAAAATCCTTTATTTTGATATCCCACACTAAAGGCTCCAACAAAAAAAAATTACCCCCACAAAATGGCGCTCAAAATCCGCCATTTTTTTCTTTTCCTATTTTTATGTAGCCAGTGACACTCGCAGGGTTAAGACGAATCGATTGGCGTAAGAGTCATCAAAATCGGCCAACGCGTTTGGTCTCTAGAACGCCACGTAGGAACGAACATACTTACATACATACATATACTGATAAACACATTACCCTCCTTCGGCAGTCGGGTAAAAAGACGAGGATGTAACCGATCACCTTTAACCTCTTTAATCAAATTATAATTTGGTTTAGATAAACCGAAGAACAATAATTATATAATGCTTCATTACTTATGTTTCTCGAGAGTTCGTGAACGTGATAATATAGAGTTCACGGTCGACCCGAGAGAAAACAGCTCTAAGCTAGCTATTATCATAATTTCTTATATTATAAATATCATGCATAAGGCTAATAGTGTAAGAAAGTTATTAACCTGTGGGTTACGTCGATACACTTACCTACCGCAGTTAAAACTATTCCTATTGTCTTTTTTATTTATTTTTTACCCCCGACGGAAAAAGAGGGGTGTTATAAGTTTGAGGTGTGTTGCTGTGTATCTGTGTGTCTGTGTATCTGTGTGTCTGTCTGTGGCATCATAGCGCCTCAACGGATGAACAGATTTTGATTTAGTTTTTTTTTGTTTGAAAGGTAATTGTATCGAGAGTGTTCTTAGCTATGTTTGAATAAAATCGGTTTAGCCGTTCTAAAGTTATGCGCGTTTTATTGTTTAGATCATAACATTTACTTGGATTTGATTTGAAAAACATAACCCTTTCCTTGCAGCCGGGTAAAAAGTATCACTAATATTGAGTCCTAACATTGTGAGCGTTATATTTGATTCCAATAATAGGTATGGCAAAAACGCTTGCAGAACTCACAGAAATTTTTTGTAGTTTCTACAAGGTACCAAAATATGTTAAAAGCACGGGATAGGAGGGACACCTAGAGGGAATGAGCCCATGTGTGCACCCCCTATAATATGGACGTGTGAATCTATGACCCATATGGCTATAAATGGTCATGGATCAATGATTAATCATCCACTGATCCGTAACACACATGCTCGTGATATCCTGTATGACTGTGCAACCAAAAACAATAATAATGATGAAGTATAGGGGAAGTTTCGCACGCAATGCGCCAGGGGAGATCCTCGGGAATGAAATGCCGATGTTTCCACATTATAAATGAAAATCGATTTCCAGAAATTATGGTAAAGTAATTCGAAGTCAAAATACATATAATGTGCTTTCCTTATTATGGTGTGCAATAATAGTACATTATTGCAGCAGCCAGCATCGCCTCGGCGTCGGCACACATACGTCATTCCAAGGCCTGTATAGTACTTTTCTCAAATAATGCGCGGGAATTAAAACTAAGTAGTACCTAGAACTCATTTTGTCAATTACAATTACTTTTCAAATCAATGACGAACAATGAACAACCATAATTTTGCCCGCGTTTAATTTGTTTTTTTTTTTCAATAAACAGCTTTCTTTTTGCAAGCCAGTTCGAAATTTGAATAAAACCTTTGATAAGTTACCTCCTTGGTTGCCATGTTTTGGAGTAAAAGATCGTTCTATTTTTAAATTACACGTAATTTATTTGGCCGCTAAACCACGAGACTTTTGCCGGCCGCTCTGCTCGCATTTATTTGGCCAGTACCTACCGTAATTTCGATTTATCTCGAAGAAGGTTGTCAAAATAATGCTCAAACTTCCAAGAATGTTTCAAAAAAGTATAAATAAATAAATAACGTCGTAGAGTAAAAGGCAATATACCTACTAACATAATATCAGCACTGTCATTATTTAATTTATAGTCACGAAGCTATCAATGGAGGCATTCTTCCATTATTATGATTTATTCATCGAATAAGCTTCACTGTTGTGATCATTACCTATGTGCGTTCGCAATAAATTAAAGATACGTCTGGCAATGATAGGAAAAATTCTGGAGCCTGTTGCTTGCGTACTCCATATTTATATCCTCTTCGCCAGTACAATTTCTTGATAAGTTTTATTAATGTAAGTAGTGCAAATGAAATACTACACTGCTGCGTACGTTAATTATCTATAGACTACCAACAATGTGCATACAGCTTACCATTATTTCTTACATTATATTGCGTAATATGTGTGTTATCATTACCTAATTGTTTGGTAGGTAATCCCGTGACTTATCTAATCTTGCTAAATCTGCTAGGGAATTTATTATGTTGATGTTAATTCTCTCTCCATGCTGTTGCATTCAAACATATATTTCCTTTTCAATTTAGAATTCGATTTTTTTAAGTTTACTGCGAAAGTAATCTATATATATAAAAGAAAGTCGTGTTAGTTACACTATTTATAACTCAAGAACGGCTTTACCGATATGGCTGAAAATTGGTGAGGAGGTAGCTTAGAGCCAGGAGACGGACATAGGGTAGGGTAGGATAGGGTAGGGTAGGGTAGGTTAGGTAGGGTAGGGTAGGTAGGGTAGGGTAGGTAGGGTAGGTAGGGTAGGTAGGGTAGGTAGGTTAGGGTAGGTTAGGGTAGGGTAGGGCAGGGCAGGGTAGGGTAGGGTAGGTAAATGTTTGGTGTTTTTATGGCAAAACAAAGTTTGCCGGGTCAGCTAGTTGAAGATAATTCAGTATTCTTGTATGTTAATCAACAGGTCACACCGAGAACTTCGAAGCAGCATTTGATGGGGAGTTCAGCGCTGGCAACATCGCTCTGGCCTTCTACTCAGGTCTGTTCGCGTTCGGAGGATGGAACTACCTCAACTTTGTCACCGAAGAATTGCAGGATCCCTACAAGTGAGTCTCTTCTTCATCTTTTTTTTTATAATTTCAGCCGAATGAAACTACACATAGATCTCTCCCAAGTGTCGTCACAGCCTTCCATGTCATCGGTCCACTTTGTGAACCTTCCAAAATTGCGTCTTCCGACACTTCTAAAACTAAAATAAATATTTGAAAATATAGTTGACGAGCTTAACAAGAAAAATTTAAAAATACTCCCAACACATTTTTATTGCATGCAACATAATTTATCTAGTAGTAGACGCGCTTTGATCGACAATCTATTGACCAAGTAATTATGACACGATATCTTGCGAAAACACCCCGATTCAAACAGTAAAACGCCCATAACTTTTGAACGGCTGTATCGATTTTTATCAAACATAGCTAAGAACACTCGATAAAGTCACCTTGCAAACAAAAAAAATACGAAATCAAAATCGGTTCATCCAACTGTTTTAGGTGCTATGATGCCACAGACAGATACACAGGTAACAAAGGTACACACGCCAAACTTATAACACCCCTCCCTCTTTTTCCGTCGGGAGTTAAAATAACCATATCTCGGTGCTCTACTCAGACAGAACTGAGAGTTGAAAATCTAACAGCACACTTTTATTTATCTATGTCCTCGTTTAGTGTCGAATAGTGCTAGATGCTTGTATTATATTATCTGTGGTGCTAGTCAGAATAACTGTGGAGTTCAGCATCCTAATAGGGTAACTTCAGCGACTACACGTGGCTATGTGGTCGATGGGTAACTACAAAGAACACAAGCACGAGTGCTTTGTTTGCATTCATTGCTTCATATGCTTAAAAATCTGTCTATTTCAGAGCATAAAACACGCAACAAATATCTACTGTTGAATTGTCAAAATGAAAGTATATTTGCGTTTTTAGGGTTCCGTACCCAAAGGCTAAAAACGGGACCCTATTACTAAGACTCCGCGGTCTGTCTGACTGTCTGTCTGTCACCAGGCTATATCTCAAGAACCGTGATAGCTAGAGAGTTGAAATTTTCACAGATGATGTATTTCTGTTGCCGCTATAACAACAAATACTAAAAACAGAATAAAATAAATATTTAAGGGGGGCTCCCATACAAAAAACGTGATTTTATGCCGATTTTTGCTATAATGGTACGGAACCCTTCGTGCGCGAGTCCGATTCGCACTTGGCCGGTTTTTTTGAGCCACCAAAAACGTTACACAATTGGGTTGCAGCAATAACTTTTATATCGCTAACAAGACAGAAAAGACGACTTTCTGCAAATCTTAGTTCGTAACTAGCATCATTACGAAGAAAACACGTGCATCGATCTCAAATTCTCAATACTACTATAAATCTATGTACCTGACACTTAACTAGAATTATTGTACCAAGATAATATCGCTGAGCGTGCAGTTACCAAGGATTGTGCTAGTTACAACTTTTAGATGAGTTGGTAACTATATCTACCGTGCCTCTTAACTTTATTAACCGACTTCGCAAAAAAGGAGGAGGTTTTCAATTCGACTGTACTTTTTTTTTTTGTTTGTTACCTCAGAACTTGCTACTGGGTGAACCGATTTTGATGATTCTTTTTTTATATGAAAGCTGGTGCTTGTCATGTGGTCCCATTTAAATTTGATTAATATCTGATGAAGAACTTCGGAGATATACATCAGAACTCTTCAATAAATGACGGCAAATCACTCGGGATAGCTGCAATCGGATGTCTGTTTATTGTTTACATCGTTTCATAACATAACATCACACTAGCACGCTTCAAAGGGGTACGGAGGTGTGAACAGTTCACCCTGGTATACTCTAATTCCACCGTTTTTATTTTATGCTTCTTGTTTCTGGGTTAATCTATTCTGGCTTCACTTTGGAGAATTGGTCCGTTATGTACCCACAACTAAAAAGAAAAACTTTTTAACAAAAAATACAACCGACTTCCAAATAAAAACACTACAAAGTGAAAAATAACTTCAATTTCGGAAGTCGGTGTCAAAAAACGAAGATCCAGATTATTTGGAAGTCGGTTGTATTTTTGTTAAAAAGTTTTTTCTTTTTTGTAATACTCGGAACAGGTTGCGTCATTCAAAGTGGAGTAAATAAAAGGATCGGTGTCAAGATCGACGATTGTCTAGGATAGGGTTACACACTAGACTCCAAAATCCGTCTGAGCTAGTCTGAAGTGGTTCCCTGGAGAGCTGCTCAAATACTCCTTTTATTTGTCGACGCGATTAGGGTCGGCACACACGATTGTGTCCTTGAAATAAGCTGCTTAAGGCTACACTAGTCGAAAATTCTTCCTTAAAAACGTGGTCTGGCGATTACTCCACTGTTTGACGATGAACGTTGAAAAAAAAAAAAAAAAAAATTTAAACTTCATGTACAATGGTGATACATAGGCGGACTTAATGCAGCAAGGCATTCTCTACCAGTCAACCTTTGGGTTAAAAAGGACAACAGGTGGTAGGAGTACAAAATAAAATGAACAATAATTAAAGTCTTTTATAATAATTAATAAACTATCTAACTAATAAAATACATAAATAATTTCTAAAACAATAGACTTATAATAAATATCATATTCTAAATGAAACAGAAATTAAACATAATAACTAAGACGAAGACCGAGCTATGTAAGAGAGGACAAGTAATAGTTCCGGATTCTAGGCTTAAATGAAAATTTACTCTCAGCTTTTTTATACCAATTTGTCTCATCATTATCTAGTCCTGTATGGAAACAAAAAAGGTAAGTTAAGTTATGAGCGCCGACAGTTCGATAATTCAACACTAATTTAAACGCATCTTTGGATGGAAATAAATACCATAAGAAGAAGGAAAATTGCAAAACGGCCTCCATACAGGGATAGATTACTAATTCAACAATGCAAATAATTTAATTTTGAACATTTAGTAGTTTGTTTTCATGATATCTAGACTCCCAAAGGTCTGTTTATAAAATTTCGAGCGCTCATTTTCGTCCTAAATCATCATCCATTTCGATACAAATTTGCAAAAGTGCTAATTTGTACGCGAACAAGTTTACTGCTCATTACAACATCTATATCTTTCGCGCGTGTTGTCGGATGAGATAGCATGCATTTTAACCTCGCGCACAAAATAGTTCGTGCCGTCGACTAGGGGAGCCTTAAATGTTGAATTTCTTCCAAAGTGGAATTGAAACTAGAACTCACAATGACATAGGAACGTTAGCAAAGGATATTCTTTTATTCATTCGGTAAAGCCTTGTGTTCTCACTCTTGCTATTGCATGTTTTATTCATTAGGACGTTTATTTCGCGCCGGTGGATAGTGAATAGTGGTATGCCAGTATTATATTATCTGTGGTAGTGGCCAATAGACATTTCGGTCTATTTACAGAGTTTACTCGAGAGGAAATCACACTCAATGAGGTTTTGAATAGCAGCGCAGAGAAATATTTCTGCAAATATCGAAAAAAAAAAAATGGTTTTTTTTCTGTTAAATTGCAGGTAGAGTTATGAGTATTTTGAATTAAGTGGCATTTAAAGAGACTAGCAAAGTTCTTTTCTTGGAAATTTCTAGTATTTATCTGTTCAATGATAGAAGACGGACTTGGTTATTTTTAGCTTCCGTCTTTCTTGGTTTTTCACAAGCTCAGCTACAATTTAAGGGCCTGACACCGCTTTAGTACCGTAGTTTGAGTTTAATTGAGGGTGAAAAACAAAAAAATATTGATTCATGTACATTATTTGTGATACAGAGTTTTTTTCGTGAAAGAAGTTTAAAAATATTTTTACACAGAAAAATTGATGGCTGGAATTTCTTCATAACTGAAATAGCATATGTAAATCAAATAATATTTTGTAAACAAAACTGTTCAAAAGGAGGTTCAATATTGATATTTTGGCATCGAGCGGGCGCACGGCCAGTACGGCGTTAACATTGGGGCGTAAATAGCGCCTTAAGAGAACCACTTTTTTAGTCAAAGCACGTCTAATCGATTAGAAAATCAATGAGCACACTTAGCACATCCTTGGCCAAAATTTTGGAATAAAATAGACTCGGAGCATGGAATAAACGCATGGGCACGCCATTAGGTACTTTAAATTGGGAAAGTTTACACGACGAGAATTTCATTAATAGTTTTATCACATTTGGCTCGATGCCAATATCCGTCATTTACTCAACGATGCATTTATTTTATCGCGTTATCAAAATCAGTGTTGAACTGTTGATTCATCGGTCATAATTACCGTGCGTAAACACATGTAACGTACTTAAGTCTCCAAAATGTTAAATTGTTTTGTTAACAGTACAGAAATCTTACATAACAATACATTAATTTTAGATGAACGTTTAAATAGGATCGAGAGATTAGTTAAAAATATGATTACAAAAGAAGAAAATTCTATTTACTGCATATTATCAATTTAAAATATTTCTCATTATTTATCTTCATATTCTTAATATGTTATCTAGATAATACACATACTCAGCAATGTGTAAGATGTGGTTGAAAGAAAAGAAAGAAAGAAAAAATATTTATTTGTGACCCGCACAGGTGACACGAGAAATATGCATAAAATTTAACAATAATATAAAATAAAAAAATTAAAACCCTATGCGAGACCAAAAAGGTTGCCTGTAATTGGGTGTGCATTGCGGGCAAATTATATTTTGTATGATTTTTTTGTATTTTGTGTAAGATGATATTGTATTGTGGCACTCGTTGGTGATCCTCAATTCAATAAATAAATATTGAAAGAGGCTGGACGTATATTTTAGGACATAGCACATATTTTTTTTTTTTTATTGGCTCTCGCTTTACACTATCTCACTTGATGGTAAGCGAATAAAGAAAAATTCCTCAGTACTTACCACGCATTTTAATTAGTAGGTAGGTCTATGTAGCATGTAAGTATATAGGTACTACTGGCTGTCACAGTACTGTAGGTTAGGGTTCCATGAGTGTCGACTCAAAATTAAAAGTTTTTGTACTTTCCTTATTATTCTATGACTTTAAAAAAAACCTTATATCAAAATGTAGATAATTAAATTGTCTTTGAGATGGTGACAATTTCATTACAATACACTCGGCGGTTTTGTTGCGATTGTAGTTTTTTTTGTCCGTGTTAGACATAACTTTACAAATGAATTACACAATGTTATAAGAATAAAACATTTTTTTTCTTAGATCAAATTATTAAGAAAAACATATAGTCTACTGAAACTAATTTTTCAAAAAATAACCACTAACCGTTTAGACGTGATTCTCATTTTAAAATCAGCTACTGAGGGGTATCTGCGCCTTAAGATAATAGAACTAGGTGAATATTTTAGAATGAATTGTATTTGTTTATTTAGGACTTCAGATGTATTGTGGCCGCATAAGGCACCGCAATTTGTAACGCAGGAAGTATCACATGTGGTGGACATGTGACATTTCCTATATTACAAATTTAAAACACGCAGAAAACTACCTAGGTACTGGCAATGCCTATTAGAATTTTAAATTTAAGTTTTTGTTAGCACCATTTTAAAATGTAGGTAACCTATTCCGTTTTATTTTAAACGAAGCAGATTTTGATTAAAAAAAAACATTCTAAAATATACGTTACCTAAATTCGTACCTATATTCTCACAGATAAGTTTGAAATGTTGGTCGATGGGTAAGGACCAAATTCAATCATTCAATCTGTCTAGCCTTTTCCCAACTTCATTGGGCTCGGCTTCCAGTCTAACCGGATTCAGCTAAGTACCAGTATTTTACATGGAGCGACTGCCTATCTGACCTCCACAACCCAGTAACTGGGTAACACGATACTTCTTGGCTAGACTGGTGTCAGATCTTAGGCTTCTGACTACCCATAACGACTGTTAAAGATCTTCAAATGGCAGCCGGGACCAACGGCTTAACGTGCTTTCCGAGGCACGGAGGAAACTCGGTATGTTGAAATAGTCACCCATCCACGGACCGACCTCGTCAAGCGTTGCTTAACCTTGATGATCGACCAGTGCGGCTGTTATTATTTAGCCACGAGCTCCAGGACCAAATTCAATCACAAACAATAATTGTAGCACAATATAATTATTATATAGGTAAATAAAATATCCACTTACCTACCTAAAATCTTACAACTATTTACACACATCGTAATAATTATATTGTGCCCTAATAATTGTATTATTGACACATTTTCCGTTGTGCGATTACGTCAAAAATTTGGTCCCCCGACCCCGATCTAATTTACGACACTTTGGATGTAACTAACTAGATAATATCCAAAATTTGCACACAATCACTGTATTATTATTAATAAATGGCAGGTTAATAACAGCTGTAATCTAAAAACGCAATGTAGGCAATCCTGTTCATTGATATCTATACTAATATTATAAAGAGGAAAGATTTGTATTTTTGTATGTTTGTGTTTTTGAATGTAACGAATAAACTTAAAAACTACTAGACCCATTTTAAAAATTCTTCCACCGTTGGGAAGCAACACTATCCCCGAGTGACATAGGTTACTTTCTATGCCTGTATTCCCACGGGAACGGGAACTGCGAGGCGTCCGCTAATATTAGATAAACTAAAGTCTAAAAAAACCCGACTGCTTAAAAAGCGAACTAAAAAGACGAAAACATGAAGAAAATTATGCTGTGTAGTCATTTTAATTAACTTTTTTTATTTCTAACTTTTTAGTCACTTTTTTTTAGAATTAGTTAGGTACATTTGAACATATAAGTGTTGTATATTTTTGTAATCACCTAAAAAAATCTCGGGCCCCCGCAATATGGCACCCAAAATCCGCCATTTTTCTATTTTCCAATTTTAATGTAGCCAGCGACACCCGCAGGGTTAAGACGAATCGATTGACGTAAGAACCATCAAAATCGGCCCACGCGTTTGGTCTCTAGAATGCCACGTAAGAACAAACATACATACATACATAGACTGATAAACACATTGCCCTCCTTCGGCAGTCGGGTAAAAACAACAATTTTTAATTAACACATGTTTCTGCCATGTTCGTGATAAGTGAAATTCCAAACATTCCACACTGAGAGTAATAAGTTTTTTATATGCTATAAGTTCATTCCATTCTGTTTCAGGAATTTGCCCCGAGCGATATGGATCGCCATGCCCATGGTGACTATTATCTACGTGATGGCAAACTTGGCCTACTTTGCCGTCGTCACCAAGCTTGAAATGATGTCAAATCCTGCGGTGGCTGCGGTAAGACGCATTACTTTTATCTTTGCCTTAAACGATTTTCGCTATGCTTTGATATTAAAACCCACAGATCTACTAAAAGAATGATGGCTTCTATCTCTTTCATAATTAGAAAACAACATAAAAAGAAATACAATATAATATGGTAAGCAATGATATTCTAATAAACAGAAACGTTATACACTCACAAAACAATTGAAAAAGTGTACCGCGCAGCAGCGGCAGCACACATACACGCTTGTCATTCATCTGACATTAAAAAATATTTATTTTAATCAATAAATAAATAAATTACACACGATGGCATTTTTTAAGCTATTGCATAGCTTCTTTCGCGGGCCTTGAGCGCGGGGACCGAATCCAGAAATTCCGTAACGAAAAAACCTCACGCTCCCCACTGTCCATCAATGTGGACCTTATGTTAATGAGAATAAGGGTCACTTTTGCTTGTCAAAGAAAAGCGACCTTATTTCAATGTGAATAAGGGTATTTTTGTTTTGTTTTTAATAAGGTTTTTTCAGGGGGGCGGGGGGGGGGAGGTTTGTTGCACGTGTTTTCGATTTCCGTGTTGGTATTTTTAGAATGAAATTTTTTTTTGCGGGGGAGTTAAACGGTTAAGGGGGGGGGGTAAATCCTATCTTGTTCTCCTGGATGAAGTAGCGGTGGGCAGGGACGCAATTTTTTTGTCAGAAATGCGCTAACTCCAACCGTTTCTGAGATATGAGGGTTTTAAAATTTTTGTTGGTCGTAATTTTTTTGCCTTTTATCGTTCTCTCTGAGCTGTTTCTGTGACAATGGTGATCAATGTGGACCTTATGCTAATGAGAATAAGGGTCACTTTTTCTTGTCAAAGAAAAGCGACCTTATTTCAATGTGAATAAGGGTATTTTTGTTTTGTTTTTTAGAGTTTTATTAATCGTAAATAAATGCGGGTTTGGCTCGCTACGTTCTCGAGTTTTTAACGTTTTTAATTTTTTTGACGCATTTTCCAGGACTGGATCTAGAATAAATGCTATGCAATAGCATTACCGCGGCAGTCCCCGAGTGCCACACGACTTTTTTATTTTATTTTATCGCTCTTCGCCATGCGTATATAAACTAAAGACTAAAGGTCACAATTGTGACATATTCGAGTCCTCACAATGCGCGCGCTCATAACATATCTGTTTACTAGAACATCATTGATGGTAAAGAAGCATCTCGTCATTGGAATTACATAAAAAGCTTTAAAAAAAAAACATCGTTGTTTGTAGTAAGACGTCCTAATGGCAATCAAGGTGTCATTAGTCGCCAAGATTTTACAAAGATTTTAGAGTATTCAAGCTATAAATGATTACACACTTAGACTTAGACACGTAGTTGTTGACAAGACCATGGCATTGAGCAACCAATACATCAAGAATTAATTGGAAGGCCTAGAATGTAACTAATGGTGTAGTACTAATATTAACATTATAAGCGGGATATTAACCATGTTTACTGTTTGTTGCGAGTTGCCGATATTTCGGTGCTGTTGCAAGTTGCAAGCACCATGATCACGGATAAACTGAAGTTATTGCGGGTGGGTGTTTATGAGGAGACAAATCGGTCTACCCTCTTTCTTTTTCATGTTTTGCACTCGGTACCGCTACCACTGTCACTCACAACTCGATTCTGTTCCCGACACACGAAACTCACTGTGTTACAGGTTTACACAGCTGAACCACTGGATTCCAAGCTCTCAACAGTTGAAACCCATCCTCCCGGTTGAAATTCTTATATTTGGTAATCTCGATAGCTTCCCTCACCAGTCTAGGGATATAGTGGCGTTCTGTCGAAATGACCTGAGGGTTATGTAACTCAATACAGTCGTTCAATCCTGATTCCAAAAGATGTTGAGCTATGGCCGATTTTTGGGTGTCATTGTTCTTGCAACAGCACCGAAATATCGGAAACTCGCTACAAATAATATCCCGCTTATGATGTTAATGTTAGTGTTAGTGACCATGCAAGTTTAAAAAATTATAATGGTGTAGTAATTTTAATACGATCTAATAATGTTCACTTCCATAAAACAAGTAAGTAGATATACCTAATAAGATATAATCGAGACGTTGGCCCCCTATGGCGGAGGCCTTGGTCCAGCATTGGGACAATACGGGCTAATAAACATAAAAAATAATACTCAAAAATTCAAATGAAAAAAAAAAACTTTCCTCTGAGCAAAATCTCTACTTGGACTTTTAGTAGAGCAATATCTTTACTGAATTCAAGTTTATCAGGCATAGTTACAGAAAAAATATGTATATTATCATGTTGCCGAGTTATTCTATGTATCTAATAATAATATAATTAATATATTTATAATATAATAATACCTTTAAACGAGCAATTCTTGTATATATATATATTATATATGTAATCTGAATCTCGGAAACGGCCCCAACGATTTTCATAAAATTTAGTATGCAGGGGGCGGAGGCGATAAATCGATCTAGTTAGGTTTCATTTTTAGAAAACGTCGTTTTCTCTATTTTCTCCCGAGCAGAGCTCGGTCGCCCAGGTACTGTATATTATACATATAATAATATATGAGCGATATTGTAATAAAATTACATTAACTACCGTAAACCAGGAAAAAAGTCAACGCGGATGATGCAATCGAAATGATCGTTAAATAAGTTTTACGTCGGTTTGTGGGCCCGTTACAAGGCGACAAAATAACTGACAATCCTTCGCTTCCGACAGGGTCACATTTTAATGGTAGATACTTACATTTACTTTGAGGGACACTACTTGGAGTTGCAGACACCAGCCCGTCTTAACTTAACTTACTTTTTTTTTTTTGTTGAGTTGGAATACCTACTTGGAATACTTATGTTTAGCATCCAGATAGGTACCTATGTGAGGTTACTAGAACTCAAGAACCTACGAACATTATCCTCATGGAATAAGGATAACAATTTGTATGGAGCGTTTAACATACAAAAAAGATTTACTTATTGGGTTTTTTTTCCCCTAAAGAGTACATAATACGTAACTTGCGGAAGTCTAACTAAGGCTTGTTTCACACGTACCACAGCCACAACGCGTAGGCGCTAATTTGTATGAAAATTAATAGTTAAATTCACACGGACCACATTTCAGAACTGTAAATTCCGTGTTAAAACCACACCTTGACTAACTTTTGCCGCGATGGTGTGGTGTGGTTGTAACTGTGAACATATTTATCGTTATCATGTGAACAATATTATTTAACAGCATTAAATAATATGAACCTTACCCGCTATATCTAGGTAGATTAGTGATGACGTAGGTATTTCAAATCCTCCAAAAGGATGGTGCTGTAGGGACCACAGCTGCACAGAGCAGATGAAGAGAGGTCTCTTTTATCTGTTCTGTGGTAGAAACAGGTCATGTTTTTAATTTTTGACTGCTAAGTATTTAACTTATTAATATTTTATTAAGATACCCACGGTTAGACTATAGACCTGTAGTGGCATCAACGTCACACAAATCCTGCGATTTGAACAGGACACAACACCGTCTGGTCGGAGGATCCTCCCTTTTCTATGGAAGTTTGTGGGTCTTTAGGGGTGGGACACAGAAAAGACGTAAGACGAGGACGCTTCGCAGACCTTCAATAAATTTTCATACAAAATGTATAGAAGCGTCGCGACACAAAATAAACAGAAAAGACAGGGACGACACGCGGTATTTTTTGTACGAGTCTCATCTGCGTCTCGTCTTACGTCTTTTCTGTGTGTCCCGCCATTTACACCCTGTGTCGCATACTTCCAAAGACCCTACTAGCACAGATAATATAATACTACAGTCACAGATAATATAATACTAGCATACTACAGTACAGATACCGAATCCCATACAATGAAATGTCACCTCTGCTAAATCTGCTGTGTAACATTTTTTATCTATGTTGCCATCTATGATCTTTTTTCAAGACTAATTAAAATTTGTTTGAATTCAGAGCCCATGCTACTAGTCTACCTGTGAGTCAGATAGCAGTATTATTAAGCGGAGCCGCTTTCGACTAAGTATTATATATGTAGGTATATAGCCGGAAGCAGCTCGGCTGACAAAACAATACATCATTATCTGAAATTATCAGCAAGAGAAAGAATATATCTTCTACAGACTTCACTGCAGTACAGTGGGTCATAACTTGACCAGAAATATTATTTTCACGTCAGTTATTGTCGCCTATTACTCATCTTTCCGACTCGCGCGATTCCCGGTCCTGGTATATTCCATCCATTGCGGCATCGACATACGCATCCAGTGAAGCCATAAGTATACAATTCATCCGCCAAAAACAAAAGGGGCACATCTGAAAAAACACACAAAACTAATAAAAGCATATTTAAATCAATCAATCATTTATTTGCAATAAGTATTGGTACAGTGTAGGTGTTTAAGTAAGTTATAAATAGTTTCCTAGTACATAGTCAAACATTTGACATGCAAAAAATTACAATATATTTAATGCTAGGCTATAGTGTTTATGTCCAATGGCATGCATGATTTTTTCTATTATTTTATAAAAAAACACAAATACAATACATATTCTGTTCATTTGTTCGGCAAAACTAATCCTTTGTCTAGTGTATGTAACCTGTGTAGGACCTAGGAACCTCAAGTAAAGAAAATTCGTAAAAAAATACTACGTCTTGTTTACCCGATTCCGAGTAATATAAATAACTCATTTTTGGCTAACAGGGCAGATGTGCCTATTTTCCTTTGGACGGCAATATTCGTTCTAGCAATCTCCATGTTTGAATGGACATCTTTCAATAGACAGTTCGACAGTTAGTGATTGATTTATTATTGAGATATAAATAGCTGGGCCATTTAAATATTGTTATTCAGAAACAGGCCTCAGTTTTATTACTACCTACAGTTAAATGATATGGCTACATTTTGAAGCACATCTAGTATTTATTCACTGTTAAATTAATATCAAAAGTACCACCCAGAATTGAATCCTTTTAACTATAATACGGATGAACTGACATCACCTACAAGGCTACAATAAAAACCACTCCTTGAATTCCCTAACAAATATCCAGTACAATATCCAATATTCATCCATCAGCGTAGTATACAAGTAGGTAGGTACATCTGTATTGTATGTAGCACAGAATGTACTTTGTTACTGTAGGTAACTGCCAGGCGCCATCACTCGAGCCTACAGTCAACCGCATGTCAGCGGTTACACTTTGACGATGACCTGGCCTATTCGTAGTACTGGTTTTTTTAACACTGACGTATCGTCGACTGTACTACGGTAAATCATTGATCTGCGTGTAGAATAGTACATTATGGTACAAGTGTGTAATGTTGGTGATTAACGCTGAGGCGCCATTGCGACCCGAGCCGTTAGGTGATGAGGACGGTAATCATAAATACACACGTGAAAAACAAAAGTTATACCTATTTAAGTGAAAGTTTTATTTATTAAACACGTACAAGTTGAAATTATCTATTTAAATACGAAGTTGCATGAAATGTGTTGCATTTGTACTATTGAGCACGGTCTTTTTTGTATCGAAACTTTTTTAAGAACAAAGCAACTCAACCAATAAATAAAAAAAGAAATCTTTATCTCACTTGTGAATAATAGTAATGAAAAAGTCACAGTTTGATAACAGGTGTCATTATGTGCGTAATTGCGGTGAATTTAGAGCCACTTTATGAGCAAGTGTGTTGTGTTTATGGAATGCCTCAATAGCAAAATGTTTATTTAAGTATATTGCTTTTTTATTCTCTTTTCAGTTTCATCCTTCTCCTCAACTCTATCTCACTAGTGTCACTGCTCAGGGTGCGCCAGACTCTTTTAAATGCACCCTTATGCTCAATATCCAAATTGTAGTCTATAATGAAATTATCTGATTGTTCAATTGATTTGAATTGTTGGACATTTTGATGAACTCGAGTAATTGAAACGCATAATGAGGATATTATTATGAATTGTATTATTGTAAATGGATTGCCGATCAAATTTATTTAATTTATTGGAACTTTTTATCAATCATTCATTATTAATTAATTACAATTTTAATTGTCACGAGTGATATCATACAGAATTATAAGACTAGGGCCGTTTTTTCAGTGGTCTGATGGCTTTTGACTGGGGAGTGGGAATGGCCGTTTGACATATTTTCTATACAAGATCTGTCGGGCCGCCGTTTTTGTGCCTCAGTTGGGGGTAGACAGAGTATTGAGGGTTCGGGCCTTGGTTGTTTTGTTAACGTTGAATGTGATTGTTGACATTTTAATGGAATCGATTGGATTGATTGTAATGTAGATATAATGGAATCATAGGGTCTATAAATATAATATGTGTTATGATTATAGTGAGATAATTTATGTCATTTCTTACTGCATGAAATGGATTAGATGTTAGTGATTGTAATAGTTGTAATATTTTGTGTTTTTGGAAATAAATGGCTTATTATATTATATGCTCAATATATATTAATTTTTTTGTTAATTTTCTTCGGCAGGTTTTCGGCGACCGCTTGTTTGCCGGCTGGAGCTGGATGATCCCCGTGTTCGTAGCTCTATCTACATTCGGCGGGGTCAACGGAGTCTTGTTCACCTCGGCCCGACTGTTCGCGACCGGTGCGCAAGAGGGACACATGCCCGCTTTCTTCTCCCTCTTCCACATTAAGAAACAGACGCCCATACCTTCGCTTATGTTCACTGTAAGTAGCTTTTGTCGTTTTGTCTCAACAAATATCTGTTTTTTAACCGACTTTCCAAAAAGGAGGAGGTTCTATGTTCGACTTCAAGTTTGTTTTTTTTTTTTTTTGTGTATTTTCACCGATTACTCCGCCAATTGTGGACCGATTTTGAAAATTCTTTTTTTGTTTGAAAAAGTATGTTTCGAAATTGGTCCCATTTTAATTTGGTGAAGATCTGATGAAGAACTTCGGAGATATACAACAGAACTCTTCAATAAATAACGGCAAATCTCTCGGGATTTCTGCAATTGCATGTCTGTTTGTTGTTTATAACATTTCATAACATAACATCACGCCAGTTCGCTCTTAAGGGGTAAGCAGATCTCTCATTTCATCGGTTATGTTCAAGTTTCATGAAATCTATTCTGGCGAAATAGTTCCCTTACTAACTTGCCTATTAGGTACGTAAAACTAAAAAGTGAAAAATAAAAAAAACTTTTTGCAAAAAAATACTACCGACTTCCAAATACAAAACTACAAAGTGAAAAATAACTCAATTTTTTGAAGTCGGTGTCCATAAAGCAAAAAAATGGTACCTACGAAAGACACCGACTTCAAAAAATTAAGCTATTTTTCACTTTGTAGTTTTGTATTTGGAAGTCGGTAGTATTTTTTTGCAAAAAGTTTTTTTTTTATCGTTATTATTAAATCATAAATATTGTGTTAGAATCTGTATTTATGGAGTTCGTTTTTAATTTACAGTGTCTGTTCTCGCTCTTGATGTTAACGACGAGCAACGTGTTCGATCTTATCAATTACTTCTCTCAAACTCTGTGGTTGTCCGTGGGCGCCTCTGTCGTGGGCATGCTGTGGTTGCGTCGCGTCAAGCCGGACATCCCGAGGCCTATCAAGGTCAACATCATCATACCGTACCTGTTCCTCATCGCCATTGGCTGCTTAGTCTTCATCCCAGCCATCACGAGACCTAAAGACACCGCTATTGGTGTAGCTATACTCCTCTCTGGCGTCCCAGTGTACTATCTCTGTGTCAAATGGAAGAGCAAGCCAGAAATGTACCATTCTGTCTCCGGTTGTATCCTAAGGTTCCTACAGAAACTTTGCTCATGTATTTACGTGGAATCCTCAGAGTTGATGTCGAATTGAACCATTGTAGAAAGTACTTGGATTTAGATTGTGTTTGATCTGTAACGAAATATCGAAAATGGTGAAATTTTAAGTGACGAAAATGTAAAGGACCAATCAGAAACCTAATGTAGATGAATTCGAGATCATGCATTTGGACACGATGCTGTGATAAACGTATGTCTTCTACAAACGTATCGTACTAGTTGAACCAGATCATTTTATATAAAGCTGGTTGGTTCTCTTCCACCAATACAGGACGAAGCTTAGTTGTGTTTTGTAAAAAGTTACAAGACAACAATATTTAAATAAAATTAACAGAATATTTCGACAATATTAGACCAAGTCAGTATTCAATATTCATACACGATTTGCTTTACTGGATATTACTCATGTGCGGAATAAATGCATGCGACGTAATGCCAATTGCGGTTTGTGCTGAAAACGTAAAAAAACTTACGTTTTTCATAGTCAGCCAGTATATGTGAAATTATGGCTTCTTAGGCATCCTATGCTTAAAATATTTAAATAAGTATATATAAAATACTGTTACATGCTAACTGCATCCGTCACCTATAAAAACACTAAGTAGGTATGGTACATAATATACAAGCTTACTATATTTATATCTACAAGCGATGTTACCTCTTTTAGCCTACCTTGGTGGTTGCTCTCTGAATATCTACTTTATTTAAACACGTAGACTTAAGAGCTTATTTGTATATTTTAAATATGATAAGGTACGGACATTCCTACAAAGCACTGTTTTTATTAGACCTAAAGCTAAGACCTATATTTGTTAGTTTTGCTACGTTTTTTTTACAACTGTTTTGAGATATGTATTTAGACTTTTTGTAGTTACAATACAATGTTGTTTATACAGTTTGTTTACACAAAAATAATATGACGCATTTATATATATATATTATAAATAAGGGTAGCTAATAATAAGGTTAATAATTGTGACTGTCAGTGTCTTATAACTTGATATCAAAAAGTGTAACCAGTTCAACCGTAGTTTTCATTGATTATAAATAATATTATCGTTCTATAAAAAAATATTACATGACGTATGATAATGTATTAGGTATATGACATATTTATATATGAATGTTTACATAAGTAACTACAAAGACGGTAAAATAAAACATTATACTTATCACTTGATCTTGTTTTACTCAAATACCAAAAATAAATCTTTTCCCTTTAGAAATGGTCGGCGTTTGAGGCGGTTTCCTCCCCGAAGCCTTCTTCGAGCGGGATCGGCCCTCTCACGATCCCGCTCGGCGGCCTTCTTCTGGGCCATCACAGTCTCACAAAGGGAGGCCAGTTCCCCTTCAATTTTCTGTCTCTGCCAGCATGGCCCTTACAGATGCTGGCAGAGACAGGTCTCGCCCGATCTTGGCGACCAAGACCTGCCGCCTAAAGGCCTACGCCGGGCACTCCTCGAGCGTGTGCTGTGCAGAATCAATGTCGCCTCCACAATGGTGGTATTCAGGTGCTCACCGAAGCAACCGTGTCCGGTCAGTACTTGAGTGAGCCTGTAGGAGATGCGCTCCTCTCTTTCAGCCAGGCATCGAAGTGCGGCAGGATGGCTTCGAAAACGTACTTGCACGAAAATTGCGGCTGCTGTAGCCGTTCGCGCCACCGCTCGAGAGCGTGTCGCCGTTCCTGTCGCCTCAGCCTTACTACAGGGATTCCCGGCATGCTGTCACCATTCCGGCGGGTGGCGCGAATCCGGTTATAAACCCTCGCATCCATATCCGCCAGAATGTCAAGCGGAGAAAAGCGTGCCAGGAGAGTTGCCGCCTCAAAGGATACCGTTCGGTATCCTCGTGCGATACAAATGGCCATTTTCCGCTGCAGGCTATTAATTTTAGTCCTACAGCGTCGGACACCTGACAGTCTGCTTGACCAAACAGGCGCCCCATAAAGGACCGAGTCTGTGCAAAGCACCCACTGCCTTTTCAACGCGGGACCAGACGCTGAAATTGCTCTTGGAAGCCCCACCGTCCGTCCAAGGTTAGGCCAAGATACTTAATGTATCGACCCACCTGGACTTGTGCATCTCCAACTGTCACTGGCGAGCTAGGTGGCTCTCTGTTCCTCGGCCTCCAAACATAGCTCGCGGATCGACGCCACGACTTTAACGACCTGAACCCTTACCGATGTCCACCCTAAAAGCATGCGCTTTTCGGACACCAGCTTCTTTATTGCCGCCAGTGGAGCTCGGACCCAGACGTGCCAGCAGGTGGACATCGTATTCACCCACTTTCACGTCTTCCGTAGAACAGCCGCCCACTCCGGCAATTGCAGCTGGCACTTCCTCCGACTTGACTGCATCGTCGAGATCCATGTTCCTTGCCTCAGCTCTTTTTGTTGGACGTGTAATTTTCACGACGAGTTCCGCAAGGACCGCCCGCATACGGCTGGCAAGACTGTCAGCCTTGTTGGAGGACTCGGCGCCCGCGACTGTAATAATAATTCCGCCATCAGCTGCCCTCTTTTGGCCAACGGTATCGATGCCGACATCGGCCAAACAGATTCGCTGCCTCATCGCGAACATGACATCTCCGAGTTTGGTGTTTGACCCTTCCCTTATCGACACCTTTATAGCTGCCGTGGTGGGAACCCTAGGCAGCTTCACCGTTGGCTTTTTGCCCTTTGTAGGACTAGACGATGGCACGGTGGCAGATCCCCATCTGGCTTCACGCTGGATTGGGGAGTCTTTAACTTTGCCTTCCTCTCCACCACAGTAGACCAGGTCTCAACGCCTGCGAGGCCTGAGTAGGCGCCGCAGATACAGCAGGTAGTTCCAGCACCGGAGCCACCTCTTTACCCTTGCCCTTCTTCTTTTTCTTTGCGGAGTGAGGGACCTGGCATAGATCGGTGATCGCCTGCTCTTGAGCAGCCGATGATGAAGCCGTCCTAGAGTCGGAAGCAAGTGGCGGACGCAAGGGCTTCTCCGGAGGCAACCTCCTCACTAAAGCCGCCAGTTTGGCATCTACCATGCCCCAAATCTCCAGAGCTATGGATTGCCGAATCTGTGCCTCCAACTCCTCTGACCGAAAAGACCTGGCCACCGCATTGGCCCGACTAGGTCCCGACGATGAAGCTACAATGGGGCTACATGTTAACTCACCCTGGCGACTTAGAAGGCTGACCTCCGCTGTCAGCTTCTCGACCTGACTCGGACAGACTTGAAAGCTGAATCTTCAAGTCCGCATTTTCAGTTCGAGTAAACCGCTGTGCGCGCTTCCGAGTGCGGGATCGAGTCGACCTTGTTGACGACTCAGAGGCGTGGGACATCTGCGTGCAAGAAGACTCGCAGGAGTCACTAGCCACTTCATCGGCAACCGGGGTTGCGGGGCACACGAATTGTGACCGCTTTTTAACTTTCGGTGCGATGGACGTGCTGGGAGTAAAACCCAGCGACTCCGCATCACCGGTACGTGAGCCAACCTGGCTCACACACTCCTCCTCCACCAATACGATTGGTTCATTTTTTTTTGTTTGTATTTGTTTCAGAATGAATGTGTTTTGCTTATATAAATTCACCGTTGGAGCTCTCCACCCACCACAGAGCCCTCAGTCGGGGAAGTCACTCGATCCACGAGCAACGCCAGAGCTACCTAAACTGACCTACAACATCTATTTATGCCATAGTTTTACAAATAATATTTACCCTAATACCTGTTAATTTTAAGCAAATGATTAAAATAATTATAATTTCGAATATGGATAAATAATATTATTTTCAACACACTTCCTCATAAAGTGGCTCTAATTTCACCGCAATTAGGCACATAATGACACCTGTTATCAAACTGTGACTTTTGCATTGCTATTATTCACAGGTGAGTTATAGAGTTTTTTTTTTATTTATTGGATGAGTTGCTTTGTTCTTAAAAAGTTTCGATACAAAAAATATCGTGCTCAATAGTACAAATGCAACACATTTCATGCAACTTCAAATTCAAATAGATAATTTCAACTTGCCTTACCTGCTTAATAAATAAAACTTTCACTCAAATATAACTTTTCTTTTGGTCTGTAATAAAGAAAACATGAAATTCCCCATTTTGTACGTGGCTAAATGCTATCCGAAAAAAGCCAAAAAAAGAAAAACTCATTCTTTTTAATCTATGACCGATCGCCATTGTTAGATGCGCGCGCATAGGAAAACTGATTAATTTTGGCCGCCATTGCGTAAAAACAATTCGTTTTCACTGTTGGAAATGATTTTTTGTAGTATTTTCTTCACAAGTGTGTTGAAAAACGTCGTATGATACACGTGTGTATTGATGATTACCGTCCTCGGCTCTCTTAAGACCCTCACCTGACGGCTCGGGTCTCAATGGCGCCTCAGCGGTGATCACCAACATTACACACTTGTACCATAATATACTATTATCCTACAATGTTTTTTTCTGTTAGGTTAGGTTAGGAATTACCAAAAATTATATAGTGGGTGGTATTGACACCTTGTTAGGGTTGAATATAGGAAAGCTGATGGTACGTGCTTTTCCATACTCAGACAGTTTCTCAGAAGATGAGAATAAACGTATTTTACGAGCTTTTATTTAACTTGCAATGTATGTATGTAAATGTGTTCGGGTCAAATCTTGCAGCTGAATTTTAAAGCAGTTAATCACCGATTAAGATGAAATTTTGCATAAACGTTTAGTTTGGATGAGAATGGATGGTTAGCTATGTGACGTCATTCTAAATCTAAATTATGGTGGACGGCCCAAACGAAAAAAATAATACGAAAAAAGCTTGTTTAGAAAAAAGATTTTGTAATTAATAATTTTATTTACGTTAAAAAAGATTGTGCAAATGTGGACTTGTCACTAATAGATTTATTAGAGGACTCCAAGTAATTCAGAGAGCTTTCTCTCTGTCATGTAGATGTAGACGTAAGATTGCTATGTTGATAGCATAATAAATGAAGTCAAGTCAATCTATAAAATTTTATAATAATTGAGGAGCCTGTGTTGCCTAGTTCAACTAGCAAGATAAATTTAAACTAGTCCATAAGACAACAGAAGTTACCCCTGCATATAATTAGTTATTATTAATACCTACATAGTAAAAAATAGATATCTTCTGGCAATTCGTTTAGTGTTACAAACCTGAGGGGAGAGCATTATCTTCCTGCCCTTGTCACTTGGGGTCGGCGCAACGAGTCTTCTTCCTCCATACCGTCTTGTCCCCCGTCACGCCATCACTGACTCCCTTTTCTTTCATATCACTCCTCACACAGTCCATCCATCTTTTCTCCTTCTCCATCCATCCACGTTTATATTCATAACTCTTTTAGTAACATGCGTTTCATCTCTCCTCATCACCTAACCATACCAGGACAAACGGTTTCCTTGCAACTTTTCTGTCACTGGTGCCACGTTTAAACTTTCTCTAATATACTCATTTCTCAGTTTATCAATTCTCGTCACTCCGCACATCCATCTCAACATTCTCATCTCTGTTACATGCAATCTCTTTTCATCCATCTTTTTCACAGCCCAACATTCTAATCCATACAGTACACACATCCCGAGTTGATCCGGTGCGTTACGTCTCGGTCTACCTCGCCATCCCCTTGGACAAGCGACCCTAGGTACTGGAAGTCGGAGCACATCGGTATGGGTGTTCCAGCGGGAGCTATAGGCACTGAACTAGAGAGACAATCGCAGAACAAGTATTCTGTTTTAGTTCTGCTCAATTTCAAGCTAACACTCTCCAGTCTGTGCCAATTTGCTCTGGACCTCTAGGCCACACTCGGCAACCAGCACAATGTAATCGGCAAACAGCATACACCAGGGTGCCCTTCCTGTATGTCCGACGTCAGAGCGTCCATTACCATAAGGAAGGACTGAGAGCCAACCCTTGGTGCAAGCCGACTGCCACACTGAAGCTGCCAGTAGTGCCCACTGTAGATCGGACTTGTTTACTGCATCGACTGTACATCCTCAAGGGGCACCCGGTCTTATCCCTTCTCGAGGTCAATGAACACAATGTGCAAGTTTTTATGTGCACCTCTGTATTTCTCGCACAACTGGCGGATTGCGAAAATGGCATCCATTGTACCCGACCAGGCATAAAACCGAATTGGTTCTGTGATATTTCACTCTCTTCTCTAAGCCGCCTTTTAATAACTTTCTCCCAAGATTTCATACTATGTGACTTTAACTTTATTCCTCTACTAGCACTTCACCCGCGGCTTCGTTCGCGTGATCCGTATTTTATCCTACAGATGATTTTTTAGTTTCCCCTTAAAGGTTGAATTTCCAAAAATCCTTTCTTAGTGCTATACATCATAAAAAAGAAGCCCTGTACATTACTGTACAGGGCTTCTTTTTTTATGATGCACGCAGTTCTTGAAATATCTTTAACACCCCCTTTCGTCTTATTTTAGGAGTAGTTTCAATAACAATTTTTTTTTCTTTCTTTTCTTCTGCAATCAGTCCTAGGACTAGGAGCAGAATTGTTGCAATATTGTGGTATACAGCGGTTTCGCCAGCGAGATTACCCTTTTTATATTCATGACATTTTACGTTCAGATGTCCTACTTAGCGAGGTCCATTACAGCCAACCTTTTCAGCCGCCTTTTGTGATCCGGATTTGTAAGAGCCTTCGCCAAGGAATTTGGATGATTCTTGAAGCGTGTTCTGTAGCGTTCTGCCCAGATTTTCGCCTCCTGGTGCACTGTGTTAACGTTAAGGTATTCATGAACCTCGCAGTTTCTTATAAACCACGGTGCAATTGTGATGTTTTTAAGGATAACATTTTGGAACCTCTGGAGCATATTGATGTTGGAGACACAAGCAGTACCCTATAGTTGGATACCGTAAGTCCAAATTGGTTTTAAGATTGTGTTGTATATCAATAACTTGTTGTCCACCGACAGGACAGAATTTCTTCCAAGGAGCCAGTATAGGTTCCCGTACTTTATGTTCAGTTGTTCTCTCTTGGCTTGTATATGTTTTTAGACATGTAAGCCTGCAGTCTAGATGCATGCCCACGTACTTCACCGACTCAGTACATGCTCGCCTTGTTTTACAGGTGGGTATATTCCCTGTCTTAAGCTAAAAGTGACCTGGGTTGATTTTGAGGCACTTGCTTTTATTCGCCTCGTATTTAGCCATTTGTCAATGTCATCTAGACTGCCCTGAAGTTTTTGAGAAGCAATTTCGGGGTCTTTGTGGCTAGCCAGAACGGCTGTATCATCTGCATATGTTGCTCACGTAATGTCCGGAGTATGTGGCAGATCTGCTGTGAATATGGTGTATAACACTGGTCCTAGTACCGAGCCCTGGGGCATTCCTGCAGTTATCTTGTGGAGTATGGCGTTGTCGAGTATACGAGTCAGCAGACTGGGACGAGATGCGGAACTTTTTTAAGTCTTATCCTTGGCGGCATGTGTGCTTCTCCTAGGGTGACCCCTCGAGCTGTGCGGACACGGTTGCGGATGTGATTCAGCAGGGAATGGAGTATTTCATTCCATTCTCCGACATTCCACTCGGTCACACATCCCGACCTTGGTATAATTCAGAATGTGCCCACGCTGAGGCCCAAAAAGAGTCTGCCTACCAAGGCTGGGTCGGGGCACACGACCGCAAAGTTAGAGCGCGTAGGGTTCGCGCGAGGAAAAGAGCTTTTAATTCTGCCACCAGGTTCTACAAGCGGGTTTTGCGTCGGGCACGTTTTGACTATATTGGACGTATTGGGGCCAAGCTGGCATCGCACCCTCCGGGTAGTAAACAGTTTTGGTCCCTGTCTAAAGCGGTTGAATCGATTTTCTGTCGTCCCACTTTACCTCCAATGCTGAAACCTGATGGGTCGCTGGCTCACTCTGCAAGTGAGAAAGCAAATTTATTTGCATCTCTGTTTGCTAGCAATTCACGTCTGGACACTGGATCCAAGCAACCACCTACTGTTCCTCATTGTGACTCTTCGATGCCGGAGATCGCTGTGCACACCAAAGAGGTCCGAAGAGTATTGTGCAGTCTAGCCGTGAACAAGGCCAGCGGGCCTGACGGCATTCCAGCGAGAGTACTGAGGCTGTGTGCGCCCGAACTTTCTCCTGTGTTGACACGCTTGTTCCGCCTGTCTCTTGTAAAAAGAACGGTACCAAAGTCCTGGAAGCTTGCAAATGTGCAACCAGTGCCCAAAAAAGGCAACCGTGCAGACCCTGTCAATTACCGTCCAATCGCCATTACCTCCATTCTGTGCAAAGTTATGGAAAGGGTACTGAACAGTAAATTGCTGACCTACCTTGAAGACAATAATCTCCTCAGTGACCGTCAATATGGCTTTCGCCGGGGACGGTCTACTGGCGATCTTCTTGTGTATGTCACGCACTGCTGGGGCGAAGCCATCGAGAGACACGGCGAAGCACTTGCTGTTTCGCTGGATATCTCGGAGGCCTTTGACAGGGTCTGGCACGCAAGTCTACTCTGTAAGCTTCCTGCGTATGGCATCCCCGCTGGTTTTTGTAGCTGGATATCAGACTTCCTTTGCGAACGGTCGATCCGAGTAGTCATAGACGGCTGCTCCTCTGACCTTATGGCTATTGATTCCGGAGTTCCTCGGGGGTCTGTTCTCTCTGCAACTCTTTTCCTTCTGCACATCAATGACCTACTTCAGCTTGGTATTGTTGGGTACGCAGACAAGCTGGTGCTGGCGCTGGCAAGCTGGTGGTGTTTCAATGAAGTCTTAATAATAACAGCAGTACCTTCGTGGGCAGTGCCGTCGGGGTGGTCAGTTGTGTAAATAACACAGTGCACATTTTGCTGGAGTATTATGGTCTACTTTTGGGCAGTCGGCTGATTTGTGGCTTTCAGTTTCAGCACATTTATTGCACCCTATATTGCTTTTGGTATTTTTTTGGGTTAAAGGTGTAGCCAATAAGGCCTTTTGCTCTTACCACACCTATCTCTTTTTTGCAGCCTGATGAAGTTCACAGAAGTAGCACTGAAGTGTATTGATAAATGTTGAAAAGCGAGAATTATAATTAATAATGGTATTTTAATAGTGTTAAAATTGTATGATAATAGTATTGAAATTGTATTTTATTTGTATTTTAAATTGTATGTTAGATTGTATTTTTTTTTGGATTTTAATTGTAATATTTGATTGTAGGTATTTTAATGGTATTTTAATTGTATATTAATATATTTTAATTGTATTTTTGTTAATCAATATAAGTTAGATGTAGTTATGTGTATCTTTGTGGTACAACATTTAATGTTATTGGCGTAATTATTAATGTATTCATTAAAAATCACGCTAATAACATTTTAACAGATATAACGCAAATGTAGTACGCAAAGTATTTTAGGTTTTTAATGTTCTTTAATTTATTTATTTATTGATAAATAAATGAATGAAAATTAAAAACTTTTGTTAAAGCACACTATACACGCATTGTAAATTAATTTTATTTTAATTGTATTTTTGTTAATCAATATAAGTTAGATGTATGTGTATCTTTGTGGTAGTAACATTGAATTTGCGTTTCAAAAGTTTTTAATTTTCTTTCATTTATTTATTAATAAATAAATAAATTACTACAATTAATAAGCCTGTTGTCTGGGACCGGGCGCCCCCAGGCACTATCCAGCCTTAACTCTACAAGCGGGGCTCTGTAGAGCGTGGACATAGTTTCCCTTGCTATTCGTGGGAACAAAATGAGTTTAAATAATCTACTCGGAGACGGCGGTGGTGCTCGCCACACACCACGTCAATTGTTCTTATGGGGCGAAAAGAGAGCTGCGGAGTGTGTAGGGAGGGATGATAGATAAGATGGATGAAATATGTGAAATAGTGAAGGACAAAAGTATAGATTTGCTATGTGTGAATGAGACAAAAAAAAGGAAGTGGATATGTCTAAACACTGGTCCCTGACCGCTATTTGGTCTGGTGTTCAAGAGACACAGAGGGCCTGTCAGGGTGTGGGGGTTTGGGCACGCCACAATTGCGGCGATAAGGCCCCTCTTTGAGGAGTGGCTTGAGAGGTGCCACGGCGTCCTCACCTTCCGCCTGACGCAGGTCCTCACCGGACACGACTGTTTCGGGAGTTTCCTGTTCCGGATAAGGCGGGAGGAAACGCCCGGGTGTCACCATTGTGTGGATCGCCCGGAGGACACGGTGGAGCATACGGTGGAGGTCTGCCCCGCTTGGGCGGAGCACCGCCGTGTCCTCGTGGAGGCGATAAGCGGTGGCGACCTCTCGCGTCCGGCCCTGGTTCAGTCCATGGTACGGGGCGAGAGGGCATGGAAAGCTGTCACCTCCTTCTGCGAAGCAGTAATGCTCGCGAAGGAGGAGGCGGAACGCGTGAGGGAGACGCAACGGAGACTCCCTCGCGCCCCTAGCCACCGCAGGAGACGCCCTGGGCGTCGGGAGTCGCAAGCCGATTCCCGGCCACCGTAGGCGCGGGCTTGCGGACGGTGAGTAATGGGTAGCTCGCCGTCCGATAAGGACCAGGCCTGAGTCGACGGCGCGTAGTGTTTCACGCGTGCCTCAAAGAGATGTCAGCAAAACTGACGGGGTCCATTAGGGCCGATGCCTGTCTGGGTCGCGGATAAATTTGAAAGAGAGTTACCGCGGCCCTGGCAAAAGCAACTGAAGGAACACGGGTGGGTTTTAGTCAGTAAAAGTCTGACACGCCCTCCCGCTTCACCCAGAGCGGGAGAAGTCATTGGATGATTTCCCACACAAAAAAAAAAAAAAAGAAAAGGGTGTGGGGGTTATCCTCTCGGAGCGGATGATGAGATGTGTAAAAGATTACGCTTGTGTGAGCCCTAGGATTCTTTGGGTGAGAATGAAGGTGGGCCTACACCCTATCTTTATTTTGTGCGTGTATGCACCCGATATGGGATGCTCACCTTCTGAAAGAGAGGAATTCTGGGGGAGTTTAGGAGATATATTGAATGAATGAAGGTCTAACGAGAAGATTGTTATGCTTGGCGACTTTAATAGTTGGGTTGGTGTGAAGAGGAATGGGTTCGAAAAAGTATTAGGGGCATTCGGGGGCATTTAGAGTGAATGAGAATGGGATGAATTTACTAGAAGTATGTGTAGAGAACGGTCTGTGTGTAATGAACACTATGTTTGATCATAGAAAGATCCATAAGTATACTTGGGAAAGGCAAGACAGTAGAAGTATGATTGATTTTGTAATTGTAGATGAAAGATTGAAGAGCAAAGTTGCAGATACAAGAGCCTATCGGGGTGCTAATGTAGGGACTGATCACTATCTAGTTATGTGTCGGGTGGCTGGTCTGTTTAAGCATTGGCGTCATCGAGTTCAAGTGACCGCGTTAGAAAGAATAAAAGTAGAAAGAATAAAAGTAGAAAGAATAAAAGTAGAAAGATTACAAGAACTAAAAGTAAATAGAGGAATATAAGAGGGAAGTAAAACAGAAGACGGATAAGATATTTGATAATATGAATGATTGCAGTTTAGAGGATGTGTAGGAAATAGTGAAAAGTAGTATGGTGAACGTAGCCTCAAAGTTATGTGGTATAGCGAAGTGGAAACGTGGTAGTAGAACGAATGATACTTGGGTAGATGATGATGTAAAAGAGGTGGTGAAGAAGAAGAAAGAGGCTTGGCTTAATGTGTTAGCCTTTAAGGCCCAAAATAGAATGAATCAGGCAACAAACGTGACGGATGATCTGGCAATAGTGAAAGTAATGTACAATCAAATAAAAGCGAAAGTCAAAGAGGTGGTAAAAATGAAGAAGGATTAAAAGGAAGAAAAATATAACAGAAAGTTCTCCGATAAATTCAGGGCCAATGTTAAGCTGTTCTGGAAACAGGTAAGATTGGCTCGCGGGGTGACAAAAACATCGAGCATGAATGTAATAAAGCAGAAGATGGGTGTTTACTGAGCGAAGATTATATGCGAAAGTTTTAATAAATAAAGTGGTAAAAGTGAACAATTATGGGACGTGCAAGCAGGATTTATAAAGGGAATGGGCTGTATAGATTCGATCTTCTCGTTGAGGAGTATAGCTGGAAAACATCTTGCAAAGCACAAAAACGTCTACTGTGCTTTCGTTGACTTGGAGAAGGCCTATGACAGTGTGTGGAGGGATGAACTGTGGTCGACGCTATCCGGGTACGGTGTGAACTGGCGCTTGGTACGAGCAATGAAATCTCTATATAGGGATTCCAGTGCTTGTGTTAGGATTAATGGAGCGTATACGGACTGGTTTTCCATCTCAAGGGGTGTTAGACAGGGCTGTGTAGCGTCACCGTGGCTGTTCAACTTGTACATGGATAGTTGTCTGATAGGTTTGAAAGAGCATGAGTGCGGATTGAGGATGAATGAGTTGCCTGTCAAATGCCTTCTCTATGCAGATGATCAAGTTCTACTTGCATCGTCAGCAGAACAGTTGCAAGACATGGTGACTGTGATGAATGAAGCTTTTAACTTAAAAGATATGAGTATAAATGTGAACAAGACTAAGATAATGGTGTTTGAAAGAGAAGACGATGTATCGGAGTGTGAAGTGAAAATAAATGATAAGAGTGTGGAGCAAGTAAACGAGTTTGTATAACTGGGAAGTATGTTCACAAGGAATGGAAAGATTGAAGAGGATGTGGAAAGGAAAGTGAATGCAGGGAATAAAGGGAATGGTGCTATACATGCGGTTGTGACCAGCATTTCGATGTCTCCGGAAGCTCGACTCGCCGTTCACAACAGCGTGCTGGTGCCTACACTTATGTATGGAAGTGAAGGGTGGGCATGGCAAAAAAGACATGAAAGTAGGATTAATGCAGTAGAAATGCGCTCCTTGCGAAGTATGTGTGGGGTAATAAGTTTAAATAATAGGTTGAGGAATGAGGTAATAAGACTACGTTGTGGTATAAAAGAAGATGTAGTGACTAAAATTGAAAAGAGTATGTTAAGATGGTTTGGCCATGTTGAGAGGATGAATGAAAGGCGACTAACGAAATGTATATACAAGGCAGACGTGAATGGAAACGCCGGGAGAGGACGCCGTAGAAAGACATACATAGACCTTATAGGTGATGTTCTTCAAAAAGGCCAGGTGCGCAGTATTCATAACCGGCGTGTGTGTATGACTAGATGTATGAATGTGAGTGAAGCAAAAGAAGTATGTAAGGATCGTAGCAGGTGGCGTTCTGTAGTGTCTGCCTACCCCCATGGGAAAAAGGCGTGAGTTTATGTATGTATGTAAATAAATTAAAGAAAATTAAAAACTTTTGTTAAAGCACACTTTGTAAACAAGCATATTACAAATTAGATGATTATATTCAAGATAAGAATGCTTGGAAACATGCTGGTCCTGCTCCATAAGGCATTATTTAGTGTATACGAAATCAAACTGCTTAATTTATATCATATTATAGTAGTGCTTTATTTTATTTTTATTTCTATTATTGTTTAAGAAATTGACTCGCATACTGTTCCGTTGTTGTTGAATTAGGTAATTTACCTGTTTTCAATTTTTGTAAGTATGTGAGAACCATGTTCCTATTTATCAAATGAAGATATTTATCTGTTAGTGCTTGTAATACTTTAATACGCAGTATCTGTAGTGCTGGGTGCATCGTCCTCACGTATATGAATTTATGTATGTATGTAAATGTTGTAAATCACTTTTTTTAAAGAGTACCTAAGTATGAAGTTTCTTGTCCGTCCTTCTCTTTAACAAGCTACTTTTCCTAATGGACTTAAATTTATATTTTTGGCGTCCAAAAGTGCCACTTCATGGCCTAGTTGAAATAAAGAATTTTTGTCTTTTGTATTACGAACATCATGGGACTTGACAATGAAAATCTACTTACATCGCACCTACATACGTACTGGCACGTAATAAAATCATCATACTTATCAACGTCAAACTATTTATTAGGAACAGCTGACGTTTGGCTGACGTTGTCTGAACAGCTTGTATCAAAATGTTGATTAAAAAACATTTAAGTTTTGTAAATGTAGCGAGACAAGCTCGGCAGTTGTCCCTCCATGCGCCGCTATACGGTAAAAGGTGGTACCCCGACGAGACTTATCTCAAACAATTCGCCGGTTCAGTGATGTACCCCACACCGGAGACCGACAAGTATTTCAGAATTATCTATGGTGCAAAACTGTTCCCCGTTGAACGTAAGCTTCAGAACATGTTCATTAATTTCGGACCTCAACATCCTGCTGCTCACGGTGTTCTTCGTCTAATACTGGAACTGGATGGCGAGACCGTTGTCAGAGCGGACCCTCACGTAGGTTTCCTGCACAGAGCCACCGAGAAACTGATGGAACACAAGCATTATAATCAGAGTTTGCCCTTCATGGATCGACTTGATTACGTCTCGACGTTGGCAAACGAGCAAGCTTTCTGTATTGCTGTTGAAAAGCTTCTCAACATAGAAGTGCCGCCGAGGGCTAAAGCAATTCGAATTCTATGCGCCGAATTGAGTCGTCTAGCAATTAATCATTTGCTGAATGTTTCGGGCACATTACTCGATGCTGGTGGCATAACACCTTTCTTTTGGATGTGTGAGGAACGAGAGAAACTTTATGAAATGTTCGAGAGGATTTGTGGTGCTAGAGTGCACTGCTGCTATCTACGTCCCGGCGGGGTGTCCCAGGATATACCCATTGGTTATCTCGATGACATTCACGAATTATGTAGTAAAATGGAAATGCGTTTTGATGAAACTGATGATATTGCAACCGGGAACCGATTATTCTATGCCAGGAGTGCCGGTCTTGGCATTATTAGTGCGCACGAAGCGATGTCTCTCGGCTTCACGGGGGCGATGATCCGCGGCAGTGGAGTCAAGTGGGATATTCGGATCAACCATCCGTATGATGGGTATGACCTGTACGATTTTGATGGCGTTGTTGGAACATTCGGTGATATCTATGACCGATACCTGTTACGTTACGAAGAAATGCGTCAATCTTTACGTATTATCAATCAAGTAATTGATACGATGCCTGAAGGAGAATATAAAACGGACGATTCTAAAGTTAGTATGCCTTCCAGAAAGGAAATGAAGACGTCAATGGAATCCCTAATTCATCATTTTAAGTTGTGCAGTGAGGGTTATCCTGTGCCGCCTGGATTTACATACACTGCGACGGAATGTCCAAAAGGCGAGATGGGCGTCTACATGGTGGCCGACGGCACGTCTATTCCGTACCGCGTGCATCTGCGTCCTTGTTCATTTAACCACATTTTGGGGCTTTCTGTTATTGGCCCGCAGTTAATGCTTTCTGATATTACTGTGCTTATAGCATCAATCGACGTTGTTTTTGGAGACGTCGATCGATAATTTAGTGATGGGTTATGTTTATTTACATTTTCGACACATGTAAGGGATTGAAATCCGGATTCTTCGAAATTCGATAATAACCCAAAAATCCGGCTTTTCTTGACATTTTTAAATCCGGTTTTTAAGACTCAAATTCGGTTTTGTCGGATTTATTTCAAAACTGATTATAACAGATAATATTTGTATTCATCCACAAATTTTCATTTTAAGTAATCGGTAGTTTGATATTACCTAAAATTTGCAAAAATATCAAATCCGAATAATATCTGAATTGTTTTTATTAGGTTTTATTTTTATTAACAACTGGATGACCGAAAGAGCTTTTTCATTTCTTTAATAAAATAAGATTGCACCTAAACGATGCATGATACACTTGACGTGGTCATGTTTTAAGATCTCGTTTTTTTAAAGAAGACTGATTAAAATACGTATTACTATTATTATATGACTGACTGATTCTATCTAAGAATAGAAATATAATTTATAGTGAAATTCTTTTCTTATTTGTAACTGACTTACGTTAAACTTTTTCTTAAGACTGTTTTTTTATAAAAAAGGAGGATTTCTTAATAATCTTAAGTTTATGTTATGTTTCCTTAATTATCTAAAGTTTAAGTACAGTTTATGTTATGATTGTGTAAATTTTTAACGGAATAAAATTCTGATGCCCAAAATTTTGTTGCTTTTTTTTCTTTTTTCTTTTCTATAGGCTTGCGCTTGAGCACTATCTCACCTGATGGTATTTGATGATGTGGTCAACGGTGAATATTATTTTATTCGGTTGTGCGTCGTTATTGAGCGAATAAAATATGCAGATTTTAAATAATTTGTGCTATTTTATTTCAGTTTTATCAAATAAACTTAAAATACCCAAAATTCCAAAAAGCCAGATAATACGGCTTTCAATCAGACGAGAACACAGAAATCCGGATTAAAAAAACTGGGTTTTGCAATCCCTAGACACATGCTTATAAACGAAGATGTAACTTACCTATAGGTAATATTATTATTTAATTATTATTTAAAATATATTTAATGATATTTAATATACGCGTAGTGTTTTATAGACCCAATAAAAGTGACATCGGCATTTTATTGGCTATTTCTACCTTATAGTTCATTACAAAAATATTATTATTTAATTATTATTTAAAATATATTTATATACTTATTAATGATATTTAATATACGCATAGTGTTTTATAGACCCAACAAAAGTGACATCGGCATTTTATTGGCTATTTCTACCTAATAGTTCATTACAAATGCACGAGTAGCAAGCATGCAGTCCTATGTGCAAATTTTGAATAATTGTTTTTTTTTTTAATCTCAAAAATTTCGTGACCTATAAGGACAAAAGAACAAAAAAAAATCGTATAAAAAAACTGTACATAATTAAGCTTTGTTCGTATCAATTGCAGTTTTATGAAGCAAGTCAAGGAGAAAATTATGCCGTGTATAAATAATCAAAAAAGACATTAAACACGTAAAAAAAATGTTGCACCGAGATCAGTATTTATTCTTATTCTTTATTGTACACAAAACATAGAAACTAGAGTTGCCGCGAATTCTCGCTATTATTCGTTATTCGGCATTTCTCGTCATTTTTTTTATATTCGTCGAATACCGAATAATAGCTAGTATTATTCGGCATTCGGCGAATAGTCGTCTAAAATAAACTTTTAACGAACAAAAGAATTAATGAGTTAAAAATAATATTTTTTTAATTATTTTCCATAATAAAACAATACACAATATCAATTATTATCTGTAATATGTGCCTGTGCCTATCATATTCATGAAATTAAATTAGTAAGGCTTTTTAATTAATATTTAAAATCCAACAGAGGCAGATTGTGGTGCAAAAAAAACAATTTTTTCTGCACGTTCTGGAACAAGTCAGTTTCGTTTTTCCTCGTAAATAAAACCTGCCTCGGAAAATAGTCTTTCTGAATAAACAGAGCTTGCTGGTGTGATTAAGTATCGTTTAGCAAGCTTACTTAAAATAGGAAATCTATTCTTATTGGTACTCAAAGCCCACCATTCATATGGGTTTATTTTTCTGTCAGCCTTTGCTAATGCGATGTAGTTGGCGATTTACTAAAGAGAAAGACTTGTACAAGAAAAGGGTTGCCAGCATTTAAAAATGGAAAATTAAATTTACTACATATATGTAGGTATGTATAACATGAAACAGATTTCTTTAACTTTATTGTTTTCTTTTCTCACAACCTTAGAAGAAATTAGAAATATTTTTAGTGTGTTTAATTATTTTTTTTATGTCGAATAGTAATGTCGAGTTATTCGACTATTCGCCAAAGTGAATGGCGATTAATCGGTATTCGACTATTCGCTATAAACACTATTCGCGGCAACTCTAATAGAAACATACAAATACAATAGGACAGTTTATGTACAAAGGCCAACAAAGGCGAGCTTAACCCATAGTTGGGTTCTCTAACGGCAAACCTCAGTTGCGTAGAGAAATATCTAACCCCTCTTCCGCTCTTATTTATTCTAAGAGTTGTCAGATAATTCAAAGCACTGACACTAGCATGTGCATTTTTATTTATATTCTAGCTCGTAGTAGAATCTCTGTCTGGTACAAACAAGATTCCTTATACTAAGGTTTATCATCCATAAAAATATTATTTGCAACTTGGGCCTAGGTTTTGAAAAATTCTTTTCAAAAATATGTGTTAAGGTTGTCACTATTTTGACCTTTTGTGACGATTAGTTTTTATCACATAAAATCAGCAGGTATTTTATCTTCTATAATAGTATAATTCTAACAATTTTTTAAACGTTTTTCACGTGAAATTGTACACAAAATATAAACATACAAATGTAATAGGACAGTCAATGTACAAATGCGAGCTTAGGCCATAATTGGGTTCTTGGCTTCTTAGTTTGATTACTGTCTGATAAACACCACATTTTTATTTAATTTCACCTACATACTGTAAATTGTCAACACGCGTAGGTGTGCTGTTGGAGAAAAAAGTGACTTTAGTGTGTTAGACCGCGAGTGTTTGCATAAAAAATTTTGAAAGTGATCTGTTATCTGTGATAACTGTGAACTATTGTTTGTAGCTTAAAAAATACGTGATCCGAGTAAAAACTGTGATTGAAACACTATAGTGACAGTCTAAGTTTCAAAGATTTTTCCACCCACCCTCAATATTTTTATTTTTCATGTCAAAATGTCATCTGACACTTGGAAAATAAGTGTTGTCATATTAAAATATATTTCCTGTCAACATGAATTCGAACGCACCCAATAAAATTCGTACCCAACAAATATTTATTCCTGGCCTATTGAACAGACCCAAATCGTCATCTCAGTCTAAAACGAACAATGAAAGCCTGAAGGCTGGTCAGCCTCAAACTAATAACAGTCCAAAATCTGCCACTGAATCCCAAAAAGGCGACACGAGTGTAATATCAGCCGCCCATGATCCCAGGCCAGCGCCACCTGCCTGGCAGCGAGTGCCAGCGCCAAAGCCCCCAAATTCCCTTCCTAGTGTAATCACCCCAACTGCAAATAGGTTGATCGTTGATAGGGTGATGTATCCCTCGATGCAGAAGAAGATTTTACTTCAGTGACCAAACCAAAGCAGTCAAAACCACCGCCAATAGTTATCTATGGGATCGAAGACGTCAATGAACTCACAACGCTCCTACTTACTGTAACGGACAAAAACTACTTTCAGCTCAATGATATTCAAATAAACAGATATGTTATGAGCGTGCGTATTGTGAAGACTCGAATAGGTCACAATTGTGAACTTTAGTCTTTAGTTTATGTCACGCATGGCGAAGAGCGATACGCTTTGTTGAAACAAAAACAAAATAAAAAAATGCCAGCGTGTGTATTTAGAAATTGTACCAATTATGATACCAAAGTACATAAAACAGAAGGGATCTCATACCATATGTAAGTACGCAATACGCCTCAATTTACTAATTTAATTCATTTTTTTCCTAATATCCTGGTATTTGGAGGTTAGAAAAAGATAACAACATTGGTGGTCAGAATAATGTTTATTTACATTCACACGCAAGTGACAAACACTAGCTGTCTCTTTTTTTTCTTGTTGGTTTTATCAAGCCATCCCTTTCGACTTGTATTGAAATGTCAGATGAATGAAAAGTGTGAGTGCGGAAAACTTTTTTCAATTGTTTTGTGAGTGTATAACGAATCTGTTTATTTGAATATCATTGTTTCAGCTCAAAATTGTAAACAAAAATCTTCTACGCATTCACGTTATTTGCCCAGAAGAATACAAAAAAGTAATAGGTGTGGTAAGAGCAAAAGGCCCCTAAAAACACCAAAAGCTATAGGGTTGTTGAAAAACATTCATTGAGGAAATAGAAGCTACTGCGAATAGAGTGAGAGGCGAGTTAATGCCCGTGGGGCTGAAAAGAAACCTACGTCCACCTTCTTTATTAATATTGAACATGGACCCAATAACAAAGCAGTCAAAGATATAAAGCATATATACTATCGGCAAGTAAAAATAGGGAATCCCCGGAAATCCAAGATTGTCATCCAGTGCCAAAGGTGCCAATATGGCCATTCAAAGAATAACTGCATGAGGCCATTTAGATGCGTTAAATGTGCTGAAGGCCACAAAACAGCAGACTGCCCAAAAGTAGACCGTAATACTCCAGCAAAATGTGCACTCTGTCTGGGAAGTCATCCTGCCAATTATAAGGAATGCGAGGTATACAGAGAAATCTTGGCCCGAAAACAGACCGTTAGGCGTGAAGTACCGACAAAACAATATCTAGAAAAAAAATGCCAGAAAACAATGAAGGATTTTTACTCAACGAACAAAAAACAAACGAGTTACAGGTGATAAAAATCATAACAGTCAACAATAGGGCTTATAAGGAAGTTCTACAGAATGAAACCCGTCAACCAGACGTGCAACCAACTCAAGTAGTCCAAAAACTACTTATCAAAAACTATGAAAAAATTGATATGCTAGTACAACAAATAAGTACTCTTAAAGGCGCTTATGACAAAGCTCTTAAAATGACTAATCTATGTAAAGGGACATGGAACATTAACGGCCTTGCGCCTAACAAAAGTGAAGTGGATTTAATCCTGAAGTGCCACAACATCGACATACTGTTAATATCAGAAACCCACTTTATCAGTAGAAGTGCAATTACGATACCTGGATATAAAATTTATACTTCGACTATCATTTATGCGTCGAACACAACACACTGATCTGTAAATGACACCACTACGGAATTCGTGGCAAATCTGCTGATCTCGTGCTTTCCTATTTATCAAACAGACAGCAAAAAGTAAATGTTAATAGGGCGACGTCCTCCAGGTCTCTAGTCAACATGGGCGTGCCCCAAGGTTCAATTCTCGGCCCTTTCCTTTTTCTTGTTTACATAAATGATCTCCCTTTTATGATGGCCAAATTATCGGATATAATTCTATTTGCTGATGATACTTCGCTAATTTTTTAAATAGATAGGCAAGATACGGATGTCTTAAATGTCAACGAAATTCTAATTGTTCTCTTAAAATGGTTCGCAGCTAACAATCTTTTACTGAATGCGAAAAAAACAAAATGTCTAAAGTTCTCTTTACCAAATGTACCACAACATGACCTAAACTTAAATCTTGACGGCAAAAATCTTGAAGTTATAACGGAAACTGTATTCTTAGGGATTACTATCGATTCAAAATTGCAGTGGGGCGCGCACATTAGAACTCTTTTGGGTAGGTTAAGTTCGGCTGCATATGCAGTAAGGAAAATAAGGTAGCTAACCGATGTAACTACAGCTAGGTTAGTATACTATGCTTATTTCCACAGTATTATGTCTTATGGCATTCTGCTGTGGGGATCAGCAGCAGACGTTGACTCAATTTTCATCCTACAAAAGAGGGCAATCCGCGCAATCTATAAAATGGGTCCTCGCGAGTCCCTGAGAGAGAAATTTAAAGTGATCGATATACTGACTCTACCTTCACTTTATATTTTGGAATGTATTTTGTATGTCCGTAAAAATCGAGGGCTTTTCAAAACTAGAAGCGACTTCCATAATTTAAATACACGCAGTAAGCACGAAATTGTAATACCCAAATTCAGATTAACGAAAACTAGCAAGTCTTTTCTTATAAACAGTATACGCTTCTTTCCTTATCTTCCAGAGACATCCTAATTTTGTCATAAATCCTGTGGACTTGTTCTGTCGTAGCGTGTTTCTGCCGAAAACCAAATTGGTGGTCAGGTATGAGAGACCTTTGGCATAATTGTCGCATCATTCTATTTAACAAAAGCTTTCAAATAGCTTAGATGTTACGGGGAGTAAACTGATGGGTCTATATGACGATATCACATGCTCTGGTTTGCCATGTTTATGGATCATCACTATTTGAGAAACTTTCCATAATTCTGGAAAGTATTTGGTTCGTAGTATACTATTGTAGAGTGCCATTAGGAATACAGTACCTTTCTTCGGTAGTTGGATTAGCACTTCCTTAGTGATAAATTCAAAGCCTGCAGCTTTTTTGCTATCAAGTTTAATTATATGAGTGTCGTCAAAACCGGGCTCTGCCTCGTTTGGTGTGAAGACTTTCTGCTTGCTAGTTCTCGCCCATAGACCATCATCCAATTTTATTGGTGCGTTTGCACATTGGGGCCGATTCATGCAACTGGTAGCCTTCCAAAGAGAATAATCAGTAGCTTTAGTGGCTTTCAGAGACTCCAATTGAGCTTTTATAGTTGAATTCTCAGCATCGACAAAAGCGTTCTTAAGGTCTACAATCACCTTGTTCAGAGCAGTCTTGTCCTCTCGAGCCCTAGACGTCTGCCAGACTCCTCGCAATCGTCGCTGTTCCTAGATCTTCATTCTTATTTGCTCGGGAATAGTAGGGTGAGAACGTGACTTCATATTTGAAGTTCAAAGTGCCCCTTAATGGCCTGGTTGAAATAAATAACTTTTGTATTAGGAACTTCATGGGACTTGACAATGAATATCTACCTCTCAGCCCCTTTTCACACGTCCCGGTTTTCGGGTAGCCGGTGCCGGGTAACCGGCGGCGAAGTGTATAGGCATGTATGTTAGCTTTCACACGTACCGGCGTACAGGGCTATACATTAGCCACCGGTTACCCGGCACCGGCTACCCGGCAACCGGAGCGTGTGAAAAGGGACCTACATCGCACCTACATACGTACTGGCACGTAATAAAATCTCCATACTTATCAACGTCAACCTAATTTTTAGGAACAGCTGACGTTGTCTGAACAGCACTTGTAGTATCTCTAAGTAGTCTGTGACTTGTATCAAAATGTTGATTAAAAAACATTTAAGTTTTGTAAATGTAGCGAGACAAGCTCGGCAGTTGTCGCTCCATGCGCCGCTGTACGGTAAAAGGTGGTACCCCGACGAGACTTATCTCAAACAATTCGCCGGTTCAGTGATGTACCCCACACCGGAGACCGACAAGTATTTCAGAATTATCTATGGTGCAAAACTATTCCCCGTTGAACGCAGGCTTCAGAACATGTTCATTAATTTCGGACCTCAACATCCTGCTGCTCACGGCGTTCTTCGTCTAATACTGGAACTGGATGGCGAAACCGTTGTCAGAGCGGACCCTCACGTAGGTTTCCTGCACAGAGCCACCGAGAAACTGATGGAACACAAGCATTATAATCAGAGTTTGCCCTTCATGGATCGACTTGATTACGTCTCGACGTTGGCAAACGAGCAAGCTTTCTGTATTGCTGTTGAAAAGCTTCTCAACATAGAAGTGCCGCCGAGGGCTAAAGCAATTCGAATTCTATGCGCCGAATTGAGTCGTCTAGCAAATCATTTGCTGAATGTTTCGGGCACATTACTCGATGCTGGTGGCATAACGCCTTTCTTTTGGATGTGTGAGGAACGAGAGAAACTTTATGAAATGTTCGAGAGAATTTGTGGTGCTAGAGTACACTGCTGCTATCTACGTCCCGGCGGGGTGTCCCAGGATATACCCATTGGTTATCTCGACGACATTTATGAATTATGTAGTAAAATGGAAATGCGTTTTGATGAAACTGATGATATTGCAACCGGGAACCGATTGTTCTATGCTAGGTGTGCCGGTCTTGGCGTTATTAGTGCGCACGATGCGATGTCTCTCGGCTTCACGGGGGCGATGATCCGCGGCAGTGGAGTCAAGTGGGATATTCGGATCAACCATCCGTATGATGGGTATGACCTGTACGATTTTGATGGCGTTGTTGGAACATTCGGTGATATCTATGACCGATACCTGATACGTTACGAAGAAATGCGTCAATCTTTACGTATTATCAATCAAGTACTTGATACGATGCCTGAAGGAGAATATAAAACGGACGATTCTAAAGTTAGTATGCCTTCCAGAAAGGAAATGAAGACTTCAATGGAATCCCTAATTCATCATTTTAAGTTGTGCAGTGAGGGTTATCCTGTGCCGCCTGGATTTACATACACTGCGACGGAATGTCCAAAAGGCGAGATGGGCGTCTACATGGTAGCCGACGGAACGTCCATTCCGTACCGCGTGCATCTGCGTCCGTGTTCATTTAACCACATACTGGGGGTTTCTGTTCTTGGCCCGCAGTTAATGCTTTCTGATATTACTGTGCTTATGGCATCTATCGATGTTGTTTTTGGAGACGTCGATCGATAATTTATTGATTGGTTATGTTTATTTACACTTTCGACACATATATGCTTATAAACGAAGATGTAATTTACCTATAATATTGTTGATATAATTATTATTTAAAATCAAATAAAATATATTTATATTATTATATATAAAAATTAATCCCTTTTTCCCTTGGTTACGGCATCACGCGTGAACGGCTGAACCGATTCCACTAATTATTTAGGTAGGATAGGGAAGGTAGGGTAGTGTAGTGTAGTTAGGGTAGATGAATGTTTGGTTTTTTTATGGCAAAACAAAGTTTGCCGGGTCAGCTAGTATTATTATATTAATGTTATTTAATATAGGTACGGGGTGTCACAAATAAAGTAATTATTTTTCATAATTAATTAATAATTTTTAGGGTTCCGTATCTCAAAAGATAAAAAGGAACCCTTATCAGATCACTCTCTTGTCCGTCTGTCCGTCTGTCTGACCGTGTGTCACCATCGATTTTCTCAAGAACCGGTGGACCTAGCAAGTTTATTTATACCAAATAATGAGGTCCAATAAGTGTATAAAAATCAAGGTCCTGAGACAACACGATAAAAAGATTTGGGCAAATTTAGATTTTCGCGAATTTAACTTAATTTTCAACTATTTTTATTTTTCGGAATTTTCCCTTGTGCTGTAAGATCTTGCTTTTAAACAAAGTTGTCAATTCTAGGTCCACCGGAAGTAGCCTATAGGTTTTGGGTCAAAAACCTATAGGTTACTTAAATGATAAATGATTTTATTTCTGTAAGTTGGTTTGTACAAACACTTTTACATGTCGAACATATTTTTAAAACTAGATGAGGTCGGCGTTTCCTATCTGACTACTCTGAGAAGAAAGGCCGAAATAAACTCAGAGGTCACAGTCTCTTTTAAAGTCCAGACAAAATCTTGATTAGATCATGTGAAGACCATGTAGACTGATGTCTGAAATGGTCTTTTGAGGAAAGAACCAGCCAGATTGAGTGGATCTGTCCAGTCAGTGCACGCATTTGTCAATAACCGAGCAGCTCAACTCAGAATTTAAGGAGCTCAACGATTCGACGAACAATACCAAAGGAAGGACATTCGGGTAGGCCGCATAAACTACTCAAACTGCCAGACCATGATTAAAAACTAAGATAAATTTAAATAAAAAAAATAAATAAAAAAATGTCCACATAGTCTTCACATTCACAATAATTAAAATAAAATAATATAATACTTTAAAAAGTAAATATTCTTGTCATTGCAAGAAAGCATAGTGCAAAATATAATAAAAAAACAAAATTAATTGGAGCAGCTCAATCCCAAGCCTTTTTGTCCTCAATGTAATCTTTTGTTGTATAAAACGCATTCTGGCACAACTTACGTTTAATGAAAGATTTGTATTTATTAAGACTTAGATCTTGTACGTGGCTTGAAAGCTTATTATAAAAGCGTACACATTGACATCTAAACGAGCCACCTATTTTCTTGAGCCTTGTTGTAGGTACTACAAATTTGTGTTTGTTCCTAGTATTTATGTTATGGATATCACTGTATTTTTTAAACAATTTTATATTTTTATGGGCATATAAAAGATTTTCATAAATATACTGAGAAGGCACAGTCATTACATTAATCTCCTTAAATTTCTCTCTGAGATAGTGTCTCGGGCTTAATTTATAAATTGATCGAACAGCTCTTTTCTGCAAAACAAAGATAGTCTGGATGTCGGCGGCATTTCCCCACGGAACCCTTCGTGCGCGAGTCCGACATGGACTTGGCCGGTTTTTTGTCCTCGGCTATCGCCCTGTTTTGTAATGTTTTTTTGCCCATCCTGTATATTTGTTTTAGATACTTAAGACAATTCTCAAAAAAATATTATATCTCTATCTCACATATAAATTTTGATAGCTGACGACAAATTTGTATGGAAATCTTTATAAAAGAAGATAAAAGATGTTGCTCTTTACGACACATGCCATACAATTACCGGCTGCCTCAAACCAATCCCGGTCAGCGCACTATACCCCTCAGCCGAGATAGCACCGTCACACGTCCGAAGGGAAGTTGCGAGTGCAGTTGAGAAACAAAAGCAGGAGAGTGACACCAAACACCCACTATTCGGTGCACAACTACCGAAGACGAAAACGGATTACTGAAAACGGTGGTTCGTGTCAGGAGACCCGGCTGATTGTGGCAGAATTACTTTGCCCCACCAATAAATTATTTACCTCCAAGCGAGCATCTTCCCGCAGGATCTAACCTTCCGTGGTCTACATAGAATTCCCTGAACCGCCTCAGAAACCAGGTAAGAAGGTGTAACTCCAACCTCGCAAAATGGGGATACCCTTTTGGGTTATGCGGAACAGGTGTAAAATCCCGCAAACCTCCATTGAAAAGGATCCTCCGACTAGACGGGTGTTGCCTGGTTGCTGTCTGCCCAACGGTTATTGTCGGACTGTTGTATGTATTCAAATCGCGCCGAAAACTTTGCTTTCGCGATGCAGGATTTGTGTGACGTCATGTCATTCGTTTGTAAGTGGCCGCGTTGGTGCTGCTACATCACTCGCCTCCGGAGATTGGAGGTCGATAGCAGGTTGAGTCGTCCGTACATCTTGTGATGCGTGCCTGTCTGTGAGTCGGAACCAGAAGTCACAGAGTTCGCGGTGAGTCGGGGTGAGTCGGGGTGATGATATCCCAGTGAGTCGGGATAGTGCTGCTGGTTCCAGTGGGTGGAAGCGGTGATGATGTAGATTGAGAGTGATGACCAGGAATGCGCGTCTGCTGCATGCTGGTAGTCAAGATACCTCCGTAGATGCCGTGGGTACTGGCTGGCTGTGTGACTCGCTGCTCGAAAGCTTGAGGAAGTGATGATCACGATGAAGTGCACGAAGGCTGCGCTGACGTTCATGTTAGAGGGACACCAGTTTAGAGGTATGCGGAACAGGGTGTAAAGATCCACAAACGTCCATAGAAAAGGGAGGATCGACCGACCAGACAGGTGTTGTGTCTGGTCCGGACAACTGCCCAACGGTTATTGTCGGACCGTTGTATGTATTTAAATCGCGCCGATAACTTTGCTTTCACGATGCAAGATTTGTGTGACGTCATGTCATTACTTCGTAAGTGGCGGCGTTGGTGCCGCTACAACCTCGATGGAACAACGGCAAGGTGTGCATGTGGTGCTGAGTCGCAAACCATGCTCCACCTCCTGTCCTGTCCTCTGTGCTTCAAAATATGCAACCAGGGTGATGTATGTGCTGCCACAGATATCGTAGAGGTGGCAAAAATTTGGGCCAAACAAATTTGAAAGACTGTCGTGCTAGCTATAAGAAGATAAATCTTACTAATTTTCCGTTTTACAATGTTTAATTAGAGTAATAAGGGACAGAGATGACCAAATATGTTTAATTTGAAAAACAATATATCACGGGAATTTAACGCGATGAAATTTCGATTGTTTATTTACCTATTTCACCCGACGTTTCCGCCGTGTTGCAACGACCGTGGTCCCGGGTAGACTGGTGTCTCGGTGTACTGGCTCCGTTGGGTCAGAAAATTCTTCTTCTACCCTCACAATTCTACACACAACACTAACCGTGTCCTTATTCTGTAAGTTCGCCGATTGCACAAAACGAGGTAATGTTTTTTGAATCACCGGATCCCACGCCGCGGATAATTTGTAACCATCGTCCACAAGTCCTCTCCACGGAACGCCACAAATTAATACAATACTTTCAATATACCCTCTTCGTAAATCAATCTGTAAACGAACTGTTTCTAAATGGCTGAAAACTCTTGATTATCATGCAACTGAAGGGCTGCTTATTCCTATCCGTTAACCCTCAACTCTACCCCCATTTACACCCTCAAACACTCGTATACCTACTCTTACCCACACGTACTCTCACTCACTCACATACACACACTCACATACTCACACTCACATACACACACTCACATACACCAACTTACATACACTCACTCACATACACCTGTACTCATACATATAACTCATATTATATCCATTCTAGAATCAGCATTTTTGTTAATGTCAAAAATCATGCATTGTAAACCTTATTATTATCACACACTTAGTTCATACTTGATCTATTACATACAAAGCCTAACTGTAAGATGGGGAGCCTGGTGATCCGTAACACAGGTATTCAATACCTTTTTCGGGCACCAGTCTCTCACAAATGTTTTCATTTTTATTTTTGCATTAGTTTAATTAGTACCTGCAACATTTGTGATGAGAAAATGAATTTTAATATTATTATTATTCCATTTATTCATGATATATACATATTTTTACATTTTTAAATATTATTCTATAAAAAATAAAATAAAAAACATTTAAAAATACAAAAATAGTAGCCCACCGGTATCGGGAACAGGGTCCAAGCTACCGGTGGTCAGGGCTCCTGAGAGAGGAACCTCCTAACGATACGCGCCGTGTCCAGGAGTACCGCTTTCTGGATCAAGCCCTTGATCCAGCTGCCCAACGAGAGCCTCCTCAGATGTTTGTCGAGGCTTTTGGCTATTATGCCATTGGCCGTAACGACTATCGGCACAATGATCGCTGTATTCACGTCCCACATGTCGACAACCTCGCGAGCCAGATCAAGATACTTGCTTTTCTTATCTCTCTCAGCCTTCACGAGGTTCTCGTCATGTGGGACCGCTATATCAACAATCATTGCGCGACGCTCTAATCGGTCTATCACCACTATGTCAGGCTTATTGGCAACAATAGTCCTGTCAGTGATGATAGACCGATCCCAATACAACGTGACATTGCCATTTTCGAGAACTGGGTCGGGCACATACTTATAATAAGGCACTTCCGACTCCACAAGATTGTATTTAAGAGCAAGTTGCTGATGGATAATCCTGGCTACAAGGTTGTGTCTATGCAAATAGTCTCCGTTAGCCAGACTAGAACAACTGGAGATAATGTGACGGATTGATTCACCCGGCCGGTGACATGCCCGACAGATGTCAACCGTGCCGTCCTTCACAATGTATTTCCGGTAGTTGTTCGTCATCATAACTTCGTCCATAATCGCAAAGACAAAACCTTCGGTTTCCCCGAAAAGGTCACCAAATCGCAGCCAGGCCACGGACGCTAAAAGATCTACATCGGGCCCATGTAGGACCCGGTAGAAGCGTCCGTGAAGCTCCTTGCTCTGCCATACCTCCCTGCGGTCATTAGTATCTAATACTATTAATTGGTTTGCGCTAGTTCCCGTTAGCCAAGGAGAGCGGGGTAAGGCCCTTGTCCACCGCTACCACATCTCGATGCATACCCACGTCAGCGGCCTGGAAGTATTCCCTAAGACTGCATACCTCGCGGTTGTGTAGGGTCTTAGCATTTAAAAAGCCACGACCCCCGCACTTCCGAGGGATATACAGTCTCATAACCGATGAACGTGGGTGATGCATACGATTTGCGGTAAGCAGCGTGCGGACCCTCCTATCCAGGGCATCAAGTTCAGTCTGAGTCCATTTGAGTATGCCGAAAGAATACATCAATACCGGCATGACCCAGCCGTTGAAGGCGCGCACCTTGTTACCGCCCGATAAAATACTATTTAGTACTCTTTTCAGGCGGCCAAAGAAGCGCTCCTTCAACGACTGTTTCACGTCAGTAGCATTGATGCCTAGTGCTTCCGACATACCCAAATACTTGTAAGTTTCGGTTGAGGAAAGGGATCGAAGGTGTATGGAATCCGAGAGTTGTATTCCCACGGACTCCATAATCTCCCCTCGCTTTACATGCATGACTGCACATTTGTCCACACCAAATTCCATACGGATGGCGTCACTGAAGGTTTCTGTTACCTTCAGTAGCTTCATCAGTTGCAAGTTATTAAAAAGTTAGTTAGTTGTTAAGTGTTATTATATGTGTAGTGGTGGCTTGCTGTACGCTTTGGTGCAAACTGTAAGTACAGCAAGTAATTGTTATAAAAATAAATAAATAATAAGTTGTTGGGGGCAAAGAGCTTCAGATCATCCATGTAAAGGAGGTGTGATATGACCTGACCACCTCTCCTCAACCGATAGCCCAGACCTGAACCCTCCAGCAGTGTAATGAGGTTCAGGGCTAAACAAAACCACAGAGGACTCAGACTGTCGCCCTGAAATATGCCGCGCTCGATCCTTATAGGTTCGCTGTTTTCCTGAATCTGTCGACATCCTGGATAGTGAAGGACCGTCCTCCACTGCCCCATACATGACGTCAGGAAGGCGCGCAGAGTTGCATCAATTTTATACAACTCCAGCACCCTCATGAGCCATGTATGTGGCACTGAGTCATAGGCCTTCTTGTAATCTATCCAACATGTCACCAGATCCTTGCGGGAACGGTGAACCTGTTGGCTAATGGCAATGTCTATGAGGAGCAGCTCCTTAGTACCGCGGGACCCGTTCCTACATCCATTCTGAGAAGCAGACATGATGGCGTTATTGTCAATATGTTGATTAATTTTCGCTCTCAGAATGGATGTAAGAACTTTATAGACCGTCGGTAAGCACGTTATCGGTCTATAATTTTTAGGATCCGCAGTACTACCTGATTTGTGGAGCAGGTGGGTTATTCCTGTCGTTAGGAACTGGGGCAGCGATCCTGACTCTAAGGTAGACTGGAACTGAGTTGCCAAACGAGCGTGCGACCTTTGGAACCATTTAATCCAAAAGTTATGCAGTCCGTCCGGCCCTGGAGATTTCCAGTTAGACAACGGACGGACTGCACGAGCCACATCTTGGGGGCTGATGGTAATTGCCCCCATTTGTGGTATCGGATCGCACGCTCGTTCGACCTCCCGAGTCCAGTCACCCTCGGTGTGACTGACAGGCACCGACCAGATATCGCGCCAAAAGGAACACATGGCGTCATTATCCGGTAGGCGCATATCAGTCACACCTTGGTTGGGTTGCTCCCAAGCCCTATAAACCCACCTTTCATTGCTCTGGAATGTGCGATTCTGAGTGTATCGCTCCACTCGCCGCTTGTACCGACGAATACGGTTTGCCCATACATAGATCTTCTGCTTCAGGAAGTCGATACGCTCTGTGACGCGGGACATATAATTTCGAAAACTGATATCAGTCCCTGAGAACGCCCGCCTCACAAAGCGCATCACTGTAGGGCGAGTGTTGCCCTCCCTGAAGCAGATAAGCTTGCCGATGAGTGCTCTATCCTCACCGATACGACGCTCAATCCTGCACTGCCAAGCTGGTATAGCTGGTCGTGTAGCTCTGTCAGTTTTGGGAAACTTGACGTTAGCTACACGACATGCTGCTGCAGCCGCAGAGTACAAGATCGAGTGGGTGTCAGCAAGGTCTTTGCTGCTATCAAAAACATTTGATAGTTGCAAATCTAGGGCACACACCAGCGCCCTATTTTTCTTATGCATGGGCAAACGAGGTAGTCGAGGTCTAAGCTCAGACGGTGTGGAGCGATACTCGCTGAATGCACACTCCAAAGCGCTCCTCAAACGTGCATTGCATTGGGTACTCATAGATATAGCCCCGTCGTCGTCATCCTCGCCAACATGGTCGGGTCGCGGTGAAACACTGGGTTGCAGTTGCACCGCGGCCGGTGGCAAGGCAGGCGAGACACGGCTACTCTGTGATTCCTCACGCAGTCTATCAAGTACGGCGTCATCCAGCATACGGTTACGTCGGATGACCCGCACCTGATCCGATAGACGTTGGCCCGAAACGTTGACTGCTGTCTCAAGCACCTGAAACAGAGATAGCATCCGACCACGGTACGCAATCGGGTTAATTCCCCCCTCTGTAGCCCCAAAGTATGCGCGCATAACGTTTTCATTGTTCGATTGCGTCCATCGCATGCGCTGCACACTTCCACCGGGAGAGGGGACCCTGTCAGAGGCCGATGGGCCTCGAGATCCCTGGCTGTCCGGCGGCCGGCGTCCTCACCGTCGACGCGCAGGTGGTGGTGTCGTCGGCGGAGAGAAGTATTCGTCGCTCGAGCTCGACGCAACTGCAGCGTCCGGGATCGCTTGACTTACGATTGTAGATGGTCCCGGCGGCTGCGAGGCGGAGCTGAGCGACGAACCCGAAGATATTGGGCGTGTGTTCTTGTCACGGGCCTGGCTTCGTGTGAACATATTTTCATTCTCTCAGCTTGTCATATAATTTTTCATGTTGATTTTGTCGGGTTATATTGTAACTATTGTAGTTTTACATTATCTTTTTTTTGTCTTTGTTTTAGTGTGTTTAGTCATTTTTCTATTGCATTATTTATTAATATTGTATTAGTTTAAATTGGAAAATTGAGAGAGAAAATTTTATGTGTCACCTTGACACGTCAGGCCACAGATTATATTATTATTATTATTACTTCTATTCAAGAATTGTGGGTGAAGCGATTGAAATTAAAAAACATAAAACGTTCAATCGAAATGACGGTTACAAATTATCCGCGGCGTGGAATCCGGTGATTCAAAAAACATTACCTCGTTTTGTGCAATCGGCGAACTTACAGAATAAAGACACGGATAGTGTTGTGTGTAGAATTGTGAGGGTAGAACAAGAATTTTCTGCCCCAACGGAGCCAGTACACCGAGACAGCAGTCTACCCGGGACCACGGTCGTTGCAACACGGCCGAAACGTCGGGTGAAATAGGTAAATAAACAATCGAAATTTCATCGCGTTAAATTCCCGTGATATATTGTTTTTCAATTATGAAAGCGGAAGTTTTAAAGTTAATATGTTTAATTTCTCACTAAAAACTACTATTAGACTGATTAATAATTATAAATCTTGTTTGATTTGAAACATACTTTAAAAGTTACCAGTATTGGAACTCAGTTCCGGAATTGAGAACCTTGCGATATTGCATGCCCTAACTTCAACACGTCTACTCTCGCCAACGGCTCTCATAATAATGAAGCGGTGCGCACGATACTGTGTCTGTCTGTGTGGAGGAAAGTGGCAATAACTAAGTGAACGTGTGAGTGAGATAGATAAACTACACCCCTTCCTCATTAATTATTTTATTAAGAATCTATTTAGCATTCATTCACTTTGTAAGAATGAACAAACATTTTTTTTATTTTTACATGAGTCATATATTGTTTGTTATTCACGTGACAGATTCTTGTCTTTTGCCCTCCTATTTTATTTCTTTAATTTAATGAGACTAAATAAAGCTAGACAAAACCTCTGTTATCTGTAATTTCCCATAGTGCTCTACTTCTATAATTATTTTGTTATTACGTGGACATTAATTTGGGATAATTTTTTGTGATTGTAGTAATAGAAATACTTTGTTAGATTTTCTAGAATGGAAATTGAAAAAAAGTGTGAGTTCATGTATGTAAAAAGGCACGCATTTCGGAATTTCATAGTTTCGAAATATAGGACCCTATTTACATGTTTATTAATTTCGAAATTGACTTCCTTGAATTCGAAATTTCGAAACTGGTTTTAATTTTATTTTTATGTTATTTTTTTATACAATCGTGAAATTTAGTATCGACACCAAAAGATAGTACGTACGACGGCGTTAGGTACGGTATACATGTGATTTAAATACTCGTACTCACGCATAAAATTAATATAATCGGATTTAAGTTCAGTCTGACGACTAAGTTTCTTTTCAAGATGAGTCAAACGCGACAAAGTACTAATATAAGATTCCCCCAAAGATCGCTCGCCATCCTTTAAGAGGATAGGTACGACGTATCGTCCGTTAGGTTCACGATAGGTTAAATCAGTGTACATGCGTTCGCAGATATCATTCTCAGGGACAGTGATGTCCACGCGCGGTGGTTCCTCCACTTCCCAATTTTTTTTATTTGCTCATCTAATGTTAATGTGGTGGCCACTAAAGAGCACGCGGTGTTTAAAGGCACTGAGTACGCGTTTACTGTCCCGGTGAGAATCCACCCGAAAACGCTACGCAAAGCGGTAGGTAAACCGGGCCCCAGATTGATACGTTGACCGTCATAGATATCGGGGAATAACTCCGCGCCTATTAATAAATCGATTTTCGCGGGTACATCGTAGTCGCGGTCAGCTAACACTAAATGGTTGCAACATTCTCGAACGAGTGATGGTACTTTAACACTAGGTATTAGAGCAGTGATGTTATCTAATACGACTGGCTTTATATTAAAATGCGGAGCTTCACCGTGCACGGGCCGTATAGTGCAAAAAATGAGTCTGAATAAGAATTTAAAGCCAATTAGACCATTGTGCCAACGTGTGTGCCATGCTAAGGGTTTTTAAGTCAAGATTGGATAGGTTTTTTCTAGACATGCGTGCTTCACCGTCGACTACATCAACGCTTACTATCAAGTGAGATAGTGGTCAAGCACGAGCCTATTGACGAAAAAACTAACAACAAAGAAAAGCTTACCATGGTGTTAAATAACTAAAGAGTATTGAAAGAAGCTCTGCCGTTAAAGAAAATCAAGCGTTATAAGAATGATGGCCAGCGAGGGGCATTCCTTAACAAGGTTTATAATCGTTTGCTGGGCATTTCCATATTTTTTAGCTATTGGGGGAAACCTTCAAAAAGCCCCTGAACTTTTGAGGAAGAAATGCAGGAAGTGTGGCATTTTTACCTCAATAAAACCAAATCGATGATCACCATCAGCATTTATTAAAAGATCACATGTCGGGGAGACTGCGAGTCTCCCCTAAGCCTAGCTGTGCACGGCAGCACGTGATCACTGTGCCATTGTCTTTCCAGAGGACACCCGACGGACGGACTAAGTGCCCACTGTGAGTGCCCGAAATCCCGGAGTTCCACCAGCCTTAAATGATACAGGTAGGGTTTCGGCGTGCTAGGCGTCGAGGCGGTTGCCTCTACGATGCCTTCTTCTCCGAGTGGCATCGGCCCTCTCACGATACCACTCGGTGGCTATTGCCCTGTAGTTTTCTGCCTCCGCCAGCATATTCCTCACTAATACTGTGAGAGTCATGTCTCGCCCGATCCCGGCGACCAAGACCCACCACTCAAAGGCCCAAGAGGGCACTCTTCGAGCATGTGCTGTGCAGAATCCAAGTCGCCTCTACAATGATGGCTACTTGCCGTGGCCTCCCACCCAATCCTATTCAGGTACTCACCGAAGCAACCGTGCCCGATCAGTACCTGAATGCGCCTGTAGGAGATGCTCTCCATTCTTTTCAGCCAGCCATGTGCTATTAAATTGATAATTGACCGCTGTAGGCTGTAGATTTTAGCCCTGCAGCTTCCGATATTTGACAGTCTGTTTCTGCCTCTGACATTGGGCAGCAGTTTATGAAAAGCATTGGTGCTTTATGGACTACAAATACGGGGAAACAGGCGCTCGAAATGCTCTTCGAAGCTCCACCGTACAGAGAACAACCAAGATAGTGGACTTGTGCGTCTCCTATTGCCTCAAACGAGCTGGGTGACTCTTTGCTCCTCAATTTTATGAGGCGCTATAAGTAACGCCAGCTGGCGAATCAACACCGACCGAACGACTTTTGCCACTCCAAGCTCGGAAAGCTGTACGCCTGTACCTGTAGCCAAGTTGACAATCTACAATAGATAGTGCTAGTAGAAAACTAATCTATTTATGGGAATGATACATATGAACGTTAAGATTCGTGGTCAGACCAAACAAGGCTAGGGGGCTGGATGGTATAGTCGACGGTGTCCCAAACAGTGGAGTATTTGTAGTAGAAGTTTTGAGATAAAGAAAATTTACTTATAGGGAAAAATATTGCCACTTACACACGGTTGCTTGTAAGCGGCAATATTACTACAAATTTTACATTTTCAGTTTAGTTTAAGTATTATTCTGATTTTCCATTATATTTGGCTCTACAGTTTCGAAATTTCAAAACTGAGGAGCAATTTTGTAAGCTAATTTCGAAATTGAAAACGTAGGTACGAAATTGCATGCCCTAGTATGTACGCAAATCTCTAATTTAATAGAAATCACAATTCCTCCAATTTAATGGTTTTAACCTTCCCACCTTTCTCCTCTGTTTGAGAGGGAATGAAATAAAGAAAATACATTTATTTGTCACAAGCTACTAGAGCACACAATATAAAAAAAGATAAACAAAAAGAAAACTTAAAAGTAAATGGGCCTTAAGGTTAAACTAGTCAACGGCACGAACTATTTGGCGGCGGAGCTAAAATATTTTCTGTCTCATCCGACATCACGCACGAAAGAGATAGACGCTGTGATGAGCAGTAAGAAGCTAGTTTGCATACGTATACACACTCATAACGCTGTGTGACGCACACATGCGCAATTTCATTGAAGAGCGCCGATAGCGGTGTGTGTTTCACTTCATGTTATGACAACATAAACTCATAGATACAAATAGATGTGTGTAAGGCATAGCACGCACAGCGATTTTGATTCGCGCGAATTATTTTCCGCGCGAATTTTTTAGTACTATTTGAGCGCGATTTTTTTTCCGCAGTGCGTGCAGCTTCATACAATTCCATAGGCCACAGAACACGCGGAAAAAAATTCGCGCGAATAAAAATCGCAGTGCGTGTTAAGCCTAACGTAATTAGAAGGCACTCAATTTACTTGTTATTATGCACCCAAACTTACCCGCGACTTTGCCAACTTGACAATAAGATCTCTTGCGAAAATGTACATTTACGTAGGTATTGTTATTGTCAACAAGTAATTTTATTGATTTGACTTTTAAATTATTTTTGGCGGCGGCGACGACAGCGCAGCGGGTGCCGTTTGCGCGCTTATTGAACCTTATGCCCTTAGTTATAAGAATGAAGTGTTTGAGCGCCAAGTCGGTAGATTTTATGTTGGCAGAACGGTCAGCGGCTAGGACTGTAGGTATCGTACCAGCTCGTGCGGAAAGCTAGGCTCTATACGCATGGGTGTAGGTCATGTTTTTGTATTTTATTGCAGTTTGTGCAAATATTACAATGCATGTTAAATAGGTATTTACTTACCTTAGCTAGTTAGCTATAACCTATAGGCGACTCCCCGTAAGTAGGAGGTATTCATACCAGCCAGAGTCAGGATAACTGCTTTTTCGACAGCGCCAGTTTGATGTAAGACTTGTTTTCTAGGTAAGTAAGTATTTAGGTTCATCTTATAAAAAATAATGTTATTTTGTGAATTGTTTATTGATTGTTTGTTTACAATAGCGGTTTGAAATATTCTGTTTGTTATCACAATACAATAGATAAAACTTACACATTTTTAGCTTCATTCATTACCTACTTAGTAACTTAGTCGCGGGAAAGTAATCGGTATTTTGATACACTATGCGTTCAATGATTTTGAGCAATTTAATTTAAAGTTGTTTGGATAACAAACAACTTTTTTGCTGACTTTACCTAACTGGTTCGATTCGGCAGCTATGACGTCACAATATGGCGCGAGGGCCATCCTATTCTTTAGTTGAAATGCATAGTATTAGGCATCTAGGTAGGTATTAGGTACTACGTCATGTCACAAAGTAAACAGTAGCTTCGCTTCGGGTAGTCGAGCCAAGCTTGTGAGTGTCGGCACGCATAGCAGGTATACAAATAAAAAAATAATCATCAAAATCGGTTCACATTCAAAAAGTAGGTATTTAGGTAGGTACAACAAATTATAAAAAATACAGTCAAATTGAGAACCTCCTCCTTTTTGAAGTCGGTTAAAAAATAGCTTCCTTTTGTTTTTGTCCGCCGCGGAAGCCGAGCCGATATAACAGATAGGTACTTACATAATAATGAACTGACGCTCTAATTAGGCACGACTATCGAAAATCAAAACTACATAATCTAATTGGAATCTATATACATAATTCTATGTAAGTGAACAAATATATACAACAGAACTCTTCAATAAACAAAGGCAAATCTCTCGGGATTGCTGCAATCGCATATCTGTTTATTGTTTACGCCATTTCATAACATAACGTCAAGCCGTTAGGCTCTAAAGGGGTACGCAGATATGTACAGTTCACCCTGGTAGGTACACTCTCATTGCGGTTATGTTATTCAGGCATAAATTTAGGCATTATTGGCTCAGATTTTCTCTAATCTGAGATTATAGGTAAGTACCATATTGAACTTGCTCTTTATGTACACAACTAAAAATTGAAAAATATAAAACGAAGAAACAAAAACATCGACTTCCGAAATTGGAGTTATTTTTCACTATGTAGATTTTGTAGATTATGTATATTTGGAAGTCGGTAGTATTTTTTTGTAAAAAATACTTTCTAAATAAAGATGAAGATAGGTATACTATCCTAAAACTCCACTTGAAATAACATTTGACATGTTTCCAAATATTTTTACAGTCCGTTCAACGAATTTTGAGTTCTATGCCGTAAACGTAAGGATGACATAAAAAGCATAAACCTGTTACCAAAACCAAATGTTTACTACAGCTACCATTTGTCGTATCACCAACGCAATAGATGTCAAAATCGGTTGGACGGGCTGTAAAATGGGCGAATTTAAACGTCTAATGTTTTCGCAAAGTAGGTAATTTATAATTCTAAAATTTTATAAATCCGCGTGAAACATTAGAATTATAAGTCAGTGTTTAGGTATAAAAGTCATGTCAAGCGCCATCATGAATTGTACAAACTAAATTCAATAAAAGATTCAACTTAGAATCCAAAGTCCAACGCCAGGGTCAGTAAAATTTGGGACCAATTCAAAATAATCAAAACAAAACATAAAGGAATATCGGAATCCAAAGTTCAAGCCAGGTGCCAATGTTATAAAATATTATACGAATACGTTATCGTCGATAAATATCAGTTACATAGGTACACAGCACGCGCGTAATTACGGTGACGTATTATACAGACAGCAGCCGATTGAGGCCCTGCGCGCACGCGCCACCCCTCCGCCCCACTGACCGGGGAGGAAATTTGTAGCGAAATGGAAGATGATTCATAACAAAAACGAGCGCGAGAAATTTTATAAACAGACCTTTGGGAGTCTAGATTTCATGAAAAAACTACTGAATGTATCTGATCAAAATAAAATTATTTGGATTGTTGAATTACGAATCTATCCCTGTATGGAGGCCGTTTTTTAATTTTCCTTCTTCTTATGGTATTTATTTGCGCCCAAAGATACGTTAAAATTAGTGTTGAAATATGAAACTTTCGACGCTCATAACTTTCAAATATTTTATTTTTTTATATTTTCGGTTCCATACAGGGCTAGATAATGATGAGACAAATTGATATCTTTTTTTATTTTGAAAGTACATCGTCAAACAGTGGAGTAATCTCTAGACTACGTTTGTATGGAAGAATTTTTGACTTGTTTACCCTTAATCCACCACTTCGACAACGCACAACGCACGCAAACATGGCGCTGTGCGTTTAGATGAGTTGAACTATCTCGAGCACTTTATTATTGTCTAGCACAATGTGCCGCCGCTGACTTACTTTGTGTGTCTAGTCTAGTTAAAGTAGCACAAAACATGAACCTAAGCATTCTTGGCACGTTATAATGTAACATAGAATTAAGTACCTACTCTGAGAATATCAACCGGAAACCATCCCGACCCGACCGATCCCGACCAATCCCGACACACGACTTGATTGACAGCCCCTGTCAATAAAACGGTCAGTGTCAATGTCAAAACTAATGTCACATTGAAATTGACAAACAATTTGCCAGCCAGCTGCCTGCTGCAAACAAAGCTGATCTTTGTCTTTGTCAATCAATTCACTTTTGTTTGTCATTCAATAGTTCATATACAACCCAAACTGAAAATTGTTAAATAGTTCAAATAATAAAAAGTTTATATTAAAAGCAACCATGCTAAAGTTTCAAATAGTATCTTCAAGAACAGTGGAAGGTTTGGAGAATGAAAAGAAATTCGTTGCTTACATGGTACAAGCAAGACAAGCTACTGAATCCAGGGTGTTAGACCCAGACCCAGCCAACGTTGAGAGGAGATACACCCACTTTCTAGATCTGTACAACGGATTAAAAAAGGAATTTCCGGCTCTGTTAAACAGTATTTCATTTCCCAGAAAGGTAAACAAGTGACAATTTAAATTTCTTTGTTATTTTATGACTCATTATGTACCTACTTTAAATTAGTCTAGTAGGCGTATTAAGTAGTTACTAAATTAGTAAGTTTAGTTAGCCGTTTATAAAACACATGATTTTTCAATAGGATCTAAGTTAGGTCACTTCAATTAGCAACTTTGTTCAGCAAGTAGTTGCTAATATTGTGATGTCATTCTGCAATTTATGTAAATTACCAGCAGTTTGAAGACTTTTGTGGAGCATGAATTGCCATGGAGTGGTAAATATTGTAACACTTAGGTTTTCCAACACAATCAACACTTGTGTTAGAAAACATAAGTGTCTTCAGATAGAGTATTCTATATTGCGAACCGTTTCAAATGAAAATTCTTAAGACTAAATAGTAGTGTAGCATTAAGTTTGCACTCCACACATATCAGGGCCGTGCACGGGACGTGTACGGACCGTGCCCCGTCAGGGTCTCAAAAAAATATTGTTGTGTACATTTTATATGAACTCGTTCACACACCTGATATGTGTGGATAGACCTTCAGGCAGTATTTATTTCGAATTTCAGATTGTAATGGGTAACTTCGATCCAAATTTGATTTCCACGCGGTGTACCGCTTTTGAGTCACTATTAGACTTGATAGCGGGTGACTCACGGCTGCGGGACTCCCCGGCTGCTATCACATTCTTCCAGGACATCGAGCTAAATGAGGCAAAACAACTGATTAACGAGGACAAGTTTGATCAAGCACTGTCAGTTTTGGAGACCAGTTTTAAATTATTAAACAAGGTTAGTAGATTAAAATACTTTGTCCTTTTACTTATTTTTAAAGTCATTGATACCTACGTATGGTATTCATTTTCTTTGTTGGTAGATTCACCTTCAGCTGGTTGTTTACTATTGTCTATTTTCAGAGGTTAAAGATACAATTACCGTCATACTTTATCCTCATACTTTTAGGAAAAGAATGACTAAACTTTTCACTGAGACTAATAAAGTGAATTTCTTTTTAATAAAATCTTTTGTGCATTTGAAGACTTGGCACCATTGAATTGGTACAGAGTAACAGTATGCCTATTTAAGAGACCAATACTCTTTTTTGGGTTCTATATCATCCAATGACGGCGTCGCGAGTAGTCAGTAGCGAGCGGGAGGGCGTGTCAGACATTTACTGACTGAAACCCACCTGTGTTCCTTCAGTTGCTTGAGCCAGGGCCGCGGTAACTCTTTTTCAAATTTATCCGCGGCAGGCATCGGCCTTAGTGGACCCCGTCAAAAGAGACCAATCCTAGTATGTTACTGTAATATTTTAAGTGAAATGGCCTATTGCAATATTATAAATTAATATATTTAGGGTGTGGCATAAACAGTAAGATAACCCTTGAAGAGCAAATACGTCATGTATTAACATAAATAATAAATTATATTTACATGTGACACTGTTTGATGCTTTTTTGTATTTATTTACTTACTTGTCGGAGACTGACAAGATTGGGTATAAGTACATTATTTCATTCACATCATGTAAATTTGCTGAGCTGAACCCTTATTGGGTACACTCTCGACACTACATACGTATACTCTCCGACAGCGCCTCAGTCCTCAAATCCTTACGGAAAAAATATATTACATGAACAAATAACCGGATCTAGTCGTTACACGGTGACACTGCAATGGATAAAGGTACACAGCTGATCGTTGGGTAACGACGCGGCTGACGAGCTTGCGAGACGCGGATCCAGCACGACGGTCTATGGACCCGAACCTGTTGTACCCATCCACTTCAACCAAATACGCAGGTGGCTACAGGAATTCACCCAGGCACAAGCGGAAAACTGGTGGACCTCAGCACCAGGCTGTAGACAGTCCAAAGAGGCTCTGCCATCTTTGGACCAGAAGGCTTACCAGACGTTTGCTACGCCTGGACAGTAATGGCCTGCGCCTGATGACGGGGACCATCACGGGACACTGCTCACTTAACAAACACTTCCACACAATATGCATAACGGACAGTCCTCTATGCAGGGCATGCATGGAGACTGAGGAAACCGTTGCGCACGTTCTCTTTCAATGCACAGGGGTCACCCAGATAAGAACACAAACCCTCGGCAAAAAAAGGAACCCTTATGGATTCGTCATGTCTGTCTGTCCGTCCGTATGTCACAGCCACTTTTTCCGAAATTATAAGAACTATGCTGTTGAAACTTGGTAAGTAGATGTATTCTGTGAACCGCATTAAGATTTTCACGCAAAAATAGAAAAATACATTACATTTTGGGGTTTCCCCATACTTAGAACTGAAACGATTTTTTTTGTTTTCAGGAAACCCATACGTGTGGGTTATCTATGGATAGGTCTTCAAAAATGATAGTGAGGTTTCTAATATCATTTTTTTTAAACTGAATAGTTTGCGGGAGAGACACTTCCAAAGGGGTAAATATTTTTTGCGTCTTATCCTTGGCGGCATGTGTGCTTCTCCTCCGGTGACCACTCGAGCTGTGCGGACGTGGTTGCGGATGTGATTCGACAGGGAATGGAGTATTTCATTCCATTCGCCGACATTCCGCTCGGTTGTGACCGAGCGGAATCCCGACCTTGGTATAATTCAGAATGTGCCCACGTTGAGGCCCGAAAAGAGTCTGCCTACCAAGCGTGGACGGGGCCCGCGACCGCAAAGTTAGAGCGCGTAGGGTTCGCGCGAGGAAAAGAGCTTTTAATTCTGCCACCAAGTTATGCAAGCGGGTTTTGCGTCGGGCACGTTTTGACCATATTGGACGTATTGGGGCCAAGCTGGCATTGCACCCTCCGGGTAGTAAACAGTTTTAGTCCCTGTCTAAAGCGGTTGAATCGAATTTCTGTCGTCACACTTTACCTCCAATTGTGAAACCTGATGGGTCTCTGGCTCACTCTGCAAGTGAGAAAGCAAATTTATTTGCATCTCTGTTAGCTAGCAATTCACGTCTGGACGCTGTTGTTGTTGTGATACCAAGCTTCACAGCTTGGCTCATCGCCGCAAGGTTGTCTGCTTGTCCGTCTTCTACAGACTGTATTTCCGTGAGTGTGCTCAAGAACTCCACGACCTCATCCCACCAGCCCCCTTCTACCATCGGACATCTATTCGCACTGCAAGTTACCATCCTTACTTGTTTCCATTCCACCAATTCGCACCAAGCGCTTCCAAACATCCTTCATAATGAGCACAACGAATTAATGGAACTCACTACCTGCGTCTGTTTCCGAACGCATTCAACCCGAATCTCTTCAAAGTTAGAGTGAACAGGCTTCTTCTGGGTAAGCTCATTCCATCGTCGACTCTGTCTCTGTCAGTGTCACCTATGACTTAGACTAGAGTCCAGAGCAGACCCATCAAAAAAAGAAAATGGTCCTGCCCACTGTAACTTCTAAAATAAGTGAATCATAAAACTAAAAAATATATATGATGTACATTACCATGTAAACTTCCACCGAAAAATGGTTTGAACGAGATCTAGTAAGAAGTTTTTTTTTAATACGTCATAAGTCGTAAACCGCAATTTACCAAATACGGAACCCTTTGTGCGCAAGTCCGACTCGCACTTGGCCGGCTTTTTCTTTTTGTTTTCTGAATCTATTCATGTTAATTAAATATATACTAATTTTCTGATTGAAACTAAATAGGACATGCTATCGTTTTCCAGGTGTACACGGACCGATCCCGCGTGGTGCTGGGCGCACTATGCCGCATCGTGGCGTGCGCGGGCGCCAGTGACGGCACCCTGGCCGGGCCCGTGGAGCGCTGGGCGCAGCTGGCGCTCAAGCGCTACGAAGCCGTCAGCGACTCCGATCTGCTGCTCATTTACATACCACTCTTACATACATGCATTTCTATTTGGTAAGTATTTATTTTCGACCGAAATTGTCCCACTGCAGGGTCATACTTAAAAAGGTACAAATTCGAGCCGCTATCTTATTTTCATCATAAGAAAGAAAGAAAGAAAAAACGTTTATTTGCGCCAGGCACGACGCATACCATAAAAAAAACAAAGGAAAGCTTAAATACAAATACAAAGTATGCGTCACAACCACGAAAAACGGTCATCGCTCAGCATAATGCTGAGACTCTGCGCAAGACAGAGCCACATATCAAAACTACGATTAAAATGGGAACCTTTCTACAAAAATAAGGGAATTGCCCATGTTTTGGGTAACAAAGCCAGCCTACGTACCTAATTGAAACCTCTAGACAAGAGGAAGTAGCCGAGTTGCCAGTTTAGGGGTTTTTTTATCGGATACATTTCGGGGAGTGTGCGATGGAATTGCATGATCTAATTCCGCCTAGCCCGTTAAATCATCAGACTATCAGACGTACGGCGCCATCGGTACAAGGTGGACATCCCACCCATACGCACTAAACGTTTTGAGAATACTTTTATTATGCGTACAGCAGAATTCCCTGCCGGAGTCTGTGGTTCCCGATATCTACAATCTAGCTTTAAGTCAAGATTACTTCTAGGCAAGCATGCTTCACCGTCGACCACATCCTCTCTTACCATCAGATGAGATAGTGGTCAAGCGCGAGCCTACTTGTGACTTAGATTCTGGCTTCAGTAAGAAATAAGTTGTGCGCATTCAAAACTCTTTGTCAGTACATCACATAACACATTGATCTTCCAATATTGCGTAGGTATGATAAAAAAATTAGTGATTTGTGAGTTATCTTAAAATCAGTACGTGCTTATGTACATGCAAATATTATCATTACGACCTCGTGTAAAGTCAGTCAGCTGACAACATCAAGGCTCAGAGGGCCTTGATGTAGAAAACGATGACAGATACAAACAAAACACAGGAAGATTTCTTGTAAATAAACAACTGATAACAATACAATAGATATCATTGAACTGTTTAAGGATATACCTACCGCATTTTAAATACTAGTGGCTATCATAAGACTTAATTAGTTCTTATTTGTCATAAAACTGATATGGTAGATGTCCTCGGTACCAGGTAACAGATGACGTAACTAGGGTTGCCAGATCGGAAGACCAAAATATCTGGAGAAAATTTGAAAATGTCGGAGTTTTGAGGTTGTTATCGGGCGAAATAAACACCTATTAAAAATAAAAATGTAAAATAAAAAGTTTTTACAGTTTCATTTTATTTTTTAGATTAATAATATTGATGATACATAACTAATGTAGGTAAATACACTTTTTTTTTTGTTTGCCACATGTATTTGGCATTGGACTTTACTGAGTCCACCAATTTAGATCCTGTATTCCGAAAAGATTCGAAAGAAAATTCAAACAATTTCATTAAAAATTAAGTGACGTCAACACGACTACACCCCTATATTCGTGTTGACGTCACAGGTTCGAAGGAAACACTGATGATTACTTGCAGATTTTTATTCCAGGTAGGAAATATACAAGGTATTACAATTAGGCGTAGTACACACAGCCAAGTCCGCTTGGACGAAGGCGGGGTGCTTAGCCTTCTAAGCCAAAAATCCAACTGATAGGGATGTTCTACGTGACCTTTCCAAGTAGGACGAGGATCCGCAGATGCACCTTTTTGCTAGTTGGGAATTGCATTGACGAACGACAATAATCCGTCGAAGTCATTAAACGGGGGTAATTTTTAACACCGCGATTCAGGATTAAGACACCAATAAACAGCGACATCTAGTAGTACTACTGCGAACCACTTGCAATGCAGTCAATGAAGTTGACTAAGTGAGTCCTCTACTACTTACGTTCCTCAAAGGAATCGTAATCGATAGCAGTTTAAAGCTTTGAACGCAGGTGGCGCTAGTTGTAAGATACATTATACATTAATATTAAGGTTCATAGTAATTAGGTGTGTTACATAAGTTAATTACCAGCTCAGCATTTACCTAATTCAAAGGCCATACAATTTCTCTCATTGCTATTTTATATAAATTCTTTTGCAAACCAAACATCCTTTTCGACTTTCCAGTAAGCATTGCTGACAGGAAATTGATAACAGAAATTATCTGAAAGATAAAACTTTTTGAGAACTTGTTTGTCTGGATATTTTGAGTTTTGTCGGGAGTCTGGAGATCCTTTAAAATGTCGGGAGAATCCCTAACCCTGGACGTAACGTAAATAAACGAGGTCTTTGTCTGGAAATGGTTTGCAATAGGTCTATTTGTTGGGTCGAATTATAATATGATTGTGTGTAGTCTGCTTTTACTTGGATCATAGCCTAAATAATTAGGAATTAATAGAAATCTAGGATTAATTTACCAACTATCCAAAAAAAGGAGTGTATTGTTTCCTGTATTTTTTTTTGCATATCATCTATTTCGAGAAACCTTGCAATAGAATTCCTCATTGTCATTTCATGACAATGAGGAATTCTATCTAATCTTGGCCACCATTCAATCAACGCTTTAGTCTAACAGACTTAGGCCGAGTTCTCACCTCTAAATTATCTGACATTAAATGTGACATTTTTCTAAACTTTTCCCCACCAAAGGAATTTCTTCCTGTATCGTGGGTGCGTTTACAAACATGTAAACTCACATACACAACACCCAGAGCCGGAACAACTATCTGTAGGTCATACAAATATTTGTTCCGTGCGGGAATCGAACCCGCGACACGCAGCGCAGCAGTCAATCGTTCAACCACTGCGCCAACCGTGCGCCCAAAAATTGTCAAGCACGCTTTATCTGCTGTGATTGGTTGAATGAATTTTCAACAGCATATAACGCGTGTTTGACAATTTGTCACATTAATTCTGCGATAATGTAGAGGTGAGAAACTCGGCCTTACCAACCCACAATACCTATCACATAATAAAATACATATACTATTTTCATTTTCAGGGAGACTCTTGGCAGAGACAAGACAAAGCTGGTGGAAGAGTTGAACGACCTTCGTAAGCGTGGGATGAAGGTAGACTCCGTGCCAAGCCTCATGGAAGCTGTGGACGGCCTTGTCACCATCTAAAGAGATATGCGACCAACATTATTATGACTCCCTGTTTCTTGGAGTGACTATTGGAACGTTTGTATGTTGCAATATTTTTAGACCAAAAGGATCTTCATCCTTTAGTAATTTTGAGCCGTGGTTTACTTGAGTAGTTATATTGTATTCAAGTGGTATGTCTAATGTTTGGAAGCGGTTTCAAAGTCTACAATTAACCAGTGTTAAAAAGAGATGGCGCTGTACATCCTGTAAAATTCCACCTTTCACGATCTATTACGATTGTATAATTATTATCAGGTAAGCAATTTCCAAGTGCCTCCAAATGTCTCCACGTACCATGTATGTAATATTGGGGACCTCGTATGTGATATACGGCGTACTTGCACGACTCTGAACGACTTGACAATCATTGTAAAACCACGCTTCATACTCAGGCTCCATTCGATTGTAGTTCAACCCCGACCTAACAGATGGCGTCACTTACTAAAAAGTCAAATAATTGAAGGGCATTAAAATATTATTATTTCGATGAATCTGTGTTATTCTATGTATATCTGGGATGGCGAATCATATTACACGTATGTGCCAATTTTTTTAATATTTTGTTTAATGTTATTGTGATCATGACATGCTAAAAAGGCTCTTAGCGTATTTATTTTCAATAATCTTTTTTGATTTGTATGTTATTTTTTTAAAGAAATCTATATTTCCTTTTATAGGAAATTGATCACTGTTAGTGATATTTTTTTACGTCGCTGTTGTATGTACAATCAGCAATGAAAATCGGTTAACGCATTTAGACTACATTGATAAAAAAAAAATCTGATTGTTCGGTTTCCTGCATTACTAAGTCAACAATATAATATGCAGTCAAATCACATATATGCTCTCGTTACCGACCTTATATTTTTCACTGAAAAATTTACTATTGACTAACTGATTTTCCTTGCTGTCTGTATCTCAGTGAATGCTATGGCCACAACTTTTTGTGCCACTGGTTCGTCATTTCTAAGATGTATATTAGTAAGCTTTTCATTTTGTATACTTTTAGCGATTTCTGTATATTTGTTGTTTTAATTGTATACGCGTTAACTATATTGTATTGGCTTGTATCTCATTAGATTTTAAGTAAAGTTATTTGTTTGAATCATTTGTCTATTTATATTATAAAGGTTAAAAAAGGAAATAAATTATTAGAGATTTTGTTAGGTATATGTAAAACATATTAGTTAAGGAAAGAAACAATTGGATTGTGCCTCTGCTTTACTGCGATAAGTGCCAGAATAAGAATTTCTTCCTAAAAAGTTTTCGATGGGAAACAAAGTGAACTTTTTACGTGTGTATTAGAATTTTCTATAATCAATTTTGGCATATCAACAAAAAATCATGTACTTATACATTTTATCAATTTTCAGTGCTTGATATTAATAATCTCTTGTTCATTCTTATGAATTATGAACATACTGGTCAATTTCACTAAAGCAGCGGTTCTCAAACTTTTTTAGCAACGGAACCCTTTTGAAAACCTAAATATTTGGCGGACGCCTTAAATACCTACGTTTGTTGCCTAAAATAATAAAAATAAGCGTATGTTTACTAATTCCTTATTAGTAATCAAATAATCATGTCTTATTAATTACTTATATCTAACTAAGCTAATAAGAGGTATGGAACTGTTTTCAAATTTTCATACATTGTTTTATATCAGGCTTGATAGAAGAGAGTTGAAGTCTCATATCGGTCTAGGTTCGGCTTAAAAAATTGTATAATTTTAGTGACTGTCGTATAGTAACAACATTTTCTCTGCAACCTTATTTTTCTTTGGTATATATCTTTTAATTATGACCAGTATTTTCGAGGAGCCCCTACAGAGGCTACACGGATCCCCAGGGTTCCGCGGAGCACACTTTGAGAACCGCTGCACTAAAGTATCACAAAATTTAGAGCTTTAAATCGATTTTAAGCTTTTCCAAAGCTCTGATAATGCTTCAAATATTACCAATTATGTAAACATTTTATTATATGTAAGCTTTAATTTATGTAAAATGATATTAATCTAGTCGTACTCACAAAATATACCTGAAGAACTTCGTAATAATAACCGCGACTTCTATGAAATACCTTTATAACAGGGGAGTGACCATAAGCTCTTAGAGCAAGGTTATTTTAAGTGTGCCTAAGGGACAGATGTTTATGACTTGTACATCTTGTACACTTGTACATCTGTCCCTTTTTCACAGTCGAACTATTATAGTTTTGACACGTCATGGTACGGGGGCTGCACTGTAATTTTTAAAGTCAATTACGTATTGTAGCAATTAATAAACATTTTACAATTAATATTTCAATGTGCTTGGCCTGGTAATTTACTCGAGATTTGACATAATATTTATTTTAAAATATAGCTCCATTTTTATATACTAATCAATCAATGATATTCAAATAAACAGATACGTTATACACTCACAAAACAATTGAAAAAAGCGTTCCGCACACACACTTTTCATTCATCTGACATTTCACTACAAGTCGAAAGACCAAACCAACAAGAAAAGTGTTTTCACTTGCGTGTGAATGTAAACAAACATTATTCTGACCACCAATGTTGTTATCTTTTTCTAACTTCCAAATATCAGAATATTAGGAAAAAAAAATGAAATAAATTAGTAAATTGAGGCGTATTGCGTACTTACATATGGTATGAGATCCCTTCTGTTTTATGTACTTTGGTTCATAATTGGTACAATTTCTAAATACACACGATGGATTTTTTTTATTTTGTTTTGGTTTCAATAAAGCCTATCGCTCTTCGCCATGCGTGACATAAACTAAAGACTAAAGCTCACAATTGTGACCTATTCGAGTCTTCACAATGCGCGCGCACATAACATATCTGTTTATTTGAATATCATTGTAATCAATATAAAAAATAAGCTTAATATTCTAGGCAATTTACATAAATAGTTTTTAGTAAGTATAATATCCATCAGCGGAGGGTGTAACTCGAATTGTAACTATTTAGTATCTTTTATATTAATAATAATATTATATAATCTGTATCTAATCAGTTGGTTTGAGCGGCTAGGCGTTTTCTATGATATTATTGTTTATAATATTGCTAATGTTAAGACGACTGATATTTTATACATTTGTAGCCATCGTAGGAAATAAAAATTATATACATACTTATTTCTCGTTGTGGTTTTTATTTATATTGTAACTTCCTCCAGTTAATAAACTCACTTATTGAAGTTGCTGACTGGCTATATGCATCAGCAGCAGAATGAGCTTTATTCATAATTCAAGTCAAGGGTGGACCCAGGATTTTTTCAAGTACCTATTACAAAAGGAGGAGGGGCACAAGGGGCGGAGGGGCATATATACTTGAAGTTTATTTCTACAAGTTCAAAGTATGTACAGGAAGGTTTATGAAAGACAAGAGCATCACTCATGTTCTTTCTGTTATTTTATTAATATATTTTAACAACTGATAATTTGATTTGCTTCTAAGTATGTACTGTGATGGAATCTTCACAGTACACAAAATACCGACTACGCGTGCGCGTGGGTAACGTCGGTTTCAATGTTACCATCAGCCGTCAGCATCGCTCCGAGATATTAGAACTGAGATACCTTTGGAAGTGGATCTCCTTCGATATAAATCGGGTTGGTTATGGTGGTATCACCACCAAAGTTGCATTACCGATGATCGGTCTTGCTTCTGCTAATACGGAGTCCATTGTTTTCCAGGGCACGCCTCCATTGCTCGAGAGACATTTGCAGTTCTTGTGCACTTTTGTCAATGAGCACGATGTCGTCTGCGTATAACATACACCATGGTAGGGGGGCCTGGATATCTTTGGTAAGATAGTCCATTACCAGATTGAAGAGCAGTGGGCTCAACGCAGAACCTTGATGAACGCCAACTTTAACTTCAAAGGTTTTGCTCACTCCAGCCAAACTTCTCACTTTTGTGCTACTCCTGTGGTACATGCCCTGGACTAGAACCACGTAATATTCCGGTAGACCCTGTGCTCTCATCGCTTGCCATACCAGGTTTCGTGGCTCAAGTTCTATGGAGATAAGGTGTAAATTTTCACTGTTGGTCTTATGCTTTTCCATGATGATTCTGACTGTTTGGATGGCATCGGTTGTGGATTTTGATGGCGTAAAACCTTATTGGTTTTCGGAAATGACAACATGGTTCAAGAAGCGGTTGTTAAATATTCTTTCCAATATTTTGAGGGCATGAGAAGTGAGTTTTATAGCCCCATAATTCCCGCAGGCGATGACGTCACCTTTGTTCTTATAAAAGGGCACCAAGTAACTTTGACGCCATGATTTTGGATAATATTGCAGTTGAGGACAGCATTGAAGAGTCCCGTGAGCCACTGTAAACCTACAGGTCCTATCTGTTTCCAGATATCAGAGGGCACTGCTCGAGAGGGGACAGCTTTATGGCTTGTCGTCACCGAGACTACGGTTTTTACCTCTGCAATATTGACTTCCTAGACTGGTCCAGCAGTTGATTTTATAATAGGTTGTGGCTGGCTTGGGAATTCCTCGTTACGAAGCTCTGCATAGTATTGGCACCATCTTTGGTTTCCATTCAAAAGACTTTTGAGAATTCAATGTGCTAACTGTTCAGTCAATGTTCAAACGTACGGAATCATTCATTTTTCTCCGTATATAATTCATCCCATTTTATTTTATTTTATGTATGAAAACTCCTTGCTAGTAAACTTTTTTTAATTGACTTATAAATTTAAAACTTAACTGCAAAAGTAAAGATCGAGCTCGTAAAAAAAGTCACGACCGAGAAGTAACAGAAAGATGCCTATGCAAAAGATTTAATTTTCGAATCATAATTATAGCCTCTGAAAGTAAGCCATGTTTAACAACTGTATTGAAAAATTAATTTCAACAATATTTATTTACCTCGATTTTAACGATTAAAATCGAGGAGTTTGTGTGTGACACATATCTCGGTCTCGCGTCGTGTTCGCGCGCTGTACACGCACCTTAACCAAATTGTTTTTCAAAAGTAGGTACTTCACGTGATGCCGCTGTCATAAAACATTGATCAATTTAGTAAATTGATTGGGGATTCACCAAAACAATTTGCCCTTCATAAAGGTAAATTAATTCGGTTCAATTATTTGATGTGAGGGCCCTAATACTGCGGTTGAGTGGTTCCTTCATTACCGGTACTTAGGTGCATGAACCCATGCTTTCAATCAACCAGAATTAGCTAATGTTCTCGTGACTAATAATTATTTTAAAACATGTTTTTTAAAGGTCAGTGTATTCACTGAGTATGGCTTAAGGTACGCTAGCTCGAAATACCTAAAGGGGTTTTATCTCTGTTTTTATTAGAGAAATCATCATTCTGCCTGCCATTGTCCTATGCCTATGTCCTAGCACATTTTCTTCTTTCGTACTCCCTTGTCAACTGTCAGGAATCTGGTCGAAAAGTTAGGCGCAGTTTGTGCGCATATTCGTAGGTAATACTTAGGTTTTTCGGCTAAAGAATGAACGCAGATGCAACTCGACTAACCTTTTTGTTCAAGCTTGTATAGTTTATCTAATACCAGCCTGTTTTGGCCCCACTGCAGGGCATAGTCGTCTTCTCATACAGAGAAGGCAGGAGCAGTAATTAGCAAGGCGAGTTTGTAATAAAATAAAGAAGAAACGTATGAAGGAAAGGAAGCACAGTTCTTAAAACAAACGCAAGCGCAGCAAGGCCGACGCTGAAAAACAACAGCCAATCGCTGTCAACTCGTACAAAAGAGCTTCTTCACCACCAACATCACGATGTTTTTCTTCACCGATGTCAGCGTTGTCACAAAGTACCTACCTACGTAAGCGGCGGCGCGCCGGCGCTGTCCAAGATAAACTTAGAAAGTACCGTAAAACGGGTGCAAGTTTGCATTTTATGCATTATACAGGAAATTGAATTTAAAAACAACGAGTATTTGAGATCAATCAGTAATTTTTAGGGTTCCGTATCCGAAGAGTCAAACGGTTGCTGTCACTCACGTGCCTGCCTGTCCGTCTGTCACACAGGTTTTACAGCCAAACGGTTGGAGCTACAGTCTTAAAATTTTCACAATATAAGCATCTTGTTGACCCAAAGCCATACCTACAAATTGTCAAAAAATATTTTAAATGTTTAGAGGAGTTCCCTACAGAAAAAGGGGAGCGTGAAAAAAAGATTGACCTACCCAAAGAGTGGGGTATCGTTGTTTAGAGCTCGTTGATAGATAAATACTGTTCCGAAGATTTATTTAACTTCCCATTGACCACTCGAAGTTTGGTGATAATAATTATTATTACGTATATTTTACCAACAAGATATATAGATTTATTTATTTGCTTGGAATGTTAATTAATACAATTAGGTGTTACAATATTTTGGATCCTTATACATTCTGCCTCATGGCATGCAAACATTTTTATAAACTTATACTATTCACTTAGTGCTAATTCATAATATTAGAACATTAAAAATTAAATAGTCTTGTCATTTAAGAAATCTGATACAGAGTAATAAAATCTAAAACTAGTAATTTTTTAATGTTACCTACATTAAAAAATTACTTTCGGTACTTAACAAATACCTTTATATTGATCTATCAGATTTTTTCTTTGGCCCTCATTTTTTGCTATAACAAACAACTTGATTTTGCGGTTTGGTACGGAACCCTAAACGTGCGAAGTCCGACATGCACCTGGTCGGTTTTTATTATCTCTTGGTTATTAACCAATACAAATCAAATTATTAATTAATAACTGTTTTTAAAACAAGCTTTTTTCGTATTCTTCTCAGCGAACCCTTTCATTTGATACCCATATCACGGCAGTGCACAAAAAATAACTAGTCCGCCATCTTGGGCGTCCGCCATATTGGATTTAGAACGACATCACTTACCGAATAAAGCGTTGTCATCCAAACTAAACTTGTATGCAAAATTTCATCTTAATCGGTGGAGGATAACTGCTTTAAAATTGTGTTTTACTTTATTTACATAGATAAAAGTATATACAGTGTATAAATTACTTAAATAACTAAGACTACAAACATATACACTTTAACCAAAAACTTCTTACTAACTAAAACTAAAAATATACACAACTAAAATATGGCGTCGAAAAACTCCTCCACATCGTTGCCCACTGGTAATGTACCCAAAAGGCTGGCAGCATTGCCACGTTGTATGGCAATGCTTAATCTCTGACCAAGATAAAAGCCAGCCCTTGGGTCACGCGAAGTGTCAACTAGGCGTTTGGACAGAAAATTAGTTGCAAGATTTGACCCGAACACACTTACAATATATACATTGCAAGTTAAATTAAAGCTAGTAAAAACATAACCCTTTCCTTGCAGCCGGGTAAAAAGGCACTTAATCAGTCTTGTCATAATTAACATTAGCATTATTACAATCATATTTAGCAAAAACTTTTTAACAAAAAATCAAACCGACTTCCAGAACAAAAAAAAACTACAAAGCAAAAAATAACTTTCTTTTCCAAAGTCGGTGTCGAAAACTGAAAACAAATGGGTACAAAAGACACCGACTTCGGAAAAGAAAGTTATTTTTTGCTTTGTAGTTTTTTTTTGTTCTGGAAGTCGGTTTGATTTTTTGTTAAAAAGTTTTTTATTTTTCTCCTTTTAGTTTTGGTAGGTATCTCCAATTAACATGATAATCATTTATGGCCAAAGTACATCTCATGACAATTGCAATAAGCCCAAGCACGACTAGGATACATTGTTTTATTTCAGAGTTCCATTGCCTACCTTCCGGCTTCATCATCAGAATGGTGCCATTTTCATCAGTACCATTCATTTATAAGTATTTGCGTCATCATAGTCGGTTAACTATTCGAGATATTTTATACCCGTGACATACTTAGCATTTAGGAATTCCAGTGACCATCTGTGGTCTTCTTCATCAGTTCCACTTCTCAAATTATATTGTCTGAGTGCAAATGATTGTTGATGAAAAAGACAATGATGATTGTTGATGAAAATACCAAAATCACTATAAGCATGCCTATAATATTTGAGGAGTTCCCTCGATTTCTCTAGGATCCCATCATCAGATCCTGACCTGATGACTATGGGACCAACTAGTAAGTATACCCTTCAAAACAAAAGAAGATTTTTTGAAATCGGTCCAGGCTTCTTTGAGTAATCCGGGTAAAAAAAAAAAAAAAAGATTCCAACGAATTGAGAAAATCCTCCTTTTAGTTAAGTTTTAAGTCGGTTAAAAATCTTAACAAATTTAAACAACAATAGAAAAAGATAGGTAGGTAATAATAATTATTAATCTGTAGCCTCGCACACCATAGGTACTTTCATAGGACGGATTGATTGCCTTTGTTACACATGAGACTAATTAAAATTACAAATGTAACGGAAATTGTTGTTCTTCTTGCCCTTCTCCTGATCTTCTGCTTACCCCTTAATACCTTTTTGAAAGACAAATCTCGAACATCGTCATGGAAAGAAGTCTGGCACACGTATAAACCATGTTTTGGCGCGCTGTTAGAGTAGACCTTAAACATAAAGTAACCCCATTTTACCGGTAGGTACATGATTAGGAATTGAAAAAGCCACATTAGGGCTTGGTGGTACATGATTATGAATTGAAAAGCCACATTAGGACTTGGTAGGTACATGATTTTGAATTGAAAAAGCCACATTAGGACTTAGTAGGTACATGATTATGAATTGAAAAAGCCACATTAGGACTTGGCAGGTACATGATTATGAATTGAAAAAGCCACATTAGGACTTGGTAGTACATGATTATGAATTGAAAAAGCCACATTAGGAATTGGTGGTACATGATTATGAATTGAAAAAGCCACATTAGGACTTGGAGAAGCGAGGTCTTAGCCATAGGGCCTTGTATAAAGTTATCAAAATATCGAACTAACTGGTAGGTGGGTCCCCGAAATTAACCACCAATATTATATGTACCCATATTCAGTTCAACTCAAGTTCCTAAGTACCCACTTCACATAATCGTTCTCAAAAACGCAAGCAATATCGTAGGCATGAGCATCAGTGTTGACTCGGGCGAGGTTCCGGCACGCGAGGCCGCAGCCAACCCTCAAATGCCTCAAATCACCTAATTGATTCGCGTGGCGGCCTCCTCAGACACGGCAAGTCGGCGGGCTTTGCCGTCCGACCGCCCTCAGGGACTTGTTTGCGATCCCGTCAGCCCCAAGCTTGTTAATTCCTCGAGGAAGTTTCTTGTGGCACGCGATAGGGCATCCAGATTTAGGTAAGTATGTAGGCTTTTGAGGTTACACTAATCGATAATTCTTCCATACAAACGAAGTCTGGCGATTACTCCACCGATTGACTATGTACGTTCAAAATAAAAATGATATTAATATGTCTCATCATTATCTAGCCCGGTATGAAAAAAAAAAGGTAAAAATATAAAATATTTGAAAGTTAATGAGCGTCGAAAGTTCCATATTTCAACACTTATTTTAACGCAACTTTGGGTGGAAATAAATACCATAAAAAGAAAGAAAATTGCAAAACGGCCTCTATACAGGGATAGATTAGTAATTCAACAATAAAAATAAATTTATTTTGAAAATATACATTTAGTCGTTTTTTCATGATATCTAGACTCCCAAAGGTCTCTTTATAAGATTTCGCGCGCTCGTTTTCGTCCTAAATCATCATCCATTTCGATACAAATTTGCAAAAGTGCTAATTCGTACGCGAACTAGCTTCTAACTGCTCATCACAGCATCTATCTCTTTCGCACGTGTTGTCGGATGAGATGGCATGCATTTTAACTTCGCGCACAAAATAGTTCGTGCCGTCGACTAGGGAAACCTTAAGGGAAATTCAAGCATATTAGAATTTATGATTTGGGCTTTTGAATGCCTCGGTGATCTAGCTATTATAAGCGCAACTTCTGAGCAGCAGCCTTATTGCGTAATGAATTCGGTAAGGCAAAGAGCAAAGAGTATGAACAATCAACCAATCACATGGCAAGATGAAAGATTGAGACATGAAAAGTTGATTTCCGTCTATCTATTAATTATGGAATAAGGCTGCAGGAGGGGTTTCAGTCTCCGGTTTGATAAAAGCGTTAGGTATTCGTTTTTTTCTTTATGGTATTTGTAAGTAGCAGCTTAAGTTGTCCACATCACTATCACCATGCGCCAGCGGTTAATCCATACATAAGCATGCATGTAAGTATTTTTTTGCCTTTATTTGAATCTTAATTAACCTCTATGAAAAGGTTATTATCATAATCGTTTTTCATCCGTTTTTCCTGCATAACAAGATCATACTTTCCTACTTGACTTCTGGTAAGTACCCAAAATGAAGCAGGAAAGTATTGGCCGTCTCCAGTTCATCCGTACCCACAAGTAGTTTGGGTTTAGTTAGTAGTTGGTATGTTACAGTGATACAAAAATACTTATTGTAAGATCTGCCTTTTCACCTGTGACAAACAATAAATAAATGAATTTGAATTTTGTAGTAGGCTTTCCGCAGCAACCAGAATTATTGAGTTGCATTCGCTGGTTAATTTGCAGCCCCAGATCTAAGGGGGGGCACTTGCCCCGGGCCGCAGTTTCTTGGGGGCGCCAAATCCTTGAGACAGGAATTCGAAATATCGAACAAATGAAGCCTCTTTTCCTACAATCTCATAGGTTTTATCAAGTAATCGAATATTAATATAATATGTTTGAAAAACAAACTTTTCTAGCTTAAAGCAAACTTTTTTGGCCATTGAAAACAAAACTGCCTATGCGACGGACTTTGAGGAGCTAATAGATTCTTTCGCAGAAAAGAAAGCAAAGTTGTAGTCTTTCCTGGTTAAACCTATATTTTTTCTGTGTTTCTGTTTTGTGTCACAAATGACACGTTGTCACATTGTTTTAGTCACGTATGTATTGTATGCGTACAGCTAAGGAGTGGAATTACCTGCCGGAGTCTGTATTTCCCGATAGCTACCACCTAGGGGTCTTTAAGTCAAGAGTGAATAGGTTACTTCTAGGCAAGCGTGCTACATCTTCGACCACATCATCATTTACCGTCAGGTGAGATAGTGTTCAAGCGCAAGCTATCTAAAATAAAAAAATATATAAAAAAAATTCTTAAGTATTAGATAATTAAAAGTTTAAATTTATTAAAGAATTATTATTTTAACAAATGGTCACAAAAATGATACGCATTGGCAATTTTAACAGTTTTTCTCTAACACTGATGGGAGGGGGCGCCACTATCAAGGTTTTGCCCCGGTTCGAAAAAATCGTAGATCCGGGGCTGTTAATTTGACAGTGGCGTATTCAAAAATTTGGCGCCCCTGGCCATACCTAGCATTTGCCGCCCCACAATTAACAAAAAAAATAACAGTAGGAAGGCGTGAGGAAAAAGCACATGCGAGACAGATTTTCTTTAAACATTTGTATAGACAGATATAAGAACTTTTTTTTAGATCGACACTTAAGCGTTAAAGACTCATAGTGAGCGAAGCAAGCTCGATAACTTGTAGTAGGTACTTTGAGAACTCTGCTTATCTAAAAGGCCAACTCGTTGCCTATTATAAGTCTGGCATCAGATAATTGTTTTGAAAGGGAACTGTAATTCGAACACATAAATAAGTGAAGATGTTTTTGCAAAGCTTTTGATTGTGAATTCGATAAAAGTGGCCTAAGACCAGGCATATTATTGCTAAATATATCAGACAAAAGTAATTTCTGCGTTTTAATACGTCTTGGGTAGGTTAGATTTTCTTTTGACGGACAAGAAGTTACGGACGACTGGCTAGTTGTTGCAAGAAAAAAGTTTTTCACACAAATAAAAAGTTGTACGAGTATGCTAAGAGGTAATAAATAACAGCTTTATTTCTTATATATTCGCCAAAAAACGCCAGTCTGCAACTCAGCACCTGAGTTACCCACGAGATAACATTGCAGTCCTTGAGCATGGGTCGCAAGGACCGATGGGGCGCCGAGCTTGGCTTTGCAAGCACTACTTATTACATTATAAAAAAAGGAGGCAATTCGACACGTATGTATGTAATATTGTTCGAACTGCACAAACTCACATATGTTATTCTATGTGGGCTTTTAAACACTAGTGCCAAATTCCATAAGTGTATGTATGTTTGTTTGTATGTACATATATATGTTTGTCCACGCATTTCTCCGAAACTACTTATCGGAACGTGATCATTCTTTTTGTGTAGGATTGAGTATCTCTCAACTTAGGGAATAGTTTTCAAGAAATGGAGCATACATCCTAACTTCTTAGCGACCTACCTTGAGGTAGGTACCTTACTATATAACTTGCATATTTTTAGTGATGGTGTAGGTACTAAAACTAAAAAAAAAAAAACATTTTCACAAAAAAATAAATCTTCTTCAAAAGCAAAACTCTTAAAATGCCTTTCGTTTCGGAAGTCGGTGTCGAAATATTATAAAAACAAGAGGTACCAAAGACCAGTTATTTTGCACTTTTACAAAAACCGGTTATTTTGCACTTTTAAAAAACCGGTTATTTTGCACTTTTATGCTTTTGAAGGCGATTTATTTTTTGCGAATTTTTTTTTATTGCTAGACTAAAAATTGGGAATTTAAAAGTTCGCGCCTAAAATACTAAAGCGCACTACATTGAAGTACCTACATCGTTCGTACTATTGTACATTCTTCGCTTCGTTCATTCTTCGTCTTTACTTCCTATTAGTTCAATTTACCGCGTCCTACCTCAGTCAGTCTCAGTCGCAGTCAAGCAGTAGCATATTTATCCTTAGACCAAGAGGGCCATGGCGGTACACAGTGAAGGGTGGCGCAAGCCAGCCCTACCATATTTTTTTGAGACAAGCACTACTATGCTCTTCTAGCCTGCCGCCTCTTCTTGTCTATCTATAGAAAACCTAACTCATCTGAGGCAGCTTGTGAATAATTTTCGAGCTCGCTTTGCTCGCTCTTGACATTCGATTATGATGTTTTTTTTTCCATGAGTCGACACAGTAACCACTATGAATATAGATTTAGAAGTTGCCTCAGGATACATTCATAGAAATTAACGCAACAATAAAATCTAAACTATCCGAGGTGCTAAAATTTTCGTGCTCACCACCAACTCGATCTTGCTTCCTTAATTCTCCATGTGAGTTAACTTAAGCATAGTTAAGTCGACTTCTATATCAGTCGTTATGAAAAGTAAAAGAAAATCAAACTCATCGTTTTTAAATTTTCAAGCTCGCTACGTTCGCTTTTACATTTAAATCACTTTATTCTATAGCGTTATCTTACTGAGGTGACAAATTTTACGAGCTCGCTCCGCTCGCTCCTGCATCCTCAGTTACGTCTCTGAGCCGACTTAAGCATAAACTTTTGTCGATTTTATAGTTAGCCCAGAGCAGTCAGGATCAGGACTCCAAATAGGTGCTACTCAAACACCAGGAGCGAGAGGGCGCCACAGTCAAGTTTTTGTCCCGGTTCGTAAAAGTCGTAGATCCTATGCTGGGTATTCGCACATAAGAGCCTCAATGTCGCGTAGCAAAATTGATTTCAGCAAAAATATAAAAGAGACCTTATCTGGAAAGCTGGTTTTTCATTACAGGGCTGTATAAGGAAGCAATGGATAGGTAAGGAAGTCCTTTAAGAATCAACTTTGTTTTAAGCGCGCCTGGTAACCGCCATAAATCAGCCGTTCAGAATTTACGAGGGCCCTCCGCAAATCGGTTTATATTTTCGATAAATAAAATTGGCGCGGGTTTTGCGAGGTAAGCAGAGGCAGTTAGGAGCGCGTCGCCGCCCGGTGCCGCCAGCTGCCGCGTGCACATAAACCCGACTACCCTCGCGTTTTCTTGCTGACAATTTTTTCCTGCTCCGGTCATTACGCAGCTGGGCCCCGAGACAAAACGGCGAATCGTTTAAGCCCTCTCCGGAGACCGTCCAATTTTATTGTGTGTACCTAGTCGAAATTGATATGCCGCGCGAGCGTCGACGGCTCGGTCCATATGACGGACACAGGTTCCGCAAGGGACCATTTGCTGCCTCGCGAATTTTGCGCACTAAACCTTACAAATGGCGATCGCTTCTTTGATGTTTTGTCGTTATGTGAATAAGATGTTTGTACCAATAACGTGGACTGAATATCGGGTATAAAATGGATCGTTCAATATGAATTTATTATTGGTGAGACCTTGAGGTCAAAGCAAAGGTATTCTTAGGCATAGGTTGTTGTAGTAATTAAAGGTAAAACTGCCCGGCTACCTTGGGCTTCGCTACCAAACTCAAATCACTATTATTGTATTTATTCATTATTTAATAATTAATGTACACACGGAAAATACGTACAGAAAACATATCATGACAAAGGAGTACAAAGGTACTGCTTATTTCTTTAGAAATTTCTACCAGCAGACCCGCGAAAAGGAGAAATGCAGAAGAAATATAGACAAATTGTGTGTGAGAACAGGAAGACATTCATTTCATTCTTTCATTCATTCTTCTGTTTATTTAAATATCATTGTTCTTCTGTAACTCCCTCTTTTCTTTTTCTACAATTAGTAGTCTGTGGAAAAGTCCGAACCAGTCAGAACACCCGTCAATCATTTTGGTGATCATTTTCGGTTTGTCTTTCAAAATAATGTGTTTTCCAATATTCACCTCTCAATAGCTAGACAGTATGATTGATAAGGATTGTGACATTACCGAGATACTCGGAGTGCTGGTGGTGTTCGCTCTTCCGTTGACGCTCCTGGTGCCAGGGTTCTCGATATGGGACGTGGTGCCCAAGATGCAGATCTCACGCCTCCACGTCTTCAGCCAGGACCTCACGTGGCCGCAGTTGAACGCTGTCATCATTTCGCTGCTGACGCTTTTCTTCTGCTTATTTCTTGAACTTCGTAAACGAAAGTAAGCACCAATTTTGGCATATTATTTTAAGTGTTTAGTTTGTAGTCATTCCTTGTTTAAGTTACTTGTGAACCACTCCGTTCTTATAACAGGTAAGGTATCTCTGGCTGGCGAGTGTTATTATAAAGCCAAAGCAAACCTTTATGCATATATGATCCTTTCAAATCTAAAAATGGCTTCAAAATCCTTTCACATGGCCTTTTTACATGATGTTTTTAAAGCGAGTAGGCAGCAGATGACAGCTTTCAAACAGCACCTATAAAAGTTTGATTGCTGGCAAGCAGCTATGGCCTAAAAAGGCGGCTTATGTGGTGAGAGGTATGTCCAGCGGTGGACTGCGATAGTTTGTGTTCTTTAAAGCACCGTGAATAATACCTAGTGTAATTAATTCGATCAGGTTAGATGACATGGTAGAAAGGGTGCTGACGGTGAGCCAAGCTACGGACTCAACGATGGAGGTGGAAAAAGATCGCCAGGCGAATGCAGTCCGCGTGTGTGTGGACCTACTGGATGCCTCCGGTGAACACTACGAGAACCTTGTACTGCTGCGAGACGAGCTCCGGAAGAGAGAGAAGCTCAAAAAGCAACACCCGCCCGTAATCGAACCAAGCTTTTTATCAGTTTCTTAATTTTCAGCAAGAATAATTAGGTACGCGATTCTTTAAAATTATTTGTATAAAAGTATTGGTAGGTTCGTATTGACATGATGTGATTTTCATAAAGGAATAGTTTAATAAGTATAAGGCCCTTCGTACATAACGCTACACAAGTCTTCGATACTAATGTTGTATACTTACGTCATGAATATCTTGTAGTGCACGGTCCGTACACATGCCATTGAATCGCAAGACGCGAGTTGCCGAGCAAAACGCCGCGCTAGCCGTTTTTCATGCAGTTTTTAGGAGCTATCTACTCGTTATTTAAAATGAAATATCAGCTAATAAAAATACATTAAATTTTTACATATTATTGATTCCAAAATTGTAGATTTCTTTTTTTTTTTAATGTAGTGTATGTTTCACTAATCTCCTTCCAACAAAACACTAAAAATGAGAAATAATGATGGATAGCATGCATCTCCTCGTAAAGTGTTCATTAATAATTTTTTGTACTAACACTAATGGATAGACAATTTGATGACGAATATTTTGTAAGTTTAATTTTTTTCAAAAGACCAATATTCGATTTTATAAAGATTTTATTCTAAAATCTGGGCGTATTCACTTCTGTAATTCATGCGCCACCAATGAATGCCGCTAGGCCAATAGGAATGCTCATATCTCATGCTGATTTAATCCAACCTTTTTCTGTTATCTCCTTCTTACAATATTCTTTTAATTAGTAATTATATAAACAGGGATTTCTCCACCTCAGAAACAAATTTTATGTTCAATAATTGCGCCGGTAATCTTTGAAATCACGGCGACGGCGACGTTTGTATCGACGATCTCGCCCGGCAAAAAGCGCGCGACTGGTGTCGGCGACGCATGAACAAAATATCGACGACGAGTACCTGTTTATGAACCTCTATGAATTTGTATTGTGGTATTTGCTTAGATACTAAAATCGTCGAGTATCGAAGATTTGCGTAGCGTTGTGTGCAAAGGGCCTTAGTGTGTACTTATAATGTGGACTGTCAATTACCTACAATTTCATAGTGAACGTTGTTCGTTAAGAAAATGCTTGTGTTACTGAAATTCATGTTGATTGACTACAAGAATAAAGAATTGTTCTGACCAGCCATATTCTTCTGTTTGATTTAAAATAAAAAAAATACAAAGCAAAAATAGCGTAAATTATTTGCGACCTGACCAAAACCAGATCTATCCTCCGACTGCACAGCATAATTTCTTCTTGTTTACGTCTTTTTAGTTCGCTTTTTAAGCAGTCGGGGTTTTTTTTTTTTTTTTTTATTTACAATTTTTTTCCCCCCACAAAATGGCGCCCAAAATCTGGATTTTTTTTTCTTTTCCATTTTTTTGTAGCCAGTGACACTCGCAGGGTTAAGACGAATCAATTGACGTAAGAATCATCAAAATCGGCCAACGCATTTGGTCTCTAGAACGCCACATAGGAACAAACATACTTACATATATAGGCTGATAAACACATTACACTCCTTCGGCAGTCTGGTAAATAGCTTTCGTTTCCAAAGTCGGAGTTTTTGTTATCTTTTATTTTTCATTTTTCGACTAAGACTTCGGAAAAGAAAGTTATTTTTCGCTTTGTAGTATTTTGCTTTGGAAGTCGGTTATTTTTTTTTGTTTTTTCTCTTTTTAGTTTTGGTAGCTGTACCTAAAATGACTATGAAAATCATTTATTGAAAACTAGCTTCTGCCAGCGGCTTCGCCCGCGTTTATTATACATATAAACCTTCCTCTTGAATCACTCTATCTATTTAAAAAAACCGCATCAAAATCCGTTGCGTAGTTTTAAAGATCTAAGCATACATAGGCACCGACAGCGGAAAGCGACTTTGTTTTATACTATGTAAGGATAAGGAAGTACATCTTACGACGATTCCAATAAGGCCAAACACGATTAGGTTTACATTGTTTTATTTCGGCGTTCCGGTGCCTACCTGCCGGCTTCATCATCAGATCAGTACGATGGTACCAATTACAAACTGGCAACTTATAAATATAAGTATTATTGCTTCATCATAGTCGGTTAACTATTCGAAATATTATCTTACCCGTGACATACTTATCACTAAGGAGTTCCAATAACCCTCTGTGGTCTTCTTCATCAGTTCCACTTTACCAAATCATACTTTCTGAATACAAATGCCTAAATTGTTGATGAAAATACAAAAATCGCTATACGTAGGTACCTGTGCCTATAATATTTGAGGAGTTCTCTCGATTTCTTCAGGATCCCATAATCAGATCCTGACCTGATGACCATGGGAGCACCTGGGAAGTATACACTTTCAAACAAAAAAAGAATTTTCCAAATCGGTCCAGACTTTTTGGAGTAATCGGGTAACATACATAAATAAAAAGATTCCGACGAATTAAGAACGTCTTTCTTTTTTACCCGGATGCAAAGAAAGGGTTATGTTTTTCGCGCGTATCTTGTATGTTTGTATGTATTTATGTTTGTATGTATGTAATATTCTTTATTACCTCTTATCTTGCAAACCGCTAGACGGATTTTATAATTTATACATCGTTAGATAGGGCTTGGCCGCCCAAGTGTTCTTAGATAAGTGACGTTAAAATATAACAAAAATGGCGGATTTTGTGCGCCATATTGGGGGGGACTCAATTTTTTTTTCTTTGAAACCCATCGAGTGGGGAATCAAAATGAAGGATCTTTAGTGGTGATTACAAAAATATATACCACTTATATGTTTAAATGTGATTCGAAAAAAAAAATACTAAAAAGGTGTAAATAAAAAAAGTTAATTTAAAATCAAAAACCCGACTGCTTAATAAGCGAACTAAAAAGATGTAAACTAGTAGAAAATCATGCTGTGCAGTTGGAGGATCAGGTGGTCAGCCAGCTCGCGAATATGTATCCTCCGACTGCACAGCATGATTTTCTACTTGTTTACATCTTTTTATTGATTAAAGTTGTTAAGGTTAAAAAAAAACAGGCCAAGTGCGAGTCGGACTCGCGCACGAAGGGTTCCGTACCATAATCGCAAAAAACGACAAAAAGTCACGTTTGTTGTATGGCAGCCCACGTTGTTGTTGTTATAGCAGCAACAGATAGTGACGTACATACTGATCGCAATATTTCTCAAACTGCCCGAGTATAAAAACAACTTTTTAATATTAAACGTTACTTGCAATCCGTCTATTTCGGTCAGCTGCTCATGGCATAATGGTTCGCACCAAATTATTATATATACCTATACATATATCGTTTATAACACACTAACATATATCTATTTACCTGTATATATAACACCGTAAAACTGATTCACATGCGTACACTTCAACGTAAGGTTCAGTTGAAAACCAGCGTCAGGCAACTGCCAGTTGTCTGGCACTTCGCTGAACTTTGCTATGTATGTTTTAAAATTAAGTTCCCTTTTATTTGTACCTACATTGTGTGTATCTGCCAAATAAACTAGTTTTCTTTCTTAGATATACATCATCTGTGAAAATGTCTACTGTCTTAGCTATGGCCTATGGCCAGGCTGTATCTCATGAACCGTGTTCATAAGTTACAGCCTGGTGATATACATACAGACAGACAGACGGACAGTGGAGTCTTAGTAATAGGGTCCCGTTTTTACCCTTTGGGTACGGAACCCTAAACAAGTTAACTCGCGCTAAGTTTTAAAGTACATACATACATAAACTCACGCCTTTTTCCTATGGGGGTAGGCAGAAACTACAGAACGCCACCTGCTACGATCCTTACATACTTCTTTTGCTTCACTCACATTCATGCTTCTAGTCATAAACACACGCCGGTTATGAGTACTGCGCACCTGACCTTTTTGAAGAACATCACCTATATGGTCTATGCATGTCTTTCCCCTCCCGGCGTTTCCATTCACGTCTGCCTTGTAAATACATTTCGTTAGTCGCCTTTCATTCATCCTCTCAACATGGCCAAACCATCTACGTCCACTACTGCATTAATCCTACTTTCATGTCTTTTTTGCCATACTCACCCTTCACTTCCATACATAAGTGTAGGCACCAGCACGCTGTTGTGAACGGCGAGTCGAGTTTTAAAGTAGTTTGCGGTAAATTAATTATTTGATACCTAGATGAATATATGATCAGGGTCGTTATCTACCTCCTATATACCTACTACCAGCAGGGCTGGTTAATTGGTTTCCAAACTATGCAATGTCTGAAATAGTACGAACACCTACTTACAACTCGTCATCCAATATTATAAGCTAATACTAAGTACTAGATTGGTACAATTCTTACTTAACAGTCACAGATAATTCTAACGTGCGGAAACCCGTTATTTCTGTGTACAGAACATTTAGTATTATTCGCCAGACTCTGGTTTCAGGAATAAGTGATAATTATTATCTAAACTGTGATTTTTAATTTACTAAACTGACATTTGGGGGGTTAATTCAAAAAATCAAAAACCCGACTGCTTAAAAAGCGAACTAAAAAGACCTAAACAAGAAGAAAATCATGCTGTGCAGTCGGAGGATACATATTCGCAAGCTGTCTGACCAAAACCAGATGTATCCTCCGACTGCACAGCATGATTTTCTTCTTGTTTACGTCGTTTTAGTTCGCTTTTTAAGCAGTCGGGTTTTTTGAATATTTTAATTAACTTTTTTATTTACAACTTTTTAGTTATTTTTTTTAATTATGTACATTTTAACATATAAGTGTAATATATTTTTGAAATCAACTCTTAAAGCCCTTTATTTTGATACCCCACACGATGGGTGGGTTTGGAGGAAAAAAAAAAAATTCCCTCCACAAAATGGCGCCCAAAATCCGCCATTTTCCAATTTTTTATGTAGCCTATGACACTCGCAGGGTTAAGACAAATCGATTGACGTAAGAATCATCAAAATCTGCCAACGCGTTTGGTCTCTAGAATGCCATATAGGAACAAACATACATACATACATACTTACATACATACTTACATACATACATACATACATACATACTTACATACTTACATACATACATACTTACATACATACATACATAGACTGATAAACACATGACCCTCCTTCGGCAGTCGGGTAAAAAATAAATTGACGAGTGATTTCGATGAATCACTTATGATTGAGCCTTACCTACAACACTATGCTCCGCGCTTGCAACATTAAAAAAAAATAAGGTTATTAGCAGCTGTCAGTATAGTTTACGCAATTATACATAGGTACATGGTCAGGTACACTAAAATAATAATTTGTAAACGTTGCACATCCGCTACCAACTCGGTATCTGTGTGTTGAACAGACAGAACCAACTAAAAAGTAAGTACCGATGACCGCTGTGAAAATGAAGAGTTTTTATTCTACTGTCTCAGTACTAGAAGTGTTCATTAAAGCAAGGGAACGTCCCGAGGCTCTCGCGGGACGCTGCCGACGCAAAAAAAACCAATCTAGAGCTAGCAATTATGGCAAATGACCCAATTAGACCCCACCGGTGCGCCTGGCCCGTCTCGCCACCGCAAGATTTTTCACCTCCCCCGTTGTTTGCGGTCTCCGAGAGAATTGGCTTTTAATATGTGTCGAGTTATTTTGTTTTGTGTGAATACCATGGAATAACGGAGTGGGTTTTATGCTAATTTTCATGTTAATATTTTAATAGACAGATTCAAATCAAATCAAATCAATTTTTATTTATTTCATATAGGCCTACATGGGCACTTATAAAACGTCGACAAAAGGTGCACGGTTCGGGTTGGTCGTTTCCTATGGAGAAGAACCGGCAAGAAACTCCGAGGTTACTCTTTTAAAAATTGTTTGGATTTACAATATTTTCATGTTACAGCATTAGTACTTAGATGGAGGACAACGTAGGCCCGACAATAAGTCGTAAGAAACTAAAAAAAAAGTTTAAATATTACAAAAACAAAAAAAAACAAAAATGGCAAACGAGAAAAAATGTTAACAAGCATCTAGAAATCTAGAAGGCCAACAATGTTCACATATTTACAAAACAATCGGTAAAAGAATCTATACAAAGTATAACAAGACTAAATTTAACATGTGGCACAAATGTTGTTATCAATGCTGTAACTATTCTTAGCAAAGGGATAGCCCTTTGCTAAAGACGATTGAAAACCATTGTAAAAAGTCTAATTAAAAAAAGAAAAACGAGATTGAGAATAGTTAGAGACATCCAAATATTTGATGATTGAATGTGCTTATACATATCAGCTTAGTTCTACACGTTTGTTGCATGAGCTGTATATGTGAACTAAGTGATTAGTATGGCATTATTCATAATGCCCGGGCAATTTGATAAATGCCCAATATGAGTAAGCAATATGAATAAAAAATTGAAATAATTAAATTGACCGGGCTTTCTGAATAATGCCCATCACTTATTGGGCCGGGTAATAAAAAGATTTGTTTTTAACCCCTGACGGAAAAAGTGGGGTGTTATAAGTTTGACGTGTGTTGCTGTGTATCTGTGTGTCTGTCTGTGGCATCATAGCGCCTCAAAGGATGAACCGATTTTGATTTAGTTTTTTTTGTTTGAAAGGTGATTGTGTCGAGAGTGTTCTTAGCTATGTTTGAATAAAACCGTTCAAAAGTAATGGGCGTTTTACTGTTTGAATCGGGATGTTTTCGCAAGAGTGTCGGGGGGTTTTTTAAATTTTGAAATTTTACTTGTTTTTAATATTTTTTAATTGTTGTCATTGGTTTTAATAAAGAATAGGTAAGTAACGATTAACATTTAAGCAACAAAGTGGACAGAGCTTCGCTGCGCGAATCTAGTCAAGTCAAATCGGGCAATGTAATGAATACTGATTTAAACTTCTGTATTTATCACATTGTCTGGTCATTATGAATATTGCTACATACGTGTTGGTCAATTTGATAATTCGCGAAGCGAGCTCGGGAGCTTAGGGCACCCCGACACGGATAGGTTAGATTCGAAGGAGATGACGGGAGCTGTAGTGAGCGAACTCAGCTCCCGTCATCTCCTTCATGTTAGGTTACTTTAGACCCTGCAGACAGAAATAGGAGCCCCGTCAACTTTGTTGCTTAAATAGTAATCATACTTACTTATTCTATATTAAAACCAATGTCAACATTAAATTATAACATTATAATAGTTTTTATCACATTGTCTATTCATATTGGGCATTCTGATATTCAATATTGAGCATTAGTTAATTCTAGTTTTAACAAAGGAATTTAGTAAAAACTAGTTCTAACTGGGGAAAACGCGTTCTATCTAAAACTGGTTTTAACTGTAACATATACAAGGAAATCCAAAATTTTAATTAGAAAATTTTACGTACCTAGGTATCTATAGATATTACATTTATATTTTAAAGATCGTATATGTTGTTACAAGTCGCAATGTGTTTCGTTTTACGACATACGAAGTCAGCGTTACGACAGTTGTGGTCGTTAATCGCAACTAAATAAACTCGAACGTGGCATGTCTTCTCGCAACTTTGTCGCAATTCTCTAACAACCAGCTTTATAGAGAAATTAACAAAAGTTCTTGATGACGAATAAGTACCGCTTTAGGAATCCTCACTTCAAAAGAAAAGGAGTGGTGTGTATGTAATTGTGACAAGTCAAGTAGCTTCTTTGATAAATGAGAGAATCCAGAAATCGGTACCCATTTGTTGAAATTCACGTACAAGATATATTTTCGTCCGGGTGCTGGAATCCTTGCTCGGAGACATATTCGTCTGAGGCGCGTCTCCGCTGCGTCGCGGTGTTAGCGACATGAGCGCGCCTTCCTCTATTTTCATTAGACGGATCCGCCGGGAGCGGATCAGCCGCTCGCAAAAATAAATAAAACTGTTATTGAGATAAGCATCTGCGCGGCGAGGCTTTTCGCTAAGTCCCGCTGTGTCGCGCTGAGCAATGTACCGAGATATGTACGGATTACGGCGCGCCGCAGCTCCGTGCGCTTTCCTTCATATCTACTGCTTTTCTTCAGTGTTTTGCAGCTGGAACCCATTTACGAAAATTTTCTTCTGCATTTAGGTATTTAGAGGCATTATAAAGTTTGTAAGTTATTCATAAAAAGCGTTTAAAAAAGAAATGAGCTCGTACCGTAAACTCGAATAATGCTTCAGCCCTCATTAAGGGTACCGAAAATAAAAACAATTACAAAGATGCCGCGCGCTGTTCAAGAGCTCTTGAGTGGGACAACTGAAGACATAAAGTGGCAAAGTTTAGTGTGCGTGTGCGTGGAGACGTAGACGCACGGATTAGGTGCACTCGTGAAGAGGCGGCCAGCTTATTGTTGCGGCAAATTGGCCCCGCACCGCACCTGCGGCGCCGGGGCACCTGCCCGCCCCCGGATTAATTTCTCATCACACCGCCCGTCTTCCCGGGAAATAATGAACACGACATCCTGCAAGAAAAATGCCACTGAGCCCAGAGATGTCTCTCCACTTGATTAATAAACTCTGTATAGCCGTAGCCTGTTGTGGCTCGCAGTTTTATGACCGCGCTTTCCTGAAAACCGGGCAAAATTATAAAATTGATTTGAAAATACTTCTTCTACAATATTTTTATTAAGAATACAAGAAATAGATTACAAAACCTCGCAAATAGCTAACACTACGTAGCTACCTACTTAACAGTGTTCGCGTCGCAGATGGCAATTTCACGGTTCACAACTTCTTGCCTTGTATCCCATATTGTTTTTTATAACCCTGGCAAAGTATTTGTTATCTACATGAGAGAAACATCTTGCCAATAATATTCTTCATCGAATGAAATACAGTGGAAACATTGTCGCGAAATTGCAACGGTCTTTAATTAGAAAATTGTTCACAATTACTAAAACTGTACATAATTATATTAAAAGTTACATCGTCGCCACATCATTTACATGGCACCGGCAGCTTTCAGTTGTTACGAACAATTTCGGCGACATTATATTACCGAAATTTGATTTTAAACGGCGACATTGTGACCACAATGTCACGAACGCGTCATGCGATACCTTTGTCGCAGCCGCAAGATGGCCGGGAGCATCTGTCGGTTTGTCGCTCTTTCCCTGCAAATAACCGTTTTCTTGATACAATTACTCGAGTGTTGTTATTATTGCGGTTCACTACATTCACATAAACACTTTGTGTAATTTCAAAAATGTATCAAACAAATATTTAAATGTTGAAGAATAACAGGTTTCGTATTATTGTTACTTTTGATTCTTTGTAAGGCTGGAAAGATAAATACTAACTATTAATAGACAGAGTTAAAAACATCCTATCAAAAGCACTTTGTGTAGGTACACTCTCAAATTTCGCCAGATCATCAGATCTCAAGAGGAGCCAAGCCCCATAACTTTAGAAGTCTATCTACAAAACTTTGGTAAAAAAATATGGCTCGGCTGTTAAAAAATTCTTAATGTTTTTCTCTATATGGTTGCCTCTTTTTCCAGTATTTGAAATCGCGACGGTTCGCGACGGTAAAACATATCATCCAAATAGCACTCTTCCTTTTGGGCTGGCCTTTGTACATAAGTAGTCCGTTTGTATTTGTATATGTTTGTTTTGTGTACAATAAAGAATATCTTATTATTATAATAATATTATAAAATGCGTAAGTTTGGATGGATGGATGTATGTTTGTTACTTAATCACGCCAGAACGGCTGAACGGATCTGGAAATGTAGGATACTTTTTATACTGAGAATATGTTCCCACGGGATAATTTTCGACTTTCACGCGGGCGCAGCCACTGGCAGAAGCTAGTGTTTAAAGCAGTTTAAAGTTGCATGTTTGTAAGTTTTTCGTTATTTGTGTGATAATCCTAGCTTGTATTTTTTTAGCTTCTTAGGATGGACCAACGGTTCCCACAAAATGCCCTGGAAAAATTGCCAAGTCGACAGACTTTCCTTAAGACAATATGAGGGTGAAACAGAATGAGACTTCACTTAATAGGGACGTAAGGTGAAAGTTACCGATTTCTAAAAATTTTCATTTTCGTTTAAAACGTGAGTAGCCTAGACCTCACACCTCCAAGTTGAGCAGAAATGTTGTTGATTTCTTGTCTCATGCGATACACCCGACTCTTCAGATAACCCCAGAGGAAAAATTACGGCTGTGTCAGGTCTGGGCCACTCAATTTCTAAGGCGCGTTTTCATAAATGTTAGAGATCGCTTTGAAGAGTGCCAGAACCGCGAAGGACGTCATTTGAATAATATTACTTTCAAAAAAAATATTTTCCCATGTCTCGAGTATCTGATTTTGTAATTTAAAGGGTATATATAAATATATTTGTTATTTTTTTATGCATCTATGAAAGTATTTTTTTTCTTAGACACCTGTATTATCCAAACCGAAACTATAAGGGTTCAAAAATATGACGACTCATTTCGAGAACAGGATGGTAGTGCCCCGCCTCCGTTGGCTCGTCTTGGCGAGAACACTACCGTGTCACTAGATAAGCAATCGTTAAATATGATTTGAAAAAGTTTTTCAAGTAAGGTACATTCTGCTACGCCGTAGCTCCTTGCTACGCTCATGCTTCTTGATGGCGATGATAATAAAGGCGTATTTTCCTCTTTTTCTACGTGTTAGGAAAAAAATTAGGAGAAAGCTCAATACACAGCATGAAGTGTGATATGATTATCTACCGAATCCGCAAGACTGATTTCGGTGCATAGTTAGTCATATTCTAATTTAAAAAAAGCTTTAAAAAACAACTACTTTATTATTGGAAGTCGGTGTCTTTGGTAGGTACCAATTTTTTGCGTTATGGACACCGACTTCCAAAAATAAAGTTATTCTTCACTTTGTAGTTTTCTTATTTGGAAGTCGGTAGTATTTTTTTGTAAAAATGTTCATTTTATTTTTCACTTTTTAGTTGTACCTACCTAATAGGCAAGTAGTTTAGTAAGATACCTATAATGCCAGAATAGATTACCCCAATATCATGAAACTGAACATAACCGATGAAATGAGAGTGTACCAAGGTGAACTGTACACATCTGCGTACCCCTTAACCCGTACCCCGTGATGAAAAGGTATCACACTTCACACTATAATGAAGGCGAAAGTTTGTGTGTGTGTGTGTGTTTGTTACTTCTTCACGCTCAAACGGCTGGACAGATCTGGATGAAATTTGGCATAGAGATAGATTATAGTCTTATATATAGTCTCTTCCGAAGCCGCTGGCAGAAGCTAGTAAACAATAAACAGACATGCGATTGCAGCAGTCCCGAGAGATTTGCCGTCATTTATTGAAGAGTTCTGTTGTATATCTCCGAAGTTACAGTTATGAGTACCTAGCTTAGACAAAAAATAACAAAAAAATAGTTGTAGAATTCGGGGTACTTCATTTAGAGTTGATACCTTCTTATCTTACCAACAGAAAGCAGTCCACATTAGTTACTCGAGAATGCAGCAACACCAGAAAAGAAATTAACTTCTCATTGACATACAGAGAAATCAAACAAGGCGTCCCACTAGGAAGTGTTTTGGGCCCTCTGCTATTCATCATTTATATAAATGACTTTCCAAAAGTAACCAATCATCCCTGTATATTTTTTATATTATTATACTTTTTTACGAATAAGGATAAGGAATCCCTAGAAAAATATATAAACAGCACTCTAAGTGATATTATAAAATTACCGACTAATGACAATTTGAAAATGAACTTTGACAAAACTAAAATTATGATATTTCGCAATCGTAAAGTCTAATTTACTGACATAAATATACATTATACAGGGAAAAAAAATGAGATAGCAACTACACAATTCTTAGGCACATGTTGATACTTTAAATCAAAAATTAAATAAGTAATCATGCCCTACATATGCTGGCAAAAAAGGTAAACACCCCTGCTGTACTTGCAGCATACCATGGCTACGTGGGATCCTTGATACAGTATGGTATTATATTTTGGGGTCATTCCACCAATAAGGTTAAAGCATTCAAGGCGCAAAAGTGGTGCAAACCAGACCTCTTTTGTACCCATTGTTTTCCGTTATTCGACACCGACTTCGGAAAAGAAAGTTATTTTTCACTTTGATGTGTTTTGTTTTGGAAGTCGGTTTGATTTTTTGTTAAAAAGATTTTTATTTTTCTCTTTTTAGTTTTGGTAGGTACCTCCAATTAATATGAAAATCATTTATAGCCAAAGTACATCTTATGACAATTCCAATAAGCCCAAACACGATACATTAGGATACATTGTTTTATGTCGGGTTTCCAGTGGCCATTGTGGTCTTTTTCATCCGTTCCACTTCACCAAATGATACTTTCTGAGTGCAAATTATTGCATTATTGATGAAAATACCAAAATCGCTACATGTATGCCTATAATATTTGAGGAGTTCCCTCGATTTCTCTAGGATTCCATCATCAGATCCTGGTGTCCTTATCATGGTACCACCCTTGGTATATGTCCTTTCCAACAAAAAAAGAATCATCAAAATCGGTTCATAAACGACGAAGTTATCCACGAACACACATAAAAAAAAATAAAAAATACGGTCGAATTGAGAAACCTTCTCCTTTTTGGGAAGTCGGTTAAAAATGGGACCAATTTCGGAACATACTCTTTCAAACGAAAAAATATATTCAAAATCGGTCCACAATTGACGGATAGATCGGTGAAAATACACAAAAAAAAATCCTACATAAAGTCGAACATGGAATCTCCTCCTTTTTGGTAAGTCCGTAATTGGTAAGTCCGTTAAAAAGTGAGAAATATATCTAATATTGAAAGTGCTATTTTAAGTATTGTTTGTTTTAGAACACTTTGTCCTTCCGATGTTTATTGTTACATTAATTACTCATAGTTTTGAGAATAACATAGGAATGAAAATAATTTAAAGTATAACTTAACATTTATTTTAACGTAAGTATATGAACCGTTTAACATAGAGTACTTTCAATGCAAAACAAGACATATGTTAATGACGGTAATCACATTTCGTTTAATAACCCTCGACGGAAAAAATATATCTAGTTTTTGTTACATATATTATTGTAGTTTGAACCGGGGTGTTTTTATTTATTTATTTGGCCAACCAACAATTGTATATAATGATACATTTAAATTTCAAGTCTTTTTTATGTCTAAGATTAGTATTACAATTTCTTAAAGGTTAGCACCGCATGCCCCATACAATAGTAGAGTTAAAACTCAAATTAAAATCTAAAGGAAAATTTATGTCAGCTTAAAAACAAAATTAAAATAAAAGCACCAAAAGCAAACCAAAATCAAAATTAAAATCCAAGTCAAAATGAAATTAAAAATCAAAAAATATAAATCAATAAAATTACAATTAAAATAGAAAATTTAATTAATTACAAATTAAATTAAATCAGTAAAATGAACTGTCAAAATAATAAAAAGACAAAATTCATAATAAAAATAACTTAAAATTAAATTCACATTAAAAATATAAAAATAAAATAAATTTATACGAATCAAAAGGAAACAGAGATGAGAGTGTTTTCGCAAGATATTCAATAGATCGAAGCGTGGCTACTACGTGAAAAATATATGACCTGTTAACATTCATTCCAATACCTCACAGCTACTTTCTAATTAAAATCTAAAAGAAAATTAATGTCAGCTTAAAAACAAAATTAAAAAAAAAGCATCAAAAGCAAACCACAATCAAAATTAAAATCCAAGTCTTAATGGAATTAAAAATCAAAAACCATAAATCAATAAAATTACAATTCAAATAGAAAATTAAATTAAAATAAATCAATAAAATGAACTGTCAAAATAATACAAAGTCAAAATCCATAATAAAAATAACTTAAAATCAAATTCACATTAAAAAGATATAAATAAAATAAAATTTATACGAATCAAAAGGAAACAGAGTTGAGAGTGTTTTCGCAAGATATTCAATAGATAGTCGATCGAAGCTACTACTACCAGAAAAAGTAAAATTTCAAAATCCCCCGACACATTTATCTTGCGAAAACACCCCGATTAAAACAGTAAAACGCCCATAACTTTTGAACGGCGGAACCGATTTTATTCAAATATAGCTAAGAACACTCTCGACAAAATCACCTTTCAAACAAAAAGAAACTAAATCAAAATCGGTGCATCCGTTTAGGCGCTATGATGCCACAGACGGACACACAGATACACAGCAACACACGTCAAACTTATAACACCTCTCTTTTTCCGGCGGAGGTTAATAATTATGACCTGTTAAGATTCATTCCATATGCCTACACAGACTCCTTTCTAAAATACACAGCCAACTAATAGGTATATTAAGTTTTTCATCACACTTGCAAGTAAACAGTATCTAAACATATAGGTTAACTTGGCCGTAATACCCCATATAAAACCCTTGAGATTTTTCTTTGTCATGAAATCCAAGGGCGGTAAGTAATATTTTTTTAATTTATAGCACAGCACACAGGTCATGCAAGTTCAAGCAAGGAGTTTAGACGCAATTAAAAAATAGTCTTAAAATGTTATCTAAACAGGAATTTCTTTGCAATCTCGCTACATGTTACTTAAATATTCAACTAATGTTCTTAATAATCGTTTTTAATAGTTATTTGTATCAAAAAGTCCATTTTTTTCTCTCCGTCATGGCTGACTACCTACGTAAGTATTTGCCCTTAACGTTTCTGAACGAAACATTTGTATAATCTGTGGTGTGGGCAAAAAATCGCCAACCGCTTAAAAAAAAGTTCACTATTTCGTAATAACAGATGTACTGACTTGTGTATTAAAGCTATAGCTCATAATTATTACTCGCAAATGTGATGAAACACATTGTATGTATCACGGGCGGTACGGGAATTACGAACCTCGACTCAGAAAGCCCTCAGTCTTCGATTTCGGGCTTCTACTAGAGCCTCGATCGTAATTCTTTACTTACCGCCCTTAATACACAATGTACTATTTTTAAATGCACAAATCATTCAATTTGAATACCTAGTTGCTCCTTTAAAGACAGTAGACTGTATCTACATAAATTCAAATTGTCTTCTGTGGCTTCACTCGAATTATTTATGTCACTATTTATTGTATTAACATAAATTGGACATGAGTTATTTTATTGGCCCGAATGCGCCGAGAATGCGGTGGACAAAGGTTATGATAGTAATTCAGATTTGTCATAGCTCGTAAAGGCGGAGTTTGTTTGTTTGTTTGTGTAGCTTCGATAGTAATGATCCTTGATGTGCAGTAGAAGTCACTGGTTTTATGTGCGCTTATAAAATAGTATCTAGTTAATAGGTATGTAAGCATAATAATATCTGAGGTCAAAGTCTATATGAATTTCCCGGCGGCTGTTGTAAATTTTTCCTTATTTGGTTTTTTTTTTAAATTATAATTCACAAAACTGATGTACAATTAAACGAGCAAAAAAAGGTCTAATAGAAAGTCTGATTAACATCTACTAGATGTGAATCTTACATGCACTCACTAGTAAATACACGTAAAATTAATCCAAAAAAAAAGTAAAATAAAACCAATATCAAAAAACAAAAAAGAAATTAAAACAATAAAATAAAAATCAATAAATATTAAATCGGATCACAAATAAAATAAAATCAAATCGACTTAAAATTAAAATATTCACAATGAAACTAAAATAAAATCAGATTAAAATATAAATTAAATTAAATCGAAATACAATTAAAATAAAATCAGATTAAGTAAAACACAATCAAATTACAAATCTATCAAAATTAAATCAGATACAAAAAAAATTGATGATCGTTGTATGTATCAGAAATCCAGAGTGTCAAATTGTTTTCTTCTTCAAAAGAAATTGTGGAACTTTCTTCTTCATAAAAATCTCTACAATTTCCTTGTTTTACGACTCTCTCTCTTTCAACAACGCGATAACATGCGACGTATCCCTTATTGTAAATACGAAGGACTAATGGTGAACTATTATAATTAATCAATGTAAACTGTAAAGGTTTCCATCCATCTGTCCCGCATATTGTTTTTGTATCACGAATAACAACTCAATGATGAGTACGGAATATTTAAATATTGTAAAATTGTGTCAGTCTTTCATAAATTCAGGTCGGCAATTATCTTGGATAAATTCAATAATATTAGCTCCTTAACTTTAAACAATAGACCAAAACAGTTACGATCTGGATTACCTGCCAACATATAAACTACCTAAAACTGTAAATGTGTATGGCACGAGAACGTGGGAATATATACTACCTAATACTCTGAATAACATTCCTAAAACTATGCAGTCAAATATTGTCACTCCTGTCTTGAAAATTCTTTTTTTGTTTGAAAAGGTATGTTCCGAAATTGGTCCCATTTTAATTTGGTGCAGATCTGATGAAGAACTTCGGAGATATACAACAGAACTCTTCAATAAATAACGGCAAATCTCTCGGGATTGCTGCAATCGCATGTCTGTTTGTTGTTTATAACATTTCATAACATAACATCACGCCAGTTCGCTCTTAAGGGGTAAGCAGACCTCTCATTTCACCGGTTATGTTCAAGTTTCATGAAATCTATTCTGGCGAAATAGTTCCCTTACTAACTTGCCTATTAGGTACGTAAAACTAAAAAGTGAAAAATAAAAAAAACTTTTTGCAAAAAAATACTACCGACTTCATTTTAATCATTTTTCACTTTGTAGTTTTGTATTTGGAAGTCGGTAGTATTTTTTTGCAAAAAGTTTTTTTTATAGTAATATGCGGTGCGAGTTTGCTTCTTCCACTTTGTCACATAAACCTTTTAAGGTTTTAGACAAGTGTTATGCTGTACAATAAGTGTAACTAAATGTATTGAAAAAGAAAAGAAAAAAAAAAAAACAATATTCTTACTTTCACTGTGTCTTTCATAATTATTGAGCAAAAAGTACCTACCCTACTACTCATTATTTTTGTTGTTTTTTGTTCGAATAATGTGTGTATCTGTTTAACGTCTTATTAGGTGTTGCGTTTCATTCGTCTGCTGCTCATCGTAGTCATCACGTTCACGTGAACATATCAATATGGTAGCTCTATGCGATATTACACATCACTTTTTAGCCGACTTCGCAAAATGGAGGAGGTTATCAATTCGACGGATTATTATTTTTATATTTTTTATATTTGTGTTACCTCAGAACTTTTTCTTGGGTGAACCGATTTTGATGATTCTTTTTTTTATTTGAACGCTGCTGCTTGTCATGTGGTTATTTTTCACTTAGTTTTTATTTTTCACTTTTTAGTTGTGGTACGTAATGGGCTAGTTCTATAGGCTAGCTACCTATAATGCCCAAAGTGAAGCCAGAACAGATTAACCCAATAACATGAAACTTAAACAAAACTGTGGAATGAACTTTTCACGTCTGCGTACCCGTTTAGAGCATACTGGCGTGATGGTATGTTATAAAATGGCGTAAATTATAAACATATATACGATTACAGCAATCCCGAGTGATTTGCCATCCTTTATTGAAGATTTCTGATGTATATCTCCGGAGTTCTTCATCAGATCTTGATGAAAATGAATGGAATGGAATAAATAGAACCACATGAGAAGTACAAGCGTTCAAATAAAAAAAGAATCATAGAATCGGTTCACCCAATAAAAAGTTCTGAGGTCCACAGATAAAAAAAATACATTCGAATTGAAAAGCTCCTCCTTTTTGCGAAGTCGGTTAAAAAGAGGAAACGGTAAAAGTGCTTATAGGGCATCAAAAATGAATCAACACTTCAATTTACTAAAATCGCTAGAAAAGTTTTTGTGCTGGGATACAACGGCATGTTAAATATCGATGTGTATTTAATGCCACCGGTACTCGATCATTCCTGTCCAAACACGGAATATCGAGGGCATTCATATCCACTAACAAAATCAGTGTAGTGGAGCGTTTTGTGGGCAGACTCGGCAGGGGTCCGGCATTCAGCGCCATCCCTTACTTTAATTCAATAATCGCGTATGAGACAGAACACGAGTCAACTGGCCATCGGTACATCGGAACATTGGGAATTACTAACGACCATAAGACAGGCACATCATTGCTTTGGTCGATCGCTTATCCATGACCATAGAGTGTAGAATGTTTAGAAAGTAATTATTGTGGAGTATGAATTGTTATATTCATGAGAAAGAAAGAACGACAAAATATTTATTTGTCTTGGAAACTAGGGACGTATGTATACCTCTTAGGCACGCATGCGATGAACTTGGAAGTATATTCAGTAAGCTTCCCCGGATAGATAATTGATTAAGAAAGACCCCTTAAAGCTTTTGGCAATTTTGTCTGGATGCTTACAGAGAAAATGAGGTAATTATGCCTTTTAGGGACTTTACAGGCAGATGACAAGACAACTGGTGCAAACAAAGTAAACGCTAATACCAAACCATAATGCTTAGCTTCACGACTTGAATGAAAATATCTCGTACCCAATGATATTCAAATAAACAGATATGTTATGAGCGCGCGCATAGTGAAGACTCGAATAGGTCACAATTGTGACCTTTTAGTCTTTAGTTTATGTCACGCATGGCGAAGAGCGATAGGCTTTGTTGAAACAAAAACAAAATAAAAAAATGCCATCGTGTGTATTTGTAATTTATTTATTTATTGATTAAAATATTTTTTAATGTCATATGAATGAAAAGTGTGTTGTGTGCTGCCGCTGCTGCGCGGAACACTTTTTTCAATTGTTTTGTGAGTGTATAACGTATCTGTTTATTTGAATATCATTGCTCGTACCCTATCTCCCGTGCTCTGTTATCGCATGGAGTTTGTAACAGTTCTGATGTCAGTTTAGTCTGTGAATAGTTTAGCGTAATGGGGTATTGTTAGAGCGGCTGGCGCCAGAGGGAGCGACCGGCGTCCGACGAGCAGCAAGTAACGTCTTTCAGTAACATTACTGTAATGTCCTCCCACTCGGCGACGCGCCCCGCTGGCCCGACAGCCCTGCAGCCATCGATACCACACCACAACTCTCCACTATCTACTTCAAAATCATTAAGAACCATCTATGCCGCATTCCGCACATACTTATCATCAATCAAGCAACGACAGTACAACAAGATCAACTTCACTTTTGTTACTCTTTAAATATTTTTGTAATAAATAACGCCAAATAACTGTTAAACGAAATTGGACGTTAATCATATACAATGAGTCTATGGGACAATACCATATTTTTTTTGATATGTTAACGATATAGCACCAACAATCTCACATTAAGCCTTTTGATCTGTCAAGTTTTAACAGCCATGGAATTGGGTTGTAATTTACGATTTTATCTCGGCGGACACCCCGCATAGGGGCTGTGGTCAGTCAAAAAAACTTGCACCGGGGCTGACCGGGGTAATAGAGGGATAATGGTCATCGGATGGCCACCACGCCCGGCTGTTGTGACTTGCCAAAATAGAGTCGTAACAATGAAAGATGGCCCGCGTAAGTTGCGCGTAATTTAGTGCGATCTGGTAACGAGCGCTGGGGGGCGTTTGTAGCTGTTTGTCCGGTGCGCGCCTCTCTTGTTGTATTAAGTGGTCGGGGGTGATTCAGTTTCACTTTTGTTGGTCACTTTATGTCCGTTTCGTATTTATTACCGACATCGGCAGTAGATAACGTTGCCACTGTTAATAATAGCGGCCACTCGATTATTGTGCCATTCGAAGCGGCGGGATGATAAATGGGGTACGTATATGAGTCATCAAGGATCGAGGTCGCGCTAAGCCAGCAGTCGAGATTGATGCTGAGCGGCCGCCTGTGCCTGACAAATAGTTGGTCCAGCGGAGGCATCGCAGGGCGTCTTGCCATAAATAAGGATTACGCTCGTGACCACGCAGTCTTGTGGAGTGGACGCAGAACAGCCCCGTGACGGCCGCTGGCGCCGCATAAGACTCATGTCAAACGTCTCGTCGTCCGCATCGTTTGTTACTCAAGACACTTACTTACTTGAGAAATCCAACAGCTCTATAATAAATTGTATCGCCTTAATTTTCAAAGTCTTTTCGTCTTTGGCTTCCTCGAGTCGCGAATTTGCGTTACTTCGGCGGCTAAGTCCCAAATCACAAGTTAGAAGACGGGTATCAAGTTTGGCACGAGAAGCGCTAAGCCCCGGCTGTTTTAGGCTCGGCGGGGATGTTTCAATCGTAAGTGCGCTTGCGGCTTAAGGGCTCACCCCTACTCCTACTATGCGTTGAAACGCGCCTAACCTTCGTTTCATTTATCCCGTTTTCGCTGTCTTTACAACCTATTTCGGTTCACCAACTGAAGATGCTACATCATTAAAATTGTATTATTTGTTCTAGGGTCTTTTGTTTTAATTATTGTAATAACTAGCTTATGCCCGCGGCTTCGCCCGCGTAAAAAGTGTTTTATCATCCCAAGGGACTTTTGACCCCTATTTCACCCCCTTGGGGGGTAGAATTTTGAAAATCCTTCCTTAGTGGACGTCTACGTCATAAGAGAAATACGTGTGCGAAATTTTAAGTTTCTAGCATTAAGGGTTTGGCCTTTGCTTTTTTTAAAACTTTCATCCCCTATTTTACCTTCTTAGGGGTTGAATTTTGGAAAATGCTAAAATACATAACTCATTATTTTTGCCGTACTCAATTTATACGAAATTTCATGCAAATATGTCCAAGGAATAAAACGTTTCATACAAACTTTTGACCCCTGTTTCACCCCTTTGGGGGATGAATTTTGGAAAATCCGTTCTTAGTGGATGCCTACGTCATAAGAGGAATACGTGTGCGAAATTTTAAGTTTCTAGCCTTGGTTTGGCCTGTGCGTTGATACATCAGTCAATCACTTTTGCCTTTTATATATATAGATTAAGCGATGAAGGAGGAACTCTTCGATTGTTTCTGTCGTGCATCTGCTAATTATATCGTAAATTGACACGCTCGATAAAGTTGAATAGTCAGAGTTTGGAGAAAGGGCTTAAGTTAGCGATGATAATCTCCCTGATAGCTTGGGGTTGGGGTGAACATTCTCTCACTTACACTGAATAGTTATGTACTCATTTAAATGTCGTAACGAAACATCAGGGTGTATTTTAGAGCTCGCAATACAAAGCCCTTTCCATAAAATAATACATAAGTTGGGCACGGTTTACTATAACTTATTTTATCTACACTCACAACGTAATATTCCAAATATGAATTCAAAAAGTATTGTATAAACACGTACTTTATATTCGTGGATAGGTAAAATTTAAAAAAAAACATTACAGTGCAACATTTTCCTTCGATTTTCAAACAACTGCATCATAAAATAACTTTTTAATTTTTATAGCACACTTTTACTTTTTAATTTATTGGCGCTTATGGGCTTTGTCTATGGATGGCGCAGTCATGTGCAATGAGAATCTAAATTGCCCACCATACCACATATTTTTTCCGTTTCCACTTTTGTTTTATTTCAACTGTATGAGTGAAGATAAAATAGTGTATGCAACGGCATAGACATTTGGCTTCGCCTCATTTGATAAACCTACGCTCCTGTTTTAATAATTCCTAATATATATTAGGGCCATTGCATCAACTACTATTAAGTATATTAGTAACAAACACACTATTAATTAAAGTAACGACTAGGCTAAGTAAAATGTATCAAGTTTAACTACATTACAGCAGATAACAGGAAGTCGTAACGTCTCATCTTACCTCGGAGCCGGGACGCGTGCATCCCATTTCATAATTAGGGGTCATAGTGTTATCTCGTGAAATCTCCAATTACATAGATGTGTATGGGCAGTGGGCACTGGGAGCGGGTGGACAAGGTCCAGCCTCCGAGGATTAGCCGATGGTTAGTCTTCTCACGTCGTGGCGAGCCGGGGTTTCAATTAGAGCGACCCGCCCGGCGCCGGCCGCCCGCACAAATGACAATATTGGTTTATTATGGCCTCCCATGAATATGTAACAGAACTTTGTTATGAGTCAATATCGTAAACCTGTATGTACTAAAATGTTACAGATAAACAATGATATTCTAGTAAACAGATACGTTATACACTCACAAAACAACCGTCAAAAAAGTGTTCCGCGCAGCACACATACATACTTTTCATTCTTCTGACATTTCACTACAAGTCGAAAGGGGATAAAACCAATAAGAAAATAGAGACAGCTAGTGTTTGTCACTTGCGAGTGAATGTAAACAAACATTATACTGGCCACCAAAGTATTTACCATCTCTTTCTTTTTCTAACCTCCAAATATCAGAATATTAGGAAAATGGTATGAGATCCCTTCTGTTTTATGTACTTTGGTACCATAATTGGTAAACTTTCCAAATACATATCAAAGCAGTTTTATAATTTTGTTTTAGTTTCAACAAAGCGTATCGCTCTTCGTCATGCGTGGCAGACTAAAGACTATACGTCCCAATTAGGACGTATTCGAGTCTTCACAATGCGCGCGCTCATAACATATCTGTTTACTAGAATATCATTGCAGATAAATGATCTCTATATATGACGGAAGCATGAAAAAGTTAACGACGGAGGTCGCTATCCGGTCCGAGCTCGACCCACCTTTTACGAATGTTATTATAACACGTAACATTAAAGGGTTGTTGCGTACTGTGTCTACATATTTTTTTAACGTTTTAATCACGGATCTACATAATAATGTGGAACGGGACTTCCCGTCCATCCGACAACTTGATTGATGTGCCTTCCTAGATTTATATACGCCCAAAAAGTAACACGCTACACGTCCGCAAAGCTTTTACCACACAAACATGGCATCCGTAATACCTTTGTTTTATTTTTAAATACGACCCTTTCATAATTAGCGTAATAAATTATAAAATGATAATAATGCGAGGGCCATCTTGTGAAGCGCTTTAATACCGCGCGTCGGGGGGCGCCGCCGGCGACCGCATGTCAATCACTCCCGAATGTAGAACAATTCTTATTTCGAAAAAGAATAAAAAATGGGTATCACTTTTATTTTGCGTCCCACTTAGTCGGGTCGCGTCGCCGTGGGCTAGACAGAGACAACGTATGAAATCGGTCTTGTGGTAACATCTGTGCTTTGTAATAGACGCTTACGTAGGCTTCTTTTCGGGGATCGGAGCGAGCCGCGAGCCCGGTGGGATCGTTTTAACATGATTGATCTGTTTATTTTACATTTTAAAGGAGCATTTTTACGGTTGCTTGTCAACTTAATAACAAAGTGTTTTATTTCGGTATACGTTAAGTTCAGTTTTATTGATAGGTTTCTTTTAACATTATTCATTGTTATTTATTCCTTGCGTCGTTCTGAGGTAAGTATTACAAAGGTATTTTTTGTCATTGATTTGGTTGGTATTGGCATATTATGATGATGAATTAGGATGACGTAAACGCGGAATAAATATGCGCCTTATATGAGTGGTTTTAAAAATAGATTTTTTTAAGTGTTCAAGTGTGTGTTTAGGCGCCAGGGGTTAAAGAGAGTGCTACTGTGTGTGGTGTAGTTAATGTTGAACAAAGTAAGAGGTCGGTAAGTGTGTGGGCAGAGCTTTTAACGTCGCCGTCGGCATCAGCGTCGGCGCGGGCGCACTGAGCCACCGCACCGCTATCATAGCAGACCGACAGGTGCCGATCTACTTATGTGTTTTGAGAACTACCAATGACTCTATTAAAGTGGTCTGCGTAACCGGGTTTTAAAATATAATGACTGGTAGAGAACAGGATCTATTAATGCTTCAATTACTTTCATTGATGTCTTAGTAACGTTTAAGATGATGACGAAGGTGTCTTAATGTATCTTGAATTCATACCACGTTTAATGGACAAGCAAAAAATGGTATAGGTAAAGGACATACAGCTCTCTTCAATTTGTAATAATTTCTGCAATAAATTCCAAAGTGGAATCATCATCTTAAATATTAATAAAAACAGGTAAAGTGCGTGTCCAACTTTCGCACATTTTGGGTTCCGTACCAGACCGCAAAATCAAGTTGTTTGTCAAATAAGAAAGGGAATCATCAATCAAACTGAAAAATTTCAAAGAAAAACTAATTACCCGACTGCCGAAGGAGGGTAATGTGTTTATCAGTCTATGTATGTATATAAGTATGTATGTTTGTTCCTATGTGGCATTCTAAAGACCAAACGCTTAGGCCGATTTTGATGATTCTTACGTCAATCGATTCGTCTTAGTCCTGCGAGTGTCACTGGCTACATACAAATTGGAAAAGAAAAAATGGCGGATTTTGGGCGCCATTTTGTGGGGGAAATTTTTTTCTTCCAAATCTACCGTGTGGGGTATCAAAATACAGGGTTTTAAGAGGGGATTTCATGCTTTTTCATGCGGAAATCATGCTGTGCAGTCGGAGAATACATCTGGGTTTGGTCAGCCAGCTCGCGAATATGTATCCTCCGACTGCACAGCATGATTTTCTTCTTGTTTACGTCTTTTTAGTTCGCTTTTTAAGCAGTCGGGTTTTTTATTTTTTAATTAACTTTTTTTTTATTTATATTTTGGAATTTGTTAGTAAAATATACGTGATAATAAACATTGTAACTAAATTTCAAGTTAATAAGTCAATGGGAAATTAAAAACTATTCGGAACAAAATTTTGTAAAAAAAGCTGACTTTGGTGGCTTCTCATACTTTTGTTTTCCAATATTGTTGAAAACAAAAAATACAGTATTTATCTACTCAACGAGCTTTAAACAAAGATACCCTCTGGATGGGATGAGTAATATTTTCTTTGCGTTACATACATTTAAAAATAGTGAAAGTGGGGAGGTTCCCTTTCATTATTTTTTAAGGGGGGCTCACCTTAATAACATTTAAAAATAGTTATTGAACATTTGTATCATACAGTTACAAATGTTCAATAATTTTTTTTAAATGCTTTGTGTCAACAAGATGCTTATACTATAAAAAAATCTTTTTACAAAAAAATACAACCGACTTCCAAATAAAAACACTACAAAGTGAAAAATAACTTCTATTTCGGCAGTCGGTGTTCTTGTTTTCGTTTCTTCGTTTTTTGACACCGACTTCCGAAATTGAAGTTATTTTCAACCATCAAATCGGTTCACCCAGTAACAAGGTCTGAGGTAAAACACATACCAAAAAAAACAGCTGAATTGAAAACCTCCTCCTTTTTGGGAAGTTGGTTAAAACATTGAAGACTGTAGCTACAAACTTACGAGTTGTAGGTCGTGGTTTCGAACCCGAGCAGGCGCTTTACTTTGTGTAATTTATTTCATCACCACTGCTCTCAAAACGGTGATAGAAAACATCGTGAGGAAACCGGCATGTCCTAGAACCAAAAATTCTAAGAAATGTGACATCTACCAATCCGCACTGGGCCCGCGTGGTGGATTATAGCCCACTCCCACTATGAAGAGGAAGCCTGTGTCCCAGCCGTGGGAACATTAAAAAAAGGCTGATGATGTGTGATGTGATGTAGCTCTAACCATATTGCTGTAAAACCTGTGTGATAGACGATGGACAGACAGACATACGAACAGACAGACATACGGACAGACAGACATACGGACAGACAGACATACGGACAGTCAGACATACGGACAGACAGACATACGGACAGACAGACATACGGACAGACAGACATACGGACAGACAGACATACGGACAGACAGACATACGGACAGTCAGACATACGGACAGACAGACATACGGACAGACAGACATACATACCGACAGACAGACATACATAAAGACAGACAGATATACGGACAGACAGATTCGTGAGTGACCACAATAGGGCTCCGTTTGGACCCTTTCGGTACGTAACCCTAAAAACGAAAAAAAACAAAACCACAAATAATGTTTACTTATTAAAAAGATCATCGACAAAATCAATTAGAAAAACTTCGTCGAACAAATTAATAGCGGGCATCGTTTAAGACGTAGTGTTTGTATTGTGCGCGGCTCGTTAAAGAGGCAAAAAAACGTGCGTCTGCGCAGGCGAGCCGCCCGGCTTATCGGAAGCAATTACACGTTGTTCACTTTATTAATTTCCATAACTACCCTCGCGACATCAAAGAGAGCCGCGATCGCGTGTGCCGCCCTTGCGCCGGCGCAAGTGACGGAAAACTGTCTCGGTATGAAAGAAGTTCGGTTACACGATTGAATGCAAAGGTTTTTATGGTTGGAGTTACATATTTCTAACTTCTTTTGTTAATTTATTTTGATGGTTTAACAAGATATGAAAACAGCTTTATTTTTTTTACATAAATATAAAATCTAATTGGACTCTGGGGTAGTCTTGGCACAGTATAAATATGGACGAACAGTACGGAAACTACCTACAAACGCTCGAAACGGCACAATCACACAAACATGCGCATCTACGAGACCCCTAAGCGGCTCGCACTACTGACAGCGTCGCGACAACCGCTTAGGGGTCTCGTCGATGCGCTTGTTTGTGTGAGTGTGCGCTTGTTTGTGCGCTAGTACATACATGCACACACAAGACGTACACACATGCACACACACAAAAAAATTAAGTTCATTATTATTTTTTCTCAATTTATTACCATTACCTTTATCTGAAAATTGTTTAATTGTGGGAGGATCGTCAGAGTTCTCACTAAATAAAAGTTAATATTTAATCATAACATTATGGCCGTCCACTGTCTCTTAAGATACAGTTAGTTTAGTTACACATTAGTATAGTTTAAGAGACAGGGCAACGTAAATTGTCAACAGATGTACCATGTGAACATGTTGATGTAAGTACTTACATCAACATGTTCTACCATACATTATACTGTAATTTCGTAACCTTGTATACCTTACTTGTAACTATTTAGTGTAACTTTTGTTTTTCTCATCATCTGTACCTTTTTGATCAATAAACAATTTATTTATTTTATTTATAGTGTGCCGTTTCGAGTGTTTGTAGGTAGTTTCCGTACTGTTCGTCCGTATTTATACTGTGGTTTTGGCATATTATGTAGTTGTATAAACTGTACGATTCGTACACTTGCAGAGTTGTTGTTGTTGAGGTTGAAGCACGAAGAGAAAAGATCACTCAGTTTTCGTTAGATTTATTACGTATTTTTGTGTTTACAAGTAATACTGTTGACGATTCCTTTCTCTAATGTTAGTCACCGCGTAGCAGTTATCGTACTCATTGATTTAAAGTGTTTCATGTGTATTTATAATATTATTGGAATGACGCACGTGTGGTGCACGGCACCGCGTCAGCAAAATATGTACAGTTTTAGACTGTACATCTTGGCAACCCAAAAAGAAGAAACCAACGAGAAGAGAAAGGAAAAGTCATCACAAAGTTAGTTAAGTAATTAATCAATCAAATAGAAAGGCGATGTTCCTGTTCCCAGGTTGAGGCTCCCGCCGCAAGTCCTTTGTTGTTTGTGCTGCGACGGTTTCATGCTGCTGGCACTCTGTTTTGCGGAAAACTTGAAGTTCAATATCTTCAGGTTGACTCGAAGTTTTGTTCTTAGCGTTGTGTGTGCAATAGTGTGGACAACGATTTCTCCCAACCACGACAAGTACGACTATGATGGCGATCGCCAGCAAAGAGTAACTTATGGCATATTGATGAATGTCGTGACTTGTTAGTGTTGGTAGTGAAGCTTCATTTTGCCGTTGAGTTGCAATTTTCTGATCAATTGTTACAATTTCCTGATCCGTAGCCTTTGACTGAAGGATATTTGGAGCATAGCGATATGTTAAGTTCACTATCTTGTTAATAGATGTATCAAATGTTGGAGCTGTAAACTCATAATCCATCTTCATATGACTGCTGTATCGGCGTTGAGCGTAGATGGTTAAGTCGTTGGATTGCAGTACGCATCCCTGAGATAATGTCACTATGTTCGATAATGCAATGGTTTGTGATGTGACGTCGTTGCTACATATGATTCGTAATGCACACGTTTCGCAGCAAATCGCCAGCCAGCTGTTTTGAGTTTGTAACTCTATCCAAGTGTCTTTGCATGACGCGCGTTCGACGTCACAAGGTTCATTGTTTTGATGCGATAGCAGTTTTGCCTCACAAGGAGCGTTTTTGCTGTGTAGGTCAAATGATGGCAGGTTTTTCTTGCATAAGAAATTCTGCGATTTTTGTTGCATGCAGTGTTTCAAGTCATCTTTGGACATAGACACGTAAATGTTCTTCTTGAAGTTGACAGCGATGTACTCGTTTGATAACTGCACATATGTAGTTTCCTTAGCATTGTTAACCGGTAAAGGTATCGCTTGGTATATTACGAAATCTTCGTTAGCTACAAGTGGAATATGTGCTTCGAAAAGAAAGTAATTTTCAGTAACTCGTGCTTTCACATTGATCAGCTTGTAGATATCTTTAATGTTTTCTTTGTAGTTCTCAACTGGTAGCGATAAAGATTTCGGAAGGCTTCCGGATATTTCCGTTAATTTTTGAATCAGACGCACCGGACTTATCAGATGGACATCTACATGACCTTGGTAGACGTTAGTTAGAGTATTAAACAGCATCTCCTGGAACGTCCTCAAGCTGTTGATCAATAGGTACGTCGTTAACGAAGCAGAGTTGAGGTAGGTAGTAGCCGAAAGTATTTCCATTTCCGTTTCGATGGATGCTATATTTTTATTGGTCTGATTGATAAAGTTATCAATGGAGTTGAATTGACGCTGAATATTGTCTTCAGTTTGTTTCAATACCTGATTCTCAAGCTCCACAATCGTTGTTTGATTTTTTAATAACTCAAGTAAGTAGTTCTCATTGGTTTGCAGAGATTGAATATCGTTTTGATATTTCTTAGCGAATTGTTGGTCCAATATCCCAAACAGACTGTTAGCTATGTAGCCGACTCCGTCGACTAGACCCCGTTTCTTCCTGTTGCTCAGGTGTTTGTGGGGATTTATAAGTATAGAGTTGTAGTAGTTTAGAAGTTCTAGTTCATGATTTAATTGTTCCATGGTTGATCTGCAGTGTTGTAGATTCGTTTTTTGGCATAAGTTGTGAATATTCTCGAAGTAAGTTTGAGTACGACGAGTCCCATCCCAATAGTTTGTTAGGTTGTAGTACATCATTAGTATCCATTCATCGTGCACTACTTGCATTTTGCCGACGGTGTCATAGTATATGGGCCGCTCGCGTTCCAGACTTGTAATCTGAGCGGTCGCCGCCGGCGCTCCGCGCGTGCCATCGGTGGCGGTATAAGATCCCGTTACAAATGTAAACAATGATAACATTGTTATTAGTAACGTTGAGATAAGATTCTTTGACTTCTTCCGCCGTTCGTTTTTCGATTTCTGTGGAGGCTTATTTTTCATTTCGTTTTCTTTGGTTTCCTCAGTTTCAGAGTTCAATGGTAATGGCGACAGTTTTGTTATTGGGCGCTTTATGATTCCTGCTTGAGTTTTAACAGTAGTTACTCGAACATATCCATCAGATCCTGGATGTGTTTCCAGAATCCGACCTAGGGCCCATTTTCCCGGCGGTAGATTGTTTTCTTTCACCAGTACTACATCGCCTTCTTTAACGTTTCTAGAAGGCTTGTTCCACTTACTACGTGTTTGTAGAGTGGTAAGGTAATCGTTTGACCAGCTTTTCCAATATTGTTGGAACATATGCTCGGTAAGCTGCCATCTACGGCGTAAATCAATGTTTTTTACGTCACTGTAATCCGAGAGTGGCATGGACAATATTGGGCTTCCTGTAAGGAAATGTCCAGGCGTTAGGCAGTTGTAGAACTCTTCTGGATCTTCAGTTAGCGGGCACAGAGGTCTTGAATTCATGCAGGCTTCTATTTTTGCTAAAATCGTTATGAACTCCTCGTACGTTAGTTTTTGGTCCCCCAGTACTCGTCGCAGATGGTGCTTCATAGACTTGACGGCAGCTTCCCACAGACCGCCAGCAGTTGGCCAGGCGGGGGCGTTGAAATGCCACTCCACCTCCAATTTGGCCAGTTCGTTGAAAACATCTGGTTTCAGTAGTTGTTTGAACTCTTCGAATTCCTGACGAAGCACCTTTGCAGCGCCGATAAAGTTTGTACCACAGTCAGAGTACATGTGTTTCGGGGTGCCGCGTCTCGCACATAGTCTTTGGAAGGCCGCCATAAACGTTTCTGTGCTAAGGTCTGATACGAGTTCAATATGAACAGCTTTCGTCGCCATACATATAAATATGGCTATGTATCCCTTTGAAGTTTTTACGCCTCTACCCTTGTTGTGTTTAACATCCACATGACCGGTAAAGTCTACTCCTGTGTGCGTGAAAGGGCGGCACGGAGTGATCCTTTGCGGTGGTAGGTCACCCATCAGTTGATAGCTATCTGTCTTGTTGAAGCGATGGCAGCGTACACATCTTCGAAGTTGGTTCTTGACAGCCCGGTTGCCGCCAACGATCCAGTAACGCTGTCTAATATAAGTCAGCGTTAGCCGAGCTCCTCCATGTAATGTGGCTGAATGTGCTTGTTCTATAAGAAGTTGTGTAAATCTTCCTTTATGTGGTACGATTATTGGATTCTTCATATCCCCAGTTAATCTTGAGTGTTTAAGACGACCTCCGACACAGATGATGCCCGCTTTGTTTACATAAGGATTCAATTTGCAAATTGCGCTTTTCTTTGATACTGTTTCGTTGTTAACAATTTGTTTGTATTCAGAATTGAACTGCAATCGCTGCGCTTGAATAATGATACTAATGCGCGCTGCGCTTAGTTCACTTGTTGTTAGGTACGTAGTTTCCGATTTCGTCCTATTGCGCACATTTGTAATGAAGCGTAATATCCATGCGATGACCCTGTTTGCTTGTGTCAATGAGCTGCATTTGCTCAATAAATTGATAATTATATTATGATCGATATTTTCTTGCGTGATTTTAGCGTGGTTTAAGCCGCCAAAATTCGTTTGGAAAGTGCAAGGCATATCTGCCGGCGGATCTTGTTTTGTTAAGAACTCTGGGCCTTGCCACCACAGGTTGAAGTTTACTAGTTTGCTTGGCAAAAGACCTCTTGAGGCGCAGTCTGCTGGATTTTGCTCTGATTTGACATAATGCCACTGAGCTGCAGGAATGACGTTTTTGATCTTTGTAACTCTGTTGGCTACGTAAGTTTCCCATCTTGATGTTTCGCCTTGAATCCACGCGAGGACCACTTGAGAATCCGACCAAGCCCGTGTTGATATGTTATATCCACAGAATGTTTCCTTGGTTTTCTCCATCAAGTCAGCTAGTAGCTGAGCACCACACAGTTCCAGTCTTGGTAGTGTTGTTTTCTGAGTCAATGGAGCCACCCTTGTTCGAGCAGCAAGTAGAGTTACGATGGGTTGGCCATGTTCGTTGAACACCTTGCTGTAAATAACGCAAGCGTACGCCTTTACACTTGCGTCGCAGAAGCCTAGCAATTCGACACATTGTTGTGTGTCGCCAATCCATCTATTTATCGTTATTTTATTAATGAACGGCAGTTCTGTTTTTAGGTTCAGCCACTCAGATTCAATGTTGCTGGGCACTATGTCATCCCAGCTAAGTTTACTCATCCAGACTTTCTGGAATAGTAGTTTGGCCTTGACCGTTACTGGGGAGAGCCAACCCAATGGGTCGTAAAATCTTGATATGGCTGAGAGTAAAGATCTCTTTGTTAGTTGTTTGGAGTTTTCCACAGGCCAGTTAAAGTGGAAGTTGTCGCTGTTTGGATTCCAACCGAGGCCTAACGTTTTGCTTGATTCTTCCCCTTTAAAATCAAACATGGTTTGAGTACTTTGAGTTGAAATTTGATCCTTGCGTAAGTCTTCCAGTATAGCGCGGTCATTGGCTGTCCACTTCCGTAAATTCATGCCTCCTCCTTTTAACAGTTGGATCAAGGAGTTTTGCAGTTTTTTCGCTTCTGTGAGGTTGTTATGGCCGCTAATGACGTCATCTACGTAGCATTCTTCTATGAGTGTCTTGGCAGCTGCCGGATGTTTGTGACCGTCGTCAATGGCTAGTTGCTTCAATGTTCGCATAGCTAGCCATGGTGCGCATTTGGTCCCGTAGGTTACTGTGCAGAGCTGGTAATCGCGAAGATGTTGATCTCGTGAGTCCCGCCATACAATTCTCTGTAGATGTTGTTGTTCTTTTGAAATCCAAATGCAGCGGTACATCTTTTCAATGTCAGCCGTAAATGCGTATTTATACGTTCGCCATTTCAGTATAAGGGCCTGAATGTCCTTTTGTAAGTTGGCGCCTTTTTCCATGACGTTGTTCAGGCTGACGCCAGTCGTAGTTTTTTGAGAGGCGTTAAATACGACCCTCAACTTTGTTGTTGTCGAGTTTTCTCTCAAGACCCCGTGGTGCGGTAAGAAGTAGACGTCAGTAGGTATCTGAGGTGCTAATTTCATGTGACCCAGATCCGCGTACTCTTCCATGAATTTTTTGTACATGGAGGAAAGCTTTTCGTTCTTCTCTAGCCGTTTTTCCAACTGTAGAAACTGCGAAACCGCAATTGTTCTAGACTTGCCTAGTTTCTCTTTGTAGTCTGGAACTAGAGGCATTTTGACGATGTACTTTCCGTCAAATGATCTTCTTACAGTTTCGTTATAAAATTGTTCACACTGGTCATCTTTGGGGATATCTTTAGTTTTTTGAATTTCTTCATTCTCCCAAAATTTTGTTAAATCCTCTAAGTTGACTACAGTAACGTGGCAGTTAAACGTTTGTTTCATCTTTCCGCATAAAATCCACCCAATTTGCGTTTGTTGTGCAACTGGGGAGCTGTTATTGCCTTTCAATACACCTCCTAGGATAATTTCGGAGTATACGTCGGCTCCTAGTAATAGGTCGATTTGCCGAGATACGTTGAAGTCAGGATCTGCAAGTTTCAAGTTTTTCAAGTGACTCCATGCACCTTTCTCGAACGTTTTCATAGGCAGGTTGTTTGTTAGCTTCGTCATAATAAGTGCTTGAGTTTCAAAGTTATAATCGGAGTGAATCGATTGACAGGTAAGTTTCAGTTTTCCCCTGCATTCTCTGGAAACAGAGCCGATTCCCGATACTGATGCGTTGATCCCGCGCCGAGGAAGACGTAATATTTGTGCAGCGTTTTCTGTTATCAAGTTCACCTGTGAGCCTTGATCGAGCAACGCACGTAGTGTTACATAAATCCCATCTGCAGATTTTATTCTCAGCTGGACCGTAGTCAGTAGAACCTCCATGTTGTCTTTAGACAAATGGTTAGATGTTGGTTGTTGAGATGAAGGGCGTTTTTCAACATTGTTTTTTCTAGTCGCTGACGTTATGGTTTGGTTGTCCGGATTGTGCAATAGTGTGTTGTGTTTCAAGTTACATTCTTTGCACATTTTCGTGGATTTGCACTCGTCATTTCCGTGGCTGAATAAACAGTTTTTGCACAGCTGCAGTTTCGACACGGTGTCATTTCGCTTGCCAAAGTCCATTTGTAGGAATTTGTCACATTGGCGCAGAACGTGACTTCCGTTGCAGAATGGGCATTTTCCGTAAATAGCATGATAGTTGTTTGTTTTATTTTGATTGAAGTTATAGTTATGTTTCTTCATCTGGGTTTGCTTGTTGAATGTTTTCCAGTTGGATGATTTTTCTGTGGCTGTAGGGTTCGCCCTTTTAGCTGATTTCATCGTTTCGTATGCCATGAACTGTGTTTCGAGGAAATACAGGAAGTCGTGGAGGTTCTGTAGTTCTCTGTGATCTTGAAGTTCTTTCATGTAGTCACTCAAAGTACTGGAGTCCAGTTTTTGTGACATGATGTGCACAATGATCGGGTCCCAAGTTGAAGTATCAATACCGATGTTAGAGATGCCGTTCAGGCATTCGGTAATGACGTCATGCATCTTCTTCAAATTGTATGAGTCTGCATGTTGTATGATCGGCAGATTTAGCATGTTGTTCATAAATGAAGTAAACTGGAGGCGACGATTGTCGTAGCGCTGAATTAATATATCCCAGCATGAGTTATAGTTTTCAGTGCTAATGGTCAGATGCTGCACTAAGCGTTCAGCTTCTCCTCGCAGCTTGGTCTTTAAGTGTTGCATTTTCTGCGCGTTGTTGATCATAGGGTTTTTGTGAATAGCTTCCAGAAATAGGTCTTTGAAGGAGATCCACTGACTGTAGTTGCCGGAGAACTCAGGGATTTCGATCTTAGGTGTCGATTTCTGGTAGTGGACGGTGGACCAGATTTTGGCATGGATTTTCCTCTTTAGCTCATCATATTGTTGTTCAATGTCCGTGAACATTTTGTAGTAATGTTCGTTGGATCCTTTCAGTTGAAAGTCTATTTCCCAATGAAGTTTATCGATGGGTTCCCATTTCGATTTCAAGGTTGCGAAGTGGTCTTCCAGTTCCCATCTTTCCGATATAGTGATTAAGTCAATCTTGGAGATGACACGGTGAATCGCGTTGAAATTGCATTCTTGCTTGTTAAGCAAGAGTTGTATGTTGCTGTCGTCATCTTCTGAAGTCCCACCTAGGTCGAACTTCACGTTTTGTTTGCTCAAAGTCGTCAGTTTGCTAGTTATGTCTGTTTTAGTTGATAAGAACATTTCTTTAGTTTTTTCGTAGATGTCGTCCTTGAAATATGCTATGTTCTTATCTTCTAGTTCGAGCAACAGTTGGGCATGCCTGCCTTCGAAGTCTTGCCATTGGTTTTCTAGCGACGACAAGCGTTTCTTCAGGTATTCCACAGATTTTCGTGATGATGAATCCTTGCGATAGTTGACACATAATGCTTTGATGTTATCGAAGCACGTTGACTGCAATTCTAGCATATCCATGTTGATGCTTGCTGACACGTCGTTGACTGTGGCAGGAGAGCGTTGCGTTGTATTGCGAAGGCTACTGCGTTGCTTGTAGTCTTCTCCGTTTCAAATCTTGAAATCGTTGACTTACTTGATTTGAAATGGTCAGTGGAACTCAGCACCCTTGCACCTCTGTCACGATATTATGCGACTTCTCAATCTAGCTGGGGCGACCCGCTTCTGGGAGACCAGCTAAACCGATTCGCTACCGTAAAGAGACACAGTGGCACCAAATATCCGGCTCGAAGGACCAAAAAATGTACGATTCGTACACTTGCAGAGTTGTTGTTGTTGAGGTTGAAGCACGAAGAGAAAAGATCACTCAGTTTTCGTTAGATTTATTACGTATTTTTGTGTTTACAAGTAATACTGTTGACGATTCCTTTCTCTAATGTTAGTCACCGCGTAGCAGTTATCGTACTCATTGATTTAAAGTGTTTCATGTGTATTTATAATATTATTGGAATGACGCACGTGTGGTGCACGGCACCGCGTCAGCAAAATATGTACAGTTTTAGACTGTACATAAACATTGGGTCAATTTAACTTTCAGTTTGTCAATTTTTATAAAAGTAGGCAGTTCTGCAGGCCTTAGAGACAACTTTAGTCACCTCATACGTCTCATGACTTGCGCCAGCTCTCGCGCTACTGTTTACCGCGCTGAAACCCTTGAAGACGTTTTAACAACGCTCTCGGCCTGGCACATACACTCTTTGATGTTTAGCGACACTTCAAATACTCTCTGCTCTTCAAAACACATTCATCCTCTGAAAATTTGTATGATGTAGATAAATATTGATTTACAAGAGACAGTCTACCTTTTTTTATTCTACGTCCAATATGTAAAGAAGGCATCTCAAATAAAAGACAGTCGAATCACAGGATACAATAAATCAGTATTCCAAAACAAACAAAATCTCCAAACATCGCGAGAGGTGAACAGTGGATCAGAGCAGACTTATCTCGCTAAAACGATTCCCACATAAATAAAGCTCATCGGATATGAAACCGTATTTACATAAGAAAAATATAAAGAGGCCTAAACGATAGGTCCATAAGGGCGTCGTATCGGGCGGGCAGCACTCGGGACTCCGCTCACGTCCGCGGGGAGAGCTGCGCCTTTAATAACAATACAAAATATCAGTTCGTTCCTCCGATCGCAAATCTACGTCAATAACATATCCAATAGTAGCGCTCAATTCATTTCGACATAATCTAATATAGCGGGGCACGTTTCCCGCCTAAATCTCCCGCCACATGTCGCCAAGATGGCCGACCGGCGACCGGGCGAAACGCGAAACTAAACAAAAAGGATATCACGGATCGGTAATATCTTTCGAGTCCATAAAGTTAAACGTTTATTTGCAGCAATATTTTGTCCTTTTGTAGATATTACTTTACTATCTATAAGCACTGGACGTGGGTCTGCCTCCGTTGATATTTGTGGAGAATTGCCCAGAAAAAATTACAAGTCAACCACTCGTATCTACTCCGTTGTTACGTGAATAAACAAATTCAGTTAACATTTAAACAGATTTCGCTGTAATTTTAGCCAAATTGCTGCCAATTTTGTCTAAAGAGTTATTTTGAAACCGACTTGGTTTAGCTAATTGGACCACTTTGTTGCGGTTTACGGAAACCTAGGATTAAGTCAAATGACTACATCAAAATCCATTTAAATCATTAGCATTAAAAAGACAATTGTTCCTATGTAAGCAGGAACGTTTTAGGTAAATAGGTGGTTACTTCAGCACGGCATTTTGATAATTTTGTAACCCATATCAAAACAATAACTTCTTATACTATTTTGTTATTATTTATCTTATTCTATTTTATTGCTTTAAATATTGTATGTTCCGTTTCCGTGAATGTGTCCGTGGCATCAACAGTGGGCCCTATCAGAATATCAGCGCAGCGTTATTTTCTTTTTAATATCGTTGCACATGCTGAGATAGGAGCCTTTTTGGTCTCGCACGGGGTTATTTTTTTATTTTTTTATTATTGTTTGCGTTGCTTATCTCGTGTCTCCTGTGCGGGTCACAAATAAATATTTTTCATTTTCTTTTTTTTTATACAAACATTTTCATATTTTCCTGCGCATTTTCTGTACAAGTCGAAAATGGTGAACTAGCATTTAATAATATCATTGTTATAATAAAAACCGGCCAAGTGCGAGTCGGACTAAAAACGGCGTTTGTTGTATGGGGAGTCCCACTTATAATATTAATATAATAATATTTATCTTATTCAGTTTTTAGTATTTGTTATAACAGCGGCAATACAAATACATCATCTGTGAAAATGTCAACTGTCTAGCTATCACGGTTCATGAGATACAGCCTGGTGACAGCCAGTCAGATGAGCAGTGGAGTCTTAGATTCCAATTTCACGGAACCCTAAAAATGACGTGAAACGTCAACGGTATTTTCATCATCGTGAAAATGATGATAAAAGAAATTAACAGGAATATAAAACAAGCTAAAATCAATAATTATAAGAAGATAAAATATATTGTTTATTTATATTATTAATTTTATTATCATTACAGAGCATTTGGTATGGCTACTAAGTCTCACTTATGCCAAAGACTTAACTCAGAGTTAGTTGCTAACACGAGGTTAATTTGACAAAATTGTATGACAAACTGTCAATTAACCTCGTGTTAGAAACTAGCTCTGAGCTAAGTTTTTCGTGCAAGTGGTCCTAAGGAAAATGTTGCATACATTTGAATTACTGTAGGAGGTTCATGTGGAAAATTCATTTCAATTACCTTAGTAATATCTCAGAAAATATAACACAGAAAGATTATTTTCTAACTTCCTGAAAACTGTGTGTATACTGAAAATCGAGAAAACCCGACTGCGAAAACAATTCTCTGTCCAAATAAATCACAAATAACTTTCCCAAGAACCGAGTCCTGTAAAGGAAGCATTATCGTAATTCGTCAGTAAAAATAAACTGTGGCTCGGAATGGCGGATCAGTCGACGGCGTGAACTATTTTGAGCAAGAGGTTAAAATGCATGCCATCTCATCCGACAACACGTGCGAATGTGATAGATGCTGTGATGAGCAGTAAGAAGCTAGTTCGCGTACGAATTACCACTTTTGCAAATTTGTAGCGAAATGTATGATGATTTAGGACGAAAACGAGCGCGCGAAATTTTATAAACAGACCTTTGGGAGTCTAGATATCATGAAAAAACTACTAAATGTATGTTTTCAAAATAAAATTATTTGCATTGTTGAATTAATAATCTATCCCTGTATGGAGGCCGTTTTGCAATTTTCCTTCTTCTTATGGTATTTATTGCCGCCCAAAGATGGGTTAAAATTAGTGTTGAAATATGTAACTTAAGCCGGCCTTTCTAATGCATAGATTGATCAATAATCGGACGACAATCGAGATTGAATGAGTGCAGATTCTGAATGCGAAATCTGTATGAATCCCATGTCTCGGAAGAGCTATAAATATTAGACCAAAATCAGGAAAACCCGAGTGTTAAAACATGTCTCCGTCCAAATAAATCATAAATAACTTTCCCAAGAACCGAGCCCTGTTATGGAAGCATTATCGTAATTCGTCAGTACAAATAAACCGTGGCTCGGAATGGCGGATATTAAGCCAGTCTTTCTAATGCATAGATTGATCAATAATCGGACGACAATCGAGATTGAATGAGTGCAGATTGTGAATGCGAAATCTGTATGAATCCCATATGTCTCGGCAAAACTTTAAGTGAAAGACCAAAATCAGAAAAACCCGAGTGGTAAAACATGTCTCCATCAAAATAAATCACAAATAACTTTCCCAAGAACCGACCGAGCCCTGTAAAGCATTATCGTAATTCGTCAGTACAAACAGTGGTTCGGAATGGCTGCAATTAAGCCGGCCTTTCTAATGCATGGATTGGTCAATCATCGGACGACAATCGAAGGAAGTGCTGCTTTGTCTGCCGCATGCCGGCCGCAGTGAGCGCGGACGTGCTCGCCGAATTGATGTGTAGACTAGACGTGGTGGTCTTGTGGTATTATGCCTACTTTTTTCTGGTTTCAGGTTTTTTTAAACGATGAATTGGTAATGTAGAAGAAAGTTTTGTCTATATTACCTAGTGTCATCTAATTGTGAGGTAAAGAAAGAAGAAAAAAAAAATTAATAAAAAAAAAAATTAAAACTCGACTGCCAGCTCGCGAATATGTATCCTCCGACTGCACAGCATGATTTTCTTCTTGTTTACGTCTTTTTAGTTCGCTTTTTAAGCAGTCGGGTTTTTTTTTATAAAAAAAATTTTATTTACAACTTTTTTTTTTATAATTTGGTACATTTAAACATATGTGTTACATATTTTTGAAATAACCTCTTAAAACCTTGTATTTTGATACACCCACACGATGTTTTGGAAGTTGGTTTGGAAGAAAAAAAAAAACTCCACAAAATGGCGCCCAAAATCCGCCATTATTTTCTTTTCCAATTTTTATGTAGCCAGTGACACTCGCAGGGTTAAGACGAATCGATTGACGTAAGAATAATCAAATCGGCCAACGCGTTTTGTCTCTAGAACGCCACATAGGAACAAACATACATACATACTTTCATACATATACTGATAAACACACTACCCTCCTTCGGCAGTCGGGTAAAAAAATATTGAAAACGAAGTCTTCTTTCACTTAATATTTTTTATTCTGTTTATTATAGCTGTAAGTCGTCAATAATAAATAAATAAATAAATATTTTGTAGAAGGTTTACACCCGACTGCAGAAGGAGGGTAATGTGTGTATCAGTCTATGTATGTATGATTGTTCCTATGACGCCACATAGGAACAATCATACATACATAGACTGATAAACACATTAGAGACCAAACGCGTTATCAGATTTTGATGATGCTTACCTCAATCGATTCGTCTTAACCTTGCGAGTGTCACTGGCTACATTAAAATTGGCAAATAGAAAAATGGCGGCTTTTGGGCGCCATATTGTGAGGCCCAATATTTTTTTCTTCCAAACCCATCGTGTGGTGTGTCGAATTATAGGGTTTTAAGAGGTAATTTCAATAAAAGTTAATTTCAGAAATAAAAACACCGGATTATGTGAACTATAAAGACGTAAACAAGAACAAAATCATGCTGTGCAGTCGGAGGATACATCTGATTTTGGTCAGCCAGCTCGCGAATATGTATCCTCCGACTGCACACCATGATTTTCTTCTTGTTTACGTCTTCTTAGTTTTTTGATATTTTGAATTACCTTTTATTTAAGATTTTTTCTGATTGTGTTTGTTTAAATTACCAACAAAAACAAATATGTACCCAAAAAGTGTATGATCATGAAAATGTGCCAAGAACAAGAATCATTGCCATGCTTAATCTATTTTTTTTTATACACTATAGGCTCGCGCTTGACCACTATCTCACCTGATGGTAAGCGATGATGTGGTCGACGGTGAAGCACGCTTGCCTAGAAAAAACCTATTCACTCTTGACTTAAAGACCCCTAGATTGTAGCTATCGGGAAACATAGACTCCGGCAGGGAATTCCACTCCTTAGCTGTACGCACAATAAAAGTGTTACCAAAACGACCTGAAAACCTGATTTCCTAATTTGAACTTACCCCCGAATGCTTCTGAGTTAAGCATTTGCAGTTGAGTATTTGTCAAAATCAACTTTAAACCTGGAAACCTGTTAAACTTTGGCATAGTGATGTTTGAGTAGTTCTTAACTGATAATACTCTATTCAGAAATCGGCTATCGCCTATTCGATATTAACTCATGTATTTGCTAATTGAGAATTATAATTGCGATTGCCAGCCTGTCGGTTTTTTATCGGTTACCTACATTTCGGAGAGTGTGCGTTGGAATTGCATGAACTAATTCCTCCTAGCCCGTTCCATCATCGGACCACAATACGTACGGCGATGCGTCATCGGTACATGGTGGACATCCCACGCATACGCACGTTTTGGGAATACTTTTTAACCGACTTCCCAAAAAGGAGGAGGTTCTATGTTCGACTTCAAGTTTTTTTTTTTTTTGTGTATGTTCACCGATTACTCCGTCAATTGTGGACCGATTTTGAAAATTCTTTTTTTGTTTGATAAAGTATGTTCCGAAATTGGTCCCATTTTAATTTGGTGAAGATCTGATGAAGAACTTCGGAGATATACAACAGAACTCTTCAATAAATAACGGCAAATCTCTCGGGATTGCTGCAATCGCATGTCTGTTTGTTGTTTATAACATTTCATAACATAACATCACGCCAGTTCGCTCTTAAGGGGTAAGCAGACCTCTCATTTCACCGGTTATGCTCAAGTTTCATGAAATCTATTCTGGCGAAATAGTTCCCTTACTAACTTGCCTATTAGGTACGTACAACTAAAAAGTGAAAAATAAAAAACTTTTGCAAAAAAATACTACCGACTTCCAAATACAAAACTGCAAAGTGAAAAATAACTTAATGTTTTGAAGTCGGTGTCCATAACGCAAGAAAATGGTACCTACGAAAGACACCGACTTCAAAAAATTAAGTTATTTTTCACTTTGCAGTTTTGTATTTGGAAGTCGGTAGTATTTTTTTGCAAAAGTTTTTTATATTATGCGTACAGCTAAGGAGTGGAATTCCCTGCCGGAGTCTGTATTTCCTGATAGCTGCAACCTGGGAGTTTTTAAGTCAAGAGTGAATAGGTTTTTTCGAGGTAAGCGTGCTCCACCGTCGACCACATCATCGCTTACCATCAGGTGAGATAGTGGTCAAGCGCAAGCCTATCTATACCAATATTATAAAGAGGATTTTTTTTTTTGTTTGTTTGTTTGTTTGTACCGAATAGGCTCCAAAACTACTGGACCGATTTCAAAATATCTTTCACCGTTGGGAAGCTACTCTATCCGCGGGTGACATAAGCTACTTTTTATCTCTGTATTCCCACGGGAACGGGAACTACGCGGGTGAAAGCGCGAGGCGTCCTCTAGTCAACAATAAAAAAAAATACTTACATCATCTAATATTCTGTAATTTAGTAAGAATATATGCACTGTTCAGTATTCTACCTAAACACATAAAAATGTTTGGTCTTTGCCTGTAATAGCCGGCTACACCGATTGATCCGTCATTGTGTCAGAGAGCAGTGATTTCAGCAGGAATCGTTCCACCGGACTCCTGTACCTGCGTATTGCACGAACAAAGCTTTTTGATTTGATTGAATGAACATTTGAATTAAAGAAATGATCAGTAGTTACAGTGGCATCATTGAAACATTTTTAAGATTCTTTAAACAGGATTGGGATCATAATGCACAAGATAGAGAAAAATTTAAAGAAGGAAGAGAGGCCTTTGCCCTGCTGTGGCACTTATATCTATGAGTGGGACATTATGGGCTCAGAAATAACTGAATGCATTGATTTATCAGTGGGTATGCACAAAGAAAGTTCGTGAATGTTCAGTAGCCCTGTAATCGACCACAGCCAGAAGTTACTATGGAATCTTGAAACACACGTCATATCAATATCTCTTTTCCCAATTATGTTGGGTTCGGCTTCCAGTCTAACCGGATTCAGCTGAGTACCAGTGTTTTACATGGAGCGACTGCCTAACTGACCTCCACAACCCAGTAACTGGGTAACACGGTACCCCTTGGCTAGACTGGTGTCAGATCTCAAGCTTCTGACTACTCGTAACGACTGTCAAAGATCTTCAAATGACAGCCGAGACCAACGGCTTCACGTGCTTTCCGAGGCACGGAGGAAACTATATATGTTGAAATGGTCAGCCATCCACGGACCGATCTCGTCAAGCGTTGCTTAACCTTGAAGATCGACCCGTGCGGCTGTTATTATAGATGTTATATAGCCAAGAGCTCCTTGAAATACACGTAAGCCTTTTAAAAAAAAAAACATTTCTCTCAGTAGCAAATTTTTATCACATTATACGAAATATTGTTCTTTCATACGACACATTGGATCTTGAAATTTCTTTTTGACCAATCAGGCTGCAGCTGACGAAAACAAACGAGTTTGCACGATCCCATCTACAGACTAAAGTGTTTTCTATTAAGACCATGATCTGTCACGAACTGCCATATTCTTGGGCTGTGTGAGTGATGGCGGCTGTCGGCGAGATGTAAGGGCCGGCGGTCACGTGCGGTGATTGCTATTGATTTCCATTTAATTCAGCGCGTGCTTCCACTGGCCTGCCTACCGGAGCCGCTGCTATCAATGACAAATTGCTGCTGAACCTCTGCTGCCTTCATTTCCACTGATTGAAAGGTGCTGTTGTGATTGTGTTTTGTTTGCAGGTTTGTTTTTGTAGGTGGGTTTTATCTTCTTGGAGGATTTGGATGTGGGGACGCGAATTTCTGACCACATCATGTGTTAATTCCAAAATTCATAACACAGAGTCACAAAATAGAAAGTACCTATACAGAAGGTCCAATCCCGCCGTTTCGAAAATTGACAGCTCTAAACTTGACAGATTCACTAAGGTTGCTGCTATAATTATTCCAAATTTAAAAAAGAGTAGGTTGTTTACATTACAAACATGAATACATCGATTCGTCTAAACATACATCATATCATGCTTACATGCCTTAGAGGCTAGACAAAGCATCAAATATCCATTAAAGATCACGACTCCACATACGACGAATATTGGATGGTAACAAGTCGTAACAATGGTGTAGTAATGATACCACCAAAAACATAAAAATGTGAAAAGCACCAAGCTCGACGATATTTTTTTTTATTTTTTTTGAGCTTTTCATGTCCCACTGCTGGGCAAAGCCTCCCTAAAAATGTAATGTGAAAAAAAAAACAAAAAACCCTTCTGCTTAGGAAGCCAACTAAAACGATGTACTTAAACAAGAGGAAAATTATTGTGTGCAATCGGAGGATACATATCTGTGAGCTGGATGACTTAAACCATATATTATTATGACAAGTTTAGGACTTAAAATAATTTATTATTTTCCTAGTTATTGAATTTCTAACTTATCATCTTGAAAAATTTAATGACCTTTATAACTTAAAAATTAATGAAAGAACGAATATGAAGTATATTCGGTCTGTATCAATTAATAAAGGTAACCCAGCCAGTGCAACCTCTTTAAAGTACTTTATGTATGAATGACGTGGCAAACGCCCGCACAAAGCTCTCGTGACAACCGCGACTGAGCTCGGTCCAATATTGCCCAATATGCCCAGTAAAATCGCAATGTCAATGTGTGTGTGCAAAATTACGCTTTGTTCGTAGTGGCCTCTCTGTCTGCGGCGCGCCACCGCTTACGTACTTTGTACCTTGGTGAAGGCGATCAAGTTTTTACTTAAATTTATTCGTTTGTAAAGGGTTTATGCTTTCCCAGCCAGCACTTCCATGGAATACTGGCTAGCTACCGACGAAGATGAAAATGCGGTAGGCAACATACAATTTAGTAGGCATCTCGGTAGTAAGTAGTTATAGAACATAATATTATGGTGTACAAATGATTATATTAGTTGAAATAGTCTGTCGTCGGTGTTCGACACAATAGCGCGCGTGACTCCATCTCGCACCACTACCACAGACAGCTACGCTGCGCCCGCGCCGTTGATTGCATAGAATTTTCTATAAACAATGCTATTCTATTAGATGACCTACACCTTGATTACTTACGTATTTTCCAGCTACCCAGAATATAAAAGTCTGGAGGCAATTTAAAAAGTTTGTTTAATTTAAACCTTTATTTGATCAATTACTTTTTGATACCCTTTTTTGCAAGAAAATCGTTTTTTTATTGTGCCCAGTAAATTTCGAGACGGCTTACGCCGCCCAAAAATTAATTGATCGGATCTCGTTTCTCAGAGGAAACAGCGCGGAAGAGTTTTAATTAGCGAGAAAAAAAAAGCACCACAAAACTTCCGACGTAAAAAACCGGGAGACAAGGGTGGGCGTAGCGCGGAATAAAAATCTCCCGCTCGTAATGCGGGCAACATTTGTGTGAGGAAGACGCTCAGTAATGGAAGACAAATTTCAATATAATTTGCAATACATAAGCGTGTTACTTTAATAGCCCAGAACCACCCTTCAAATTAAACGGGGCTTAAGTTTTATTTTATTTTTTCCTCGTCGGTTCGATCGTGTTGTGGGCGCGTAAGCAAGCTCTTCGGGGAGAGCGCTACGCACAGGCCACCCCGGGAAAAAATATAATCCGACCAAATTAATTGCTCCTACAGGCAATAGTGGCGCGGCCGCGATGCCGCCAAATCAAATTAAGAACGCGCTATAAAAACGAAATTAGTGCCTGCTTTAACCGTGAGGGGGTATTTAGTTACAAGACGTTAGTTCAAATCCCGCCATTTTCATTAACAATAAATATCCCCGTGCAGCCGCACAGAATCCTTATTGTTTTACTTTTTACACCCTTGTGTCCCCCGAGTGGGATATAGCGCGGACGACGGCGACGTCTTGTACTGAGGCTGGCTAATTTGTCCTTTTTGTTTACTTACCGGGCAAAGGTAATAAAAATTTGTGTTGCGCGAATTGTATGGACTTTAAATTTTATATAGCCGCCGGTGCCGGCCGAGTTTTGCATTTAATTGGGAAAAATTTAGGGTCGGCGAAGCGCTTCTGTGCGGATTCTTAAACTAATTGGATGGCCGTTACAACTTTTTTTGTCTTAAACTTTTTTACGCAATTGAAGTAGGGGTGAAAAGGGACATTGGAAAAAATAAATTTTACTCTAATATCCGAAAGTATTACGCAACATTTGGGTTGTTCTTTAACACAGATGCAGTTATCAGTAAGGGTTGATTTTGATGTGTTTTTTTTTAGGTCGGCGGGTGGTTAATTAGAGGCGATGCAGTGAATTAGAGGGCGGTGGTGATCTAAAACAATAAGCTGACACCGTCATTAGTGGCCCTGGCCGACAACCCGGTGCAGATTGTGCACCTCCCTAATATGATGACATTTAGTCCCTTATATCTAATTTCGTATTTATTACGTCTGGGTTGTGCTATACAATTGTGTTATTAAGTTTATGTTCCCATATTTTTAATAATATTTATTTAAATTCCATTTCGGCTTTTATTTTAGCTGCAATAAAATTTTCTGTTCGGTAACCCACAATCATTTTCAGGTGGACACATTATTTTTGGAAATAAATATTGGTATAACACTATTTGGGCCGATTTTTGAATTGAGTATTTGACGTTAAGAACGTGTAAAATCATACTTAAATGCCAAATTCTGACAGGTTTTTAACCTTAAATTGAGATTGAAACTTACTCAACTTCAAATGCTCAAATCCGAAATCTACGGTAACTTCAATCAAAATAATCAAGACAAATTATTTTAAAACCTATTGTATTCATCCTGTAAACAATTTTCCCGTAGACATGACACTGTGGACACAGATGCACCAAGAGAAAATCGTTCTTGGTCCTTCCTACTTCAATGGGACTTACTTGTTGGTTTTCCTGATTATGATGGATTATGCTTTTCATATTTATTTAAACTTTTTCAGTAACAGCCTAATAGTACCGTTTTACTGTAATCTATCGTCATTTTTGTCTGTATTCCTGTTTTAGGTACAATTAAAAAGTACATTACTGCAGCGGCCAGCAAAAGAGGCATTGATGGACGAACGTGTAAATGTGGGCCGAGGCGAACCCGAGGCACACATGCGTAAGTCCATCAATGCCTAGTTGCGGCCAAGGCTTGTATAGTACTTTTCTCAAATAATGCGCGGTAATTAAAACTAAGTAGTACCTATTACTCATTTTGACAAATACAATTACTTTCAAAATCAATGACGAGTTTTTGCCGCGTTAAAGTGTTCATTTGTTTTTTTTTTCAATAAACAGCTTTCTATTTGCAAGCCAGTTCGAAATTTAAATAATACCTTTGATAAGTTAGTTACCTCCTTGGATGCCATGTTTCGGCGTAAAATATCGTTCCATTTTTAAATTACACGACAGATATGACTTTTCTATGTAATCTAATTGGCCTCTAAACACGACAGACATGGATTTTCATACATTTGCTCGCATGTATTTGGCCAGTACAGCATTTTCGATTTATCTCGAAGAAGGTTGTCAATATAATGCTCAAATTTCCAAGCATGTTTGAGAAAAATCTTTCTTTTTCTATATAAAGCTGCAAAAAAGAAACAAATGCGCATCGAAACTTAAACATTTATAAATTACAAGTCATTTGCCTAATTCTGCCACTAAATCACTGGCACTTAAAAAACTAGCGAAAAAATACATAATTTAAGAAAAAAATATTACACATCAAATCTCCTTTCAAGCCAGTCGTGAAGTATGTCCGGAACTAATTACACGTGAGATGGATACGAGAAGGAAATTAAATTCAGTATTAATTTTATCAATTAAGCTAATTGCGGCGAAGTAAAACCTTATGGTGAAATTAATGTAGTAGGAGGGTGCAAATGATGGTAGATTTATGAGTTCCGCTTTACCTGGTAGTATATAAGTATGATGTAAATTATCACCATAGTTAGCGTGTATATTTAATTTGAGAAACACCTGTGTTTTCCTCAATTTAATTCAAATTGAACTTTGTTAATATATAAGCTTATTCATAGAATTATAGGTACCTATGTAAATTATCCTTACATAGTATAAAACAAAGTGGAGGAGTTCGTGGCTAAATAATAACAGCCGCACGGGTCGATCGTCAAGGTTAAGCAACGCTTGACGAGGTCGGGCCGTGGATGGGTGACCATTTCAACATATCGAGTTTCCTCCGTGCCTCGGGAAGCACGTTAAGCCGTTGGTTCCGGCTGTCATTTGAAGATCTTTGACAGTCGTTACGAGTAGTCAGAAGCTTGAGATCTGACACCAGTCTAGTCAAAGGGTACCGTGTTACCTAGTTACTGGGTTGTGGAGGTCAGATAGGCAGTCGCTCCATGTAAAACACTGGTACTCAGCTGAATCCGGTTAGACTGGAAGCCGACCCTAACATAGTTGGGACAAGGCTAGGCAGATTATGATGAGTATAAAACAAAGTCGCTTCCCGCTGTCTGTCCCTATGTATGCTTAGTTCTTTAAAAGTACGCAACAGATTTTGATGCGGTTTTTTTTAAAAGATAGAGTGATTCAAGAGAAAGATTTAAAGTTTGTGAATGTATTTGTATGTTTGTTACTGCTTTACGCTCGAACAAAACGGCTGGGCGGATCTGGATGAAATTTGGCACAAAGATAGATTATAGTCAAGAATAGCAATATAATATTTTTTATCCCGGGAATATTTTCACTCGGTATAAAAAGTAAAGCCCTCTCTAATTTTCGACGTTCACGCGGGCGAAGCCGCTGGCAGAAGCTAATGTACAATAATTAGGCCTCCATACTCAAATAATACAGCAGTGGTCGAGCAGTGGTGGCCCAGTGTTTACGGTCCCGACTAACGAGTTGTAGGTCGCGGATTCAAACCCGAGCAGGCGCTTTACTTTGTGTAATTTATTTCATCACCACTGCTCTCAAAACGGTGAAGGAAAACATCGTGAGGAAACCGGCATGTTCCAGAACCAAAAATTCAAAGACATGTGACATCTACCAATCCGCACTGGGCCCACTCCCACTATGAGAGGATGCCTGTGTCCCAGCAGTGGGAACATTAAAAAGGCTGATGATGTTGGCTCAAATAATAAAGGTATGTACCTACTAAAAGCCTAATTTAAAAAGAACGATTAAAATCTATACCTGTCTACATTATGGTCGATTCAAATACTCCCCAAATTACACAACCAATGTGTGTATGAAAACATAATAACAGTTCGGCGTGAATGGATATAAACACATTGTTTGGCGTTCGACATTATTATAGGGCTCAAAAGCCGCCGTACCAATATCGTAATTATATTATTAAAATTACCACGACGATTGCAGGATACGTGTTATTTAACGTAGACGCGATACGATCTTATCGCTGATCCTAATATCCCGATGTGTGGGTATTATCGTGCTACCTGACGAAATCGACGGATATACGGGGGATATTCGGCGTCGACACATGGCCGCCATTAAAGTTTTATGTACAGGCTGTAGTTTTTGGTAATGAGCGCTTTAGGCTGCGTTATTACCTGCTGAAAGTTTTTCTTTTTAGGTTTGATATTTCATTAGATTGATTTTGTATTAGAAATCATTACGGTTTTAATAATTCTCATCATCATATCAGCCGAAAGACGTCCACTGCTGGACCTCCCCCAGGCATCGCCACATTGACCGCTCCCGTGCGTCCCGCCTTTAGCGGATGCCCGCAACCTTCACCAGTAATATAAAATATATAATATTAAAAAAAATTAAGGGAATGTGTAATACTCTTTCATGGCGTCGTACCCTTTGCCATGCCGAACTCACTTACGCAATAAGGCTGCAGGGTCACCTAAGTTACAAGTAATAGAACTTGAGCACGATAAAGGCGACAAAACGTTTTCAGAAATTCCTATTCCCCTGAAAAACACGAAATCTTTTCCTTTTTACCCGACTGCCGAAGTGTTTATCAGTCTATGTATGTATGTTTGTTCCTATGTGGCTCTTTAGAGACCAAACGCGTTGGCCGATTCTGATCGTTCTTACGTCAATCGATTCGTCTTAACCCTGCGTAACGTACTGGCTACATTAAAATTGGAAAATAAAATAATGGCGGATTTTGGGCGCCATATTGTGGGGCACCAATTTATTTTTTCTTCCAAGCCCATCGTGTGGGGTATCAAAATAAAGGGTTTTAAGAGGTAATTTCAAAAATATATTACACTTATATGTTTAAGTGTAAAAATTTCAAAAAAAAAAGTAAAAGTTTATAAAAAAAGAAATACAAAATACCCGACTGCTTAAAAAGCGAACTAAAAAGACGTAAACAAGAAGAAAATCATGCTGTGCAGTCGGAGGATACATATTCGCGAGCTGGCTGACCAAAACCAGATGTATCCTCCATGTATTTTAAGATTTTTTAAATTAATTTTTTTAGTGACAATAGAGCTAGTAGAAAAGGCAACGTAGTTTCAATATCTAGTGATATATTTAAACGTTCCTGTCTAGTCGCTAATCAACAGTATTGTTGATCTGATTCACTGAGTTTTCCAATTTCACCCGGAGCGATCCGGCGCATAGCTGGCACTTTAGCAATGTGTTCGCTACCTTAGGATTAGTAACGAAATCCCTTCAGTTGACCTTTGCAACTACCGCACGGATACAGGAAAAGGATCTGTGCTTTGATTTAACGTGAAACGGATTATCATTACTTGATCAAACTGTTTTATTATCTAAAGAAATTCTGATTTCAAACAAGAAGTAGTTTATTTTTTAATGTAATCTATAGGTTCACGTTTGACCACCATCTCGCCTGATGTTAAGCAATGATGTGGTCTACGGTGAGGCAAGCTTGCCTAGAAGAAACCTATTCACTCTTGACTTAAATACCCCTAGGTTGTAGCTATCAGGAAACAAAGACTCCGGAAGGGAATTCCACTCTTTAGCTGTGCGCACAATGAAAGTATTAGCAAAACGCTTTGTGCGTATAGGAGGGATGTCTACCATGTACCGATGGCGCTTGGCCGTACGTTTTGTAGTCCGATGATGGAAAGGGCTAGGCGGAATCAAATTGTGCAGTTCCGTCGCACACTCCCCGAAATGTAACCGATAAAAACCGAATGGCGACTCGGCGTCGATGTTCGAGACCTTGGAGCTTTGATGCGACCAGTGCATCCACAGATCATAGAAACAACAGTTTTGTTTCTATGATCTGTGAGTGCATCGTTGCCAATAAGCCTTTTGGCCCGTCAGTTAAGGCAAAACGCCGCGCTATCCGTTTTTCGTGCAGTTTTTAGGAGCTATCTACTCGTTATTTAAAAATAAATATCAATTAATAAAAATACATTAAAATTCTACATAATATTGCTACCAAAATGGTAGTTTTATTTTTATGTATTATACGTTTCATAAATCTCCTTCCAACAAAACCATGAAAATGAGAAATAATTATTGATAGCATGTATCTCCTCGTAAAGTATTCAATAAATATTTTTTCTACTAACACTAATGGATAGACAATTTAATAACGAACATTTTAGTAGTTTTTTTTTTCAAAAGACCAATACTCGATTTTATAAAGATTTTATTCTAAAATCTGGGCGTATTCACTACTGTAATTCATGCGCCACCAGTGCCGCCAGGCCAATAGGAATGCTCATATCTCATGCTGATTTTTTGGTCAGGGTACGGCCTTAAGGTTGCACTAGTCAAAATTTATTCCATACAAACGTAGTCTAGAGATTACTCCACTGTTTGACGATGTACGTTCAAAATAAAAAATGATATCAATTTGTCTCATCATTATCTAGCCCTGTATGGAAACAGAAAAGTAAAAAAATACAATATTTGAAAGTTATGAGCGTCGAAAGTTCCATATTTCAACACTAATTTTAACGCATGTTTGGGCGGAAATAAATACCATAAGAAGAAGAAAAATTGCAAAACGGCCTCCATACAGGGATAGATTAGTAATTCAACAATGCAAATAATTTTATTTTGAAAATATACATTTAGTAGTTTTTTCATGATATCTAGACTCCCAAAGGTCTGTTCATAAAATTTCTCGCTTTCTTTTTCGTCCTAAATCATCATCCATTTCGCTACAAATATGCAAAAGTGCTAATTCGTACGAGAACTACCTTACTGCTCATCACAGCATCAATCTCTTTCGCACGTGTTGTCGGATGAGACAGCATGCATTTTAACCCCGCGCACAAAATAGTTCGTGCCGTTGACACGCACGTTAATAGTGAACACTCCGTATAAAGAATTATTACGAGACAATGCGGACTGTTTGTCTATCACGATAATCTGTGGACTGCTCATTTCAATTCCGTGTTGTGTAAACGCCCTAATGGACTCCGGTAATGTGACACGCTTGACGATTTTACTCACAAATTGTTGTACGAAACTCTATTACAGTCTAATGACAGTTACCGTCTAATTGCAAGGTTATTACGTTTTGTTGTGCACGCGGCTTAATGATAGCACTGGGTAATTATTGAGTGAGGTGAAACCCTGAAGATGTGTCGAATTGAATCGTCGAACTCGTAATGACGGGGCGCGGGTGCCGGATGCCGCCATATTAACCAACTATCAATGGCCGCATAAGATTAATTTTTAATTGTCTTTACCCCCGGGCTACGACTCGATACACATTCTTTATATGCGTAAATTGCAGTATGTCTTGTATTTTAATAAGTGGCTGCGTGATTGATATTTATTTGCAACTGTGTAGCTTTATGGCGTGTTATTAGCGCTGGAAATACGGTTCATTTGAATACAAAAACTTGATTGATTGATACGTTTTGTAGATTCGTTGAATAACTTAACTGTAATTATTTTTTGTTGATATTTTCATAATTTATTCTCATCAAGATAGTCTGACTTTCTCCAGTTCAAATAATTCAAAAATATAAAAAACCCGACTGCTGAAAAAGCGAACTATAAAGACGTAAACAAGAAGAAAATCATGCTGTGCAGTCGGTGCATACATGTTGGCGAGCTGGATGACTAAAACTAGATGTATCCTCCGACTGCACAGCATGATTTTCTTCTTGTTTACCTCTTTTTAATTCGCTTTTTAAGCAGTCGGGTTTTTTGATTTTTTAGATAAGTTTTTTTTATTTATAGCTTTTTAGTTAACATTTTTTTTTCGACTTAGGTACATTTGAACATATAAGTGTTTTATATTTTTGAAATCACCTCTTATAACCCTTTATTTTGATACCCCACACGATGGGTTTGAAAGAAAAAAGAAATCTGCCCCCCACAATATGGCGCCCAAAATCCGCCATTTTTCTATTTTCCAATTTTAATGTAGCCAGTGACACTCGCAAGATTAAGACGAATCGATTGACCTAAGAATCATCAAAATTGGAAGACGCGTTTGGTCTCTAGAACGCCATATAGGATCAAACATACATACATACATAGACTTATAAACACATTACCCTCCTTCGGCTAAAAACTACATATCTTCAAAAGTTAAACTCTTGTACAAACCGTCAACCCCAAAGAAAAGAAATCATTAAAAAAGCTGAAAGACCACCACATCATTTATATATTTAAAAAAGTATAAGCGCCATCATTAACCACGTGTAAGTATGCCACCCAATTCAGCCTGTCACGACTTGTCATCAGCGTCAGCACCGTGAAATATGGAAACTCTCCGATCCACCATATCACGATAATCTCACCCAACATCTAGAGCGAGTGACGAATAGATTTCGTGAATAATTCACCAGACAATGGCCTGTCAACTATTTTATTGTATTATTTCGGTATTGTCGTGTTGAACGTCACGAGAAAGTGGCATTTGTTCGTAATAACGTTTAAATATGTTTGCGTAAGCGTTGTGAAAGCGTAATGACTGGCAAAAATAAACGCTAGGAAATGATAGAGATAATTTCTGAGGATGAATGTAGTCGTGTTGTGTTGGAGATTAATTTTGTACTCCTATATTCTTGATTAGAATCTGTGTTTGCAACATACAGGGAAATTCAAGGGAAAATCTTTGAAAGCATGTTCACGATTTGTTTTTCACCATGATTTTTCTGTAACATGTTTGCAGTACACAATGATATTCAAATAAACAGATACGTTATACACTCACAAAACAATTGAAAAAAGTGTTCCGCGCAGCAGCGGCAGCACACATACACACTTTTCATTCATCTGACATTTCACTACAAGTCGAAAGGGATGGCTTGATAAAACCAACAAGAAAAAAAGAGACAGCTACTGTGTGTCACTTGCGTGTGAATGTAAACAAACATTATTCTGACCATCAATGTTTTTTTCTTTTTCTAACCTCAATATCAGAATATTAGGAAAAAAATTGAAATAAATTGGTAAATTGGGGTGTATTCGTACTTACATATGGTATGAGATCCCTTCTATTTTAAGTACTTTGGCATCATAATTGGTACACTTTCTAAATACACACGATGACATTTTTTTATTTTATTTTGTTTCAACAAAGCCTATCGCTCTTTGCCATGCGTGACATAAACTAAAGACAAAAGGTCACAATTGTGACCTAGTCTTCACAATGTGTTAGAATCATGAATGGAATTCTATATAAAAGTATTGGTATCTACCAAGATAGCAAGCTTTGAATGTCAAGATGGTTATTGGTTATTTATGGTGTATCAGAGTTCTAATGTATGTGGTGTGTAAGGAAAGGGTTTTATGAATAAAAGCACAGAAAGACAAGACTAGGTATTTATTTAAGTAAGGCTTGTCAATTAATTCATATTTAGAAGGATCATTGAGCTTACTGCCAGTTCGCTAGACTAGTTCTCGTGGGGAAGAAGGGCAACAAACCCCACGGAAGCTCTTTCATAGTATTAATCGATATCTTTTACAAACAAAAAGTATTTACAATATTATAGATTCAAAATAACAAGGATAAGGCAAAGGACATAGAATAGCCCTTAAATCAATATAACATATTAGGAATAAAGGCCATAATACGATATAGATACAGCTTCAACACAACCATTAGAAATAATAAAGTTATAATATCAAATAACTTACGTTAGTCTTGTGTAGTCGATCTTACACCAAGTATTATAAAGTAGTATACTTCTAAATAACAATATCTGGCCTATACTGGCTTGTAGTTCACCAAAAAGTAAGTCCGCTTATCAATTACACAATATTTTATAATATCGGGTCTATCTGTGTCTCAATACGTCCAATATGAGAAAATGGCGCGGTATCCCGCCATTTTCTATATTGCTTCAAATAATCTCAAAATTAGGTGAACAATAATCAATTACTATAAAGTGAATATGTTTTAAAACGTATCAAGACAATTAAGGAATTTAATATCGCCTATATAGTAATTCTTAATCAATATTCGAAAGAATATTGATACTAACAGACAGTATTGTACTAATTGTTTCAAAGGACTTATAATACTAATATAGCATTATAAAATCCTGGATACATCACAATGATCATTACAAATTACGTAATCATTTATAGGAATATTATCAACGTGGCTTAAATATAAGTTTAGAGTTATTTCCTGTAGTGTGTACAGTACAATATTTACTTAGGTTGGTACTATTTTACATTTGAAGGTAGTTGACACCACAATAATAATTAAGGTAGGTACTTAGACATTTGTCGGTAGGTGCTTAATAAATATGACAGGTATGTATTAAGTAGTAAACCATTGAAAAATGAAAATTAACGATTTAATGACGTTACACATACTTCAAATTCTAACACGCGCGCTCATAACATATCTGTTTATTTGAATATCATTGGCAGTTTTTGCATTGCGATTTTTGATTAGGGTAGTTTACTGAAATGTATTTTTGTCCGTCAGGTGGATTAATAAAAAATATTGGACACTTTTTTTTTCCTTTTGACACGATAACAAAGTGACGACGATATAATGCGTTGAAATATTGTGAAACGTCACGCCGCTAGTACACTTTATACTGCCTTAGTGACGTCACAAGCCCCCACTCTGAACCTTGATGCGCTTTAACTTTGTAAATTTTTATTGATTAGGTAAAGCAAAAAATACGTGTCCAATATTATTAGATAATCTCATTGGCACTACCTGGGACAAACGGTCCAGTTGGTCCAATTTCGAGAAAGAGGTCAACCGTCGAATCCGACTCGACTGGGCGGCGTTCGGGAAGTTGCGTGGTATCTTCTCGTCCCATTTACCGCAGTGTCTCAAGACAAAAGTCTATGACCAGTGTGTGTTGCCAGTGATCACCTATGGGACCGAGACGTGGTCGCTCACAATGGGCCTTATCAGAAAGCTCAAAGTCACCCAAAGGGCAATGGAGAGGGCTATGCTCAGAATTTCCTTGCGTGATCACGTCAGAAATGATGAAATCCGCAGGAGAACCAAAGTTACCGACATACCTCGAAGAATTGCCAAACTTAAGTGGCAGGGCACATTGCTCGCAGAACGGATGGCCGATGGGGCGAAAAGTTCTGGAATGGCGACCGCGAACCGGAAGACGATACGTTTGAAGGCCTCGCACTAGGTGGACTGATGACCTGGTTAAGATTGCGGGAAGGCGCTGGATGCGAGACGCACGGGATCGGTCAATGTGGCGACGCCTGGGGGAGGCCTATGTCCAGCAGTGGGCGTCTTTCGGCTGAAATGATGAAACTCATTGACTAAATAAAACTATTATTTTTCTACCCAGGAATCATCCCTATAGAGTATTTGAAATTAAGGACGTGTCAAACCTTACTTGAATGCCAAAGTTTGACAGATTTGCCGGCTAAAGCAAAGTTCGGTAAATATTTAAATTAAGGACGTGTCAAACCTTACTTGAATGCCAAAGTTTGACAGATTTGCCGGCTAAAGCAAAGTTCGGTAAATATTTAAATTAAGGACGTGTCAAACCTTACTTGAATGCTAAAGTTTGACAGATTTGCCGGCTAAAGCAAAGTTCGGTAAATATTTAAATTAAGGACGTGTGAAACCTTACTTGAATGCCAAAGTTTGACAGATTTGCCGTCTAAAGCAAAGTTCGGTAAATATTTAAATTAAGGACGTGTCAAACCTTACTTGAATGCCAAAGTTTGACAGATTTGCCGGCTAAAGCAAAGTTCGGTAAATATTTAAATTAAGGACGTGTCAAACCTTACTTGAATGCTAAAGTTTGACAGATTTGCCAGCTAAAGCAAAGTTCGGTAAATATTTAAATTAAGGACGTGTCAAACCTTACTTGAATGCGAAAGTTTGACAGATTTGCCGGCTAAAGCAAAGTTCGGTAAATATTTAAATTAAGGACGTGTCAAACCTTACTTGAATGCTAAAGTTTGACAGATTTGCCAGCTAAAGCAAAGTTCGGTAAATATTTAAATTAAGGACGTGTCAAACCTTACTTGAATGCGAAAGTTTGACAGATTTGCCGGCTAAAGCAAGGTTCGGTAAATATTTAAAAAATCTCAATTCAAAAATCAGGGGCGATTCTCTTATTTCTATTAAGATTGGCAAATTAAAGACGTGTCACTCCACTTACAAGATAATGAGTGCCGAGCTGAAACTCGGTCGCTAATTGCAGAAAAGTGGGACACAGTAAGTGGCCGGGAAAACGTGCGTATGACGAAGAAAAAGATGGAAGATACGCAACAGCGTATAAGCACTAACAAGTTGCTTCCACTCAACACTGCCTTATCTAAGAATTGTAAGAAAAATCTTTTTTATTACTTATGTACCTTCTTGTAACACAAACAGTAAGTAAATAATGTACGTTCCAATAGGTTACTTTCGCTACTGTTGTATCTATTTTTGTCTTTGGGGATAAATTATACTTGTTATATGACTTTACAATTCATTTTTTTACGGTAATTTTCAGGGAACCATCGCATTTTTTTTTATGTCAGCGGTAAAATCCAAATTCGCGATGTTTCAAATTTTTATTTTACGTATTCTTTATAAAACGAAACATTATTTTCCAAATTCTTATAATTCCGAATTCTTAGGTTTCTTAATTATTTATTGCTCCAACACCAATTTTTTCCGAATGAGTACAGTTCGATACAAAAAGGAAAATAAACGGATTGTCATAAATTTTGCAACAGATAATCAAACTTAAACTTAAAATCAAAACTATTTATTTCAGCAAAAAAAAAGAAAAATAAAGGTCTGGAGCAAAATATAAACTTTATACTACTTATGTACATGTATAAAAAGATGGGAAAGACTATTTATTCCCTTTCAAACATTTTCTGAAATAAAAAGTAACCTGTTTTATTTAATGAAGTGTTGTGGTTCACGTGTCAATACTGTTACTTGAACCAACATCATTTAAACATTCTACAGGTTATTTTTCACTTTTTAATAAATCATCAATGGTTTTTCGCTTTTGGCATCTTTGAATATAAATTTGGATCGCCTTTTTTTTGCTCCGTATGTATTTGGCAATTTTATTGTTTTTGGCCAGGAGTGGGACAGTATAGGCTAATATAAAAAAATCATATACAAAAATGATGCCTCTTTTTCAGAAAATATATGAAAATAAATAAATTGTTTCTTCCTACCTTTTTTTTAAACGGAAATGCTCGTTTTACATCGTTTTTATTGTGGTTGTACTAAAATGTGGAAAATACAGAATGTGGAATAAAGTGGAACATGTAATAATGAGAGAAAGTGTAAATAAATGTATATGAAAAATTCGGAATGTAAAAATAAGAATTCGGAAAAATAACAATATAAGAATTCAGAAAGCAGGGCCAACATTTTTTTTATACTTACTATGACTAGAGAAATCTTTCCTTAATTGGACCTAATTTCAAGTTTAAGTGTAAATTCTTAATCAAATTCTTATCAATCTTGCACTTTCCAAATATAAGAAAAAGTTAGAAAAAACCACGAAACCGACCAAAGCGGATTTGTTTGTCGCTCGACGCTCTGTACGGTGCGGTGTAAACCTCGACCTCTTATTTTAGCCGCGTCGCCTGAGACGGACCTGGATTGATTTACGGGGCCAAGTGGCTCGCTCTCTCGCCCTACCCGACCCCGGCTTACTCCTAACTAAGCTTTATTCCAGGATTACGCAAAACACACGCCACCGAACGTGACGTGTGCCGAATTGAGAACAGTTCGCCGCTACGAAGGGTTGACTTCTGATTCTGTTTAAGATATTAAATTGTCTTTTGGAAAGTGGGATTGGTTGCTCCGAGTATTAATCGTACAGTTTTACCCATCTTATCAAGTTGTAAGAAATAATATATTCGTGTAATAACTTCAATAAGGTCACACTAGTCGAAAATTCTTCCATACAAATGTAGTCTAGCGATTACTCCACTGTTTGACGATGTACGTTCAAAATACAAATGATATCAATTTTCTCATCATTATCTAGCCCTGTATGGAAACAGTAAAGTAAAAAAAAAAAAAATGAAAGTTATAAGCGTCGAAAGTTCCATATTACAACACTAATTTTAACGCATCTTTGGGCGGAAATAAATACCATAAGAAGAAGGAAAATTGCAAAACGGCCTCGATGTAGGGATAGATTAGTAATTCAACAATGCAAATAATTTAATTTTAAAAATATACATTTGGTAGTTTTTTCATGATATCTAGAATCTCAAAGGATTCTTTACAAAATTTCGCGCGCTCGTTTTCGTCCTAAATCATCATCCATTTAGATAAAAATTTGGAAAACTGCTAATTCGTACGCGAACTAGCGTCTTACTGCTCATCACAGCATCTATATCTTTCGCACGTGTTGTCGGATGAGACAGCACGCATTTTAACCCCGCGCACAAAATAGTTCGTGCCGTTGACTAGGGGAACCTTAATGACCATTATTTTATTGCCCACACTTAGCTAAACGCAAACAGCAGTTATGAATATTTATGAAGAAAGAGATAAACTCATTTAAGGCATAATTTAAGCCACTTTCGAAAACACCAACGATTGGTCAGATCAGGCGGAATTTTAATAAATCCCGGTGTTCTGTATAAGTTATTACACCTATTAAATGCGAAGTAAGAAGACACGTGCCGCCATTATGGCAGTCTCAAGCATCGGCCGGCTGAAGCGCGGGATATTATCGCGCCGCTTGTTGCCCGCGTAAAATAATAATGGCCGAACTTCCGGTGCCGGCGGCGCGGAAAACTTAAGCGAAAAAGGCGGGAAACGCCCCCGGCCGTCGCCGCTAACTTTGTTAACCGCTGGGATGTGACGTCACTTAATTTATTAACACATCCCTACCTCCGCAGAGAGGTAATTCTTGGTTTTTACGACACTTTTCCACTTCTCACTCAACGTGCTACAATTTTGTAAAGCCACCGTACGCGAATAGTTTTGTTGACACGCTGTATAACTGGTATTTTTTTAGGGTTTCGTACCCGAAGGGTTCAAACGGAGCCCTATTGCTGTCACGTGTCCGTCTGTCTGTCCAACCGTCTCTCTGTCCATTGTCTGTCACAAAATTTTGTTCCGAAGTATTTTTTAACTTCTCATTGACCTATGAACTTGAAATTTGGTTGTTATTATTACGTATATTTTACTAACAAATATCAATTTATTCTACATTTGCGAACTACCCTAAATGTGCGAAGTCCGACATGCACTTGGCCATATTTTTTGTATGATTATGTGTCTTTATTAGGAGATAGCACTTATAGGGATGTTTCATGGGTAAACAATTGATAATTCTATTTATTCCGTGTGTGAGATTATCAAATAATAATGAACACGTATTTTTTGCTTTACCAAATCAATAAAATATTGCTGGGTTGTTCTTCTCTTGAAGTCATGGTCCATATGTAAAAGTTTTAGCGCAACCTTCACCTGGGATAGCAAACCTGCTTACTGATTTGTTTAAAATTTATAATGTATGGGTAGATGTAGCTTTGAACAAGTTTAAGTTATGGTGAGGCTGACATGCCATTGTGGATAAAAGCCTCCTTCAAGAAATAAAAAAAAAAAAAGAAGGTAAGGTCTGAAACGTCCTTATCTTTAAATACTCAATAGGGATGTGTTGAAAAATTACAGTTTTATTTAGTCAATGAGATTATCTAATAAATTGGACATGTATTTTTTGCTTTATCTACTCAATAAAATATAAAGTGTACTAGCGGCGTGACGTCACACGATATTTCGACGCATTATATCGTAGTCACTTTTCCCCTTATTAATAAACACAGAATAAAGTTATACCAAGTATAAACCTATGAAAATGTATGGTTATTAATAAACACAGAATAAAGTTATACCAAGTATAAACCTATGACAATGTATGGTTATTAATAAACACAGAATAAAGTTATACCAAGTATAAACCTATGAAAATGTATGGTTATTAATAAACACAGAATAAAGTTATACCAAGTATAAACCTATGAAAATGTATGGTTATTAATAAACACAGAATAAAGTTATACCAAGTATAAACCTATGAAAATGTATGGTTATTCCTTTGTTATTCCTGGTTTAACTTTATTCCGTGTTTATTAATAAGGGGATTTATGTTTACGTGTCAAAAGAAAAAATACGTGTCCAATATGATTTATTAATCTATCTATTCAAATATATATTAGGACAAATCTATCTATATATATTAGGAAAATAATAACCTTAGACTGTTAATACAGGGTGTGAAGAAACCCCTTAAGGAAGAAAGTCAACCAAAATGAGCATGGTATTGTCTACATAGGTAGCTAATGAAACTGTTTACAAAAAGAATCAAAGAATGTTTTTCGTCACAGGTAATAAAATTTACTGAGGTAAATAAATATTCAAATTAAGTCGGCGCTTTTGATTCTTGTTGCTAATTAAGATCTTTAAAATGTCTACATTTAAATTATTCAATTTAGTTATGACACTAATAAGATTAAAACTAATAATGTTTTAAGTATCATAATTTATGGCTTGTGAAGCAAAAGGTTAATAATGTTATTAGAATATTTTATCAAACGCTTCTTTTATCATTCTCTTAATAATGTTGACGAACTGTATTTGTACCTACTTCAATCAGTCTGCCTAGCCTTGTCCCAACTAATTGGGGTCGGCTTCCAGTCTTACCGGATTCAGCTGAGTACCAGTGTTTTACATGGAGCGACTGCCTATCTGACCTCCACAACCCAGTAACTGGGTAACACGGTACCCCTTGGCTAGACTGGTGTCAGATCTCAAGCTTCTGACTACTCGTAACGACTGTCAAAGATCTTCAAATGACAGCCGGGAGCAAAGGCTTAACGTGCTTGCCGAGGCACGGAGAAAACTCGGTATGTTGAAATGGTCACCCATCCACGAACCGACCTCGGCAAGCGGTGCTTAACCTTGATGATCGGCCAGTGCGGCTGTTATTATTTAGCCACGAGCTCCTCGTGTATTTATACCTACTTGTATAGGTAATTTTTATTATTTTATCATGGATAATTCTGAAATAAATTAAAATAAAATAAACTAGCTCACCACCGTGGCTTCGCTCCCGTCTACTGGCTACCTACCTACCTACCCTGTCTACCTTACCTACCCTACCCACCTAACCTTTTTTTTTTTTTGGTTACGGTGGGAAACCTTCAAAAGGCGCCTGGACTTTTGGGGAAAAAGACCAGGGAGTGTGGGATTTTTACCTCACTAAAACCACCCCGGTGATCACCATCAGCACTTGGAAGGGGCCCCGTTACCTCTTAAAAGACCACTCCGGATCCCCATCTGTGCAACGCCTGTTAGGGCACTTCCCTGCGGGAGACTGAGGAGCGTCTCCCCTGAGCCTCGCTGTGCACGGCAGCACGTGATCACTGTGCCACCGTCTTTCCTAGAGTCACTTTGTGGGCGGACAGAATCCCCAATCTGACCACCTGTGACCCTGGAGTCCCACCTGCAATTGATGCAGGCGGGGTTTCGGCGTTTTAGGCGGTGTCGAGGCGGTTGCCTCCACGACGCCTTCTTCTCCGGGCGGGATCGGACCTCTCACGATCCCGCTCGGCAGCCTTCTTCTGAACCATCACGGTCTCATAGAAGGAGGCCATTTCCTTATTAGAGAAAAAAAAATTGGGCCCCCACAAGATGGCGCCCAAAATCCGCCATTTTCCTATTTGCCAATTTTAATGTGTGACACTCGCAAGGTTAAGACGAATCAATTGACGTAAGAATCATCAAAATCTGCCAACACGTTTGGTCTCTAGAACGCCACATAGGAACAAACTTACATACATAGACTGATAAACACATTACCCTCTTTCGGCAGTCGGGTAAAAAGAACGCCACATTTTAGTGATGTCCGCCACAACCGTCGCGTCCATCCATAACGACAAGTGAAACTTAAAAACAACGTTCCCGAAAAACATATCCGACGGAAAATCAATAATCGAAACCGCACAGAGAGCACTCGAATAAATACACACCGACTATCCAATAAAACACGTGAATCGTTTACAATTAAAGCTTTAAATCGGCAATAGGTGTTGCCATAAATCGGACGAGAAAACAATCAGCGAGGCAGCGTCGTTCGCAATTAGCGCTGCGCGGCTCGATAAATTTGCATTAATGCTTTCGAAAAATCCGAGCGGCAATAATTTTCGCGTGCCATGTGTTCTATAGTGCTGTACACCGTACACCAGTACTCGCCTACCTACGGGTAGGTACAGTACGGCCGCTGCCAAACGGAGCCGAAGCTACAGATACTTTTTTCAGCGAACAGATTTACTCCGTTCACCTGTAGTTTCAGTATCAGATATCTGTCCGGTTGTTTCTCGTGTTTTGGCATATTGAGTTGTTTCGAACACTACGTACGTTGGGTATTTACTTGCTATGTCAGTTATAGGTGCACATAAGGGGAGTGGAAATTTGTATTTTCTCCTACTCCTCCGTTATTCTTTTCTGATTAATTTCGTTGCGGGATCCAAGACAGTTAAATTCATTCTCCGGGACTTCGTCGAGCTTCATTGCCTCGGAGCTTTTCTGGTGGTCGCCACTGTTGATTCTGGATTTCAGGAGTTGCAGTGGTTTGGGAATAGTGCGGTGAAAAGTAAAAAAAAAGGAAAGGAAATCTTGCTTCGTTCTTACATTATTATCGTCTGATTTCTGAAATTATTTAAGTTGAGTTTTTGTCGAAATCTAATTTAGGCTGAAAACCCATCAAACTTTACCATTGAAGTTGATTTTGACACATTCTTAACTTGAAATACCTACTTGATGCTGAAAATGGCCTTATGCCACGCCATTACACTAAGAATTGGCAATCTTGCTACTGTAGATTATCCCTTTAATTCAAGACAAAGAAATTAAGAAACGAAAACCAGGATCCAAATTCGATCATACTGAAAAATCAACCCTTATCCTGAAATAGGACACAGAGGTTCGCGAGGCTCTCGGTGTGGGCGCGAGTCTCGGACGGACATATTTCCACGTAGGCAATTCACGCGTATCCGCGCTTGATTTACGCAACGCCCCCCGCCTCGCTGCACTTTACACTTTTGCAGCTCCGCGCGCACCAACGCCTATTAATTGATATTCGCCGCGACACACTCCACACATTTTTATACACAATGCCCAATAAACCAATTTCAGAGCGGCACATTTTTTGCACAACTTTTCCGAAACGTTTGCCGCAAACACCAAACAATCAGGTTACGCCAGTTTCGGCTACTCTTTGACGTGCAAAGCAGGATTTAATTAATATTAATAAGTTTCTTAATCCTACCTAATACCGATACAATTAGTAGATTTTAAATTACACATTATGATAAACGGTATTTTTATCGATGTTGGTTTTTTTACCTTTTTAGGGTTCCGTACCCAAAGGGTAAAAACAGGACCCTATTACTAAGACTCCACGATCCGTCTGTCTATCTGCCTATCACCAGGCTGTATCTCATGAACCGTGATAGCTAGACCGTAATTTTTCACACATGATGTATTTTAGTTGCCGCTATAACAACAAATACTAAAAACAGAATAAAATAAATATTTAAGTGGGGCTCCCATACAATAAACGTGATATTTTTGCCGTTTTTTTGCGATAATGGTACAGAACCCACTGGGTGGGAAATCATCCAATGACTTCCCCCGCTCTGGGTGAGGTGGGAGGGCGCGTCTTTTACTGCCTAAAACCCACCCGTGTTCGTTCAGTTGCTTGAGCCGGGGCCGCGGTAACTATTTTTCAAATTTATCCGCAACCCAATGGTACAGAACCCTTCGTGCGCGAGTCCGTCTCGCACTTGGCCGGTTTTACAATCAACCGAAACTATCGGTCTAAGTTAAAATGGAGTTCGATGTTGCGTAGGCGTCGAAATCAATTTAGCATGCTAATAAGCGCGTCTCCCGGAGATATAATGAGTCTTTATAAGTGTTGGGCACCCACCTCACGCGAGAAGATAACCGGTTTTTTAATAACCTTTGCTTGCGATAAATACTCTATGAACATAACGCGAAACTTACGGTTTACATAAAACTAACGATTTGTACCACTAGTGCTGTACTTTACGTCTTTTTAATAGTCTATTTATTTAAAGTAAGTTTTTTTTTATAGATTTGTTTTAAGTTAATGGTGAATGGTGCAGGAGCGTGGTTGTCACGCTGGGCGTTATGTCCGATATATCTCTATGTTTATCTCTTATGTTCCCAAAACTCTATGTGGGCTTTTTAGCTATGGAAAAACAATTGAGTTCGATTAAATTGTTTGGGTGTTTAATCTGTGGAACAGTAGGATATTTGCATGTCATGTACTGTTTGTTTCCAATGGTTACTATAACACCCATCATGGCGTTTAGTACGTTATTGTAAATCCCCGACATTTAAATTTCATGCTACATAAAAATCTAGTACATAGTAGATACGCTTCGATCGGCAATTTATTGAACACGTAATTATGACACGATATCTTGCGAAAACACCCCGATTTAAACAGCCATCACTTTTTAACGGCTGAACCGATTTTATTCAAACTTAGCTAAGAACAATCTCGACAAAATCACTTTACAAATAAAAAAAAACTTAATCAAAATCGGTTCATCAGTTTAGGAGGTATGATGCCACAGACAGATAAACAGCAACACACGCCAAACTTATAACACCCCTCTTTTTCCGTCGGGTTAAAAATGGAAATGCTCGCAAGTCTCGTCTGCTTGGCGACCATATGTCACTGCAGGGATCCAGCAGAATATCAGCGTCAGGTATATTTGCCTGACACGTGCTGAGCTGGACTCCCATTTGGTGCAACCTTGAGGCGCACACCGCACTGTGTTTTGATTGTCAACCAGTATATAATAATAGTAATCTTTGATTGTCAAAACTAATGTTACTGGTGTCACTTTGACTTTTATTTCGTAAGTATGGTTTCCTTTTTCTTTTTATGTTGGCACCTTGTTTTTAAACATACATAAAAATTGTAATAATTTAATTAACATTTTGTGTGTTGTGCTGTGTCTTTTGTGTGCACTAAATAAATGATTTATCTATCTATCTATCAAGTAAATTTTGTTATCGAACTAATTTGAATACAAGATTAATTTGTTGACTGAATTATCGTCAAATTTTATTGAGCTGTGTTGCCAGCGTTTCAAATGTGTTGTATTCTATTTCATCATAAAAACGTAGCGTCCGTCCGGTGCGATACCTCGTATTTACTTTTTTGTTATTTATTGAATATTTATAGCATATATAAACTGGAATGACAACTGCGCACAGCACATCGAGAAGGAAAAGTATTAAAAACATTTTTCAAATTTTGTGGAGACGTTAACAGCGATATTAAATAACATCTCTATTCAGAATAAAATGTGCCATAAAAATGTTTAGGGATAGTAAGACCAGACAAGCGAGCCGGAAGAGTGTCGCCGCGGGGGTAGGCAGCTCTGCTTAATATATGAAAATATTCAATTTTATAACATTCTGTAGCGATAACATCTTCCTGTCGATTTGATATTTTCGGCGTTAAGGTAATATTATCCGCTGGTCAGTGAATGGAGGACGGAGCCACGCTGCGCGTGCGCTGCCAACATCGTAACTTAACACTTAATCATTGCTACGGACACTTTATGTCCCTGCAGGTCTGATGCTGAGGTCCTCGGGCACAATGACGTCTGCGGAGAAGCCTGTCTACTAACGACTTACGTTTTATATTGATACTCATCTATCTATATATATAAAAATGTTATGTTGGTTTGTGTACGCTTCAAAAACTCAAAAAGTTCTGCACCGATCGAGATGAAATTTTAGCATGATATATTATAATCCGCATCAAGGATTGTTTTTATCTTTTTTTTTTTTGCAGGGCAGGCTGGGCAGGTGGGTAGGTAGCTAATTGACGGGAGCGAAGCCCCGGGGGTCAGCTAGTACTATATACAATATTATAAAGCTGAAGAGTTTGTTTGTTTGTTTGAACGCGCTAATATCAGGAACTATTGGTTTGAATTGAAAAAATATTTTTGTGTTGGTTAGTCTATTTATCGAGGAAGGTTATAGGCTATATTACCTCACGCTACGACCAATAGGAGCGGAGCATAAATGACAAATGTTGCAAAAACGGGAAAAAAATGGGTTTGAGAGCTTCCATTGCGTGCGCTGCGTAAACGGTTTAAGTTACGCTACACTCATGTATGTAGGGTAGGTAGGGTAGGGTAGGTAGGGTTGATGGGTAGGTAGGTAGCCAATTGACGGGAGCGAAGCCGCGTGGGACAGCTAGTTTGAATATAATGCTTCATGATTCCATACACATATAGGAGGAAAATTAATATCAATATTATAAAATCCTACTATCACACACAATATTACAAAGGTGACAGTTTGTGAGTCTCCGTGTGTTTTTTTACTTCTTCACGCTCAAACGGCTAGACAGATAGAGATAGATTATATAGTCTGGAATAGCACATAGGATAGTTTTTATCCCGGGAACATTTTCCCTTCGGAATAATTTTCGATATACACGCGGGCAAAAGCTAGTCATCACACTATAATGGCGAAAGTTTGTGAGTGTCCGTGTGTTTGTTACTTCTTCACGCTCTAACGGCTAGACAGATCAGGACGAAATTTGGCACAGAGATAGATTATAGTCTGGAATAGCACATAGGATACTTTATGTCCCGGGAATATGTGCCCACGGGATAATTTTCGACATTCACGTGAGCGAAGCCGCTGGCAGAAGCTAGTACTATTATAAACGTGAAAGTTTGTGAGGATGGATGGATGTTTGTTACTCTTTCACGCACAAAACTACTGAACGGATTTTGATGAAACTTTACAGAAATATAGCTTATAGATAAGAATAAAACATATGCTATCACACTAATATTATAACGGCGATAGTTTGTGATTGTGTGTGTTTGTATGTTTGTTGCTTCTTCGCACTCAAACGGCTGGACGGATCAGGGTGCAATTTGGCACAGAGATAGATAATCTATATAGAGATCGATAGTCTGGAATAGCACATAGGTTACTTTTCATACCGGTATAATGTTACTGTTACTAATAAAACGCGGGAGGAGCCGCGGGCGACAGTTAGTTATAAAATAAAACCTCTGTAATATGCTTTTCTAACACCCCCTTTGACCCCCAGACAGCCGACTTTGCTGTTTTGCCAAAAACAAACAGACATCCAAAACAATCCAACTTATTAAGATATTCCCAATAACCTCACGACATTATCACACGAGAACAACGTGGCAAGCAGTGTCGTCCGTTCATTATAGTGTGTGCATATAAGGGCTGGAGCACAAGCGAAGATGTCATAAGTCAGGCAGTGAGGTGGCCGATAAATTACAGGGCGCCGGGCGAGGCGACGGCCGTGCGTGGGCGATCGGTAGCCACTGTAGCTGTGTACACTACTGCTTACGCCGTGTCGTGTTACAGTTTGCATATTATATGGGGTATGTTAGGATTCTTGTGGTGGAACTTGGTTTTAACTACCCAGTTGTCTGCCAAAATGCCCAAACGGGTATTTTTTTGTGTTGGTATCTGCACCCATACCCATTCGGGTATATTTTGCCGGTACTTACTTTTTCCATATTTTTGTTACTAAACTGTGTTGTAGTGGTGCATCCCTATTTCACCTTTTAGTTTAATAGACAAGCTTGAAAAAAAAACACCCCGGTGGTCCTTGGATCCTGTCGGGAGCGTCATATTTATTTCGGAAAATAGTGTTACTACGGTCGCCATTTAGTTCGCGTAAATGTTTTGTTTTTTTTCGTTAAATATTGTTTTATTAATTAAATTCAAGGTGATTTTTGTAGTGTGGTGTTGGAAAACATGAATCGGTAAGTGTTGAACTGTTTTTAAAAGTTTTCTTTTGTATTTGGTGTAAATTCCAGCAGAAATTCGTATTTCTGCAAAGAGCTGCCGGCATTCTTTCGTTGTGATTATTTTTTTCTTTGTTTGTGAATATTAATTCTGCTAATACTCATCAAACTGCCGTTATTACCAATTTTACGCTAATCCAGAATATAAACAATGCATTTAGTTCGATTTTAATTAAAAACAATACCGATCGACCCCGAGTTTTTGTGTCGTGACACGGATGATGAAAAAATGGATAGGACATTTCACTAGTTGTTCAGTAGTTGTTTGAGTGCACTGACCTCTATCATACATTGTACACTGGACTTCATATTAACGTTGACAAAATGAAGACATTTGATTATCGCCATTTTGGCGCTGATAGCAACGTGAATTAACGTGAGAGTCGCATGGAACTAATATTAGAGATGGGACACAGCTTTCGGTGAAATACTTTTATGGGTTTTATCGATCGAGAGAATAATTTAATACGTAAGAGAAAAAGAAAACAGTTATTTTTATTATGATTAATTTTTAAGTAATAGAATAATTGCTGTAAAGGTTATTAAAAAATATTTTCAGTCAGATTGCAAGCTATAAACTAGTGGATAGCGTGCTAGTAAATTTATAGCGCATTACTGTCAGATCAGTGAGATTTAAATATGGGGTTAGGCTAACAACTTATCCTAAAAACTATCACATTTGAGCAAGTATCTCCTCGCTCAAGTACACTAGTTGTACGCCCATCGGATTCGTGAAGGGAACATCATTTATATAATAATAATAATAAATGAGATGAATAATAATTTACAACGGACGTATTTCTCACTCTCATCGCTGTCATCTTGTTTCTGTAGTGTTAAGGTGCAAATAAGAGTGACATCGCATTCCAGCAAGGTGAAGACTTATATTTATTTATTTAAACTTCCTACACAAAGGTACAATGGCGGACTTAATGCCTTAGGCATTCTCTACCAGTCAACCAAGGGTGATGAAGAGATAACATGGCAGGTGCATTGTTTAAATCTGATCTAAATATTATATGATACATACCTAAATAAATATATATGTTTAATAAAGTAATGAAAATAAGTTATCAAGATGACCCAACCCCCGCTGAAATCAGTTTTCAGCTCTGTTTCAGATGCAGATAATAAATTGTTTGACTTCAAAACATTTGTTAATAAAATTATAATTATCATGATATTGTTCCAGAATTAATTCCAGGTTCAGGAACGTAGTGATTGGTACAAGAGAGAGGCCTGTGCTCAGCAGTGGGCGAAGTCGGGCCGTGGATGATCATGATGATGATTCCAGAATTTAGTATTACATATTGCTATTGAACATATTATAACTGATTATTAGGCATTCATATAATATTCATCACCAATACAAATATGAGATATTTAGTTCCAACATACTACGAGAAGTCAATACAGTAGATGAGTGATACGCCTTGCCAAGTCTACTATTTTGATATTAGTGTAATTTAAAAATATCACTAATACTGATATATTAGTTACAATATTATAATATTTCCAGTCAAATATATTAGTATTACATAATTTTTATAAATATTGGTAGTATCCTATCTCTAAATGTGTCAATTTTAGTTCCTGATACGCTCGAGCGGGGCGCTTTGAATCAGCACAAAAATCAACTGTCATTTCATATAGTATGTTTAGTCCAGCGTACTTGTATAATGGAGGTCAGTGTTTGAGTGGGATATTTCTAATGTTTTTTTATTTTGTGGGTTGTGTTTTGTTTTGTTATTTTTCATTTGGAGTCATTTTTAGAGTTATTTTTAATTCATTCCATAGTTCCCGTTCAGTTGGGACAACATCGTTGGCGTATCCATTTTTCCTGTATTCCGTGTCACATGTACTTGTGTTTTTATCGTAAAATAGTGCATGTTGGTGATTGTTTTTTGTAATGTTTTTATTTAGCAGCATGCCCTTTTGTTTTGTTTTTCAATTAGTAAATATTATTGGCATGACGATTGAGAAATAATATTACAAATAAATGCAATAGTACTTGCTCTGTGAGCAAAATAAACAAAGCGTTTTTTTATCGCTCTTTTTCAAGTGTTTGTATTGTGGCTCATTGTTCGTAAACTAAACAATTGTAACAGCTGAAACTATGTGTGTGATGAGATTGGGTACCAAACTATGTAATACAATAGCATTTGAAGCCACTTGGTCTACACAGTACCCAGAACTCAAGTGTAAAGATACATATTTTTTGTGCCGCCGGCCGGGTCATTTTTTTTCGGGCGTGATTTTGTAAAGCTTTTGGGATGAAAAAAATGTATGGGGAGGTGTGATATTTTTATTGATTATTGTGTAATAGGGTGTATTGCTGTAAATAAAATAAAAACTTTGTGAAATAATGGTTTATTTTTTTATTTGTGTACACAAACCTGAGAAAATTTTCCTTACACTGAATTTACACAATATTTACAAATAAATTACAAGGTAAAAGTGGATAAATCCCTTTGAAATATGATAGCCTATTTCATAGCGATTCTAACAACATAAGTTTCATACATGGGTCCCATACAAAACTTCCGAGAAATCGGCGTTTAAAAACGCCGCGCTGATACCGCGAAATCGCCCGCGCGGACTTTGACAGATAGGCGGTGTCAGGAGTTAGCTCGACCTACCAATGGCTACTATTGTTGGTGTAATTCTTTCTTACGAAATCGTAGGATGAGGAAGCAAAGTCTTGGCTATCTTCTGGAACATCATATTATACAATTAATAATTCAAAACACCCGACTGCTTGAAAAGCGAACTAAAAAGACATAAACATGAAAAAAGTATGCTGTGCCGTCGGAGGATACATGTTCGCGAGCTGGCTGACCAAAATTAGATGTATCCTCCGACTGCACAGCATATTTTTTTCTTATATTTATTATTTTTTTATTTATTACTTTTTAGTTAACATATTATTCGAATTAGGTACATTTAAACATATAAGTATTATATATTTTGGCCCCCACTAGCCCCACAATATGGCGCCCAAAAGTCGCCATTTTTCTATTTTCCAGTTTTAATGTAGCCAGTGACACTCGCAGGGTTAAGACGAATCGATTGACGTAAGAATCATCAAAATCGGCCAACGCGTTTGGTCTCTAGAACGGCACATAGGAACAAACATACATACATACATAGACTGATAAACACATTACTCTCCTTCGGCATTCGGGTAATAAAACAGTCTTTCGTTATTTTTGTGAATCTGTGAGTGCGTCAGCATCAGCACCATCACCAGTTTCTGTTGAATCAGTCATAAAGCACTATTGAGCAGCTGATTTCAAAATATAAATAACTAGTTGCCCCACGCGGCTTCGCTCCCGTCAACTGGCTACCTACCCACCCTACCCTGCCTTCCCTACATACTTATAATTTTGCCCGTCTTTGCAACATTTTTCATTTATGCTCCGCTCCTATTGGTCGTAGCGTGATGTTATATAGCCTATTCAATTCCAACCAGTAGTTCCTGAGATAAGCGCGTTCAAACAAACTCTTCAGCTTTATAATATTAGTATAGAAGTATAAATTCAGATACCAATACAAAGAGCATTCATTGAAGCAATTACTCAAGCAAAACTAGCTAATTTGCGATCTGAAACAAGGTTTCGGCATTAATAGATATTACAAAATGCAAATTCTATTCACTAAAACAAAGACCTGAATATTTATACTTTGAGAGTCAATACCCACTATACTGTAAGCCGAAAATAATTGTAATTTTACCCAAGTTATGACCGAATAAATATATCTCCCAAGTGCATCGGCAGAGTGAGTCAGGTACTGATGCCAAAACCCGCGAACAATAACAAAACAAACAGTTTGCGTCCTGCGCAAGTTACGCAGGCAGCACAAAAACGTCGTTAGTCAACGAACTGCTACCTACCACCAGGCCATAACACAGTTCATTATTTATATTAACAGTTTAGCAGTGCGTGGCAGCTCTCTCGATCCCGACTTATGGCCGCGTGAATGTGCGTGGGCATTATTTGTACCCTTGTTAAGCGCTGAGGATATTATAAAAATGATTCCTTTATCCGCGCTGTGACACTCGCTGGAAATTGGTCGTTTAATTTATGATCCTCATAAAAAAGGATTCGAACCCGTGCAGGTTGGAATTTCATTCATAAGAACGCAGAGGCGTTTGGGTCTTTATGGATGAATGTTTTCATTAATTTAACGCGGATCCCGCGATGCCACCGAGGTGTCGGGTGTCCAGTGACACTGTCAGGATCTGATAGCGAGGCTCGTGCTGCGACTACCGTTCATCCTTCTCCAACATTTGTCACACCTCTCAAGTTTCTCTGACGTCATCCACATACATCGCATTCAGATCAACATTTCCAAGTCTCTATGATTGCGCAGCCTTGATATGTGCTTAGAAAACTTGTTATTAGCGATTTAGTACTTCTAGGTAGCCTAGACTTGTACCTAGGCTATGTTATTAGATAAGACTCATATAGTCTTAGTATATAAACACCACTTGGTTTAGGTAATGTGTTTGTATGCATAGAGGTATCTATGCGCTTGCCAGCGGACCCGCCACTTTCAGACACATTTGGTGCCTGAAAACCTATTGATATGCTTTCTGAAGCATTAACTTCGGGGCCGCAGGCAAGCGCCTGGATCCTGACATTATGCAAGTCCACTAGTGGTCTTCACTTTAGCAAACACAATCACAAAACTGTGGAACAACACACAATTATTTCCTATTTCGGCCGTTTCCCGGCATCTAAAGCACCAGAAGGGCTGGTGGTACACCAATCAGGGTACGACCATTCGATAGCTCATGTATCTGCCTTCCCAACCACACTTCTGTAAGGAGCCTAGCTCTGGTGGTTGGGGCGATAACCTTCGTAACAGGCTGTGAGGTTCCATGGTTTTTTCGTAGCTCCGGCCACTCCAGGGTGAATTCTACATTCACAATAATCTATCTTTGATATGAAGAAGTGCAACTCACGGTCAAGTCGTGTTATGGTTATATACATATTAAATCAAGCATTCCTTGAGAGTCGACTGCGTGACGTAATATATTGCCGCGATCAATGTAAAGTAATTCTTAGACATTACTGGAGATCAGTCATTATTCATTATAAGTGGTGGATCATGCGGCGGGGGCGCATTGGGCCACCGAGTGACCGGCGCGGTAGAGATGTGCGCGCGCGCTCGTCATCAGATAAGCGACAATAACTCGATACGCGTTCCAAATAAGCTCAGGAGCGCATTAGTTACCGGTGACCGACACCGTCAGTTCGCCTAATCCACTCAAAACATTCGGAGACATTTGTCGGCTCGCGGTCTCGGGTGATCGATAGCGCGACTCGCCACAAAACGATAGATAAAAGCCGATAAGTCAGAAGAAATATGACGCGAACAAAATCGGGAGATGTACGTAATAAGATAAAAGTCAAACAATGATTCGACCGCGGATTCGCCGCGGCATAATTTATGTGACAACGCGTGATGGACGAGCGCCGACTTTCGGTAAACTATTTACATACGGCGGCGGCCGCGCTGTCGGATTGGGTTCTGTTTGTGACAGAGGGTGGGGCTTACTACCGAAAACAAATGTCACTGTTATTTATTAGGTTACGGTACTATTAAGCCTAAGACGGGAATTGTGGTTTGGGGATAGCCAGACTATTTGGTGGTGTTTAATCCGGCGAAAAATTTCGGAAAAGCTCTACTTAGATATCGGAAGCTCGTGTCACTTTAACATTGGGTTGTGTAGGTAGTGAGTTGAAATTTCAAATAGGACATGGCATGTATATGTCGGGTTTAGTAAATAGTACGGACGTCAAAACAAATCGCAAGCACGCCATCTGGCGGGAAAGCTAGAACAACTACGCATTGGCGTGTTTTTTCTAACCGCTTGCGTGGTGCGAACAGTAGAATATAGGAGTTGAGTACTGACCACCTCAGAGCTAACACGTCGTAGAATCAGTTTCAATCCGTAATATTAGTAAGCAAGATTGTAACTGTGAATATTTAAATAAACCCAGTGTATCGCATAATTTGTGTGATTTAATTTTCACGGTGATGCCCACCGAACTGCCCACACACGATGTCTTAACCTAAGGGAATACATCCTGACTTCCAATTGGTTTGCATCTATCGTCCAGCCTTGATGCGACATATATTTAATCTCACTATTCTTATAATTGCCCGATTATAAGGCACTTCGTATCCAACTTTAACTCGGTTAAGTTTGCGAGTGACTTCTAGGCGTCTTCGCAGCACGCGGTCCCACGGCGATCTCTCTAATTGAATCAAATCCCGCGGTCTCGCGCCCGACGCCGCCTCCCTTAGCACGTCGACTTAGATTACTTCCGTCTGTAAGCAGGTAGCAGCATCATATAGCTGGTTATGTGCACAAGGGGTCAGGCGCGGATCCAGCCCTGAAAAATGGCCACCTGAGAATCCGTCAACTGCGAGTCAGAGTATGAACTCGCTCATGATCGATATAGTGCATTGCTACTGTTGTTTGCAAAATATATAACGCCGTGATCAAGATTTTGTTGTTTTATTAAAGCACTGGATATAATATTCATCATCATCATATCAGCCGAAAGACGTCCACTGCTGGACATAGGCCTCCCCCAAGCGTCGCCACTTTGACCGGTCCTGTGCGTCTCGCAACCAACGTATCCCTGCAACCTTCACCTGGTCGTCGGTCCACCTGGTGGGAGGCCTTCCAACGCAACGTCTTCCGGTTCGTGGTCGCCACTCCAGAACCTTTCTGCCCCATCGGCCATCCGTTCTGCGAGCAATGTGCCCTGCCCACTGCCACTTAAGTTTGGCAATTCTCCGGGCTATGTCGGTAATTCTGGTTCTCTTGCGGATCTCTACATTTCTGATTCGATCACGCAAGGAAACTCCGAGCATAGCCCTCTCCATTGCCCTTTGGGTGACTGTACGCTTTCTGATGAGGCCCATTGTAAGCGACCACGTCTCAGAGCCATATGTCATCACTGGCAACACACACTGGTCATAGACTTTCGTCTTGAGACACTGTGGTAAGTTGGACGAGAAGATACCGCGCAACTTCCCGAACGCTGCCCAGCCGAGTCGGATTCGACGGTTGACCTCTTTCTCGAAGATATAATATTATCATCAGCCAATCGACCTCAATAGACCGTTAAAGTGTGACGTCACAAGTTTATTAGGGTTGTGGACATGCCCATCGTGCCCACAACGGTGGATCCGCACTTGCAAGGGGTTGCAAATAATAATGTGAATGCGGAACTACTCGTGCAAAACGGAAAGTTGTAATTCTCTTTGTCTATGTTGGCGCAGTTTTTTTTTATGCCATCTAAAACAATCTATGTTGGGCTGCCCAATGTGGAACCAAATGTAGCTGAATAGCCAGTATTTTACATGAAACAACTGCATATCATCTCTAGTACCAAGTACAGGGTAACACGTTATCCCTTGGCAAGACTGGTTATCAGACATTTAGGCTTATGAGTACCTGTAAGGACTGTCAAAGATGACGGCAGGGATCACCAGTTTAACGTGCTATTCCAAATCCCGAAAGATCTTGGTGTGAAATAGATGATCACGCATCCACCGAACGATCTCGGTAATCTTGGCTACACATTCAAAATCGACCCGCAGGCTTATTACGTATCTTGCAAGAGCAAAACGATAGCGATTATTGCGCGGTGAGTGCAAACGCGTGCCCGTGTTTCCGCCATAAGCGGCACAGGTGGACACCGTGGAGTTTTAGTGGGTTGGAATCCCACATAACTGCGGTAACTCCCCGTGGTGTCGCAGTATGCATGAGCAATTCGCCACGAAAAAAAATAACGGTTTTTTATTTATCTTGCAAGAGCAAACCGATAGCGGTTTTTGCGCAATAATTGCTCGTCAATACAGTAGATTTAGAGGTTTAGGGGTTTTGTTTTGGAAATAAGTGCATTTGACAAACAGCGAGCGATTAGCAAACGATTATGTAGGACCTACCATAGGCAATTCTGACTTTTATGATATAACTAGCTTCTGCCAGCGGCTTCTCCTGCGTGTATTATACATATAAACCTTCCTCTTGAATCACTCTATCTATTAAAAAAAACGCATCGAAATCCGTTGCGTAGTTAAGATCTAAGCATACATATGGACAGACAGCGGAAAACGACTTTGTTTTATACTATGTAAGGAAGCGTTTGACCCCGCGATGATTGCTGATTGCTATTTTTTACGTAATAAGCCTACCGGTAAGGTTGTTTATTATTATTTTGCAAAACATATGAAGTAAGTGTAAATTATAGTAGCACAGAAACAGCATAATAAAATGTCACTTAAAAAATAGCATCTCTACCTGCTACGCTGCCTCTACGCAACCCCTACGCAGCCTCTACGACAACTCTATGATCCGATTTCATCATCATCATAATCATCAGCCTTATAATGTTCCCACTGTTGGGACACAGGCATCCCCTCTGTGAGAAAGGTAATAGGCCTTAATCCACCACGCGGTCCCAGTGCGTGTTGGTGAAAGTCACATGTCTTCGAATTTTTGATTGTAGGACATGCCGGTTTCCTCACGATGTTTTCCTTCACCGTTTTAAGAGCAGTGGTGATGAAAAAACTTACACAAAATAAAGCGCCTGCCCTGGTTCGAAGTCACGACCTACGATACGTAAGTCGGGGACGTTACCACTGGGCCGATTTGCTGTACTCTTAATACACTACAGCAAAATAAAACAAAACATCATTTGTAACTGCCGAAGTCCAAAAACAGCATCTGTTTTATCTATTCACATTGACCTTATTGCTATCGGAGATGGTTGGGTTGTTACAGTGGGGTGATAGCTGTCGCCGTGTCGGGAGACGGGACTTCGGGACACAAATTGAGTTGGTAGCTACAGAGGACGGTCGTAGGTGAAAACGTTAGGCGAGCGACAATCCCCGCGGAGACAGCGCCGAGGCAGCTCCGTTTTTATCTCGCAGCTCGACGCGGGCGCTCGACCGTGTAATTGGATGAGAACGGCGCGATCCCAATAGCGCGCCCTTATCTGTTCGCGGCAAATCCACCCCCCTACGCCCCTCCGCACACCCGCGACGCCCGGCAATAAGTTTTTAGTGAGTAATTCAAGATAACCCCTTGATGTTGTTCATTTTCACACTTCCTTTCGCGAGAACAGCTCTTTATGGCGTAATATGTAACTGTCTCGTCGGCGACGGCAGTCCCGGGGGTCGAACACAAACTTCGCCCCTTTTATGATGTTAATGCGATCGCCTACGACCCTCCTATCTGTATAATGATAATTGCTTTTTCCGAAATTATTGTTTGATGTTGTCGCTCGATGTAATTTCTCCGAGTCCTTTTAAATGGAGTTTTGACTCTTGACGTTAGCAGGTAATTTGTTTTGTATATTTTCTAGGCAATTTACTAGAATAATGATTGTGATTACCTACAGTTTGTAAATGTTTTCTTAAAAGTGTATTTAATTAAAATGTTGCTTTTATTTTGTTTATGTAGCGTTTTTTTTTGTATTAGCCGTTAAAGTCTTTGTTTGATAAGGGGCTATAGGCCGACCGCTTAAGGTTCCCCTAGTCGACGGCATGAATATTTTTTGTGCGCGAGGTTAAAATGCCTGCTATCTCATCCGACAACACGTGCGAAAGATATAGATGCTGTGATGAGCAATAAGAAGCTATTTCGCGTACGAATTAGCACTTTTGCAAATTTGGATCGAAATGAATGATGATTTAGGAAGAAAACGAGCGCGCGAAATTTTATAAACAGACCTTTGAGAGTCTATCATGAAAAAACGACTAAATGTATATTTTCAAAATAAAATTATTTTCATTGTTGAATTACTAATCTATCCCTGTATGGAGCCCGTTTTGCAATTTTCCTTCTTCTTTTGGTATTTATTTCCCTCCAAAGATGCGTTAACATTAGTGTTGAAATATGGAACTTTCGACGCTCATAACTTTCAATTATTTCTTTTTACTTTTTTGTTTCCATACAGGGCTAGAAAATGATGAGACAAATTGACTTTTTTTTTATTTTGAACGTTCATCGTCAACTAGTCGAGTAATAGCTAGACTACGTTTGTGTGGAAGAATTTTCGACGAGTGTAACCTTAATAAGTCCGTTCCTAAGGTCACTAAGCCCCGTCCTAAGGACACACAACCGCAACGACACTAAGTCCTCCTATGTACTTTTATGTTGCATGAAATTTTAACAAATAAATACATTCCTTCCATACCGCGTAGCCACTACAAAATGGTCTCAGTTAAGCGGTCGGCCTATAAAAGGCACAACAGTATTCCAGCATGTTTTTCAATGTAGATTATTCGTGCGTTTCCGTGTTTCATGTGTGACTGAACCAATACAAGCCTAAGTTACAAACAAATTCGTTGAAACCCTACGATAATCATTTTACACAAGACTTATTATCAGTAGACATACGGCAATCCTTTCTAATGGGCGCACGATAAGCTGCAAAGTACTAAAATGCGCATCTCGCATCTCGCCCAGTCGGGGAGGCAGTGTTCTGTTTATCTTTATCATTTACGTGCACGGCATGGTTCAGGAGTGTGCTCGCGAACTGTCGTCATATTCCAGCGCTATCAGATGGCCTCCCCCGGGGGCGCGCTATCTCCGCGCCTAACCGCAGCCCGGAAACAACTGCTCGCTAACAGTACGACATGTTTATATTTTTAAATTGTACCAAATGTTTTGGGGAAAATCTAATGCAGTGTTTCTCTCGTGAGGATCGAAGCTTTGAAAACTTGTTTTTCGGTTTCTTCAAATCAAATCAAAATGTCTTTATTCAATTAGACCATTACGCGGCAAATGCCAAGGTCAAAAAAAAAAAAATTGATTCTACCGTCCATTCGGAAATGTAGCTTGTTATGAACGGACAAGAAACTCCACACTTAATCTTTAAAAAAAAAAATGTGTTTTACAAGTATTTGGTTACAATAATCTTGTTGGAATAATACAGTGAGAACGATGTAAAAAAAACATGCACTTAAAAGCGTAAAACAAACAATTAAAATACAATAAATAGGTAATTAAAAACAGGCGGAGGCAGCTAAGATATGACCAATCCCAACTGATGGCGCCCGTTTACGAACATGACACATTGATCGGCACCACTCAGCTCAACCATCATGAAGGGAACCGAATGATCCAACACATGTGCCACCATCAGAGAGACATTAGAGAGAGCATGACACTCTTTTATACCGACTTCCCAAAAAGGTGGAGGTTCTTAATTCGGATGATTCTATATTTTTTTTTTTATGTATGTTCTAGCATAACTCCGTCATAAATAAACGAATTTGCAAAATTATTTATTAGTTCTTTAGAAATTTATTCCGAAAAGGTCTCATTTAAATTTGGTAAAGATCTGATAAAGAACTTCGGAGATATACAACAGAACTCTTCAATAAATGACAAATCTCACAAGCATATCCCTCGGGATTGCTGCAATCGCATGTTTGTTTATTGTTTACATTATTTCATAACTTACCATCACGCCAGTACGCTCTAAACGGGTACGCAGATGTGCACATTCCACTGGTTATTTATTTATTTATTATAAACTTTATTGTACACCACTTTAAAAACAGAACAAAACATTTATAAAGATACAACAAGTGTACAACATCGATGTGGACGAATTTTTTGATGCACAATGAGCTTTTTTCCGTCTCCCCTTTGTATTTGTATATAGGTTTTTTTTTGAATATTCAATTGTGTATATATGTTTTAATAAAAAAATTGGGAATATATAATCATTTAGTGTACAATGGGTTATGTTCAAGTAAGGCGAAAGGCTGTGTCAAAAAACGACGAAACGAACACACCGACTTCCGAAATTGAAGTTATTTTTCACGTTGTAGTGTTTTTATTTGGAAGTCGGTTGTATTTTTTTGTAAAAAGGATTTATCTTATAATTTCGTTTAAGCTTCCTTAAAACTGCTACTAAAGTTCGACCTCTTCGCATCCTTTAAAATTTAATTGACGAGCGCCTTTAAAAACAGAATGATTCAAAGGTTTACCTGTTTGGCATCCGCAAATTTAACGCTTTTATATACCTACATATTACCTAAAATGATCGGCAGTTTCAATCTTATAAACCCCATTCAATAACGCAAAAAGCAATTTGGAAGTTCGTAGAACAATTTCGTCAGATCAAAACACGAATCAAGCTCATCTGAGGAGGGATCAATACAAGAGGCTCGTGTACCGAGAGCCAGGAGTTGCGGCTCACGTCGCCAACTCTCATTTAAGGATCCGCCGAAAACTTATTTTTTACTGTGTTCATTATTTTGAGTGAAATTGCGAGAGCATTAAGTTGAGTATAGGGTGGGACGCGACGGGCCTATTACCGGCCGCCTTGTAATCAGCGCTCGCCGGCCGGCCCGTCCGCGCCAACCGCCAACACTACACTCGCAACACATATCATTCATTTGTTAGCGATTTCTTGGACTGTTCCTCGAATGCTGAGAAGTGACATACCATGTAACTGTTAATACCTTTCGAAAGAGAGAACTGTGTTTTCAGTTATTATGATATATTTTCGGCAGCACAATTTGGCGTCAAGTTATTTTTTTTATATTGGCGTCTTTGAGGCCTTATTGTATTATTTTTTATTTGGTGAATTCTGAAAAAGAGTCGATAACATTGATTATTATACCGTAGAGTTGCATATGCATGTAATATATTCAGCATAATTTTACACTTCGATGTTACAATTTAACATAGAGTCGGAATCGGCGCGGCGAGGCGGCGGCAGGCAGAACGCGGCCCGTGGCAACGCATCATAAACGTGCCATCGGCGCGCCAGCCCTATAATTTCCTCCCTAATTTTCCCATTTTAAACCTGTGATCAAAATTAGGATTTGCATAAAATTGTTAATGACAGTTAACGCAATATTCGACGTGTCAAAATTGGCGTCTACCTATTCCAATTTTATTATGGACTATATTATCGCCGAGATCGTCTTGAATTAGGTTCGAGCGGGTAATTTGGCTTAAACATTCGGTTGAGCAGAAGCTAAAAAAGTTAATGTGAACGGTATTAGAATCGCTTTTTATAATGGCGTGCACGTAAGCTTTATAATGTCTGCTAAGTGTCCCACACAATGGGAACATTCTGCGAGAATGAGTGACATGAAACAGTGACCGCAGAGATGTTTCGGAGCCGTCGTTTCTTGGGTGGCAATAATTACTTATTCTAACACTTTATTACGGCTAAATAATGATAATAAGTGAGTGAGAGAGCTGGCGGTGGCGTGTCTCCTGTAGCCTGTAATCTTGTGCCGGCCCTCAATCACGCACTTCTCACCCGGGCGCGTTGAAAAAATAATACCTCCCAGAGATTTGTCTATAATTTGTCGGATGCCGAACGTCCGCCGCACGTACGGACCGCGCACACCCGAAACGTAGCAGCCGAATCGGTTTCTATTCCTTTGTTATTTTATTTAGACAGTAGCTTTCTAATATATCTACACTATAATTTTCGGTAGATAAGTATAATTCACTTCTGTCTGGTTTTAATATCGGCAATTTGGAGTGTTACGCAGAATTACTGATTTAGTGTCTGAGTTTTCGTGAGGCTTCGTAATGATTTCGGAATAGACAAAATGATCATTTGAAAAGCGTTAAAAATTAATGAATTTACCTGTTAATACTTTATACCTGTACGTAGTATAGTGTATAGTGCTATTGGTCCAGTTGAAAAACAGCGTCGGGCACCAGTTGCGCGACATTTTGCAGAACTGGTCCTATTTGGCGCAGCCGTGGGACACACAATGTCATATTTATATTGTTTTACATTTTTAAGTTTTCTTTGTGTTTATCTTTCTTTATATTGTGTGCTCTAGTGGCTAGTAAAATATAAATGTATTTTCTTTCTTTTTATTCTGGGTGGGAGGACCATTCCTCACATATATGAATTTATTAATGTATATACTTATGTAAATATTGTAAGACACCTATTTATTTTAAAAGAGTAAGTATGGAGTTTCTTGTGCATTCTTATCCATAACAAGATACGTTTCCTAATGCACGGTAGAATCAACTTTTATTACTTGTAAATTTTAATTTGTGTTGACGTTCGAAAGTGCCGCTTATTGGCCTAGTTGAATAAATATATTTGACTTTGACTTTGAATGCTCATATTTTGGTTATGGTTGGTATTACATGCTAACATCAGATTTATCCGACAAAAGCGTTTATCCTGTCAATCGGATTCTATTCATTCGCCACGTGTGTTGTGACCGCACCGAAATTCCCGATGTTATGGGAAATTAGTCGACAAACTTATACATTCTATGGTGTTATTTTGACAGTTGACTGACAGTTGCTTTCGATGAAGAATCATGCGTAACCGACAAGTGACGTAAACCGAGACAATATAACAACACGGCTTTTTTTTCCACCGGGCACCCATCAAAACATTTAACACCGTAACAATGTGAACTTAGGCAAACAATAAAATGTGTACAAAGGTACACGTTTTAGTAACAGGCTTGCCGACTTGAGGTGTTTTATTAAACAACACGATAAATCATGCTCAAACATCACAATCATCACAAGGTTGCCTGCTTGTCGGTCTTCTACAGACTGTACTTTGGCGAGTGTGCTCATGAACTCCACGACCTCATCCCATCGGACATCTAGACGCACTGCAAGTTACCATCCTCACCTAGTTGCCATTCCACCAATTCACATCAAGCCCTTCCAAACATCCTTCATAATGCGCACAGCAAAAGAGTGGAACTCACTGCCTGCGTCTGTGTTTCCGAACGCATACAACCCGAATCACTTCAAAGTTAGAGTGAACAGGCTTCTTCTGGGTAAGTTCACTCCATCGTCGACTTTGTCTCTGTCACCTCTGATCTAAACTAGAGTCAAGAGCAAACGCATGATAAATAAAAAATAAAAAATTACATCACTACCGAAGACGTTCTTCGATGCAGTCCGACACGTTTCAAACGACATTATTGGCAAGAAAAATAAACTGTTCTCCGAAGTACGATACGCGATACAATCGGGACAGAAACGCAGAACGTTTAGCTCGGCACACTGTCACTTGGGCCACACAGCTCGAGCTGTCAAGCTGCATGAACGATTGCTTTTTGAACGCTACCTACAGCCCGGGCCACTCACATTCACATGTCCATTCATGTAAGACAAGTCCGTATAGCTGCCACAAAATCGATGTTAATCTTCTTCATTTTTACGCCTTTTTATCCTCGCGGGTTAGTAATAAGCCGGAAGACACATTTAATTTAAACTGTCTACGTTACAAATGGTGTTCCCGTGTATCATGTGTGACATTTTGTGGTCACTTTAAGATGGCGTGCGTGACGGAAAGGAGATTCAATACCTACCAAGCACGCTCTATCGTGACTAGGGTATGCTATCCGGATATCTAAATTATCCGGTTACACGCCAGAATTTTATATTCGAATACATGAAGAATTACTGTTCGGATAAAACGGATAATACGGATAGTTACTTGTTGTGTTATTGCATGTTACTTTCTTAATTTTTATTATATCAGAATTACTAAAATATCACATTTTACGTAAAGTAAAAGTATTTACACAATCCCGCAGTTTATTACGCAGAAAGTTCATGTGATATATTCGAAAAACCTTCAAATAACACCATTACTAGATTCATCATAAAAATAATTAAAAGCACTACGTTGGTTGACGAAATTGATGATGATGATGACTTACAAATTATTCATTACCAGCAGCAGAAAGCAGCTGCAAAATCACTAACTTTTACAGAGCAAATAAATAAAGAAAACGAAAGCACCTTGTCAAATACAATACAAAATACAAATACAAAATACTTTATTATTTCAATTAGAAATTACATTACATGTTAATGTGAATGGAGTCCCCATTTAGGCAAACAATGCCTGTATTAGAAGGCTCCGCTCTTTCAACATCATTGTCTTATTCTTATTCTAACTCGATACACCACCAACATCCACTGCTACTGCAGTACCAGCTCACAATAAAGATTCAGAATCGATTTGCCGAGTGAAAATGGCATTATTTGATAGCAGGGCGACCAAGAAACATTCATCTTAGTCAAGTATACATGACAGTTCCTCCAACCAGCGTTGTAGCTGAAAAGCGTTTTTATTCAAATGTTTCATATTTTAATAATGAAAGACAATAATTTATTTGATATTAAACGTTAAAAGTTACTAAACGTTATTAAACGTTTGTGACTTAAGTTAATTTTATTTATCTTATTGACAGTAAAATCTGAAATACGCTTATTATCCGGATACCCGGTCTTATCCGGATAGAATTTTGGTTGTATTCGAAATATCCGGATAGTAAAATGGGCCGAATAATTGCATGCCCTAATCCAGACAAGATCTATGTCATTGTAGTGCTACTAGGCTTTTACAGTGACATGATATGTGCTCCGTAAATGGATTCTCACCTGTATGTTCAGTCTTTTAGGTGACAACGATTTGCGCGTGAAGAAAGTAGTACCATCGGCGTATAATTTGCGCGAAAACAAAATAATTGCCGTGACAAATCCATAACTGTTGGCGAATTGTTGTATTACGTTTTTTATAAGGCCTTCGACAGACAGTGGCGGCAGGTGAGAGAGTTGATCGACGCTCGATAAATTGGATTGACAGCTGGTGTGTAGCTTGCGCAAGAGCTGCCGCCGCTCTCTTGTCAGACTTGTTTGCGTTTCCCAACTCGCAGATAATCGCAACAATCTTCCACTGTTAGAGCCATTGTGTTGGTAATTTACTGGTGTTTTGTTGTAGATAGGTACGAGATTTGTTAATGGTCCGTTTAGCTAGATACTGTTTAGAAGTTAATCACGCAATGAGAGCGAAAGCAACATGGTATAGCTATGTTGGCTGTTCTATGATGTTGTTGCTTTTGCTCATAAATTTCGTCTGAGACGATTTTAAGCTTTATTTAACTTAGGTGAACTAATAGGGAAAACCTCAGTGTTCCTATTGTATTAATACTTTAACAAATGAAAGAGACCAAGAAAAAAAATTATTTGTGTCCCGCACAGACACGAGAGATAAAAAAAAATGAATCCCGTGTGTTACCAAAATTGCTTCAGGAGGCTTATTTTTCGGGTTCCGTACCCAAAGGGTAAAAACGGGTCCCTATTCTAAGACTCCGCGGTCCGTCTGTCTGTCCGTCTGTCACCAGGCTGTATCCCACGAACCGTGTTAGAAAGACAGTTGAAATTTTCACAGATGATGTATTTCTGTTGCTGCTATAACAACAAATACTAAAAACAGAATAAAATAAATATTTAAGTGGACAACCATACAACAAACGTGATTTTTTGGACGATTTTTTGCGACAATGGTACGGAATACTTCGTGCGCGAGTCCGACTCGCACTTGGCCGGTTTTAAGCTTTGTTTTACCATGGTGAACTAATAGAGAAAATCCTTAGTGTTCCTATTGACATACTACATTAACAAATGAAAGAGAGAAAGAAAAAATATGCATTTGTGTTCGGCATAGGAGACACGAGGCATAAAAAAAAGAGAGAAACTCGTGTGATACCAAAATTGCTTCAGGAGGCTTATATTTCTAACTGAAACTCGCCTTCCTTTCAGTTACGTAGGTCCAAACCTAATCAATCAATTGTCCTGAATAATATTTAGGTCCCATTAGTAACCTAAGTTGTTTTAATCAACCATTTACTCACAATGTTTGTATAGTTCGTGTTTACACCGAGCACTGGCAGACACGGTGGTAATGTCCCATTGTAGTGGTGTGCTGTCGCGTCGCTTAGTGACGGATTACCGGCGCTTTAGCCGCTTATTGATACACGAGGCTTTGTATCCATTACCTTTGCTTGCAGCCGACCGGGGGAGCTCGGAATATAATGTGGGAAGGGTATATTGAGCGGACAAGACTAAAAAAAAAACTACATATATATATCAACTTTAAAGTATCTATGCGGACTGTGGGACATAGATCATAGCTCTTGCCGTAATTTTACAAGAATCTTTGTGAGAAATTGATACCAATTTTCGATAATTTAAAGTTAATAGAAGCGCATTAAGGAACTTTTTCTACACTTACAACGTAATGTTCTAAATATGAGTTCAAAAAACTTTTTTTTATTGATAGGTAAATTTTAAAAAAAGACCATTACAGTGCAAAATTTGCCTTCGATTTTCAAACAACTGCATCATAAACTAATTTTTAATTTTAAACCGGCCAAGTGCGAGTTGGACTCGCGCACGAAGTGTTCCGCACCATTATCGCAAAAAACGGCAAAAAAATCACGTTTGTAGTATGGTTGTCCACTTAAATAATTATTTTATTCAGTTTTTAGCATCTGTGAAAAATTCCACTGTCTAGCTAACACGGTTCATGAGATACAGCCTGGTGTCAGACGGACAGACAGACGGACCGCGGAGTCTTAGAATAGGGACCCGTTTTTACCCTTTGGGTACGGAACCCGAAAAATAAGCCTCCTGAAGCAATTTTGGTAACACACGGGATTCATTTTTTTTTTATCTCTCGTGTAGTTTTATATATTGGCGCATATGGGCTCAGAATTCATGTAGAATGCGCGTGCCGCGCAGTCATGTTCAATCAGAATCAAAATTGCCCGCCATACCACATATTTCTTCCGTTTCCACTTTTGTTTTATTTCAACTGTATGAGTGAAGATAAAATAGTGTATGATTTAGATGATTTTGATTTTATAATTAGGTAGATATTATAACACTCGTGTGATACTATTATATGACCGTTGCATATACTACTATTCTTTAGCCGCTTGTTGATACATGAGGATTTGTATCTGCTACCTTGCTACAGCTGACCGGTGGAGCTGGGAATATAGCGGGTTACATTTATGTCAGATTTTGAAGAAATAAAACTAATTTTGTATCATTCACTTTGCCACCATTTGGTAACAAAACACATTTAGTGGAAAAGCTTTAGACTGACTTTACATCACCCTTGGCTAGTAATAAAGGTAATTATTTATTTTCGATCAGTATAAAGTTAATTGTAACGCATAATTAATTATTGTTAAGGCCCTAGTTTTGTTTTAGATTGCTCCACAGCTTGACGGTGTATGTTCAAAATATAAAATGATATCAATTTGTCTTATCATTATCTAGCCCTGTATGGAAACAAAAAAGTAAAAAAAATACAGTATTTGAAAGTTATGAACGTCAAAATTTCCATATTTCAACACTAATTTTAACGCATCTTTGTGTGGAAATAAATACTTACCTTTATTACTAGCCAAAAATACAAATCTTTCCTCTTTATAATATAGTAGATTTTAGAATTATATTATATATTATACTAGCAGACGACTAGCGGTTTCACCCGCGTAGTTTCTGTTCACGTAGGAATACAGGGATAAAAAGTAGCCTATGTCACCCGGGGGCTAAAAAGTAGCCTATGTCACTTGAGGATAGTGCAGCTTCCCAACGGTGCAGGATTTTTTTTAATCGGTGCAGTAGTTTTTGAGTTTATTCGTTTCATACAAAAACCCAAATCTTTCCTCTTTATAATAATATTATATATAGCATGAAAGTAAGACTGTTTAGCTAACAACAAATTTGTGAAATAGTAAAAACTAGTGTGGGTCAAAACTCTGTCACTGCTGGTTAATTACGAAGTTTTCAAATCACAAACCCTTCCAAGTGTCCTTCAATACCCATACCTAAATCAAATCCTGTCACCGACATAGCAACGTCTTTACCTATACACATAATTAAACAGAGTCACGTATCATTTAAGCGCAGATTAAGGGTGTACTCCAATGACCCTTGCGATTAGTAGCCGTGGTGGAAGCCACCGGCTACGGAACGCAAAGCCGTCGGTAATTGCGGCTTCGGCGATATCCCGGCAAGCCCGAACTTATCCCTAAGGATGTTCGTTAGTGATGCCCACTCACTCAGCCGGACGGAAAACACTTTCGAAACAATTGCCAACTGACTTTGGTACTCCAAAACGAAGTGCCATTAAACTGAGAGAAGAACGGTATGACATTTTACGACTGTGAATTTTTGGGGGCCTAATTTCAAGCTCAATATTGCAAATCATTGAACAATATTTAATTATTTAAATATGAAGCCTTAGGAAAAAAAACTTTTTACAAAAAAATCGACTTCCAAATAAAAAGAAGAAACTACAAAATGAAAAATAAGTTTAATTTTGGAAGTCGTTGTCTTTCGTAGGTATAATTTTTTGCGTTATGGACACCGACTTCCAAAATTAAACGTATTTTTCACTTTGTAGTTTCTTCTTTTTATTTGGAAGTCGGTTGTATTTTTTTGATATTTTTTTTAATTTTACTTTTTAGTTGTACCTACCTAATAGGCAAGTTGTTAAGGTACATATAACGCCAGAATAGATTACTCGAATATCATTAAACTGAAACATAAATGGTGAAATGAGAGATCTGCGTACCCCTTAAGAGCGTACTGGCGTGATGTTATGTTATGAAATGATATAAACAATAAACAGACATGCGATTGCAGCAATCCCGAGAGATTTGCCGTTATTTATTGAAGAGTTCTGTTATATATCTCCGAAGTTCTTCATCAGATCTTTACCAAATTAAAATGGGACCAATGTCGGATCACACTCTTTCAAACAAAAACGAATTTTCAAAATCGGTCCACAATTGATGGAGATATCGGTGAAAAACAAGAAAAAAAACATACATAAAGTCGAACATAAAACCTCCTCCTTTTTGGTAAGTCGGTTAAGACAGACTACTTACCTGGCAAATTCTCCTTGACTTAATAAAAATAAAATATCGACTACAGCAATTTCTGTTTAATCATCGTGTTAGTAGCCGGACCGCGCTCAATGCCTACTTGCCGCATATTCTACGGTCCGAGGATCAATGACATAAAAACAATCACACTGATAAATTACTATCAGAGTTAACTAACTGAAGTGAATGTTAGTGATTTCTTTCACCGCGGCTGCCGCCCGCACCGCTGCGCGCGCGCAAGTCATCCAGGCATCTTGGCGGCCATCACAAATTACAAACAAAAAGCTAGGAGCGTCCTAATCTGACGTCGCATCACGTTCGATCATCGACTGATCATGATTTACGGACACGCTGAACGGTGATAGGTGATCAGCTCCGTAACAATTGATTCTCGTTTGTTGAACTTGCGCGGCCATCATCCATTTCTGTTTATTCTACTAGTCATTGAACAGCGTCGAATCGCACGCCGATATGTACTCAACAAATCAGTACAACAGATGTTCTGTAGCGGAGCGATTTCAGTTAATTCGTATATCGTGGAACAAGTTAATTCCGCAATAGGTCACGCGGCTTAGAGCCTCTAATGAATTGTGATTTATGAGATCGGTTTGCACAAGCCTTTGTTCACTTTTTCATATTTGGTAACTGGGCTGACGTTATCGGTGATGTTAAACTGCAGTTGCGTAGCTGATTCATGTAGCATTTTATCTACAGACTTCAGTCGGTCTGTTTTAAATAAATCTACTTAAAGACGCATTCGTTCTTTCTTTTCGTGTGAGGTGTGGCCACCTCTGGTGTCAGAGTTAATTAAGCCGCCTCTGGGAAACCCCACAGGCCTCTGACATGGCTATTTCAGACTTACATTATAACTATATAAGTCCAGGTTTCCTCACGATGTTTTCCTTCACCGTTGCCTGTGATGTCCAAGATAAACTTAGAAAGTACATATGAATTTGAAAATGTCACATTGGTACTTGCCCGGATTCGAACCTACGACCTCAAGCACGACAGGCGAGGTCTTAGCCACTGGGCCACCACGACACTTTCGTCGCGTTCGCGTCGCATTCGCTTTAAGTTTTACACAAGAATTTATATACCTTCTGTTCTACAAAAAAAAAACCTGATTGATCATCGGATACACCTGTGAAATATTCAAAAAATGTAACAAAAGCGAAGAATTAAAATATCGATCGATCACAACACGAGTTTTGTTTAGCGCGATCTGGCGGAGCTGGGTCGCCCGGGGCACGGAGCACGGGGCCCCACGTCAGCCCACCTGTCCGATTAGCATCACCTCCTTTATACGGGTCACTCAGTGACGGGAGTGACGGCATCAGGCTCTCCGCCGCACTTCCAATTGAAATCTGTTTCGTTATGCCGTGTCAAAGGATCTAGCTGACGGGGAACAACGCAGCTGGATTACATGATGACTAATATCACCGCAACGCATTCCCAAACTTTACAACTGTTGCGTGATTCAAAAGCAATCAACGATATAGACGGCACTCAACGATATCAAACTTCCATAGCCGTGCAATATCAATAGACTAAAGTTGAATCGTCTGCTTAATTGATTACAAAAACAATGTTGTTATGGACGGATACGTTTACTTCCTCGTTTCTTGCATATTAATCCGAATTAAAAGCGACGGTACCAAATGCTGGGCATTAAACAACCGGCCCTAGAGACTCCATTACGGGCAATAAAATGCCTATTATTATCGAGGGCCGAAAAGCTGATGCACGCGATGCAATTACTTGATTGGCGGTGTTCTGGCCTGTTCGGGCTGAGTCGTGATTGATGGTGTACATAATTAGAAAACACTTCAGCGTGTGTCTTCATCGGCGCAATCTTAATTGCGGGCAGCACTTACTGCGCTGAGTCAAACAGCACGTGCCACAGCATCTCTGCATACTCCTTGCCGAGCCCTCGATAATACCACGATACTGTCTGAAAAACATTCGCGTTTGATGTACGCACGGCTGCAGCCACGATAACGGTTTGAACGTTGCTTTATGTGCCACTGATATGAGCTCAATCACATCTCATAAGACATTAAAGAGTTCTTTGAATATTAAATAACCATTTGTTTATAAAATGATGCTATTTTTGTCGGAAGTCCCTGGTAAACAAGACTCAGGAACCTTATACCCTGGTCTAACTGCAGCCATACCATTAATTATCAATATGTTATAGACGGCTGCTTATAGTGTACCTGATGTCAAATGAGTAAACAATATGTAAGTAGTAGATACTTAGATATTGTTTTTAGGGTTCCGTACCCAAAGGGTAACAACGGGATGATGAACGGGAGTTGCGGATTCTTGCAAAGGTGAGACGGTACTTCACGCCTGAACAGCTGCTCAACTTGTATAAAGCACAAGTTCGGTCATGCATGGAGTACTGCTCTCACCTCTGGGATGGATCTGTCAAATACCAGCTTGATGCACTTGAGTCGATTGACAGACGGGCCAAAAGGCTTATTGGCAACGATGAACTGGTCGCATCAAAGCTCCAGAGCCTCGAACATCGACGCCGAGTCGCCAGTCTGTCGGTTTTTTATCGGTTACCTTTCGGGGAGTGTGCGACGGAACTGCACAATTTGATTCCGCCTAGCCCTTTCCATCATCGGACTACAAGACGTACGGCAATGCGCCATCGATACATAGTAGACATCCCTCCCATACGCACAAAGCGTTTTGCTAATACTTTCATTGTGCGCACAGCTAAGGAGTGGAATTCCCTTCCGGAGTCTTTGTTCCCTGATAGCTACAACCTAGGGGTATTTAAGTCAGGAGTGAATAGGTTTCTTCTAGGCAAGCGTGCTTCACCGTAGACCACATCATCGCTTAACATCAGACGAGATGGTGGTCAAACGCGAGCCTATAGAATATTAAAAAAAAAAAACAAAAAAACGGGACCCTATTACTAAGGCTCCTCTGTCCGTCTGTCTGTCTGTCTGTCACCAGGCTGTATCTCGTGGACCGTGTTGGCTAGACAGTTGAAATTTTCACAGATGATGTATTTCTGTTGCCTCTATAACAAAAAATAATACAAATAGAATAAAATAAATATTTAAGTGGGGCTTCCATACAAAAAACGTGATTTTTTTGCCGTTTTTAGCGATAATGATACGGAACCTTTCGTGCGCGAGTCCGACTCACACTTGGCCGGTTTTTATTTATAAGTAGTAGGGAGATCCGGTCGATGTGGCGAGACTTGGAGAAGGCCCTATGTTCGGCAGTGGACGTCTTTCGACTCAGATAAAGATGATACATAGGGATATACTCTATGAAAAGCGTTGTTTCAAGACACATATATACCAGTAGCTGTATTATATGTCATAAACTCAAACAACAATAATGTACTCGTAACTTGCCTGGAAATTGTCGTATCACAGTCCAGTAATAAAGCTTAGACATTAGTTGTTATTGGTCTGTAGAGCACACCGGTTGCTAAGCACAAACCCAGAGTATACGGTCTCGCGTACATTAATCAAATTCGGTACTAACATTAATTTAACAACCAATTGAGGTAATTAATTGCATTAAAAGCACACATCATAATGACTAACTCCTTGAAAGATTTCAATTTGCGTTCGGCGCTGTTTTCTTTCCATTTCTACATGTGTAAGACGCACTCAAAATACTTCCTAAGCTGCTTTGCAAATGATACAAACCATCAGGCGGAGAGTGAGCGGCCGATAGCGTCCGACACCTTGCAGATTTATTGCTGAATGCCGATATGGTCGCTATTTCCGGACTGTACTGATATTTTCAAATTGCTGCACGGCTATTAGCTCCCGACGCGCTAAAGTACTCTGCGAATTGAATTCGCTGCACCTCAATGAACACCAATATCAATTCCATCCAACGCGAACACGCTCTTTATTCTTTATTGTACAACAAGACATTACATTTAAAAAAAAATGATAACATTTTTCATGTACAAAGGCGAGCTTAGCTCCAAATGGAATTTTCTTCCAGCACGCTGATATAAAAATAGCCATAAAAATCGTGATGCACAAGTAAAATTTCAAAATTTTAAAAACCCCCGACACATTTTTATATATTACATAATTTATCTAATATATAGTAGACACGCTTCGATCGGCAATCTATTGAACACGTAATTATGACAAGATATCTTGCGAAAACACCCAGATTCAAACAGTTAAACCCCCATAAGTTTTGAACGGCTAAGCCGATTTTATTCAAACATAGCTAAGAACACTTTCGATTAAGGCACCTTTTAAACAAAAAAACTAAATCAAAATCGGTTCACCCGTTTGGTCGCTATGATGCCACAGACAGACACACAGTAACACACGTCAAACTTATAAGAGCCCTCTTTTTCCGGCGGGGGTTAAAAACAAAGTCTACTGTAGTCTGCTGAGATTGCGCTGCACACTGAAGGCTTGCGCAGCATTTTATATTATTTACCACGGATTTGTTGGAAGTGCATGCAATTGAAACTACTTAGCAGTCGCAGAGCTTTTCTTAGCGTGGTTGCATAAGTCGAGGTCTGCGAGGCGGATGCAGATCGGCGGCCGGTGGCAGCTAGCTGCTCCGCAAGTAATCAACCTATTAATAAGGGGATCAGCAGTAATGCGACCAATTAAAACGGCGACTCTCGTCTTGAGACGCCCACAGTTTTTGGGCTCGTTCCAGCCGGATTAGGATGCTTCGACGAACTTACTGTGTGTTGCGTTGCGTCGGCCATACTTCGCGTGATTGTGTTTTATCTCGTTTTCATAAGAATTTCATGTAAATTCGTGATATTAATATTCAATTGTCGATAGCAGTCATCGCCCGTAATTTCAGCCGGGGGCGAGCATTAAGTATGGACCGTGACCGCGTTGACAGGGCGGGAGGAGGGCGGCGGCGGCGTCTTTGTCGGCGTCGTTCTTTGATCGGTGCGCGGGCGCCAGTAGCGACGGGATCGAGTGCCAGTTTACGAGCACCGACGCGTTTTATTACCAGCTGCCTGCTTCAATCAATAAGCGCGAACGGCCATTAGCCAGCCTACGCCGTGCCAATATTGCAGCGCCCAAAATTCGCACGGCGCTTCAGTGCCTTTGATTTCCTCATACACCTGATTCATGTGAAAGAAAAATATAAGAATAAAGTTTTTTTTTTAAAACAATCTTTTTGGACTAAATGGAAACAAATGAATGTAATACTGTCACTTGTCAAAACACATATTTTTTTTTATTTTTTATTCTCTTCTTGTCTTGTTGAGGAGTTCTAGCTCCATCAGGAGACTAGTTTCATAGTATTACAATTTTTACAAAGTAATATAAGAACGCGCTTCAGCTAAACGGATACCAGGAAATGCTGAAAAATTTATTACTAGATAGTTGCCGGACACAACAAAAGCAAGGTATTCATAAAACTTGTACCTAATATTAAAAGAAAAACTTTTTATAAAAAAAAACCTACTACCGACTTCCAAAAAAAACACCACAAAGTGAAAAATAACTTTCTTTTTGGAAGTCGGTCTTTGGTAGGTATCAATTTTTTCGTTATGGACCGGTGTCCAAAACAAAACTTTCAAAAAGAAAGTAATTTTTCACTTTGTAGTGTTTTTATCTGGAAGTCGGTAGAATTTACAAAAAAAAAAAAACTTTTTTGGAAGTCTATATCTTTGGTAGGTACCTATCAATTTTTACGTTATGGACAACGACTTACAAAAAGAAAGTTATTTTTCACTTTGTAGGTAGTGTTTTTATTTGGAATTCGGCCGCATTTTTTTTGTAAAAAAAGCTTTTTCTTTTTAAATTTTTTGTTGTACCTAATAGGCAACTATTTATTAAGGTACATATAATGCCAGAATAGCTTACCCGAATATCATGAAACTTGAAAATAACCGGTGAAATGAGTTTGTACCAAGGTGAACTGTACACATCTGCGTACCCCTTTAAAGCCTAAGCGTGAGAGAATTGCCGTCATTTATTGAAGAGTTCTGTTGTATATTTCCGAATTTCTTCATCAGATCTTCACCAAATTAAAATGGCACCAATTTGGGAACATTATCTTTAAAAATAAAAGAATTTTCAAAATGGTCCCACAATTGACAGAGAAATCGTTGAAAATAAACAAAAAAAAAGCAAACAAGTCGAACATAGAACCTCATCCTTTTTGGAAAGTCGCTTAAAATGCACTGAATCTTTTTTTCTATAATGCCAGTAATTCAGCTAATGTGACAAACGTTTCTATCTCACAAACGAAAGGTATATCCGCGTAATCAGCTGCTCCAATCAGTCTGCAAGTTGTAACAATCAACTGAGGTAAATGGAGACTTGTTACAACTTATTATAATTATGTACTTACTATTGTTGCGGTAAGACTTGAAGAACATAATGGCAGATAGTGTAAGTTTGCTTATGGCGTTAAAAAAAGAAGTGTATGTGGCTTTTATGTAGCGCATTTTTTAATAGGCCGTTCGACATAGCCTCTAGGCATTTCCGTCGTAATAAGAGGCAAGGATATGGCATTCACATGGACAGTATATAAGTAAATGGTAGAAAAACCGGCCTTTTCCAATCGTGAAGGTTGAAATAGAGATCATTCTGCATTCAATCTTCTATATTTAATTTAATAACTAATTTTCTATATTTTACACAGTGCTATTATTCATCTAGTCTCGGTTACTTACAGTCAAATACCAATATAGAATCAGCCTTTTAACGTTCCCACTGCTGGGACACAGATCTGTGAGAGCCAATAAGCCTTAATCCACCACTCGGGTCCAGTGTGGACGGTGGACGTCACATGACTTCGAATTTTTTGGTTCTAGGACATGGTGGTTTCCTCACTATGTTTTCCTTCACCGGTTTATGAGATGTGGTGATGAAAATAATTTAGGCTAAGTGAAGTGCCTACCAGAGGGTCTAGACAAGTGTCGTTCGACATCAGTGATGGCGACAGTCGAAATGCCAAAATGTAGGGGCATGGGGTATCAACTCATACAAATTATAATTAGTATTAAAAAATGATCATAGATGGCAGCATAGGTAACAAATGTGAAAGTAACAATCAATTAAAAATGTTTAACAGCAGATTCAGGCTGAAATAAGTTTAGTAAAAATCAAAACTTGCTTTTTTAATGTTAATTTATCCATTTACACTCATTAATCAGGTTTTTTGAACAAAAAAGATAAGTGAAGACTTTGTATGTTAAATTAGTTGAAAGTAGCTATCGACTTTTCGTTTTGTTTTGAGTTCTTTGCAATAGATGGCGTGTTTCACAATTTGTCCTAAACTATATATCCGTCGTAAGATTCATTTTGTAGGATAGTTATTATTTATTATAGGCGTAATTTAAACGATATTATTTATTATAGGCGTAATTTCAAATATTAAAGTTTTGGTCTATTATTTAAAACCACTTTTTTGTGATGCTTGTTTACACGTCGAATTAACTAGATACCTCGCTGGAACAGGACTCGTATCGCGCTAGGGCCTACTCAAATCGCACGGGTACTAAAATAAGAGATAACGCGACGCGTGTGCCGCTTGCCGTCCGAGTTTACGCGTCGCATAGTAGGTACAGTTTGATTCAAACTTAATAACGGCTCGAAACACTTCGTGAGCCACTACGCGCTAGCAATTTCATGTGACAGCGGGGGTGAGGGGTAGGGTAGGTACTGCCATGCTGCGTACCTAACTAAAGTATTAAAAGTAATTATTTTTGTCAAAACATCTTGTTCTTTATATATCTAAGTACCAACCTAAAATAAAAAAACTAATTTAAAAATCAAACACCCGACTGCTTAAAAAGCGAACTAAAAAGCTGTAAACAAGAAAATAACTAGCTATGAAGTCGGAGGATACATATTCGCGAACTGCCTGATTTATTTACAATTTTTAAGTATTTTTTTTTATAAATTGTTTTAAACATATACGTGGTATGTATTTTTGTAAACACCACTAAAAGCCCTTCATTTTGATACCCCACTCGACGGGTTACGAAGATAAAAAATTGTAACCTCTACAATATGGAGCCCAAAATCCGCCAATTTTTTTTAATGGCACTTATCTAAGAATATTTGGGTGGCCAAGACCTATCTAACGATGTCTTAATTATAAAAATCCGTCATGTGGTTTGAAAGATACGAGGTAATAAAGAATATTACACACATACTTGCATACAAGATACACGCGAAAAACATAACCCTTTCCTTGCAGCCGGGTAAAAAAGGATAACCCTTATAGTGAATAATAAAATGACATGAAGTAGGTACCTACTTTGTGTTTTCATTCATTGCCGCGGAAGCAAGCTAACTACCAACATTTAATTCTACAACGAATTCTATAGTTTTGATTGATTTGGAATATTCGAGAATATTGTGAAATTCGCTACACAATGTGACCACTTAGATTTAAGAAGTTACCGCGGTCTGAGCGGAGTCTGTCCCGAACCGAACATACCTAATGTTATTATTACGAATACGAAGTAAGCGTTCAAGGACAAGACAACTGGCAAAACGTCTCTGAGTACCTACATGATACGATTCCTCGCTCAAATTGCCATATGATTTAGTATCTAGGCAAACTACTAGATGGCGTTAGAAAACCACAGTCTCGGGCTATTAAAGAGTCACTGGTGCTGCCGCCTGTTAAAAATATGGAGAAAGAAAAAATAGCCCGACCAATAGCCCGACTTAAGGAGGTGACATTTCTTTGTATGGGATTGGGTATCTGTACTGTAGTATTATATTATCTTTGGTAGGGGATAGATAACGTGGCATTTCGATAGCGTTTGACATTCCCATATATTTTTGTCGTTTTTACAAAGTTTTTACAAGCTTTTATTTAACTTGCAATGTATGTATGTATGTATACTGTGATTTTTAATTTCCTAGACTAAACTGACAGCTGCCAATGACCTTATTTTTTATTAATGTTGCAAGCGCGGAGCATAGTTTTGTAGGTAAGTGATTCATCAAACTGTTGTGATATAACTCCTCAATTTAATGTTCCTAATTCATGTAAATAAATCTTTTACGAATATAAACGTAATATATTTAAATATAACAGTATTAATACACATAGTACATAAACTTTTATTGTATTAAATATGAAATCAACAATCAAATAAATGCGATCGATAAAATGAAGTTTGACATAAATAAGTAGAAACTAATTATGGGCCGCTAGTTTTTAACAATTGATTTTTTTGTTGCCGTGAAATAGTTCCATTTTCGATCAACTTTCGATCACTCAGGATAGACAGGATACGTCACTATTTTTAAGTAACGAAAAATTGACAACTCCCTAAATTTTCGATCAACATTCGATCACTCTGGATAGATAGGAAACGACACTATTTTTAAGTAACGAAAAAGTGACAACTCCCTAAATTTTCGATCAACTTTTGATCATCCAGGATAGACAGGATACGACACTATTTTTATGTAACAAAAAAGTGACAACTCCCTAAATTTTCGACCAACTTTCGATCACTCAGGATAGATAGGATACGACACTATTTTTATGTAACGAAAAATTGCCAGCTCCCTAAATTTTCGATCAACTTTCGATCACTCGGGATAGACAGGATACGACACTTTTTTTATGTAACGAAAAAGTGACAAGTCCCTAAATTTTCGATCAACTTTCGATCACTAAGGATAGACAGGATACGACACTATTTTTATGTAACGAAAAAGTGACAACGCCCTAAATTTTCGATCATCTTTCGATCACTCAGGATAGACAGGATACGACACTATTTTTATGTAACGATAAAGTGACAACCGCCCAAATGTCAGTTGAGTCTACGAAATTAAAAATCAGAATATAAGTGTGTTCGGGTCAAATCTTGCAACTGAATTTTAAAGCAGTTATCCTCCACCGATTAAGATGAAATTTTGCATACACGTTTAGTTTGGACGACAATGCATGGTTAGCTAATTGACGACATTCTATATCCAATATGGCGGATGGCCCAAGATGGCGGACTAGTATTTTTTGTGCACTGCCATGATGGCATTTGTGTATGCCATGGGTATCAAATGAAATGGTTTGCTGAAAAGAATACGAAAAAAGCTGGTTTCAAAAAAAGATTTTTAATGAATAATTTAATCACAAGCTTTTATTTAAATTTCAATGTATTATGACGTTTGTTCGGGTCAAATCTTGCGACTGAATTTTAAAGCCTGATCCTCAACCGATTAAGATGAATTTATGCATACACGTTTGGTTTGGATGACAATGCACGGTAAGATTACAATATAAAAAGCTTGTTAAATAAAGTTTGTTTTAAATGGAAATACTTATTCCAGTCTCTATCGCCACGCTTTCTATGATTCACTTGTCTAGGGCCTCTAGGTTTGAAACCACGACAAGTAAAGTCGGAGACATTACCATTGGGCCACTTGAACAATTTTATTAATGCTAGACTTACGAGATTTTCAAAATCTAAATAGGGATCAAATAAATCAATATGAAACCAAAAAGCTCGCAAAATCAATGTGAAGTTATAACATCGTAACATTTTCAACCAAAAATGTAATAATTCATTCACGCTCTAATTAGAAATGCATAGAAAACACAGCAGCTTAGTATCGGTCGACGGCAGATGTCGACATGTTAGCGCTGCTACGCATGCATCGTTTAAAACAATTAATATCGATATAAGCGGCAACCGAGCTGCCGTCCTATAACTAAAGTGTCACTATCTGACGATATCATATTTTGAGTTATAGAGGAAAACAAAACGAACCACGATATAACATCGGTCCTTGATAAGTGTGCAAAGTTTGTTTGACGTTTTGAAGGGGATGAAAATCACGTTCAAAGATTCCGTTACATAGATACCTAGCTAATAAAATCGTTTTAATAAAAATCGACGCTGTTAATCCTTACTAATATTATAAATGCGAGAGTAACTCTGTCCGTTACCTTTTCACGCTTAAACCGTTGAACCGATTTAAATGAAATTTGATATGTATATAGTTTAAGACCCTGGGAAGGACATAGGATTTTTATCCCGGCAATCATCCTTTATTGGACAGGGGGGTAGAAGTTCGTATGGTAAACAAATAATTTCTCAAGTAAGGCGGCCCACACGCCTAAAATAAAATGGCGCGATATAATGCATTGTTTATACAATTAAAAAAAACGTTGTCATTAACATACTAGCATAGGTAAAATAAACGTACTTATATATTGAATTTAATATACGTATACTCATATAAATATTTATGAAGTGACAGAAAATAAGAAGGTGAGATGACTCTCCTTAGTTGTGTTGAAAATAAATTCACTAGCACTTTGTTAATATAAATAAATTACTTAATCTTATCAAAACATAGATTTGTAAAAAAGCAAATTGTGTTCTTATTATTTTATATCCAGTATCTATTGATAGTAGAAAAATATTGCTTAAACAGATCTGTAGAGATATTTTTTCTGATTACGGAGTTAGTAAAATCTCAAAATCGGACAAATATCATATAGTGACACTTTAGCTGTAGGACGGTAGCAGGGTTCGATTCTCACGAGCAATATATTTAGCGTCATTAAGGTTAAACTAGTCGACGGCACGAACTATTTTGTGCGCGAGGTTAAAATGCATGCTATCTCATCCCACAACACGTGCGAAATATATAGATGCTGTGATGAGCAGTAAGAAGCTAGTTCGCGTACGAATTAGCACTTCTGCAATCTTTTATCGAAATGGATGATGATTTAGGACGAAAACGAGCGCGCGAAATTTTATAAACAGACCTTTGGGAGTCTAGATTTCATGAAAAAACTACTGAATGTATCTGATCAAAATAAAATTATTTGGATTGTTGAATTACTAATCTAGCCCTGTATAGAGGCCGTTTTTTAATTTTCCTTCTTCTTATGGTATTTATTTGCGCCCAAAGATACGTTAAAATTAGTGTTGAAATATGGAACTTTCGACGATCATAACTTTCAAATATTTAATTTTTTTATTATTTCGGTTCCATACAGGGCTAGATAATGATGAGACAAATTGATATCTTTTTTTATTTTGAAAGTACATCGTCAAACAGTGCAGTAATCTCTAGACTACGTTTGTATGGAAGAATTTTTGACTTGTTTACCCTTAAGTATCGATACAGCATCTATACGATACACTACTGTATCGGCATCGGTTATGGGCTATAAGGAGAGTACCGCGAATCTGGGCAAAAACTCTTTCATCAACACCAACTAAGGACGGGACGGTAATTAGCTTCGATTGCCAACGAGGATGGGTTAATGCCATATGGATTAATTTTCACTTAAAGAACACTAAATGTTTTGTTAGGATAAGATATTTATTTTTGTAATGGAGAGGGCTATGCTCGGCGTTTCCTTGCGTGATCGAATCAGAAATGAAGACATCCGCAAGAGAACCAAGGTTACCGATATAGCCCGAAGAATTTCCAAACTTGCAAGCAGTGGGCAGGGCACATTGCTCGCAGAAGAGATGGCCGTTGGTTCGAAAAGTTCTAGAATGGCGACCGTGTACCTGAAGGCCTTCCTCTAGGTGGAGCGATGACCTAGTCAAGGCTACGGGCGTCCGGTGGATGCAAAACGCACAGGATCGATCAGTGTGGCGACGCCTGGGGGAGGCCTATTATGTCCAGCAGTGGACGTCTTTCGGCTGAAATGATAATGATTTCTTTTTGTAAAACTTGAGTATACAATTGATTTGCATGGTCTTAAAATAACATTTGGTAATAGTATCTACATGTATTGCCGTTCAGGGTGTACAAAAAAATATTTCTTTTTCATGTAGTTTGAATTTATATCAATCAATCTGCCTAACCTTTTCCCAATTATGTTGGGGTCGGCTTCCAGTCTTACCGAATTTAGCTGAGTACCTGTGTTTTAGATGGAGCGACTGCCTATCTGACCTCCACAACCCAGTAACTGGGTAACACGGTACCCCTTGGCTAGACTGGTGTCAGATCTCAAGATTCTGACAACTCGTAACGACTGTCAAAGATCTTCAAATGACATCCGCGACCAACGGCTTAACGTGCTTTTCGAGGCATGGAGGAAACTCTGTATGTTGAAATAGTCACCCATCCACGGACCGACCTCGTCAAGCGTTGCTTAACCTTGAAGATCAACCCGTGCGACTGTTATTATTTAGCCTCGAGCTCCGAACTGTTCAGCTGTAACTGAACTAACCATGCTTTGTCATCCGAACTAAACGTGTATGCAAAATTTCGTCTTAATCGGTGTAGGATAACTGCTTTAAAATTCAGTTGCAAGATTTGACCCGAACACACTTACATACACATACATTGCAAGTTAAATAAAAGCTCGTAAAAATAGTGACCAATTTGATAATCTTTTTTTTTACTCAATAGGAGACGGTATAATGTTTTAAAACAGCACTAAATGACATCAACCGTTCAATTCGAATTCTTTCTTCAGAAAACATAAAAAAAACTTTTTATAAAAAAAACAACCGACTTCCAAATAAAAACACTACAAAGTGAAAAATAACTTCAATTTCGGAAGTCGGTGTTTAAACAAGAAGTTTTGGTTTCTTCGTTTTTTGACACCGACTTCCGAAATTGAAGTTATTTTTTACTTTGTAGTGTTTTTATTTGGAAGTGGGTTGTTTTTTTTATAAAAAGTTTTTTTTGTTTTTCACTTTTTAGTTGTGGTACATAGGGAACCAGTTATATAGGCTAGGTACCAATAATGCTCAAACTGAAGCCAGAATAGATTAACCCAATAACATGAAACCTAAACGGAATAAAAAGTGGAATAAAAGTATATCAAGGTGAACTGTTTACACCTGCGTACCCCTTTAGAGTACTAGTGTGATGTTATGTTTTGAAATGGTGTAAACAATAAACAGCCATGCGATTGCAGCTATCCCGAGTGATTTGCCGTCATTTATTGAAGAGTTCTGATGTATATCTCCGAAGTTCTTCATCAGATCTTGATAAAATTTAAATGGGACCACATGACAAGCACCAGCTTTCAAATAAAAAAGGAATCATCAGAATCAGTTCATCCAGTAACAAGTTCTGAGGTAACACACATAAAAAAAAAAAAAACAGCCGAATTGAGAACCTCCTTCTTTTTGCGAAGTCGGTTAAAAAGAGTATATTAACTGTTGGTGCTTTCTCACATGGTTCTTTACAGTTCAACACCATCCAAGTAATAAAATGATATCGTTACAGCAGCGGGGCTGCTGTAATAGTGGCTCCTCTGGCGGCCGAATTTGCAAAAAATCACGCCTCAACAGAAACCTTTGTGTTCTTGCAGATGGTACGGTCTGCATGACAGTGAAGATACGACGAAATACTAGGTCATCTTGAAGATTAAACTTATTGCTGTAACATGTATAATTGTTTAAGGGATCAATTATTTTGAGAAACTTTAAAAGTTTTTTTATTCTGAGATGCCTGTTTGACAGTTACATTGGCGGTCACGAACTTACTTTTCAGGTATATTTAAGGTTCCCCTAGTCAACGGCACGAACTATTTTGTGCGAGGGGTTAAAATGCATGCTGTGTCATCCGACAACACGTGCGAAAGAGATTGATGCTGTGATGAGCAGTAACGAGCTAGTTCTCGTACGAATTAGCACTTTTGCAAATTTGTAGCGAAATGGATTATGATTTAGGTCGAAAACGAGCGCGCGTAATTTTATGAACAGACCTTTGGGAGTCTAGATATCATGAAAAAACTACTAAATGTATATTTTCAAAATAAAATTATTTGCATTGTTGAATTACTAATTTATCCATGTATGGAGGTCGTTATGCAATTTTCCTACTTCTTATAGTATTTATTTCCGTCCAAACATGCGTTAAAATTAGTGTTGAAATATGGAACTTTCGACGCTCATAACATTCAAATTTTTTTTTACTTTTTTGTTTTCCTACATTGATATATTTTTTTATTTTGAATGTACACCGTCAAACAGTGGAGTAATCGCCAGACTACGATTGTATGGAATAATTTTTGACTCGTATATTATGATATCTTTTCAGACTAGAACGATCGGCGCTCGCACTGCATGGTTGATAATAAAGGATATTGATGCCGTCCAAATACTTCACTAGAATGATGACATTTCATCCCGCTAAATCGAACTACTGCAACTGAAAAACACAAGTAAAATTTCAAAATTTAAAAAACCCCCCGACACATTTATCTTGCGAAAACATCCCGATTCAAACAGTAAAACGCCCATAACTTTTGGACGGCTGAACCGATTTCATTCAAACATAAGTAAGAACACTCTCGACACAATCATCTTTCAAACAAAAAAAAAACTAAATCATAATCGGTTCATCCGTTGAGGCGCTATGATGCCACAGACAGACACACAGATACAAAGATACACAGCAACACACGTCAAACTTATAACACCCCTCTTTTTCCGGCGGGGGTTAAAAATGAAAATGTACCTCACATTTGCGAACGCTACATGCTACGGTCGTATGAGAGCGGGCAACACAAAGAGCGGACCAGTCAAGCTTACAGGTGCTTAAATCGCGATCAAACATGATCGAGACGAGCACCGCTACCTCACATAAATAACACCGCTCCGCACATGATAAGTTATTTTACCTTATATAAAACTTACACACTTATCCGCCAACTTAATGGTGAGAAAATTGAATCGGGCCTTTTATATTCCAAGCATGCATGTACAATCGGCCAAAGCTATATCTGATCACCGTAAGGACAATTTTAGCGTGCAGGGCTCGCCCGCCAAATTAAAGCCGACAGACTCATAAACCAATAGCATCGCAGCATTGGGTGACTGTTTCTCTAGTACCTGTCAGCCCCTTGTTTTTGTAATTAAAAAAAGACGGCAAAAAAATTATAAGTCATTTGGCTATGGTCGACGCAAAAAGGGCGGACCAGCTGTGGTCATCTTGTGCACGGGATTTTGTTTTCAAAGTGATCAGATGTAGCTTTGGCCTATAGTACATACGTAAGTGTTTTTAATTACTTAGCGACGCTAGGTTCGTATCGGTCTACCTTGTTCAATCTAATAGTCTAAATGTGTACCTAATTGAAATCTTTTTGTATTGGTAAGTGTTAGTCATACCTTCCCAAGTGTAATATAGACCACACTAGATCTCAATGGGTCGAAGTGTCCGAGTTACTTTTCGGCCCCTCTACAAGATAAGTGTAATATAAAAACGTAGGTATAGGTCTTAGAACTGATTACGAATTTGGTCTGAAAATTATTTAGTCAAAATTTTTGACCAATTTTTTTTTTTAAGTTTTCGCACTTCTAAAGGAAAAAAAGGAACCCTTATAGGATCACTTTGTTGTCCGTCCGTCCGTCTGTCTGTCAAGACCCTTTTTCTCAGGAACGCGTGGAGGTATCAAGCTGAAATTTATATAAAATACTCAGGTCTGCTGTCCCTTAAAGCTGGGAAAAATATAAACTTCTAAGGCAACGCAATCAAAAGATACAGCCGTTTATGCCGCAAATTACTGCAAATTTTCGACACTCGCAAGGGAATCAAAACCTACAGGGTACTTCCCGTGAACTCAGAATCTTGAAATTTGGTACGAAGCAACGTTTTATAGCACAGATAAAGGAAAATTTGTGAAAACCGTAATTTTTTAGTTACATCATATAATAAAAATATTTTTAATAATTTTAAACTTACTACCCCATTCCTCATGAACGCGTAGAGGTATTAAATTGTAATTCATATCAAATACTCAAGTCTATAATACCTTTGAGCTGTAACAAATTCAAACTTCTATGTCAACGCAATCAAAAGAAACAGCAATTTAGCATATTTTCAAACTCGCAACTACTCGCAAGGGTATCAAAACCTAAAGGGTACTTCCAGTCGACCTAGAATCTTGAAATTTGGCATGGAGCAATGTTTTATAGCACATACAAAAATAACGAAAACCTTTTTTTTTTTATTACATCTCATATTTTTAGGGTACCTCGAAAGGAAAAACGGAACCTACAGGTTACCTACAGTTTTGTGCGGAACCCTTGGTGCGCGAGTAAGACTCGCACTTGGCCGGTTTTTTTACTTAACCTAGCTTCTAACAGGCTCCCGAAAACAAGTAATTAACCTACCCCAGAAGTTATCACCTAACAACTCATAACCGAAAGAAGCTCTACAAAAACTCATAAAACCCATTCATATTTTCTTAACGACTCCGCAAAGAGCTCTTAAGAGCACTAGAACAGTATCAGATGTGTGGCGCCAGGACCCTCGACAGTCGGCAGCTTAGTGTTGGTGGGTATATCTCTTAGGAAGCCGCCGAATACATCACTCTTGAGCACGTAAATAGACTGAGACGAAAAAATGCATTTGGCCCAGTTATCTGCGCAGCAGCGTGTGTAGGTACTTGTTGCTATCGAGTTAATGAGCCTTTTTGTACGCCGCCTGTACTTATACGTGGGGCTTACCTGTTTATAGAAGTCAAAAAAAAAGTTAATTGAAAAAAACTAAAAACCCGACTGATTAAAAAGCGAACTAAAAAGACGCAAACAAGAAGGAAATCATGCTGTGCAGTCGGAAGATACATGTGGTTTTGGTCAGCCAGCTCGCGAATATATGTATCCTCCGATTGCACAGCATGATTTTCTTCTTGTTTACGTCTTTTTAGTTCGCTTTTTAAGCAGTCGGGTTTTTAGATTTTTTGAATTAACTTTTTTTTAACCCCCGACGGAAAAAGAGGGGTGTTATAAGTTTGAGGTGTGTTGCTGTGTATCTGTGTATCTGTGTATCTGTGTATCTGTGTGTCTGTGTATCTGTGTATCTGTGTGTCTGACTGTGGCATCATAGCGCCTCAACGGATGAACCGATTTTGATTTAGTTTTTTTTGTTGGAAAGGTGATTGTGTCGAGAGTGTTCTTAGCTATGTTTAAAAAAAACGGTTCAGCCGTTCAAAAGTTATGGGCGTTTTACTGTTTGAATCGGGATGTTTTCGCAAGATAAATGTGTCGGGGGTTTTTTAAATTTTTAAATTTTACTTGTATTCATTACTTTTTAGTTAACATTTTTTTTCGAAGTAGGTAGTTGCATTTTAACATATGAGTATTAAATATTTATGAAACCACCTAAAACCCTTTATACCCCACACGATGGGAACAGAAGAAAAAAAAGATTTCGACTCCACAATATGGCGCCCAAAATCCGCCATTTATCTATTTTCCAATTTTAATGTAGCCAATGACACTCGCATGGTTAAGACGAATCGATTGACGTAAGAATCATCAAAATCGGCCAACGCGTTTGGTCTCTAGAACGCCACATAGGAACAAACATACATACATAGACTGATAAACACATAACCGCCTTCGGCAGTCGGGTAAAAAGGATAACAGTATCAAGAGAAGATACATCACAGCTCATTAAATTCGTGCTTACGCAGAAATTGTGACATCTTGCAAAGTAACTCCGTTTTTTGACGGCTAATGTTACGTGGGATGTGTGAGATGAAATCCTTCAGTCATCAGTCCCACAACAGACGTAGGTAAGGAGGTATAACGACAAAAAAAACAAAACAACTCAAGTATCACAATACTTTGTCTGTCCTCTTGGCATTATTAACACATCTGTTGTAGGAAAACATCTCTCTTCACCCAAATGGTCGAAGATCACAATTGTCACCAATTAACAGCGTGTGGGCGCGCAAAAAACGACCACCATGGTGGAAACACCTTGGCTAATGTGCCAGTTGACAAACCAAGATACAGGGCGTTGAAAAAAACATAGTTTTGCGAAACCGCCGGGGTGCCACGTTAGTGGTCGTCTTGTCCAAACATAGACCTCCATGGGTGACCACGTGGACGAGTTCTGATAGGTTTTTAATGAACTTGCAAGCTTATTATAGTTTAATGAAGGTGAGATTAAGATTTGTGTCTGTTTTGAAGTACTCAGAACATTATAGGAGGTCGATTGCCCTCTGTTACCTTAGGTGGTCTAGAATAAATTGCTTTTGGTGGGGGCCGCCTGTTTGTCTTATTTTTTGCTGAATATTATTCTATTTAGAATATTATAATGGTGGTACCATTGATTGAATTCATATATAATCTTCAAATTTGCGATGATGTCTAGATTAGTGGAAAACAGTGTTGTTAAGGTTACACTTGTCGAAAATTCTTCCATACAAACGTATTCTGGCGATAACTCCACTGTTTGACGGTGTACGTTTATAATATAAAATGATATCAATTTGTCTCATCATTATCTAGCCCTGTATGAAAACAGAAAAGTAAGAAAATACAATATTCGAAAGTTATGAGCGTCGAAAGTTCCATATTTTAACAATAATTTCAATGCATCTTTGGGCGGAAATAAATACCATAAGAAGAAGTAAAATTGCAAAACGGCCTCCATACAGGGACAGATAAGTAATTCAACAATGCTAATAATTTTATTTTCAAACTATACATTTATTAGTTTTTTCATGATATCTAGACTCCACAAGGTCTGTTCATAAAATGTTACGCGCTCGATTTCGTCCTAAATCGACATCCATTTCGCTACAAATTTGCAAAAGTGTTAATTCGTACGAGAACTAGCTTCTTACTGCTCATCACAGCATCAATCTCATTCGCACGTGTTGTCGGATGACACAGCATGCATTTTAACACCGCGCACAAAATAGTTCGTGAAAGATGACTTGAAACACCACGTGATTTGACTTGCGCAGAAGACGGTTTATAGGTCTCTTTAGCGGAATGAGGTATGAGTGCGGGAAGAGACCGGGCGTCATCGGGGCGGCGGACAGAGAGCGGGAGGCGCGGTCAAGTCTCATCATTCGTGGCACGCACTGTTACATTACTTCGAGTTGTTCTTGTTCAATATAATTTTGCACAAATTCAGTTTCCAACATCGCATCTCCATGCCAAATTAACTTAAAAATCCGTTACCAACATCGTTCACACATTCCCCAGAACCAGCACAGCAAAAAGTTGACACCGACTGCACAGCATGATTTTCATCTTGTTTACGTCTTTTTAGTTTGCTTTTGAAGCAGTCGGGTGTTTTGATTTTTTGTTTTTTTTTTATTTATAACTTTTTAGTTAGTTCTTTTTTTAATTTTGGTACTTGTCAACATATAAGTATTATATATTTTTGAAATCAACTCTTAAAATCCATTATTATGATACCCCGATGGGTTTGGAAGGAATACAAATTTATGTCCCCCACAACATGACGCCCAAAATCCGCCATTTTTCTTTTTTTTAATTTTAGTGTAGCCAGTGACACTCACAGGGATAAGACGAATCGATTGACGTAAGAATCATCAAAATTGGCCATCGCGTTTGGTCTCTAGAACGCCACATAGGAACAAACATAAATACATACAAACATACATACATACAAACATACATACAAACGTACATACAAACATACATACAAACATACATACAAACATACATACAAACATACATACAAACATACATACAAACATACATACAAACATACATACAAACATACATACAAACATACATACATACATGCATACATACATAGACTGATAAACACATTACCCTCCTTCGGCAGTCGGGTAAAAAGGAACGCCAAATCATTCTTCTACAATGTCGAAATCCTTGAACTAAGAGCTACAATAAAAAGAAGCAATTTTTCTCAAGTCACTGTACAGACCACACTGGGTAACCGCAAATATGGCGCTTGTATTTAGTTCATACTTGGAGACGCCCATCATAATTCACGGGTACAATAGGGGCCACTGGAAGTGTCTTAAATAGACTTGAGTGAGTCGCGAGTGAAGTCGGGATGAATGGCACAGTGGGAGCTAACGAGACTTGTATGATGGTGGCAGATGTCACCTTGGTTTCTTACGATGTCACCCTTATACATAAAACCCCCTGTTTTATCTATAAGGGTGATGTTGTAAGAAAAAAGGCAATTGTTGATCTCTTTAAATCACCCTCCTCAGCGATTTTGATTAATCATCATGAAGTACAGATTGCTTTATAACTTCATATGTTTATACAATAAAGATTTCTTAATGCAATAATAGCTATTTATGCAACTGTTACGTTATGGACGGTCTTTTAAAACGAGTGCCATTTTTCGGTACAAGCGTAGCGCGTACCGAAATAGGTGGGCACGAGTTATTAAAAGACCAATAACGTACAGTTGCATACAAGATTTTATCTACGAAGGAAGGAATAAAACAGAGATATACACAAATAAGTTTTTCAGGAAGTGTGTTTAAGTGTATTTCATTTCTCATGTAGTACATACATGTCTTGATTTTTCTGGTAGTAAATTATTTGTAGCCGCAACTGCTCAATTTGTTTTATCTGGTGGTGTATTTTCAATATCACTTGATGTTAAAGACATTTTTAATAAAATTTGGAATAAAATTTCACTCAGAAATTTTTCCCGCGTCCACTTTTTTTATTTTTTTTTATTTAGTCTTCATTAGGTATAAGGCAAAGATCTTGTAGCCGCAACGGCCAAATAGTATACGATTCTTTTGTTCTAAACTTGTTCCATTTTTAAAAACATCATTTACATTGTCTCTATTTCGAAGTAATATTATAGGTACTTGGCTGTATGTTCAGAATGTCTTTGCTTGTGTTTTAGAATTTATGAAGATTCGCATAATGCAACCCGATGTCGTTATGGGTATCATAATGAAACCGCTATCAATTTTATAATTCGAATATAACGAAACCGAAGTAGATAAATATTTAAAGGCTGTATAAAATGGAATAAGGTACCGTAATTACATCTTTATGTCCTCTGTGTGATAGATTTGCATCAATAATGATTAAATGTATGAAATTAAATTGTTTATTTCCAGATTTGCATCCAAATAAAATTTAAAATATATAAAACATATGTTAAGGTTGCCCCAGTCGACCGCACGAACTATGTGTTTTGTGCGCGGGGTAAAAATGCAATTTATGCTATCTCATCATGCGTGCGAAAGAGATAGATGCTGTGATGAGCAGTAAGAAGCTAGTTCGCGTACGAATACACACTTTTGCAAATTTGTAGCGAAATGAATGATGATTTAGGACGAAAACGAGCGCGTGAAATTTTATAAACAGACCTTTGAGAGTATGAATATAATGAAAAAACTACTAAATGTATCAGTTCAAAATAAAATTATTTACTTTGTTGAAATACTAATCTATCCTTGTATGGTGACCGTTTTGCAATTTTCCTTTTTTTATGGTATTTATTTGCGCCCAAAGATGCGTTAGAATTAGTGTTGAAATATGGAACTTTCGACGCTCATAACTTTCAAATATATTTTTTTTTCACTTTTTTGTTTCCGTATAGGGCTAGATAATGATGAGACAAATTGATATAATTTTTTATTTTGAATGTACACCGTCAAACAGTGGAGTAATCTCCAGACTACGTTTGTATGGAAGAATAATCGATTAGGGCAACCTTAACTAATGTTATCAAGAGAGAGCCCGAATTGTATGAGTTTGTTCATACATGTAATCTTTGGCAAAACAATACCAATTTGAAAAAACCTGTCACCATTTGAAAGGAACATTATTCTAGATGGTAGGTAATAGCCTATACATGATTATGACCCAGGCAAAGCCAGGGCAGGTCACTAGTATATACGATAATAACAAATATAAACGGAATAAATGTTATAAAAAATAAGTTCAAAAACTAAAACCCTACTACTGAAAAATCATGCTGTAAAAAGTATAAAACAAGAAAATATTCACATGTGAAATTGTTATGTACAAACTATTCGGTATTTATCGGGTATTGAATAAATAACTAACAAGTACTCTATCTATACGTATATACATAAAAGAGAAAGTATGTATGTTCCTTATAGACTCCGAAACGGCTGAACCGATTTTAATGAAATTTTCAAACAATCTTTTGATTGACCCGAATAATCCTGTAAAGTTTCCGTTACCGGAAACAGTTATACCGGTACCGGTCAAAACATGACCATACCTTTTGTTTCGCCGTAATCGGGTAAAAATACAGTAAATTTACATACAACAGAAAAAAAAAATACTATGTTAACTAAGCATATCAAACAGAACTTACTAGAACTTTTTACAAAAAATATACAACCGACTTCCAAACAAAAACACTACCAAGTCAAAAATAAATTCGGAAGTCGGTGTTCTTTTTTTGTTTCTTCGATTTTTGGTTGTATTTTTTTGTAAAAAGTTTCTATTTTCACTTTACAGATATGTACCATAACTAATATGGTACATATCTGTAATTCCCACCGTTATGCCAGAATAAATTACCCGAAAAACATGATACCATCCACCAACCACAAGCGGTGAAATTAGAGTATACTGTACACATCTGCATACCCCTTTAGAGCTTACCAGCGTGATGTTATGTTATGAAATGGTGTAAACAATAAACAGACATGCGATTGCAGCTATCCCGAGAGATATGCCCTCATTTATTGAAGAGTTCTGTCGTATATCCATGAAGTACTTCATCAGATCTTGATAAAATTTAAATGGGACTACATGGGAAGCTTTCAGTGCTTTCACAGCTTTCAAATAAAAAAGAATAATCAAAATCGGTTCACCAAGTATAAAGTTCTGAGGAAAAAAATACAGTCGAATTGAAAACCTCCTTCTTATTGAAGTCGGTAATAAGTAAACCGTGTATCATATCCTTAGGAAGACACTTTGCGTTTTTTTTAAATAGTCAATCAATTGAAGTGACTACGAAGGGTAGTTTGACTGAATACTTTTGTAGTCACTACAATTTATCAGAAAACCCCATCTCCATGTAATGAAACAACAAGTAATCAATAAAATTTATTCCCATTATTTATTTCAAATATTTGTCACAAGTCACTTTATAAATAACAAAGATGTTCTCCAAATAATAACTGTCTCTTGTTCAAGGGGGGCATAACCTTCGGCAACTGAGTATTATAAAACCATAAGAATGAAAACAACGCTCTGCAATGTATAATAGTCATTTTAAGACACAAATAGACACCTGGTGTATCATGCTGTGCTGTGTTGGCTAAATAGAGTCTTCTTCGCATTCATCTTGACAAAATATTTCGGTCATTTGAAGTGCCATTTCGTTTTATGAATGAAATAACTGTTAGATCTATAATGACAAGACAAATTTCAAAATTAAAAAAATACCCCGACACATTTTATATTTCATTCTACATAATTTATCTAGTATATAGTAGATACGCTTCGATCCGCAATCTAATGAACACGTAATTATGACACGATATCTTGCGAAAACACCCCGATTCAAACAGTAAAACGCCTATAACTTTTGAACAGCTGAACCGATTTTATTCAAACATAGCTAAGAACACTTTAGATTATGTCACCTTTTAAACAAAAAAACACAAAATCAAAATCAGTTCACCTGTTTGGGCGCTATGATGCCACAGACAGACACACAGCAACACACGTCACACTTATAACACCCCTCTTTCCTCGGCGGGGGTTAAAAAGTATGAAGAACGTGAATTTTCAGTTAACTTTTCATTATAATAGGCAGTTATATGATTACGTACTTAGAGGACCCCAATGTTCTGTTCTTCAACAGTTATTTACCAGAGTGTATCGACCCGCAAAGAGTCGAGGGAAGCGGCCAATTTAATGTTCGTAGCCCATGAGCAAGCAAACTGTCTCAATTTACTGTAGGCAAGTACGAGTACTTACCTCGCCTGTTTCTTATGCAAAGCTACATACATCCGGCATCGACGGGGCTTGACTTCAGCTTACAAATAAATATGGAGATACAACCATAAGCGATACTATATTAAGGAGAGGATTACTCGTAATAATATCGTGACACTTTGTAATGAGCCCTGATATTTATTCGTGGATTTATTTACTTACCAAATCATAATATAATAAGACGGAATGCGCGTCGTGTCGAGTGAAGGCAGCGACCAACCGAGCTAGATATGTCTTCGTCACAATTTACATAAATGATGTATGCGATCCGCCTAATACTGCGCGCTGGTCATTTATTAAGCGGCTGAGTAGTGCGCGCGCGCAGCCAGGCCGCATAGCGCGCGTGCCGGCCGCGCCGTCGACAGCCGCCCGGAACACCGGACCACACCAGAACAACACTACGACGGTACGACCTCATCACAGAATGCCATGCTCGGTTCTGGGTCAACCTTGTTGACGTATGTAAATGGACAAGACGATTGTTATCTCCAGATAAGAAACTTTGGTCGCCATCACTTGCCTCATAACACAACGGTGCCATTCCAACCAAATGGAACTCCAGTCTCCGAATTGTAACATTATTTATATTTTTTTGCAAATATGTCATCTGGACACAAAAACTATAAAATGTGGGCATCTATTAGCGGGTATCCACGTGTGCTGAGCACGCCTCCGGCGGCCGGCGGTCGAGCGCGGGTGGTCTGCTCGCGCCGCCGCTCCACGCGTCAGCTTCACACTTCTACTCGGCACGATTCTACAACACGAAACCCAAATAGCCCTACGGCTGACGTCACAAGACACAATTTTAAGCAATACGTAAAAAATACAATGTTACCTTTATAAGATCACCGATGCACCGAACAACTCATTACACATGATAGTAGGTCTACCGAAAGTAAAGATTTGGACGTAATAACAGATGGGTGTTAATTGCTATCATGAGGCGTCAATAATTGTTTTTTTAGTTACTAATGGCAATGGAAGTTCCGGGTTATGAAAGTTTTTGTAGGGTGTAATCAAGGCGTAATCAGCGGTTTGGTTAGAGCGTGTGAGCTACTCCGCAGTCTATCTCCTCACGCGGGAAATTATTAGTTTTGGTGGATGTGTTCCGGCAAGTTCGTGTTGAGGCGCTTGTGAGTGCTCTATGAAGACATTAGAGCGATCTTTATGAGCCGTTGCGTGTGGTTTCGTGTGTAATTCACGGCGCAATCACATCTCTCGTGTCTCAGCAATTTATAACTAAACATCGGTTTGTAACACCATTGAATCATGTTTATTCAATGATATTCAAATAAACAGATACGTTATACACTCACAAAACAATTGAAAAAAGTGTGCCGCAAATAGCGGCAGCACACATACACACTTTTCATTCATCTAACATTAAAAAATAATTATATTAATCAAAAAATAAATAAATTACAAATACACACGATGGCATTTATTTTATTTTGATTTTGTTTCAACAAAGCCTATCGCTCTTCGCCATGCGTGACATAAACTAAAGATTAAAGGTCAAAATTGTGACCTATTCGAGTCTTCAAAATGCGCGCGCTCATAACTTATCTGTTTATTTGAATATCATTGTGTTTATTCATTTTTTGTTGAGACATTTACAGACACACACACGTATTATCAGCCTCAACCGGAACCGTCCTACGTCATTAACCAGTAGTAATAAATAAGACAAACACAAATTTCGGAAAACAATTTGTAACGCCTTACTACGATCATAAATCACGGGAGTGCATCTTGTTTCACAGAATCGGAGCATTGCCGAAATATTTAGAATCGTTTCTGTCATCTCACGGTTTAGTTTTTGTGGATGCTGGGTTTTTGTGCGGGTCGCTACCGACGGCGCTAATGAGATGAGACTGATGAAAGTTGTGTGCAGCCACACTCGCTGCTGATTTTACTCAAATCGTGTGAATTGATAGAAAAAAAAGAAAGAATGAAAATAATTTTTATTTGTGACCCGCACAGGAGACACGAGAAATAGGCATAAAATAAAAAAATAAAAAATTAAAACCCCGTGCGAGACCAAAAAGGTTCCTATCTCAGCCTGTGCTGCGATATACAAAAAAGAAAATAACGCTGCGCTGATATTCTAATAGGACCCACTGTTGATGCCACGGACACACTTACGGAAACGGAAAATACTTAAATAATATATAAATAACAAACAAAATAGAATAAACACAGAAGGTAGGTCAAAGTATGTATATTATAATTATGCCTAAGTTTAATACAAATCTATAAATAAAACATATTAAACGTAGATAGACCTATGTACAAAGTCCGCGATGCTCAATCATCATCTGTTTAAACCATAGACAAATGACAGAGCGCGCGGACCAAAGGGTAATATATTAAATTTCTTAGATAAAGGACCTTTAATACCTCTGGAAAAGGGAGTTTTTCGCGGGATTTTTTCGAGTGCAATTAATATTATTTGCAAATTGATTTATAGTGGCTATTGTGATATAAAATTGGTGTAGTTTTGTGTCTCAACTGTCTACGCAACTGGACAATATGTAAAAACGTTAAAAGAAGTGATCTCGGGATAGTGGAGCGGAGTATTTTATTGTAGTATTGACTACCTCTGCAAAGCTTACTGGGAAGGCTGACTCGATGCAATTTGCTGCCAAATGCTCCAAGAAACATTAGAATGTGTTGCATCCGCATTCTAATGCATACTAAAGTATGCAAATACCCAAAGAAGTGGCCAAAAGGTCCTAGCATCCAGGCCGTAATACTTACTTTAAACGAAAAAAAAAAACCTATGGAAAAAAAAGGAAATCTATGGTCGGCTGTCAAAAGAAATATGCAATACTTTACTTTACTTTGCTAATACTTTTATTGCTTTATTGAAGTCTACGTTAAATAAACAGTTAACTAAATATGCATAATAACAAGTTGTGTAGCTACATTGCCCAGTGAGACTGTCGTGAACTCAGGGCCACCCACACCCACCATAATAGTCAGACGCCATAGACTGAAGCACGGAAATCGTCCGTGACGTCGCTTGAAGCCATGTCATGCTCCTCTGGCTACCTCGAAATTCACAACATTGCCTAGCAGCCTACCCGATCCTTATCTCGTTCAATCCCAAATTGTCATCTTATAAAAACAAATATTATGCTACCGTCCGTACATTTAGGGTGACACCACCATGGTTTCCTTCCTACGTAAAAACACAATCAGCGCGGCGTAACGAAAACATGACAAACAAGAAAACAATCTTGCAAATAAAATTGTCTATACAACGAACGCGGGATCCGACAGATCCTATCGCAAAACCCACTATTTACCATTGGAGTCGGCCATATTTTTGTCAATTTTTCGTCTGACGTATCCCATTTCAAATTCAGAAAAAAAAACAGGGAGCAGACGTGAAGTTGGAAAACAAGGAACGGAAAAAAGAGCGTCTCGTTTGAAAAGACAGATAATCGTGTTAGCCGGCCGCACCGGCGAATAACGGATGCGGCCACCGAGCCCGCGCCGAGCGAACCCGCTGCACCGACACAATGAGATTGCGGTGTTTTTTCCGCCAACGCTCCGCTGAGACAAACAAGGGATGCAAATTCGTGTTGACACCGCGATCCATCTTGTTCGCCTCTCCGGAGACCAGTTCCTGAATAAATAGTACCGTGATTGAGACGTCCCAGCGGTTTATTTGTACGACTACGTAGCACGGTTGCAGATGTTTTTCTTGGCGGTCTTACCGAAAAATAAGTCTCGATTTCGTTGTGCGAGACTAATAAATAAGCGTGAGGTCAGTGAGTAGTGGATGCCAGCAGTTTAGTTTCGCTTAATCTTGGAAACAAAACTGGCGGTGTATCGTAAAACAGGGGCAGTGCGACCGCGGCCGCTGCAAACTGTGACCTTACTGAATGAAGAACGACGCCCGCTCCGTGCCGCGACACAGACTAACGCCCTGCACTGAATATTTAAAGCAGGTCTGCAGATGCAGGGTAATATTTTCTTTCCATCTTATCCTAACTGTACACGAATCTGTTTAAACAAAACGTTTTACTAATTACCGAATGATGAGCAACGCCATCAACAACAACCCTTTAGCCACCAAATAATATAAGAAATAAACAATCAGAAAATCTCCTTCCGACTGGTCATTTTCTCAATTTTCACGGCTTCCTATCCGTGCCCGCTCGCGCCACTTCCACGGTGGCAACGTAAGAGCAAGCGAATAGATCATCCTCGGGATCGGCCGCGCCGCGCCACTGTCCAATAAATATATTGTTTCGCGCACACCCAGCCAGATAAAGCAAGCTCGCGCCTCGCTCTGCCTCGCTGCCGTCGGGTACTGCTCTACTAACAGCGGGATTTAGACCCACTTTTATAGACATACCCAATGATATTCAAATAAACAGATATGTTATGAGCGCGCGCATTGTGAAGACTCGAATAGGTCACAATTGTGCCCTTTTTTAGTCTTTAGTTTATGTCACGCATGGCGAAGAGCGATAGGCTTTGTTGAAACACAAACAAAATAAAGAAAAATGCCATCGTGTGTATTTAGAAATTGTATCAATTATGATACCAAAGTTCATAAAACAGAAGGGATCTCATACCATATGTAAGTACGCAATACGCCTCAATTTACTAATATATTTCATTTTTTTTTCCTAATATTCTGATATTTGGAGGTTAGAAAAAGATAACAACATTGGTGGTCAGATTAATGTTTGTTTACATTCACACGCAAGTGAGAAACACTAGCGGTCTCTTTTTTTCTTGTTGGTTTTATCAAGCCATCCCTTTCGACTTGTAGTGAAATGTCAGATGAATGAAAAGTGTGTATGTGTGTTGCCGCTGCTGCGCGGATTACTTTTTTCAATTGTTTTGTGAGTGTATAACGTATCTGTTTATTTGAATATCATTGGACATACCTATCATCTTCCACTCTGTGTATACTCTTCCGCTTCTTTAGTCTTCCCTTATAGCAATCCTTATTCAAACTGAAAACTTTTGAAACATTGACCACAAATCGTTATATATCAATAAAAAATTTAGTGCTACGCCAATGGCTACGAGTGCTACGGACCCTCTACGCGTACTACGCGAAGTGTCTTTACAATTTTTTTTTTTGTATTTGTATGTGTATTGAAATGACTAAAATGGCCTTAATAAATAGAGCTCTTCGCTTTTTAAAAACGTATTTCAGTGAGTATCTATTAACCTGCCTTTGAATTTTGAGGGTAAAAGAATTTGTATTTGAATATAAAAAGGCTAGTAGTTTCGAAACAATTGTATTCAAGGTTTTTATTTGATTAAACCAAATTAATTGGAAATATTACTGTGACAAAATAAAAAATGCACATATAAAAATTGCAATGCCTTTAATATTTCTAAATTTATCGTAATTCACGACTTACATAGTCAGGTAGTAAAGATGCTTCGAGGCTCTGCGAGGCGTAGCAAATAAAGGCAAGAAAAAAAAATCACAGTTTTTCAGTTTTTACATTACAAGATTATCAATAAATAAAACTGGCAAAGTGTGAGTCGGACTCGCGCACGAAGGGTTCCGTACTTGGTAAATTGCGGTTTACGATTTATGACGTATTAAAAAAAAACTACTTACTTACCAAATTCGTTCAAACCAATTTTCGGTGGAAGTTTACATGGTAATGTACATCGTGTATTTTTTTTAGTTTTATCATTCTCCTATTTTAGAAGTTACAGGGGCCCCCCCTGTAACTTTTTACCACTTTGGAAGTGTCTCTCGCGCAAACTATTCAGTTTAGAAAAAAAATATATTAGAAACCTCAATATCATTTTTGAAGACCTATCCACAGATACCCCACACGTATGGGTTTGATGGAAAAAAAAATGAGTTCCAGTTCTAAGTATGGAGAAACCCCCATATTTTTATTTTTTCGAAAATCTTTATGCGGTTCACAGAATACTTACCAAGTTTCAACAGCATAGTTCTTATAGTACGGAACCCTAAAAACGAGCACTCTAGCAAGGGTTTCGTATACGATTTCATATACATAGGTATACCAATTCAAATTGATATTTGAATAAGATATGACATTGATGTATTCGTCGCTGGCATTGTGACCATACCGCAGCTTCTATGCCCAGAACATCATATAATAAAAATATTTTTAATAATTTTAAACATACTACCTCTTTCTTCATGAACGCGTAGAGGTATTAAATTAAAATTCATATCAAATACTCAGGTCTATAATATCTTTAAACTGAGGGTACAAACCTCAGTTTAAAGATATTATAGACCTGAGTATTTGGATTATTAGGTTATTAGGAACCCTCGGTGCGCGAGTCAGACTCGCACTTGGCCGGGTTTTTTCTTTTGACACGTAAACATAAAGTGACGGCGATATAATGCGTTGAAATACTCGTATGGTGTGACGTCACTCCGTTAGTACACTTTACACTGACATAGTGACGTCACAAGCCTCCACTTCTGAACTTTGATGCGTTTTATCTTTGTCAATTTATATTGATTTGGTAAAGCGAAAAATACGTTTCCAATAACTACAATAAACCAACAATTACAAATGAACACAGTTCAAGAAGAAATTAGATCGACTGCGGCGAAATACAAACAGCGTTCTTCACCCAAATGAACTAGCAGTCCAACTGATGTACCAAAATTACTCCAACCGTCTCAAAAGGCATAATATCATGAAACTACACAATAGATGGTAGATATGTTGTACAGAAGAGTAGCTGTTCTCGCTGGAGGAAGCACTCTACAAGATATTGACCCAGGAACACATCTGATTATAGTCACTGAAGACTAAGAAGGCAAAAAAAAAACATTTTGACAAAAATACAGCCGACTTCAAAATAAAAACACTACAAAGTGAAAAATAACTTCAATTTCGGCAGTCGATGTCAAAAAACGAAAAAACTAAAACAAGATCACCGACTGCCGAAATTGAAGTTATTTTTCACTTTGTATTTCGGAAGTCGGTGTTCTTTTTTTGGTTTCTTCGTTTTTTGACATCGACTGTTTTTGTTCGGAAGTCGGTTGTAATTTTTGTTAAAAAGTTTTTTATTTTTCACTTTTTATTTGTAGTGATACATAATGGACCAGTTCTCTAGGCTAGCTAACTATAAAGTTCAAAGTGAAGCCAAAATAGATTAACCCAATAACATGAAACTTAAACAAAACCGGTGGAATGAGAGTATACCAGGGTGAACTGTTCACACCTGCGTACCCCTTTAGATCGTGCTAGTGTGATGTTGTGTTATGAAACGGTGTAAACAATAAACAGACATGCATGCAATACGCTGGCATTGTGACCATACCGCAGCTTCTATACCCAGAACAGTGTCAGCCAAACGCGGAGAGCTTGGCGTTTGCACATTATGACTAGCCGAGGGTGTGTTATATTACGCTTATTTATCATTTCACTGTTTTACTACCCAGCGACAACGCCGAAATACTGCGGGTCAAGCATGAAATGGAATTCTAGTGCAGCCTTACCATACGATAACATAGTGTGTTCACGTATGTGCATGAAGAAATTACGTGCAGTATAATGAAAATTAGTTTTGTAAAATGCTATTCTTAGCAGCAAATGGAGTTATTGCTGCTAATTTAACATAATTGTTTTCTCAGTTTAAACCGCGGTAACTTTAGAAGCAGGCCATGAGTATAATTAACTTGGTATTTTAACTACTGGCCGCTAATAAACTGAAAATTGAACATAGTTTCTACACGCGTGTGTGTTTAGCAAAATAGCTATTTATGCAACTGTTACGTTATGGACGGTCTTTTAATACGAGTGCCATTTTTCGGTACAAGCGTAGCGCGTACCGAAATAGGTGGGCACGAGTTATTAAAAGGCCAATAACGTACAGTTGCATACAAGATTTTATCTACGCAGGAAGGAAAAAACACAGATATAGACAAATAAGTATTTCAGGAACTGTGTTAAGGTATTTCATTTCTCATATACATGTCTTGATTTTTCTGGTAGTAAATTATTTGTAGCCGCAACTGCTCTATTGGTTATATCTGGTGGAGTATTTTCAATATCAATTGATGTTGAAGACATTTTAATAAAATTTGGAATAAAATATCACACAGATTTTTTTTTTCCTGCATGCACATTTTTTTTTTTTTATTTAGTCTTTATTAGGTATAAGGCAAAGATCTTGTAGCCGCAACAGCCAAATAGTATACGATACTTTTGTTCTAAACTTGTTCCATTTTTAAAAACATCATTTACATTGCCTCGATTTCGAAGTAATATTATAGGTACCTGGCTGTATGTTCAGAATATCTTTGCTTATGTTGTAGAATTTATGACGATTCGCATAATGCAACCCGATGTCGTTATGGGTATCATAATGAAACCGCTGTCAATTTTGTAATTCGAATATAACGAAACCGAAGTAGATAAATATTTTAACAAAACTGTGGTGTATTTAGCTAGAATATTGTTAGGGGAAAATGGATGATTCAAGTGTGCTATCGAAGCGGGGGTTGTAGGGTAGGAAAGAGAGCAAATAAACAAAAGTAGAGAGAAACCAATACGAGTTAGCGCGTCCCGGGAGGGACGAGACGCGCGACGCTGGCGTGGCCGACCGGCGTATTGTCACGACGGATACGTCACGCGAGGCGTATAGATTTACACTCGTACGTCTTTAAAGAAAATACACGTGGGGAAAATGTTACTTGTTTTAAAGAGGAAGTCTGATTTTGACATGTTTAGTATAATTATGTTTGCTGAGATTTTCCCGCTTCTCTTATGATTGTATACAGGACCCAAGGGAGTGTATCTTTTTGTGAATTTAGATTTTGAAGTTAAGGCGTATATATTCCCCAATATTAACGCAGTACTGGCCGTGCGCCCGCTCGGAACCGGAATACCAATATTGAACTACCTTTTGGACAGTTTTGTTTGCAAAATATTCATTGATATACATGTGCTATTTCAGTTATGAAGAAATTCTAGCCATATTTTTTCTGTGTAAAAATAGTTTCAAACACACAAGTCATTATTGAGGAGTATCCAAAAGTTGCGAAAAAATATCGTGTCGTTAATTATTTTTTTAAAGCAAAGCTATCAGTTACACGAAAAAACCATGTTTCACAAATAATGTTCATGAATCAGGAATAAATATATATGTTTTTCAAAATCTTTTAACTTAGCCGTTACTAAGGAGTATGCTTTAGAAAGTGACCGTTTTACGAAGTTGTCACACTCTGTGCTGAAGTTTGTTAAGTTTTCATGCTTAAGAAGACTTCGACAAGATCTCAATTTCGAATACTCCATTCAGAAACCGGTAAATACACTTCATTTATTTTGCTTAGTGAATTATACATTATTTAGTCAGGTTAGAAGTGTTAATCCTACTAATATTATAAAGGCGAAAGTTTGGATGGATGGATGTTTGTACCTCAATCACGGCTGAACGGATCTCGATGAAATTTGGCACTGAGATAGATTATGGTCTGAAATAGCACATCAGCATTACAACAGGCTTTGTATCTCGGTATTATTATGCCACCGGGTTAATAGTGTTGTTAACTCCGTCAGGTAGATTAATAAAAAATATAGGACACGTATTTTTAGGGTTCCGTACCTCGAAAGGAAAAAACGGCAACCTTATAGGATCATTTTGTTGTCCGTCCGTCTGTCTGTCTGTCAAGACCCTTTTTCAGGAACACGTGGAGGTATCAAGCTGAAATGTTTATCAAATACTCAGGTTAACTGTCCCTTAAAGCTGTGAAAAATCATACTTCTAAGCCAACGCAATCAAAAGATACAGCTGTTTATGTCGCAAATTTCCGAAAATTTTCGACACTCGCAAGGGAATCAAAGCCAAAAGTCAGGGTACTTCCCGTGAACTCAGAATCTTGAAATTTGGTACAAAGCAACATCTTATAGCACAGATAAAGAAAAAATTGCGAAAACCGTATATTTTCAGTTACATCATATAATAAAAATATTTTTAATAATTTTAAACATACTACCTCTTTCCTCATGAACGCGTAGAGGTATTAAATTAAAATTCATATCAAATACTCAGGTCTATAATATCTTTAAACTGAGGTTTCTACGGAACCCTCGGTGCACGAGTCAGACTCGCACTTGGCCGGGTTTTTTTCTTTTGACACGTAAACATAAAGTGACGGTGATATAATGCGTTGAAATAGCGTGTGACGTCACTCCGTTAGTACACTTTATACTGACATAGTGACGTCACAAGCCTCCACTCCTGAACTTTCATGCGCCTTTTCTTTGTCAATTTATATTGATTTGGTAAAGCGAAAAATACGTTTCCAATATTATTTCATATTCAAACATCTCGATGCTTCAGCGTCTGCAGAATATCATACTTCGAACGATAAGCAACGCTCATCACAAATAACGAAATACACCAACAATTACATATGAACACAGTTCAAGAAGAAATTAGATCGACTGCGGAGAAATACAAACAGCGACTGTCTCGTCACACAAATGAACTAGCAGTCCAACTGATGTACCAAAATTACTCCAACCGTCTCAAAAGGCATAATATCATGAAACTACACAATAGATGGTAGATATGTTGTACAGAAGAGTAGCTGTTCTCGCTGGAGGAAGCCTCTACAAGATATTGACCCAGGAACACATCTGATTATAGTCACTGAAGACTAAGAAGGCAAAAAAAAAACATTTTGACAAAAATACAGCCGACTTCAAAATAAAAACACTACAAAGTGAAAAATAACTTCAATTTCGGCAGTCGATGTCAAAAAACGAAAAAACCAAAACAAGAACATTTTTTGCCGAAATTGAAGTTATTTTTCACTTTGTATTTCGGAAGTCGGTGTTCTTTTTTTGGTTTCTTCGTTTTTTGACATCGACTGTTTTTGTTCGGAAGTCGGTTGTAATTTTTGTTAAAAAGTTTTTTTTTTTACTTCTATGCCCAGAACAGTGTCAGCCAAACGCGGAGAGCTTGGCGTTTGCACATTATGACTAGCCGAGGGTGTGTTATATTACGCTTATTTATCATTTCACTGTTTTACTACCCAGCGACAACGCCGAAATACTGCGGGTCAAGCATGAAATGGAATTCTAGTGCAGCCTTACCATACGATATTGTGTGCACGTATGTGCATGAAGAAATTACGTGCAGTATAATGAAAATTAGTTTTGTAAAATGCTACTCTTAGCAGCAAATGGAGTTATTGCTGCTAATTTAACATAATTGTTTTCTCAGTTTAAACCGCGGTAACTTTAGAAGCAGGCCATGAGTATAATTAACTTGGTATTTTAACTACTGGCCGCTAATAAACTGAAAATTGAACATAGTTTCTACACGCGTGTGTGTTTAGCAAAATAGCTATTTATGCAACTGTTACGTTATGGACGGTCTTTTAATACGAGTGCCATTTTTCGGTACAAGCGTAGCGCGTACCGAAATAGGTGGGCACGAGTTATTAAAAGGCCAATAACGTACAGTTGCATACAAGATTTTATCTACGAAGGAAGGAAAAAACACAGATATAGACAAATAAGTATTTCAGGAACTGTGTTAAGGTATTTCATTTCTCATATACATGTCTTGATTTTTCTGGTAGTAAATTATTTGTAGCCGCAACTGCTCTATTTGTTATATCTGGTGGAGTATTTTCAATATCAATTGATGTTGAAGACATTTTAATAAAATTTGGAATAAAATATCACACAGAATTTTTTTTTCCTGCATGCACATTTTTTATTTTTTTATTTAGTCTTTATTAGGTATAAGGCAAAGATCTTGTAGCCGCAACAGCCAAATAGTATACGATACTTTTGTTCTAAACTTGTTCCATTTTTAAAAACATCATTTACATTGTCTCGATTTCGAAGTAATATTATAGGTACCTGGCTGTATGTTCAGAATATCTTTGCTTATGTTGTAGAATTTATGACGATTCGCATAATGCAACCCGATGTCGTTATGGGTATCATAATGAAACCGCTGTCAATTTTGTAATTCGAATATAACGAAACCGAAGTAGATAAATATTTTAACAAAACTGTGGTGTATTTAGCTAGAATATTGTTAGGGGAAAATGGATGATTCAAGTGTGCTATCAAAGCGGGGGTTGTAGGGTAGGAAAGAGAGCAAATAAACAAAAGTAGAGAGAAACCAATACGATTTAGCGCGTCCCGGGAGGGACGAGACGCGCGACGCTGGCGTGGCCGACCGGCGTATTGTCACGACGGATACGTCACGCGAGGCGTTTAGATTTACGCTAGTACGTCTTTAAAGAAAATACACGTGGGGAAAATGTTACTTGTTTTAAAGGGGAAGTCTGATTTTGACATGTTTAGTATAATTATGTTTGCTGAGATTTTCCCGCTTCTCTTATGATTGTATAAAGGACCCTAGGGAGTATATCTTTTTGTGAATTTAGATTTTGAAGTTAAGGCGTATATATTTCCCAATATTAATGCAGTACTGGCCGTGCGCCCGCTCGGAACCGGAATATCAATATTGAACTACCTTTTGGACAGTTTTGTTTGCAAAATATTCATTGATTTACATGTGCTATTTCAGTTATGAAGAAATTCTAGCCATATTTTTTTCTGTGTAAAAATAGTTTCAAACACACAAGTCATTATTGAGGAGTATCCAAAAGTAGCGAAAAAATATCGTGTTGTTAATTATTTTTTTAAAGCAAAGCTATTAGTAACACGAAAAAACCATGTTTCACAAATAATGTACATGAATCAGTAATAAATATATAGGTATGTTTTTCAAAACCTTTTAACCTAGCCGTTACTAAGCAGTATGCTTTAGAAAGTGTCCGTTTTACGGCACTAAAGCGGTGGAAGGCCCTTAAGAAGTTGTCACACTCTGTGCTGAAGTTAGTTAAGTTTTCATACTTAAGAAGACTTCGACAAGATCTCAATTTCGAATACTCCATTCAGAAACCGGTAAATACACTTCATTTATTTTGCATTAATTTTTTTTTTAATACATTATTTAGTCAGGTTAGAAGTGTTAATCCTACTAATATTATAAATGCGAAAGTTTGGATGGATGGATGTTTGTACCTCAATCACGGCTGAACGGATCTCGATGAAATTTGGCACTGAGATAGATTATGGTCTGAAATAGCACATCAGCATTACAACAGGCCTTTGTATCTCGGTATTATTATGCCACCGGGTTAATACGGGTGTTAACTCCGTCAGGTAGATTAATAAAAAAATATAGGACCCGTATTTTTAGGGTTTCGTACCTCGAAAGGAAATCGAAAAAACGGAACCCTTATAGGATCACTTTGTTGTCCGTCCGTCTGTCTGTCTGTCAAGACCCTTTTTCAGGAACACGTGGAGGTATCAAGCTGAAATGTTTATCAAATACTCAGGTTAACTGTCCCTTAAATCTGAGAAAAATCAAACTTCTAAGCCAACGCAATCAAAAGATACAGCTGTTTATGTCGCAAATTTCCGAAAATTTTCGACACTCGCAAGGGATCAAAGCCAAAATTTCAAGATTCTGAGTTCACGGGAAGTCAGGGTACTTCCCGTGAACTCAGAATCTTGAAATTTGGTACAAAGCAACATCTTATAGCACAGATAAAGGAAAAATTGCGAAAACCGTAAATTTTCAGTTACATCATATAATAAAAATATTTTTAATAATTTTAAACATACTACCTCTTTCCTCATGAACGCGTAGAGGTATTAAATTAAAATTCATATCAAATACTCAGGTCTATAATATCTTTAAACTGAGGTTTGTACGGAACCCTCGGAGCGCGAGTCCGACTCGCACTTGGCCGGGTTTTTTTCTTTTGACACGTAAACATAAAGTGACGGTGATATAATGCGTTGGAATATTGTGTGACGTCACTCCGCTCGTACACTTTATACTGACATAGTGACGTCACAAGCCTCCACTCCTGAACTTTCATGCTCTTTATCTTTGTCAATTTATATTGATTTGGTAAAGCGAAAAATACGTTTCCAATATTATTTCATATTCAAACATCTCGATGCTTCAGCGTCTGCAGAATATCATACTTCGAACGATAAGCAACGCTCATCACAAATAACGAAATACACCAACAATTACAAATGAACACAGTTCAAGAAGAAATTAGATCGACTGCGGAGAAATACAAACAGCGACTGTCTCGTCACACAAATGAACTAGCAGTCCAACTGATGTACCAAAATTACTCCAACCGTCTCAAAAGGCATAATATCATGAAACTACACAATAGATGGTAGATATGTTGTACAGAAGAGTAGCTGTTCTCGCTGGAGGAAGCCTCTACAAGATATTGACCCAGGAACACATCTGATTATAGTCACTGAAGACTAAGAAGGCAAAAAAAAAACATTTTGACAAAAATACAGCCGACTTCAAAATAAAAACACTACAAAGTGAAAAATAACTTCAATTTCGGCAGTCGATGTCAAAAAACGAAAAAACCAAAACAAGAACACCGACTGCCGAAATTGAAGTTATTTTTCACTTTGTATTTCGGAAGTCGGTGTTCTTTTTTTGGTTTCTTCGTTTTTTGACATCGACTGTTTTTGTTCGGAAGTCGGTTGTAATTTTTGTTAAAAAGTTTTTTTATTTTTCACTTTTTAGTTGTAGTGATACATAATGGACCTGTTCTCTAGGCTAGCTAACTATAAAGTTCAAAGTGAAGCCAGAATAGATTAACCCAATAACATGAAACAAACAAAACCGGTGGAATGAGAGTATACCAGGGTGAACTGTTCATACCTGCGTACCCCTTTAGAGCGTACCAGTGTGATGTTGTGTTATGATACGGTGTAAACAATAAACAGACATGCGATTGCAGCTATCCCGAGTGACTTGCCGTCATTTATTGAAGAGTTCTGATGTATATCTCCGAAGTTCTTCATCAGATCTTGATTAAATGGGACCACATGACAAGCACCAGCGTTCAAATAAAAAAAAACATCAATATCGGTATAATATCGGCAATAAATGTTGAATTAACTTACGGACACTATCCATACAAATATTAAACGTTGTTTGGTACAAATATTAAACTTAGAAATGGACGGATACTTGATTCTAAAAACATATATATATATATTACAAACAACGCCTAAAATTAAAACTTAGTAGTCTGAACAAAATTCATTTCTAAAATAACCTACAATTACTACATCTACGCTAAATTAGGAATCAAATACTGAACACTTCACTTTTGGCTAATCATTTGATTTTATTTAATAGAATTGATTTACTTATCTCTCTGTCCAATCGAGAACAATCATGATATTCGTACATTCGGAACTTCTCTAAGCTACATTCAAATTTTAAAATAAACAAGCAACCTTTCAGTTATTTGATTCAAATATGAAACTCTGTAAAGAGCCATAGTTACAATTAAATTCTTCTAGAAACATAATATTTTCATTTGATAAAGTAGAAAACAAAATTGTAATTTACACAATGTTCTAATAACAAAAAATATTGAGAAACAAAGAGTCTATGCAGTGTCGATGTCTAAGCGAAGCGACGCTTCAAATTCTCTAGGATGCGCGCACATCCTTCTGCGTATGCTTTTGGTCGTTTCCGCGCATATGTAAGTAGTAATAAGGGATTTGCAGTTTACAGTTAACTTTTTGTCGCTTTGATTCGTGTAGTTACGCTTGAGTTCGCACGACTGCAACATATAAAAAAAAATAACAGTTGGTTAAAAAAATATGGTTGTTAATCTCACTGACGGACTAAATAGAATTATCATTTTTCTACCCTATCCCTATTCCCGATATACACGCGGGCAAAGCCGCTGGCTAAAGCAGGTATGATCGTAATACAAAGAAATGAAGATATTAAATGATTATTACTTACCTTATCTTTTAGTTATCCCTAGAAAGACATGGTGGCACATGTGTTGGATCATTCGGTTCCCTTCACGATGGTTGAGCTGAGTGGTGCCGATCCATGTGTCATGTTCGTGAACGGGCGCCATCAGTTGGGATTGGTCATATCTTAGCTGTTTTTAATTACCTATTTATTGTATTTTATTTGTTTGTTTTACTCTAGACGCTTTTAAGTGCGTTTTTTTTTACATCGTTCTCACATACGTATATGTATTTTTCCAACAAGATTATTGTAACTAAATACTTGTAAAACATATATTATTTTTGGTGTTTCTTGTCCGTTCTTCTCCATAACAAACTACATTTTCGAATGGACGGTAGAATCAATTATTATTACATTTTTGTTTTTTTTTGACGTTCGAAAGTGCCGCTTAATGGCCTAATTGAATAAAGAAAATTTGATATTGATTTTGACATACATAGACCTTATAGGTGATGTTCTTCAAAAAGGCCAGGTGCGCAGTACTCATAACCGGCGTGTGTGTATTACTAGATGCATGAATGTGAGTGAAGCAAAAGAAGTATGTAAGGATCGTAGCAGGTGGCGTTCTGTAGTTTCTGCCTACCCCCATGGAAAAAAGGCGTGAGTTTATGTTTATCTTTTAGTTTCTTCGTTCACCACATGTATTCATCCCAAGATTTGGAAAGACGAATTCTCTAACAAAACACAAGTAATCTTGTTCGCCATAAACAGCCTATTAGCGACCAAGACCCACTTAAGCTGGCCCACTGGAGGCACTTAATCACGATAAAAGTAGTAGCAAGATGTGTCGCACATTCATTAGCATTGGACCTTCGTAATTTATTCAGGTGACAGGGAGCGGCGTCGGGCGACGTTTTGTCGCTGTCGTGTCGCGCGCAACGGTCGCAGGTTGCCACGTCGCGCCGTGGTCGAGCGACAACACGGGCGATGCAGGATTGAGTATGTGTCTTTGGGGAAACGAAATAAGATTTTTTAAGTACAATCTGCCTAGCCTTTTCCCAACTATGTTGGGGTCGGCTTCCAGTCTAACAGGATTCAGCTGAGTACCAGTGCTTTACATGGAGCGACTGCCTATCTGACCTCCACAACCCAGTATCTGGTAACACGGTACCCCTTGGCTAGACTGGTGTCAGATTTCAAGCTTCTGACTACTCGTAACGACTGTCAGAGATCTTCAAATGACAGCCGGGACCAACGGCTTAACGTGCTTTCCGAGGCACGGAGGAAAATCGGTATGTTGAAATGGTCACCCATCCACGGACCGACCTCGATAAGGGGGTTTACCCTATTTTGAAAATAAAACAATATAATTTGGGTAATTGAGCAACTTGTAATTTAATGTCATATAACCAATCTTGTTACAGACACATTTACTCACACACACACACACACACATTTTTAGAAGCTTTTAATTAGTTTCAAATCTTGTTCCAAATGAGCTTAAATTTTGACACACGTTTGTTTTTCGTGACAGTGTAATTTGTAAATAAAAAAGCTTGTTTATTTTTTTAACCGACTTATTAGTAACGTTTGTTTTATCTATGATAATCTGTGGCAAAATTGACAATTCCGCCAATGTCAAATGTGTTATGGTAAGTGAAAAAGAAATTAAAAAATTCATGAATTGGAAAATAATTTAAGAAATATGAACGCAAAAACGACGGGGTGGTATAAGTTTAACGTGTCTGTGTGTGTATGTCTGTGGCATCGTAGCTCCCGAACAGATGAACTGATTTTGATTTTGTTTGAAAGGACTTTGTCAAGAGTGTTCTTAGCTATGATTGATTAAAATCGATTGATCCGTTCAAAAGTTATCCACATTTTACTTTTTTAATCTGGGTTTCTGCGCACGATATTATGTCAGAATTACGTGTTTCGATAGTTTGTTGATTGAAGCGTGCTACTAGGTAGATATAATAAATGTAGCTTATAAAAAACTCCCGACACAAAAACCTCTAAAAAACCAAAAAGAAGATTCGTACTCGCGTCGGGGAACCGCTATGTATATAAAATAAACTGTTGTAAACGTTGCCGGGTGCCCGACGCAAGTAGGAGGCTTATTTCTTGCTATTTAGAGGTTTTATTATGCACCTTTAAATAACATTAAAAAAATAATAATATAATAAATAATAATAATAATATAAAAAATAATATGATAAAATTCCGTTAAATTCAGAGTCTTGATTCTTTTCAGTGCCAGTGTGGGCACTCTGATTAGGGTGGCGCAACAAAAAGACTCGTGCGAAGGAGATGGATCGCGTGTACTTCACCACCGAGCCGGCGGCGGTCACATGGTACATATTGTACCAACCTTTCTTCCTTTTATAACTACCCACCTGATACGTCATTTAGAAGGTAGATTTAGTATACTGCATTGGGAGTATTTGCTAAATCTTATTATATATCTATACCAATATTATAAAGAGGAAAGATTTTTTGTTTGTTTGTACCGAATAGGCTCCAAAACTACTGAACCGATTTCAAAAATTCTTTCACCGTTGGGAAGCTACATTATTCCGGAGTGACATAGGTTAAAGTTTATTTTCATAAACATTAGAGATCCTTATGAAAATTGCAATAATGTAACCCAAAGTAGCAATTTTCTGCCTATAAAATTATTTTTTTGGCGTGCGCTGAGAAAACTATTGCTGATACATAAACAATATGTAGTACATGATTAAAGCACTCATTATTACCTACAAAAATGAGAATATATCTAACTATCATAGTCAAGTTTTTCACAATTCACAGTTTAGTCACAATAGCAGCTTTTGTGTTCTAAAATTTTATTAGATCGCCGTCGACCGGTAGAAACAAAAGTTAGTTACATTTGTATTGTAGTGTTAATTCTTATTCAAATAAATAGTTTAACAAATTGGTAGATAGGATAGGGTAGGTAGGTAGGTAGGTAGCCAGTTGACAGGAGCGCAGCCGCGGGGGTCAGCTAGTAATTTATAGTTTATTTAGACATTTATTTATACATATCCTCGCACTGCAACGCCTTGCTGCAAATTTACACCAATGGCTCAGAAATGATTATAATATACCTACTAACTCTAAGTCCAGGTTTCTTTCCAATGTTTCCTTTACCGTGGTCAACAATGTCCAAGATAAACTAAGAAAGTTCACGTTCAAGACAACTTCTAACAATCAATATCACAGAAGCTCTCTGGGTGAGTGCTTAGGATTTTGGTGAAAATTAGTTAAGGTTGTCCTAGTCGACGGCACGAACTGGTTAAAATGCATGCTATCTCATCCGACACGTGCGAAAGATATAGATGCTGTGATGAGCAGTTTCACGATTTAGCACTTTTGCAAATTTGTATCGAAATGGATGATTATTTAGGACGAAAACGAGCGCGCGAAATTTTATGAACAGACCTTTGGGAGTCTAGATATCATGAAAAAACTACTAAATGTATATTTTCAAAATAAAAAGTGAACTGTTGAATTACTATTCTATCCCTGTATGGAGGCCGTTTTGCAATTTTCATTCTTCTTATGGTACTTATTTCCGGCCAAAGATGCGTTAAAATTAGTGTTGAAATAAAGAACTTTCGACGCTCATAACTTTCAATTTTTTTTTTTTTTACTTTTTAGTTTCCATACAGGACTAGATAATGATGAGACAAATCGATATAATTTTTATTTTTAACGTACCATTGTCAAAAAGTGGAGTAATCGCCAGACTACATTTGTATGGAAGAATGATCGACTAGTGTAACCTTAAGCGTCGTTGAATAAAGTAAAACAAAAAAATAAAATAGAGTTGGTAATTAATACATACTTACTTGAAATAATAAAGGCCAAAAAACATGTCCTGTTTTAAAACAGTTAACCCCAAATTAAGGGAACGACAAATTATGAATGTACTTTTGTTGGTAATTAACGTAATAACACGAAACATCAGACGTAATATCACGTCTATAACATTCAAGTAGATAATTAGAAAATTGTTAAGACAAGTAATTAAAGGGTTAACAAACAATATCTACACAAAACCTCTGTTTACAGTTCTTATGAAAAATGTAGAAAGATTTTTGTTTTAATTATGTGTTGTCTATCAATACCTCTATACCAATATTATAAAGAGGAAAGGTTTTTTTGTTTGTTTGATTGTTTGTACCGAATAGGCTCCAAAACTACTGGACCGATTTCAAAAATTCTTTCACCGTTGGGAAGCTACTCTATCCCCGGGTGACATGGGCTACTTTTTATCCCTGTATTCCCACGGGAACGGGAACTACGCGGGTGAAACCGCGAGGCGTCCTCTAGTTAGACAATAAGGAGAAACCCTTTACAAATAGTGTACAGAATACAGCTTTGGTCCGCTACTTCGTCTGTGTATCATTTGTACTTTGTATAGTCTATTTTTTATATCGCTCCCATAATATTATAGGTGTGTGGGCCGACATACTTGAGAAAAAATTAGTTCACCATAAAAACTTCTACCATTGGGACCCATACAATATGGTGCTCAAAATCCGCCATATTTGGTATTTTTAACGTCACATATCTAAGAACACTTGGGCGGTCAAGATGTATCTAACAATGTATTAAAGATAAATCCGTCGAGCGGTTTGAAATATATGAGATCAAAAAGAATTTATCTATACACACACACACACCAACATACATACAAGATTCGCGCGGAAAACTTAACCTTTTCCTTAAAGTCGGGTAAAAAATGAAGGTTATTGCTAGAAACCCGATCGGGTCTACCAATTTAAGGTTATACAAGCCTATGGAAAGCCTATGGAATTTCTCATCACTATTCGAAAAGTTAACGAACTGCTGGTGCTGTTCCCCAAATCGTTCCTTAGTGGTAATTTACACCCAACGGTATAGTTTGAATGAATGAATTTAAGATTTTCATTAAGAACACAAGTTGAGAGATTGTTGATAGTACATACCTTAAATCGTTTCATTTCAATATCATAGGCAACCAAAACTAATACAGTGAACTCTTTTAATAACTCTTCCCCTACCATACCTGTTTCAAATTCCACTAACTTCTTAAAGGGGGCTACCAGCAAATATAGCAACATAGATTTTCTATTAGGTGTAGTTTACATGCATTATGTGGGTAGTATTGCTCACTATGATTTAACTGTTTCAATATGAGAACGGTGCTAAAATTTTATCGTTCGTAGGAAAGCAGCTGCGTAGCCATCTATAGGGTGGACGGCCCGCGTCCCGGCCGGTGCAATATTGTGCACTGTTTTACTTAGACTAACTTATTTATTATGTATATAACTTATATGTTATGTATGCAGGGTTATTGTTGATGCTCGTGGCTAAATAATAACAGCCGCACTGGTCGATCATCAAAGTTAAGCAACGCTTGACGAGGTCGGTCCGTGGATGGGTGACCATTTTCAACATACCGAGTTTCCTCCGTGCCTCGGAAAGCACGTTAAGCCGTTGGTCCCGGCTGTCATTTGAAGATCTTTGACAGTCGTTACGAGTAGTCAGAAGCTTGAGATCTGACACCAGTCTAGCCAAGGGGTACCGTGTTACCCAGTTACTGGGTTGTGGAGGTCAGATAGGCTGTCGCTCCATTTAAAACACTGGTACTCAGCTGAATCCGGTAAGACTGGAAGCCGACCCCAATATAGTTGGGAAAATGCTAGCCAGAGAGAGGGTTATTTTTGATGGATGTCATGCAAAATCTAACCTTTAACCAGCAATTCTTGTATATAAATAATCTGAATCTCGCAAACGGCTCCGACGATTTTCATGAAATTTTGTATGCGGGGGGTTTCGGGGGCGATAAATCGATTTAGCTAGGTTTCATTTTTAGGGTTCCGTACCCAAAGGGTAAAAACGGGACCCTATTACTAAGACTCCGCGGTCCGTCTGTCTGTCTGTCTGTCTGTCTGTCTGTCTGTTTGTCTGTCCGTCTGTTACCAGGCTGTATCTCATGAACCGTAATAGCTAGGCAGTTGAGATTTTCACAGATGATGTATTTCCGTTGCCGCTATAACAAAACTAAAAACGGAATAAAATAAATATTTGAGTGGGTCTCCCATACAACAAACGTGATTTTTTTGCGATAATGGTACGGAACCCTTCGTGCGCGAGTCCGACTCGCATTTGGCCGGTTTTTTAGAAAAAGTCGTTTTCTCTATCGCTCAGGTACGTCATATTTATTCGCAATCCACAATGTTTGTAGTAGATGTTAACAAAAGCTTTAGAGGTACGTATTATTTATCATTTTAGACCCTGTTTGTCCTGGGTGCGGACACCTACTTATTCCTCCACATACATAATCGCAAGCTGGCTGACCAAAACCAGATGTATCCTCCGACTGCACAGCATGATTTTCTTCTTGTTTACGTCCACCTCTGCGGCCCAGTGGTAACGGCCCCGACTTACGTATCGAAGGTCGTGAGTTCGAACCCAGGCAGACGCATTCCTTTGTGTATATTATTTCATCACCGCTGCTCTTAAAACGGTGAAAGAAAACATCTTGAGGAAACCGGCATGTTCTAGAACCAAATATTCGAAGACATGTGACGTCCACCAACCCGCACTGGGCCCGCGTGGTGGATTAAGGCCCATTACCTCTCTCACAGAGAGAATGCCTGTGTGCCAGCAGTGGGAACATTATAAAGCTGATGATGAATCTTCTCATGATAATGCTGTAATTAGAAGTCGTTAGAATTTAAATGATTGTTATAATGATTGATCTCTGAAAATTGCTCGTCTGTGGAATGCATTGCCGGACCCAAATAAATGTGCTCAGTCTTTGCTTGTGTTTAAAAGACTTATCAAGGATGATTACTTGTCGCTGTAACTTTGTCATACGTATTTTTTTTCACTGCTTATGTTTTAAATATGTATGTATTTATGTTTCTATTTTATAGCATATATAATTATCTATTTGTGTTTTATTAAGTATTATTGTATCTTTATGTTCTTTATTGCTATTGTTGCACCACTGACAACCCCATGTCATGTCCAGGCAATCACTGTCCATTCCAGGTTGTCTGGAAGAGATCGCGGCAAGCGATAAGGCCGCCCGTTGTATATTTTATAGTTTTAAGTTTCTTTTGTTCTTGTATTTTCTGGTGTACAATAAAGCATACATAAATAAATTGATTTTTACTACCTTTGATATCTTTTAGTAAAAAAGGCATTATTTATTTATGCATAGGAGATTGAGAAATAATGGTTTTCTGGAAAATACATAGGTAGTTTTTTTAAATAATTTTGACACTCATTATCAGTGCAGTTATAAAAATAATGTTTATTTTGGGAAATTGCCATTAGAAATAAAGGAACAAGAATATTAAATGAATAAAATATTATGCCCTGTATATTTAATCATTCCAACATAGTCAGCCACCAAAGTCACCTATCTCAACAAATCAAAATTTGACCAAAGACAAAATTACCCGGAAACCTCTTCCAAAACTACCAAAGGCTTGTTCAAAAAACGAAGCATGTCGTGTACTCGGACGATACTTAGCGAAGAATTGCCTCTCCCACGCAGACTTGCACTGGATGCAAACTACAAACTACTAAACATCAAAAGGAACTCTACATAGCTTTATATAAGGTAGAGTTTCCCTTGTGGAGTGGCCGTCCCGCCTACAAGGGGCGTCCGTTCCCCCTCTATCGTCGTCGAAGCGAGTGCGTTCACACGAGTTTCTACTTTTAAATTTTAATCACAACTTGGCCGTTGATTTGGACAAAAAGTGTAATGGACGCCACTGTGACAACTGAAATGTTTGCAGTGTCGTTTGTATGTAATGCAGTTATATAAAGGGGATAATTGATTTTTTTATATCATGGTGATTCATTGGTTTTTGTTTGATGAGTAGGGAGTTGGTATCTAATAGTGGCAGGGGAAATGGGAACAAAAAATATGTTTGTAGTGACAAATTTTCATGTCTGAAAAGAACCTAGGCATTTTCGATTTTTCTTTAAAAAAATTCTGAAATTTTACATTTTTAGAAAAGTTTTGAAAGTTAGTTTTCCAAAAGTAAAATAATATCTATAGATTCATACTTTACGTAACAACCTATTATTACATTTAAAAAAAGTATTAAAACTCTATAAAAGTAAAATTAGGTCAACAGGCTTCCATGAAAATTGTTCACAGGTGGTTTAAAAAAAACCGGCCAAGTGCGAGTCGGACTCGCGCACCAAGGGTTCCGTACAAACCTCAGCTTAAAGGTATTATAGACCTGAGTATTTGATATGAATTTCAATTGAATACCTCTACGCGTTCATGAGGAAAGGGGTAGTAGGTAAGTTTAAAATAATTCAAACTATTTTTATTATATGATGTAACTAAAAATTTACGGTGTTCGCAATTATTCCTTTATCTGTGCTACAAGACGTTGCTTCGTATCAAATTTCAAGATTCTGAGCTCACGGGAAGTACCCTGTAGGTTTTGATTCCCTTGCGAGTGTCGAAAATTTGCGACTTAAACGGCTGTATCTTTTGATTGCGTTGGCTTAGAAGTTTGATTTTTCACAGCTTTAAGGGACATTAGACCTGAGTATTTGCTATAAATTTCAGCTTGATACCTCTACGCGTTCCTGAGAATAAACGGTTAGACGGACGGACAACAAAGTGAACCTATAAGGGTTCCGTTTTTTCCTTTCGAGTTACGGAACCCTAAAAACTGAGTTTGTTTTCAACAACTTTATTTTTATTATATTTTTTTTTAGTACAAACATTTATTTTTAATATATCTGTTTTAGTTCAAACATTCATGTTGTATGGTCTTCGCCTATTGGTGTGAAACTTTGAGTGGCAATCACTGTTATTACTATTTCAGTTGTAAAATCGATTTTTAGTGTGAGTGTAAAACTAAAACTCATTAAAATTAACAACTCGCGAGTTAATAGTTTTACAAACAAAAATTAAAAGATAAAAGGAAATGACTTGAGTTGAGAAATGTTATGAGTGTGTGTATTTTGTAATGTGGTTTTTTTTTTTATTGTTTTCTTTTACACTAGTTTCTTCCCGCGGCTTCGGTCCTATAGACCCAATGACCTGTTCTTTAAATAAAAAAAGTTAATCATCAGAATCCGTGAAAAAGTTTTCAAAATCTGTTCTGTAGTTCCAGAGATTACTTCCTACAAACAAAGTCACATACTTACAAACTTTACCTCTTCGTAATATTAGTGTATTTCCATTACTGTATTAAAATGCTTACCTGATAGTTAGTGTTAATTTTAGTAACTAGTTGACTTTATTTCATATATCTATCAGAAATGCCTTAGGTACCTACTGAACCTGCTGAACTAAGGTTCAATCAAACTCGTCCACATTTATCGAAAAATCAATGGTTAATTAATACAGCGGATAAAAAAATTGTTACAATAGTAGGTAATTTTTTATTAGATAATTATATATCCTTATCCTTCATAGTACAAAACAAAGTCACTTTCCGCTGTCTGTTCCTATGTATGCTTAGATCTTTAAAACTACGCAACGGATTTTGATGGGGTATTTTTCAATAGATAGAGTGATTCAAGAGGAAGGTTTATATGTATAACACGAGCGGGCAAAACCCCTGGCAGAAGCTAGTTTACCATAAAATTAACCCCTTATTTATGAATTGAGAATTCGAAGTAGGAAATTTTCAAATTCTATTTCAGGCAATGATATTCAAATAAACAGATATGTTATGAGCGCGCGCATTGTGTAGACTCGAATAGGTCACAATTGTGACCTTTAGTCATTAGTTTATGTCACGTATGGCGAAGAGCGATAGACTTTTAGAAACAAAAACAAAATAAAAAAATGCCATCGTATGTATTTAGAAATTGTACCAATTATGTTACCAAAGTCCATAAAAAAGAAGGGATCTCATACCATATATAAGTACGCAATACGCCTCAATTTACATTTTTTTTTTCCTAATATTCTGTTATTTGGAGGTTAGAAAAAGATAACAACATTGGTGGCCAGAATAATGTTTGTTTACATTCTCACGCAAGTGACCAACACTAGCTGTCTCTTTTTTTCTTGTTGGTTTTATCAAGCCATCCCTTTCGACTTGTAGTGAAATGTCAGATGAATGAAAAGTGTGTATGTGTGCTGCCGCTGCTGCGCGGAACACTTTTTTTAATTGTTTTGTGAGTGTATAACGTATCTGTTTATTTGAATATCATTGATTTCAGGATTATAATCATTCAAACTAATGTAGAAGTTGTCAATTGCATAGCTTATGTTCTAAATTTGAAATCTCGGCTAAACTGGATCTCTTCATATATGAAGCATTGACGGTTAAGTTGAGTGAATGTTCTGGAAAATGCGCCTTTTGATAGCCAACCTTGAAATTTGTAATAACAGAGAAAACTCAGTGATTTATTACCTTCATTATGTTTAAACAACCAGCCATTAAGTGGTAATACAATAATAATTATTGTTGAAACCGTTGACTGAGTGAGCAATTTTTATGGTGAAATGAAAGTGAGGCAAAATGTTTTTTTTTTTTTTATTATCCTCTAGGTTTTATTATCTCTTGGTTCTAATTTCAAATAATTTAATAAAAAAATGTAAAACAGACTCAAAGTTTTCAGAATAGAAGAGACCACGGAGACCCGATCAGTACTTTCATAGATCGTGTCCTACGAAGGAGGGATCCAATAATTGAAAATAAAAAATTGATGGGCAGAAAATCCCCAGTTCCTTTAGGATGGGCTACAGGTGTGAAACCGCGGGATAGAGCTAGTAGAATAGGTGTAATCAGCAAATATTTTTATGTTGGTTACGAGTTTTAATTTCTGTGGTAAAAGATAACTGAACAGCTGTTCAACTTGCATCAAGTGCAAGTTCGATCATGCATGGAGTACTGTTCTCATCTTTGGGATGAATCTGCCAAATACCAGCTTGCTGCACTAGAGTCGATCAAAAAGCGGGCCCAGAGACTCATCAGCAATGAGGCACTGGTACATTCAAAGCTCCAGAGCCTTGAACATCGTCATTTCGGGAAGTGTGCGATGGAATTACATGATCTAATTCCCCCCAGCCCGTTCCATCATCAGTACGGCGTGGCGGTGATGCGTCATCGGTACTACCATGTACATGGTGAACATCCCACCCATACGCACTAAACGTTTTGGAGACACTTTTATTATGCGTACAACTAAGGAGTGGAATTCCCTGCCGGGGTCTGTTTCCCGATAGCTGCAATCTAGGGGTCTTTCAGTCAAGAGTAAATAGGTTACTTCTAGGCAAGCGTGCTTCACCGTCGACCACATCATCGCTGACCATCAGGTGAGATAGTGGTCATCAAAAAAATCCTATTTTCAATATGGTAGCTACTGCACACTTCAAAGAGTTATGCTTGAAGTCTATTTTGCCTGCTTTGAAATATTTTTTCTGTTGTAGTAGTCAGTTATTTTTAACCGACTTTCCAAAAAGGAGGAGGTTCTATGTTCGACTTCAAGTTTGTTTTTTTTTTTTGTGTATGTTCACCGATTACTCCGTCAATTGTGGACCGATTTTGAAAATACTTTTTTTGTTTGAAAAAGTATGTTTCGAAATTGGTCCCATTTTAATTTGGTGAAGATCTGATGAAGAACTTCGGAGATATACAACAGAACTCTTCAATAAATAACGGCAATTCTCTCGGGATTGCTGCAATCGCATGTCTGTTTGTTGTTTATAACTTTTCATAACATAACATCACGCCAGTTCGCTCTTAAGGGGTAAGCAGATCTCTCATTTCACCGGTTATGTTCAAGTTTCATGAAATCTATTCTGGCGAAATAGTTCCCTTACTAACTTGCCTATTAGGTACGTACAATTAAAAAGTGAAAAATAAAAAAAACTTTTTGCAAAAAAATACTACCTACTTCCAAATACAAAACTACAAAGTGAAAAATAACTTAATTTTTTGAAGTCGGTGTCCATAACGCAAAAAAATGGTACCTACGAAAGACACCGACTTCAAAAAATTAAGTTATTTTTCTTTTTGTAGTTTTGTATTTGGAAGTCAGTAGTATTTTTTTGCAAAAAGTTTTTTTATTTTCTCATTGTAAACTGCAATATCTAATTTGAATTTTATTTTTTTAACCAATCTGTTTGCCTACAAAAAATATTAGATCAACTACGTAGCCGAATTAAGTCTGCTATGAACAGGCAAACTTTTTCAGGAAAGAACCAAATTAAGAGACGCGTTGTGTTTCTTCAATATTGCAAAAGCTAAATTTCTGAAACAGTTATATCTTTTTTTACAGCATGTCGCCTCGTAGCTCTAAATAATAACAGTACGTGTCGGTCTTCAAGGGTAAGCAACGCTTGACGAGGTCGGTCCGTGGATGGGTGACCATTTCAACATACCGAGTTTCCTCCGTGCCTCGGAAAGCACGTTAAGCCGTTGGTCCCGGCTGTCATTTGAAGATCTTTGACAGTCGTTACGAGCAGTCAGAAGCTTGAGATCTGACACCAGTCTAGCCAAGGGATATCTCGTTCAAATTTAAGGCACGCGCGTGAGCACTTTCGCAAGAAGTTTGCAGAATCATCACATAATTACTTTGTTGGTTTCGGTTTCTCTATAGCATTGTTTTTGTATGTATGTATCTAAGTATATATTTTTTATATATGTTTTTTTTTCTCAATTTATCCCTTAATTTAGTTGCACCTGCCTTATTTTATCTCTGCACCACCCTAAGGTCGACTGGTAGAAAATGCCTAAGGCTTTAAGTCCGCCTTTGTACTTGTGCATAAAGTTTTAATAAATAAATATCGTGTTACCCAGTTACTGGGTTGTGGAGGTCAGATAGGCAGTCGCTCCATGTAAAACACTAGTACTCAGCTGAATCAGATTAGACTGGAAGCTGACCCTAACAATTTCTAATAATTTCTCTCAAGTAGGTAGGACACCTTGGCGCGCAATTTCTTAAAGATTTCATGCTGCAAAACGTGCAAGTAATCAATTGTATTCAAAAAAACCGAAGGCTATTCAAAATTAACGAATAATACCAGTTATTATCGTTGCCTTACATGGAAATCAACAAAATAATTAATGTGATTCGTCACAATTCGCGTATCGGCGGCCATTTGTACCGCTATTACCGGCCCGACTGCGATAAGCTTAACTGCCTTACGACATGGTTAGTTTGAGCTCCTCGCACGTAATAAATTATTATAAATACAAAACTATGAGAAAGCCTGTAAGTTTAATTTTCCGCAAATTTGATCTAACGCTATAAAAGTGGGCAATCTCGCGCGTTCGACGCAGCGCGTTCTTTGCTCTTTATCACTGTTTACCCTGCCTCCGCTAGCACACGTAATGATATTTATAAAACCGCGCTAATTGAGCGGTTACTGTTCTACTGCCAGAGGTAAGGTTACAATAACATTGCTTTGCAACAGAATTTAATGGGCTGCAAAGCTTAAGGTTACAGTAGTCCATCATTCTTCCTCCACTGTTTCACGATTTCAAAATAAAAAAATAAATATCAATTTGTATCATCATTATCTAGCCCTGTATGGAAACAAAAAATGTTAAAAAATAAAATATTTGAAAGTTATGTGCGTTTAAAGTTCCATATTTCAACACTAATTTTAACGCATCTTTGGGCGGAAATAAATACCATAAGAAGAAGGAAAATTGCAAAACGGGCTCCATACAGGGATAGATTATTATTTCAACAATGCATATAATTTTATTTTGAAAATATACATTTAGTAGTTTTTGCATGATATCTAGACTCCCAAAGGTCTGTTTATAAAATTTCGCGCGCTCGTTTTCGTCCTAAATCATCATCCATTTCGATACAAATTTGCAAAAGAGCTAATTCCTACGCGAATTAGCTTCTTACTGCTCATCACAGCATCTATCTCATTCGCACGTGTTGTCGGAAGATGGCATGCATTTTAACCTCGCGCACAAAATAGTTCGTGCCGTCGTCGACTAGTTGAACCTTAAATGGAAATCGAGCTTTTCGAATTTCACGGATTTTATTTATTTGATTTAGTTAAGTGGGACGCTGCTTCGAGTAAAATAATTCTAGTCAGTGTAAAGTCACGGTCACCGGATTTGGCTATATTTTTTTAACAAATAGATAAAGTTCTATACCTGATCTAAATTAAATTTTCAATTGGATGTTTTCGATTTGTCCCTGTTTTTCGCCCAGTCGATTTCAGTTAGCTTTTATTACGGTGAAATAGAACTGGCAGAAAAGCTAACGTACCTCGCCTTTTAATTAAATTCTATTTTTGTTTCTGTTAATTTATTTTAGACGGAGGTTTGATAAAAATAAAGTGTTTTCAACTCATGCTTTAATTGGCAACTTGAATGCTTGTATCACTTACTTCACAGCGTGTATAATGCATGTGTACAAGCAGCACCCATCTGCTGGGAGCTATTTTCGTCGTGTTGTAAAACTAAGGGCTTATTTATTCACGATATATGACCGCGTATTTTGTGACGCGGTAATCGGCGCGCGGGCACAGCCCCATCCATGGCGGCAAGCTCTCACAGCGCATAAATAGTGATACGAAGCGTCGGCGCATCGAGTATTTCGAATAAATACCTCGATACAATCGGCTCACCGTTTAACGAGAGCCTTTTCCGCGCCACGGTGAGCCGTTTAGCGAATTTCAATAGTTATCACGCGGCGAAAAACTCGCGAGAGGGACGGCCGCAAGCGGCGAGGCCAGCGCGAGCGGGACGGACTTAATAAGAAAGAAATAATAAAAAAGCGGTTGTGTGTGCGTGGTTGAGTGTGGTGGCGTAGGGCGGGATGCAGGCCCCTCCCTGGCGCGCCGCCTGCCGCCCGAGCGCCTCAGTCGAGTCGCAGCGCGCCGCGCCGCACCGGTCGCCACGTTCCACCGCTCTACCGCGCCAGAGCGCGCGTAAAAAGTTTCAAACACTCTGTACGAAACTTGCACACCGTGATTACGATACCGAACTACGTAGCGACCACTCATTCTTGCGTTGTCCCGTAAAAGACTCGCTGAAAAGTTTGTGTTTGACATTTAATATCGAAAAATCTGTGTTTTTACAGTTCCTGTATATATTGAATATTAGATTTTAACTTGAAAAAATATTTAGCTTTAAATATTGTCTTATACTTAGCTGGACAATATTCATAGTGTGAACTGCAGCAGATTGCCAACTTCAAAGTTGCAAAGATTATGTACTGGAACATCGATGGGATGTTCAGACGGTGACAGCGAGTGGTCAGCTGGAGGCAGACTAGGCTCGAAGGTACACTTGATGCTGCTGCAGGGTGAGGGTCGGCAGGGGCCCGCCATGGAGGAGGACTGCTCCGCGCGGCCCTGCGCCACGGACTTCTCCATCGCAGCCATCATGGCGAGAGACCGACAGGAGAGGAGAGAAAGGCGGAGGCACAGGGATCCCAGGGAAGACACACTCATGCCTTTAGGTGAGTCCTACAAACTTAAAAACTACTTCGTAATAAATCTTCCAGATCAAAAATCTACAATTTTTCCAGATAGAGTCAGAGAATTTAAACTTAATCAGCCTAATTATTATTAAAACCTTGTTTAAATTTGCCGAAGACCACATTAGTGCACTTAAGAAGAAGAGACCAATTAGAAAACTTCAGAAACAAAACGATTGACGATGTTATAAGTCGTCAAAACCCATTAAAACTTCTCCGAACTTAAGTTCCAATAAGATTGAGTTCCGTTCAGAAGTTCAATAAAAACTTTATTTAAGAACTAACTGATATAAACATTATTTGGTTTTCTGTTCAAAGAAACCAAGTCCAGCAAGGTTTTCTGTTCAGCCCAGGTAGAAAACCAGCTTAGTTCATTTGTTAAATTTAAAGCCATTCTAATTCATTTGTTAACTTAAATTAGCCATGACGTTTGTTATGTAGGTAATTTTTTCGATTATTGCTAAGGATATCTCTCGCTCCACAATATTTTTGAGCAAGATTTTCTGTTCGCCTCTGGTAGAAAAAATATTATTGATTAGAATAGAATATACTTTATTGTACACCATAAATGTTACACATATCTTTTATATGAAAAACTTAATTATACGGGTACAAAGGCGGTCTTATCGCTGACAGCGATATCTGCCAGACAACCTTTGGATGGAATCATAGAACTTAGATTGATAAATGGGGTAGTCTGTGGTGTACTGCTATTTTATTTGTACTATCAAATTAACCACTACATTTGTATCAGTAACTATTTCTAATATTATTTAAGCATCACACCACACAATATTTTTGGGATATGTATCATTCAATAATTGTTTGTTTATTATTTAATTTTATCTAATAACTAACTTAACTTTTTCACAATGAGGTAGGTAGGTTCAAATAAATTCTGAAATCCCAAAATCAACTGACAAAATCAATTCTTTCAAAAAGGATATTTTATGTATAAACTGCCATATTCTTCGCCTCTATTAAATACTTTTCAAGGCTGCTTAAATTGACTTGTCTGTAAATTTTCACAATGAGGTACAAATAAATTCTGAAATCCCAAAATCAACTGACAAAATCAATCCTTTCAAAAAGGATATTTTATGTATAAACTGCCATATTCTTCGTCTCTATTAAATACTTTTCAAGGCTGCTTAAATTGACTTGTCTGTAAATTTTCACAATGAGGTACAAATAAATTCTGAAATCCCAAAATCAACTGACAAAATCAATCCTTTCAAAAAGGAAATTTTATGTATAAACTGCCATATTCTGCGTCTCTATTAAATACTTTTCAAGGCTGCTTAAAATAACTTGCCTGTAAATTTTCACAATGAGGTACAAATATATTCTGAAATCGCTGAAAGTTATCACAAAATCAACTGATATCGGATCATTCTCTTAAAAAGGATCTAATATATACATACTTAAACACTAAACAAAAGTATACTAAACCTAACTACTTACACTATATACAAAAGAAAGATACACTTAGGCATCGAAGTACTCCTCCACAGCGCTGTCATCCGGGTACGTGCCCAGAAGACTAGCAACATTGCCACGTCGAACGGCAATGCTGATTCAAAAGGATCTTATATTTTTAAACTGTCATTTTCTGTATCTATTAAATATGTTTAAACGCTGCTAAAAAGTTGAGAAATATGGATTATTTAGGCCTATATGTCAGAATACTATCAAATTTGTTACTGTAGCATAATTCAAAAGCATATTCCTACTGCCAGGACACGTGTCTTCTCTCTGTGAGACGGAATTGTCCATATTCTGCCATATCTCTTCGAATTTTTAGTTCTAGGACATGCCGGTTTCCTCACGATGTTTTTTTCACCGTTGGAAATCACACTAATAATAAAAGGCGAAAGTTTGAGCGTGTGTAAATATGTTTGCATGTTTGTCAGTCTTTCACGCAAATACAATGTTTGAATTTCATAAGTCTATGTTTAAAATCAAGTTTTTCCAAAAGCTTTTGTGTTTTGACTTACGTCTAGAAGAAAATTGTGATGTCACTCGTTTTTGAGAATTGTTCAGAGCAAGTTGTAATTTTGTAGTTAGTGTTATTTTAGAAAGATGAAGACTTTAGATCAAAGTTATTGTCCATTATGGAATTAAATGAGTGACTGAATAGACTAAAGTCGTTTTTATAATGGATCCCAATATATGAACATACCTGTGAGGGCAGATTTCCACAAGAGTAAAGAATTATTCCGTATGGTGTCGGATGTTAAGAATCTCACCATCCCATATCTGCCCGTGGGTGTCGTAAGAGGCGACTAAGAGACACACCAGATAATGCAATGGGCAGCAGCGTTCTCTGTGCACTTCATACCAAACTGCGATCGCCAACCCGCCTGCCAAGCGTGCCGATTATGGCAAACCCCCTTGGATAAAATTTGGTCCAGAGATAGATTTTAGTCTGGAATAGCACATAGAATACTTTTTATCCCGAGAATAAGTTCCCGTGGTATACTTTTCGACACACACGCGGGCGAAACCGCTGAAGCTAGTTGCAGCAAACAATACAAAAAATATGACAATGTTAAAAGTATATTTTCCTAATCAAACACAGCTATCGATTTGCTACGGCTGTCATTGGCATTGTAATATTTTCTTGTAAAATGAAAACATTCCGATTGTTATTATTTATTGCTAGTTCTTATCGCGAACAAATGTTAATATTACCTATCAGCAAAGCATTTGCTACAAAATTTACGTTGTTAACAACTATATTATAAACTTGAGTTGTGTTAAGTATTAATGGCAAAAAGAAACACAGGAGACTTAAAAGTTAAAAAAGATATGTTAAAATTCAAATTCAAATCTTTTATTTGCAGAGTATGGGTACAGGTACAGGTGTTAAAAAATTAAAATATATATCGCCATAATCAGGCTCACGCCATGCAAATTTAAAATGCATATTTACAATTTACAAAATTATTAATTTTATACAGTATCAAGAAAATAAGGCAGTCGAGCATATAATAATTTGTATTATTACAATTAATAGAAACAAAAAGATCAATACATGTCAAACAGTGCAAAAATAGTTATACAATTATACATAATTCGATAAGATTAGATTAACAATTATTATTATTATTATTTTCTACTTTAAAATTTATCATCAAGAAACTCTTTTACTAAATAATATGATTTATCTAACAGTATTTTCTTTAGTTTATTTTTAAAAATATTATTGTTAGAAATTTCGAGTAAGTAATTGGGTAAATGATTATACACTCTAGGAATCATACAAAATATACTATTGTTCAAAAAAAAAGATATGTTGTTTAGACAAACATACGTTTTTAACAATGTTCGTCAATAAAATGCCCGATCTTTTTGTAAACGTAAGGGTTATTTATGATACTGCCTTTTAGTTACAGTAACTTTGATAGTGTCATAAAATTAAAATGGAAACTAAGTTTTATATCTTTAGCGAGAAACATTTTGAATCGAGACTGCATTCATATATTATTTATCAGGTGTCTAAAGCATTTTTATTGATATAAATGTTTGGGGATTTGGAAGTACTATTGTGTGGGTTATATAGGAAACACTGTACTAATAAAGTTATTGTTGAATAGGTACTTTGTGTGCTTCATGATAATATCATAATATAATCAAGAAAATAAAAAAAAACGACTGCTTTTTTAAGCAGTCGGGTTTTTTAATTTTTTGTCGCTTTTGCGAACTAAAAAGCCGTAAGCAAGAAGAAAATCATGCTGTGCAGTCGAAGGATACGTATTCACGAGCTGGCAGACCAAAACCAATGTATCCTCCAACTGCACAACATGATTTTCTTCTTGTTTACAGCTTTTTAGTTCGCTTTTTAAGCAGTCGGGTTTTTTGTTTTTTTGTATTTTTTTTCTGATTTAGGTTTATTTAAACATATAAATGTTATATATTTTTGAAATCACCTCTTAAAACCCTTTATTTTGATATCCCACACGATGGGTTTGGAAGAAAAAAAAATTTTTGTCTACCACAATACGGCGCCCAAAAGCCGCCATTTTTCTATTTTCCAATTTTCATGTACTCAGTGACACTCGCAGGATTAAGACGAATCGATTAACGTATGAATCATCAAAATCGGACTACGCGCTTTGTCTCTAGAACGCCACATAGGAACAAACATACATACATCGACTGATAAACACATTACCCTTCTTCGGCAGTTGGGTAAAAAACCGAAGTTCAGTCATAACTATACTGTAATAACAATATAGTATTACGTTGGAGGTGTTAAAACCTCTCAAAATTATTTCAAAACTATCATATATACATTTTGCATCATTGCAACTAATCAGGGAAATATTTAAAATAAAACAAATTCACACTATATATATATCACAGTTATATTATAAAGGCTAAAGTTTGTGAGTGTGTTTGTTACATCTTCACGCTCAAACGGCGGAACGGATCTGGATGAAATTTGGCACAGAGATAAATTATAGTCAGGTTTTATTCCGGGTCTATGTTCCCTCGGGATAATTTACAACTTTCACGCGGGCTTACCCGCTGGAGAAGCTAGTATCAAAATAATATTAATTACGATGACAGAACGATGCCTATAACTAACTTTGTTGGGCTTTCATTGATATCGTAAAAAAATACAAAAAAAAAATTAATACATATTTTCGCCTAGCTACGTAATTTGTACACCTTCCTGTATTCATATCCGCTTTGGTGGAACAATGTCCTAATATTCAAATTTAACTCTTAGTACATGCTATAAAATCCAATTATGAAAAAAAAAGGGATCAGGGGCCTGTGTCTTACTAGAAATCGTAATCTCGAAGTCAAATTATAGTATTTATTTCAACTAGGCCATTACAAGTAATAAAAAAATATTCTACCGTGCATCCGGAAAAGTAGATTTTAATGGAGAAGAACGCACAAGAAACTCCATACTTACCCACTCTTTTAAAAAAATAAGTTTTTTACAATATTTACATAAGTACAAACATTAATAAATTCATATACATGAGAGCGATGCACCCAGAACTACTATACTTACTACATATAGGTATAAAGTATTACAAGCACTAAATGGTAAATTCCTTCACTTGATAAATAGGAACATGGTTCTCACATACTTAAAGTAAAGCGTTACTAAAATTACGAATATAATACAAATTAACCAATTTGATTTTGTCTACACTTGTAATTGCCCTATGGAGCATGCCCTTGTCCATGATCCGAGTTCCTTAATCAAAATTTTCTGAATTATGTCAGATTGTGACGGATCGAGTTCGGATATAGTGCGTAAGTGCTCTTATTTTTTCCGACGTTAAAAATGAACCAAACTAAAGCCAACATAACCAAAATGAGGTAGACAACACCGAGTAAGTAATTAAAAATGGCTTTTTATTAAAAACTGCATAATTATTTGAAATATACATTTGTCGCTACGCGGCCTACGGAGTAGCAAACAGAAAAAATAATAAGTTATCAGACTTAAATTTTCTTGCAGACTTTTATTGTATGTTTGTGGCGAAAAACATATTCGTTTCAGACAACTATTTGAATTATAAAACACTACTGGTATCGGAAACGCGATAGCGATAGCGTGAAATTCGGAAATAACCCCAATTGAACATATTCCAGAAATAAAAGTATTATATCCTATTCCAAAATACAATCAATCTTAACTCTACTACGTTACTAAAAAACTCAAAATATTTTAGAATGTTTTTCAATAGATGAAATTCGAGTAACCAAAGCAATTTTTATATACGATATTTTGTTCTAACCTTTATTCTCAATACATGAATCTGCCAGGATACACATATTAGTATTTATGTTATTTATTGTACCATACTAGAAGCAGATACACATAAAATAGTACAGCTTACAAAGGCGAGCTTAACCATGATAACCCTATCAGTTTACTGAAAATTTGTTTTTTGTCCGTCAGGTAGATTAATCAACAAGTAAAATTAGAAAATTTAGAAAACCTTCCTACACATTTATCTTGCGAAAACCTCCCGATTCAAACAGTAAAACGCCCATAACTTTTAAATGGCTGAACCGATTTTATTTAAACATAGCTAAAAACTCTCGACACAATCACCTTTCAAACAAAAAAAAACTAAATCAAAATCGGTTAATCCGTCGAGGCGCTATGATGCCACAGACAGACACACAGATACACAGCAACACACGTCAAACTTATAACACCCCTCTTCCGTCGGGGGTTAAAAATATTGAACACGTATTTTTTTAGCTTTAGCTTTAGACGATTTTTCGCGTTTCTTGTGCTTGCTGACATACGGGTAGGTAAGTAGGTACCCAATGTTAAAAAGAGGAAAAAACGTCTGCGATCACCATGCCTTATTAATAAAAAACAAACTAAAAAGACGTAAACAAGAAGAAATTCATGCTGTGCAGTCGGAGGATACATATTCGCGAGCTGGCTGACCAAAAACAGATGTATCCTCCGACTGCACAGCATGAATTTCTTCTTGTTTATGTATTTTTAGTTCGTTTTTGAAGCAGTCGGGTTTTTTGATTTTTTTATTTACTACTTTTTAGTTCTTTTTTTTAAGGTTTAAGTACATTTACACATATAAGTGTTATATATTTTTGAAATTATCTGTTAATACCCTTTATTTTGATATCCCACACGATGGGTTTAGAAGGACAAAAAAGCCCCCACAAAATGGCGCCCAAATTCTTTTCCAATTTTGATGTAGCCAGTGACACCCGCAGGGTTAAGACGAATCGTTTGACGAAAGAATCATCAAAATCGGCCAACGCGTTTGGTCTCTAGAACGCCACATAGGAACAAACATACATACATAGACTGATAAACATATTATCCTCCTTTGGCAGTCGGATAAAATTGCAATCAAGTAGGTAACAGAGCAAGCAAGCATAGCAGAGTGCTTAACAATCGGCATGGCTAACCCGATCATTATAACTTTAGCGTCTCAGGGTCACTCTTTGTCGCGGCCTAATCGTAAGCGTTCACCAGAGGAAATTTACAGCCTGAAGCGATGATAAGGATTATCATAACAATGGGCCTATTCATACGGCAACTACCTGTGAGGTGCTGAACATTTTCCTATGAATTTTAACAGAAATGACTAACATCAAGGAGCTCCATGGATGTGTGAACATCTTCACGTAGCTTGATTTCTCCGTGCCTCGGAAAGTATGTTAAGGTTACTCTATTCGAAAATTCTTCCATACAAATGTAGTCTAGCGATTACTCCACTATTTCACGATGTACATTCAAAATAAAAAATTATATCAATTTGTCTCATCATTATCTAGCTCTGTATGGAAACAAAAAAGTAAAAAAATAAAATATTTGAAAGTTTTGAGCTTCGAAAGTTCCATATATCAACACTAATTTTAACGCATCTTTGGGCGGGAATAAATACTATAAGAAGAAGGAAAATTGCAAAACGGCCTCCATACAGGGATAGATTAGTAATTCAACAATGCAAATAATTTTATTTTGAAAATATACATTTAGTAGTTTTGTCATGATATCCCAAAGGTCTGTTTATAAAATTTCGCGCGCTCATTTTCGTCCTAAATCATCATCCATTCGATACAAATTTGCAAAAGTGCTAATTCATACGCTTCTTACTGCTCATCACAGCATCTATCTCATTTGCACGTGTTGCCGGATGAGATGGCATGCATTTTAACCTCGCGCACAAAATAGTTCGTGCCGTTTACTAGGGGAACCTTAAGATGTTGGTCTTGGCTGTCAATTGTAGATGTTTGATAGTCGTTACAGATAGGCAGAAGCCAGTAAAACTAACACCAGACTTGCAAAGGGGTTTCGTGTTACTACAGATAATAGAATACTAGTATACAGATGCCTCTTCCCATACAAATAAACCATGCCGACGTAACTAGCGTTTTTCATTTGACTAAATTGCTTATTATAAGTACGATCACGTTTGGTTCCGTTTCGATGGCGATAGATGGTGTTACCAGCGATTTGCAAGCAAAAGGATTTACTCGGTTCGTGAATTTTTTTTTTCTTTAAATACAGCGACGATTTATTTTATAGTATTTTTTTTGCAAGTTTTTACAGTTTCATTGTACCTAAATGTGTTACACAATTCAAACTTTTAAAATCGATATAGATAGATAGATAGGCATTCGCCTCATGTACTATACTGGGTCTCAGTTGCATCCAGTTACACTGGAAGCCAATCCCAATATATTTGGGAAAAGGATAGGCAGATTGACGTAAATAGAAACTAACCTAAAGTCCCCGTCACGAGAAGATATAAATTTTGTAAATAAAGAACTTCTACTAAGTTACGTAGCGATTTGACGACGACTCGGTCGCGTTATATTTTAGCGATATAAAGCGCTGTCGCCTAATGTTTCGTGGTACTGGTACGCGTCTGACTCATGGAACGTTCCAGTACCACAAAACATCAGACGACAGCGCTTTATATCGCTAAAATATAACCCGACCAAGTGAAATTGCTCGTTAGTTTCATATTACACGTATTTTACTTAGAGTTGATTGAATTTGGGAGTATTTGTTGTTGAATAAATGTTCGCTACATAACGTAGTAGAAGTTTTTTAAATATAAAATGTATAGCTTCTCGTGAGGGGACTCGTAGGTACATTATCTAAGTACATATTTGAATTTATCTATAAACTTCAGGAGCAGTGGTGGCCCAGTGGTACCGGCCGCGACTTACAAGTTGTAAGTCGTGGGTTCAAACCCGGGCAGGGGCGTTACTTTGTGTAAATTATTACATCACCACTGCTCTCAAAACGATGAAGGAAAACATCTTGAGGAAAACGGCATTTCCTAAAACCAAAAAATCAAAGACGTGTGACACCCACCAACCCGCACTGGGCCCACGTGGTGGATTACGACCCATTCCCACTCACAAAGAGGAGGCCTGTGTCCCCAGCAGTGGGAACATTAAAAAGGCTGATAATTAATGAAATAAGCTTCGAAGGGTTTTAAGCAAAATTGACTCTTATATGGGTTAAAAAGATCTTCAACAAAAAATATTCACAGATCTTTTGGAGGTCGAAAACATTTGTTTTCTAGTTTTTTTTATTACATAATAATATCAAAAATTGGGCTCAAAAATTCTAATTAAGTACGTTTTATATCTATACCAATATTATAAAGAGGAAAGATTTTTTTGTTTGTTTGTTTGTTTGTACCGAATAGGCTCCAAAACTACTGGACCGATTTCAAAAATTCTTTCACCGTTGGAAAGCTACTCTATCCCCGGGTGACATAGGCTACTTTTTATCCCTGTATTCCCACGGGAACGGGAAATACGCGGGTGAAACCGCGTGGCGTCCTCTAGTAGTAAATAATCCAGCACCAAGTCGAATTGCTCACAGCTCGCTAATACACGTCAAATTATATATAGGGGTCTCTAAAAGAAAATCCAGGGACGCCGCATCTTTTTATGTTTTATAACATCTAAAATAAATAAGACAGTTTGTCGGTTGTCAATCTGTCAGTTAATAGAGTGTGAGATAGAAGACAAACACAATATTATATTTATATAATATATGTCAAAAGTATGTGATAAAGAAATTACAGATGTTCCAAATAGTTTTGATGCTGTCGCTCTAAGATTGTAGCCTCATAATGACTTCATTACGATGACAGGTTTTTCTTCACGACAAAGCGGGCAAATGTTTTAGTGGCTACTTAACTAAATATACATCTTTAATGACGCATCTATTTTTCTCAAGATTTCTAAATTAACTAGTAAAACAATAATAAAATGTTAAGAATTTTTATTTATCGTCCTCGCATATAAAAGGAGGAGCTCGTGGCTAAATAATAACAGCCGCACTGGTCGATCATCAAGGTTAAGCAACGCTTGACGAGGTCGGTCCGTGGATGGGTGACCATTTTCAACATACCGAGTTTCCTCCGTGCCTCGGAAAGCACGTTAAGCCGTTGGTCCCGGCTGTCATTTGAAGATCTTTGGCAGTCGTTACGAGTAGTCAGAAGCTTGAGATCTGACACCAGTCTAGCCAAGGGGTACCGTGTTACCCAGTTACTGGGTCGTGGAGGTCAGATAGGCAGTCGCTCCATGTAAAACACCGCTAAATCCGGTAAGACTGGCAGTCGACCCCAATGAGATTGGTGTGTAGGAAGTTGATTGACGTATGTCTTTTGTTTTTTCAGAAAAGTTCGTGGACGCGACAGCATCAGCCTCGGGTTCCCCGTCCCCGCCCCTCGCGGAGTACGAGCGGGATTCCCCCGTGGATGTGTCGTCGACGTCGGAGGCCGGGTCTGCCAGCGGAGCCCCGAGCAGCTCCCGGCCTCTGTCGCCGCCCCCCAGGAACCCGCAGCTCACGGAGCGATGGTCCAGCGAGGATATGCGACACATACAGTGCCACCTTGAAACTAAAGAACTCTGGGACAAATTTAACGAATTAGGAACTGAAATGATTATCACTAAGACTGGAAGGTGAGTTCTTATTGTTTTTTTAATCTATACTAATATTATAAGGAGGTAAATTTTGTGAGTTTGTGACGTTATAAGGGGTAATCTCTGGATCTACTGAACCGATTTTGAATTTTTTTTTACCAGTAGAATCCTACATTATTCTTGAGTGTCATAGGCTACAATATATTTGCAAAAAAATTAGAGATCCTTATGAAAATTGCAATAATGTAACACAAGGTAGCAAAATGTTGCCTATAAAATTCATTCTTTGGCGTGCGCTGGGAAAACTATTGATGATAGATACAAATTATTAGGTAGGCAGGGTAGGCAGGGCAGGCAGGGCAGGCTGGGCAGGAAGGGTTTGCTGGGTAGGCTGGGTAGGCAGGGTAGCCTGTTGACGGGAGCGAAGCCCTGGGGGTCAGCTAGTTACGTATAGATATAAATCGAAGTAGATTAGCTATACATTTGACGGCGGCATTAGTGCCAAATTACTAACGCCTACTCATTTATCGGCGGCGAACACATTTAAATTTATTAAACGAAGATTGTCTCATAACTTTTTACACATCAGCCACTTTAATGGACTTGGTTTCCGGCACATTGAGCATTTGTCGATTATGACAAACGCTCAAATTGCAATTCATTTATTTTTAATTACCTGCGTTAAAACGGACGGTTGAAAACAGAAGCCGTATTGTCGCAATTAATTTTTTCATTAATTGAACCGAGAGGCGGATTCATAACAAGCAATACTGACGTAAAGCACGCGTTATTAAACAGCTAAATGACGAAACGAATTGTTTTTAGGCTTCTCGTGTTGATCTTGACGAGAAATTAAAAACTCTGTGGTAGGTAGGTGATCGAATCGTGATTGTTGGTTAACGAGATCAAGGCAATATCGACGGCGCGTATAAGGTAGGTGGCACAGTGAAGGCGACGGCGCGAGGCGTGTCGGTCGCGGCGCGCGGGCGAACAATGGGCAATCGGCGGCCGCTCGCGCTGCCCGCCCGGGCGATACTTGCACGTTAAACAATGAACACCACAATCAAAAACGTTACGATCACACCAATCGAACATAACATAATCGCCCTCCAAATAATCTGCTCGTTACAGCTACTGCAGATCGAATTTTCATCTCATTAAAACCTGAAATTATTTGACAGGCTTAACGCTTTTCACTCGGTCATGTTAGGAAAATAATAAATTGTCTGAAAATTAATTCAAAGTAATGTGGTATTCATTCCACATGTTCTAGTCTACTTACTTTTTATAACTATATACAAACCACATCATTTTATCTTTTGAAATTGTATCTCACTCATGTGACTCTTTTTTATGTATTCTTTGATACTGTTAACATCTGAAAAGCATATTTTTAGTTATCTCTGATTGGTTTGTATTCACAACTTAATTTTAATTGCTAATTTGTAAAATGTTGGAATATTTTATACTCTGTCATTTTCATCTGATCTGACATCTGTCTGTCTATTTTATTTTCTTATGTTCGGACGAAGTTCGGGTGTAGTGCGTAGCCTCCCCTACAAGAAGTACTACGGCTACTTAGGAACCGAATTTTCTCGGATTCGAATCGGATGCAGTGCTTTTCTGCTCACAGTAACAGAGAGTTGAGACTGTAGGAAAATGAAAACTTATTACAGAGCTTTTTCTGTTCAGCGGTATGGCACAAATAGCGACGTGACAATAAATTGATTTTTCAACACACTTGCTCATAAAGTGGCTCTAATTTCACCGCAATTAGGCACATAATGACACCTGTTATCAAACTGTGACTTTTTCATTACTATTATTCACAAGTGAGATAAAGAGTTTTTTTTTTTAATTTATTGATTGAGTTGCTTTGTTCTTAAAAAAGTTTCGATACAAAAAAGATCGTGCTCAATAGTAAAAATGCAACACATTTCATGCAACTTCGTATTTAAATAGATAATTTCAACTTGTACGTGTTTATTAAATAAAACTTTCACTCAAATATTTATTTATTTATGTCTGTAATAAAGAAAACTTGAAATTCTCCATTTTGTACGTATTCTTCATCGAAGGTGGCTAAAACGCAATGTTGTGCAAAGCCATAAAAAAATATTAATAATAATAATAATGTTTTTTTATAATATTATTAATAATGTTTTTTTATTGTTAGATGCGCGCGCATAGGAAAACTGATTAATTTTGCCCGCCATTGCGAAAAAAAAATCACAACTCGTTTTCACTGTTGGAAATGATTTTTTAGTATTATTTTCTTCACAAGTGTGTTGAAAAACGTCGTATGGTACACGTGTGTATTGATGATTACCGTCCTCGGCTCTCTTAAGACCCTCACCTAACGGCTCGGGTCTCAATGGCGCCTCAGCGGTAATCACCAACTTTACACACTTGTACCATAATGTACTATTATCTACACTGACAACGTAATGTTCCAAATTTGAATTCCAAAAATGTTGTATAAACACGTACTTTATATTCGTGGATAGATAAAATTAAAAAAAAAACCATTACAGTGCAACATTTTCCTTCGATTTTTAAACAACTGCATCATAAACTACTATTATAGATAGGCATTACATTGATTCTAAACCCGCTAAAGAAATTGACTTGGTATTTAAATTTTTTGAGGCGTTTTCATTAGACATTGCTTTTATTTTCAAAGTCTGAAATCACAAGACAAACGAATCGGATAGTAGTACAAGGACTAGTGTCACATAAAACTCTGATTAAACCCGACTAAATCTGAAAAGCAGTTGCCTGCTTAGCTATATTTGACGTCCGAGTAGGAGAAAATGATTTGTGTGTAAGTGTTATCGAGGCAACACTGGGTCGGTGGAGCGCGGCACCGGCAGCATGGCGGCACAGCGGTGGAGCGGCACCGGCGACGCTTATCGACGCCCGCGTAAATCAACGCGACAGCCCACCGATCGTGACAAATTCGCAAACCTAATCTTTTGATAACGTTCTAGCTTATTCAGACAAACCGCACGATACTCGCCGCTTATAAACGCTCCACCGATATTCTGTGCTGTGTTCCTTATTTAAAATAACAACGATTCGATTCTCGAAACTATCGTTGAAGCTATAGAACGTCCAGCTATCCGACACCTGAACCTAATTAGGGAATCTAACCCATTTCACAGCTCGCCTTGAAATTTATTTAATGCTAAATACGTCGTCTCCATACAAATAAATGTGAACAAAGGCCGGGTATAATGTACAAAACAATGAAGGCTCTTTCACGGACTATAAAGCTGTATTAATACCTCTTATTTATTCCTTATAATGTTCTCGAGTTAACGACGCTTCGGGCATCCAGTTTTTCCACCACGCACCGTAAAATACGAAATCTGCAAATATATACCAGACGCATTCATTTCCGAATTTAGCAACACAGAACACAATAATAACAGTGTTGATTTGCTATAATAACCGTTCGCAAAAAAGATCGTGTAGCCATGTTTCGTTTTTACGAGGATGTTTAGATGCGATAGATCTTCATAATTACCTCGCGTTATCTCTTTTTCCACATTATCGATGCTTTAGATACGGCCGGTATCGGCAATAAAAGATGGAGCGATAGCTGGCGTTACAAAGGGCTTTGGGAAGTCGCAATGGGAGACAATTTGCCACACACCGTCACGCGAGCTTATCCGAGTCGGCCCCGTCGATTAGCATAAATCTCGCCAACTAACCGTCACAAATGAAGGACGGGCGGGACGTAGTACGCGGGTAGCGGCTAAACAAACTGACGCGAGCGACGATGCGATCGCGCGACATTCGCATGTCGCGGCGACGATGCGCGACGAATCGCGACCGTCGGCCGCCCGCATAAATCAGCATTATCTCGCGAGATAGCCGGCGCGCCTGGACCCACCCCGCCGTATCACGCGGAGCCCCGTGTCGTTCGAAAAAATTAATGACTTGGAAAAACGATTCGCTTATGAGGGATCTTTCACTGTAATTGAATTGCCCCGCAGAGATCGGCCGAATAGTCGCGCAATATGTCGAGTACGTGATACAGAACCTTTGATAGCAAAGCTACAAACAGGTTCATAAACATCTGCAGCTGAATTCAGGCGAATAAATCTGGCAATACGCATCCCCCAAGCATTACCACAGCGACCGGTCCTGAGCTTAAAATGTTTGCCACAGTAATAAGTCCAAACAGTCTCAATCAAATCCCTATTACTGATTCAATATTTCATGCCCCATAAAAAACATAAAAGGCAGACTGCAACAGAATGAAATCCCCACACATTATCTCACCCCAAAAGATAATCGCTGCACGCGTAATAGAATAATGTAAATATGTCGGTGTGTCCGTCGCTAGTTGGCATGCTAATCGCGTTGTCTGTAAGCTCCGTTTTAAAACCTGCCTCGTGTTGCCCCGGCTCTTTTAGTTTATTCAACAGGGACCAATTTTTCATCCGCTCGGCAAATATTTTGATGTTTGTCGATTATTCGGCTTTGTGTGCAAAAGCTTTCATAAACGAAGAGTCCATCTGATGCTTTGTTTATTGTATTCGACAAATTAGGAGCGTTTTATTTAACTCCGATAATATCGGAAATGACAACTTGTGTCGATTGAATTAATTGTTGTCATTAGTTATGTGGTTTCGTGTTTTTTTTTACTGCTTTGAAAGAGTGTGGGTTTTCCTTTAAAAAAAATTGATGTTATTGATTGAATACTTTGTAGAGGTTGTGTGTTTTACACTTAAGGCCATAGGGTAATAGTAAACATATTTTCACTGTAACTTATAACTTGATATTCTAAAAAAATCACTTATCAAGATCCAGCCATAGTTGCCGTAGACGCCATGAGCCGAGGTCCGACCCCACCTGGGGTAGCCCTCAGCGTAGTCACTTAGGTTTAGAAATTTGTGCCTGGCTGGAGACTACTAGCTTAGTCTTCACAGAATCGCCTGGTTAAGCAGAATCCAATCACTTTTGATTGACCTGCGAGACGCTATGTAGAAAAAAATATCACTGCCGATACTACAGAAACACACATAATACATCTGTGTCCCAAGACCGGATCATCAGGTAGACCACATTTACTGCATTCAGATCAATACACTCCAAAGAAAACGATTGAGCTGGTGTATAACATTAGCATAGATATATGCAAAGTATATAGTATACATACATACATACATAAACTCACGCCTTTTTCCCATGGGGGTAGGCAGAAACTACAGAACGCCACCTGCTACGATCCTTACATACTTCTTTTGCTTCACTCACATTCATGCATCTAGTCATACACACACGCCGGTTATGAGTACTGCGCACCTGGCCTTTTTGAAGAACATCACCTATAAGGTCTATGTATGTCTTTCTAGGGCGTACCCTCCCGGCGTTTCCATTCAAGTCTGCCTTGTAAATACATTTCGTTAGTCGCCTTTCGTTAGTATATAGTATAGTCGTAATATATATCGTTTATATGTGGGAACAGTGCTAACAGATTTAAATTAACATGTTTTACTAATACACAATACGATCCTTCGTCGATAGCGGTTCGTAGCTCGCTGAAGATGTTTTCGCCGGGTCTCGTTGCCAATACTCTAATCGTTCGAGCACACAGTTGGCAGCCAACCCACTCTTTGATTTACTTCTCAACAGCATCTAACCATCGTAAATCTTCCACATATGATATATAAACACACTTTTATCTTATACGTATGTTTTCAAAGGCATTTTAACTTAACAGAACATCACATAACATCTAAATTAAGATTGTTCTTGTTTATAAATTACTCGTCGGCTCTTTGCGGATCGTGGAAGTTCTGGCGTGTAGTGAAATATTTTGACGTCTTTCTTTATAATGGGTGCGACATAAATCGTGCTTGTTTGCTTTTTGATAATCAGATGTGTAAATTTTTGAAGTCTGGTCGTAGCTTACCTGTTACACTTGTTTCTCAAATTTGTTATATCTTGGGGTGATCATATGCCTGATTTGATTTGTCTACCGTACCGTTTCAGCTGTTAGTTCAGTTCGAAATTCTCTTTAATTGTTTTGAATATGAACACTATGTGCATCATTCTTATTTTTTGTTTGTTTTTTTATTTTATTTTAATTTGTCTTAGTTAGTTTTCATGGTCTGGCAGTTTGAGTAATTTATGCGGTCTTACCGAAGTCCTTTCTTTGGTATTGTTCGTCGAATCGTTGAGATACTTAAATTCTGAATTGAGCTGCTCGGTTATTGACAAATGCGTGCACTGACTGGACAGGTCCACTCAATCTGGTTCTTTCCTCAAAAGACCATTTTAGACATCAGTCTACATGGTCTTCACATGATCTAACCAAGATTTTGTCTGGACTTTAAAAGAGACTGTGACCTCTGAGTTTGTTTCGGCCTTTCTTCTCAGATTAGTCAAATAGGAAACGCCGATCTCATATAGTTTTAAAATATGATCGAAGTGTAAAATTGTTTGTCCAAACAGAAATAAAATCATTTATAGAAAGAAAGAAAGAAAGCAAAAGTGTTTATATCATAAACACTCGTTTCAGATTTCCGTAGTTGCTGAAATACATGAACATGTTTATTTTTTCTAATAGACCTTTTCAAAGCCAGTTTAACTTGCTTTAATTGAAGTTACCTTTCAAAAATGTGAATATTGATACAGCTGCCTTAGTGGCAGCATTTAAACTTTTTAAAATATTAGTGAAATGTCCCAGGGGCCACGACACAGCACATTTTTACCTGTAATAGCCCATCGTGTACGAATTCCCACAACTAGGTCCGTGGCGATTTATCGAACAATATTGCAGCCTGCCGTGCGTATGTACTAGGCAGCTATCGTGTTTGTTAAAAGTGCAGCTTGTAAAGCAAGCGATACTTTTGGATGCGCTTTATTTTGTTTAAAAGTTTTGCTGATTTGTCCTTACTCCAAAATAAACTTCATATATGGAGGTATTAGAACCAGCAGAAACATTGTATTTTGATGTTGTAGGATTGTTATTTAGAGACTAGACTATTTGCAATTAAATAATTTAATTAACGAATAGTAATCAATAAGTAAAATAATGGAAATATCAACGTAGTATTTCAAACAAAGAATAATAACAGACATAAGCTTTTTCTGTGGCTTTGCTCGGGTAGCTACGAGCTCGCGACCTCGTCATCATCGATCACGCGTTAAAATTCAGGTTTCAGAGCGTCTGCATATATTATATCGTAAGCCTTCTCTCACAAATTGTTATTTGGTCTTTTTTGCATTGATCAATCAACCTACATATTTATATCTCCGTCACAATTTGTTCAGGTTTCAGGCAGCATATGCGTACATTATATTGAATGCCTTTTCTCAAAAATTGTTATTTGGTTTTTTTTAGGGTTCCGTACCCAAAGGGTAAAAACGGGACCCTATTACTAAGACTCCGCGGTCCGTCTGTCTGTCTCTCTTTCTGTCACCAGGCTGTATCTCAAGAACCGTGATAGCTAGAGAGTTGAAATTTTCACAGATGATGTATATCTGTTGCCGCTATAACAACAAATACTAAAAACAGAATAAAATAAATATTTAAGGGGGGCTCCCATACAAAAAACGTGATTTTTATGCCGTTTTTTGCTATAATAGTACGGAACCCTTCGTGCGCGAGTCCGACTCGCACTTGGCCGGTTTTTTTTTTCATTGATCAATCAACCTACATATTTATATCTTCGTCACAATTTGTGTGTACCTGTATTATACATAATCCCATTCGTCTTACTTCTTACAACATTACGCTTGTCCTGAGAAGAACATGAGTCTTCTTTTCAGGAGCCCTCAAATTGTTGATCTTGAAGTCTATGAGGATGCAGATACAATGCAGTATTATTGTTCACTGGCTACACAAATCATGTTTCTGATATTTATCGAAATGGTTTAGGCGTATCCACAGATTTAAATATATTTTCGCAGTTGCGATAGCGCCGCGCGCATACCGCGCTTACACGAGCACGCGCGCGGGCGGCCATTTGTCGCACTCGCGCGATAATTGTTGATATACGATTGCGATCCGACACCGTAATTGTCAACGCTTAATCTTCTAATTGGCTCGCATTTACCAATGCCAACGTGTCGCCTCTGCCCATTCGCAACGATAGTTTGTTCAAAAAAAAAAAAAAATACAAATTTTTCGTACAATCGTTAAACATTACCGACTCCTATAAAAGCTTGGATCGAGCAGAGTCGAAAAGCAATTCGCAACGCCAATTTCAAGAACAGTAAAAAGTGCGATTCACAAGTGCAACTTGAAACGGCGTTTAAGAGCGAACCGAGGGCGGCGCCCACCGGGGGCGAGAAAACAATTTGGAATTTTATCGGTGGCGAGGTGGGGTGAGTGGGGGGTGCGGGGGCGCGTTACCTCTGATTTATGTGCGACATTAGACGCGAGGTGGGCACGACGCGCGAAATGCACACGCGCCGCGGCGACCATTGCCGCTCACTTGCCACTCACTGACTACCCGCGCCCGCGCCTTCCCTCTTCCATACAACGCTAGACAAAACGCACCTTTGTGACACAGCCTTAAGTCCGGTAGGTACAATGTCAAGATTACAAACAGATTTGGTGAGGTTTCATAACTAGTTAACTTTTCAGCTTATAACAAGTAAAATTTCAAAATTTAAAAAAACCCCCGACTCATTTATTTTGCGAAAACATCCCGATTCAAACAGTAAAACGCCCATAACTTTTGAACGGCTCATCCGATTTTTTTCAAACCTAGCTAAGAACACTCTCGACACAATCACCTTTCCAACAAAACAAACGAAATCAAAATCGGTTCATCTGTTGAGGCGCTATGATGCCACAGACAGACACACAGATACACAGCAACACATCTCAAACTTATAACACCCCTCTTTTTCCGTCGGGGGTTAAAAATATCAACGAATACAACCCTGTATAAATTAGAAGATCATAACTTGGCAGTCGTTTCATCTCAAGCAAAGTCTTTTGGCATTTAAAATTTTATCGAAAAAGCAGGATTAATTAATGAAACCTTAATACAGCTTTAACTTTTCCAACTGATGCCGTGGATATTTCAGTGTCATTCCAATTCAAAAGCTAATTTCACTAAAACCTTAAATGAATCGAGTTGGTCGGAGCTCGCACATTATTTAACTTGTACCAAGTTTAAATTGAAAACGCCACCAAACTCTTTACGGAGTCAGAGTCAAATTTTGAACTTTGCCGCTGAATCGGAAATTTCTTTATAAATATCTTATTAAGCTTAAATTCAGTTGGTGTCACGCTGCCGACACTAATTTTATTCGTGAAAGACGGCGACTGAGCGACGGCGAGACGCGGCCCGTGGGGAGCACTGAAAATGTATGCAAACGGAAAACGCGATATTTGACGGAGCTGAAAACGACAAAAGAATTAAGGAGGATGCGGCTGAGGGGTGGATGGGCGACCCCGCGGCGTCGACGACACCGCCCCACCCCAGCACATCGCTGATTCACTTTGTTGTGTCTTATTAAGAGATTAGCTGTCATTTCAGCGCGATCAACCCTTTCATTAGAAAACAATGTATAAATTACTAAGAACCACATAATGATAAGCCTTCGATACGTATTGAAACATGTCAAGGAAACGATAGCCATGTTTATAATTAAAGTGGAAACTGAACCACTAATCGGTCTACGTTTGTAATGAAACGAAATAGGAAATTTTAATTTTCGGCCATTAATAATTCAGACACTCAACCCTATCTGTTGTTATCTAGGTTATGTGAAGTGAACACATGCAGGCTATTTGAATACGCGTGTAATAGATGCGTGATTCATGTAAATGTACCCTTAGCAAGTGTATCGCGAGCTAATCTGCCCCCGACCCTCGCCGCCAATATGCGGGGTGCTCGAGAAAACGTGTAAACTAATTATGTACATTTTCGTAGCCACTTATTTACATAACCACGGCCTGAGCCTCGCTTTCACCGTGAATATTTCATTAGTAATCTTTACTTTGACGGTTTAATATGACAGATGTTGTTTTGTTTGGAGGAAACGGTAGCAGCGCCCTTTGTGTGCGCGTTAGGCCGACGCCTCCCGTAATGATAGGTGATTGTCGAACAACTTTTTTTTTTTAAACGTATAAACGGCTGGGAAACTTCGTGTGGTGTAATTTGGAAATTTCGCCGAGACGTGCCGCTGTTGTATTGTTGTCTGACAGAGGGGAAGGTGCTTATTATTGTGATGACTGTTTTGTCTACTGTCGAGGGAGTTGTTTTATTGATAGTTCGGGGACAACAGATATTGATTGGGTCGAAGGGTTGTCACGTAACGAGTACGTAGAGAATGATTCATGAGACGCCAACAGGCTGGCTTGTTGTGAAGTGTACAGGAAGCCGATAAGTAAAACTATTAGTAGGTAATGAGCGAGTGTTGCGGCGTTTCGCGGGTATTAATACCGCGCCTTCGCAGGAACTAATTTATGGAAGTAAGTACGCGGAAAATGTTTATGTACGTACTCCGGCCCTCCCGCCCTGCGTCGGTGACATCCGGTGCCTTCGCTATTTGCTGCTACTAGGCAGCAGACGTGGAATTATAATACAGTAGGAGCTCGATTGTTTGAAATTATACGTGAACATACAAAGCATTGTGCCGAGCTCGTGGCTAAATAATAACAACCGCATGGGTCGATCTTCAAGGTTAAGCAACGCTTGCCGAGGTGCCTCGGCAAGCACGTTAAGCCGTTGGTCCCGGCTGTCATTTGAAGATCTTTGACAGTCGTTACGAGTAGTCAGAAGCTTGAGATCTGACGCCAGTCTATCCAAGGGGTACCGTGTTACCTAGTTACTGGGTTGTGGAGGTCAGAGCAGCCGCTCCAAGTAAAACACTGGTACTCAGCTGAATCCGGTTAGACTGGAAGCCGACCCTAACATAGTTGGGAAAAGGCTAGGCAGATGGTGATGATACAAAGCATTGTGCCTTTAATATTACTTCTTAGAAACGATTACGAATTTATTGGCAAAGAAAAAGCTTTGGGATAGATCAGTTGAATTCTCAGAGGTAATAAACACAAGGCGTTGTTTCAGCACAAAACGAACGGCAAAGACCACCGCGTGCGCATCGCTGCGTCTTTGATGCAACAACGAGCTGATGACAGATGCGTTTCATGTAGGCATTACTCACGGGGCTGTCCGGCGCACTAATGACTCTTTGTGTTATTAACGGAATCAGAAACAATGTAGTCTTCCGTCTGAACCACCATACTAGATGACTGTATGTAGTCTTTCTCTCTCTGTCACTCTATTTTAGACTCTATTTTAGACCTTCTCTCTCTCTCACTCTAGTTTAGACCCTAGACTCTAGGGTACGAATGAGATCATATCAAAGACTCAACTGGCATATGTATTATTTTTTTGCATTTTACATACATTGATGCAATTTTTTATTGAAATAATTTAATTTATATTTATATCTTCGAAACTATGCATTTTTGGACCACATAGTCTAGGACTTTTTGTATTATTTTTACTTATAGAATACTAGCTGTTCCCCGCGGACCACCCCACATGACCCGTTTTCGGGTTTAAAAAATAGCCTTTGTCACTCAGGAATAATGTAGCTTTCTACTGGTGAAAGAATTTTTAAAATCGGTCCAGTAATTTCGGAGCCTATTCGGTACAAACAAACAAACAAAAAAAATACCTCTGTATAATATTAAGTACTAGCTGACCCCCGCGGCTTCGCTCCTGTCAAAATTATAGCCTATGTTACTCGGGAATAATGTAGCTTGCCATAGGTGAAAGAATTTCCGAAATCGGTCCAGTAGTTTCGGATCCTATTCGGTACAAACAAACAAACATACAAACAAACAAAAAAATCTTTCCTCTTTATAATATAGGTATAGATAGATAATCCTAGAGTTATCGGGTATAGAGCGTATAGAGTACTTAATTACTGTGTGATTCATATTTACGATTCTCATAAATATGAAAAATTATGGTAAAGGCAGAAAAATAACGCAATTGTTTACCAATTTGACGGCAAAATTAAATTGCTCGCAGTCATTTATCGTTCAACTGTCATTCTTTGAACTTATACAAAGAATGAAATTGAACGATACACCGCAATATAAAACTACATAATATGCAATCTATAGGTACTTAACGTACTTCAATTATAACCGCAAAGGAACTCCATCTGTTGGTTACGGTTTTTTCTCCTAAACTGCTGAACAAATTTTGATGAGTTTTGGTTTAGAGATAAGAGAAAGATTTAATCGCAACAGTACGTTCCCTTGGAAAATTGCCGACTTTCATGCGGATTGAAGTCGCTGGTAGAAGCGACTTTAATGTACAATTAATACCTCTAACTGTACATGAGCTCTATTATTAAAGATTTTATGGCACATTAAATGAATAAGGACGTGAACATATTTCTAACACTTGCAATACAATGATATCTTAGTGTTAGCTATTATTCGCGTTACTATGTAGCACTTAATAGGTTTGTACTACATAATAAAACAATTAATGTCAACTGAAATAGCTGAGCTGCTGAATAGTGTGAAGCTATGTTTTCATCACCTCACATAAGTAGTAAAATTTCTTATTCCCAGTTTCTCATAAGGAGAAGAACGGTTGTTATTACAAGCTTTTATTTAACTTGAAATGTATGTCAGTGTGTTCGGGTCAAATCTTGAAACGGAATTTTAAAGCAGTGATCCTCAACCGATTAAGATGGAATTTTGCATACACGTTTAGTTTGGATGACAATGCATAGTTAGCTAAGTGACGTGATTCTAAACCCAATATGGTAGACGACCCAAGATGGCGGACTAGTTATTTTTTGAGCACTGCCGTGATATGGGTCTGCAATAAAAAGGTTTGCTGAGAAGAATACGAAAAAGCTTGTTTTAATGAATATTTTTTTTATATGCTATATATCTTTACTCTATGGTAATTTTCTTTACTCTAGCTGCTAGGTACTACTGAATCTCATCTCAAAAATCAATATAGCATCTCTTTCCAATTATGTTGGAGTTGGCTCTAATCTTACCGGACGAGATTAGGAATAATACTTGGATCTGTTGAAAACCAGCAATTTTTCTCAGCCTATTTTTAACCCCCGCCGGAAAAAGAGGGGTGGTATAAGTTTGACGTGTGTTGCTGTGTATCTGTGGCATCATAGCGTCCAAATGGGTGAACCGATTTTGATTTAGTTAATTTTTTTTTGTTTCAAAGGTTCCTTAATCGAAAATGTTCTTAGCTATGTTTGAATAAAATCGGTTTAGCCGTTCAAAAGTTATGGGCGTTTAACTGTTTGAATCGGGATGTTTCCGCAAGATATCGTGTCATAATTACGTGTTCAATAGATTGCTGATCGAAGCGTGTCTACTATATACTAGAAAAATTATGTAGCATGAAATACAAATGTGTAGGGGGTTATTTAAATTTTGTAATTTTACTTGTAAATAACTTAATTTGGAGAGTAATTTCAAAAGGTACAATTCCACCGGCACAAAAAAAACATCCCTGACATGCAACACAAACTATATGCCTAAAGAAACTCATCGCAACTATTTGGTGCGAGTCGCCAGCTATCATATAGGTCACGACATTATCGCGAAGCCTCCATCGCTAGCACTGAGACGAGGCTCCGCCCGCTCCTCGTTGACATGTAGCGTTTTAACAGTCAGTACGTGCCTCTACCACCCACAACACCCCCTACCATGCCCCCACATCCCCCCGTAACCCCTAGAACTGACGACATTAGCAGCCGCAGACATAGGGCACGTCCCGCCGTCCCGGCCAGACGTTGACATAGGTAGCTAAAGTTAAATTTGCTTTAAGCTCTACGTAATATTTTTTCAGAATGTTAGTTTGTAAGTTACCTTTTTATATGGGTTCTGTTTTTATGAGCCGTTAACAGGTCAGAATGACGTGGCTATGGCAGCTCTGTCGGCGAGATGCTGTTAAAATGGCCTTTAAAAATGGGTTGGTCGTTAATTAATAGAATTATTTGTGTGACACAGAATCTTTTGTTTTTATTTTAATTGTAGAGATTTTTCAAACTTGTAATTTTTGTCATCAAACACATAAATCAATCAATCTGCCTAGCCTTTGCCCAGCTATGTTGGGGTCGGCTTCCAGTCTAACCGGATTCAGCTGAGTACCAGTGTTTTACATGGAGCGACTGCCTATCTGACCTCCACAACCCAGTAACTGGGTAACACGGTACCCCTTGGCTAGACTGGTGTCAGATTTCAAGCTTCTGACTACTCGTAACGACTGTCAAAGATCTTCAAATGACAGCCGGGAGCAACGGCTTAACGTGATTTCCGAGGCAAGGAGGAAACTACGTATGTTGAAATGGTCACCCATCCACGGACCGACCTCGGCAAGCGTTGCTTAACCTTGAAGATCGACCTGTGCGGCTGTTATTATTTAGCCACGAGCTCCTCAAACACATAAATGAACATAATATATTAAATAGTAATTTTCACATGCCAAAATCTCATCAATCAATGCCAAGCCTACAACCACGCTAAAAACAAAAAAAAACTATTTGCAGTACACGCCCTCTTTTGTATCTACAACTATTAATTTACTGATTTGATTCACCATGGCTTCGGTAAACATAAAAACACATAGGTGGCTCAAAACACAACTCTATGTCACTGCATATAAAAAACCGCATGTCACAAAACGTGTGTATACGATAATCTTCGATATTGCTTTTGATTTAAGGGTTATAGTGGTGTGTAAAGTTAGATGTCATAAGTAACTGCTGGCACGGACTAGTGAGTTTACGCGGCCGTCGCAATGGCTCCCTCTTATGGAAATGAAAACAACCTAACTATAGCCCTCTGTACCCCAGTGTTACTAACTACCTAGCTGTAGGTTGATACCTATACCCGCTTAGCTAATTTATGGAACAGTTGTTGCAAATTATTCTTTGAGTAAACACTTACTCGTATAAACAGTGTTCGTGTTTTTTTGAATAGCTTTTTCTACACTTTTCTGTGAAGGTTTAACAGTCAGTTTTCGTAGTTCAAAACCAAATTTAAATGTTATGTTCTTAATGCAATTTGTCCCGGAGTTAAACGAGTAACCCTGAAGTTTCGTGTACATTCCAAAAGCACTAAAACGATGACGGGAATTCATCAATACCTGCCAATATTTGATACAGCAATAGCCGTACTATTTGTAGGTAATTTTGTAAGCATAGCCAGGTTAATAAACATGACTATAATAAGCGGTAGGGGGTAGCATGGGGAGATGGAAGCGGCAGTTTCCGCAATATTGTCGCCGAACTTCCCAATTTCGGTGTCGACTTGCGAAACTCCTCACGCCTTGTGATCCTTACAGGTGTGAGTGCCTGCTGCTGTATGTAGCGTGCCACCTCTATGGACGTGACTCCAAATTGTGGGCTTTGCGGGAATTAGCGACGGATTTACAAGGAATAATTCGTACGAGTACTACAGGTTACGTTTAACTGCGATTCTGCGAGTTATGCGGTTACCGAATTCTTGCAAAAGAAAATGGTGCTGTAATATTTTGTATCAAACAAATACGGAGGTTGTTTTGTGTGTATCCGTTTAGCTACTATAGTTCTAACACGACAAAAACTGACAGGTAAGCTCCTCCCACAGACCATAGTACATTATTATTCATTCTCTAAAAATTGACTAACGACCGAAATAAGCGGCACAACAAGAGGAGTGTGGCGTGTTCTGACATCGTTCGGCGTGCTATGTGACACCATTAGCGCAGCGAACCGCGCGGACAATACGAACAACAAGACGCGACGGAATTTCGCGCGGCGGCAGCGCGGATACCGCGCGAGCCGTCTCCGCCTCCTGGAGAACTGTACTGAGTTATACATTGGTTTTATATATCAAGGAAATTTAGTAAATCTGTTGGATTTTGTGTCATTCTTATTATTTATTGTACACAAAACATACAAATACAATAGGACAGTTTATGTACAAAGGCGAGCTTAACCCATAGTTGGGTTCTCTAACAGCAAACCTCTGTTGCGTAGGGAAATATGCATTTGAGGATAGTACATCCATGTGCACAACAAAAGCTTATTAAATTTTAAATACTTACTTACTAAATAAACTAAACAAATACGTGTACAACACACAATGCATAAACACAATACATACCTCTTGAAAGGAAATATTCCCTAATTCTTCTCCTGAAAACCTCAAATGAAGGGATGTCCAGTATAGAGTGTGGAAGAGTATTCCAGAGGCGCACAGCGCGAACAGTAAAAGATCCACCGTAACGACATGAAGAGTGGGAAGGAAAACGAAGGAGAAGAGATGGTGATAGAAGACAAAGTTTTCCTCTCGGAACAAGATACTCAAGGCGTTCTCGAAGATACAAAGGAGACTTAGGATTATGAAGTACAGAAAAGAGTAATGAAAGAGTGTGAGCAACTCGGCGCTGTTGAATAGGCAGCCATTTCAACCGCTTCCGAAATTCCGACACATGGTCGTATTTTCGGAGGCCAAATATGAAACGGCTGCACAAATTCTGCAGACGTTCGAGCTTATCAAGAAGTCAGTCATTGAGACTTTGTTTTGTACTTTTTGTCGTTGCGTACCATTTGCTACGACAAATTTAGAAAAATCGTTTACTATGTTTGGTAACATTGTGAATATCTTTCTAAGTTTTTAAGTCAAGTTTCCTATTCTGACATTCTGATAGCTTGCCTCAATTTTCCCATGACCACTTATCTTTAACACAGATAAAGCTACGTAACCACTTCGCAAGTTTCCACCATCATTATCATACATGTAGATTGACTATAATATAACCGGACAGGAACGTTATCTAGTCGTCCACTTCCGCGACGGCATGACGCGTCTCCACCGTACGTAGGAGTTCCATACATTTGCTCGAGTGACAGATTCCACGCTGAATTCTACGCAGATACCGTACGACCCGCCTCCGCACAGTCCACGCATTTCATTGCATCTCAAAACTTTCAAAAATGTTAACTAGCTTCGGATTAGTTTTGTCAATATGTGTACGTCTAATTAATACTTAGTCAAAGGCCCTTTTTTCTTGTGAAAGCTGGCTATAGGGACAAAATGGGAAATGTTTCCGGTGCATGCGCGTTACAAAAAAGCCAGGTACACACGGTGTGTCATTACCTCGGCGCGCTGCAATTAAAATGGTACGCATAAGTAATATTTGTTTAAATTCACTAATTATGTTGCCGCTAATAAATACTTACACGCCACATCTGCTGTGCTAATGGCGACGTAGTGCATTGTTCAAATGTTTTATTTGGTACGCGCGCCGCCCGTCCGCGGGCATGGCCTACCTTGTAATTTTCTGTTTGTGTGAATACGGTTTTTACGTAAATATTTAGTGGGATACAGGTAAATGTCAGGGTGGTGTCGCCAAATGCCACCGTGGAGGTAAAAAACGTGTAGGTAAGTTTAGTGAGGACATTTTCAGGCTATTGATAGTTTTATCGACAGCTACGTAGAATATTAATTCTATTTCTTAAGGTTAAACTAGTCGACGACGGCACGAACTATTTTGTGCGCGAGGTTAAAATGCATGCTATCTCATCCGACAACACGCGCGAAATATATAGATGCTGTGATGAGCAGTAAGAAGCTAGTTCGCGTACGAATTAGCACTTCTGCAATCTTTTATCGAAATGGATGATGATTTAGGACGAAAACGAGCGCGCGAAATTTTATAAACAGACCTTTGGGAGTCTAGATTTCATGAAAAAACTACTGAATATATCTGATCAAAATAAAATTATTTGGATTGTTGAATTACTAATCTATCCCTGTATGGAGGCCGTTTTTTAATTTTCCTTCTTCTTATGGTATTTATTTGCGCCCAAAGATACGTTAAAATTAGTGTTGAAATATGGAACTTTCGACGCTCATAACTTTCAAATACTTTTTTTTTTTTTTTTTTCTGTTCCATACAGGGCTAGATAATGATGAGACAAATTGATATCTTTTTTTATTTTGAAAGTACATCGTCAAACAGTGGAGTAATCTCTAGACTACGTTTGTATGGAAGAATTTTTGACTTGTTTACCCTTAAGTGTAAATATAATAAAGAACAACTGGTTCTTTGTTTGTGGTAGGTAACTCGTATCTACAACATGTGTCATCACATCACAAACATTTTTTTTATCATCTACTTAAGCATCAGCCTCACCGTTTAACTAAACAAGCGGAACCAGCCAGATACAAGTCAAAAGAGACAGAGACAAATGATTTATTACGCACACATTTTGATATGGCAATTGAAACTTATTAATAAATGAAGCGTTACAAATATTTTTACGGGTATTAGCATTAGCGCAGGCGGAGTGGCGGCACCACGCCGTGCGGCTGAACTTATCTCACATCTCCGTCTATCCGACAGAGATATTAATCAACGGGATTGACAAAATCGTGCGAGTGTCGAAAATTTGACGCGGTTTCTTACCCAGACCTCCCAGGAAGAACTATATTTCACGCGCGCCTCAGCCGCCGCCCAGCCACGCCCCACAGCTCATTAGACGACTCTAATGCGCATCAATCTCATACTTTCACCCTACGGGAAAAATTCCGAATACACGTATCTTTTTTTCTTTCAGTAACGCCTTTACACGACTACATGTGTATTTCAATGTTCATCTTCAAACACGGATTGATGCCACACATGCTGACAAAACAGCGGCATCTTAATACGATATTGATGATAGCTTACAAATAACCTATTCTAATGTTGTTGATATAAGCGGACAGGCTGATGGACATAATAATTAATTAGCACTCGTGAAAAAACTAGTGTAACATAATGAGGTGGTGGACGGCTCGGCGTAAACTGGTACAGGCGCGACTCTTGAGGCGATCCTGAATTTAATGATCCCGAGTGGTGCGCGATCATTTGTCATCGCGTCACTCACGCGTCAGCGCCGCTGATACGCCCTTTTTCCTATAAAATTGCAAAAAGATTGTGTGAAAAAGTTTAATAAGTAAAATAAACACAAAAGGAATGTACTACATATACCAGTAATATACGTGCCGACAGAAAACGTGACGAAATCTTTCGAGACGACACAAAACAATTGATATTTTGAGGTCAAATGTGAGCGTTGGTGGAGACGTTGAAATGAGATGAAGTCGTAATAGGAACTTGCAATTACTGTTCAAAACTGTTATTCTTTAGAATTGTAATAAAATAAATGTTGAATACAAGAGCAATACACGTGTGAATAAATCACCATTCAATAGCTTAGAGGGTTTGTTCTCATGCCCTAAGATAAGGTTGACATTAAATGTCACGGACTTTATTTGATGTAGGTCCAGTACGTGCTGTGAATGGTACAGATCTTGCTGATAGCTTATTGTTACTCCTACAGGTCTAATTGATTTTATAATCCGAATTGCAATGACAAGTAGGGTACAGACGCCAGTTTTTGCACAGGTTCGATATAATCAATCATTGATTCCGTCGGCATTAGTGAGCTGCAAATAGATTGTTCATCCTTACGTAAGTCGGTCATGTTTGCATCGTTTTTCAGCCTGTAATTTACCTTATAAAATGTAATAATTACAGTTTTTTCTTCTCAAAAAACCAGCAATAAATTCTCGTCAGCCTAACTCAATTAATTTTCATAAACACTTCTACATCGGATTCAAAGTTAGAATTCGTTTTCTCGTAATAGGAGCTACAGTGTAAAGTTTCAAACGCATGTCGGACGGGGGAAGGCGACGAGTCGTGACCATGTCAGGTTTGTCAGTCAGCCAGTGTGTACACGACACCGCCCATCAAGCCAGCATGGTGACCATGACGAACACTACACTTGGCTGCTTGTGCTTCTACAGTATATAGACCGTGGATTGAAGTTCTGCAACGAACATTTGCAAATCAAATGTCATTACGAATCGGGAGGTTCACGTTTCTTTGTGCCAGTTTTGTAGTTGAGTGATTTTCGCTAATTGAATATTGTTTGAAAATAGAAAAGCCCCATCACCAATGATATTCAAATAAACAGATATGTTATGAGCGTGCGCATTGTGAAAACTCGAATAGGTCACAATTGTGAACTTTAGTCATTAGTTTATGTTACGCATGGCGAAGAGCGATACGCTTTGTTGAAACAAAAACAAAATAAAAAAATGCCAGAGGGTGTATTTAGATATTGTACCAATTATGATACCAAAGTACATAAAACAGAAGGGATCTCATACCATATGTAAGTACGCAATACGCCTAAATTTACTAATTTATTTAATTTTTTTCCTAATATTCTGATATTTGGAGGTTAGAAAAAGATAACAACATTGGTGGTCAGAATACTGTTTCGTAATTAATACGCAAGTGACAAACACTAGCTGTCTCTTTTTTTCTTGTTGGTTTTATCAAGCCATCCCTTTCGACTTGTAGTGAAATGTCAGATGAATGAAAAGTGTGTGTGCGGAACACTTTTTCAATTGTTTTGTGAGTGTATAACGTATCTGTTTATTTGAATATCATTGCCCATCACGCATCGAATGCTCTGTTTAAATGTTAAAACGTTTGCATTTGGAACTGGTATTTTCAACGCGTCGACAAAACGTCATTCTATTCCATTTTCAAATAAAAACGACTCAAACTGAACTGAACTTTCACACCGTCGGCGTCGCCGAGGAAGCCCGAAGCTGTCTCACCGACCAGCTGATACCAATCTCCGTTTGACGAGATTATCCGAACTTACTCAATCGCAGTCGCTAGTTGTTTATCATCGCTTAACTGCACCACAATCGGTCGTAAGTAGGCCTATTATCCGATATGAAATATTCATTGGCCACCGACACAGATTGTTGTCACTCGCATTATGCAGCAGAAATCACTTAGGCCGGGCATAGAGAACTATTAGCGATAATTCGCGGTAATGGCTGGCCAAGCGAGTTTGCCATGTTCGACAAGACACGCCGCAAATGTACATAATGTAGCTAATGTCGATGATAGCGGTGTAATACATGATTATCTAGAAAAAGAGGCAATAAATGAAAATTATTTTTGGGAAATGCGTGGGAAAAGGATGCAGGCTCTGGAAGTTTTGTTCGTAATTGGACAAAAAGTCCTAGAATTTAATTAGTTTTGGAGTTAAATTTCTTATAAAAAAAAGTAATAAATCGGTAGTCTGGGACCATTACTCCTTGTAGGGAAAATAAAAAGCTTGAAAATAAAATTAAAATAAAATAATCCGACTTCATAAATTAAACACTAAAAAGTGCAAAATAACTTTCGTTCCGGAAGTCGGTATCGAGAAACGATAAAAACAAGAGTGCCAAAGACACCGGCTGCAGAAACGAAAGTTATTTTGGACATTTTTGTGTTTTACTTTTGAAGTCGGTTTTTTTTTGTGAAAGGTTTTTATTTCTCTCTTTTTATTGTTAGTACACTATCACTAAAAAGTGACCAAGTTATTATAATAAGGTATCTAAAGGATTGACAAAATACCCATAATAACTCAATTTACACATTCGTGCTGTTTATCGCTAAGAAGTTCGGTTGTATGTTACATATCTTGAAAACTACTGAACCGATTTTGATGAAACTTGTACTGTTCCCTAAGTTGAGAAATATTTAATCCAATAAAATAAGAATGATCCCGATCCAATAAGTAGTTTCGGACAAATTCGTGGACAAACATACATACACTTATGAAATTTGGCACACATGTTTAGAAGCTCATATAGAGTAACTATTGTGCAATTCCAACATTATTAAATATATACGCATTGAATTGATTACCTCCTTTTTTTGAAATCGGTAAAAATAAATTATAATGTATAGTCGGGGAAAATATTGATTAGATCACTCCTGATGTTGTGATATCCATGTAATTTTTAAATTGATTCACAATCAGTAAATGTTAGACATGAACCTAATATGTACTGGTATTTTGTATAGGTAATTGGCACCTATCTTGTTTGTACTACACTATTACCCTATACCAGTGGATCCCAACCATTTTTTGACCTGGGACCACTTTGATTTCTGTATTGTTAGCAGGGACCACAAGTCCAGAAGAAAATTTAAACTAATTTGGTGTACACTGTACAGTAAAGTTTATTCTACTCTAAACTGTGTAAATCTAAAAATAACTTACTTAAATAGTTCAAAACTTGTTGCATCTATTCTTAAATCAAAACTAACAAGCATTGTCATAAAAACACAACTTTCTTATTTGAAAATCTTGACAATTTATACCTATCGCGGACCATATTTTAGCTCTGCCGGACCACCAGGGGTCCGGGGACCACAGGTTGGGAACCAATGCCCTATACCAATAAATAATTCATTAACCAACTTTTCAAGCCGTACGCCACTTTTATCACCACTTTTATCGGGTCAACCATTTACATTGCAAACATGTAACAGACATCTATGTAAACATTCGCAGTTTTAACAACAAATTATTAAGTCTAGTCTAGTCTACTCTGCCTAGCCTTTTCCCAAATATGTTGGCGTTGGCTTCAAGTCTAACCGGATTCAGCTGAGTACCAGTGTTTTACATGGAGCGACTACCTATCTGACCTCCACAGCCCAGTAACTGGGTAACACGGTACCCCTTGGCAAGGCTGGTGTCAGATCTCAAGCTTCTGACTACTCGTAACGACTGTCAAAGATTTTCAAAAGACAGCCGGGACCAACGGCTTAACGTGCTTTCCGAGGCACGGAGGAAACTCGGTATGTTGAAACGGTCACCCATCCACAGACCGACCTCGTCAAGCGTTGCTTTACCCACGAGGTCCTCAACAAATTATCAAGTATTATCATTAATATTACCACACCACGCTTATCGAGTGGCTAGCGTCAAAACTGCGCTAATGAGTGCTCAGCATTTGCAATCTCGCGCCATCTGTCTCTAATCAACGAATCGAGTTAATTAAAACGCTTGGCAATATGGCGGCGGGGTGTAATTGCTATTAATAAAGCGCTTTCCTGTATAATTAGACGGCAGCGCGCGCGGATTGGCTGATCGCCGGCCCTAATCACGACGTGATAACATTGCGCTAATGGCGTGCATAGCTTCTATTGCGTAATCGCAGACCAACTCATTCAGCTTTACTGTGTGAACTTACGTTCCGTTTTTACCCGACTGTCAAAGGAGTGTAATGTGTTTATCACTCTATGTATGTATGTATGTTTGTCTATGTATGTATGTATGTTTGTTCGTATGTGGCGTTCCAGAGACCAAACGCGATGGCCGATTTTCATGATTCCTACGTCAATCGATTCGTCTTAACCCTGCGAGTGTCGCTGGCTACATAAAAATTGTAAAATAAAAAAAATGGTGGATTTTAGGGGCGGGGGGACTTTTTTATTTTTCCTTCCAGACCACTCGTGTGGGGTATCAAAATAAAGAGTTTTAAGAGGTGATTTCAAAAATATATAACACTTATATGCTTAAATGTATCTGATTCTAAAAAAAATACTAAAAAGTTTTAAATAAGAAAAGTTAATTAGAAAAATCAAAAAACCTCGGGTTTACATTTGGTCAGCAAGCTCGCGAACATGTATCCTCCGAATGCACAGCATGATTTTCTTCTTGTTAACGTCTTTTTAGTTCGCTTTTTAAGCTGTCGGGTTTTCCTCTACATCTAGGAATATGTTTTTATCACGTGTTGAACTATAATTTTAGTATAGTTTTTAATAGTTATTCCTATGGCTTCCTCATAAATATTTCCTTAACTGTCGCTTAAAAGCAGTCAAAATCCCATCCCGCTAATAAAATGTGTTAATTGAGTATCAAATTCACAAGCCTCTATAAATACATTTCGAAGATTCGTTGTCTTATTTGAAGGAACATCATTAAAAGATTCACGGTTGAAAAAAACCCAATTGTCCATAGAAACAGATTTATCAAATGAGACGCCGAAGGAAACAATGATTGACGAGTTCGCACCTCGGCCCGTGCCTTTCTAATTAAGACGACATGCGTGCGCGCACTGCTGCGACTCTTCGCGCTCGTTTAACTTGCTACACTCATCTTGCCCCGTGTCTCTGCTACACGCTTAATTGTTACATTGGCACTAACAATCCACTAAATATCCTCAGCATTCACATCACAAACACCATCAAATAAATTGCTATCAACGTAACAGATAGGCAAACATTTCCGTCTTCCATACTTTTGATGATAAAGTGAGTTTCTCCTGCCATAGCAGTAGAGAACTTTCATCCGAACAATACCGATCGTTAATTTATAACACACGTATAAATTTCAATCATAGAAATGTATTTTAACAATGTCGTAACGATAAAAGCGCGCTGTAAACGGGCGCCTCTTATTTCTGTCTTCAGTACATGCTCATTAAAGCGAGTCGTGTGCGTCTCAGCGTTCTTTTGCTCTCGCTCGCTTTTCCGCTAACTTTTGGGTGGTAGGATGATGGACGACGTCGGTGGTCATATATCATTTCGGTAATATATCGCGAGTGCGCCGAGTGTCGCCATTAACGCATGCGCGCAATTGCCCGTGCTCGAGCGCATGCACCATCGTGGCTGCTATAAGAAGCGTCTCACAAATCGACGCGCGCGACCACAGCTAAACGCGCATAAATCTTATTAATGCTATTCTTATTTTCGTCCACTCTCTAGATCTTGTAAAATCATTAGAACTCGCAGAACGACCCTACTTCGAATCGCCTTTGTTAATATATCCCAGCTTTATATGGAGACATAAAATTTTCCTACGAAGGAACGTCCCAATCAAAATTATATTGTAAATCATAATACTTGTACACAATGATGAAGAACGGCTTGGGTGGTCGACAGTTATATCCCATCAGTTATGAATGTTCTTGTAGTTCGCGGGTCAAAAGCCGCATACCGTTTGCGCAAGCCCGATGGCGAATTGTCAAGCGATCTCGCGCACCGCTGCGCCTCTGGCATTGTCGACAAAAAGTGAGAGGCCGATAGACGAAGCCGCGTTTCAGCTTACAACTAAAGATTTGTTGTTTCCGTTCTCGCCGCCTCAATGACTACCATTTTATGTCGATTAGGAGATAGTGTTTCACGCGCCCGCTACTCGCTACCGACACCAGTTTTTGTGACACTCCTTTCTGCTTACAACGAGTTTATTATCGTTGATCAGTTGCTGTCGGTTGTTTTTTGTGATATCTACTTCAACGTTGCGTTGTTCTACTTTTAGTTTCTTTTTATTTCGTGCTAAATACGATGTCGGTATCAACCTTTACCAGATACAGCCCCTCTTCAAATTAGTAATTACAACAGGAAACCGCAGTAGCATAAGAGAACGAAACCGGAGCTATTATGTCGACTAACCGCAAGCGATTTTACTCAGTGAATAAAAACATACACCAATACAAAAATGTCTACCCATTCATCTTTCTCCAACAGAGACATTAAAGAATGTCTCCGTTAAGGAGGGGAAGGGGACGACAGCCTAGTATCAAAGTCGTATGAAATAATTCACGCTGAACCTTTATTTTTCCTTGTGCTACCACAAAGGAGTATTCGAATTTGAGCTCTATCGTTGTTTGGTATTAGGATTTTTTGTAGTTTTTATTGTAAATATTTATTATTGCTGACAATGTTTCTGCGGTGGGGAGGGTACCTAAATATAGGCGGGCAACCCTCTTAACTAGGGACTACGTTTATTGAGGGACACACTGCACTGATGCGCCATTTGTGAAATATGAACAGGATTTTCCTGTGAAGGCCATGTTCAGTTATGAAGTTACTATACAACTTACTGAAGTTAGTATTGATGTACGAGTACCTAAGATTACAGTCACATATTTGTAATTTTCGTGGTATGCCGAGGTTAAGTACTAATTACATGCGATAATTTGCGATACGATAACACCAGCTCTTAATGAGCGAAAGTAGATTTGTGTCGGTCTCAGAGAGCGATAAATTCAGTCCAGCCGAGTAATTGACGAATAATTGCGTGAAAATATACGGTTTAATACAACAATGGAACGAGGAAGTCGATAATATAGAAATGTATATTGTTATAACTTTGTTTTGCGCAAACAAGCGTTTTGACGTAAAATTAGCTCAGCGCGGTTTCTTTGTGCTCGGTCATTTGTGTAAGAAAGCCCTATAATTACGTCTTTCTTTGAGGCACTTGAAGGTACTGTAAATATTTTAATGATTCTGTAAAGGCACTTCCAATACCGATAATTGACCTACAAATATATTATTTCTAGAAGAAGGGTGAAATATGTTGTGTAATCAAAACAATACAAAGTTGGTTTGTGGAAAATCAGCTGAATTCCATGAAAAATATGTTTTGGGTACCGGTACCTACCTAACTGTACCTAATAGTTATTGTAGTTTTATTGTATTTATTGGGGGCAAAGCACAGTCACAAACTTAAAACAGTATAAATCTTACTTGACAATAATAACAAAAAAAAAACAAAATAATTATCATTATCTACAGTACCTACTACTTCTACAAAAAGAAGAAGTGAAGGATTGAGAGTTTACAAAGATACGTTTTACTTACTATTGCTTATTAACTAACATACATTATTTTGATAATTGTAGCCTTGTTATTGAACCTTTGGTAAGATAAAATGAATAGGTAAGGAATAAGGGGTATTTCCATTAAATGAGTGATATGTCTCAAAAGACGAAAAAACGGAGCGCGTTTCCTAGCGTTAGTTTTGCGTCTCTGTGAGAGTGGGAAAGTAGAAAAAGAGTTTGTTTTTGTGCAGTATGCATGCACTACAGTCTTATCATTAATAAAAAGAAAAGGGCCTAAAATGTATCCATGTGGAATTCTAGTTTTAACAACTATAGGGTCATATTCGTAACAATTAAAAAAGTAAATTGGGTTATAGAAAATAAATAAAATCAAACCATCTAAGCAAATTACCACGATACCTACTGAAAGTCGCTTTTCTAAAAACAGTGTATCATTCACCTTGTCAAAAGCCTTATCAAAGTCTTTTTGTACCGCGTATACTTGAGTTCATTGATCCATTCTTTCAAAAAGCTATTTTGTTGCTATAACATTTGTTGGTTGATTGTGTTTATAGAGTTTTATGTGTGGTACCTACATATCCACCATAAAACATATATCATCGTTCTCTTGCAAAATACTTACTATAACCAGGAATACTAATGCATCTTTGTTGTGGTTGTCAGACGCATGTTCCCGACGGTGCGAGTATCATTCGCGGGCTGCCGCGCGGAAGCGCGCTACGCCGTGCTGCTGGACGTGGTACCGGTGGATGGCAAGCGCTACCGCTACGCCTACCACCGCTCCTCTTGGCTGGTGGCCGGCAAGGCAGACCCACCCGCGCCGGCGCGCCTCTACCCGCACCCCGACTCTCCCTTCTCTGGTGACCAGCTGCGCAAGCAAGTCGTCTCCTTCGAGAAGGTCAAGCTCACCAACAATGAGATGGACAAGAACGGACAGGTTAGTTTAATCATACTACTGTGGCTGCACCGGCCAATAGACATGGTTAATTTAAAGCGAGACAAACAGATTCTGAAACATTTTTTGTTTTGCGTCACAGCTGGTCCTGAACTCAATGCACAAATACCAACCGCGCATTCACCTGGTGTTACGACGAGAAGGAGCCATCAACGCGCCCATCACAGACTTAGAACAAGAAGAATTCAAGACGTTCATTTTCCCCGAGTGCGTGTTCACAGCCGTCACCGCGTATCAGAATCAACTCGTAAGTACCGTGACAGATTTGGCACACCTTCTTTACTATTGATGTCCATTTGCCACGTACGCATTTTATTTGGCATCGGGAGTCCTGTTCTTAATTCTATCATTTGATTTCTAAAATAGATCACAGAGACAAACGTTTGAAATTGCATAGCGCCGCTCGGCTGAGTATCGACGAATGCTATTTGAGTCGCACTAATTGCATCTCGCTGAAAGGTATGTCCAGTCTGAACAAAGGGAGGTGACACATAATTTTTTGTGTATCGACGGCCACACGCGGGCGACGGCGACGAAGCCGATGACGGACGGACAGCGCGCCTGACGCGTGCTACTCGGTGACGATTAAAGTTTTCACCCGCGCTAAATATAACGTCCTAGTCGATGCCGAGTCGATCGTATCCAGCGACGTCTCAGCTATTATTGCCCTTCGGGTGCTTTTTCCATGTATAATTTGCTCGCCGAAGATTTCTGAGAACGGCCCGCTAAATTATGTCAACTTTCAAGTTAAACGTTCTCTGAAACTCACGTGCCAATTCCGATCACCAACGGTAAAACATTCGTGAGTCATTGGGCTGTTGTGAAAATAAGCTTCACAAAAGTTTCTCGTGCGCTGTGCTTCGCAATTATTCGGCGTGCGAAATGTCTAATGACAGGTTGGGTGTGACTATGAGAAGTAGTCCGATGATTGAGAAATGTTCAGTAAATAAATTGGACAAGTTGATTTAGTAAGGTGCAGCATGTAGAGCAGTTAACAAGCGGTCGCTGCCCGCTCCGCTCGTGCGCCCGCGGATGTTACGGCCGCCGCCGGCAGCGCATGTGTCGCCACGCGCAATTAATTCTCTGTCACAAGAGCGTTTGGGCGTCTCCAAGTTCCTCGTTTTGTATCATCCCGCGTAGTAAAATAATTAGGACGTTTTGAGGTTCATAAAGGAAGCGTTACTTTATATCGACAACGCGGTACATAAATCTCCATTCCTTCGTTAATTAGTTGTTACGGGCTCGGATTTAGTATTACCATTTGTAGATATTTGGTTACTTAAACAAATTAGTTTCGTGCCTTGTAAGGAGACTTTTAGTAATGCAAAAACACAATGGATGTTATTGGAATGAATTGGATACTTTAACTAACTTTAATAATGGAACTTGTTAAACGCATATATCGAAATAACGACGGCATTATTTTGATAAAATAAATGGAGTATTACAATGCCTTGCAGAAATTACAATGCTTGTGCATATAGAGCTCGAACATAAAATCAAACTTTTTACTACTTACTGTTAAACAGTTCGATTATTGATAGAAACAGGTAGCTATTAGTGTAAAGCATCCAGCATCGCCATTGAGCGCTCCACGGAGGCTCCACCTTCGCAGTCGGATACAACGGCTCCCCTGGGTCGGCGATTATTGATTCTCATTGATTCTAACGCGTTTCTAGATTTACTGCCTGTGCCTAGCGACAGTACCATCCATTACGAATACGATATAGCTAGATATGCAAGATGCCTAGCTAGGCACAACATAAAGAGAAAAGCGATTGCTACTAAATGCTTGTTTACAAAGGTAGATGAAGTATCAGGGCAATGTGATATTGAATAAGACATAAAAAAGGACATTTCATAGCGATCACAGTGACTTTTAAATCGGAGCGTAGATAAACTACTTGACGAGGTAAAAGCTCGTATCAAAGCTTCGATCGCAAGTGACCGGGCGGGCGGCGCGCGCGCACCTCGATTTGGCTGACGTCACAACTCTGACAGCTAAAACATTTGTCGAACAGCGGAGATAGTGTCAATGATAACTCAATCCCTTATATAACAATAAGAACACACTTAGCATGTTTGCACCTGCGCGGCGTGCCAACCAAGATCGATAGTGCCCGCATAACTTTGTGTCGTATAAAAAGTGGCCAGCTTAACACTTCATCAAAAAACGAAACACATAATCCTACAACACTAATAAGAGATAAGAAAATGTGAATATTTTAAACACTATCTACTACTATTTTCTGAAAAAAGTGTCACCGAATTTAATGCGCGCGCGACGTTTGTTAAATCGATGGGAATGAAACATCATTATTGGTGCTTTATCATATCGAAACGTTGATATAAGATGAGATAAAGCGTTGTACAAAAAATGTGAGGTGTGTTTTTTGTGTGTGTATCGCGGTGTGAGACTGTGCGTCGCCGGCGCGCGCGCCGCGGGGTGGTTTCCCGGGAAAGCGCCGTGGGCCCGGGCCGAGTCCGACCCGCTTCAATATTTAACATTTTTACACCCACCACACTATTGTCCTTTTGCTCGTTTTCTCTAGAATCCTTTGTCTGAGATTGGACTCGCATCGAGGTGACAATGTTTGTTGGAGTTTACGCATCCTCAATGCACACAATACGTTTTTTTATTAGCCGATGACTTGTGAATTTGTTATGATCGATTGCCTCTAGAGGATATGCGTGAAGTAAAAACTTGCGGATAGCAACCTGTGACGATATTTAGAAGTTTTATAAACATGTTTATTATATTTCACTTTATTGAAAATATTTTGTTTATTCACGCACATTTTTGCTAATCCTTTCTCAGAAAGAGTCCCTTATTCACTGTTATGGACACGTCTTTTGTTAATTGTAAGTTTAACAGATACTGTTATGTTTGTTTATTTATTTGTATCAAAATAACAGAATCTGTTTTCTCTTACTTTCGGGAAATTTTCAGATTCTCTCATTAGGTTATATTTTTCTTATTTTTTATCTTACCATCTTCCACCTGCCGTTACACGGGGTCAGCTTTCTTATTTCTTTCAATCATCGTTACACAAATAAAAACGATTATAATTTTTTCTGATTTCGTAGATACCATCAATCAAAGCAATGGATTTACGTATTCGGAATAGTAAATGCTATTTTTTAGAAGGTCTTGCTTACGTATTAACTTGAAATGAAGTTCGAAGACAAGTAGTTTGTTCCAAACAAGTCTACTACAAATCTTACAAGAACACAACACGTTTGACAAATACAAACCGTACAACCAAATGAACATATTAGAGAAATCGTGTCAGTAGTTGTGTTGGTCATGCTATATCATACTATTACGCGGCTTGAGGAGATAATCACGAAAATAACTGCGCACGCTCTCTCATGTAGATGCAAACACGCTCAATACGCGCTTAATTGAAATTTATATCTCATTTCTCAGTATCAACAATCAATATTCTAAAATCTCCGAAGCTATTCTCACATTGAGCATCCATAAACGAGTTCTACGCGAGTATAATCGAACAATATAATGAAGGAGTAAAGGCAAACACAATTTCAATAACAAAGGGCAACCATGACAAATAAACATATTTCATGGGCCAAAATGGCTGCGGTCAGGTGTCACGAGGTGTCCCTCCCGCGCTCCCTGACACCTCACCCCCTCACGTTTCTTTTTCTTCACCAATAAACGATTCATTCTTTTCAATGCGATCCTTTTATATTTGTTAACTTATTGCTCGTTTGTACAACATCGTTCTGTTGAAATATTTCTTTATTCTGTCGTTAGTTTCCTGAATCAACTAAGTTTTTATCATTCTTCTTGGCTTTTTTCGAAGTTTACGATAAAATCTTTAAAACATATGGATTTGCATATGAAAGCTTTCAAGCTGAGAATACAATTAAATATGCACATTCGAAAATTACTGATATATGCAATGTGCAAGAACTATTTCGCATGAAAATTTCAGTAGTTTGCATATTACCAGTAAAAAAGAAAATTGAAGGAATTCAAATAATTACCATAAAACATCAAAGTCAGTGGATCAGTTCATTATTCAATAATTCAATAAATAACACCGCCCGATAACACGAAAGGCACATAAGTCAAAAATACAAGAAGTCAACGTACTTGCTTAAGAGTGGATTTAAAATAATTTAAGATGAAATTATTTATTGGGTTGGTGTCTCTCTCTCTCTTGTGCTACGGTGCGGGTTGAGTTATACGGTGCTCTCAGTCCCTCCTTCCATCGATCACTGGAGGTGTGACGTCACGCAGAGCCGTCGTGTGCGGCCCGACTGAATTTATTGCGTCTGCGCACCAAGCCACCTCAGAAAAACTAAACATTTGTTTGTATACCGAGTCTTTAATTAAATTTACAAATAACATAGTACGTCAAATTCATAGATCTTAAATTTTGACGCGGAAAAAAATTGGGGCGTATACAGAAATTAGCATCTCGACGCCTCTACGTGGCGTTATAATTAAGTTCAGCTTAGACCTTTAGCTTTATCAATTTATTTGATTTATTGCAAACCTTTTTTAATATTACTCATTTATAGGAAACGTCTTTTTGACATTAAAAACATAATTTCAGTTTGAGCCACGTCAAACTCACTTAGGATAAATCTATATACAACTAATAAATTGATGCTTTAAAAAATTTACGTAGTTTTGAGATGTGGCAGATTGCCTACTCGCTAATATTTCGAGTTTACAGCCGTAACTACGGGCACGAATGTAAAGTAGACCTCATTCTTACAGTGGGTCCTCTAAAAGATCTGATGAGTCGTCTAAACAGAGAAGCAGTAGAAAGAGTGCCAACTTACTAGGCTTCTTAATATATACCTACCAAAATGATATTCACAAAGGTAAACTTTCAATTAAATATATCAAAACCCGAAGGCAGTTGAAATGTGGATGTGCAGAATGTTGTTAAAAGTGGTGACCGAGGTTGCCGACGACCTTTATAACTTGCACACTTTGTCTTTCATATTGTCTATAGGGACAGTGAGCGAAAGTTTGCGACTGATTGACGCACTGGATGAGGACGAAAGCATTTGAACAGATAATTTATATATTGTTTTCATAATAAATCGTGCCTACTTATACAAATATATCGTTTTATTTAAGTGTCTTGAGGATACTTTTATAATACAAGTAGTAAAGGCTTTCATTTCCGTTATAACAAAGAAGTTAATTGAAGATGAAAGTAGGTCTTCACAAAAATTGTCCGCTATAACCGCATCCCTTACAATCCGCAGTGTTTCTTAAATTCACGAAACCGTTATCTGAAAGTCATTGCTTCTTATTGACAAATGTTGTTTACAATCATGTAGGTAGAGGTGCTTACTAAACAAGTTTTGAAAGTGCAATTAATTCGGACGGTTCCGAACACTTTCTGGGAATATTGTCACTTATTGGTCCGTTTATATGTCGATGCCACATGCAGCGTTCATTATTTTGGTGCATTTACTTATTACTGTCAATAAAGCATCGGTTTTCTGGAAAGCGTCGTTACGCTGCGCAGCTGTAGGTCGTACTGGATTCACGAGACTTTTGATAGCAGAACAATTTGAGGAACCCTCATTAAACATGGAGCATGTTCGTTCGTGCGTGGAGTATTGTTCTTATCTCTGGGACGGATCTGCCAAATACCAGCTTGATGCACTAGAGTCGATTGAAAAGCTGGCCAAGAAACTCATTGGCAATGAGGCACTGGTCAAGTCAAAGCTACAGAGCCTTGAAAACCGTCGCCGAGTTGCCAGCTTGTCGGTTTTTATCGGTTACATTTCGGGGAGTGTGCGATGGAATTGCATGATCTAATTCCGCCCAGCCCGTTCCATCATCAGACAACCAGACGTACGGCGATGCCTCATCGGTACATGGTGGACATTATACACCCATACGCACAAAACGTTTTAGGGACACTTTTATTATGCGTACAGCTAAGGAGTGGAATTTCTTGGCCGAGTCTGTTTTCCGATAGCTACAATCTAGAGGTTTTTAAGTCAAGAGTGAATGGGTTTTTTCGAGGTAAGCGTGCTTCACCGTCGACCACATCATCGCTTACCATCAGGTGAGATAGTGGTCAAGCGCAAGCCTATAGATAATAATAATAAAAAAACAGCTTCACATAAATTGCTGCATTATTCAGAGGTTCATAATTCGAATTAACGGACGAGTAAAATTAAGAGAAACAGCTCTTTTAATGCACTTATGGCTAAGTAGTACTAAAACGTTAAATGCTTTTAAATACCTATGTTTTAGGTAGGCGTATACGAGTATCGGATACTACTCGCAGCACTTAGCTAGCACAATATTAGTAGGAAGTGTTTCTCAGTACATAAATTAATGTAGGTGGTAAGAAGTCTGAAATGTATCTTGTTTATGGGTAACTTTTGCGTAAATTATATTAAAATACAAAGTTTTTACATAAAATACAACCGAATGCCGAATAAAAAGATGTATTCCCGTTGTCCCCGTAATCTGTGTCCCCGTTACGGGGACAACGGAACGTCATAAAATTTCCTTCCCGTTGTCCCCGTTATACACATACATAACGGGGACAACGGGAAGGATATTTTATGACGTTCCGTTGTCCCCTTTATTTTTTTTTCTTTTTTAAACGTTAGTAATTTAGCACAGCAAGCCTAAAACTAAAATGAGAGATATTTTTTATATGTTACTGTAAAAACCCGAACTACGGTCAATCCTAGGATTTAACGGCTATTTACCAAGACTTACTGGTAAATGTCCGGAATGGCTTTCACAGTAACAATATATAATATATTTTAATTTAAAATATACATACAAATTAGAAATGTTTACACACAAAACAACTAGATTTTCTAATCTAAATCAATAAAATTTATATATTATTTTATAGTTCACTTGACCTATTAGTAACTACCCATACAGTAGATACTAATAATGGGAAAAAAGAAATTGAAACCAAAGTATTGGAAAAAAAAAACAATTATATCAACAAAAGTACTAGCAGATTTTTTCCAGAAAATACCAGGTTTTTGCGAGTTAACAAGTTGCATTTGGGACTCTGTAATAAATTCTTCCATGTCAATTGCATTCAGCGTGCGGCGTTTTGGTGCATTCGCGTTATTTTTTTTTTTATGCTTATAATTTGTAAAGGTATAATATTCTCTCTATTATGGCACTCTCACTTATATAATTTTAACGCAACGGGGACAACGGGAAGTATATATTACAATAAATTAACGGGGACAGCGTACGGGGACAACGGGAAGTAATTTTAATTATTTTATTAAATTCCCGTTGTCCCCGTTAACGGGGACACAGATAACGGGGACAACGGGAATACATCAATAAAAACACTACAAAGTGAAAAATTACTTCAATTTCGGAAGTCGGTGTTCCTGACGGTATACACTGACTTCCGAAATTTAAGTTATTTTTCACTTTATAGTGTTTTTATGTGGAAGTCGGATGTATTTTTTGTAAAAACTTTTTTATTTTACCTTTTAGTTGTGGTACATAATAGACCAGTTCTATAGGCAAGGTACCTGTTATGCCCAAAGTGAAGCCAGAATAGATTAACCCAATAACATGAAAATTAAACAAAACCGGTGTATTGAGAGTATACCAGGGTGAACTGCTGTTCACACCTGGATACCCCTTTAGAGCGTACTAGTGTGATGTTATGTTACGAAACGGTGTAAACAATAAACAGACATACGATTGCAGCTATCCCGAGTGATTTGCCGTCATTTATTAAAGAGTTCTGATGTATATTGCCGTAGTTCTTCATCAGATCTTGATGAAATTTAACAAGACAAGACAAGCACCAGCTTTCAAATAAAAAAAGAATCATCAAAATCAGTTCACCCAGTAACAAGTTCTGAGGTAACACACATAAAAAAAAATACAATCGAGTTGATAACCTTCTCCTTTTTGGGGCATTTATTAAATAAAAAGGAGGTGCAGCTAAATCTGCCGGTGGATTGTCTACTAATACATTAATAGTAGATCGCTGAGTCGTCGTTCGTCGCAACACTGCATCAATCAATGAGATATGTAGGCAGAAGGAGCGCGCACGCTAACTTGACATTTATATATTCTCCTCAATGTCCCTGTCGTGTCCCGATAGTCGCTCACGTGTTCCTTTACACCGTACACCGTTTCGTCTTGTTATGAACTGTCATTAAACATTCTAAGCGTGCATTCATTAGCATCCACTTTTAAAATAGTTATTCCTTCAGTCGGTGTATTAAATCGAATCGACGCAGCATTTGAAACAATATCATCCGGCAAAATATATTTTATGCAAATATCTCATCTATTATGTCTTCGTATGTAAATGCTTAAATAAGGCATAAATTCTCCTCAACTCCGCAGCTTCATTTGTAAACGCACGTGCAAGACATCTGTGGACAAGTTTTTACTGTCAAATCGGAGTATGAATCGCGGAATACGAGGCTGGTACTTCCATAAACAATACATCACCACCCCAATAATTAGAGCATCGTTTGCAGAGATGCGCGCGCGGCGGTCGCGACTCGTGTCCGTTGCGATGGCGCGACGCTCGTCTTTCTCTCCTTGACGCCTTTTTGTGAGATTTTTTGTTTCCCGCCCGGGAATAATGTCATTATGGCGCCTTTAATGTTGTCAGTGAACGGGAGCGCGCCGCCGCCGCCCAGGGCGAACGTTTGTTGATACTTAAATTAGGTTGTTTTGACACGCCTCGTTCTTATGTTTGTACTAAATCTAATAAACGTCAGTAGCGAGAAAGCGTCTCATTCATTATTCCGGCGTTCTCTTAGCGATAATATATTTTAAGTAGTTTTGTATAATTGAATACTGTTGTATTGTGGTCGAAATGCGTGTCTGCCAGTGGGAGTAGACTGGGTGTCGTTTACGTAAACGGAATTCAAAAACAAACATGAGGAATGGAAACAATTACGGGCGGTGGGACATGTGGCATACATAATGTATAATCCGTCAATATTGTCAGCTACTACTCGCATTGTGGCGGAGTCATTACGTGCTGCGCAGGCGCGCGAGAGTGTCGCCATTGTAGTCAATGGCGCTGCCAGGTGGGTGTGCAAGTATAAGTAGGTACGCGACATGCCGGTGACCCTAGCACTGCCGCGCCCCCATAGCTGCCTTACCTTAATGCACTCTACGAATATATTAGAACACCTAGCATAATATGTATGGCTAAATCCGCAAACACCCGTCTTCCTTAACATAGTGACTTATATTAACTATACTAATATTATAAAGCTGAAGAGTTTGTTTGTTTGTTTGAACGCGCTAATCTCAGGAACTGCTGATTGGAGTTGAAAAATCTTTTTGTGTTGGATAGTCCATTTAACGAGGAAGGTTATAGGCTATATAACATCACGCTACGACCAATAGGAGCGTAGCATAAATGAAAAATGTTGCAAAAACGGTTTTTTTTTTTCCTTTTTAAGAGCTTCCGTTGCGTGCGCTGCGTAAACGGTTTAAGTTGCGCAAATATCATGTACCATGGAATTGTTCCTCTTTTTATATATTTGCGAAGGAGTTTTATCAACATCTACTATACTAATATTATAAAGCTGAAGTGTTGGTTTGTTTGTAGGGTAGGTAGGTAGATAACCAGTTGACGTAAGCAAAGCCGCGGGGGTCAGCTAGTAACTTATAAGACAAACATACGACTATATAGAAAAGTTAAGTGCGTCCATCTTTATCTTTAAAACTCAAATTCATGCTAATCTAATTCCAGCCAAGACTCATTCTTCAAAGAAACTGACAACACACTCATTCATATCTCGAGGATGAATGTATATTTGAATGGCGTAGTGGCGTACGATGCTTACCTTCTGAGCAAGGATCCGATTTCCACGACGGGACAAAATATTTGAATGGAATTTACATATTTGTGTCCACTTGGGCTTTTGGTGCATGTATTTTAAGAGGCACTGAATTTAGAATAATAAAAGGAACATAAATAAAGAATTAACCTTTGTAAGAAGTTTGTAAGTGAATTAACATCTTCTATATGCAACAAACAAATTCATTCAACGATCAGATGAAGGCGTGATACTCAATAGATGGCGACTAAACGTATATTTTTAGAGAAGATAATGTTAAATGGGCCACGAGTGGTAACAAATGTTCTTTGTCTAGTTTCCCTGTAACTATTTTCGAAATCATTAGTCTTCGAGTGACACGCTGCTCGTGAAATTACTCACCGCAACACAGAACACTTGACACAAGGTGGTCAATATTTTGTGCTGTTTATGATTTTCCTTTGATCAGGAACAATGAGACTGAGATATTTGTCAGAGCATTTCATAGATTAACAGAATTAACGCAACTCTGATGGACCACTTCAAAAGGTACATAAATATCTTCAACGAAAATTAAGAAGTTAATTGTCGGTGCTGTGGAATGTCCGACTGTGATAAAGAAAACGATTTATGTTTAATATGTAAACTATAAGTCAGAATTTTAATTCAATTCCAGATTTGACATTAGCTACTGTCATTTTGTGAAATAATGATACCACATATAATAGTGTAGTGATGAACACAAAAATCGATAAACAATCAGTGTGTGTGCCATCAGTGTGCCAATTAAAGACTAAATTATTGATTTTTATTTAAATAAATACATAATAATTATTTATTAATTAGTAATCGCTGCTCTATTTTATAAAAAGTTAATATTTTTGTTTTTATAATAAAAACAAAACTTATACTACAAGAGCCTCGATAGTTTTCAGTATTGGCAACCCGTGCGCGCACGTGCAGCTATCGCCATTTTGTTTATCGAATTGATATGGGCGCAGGTAAAGGGGCATGTAGCTCAAAATAATAAAACTTTCAAATTGACAGACGTGAGAAATTTATTTCAGGAAGGCATTAAAAAAATTACGGCTACCGAATGGTCTAAATGCGTATCCCATGTTGTCAAAGAAGAGGAAAACATGAGTAGGCTAGATATGTTAATTGACAATATCACAGACACATTTATAATAAATATTACAGAAAGTGACAGCGATGACGGCGACAATATATAAAATAAATTATTACCATAATACATCTATCTGTTTTATTTGTCATGTTCCTTCATGATCACATTTTTTTATTTATTTCACACACAATTATAAAAGAAAAGTCTCAGATCGTTAATTAATCGTCAAAACTAAATTATCATTTTAGAAATATTTAATTTCCTGATATACTTAGTTTATGAGAGTAAAATTATAAACGAGAAGAATCGATCCGGAAATATTCCATTTCCATATCGAATAATTTTGCAACGTCACTATTTAGTACTTGTCATAACGTTGCAACACTGAAATTGTCAAATCTGGAATCGAATTAAAATTCCGAGTTATAATCACGATTTACTGACGCTGGGACTATTGTTATCACACATTTTTGTTTTGAAGATATGGTTTTCAAAGGAAATAATGATTGATAGAAGTCTCATAAACACTCATAAAAAGTTTGACTTCATCCTAGTGGTTGACCAAACAATACTATTCTGAATGTGACAGCGTTTTCGTCAATTTAACACTTGCGTTAGATTTTCCTCTCATTTCCTCGAGTTCGTTGTGCTAAAACCCGAGTAGAGCGAGTGTGAACATGTGAGAACAATGTGCAATTAGGTGTCGCGTGGGCGGGTGGGCAGAGTGACAGGTATGTGGCCCGGGGGGCCATGTGGGAGGGAGGGGGGCCATGTTCCCGCGACTCAATCGCCAGGTAATTACCGTCACCGACTGGACATGCTGAAAGATTGACACCACCGCGACTACTCTCGATGACTTGTTTATTACTCGCCATTAAAAAGTAATACATTTTTCTCACCTCGAACATCATAAAACTGCCAAGAATATGCTAAAATTAGTATCGATATTGGTTTAATCCGCTCGGATATTAGGCGAGCAGGCGCTATTTAATGGTAACAGGTTTCCGTGGAAGGTTTTATCGTAAATATTATTCACAAATTGTGTGGAGACGCAGCAGGGGCGCGCCACTCAGCGAGGGGGCGATTTTTCATCGACGCTGCCTCTGCTCTGCCAAACACATTTTTAACACCTCGCCCCAAGCTTAAATCAAACATTTGCTTTCTGCTTCTTTAGCGTCAATCACAGCTATAAAAGCTCACTTGTGTAACCCAACCCAAAAACCCCATCATACATAGTGTCTAACATTTTCACAAAAACGATATTGGGACAGAAATTCAATACTATTGAACTTCCTCATTGGTTTCCAAATATGCCGATTTAGAAATACGAGGACATTACCAGCTTCTGTGGCAACAATACTGGCTTAAATGCTACTATCAGACTTACATTACGTGGTACATTTAAAATGTACACAGTATTGTAGTGCCTGTTAGTCATCTAAAGTGATAAACTGATGTGGAATGTCGTCAATAAGTTAACCTTATTAGTTGGTGTGTGCTGAACGCCGCGGGTGGTGGTGCTACGGGCCCGTTCACACTGAGATATGGACAACCTTTACTGACCCATTACAATATAAACGGCTGCATAATGAAATTAGCTCGCTTGGTCTGAACAGCTCCTTATGATAATCGTCGACCCTTCTCTTGCCATGCACGTATAATTGAAACCACTCCTATCACACAATTACGTAACATAACAACCTTAATTGATTACATTATTTGTATGAACATGATTCTATAAATATTTGATCGTAGCTCCTTCAGTCGGAAGAAATCATAGTGTCTCTTTTGTTTCAGATCACGAAATTGAAAATCGACAGTAATCCATTCGCTAAGGGATTCCGTGACTCTTCACGTCTCACCGAGTTCGAGAGGTAACTATCATCATAACGTCTGTTGTTAGATAACGTTTGTGGCTAGTAACTAAATAAGTTTGAGAAGATATTTTCTCATACTGAACATTTGTAGAGAAAGAAACTGTTATTTTGTAATGACGATGGTAAATAAGATGAATAGCAATAAGTATGCAAGTGTGACAGCTAATTATTACTATTCATGAGTGTTCATTACGTGTCATTGCTCGCGACACAATTCTCTAATCGTAATGCATTGGATACGCTCTCAGAAACAAACATAACTGTCAGATGCTGATTGATATCTCCACGAGAGCAATTATGTCTCTATATTTATTGCTTCTTAGTCAATCCAATGTATTTAATTGCGGGTGAGCCGACACCAAGTTTCCACCCGTGTAATTTATAATCTAACATTTTCTTTCACCACATTCGCTTGGCATATCTTATTGCTCGCTTTCGCATTTCTAATGCCGTATTGCTCTATGTTCTCTTGATTATTGGGTGTTTTATTTTGTTTTGTTTGTCTGTTGAGATACTATATCACGGGGGAGCACGAAAGAACATCAGTCTTCCCCGACGACGCGCGTTACAGCGCCGCCAGTCATAGGTAGATACGATCATACAATCATATTACATATCTGCTTCGATTTATTCGAAAACGTTCACGGGTCTAACGTGTGGCTCCGTACCTTTTCAGGGAAACCATGGAGTCGATGTTGGCGGAGCAGCACTTCCTGCGCTCACCACTGCGGCCCTTCGACCTGGACCAGCACAATAATAATCTGACGCTGGAGGAGAAGGCGATCCTGGCGGCGCGCTCGCAGCTGTTCCTGCGCGCCGCGTACCCGCTGTACGGCGTGCCGGCGGCCGCGCTGTGGGGGCAGTGGGCATGCCTGGCGCCGCAGCTCCTGGCGCAGCAGCATCTTGCGGCGTCGGGCTCGGGCCTGCAGCTACCGCGGCCAGTGTACCCAGGCGCGCTGGGCACCGGAGCGGGCCCGCAGCCGCTGGCGCAGCACCGCTTTTCGCCGTACCCGCCGCGCCGCGCGTCGCCTGGCTCCTCGCCGGACTCGCTGCGCGACGCCAGCCCTCACCCGTCGCCGCTGCACCCGCCGCACGCCCCGCACACTCCGCATACCCCGCACCCGCCCCACAGTCCCACTTAGTGATAAAACGCCGAATAAAAACCTCCCCGAGATCTCCCTGTAATAATATGCGATATTGTATGAGAGTCTTTATAAGGAATGTTTTCTGAGAGAACACAATAGGAAATTCTGAAGTGCGTCGGTGTTTTACTGCGAAACGAAATGGCGTCGTGAACTTCGATAATTTTATGCGCCGAGAAGTGAATAAACTGAGTGCGAGTGCGTGGAGAACATTTAGAAGTACGTCGGGGATCGTGATCCGCTGTACACCGCGCGCTTCAGTAACCTGTCGTTGCTCAGACTGTGAAAAAGTTGTATTATATTGTAATATATTATTTAACTGTACTTTAAATCTGTAATTATTGTTATATGTTCCTAATAGTTTTGTCTCGTAGTGATGGTTTCTGCTGAATTAATGTTATAGCAAATTAGAGTTAATTGCATCAAAACAATCATTTGATTGCTGTGTACATTTTGTTTGATATCTTTCAGACTATTTGGAAACAACAAATAATATAGAGGGGTGAGAACATTAAGGAATGATCCGTTGTCGGAAACATTGATGGCTCAATAGTAGTGACATTCGACACTGTTTTTGGCTGATTTCATCTTGTTTAGGTAAACTGTGCAATACAACAGAAAAAAATGTTTTAGTGAAACTTAGAAGTTTAGTAAGATAGATGTATTGATAATTAAATAGTAGAAATTATATTGCTGTCTATGTTTACAATTAATTCCTACATCCAACTACAAACGGATGCATAGATGTACCTACACGGTTACTTTGTAGTTAAATTATAGTTATTATAAATAATATATTGCTAAAGAAAAAATTAAATGTTTGTTAACATATACCTGAACTGTTTCATTTACCTCAAGAACTGCTCTATCGTCAAAAAATTATGTCATGAAGAAACATTCACATTGGAGTAAGGTAAGGGCAGTTTTCTTATTAGAAAAGCTGGTGGAACAAGGAAAGTACAGAGAGGACGCAGCGGAAAAAAATCGGCCAAGTGCGAGTCGGACTCGCGCACGAAGGGTTCTGTGCCATTATCGCAAAAATCGGCAAAAAAATCACGTTTTTTGTACGAGCGCTCCACTTAAATATTTATTTTATTTTGTTGAAATACTTTATCTGTGGACATTTCAACTGTCTAGCTATCACGGGACATGAGATACAGCCTGGTGACACACACACACAGACGGACAGTGGAGACTTAGAAATAGGGTCCCGTTTTTACCCCTTGGGTACGGAACAATAAAAAGGTCAGGAAAATTCACTTTTAACATAATACAATAAATATCATTTTATAGTCTTTGACTAAGATATAATCCAAAACCAGATTCATTAAAATAATAATTAGGTCAGTGATGAACTGAAGAGTTCGTTTGTTTGAACGCGCTAATCTCAGGAACTACTGGTTAGAATTGAAAATTATTTTTGTGTTGGATAGTCCATTTATCGAGAAAGGTTATAGGCTATATAACATCACGCTTCGACAAATAGGAGAGGAGCATTATTGAAAAATGTTGCGAAAGCAAAAATATTTCTTTTTTAGAGCTTCCGTTGCGTGCGCTGCGTAAACGGTTTAAGTTACGCAACAATCATGTATGTAGGGTAAGTAGCCTAGGGAAGGTAGGGTAGATGGGTGGTAGGTAGCCAGTTGACGGGAGGGCAGCCGCGTGGGACAGCTAGTGTAGAATATATTAGTACCTGTCAGAAAAAATATACGTATTAATAAAAATTATCACCAAATTATAAAAAAAAAACTGAATAATATTGGACAGGCGGACACGTGAATGACAACAATAGGGAGATCCGTTTGGACCTTTGGTCACGGAACCCTAAAAATGTGACGACTACGCCAGACGTAGCAGTGCTACGAAAATGTTTCACGAGTAAATTGGTCATGTGACCAAATATTATTAAACATCTGAAAAACATTGAGCGCCTTGATGGTACAGTGGTTTCAAGCGCTGCTGTAGAACATGAGGTCGTGGGTTCGATACCTGAGTCGAGCAAAAGTGTTCCTGGGTTATTCCATCTGGAGTTTGTCATTAGCAGTCCGGAGTCTGGGTTTGTGCCTGGTTGATTACAATAGACTAGCCCCGTATTAGTAGCGTTTTGTAGCTAACTGGCGACCAACCACGGCTTCACCCGTCACAAATTATACACAAAAACGTACCTCGTTTCTCTCTCATTCTATTGGTGAAAACCGCAAAAACCAATCCATTCAGTAGTTTTTAGGGTTCCGTACCTAAAGGGTAAAACGGGACCCTATTACTAAGACTCCGTGATCCATCTGTCTGTCTGTCTGTCTGTCTGTCACCAGGCTGTATCTCATGAACCGTGATAGCTAGACAGTTGAAGCTATAACAACAAATACTTTAAACAGAATAAAATAAATATTTAAGTGGGGCTCCCATACAACAAACGTGATTTTTTTGCGATAATGGTACGGAACCCTTCGTGCGCGAGTCCGACTCGCACTTGGCCGGTTTTTTAAGTTAATCGGACTTAATTTTATAATATCACTAGCTTCTGCCAGCGGTTTCGCCTGCGTGTATTATACACATATAAACCTTCCTCTTGAATCACTCTATCTATTAAAAAAAAAACCGCATCAAAATCCGTTGCGTAGTTTTAAAGATTACCTACACTAAGCATACATAGGGACATACAGCGGAAAGCGACTTTGTTTTATACTATGTAAGGATAAGGGGGATGTAGTGATGACGTATTGTTAGTGATAAGTTACCTACACCTGATTTATTCATACTTACATGGGACTTGGACTTGGAGAGCAGTGGTGGCCCAGTGGTAACGGTCTCTTACGTATCGTAGGTCGTGGGTTCGAACCCAGGCAGGCGCTTTACTTTGTGTAAATCATTTCATTACCACTGCTCTGAAAACGGTGTAAGAAAACCGGCATGTCCTAGAACGAAAAATTCAAAGACATGTGACATCCACCAACCCGCACTGGGCCCGCGTGGTGGACTAAAGCCCATCCCCTCTCTCACAGAGAGGGGACTTAGTCCCAGCTGTGGGCACATTAAAAGTCTGGTGATGATGATTATGATGAAATGGGACTTAAGGGCCTACATACGCTTTAGTGCCGTAAAACGGTAACTTTCTAAAGCATACTCCTCAGTAGCAGCTGGGTTAAAAGGTTTGCAAAAAATATATATTTATTATTGATTCATGTACATAATTTTGAACACAAGGTTTTTTCGTGTAACTAATAGTTTTGCTTTAAAAAAATAATTAACAACACGATATTTTTTCGCAACTTTTGGAAACTCCTCCAAAATTACTTGGATGTTTAAAAATAATTTTATACAGAAAAATTGATGGCTGGAATTTCTTTTTACCTAACATAGCATATGTAAATCAAATAATATTTTTCCAACAAAACTGTTCAAACGGAGATTCAATTTTGATATTTTGGCATCGAGCAGGCGCACGGCCAGTACTGCGTTACATTGGGGCGTATATATCACCTTAAGCTTAACTGGCAAAATGTTGGTGTATCTCTGCCCAACCCTTCGAGGAATACTGACGTCATGTTACGTTATCTGAAAACACATAATAGGCCCAGTTTTTGATCCGTAGATAACAAAACCAAAGGTTAAAAATATGCTAACCAATGGTTTTACATTTCGATAGAATGGCGTATTTTGATCAATTGTTTGCCTCACAAATGGTCAAATAAATTGGAGAACAAAAAAAAAAGAAGAAATAAATAATTATATTTGACCATCAGGCGCGGATCCAGGATTTTGCTCAGGGGGGCAACATTTCTCACTGGCGGGGGGTTATTGAAAAAAAAAAGGTTAAAGCTATGTGTGTAATTTGGAGTTATAGACTCAGTAAGATCGAGGTCCGGAGGGGGGGGGGCATTGCCTCCGTTGCCAACCCTTTATATCCGCGCCTGCTAACAATTGATGAATAAATGCGTTATACTCAAATTTGAAACCATTGGTTTGCATATATAAGCATTGTTTTAGTTAACTATGAATCAAACAACTGGACCATAGTGTTCGTCAATCAAAGGGGCATGATACTGAGAGAGACTACTTTGGAGACTAAAGATTTCACTTGGATGATTTCCAACAATAGAGATCATAAATAAACTTAGGCAGGATACTGCTTCATAATTTGCAAGAAAATTCGTCATTTGCGTTTCATACAGCGAAAACTTACGTATATAACATGAATTTCATGAGTACCATTTCAATTAATTCGCATGCAGTAATGAACATAAGGCGAATTGGTCAAACTATCTTCTTTCTTACTAGTAATCAAAGTCTATATTTGTATCAATAACTTCAATAACAAAATCGTATCGTCCCTTATATGAACGATACGGAACGTAGTTCACAGCAAACAGTATGTAATTTACTAGAGGGCCGTTAGATGGCGCTGGGCGTCGCATTTACTACGTAACGTTATGGAGAAGCTCGGCTCAAAGCTTTCACACGACCGATACAAAACGAGCTTTTGTTTGGCGTTGTTTTAGAAATTTTCTTTATTTTAATATATTGGTGATGATAGTTATACCTGCCGTAGGTACATAGCTATATTAATATTTTCAGTCATTAGTTTGTTAAAACTAACCAAGTCGAATTTTCCTATGAACAATAAAATACAATACAAAGCTCTCACGAGCACGACCGATGCGAAACGAGCTTTTTAATTTCTTGTTTTATTTTGCCATTTTCTTTTATTGTAAGATATCTATACTAATATTATAAAGCTGAAGAGTTTGTTTGTTTGTTTGTTTGAACGCGCTAATCTCAGGAACTACTGGTTGGAATTGAAAAATTCTTTTTGTGTTGGATAGTCCATTTATCGAGGAAGGTTATAGGCCATAAAACATCACGCTACAACCAAAAGGAGCGGCGCATAAATGAAAAATGTTACAAACACGGGAAAAAATATTCCTTTTTGAGAGCTTCCGTTGGGTGCGCAGCGTAAACGGTTTTTTTTTAAGTTACGTAAATATCATGTATGTTGGAATTGTTACACTTTAAAAGTTTAAAAACCGGCCAAGTGCGAATCGGACTCGCGCACGAAGGGTTCCGTACCATTATAGCAAAAAACGGCATAAAAATCACGTTTTTTGTATGGGAGCCCCCCTTAAATATTTATTTTATTCTGGTTTTAGTATTTGTTGTTGTAGCAGCAACAGAAATACATCATCTGTGAAAATTTTAACTCTCTAACTATCACGGTTCTTGAGATACAGCCTGGTGACAGACAGACAGACAGACGGACCGCGGAGTCTTAGTAATAGGGTCCCGTTTTTACGTCCCTTTGGGTACGGAACCCTAAAAAAAAATCCGCGACAGCATATGTCTATCTTTTATACATTATCTTTGGTGGGTTTAGGTAGAGTAGCTAGCGTAGGTAGTGGTAGGTACATAGCCAGTTGACGGGAGCGAAGCCGCGGGGGTCAGCTAATTGTAAGATATTGCTGATCAGACTACCGTTGTCAATAAGGAAATTCATATTTAATCACAATGTTGTTAGTTATAATAACGAACCAAGAACCAACAAGACGAGGTTTCGCTAAAACATTTCACTACAGTATTGCCAGATTTTCCGTTTAAATCATCAGCACACGTTTGTCTCTTTTGTACGGAAGTGTGACAGATTGCGAAATTGTAACAAATTAGAGCGCCGGCGGGCAATTATGCAAAGCGGCTATAAAGTTATCTTTAGGAAAACAACGGCGTCACCCCACGCCAACTATTCAATTAAAATGAACCAGTGTCGAGCGAGGCATTCGAGTCACATAGAGGAAGGGTCGACTACATCGAATTAGTCGCGCGCGTGGCTACATTACTGGGACAAATTTCACGTCCCTGGGGTCCATCTCGGCCCGCAGGGTCGGGGATGCAACGCTAATCTAATCGGGATTGTTGCTAATAAATGTTGTAGCCAGTGACACAGCCACCAAGAATTTATTGCTTGTAAAAGTGTTTCCAATCGCAGATATTGTTCGGATGACGCTCCTATTCTGATAAGCAACGATTGAATTTAACGTTTGACTGAATATTTCATTTGGTTTTATTGCCGGTTGTTGTTAATTAAATATAGTGATGGGGGTAGTTTTTGCGGGGGATTGCGAAGGATCTGATGAACTTGTTAGATTACATATTAACGATACGCTGGTGTTTATCGTGAATTAACTCATCAGACCTTTTTCACGATCTTGTCCAGTGCCGTAAATAGCCTTTTCTGCGCCCTGTGCGATTGTAGGTACCCTAGAGCAATGCTAAATGCTATGTATAGGCCTACTTTATTTCAGTCAGGGTGATAAAATAAAGCACATGTAACTTGGTGTTCGTGGAACAAATAACTTATATTTTTTGGAAGAACAATCTATTTAAAAAACAAACTGATATTATTTAATTTCACATTCATTCATAAACTTTTTTTGCCTTTTCGAAAACGTTATCTACAGTCGCGCGAATATTCTGAATCTGCCTTGTTAATCCTTGGTTAATTCAGAGGCTACTGGTATGTAGGTACGTATGTATTGGAATCGAGCACTAGGGGCGCAGCGACAACATATCAGAAGCAAACCGAAAAAATTATAGTCCTGGTCTGGCCATTCTTGCGCCCCCAGAGTCTACACCCTGTGCCTGGGCACCGGTGGCCCCGCCCTATTTACATCACTGATCTTGTCTATTTCCATGTCTTTTTCATACTATTGAAATCCAAAATGCCGGCTGGCCACCTAGGAACTACGTCTATCAAATTGAAACATAAATAGACGTATGTAAGTACAGACAAAGCCTTATTCAGTGTGGCTTATCGGCAGGCTGGCTGAGCCGAGCAGCGAGGCAGGAGCTTGTAATGCGGTGTTATTGGCCACTCGACTCATAATCCCCTTTTAACTGCGGCTCCGAGCAGCGCCGACGTGCCCCGAATGTTTATGAGCGGGTTCTTCTGCTCGAGAACATTCGCACTCCTTAGCTCTGATGTCGACGACACCGCGGTACGTGGTGAGGTGACGGCGCCCAATTACGCGAGAATTCTTTGGGTTATCGAAGTTTAGATCTTAGTTTTCAGTTTAGCTGTTTTTAATGGTATGTATCTCCTCCTATCTGTCATCGGAAGTGAGTGACACACTCTGAATAGGAAACACATTATTTTATGGTTTTGGTAAAAATTTTCTTCAACTTATAATTTGGTCTTACGCACGAAACGAAGTACCATAGGACCTACTTAATTTTCTTTTTCCTTCAGTCTCTTTTGAACAAAAAGAAAATTACTTACAAAACGAGAACCAACACTTTGTTTTAGGGATGTTTCTTGGGTAGACAAATGATAATTGTATTTAGTCCGTCAGTGAGATTATCAAATAATATTGGGCATGTATTTTTTGCTTTACCAAATCAATAAAAACTGATAAAGATAAAGCGCATCAAATTTGAGGAGTGGAGGCTTGTGACGTCACTTTGTCAGTATAAAGTGTACTAACGGCGTGATGTCACACGTTTTTCAACGCATTATATCGTCGTCACTTTAAATTTACGTGTCAAAAGAAACAATACGTGTCCAATATTTTTTATTAATCTACCTGATAGACAAAAATGCGCTCCTTGCGAAGTATGTGTGGTGTAACTTTAAATGATAGATTGAGGAATGAGGTAATAACACAACGTTGTGGTTTAAAAGAAGATGTAGTGACTAAAATTGACAAGAGTATGTTAAGATGGTTTGGCCATGTTGAGAGGATGAATGAAAGGCGACTGACGAAAGGTATTTACAAGGCAGAAGTGAATGAAATCGCCGGGAGGGGACGCCCTAGAAAGACATACATAGACCTTATAGGTGATGTTCATCAGAAAGGCCAGGTGCGCAGTACTCATAACCGGCGTGTGTGTATGACTAGATGTATGAATGTGAGTGAAGCACAAGAAGTATGTAAGGATCGTAGCAGTTGGCGTTCTGTAGTTTCTGCCTACCCCCATGGAAAAAAGGCGTGCGTTTATGTATGTATGTATGATAGACAAAAAACAAATTTTCAGTCATCCCCATTTTAGTTGAGATTAACTATAATTACCAATACTTAATTACATCATAAAACAAAGTGTTGTTTCTCGTCTTGTATTTCTACAGGAGTCATATTAAAACTGCAATGAGAATGGAAACAATTTGATGTACCAGGCCTACGCCGTGCAAGGTAGAAACACAAGTTCTCTCGCAATCAAACCGGAACAGAACTTTACGATTTGAAGAGACACTTGAGCAAGACATACCTTCTGTTCCCAACACTCAGCTGTAAAGAACAATGTTCTATATCATTTACATAAAGCTTGATTTAATACATAGGTAGGGTACCGGGAGACAGGGCGGAGCACGGCAGCCGGCGCTAATGCCCTACCGTGCCCACACATCTCCACATTTCAGTAAAACTGCAAACGTAACGGGGTAATAAATTCACGTTTATTACCTAAAATATATGTACTCTTACCTTGGCAGTCGCTACCGGAACAAATCGTGGGTCCGCCGTTTATGCGGTAAACGCGAAACGTGCGTTATGAAATATTAACGTAAACGCGCGCGTTTGCTGAAACAATGCATGTAGAATAGGCATTCAGGCCTCATCGCTAAGGTGGGCACATTATCAGAACGGTGCGCTAATGGAATTGAGCGTTTTTATTTATTGCTGCGAATATTCATTGGACCGTGGCGTTTATGTGTATCGCGGCATAACTCACGTTTTATGATTATTTCATGAACGTTTTAATGTTGAACGTCTGCTCTACAGCTGAAATAATTGAAAAACCTCTCATAATTTATGTTATAGAATAGCGTAAAATTTCGGTTGTGATGACAACTCGTCACGCTAGCTATCTCGTCGATATCTTTAATAGATGTCCGTGTGTCACTAGCGGGGTGCCAACTGAAAATCAGCGCTTGGTGTCTGACGCCCAGCAAATGCTGAGTTGGTAGCCCTTTCGGTATGGGCACGCCCGGCGCAATTATTCTTAAACCTTGCTTGTACTTTTTTTTACTGTTCTTCTCTGTTACTTTGTGATTTTTGCTGTCGTGTTGTGTCTATGTCGAATAAATGTTTTCTATTCTATTCTATATATTTCATAAATACGTCACTTTTTACATGTAGTCAGTTTCCCAACTCGTCTTAAGCCGTATTTCGTCTCTTTCCCAACTCGTCCGACGCTTATGTACAATTAAGCAGAAAATATGTAAATAAAATATTTAGGAAGATTCGGGGACTCCCTTCAAGGACAGGTTCAAGCGCTCAACCATGGCTTCCAGGAGAGATCGGATCTGAGGCCCAGTAGCCCGTGCGTCAGACACGTATCTCTTAGCTACAGTGCTGCCGCCTGCATAGCAGAACGTTTACGTGGAGAATGAACAATGTTGCTGAGAGTACCGACTCCTGAAGGACCCCGGCGTTAATATCCAGTTGATCTGACCTCGCATTTCATCGGGGACCTACTCCATTTATAATTTTGTTTGCTACTGTACATTGAACATACGCGTCCGTCTAGTTGGGAAAAAGACAAAATACCTCTTGAGAGGAGTTGAGAAACTGACTACATGTCCAAAGTGACTTATTAGTGAAAGAGACCTATTAGAGATAGCGACGAGATAGCTAGTGTGACAAGTCGTCATCACAACCAAAATTTCATTATCACTTACATGCACCGAGCATCTTGAAATCCTATACCCAGTGAGACTCGAGGCAAGCAAAAAGAACACAAACTATAAAAGTAATATTAATTTTATTGACGTAACCTACTGTTTCCAGAGCAATCTAATTGTTACCCTATCCACACAAGAGTACCCACTTAAAAATAATGCAGTTCGCAGCGCTCGCAGCGCATATTGCAACTCGATAAAGTTATTCCCGTTCAATAACGCAAATGATCTGACTTTTCCCGTTTTTCCTCTACGAATGGCTACTCCCTCCCTCTTCCCCCACTCCGGCGCCACCCCGGCCTCCCCTTGCGGTGCAAAGTTGAGGGCATTAGCGTGTTATCGGCGGCAGCGGCGTGAAGAAGGCGCCCACCTGAACTGGCACCACACCACCCCTGACGACACCTACAAATTACGGTCGAAGCAAATTTCGACGAACACATTGCTGGCTGCAAACAAGCGGGCATCTAAAGCGAACAAAGAAATCACGCATTGTAGGTAAAACTTCGCATTATCCACTGCGTCCCTAATAGGTGTAACAGATACTATCTATAAGCGTTGAGATGTGGGGATAGGTGGGAAGCGTGAACGTGTTTTGCAAACCAGCCGAGGAAATAAGGTGTCCCCAATTTTACTTTGTCGACCGCCACTGATAGCAGATAATGTAGTGTTACGAGGGAACTTTGTAAATGGAACCTTTTTCGTTATGTTTTATTCCACGAATGTTATGGTAATTTCGCCGACAGACCTTTGAGAGCAAAACATTTTTTTCAAATTGTTTCTGGAATGTAGATAATTTACTAGTCGTTTGTTTTGTTTATCCGTAGAATCACACTTTACTGAAAAACAGTTTTCCTACAAATAAATGCCGTGGTCCTTAATAGGAACCTGATTTATTGTGTTGTATTGAAACGTTCACATCGAGTATTTCGCACGCCTATCGTAATGCATTTCTAATCAAATCAATGCGGTCACAGACATATACAAGTATCAAGTTTACGGGGCAGAGGTCCCGCGGGCCCTGATACCATTGACAGGTTATTGATACAAATAGTCCTCCCTCCCCGCCCCGCGCACCCCGCACTACCCCTTGCACCCCGCACCCCCGACAACACCAATAAAACCTGATTGATATTGTGTAAGTGCGCCCGGAAAATGTGGGAACTCGATTGATGTTACAGCCAAATTCGATTGGAGGAAAATTGAAAAGAACCACGGAAACAGAGAAACTTTTGTTCTATGTGAAGGTGTTAAAGTCGAAAATTGATTGGGTAAGGGAAGGTTTAATGTCTTTTCAGCATCGGAACGTGTGTATTGATAGTAGTCGGAGGCGTGAATAGTGTTGTCTAATGGTGGAGCTACACGTACTACTTAGGAGTACAGGTAGGTTACATGCGTATTCGTAACGTAGTAGTACGTACCTGCCTCTTTGTAATTATTGGCTTCGATAATTTGATTCATTATATGTTTACATGTTTGAGCTACTTACTACACAATACCTTTTATTTAAATAGATCAGAAGTAGTCAAGTAGAACTATTTAAGGCGACTCGTACAATGGATAGGTTAGGTTACGGCCAAAATGCGCTGCACACTCTTTCCTGAAAAATTCACGTGTTAATTTTGGTAGGTTAACTGCACGGAACAAACAATCTTTCAATAACAATTTTTCTTTCAATTATATCCTTTGAATTTCTAGGTTCTCAGTACGTACTACGTAGATTTATACATACTGTAACTATGCATTTAGCGATATATTTCAGTATGTACCCAGTAAAATTAAAGAAATTGAAATCTTAAGGGCCTACCACCGCTTTAGTGCCGTAAAACGGTAACTTTCTAAAGCAAACTCCTTAGTAACGCTAGGTTAAAAGGTATAAAAGATGTAAAACATATAAAAGATATAAAATATATAAAAGATATAAAAGATATAAAAGATATAAAAGATATAAAAGATATAAAAGATATAAAAGATATAAAAGATATAAAAGATATAAAATATATAAAAGATATATAAGATATAAAAGATATAAAAGATATAAAAGATATAAAAGATATAAAAGATATAAAAGATATAAAAGATATAAAAGATATAAAAGATATAAAACATATAAAAGATATATATTTATTATTGTTTTATGTAAATTATTTGTGAAACATGGTTTTTTCGTATAACACATAGATTTACTTTAAAAAAATAATTAACAACACAATACTTTTTCGCTACTTTTGGAATATTTTGCAAACCAAACTGTCCAAAAGGAGTTGCAATATTGATATTCCGGTTCCGAGCGGGCGCACGGCCAGTACTGCGTTACCATTGGGAAATATATACGCTTTAAGCCAGGCACCTAATCTGCCTATTGTTGTGATAGCTAATAACGTTGTTAAAACGTATAAGAATAGCATGAAAATTTGCACTTAAACTGAATTTGCAAATCCCGGCCACTGTCTAACCTGAGCTTAATATTTGAGCACTGGACGGGACAGTGACGTCCGCGTGGGCGTTATCGACATCGATACTCGATAAAATATCCAAAATGGTAGCAAAGAGACATGGCCCAGACATGCGAATAGTACCTACGGCTTAGTATACAGCCTGATTATTTATTTCTCGTTTTCTTTTTTTCTTCATTTTTGAAAAACGTGGTCCCAGACTAGGAATTTCGTCCTGTATCGTGGGTACGTGGATATTTATCACTATTATTTCTGCAGACATTATGTATCAATCAAAGACACGATGAATGAAAATCCCTATTTTTAAAAAGGAAAAAAAAAGATACTTTCTCTACATTTTGTCGAGTTATCCAAACAAAAATGTTCTGAACTGCCGATTATTATAATATTTTTTTTCATGTTATGTTTGTATTAATGCAGAACTAGAGGACGCCTCTCGGTTTCACCCGCGTAGTTCCCGTTCCCGTGGGAATACAGGGATAAAAAGTAGCCTATGTCACCATGTGTGGATAGAGTTGCTTCCCAACGGTGAAAGAATTTTTGAAATCGGTCCAGTAGTTTTGGAGCCTATTCGGTACAAACAAACAAAAAAATCTTTCCTCTTTATAATATTGGTATTGGTATAGATGAGATTTAATCTCATAAAAATGATAAACAAACTCTGCTGTTCCTTACATTTTGTAAAATTCCCTCTGTCAAATATTTATGATGGTGAAAAAAAACCGGCTGTATATCTCTTGACGGAACAGTGGCGACCTCAAGCGGAGTAGGCGGTAATTAACAGCTGATAGGCGTTACAACTAAGACAGGTTGACATGTACTATTTTACACCGGTCATTATCGACAAGGCTATCTCTTGTACTTGTACGCTACTTATTGTAGAACAGGTATTTACTGAGTTTTGACAGTTATGTGTAACTGTGTAAGTGTGTCGAGGTTTCTACATAATATAGTGCTAGAATTTTTGAAATATCTTGCTTACCTATCTCGATGAATCTCTGCCTAGTCTTTATCCCAACTATGTTAGGGTCGGCTTCCAGTCTAACCCGATTCAGCTGAGTACCAGTGTTTTACTTGAAGCGACTGCCTATCTGACCTCCACAACCCTGTAACTGGGTAACACGGTACCCCTTGGCTAGACTGGTGTCAGATCTCAAGCTTTTGACTACTAGTAACGACTGTCAAATATCTTCAAATGACAGCCGGGACCAACAGCTTAACATGCTATCCGAGGCACGGAGGAAGCTCGGTATGTTGAAATGGTCACCCATCCACGCACCGACCTCGTCAAGCGTTGCTTAACCTTGATGATCGACCCGTGCGGCTGTAATTATTTAGCCACGAGCTCCTTCTCGATGAATAAGTTGAAAATAAAATCAATAGAATCTTACACATAAGACATACTACATAGATTTATTTTATATATCTATCTATCGACGGTTGTACCCAAACATAACAATATCTATAAACTAATTAAATAAAAGAAATCATAAATCAAAAATTGATAAAAATCCAACACAATAATTAATCACAATATTATTCTCTGCCTCAAAATTAGTCACAGTCACTTCGACAATAAAAAAAAACACAAAAACAGTAGCCACAAATTCCATAAATCATCTAACGGCTATTGAAAGGCGAACAATAATTGAGAGACAAGTTACAATTTTGCTTAGTAAGACCTCGGAGGCCGACCGGCCAGCCAAATGGAATATATTCTCCGATCAGTCCCATTTTTACGGCACACTCGAGGGTTAACGGGTGTGAATGGCCACCCCATTGTGGGAAAATATCTATTAAATATTTATGAATTTTATATTGAGCTCTGAATATTATTCGTATCGGCAAAATGTAATGTGTATAGTAATGTGCTGTGGGAGAGTTTTTATAGCTCATAACTGCTGAGCAAACATTGATACTTAAGATCGTAACGTTAAAAAATGTAGTACATAAGGTTATGGCAGCTTTCAAAGAAATGTGTATTTTTGCTCCAAATATTAATGTTCATATTATTGCTTCCTCTAGCTCATACATTGAGGCAAAGGCTCAGCTGGCTGCCAAAAAGTTGGGGATCCTTGCAAAGGTGAGAAATTACTTCACGCTGCCTTGTATCAAGTGCAAGTTCGATCATGCATGGTGTACTGTTCTCATCTCTGGGACGGATCTGCCAAATACCAGCTTGATGCACTGGATCTAAAGGTGGGCCAGGAGGCTCATCGGCGATGAAACACTGGTCAAAACAAAGCTCCAGAGCCTTGAACATCGTCTCCGAGTTGCCAGCTTGTCGGTTTTTTATCGGTTACACTTCGGCGAGTGTGCGACGGAATTGCGTGATCTGATTCCACCAAGCCCGTTTCATCATCGGACTACCAAACGTACGACGATGCGGCATCGGTACATGGTGGACATCCCACCCATACGCACAAAACGTTTTGGGAACACTTTTATTGTGCGTACAACGGAGTGGGATTCCCTGCCGGAGTCTGCGTTTCCCGATAGCTACAATCTAGGAGTCTTTAAGTCAAGAGTGAATAGTTTTTTTCTAGGCAAGCGTGATTCACCGTCGACCACATCATCGCTTACCATCAGGTGAGATAGTGGTCAAGCGCGAGCCTATAGTGTATAAACTCCTAACCATCAGGAAATGGAATGGAAAAACATAATTGTCCCTACGCAGCTACTATAACATCAATTAAACTTTTGATTTTAAATCTAACAGTAGTTCATTAAAACCATCAATAAAAAGTCATTGATCCAATAACGAAACCACCAATAATTGCCAAACATAACAATAAAATCATCAAACTAGAACTACCGATAGAAATTTGCCGAAATCCCCTGTCGCAGGCAATCACAGAACTCAATGAGAATGGAGAAGGGCCGCATTACAAGCGTAGAATAAATCAATTACAGGCACCCGCCGCGACAATTACACTTGTAAAGTTGTTTCGTGGTGATTTGCACACCCGCACACACCCTCACACACCCACACACGCACCCCTGACCCCTGACGTTTCGGTAATAAGAGTATCAGTGTCGCTGTCTGTTTCAAACTACACTCACAAGCTTATGATACCCCAATCAGGCGACCCTCTGATTTGAGAGAATGATACCTTGACTTCCCCAAACGATATCAAACTTTACGTGGTGACAGTAGAGTGCGTTTTTACCCAAGTTGTTATCGAAGGAAGAGTTTTCACAAATAAAGCAACGGATTCTGCTGTACAGCAATTTTATTATTATGAAATGAGTGAGTGTAGAGGCGTAAAATTAAGTTGTTGGCGTTGGTCTGAGGGAACCTTTACATTGCAAAATGTTTCCGCCGAGATGTTACAGCCGGGTAAATGATAATATATACAGCTGTTGTTGTGTCATTAGGTAGGATCAAGTTATCAAGTATTTAGAACCATGTCTAATCATATAATTGAAAACTGCAATAAGTTTTATGGGGGAATATTTTGTTCGACTCTGACAATTTATGGAAAGCTGATTGTTTCATGTATGTGTGTTGTCGCAGAGATATGATCCTGGGAATGAAGCTGTAAATCCTTTTTTATTATTTAGTAATACACTTTTGTAGTTTATATATTGAATAGGTTACCTAACGTTGAACATTTCAGCTGTTTTTAGCAGAGGTCCGTCTGCTGAAAATCCCTGAAAGGTTCGTTGTAAATTATTATAATTACCATTACGCGTATATCTTACCTGCCTAGATATAGTTACCAAGACTAAATAATAGCAAAAAAAATATCAAATTGACTTTAATATTAGGTAGTAGAGTACATAAAAATAGGTGTATAAAATAATCTGCTTTCCTGCTTTGCTAAATTTCCAGTCCATATTTTTTTTTTTTTTGTACCCTATAGGCTCGCGCTTGACCACTATCTCACCTGGTGGTAAGCGATGATGTGGTCGACAGTGAATCACGCTTACCTAGAAAAAACATATTCACTCTTGACTTAAAGACCCCTAGATTGTAGCTGTCGGGAAACACAGACTCCGGCAGGGAATTCCACGCCTGCTGTACGCATAATAAAAGTATTCTCAAAACGTTTAGTGCGTATGGGTGGGTTGTCCACCATGTACCGATGGCGCATCGCCGTACGTCTGGTAGTCAGATGATGAATTTATTTCGGAACCAGTCTATATGCAATTTAAAATATTAGATACATTACAAAAAAAAAATACAATTGTAAAAGTCATCATCATCTCTCATCTGCCTAGCCTTTTCCCAACTATGTTGGGGTCGGCTTCCAGTCTAACCGGATTTAGCTGAGTACCAGTGTTTTACATGGAGCGACTGCCTATCTGACCTCCACAACCCAGTAACTGGGTAACACGGTACCCCTTGGCTAGACTGGTGTCAGATCTCAAGCTTCTGACTACTCGTAACGACTGTCAAAGATCTTCAAATTACAGCCGGGAACAACGGACGTGCTTTCCGAGGCACGGCGAAAACTCGGTCCGACCTCGTCGAGCGTTGCTTAACCTTGAAGATCGACCCGTGCGGCTGTTATTATTTAGCCACGAGCTCCTCTCGAGTATTGGATAAATATTAATTGAATAAAATAGATATATGTTGTGCCACTATATTTCTCTTTTTAGGGTTCCGTACCCAAAGGGTAAAAACGGGACCGACCCCAACATAATTAGGAAAAGGCTAGGCTAATTGATTGAATATTTATCCAATACTGGAGGAGGAAATAGGCAAGAACCTTACTTCGAATTATGACTTTTTACTAAGGAATTTCAGTCGGAGCTCTCTGCCCAAAATTCCTCTTAAACCCAACATTATTGCCAACGGTGTAGCTACAACAGCATAACTTGTGCAGCTTGTTTAGCAGATTATTTTAGCTTAGCTCAGCTGTACTGCAAGTTAGCAGTCACCACATTTGCCAAACTGCTACGTAACTAGTTTGTTAGCGGAGCTTGCCTGTAGCAGCTAACGTTTTTCAGTTAATCGGTTTTAAGCTTCAGGTGGACGATTTTGCTGAGGATTTGGTACTTTGTCTGAGGTACAAATATTACTGTGATCAAATTGGGGATGAAGATAACATATTTAAAAATCAAAATCAAATAGTTTATTTCCAATAAACCAAAGTTTTTTTTGTTTTGTTTGTTTGAGTTTCATGTTATTGGGTTAATCTATTCTGTCGTCACTTTGGGCATTATTGGTACCTAGCCTATATAACTGGTCCATTATATACCACAACTAAAAAGTGAAAAATAAAATAAAAAAGCCAGATAACATTAACCCAATAACATGCAACTCAAAAAAAACCGGTGGAATAAGAGTATACCAAGGTGAACTGTTTGCACCTGCGTACCCCTTTAGAGCGTACTAATCTGATGTTTTGTTATGAAATGGTGTAAACAATAAACAGAAATGCGATTACAGCTATCCCGAGTGATTTGCCGTCATTTATTGAAGAGTTATGATGTATATCTCCGAAGTTCTTCATCAGATCTTGATGAAAATTAAATGGACCACATGACAAGCACCAGCTTTCAAATAAAAAAAGAATCATCAAAATCGGTTCACCCAGTAACAAGTTCTGAGTTAACACATAAAAAAAAATACAGCCGAAATGAAAACCTCCTCCTTTTTGGGAAGTCGGTTAAAAAACAAGATGACTCTAGTTGCAAATTCGCAAGCGTCAATATGTCTCAATGGAGAAGAATTGGCAAGAAACTCCACGGACACTCTTTTCCATCAGTTTTCATTACAAATTTTTTGGTTACATCATTCTTGTTAAAAAAATACATATATGTGAGGACAATGTAAAAATACGTGCACGTAAAAGCTTCAAGAGTAACAACGAATTTAAAAAAAGTACATTAAAATTTGTTCTTTCAGTAGGAGACCTAAGCAATGAACAAGCAAGTTCCTTTCGCAGTTGCTCTGTCAAGTATCTGTAGGTATTTTATTTATTTTGCAGGATTTGTGGTATTAAATTAAAATTTTTATCCTGATTTTCTATTTTCATGCGTCATCACTCATTTTTCTTCTTCCATTAATATCGCTCCCTTTATTTCTTCTTCTATTTGTTGTCATCTCAACTTCTTCCTTGCACTTTCATGAGTGTCAACTAAACTCTTTATTAATTTTTAACCGACTTCCCAAAAAGTAGGAGGTTCTATGTTCGACATTATGTTAGTTTTTTTTTTATTTTTTTGTTTATGTTTACCGATATCTGCGTCAATTGTGGACCAATTTTGAAAATTCTTTTTTTGTTTGAAAAAGTATGTTTCGAAATTGGTCCCATTTTAATTTGAAAGAAAGAAAGAAAGAAAGAAGAAGAATAGGTGAAGATCTGATTAAGAACTTCGGAGATATACAACAGAACTCTTCAATAAATAACGGCAAATCCTAGGATTGCTGCAATCGCATGTCTGTTTATTGTTTATACCATTTCATAACATAACATCACGCCAGTACGCTCTTAAGGGGTACGCAAATCTGTCATTTCACCAGTTATGTTCAAGTTTCATGAAATCTATTCTGGCGTGTCCATAACGCAAAAAATTGGTACCTACGAAAGACACCGACTTCAAAAAATAAAGTTATTTTTCACTTTGTAACTAGTTTTGTATATGGAAGTCGGTAGTATTTTTTTGCAAAAAAGTTTTTTTGACCTGTGTTTTTATTCCGAGTTTTTTAACGTACTCACTCGTGATTACGGTAAACGATCCCATAAGTCAAAATGAATATAAAAAAGAGGTTTCTCCTTACCGTCACCAGATGGCGCTTATCCAGGTTCAATGCAAATTGACGTTTATGTTACCGTGATTAAGGCTTAGCACGCACTGCGATTTTTATACGCGCGAATTTTTTTCCGCGCATCTGTGGCCTATGGAATTGTATGAAGCTGCACGCACTGCGGAAAAAAAACCCGCTCAAATAGTACTAAAAAATTCGCGCGGTAAATAATTCGCGCGAATAAAAATCGCAGTGCGTGCTATGCCTAAGCGTGAGTGAAAACTCGCACTATGGCCTCTGGAAAAATATTGTTCACAACAATTTGGTACCCGAATGAATACCAACGCATCTAACGTCTAGATGTAGATAGGTAGGTATCTAGAATAAGTAATTCTAGCCTTAGTTGCACACATAATGTTGCTAAATTAACGAGACCATAAAAGCTTGAACGAAGTGCCCTTTAAATGGGAACTATTGTTTGCATCCTATCATATTCCCTTCCCCTTGTGTTTCACCGATCACTGCTCGCGTACCTACATGCAATGAACATCTGCAGAAGGCGAACGCAAATACGTGATAAAGTTATATGAAATGTCAGTGTTGTTAGAGGTACCTACTCATAAAAAAGTTAATTCATAAAATCAAAAAACCCGACTGCTTAAAAAGCGAACAAAAAAGACGTCCGCTTTTTAAGCAGTCGGGTTTTTTGATTTTTTGAATTAACTTTTTTATTCACAACATTTAAGTTTTTTTTTAATTAGGTACATTTAAACATGTAAGTGTTATATATTTTTGAAATCACCTCTTAAAACCCTTTATTTTGATACCCCACACGATAGGTTTGGAAGAAAAAAAAAACCCCCCCCTACAAAATGGCGCACAAAATTCGCCATTTTTTTCTTTTCCAATTTTTATGTAGCCTATGACACTCGCAGGGTTAAGACGAATCGATTGACGTAAGAATCATCGAAATCGGCCAACGCGTTTGGTCTCTAGAACGCCACATAGGAACAAACATACATACATACATACATAGACTGATAAACACATTACCCTCCTTCGGCAGTCGGGTAAAAAGATGACATTCTGTCTTTATTCTTTAGTTGCAAATTGGTTATTTATTATTTATTTTACTTGTACACCAAGATAAAAACAAAACTTAGAGGAAACCTTGCATTCCGCGATCTGTATTATAAAGAAGTAATAGAAAACCGGTCAAGTGCGGGTCGGAGTTCGCACATTTAGGGTTTCGTACCAAATCGCAAAATCAAATTGGTTTTATAGAATAGAATAGAATAGAATACTTTTTATTATGTACACCATATAAGTTACAGAAAGTATAGATGATGAAAAAATTACACTGGGTGACAAAATGGGCGGCCTTATCGCTAAAAGCGATCTTTTCAAGGCAACCTTTGGATGGATTTTAAAAATGAAAGGAAAGACAGTACTGTAGGTAGTCTATTGGTGTACTATTTATATATAAAATAAATACATATATATAAAAATATATACAGTTATAAGTATGGAACAAAAACACAGAAATCAAGAAAACAACTACTAAAGAAAGAGGTAGTGATTCTTTACCATAGTTTTAAAAATGGGCAGAGATTGAGCACGCCTTATTGACACAGGCAAAGCATTCCACAATCGCACCGCTTGAACCGTAAAAGAAAAAATAAGGGAATTCCAAACAAAAAATCTGATTTATCAATATATTGGTAATTTTTGGTAAAATTTACGTAATTATAAACATTATGACCAAATTGCAAGTTCATATGTCTATGGGAAGTTAAAAATTCTTCAGAACAAAATTTTATAAAAACAGCTGACTTTGGTGGCTTCTCATTCCTCTGTCTTCCGATATTTATTAAAACAAAATATACAGTGTTTATCTACTTAAAGAGTTCTAAATAACGATGCCCCACTCGATGGGGTAGGTCAACAATGTTTTTACGCCCGCCTTTTACTGTATGGGAGCCTCTTAAAAACACTTAAAAATGAATTTTGACAATTTTTATGGCTTTGCGTCAATAAGATGCTTATACTGAGAATATTTGAAGATAGTATCTGCAACCGTTTGACTGTAAATAAAACCTGTGTGACAGAGAGACAGACAGACTGACGGCCAGACAGACAGACACATGAGTGACAGCAATAGGGCTCCGTTTTCTCCCTTCGGTTACGGAACCCTAAAAAGGTGTATAATGAGTTATTAATATATAGAAGAAGAAGACGACTCAGCGTAATTCCAAATAAATAATATATAGATATATATTATACTAGAGGAAGCCTCGCGGTTTCACCCGCGTAGTTCCCGTTCCCGTGGGAATACAGGGATAAAAAGTAGCCTATGTCACCCGGGGATAGAGTAGCTTGTGAAAGAATTTTTGAAATCGGTCCAGTAGTTTTGGAGCCTATTCGGTACAAACAAACAAAAAAATCTTTCCTCTTTATAATATTGGTATAGATGAATAATGAATATAGGATAAGGGCAAAGAATATAATGATGATAACTTTTAAAATTAATCTATACTTATATTATAAAGCTGAAGAGTTTGTTTATTTGTTTGAACGCGCTGATCTCAGGAACTACTAGTTGTAATTGAAAAATATTATTGTGTTGGATAGCCCATTTATTGAGGAAGGTTATAAGCTATATAACACCATGCTACGACGACTACTACTACGAACATGCTAGGAGCGGAGCATTCATGATCAATGTAGCAAAAACGGGCAAAATTATTCCTTTTTAAGAGTTTCCGTTGCGTGCGCTGCGTAAACGGTTTAAGTTACGCAAATATCATGTATAATGGAATTGTTCCTCTTTAAAAGTTCAAAAAAAAAGGCCTCGACGGCATATGTCTATGTTTTAAGATTGATCCACTATAACCTTTTTTATGGTAATCAAATTTGTTCATTTGCGAAGGAGTTTTATCAACATCGTTACTAATATTATGAAGCTGAAGAGTTTGTTTGTTTGTAGGGTAGGTAGATAGATAGCCAGTTGACGGGAGCGAAGCCGCGGGGGTCAGCTAGTTACTAAATATGACTCTTTTTGTAAAGCCCACTATCTCATACCCACCTTCTAGAAATGAATTATAATTTCTAGAATAAAACAAAAAAAAAACTTTTTACAAAAAATACAACCGACTTCCAAATAAAAAAACAAAACAGTGAAAAATAACTTCATTTTCGGCAGTCGGTGTTCTTGTTTTATTTTCTTCGTTTTTTGACACCGACTTCCGAAATTGAAGTTATTTTTCACTTTTTTGTTTTATTATTTGGAAGTCGGTTGTATTTTTTATAATTTTTATTCTTTATTTTCACTTTTTAGTTGTGCTACATAATTTATATAGGCTAGGTACTAATAATGCCCAAAGTGAAACCAGAATGGATTTACCCAATAACATGAAACTTAAACAAAACCGATCGAATAAGGGTATACCAAGGTGAACTGTTTACACCTGCGTACCCCTTTAGAGCGTACTAGTGTGATGTTAAGTCATGAAATGGTGTAAACAATAAACATAAATGCGATTGCAGCTATCCCGAGTGATTTGCCGTAATTTATTGAAGAGTTCTGATGTGAACCTCCGAATTTCTTTATCAGATCTTGATGAAAATTAAATGGGAACACATGACAAACACCAGCTTTCAAATAAAAAAAGAATCATCAAAATCGGTTCACCCAGTAACAAGTTCTGAGGACACTAACACACATAAAAAAAAAAAAAAAAAATACAGTCGAATTGAGAACCTCCTCCTTTTTTTGAAGTCGGTTAAAACCTAAGCTGCACTAAACTCCACTGAACTAACATTCGTGATCGACGATGCAGCGCGGCAGCCATAAAACCCGATGCCACAGGAATGTGAGCAGAGTTGGGCGACGCGTGTTTGAATAATAACACCTCTCGTTTTATGGCCCACCATGTCGCCGGTTCGCAGGTTTGCAACATAAAACTTACTAACAAAATATTAGTTAACAAGGACAAGAAAGTTTTCGATAAAAGAATCAAGATTTAGGAGCCAGCGAAGTAGTTATTGGAGCCCGTAGGCATGCTTTGGAGAGTTGATGTGTCTTTCGAAAGTACTAGGCTGGCAGAAGCAGTAAAAGCTCGTCGCAAACGTAAACTCCGTACTCATTGGTAAGGTTTAGTGTAAGTGGTGCCCCCTAGCCAAGTTACAAACGTTTCGTATCGAAGTTCTTTCTACATTCGTTAACGCCTTCTATTTGTATGGTCTGAGGTTACACTAGTCGAAAATTCTTCCATACAAACGTAGTCTGGCGATTACTCCACTGTTTGACGGTGTACGTTCAAAATAAAAAATGATATCAATTTGTCTCATCATTATCTAGCCCTGTATGGAAACGGAAAAGTAAAAAAATACAAAGTTTTGAAAGTTATGAGTGTCGAAAGTTCCATATTTCAACATTAATTTTAACGCATGTTTGGGCGGAAATAAATACCATAAGAAGAAGGAAAATTGCAAAACGGCCTCCATACAGGAATAGATTAGTAATTCAACAATGTATATTTATTTTGAAAATATACATTTAGTAGTTTTTTCATGATATCTAGACTCCCAAAGGTCTGTTCATAAAATTTTGCCCACTCGTTTTCATCCTAAATCATCATCCATTTCGCTACAAATTTGCAAAAGTGCTAATTCGTACGAAACTAGCTTCTTACTGCTCATCACAGCATCAGTCTCTTTCACACGTGTTGTCGGATGAGACAGCATGCATTTTAACCCCGGGCACAAAATAGTTTGTGCCGTTGACTAGGGGAGCCTTAACGTTCAGATGTGTCATTCCCATACATTGATTCGTTTTCTACTAGCGTTATCAATTGTAGATTGTCAACTTGGCTACAGGTAGACAATCTACAATCAGACAGGCAGACTTTACCCACGCTTTCGAGTTTTTTTTTCAGGAAACCTGAGACTACCTAGAATCTAGACAATAAGACCATTGCGTGTTTCTCAATTTTCATCTTTTGTGTCTAATCTAACCAGAAAGAATATGGAAACTGCCAAGTATCTATCTGCTATTAACGATAAGATTTGCAATTGACATATTTATTAGGGGTTAAAGTATGAAATTGTCGATTTGTACTGAAAAAATGAAATTAGTTTTTTTTACTTATTTATTTAATCAAAATAATTACCATTATTATCTATACATATTGCTGCCATCTAATAGGAAGGTCATTTATGCCTTTGCGATAGAACTCTGGTGATCTAGATTCGACAAACTGTGTGAAAGCATTTTGTACTGCATCCTGAGAAGAAAACTTTTTATCACGTAGAAAATTGCCCAAATCACGAAAAAAATGGTATTCCGTTGGAGCAAGGTCTGGCGAATACGGAAGGTGACGAATGGTTTCTAATTGCAGTTCCTGTAGAGTTGAAACGGTTTCTCGTGCTGTATGAAGTCTCGCGTTATCATGGAGCAATAATGGTGAAGATCGATTCAAGAGTCGGGGCTGTTTCACTACTAGTTTTGCTATCATTGTTCGGAGTTCGGCACAGTAGACATCTGCCGTTATTGCTTGACCAGATCGGAAAAAGTTATAGTGAATAACACCATGCTGAGACCACCAAACTGTTACCATTTCCTTTTTATTAGTAAGCTTTGCTTTAGGACACTGTTGCGGCGTTTGACTTGGGGTCAGCCATTGCATTTTTTGCTCACGGTTATCGTAAATAATCCACTTTTCATCACATGTCACAATTCGATCCAATATGCCTTAATTTCTGTATCGATTCAACAAGGCAACACAAGTTTCAACACGCGTTTCTTTCTGCAGATCAGTGAAATCATGAGGCAGCCATTTTTCATATATTTTTATTTTATTGATTTGACGCAAATGAGTCAATATTGTTGGTAAGGTAACGTAAAACCATGCCGCTAATTCCTGGGTAGTTTGGCTCGGATCGGCTTCCACCATCTCTTTCAATTCATTGTTATTCACCTGTGTGGGCGGTCTTCCACGTGGTTCGTTCTTCAAATCAAAGTTTCCATCACGAAAGCGTTTAAAACAAAATCGCATGGTGCGTTCATTAGCAGTCCCCTCTCCAAACACAACATTGATATTGCGAGCTGTTTCTGCCGCGTTAGTTCCGCGTCGGAACTCGTATTCAAGAATCACTCGAATTTTCGAAGTGTCCATCTTTCTTTCCTAAGCTGAATAAAAAAAACAACTGAAAGTCGATAACGAATGTTGCACATTTTTTTTAATAAGTACTTCTTCTTCTTTCTTTTCGTGTGAGGTGTGGCCACCTCTGGTGTCAGAGTTAATTAAGCAGCCTCTGGGAAACCCCACAGACCTCTGATTTGGCTATTTCAGACTTACATTATAACTATATAAGTCCAGGTTTCCTCACGATGTTTTCCTTAACCGTTGCCTGTGATGTCCAAGATAAACTTAGAAAGTACATATGAATTTGAAAAAGTCACATTGGTACTTGCCCGGATTCGAACCTACGACCTCAAGCACAACAGGCGAGGTCTTAGCCACTGGGCCAAGACGACACTTTACTTTTCAATAAGTACTTCATAGGTACCATGTGAAAGAAGTTACACTCAAAACTCTCAAACCATGAAGGTTCTATGTCAATTCGAAGTACCTATTACCATAAAACGGCAATTTCATACTTTAACCCCTATTATTTTAAAGTAATATTTGACTAACTTAATTAAATTGAACACATAAACGTACGGATTACCGGTTTTCTACATAACTTCCATTATCTAGTCATCGAAGAATCCATAATAATTAAGACCTCATACCGGAGACACCTTAGTTTATTATTTATTCGCACAAAAACATTATCTTATATTGACATCTATAGTACCTGTTATAATGGTGTCTTTACATCAAGCTGATCACCTTTAAAAATATGAATAATCTTCCTTTCTGTGTCAAGTCTCCTTAAGGTGATATATACGCCCCAATGTAACGCAGTACTGGCCGTGCGCCCGCTCGATGCCAAAATATCAAAATTGAATCTCCTTTTGAACAGTTTTGTTTGCAAAATATTATTTTATTTACATATGCTGTATTAGGTATGAAGTAATTCCAGCCATCAATTTTTCTGTATAAAAATATTTTTAAACATCCAAGTCGTTTTGGAGGAGTTTCCAAAAGTTGCGAAAAAATATCGTGTAGTTAATTATTTTTTTAAAGCAAAACTATTAGTTACACGAAAAAACCTTGCGTTCAAAATTATGTACATGAATCAATAACATTTTTTTTTTTTTTTCAAACCTTTTAAACCTAGCTGTTACTGAGGAGTATGCTTTAGAAAGTTACCGTTTTACGGCACTAAAGGGTATGTAGGCCCTTAATTGATTTTAGATATCGACTTACCTAGTCCTTGGAAACCCTTGACTGGCTGCCTAACATTAGTCTTGGAGGTTCGTGTATTTATTCATTTAAGTATTTATCAGTCAGTATTTCACTGTAACTTCTCATACAACCGAATACAATCAATCATTATATTTTTCACTAGCGGACACCTCGCGGTTTCACCCGCGTAGTTCCCGTTCCCGTAGGAATACAGGGATGAAAAGTAGCCTATGTCACCCGGGGATAGTGTAGCTTCCCAACGGTGAAAGAATTTTTGAAATCTTTCCAGTAGTTTTTAAGTTTATTCGTTACATACAAAAATACAAATCTTTCCTCTTTATAATATTACTAGCTGACCCCCGGGGCTTCTCTCCCGTCAACTGGCTACCTACCTACTTACCCTGCTTACCCTACCTACCCTGCCTACCCTACCTACCCTACCTACCCTACCCTACCTACCTACCTACAATTTTTTAACTATCATCAATAGTTTTCTCAGCGCACGCCAAATAATGAATTTTATAGGCAACATTTTGCTACCTTGTGTTACATTATTGCAATTTTCATAAAGATCTCTATTTTTTTTTGAAAATATTTTAAAGCCTATGACACTCAGGAATAATGTAGCTTTCTGCTGGTGAAAGAATTTTCAATATCGGTTCAGTAGATCCAGAGATTACAACGTCACAAACTCACAAACTTTACCTCTTTATAATATTAGTATAGATTTAGCAGCTGAGACATCTATTCCTGGATAGATTTTCCACGACTGCGTTGAGCATCTTCAAATATGCAGTATACGAGTGGTCAAGCTTTTAGCTTTGATATAATTTTTCGTATAAAGTGCTAACACATTCTGACAAAAAAATTGGCTTCATTAATTTCATAAAATTTCTCCAATATAGCAATTAAAGTAAATGCAGTTTAAAAACACCTTTTCTTTTAATTAATTTATGCATTAAAATATTTATAAAAGAATACAATTACAGACATTAACTTTGTTGTACAAGAGGTGTGGCCCAAAAACATATTGTGTCCTGTCCGTTTAAGTTCACAAAAGAAGTAATTACATTTTATAATTAAACGAATGTCACTGTTAATTGGGCGAGGCGATGAAAAAGTGGGTGCTAGCGTGTTGATATGTTTAATGCAAATATTGAACGTGGAAATTAAGCAATATATTAAAACAGTCGCAACCGTTTTATTATAACTTTCGCTTTCCGTATTAATCGTTATAATGTCGTGTCGTGTCGTTGTTTGTCGTGTTGTGTCGTTTTAGACTTTATTTTGTTATTTTGGGTATACAAATATAATAACTGTTAAAAACCACCGTAGGAGCTTTAAGCTTCGCCTATAAGGCTGACCGCTTAAGGTTGCCCTAGTCGGTCATTCTTCCAAACAAACTTAGTCTGGCGATTACTCTACTGTTTGATGTTGTACGTTCAAAACAAAAAAAAACAATATTTCTCATCATTATCCTATCCCTCTATGGAAACAAAAAAGTAAAAAAAAATATATATTTGAAAGTTATGAGCGTCGAAAGTTCCATATTTCCACACTAATTTTAACTCATCTTTGGGCGGAAATAAATAGCATAAGAAGAAAGAAAATTGCAAAATAGTCACGATACAGCGGTAGATTAGTAGTTCAACAATGCAAATAATTTTATATTAAACAGATACATTTAGATATCCATATTCCCAAAGGTTTGTTAAAATTTCGCGTGCTCGTTTTCGTCCTAAAACATCATCCATTTCGCTACAAATTTGCAAAAGTGTGTATTCGTACGCGAACCGTGCTCATCACAGCATCTATCTCTTTCGCACGTGTTGACGGATGAGATAGTATGCATTTTAACCCCGCGCACAAAATAGTTCGTGCCGTCGACTAGGGCAACCTTAACTGAGACCGTTCCTAAGGTAGCAAGAGAGATGTTGACACCCATCAGTGAACTATCAACTGACAGGTCACTACACCTGCGGCGCCACTAAGTCCTCTTACGTAATTTTATGTTTAATGAAGTTTTAATAAAAATAAAAAATTACACCCCATTCCTTACCGCGCAGCTACTTCAGAATGGTCACAGTTAAGCTGGTGGTTTTATATGCCTACGTGTCTCATCCTCCACCTATTCATTCAGCAACCTCTGAACAACATTCATTCATCATTCCAAGAAGTCAAGGTAGAATATCAGCAAATCAGCAACCCATCGCAATGACCTACATCGCAATATCGTGTTATAGTAACTGCAATCATCGCAGTAAAGAACTTTCGCGACAACGAACTTCGCAATGGTAAACTTTTGCAGAAACTTACATCGCAGTAAAGAACTTTCGCGACAAAATACGTCGCAATGGTAAACTTTCGCAGTAACGTACATCGCAGTAAAGAACTTTTGCGACAAAGTAAGTCGCAATGGTAAACTTTCGCAGTAACATACATCGCAGTAAAGAACTTTCGCAAAAATGATTTACACTCGTAATATTCGTTACATTATCCTTACTTATGGTATATATATGCAGAAAATTATGTTATATCTATAGATAAAAACTCCTCGTCATTTTCTGAACACAGAAAACTAAACTTACACTAAATATAATTACAAGTAAAAAAAAAAACATTTTTATTTTGTGTCTACCTACTATTTCAGCGTTCTACGCCAGACTCACTCTCTAGAGAAGTTCTGTTGAAACTGCGTATAACAAAAAAGACACTATTTGATTAAGCATGTTCCCACTGAACTTCAATCCCCAAGGCGGTAAGTAAATCAAAATCAAATGTGTGCTACAACAATCACAACTTAAAATCACGAAAGAAAAAACTGTTTGAAATTCCGTGTCATAATCGAAAATCTTCTGTAATATTTGATAAATTCGAGTTGATTGTGTGTTACGGCTTTGAAGGATCTCTTCGGGGCGGCTTCGTCTTGAGGGTTTAGTGGTGGCGTGATGGATGGTCACCGTGGGAGTCACCACAATGGCTCGGCGAGATGGTGGCGCGATAGCTTTCGGCAAACCGCGGCGTCACCAAGCGGAGATCGTATCGCACTTGCGCACAATGTGACAAGTCACTACGGTTCGAATGCTGACGGTTTTGAGGACTTGTGTGCTCAATGGTAGGTAAATATTTTTGGAGATTAGCTACGTGTTTGGAAGGTGCAGCAATTTGCTACGTCATGTTCTACACTTTCTTAATAGATTTCTTGTTCTGTAATAGTTGGAGGTAGTCTACGAAATCTATAAGTGGTGATGTCGTATGCTCAAAGGATTATTCTTTTTCATAGATTTCTAATAAGTCTACCGTAGAAAAGTATTAGTAAGTAAAGCGTATTTCAGTTTTTATATTATCTGTCATACCTGGCGCAAATCCACTCTTTTTCTGTCTTTTTTGACGTGTGTACCTGTGTGTTTGTGTATTTATGTATTTGCGTATTGGCGTACCTGTCTGTGGCATCATAGCTCCTAAACGGATTAATCGATTTTGATTTCGTTTGTTTTTGTTTGAAAGGTGACTTTATCGAGAGTTTTCGCAAGATATCGTGTCATAATTACGTGTTCAATAGATTGTCGATCAAAGCATGTCTACTACTAGATAAATTGTGTAGCATGAAATAAAAATTTGTCGGTTTTTTTTTTTAATTTTACTTGTTTTCTTCTCCTTCAAATTATCAAAGCATTTACCCTACAAACAACAAGAAGTGAACTGCAATGGTACCGCGTTTCGTTCTTAAGCAATAAACTATGCAAATGAGCAAAGATTTTCACCTATTCTTAATACAATATCTGTTTATTTCCTATACACATTACGATTATATATTATGTACGATTTGATCTTCGTAATGTATAGGAAATACACATTACGAAGATCAAATCGTACCTAACTACAAAGTTCATCTGTACCATTACGGATTTTCTACCGCTTATTATACAACTGCATGAGCTAACTTATCGTCTTCACATCCGGTACCATGATGTATGACGTCATATATTATGTAATTATATCTCTAGGCTACGAAGGAACTGGTCTAGGATCAGAATCATTATCAGTAAGTACGGAGATAGTGAAGTAGCGCGGTATCGTGTACAAATCCATGTCTATGGCTTCCGTTCTATTGTTAAAGAGATCTAAATAGTTAAGGTTAGACTAGTCGAAAATTCTTCCATACAAACGTAGTCTGGCGATTACTCCACTGTTTGACGGCCCACGTTCAAAATAAAAAAAAAATATCAATTTGTCTCATCCTTATCTAGCCCTGTATGGAAAAAGAAAAGTAAAAAAATACAATATTTGAAAGTTATGAGCGTCGAAAGTTCAATATTTCAACACTAATTTTAACGCATCTTTGGGCGGAAATAAATAGCATAAGAAGAAGGACAATTGAAAAACGGCCTCCATACAGGGATAGATTAGTAATTCAACAATGCAAATAATTTTATTTTGAAAATATACATCTAAATGTATATTTTCAAAATAAAATTATTTGCATTGTAAACTACTAATAGTTTATTCATGATATCCAGACTCCCAAAGGTCTGTTCATAAAATTTCGCGCGCTCGTTTTCATTCTAAATCATCATCCATTTCGCTACAAATTTGCAAATGTGCTAATTCGTACGAGAACTAGCTTCTTACTGCTCATCACAGCATCAATCTCTTTCGCACGTGTTGTCGTATGAAACAGCATGCATTTTAACCCCGCGCACAAAATAGTTCGTGCCGTTGACTAGGGGAACTTTAAGTTTCTAGTTTATGGTGGGCATAATCGTAATTTTATTAAGTTCTATAATATATTGGGCATTAATTATAATACTCAATGGACTGAAACCAAATCTGTTATTGTTATAAAATGTTCGGTAGATTAAACACTACAACATGTTAAACATAATGAACAATCTAACAAATTGCCTAATTAGTTTAGGTACATTGCACACGGGCGAGTAGGTTGTCGAATGTTCTGATAGCCAAGGTGTGCACTAAGAGCGGGCACATCAAAGGTTGGTAATGAAAGCCGCGCAGGCAACGCCGGATGCGCCAATTAAAGTATCACATCATTCAAAGCTTTATTACAGAACGTCCCCCTTATCGCACCAATAATAACATCAATTATATGATCATAATAGTACATTGTGTATTAAGGGCGGTATGTAAGGAATTACGATCGAGGCTCTAGTAGAAGCCCGAAGTCGAAGACTGAGGGCTTTTTGAGTCGAGGTTCGTAATTCCCGTACCGCCTGTGATACACACAATGTTTTTCATCACATTTGCGAGTAATAATTATGAATTATAGCTTTAATACACAAGTCAGCACAGCTGTTATTACGAAATACGTGAACTTTTTCTTAAGCGGTTGGCGAATTTTTGCCCACACCACAGATTATACAGTGTCTCGTTCAGAAACTTTAAGGGCAAATACTTACGTAGGCTTACAGCTATGACGGAGTGTAAAAATAATTAAATAATTTCGACGTTTTCATACTATAACTATTAAAATCGATTATTAAGAACATTAGTTGAGTATTTAAGTAACATTTAGCGAGATTGCAAAGAAATTCCTGTTTAGATAACATTTTAAGACAATTTTTCAATTGCGTGTAAACTCCTTGCTTGAACTCGCATGACCTGTGTGCTGTGCCATAAATTAAAAAAATATTACTTACCGCCCTAGGGTTTCATGACAAAAAGAAAGCCCGAGGGTTTTATGTGGGGCATTCGGCCAAGTTAATCTGTACGTTTAGATACTTTTTACGTGCAAGTGTGATGAAAAAGTTGCTTCATATTGAGTATACGCTTTAGGTTTCTATCGTGTGCGCTGTCTAGGACACTTCCTTTTAAGTTTCAATTCAACTGAATAAAGAAACTATGCCGCATGAAAGAGAATACCCGTTAAACAAAAAAAAAAAGCTTTATTTCATTGTCACTATAACATTAGTACCTAGGCGACAGAGCTCTGCTAAAAATAGAGAAAACGACGTTTTCTAAAAATGAAACCTAGCTAGATCGATTTATCGTCCCCGAAACCCCCCACATACTAAATTTCATGAAAATCGTTGGAGCCGTTGCCGAGATTCAGATTATATATATACAAGAATTGCTCGTTTAAAGGTGTTATATTATATACTAGCTTCTGCCAGCGGCTTCGCCCGCGTGTATTATACATTATTATAAACCTTCCTCTTGAATCACTCTATCTTTAAAAAAAAACCGCATCAAATTCCGTTGCGTAGTTTTAAAGATACATGGGGACAGACAGCGGGCACCGACTTTGTTTTATACTATGTAAGGATTATAAGAGATCTACAAGAATTGCTCGCTTAAAGATATTCATACGCAGGGGTCTCCTTTTAGGTATATCAAATACCTGTGCTAGTAAGCCCCGCTCTTCATAACTTACAAAGTGAGAATGAACAAGGCTAGAACAATTTAAAAAATAAAACAAATGTAATAAAACATTTTCAGTACCTTTCATGTGAATTTTTACCGTAATTTTCAGTGAAACTGAATTAGGTACCTACAATGAAAATAAGAGTTATACAGTTTGGCTTGTCATCATACATCATCATCCACAGCCCGACTTCGCCCACTGCTGAGCATAGGCCTCTCTCTTCTTGTACCAATCACCACGTTCCTGTGCTAACCTCATCCAGGTTCTACCCGCAATGGCAGTAATCTCATCTGCCCATCTCGCCGCTGGACGACCAATACGGGTACCATTAGGACGCACGGTTGGCGCAGTGGTTGAGCGATTGACTGCTGCGCTGCGTGTCGCGGGTTCGATGCCCGCACGGAACTAATATTTGTATGACCTACAGATAATTGTTCCGGCTCTGGGTGTTTGTGTTTGTGAGTTTATATGTTTGTAAACGCACCTACGATACAGGAAGAAATTCCTAGTGTGGGGCAAAGTTTAAAAAAAAAAATAAAAAAAAATACTTCCACGTCCAGTCCATGGACGCCATTCAGTCACCACCTTACTCCACCTATCATCACGGCGCCTTGCCAGATGTCCTGCCCAGCTACATTTCAGTTCCGAATTTCATTTTGCTTGGCTTGTAATAAACTTTTCAACACACTTGCTCATAAAGTGGCTCTATTTTCACCGCAATTAGGCACATAATAACACCTGTTATCAAACTGTGACTTTTTCATTACTATTATTCACAAGTGAGATAAAGAATTCTTTTTTTTTAATTTATTGGTTGAGTTGCTTTGTTCTTAAAAAAGTTTCGATACAAAAAAGATCGTGCTCAATAGTACAAATGCAACACATTTCATGCAACGTCGTATTTAAATAGATAATTTCAACTTGTACGTGTTTAATAAATAAAACTTTCACTTAAATATAACTTTTGTTTTTGTCTGTAATAAAGAAAACTTGAAATTCCCCATTTTGTACGTGGCTAAAAGGCTATCCGCGAAAAGCCAAAAAAAAGATAACTTATTATTTTTAGTCTATGGCCGATCGCCATTGTTAGATGCGCGCGCATAGGAAAACTGATAAATTTTGCCCGCCATTGCGAAAATAAATTCACAACTCGTTTTCACTGTTGGAAATGATTTTTTTGTATTATTTTCTTCACAAGTGTGTTGAAAAACGTCGTATGATACACGTGTGTATTGATGATTACCGTCCTCGGCTCTCTTAAGACCCTCACCTATCTATATCTATATATCTCAATGGCGCCTCAGCGGTAATCACCAACATTACACACTTGTACCATAATGTACTATTAATTCATAGAAGACCCAAGATATTTTATAGTAAGAGCTGAAAGCTCGCAAGGTAGCGTAAAGTTACCCCACAGATACTTTGTATGGTTTACAGCGTACTCTAAACATGTTCTGATTCAACAGTTTCTAAAAATTCACTCGGATAGCGAGTGTAACGGTCAATTGACTCAAGCGAAAACTATAAAAATCTACTTTGTTGACATCACGAAACACCTTAAGCTTAAGGTTAAACTAGTCGACGGCACGAACTATTTTGTGCGCGAGGTTAAAATGCATGCTATCTCATCCCACAACACGTGCGAAATATATAGATGCTGTGATGAGCAGTAAGAAGCTAGTTCGCGTACGAATTAGCACTTCTGCAATCTTTTATCGAAATGGATGATGATTTAGGACGAAAACGAGCGCGCGAAATTTTATAAACAGACCTTTGGGAGTCTAGATTTCATGAAAAAACTATTGAATGTATCTGATCAAAATAAAATTATTTTGATTGTTGAATTACTAATCTAGCCCTGTATGGAGGCCGTTTTTTAATTTTCCTTCTTCTTATGGTATTTATTTGCGCCCAAAGATACGTTAAAATTAGTGTTGAAATATGGAACTTTCGACGCACATAACTTTCAAATATTTAATTTTTTTATTATTTCGGTTCCATACAGGGCTAGATAATGATGAGACAAATTGATATCTTTTTTTATTTTGAAAGTACATCGTCAAACAGTGGAGTAATCTCTAGACTACGTTTGTATGGAAGAATTTTTGACTTGTTTACCCTTAAGGTTCCGATGGCCATAAAGATAAAAGTTAAGATTATGTTATTTTCAGATCGATAAAAACCCTTGACTTGGAACCCCGACGAAGTTCATGTTAGAAGTGTAAGCAGCAGTTACAGTTAATACGTTAAAGGTTAATCTTACGTTGTTGTTGAATTGGTATTTAAAGGCTAAAAGATCATAAAAGTGAACCATGGCCACTTAATATTAAGTTGCCATGGCACACTTTTATAATGTTACTTTCCTAAAGGATATTTTCCTTTTACATGGACAGATGATGTCCAATTTTTAACCGACTTTCCAAAAAGGAGGAGGTTCTATGTTCAACTTCATGTTTGTTTTTTCTTTTTTTGTTTGAAAAAGTATGTTCCGAAATTGGTCCCATTTTAATTTGGTGAAGATCTGATGAAGAACTTCGGAGATATACAACAGAACTCTTCAATAAATAACGGCAAATCTCTCGGGTTTGCTGCAATCGCGTGTCTGTTTGTTGTTTATAACATTTCATAACATAACATCACGCCAGTTCGCTCTTAAGGGGTAAGCAGATCTCTCATTTCACCGGTTATGTTCAAGTTTCATGAGATCTATTCTGGCGAAATAGTTCCCTTACTAACTTGCCTATTAGGTACGTACAACTAAAAAGTGAAAAATAAAAAACTTTTTGCAAAAAAACACTACCGACTTCCAAATACAAAACTACAAAGTGAAAAATAACTTAATTTTTTGAAGTCGGTGTCCATAACGCATAAAAATGGTACCTACGAAAGACAAGTCAAAAAATTAAGTTATTTTACACTTTGTAGTTTTGTATTTGGAAGTCGGTAGTGTTTTTTTGCAAAAAGTTTTTTTATTGTAACCACTACTCTACTATGAGTGTCCTTTCAAAATCAAAATCATTTTTTTTTATTTTACATAGGCCTACATGGGCACTTATAAAACGTCGACAAAAGGTGCACGGTTCGGGTTGGTCGTTTCCTATGGAGAAGAACCGGCAAGAAAATCCATGGATACTCTTTTAGAAAATCGTTTGGTTTTACAATATTTCCATGTTACAGCATTAGTACTATGGGGGGACAACGTAGGCCCGACAATAAGTCGTAAGTAACAAAAAAAAAAAAAGGTTTATATAATATATTTTACACGTTGACTAAGTTTGCGCTGAAAGCAAAGCTAACAAATTGGTTGCAGAATTTATCTTACGGCGATGCGGAGGATGTTCTTGCGGTCGCCTCATGAGTGCCTGGAAAAGGTACTCAGGGGGTGATCGTCGGAGTATCTTCTGTATGGTTGGGTTAACTTCTGTAATATGATAGGTACGTGGTACATACATAAAATAATAAATACTAATGAGCAGATTGTGTGTCTCGTTGGTTTTGGTGGTACTGGTCTTGGAGACTATGCCTGCAATTTTGAAAATATTAAGGTACATGTAATCAATTTGTTTCGTTTAATATAGCAATAAGATGTATGTTTATAAATACATTATCATTGTGTAATTACTGAGTCATTAACATTTAATTTGTAATAATCAATGGTTACGAAGAACATTGACTCCTGAGATACAAGTATCTTTTTACTTAGTTCAGGAGCCAGCTGTTCAACCTGATTCTGACCACCTTTTGTACAATTGTTTAGTGTATAATTAACCTTGTGTTACTGTTTTGTACAATATTTTTTTATTTTGTTTTTTTTTTATATAACAAAGTTAACAAATGTTATTAACTAACACATAGAAGGCCTGCAATAGCTTTTAATACCTTATAGGCCTTTCGCACAGATATGGACCGATAAAAGTCAGCTAGTAGGTCTTTTGTAGTAATAGTAGAGGGACTGCCTTTTCTGTACTTAGTCTCTCATATGGTCTCTTGTGCGTGGGGCTTCTGGCTAACATACCTCTGCCCAAAAGCACAGAAGCTTCCTGGGGGCTACACAGGCTTCGTGGAGCGAAATTCACTGTTCTGAGGTTCTCTGGTAGTGCTGATACCGAACCATGCATAAAACCCTATCTTGTAAGTTGTAGTGCTTCCAGTGAGAAGAGAGTGCTGAAAAGCGGCTTTCATTCAAATATGTATTAAACTTATTACTATTAAATCACAATTTATTTATTTTTTTGACGGCACGACACTTCTTCTTTTTTAATAGTTCCATGTTAGGGCTCATCTAAACACGATAAGACGTCGCGCCGTGCTACGACCGCGACGTTCATCGTTTCACGATAATCTCAGGGCGAAAATAATTAAAACTAAATATTATAAAGAAGGTGGAGCCGAAGCTGGAAGCTGGAAGGTCTAGGTGGAGCGATGACATAGTCAAGGCTGCGGGCGTCCGGTGGATGCAAAACGCACAGGACCGATCAGTGTGGCGACGCTTGGGGGAGGCCTATGTCCAGCAGTGCATGTCTTTCGGCTGAAATGATGATGATTATAAAGAAATGTTGGGAAACCAAATGTAGTAATCGTTATTTTTTTTAGAATTTCCACTGAAATGGTCGTGAAACGATGCGCATCGTAGCACGACGCGACGTTGTATCGTGCTTATGTGTAAGAGCCCTTAATAGTCATCTCGGTAGTCGCCTCTTTCTTGACATACAATCCATCCATCTCTCTTTTTTCTTCCCCTTTACCTATAGTTACAGCCATATTACATAAGTATTCGCCCATGTACCTACAAATATGAAAGACAGCTGACGGCAAAGTCGAAATTATATCGAGCATCTGATTAAGACAATCTTCAAGCAGTATCTACACAATTGGAACGCTTCATTATTTACGTACACGGTTCGTAAATCCCCAACAATTAACAACATTGTTGTCGAGATGCGCCTGCGCCGATCGTCTGCTAATCGACGATCGTTATAAAAACTGAATAATTTGACGGTCTGGAATGTGTTACGTGATGGATCTAGCTGCTTTGCTATTAATTAAGAATAATTACGTATCTATCTAATCACTTTAGAATGTTAGTTCTCGATAATTGAGTTATGCATTTACTTAATTGTCCATAAATCTATTAGTCATAGATGGGATAAAAAGTTTCTTGAATGGAGCATATCAAGAATATACTTAAATGTTGGAAGTTAGAAATAAAATATGTGGGAATTGGTCATCATTTTGTTACAAAACAATATTGAAGGAAACCAAGATTTATTTCTGATTGCTGTAGATAATTCTCAAATGAAGGGTACAGACATAGAACAGGGAAAGTCACAAGTTTTCATATTTCAATTTTTTATTGGCAAGCAAATCTTTATCTGTGGTTACTTTATTCCCAATCACCAACTTTTTTTAAAAGTAAACGGCCAAAGAGAAAAGAACCGGGAATGTCCATGACATACCGAAACATTCCGGTAAAGAAGAAGATAAAAATTACATACTTCTAAACTTTCAAATGCGTTTTTTTTTTAAATTCTTTTTTTAGGATATTCCCTGTTTTTTGCCTGTACCCTTCTGATGAACTGTTAACACAACACTGGCTAATTAGTACCTATAGAGGCCAATGCCAAACAAAAAAAGCCATCCAGTGTAGGCTGAATTGTAACTGACTTTATCAGAATTGAAGTCACGTAAAAATATCTTACAGCTGCTTGTACAATAGGTAGTATGCTGGCTAGTATTACAATAATATTATCTGTGATTAGGTAGGTAGTTTTGAATTAGAAAGAAAGAAAGAATATAAAATATGTATTTGTGACCCGTACAGGAGACACGAGAAATATGCATAAAATTAAACAATAATAAAAAAAAACAAACCAAGTGCGAGACCAAAAAGGCTCGTATCACAGAAAAAAAAATACATAATAATTCAAATTTTTGCGCTCGTTTCTTAGTTTTTTTTTTTTTTTTCATTTATATCGTTACGTGAATATTTCTAAGAATATTTACAAGACACCTTATGTTACTGTACATCATAAAAGTAAACAGTTCTTTGATGTTCGACGACCTTTAACAGAATCGTGCGGAGTTGCCGTGCGCATCCACTCAAACGCAATAAAGTTATTATTATTCTTATTTTTTATTACGATAAAAACATATATGTTGGAAAAACGTGATACGATCAACAATGGACCGTTAATATGCAACAGATTAACGTTCAAACTTTTACTGCTTATTAACTATGGTGCTTTTACTATCCACATTTGAAAATCGTTATCTTTGGGTGATTTTGAAAGAAAGAAAGAAAAAGAAAGAAAGAAAAAGAAAGAAAAAGAAAGAAAAAGAAAGAAAAAGAAAGAAAAAGAAAGAAAAAGAAAGAAAAAGAAAGAAAAAGAAAGAAAAAGAAAGAAAAAGAAAGAAAAAGAAAGAAAAAGAAAGAAAAAGAAAGAAAAAGAAAGAAAGAAAAATTGTTTGTTTGTTGTGTTGTTATATTTCTTTTTCTCTATTTATTTTTTGTTTTTTTTTTCCGATAGTACTAATAAGTTAACCATAAGTTTTCAATATAAATGAAAAACATCAGATTAAGAAGAGGTCTCTTCTTAATCATCTTCATTTCAAGTCGTATTTTTTTACCCGACTACTGAAGGAGGGTAATATGTTTATCAGTCTATGTATGTATGGTATGTGTGTATGTATATATCTATCTTGCGGTGTTCTAGGGACCAAACGCGTTGGCCGATTTTGATGATTCTTACGTCAATCGATTCATCTTAACCTTGCGAGTGTCAATGGTTACATTCAAATTTAAAAGTAGAATAATGGCGGATATTGGGCGCTATAATATTGTGGGGGGCAATTTTTTTTCAACCGTGTGGCTTATCACAATAAAGGGATTCAAGAGGTGAATTCAAAAATATATAACATATATGTTTAAATGTATAAAATTCGAAAAAAAAATGTTATCTACAAAGTTATAAATAAAAAGGAACTTAAAAAAAAAAAAAAAACCCGACTGCTTAAGAAGTGAACTAAAACGACGTAAACAAGATTAAATCATGCTGTGCAGTCGTAGTTTTGTTCAGTCAGTTCGCGAATATATCTCCTCCGACTATACAGCATGACTTTTTGATTCACTTCTTAAGCAGACGGGTTTTTTGATATTTTTAAGTAACTTTTCACATGCCTTAATCTGCTTACAGTTCTCCAAAATTGGTATATTGAGGCCGGATTTCAGTCGTACTGAAGTCAGTTGTATAATTCCAACGCAGTAACAAAATGGCCATGGCTAAAATGTTTGCACATTTTCAAGCTTTTCACTACTTTCCGAAGCACGGAGGGGACTTTGTATGTAATGGATTGTCAGCCATCCACGGACCGACATTTGGCACCTTCAGCATAAAGAAATAGCAGGCTTCATCTCAAGTACTAATCAAAATACTCTTCATCCGCAGCTGCGCCGATTCGCAAATACACGAGAAAAGTTGTCTGAATGAAACTGATGCCAACAGATACAAGTGTTTACGAGCAGCACGCATTTGCTGCGGCATCGCCTGTGTCGGTGCGATCTGCGCCGGACGTAGTCGCAGTCGCGAGGCGTGGTCGCGAGATGTTATCACTCCCATTAGCGGGCGTCGCGCCCAGCCGCTATCTACCAGCATCGCCAGAACAACCACCACTATCAAACATCATAATTCACACACCCATCACACAATTAACAACCCAATCTTTTAACACTAGAGCTCGTTTTCCAATGCCAATCCAAAAAGCGTAAAGGACCTTTATTAAGACACTGACAAATGAGACTCATCTTTCTCTATTTTGTTGTAATGTGATTTTTTCCGCGTTAGGTTTTCGTTAGCTTCGATGCGTATCACATTTGTAATTTGCGTGATTCGGCCGTTTTCAACGATGACAGGTCGAGGGCCCTCGTCAAAAGTCATTATGTTGATCGGAGCCATTCGACGAGCTATCTGACGAGCTATTCGGGGAATGTCTCACCCACGCAACAGACTAGATGGAGCCTAATGCATTTAGTATTGAATTCAGTCTGATATTGATCTTGTTCGTAGAATTTCGACGGCTTTGCCGCAAGGAAAGTTTATGCCATCAATAAAAGCTTAAAGAGCTTGTCAGTGATGTGTTATGCTGTGATGTTTTATTGATTATAAGTTAGATATGCTTGAAGAAGGTAGATGTGTTATTATTATTATTTATTTATTTATGTACACGCAAAACACTTAAAAGTGAAACTACATACAAAGATAGAATAGCACAAAGGTGCTGCTTATTTATAAAGAAATTTCTTCCAGCGGACCTACGACAGGAAAATTAGATAAGAAATATAGACACAGTGTGTAGAAGTACTAGTAAAGATAATAAAACTAAACTAAAACAAACATAATACATAAAATTACAATAAGTGCCTAAACATTATATGATATATAAAAATACATAACAACTATCAAATAAATAAATACCTAAAGTATATAAGATCACGATAAAGAAGAAAGATAGTGTTCTTTGACTTGCTTTTTAGGGTTCCGTACACAAAGGGTAAAAACGGGACCCTATTACTAAGACTCCGCGGTCCGTCTGTCTGTCTGTCTGTCACCAAGCTGTATCTCATGAACCGTGATAGCTAGACAGTTGAAATTTTCACAGATGATGTATTTCTATTGCCGCTATAACAACAACTACTAAAAACAGAATAAAATAAATATATAAGGGGGGCTCCCATACAACAAACGTGATTTTTTGCCGTTTTTTTTTTGCGATAATGGTACGGAACCCTTCGTGTGCGAGTCCGACTCGCACTTGGCCGGTTTTTTAAATATAGAGATACTTTTTGCGTCACGGATCTTAGGTGGAAGTGAGTTCCACAGTCGTACTGCATGAACAGAGAAGGAGTGGGAATAAAAACGAGATTTGATGGGATGTTCTTCTTCTTAGCTAACTCAATCTACCAACTATATATAGTTACTTCACTATACTATTGCAATATTAAAAAAAAAATATGCTTTCGTATTCATTTACCATTATACGAAATATAACGAGCTCAATCATATACAAACCCCAGGCAACGAGAAGAATCGGTAAGTGCTGCATTTTGCCTTTATTTTTGTGGAAAACTAAAGAGGGTCGCGGACTCGCAGTCGTGGAGAGATTATTTAATGCTTTTAAGAATTTAACATGAATATCTCACAAACATCGCTTATCATCTCAAACATTACGAAGTTAGACGCTTTCCCGTTTCTGCGAATGTTTCATGTTCGCTGATGATCTCAAGTTTAGTAAAGTAATCGGGTCAAAGGATGTTTCTGTGTTACTACAGAATCATCATATCAGCCGAAAGACGTCCACTGCTGGACATAGGCCTCCCCCAAGCGTCGCCACTTTGACCGGTCCCGTGCGTCTCGCAACCAGCGTATCCCTGCAAACTTCACCAGTTTATCGGTCCACCTGGTGGGAGGACTTCCAACGCAACGTCTTCCGGTTCGCGGTCGCCACTCCAGAACCTTTCTGCCCCATCGACCATCCGTTCTGCGAGCAATGTGCCCACAGCCACTTAAGTTTGGCAATTCTTCGGGCTATGTCGGTAACCCTGGTTCTCTTGCGGATCTCTACATTTCTGATTCGATCACGCAAGGAAATTCTGAGCATAGCTCTCTCCATTGCCCTTTGGGAGACTGTAAGCTTTATGATGAGGCCCATTGTAAGCGACCACGTCTCAGAGCCATATGTCATCACTGGTAACACACACTGGTCATAGACTTTCGTCTTGAGATACTGTGGTAAGTTGGACGAGAAGATACCGCGCAACTTCCCGAACGCTGCCCAGCCGAGTCGGATTCGACGGTTGACCACTTTCTCGAAGTTGGCCCTACAGAATGTACTGGATAAATTATAGTGTTGTGTTAACAATGACATGGAGTAAACATTAAAATATGCTTTCATATTAAGTTTTATCGGAAGAAGCATTTAGTACCGACTGTTTATTACATTGGGACCCACGTCATCCAGGAAGTAGAACAAATTAAAGACCTGGGTGTACTGTTTGACAAAAAACTCACATTTATACCTCACTTAGATAGCATAGCACAATGTGGTTGGCTTTCGACGGGGTAAAACTAAAATTTTATTTTACAACTGCTACGTTGGTAGTATTTGAGAGTACTGTAGCACTGTTTGGAGGCCACATTATGCTACACATAGTTTGAGATTGGAGCGTATTCAAAAGAGGTTCATCTGGCATTGCGGAATTGCCAAAAAGAAGCGATCATATGTGGCTAGGTTATTACATTTTAAGATAATTTCTAGAGAAACGTAGAAATATTATCGATACAAGTTTTTAGGGTTCCGTACCTCGAAAGGAAAAAACGGAACCCTTATAGGATCACTTTGTAGTCCGTGCGTCTGTCTGTCTGTCAATACCCCTTTTCTCAGGAACGCGAGGAGGTATCAAGCTGAAATTTATATCAAATACTCAAGTCTACTGTCCCTTATAGCTGTGATCAAAATCAAATTTCGAAGCCAATGCAATCAAAAGATACGGCCGTTTATGCCGCAAATTTCCGCAAATTGTCGACATTCGCAAGGGAATCAAAACCTACAGGGTACTTCCTGTGAACTCAGAATCTTGAAATTTGTTACGAAGCATCGTCTTATAGCACAGATAAAGGCAAAATTGCGAAAACCGTAAATTTTCAGTTACATCAAATAATAAAAATATTTTTAATCATTTTAAACATATTACCCCTTTCCTCATGAACGCGTAGAGGTATTAAATTGAAATTCATATGAAATACTCAGGTCTATAATACCTTTAAGCTGAGGATTGTACGGAACCCTCGGTGCGCGAGTCCAGCTCGCACTTGGCCGGTTTTTTTTATTAAAATCTTGCGGAACAAATTAGACAGCCCTTAGTTATTGGGCAAAATCAGATTCCAAGCTCCAGCTAGATACCCCCATGCTCCTATCACTCTTTTCTACCCTCCACCACGTAGTACCGTTCTCGGTGACAACTCGGACACTCCCCGGATGTGTAAACTCTTAAATAGCTGTAGCAATCTTGCTGATGTGCACGCGGACTCACTTACCAAGTTCCGCAAATTAACACACGATGTTATGTAGTGTGATATATTTGAAGTGCAAAAATGCTGTTTTACTTTTTGCTGCTGTAAGTCTGTAACTCTGAGTAACACAGTATTATGGTGATTACATATACAGTGTTGCTAGATATTTTCATAATGAGCAGTCGTTATATTATTATGTAGGCAAGCAAGCGTGATAATTGTCGGCTGATCATCGTCCGAAACATCTGCTACTCGATTGCACTCATCGCCTACTTAACATGCACCAAGGCAATTTTTTTAATTACTTCATAATGCAGCGCGGAAACCGCAAGAAAATTATTCGCAATTATCGAAATTATACGCGATTTCATGTTTATTTCATTCAACATTTAATAGAATGTTAATCAAAATCAACATAATACTTACATTGTATGCTGGTAGCGCATGCAAGCAAAGAAATATTTTAATAGCAAGCAACATGCTTTGTTGAATATTTATAAGAAAGAAAGAAAAGAAAGAAGAGAAAGAAAAGAAAGAAAAGAAAGGAAAGAAAGAAAAGAAAGAAAAGAAAGAAAAGAAAGAAAAGAAAGAAAGAAAGAAAAGAAAGAAAAGAAAGAAAGAAAGAAAAGAAAGAAAAGAAAGAAAAGAAAGAAAAGAAAGAAAAGAAAGAAAGGAAAGAAAGAAAAGAAAGAAAGAAAAGAATGAAAAGTAAGAAAAGAAAGAAAAGAAAGAAACGAAAGAAAAGAAACAAAAGAAAGAAAGAAAGAAGAGAAAGACAAGAAAGAAAAGAAAGAAAAATAAGAAAAAATATTGAATTGCCACAAAACGACATACAAACATCAAGAACAAGAACAGTGGTGAAAGATTTTGAAAACTGAACCATTAACGATAGTGTTAGTAGTTCTTAAATTATGTTAGAAATGTAAAATAAAAGACAGAAAAAATAAATGCGAGTGTAAATAAAAGCAGATGCATGTCGTGATTGAGGCAAGAAGGCTTCCACTCAGCATAATGCTGTGCCGTGGGGGACCCACAACACGGCGCTGTTTTTCAGTGGTCGCATCTAAACCACAAGATATGTTTCAATTCTCTTTCAAGGGATTTATTTAGCTTGAAGGCTTCGTGGATTCTATCTATACTAATATTATAAAGAGTTAAAGTTTGTGCGTTTGTGAGTTTGAGACGTTGTAAGGGGTAATCTCTAGATCTACTGAACCGATTTTGAAAAATCTTTCAGCAGTAGAAAGCTACATTATTCCTGAGTGTCATAGGCTATAATATATTTTCAAAAAAAAATGAGATCCTTATGAAAATTGCAATAATGTAATCCAAGGTAGCAAAAATATTGCCTATAAAATTCATTCTTTAGCGTGCGCTGAGAAAACTATTGATGATAGATTAAAATTATTAGGTAGGTAGGGTAGGGTAGACAGGGTAGGCAGAATAGGCAAGGTAGATAGGTAGGTAGCCAGTTGACGGGAGCAAAGCCGCGGGGGTCAGCTAGTATGTCATAAAGAAGAAAGAGACAATTTTTACTTTCGTGAAATGTGTAGTTGTGTTTTGTAGCAGCACCAGTTCAGCACCTGCTTTAAACGTGGTGCAAGGATGTCTAGGTACTTTTTTTTTCTGTGAATTAATCTTTTTGCTGAAAGTTAGTTAGGTACTACATAATATGTCACTTAAAATTATACTAATACTAGCGGACGCCTCCCGGTTTCACCCGCGTAGATCCCATTCCCGTGCGAATACAGGGATAAAAAGTAGCCTATGTCACCCGGGGATAGAGTAGCTTCCCAACGGTGAAAGAGTTTTTGAAATCGGTCCAGTAGTTTTTAAGTTTATTCGTTATATACAAAAATACAAATATTTCTTCTTTATAATATTAGTATAGATTTCAGAAAGTGTTACAATGACTTTAACTAAAACTAACAAAGTCTTAAAGAAAACGTCTGTATGGAAAAATAACTGAAGAAAAATCCATTTCCATTGTTAACCCCGCTAGAACAAGAGGGGTGTTATAAGTTTGACGTGTGTTGCTGTGTATCTGTGTGTCTGTCTGTGGCATCATAGCTCTTAAACGGATGAACTGATTCTGCTTTAATTTCTTTTGTTTGAAAGGTGATTTTGTCGTGAGTGTTCTTAGCTATGTTTGAATAAAATCGGTTCAGCCGTTCAAAATTTATGGGCGTTTTACTGTTTGAATCGGGGTGTTTTCGCAAGATATCGTGTCATAATTACGTGTTCAATAGATTGCCGATCGAAGCGTATCTACTATGTATTTTTTAAATTTTGAGATTTTACTTACATACATACATAAACTCACGCCTTTTTCCCATGGGGCAGAAACTACAGAACGCCACCTGCTACGATCCTTACATACTTCTTTTGCTTCACTCACATTCATGCATCTAGTCATACACACACGCCGGTTATGAGTACTGCGCACCTGGCCTTTTTGAAGAACATCACCTATAAGGTCTATGTATGTCTTTCTAGGGCGTCCCCTCCCGGCGTTTTCATTCATGTCTGCCTTGTAAATACATTTCGTTAGTCGCCTTTCGTAGATTTTACTTATTATCAAAATTTCTTGGATCAGCGAAGTTAATATCTAATAGAAAAGTTGCAAATCGCTGAAAGTAAATTCTAGGTCTCGGTTGATCGAAAGTGAATCGATCGGGGTCAGGAGCGAATTCTGCTCGATGCCCGGTTTACCTTTATTATTTATCTGAATCACCTAGGCTATGGACTCTTGATAGAGGCCTTTTAAGCTCACTTGGCAATTTATTACTGGTTACCTAGCTAACCTACAGTGCAGTGGTGGCCTACTGGTATTGGCTGCGACTAGAAATGCGAAAGCTCTAGGTTGTGGGTTCAAACCCAGGCAGGTGCTTTGCTTTGTGTAAAATTTCCTTATCACCGCTCTCAAAACGGTGAAGGAAAACATCGTGAGGAAAGCGGCATGTCCTAGAACCAGAAATTCGAATACATGTGACAGCCACCAACTCGCACTGGGCGCGTGGTGGATTACAGCCCATTCCCTCTCACAGAGAGGAGTCCTTTGTTCCAGCAGTGGGAATATTAAAAAGGCTAATGATGATGGACTAAATATTTTTTTTTTTGGTTTGCAAGTCATCCGATGACTTCTCCCGCTCTGGGTGAAGCGGGCGGGTGTGTCAGACTTTTACTGACTAAAACCCTCCAGTGTTCCTTCAGTTGCTTGTGCCAGGGCCGCGGTAACTCTTTTTCAAATTTATCCGCGACATAGACATATGATGACCTACCTAGCTATGATATTTTTCAGTTTGTTTTTTCTAAATGGGCGGCCTTAACTTATTCTGCCCTCCCGAACACGAAATCGAGAATAACGTGCGTAATGTTTAGAAGACATAAAAATATATCTAAAAGAGACTTTTCGATAGAAACTTGAATGCAAGGTGAAAGGGTATGTACCAAACTAAAATATTAAACAATGTTATGTTTGTTTTTTTTTCTAAGAAACTATAATTATGGCAATTTAAATTACAAAATCCCCTACAAATTAATGTGCAGTATGTAATGTTAATACTGCACTTTAAATAGTAATATAAATAAAAAATGATTTTCTAAGTTTCGCATTATAATCAATTTGTATAGCGTCAGTGTCGTCAAAGCGCATTTTTTTTCCAATTGTCTATTTCTACTAATTGTATAGGTGTCTCAGAATTCAGCCACAGCAACGCCCTCCGCCGACGCAGTCATACGGTCCTCACGTGAGCAGACAACAGGACATGCGGCACAAGACGAAAGTTGAGCCATGGTCTGTGGGAACACACCGCACAAGCACCGAAGATCGGAACCATACGAAAACCCCCATCTATGGAGATTGTCTTTGCTGCGGCCGACCTAAATGGGGATTCAGAATATATATTTAACACAAAACCGACCGAAATGTATATTACTGCACTATAGGCTCAGATAAAAAGTATTGTGCGGTGCGTTCTTATACGTACATCTACTACATTGTTAGTGATCTTATAGGTACACTTGAGCTGGTAACTAATGTAAGAAAACAGACATATAATTTACGATGCCATTGCACTTCCTTCTTACGTAGCGATATCATTGAACAAAGATCGATATCACCAATACCGGGTACGTCAAATAGCAACAATTTATGATTCGCGTAGCATACCCGAGCGGGCGTCGTGACCGGCCGCGAGCGAGGGAGGGGGGGTGTTGTCGGCGAGAACAAAGAGCGCCAGTTCAAACGTGCCGCCGCGATGCCCGCTAATAAGCAATAAACAAGGGGGCGGAGTCGGGGGCGCACCTGAGGGATCACCTCGCGATGCTGCGTCCTCGCGACCCGAGACTGCGCCGGCGCAGCCACACGCTCGATACAGATTTGATAAAAGTTATGAGCAGAGTGTTTTGTATCTGAGCAATATTTCGTGTTATTCTCTAAAAATAGTACTGTGAAAATTTAGGTGGAGTGAAAATGAAGTGAACTGTCAAACTATACAATCACAGTGAAACAGAAAGTCTCGTAAAGTTGTCTTTACCCTAATACACGACCATACACGAATTCGCCTCTATAAGCTAACAAATACACAAAATCACAACTCCACATTCACCACTCTTACACAGGGGCTATAATATCGTTTATTTTGTCTTATTATAACACTTCTACAACTTGTGACCTCTGATGTAGCGTTTGATATGTAAAACAAGAGTGTACCCCATTGTTGCAAAGTTCATTACCGCGATGTATGTTACTGCCAAAGTTTACTATCGCAACATTCGTTGTTGCGACAGCTTTTTACTGCGATGTACGTTAATGCGAAAGTTTTCCATTGCTACGTACATTGTCACGACAGTTCTTCACTGCGATGTACGTTACTGCGAAAGTTTACCATTGCGACGTACGTTGTTGCGAAATTTCTTTACTGCTATGTACGTTACTGCGAAAGTTTACCATTGCGACGCACGTTGTCGCGAAAGTTATTTACTGCGATATACGATACTGCGAAAGTTTACCATTGTGAAGTACGTTGTCACGAAAGGTCATCTAGGAGACTTGCTGATACTATATGCATGGTTATAGTGGAAATCCTGGTACTCATAACACAAGTTAAATCTTTTTGGGTGCCAGAATTCAATACAAATACTACTAACATACATCGTTACTCGCTAATATGGATTTGCTATTTTTGCATGATGTTTTGTTCATAATGATCGTACAAATATTTTAATTCTAATAAACAATTTATTTATTTTATTTACGGTGGTGTGACAGTGCACTTCAGACTCACTCCACCTTAGTTTTCAGAATCGAATGAAAGAGTTCAAAGAAGTACCTATCCATAAAAAGTTTTATAGGTAACAGAGATGGTATTATTACCTTCCTTCCTTACCTTCACTTGATTCATTTCCTAATTAGATACTTACGTGAAAGACTTAAATTTTTATTGGATAAATCTAATCACAATCAGCTTATGAAGTGGCTTTATAACCTGTAGACCACCGCGTTGTTTCAGTGAAAATAAATTAAAAGAACTATCAATAATCATGTGTCCATAGATAAGCATCGAAGCATCGACGCTCACTTTTCAGAGCAATTAATAGGCAATAAAATCTCGCAAATAGCGACACACATTGTTGGCGCTGGTCCGCCGCGCCGCCGCCATTACTGAGACAAGTAAAACTCTCACGCTCTGTACAGTCGTCACGATGCGAACACTCTCTACTTACACTTTATCAGCAAAAAGTCGAAAGTAGTAATAGTCCAAGAAATTTAGTCAAATTAGGGCAAGAATCTCGGAATGAGAAATAGTTAGCTATAAAGTTGTATAAACCTTTATTTTGGTACCCTAAAACTTGTCTCAAAACCTCGACTACAGATATTCCAAGGTCAAAGGTAAATAATCGACTTTTTACACATTTATCGCAAATATCTCGTTTCCTATGGGTTATATGCTATTTGTATTGATTAAATATTGTAGAGGATTAAATTCTCTACAACATTTGTTTAATTTTTTTTTTTTAATATTTTGGAACTATTTTCGAGATAGAGGGCAACGAATACAGCGCAACAATAAAACAAATAGCATAAAACCCATAGCAAACGAGATATTTGCAATACAATGTGTAATAATCGTTTTTTAACCTTTGACCTTGGAATATCTAAAGTCGCCGACACCCTACGATAAGTAGGTTTTGAGACAAGTTTCAGGGTGTCAAAATAAAGGTTGTACAAGTTTATAGCTGACTATCTCTAATTCCGAGGTGACACCCCTAATTTTCCTGGATTATAATACTCGATGGTCGAATCAAGCCAACCAAGTACATCAGAAATGTATGGCAGACAAGCTTTTTCCAACAGGCTTCGTTGTCTTGGTCTTAGGGTTCATAGGAACAGTAAAATTTTCGGGATTATATGAAAAATTCAGCGGGTCAGTAATGCCAAAGATTACAGATCACATTAATCAGCGCTTGGTGTCTGACGCCCAGCAAATGCTGAGTTGGTAACCCTTTCGGTATGGGCACGCCCGGCGCAATTATCCTTAAACCTTGTTTGTACTTTTTTTTACTGTTCTTCTTTGTTACTTTGTGATTTTTACTGTCGTGTTGTGTCTATGTCGAATAAATGTTTTCTATTCTATTAAGACAAATTTAGGTCAAGCTTAATAAAAGATTAAAGTAAGAAATCTTTTGACCTCGCAACCTTTTCCCTATAGAATCATAACTTGATGTATGCAGAGGCTGTCCACAGTAGTCCTGCAGCGCGAACAAAGACTGTAAATCCGGGATTCATCAAGGCATGTCCATATTTTTTTTTTCATGAAGCGATATTTGATTAAAATATAAGATTTATTTTGATGCCGAGATTCCGATGGATCACTCAGTATCGGAATTGTAATTTCAGAAAATAATACCGAGATTTCGATATTACGTGATTCCGATATTCATGGCTTCAAAATTCGCATCGAGACGCCTAGTCTCGATGCGAATTTTCTCTTTTGCCCTTGGAAACTTTTCCCTATAGACTCATAACTTGCCATAATGTCCTATGCAGATGCAAAGGGCGTCCACAGTAGTACTCCAGCGCGAGCGAAGACTTACGAACTTAAGAGGAAATGCGGTCGCGGTCATCCGACTGAATATCCTGAGTAAAAAGTCGTAATTCGAGGTTTGGCTCTCGCCTATTTCCTCCTTCAATATTGGATCAATTTAAAAGATTTTCCATAAACTGAAAAATAAAGATACATATGTGTACTATGCCCCTATGTGTCTCCTTTTTGATGATACATTATCTTTAGAATCATTAGAACCCTCTAAAAATGCTCAAAATTTCGATTTCTAAAGAGGCCCAGTGTACAAATTTGACAACTATAAATGAAAAAAATAAAAAATCCCGACACAAAAACCTCTAAAAAGCAAAACATAAATCTCGTACTCACGTCGGTAAACCGCCAACGTTTACAGCAGTTTATTTAATTTACTTAGCGGTTCCCCGACGCGAGTACGAGATTTATTTCATGCTTTTTAAACTACATATAATATACCTAGTAGTAGACACGCTTCTATCGAAACAGGTAATAATGTATCTTGCGAAAGAACCCAGATTCAAAGAGTAAAATGCGAATAACTTTTGATCGGCTGAACCGATATTATTCAAACATACACTCTCGACAAAGTCAATTTTCAAACAAAATAAACTAAATCAAAATCGGTTTATCCGTTTAGGAGCTATGATGCCATAGATAGACACACAGATACACAGCAACACACCTCAAACTTATAACACCCCTCTTTTTCCGTCGAGAGTTACAAAGAAAAGCATACATAGGAGGAGCTCTCTGCCCACAATACTCATATATTGACATCAATTGCTACAGAAGCAGTGTTCTTGAGTGTCTAAGACACTCAGTGTCTAACAAACTCAGGTACAATCGGCTCAAGAATTATATTTTTGAGCCGACTGTACCTGAGTGTATAAATTTTAATCGTTGCGAGTCATCATTTATGCTGCAGCAATCTGCACTTTTTGGGTAATAAAAGCCGGCTTGTTAATGATTCTCATTTACTGTTAAATTCTCTACATTGAAATTGTCTTTTAATTTGAATCATTTTATTACTGCACAGTTATTGATTGTTCTTTCTTCTCTACTTTAGGCTGGCCACACACTAAGTCAGTTTTAGTCATGAAGGCTGCTTCAGTTTTTTTCGCGTCTGCCAATTTACGCCCAACAGCTTGTGATGCTATGTAAGTTCTAGTTTCAAAAATGCGTCACTAAAAGTGAACTAATTTCTTAGATTTTCGCACGTTTCGCATTTCAAACAAACATGCATGTCCAAAATCGTAGAAATTAATAAACTAATTTGAATTAACCTGATAAGCGTTAGAATCATGAATGGAACTCTATTTAAAGGTATTGCTATCTACCAAGATTGAGCAAGCTTTGAATGTCAAGATGGTCGGTGGTTATTTACTGTGTATCAGAGTGCCAATGTATGGTGTGTAAGGGAAGGGCTTTATGAGTAACTAGCTGACCCTCGGGGCTTCGCTCCCGTCAATTGCCTACCTACCCTGGCTACCCTGCCTACCTTGCCTATCCTGCCTACCATGCCTACCCTGCCTACCATGCCTGCCCCTACCCTGCCTTCCCTGCCTACCCTGGCTACCCTGCCAACCCTGCCTGCCCTGCCTAACCTGCCTACCCTTCCTATCCTTCCTACCCTGTCTATCCTGCCTACCCCTGGCTACCCTGCCTACCCTGCCTACCCAGCCTACCCTGCCTACCCTACCTACCCCGCCTACCCTGCCCCTACCCTGGCTACCCTGCCTACCCTGACTTTCCTGCCTACCCTGCCTACCCTGCCTACCCTGCCTACCCTGCCTAACCTGCCTACTCTGCTTACCATGCCTACCCTGCCTACCCAGCCTACCCTGCCTACCCTACCTATCCTGCCTACCCTGCCTTTCCTGCCTACCCTGCCTATCCTGCCTAACCTGCCTACCCTGCCTTTCCTGCCTACCCTGCCTATCTTGCCTACCCTGCCTACCCTGCCTACTCTGCTTACCCTGCCTAACCTGCCTACCCTGCCTACCCTGCCTACTCTGCTTACCCTGCCTACCCTGTCTACCCTACCTATCCTGCCTACCCTGCCTTTCCTGCCTACCCTGCCTATCCTGCCTACCCTGCCTAGCCTGCCTATCTTGCCTACCCTGCCTACCCTGCCTACTCTGTTTACTCTGCCTACCCTGCCTAACCTGCCTATCCTGCCTTTGCCTATCCTGCCTATCCTGCCTACCCTGCCTATCTTGCCTACCCTGCCTACCCTGCCTACTCTGCTTACCCTGCCTCAAAAATCAAAATCAAAATCAAAATTTCTTTATTCAATTAGGCCATTAAGCGGCACTTTCGAACGTCAAAAATAAAAATTTAATGTAATAATAATTGATTCTACCGTCCATTCGGAAATGTAGCTTGTTATGGAGAAGAACGGACAAGAAACTCCAAACTTACTCTTTTTAAAAAAACAAAAATGTGTTTTACAAGTATTTGGTTACAATAATCTTGTAGGAAAAATACACATATGTGAGAACGATGTAAAAAAAAAAAAACGCACTTAAAAGCGTCTAGAGTAAAACAAACAATTAAAAATACAATAAATAGATAATTAAAAACATGCGGAGGCAGCTAAGATATGACCAATCCCAACTGACGGCGCCCGTTCACGAACATGACACATGGATCGGCACCACTCAGCTCAACCATCATGAAGGGAACCGAATGATCCAACACATGTGCCACCATCAGAGAGACATTAGAGAGAGCATGACACACTCAACTGCCGGGGCACACTGAAGTCAACGAACGACACATAGGTACAGTAAATGGTAGATTTACAGTTGGTACATAGTACTCACATATGTGCTGTGCAGTTATATAATCCAAAAAATAAATTGAGTTTATACAACACAAATATACATTATAATTATTCGTACAGTCTTCAGCAGGTCCAACAATACTTCAGAACTTTTCTGCTTATCACTTGTTTTTGTGCCCTAGTGGCTGTGGAGCTGGAATAGCGTTGGGCCAAGCATTTTTATCAGCGATGTAATCCCCCAACCTATAATATGCCTGCCTGCATAGTGTGCGTTTTATACAAGTTTTAAATTTCGTCTCATTCAATTCTAGAATGTGTGGCGGTATTTTATTGTAACATTTTATACAGTACCCCCTAAAAGATGACGCTACTTTAGCCAGCCTGAAACCTGGTTGAATTAATTGGTCCCTATTTCTAGTAACATAACTATGTCTATCGCTGTTTTTACTAAAAAGATGTAAATTCTTTCTAACGTACATGATGTTTTCGTAAATATATTGACAAGGTACCGTCATGATGTTAATGTCCTTAAACAGTTCCCTTAGAGAATCGCGCCGGCGAAGATTGTATATCGCTCTGATGGCTCGTTTTTGTAGAACAAAAATTTACTGAATGTCTGCAGCCCTTCCCCATAGTAATATGCCGTAAGACATTATACTATGAAAGTAACCAAAATAGACCAGCCTCGCGGTATCTACATCAGTAAATTGACGAATTTTTCTAACAGCATAAGCCGCCGAACTTAACCGCCCCGCAAGTGATATTAAATGAGGACCCCATTGTAACCTTGAGTCTAGCGTGATACCCAGGAAAACGGTTTTGTCGACGAATTCTAGCTTCTCGTTGTTTAATATAATGTCACAATCATAACTTTTGACATTCGGCAAGGCAAATTTTACACACTTAGTTTTTTTAGCATTCAAAACTAAATTATTAGCAGTGAACCAAATTAGAACTTGCCGCAATGCATTATTTACGTCGGCAACGTTACTCGTACGTCTATTTATGTTAAAAATCAAAGAAGTGTCATCAGCAAATAACACCATGTTCAGTTTGTTTTTCAATAGATGGGGTAAATCGTTAATGTATACTAAAAATAAGAAAGGACCTAAAATTGAGCCCTGGGGTACCCCCATTTTCACGTTCAACCCCGACGAATTGACACCGTTTATTTGAACTAATTGCTGTCTATCATTCAAATAGCCTAACCTGCCTACCCTGCCTACCCTGCCTACTCTGCTTACCCTGCCTACCCTGTCTACCCTACCTATCCTGCCTACCCTGCCTTTCCTGCCTACCCTGCCTATCCTGCCTACCCTGCCTAGCCTGCCTATCTTGCCTACCCTGCCTACCCTGCCTACTCTGTTTACTCTGCCTACCCTGCCTAACCTGCCTATCCTGCCTTTGCCTATCCTGCCTATCCTGCCTACCCGCCTACTCTGCTTACCATGCCTACCCTGCCTACTCTGCTTACCCTGCCTACCCTGCCTACTCTGCCTACTCTGCCTAAACTGCCTATCCTACCTACCCTACCTACTAATTTGTATCTATCATCAATAGTTTTCTCAGCGCACGCCAAATAATGTATTTTACAGACAACATTTTGCTACCTTGGGTTACATTATTGCAATTTTCATAAGGATCTCTATTTTTTTGGAAAATATTTTATAGCCTATGACACTCAGGAATAATGTAGCTTTCTACCGGTGCAAGAATTTTCAAAATTGGTTCAGTAGATCCAGAGATTACCCCTTACAACGTCACAAACTCACAAACTCACAAACTTTACCTCTTTATAATATTAGTATAGATAACACAGAAGGACAAGACTAGGTATTTATTTAAATAAGCCTTGTCAATTAATTCATATTGAGAAGGCTCAGTAAGCTTACCACCCGTTCGCTAAACTAGTTGTCGTGGAGAAAAAGGGCAAAAAACTCCACGGAAGCTCTTTCATAGTATTTATCGATAACTTTTACTACCACTAAGTATTTACAATATTATATAATCAAAATAACAAGGATAAGGCAAATAAAATTGACTAACCCTTAAATAAATTTAACATATTAGTATTAATATGATATAGATACATTTTCAACACAACCTTTAGAAATAATAAAGTTATAATATCAAATAAATTACGTTAGCCTTGTGTAGTCGACATTTCACAAGATATTAATAATTCAGGAATAATAATATATCTGGCCTGTACTGGCTTGTAGTTCACAAAAAACTAAGTCAGCATATCAATTACACAATATTTTATAATAACGGGTTTCTACCTGTGACTCAATACGTCAAATATGAGAAAATGGCGCAGTATCCTGCCATTTTTCTATATATTGTTTTAAATAATCTCACAATAAGGTCAGCAATCAATTCTTGTGTAGTGAAATTGTTTTAACGTAACAAGAGAATTAAAGAATTTAATATTTCCTCTTTAGTCTTTCTTAATCAATATTCGAAAGAATATTGATTCTAACATACAGTATTGTACTAATTGTTTAAAATTTAAGGACTTATAATACTAAAATAGCTAGGTACATCACAATGACCATTACAAACTACACAATAATTTATAGAAACATCATCAATGTGGCTTAAATATAAGTTTAGAGTTATTTCCTGCACACACAATAATATTTACTTAGGTGGGTACTCTTTAATTACCATTTATCTACTTCGGTTTCGTTATATTCGAATTACAAAATTGACAGCGGTTTCATTATGATACCCATAACGACATCGGGTTGCATTATGCGAATCGTCATAAATTCTAAAACACAAGCAAAGAAATTCTGAACATACAGCCAGGTACCTAGAATATTACTTCGAAATCGAGACAATGTAAAATATGATGTTTTTAAAAATGGAACAAATTTAGAACAAAAGTATCGTATACTATTTGGCTGTTGCGGCTACAATATATTTGCCTTATACCTAATAAATAAAAAAATAAAAAAGTAAAGTGGACGCGTGAGAAGAAACTTTCTAAGTAAAATTTTAGTTAAAACTTTTATTAAAAATGTCTTCAACATCAAGTAAAATGTGTGAAAATAGTCCACCAGATATAACAAATAGAGCAGTTGCGGCTACAAATAATTTACCATCAGAAAAATCAAGACATGTACTCGTAAGAGAAATGAAATACTTAAACACACTGCCTGAAATACTTATTTGTCTATATCTGTGTTTTATTCCTTCCTTAGTAGATAAAATCTTGTATGCAACTGTACGTTTAATAACTCGTGCCCACATATTTCGGAACGCGCTACGCTTGTACCGAAAAATGGCACTCGTATTAAAAGACCGTCCATAACGTAACATTTGCATAAATAGCTATTATAGGTAGTTGACAACACAATAATAATTTAGATAGGTACTTAGAAATTTGTCGGTAGGTGCTTAATAAATATGACAGGTATGTATTATAAAGCAAACCAGTGACTTGAAAAATGAAAGTTCATGATTTAATGACGTCATACATACTTCAAATTCTAACACATTCGCAAGATATATTTTTTTATCTTTACTTTTAGACCTAGATATTTCGGATATCAAGTTTCATTCCAATCGGTACATTAATGCCCAAAATAGTTTTGTATGAAATACCGCGTAAATGCTCTTAACCAATGTAAGCACCTATATCGTGTTGATTTCCAAACGCGTGTTTTTCGTATGGAACTCCTTAACTGTTAAAAAAAAACCGGACAAGTGCGAGTCGGACTCGCGCACGAAGGGTTCCTTGGTAAATTGCGGTTTACGATTTATGACATATTAAATAAAACCTAACGAGATCTACTCGTTCAAACCAATTTTCGGTGGAAGTTTACATGGTAATGTACATCATATTTTTTTTTAGTTTTATCATTCTCATATTTTAGAAGTTACAGGGGGGGACACATTTTATCACTTTGGAAGTGTCTCTCGCGCAAACTATTCAGTTTAGATAAAAATGATATTAAAAACCTCAATATAATTTTTGAAGACCTATCCATAGGTACCACACACGTACGGGTTGAATAAAAAAAAATAATTGCGTTACAGTTCTAAGTATGGGGAATCCCCAAAATATATTGTGTTTTTCTATTTTTGTGTGAAAATCTTAATGCGGTTCACAGAATACATCTACTTACCAAGTTTTAACAGCATAGTTCTTATAGTTTCGGAAAAAAAGTGGCTGTGACATACGGACGGACAGAAAAGACAGACATGACGAATGCATAAGGGTTCCGTTTTTTGCCATTTGGCTACGGAACCCTAAAAAGGCCTCGCAGATTTTAAGATTCTAAGCTCATCGCCCACAAAACGGAAGTCCCCAAGTAGTCTTCAAGTCTCAGACGTTCCTTCAAATAAAACCCAACTATCGTGGAAGTCGGTGGGGTATTAACCCCCTGCCCGCCACCGCCACTCCGCCATGGCCCATGCTGGCGTCTTATAGCTAGAATGTCACTACCTGATAAAATCGTATTATGAGTTATAGACAAAAACTGCGAAATAATACAAATCAGTACCGTTTATCTTATTATTACTTCTTATTAATATTATAATTGCGAAAGTTTGGATGTAAAAATATAGAAAGAAGAAAAAATATTTGTGACCCGCACCGCCACGAGAAATAAGCAAAAAATTAAACAATAATAAAATAAAACCCCGTGCGAGACCAAAAAGGCTCCTATCTCAGCATGTATGTGAATGTGTCGATGTTTGTTACTCATTCACGCGCCAGATAGGTTGAACGGATCTGGGTGAAATGTGTCACAGGGATAGCAGATAGGCTAGTTTTACTACTTTTTCATCCCGGTATAATGTTGTTATAAGAAAACACTTTTCACGCGGGTGAAGCCACTGGCAGAAGCTAGTCAGCTAAAAATCATATGCGAGAATCCGGGTGTCAAAAAATAGATTAATTGCGAATTCGAGACATTATTAGTTTGAATCAATTACTTAATTTTATTAAAATACGTTTTTAAATGTAGAAATTTGGGGCGTTTTTATTTTTGTACGAAATCCATTAATAGTAGTTTAAAATACTTTTTTGTTGATTGCGGAAGTATTCAAAACTCCGAATCGTCCAAATGTCATATAGTGACACTCTAGCTTTAAGACGGCAGCATGTTCAACCGTCCAGTGCAGCGAAATGGGCCGTGATGGCCACGTTGCCACCATTATCGTTATTATCGACCGACTACTCTGTCCGTCTGTCTGTATCTTGCGATCGCCTTGAGCTGTTTCTATTCGCGTTTATGTAAATGTGTTAGAATTTACTTAGCAGGCTCGCTAGCAACAACTGTGAAGAGTTGTTTTGAAATATTTTGTTGTTAGAACTTGTGGATAAAAACGGAGGAAACCTTTAGAAATCACGACAGTTTTATGATTTTCAATCAATCAATCTGCCGAGCCTTTTCCCAACTATGTTGGGGTCGGCTTCCAGTCTAGCCGGATTCAGCTGAGTACCAGTGTTTTACATGGAGCGACTGCCTATCTGACGTCCACAACCCAGTAACTGTGTAACAAGGTACCTCTTGGCTAGACTGGTGTCAGATCTCAAGCTTCTGACTACTAGTAACGACTCGCAATGACAGCCGGGACCATAAAAACGTGCTTTCCGAGGCACGGAGGAAACTCGGTATGTTGAAATGGTCACCCATCCACGGACCGACCTCGGCAAGCGTTGCTTAACCTTGAAGATCGACCAGTGCGGCTGTTATTATTTAGCCACGAGCTTATATGATTTGCCTGTTTATGATTTTGTTGAAAAATTGAAAACATTGAAAAATCTTGGTTTTCGCCAGTGGATACAAAAAGGCTTTTATTTTTTGAAATAAGCGGAAATATATAAGGAGTGTCTTCTCTTCTGCATACTACGCAGACTACGCTAATACGAGGTGACAGCGCAATTATGTGGGAATCCAACCCACTAAAACTCCATGGTGTCCTCCTGTGCCGCTTATAGCGGGAACACGGACACGCGTTACCACTCATCCGTGGCTCACTCATCTTCACTTACATACAAAGTGTAACGGAAAGGCACGATCATATTTTAAGCTAGCTTCTGCCAGCGGATTCGCCCGCGTGAATGTCAAAAATAATCTCAAGGGAACATATTCCCGGTATAAAAAGTCCTATGATTCTACTGAGACTATAATCTATCTCTGTGCCAAATTTCATCCAGATCCGTCCAGTGGTTTGAGCGTGAAGAAGTAACAAACATACAAACACACACACACACTCACAATCTTTCGCCTTTATAATATTAGTGTGATGTGATGTGATACTGCTTTTGCCTATATAAATGAACAAATCCCTCTAAAGAATACAAAGAGAATTCTCAATAAAAAAAAAACTCTCCTTTTGGTCAGCTGACGACAACTTTGCATGGAATATTCAAATATTTTTTTGGGAATGGCAAAGATTTCCGTGGAGAAAACTGTTCATTTAAATAGGCAGAAGCACTTTTTTAATAATATGGTCACACTGTTCCGTTACACCTGTATAGTTTATCTGTACTACTGTAGAATCTATTATATTATCTGTGTCCGTACCCAACCATAAATACCATTAAGGTTGCCCTAGTCGACGGCACGAACTATTTTGTGCGCGGGGTTAAAATGCATGCTATCTCATCCGACAAAACGTGCGATAGAGATAGATGCTGTGATGAGCAGTAAGAAGCTAGTTCGCGTACGATTCAGCACATTTGCAAATTTGTAGCGAAATGGATGATGATTTAGGACGAAAACGAGCGCGCGAATGTTTATAAACAGACCTTTGGGAGTATGCATATCATGAAAAAACTACTAAATGTATATTATCAAAATAAAATTATTTGCATTGTTAAACTACTAATCTATCTGTGTATGGTGGCTGTTTTGCAATTTTCCTTCTTCTTATGGTATTTATTTCCGCCAAAAGATGCGTTAAAATTAGTGTTGAAATATGGAACTTTCGACGCTCATAACTTTAATTTTTTGTTTCCATACACAGCTAGATAATGATGAGACAAATTGATATCATTTTTTATTTTGAACTTACGTCGTCAAACAGTGAAGTAATCGCCAGACTACGTTTGTATGGAAGGATGATCTACTAGTGCAACCTTAACCTGAAATATATTTTCAGACAGATAAGAGCAGTACATTAGAAGATATTGTACAGTTTTTATGTTGTAAAGTTATGTGTGAAAAGAGACGTATAACAGTGCAAGTTTTCCTTCATATTTTGAAAATAAGAAATAACTGTTACGCATGATCTTGAAATCCAATCTCGATCACAAATAGACAAATGGATACTTGATTGACTTTTAGAAACACTAAGAGTGTTCTAAGAAACACTTTGATGTAATAAAATAGCGAACGTTCGAACGTGGCCTATTAAAGTAGATACAATTTGCACAACAGTGTTGAAAACACAGACATAAATCTAACAAGATAACGCAAGTCCCTCCATCTGAATGAAAACCAAGCGTGACTTTTTCATACACAACTTACAAACAAAACTTACCAATGAAAGAAAACATTTCCAATGCCTCTGCCAACGTTTTCTATACAGTATTTACAGCTCAATACGGCAAAAAAGGCATTTTTCTAGATTTCGGTGGATTTCCTGTGCCGATAATACTAAATGAAAAGCTCAAATTACGATCATTTCGTAACTTTACTCCGTTTTTTGGCACGCGAAGTACATACAATCGCGTCTAGTTAGATTTATGTCTGTAGTTGAAAACAACTAAAGTACACGTTCTCTAGCCATCCACGGTAATAACGCAATGTTTATCAAAGTTCGCATTCGCACGTAGTTATCACAAGTAACAAGAACGGCGCAGTTAGCTAGGTAACCCTGCGGCGGTTAGTCTGTCCGTCTGTCAATCACACGTGGTAACGACGTCGCCTCTCCACGCCGTGCCACGGCTGCCACACACCCACACGATAATCATGCTACTTTGCACCAACTACCATGTCAATCAACGCTCTAACTGTGCCACGCTCTAAACACACAAACCATACAAAACCATTTTATTTCCACAACAAAACATAGCCTTGATTTTTGCAATTCGCACAGGTGCCACGCCATCACTCGCCGTGATATCGCCAATAACAAAGCAATTGTTAGGAACACCGTGACGGAGTAATTCGTCGTTTCCCTTGCTGGACGCGACGATTAGCCCACCTCTATTTACTTGTCTATCCGATCGCTAGAGCTGGCAGCTGACGCCGGACGCGGCTGACAGACACACACCGTTACAACATTGACTTAGAAAAACGTTTGCTACGGACAACCGTTGTGCCGATGCCGGGCTGGACGCGGACGAGCGACACTAACATCTGGACCGTTCCGCGATTGATAGGTGGGGTACCTCGGTAATAGTCTGCGAAGTGTCTCAACTGATGTTTACTTGTCCTTGTATTGCCATTTGATGGAATTAGATTAGACTAGTCACGCTCCACGTTTCCAATCGTACCTAAGCTTCGCATTAGCTAGTACTTTAGGTGAATTCTACACTTAAATGTTCCCACAGGCGCTATATGAGCTGATCGCGATCGCGCATAGGCCACGACCGGGCACAGGGCTCGCACGTGGGCACCTACAGCATCTATCGTGCTTAATCACTGATAAATCTGCCACACTACGGGAACAATGCCACTACGGTGCCCGACAAATGAGCACAATTATTGCCAATAATTTCAAACGTTCCGTCGAGCATAAAACTCGAACCAAACAGTACAGAACACTCATATCTCGCTTAACTGCCCCGGCTTTCCGATTCCTTTTAATCGGTGTCAGAATCTAAAATTAGTTTCCTATCTGTGCTTCGCAGGAGAATAGCAGGAACATCTTTCAGCTAACAATGCCTATTCGAACACTTCTCTGACAGGATATTAAAACCAGGAGAGCTTTCTTCGAACTAGTGTTTTCCTTGAAAACTAATCAGCGCCAGCCATTATGGGATCAGTCTCCGTCTTTACGTCCGCCAATATATCTCTCGCGCTCCCCGGGCGAGGAGAGCGCTCGTCCCCGACGAATTAGCTCCGACAACGCCACAATAGTCCATAATTATGAAATGTGTTGTGATTCCAAAAGGATACGCAATTTTTCTCAGGCTGCGAACAATGCGAGACGGTAATGAAAGGAGTCAATCAGCCGATGTCTGCGAAATACGCCCGTGCTAATTTATGCATCGTCCGGCTGTGGCGCGGCCAGAGCGGCGGCGGCGCGCCCATTCTCTGCTGCTTTAATGTCTCTCACGCAGACACAAAGGACGAGCAACCGCGTCATCGCACGCTCAACCTGTGGTGAGTACTCGTGGGGCTCTGTTATAATAACAATGCGACGCGACGTGCAAAATATGAAAAACTAGAGTCATAGATCGGCTCATACGTGTGTCTTTCTCGCATGATACGTGAGACCTATACTTACATCGTAGCCTCATATGAATTTATAGCGAACGCCGTATTATTTACTAGCATTATACGCACAATTTGCGAAGCTGTCGCAAGGGCCAGCTATAATTTCCCGATGGCAGCAGATCCATCAATACCCGCCTGGGGCTGCGGCCGCTTTCAATTTGTAGGCCGCTTACATCGTCGGCAATTACCGGACGGACGGAAGGCCGATCATCTTCGATATACGCGCTTAATAATGCCTAATGACACTTAATAAAGACAGAAAATAAAAGTGTGACGGTTATTTATTAGCCGGCTCGTCAATACTAACGGTTCGTAGCTGTGGTTAAGAAATATTGCGTCCTTGATAGTTGATAGACCGGTGGGCTCAGTGTACGGTTCATTTATAAAATTGCCAGTTATTGTTTTATACCTATATTTATAGAAACAAATCGATAGTTTTCCTTTTACCCGACTGCCGAAGGAGGGTAATGTGTTTATCAGTCTATGTATGTATGTTTGTTCCTGTGTGGCGTTCCAGAGATCAAACGCGTTGGCCGATTTTGATGATACTTACGTCAATCGATTCGTCTTAACCCTGCGAGTGTCACTGGTTTCATAAAAATTGGAAAATAGACAAATGTTGGATTTTGGGCGCCATATTGTCGAGGTTAATTTTTTTTTTTCTTCCAGTCTCATCGTGTTGGGTATCAAATTAAAGGGTGTTAAGAGGTGATTTCAAAAATATATAACATTTATATGTTCAAATGTACCTAAAAATAAAAAATAAACTAAAACGTTATAAATAAAAAAAGTTATTCAAAAAGTCGGAGGATACATCTAGTTTTGGTGTGTATGTATCCTTTGACTACACAGCATGATTTTCTTCTTGTTTACGTCTTTTTAGTTCGCTTTTTAAGCAGTCGGGTATTTTGATTTTTTGAATTAACTTTTTTTTTCGGAAAGTTTCAATGGCATGTTTCGAAAGACTTTTTTATGGACCCAGCATGTAGCTATAAGTGTTCACAACATTTTTATTATCTTGATTTTCTTTATTAAATCCAATTTGGATACAATTGAGAATTAAATACATTCGTTTTTGCAGACACAGGTAATATAGACGGCAATAGTGAAGTTAATCAAGCGTGAAACGGACGAACCATGTTTGTTCATTGTCGGCAGTTTTTCCTTTTTTGTGCAATACGAGTATGTACCTTAAGTAATCAGTGATCTTAAACAGTATAACAAATTAATCTTCACTTATTTAAAGCAGTTAAAATAACGTTATGTACCTAGTTTATTTTCAAATTGATTTGGGTTACTCCGGATTATGACTAGCGGACGCCTCGCGGTTTCACCCGCGTAGTTCCCGTTCCCGTGAGAATACAGGGATAAAAAGTAGCCTGTGTCACCCGGGGATAGTGTAGCTTTCCAACGGTGAAAGAATTTTTGAAATCAGTCCAGTAGTTTTTAGGTTTATTCGTTACGTACAAAAATACAAATCTTTCCTCTTTGTAATATTAGTATAGATATCGTATAGCTGCCGATATCTGTGTTAGGAATTTGAAGTTGATTATTTGTCCAACTCTACTATAGGCTTAAACCCTGTGTCAAACTATTGTATGAAAGTAGGGTTGGACACATTTTTAACTATAAATATCCAGTTACCGGTCCCAAATCCCAAGATAAAGCATTACTTATACTAAGAGTATGGCCCTCTTTTTCAAAATCAAAAACAACATTTCTTTATTCAATTAGGCCATTAAGCGGCACTTTAGAACGTCTAAAATAAAAATTAAATGTAATAATAATTGATTCTACCGTCCATTCGGAAATGTATTTATTTATTTATTTATTAGTTTGGGAAAACAAACAATTACACACTAGAAATAAACATAACAGTAGGTAGACATATACATATTATAAGTGCGTAACTCACTACGTTATCCACAGTTTATATAAGACATACAATTTTGGGAACGTCTACAAGTGAACAGTTTCAGTTTCTTAATAACTAATTATACAAGTCTTTTATTTTGTTGTTCAGAGTATTCCGAAATTTACTAGCAGACAAAGAGAATATGTCTAAATCTGAGAAGTGTATATTATAATTTTGTGCCAAGCGACGAAGAGGTGCACGAACTCCAGCGTTTGTGCGACAAAAAGACACTGCAAACAGGGGGCGTGCGCGCACCTCCCGTCTCACTACAGTTCTAGGTACAACGTAAGACAAGCTGTTTGTTAAGTCCGAACAATCGTATTTATTAGCGCAAAGGTCATAAAGAAACATAGTTTCCAGAAAAGTGCGCCTGGACTCCAACTTTGTTAACTTGTACTGAGTGAGTAGTTCATCATAAGTTAGGGTTCTACGACAGCATCGGTAGTGTGTTGCTTTCAAAAATTTGTACTGTACTTTCTCTAGGTTATTTATATGTTTCTTATATAAAGGGTTCCATATCATAACTGCGTATTCCAACTGTGACCTTACCAAGGACTTATATAAGAGTGTGTATGTGTGTGTACGTTTAAAGTCAGTGGTCGCTCTCATTACGAATCCATACATTCGGAATGCGTTGCTAATAATTTTATCAATATGCTGATCCAAGTGAAGCTTACTGTCCAACAGCACTCCAAGGTCTCGAATTGAAGGTTCCTTTCTCAAAGCGGTGTTGTTTAAGTAGTAGGTATGAAAGAAAATATTTTTGTTTTTTGTAAATGTTATAGATTGACATTTAGGTATGCTTAGTTGAAGCTTATTATTATTGCAGTAAGCTGATAATCTATTAAGATCGTCTTGAAATAGAATACAGTTATCAGTACAATTTATTTTCCTAAAAACTTTAAGGTCATCAGCATACAGTAAGAATTTAGAGTACTTAAAACAACTGTCGATGTCATTTATAAACAGGAGAAAGAGTAAGGGACCAAGGATGGAGCCCTGAGGCACACCAGAAGTCACAGTAATTGATTCAGACTCATGACCCTGTATCACCACCTTCTGAGTTCTATTTGTAACATATGATGAGAACCATCTCAATAAGTTGCCTCGTATGCCGTTGTATGCAATTTTCGCAAGAAGTAGTTCATGATCTACCTTGTCGAAGGCTTTTCGAAAGTCTGTATATACAGCATCTACTTGTGACCGTTGATCCATGTTATTAAACAAATAACCTTGTATGTAGTAGCTTGTTATGGAGAAGAACGGACAAGAAACTCCACTTTTTCAAACTTGAACCTTTTTTTTTTATATGAAATGGGTTTACTCTTCACTCTAGTCTAGGTCAGAGGTGACAGAGACAGAGTCGACGATGGGGTGAGCTTACCCAGAAGAAGCCTGTGCACTCTAGCTTTGAAGAGATTCGGGTTGAATGCATTTGGAAACACAGACGCAGGTAGTGAGTTCAATTCCTTCGCTGTGCTAATTATGAAGGATGTTTGGAAGCGCTTGGTGCTTAGTGAGCTTAGTGCAGTTTCTTCAAAAAACGGGATCGAGGAAGATTTGCAGGGTAGTGATAGCGAGCAAATCTTAAACATAAACAGTTCACTAATACCTTCATAATTACCGAGCTCATCCCTGCACCTTGGTATGATTATGCTACTAGGTATATTTAAGGCCGTGTCATGATCCAAAGCGCTGTCTCTGTCGGACTCAGATATAAATCTAGATGACGCGATTGTATGTACTTCACGTGTCAAAAAACGGAGTAAAATTACGATCAATGATCGTACTTTGACCTTTTCACTAAGCATTAACGGCACCGAAATCTATAAAATACCTAATTATGCCATATTGAGCAGTAATAGCTGCTTTTAGTAATAGTTGCGTTAATAGGCTGCGCTTGACCATTATCTCAACTGATGGTAAGCGATGATATGGTCGACGATGAAGCACTCTTGCCTAGAAGAAACCTATTCACTCTTGATTTAATTACTCCCAGGTTGTAACTATCAGGAAATACCGACTCCAGCAGGGAATTCCACTCCTTTGCTGTACGCATAATAAAAGTATTCCCAAAACGTTTGGTGCGTATGGGTGGGATGTCCACTATGTACCGATGACGCATTGCCGTACGTTTTGTAGTCCAATGATGGAACGGGCTAGGAGGAATTAGTTTATGCAAGTCCAACGCACACTCCAAAATGTAACTGATAAAAAACCTACAGGCTGGCAACTCGGTGCCGATGTTCGAGGTTCTGGAGCCTAGATTCGACCAGTACTCCATTGCCGATGAACCTCTTGGCCCTTCTTTCGATCGACTCAAGTGCATCCAGATGGTACTTGGCAGATCCGTCCCAGAGATGAGAGCTGTACTCCATGCATGATCGAACTTGCGCTTGATACAAGTTGAGCAACTGTTCTGGCGTGAAGTACCGTCCCACCTTGGCGAGGATCCTCAATTTTTTGGCAGCCAGCTGAGCGTTTGCCTCAATGAACGACCAAAATTGAGCGTCAAGAACCTCAAGATGGTTAGTTATCGGCACGGTCACACCTCGGCAAGAAGGAGCTGGGTGGAATTGGTTCCTTTTAGCGGAAAAAGACACGCCTGGGTCTTAACAGCATTGAACCTGACCAGATTGGCATCGCCCCATTCGGAGACTGCCTTCAAGGACAGATTCAAGCGCCCAACCATGGCCTCCCGAAGAGACCGGATCTGAGGTCCAGAAGCGCGCGCAGGACACGTATCTCTCAGCAACAGTGCTGTCGTCCGCATATCCAAAGGCAACAGATCATTTATTTGCAGCAAGAACAATGTTGCTGAGAGTACCTACCCCTGTGGGACCCCGGCATTAATAACCAGTAGGTCAGAAGAGCGGGCATCAATGCCCGGTGCATTCAAGTGGTTATTGATGGCCGCTGCCTCAGGAAGTCTACAATCCAATCGCACAGACCACTGGGCAGACCGAATGAAGGAAGTTTACCGATAAGGCTTTCATGCCAGACCCTGAAAAAAGCCTTCTAGATGTGGAGGGAGACGGCAAGCGCTTCCCCGTGCTTCTCAATAGCCTTACTCCAGATATGAATGGCATACGCTAGAAGATCCCCAGTTTACCGATTTTGGTGGCAGCCATATTGACGGTCACTGAGGATGTCGTTAGCTTCTAGGTATGCCAAGAGCTTGGAGTTGAGCACTCGTTCCATACTCTTGCAAAGGATGGACGTTATTGATATGGGTCTGTAGTTGGCCGGGTCAGCCCGAATGCCCTTCTTGGGTACAGGCTGAACGTTAGCTTGCTTCCAAGCATTCGGCACTTTTCCCGTCTCATACGAAAGGCGTGACAGGATCGGAGACAGTTCTGTTGTGTGTGTTTATGTTTTCTTTCATTGGTAAGTAAATTTGTTTTTAAATTGTGTGTGAAAAAGTGGCACGCTTGTCTTTCATACAGATGGAGGGACTTGCGTTATCTAGTTAGATTTATGTCTTTGATCAGACTGTTTAAAAAAGAAAAATATGCGTGATTACACTTAACACTTATTGCAAAATGTGAAGCATTTTTACAAGACCTGCATATTTTGAGTCTCTGTCGAATGTCTTCCTCTTAAAAGTCTACGTTCAAGTAAGCAACTTGAGTGTTTCACCGCCATCTATCGGTGTTCAGTTTTCATAACCAAACGTAAGATTGGACGGCCTCAGGCTCTCAGGAGGGTGGATGTTACTGTTCTAAAGGTACTACCTACGTTTCTGCAGTTATCTTCGGGGAAACAGGGATCATGATGGTTTATGCTGAACGGATAGTTGGAGAGTGCATCTCTTTGACATTATTATGTTTTTTTATTATTTTATTTGTGTAGGTTTGCTCTTGACTCTAATCTAAGTCATATGTGACAGAGACACAATCGACGATGGAGTGAGTTTACCCAGAAGAAGCCTGTTCACTCTAACTTTGAAGAGATTCGGGTTGAATGCGTTCGGAAACACAGACGCAGGTAGTGAGTTCCATTCATTCGCTGTGCGCATTACGCATAATTAATTATTATCGTTTATTACGGTTTTGGTCGTATAACTATGCGAATATTCCTTAAGTGCATTTGCTCTACAATGACCGCAGAGGGATAAAACGTTTTTGTTTGTAGGTACGTCCATAACCCTCAAGCATGCCTATGCTGTGTCTTTAGTGTGAGATTTTATACTTACCCACTCGAACGAGTTAATAAAAGTTCACATATGTCAAGCAAAATGTTTTTTTCATGATTGCCGCTAGACGGCGTTAATTCGGTATTAGTACATGTTGTAATTTACGTTATTGCAATCGAGTAGATTTAAAAACTCATACTGATGTCACTAGTAGCTGCTGCTTTTGCATTAACTTCAAGTAGCTTCTGGTACATTTTTCTTATTATGAGATTTTGCCCACAAACAGGGCACGGGCGACACTTTGACGTGACAGGTGCTATTGATACCGTAGTGAAAAAAAGGATGGTGCATACGTCGGTACCGTCTCTCTATCACGCCAGAACTATGATGGTTTTAAGACGTCATAGTACGGTCGCTGATGTTTTGTTTTCAATTAGTAAAATAAAACAACAATTAAGTTTCGTTTCGGTTTATTAACACTTAGGGCTCGACCCTGATATGTGTCGCTACTTGCTCGCGTCACTCACATCTCGTACAAATGTATTATTTATTAATTACATCACTAACATACACGCCTTATTCCCATGAGGAGTAGGTAGGAACGACAGTTGCGGATAAATAAAATATTATAACACTGTAAGAAAATATAAAAAATACATAGAATTAGGTTGGATAAGGTAAACTTGGTGTTTAGTGATGCATAGGATTCTTAGGTAAATAATAATGAAACTGAGATATACACCAAGAATTCTTTGAATTCTGGTTCTGAAGTTACAGATGCTCAATTTGAGACAAGATAAATATTTTTCATAAGTTTAGAACAGAAATAACAAAAGAATATCAAATGAGGAAGACAATATTGTTATTTTAGTAATATAAATTAATTCACCCAACTATTATTACAAAAATACTTCCTTGCTTTAATTACACAAATAATATTTTGATAGGTACCTATTTTAGAAGCTTTACCGGTCAAGGCAAGAGTTTTCTTCTTTCTGCGTGACAATTTATTTTTCATAATTTACACTGATTAACAGAAGTACAGTACAACTATTTTCTTAATATCCCTCGGCAAAATTCGTGTTTCGTCTGTCGTCGGATTTCTATCAGTTGCTCTATCAATTTAGTAACACAAATAATATTTTGATAGATACAGTAGTACAATGATACAGGCTTTAAAAATCTAGACTTCCTAGTTGTCAAGGCAATCCATATGTATACATATAAATTTTATGAAGGAAGTGATCTCATACATCTTTTAACCACATCCTTTTCGTAAAGTGATTTTTGACTCTGATTGATTAACTGATTTTGTGATACACGTTTCCGTTTGGTATTTTGTTTTTGTACAACATTATTAAGTTTGTGCTTATATCGTTCTATACATGCTAGATTAACAGGATATTATGTTAGGTTTGGTAATCACTTAGTTACTTAACTATATAAAACGAAAGTAATTGCAAATTGACAACTTGACTGCCTGTTAAGAACAAAGTAACTGGTTTCTGTTCATCAATATTACATCTCTGCAAAGTAAAACTTTTGATCCGCTTTATGCTTAAAATAACTGTAACCACAAAGGGTCTATAAATATGTAAGTTAAATCCCATTAAGGTTATTGCTTGCACCCTCTCCCTCATCCGTAATAATATTCCAATACAGAAGGGGAATTTGTTGGTACATTTATCATCTTGTATTTATGATGTAAAATTGTGCAAGTTTATTGATAGTTATGATTGTATTTTAAAGTATCTATTTTAGAAGTAAGGCAAGGGTTTTTCTTCTTTCTGCATGAGAATTTATTTTTCATAGTTTACATTGATAAACAGAAGTGCATTACAACTATTTTCTTAATATCCCTCGACAAACTTCGTGTTTCGTCAGTCGTCGGATTTCTATCATTTGCCCTTTGCACTTGCAGACCAGCGCGCTCAATCAACTTGGAATATACTTTCAAGTTTAATGAGAGCGCCAAGTTGGCCGAGGGACATTAAGAAAATAGTTGTTCTGTACCTATCCAGTAAATTGCCAACTTTTTGAAAGGATCTACTGTATTACATTTTCTTATATGTTTCTATTATTTTCTTTATATAGCAAGTACAAATACATAAGTACGAAAGTGTGAGCTTACGCGACATATTTCTCTACTAAGACAATACTTCTTCAAAACCTCTTATTTGATACTATAAACATCTAGGTGACCCACTATGTACAGTGCTTATCCTACAAAAATAATTTACTCAACCACTATACAGTACATACATTTTCATATATCTTAGGGCTACAAGTAGAATATAAATAGTCTTATGTAATAGAATGTACACTAAAATACACATAGGTACATTAAAGATAATACATCACTTGGGTTTGGAATTCGTTTCGGGAGACGTGAATAAATCATTCACTAATATGGAATAAACACATTTGTCAGCATTCGTCATAACTTATTTGAGTTCTAGTCGAATCATTTATCGTTTTGTTTTTAACGTGCTACTGTGTAAGTGATACTGATACGTCACTTACGCGATTCGAACAAAATTCTGGTGAGAATACACAAACATTACTTTTTTGATGAGTATGGTAAGCAGGTAAGTGTCTCGTCTTAATTCAGTGTTACAAAACAGTGAACCCTCTCACAGTATCGATTCGACTGTCGTTGCAACAGTTCACGGGGAGAATTCGACTCGAGACGACGAAGCTCGTCACGAATCACAAGTCGAATTTCGAACGCGTCTGAGGGATCGATTATGCTCGAATAGAGTCATACAGAATTAAAGTTATACGTTTTTAAATTATTGGAAATATTCATTTATGGAATGTTATGTAGTCGAATCATGGTTTTCTTTCTTTGGTTTATTCTAACTATCATAATGATGTTATCAACAAAATAATGCTTCTGAGAGACATTGAAACTAATAATGATAAAAGGAAATAAAAACAATACTAATATGTGCAGGTAACTATTGTTATCTATATTCATTTCTCTCTATATTAATATTACTTTTCAATATTATACTTTCGGGTAGGAACCTTGAAATCATGTTTTAAAGTACACAATATACCTATCGACAACCTCTTACACTATTCAGTTACATACATTCGTCTATAAGGTACTAATTTGAAACTCACTTTGAATAAAATAAATAGTCTTTTACTAGCCGGTCTCATCATTCATAGAACAGTCCGAGCGAGGAACTACTACAAGTTCTCGATGATGATAAAGCAGGCGTCACAGCACGTATTCGTCAAAACCCGGAGCCTGCCACCAACCCCAAATCTATGTTTAGCGCAGTCTGTTGCTACTGAACTAATTCCCTTGCTAGCTGGAAGCTGGCTAAATAGATTGGCTGTAGCCCGTGGCAAGCCCTCAAGAAACACAGTCCAAGGGAGATCATCGTGGTACGTTCACAGCGGATGTCTGGGCGAGGGCGAGTGCTGCGGACGAGACTGCGGTGGCGGAGCGTTGGGATGCGCGGGGGGCGGGTAGGGGCAGTAGCGCAGCGGCGTGGGGGGCTTCTGCAGCCACAGGTCGTGCGGCAGCGCAAGCGGCTGCGGCCAGGCGCTGGGCCACGCTCGCCCGCCCAGGGCCAGCAGCTGGAGCGCGGCCGGCGATCTCGCCCACGCCGCGCGCTTCTCGGCTTCTTCATCAGCACCGCCCGCGTACAGCCGCAGTGGAGATCGAAGCAGTTGCTGCTCCATCAACATCAGCTCCATGGGGTCTCTGCGGAAAAGGAACAATACGTACTTTAATCATGACTGTTATAAAAATCAGACAGGCTTAAACAGTCGAAAGGGTATATGTTAACATCAGATATGGCCTCCACAACTGACTTAGATTTTGTAAATAGATCTGGGCTTATAATAAGGAAGACGGTTTGTGCTTAAACCCTACGCATTGCCAGTATCTGCAGACAGTTAACATCCGTAAGCACTTATAAGAAATGTATTTTTGGAATAATATTCACATTGAGTCGAAGTTTGTTTTCTTATAATAATAAGTCCTATTTCGGTAAAGTGCTTGCGGTCTCGCCGAGTTCCGCGAACCTCTCGTTTCGCGAGACGGACTGTTCGTTGGGTTTCATCGGTCCGTAGTCTATAAAACCGAGTTCGAGGAACGACACCGGCCACCGGCGGCCACCGACGGCCACGTGGCGATTTCAAATCTCATAAAACGTTACGAACGTCACACTAGAAGCTGTTACGTAAAATTCAGACGCGATGAAATACGACGTGGTCAGCGTTTGTTTACGACTCGTACGTTTAGCTTTGATTTACAATGCCAGTATAACTCCAACATTTGCAATAAGCAGAATCTTTAAATAAAACACCTACCTCACATATTGTGTGGTAGGCATTTTTTAGCATATGGAAAAGTGTTAAACAAGAAGTGTATCGCCGTCGATTGTTTCTGAGAAGCGACTTTACGAGTAGTGTCGCAGTTAACGAGGCGCGCGGTGCGGCGCGTGAGTGGAGCGCGGCCCTTACTGCGCCCGCGCCGGTGCGTGATGCCCTTTATCGGTTCCCGGAGGTTGTCGCGACCGCCACCGATCACGCTTCCCGTTAACTCGCTATTTTCGCGTCTCTACGAAACTATCGGCACTTATAAGTGCGCAATAATGCGTCTTTCACGCCTGCTCAATAGAAATCTAGTTAGTGCTTGCTCCTTTCCGTTTTCTGCAGGGTAACGACTCGGAGCGGGCGTAAATCTGAGATGTTATTAATAATGGGCTCCGTCTTGAGATACGAGCGTTAGTCTGAGAGCGGTAAATGAGCGTGACGACACGGCGTGCTCGAGTTAAGCCTCAAAATTGGCATGACATCACGAGATGCCGTGTCGAATTTAATCTATCACCGGAGCGAGGCTGCCCCGGGCCCCGGGCGCCGGCGCGCTCTCCCCGGGAATTAAAAACAGGTAGTGCCCACACACGCTAACATATTATAGTTTTTTTTTTTGATCTCCTAATTTCTATAAAAACGAATAATAGCCGGTATTATTGCTATAATAATCTCGAGTTAACCACAACGTCTCAGCGATTTCACACAATATTATCACGCGATATTATCTCGACGTCTTTCACTCTTTGTCGTAGAGGATGACGCGCGTACAGTCGTAGCTCGTTCAGAGAAAGCTGAACAAGTTACTTTCATGGAACAAGTGATTCTTTAACATGTTTTGTAATGACTACTTATCTTTTATCTTCCTTTTGAACCTTTTCGATATTCAAACCACCATAAAAATAACTTTTTTTTTTATGGAGGGCAACCTTCAAAAGGCTCCTGGACTTTTGGGGGGAAAGACCAGGGAGTGTGGGATTTTTAACTCACTAAAACCACCCCGGTGATCACCATCAGCACCTGAAAAGGGTCCCGTTACCTCTTAAAAGACCACCCCGGAACCCCCTCTGTGCAACGCCTGTTAGGGCACATCCCTGGGGAGGCTGAAAGAAGTGCCTCCCCTGAGATCATAAATTATACCTACTAACACGTGTAAAACTAAAAGTTTGCCCGCGGTAAAACGTAAATTTCAAAGCTCAATATTAAAACATTTTAACTTCGTGCATAATTAAAGGCAATCAAAACTAAATGTTAAATTGTGAACTAACACATTCCACAGCACTAATATCTTAAAATTTACACTAAAGCTTTGAGTTACAAAAGGTCGTAAGTGGCAGGGTCTTAGTGTTGGGCGAGAAGGTCTACTTCAACGGGTGGTTACGTCGTATCGGGTGCTGCGGGGGCGTTAATGGCGTATTTATTATGATCTCGGTATCAGCAGTAATAGCCAACACTCTCCGCCGGCAAATTACAGGGCGGCGGATCTCAGAGGCCGCCGATAGGCCCGGCCACAGCCCGGCCGTGCGCGCGCGCAGCCTTATCGATATCTTGCCCGACCGCTATCGATATTTGCCTGCAAATGCATAATGTGTCTATCTGATAAAAAGTGAAATATGATTTCCTTTACTCGTAATATTTTGCTTAATGTAGATTATTAGTGCACAGATTTATAGCATTTCCTTCGATCTCGAGCTTTAAAATATTTAATAAATTTTAATTCTTATTATACTACAAAGGAAGGTTATTTATGGCGCTCATAAAAACATTTAAAGAATTTCAATTTGATCTATTTGAGGATTCCTCGGGTCGCCTGCAGTAAATCACTCTCGCGACTGACTCATTAGATATAAATAGCAATAAGTGCTAGCCAGTTCATTGTCTATGATCGTGTAACTAAATGTGATAGATGGTTGATATTTAAAAAAAATAGTTAACGTGTTGTAACTGTGAAACACGCTGCGTGCCGCGGGCAGCACGCGGTTGTCGTTAAAGTTATTTCTAGCCCGTAAGTGAATCGCACGCAATTAACGGAGAGGTGCGTCCGAGCATAAATATAACTCCTCGCCGCTAAATATCGGCTCTGATTGAGCGAGGGGCGGATCTTATTAATTAATGGATGAAAAGCCGCCGACCACCACGCCAAATAACACCGCCCGGTTCTCACACAATGGCAATTTATCATACTTATTGTCTGACGATTTCGGACGTCAGCGAAGGAAGTCATTAAGGCTGCACGCCGTTAGGCGTTGTTTTAAATATTTATGCGTCGGTGTGAATTCGGCAATCAGAACAGAAAGTATTAATACTTGAGTGGTTGAACAATGCAAACGGAAGTGATTAGACGGCTTTTAAAATTAACCTACACTCGTCAAATCAAATGGTGCGGGCGTAGGAGTGGACTGACAGACAGCCGAGTGGCAATTCCGTGATTGTATCGATAGAGGTGTGCGCTGAGCTGAATTACGCGCTGAGCTGAGCGAGGCGAGCGCACAGTAGCGCCCAGCCGACACCAATCAACGGAGCACGCGATACAAGAACCTCTAATTATTCAGCTTTTCATTCCGTTATGTTCGCTCGGGTGAGAGCGACAGAAAGTGTCACTCGCTATTAAAATTAAACACGTTAATTTTTAGGTCGCTTGCTAGGTATTATGAAGGAGTATATGGACCGTTAAAATTGAGAGAGTCGATTTCTTTTGTAACTTTACAATAACATTTTTATTCCCATTTTGATTGGGGGTTTGATTTTCGAATCATATGAGAAAAAATATCGGTGCTATCAAAAAGTCCAAGTCATACAAAATATCCGTCTTTGGATGACGTAGAGCAGGGATGGCGTACCTATGGCACGCGTACCTGTGGTGGCACACGACAAAATATTTTGGGCACGCTAAAAAGAGGTTATTTAGAATCTAGGTAATTTGCAATAGCAGAAATGATACCAACTCCTACTTTTAATTAAATACAATATAAAACTGTAAATAAATATTAAGATTGCCGTAAGAATTTCTGGGTGCAAATAAAGAATTGTTTAATTCATAGCATTTAGAGTCTTATTTTTCGTCAAGATTTTTTGGTGGCACTTCATTGTAAAAATATAATTTAAATATCACCTTTTCTAATAAAGGTTCGCCATCCCTGACGTAGAGCGTGGGCAAGAAACCCCAGATCAAAGCCGGTAGCGAGTGTAGCGGGCACAGATACAGACTCAGTGGAAGCGGTAATTGCACAGATAACATCTCGAATTAGACGTCAATCACCGTCCGAACTATCATCGAGGCGATGCTGTATCAATTAATACAAATCGGTAGCTACGCACTGACGCCTACGTCGATTACATTATTAATAGCTCCGATAATTCCGCCCGTCATGCTCCTACTGTAACACAAAAAACCTTAAGAGCTTACGCGGGAGCTTTCGTAAGTACTCATTTGAAAGTAAACAATGTATGGTCCAACATATTTTTAATGTTTAAAACGTTGTCATCCCACAGAATAATAAAACATAAAAGCTAGCACATAACCTTGTAATAATCCGTGTAGTGAACGTCAAACTGCTTTCAATATACAATCTTAAAAGGTGAATCGGTAATTGTTTATGCATAGTCAATTCAGCAGGTTGTTGCTGAAGTTTACACGTGAGCGAGATCGCGCGGTCCTCACACCGCCCCCGGAGAACCGGTCGGGCTGGACTCCGGCCGTATGGGCATCACACCGATGGCCAGATAATAGAAATGCGCTTTAATTTGTCGTTTAGGGCATAATGAGGAGCGAGCCCTGTGATTACGCGCCGCCGCCGCCGGCTCGGCCGCCGCTGACGTGAGCTGTTTCCACACACCCGCGTCTCAACCCGTCCCCGCCCGCAACCACGCAACCTCGAACGTGTTAACACGAAACTAAGGATACATTCCTACTGACTCCATAAACGAACTAACTTGATCATAGGTCCGAAAATACACATGTAAAGCTGAAAATACACATGCCTGTAACTTGCATAAAAGTGTGCAAGTAGCTTGCATGCCATTATGACACACTTTTATGCAAGTTACAGGTCTGTGTATTTTCGCCCTTACATGTGTATTCCCAACAGCTACTTGCTCCAAAATTTTCCCTTCTATCCAATCTCTTACCCAAAATCGTCTTCTTTATTTTTATTTTTGTCTCTCATTAATTTAGCTACACATTCAATTGCAAGTAACAACAAGATTTTGTTTAATTCACTTCGATTGTCATCCATTTTAGACGCGCAAGAATAGGTACGAGTGACTCACGAACTGTCCTGTGTATACGCGATGGTAATACTGGCATGCAAGGGCACAACTTGCACGCCTGTATTACTTGCAAATGTATCCACAGTGTGCCATTTACTTGCACATGCCTTTAAATAGCATGCAAGCTACTGTTCCATTTTACAAGCATATATATTCCCGCCTAATCTTGACTTACATAAAAGTGTGCAAGTAGCTTGCATGCCATTATGACACACTTTTATGCAAGTTACAGGTCAGTGTATTTAAATCTTAACTTACATAAATGTGTGCAAGTAAATTGCATGCTATTGACATTCACCAATTAGAAGGTTCACGGTACAATGGCAGGCAAGCTACTTGCCCACTTTTTTGCAAGCTACACGCATGTGTATTTTCGCCCTAATGAGAATACTTTCTATAGAACGGTATTACGGTAGGTAACTGGAAGCGGTCTCTACCTTACATCTGGCTAAACTAGGATACAATCTCGGTCGTAACAAACATTGTCATCGTTAAACTTTATGCTGATTGGTATTCTAAATTGTTAATTAACACAGTAATTACGGGTAGCATTTAGCTATTATAATATGTTTCACATTAGGTAGCCTTTATGTATGATGAGGTAACCTTAACTACGCTTGACACTCTACTGAAGCATCTTACATGCAAGTAGTTGTTTTCTAGTTACTAAAATTATATTTAATACGTCAATTAGATATCTAAAAAATATTGGACCCGTATGTTTACTTTTGTTACTTAATATAAAGAATGACGACGTGCACCTTTTACGGAGAAGTGACGGCACAAGCTTGCCTCCTGAACTTTGAAGAGCTTCAACTTTGTATTTTTTTATTGATTTGATAAAGCCACAGATAATATAATATTTGCATATAGATGCCTCATCCCATACAAAGAAACCGTGCCGACGTAACTAGCGTTTTTCGTCTAATTAAACAGTTTTTTTTTTTACATCGATCGCTTTCGGTTTTGTTCCTTCGCGATAGATAGGTAGGATAGGTGTTAGCAGCGCCTTGCAAGTAGGTTTTTAAGGGTTTACTCTGTTCGTGAATATTTATTTCTTTAAATACGGTGACGATTTGTTTAATAGTATTTTGTGCACGTTTTTACAGTTTCATTGCACCAAAATGTGTTACAATACAAATTTAAACAATCGAGTGGAATGCCTCAGAAATTTAAAACCGCAGCATCTATCGGCATTAATTTCTTATGATGCGTTCAAATAATTTTTGAATTGTGAATTATGAGCACAATATTCCATTATTTTGTGCTTAGGAGAGTTGATTAAACAAGACATACAATTTTTATGTTTAATTTCATAAAATGTTACACACAATTCAATAACAAATCTGTGCATATTGCGCCATCTAGTGAGGTTTGTTTGAACTAAATTTTCTTTCTTAGTGTTGGGACCCCGTGATAAAGCAAAAAATACATGTCCAATATTTTTTGATAATCTAACTGACGGACTAAATAAAATATTTTATTTACACTGGAATCATTTTCATTGCAGACAAAGTCAGGTAAGCTTACATGTTAACCCTTAGACTTTATTATTTCTGTTTTTTTTTTGTTGAATGTTAATGTCCCACATAAAGTCACCTTTACATGTGGTTGATCGTGCGCCGAAGGTAGTGGTCGGTCCATGGGAACGCCCGCCATTCCTTGAGGCACATTCTCGCCTCAGTCACCCAACACCTCGACTTAATGAGCGAAACACGCTATATTCTGCTAAATATTAATTTTACATTTAATATATGGGTCGATATCGCAAACCGATCTTTGACGTGGAATATCTTTTCATTCTATTCATATTTTGTTCATTGATAGATCACATTATGACATGAAAGATGTAATTTTATGTCCGGTCGTTTATTACTTAAGGTTCCCCTAGTCAACGGCACGAACTATTTTGTGCGCAGGGTTAAAATGCATGCTGTCTCATCCGACAACACGTGCGAAAGAGATCGATGCTGTGATGAGCAGTAAGAAGCTAGTTCGCGTATGAATTAGCACTTTTGCAAATTTGTAGCGAAATGGATGATGGTTTAGGAAGAAAACGAGCGCGCGAAATTTTATGAATAGAGCTTTGGGAGTCTAGATATCATGAAAAAACTACTAAATGTATATTTTCAAAATAAAAATATTTGCATTGTTGAATTACTAATCTATCCCTGTATGGAGGCCATTTTGCAATTTTTCTTTTTCTTATGTTATTTATTTCCGCTCAAAGATGCGTTAAAATTAGTGTTGAAATATGGAACTTTCGACGCTCATAACTTTCAAATATTGTATTTTTTTACTTTTATGTTTCCATACAGGGCTAGATAATGATGAGACAAATTCTTCAGATTCAAACAGTGGAGTAATCGTTACGTCGTATGGAAGAATTTTCGGCTAGTGTAACCTTAAGATGTAGCGCCCGCAGGTAGATTTTATCAATGGGCACTAAATAAAAGTAAGCAGGCTCAACCTAGACTTTAAATGATAATTAGACATTCTTCTAAAATATAAATAGCAAAAAAGGAGAAAGAAGACTTGGACTGGAGATGGGGGCCTGCCTGTGCTTAGTTTTATGTTCCACTTACTAAAGAATGTTACTTTAGACTTGCCTGGTAGTTTAAGGATATATTAAAGTTGGTAATTATGTGGACAAAGGAACGTTAAAAATAATACTAGAATCGTTCTAGTACCTAGTAAATAATACTTAGGTTATACTCAGCGGACACGCCCTTCAAGGTTTTCAACGACTAATACCTTCTTACAATGCGACAAGCCGACTACAACATGCTATAATTACAATATATTGTAAACGTGATTTATTTGGCGACTTGGGTAAAACTGTTCCATGGGAAGGTACACGTGTTCCAGTCATTAAGTAACTAACCAAGTAAAGAATTGGATAATTCAAAAAATAAAACTTTTCTTGCTAAGCAAGTTACTTGTCATTCTATGGCAAAATTAAGATAATTTTAAGTAGAAAATAAGGATTACTATTTTATTTATTATATTGCGTAGTTTGTTATGTTGTGGGACAGTTTAAGTACATTACGAGTCCTTTAGTTTGATATTGGTTGATCTTGGAGGTTACTTAGTGACTGGAATACATTGTAAGACTTTGCGGTCTACTTTCCAAGTTACGGAACCAGAACCATAGATTGGTGCCGTAACAAGAGACATAAAGACAGGCTCTGAATAATACGATAAGTAGCGTACATCTATAATAATTAATATATTATGTAAGCCGTAGATGTATTGCACTTATCGCTGTAGAAAAAGACATTAAGGTTGCCCTAGTCAGCGGCACGAACTATTTAGACTTAGAGGCCGGGGTTGAAATGCAAGCTATCTCATCCGACAACACGTATGAAAGGGATGGACGCTGTGATGAGCAGTAAGAAGCTAGTGCGGTACGATTACACACCCATGGTATAAAAATAATAAATGAATGATGATTTAGAACGAAAAGAAAATCATGAAAAAAACTACCGAATGTATTTGTTTAAAATAAAATGATTTGCATTTTTTTACTGCTAATCTATACCTGTATGGTGTCTGTTTTGCAGTTTTCCGTGTTTTATGGTATTTATTTCCACCCAAAGATGCGTTGAAATTTGTGTTGAAATATGGAATTTTCGACGCTGATAACTATCAAATACACGTTTAGTTTTACTTTTTTGTTTCCATTCAGGGCTAGATGATGAGATTTATTTTGAGCGTACACCGTCATACAGTGGAGTAATCCCCAAACTACGTTTGTATGGAAGAATTATCGACTAGTGCAACCTTAAGTAGAGTTTCTGAAATAGCACTGCAAGCCATAAACAAGGAAAGTTTACGAAAGACGTAAAGGCATTTCCTAATTCAAAAACACCAATGTGGGTACCGGTGAAACTTGAAACCAGACAACAGTTTATTTTCTTACTCAAACTCTTTCGCTAAATTTTATATTTCTTGTATCTATGTTTCACATGTGTGTTTTCCACTTGCACCTCAAAATCTCACGCTGGAAGTTAAATATTTTCATACATAAACTGCAGTGACTGCTAAATTTAATGTGTCCAGTAATAAAATACTAAAACGAGGTTATTCACCACCGAGAGAGTAAAACTGCAAGTTTATTGCACCCACATATTTCTTAGCAGTCCAGACGAGAATAGTGGAAAACGTTCGACTGATTGGTTTCCCACGTCTATCGAGTAAACGGACCATTGTTCTTGGCGAAAGGTGGCGAGACATCTACAATAGAAAGATATCGACGTTAATACCGAACGACTGAGGTAAAAGTGAATACAATAGCGGTAATAGTACGTATATTAAAATCTAAGAGCTAAAGTCAACAAAGATGTTGGAAACCGTGCAAAATTGATTTCTGTAATAGGTAACCTACCAGGGGACCAGTGGGAATGTATTTGCTTTCCCTTTTTAGAAATGCCTTCACTGTGTCATCAGCGTTAAATAAATTTATATTATTGATAAGAACGGTATTACAGACATGTTGGAAACTCAGCTAAATTAATTTCTGACGTACCAGGGGACCATAATCTGTGAGAAGGTTTATTGCTTTTCCCTTTTTGTAAAAGCCTTCACTGAGTCATTGTTAACTGTATTTTCAACACACTTGCTCATAAAGTGACTCTTATTTCACCGCAATTAGACATATAATGACACCTGTTATCAAACTGTGACTTTTTCATTACTATTATTCACAAGTGAGATAAAAAGGTTTTTTTTTTAATTTATTGGTTGAGTTGCTTTGTTCTTAAAAAAGTTTCGATACAAAAAAGATCGTGCTCAATAGTACAAATGCAACACATTTCATGCAACTTCGTATTTAAATAGATAATTTCAACTTGTACGTGTTTAATAAATAAAACTTTTACTTAAATGTAACTCTTGCTTTTGTCTGTAATAAAAAACTTTCCTTAAAATAAAAAATCCCCTTTTTGAACGTGGCTAAAACGCTATCCGCGAAAAGCCAAAAAAAGATAACTCATTATTTTTAGTCTATGGCCGATCGCCATTGTTAGATACATGAGTATCTCTAAGTAGTCTGTGGTTAGATGCGCGCGCATAGGCAAACTGATTAATTTTGCCCGCCATTGCGAAAAAAAAAACACAACTCGTTTTCACTGTTGGAAATGATTTTTATGTATTATTTTCTTCACAAGTGTGTTGAAAAACGTCGTATGATACACGTGTGTATTGATGATTACCGTCCTCGGCTCTCTTAAGACCCTCACCTAACGGCTCGGGTCTCAATGGCGCCTCAGCGGTAATCACCAACATTACACACTTGTACCATAATGTACTATTCTATCATTGATAAGTGTACGGTGATTAATTGAATTTATTAGCTAAAATCTTAAATTCATTCGTTCACAGACTGTGTTTAGAAGATTGAAAATCTGAGTACATGTTCGTCATAAAATCCTTTTGGGCACACAGAGCTTTTTAACATACTGCTCTTTCCTCTGATGAATTATCCCGTAACCATTATTAAATCTATTCTTAAAAATATGTTGATTGAAGACCCGAGTGTAGGTCACATGGTAATATTGTAACTAATTATCTTAATTGACACATAGAGGTTGTAAAACCTAGATGTCTCTTGGTCACGGTATCGGAGCCACACTATAACATGACGTAGAGATTATATGAGACTATATACAACATGCACAGAAGGAATAATTTTATGGTTCTTGCTAATAACGTTATAAAGTTATATAGATACGTTAGATAATAAAAAAGTCATTAGTACAGTACTATGACGTCACTTTTATTTAGCACATCTGTTGTCTCTACCTATAAAATAATTTGCGTGTTAATAAGCTAGTTTTGTGCAAAGGTACCTATAGTTAATTGAAAGAATCAACCTTTTCTGAGGTAATAATTAATTTATCTCATCTAAACTCTAAAGCAAAGTAAAGCAAAGTTCATATAAAGGAAAAAAATAATAAAGAAATTGTGTCTGAATCTTAATTAGACATTACATGCCTATCTACAGATAATAAGGAAAGCTTAATTACAAAGTAGGAGTACAGAGTAGTTCGGAATAAAGTCACTAAGATACAAGTGATGTAGCGAGAGGAAGACCATGAGACTAAAAGAGTCTTGAACATAGACAATGGAAAAAGAGACCGCGTGGACAACCGCCAATGATCTGGTTCCGAACAATGAAAAATACAACAGATGACAGACACCCCGCAACCGTACGGAGTGTCGCAGAAGTACTAGGGAGGACTGATCCCAAAAACACTGGCATAATGGTGGTGGTGATGGTGGTGGTTGGCCAGAAGAAAGAAGAAGAAGAAGAAGAATGAAAAGTAAGAAGGTATAGGTACGAGTTTACCACATCGTTTGTTTCAGACTGTCTCAAGGGGATAGAATGACGAAAATTGCATTCAACTAATCTGCTATTAACTTTGCAGATAAAGACATAGCTATAAAAGTAATACTTATGCTCGGTTACAGCTATCGCTATACTCGAGGGCACGTCCTCGATACACCCTCAAGATAATTTTTACGCCCATAATCTCATTCGCAATGTCGATTAACTGATAACGCGGATAACAACAGCCCTAAATGTGGGCTCGCTCAGCATTCGGCCTCTTATCCGATATCGCCGCAATCAGCGGAGAAGCGGTTTTAATCTTTTATTCATGTTTAACGGTTGGCGGCAAATTGCAGGGCGGTGGACCTAATGCCTTTCAACTGTTGCTAATAACCTGTCAATATATCAAACGCACCATACGCCGCTTTAGACCACTTTAGCGCAAATAAACTGAACGTGCTGGTTGCTCGTCAACGATTTTTGGAGCATTTAAGTATTGATGGGCTGTTAAATTTAATGGTTGGATTCATGTTTTCGTGTTAGGTTGGTTCTTCAGGGTGATTGGTCGCAATACCTACACAAAGGACCGGCAAAGTTCAACATTATTTTTAAAACTGTGACTCCAAAAAGTTTTAAGTTGGTGTTTTTTCAGTGTCTTAATTACTTATCAAGGTAATTGAGACTGATAATTTCATCATTTAGGAAAAGAATATATCACTTGGATTAGAAACGATCCCAGAAGTATGGCACGCACAGTACCTACATCTACAGAAGCAAACCTACGTTTGTATTTGAATTTTAACAGCACCCCCGAAAACCTAGGTGGATTTACTGTATTCAAGAAAACACATTGTATTTTAACTCACCTATCAAAATCTGTCAGTCTCGATGAATCTCTGAATCCTTTCGCGAAAGGGTTGGAGTCGATCTTGAGCTTGGTGATGAGCTGGTTCTGGTAGGCGGTGACGGCCGTGAAGACCGTCTCCGGGAAGACGAAGGTGCGATGCTGTTCTCTCGTCAAATCCGTGATCGGGCCACCTCCCTCCCGTACCTTTACTAAGTGGATGCGAGGCTGGTACCGGTGCATCGAGTTCAGGACGATCTGGGGGAAAAGAAGGTTGAATTTAGTGTTTACTAGATTCTGCCAGCGGCTTCGCCCACGTGAATGTCTAAAATTAACCCACGGGCACATTTCCCGGGATAAAAAGTATCCTATGTGCTGTTCCAGACTATAATCTATCTCTTTGCCAAATTGCATCCAGATCTGTTCAGCCGTTTGAGCGTGAAGAAGTAACAAACACACACCCACAAACTTTCGCCTTTATAATTTTTGTGTGATTTAATTATGAATTCGCCAAAACTCACTTAGCAAGCATGGTCGTGCCTTCTCTGTATAGAATCTAAAGAAATCTACGCCCAGTAGTGGAACATTTACATGCTGGTATTATGAGCACTGAAATACATTGTTAGGACTTGTGAACTTTACTGGCAAAGAAGTTCGCAAATCCCATTCCAGTCCAGTGAAGGTGAGTTGGCTCTAGCAAGCCGCCAATGGCAAGCCAATTAAGCCGCCTCTGGGAACCCTACTATCCTCTGATAGTAAGTATGAAAATATTTCAAACTTACATTCTGAGGCCTGTGTGGTATGTGGTGATAATAAATATGGGGGTATGTTTAATGTGGCACATACTGAATAAACAGCGTCCAATCGTTGATTGGATAATATCTTTAAAAAAGCGAAAACGCAAAAATGTTGAAGACGTCATAGCATCTTTGCCTAGAAACTCTTAAATCATTAAGTTAATAATAATTGTTATGCAAGACTTTTAAATTAAAACACTTAGGTAGAATAAAAAAAAACATACAGTTTTTACACATTATATCTGGATATTTAAAAGGAGATAATGATACACGTGACCCAGGTACAGACTCATTCACACAAATGCTAATTACAGATATTAAAATTAACGAGCTACGTAATAATATAATTTTTCATAATTTTTTTGCACAAAAGCTTGTGCCGAAAGCAGGCGGCATTTTCACATAAGATTGCCTTAATAACCCGTAACTTTGCCTTAAACATGTATTAAAGGTAGAGTTACAGGTTAGACAGGTATGCTCAACATTTTGAGACATAAATATGTGAAGTCATCAGTCATAAGAATGTCGCAAGTTTAGAAACTAGGCAGATTATGTAAAACATGGAGGCGATTCATCAGGAGACAGATGTGTTCAATGATACCGCTGACGCAAATATCTAGTTAGAGACGTACGTGTGCGGAATAAAATGATTGCCAAACAGTCTAACTGCTAAAATCATCAGGTATATTTGTTTTTGATAAAACTTAATTTTCATGAAATATACTTGATAGTAGAATATATTGCTGCATGGTAAAAAACCGGTCAAGTGCGTGTCGGACTTCGCACATTTAAGGTATATCCACACAATTATCAGGACCGTGCCCGGGACGTGGACGGACCGTGTCCCGTCAGGGGCTCAAAAAAATATCGGTATGTACATTTTATATGAACTCGTTCACACACGACTGTGCACGGGCCAGTGACGCAGCTTCAATGCCTGGGCCCGGCCCTGTCACGTCCCGGGCACGGCCCTGATATGTGTGGATAGACATTTAGGGTTCCGTACCAAAGAAACATCAAAATCTGATTTATCATATATTATTTGTATTTGTTAGTAAAGTATACGTAATAAAAAACATTATCACCACATTTCAAGTTCGTAGGTCAATTGGAAGTTAAACAATTCATCGGAACAAAATTGTGTGACAGACGACGTACAGACAGACATGTGAGTGACAGCAATATGTCTCCGTTTGGACCATACGGGTTCGTAATCCTAAAAACGAATTGCAGCTAGATATTGTTAGGCAACCCTGCTGTAATCTATTCTTCTACCAAGGCATCATCTTCCTGCCCTTGCCCCATGTCACTTGGGGTCGGCGCAAACATGTTTTCTTCTTCCATACCGTCCTGTCCCCCGCCACGCCATCACTGACTCTCTTTTCTTTCATATCACTCCTCACATAGTCCTTTGGTCTTGTGGGTCATCTTTTTTTTGGCCGTCCCCTCCCCTCTCCATCCATCCACCTTTATAATCATTACTTTTTTAGTAACTTGCGTTTCATCCCAACTCATCACATGACCATACCAGGACAAGCAGTTTCCTTTCAGCTTTACTGTCACTGAGTCACTTTCAATCTTCCACTAATATACTCATTTTCCACTTTATCCATTCTCATCAATCCGCACGTCCATCTCTACTTTCTCATCTCTTTTCATCCATCTTTTAAACAGCTCAAGATTCTGATCCATACAATAAGACAGGTCTTGTAAATTTACCCCTTTCTTCTATCAAGTGTCTTTCGTAAAAATTAAGTTTGATCGAATACAAATTGACTGCAGATTTTTGCGGAGGGATCTCGTACCAAAAGAAATATCTAGAAGTTACCATCTTTAAAATTTACCATTTCATCATCAGCCTTGTCTTACGAGGACTACTATTACGTCATTATCAGTTTCAGCAACTATTTTTTACATTTTTCCATAGAGTTTAGGACCTACCAATGGAGCGTAAGCCTTGCCAGAGGAAAACTGTAGGTATGTATAAACCTAGTACTCATTAATTTATTAGCTAGATATTCTAATAAAATCACTTAGCCCTAGACGGAGCTAGCGGCTAAAATGACTAGTCGACAGCCGTGTAACTAGGAGGTAATTGAAATAACTAGTTTTTGGAATTAATTTTACGCTCATAGAGAATAATTAATTTTGAATGAAATAGTGCCTATAAACAACATTGTAGCAGTATCATATAATCAGCATGTACTTGATTTCGCTTGAGATTAGTGCTTACTTTCCCGTCCATGTCATCTGTATGATTTTAGCCGAAAGCCGTCTACTGCTGAACATAGAGCTGCCTCAAGTGTCGTCGCATCTCGCAACCAGCAGATTCCTGCAACCTTAACCAGGTCATCTGTCCACCGTTCCATCTAAATCAATAGGTACTATATCACTATCAAGTCAGCCATAGGTACTATGCTAGTATTACACACGTTATCATTGTAACATTATTACTATTTTTTTTTAATATATTTTATAGGCCTGCGCTTGACCACTATCTCACCTGTTGGTAAGCGATAATGTGGTCGACGGTGAGACACGCTTGCTTAGAAATAACCTATTCATTCTTGACTTAATGACTCCTAGATTGTAGCTTTCGGGAAACAGACTCAGGCAGGGAATTCCACTCCTTAGTTGATCGCGTAATAAAAGTGTTTCCAAAACGTTTAGTGCGTATAGGTGGGATGTCCACCATGTACCTAATGGCGCATCGCCGTATTTCTGGTAGTCCGATGATGAAACGGGCTAGGTGGAATTAGATCATGCAATTTCATCGCACACTCTCCGAAATGTAACCGATAAAAATCCGACAAGCTGGCAACTCGGCGACGCGCGACGTGTTCAAGGCTCTGGAGCTTTGACTTGACCATTGCAGTGCCTCATCACCGATGCTGCTCTGGGGCAGTCGGTGTCAAAAAACGAAGACACAAAAACATGAAGACTGACTTCCGAAATTGAAGTTATTTTTCACTTTGCAGTGTTTTTATTTGGAAGTCGGTTGTTTGTATTGTGGACAGACTTTGAAAATTCTTTTTTTGTTTGAAAGAGTATGTTTCGAATTTGGTCCCATTTTAAGAAGATATTCGGGGATATACAACAGAATTCTTCAATAAATAACAGAAAATCTCTCGGGATTGCTGCAATCGCATGTATGTTTATTGTTTATACCATTTCATAACATAACATCACGCCAGTACGTTCTAAAGTGGTACGCAGATCGCTCATTTCACCGGCTATGTTCAAGTTATTTGGGTACTCTATTCTGGTGTTATAGGTACCTTACTAAACAACTTGCCTATTATGTAGATAAAACTAAAAAGGGAAAATAAAAATATTACCGACTTCCAAATAAAAAACTACAAATTGAAAAATAATTTTATTTTTAGAAGTCGGTGTCCATATCGCAATAATGGGTACCTACGAAAGACACCGACTTCCAAAAATAAAAATATTTTTCACTTTGTAGTTTTTTATTTGGAAGTCGGTAGTATTTTTTTGCAAAACAGTTTTTCATTGTTTTTTCAAAAAGTTTTTTTCTCTATCAAATTTCCGTCCCATGTAAATCAATCCATCACTTTCAATTCACCCATACCTTCCTCGAGTTACACACAAAATCACTGTAAAATTAATTAGTGGCAACATTGTCGGTTTTCTAACAACAATGTCGGTGATTTCTCATAACGCCATGGCCCATAATGAATAGGACCATGTCTGAACTGATGTGACGAGTTGATAAGCTAGCCCGACGCAAACTGCCCATGGTTTTACTGCACTGATGAGATAATTAAACTCTGTAAATTAATTAATTTCACTGCCTAGTTATTTTTATAGCGGCATCGTGTTAATTGTGGAGGCAAAGGCGCCGATTCATTTTCGTTGTTAGGTTATTAACGTGACTGTTCTTTCTTTATGGTTCGTATAATTACTGTATTAGTTAAATGTAAATGTATGAGTGGGTTGTAATGTTTTGTGTTTCTATTTAATTGTACGACTTCATCGTATTTTTCATGCGAAACCAACTTATAATCTTTCAAGAAATATTATGAAAATAATTGGAAACTTGTTTCTGTGGAGCTAGCAACACTGAATAACTGTCAATATCAAAGCTACCCTTCGTAGGATAATGACGAGTACTTGGGCGACCGAGCACTGCTCGGACGAAAATAGAGAAAACGATGTTAAACCTAGCTAGATCGATTTATCACCTCCGAAACCCCCTGCATACTAAATTTCATGAAAATCTTTGTAGCCGTTTCCGAGATTCAGATTATATATACAAGAATTGCATGTTTAAAAGTATTAGATATAATGATATATGTTTCATGTGGTGTATGGTTTTTAAGTCGAGTATTTTTTCGAGTATCATATTATACTAATCCCTAGTATGATGAAATCCCAAAATGAATATGAACTATTACAAATAGCAATCTCATTTTTTCTGAGTTTTTATCTGGCAGAATGCCAGTGCAATGCAATGTCATACCAAGCGCTTCCGTAGTAGAATTCCTAGCTTTATTAAATAGACAATTTTAGTTCTCTGTCTGTCTGTGTGTAATAGTTTTCAGTATTGACATGTGGTCAAAAAGGTTACAAAACCAATCCATTATTGAGTGGCACCAAATCCATGGAAGGTGTTATGATCTGGGCGTGGTGGACAACATATTCGAAGCTTTATAAAATCGGCTCAACATTGACATGTGGGTCAAAAAGGTCTCAACAGCAGCTTTAATATCTTGACAGTATGCAGGTGCAAGGCAATGATACAATAATTATGTATATCACCTGGAAAAATCTTCGCTATAGGTAAAAATGCTTCTCATTGACAACTGGATCAAAACCAATCTATTGAGTAGTATTGGGTGGCACAAATGCCATGGAAGGTGTAATGAAGTGGGCTGTGGGCGTAGTGGACAACATATTCGAAGCTTTTAAAATTGGCTCATCATTGACATGTGGGTAAAAAAGGTCTCAACAGCAGTGCATTATAGTTTGGCTCAAATTAAGATATAATGATCAGGGCTTGTTGGACTTCATTATCTCACTTTTAATATGAGTTTCTTTATAGTTTGAAAGCGCAAGCCCTTGACACAATAATTACGTATATCACTTGGAAAAACATCTGGATCAAAACCAATCTATTGAGTAGTATTGAGTGGCAAAAAATCCACGGAAGGTGTGATGAACTGGGCGTGATGGACCTTTTATATATTTATGTACACAACAAAACACATAATAGAGAAAAAAAATACAGACAGAAGAGCACGAAGGTACTGCTTATTTCAGTAGAAATTTCTTCCATCGGACCAGCGACAGGAAAGTTGGATAATATACGAAGACACAGTGTGTAGAAGAAAATAAGGAAACTTAAAATAGACTTTTAATGACATCATATTCTTCGCTTTATAAAATTGTCTCTACATTGACATCTGGTTGAAAAGGTATCAAAACCAATTCATTATTACAAAAGCCATCTAAGGTGTGATGATAAGGGCGTGGTGTACATCATTACCTCACCGCTAATATCCTCTCCTGCGCCTAATGAATGGCGCCCCGCCTTCATCTCTGTTATAATTACTAGGATCTATGGGTGGATAGGACTTGAATAAAAGTTGATTTATTTTTTAAAGTGATTTAAATATTATAATTTTTAGACTGAATCTGTTTTGTCTTGAATTTAATGGCGATATTTTAGAAATCGGTACTGGGTATAGGACCTTTACAGAAATTGGGCAAACTGGAATAAAACGGTTTTAGAAAAAACCCTAATAAATTGTTATCTTCGTTGATTTCTTTGTCGTAGCCTACGGCCTACGGGTGGTGACCGTAGCACTTACGCAGGATTGTCGTATCGCCTACGCAGGATTGTCATATTGCTACGCACCATATTCGTAGCACGTACGAGTTAGTCGTAGCGTCTACGCAGCATTTATGAAGCGCCTACGAGTGTCAATGCCTACGCTGGATAAACACAACTTATAAATCCAATGCTTCTTTTACAAAAGGCGAATTTTACGATTAATGGTTTTCTGACATAATCGTCGAGATCGTAGAGCAGTTTACTTGAATAAGATTGAAATTCTACTGCATTGTGATAGACGAAGTTCTTATTGGATAACGATGATTACACTAATTAAAATCTAATCTACTCGTGCCAAGACTAATAAGCATTGCTACTTAGGTACCCAATTACTCATGCTCTACCAAACAAGTCTAAAATTCGCTTTCATACTTTGCTCATTGCATTGCTAAAAAGCTAGGTATTATTTTCTTATTCTATAAGAGAGCAGTGGTGGCCCAGTGGTTACGGTCCCAACTTACGAGTTGTAGGTCGTAGGCTCGAACACGAGCAGGCGCTTTACTTTGTGTATTTTTTTTTCTTACCACTGCTCTCAAAACGGTGAAGGAAAACATCGTGAGGAAACCGGCATGTCCTAGAATCAAAAATTCAAAGACATGTGGCATCTACCAATCCGCACTGGGTCAGCGTGGTGGATTATAGTCCACTCCCACTATGAGAGGAGGCCTGAGTCCCAGCAGTGGGAACATTAAAAGGCTGATGATGTGTGTGATAAGAAAAAGTAAAGTAAACCAGAAATTATAGAATAGAATAGAATAGAATAGAATATACTTTATTGTACACCATAAAATTATAAACAATTACAAGAAAAACATATAAAAACGGGTACAAAGGCGGTCTTATCGCTGACAGCGATATCTACCAGACAACCTTTATAGCTATTTATGCAACTGTTACGTTATGGACGGTCTTTTAATACGAGTGCCATTTTTCGGTACAAGCGTAGCGCGTACCGAAATAGGTGGGCACGAGTTATTAAAAGACCAATAACGTACAGTTGCATACAAGATTTTATCTACGAAGGAAGGAATAAAACACAGATATAGACAAATAAGTATTTTAATAGAAACTTAACTACACACTGACTATTGTTTATCCCGCGTCCACATTTTTTTAATTTAGTCTTTATTAGGTAAAAGGCAAAGATCTTGTAGCCGCAACAGCCAAATAGTATACGATACTTTTGTTCTAAACTTGTTCCATTTTTAAAAACATCATTAATATTGTCTCGATTTCGAAGTAATATTATAGGTACCTGGCTGTATGTTCAGAATGTCTTTGCTTGTGTTTTAGAATTTATGACGATTCGCATAATGCAACCCGGTGTCGTTATGGGTATCATAATGAAACCGCTGTCAATTTTGTAATTCGAATATAACGAAACCGATGTAGATAAAATACATAATGGCCCAACAGACCCAACAATCATATGAATATGCAAAACAATACCAACATAAAATTATCATTTGAATACTCGAGCACCTGTAAGAGATCCCTACTTTCGGATAGCTATCATCTTAATTCGCAGATATCAATAGGTACCTAACAATTACGCGTTCAATATACCGAGAGCTGCCGATACGACGGTATTACGATAATTATACGACACGATGGTATCACGTACGGCGTAGGCGACGACACGGGCCCATCTGAAGGGATGTAGCCCGTATCAACCCACCCCAGCTCCCCCTTACCAAAGAAAATTAATCTTTAACGTGCAAGGAATAAGATGACGTTTGCGGTGGCGGTGAAAGTGGCGGATGTCTGTAATTGCGGTGGGAGGCGTTGGGAGGGTCGTGGGGAGGAGCGGAACATGGCCGACGGTGGGGGGCAGATGGCCGCGGAGCGTCGGTCGCGTTGCTTGTGTCCGTGGCAGCGCAACGTATGAAGACGAAATTATTTGATTAGCCAGTATGGAAATACATAGTAAAGTCTTTAGCAATATTTCATCATGAACAACAGTGCAAAGAGTCCCAGATAATAATTCAGAAAATATAATTACGGCATCAAACGTTAAAATGTATGGTGCCTGAATTGATTAAAAGGCTACTAGCAAAATCATTATGTTTTTTTATAATTTTACATTAAATTGTTTAACTTCAAATTGGTAATTTAAATACATATTGAAATTATTAAAAGTTCCATAAACCGTTATATGATGTATCCAATCAACAATCCAAATTAATTTTATATAAATTCCGAAGTGTCCGGCAGGCTTATTACGTATCTTTTGCAAGAGCAAAACGATAGCGATTTTTGCGCAATAATTGCTGTACGAGCACTTGGTTGCTAATACATGTGATATTTTGATTAGATGGAAGAAAACTATTCTTGCTGAATTCTTGATAAAATATTTATTGAATGTACCTACTTGCTTACAATGGGACGGTCGAAAGTGTACTCAACAGTTTTAGTAGTAATTTCTATTAACATTAAGTAAAAATGCTTATGCAAGCGTGCTAAATAAATGTGCGATGTCATCGTACAATTGCTCTTCCATACAGAAGTTTTAGAGTTGTTTGCGGTTTTTTTTCAATAAGTGCATTTGAAAAACAGCGAGCGATTAGCAAACGATTGTGTATGACCTGCCTACCATACATAAACTGCAGGTAAATTACTCCTACTTTTATGACCTCGTTTGATCGCTATCGTTTTGCTCTTGCAAAAGATACGTAATAAGCCTGCGGGTCGATTGTTAGTGCTATAGGTGACGGTGTCGGGTCGAGCCGAGCCGTCAATAAGCGGTGCGTCGATATTTCGATTAGCGCGCGAGCCCGCGGATTACGGCGGATTTTCGCCTCGGCACCGAAGCGCCGACAAATTGGCCCATTTGTACCTTCCTCCCAGCACTCGTGACACGGCCTACACACGCTATGTCTAAATAAATCCAACACCAACGCCCGTTACCAACAATAAAATTTATATGTGTGACACAAAACGCGAAATATTGTTGTATTAAATGCCATTATACGGTAATCTGAGACGGGCAAATCTACAGTAGTAAGAGAGTAGCTGTTTAAATTTATATACTTACTTAACATTATAAAGAGGAAAGATTTGTATTTTTGTATGTAACGAATAAACTTAAAAACTACTGGACCGATTTCAAAAAATCTTTCACCGTTGGGAAGCTACACTATCCCCGGGTGACATAGGTTACTTTTTTATTCGTGTATCCCCACGGGAACGGACACTACGCGGGTGAATCCGCGAGGCGTCCACTAGTAATATTATAAAGAGGAAAGATTTGTATTTTTGAAAGAAACTTAATAACTACTGGACCGATTCCAAAAATTCTTTCACCGTTGGAAAGCTGCACTATCCCCGGGTGATATAGGTTACTTTTTATCCCTGTATTCCCACGGAAAAGGGAACTACGCGGGTGAAACCACGAGGCGTACGCTAGTATGCAATAAAACCGATATCTTACGAGCACCTGCTTTAATGAATCTATAATTCCTGAACGATAACTTAAGAATCTATACTAATATTATAAAGAGGTAATGTTTGTGAGTTTGTGACGTTGTAAGGGGTAATCTCTGGATCTACTGAACTGATTTTGAAAATTCTTTCACCAGTAGAAAGCTACATTATTCCTGAGTGTCATAAGCTACATTATAATTTCAAAACAATTAGAGATCCTTATGAAAATTGCAATAATGTAACCCAAGGTAGAAAAATGTTGCCTATAAAATTCATTCTTTGGCATGCGCTGAGAAAACTATTGATGATAGATAAAAATTATTATGTAGATAGGGTAGGCAGGGTAGGGTAGGAGCGAAGCCACGGGTGTCAGCTAGTATCTTTATAATTACCTAATACAAATTATTATAATTACAAACTAATTAGACACTTCTGACTTATTAATTTACTAAGCTAATTATCTGATGAAGTAATAAAAATCATTGTAGACAATGCGATATTTATCTATTGATTTATAAAGACTGCTCATTAAGTATGTATTAGATCATAAAGTACGGGTTAAACAGCCTCTGTCCGTAAAACGGTTAAATTTATGAATTTATTTAAAACAAACAGCACGCGTCCGTTCAATATGAGATGTCAACAGATTGAATCAAGTTGGCCGTGGGCGGTCACACTCGCGCACTCAATTCTCAACTGAACTTATTGGTTTTCTTAAATATTATAAACATACTAGCTTCTGCCAGCGGCTTCGCCCGCGTGAATGACGAAAATTATTAAGTACTAGAGGACGACTCGCGGTTTCACCCGCGTAGTCCCCGTTCCCGTGAGAATACAGGGATAAAAAGTAGCCTATGTCACCCGGGGATAGAGTAGCTTCCCAACGGTGAAAGAATTTTTGAAATTGGTCCAGTAGTTTTGGAGCCTATTCGGTACAAACAAACAAACAAAAAAATCTTTCCTCTTTATAATATTGGTATATAGACTAGCTGACCCGGCAAACTTTTTTTTGCCATAAAAACACCAAACATTCATCTACCCTACCTACCCTACACTACCCTAACTACCCTACACTACCTACCCTATCCTACCTACCCTACACTACCCTACCTACCTATGTAGGTAAGGTACCATTAAAGTCATAGGACAGCCCTAAATTCTTCTCCTATCATTCAGTCCATCCAAAGGTTGTATGTAAGATATTGCCCAGTGCAATAAGACCGCTCATTGTACACTTGTATATTTGAACGTTTGTCCTGTATGTTTTTTTGTGGTGTACCATAAAGTATATAATAAAATTAGCCCAAGGGAACATATTCCCGGGATAAAAAGTATTCTATGTGCTATTCGAGACTACAATATATATCTGTACCAAATTTCAACCAGATCCGTCCAGCCGTTTGAGCGTGAAGAAGTAACAAACATACAAAGACACACACACGCAAACTTTCGCCTTTATAATTTAGTGTGATGTGATGTGATGGATGAATGGAGCCTTCATAGTATGTTAGCAAGCCATCAAGTTTTAATAAAAAAAGAGTCCCGAAAAACAACTAAAAACTTATACATACAGGGTTGTTAATAAAACAATAACAACATTTTAGGGCTGAAAGTACTCGTGATAATACTTTTTTTACTGAGATCCAACCTTGAAAAGTACGAAAATATCAGCAACCTAATTGTGTAAGTGAATTGGGCAAGGTAAAAGCATTTTGACGCCATCAATCTACCAATCACATGCGAGATGATAGTGATATCCGTCTATGATTAGTCGATTGTTGGCGATCAAACCCTTTGCCTTGCCGAATTCACTAACACAATAAGGCTGAGGTGTTTCACACATTTTCTTCGGCTAAATATTGCATATTGTATGTAAATTTTTGACGTAATCGCACAACGGAAAACGTGTCACACTGGAAAATAAATGCAGCACAATATAATTATTAGGGTGTGTGTAAATAGTTGTTAGATTTAAGGTAGGTACATAAAATCTCATGCTTGGAGAGGGGCCAGTTCCCACTTCGCTGGAAGACTGGGAAACTGGTCCTCATTAAGAAGCCTTAACAGCTGATATTGTTTTCGATGTTTCAGAGTAAAAGTTGTTTATAATCTTGAATCTCACATTCATACCTACATGCAGTTACGCCTTTTTCCTATATGGGTAGGCAGAAACTATAGTATACTACCTACTACGAACTTTACACCCTCCTTTTGATTAATTCTCACCCCTAAAACGTTACTAGTGTTACACAAATAACCGTGTACAAATCATGTTAGTACGAGTACCCATTCGTGTTCTAGATGTGGTTTTCCTATGCTCACAAATAATATAAAGCTCCACCTCCAATCAGCAAAACAATAAATAAAACATAATAAAAAATGACAACTAATAGCATAAAACTAATAAAGATATTCCAATAAGAAAGAGCTTAGCGCGCGACTGTCCATGTGTCGTCGAGGTTAAGTCAACAGCGACTGTAAGCCGTGAGTAACGGTCCGCTAAAGTAGCGGATTTCTTTGCATTTGCATTAGTTAGTGTTCGCAGAGCAATCCCACCCGTTTTATTATCGACACCACACTCGTAAATACTTTAATATTATTTGCTCACCGATTTCCAATGATTTTTTTTTCTGTTGTATTTTTTTTTCGGTAAGTATGTGTTGGTTGGACCTGACAGTACCGACTATGGAGTACCATTTATTTTGCATTTCGGTTTTCAAATGTTTATATTTTTTTTTAGGGTTCCGTACCTCGAAAGGAAAAAACGGAACCCGTATAGGATCACTTTGTTGTCCGTCCTTCTGACTGTCAAGACCCTTTTTCTCAGGAACGCGTAGATGTATCAAGCTGAAATTTATATCAAATACTCAGGTCTACTATACCTTAAAGTTGAGACAAAATCAAACTTCTAAGCCAACGCAATCAAAAGATACAGCCGTTTATGCCGCAAATTGATGCAAAGTTTCGACACTCGCAAGAGAATCAAAACCTACAGGGTACTTTCCGTAAACACAGAATCTTGAAATTTGGTACGAAGCAACCTCTTATAGCATAGATAAAGGAAAAATTGCAAAAACCGTACATTTTCAGTTACATCATATAATAAAAATATTTTTAATACTTATTACCCCTTTCCTCATGAACGCGTAGAGGTATTAAATTGAAATTCATATCAAATACTCAGGTCTATAATACCTTTAAGCTGAGGTTTGTACGGATACCTCGTTGCGCGAGTCCGACTCGCACTTGCCCGGTTTTTTTTATTAAGAAGCTACCTTTTTTCGTTCCACTTGTGTGCTTGAGTGTACAATACTGTTAAATATGTATTAGATAAAATGAATAAGTATGAGGCTGTGACATCAAGCGACTGTTCAAAACGCACCTTAAATGTATTTATATAATGATAGGTACTCATAGTTAATTAACACCTAACACCAAATACAGTTGCTTTTCATACATAATGTATTTCTTAGAGATTTGTGTGTTCGAAGTAACATAATTATCCTAGTATAATAAATTAATTTATATTTTATATCGATTGCTTTCTGTAACTTACCTACTGGGCAATTAAATTGAAAGTACCCACATATATTACAGTAGATACTTATAAGAAAGCTTACATTTTATTACACAAGTCATAATATAAACGCACACAATATCAAACAAATACCTACAATAATGTTTAAACTTTATACCTTAATCAATTTCATCTTTTATTGGCCGTAGCGTCTCAAGTTCACAAATACATTTGGAACATTAAAATAACTCAAAGGTACGTAAACGTTCATCATAACATCGGTGGCAGTAAAAATACTTCCTAATAAAATACTCGCTCGTAAAGGGACTGACATCAGGAGTCCAATGAAAAACTGGTAAATCGTCATTTAACTAGAGGCGCGACGCTTCGCCGTCACCCGGGGAGTCACGATAAACGTCACCTCGGAATGAAAAAAAAAATATAAAAGTTATATCAAAAAACCGGCCAAGTGCGAGTCGGACTCGCGCACCGAGGGTTCCGTACAAACCTCAGCTTAAAGGTATTATAGACTTGAGTATTTGATATGAATTTCAATTTATAACCTCTACGCGTTCATGAGAAAACGGGTAGTAAGTTTAAAATTATAAAAAAATATATATTATATGATGTAACTGAAAATTTACGGTTTTCGCAATTATTCCTTTATCTGTGCTACACGACGTTTCTTCGTACCAAATTTCAAGGTTCTGAGCTCACGGGAAGTACCCTGCAGGTTTTGATTCCTTTGCGAGTGTCGAAAATTTGCGGCAATTTGCGACATAAATGGTTGTATCTTTTGATTGCGTTGGCTCAGAAGTTTGCGTTCCTGATAAAAAGGGTCTTGACAAACAGACGGACGGACAACACAGTGATCCTATAAGGGTTCGGTTTTTTCCTTTCGAGGTACAGAACCCTAAAAACGACCTCCGATTGAAATGAAGTGAGACGATGGACACAGAAAAACAAATAAGACTACAAATTGAAGTGAGAAATGTTATGTCTGTGTGCGCGCCCCCCGCGAGGCGCAGCCCTGTTATAGCAGAGGCTTCTTGCAGCATCGTTATGATAAATACGCTGAGCGTATCAGTGACGCTGTGTCACCACAGCATGTGACGCCCATCACTCTGCCAAATGAGCGCACTCCTCGCTGCACGCTGCACGGTGGCGCCGACCGAATTTGCATACAATACGTGGGACAACCTGTCCCCTCGCTTACGACAACATTCCATCATGTTGCCATCAAAATCATACCCACTTAAGATAACTCCAACAAATTCCTAACAAAAAGGTCGTAAATAACCTCCTTAATAGATTTGGATAGTTAAGGTTAGAAAACAATGCACAATCACCAACAACTTTCAATTCTAGAAACTTTAAGTTCCTCTCGACGGGCTAATAAGCTATATTTCATGTTAAGTTAAAAACATAAGTTTCGCGGCGTAAATACGTGTTGCTTAGAGTCATATTTTATTGCTAATAATTACAACGAACGGAGTGATTTATATATTAGGCTTAAGTTGCAAAATTACAAAACAAACCGTTTTCTCTGCGTGCATAAAATTTGTTGTTTAGTACACGCCGGCAGACAAGGAAGGTGACAACAGACTCGCTCGTAAATGCACACACACACACAGACATGCAACTGTGAAATAAATCAAAATGCTTGCCATAAAGCATAAATGAGCACGTCAATATAAAACTATGCTTTTACACAACACAGGTTGATAAGGATACATAAAATTTAACTACGACTGAATATTTTGAAAGTCCAACTTGACTTCAGCAATTAAGTTTTCTAAAAACGAACTAAAATCGGTTCAGACAAGTTTGAAATTAAAAGTATAAAACACGACAAGACAATAACCACAGACATAAATTTAACTAGAAGACGCGATTGTATGAACTTCATGTGTTAAAAAACAGATTACTCGTAACCTTACTCCGTTTTTTATACATAAATTATCGTAATTTGAGCTTTTCATTTAGGATTATCGGCACAGAAAATCCACCGAAATCTAGAAAAATGCCATATTGAGCTGTAAAGAGTGTATAGAAAAAGTTGGCAGAGGCATTGGAAATGCTTTCTTTCATTGGTAAGTAAATTTGTTTTTAAGCTGTGTGTGAAAAAGTGGCACGCTTGGTTTTCATACAGATGGAGGGAATTGCGTTATCTAGTTAGATTTATTTATTTATTTAATACTTCATGCACACAAACCTACAGAGGCGGACCTAATGCCTTAGGCATTTTCTACCAGTCAACCTTTGGGTGATGCAGAGACAAATAGAGGTAGGTGCAATATCAAAAATAAATCACGACAAGGGTTTATTCAAATACAAAGATATACATACAAACTATAAAATACATACAATACATATTGAAACAAATAAACTAAATACACGAATACACATGAACAGTTAGTAGTAGCAGATATTTGGAAAACATTATCGCTGTGACGATACTACTGCCAACTTCTTACGAACGTGCTCGCGAGCTTTCACTTTGAATGCCATGATGTTTTTTGTCTGTGACAACAATAACAATAACGCAAGTTAATACTATTAGGTAGATATATGAAAGGTTGGAGAAGTAACAAATACAAAACTAGCTATTACCGATTGTATTTTATTTTCTTATAGTCAACTTTATCGTTAAAGGTTCTAAAAGTCATAGCGCTTCAATTTAGTCAGCATTTGCAAATACATATATCAATTAAGCAAGTCACAGAGTTTTATGAATGGCAACATACTTTTTGGACACTGCAACTATAAAAGCTGATTCACTATTTTCAGCAAATCCACAATTTTCTTCTTATTTTCCTATAGACTCCGAAGTATAAAGAAATTACCTTTTCTTTTTAGACATATTCTTTTGTATGCTCAACAGCTGTAAGTGATTCTAAGTTAAACACCGTATTAACATAACAGTACCATCTTACTATATTTAAATAAATAGGCTTAAGAATTACGAAACTAACACATAAAAGTGTCACAGTAAAACAGAAAATTATTTATTAATTATAACATAAAAAGTATTAGTTGTAAAAGTGTATTCGTTATAAATCTTTGAAGTGCTCACAATATTTTATGACTTATTTTAGTGTTACAATAACTTCAGTTGAGTTTCGTTTACGAAAAAGTGAGAGTGCAAATTACCGATTGTATTGTAAGTTTTACAGCTTGTAATTCGGTCCTTCGTTCGGAGTAAACAGAGTGCAAATATGATGTGGGTAGTTGTAAACGCACCGGCAATGGCGGACCACTTCCGGCGTCTCGCCTACACCCACAGTGTATTTATTCCAATTGCCCTTATTATGACATAAAAGTAATTCACAATTCTCTCTGCTAACTTCACCACAAAGTATATTTAACAACCGTTAACCATACTTATTTGAGTTAACTTTGTGCGGCTTTAAAGGCGGTCAAGTGGGAGTTTAACTTTGTACGTAATAGCACAGATAAGATAATACTAGCATACAGATGCCTCATCCCATACAAAGAAACCGTGCCGACGTAACTAGCGTTTTTCATCTGATTAATCTTGTTATTTTTGTAAGTACATCCATCGCGTTCGATCCCGTTTCACGGCAATAGATGGTGTTAGCAGCGACTTGCAAGTAAAAGGGTTTACTAGGTTCGTGAATATTTTTTTCTTTAAATACAGGGAAGGTTCGTTTTATAGTATTTTTTTGCACGTTTATACAATTTTTTTGCACCAAATTGTGTTACAATGCAAATTTTAACAAATGAGTGGAATGCCTCGGAAATTTAAAAATGCGTCATGTATTGGCAACAACTTTAAATGAACCGTTCAAATAATCTTTGAAATTTGAATTAAGAGCCCAATATTCCTTAATTTTGTACTTAGGAGAGTTGATTAAACAAGAACTTAAATTTTTTATGTTCAATTCAAGAAAATGTTAATATTACCCACAATTCTATTGAATTGTGTGCACATGTCGCGTCATCTAGTGAGATTTATTTGAAGCAAATTTTATTTCTTAGCAATGAGACCCCGTGGTAATAGGTAACAGGAGATTATTATTAAACTTAGGGTTTATGCTACTTTTAGGATGAGGCCAAACGAACGCAATTTTATGAGTTGTGAGTGCGTTTATTGCGCGTATTTTTTTTTACACATTTCACTCATTTTGCGTCGCCGTGTAGTACAAACAGGACTTTAACTTTAAAAAAAACTAGCCAAGTGCAAGTCGGACTCGTGCACGAAGGGTTCCGTACTATTATCGCAAAAAAATTACAAAAAAAACACGTTTGTTGTATGGGAGCCCCCCATAAATATTTATTTTATTCTGTTTTAGTATTTGTTGTTATAGCGGCAACAGAAATACATCATCTGTGAAAATTTCAACCGTCTAGCTATCACGGTTCATGAGATACAGCCTGGTGACAGACAGACAGACAGACGGACCGCGGAGTCTTAGTAATAGGGTCCCGTTTTTACCCTTTAGGTACGGAACCCAAAAAATGAGAAGCCACCAAAGTCAGCTTTTTTTACAAAATCTTGTTCCGTTTTTTTTTTATTTCCCTTTTACCTATGAACTTCAAATTTGCTGATAATGTTTAGCATTACGTATATTTTACTAACGAATACCAATATTTTGATAAATTAGATTTTTATTTGACATTTCCTAATTTTTTTTTATTAAAACCAACTTGATATTGTGGTTCTCTCTCAAAAACGGTCAAAAACGGAAGGAAAACATCGTGAGGATGAGGATGTTCTAGAACCAAAAATTCGAAAGACATGTGACATCCACCAACCCGCACTGGGCCCGCGTGGTGGATTATGGCCCATCCCCTCTCACTGAGAGGCCTGTGTCCCAGCAGTGGGAACATTAATAGGCTGATGAAGATATTGCTGCGGTTTGGTACGGAACCCTAAATGTTCGAATTCCGATCCGCATTTGGCCGGTGTTTTCTCTCCTGCTAAGTAAACGCCGATCACCTGATTAAGTTGCGGCTAAAACCCTTTTTTTTTCGTTCCCCATACTAAACGGGAGCGATCAAGCCCCAAGCTCCAACGATTCCTCTCACTAATTGCATGTGAGAGACAATGAAAGCTCCCACTTCGCAGTAATTGCACGCAATCAACTTGCTCCGCCGCATTTTCATAAGCTGAGGGTAATTATGAAGAGATATCAAAAGTTAACGGCTATTTTCGCCTTGTTTAAAAAGGCTTTATAATGTTATCTTTGTTCTAGAATCACTACAAATTATTATTTTATGGCTATCTGGAGCCTCTCGCAGTTCTATCAAAGTGATTAGCTACTGCTTAACCAGGCGATCCTGTGGAGACTAATTTAGTAAAATAGAGCCTCCAACCAGGGCATCGAAAGCTAAACCTAACCACTTGGAGGCACGCATCGGTCGTATCTGTCGGGGTACCACGGCGCCATTTTGCGCTATTGGCCCGGTCTGACTAAAACGCCGATTTCTCGAAAGTTTTGTATGGGAACCATGTATGAAACTTATGTTGTTAGAATCGCTATGAAATGGTTAATCAATCGCGCTGAGGGCCTACCCCTTACGGCTCAGGGCGTCGCGTCGCCTTGGTAAGGCGTTTCATGAACTGCTGAATCGTGGGGATAATAAGGTAAAGCACCCGTGATTTTACGCAGAAATCCAAGGTTTTGTCCAGTTTACATTGCTTTTATACGATCTTAGCCACCCATCTTGATCTTTTCTGTCAAAATAAAGAACTACGTCGCATCTGAACGAGCCCCTGGCCGCCATGAATACCTACAAAGCATGGAAGTAGCTAACATTATCTTATTCAAACTACCTAATACCCTGCTCGCGAAGTGGACAGACTATGTTACCCGTTATCACTGCTGAATCACCAAAACCTAGACTAGATGTCCTTGAATCAGATTGTTACTTTTCACTCCAGCTAGAATAGGGCTATTTTGGCTTTGTGTTCTCTACACGATGAGACTTGGTTTTTAGGTTCCGTACCCAAAGGGTAAAATCGGGACCCTATTACTAAGACTTCACGATCCGTCTGTTTGTCTGTTTGTCTATCACCAGGCTGTATCTCATGAACCGTGATAGCTAGACAGTTGAAATTTTCACAGATGATGTATTTCTGTTGCCGATTTAACAACAGATACTAAAAACAGAATAAAATTAATATTTAAGTGGGGCTTCCATACAACAAACGCGATTTTTTATTTGCCGTTTTTGCGATATTGGTACGGAACCACTTGGCCGGTTTTTATCAGATAGAAAAGGCCACAACAAAGTAATATTGTACAAGGCGTGTCAAAAGGTTCAAAGTTCTGAATTGAAATGTTACATGGCCAATCCCATACATGTCAATCGCTTTCGCTGTTAGAAAGGTAAAACCAAATGTTAATATTGAAAGCTGGACTTATATAGTTAATGTAAGTCTGAAATAGCCAAATCAAAGGCTTGTGGGGTTCCCAGAGGCGTCTTAATTAACTCTGACACCAGAGGTGTGGCCACATCCTCAAACGAAAATAATAAGAAGTTAGTATTTTACATTGTCCAGCCCAAAATTACTTATTACAAGTAAGTGCAACACTAAAGCAGAACTGTCTTCATACATAGTTTGACAAATAGCTAATGTTTTATAATACATTTGATTTATAAGGTTTATCTATCAAATTGATAGTTATGTCAGTGTCACTTACGTTATGAAAGTTTTATGAGTACGATTGTATTGCCCGTCCGTGCCGTTAGATGTCATACGACGATAAGCGTGTTGATATATTTATTACACTGAAAGGGCGCTGCTATTTCTAACTTTTTATACGGTTTTAAGTATAGCTTTATATATACTAATATTATAAAGAGGTAAAGTTTGTGAATTTGTGAGTTTGTGACGTTGTAAGGGCTTAATCTCTGGATCAACTGAACTGATTTTGAAAATTCTTTCACCAGTAGTAAGCTACATTATTCCTGAGTGTCATAGGCTATATATATTCACAAAAAAATTAGAGTACCTTATGAAAATTTCAATAATGTAACCCAAGGTAGCAAAATGTTGCCTATAAAATTCATCCTTTGGCGTGCGCTGAGAAAACTAATGATAGATAAGAAATATTAGGTACTTTTAGGTAGGTAGGTAAGGTAGAGTAGGTAGTGTAGGCAGGGTAGGTAGATAGGTAGCTAGTTGACGGGAGCAAAGCCGTGTGGGACAGTTTGTATATTACACAGCTCAGTGCGTACACCCTGCGTAGCTGTACGCAGTTTACAGCTTATGCATAATTATGATGTGTTTAATTAGGAACATTACGAAATACCACTTAAATGTAGATGAGAGGAGATTAAAATATTAATAATAGTTTTAGTAAAATTAGTCGCACTGTTTAACGAGTGAGTGCGGGTGTGGAGACGGTTAGTGGGCCCAAGGTGTATAATAATTACTGGTGTAAGGTACCTCCACACGAGCGCACGCCGCGCAGCAGGAGTCCCGCCGACGCCGAATAACTTATTAATTTATATTACAACTAAACACATATTCACTGCCTCCCCGGCTCACCTGTCCAGCTTGTTTGCTTTATAATCGCCTTATTTCAAAATACGTTAACGACGTGAAAATATTAACAGTAATTAAAAAACGCAAATGATCGTCCAGAATTGATGTGTGTCGTTGTTCATTAAGACGAGCGGTCGTCGGTCGTGTGGTGAGCGTTTTATTAAATTTTATTGGCTTGTATGTTCATACAACGGCTCGGACGCCGCTATAAATTAAATGGAGATTATTAATGAAAGTATTACGCGGATATCGGTGCGATACGCGTGCTCTGGAGACAAAGTACGGCGACAACCGACAACCCTGTTAATGACGTCGGCTTTTTGGCTAATGACTACCATTATCGTCTCACTGTCCACTCTCTAGCTCAGGGGTTCCCAAACTTATTTTGTGTACTGCCCACTTTGAGAATGAATTATTTTTTAGCGCCCCCATTTTTTCACCTACTTAAAAACCACTATAACTTCAAATTAAATTAATCAATTATTGTGAGCTATATTAGTGGAGATTAAACATTAATTCTAAACGAGATTTTTACTATACTATACTATAAATAAATTTGAAACCTGAGCGCAGTAGGTAATACACAACGGCGCTCAGGTCTCAAGTTAACTCTTACGGGCTACACCTGCAATGAGAATGATTATTGAAACGCAACTTTATAGTATTCAAACAGAGTATCTTTTATTCAAAACAAAAACTTATTAAAACATGATTGCCCGCGGTCTACTATCTACGAAAATTACCTATCTAGGAGTACTAATAACTATTAAAATGCGAAAGTATGTCTGTTGCCTTTGTATTTGTATGTTTGTGTCTGCTTTCATTTCGAAACGGAGCGACCGATTGACATGATTTTTATTTTATATATTTAATAAAACAGGACAGATATATGAATTACGCGGAGATAAATATCGAACCGAGTTTGAGCAATCTCTTAACTAATATTTGTTGATGTTCACAAGTTGTAGTTGAGAGTCGAGAGCTCATGCAGTCGGTGTCTAAGAGGCCTCCTAGCTAAATGAAATTACAAATCTCCCCCCAAGCCTCTACACAAAGCCCCCATTTTTTTCTAGGTCTCTTACCGCCCCCCTTTAGGCCTGCAGCGCCCACAAGGGGTCTTTATCGCCCACTTTGGGAAAGGCTGCTCCAGCTGAAAAGTGAAACAAGCACTGCCGTCCATACACCTCACACACGTAATCACCTTGTTTTACGTGAAAAAGCGTGTAATAAAGGAGATAAACGCCGCTGTGCACACATCTTAAGTGCATTATAATTGCTTGACCTACTTGAGTCGAATGTTGCATAAAATTAATAAGAGCTAACGACATAATTCTGAGCAAATCGAATAAATTGTAGTGATTATGTGAATAGGGTGTGTGTGCCTGGGGCTAGGCGGGTTACAGACTATGGGGACTGTGGAGAGTGTGGGCAAGTGGGTACTAAGCTTTGCTCTTTGGTTGCTCAGAGTCGCAGGCAATGGTTGCCCCGTTGCCTGCGGCTGACAGGCACCGCGGGCGTTCACAATGACAACTGATATCAAACAACATTAGTTTGTCATAAAATACCCTGACATTTAATATACTTTCATTACCACATACATAAATTAAGAAAATGTTATCAGGGATCTGTGTGCGATGAACAGTAATTTTGTAAAAGTAGTTTTGTTTACACAAAGTCGTTTCGTTCGTAAACTTTATCGCGAATTTTGCATGGAATTAAAAGGTTTTAATTTATGGTGGAGACTTTGTTAATTTGTTATCTATGCTATAAAGATTTTATCAGGTTAATACATTATTGTATCTAGATTCTAATTTCACGGGTGATACCATTTTTATGCCACATTAATAAATTACAATAAAAAACTGAGTTTTCCTACTGTAGGCTTTCGGTAAACTATTTTATCTACACTCAAAACGTAATGTTCCAAATATGAATTAAAAAAATATTGTATAAACACGTACTTTTTATTCGTGGATGCGAAAAATAAAAATAAAATCATTACAGTGCAACATTTTCCTTCGATTTTCAAACAACTGCATATAAAAAACTTTTTATTTTTATAGCACACTTTTACTTTTTAATTTATTGGCGCTTATGGGCTCATTGACTTAATATAGACAAATAGTGTCGTTGTCTATGGATGCGCGCGCTGCGATGTAATGTGCAGTGAGAATCTAAATTGCCCGCCATACCACATATTTTTTCCGTTTACGTTTTTGTTTTATTTCAACTGTATGAGTGAAGATAAAATAGTGTATGCAACGGCATATAATGATGTACCTATTAAAATTATTATCACAATCGGCTTCGCCTCGTGTGATAAACCTACGCTCGTGTTTTAATAACCCCTATTATATGACTGTTGCATAAACTACTATTAGAAGGTATCTAAATTATAACTACCGTGTGTATATTTCAAAAAATCGTGAAGCATAAAGTTGTAATCTCATTATTTAAGTAAACGACCAAAAAGCAGTTCATTAATCATTACAACTCGTGTTCGGAGTAGACCACGAACTGAACTGGCTATTTACATAAATTCATTAATTTTCCCTTCGTTTCCTACTATTAGCCTTGAAACGTAATCATTATTGTACACAAAGCATGTTTTTAAAACAATATTAATGATTTTTTCTTCATGATTTTGGAGGGATAAAAAAGTTAGGTTAGACGCTACCTATCAGCTGTTTAGGTACTTTCCCGTGGATATAAACTGTTTTGAATTACGAACTCGATAAGGCAAACAGTTTTATAATATGTGTATTTAGTAATACATCTTCAAAGTAGACAATTGCTATATTTTGTAGGTAAAAAAAGAAAGTACGCATGAATATGAACAAATTTTTCTATGGACTAAAACTACAATCATTAAAAAAAGAGAAAAGAGAATACCAACTGTTTCCAAAATTTGGTCGGTTTATTCCAACCATGTAGATCCTAAACTATAGATCTTTTTCATATACCCAGTTAATTTTAGTACACTCAAAGGTCAAAATGCCAGTTGAAATCACCTTAAGTTGAAATGCTTAAAGAGAAGATCCTTGATTATACTTTCACTCCCTAAAAGATAGCCAAATAATACATTTAAAATACACTCTAAATACAACTAAATACTCTTGTTGATGCACCTTTTATACGAAGGAAGTCTAACTATTGTAATTACACGCATTTAACTATTAGAAAAATAATAATTCCAACACCTCCAGCTATTATTAACATTATGTAATAGTAAATCATTCTAGCAAGTTATAAATATTTTTTTATTGCCTACGAATATAAAATATTTGCATGTTCTTTTTGTTTATAGTTTACGAGTTTATAGGTGTTATAGAAGTGCTACCTGATAATAAATTGGATTAAAAAATTCCATTTGTTATTTATTATAATTGTAAAATAAAATTTGGATAAAAAACGAACCATCATCTTAGCCCATAAGAAGGTCTACGCGGGGCCTACGCAGTGCCTACGCGGTCTACGCGAAATATAAGGCGACGTAGCATTAATTATGGCCCAAACCACTGCAAATACGCTTTTCAGATAAGCTGATTTGTTTACCTACTACGTTTAGCACCTACCTACCATTCAGTTTAAAATCTAAAAATAATCACATTGAGGTACAAATATTTATAAAAAATCTTTGAAAATAGAAAATAAAATAAAGCTGCTCATTCATAGTGAGATAAATACACACAACTATGGGAAAGTAAAATATATTACATCAAGATTTACGGATTTAACACGGCAGTGTCGTTGGGAGGTCTTTGTGACCGGGGCCATATCGGCTCGGGGCCGGGCCAGCCGGGCGCTCGACGCTCATACAATCGCGATCCGTCATCGCTGCCCGCCACAGTCGCCACGCTTTCGTGTGACCGTTCTCATGAATTCTAATAATCTGACCTCATTCCTCCACACGATTATACCAAGCTTTTAAATAAACCCTACAAACATTCACAAAGGTCTCCTCTACTTTATGAACGGATGTCGAAATTAACTTGAAAGTTGTGCTTTTAAGGTTATGTGGAATTTAGCTGTTGAATTGTTGTAATTAGAAAAATTATGTCAAGAAGATCAGATAGTATTGTTACATAACGTACAGTAAACGTAGCATTACCTTTGTCTACAGAAAGGTGTAAAAGAACGCACATTTTTTATGACGGAGTGGTCCTTAGAGAAAACAAAAACTACAAGCGACTTTGCGTAGCGCACGCAAGTTGAAACAACACAACTCAGCATTTCAGGGTTAGAGTTACAAGCGTCGTGAATGCAGCATTTATTTTATTATTTCGAGTACAGGCAGTTAAGTGGCGCAGTAATGATTAATTCGTCGGCTCCATGGAGTTTTTGTTCCACAATTAGGCGGTGGAGTGGTGGACACGAACCGCCCGTGTCGAGTTGCGTGGCCTATACATTGTTACCGATGTTAACGACTCAGCAATTCCAGTTCCGTTTCTGATAATATATTGCTAATTAGAAGTTTTATTTATAAATATTTTTCGTGTATTTAGCTGTTTCTTGGAGCGGAATAATATACGCTTAGATTTATTGAGGGAAAACCTTAGTTTCGTGTAATGCCGGTAGTGAGTCTATTAATATTTATTTATACTCATGGTATATTGCAAGTTTCTACATAATTCATTTAAAATATAAACTATTGTGTAATTAGCTAAATCTCCTTTGAATATATTAATTATTTTTAACAGACTTTCCAAAAAGGAGGAGGTTCTATGTTCGACTTTTTGTTTTGTTTTTTTTTTGTGTATATTCACCGATATCTCCATCAATTGTGCACTCATTTAGAAAATTATTTTTTTGTTTGAAGAAGTATTTTACGAAATTGGTCCCATTTTAATATGGTGAAGATCTGATGAAGAACTTCGGAAATATACAACAGAACTATTCAATAATAACGGCAAATCTCTCGGGATTGCTGCAATCGCATGTCTGTTTATTGTTTATACCATTTCATAACATAACATTTCATTTTGTAGTTTTTTTTAATTTGGAAGTCGGTTTTTTGTATAAATGTACTTTTATTACCTACACTTTATTTTTCATTGTTTATAAAATGGTACATAAATGTAAATTTTTAGTATCAGGGAAATCCTATTTTTGGCCAAATTATTTGTAATTGATATGAACATTATTCATAGTCCTTGCAGAATAAATTGGAAGTAACTAATTATTCAAACAATAGTAAAACTGGCTGTATGGTGAATGTGTGCATCCAACACTTAAAACCCCAAATTTATTTTTATACAACCTTGAACTCCCGCCTTCGCCTGCTTGAGCACATTATGTATATTAAAAGAAGTTATTTAATTAAATAAGTCCACGATACGAGCCCGATAGCCATCGGTCTACTATGGAAAAGCCAATTAGGTGTGTTTTGGTGAGAGCCGGGCCATCCATCATATCGCCACGCCCCTCGGTTCCGTCCGGGCGCCCTCCGCCAACTAAACTTGAGTGCGTAACGTAACCTAGCATTGTTCAATTACATACAATTGTTTGAGATGGAAGTCGATTGAAAAACCCACCAAGAGGCTCATCGGCAATGATAAACTGGTTGAGTCAAGGCTCCAGAGCCTTGAACATCGGCGCCAAGTTGCCAGTTTGTTGGTTTTTTATCGGTTACATTTCGGGGAGCGTGCGTTGGAATTGCATGAACTAATTCCTCATAGCCCTTTCCTTCCTTTCCCATCATCGGACTACAAGAAGTACGGCGATGCGTCATCGGTACATGGTGAACGTCCCACCCATACGCACTAAATGTTTTGGGAATACTTTCATTATGCGTACAGCTAAGGAGTGGAATGCCCTGCCGGAGTCTGTATTTTCTGATAGCTACAACCTGGGAGTCTTTAAGTCAAGAGTGAATAGGTTATTTCTAGGTAAGCGTGCTTCACCGTCGACCACATCATCGCTTACCATCAGGTGAGATAGTGGTCAAGCGTGAGACTACCAATAATAAAAAATGCGGTAATCTAGGCCTAAAACATATATCAGCTCTTAGGCTTAACATGCATTACGATTTTTTTAGTTCTATTTCTGCGCGTTTTTCTTCCGCAATGCGTTCAGCTTCATACAAAAGGTCGCAGAATGGGCGGAAAAAATTCGTGCGAATAAAAATTGCAGTGCGTGCTAAGCCTTATGGTATCGATGGAAAAACCGGCCTGAGATATTAGAAAGTAATTTCCCGCAACACTGTGTTTGGAAAGTAATTTATGTTAGGTACTGATTTAATAGCTTAACTATATTACTGAACATATAATAAGTATACCACAGAATAAATAATAGTGAAAGTAACTGTACACTTAGCTTGCTAGACTAGGTACTACTGCAAAGTTAAAATATTTTCTCGAAAATATTAAACTGGCTTTTTAAAGGTGTGTTAAAAAATTATTCATAAAAATCTTTTTTTAAAACAAGCTTTTTTCGAACTTAACTCAGCAAACCCTTTCATTTGATACCCATATCATGGCAGTGCACAAAAAATAACTAGTCCGCCATCTTGAGCCGTCCGCCATATTGAATTTCGTATGACCACACTTAACTAACCATGCATTGTCATCCAAACTAAACGTGTATGCAAAATGTCATCTTAATCGGTGGAGGATAACTGCTTTAAAATTCCGTTGCAAGATTTGACCTGAACACGTTAAATAAAACCTTGTACAAGTAAAATTTCAAAATTTAAAAAAACCCCCGACACATTTTTATTTCATGCTATATAGTTTATCTAGTACATAGTAGATACGCTTCGATCGGCAATCTATTGAACACGTAATTATGACACGATATCTTGCGAAAACACCGCGATTGAAACAGTAAAACACCCATAACTTTTGAACGGATGAACCGATTTTATTCAAACATAGCTAAAAACACTCTCGATTAAGTCACCTTTTAAACAAAAAAAAACTACATCGAAATCGGTTCACCCGTTTGGACGTTAAGATGCCACAGACAGACACACAGATACAGAGCAACACACGTCAAATTTATAACACCCCTCTTTTTCCGTCGAGGGATAAAATACCGATTACCTGAGCATGAGTTTTCTGTAGACAGAACATAGAAGACCCGTCATCTAGTTAGCCTCATTAAACAATTACTTAATTAAAATTTGTAGTCTGGCAACTTAGATATAAAGCTACAAGCCACCTGCTTGTTTATACAATTTCAAGACACCAATATCTAACAAGTCTAAGTTATAAAGTTATTCACAACGCGATCTACATAAAACGATAAAACTATATGACAATAACAAACAACTAATTTAAAGTTCACTCTCATCAGTTGAAAATCAATTTACAATCGCGATATTATCGCACTCTTCAGAACTGTCATACTCCTGACTAACCTACGTTAAGTAAATATTACGACCAGGGTACTAGATCTGTGGGGTGTAGTGTGGTAGGTGTGAGTGCGGGTCTGGGTAGGCTAGTGGTGTGTAGTCGTGACATTTGCCTGCGCGGTGCGCACCTGCGCCGCGGAGGTAAGTAGCGGCGAGGTGCCGGCTGACGCACCGCGACATGTGCGACTAATTTGTTGCCGGCGACGCACTCATTACGCTCTCCCCGATGTTGCCGACGCCTGAGGTGTCGCCGACACCGCACACCGCCAGTAATTCTACAAATTGCCACACGCACGGGGAAGTGGTCCACGTGTCACGACGTCTTCTCAAAGGATGTGCGAAATGCAGGAAGCGTTTACAGGTTATTGAATGTTCTGTTCGTTACTCCTTTATTCATTTTGTTTCTTTTTACCCGACTGCCGAAGGAGGGTAATGTGTTTATCAGTCTGTGTATGTTTGTTCTATATGGCGTTCTAGAGACCAAACGCGTAGACCGATTTTGATAATTCTTACGTCGCTACGCTACATAAAAATTGGAAAAGAAAAGATGGCGGATTTTGGGCGCCATTTTGTGTGGGAGTTTTTTTTTTCTTCCAATCCTATTGTGTGGGGTATCAAAATAAAGGGTTTTAAGAGGTTATTTCAAAAATATATAATACTTATATGTTTAAATGTACCTAATTCGAATTTTTTTTTAACTAAAATGTGTTAAATAAAAAAAAATAAGTAGATATTCAAAAAATCAAAAAACCCGACTGCTTAAAAAGCGAACTAAAAAGACGTAAACAAGAAGAAAATCATGCTGTGCAGTCGGAGGATACATCTGTTTTTGGTCAGCCAGCTCGCGAATATGTATCCTCCGACTGCACAGCATGATTTTCTTCTTGTTTACGTCTTTTTAGTTCGCTTTTTAAGCAGTCGGGTTTTTGATATTTTATCAAACAATATTTTTATGAATGAACCAGTAACATCAATCATTCTGATTCAGTATTTAAATGATACCTAATTATATAAGTACTCGTACAATTCGAGCGAACATATCGTTAAAGCCATCTTTACATTGAATTGCAAAGGTGGCCAGTGTATAATTAAATGTTGACGGATAATTTATAAACCTCGATTCGCAGTGGCGCACGCACTCGGCTAATCCGTAGCCGCAGCACCACACGTCAAGTAATAACACCAACAGCCATTAGCTACTTTCTGGAGCAGAACCGAGGCGACTCAGGTATACAATTAAAATTGTAGTGTCGAAGACACGATTTGTGTAATTGTAATTACATGTATGTATATAACTTGAAAGAGGTCAACCGTCGAATCCGACACGGCTGGGCAGCGTTCGAGAAGTTGCGCGGTATCTTCTCGCCCAACTTACCACAGAGTCTCAAGACGAAAGTCTATGATCAGTCAGTGTGTGTTAACTATGGCTCTGAGACGTGTTCGCGCTCACAATGGGCCTCATCAGAAAGCTTTAAGTCACCCAATGGGCAATGGAGAGGGCTATGCTCGGAATATGCGTGATCGAATCAGAAATGTAGAGATCCGCAAGAGCACCAGGGTTACCGACATAGCCCGAAGAATTATCGAACTTAAGTGGCAGTGGGCAGGGCAGAAAAGTTCGCGGTCGCCGACCCGGAAGACGTTGCGTCGGATGGCCTCACACCAGGTGGACCGATGACCTGGTGAAGGTTGCGGGTATCCGCTGAATGCGGGAAACAAGGGATGGGTCAATGTGGAGACGCTTGGGGGAGGCCTATATCCAGCAGTGGACGTCTTTCGGCTGATATGATAAAACATATAGATAGCACACACTGTCCGAGCACTTGAGCGGGCGCTCGTTAGCCGCCAGCGACACCCGGGGCGCACGTAAATCAACCGTTTTACGTCAACACTTTATAGCTCATTCAGGCTCAGCCGTTTTATCACCTTGTTCTTAGCGCTGCAACAACCTCCACACTCTCTCTCGAAACCGATACGTTTCACTTTGTTGTTTATAAATTACGACTATAACAACCTATTGAATCAAATTATGATTATAATCAGAGGCGAGTGTTACACGTCAACATCATCAATCACTAATATTTGTAATAGAGCCGCGTCTCTATTTGTCTATCGCTATGATTAACGAAAAGGTTTTGACATAATAATTATTTTGTGACATCTGTATGTTAGGTGCTCACCTGTCCGTTCTTGTCCATCTCGTTGTTGGTGAGCTTGACCTTCTCGAAGGAGACGACCTGCTTGCGCAGCTGGTCGCCGGAGAAGGGCGAGTCGGGGTGCGGGTAGAGACGCGCGGGTGCGGGTGGGTCTGCTTTGCCGGCCACCAGCCAGGAGGAGCGGTGGTAGGCGTAGCGGTAGCGCTTGCCGTCCACCGGCACCACGTCCAGCAGCACGGCGTACCGCGCCTCAGCTCGGCATCCGGCGAATGACACGCGCACCGTCGGGAACATACGTCTGACAACCACACAAAACACTCATTATAATTAACAGCCAACACTCAACATAACTTAAGTCAAATTTAATGCAAGCCATAAAGTTTAAAATGTTTCTGAAGAAATTTTATTAATATCGCGACAAATTAAACCCACGTTAAAACTCAACTTTCAACTATAAATTTCCGGAGGGGATGACGAAACGGACCTCACCGCACTAATGACCTCATAAGAACCGGCCGAAAACTAAATTAGACATTAAGAATACAAAAACCTTATAATCCCGAAAGTGTTTTACGAGACCAAAACACATGCTCTCAATAAAAAAAGATGATTAATGCATCTTAACAAAAACCACCAGAGATCCGGCCACGGACGGTGACTTGTATAATTACAGGGTGAAACGCGAACTAGGAAATCAAACAAATATGATGTATTCGATTTTAATGCACCCCTAAATGGGCCGAAGCGCTTCCTGCCCGCCAGGAACCGATAGCATCTCTACATCGTTTATTTATGATGTAGTCTTTCTTATTATATTTTTTATAAAATTTAAACGGCACTTTTGTAATTTCGAAGCCTAAACAAGTAGTCAGGGGCCTGTCAGATTACATAACCGTCAACATACAATTTGCCTGTCAGCCCTAATGCGATATAACGTCACCTCTTCGACGTCGTCGAGCGAAGGTGGATTAGAAAAAACTTTTTAACAAAAAAAACAAACCTACTTCCATAGAAAAACACTACAAAGTGAAAAATAATTTTCTTTTCCGAAGTCGGTGTCTTTGGTACCTATTGTTTTCCGTGTTTCGACACTGCTTCATTCATAGTCGTTTAACTATTCGAAATATCGAAGACCCGTGACATACTTGGTCATCTGTGGTCTTCTTCACCAGTTCCATTTCACCAAATGATACTTTCTGAGTGCAAATGATTGCATTGTTGATAATAGAAAATACCAAAATCGCTTTGAGGAGTTCCCTCGATTTCTCCAAGATCCCATCATCAGATCCTGACCAGATGACTATGGGACCAAATGGGAAGTATGCCCTTTCAAACAAAACAAGAATTTTCCAAATCCGTCCAGGCGTCTTTGAGTAATCGGTGTACATACATTAAAAAAAATACCAATCGAATTGAGAACCTTTTTGGGCAATCGGTTAAAAAAAAAGTTCTATTCGTTATTGCTCGTAGGAATTCGTGGAATGCGAGCAATAAAATCCAGGAGTGAAAGAATGAATTAATAGCAGTCATAAAACACGATGTCAAACCGATCTTCGAGGTAAGTGTTATAATATCTAACGACGAGGTATGATAGTAGTCAATAAAACTGGAAGGCAGCAGTATTAAAGTAGGTCGCACTCGCGAGACGCGAGTTAAGCACTGGCCATAAATAAATGGTATTGTCGTATCGATGGGATCTGTGGTCAGGTTTGACAATGAGAGGAGTCTTGGGTCGTTAGGCGCGGACGACGGGCGACGGCGGAGCCACCCAGCGCGCGTCAATAATGATCCGCATCCATTACGGATAACAATCAATCGCGCCACCAATTGCGTCACATGCACCTTCAATACTAATCGACTTTTTACCTCCTTAATAATTGTATACTGTAGGTAATCGGAGTCAGTGAGTTTTTGTATTTGTTTTTGCTAAACAGAGAGGCAGGTTGTACTCTTCGGTCTTCTGTATAACCTGCCGCAGCGTATGTATGTGGTCTACGGTACTGAAGCCTTTACGGAATCCGGCTTGTTCGGGAGGCTGGAAATGTGGCGCGAGACGATTCGTGATGACTCTCGAAAACAGCTTGTAGACATGGCTAAGAAGTGAGATGGGCCTATAGTTCTTCAGTAAGGCATTGTCACCCTTATTGAAGAAGAGTATCACCACACCCCTGCACCATGCTTGTGGCGTCCTCCCCTCGAGTATGACGGAATCCGGGGCCTTAAGCGACCGGTTTCCCACCCACCTTCAGGAATATCAATAAAATAGACGTCTCTACAACCAGCGCTACAAAGCGTTTCTTTCTTTATCAACACTTTTCATCAGGTTATTAATAAAAATCCTTTTATTGATGATCCGAAAATTATTCTTCTATGGTTCGCTTTTCGAATTCAAGTTGGTACTGGTAATATAATATTTTATAATCATACTAGCTGACCCGGCAAACTTTGTTTTGCCATAAAAACACCAAACATTCATCTACTAAATATCCTACCTACCCTACCCTACCTACCCTACCCTACCTACCCTACCCTACCTACCCTACCCTACCTACCCTACCTACCCTACCTACCCTACCTACCCTACCTACCCTACCTACCCTACCTACCCTACCTACCCTACCTACCCTACCTACCCTACCTACCCTACCTACCCTACCTACCCTACCTACCCTACCTACCCTACCTACCCTACCTACCCTACCTACCCTACCTACCCTACCTACCCTACCTACCCTACCTACCCTACCTACCCTACCTACCCTACCTACCCTACCTACCCTACCTACCCTACCTACCCTACCTACCCTACCTACCCTACCTACCCTACCTACCCTACCTACCCTACCTACCCTACCTACCCTACCTACCCTACCTACCCTACCTACCCTACCTACCCTACCTACCCTACCTACCCTACCTACCCTACCTACCCTACCTACCCTACCTACCCTACCTACCCTACCTACCCTACCTACCCTACCTACCCTACCTACCCTACCTACCCTACCTACCCTACCTACCCTACCTACCCTACCTACCCTACCTACCCTACCTACCCTACCTACCCTACCTACCCTACCTACCCTACCTACCCTACCTACCCTACCTACCCTACCTACCCTACCTACCCTACCTACCCTACCTACCCTACCTACCCTACCTACCCTACCTACCCTACCTACCCTACCTACCCTACCTACCCTACCTACCCTACCTACCCTACCTACCCTACCTACCCTACCTACCCTACCTACCCTACCTACCCTACCTACCCTACCTACCCTACCTACCCTACCTACCCTACCTACCCTACCTACCCTACCTACCCTACCTACCCTACCTACCCTACCTACCCTACCTACCCTACCTACCCTACCTACCCTACCTACCCTACCTACCCTACCTACCCTACCTACCCTACCTACCCTACCTACCCTACCTACCCTACCTACCCTACCTACCCTACCTACCCTACCTACCCTACCTACCCTACCTACCCTACCTACCCTACCTACCCTACCTACCCTACCTACCCTACCTACCCTACCTACCCTACCTACCCTACCTACCCTACCTACCCTACCTACCCTACCTACCCTACCTACCCTACCTACCCTACCTACCCTACCTACCCTACCTACCCTACCTACCCTACCTACCCTACCTACCCTACCTACCCTACCTACCCTACCTACCCTACCTACCCTACCTACCCTACCTACCCTACCTACCCTACCTACCCTACCTACCCTACCTACCCTACCTACCCTACCTACCCTACGTACCCTACCTACCCTACCTACCCTACCTACCCTACCTACCCTACCTACCCTACCTACCCTACCTACCCTACCTACCCTACCTACCCTACCTACCCTACCTACCCTACCTACCCTACCTACCCTACCTACCCTACCTACCGTACCTACCCTACCTACCCTACCTACCCTACCTACCCTACCTACCCTACCTACCCTACCCTACCTACCCTACCCTACCTACCCTACCCTACCTACCCTACCCTACCTACCCTACCTACCCTACCTACCCTACCCTACCCTACCTACCCTACCCTACCCACCCTACCCTACCTACCCTACCCTACCTACCCTACCTACCCTACCTACCCTACCCTACCCTACCTACCCTACCTACCCTACCCTACCTACCCTACCCTACCTACCCTACCCTACCTACCCTTCCCTACCTACCCTACCCTATCCTATCTCTCAAGTTGGATCGAACTGCACATGTTGTGCGAATTTTATTATAATCGGTTAAGTGGTTTAGGAGTCCATTGAGGACAAACATTGTGACACGAGATTTATATATATTAAGATAAATCGTATCCAATCGTACACCCAGAGTTTCAAGCGACCCTTTTCCATAGATAGATCCCAGAGCTGGAGTCGCAGTTTTTCACTAGTAAAAGAGCGATGTTTGCGCAACTCCCACATCCACTTCCTGTGAACCCTGTACAAAGTGTGCTTTGATGTTGATTGAGTTATGAAAAACATATTACTAAGTAACCTGCTTTTCCTTTCCATTGGATATCTGTGCACCCTCAGAGGATGGGAACAAAGCATGTTTTACATTGCACTTCACAAGGTATTTAACCTTCAATGTTTCTTGTGACCTTTCAGCTCATAATTAGGTACAACTTGTTAATGTCTTGTAATATGTAGCCTCCAAGCAGTAAGCTGCAATTACCTCAGAATACAATGTTCGCAAATGTGTTAGAATTCTGATCACCTATTTATGCAGATACTAAACCAGAATCATAAAAATCATATGACGTAACGTCTTAGATTATTAATAAGGAAGGCAAAGCAAGCTAACAATTAAAGGGGTCTGCAGAGAACGAGGTAACGATCTATATTAATGGTACATTTCGCGAGTAATAAAGTTGGTAGGATCGTCTGCGTCCGTGTCGGCCAGAGCATTTACATAATTCATTAATAAACGTCGGGCCGCGATGCCCTCGGATAAGCTTAACAAAATACCCAATTGAATGTGTGTATACAGACAAATGCGAGAACTTTTAACACAATTACTCTATATGTAAATAGCCGTTAGATCATCGCACGAATAGATACAGCAAACAGTGGGTTATTGGACGATTCGCACGAATTTAACTCGCCCGAAAAGTGCAAATCGACCCCTTTAAATTTTTTTTTTTCTGTGGCGATTCGTCCGTGTATTTTTATGTAGTAGGCGATTCGCACACATTAAGCATTTATATCTAAACTACCAGGAGGCCAGAATCATGAAGAAGTATTGGCAGGGCTAGAATCATAAGCGGTAGAGACTAACGGAGTACTAGGACATCAGAATCGAAAATCGCCCGGTACTCTTTTTACCGCTAATGATTGCTGCCTAGCTTCCTCATAATTATAATATCCTAGTATTTAAGTTAGTCTTTAACGACCGAAATGACCTGATAGCGTATAGAGCTTTATCTTTATTTTTTTTGTTGCGAATATTGCTGTCTCCCTCTTATTGTTTTGTCGCCTGTCTATCTTATCTAACTGCCATATCTCCACGCTTTAAGTGGTAATTACTTATTCTATGAATTGCTTTCCTATTTTCTAGTAAAATATCTATTAACTTCGATAAATTCTTCATTTATTATTTTCGAGACGGGTGAGCACGACTGTACTAGTTTATTTTTTGTTCTCTATAATAAAATTTGGGCGAATTGCCTACTACACAATTTTGCAGTGGTCGATTCGCACAGGGATAAATTAACTTCGGGCGAATCACCACAGAAAAATAATATTTTTAAAAGTGGTCGATTCGCACATTTCGGGCGAGTTAAATTCGTGCGAATTGTCCAATAACCCCGAACATTGATGGAGAATGTCTCTACAAGATATTACACATTATAATAGATTAGTCATTGACGTGGGAATTATTGGTTTTCCCACATAATATGTCTCATCTAGATCTGATGTTAATAAATATTCCATGTCGACTTTTAGTTCTGAATTCATTACCCAAATAAGATAAAGTCAAACGCGTAAAATTTTAATTGCCAGAAATCTTTCGTAGATCTTGTAAAATGTAAAGATAAACTAGTCCACGATAGTATAAAATTAAGTTTTATTATTGTGAATTATTTTGAATGAGTCTTGTGTTTAAATTGTTTTTTGTTTGTGGTAAGAAACCGCAAGTGACTATATGACAAGGCACGCATGAAAGATGCCTAATTTCAGCTGATTGTGTGCAACAATTTCGTTTAACCGCATCCGGAGCGAGGCGTGAATATGTTGGAATACGACTGAATATGTCCCCGTTCCGAACTTCTGTCGCCATTGTTTGTTTGCAGAAAATAAAAGTGGTTTCACAAACAATTGTATGAAGTTGACAAGAATTATATAATGATATATCATGACCCAGGCTGCGTCTGTTCAGTTTTACTTTTCTAAATATTAATCATACAGGAAGTTTCATAGTCAAGTCTATAAAAATGACAAGATTAGCTAACAGCCAGTGGCGTAGCTATGTTAACAAGGGCCTCGGAGCAGAAATGGAATTCGGGCCCTATTTAAACTGAACTTGATACTTTAAACGTGGAAAACTTCTTCATCATCAGCGCCTTATCGCTCACAGTAGAACATAATTAAGCGAAGCTACTTGATACTAAGTAATGTGTCCTTGGCCTGTATGAACGACTGCTGCGTTACAACGCAGCAGTCGTTCATACAGGCCAAGGGGCCCGTTTTGCTTGGGGCCCTGGGTCACTGGCCCGCCTAGCCCTACGGTAGTTACGCCACTGTTAACACCTATCAATTCTAAACTCACAACAGCTGGTGTATCATATATTTTTTCAGCAATGAATATGTAGTAGGCAGTTGAAGATAGGTAGCCATTAGACACATCCATTAGCGATTAACCTAAAGTAGAGTTAATTAAGTTGTAAGAAGTCAGGAGACAACATGTTATTATGATCACTTGATTACAAACTATGCGCACACGCAGATAATCTGATTACTTCGCTATTTATGATGTGAGTGTGACCTTTAGTGGAATTTCTCGGTAAATTTTATTGTTTCCACCTTTCTGCTAATAAGTCCTCGGTATTAATTGTCAACTGCTATTTCAAATTAATATGTTGGTTCCACGCGTTGCGTGAGCATTGAAGTGAATATTTATCTTGGACCATCTTTGGACGTCTAGAATAGTGTAGTATTTCACATGTGGCCTTTGTTGCTACAGTATTTCCTGTGTCGTGCATAATATATTGATTCACCTGTAACTGGTTTACTGGGATGTCGAAGTATAAACTAATAATCTGGCATTTAACCGTGAAAACCCAAGCAGCGGTATAAATATTTCACGTTTTGTGTTCGTATTGACTCTTTTGCTCTACGATTTTACGATTTACAATGTCTTGATCTCGTTCTATTTCAACTGTTGTACCTATGCAGCACTCGCTTGATACTATTAGTATCAATAAAAAAAAACAATATCATATTTTATTTATTTTCTTTGAAAAATTGCACATCTAAAGCGAAAAACTGTTAACAGAACGGGTGCGTAAGATCATATCTCACTAATATTAAAAATGCGGCAGTTTGGATGTATGTTTGATACTCAATCACGCTAGAACGGCTGAACGGATCTGGATGATTTTTGGCACAAAGATAGATTATAGTCTGGAATAGCACTTAGGCTACTTTTCATCAAATTATGTTCCCTTGGGATAAGAAATACTTAAACCCCGGGCGAAGCCGCTGACAGAAACTAGTATCTTATAAATCTCACAATATCTCTCTTGTAACCTAGGTACTAGGTAGTACATCAATTGAAAATATGGGGAATTCTAGTCCACCTCCAATATATGTATTTTTTTAATCTTATCCTCAAGGTACCTACTGAAGGCATTAGAAAGACCATATCAAAAGAACAATTTTATTTAGTACTAGAGGACGCCTCGCGGTTTCACCCGCGTAGTTCCCGTTCCCGTGGGAATTCAGGGATAAAAAGTAGCCTATGTCACCCGGGGATAGAGTAGCTTCCCAACGGTGAAAGAATTTTTGAAATCGGTCCAGTAGTTTTGGAGCCTATTCGGTACAAACAAACAAACAAACAAAAAAATCTTTCCTCTTTATAATATTGGTATAGATAGACAATGTTACTTTATACTATAACTGTATACCTAGCGAAAACATACAAAATCTATGACTTTTATATAAAAGAACAAAATATATGAAACATTTTGAGAAGGGAAGAAGAAAATAATTCAAGTGGCATGAATGCTACGAATTCAAATATGAAATTTGAATATTGTCAATTTTTCATAGTATAATGTTACTAAAAATTATATTATCTATACCATATGGATATTAAATCCACTTTCAATCTGAATTTTATATATTAAACATAATATCGAGTTTCGTAAACGTAGAAAAATTATGGCTTGTGAAATAGATACCTAGAGACAAAAAAAAAACTAATACGTCAACGGCTAAACTAATGTACTAACTTCTGTTCTAGATAAGCATTGATATATAATGTCTTAACTGCCTTTTTTTCGTTTAAAAAACATATCTAGATGGGCTTCAACTTCAACCAATGTCCCCACACCTTTTGCTACAATAATTTAATCGCAACCTAGATATTAAGATAGCAATTAACTCTGACATCGCCTGTGTACAAACAATAACCAACAAATATGTAGCTTATAATTAAATACAGGAAATTCTTACATAAATAAAAAAAATAACTATTTAAATAAAGAACACATCGTTGAATAAGCATTCCGATCAAATATCACGTTTCCGTGGCATCGCGATAACATTTCTTTCATATTATAGAACTGCGTGGTACCGTTACACACATATCATAAGGTGGGTATTCCACTACATGTCGTAGGCGAATCAATGAGTGGTATCATTATGGACGATAAAATCATTATAACACAAACTTTGAACTTTGGAGTCTTCACACTCCGTTTGCCTTATCTAAATGGCTGGGTCTTTTAAAAGAACTTGTTTGGTTGCTGACATTTTGAGAGACACACAATTTGCTGTAACAATATCCTGCTATAGTGAGATATTACCGACTTCAAAAAAAGGAGGTAAGCAATACGAGATTGTTTGTTATATTGTTGGAATTGCCCAATATATACAAATACCTATTACTCTAATTGGGCTTCTAATGAACATGTGTGCCAAATTACATAAGTGTATGTATGTTTGTCCAAGAATTTCGCTATCCTTTTGCTCTTGCAAAAGATACTTAATAAGCCTACCGTTCAGCAGTTTTCAAGATATGGATCATACAACCGAACTCCTTAGCGACAAACTAAAATATAAATTTAGTGATCATGGGTATTTTGTTAATCCTTTAGGTACCTTACTACAGAACTTTCTCACTTTTGAGTTTTAGTTTACTAAAACTAAAAAGAGAGAAATAAAAATAAAAACACAAAAAATAAACCAACTTCAAAATCAAAACACTAAAAACTGCAAAATAACTTTCGTTTCGGAAGTCGGTATATATGGTACTTTTTTATCGTTTTCCGACACCAACTTCTGAAACGAAAGATAATTTGCACTTTTTAGTGTTTTGCCTTTGAAGTCGGTTTTGTGAAAAAGGTTAATTTTTTCATACTAACAAGATTAAGAAGTCTAAAAAGAGAAGCTTCTTTATTTTGTCTCTAGTTTTCTTCACACTTAAGAAAGGTGGTCCTATATCAAGCGTAGGTATTCTCCCCGACCCCACAAGTTAGTATAAAAGACAGCCTTATTTTCTGCTAATTGCGTAGCATGTTTCTAGATACAGATAACATAATTCAGATAACTCTATTTAAAGATGCATGCATTAATAAAGACAGCGTTTACAACGGCTGCGTTCAATTTCGCAATCACATTAGCATTGCATAACACTGTCATAAAGGACTAACAAACAAAACAATCAGCATTGTGGGCAATGAGATAATATTAATGATATTCTAGTAAACAGATATGTTACACACTCACAAAACAACCGAAAAAGTGTTCCGCGCAGCAGCGGCAGCACACATACACACTTTTCATTCATCTGACATTTCACTACAAGTCGAAAGGGATGGCTTGATAAAACCAACAAGACAAAAAGAGACAGCTAGTGTGTCTCACTTGCGTGTGAATCTAAACAAACATTATACTGGCGACCAATGTATTTATTTACCATCTCTTTCTTTTTCTAATTAGTAAATTGAGGTGTATTCCGTTCTTACATAATGGTATGAGATCCCTTCTGTTTTAAGTACTTTGGTATCATAATTGGTACACTTGCTAAATACACACGATGGCATTTTTTTAATTTTGTTTTTGTTTCAACAAAGCGTATCGCTCTTCGCCATGCGTGACATACACTAAAGACTAAGTCCCAATTAGGACGTATTCGATTCTTCACAATGCGCGAGATAATGACATATCTGGTTTACTAGAATATCATTGGATAATATTGAATTATCCCACACCATTTATAAACGTCATATTCAATCAAGAAAACTATTAATAAGACGTGAATGCTAGCATCGAATATCTAACGAATATCTAATAGATCTTATTTAGAAACGGCGAAGGCATTGCGTTGGTAATTTATATCCATCCAATATCTAATCATTTACAATAAGTTGTTAGATATATATGTATGTATTTATGAGTTGAATAGAAACATGACTGGTTTTCATGAAATGTCATCCAGTCATACAGAGCGCGTTCGCACGCAACGTGGGTCATCGACACCGTGTGTATTATATGTTTATTAAAACTTTCAATTTATACATATTCCCGTTCATTAATTCTGCAATTACGTAATTAAACATATCCTACTTATAAATGATCAAAAGTCTTTAATTTTTATATTGTATTAATTAAGAAAGCGTTTTGTAATTGTCTTCAATTTCTATTTGAGGCTAAACGATTTTTTATGGACATGAATTCGCGTATTTATACAAAAATAATTACTTTACTTAATATTTTCGGTAAAACGAAACCTATCAGCGAATGGTGTGGAACATTGGTACACATGTAGTGCGTGTGTCGCGTGGCACGTGTCAGCTGTCTGTCGCTTACGCGTCTCGTTACGTCGCGCGTCGTCGCCGCCACGCGTCGCTCGCGTCGCTAATCTCGCTATTCAAAACAAAATATCCTGTTACTACAGACAACCTCGTGTGAAAATTCATAAAAAGTAAAATGGAAAAGTCAACAGGTTAGGAGGCATCAAGCGTCGCCACCGCAAGAGAGAGCTACGCGAACTGTCATCTGTCAAACCGCCATTTTAATTCCTGTGTAAATTATACAAATTGACACTTGACATGTTTTGTCGTCTCCCGGGTAATCGTGCGAAATGGAACTCTAGTTTTATTACTTTTGTGAAGTGTCGGGAGGGCCCTGAAGTATATCTATCTGGGCATACGATCTCGGTTTATATCTTTCTTTTGTTAGCTACCAATCCGTTAGCGTAGGTCTCTACGATGATATGAATTCTCACATTTTTTATATGTTTCTAATATTCCTAAAGATAAAAACAAAAGTGTAAATACTCCACTAGGTATCTAATCTATACTGTGATTTTCAATTTCGTAGAATAAATGACAGCTGCCAATGACCTTATTTTTTTTTAAATGTTGCAAGCACGGAGCATAGTGTTGTAGGTTAGGCTCAATCATAATTGATTCATCGAATCGATGTGACATAACTCCTCAATTTAATTTTACTAATTGGTGTAACTAAATGTTTTGTGAATATAAACGTAATATATTTAAGTATAACAGTATGCATACACATAGTACATTAACTTGTATTGTGTTAAATGTGAAATCAACAATAAAATTAATGCGATCGATAAAATGAAATCTGACATAAATGAGTAGAAACTGAATAAGTGCCGCTTGTTTTTAAACTAATTTTTTTTTGGCCCTGATATAGTTTCACTTTCGATCTACTTCGATTTTCGATCACTCAGGATAGTCAGGATACGACACTATTTTCATGTAACGATAAAGTGACAACACCCCAAATGTCAGTTGAGTCTACGAAATTAAAAATGACAGTATACTTACTTATTTTTTAATATAGAACGTGAGATTATGATTGTGAGGCAAATGAATCAGCTCCAAAAGCCTATGAAGTAAATATATTGACACTGACAGATTAAGAAAGTTTCTCCGGTGAAGTTTTAACTTTACGATGTCGTTATACATGAAAAATAATGGAGACATAAATATTGTGAAAAGTGACGTTTTGTTAACGACCTCAAAGCAATGTGTATAAAGTAGCCGCGCAGCGGGGCGCCCCGGTCGCACTACAGGGAAACGATTTGCTAATTAAAAATTCTTCTTTGTTTTTGCGTCCAGATTGTATAGTTATGCGAGAAATGTTTTATTGTTTAACACACGATAATTTACAATAAGTAAAGCATAGTGGGAGCGTGAAATTCTTAACTAAACTGGAGTTATTTGTGTAAATCAGTTCACGCTGGGCGTATTACCCACTTAGCACCACATTAAAATATGAATAGGAAATACGAAATAGATTAATGATTCCGAGAAATTTTATTACCAAAGTATGGAAATTGATGTTGTATTGCATTGCATAGAATATTAAAATATTCTACATTTTAAGTAACAATAAATATTGAACAAACAATTTTTATCGTCGTTCTCATTAGAAATATAAAAATAAATTAATATATATTTTTTTTCTCATTACTTATCGACCCCTTAAGCATTTTTCTAATTAATTTTATTTACTCCTTATAACAATTGACAAATAAAATTTCAAAATTTAAAAAACCTCATCACATTTATCTTACACAAAAACCCCGATTCAAACAGTAAAACGCTCATAACTTTTGAACGGTTGAACCGATTTTCACACTCTCACTCGTTTATTAACACTCTCGATTAAGTCACCTTTCAAACAAAAAAAAACTAAATCAAAATCGGTTCATCCGTTTAGGCGCTATGATGCTACAGACAGACACACAGATACACAGCAACACACGTCAAACTTATAACACCCCTCTTTTTCCGGCGGGGGTTATAAAAAACTAGTAATTCCTTAAATTAACCGATGTAGTACTTGTAGCTACAGCATGTTCAATATCTGAGTTATTCCAAGAGAGTGCAAGGTGCTAAGGTGTACGAGCAATGATTTAAGAGGCCATATTAAACTTTTACTGCCATACCCTGTTCAGCTGGCTACGCGGTATTTTATTGAGACACCCCTAAATATAAACCCGTACAAACGAATTTGGTTATGAAGAATAAATATTAAATTAAGGGTTGGTGCAAGCCATTTATTGTGTAATATTTTTATAGTAGTCAACGAACTTTGGTATCTTAGATATATATTATACAGGGTGATGTTTTGAATGTATTTTCATAAGTTAGATACTTTTATCGATCTGAGTGACAACCAAGATAATTATGTAATTATTCAAGCCCATCTTTATTAGATGTTTTTTATATATTGCTAACCAAGAAAGAAAAGTTACATTTTATAACATTCATTTAATAATGTCGTATGTTAGTAGGTAATCTACTAAGTTATTCGCAATATATTTTAACTATTTATATAAATAATACGTAACACTTTGTCCTTTATAGAAGTAAGGAGGAATTATTAAAAGCTTACTATTTATTTGTCTATACTAATATTATAAAGCTGAAGAGTTTGTTTGTTTGTTTGAACGCGCTAATCTCAGGAACTACTAGTTGGAATTGAAAAATTCCCTTTGTGCTAGATAGTCCATTTATCAAGGAAGGTTATAGGCTATATAACATCACGCTACGACCAATAGGAGCGGAGCATAAATGAAAAATGTTGCACAAACGGGAAAAAAAATTCCTTTTTGAGAGCTTCCGTTGCGTGCGCTGCGTAAACGGTTTAAGTTACGCAATTATTATGTACTAGCTGTCCCACGCGGCTTCGCTCCCGTCAACTGGCTACCTACCAAGCTAGCCCACCTACTCTAAATACGTTGCGTCTCAAAAAGAATAAATTTTCCCTGTTTTTGGAACATTTTTCATTGATGCTCCGCTCCTATTGGTCGTAGCGTGATGTTATATAGCCTATAACCTTCCTCGATAAATGGACTACCCAACACAAAAAGAATTTTTCAATTCCAACCAGTAGTTCCTGAGATTAGCGCGTTCAAACAAACAAACAAACAAACAAACAAACAAACAAACAAACTCTTCAGCTTTATAATATTAGTATAGATAATGGAATTGTTCCTCTTTAAAAGTTCTAAAAAAAAGTCCGTGATAGCATATGGCTATCTTTTAAGATTAACTCACTATAACCTTTTTATATAGTAATCAATATTTTTCATTTGCGAACGAGTTTTATCAACATCTATACTAGTATTATAGAGCTGAAGAGTGTTTGTTTGTTTGTAGGGTAGGAAGGTAGTGGTAGGTAGATAGATAACCAATTGACGGGAGCGAAGCCGCGGGGGTCAGCTAGTTCTTAAATATAAGCTGTATAAACAAATCAAATCATATTTATTCGTGAATGTAGGTTTAAATACAATAGGATGTTATAATAAGGTGGTCAGTTCGCTACATTTTACTCGAGAGCATACAAATATTATCAAATTTAGTGGTGTCGAAACAACAGACACACATTTAAAATTAAATCATTCAATTACTTACATACTAACACACAATTCCTTACGTACTAACACACAATTACCAATGTCAAAATAATAATCCAAATGTACTTTTGCAATATGCTAAATGTCAGTGGTGTCCTCCATAAACTTATTTGTGGAGTAATAACATTTATGAACTAAAAATTGTTTCAGTTTCTTTTTAAACATATTATTATTAAGATTCTTTATCTGTTAGTCTTTAACAGTTATAACAACAATACAAGTTCTGAAAAAAAAAAACTTCAATAATAAAACAGTTTGTTAAGCGAGTCGCCCTCGTGCGCTTTTGACATTACAAGTCATGTGCCAATATAAAACTAATTAATATCGGTCGGCAATTAAAGACCAGTTAACATTAACAAGGTGCCCTTTAATTATTATCGTTGGAATCTGACTATGACGTCGGGTTTACGACTGCTATAAAGCTGGGTATACAATGCCCGATGTGCAACATTCGCCCTCGTTAACAACATAACTACAACACGAATCCAACGGTGTGACTCCCGCCTAAATATTAAAACACCAAATGACCCAATATAAGTTTACAACCACTATAAAACTTGAAATAGGTTAGTATATACGGTATGCAACAACACTTAACAAACCATAGATTTATGTTTTTATAACAGTGCAAGATAAGATATACCATTACTTAATAAACCGATCTCGCTGCCGTCCTCAAGCTAACGTGAAGCTATCTGAGAATTGGCCGATTTTAGATTTTTGATGCCATCAATCGTAACGAGAAAAAAAAAAAAGAAAAAGTTTTTTATTTATTTCAATTGTACAAGAATACACTTATCCAAACACGTTGCGTTACAACTAGGGAAAAGAGTGTTTAAGAAAATACACCCAGTGTAAGATTTAACTTGTGTTTAGGGTGCCAGCGTCCTCGCCTATAATTTGAACATGTAACAGCAGTTGTAAGGCGAACACAGTACAATTATCATTACTAAATTATAATCAATTTACTAGCTAATGCATCTATGATGTGGCCTAATTATGTACCTATGTATGGATGTGTGTGAGAGAGAGGTAAAAATTATGAGGAATACTTGTGTTTATGTAAATCTGTAAGGGTGACCTGTCAAACGTCGATTACACACCATGTGTGCAGATGACAATATAATTCCTATTCCTAATTGTCGTGCAATTGCGTTAAGCGAGTTAAGCGAAAATAATCACTATCGATGTGTTCAAGCAGTATTTACCTACAATCAATAGATTCCACAAAAAAAAAAGACACACGAAATTTCTACGTTTAGAACTATTTTTGATAAGATTAAATCATCAAAACAAATTGGAAAGTGACCTAATTGGATCTTTTCGAGTTTTTTTCTACATCGAAAACTTTCGCATATAATTTATAAATTGTTCATATTATATTCATATTCAGTAATTATCAGCCTTTTAATGTTCCCACTGCTGGGACACAGGCTTCCTCTCTGTGAGAGAGAGAATGGGCCTTAATCCACCACGCGGGCCCAGTGCGGGTTGGTGGATGTCACATGTCTTTGAATTTTTGGTTCTAGTACATGCCGGTTTCCTCACGATCTTTTCCTTCACCGTTTTTAGAGCAGTGGTGATGTAATAATTTACACAAAGTAAAGCGCCTGTCTGGGTTCGAACCTACGACCTATGAAACGTAAGTCGGGGCCGTTACCACTGGGCCACTACCGCACTCATATTCTTTATTGTACAGAAAACAAACATATACGAATACAGAAGGAGGACTTATGTACAAAGGCAAGCTTAACTCATAATTTGGTCCTCTGACAGCACATCTCAGTGTTATATAGAAATTTACACAATTAGGACAGTTAGCAAAAGCGCACAACAAAAAAAATAATTAAAAGAAAAACGTCATGGCTTTTTTTAATTTCGTAGTTTTTTGTTTTCGTCTATAACGAAAAAAAATATTATTTCAGATAGCGGCAGTTTAACTCGAGGACGGCAGCTCGGTAGTCGTAACGACACGGTGCGTGATAAACGACGCAATACGCAATTTCTAAGCTGCATCAAATGAATTTCACATATGCGCAAAAACGTGAAATTGTAATCAAGATATATCCAATGGGAAATTCGTCGAGATGAACTAACTATTGTGGATGTAGTGATAAATCAGCAGATAATGTACAATTAAACAATTTCTCATTCTGAACACGATCGATTCGCGTGTCACGTACATACTAGCCTACCATAATTGTTGGTCTGAGGCCTTAGTGCGAGTTTTTACTCACGCTCACTCGTGATACGTAAACATCATTTTGTATTGAAACTGGATAAGCGCCGTCTGGTGACGGTAAGGAGAAACCAAATACAAAAAAGTGGTCTCTCCTTACCGTCACCAGACGGCGCTTATGCAGTTTCAATACAAAATGATGTTTTCTTTAACGCGATTGAGCATGAGAAAAACTCGCGTTTGAATGTGTTTTTCTGTGGAAATTATAAAAGGCTATTGGTAATATTGTGCTATTTCATACAGAACATACAATCTGCCAATTCTGAATCCGGGGCCAACAAGAGCTGTGCCCCCAAGCCCAAGGGCTGTATCAAGTTTGGGGCCCATGTCCATTTCCATTGGGTTATCAAGTATATTTTATTCTATTGTCAAAATATTATTGTTACTACCCATACAACGGAAATCCTAAAAACAGTTCGTCATTATGAACTACTTTTACTATAGAATCAACCCTAAAATCGCGATAAAAACATCTGCTGTTCAATAGATTCTGTCGAGATAAGAAAAACATTAATGTTCGCCAAAAAACTTCCCTACAGTTGATTTTTTTGCGGTGTCTAAGTTGGTCCCGTAGTAAAAGATGCTCAGGAACTGCGTAGTGCCCATTACACCTTGTATGGACCTACATAAAATATGTGCGTGAGCGGGTACTGTAGACAGGGCGTCGCCGGCATCAATTATAATCCAACATCCTACAGGCTACAACGACCTGACCATCACTACGTGATAGGTCGGCGCTCACCGGTAATTATAACCAACCTAAAGACAGAATACGTTACCAAACCATGTTACACCCAATATACATGAAACATTCAAGTATTATTAAGTGTAATGAAATCGACACGAACACCGAGTTACCTTTGAACGCTGTTTTTTTAATTGCCCCCAATATTTTTCAACAATTCTTTGGTAGAATTGATGAGGAAAGATGAGGCTTTTAACGACGTAACACTGCATTGCATGGGGACAGAATTCGAGGGATTTCTGAGCAACATTTATCGAACTATTTAATGGTAGTTCAATAGCTAAATGTTTAGGTTTCTGAAAACATGTCTCGACTAGAAATACCAGAACATTTTTTTTTCACAGACAGCACAACAAAACTGAACTAAAGAGAGGTTTATATAGAACACTTTCAAAACAAATGAATAGTCTTTGCTCATTCACACAACACTTTAGATCGTGCAATTCTATAGCAATTACGAAATTTAAATAGAGTTAGGTTTGAGTGTTCGAAACTCAATCCCGCCCCGTCATTAGTGTAGAGAGGGTAGACATTCAGTCATTATCCGTGTTCATTATAATCTCGGGTGAGTATCTCGAGCGCCACCTCGGCTCGAGATTACGCTATCGTAATTAACTGTTTTACACGCTCCCAATGGCTTCATTTCGCTAATGACCATCTCGACTCGTCCTTCCATCTACACAACTCTCAGGCCAATTTGTACCTTTCACTCAAGATTTTAAGACAGATTTTCATTCATCCTTGACTAGCTCAATTTAACGTCATTTATTGAGGAAACCTCGTACTTGTTTATTTGCAATAGTATAATTAAATTTCACTTAGACTTTACCGATAAAACAAATGAAGCTCTAACTTTATTTGTATCTAAGTTTTATGATGTTTATCATCAGCTATGTTAAAATGGCCGTCAGTTCTTCATCCGTTTTAAATAAAAAAAAATAATGTCGGTGTTGATTTAAATAAAGTTATTCACACTACTATCGACACGGCTCGTCTATTTTTCTTGTAACAATTCAATAAAATAATGTTCAAATTCAAACATTTTTATCGATGGGAATCGTGTTTTAATTCGATTCGCTGCTTCATTGGGTTAACGAATTAAACAAAAACATATCAGGTATATCATTATATACCTGATATATTTTTGTTTAATTCGTACGTTAAACTTAACATTTAAAACTAACCTAGACATTTAAAACTGCGATAACGTATGTTGCGTTTTGTTTCCTTCATGGTAATATCTTAAAAACAGCAGAGCCTTGTTTTATACTTCACAATATATAAATTAAACAGCTAAAATTGTAAGATAGTGTGTAAATATTTGTAATAGGAAAATACGTGGCAGTAGGTACTGACGATTTGTCATAGGTTACACAGTTTAGTTCCACAGTTTCTTTGGAATACTTACGCCACGGGCACGTAGCCGCAGTGAAAGGATAGTAGTATTATATAAAATCATAAAGAAATATAAAATCTATAACACTCTGCAGTTGCAAAACAAGCTTGCAAAGTGAATAGGCATGCTTTTAGCATACATTCAATCAACTTCAATTACGGGTAACTATTTTAATTCTGCGCCAGCGCCGCGGTCTTGTTAACAGAACATTTTTCATGGGATCGCATTATATTACCCCGTGTAATTACCGTAAATATACAACTGCACTTCATTCTAGATGTACTCTACTACCTACTAGCCTTAATCGTATCCTCCACATATAATTTGTACGTTCTCTGCCACAGAGTATCGAAATACTTCGGTGGACTGCAAAGTCGAATTTATCGAAACTTTCCATATCTACAAACAAAGAGTATTAAGGTCTATCCACATATATCAAGGCCGTGCCCGGGACGTGGACGGACCGTGCCCCGTCAGGGGTTCAAAAAATATCGTTGTGTACATTTTATATGAACTCGTTCACACACGTCCGTGCACGGGCCAGTGACGAAGCTTCAATGATTGGGCCCGGCCCTGTCACGTCCCGGGCACGGCTCTGATATGTGTAGATAGACCTTTAGTAAGTTTCTAAGTTTATCTTTGACATGACAGGCAACGGTGAAGGAAAACGTCGTGAGGAAACCTGGACTTATATAGTTAATGTAAGTCTGAAATAACCAAGTCAGTGGCCTGATGGGTTCCGATTGGTGGCTTAATTAACTCTGACACAAGAGGTGGCCACATCCTCACACGAAAAGAAGAAGTAGGTATATCATTTATTTATTTGTTTACCCTTCCACTGGAACGCAAAAATTACATCAATGGAGCACAAACTTTCAAAAACTAACTATATGTCGGTTTCCTCACGATGTTTTCCTTCACCATTGCCAGCAATGTCCAAGATAAACTTAGAAAATACATATGAATTAAAAAAGGCACATTGGTGCTTGCCCGAATTTGAACCCACGACCTCAAGCCCGAGAGGCGAGGTCTTAGCTACTGGGCCAGCATGACAGATGATAGATATAAATTGAAGGTCCGTCGCAATACTGACTATAGGTACGAATATTACTAAGGAGTCGTTTTTCCCCCTTATTTAACTACCTTAGCCTATTCGGCAAGAACCATGCTTTTTTCGCTTACAATACTTACCGAAAGTGTAGCTATTTATTCGTGAAAACAAACCCTTCCATAGATTATCATTCAAAATAAATGTGAACAATAGTAGATTATGCACCAAGGGGATAAAGAAGTGTCTTACGTCACGGGCGGCGTATTGTACCCTGAGCGTAAGAACAGACTCTAGAGTTAATGCCCGAGCTAAACGAGAGACTAGAGAAGAGAGGAAAGAGAGAGAGAGATTATAGAGTCCTCAGTGAAGTTAGGGGTTCACGCTGCTCAAGACGAAGGCAAGCTTTGTCCCAGAGCAACATACTCTAATTTTAACAACTTCTGCGAGACAACTAAAAGCCAGGAGGACTCCATAAATTAAGTATTTATTTTGTAAAAATTAATATAAATCAAAAGTTAATATTGATGTTGGACACATTAGTCCAGTTATGGAAGGATAGAGTAACATTTTGTGGAGTTTATTTCAGTACCTACTCAAAGGTCAAACACCGTATTTTGTTTCACATTCTTTGAAATCGCGCCATTTATCTTCTTTTTATTGAGTACTGCTTATGGTGGCCAGTTTGATTTTCGAACAAACCTCTTTACAATGCCATATGGGCATATTTTTACTGCTTAGAGTTTTTCACGAGATTCCACACGAATTTGACGTTCCATATTCAAATCACTTTACTCCCTTGGGAGTTTTATACAACTTTACATTTACGGTGAGATTGCATGATATATAATTGGACATTGTCAAGCAGGTGGTGTGTAAAACCATTTACTATATTATATTATAAGTTTAGATGTGTTCTCTACCGGTTCCGCAGTTCCAGTTCCGTGTTCTCTGCATTCTGCCAATGCAAATGCGCATATATATATTATGAGTACCTAATAGCTCTCGCAGTTGTAAAGTGGCCTTCTTGCTGTCAACAAGGCAGCAATTATCTCATCAACATAACGTACTGTTCTGCTGATATCTTGCACAATCATACCGACATTAAATGTGATACGACTGCACTAAGTAGGGGCTCGCTCTTATAAATTAGGAGCGCATTTATTTATTTTATTTATGCGGATAATTCAAAGATCTAGTGTAGGCTGTGCAGGCAATTTTGAGATAGTAATTGGTAAATTAATTAAGCATGCTTAAATTGAAAAAGGGTTTAAGAATTTGCGAGTGAGTCTACAAATTACTTAAGTTATCTTCACGATGAAGTATTAAAGTGAAAACATAGACCATCTTTGTAGAAAATATTCATATATTTATGGTTTTTTAAAATTATTTTTACTGTTTTTAGGGTTTCGTACCCAAAGGGTAAAAACGTGACCCTATTGCTAAGACTCCACGGTCCTTCTGTCTGTCTGTCACCAATGTATCTCATGATAGCTAGACAGCTGAAATTTTCACAGATGATGTATTTCTGTTGCCGCAATATAGAATAAAATAAATATTTAAGTTGGGCTCCCATACAACAAACGTGATTTTTTGACGTTTTTTGCGATAATGGTACGGAATCCTTCGTGCTCAAGTCCGACTCGCACTTGCTCGTTTTTTTTTTGTGATTTTGCTTATCTCGTGTCTCCTGTGCGGGTCACAAATCAATATATTTCTTTCCTTCTTTCTTTCTTTCATTCTTTCTTTCTTTCTTTCTTTCTTTCTTTCTTTCTTGCTTTCTTTCTTTTTTTCTTTCTTTCTTCCTTTATTTCTTTCTTTCTTTCTTCCTTTCTTTCTTCCTTTCTTTCTTTCTTATATGAAACACTTTATAATCAACTAATTGCCATACAAACAAGTAACAACACATGTTGTTATACACTTTCCATTACAAATAATCTTAACAACTCACATCAAATACTACTCGAGTATTTATTATAATGTCAGTATCATAACGATATGTCTAAAGTGATTTAAAAATAAATACATAATATCTTAATAATTGTATTCATATTTATAAACTGCTAATCTGTTGGTTTTCTGTGTCGTAAATTGTGCTCGCGTCTAGCACATTTGAATATAAACGAGATCATAATATTCGGATTGAACCACATGAGCCACGTTCCTATCTCATCATAAGGGAGCATGCACACAACATACTTTTACGAGGTTTTCATAACGACTTTGCGCTTCGGAGACTTTTACTGCCTTTATTGTAAACTAACTGTGAACGAACAACCAACGATTTTTGCGACTAATTATTAGACGTGGAGCTCGTGGCTAAATAATAACAGCCGCACGGGTCGCTCTTCAAGGTTAAGCAACGCTTGACAAGGTCAGTCCGTGGATGGGTGACCATTTCAACATACCATACCGAGTTTCCTCCGTGCCTCGGAAAGCACGTTAAGCCGTTGGTCCCGTCTGTCATTTGAAGATCTTTGACAGTCGTTACGAGTAGTCAGAAGCTTGAGATCTGACACCAGTCTAGCCAAAGGGGTACCGTGTTACCCAGTTACTGGGTTGTGGAGGTCAGATAGGCAGTCGCTCCATGTAAAACACTGGTACTCAGCTGAATCCGGTTAGACTGGAAGCCGTCCCTAACATAGTTGGGAAAAGGCTAGGCAGATTGATACAACTAATTATTAATAAAATACTAATGTGAGCTGTGATATATTTATACAATAATTTTATTGCATTGCAGTTTGTTGGCATTAAAAATATTATATGCACAATTAATTAAAGCTTTCTTCCATAATTAATCCTGTGGATGTTTGCGGTAACGCAGCGATTTTGTAATAAAACTGTATTGTTTTATAACAAGAGTCAAATTGATATGGCGGACCGTCTGGTGTGAAATAACAATAATTGCACGTCAATCCCGTTAACGATCTAGTTAAATATTGCTCCGTTTCTTGCACCTGCTTAATCTTTGTTTACTTTTTGGTATCAAAATAAATTTTTCACGTCTTCGGTATGAGCGTCAAGCGTAGACCGATTGTTTAGACGTCGCGTAAGCAGTAACGTGTGAGCGTAGTATACGCGTAGGCGCGTAGCATTAGCGTAGGCGTGTAGCACCCGCGTAGCACCAGCGTAGGCGCGTAGCGTAACACAACGCATACGCTGCGGCAACGCTGTATTGTATTGATTTTTTCGTTGACAAGTTATGATTAGGCAACATTACTGATGGCTTTGTAATTTAAAAAAAAATGTTTCTTAACATGAAATCGAAGTTATAACTACCCGATCCATGTTCTTTTATTATTTATTGCATTGCCAAGACATGACGCAATACAATACACGCTCCCACATCCTACATTTCTTCCTTTCATGAAATCCATCACATTCAAAGCAGTTTAAATTGCAAATAATGTTCAGCTGTCATCCCGACTCAAAGCCGGGTTCAGACGGACGGAGAGCTTTCTGTAACTGTACCCGTTGTAAAGACGTGGTCAGACTGATAAATACGATGCCTCGTCCACGTTAAATGAACCGTTGAACGTCTATAAAAGTCAATAAGGCGTAACGCAGGTGCCACACGAGACCGGTACAGATATGAGTATCTTTAGAATAAACCCACGTTTGTAGCGTTCTGTTCCTCAACCAGCCATAAAGTCAAGCCTATCTCCGATATAATTACATAAGCAGCTCCTTATCTCACTTAAAATTGATTGAATGTATGTAATCTAAGTCGTAATTATTATTTTATATCTCATTAGAAATGAAGTGATAAAAAGTTACCTTGTTTTAAAAACCTGATTGGAGTCAGGAAACTTGTTTTTTTTACACAGAGACAAAGTTGATGATGGAGTGAGCTTACCCAGAAGATGCCTGTTCACTCAACTTTGAAGAGATTCGGGTTGTATGCGTTCGGAAACAGAGACGCAGGCAGTGAGTTCCACTCATTTGCCGTGCGCATTATGAAGGATGTTTGGAAGCGCTTGGTGCGAATTGGTGGAATGGCAACTATGTGAGGATGGTAACTTGCAGTGCGTCTAGATGTCCGATGGTAGAAGGGGACCGGTGGGATGAGGTCGTGGAGTTCATGAGCACACTCGCCAAAATACAGTCTGTAGAAGACCGACAAGCAGGCAACCTTACGGCGATGAGCCAAGCTGTGAAGCTTGGCATCTACTAGTTTGACGTCGCCAATTAGTCTCTTAGCTCTGCGTTCCACCGAGTCAAGCGCGGCAAGCTGATATTTAGCTGAGCCATCACAGAGGTGGCTGCAATACTCCATGCAGGATCGGACTTGCGCCTTGTAAAGAGTAGATGTAGATGTGTGTTCCTTCTCGACTTTGTTAGCTTTCCAGGCATTTTTAAATTACAAAAAACACTTCAAAGTGAAAAATAACTTTTTATTTCCGAAGTCGGTGTCTTTTGTACCCATTGTTTTCCGTTATTCGACACCGACTTCGGAAAAGAAAGTTATTTTTCACTTTGAAGTGTTTTGGAAGTCGGTTTGTTTTTTTTGTTAAAAAGTCATTTATTTTTCTCTTTTTAGTTTTGGTAGGTACCTCCAATTAATATGAAAATCATTTATAGGCAAAGTACGTCTTATGACAATTCCAATAAGCCAAACACGACTAGGATACATTGTTTTATTTCGGGTTCCAGTGGCCATTGTGGTCTTCTTCATCAGTTCCACTTCACCAAATTATATTTTCTGAGTGCAAATGATTGCATTATTGATGAAAATATCAAAATCACTACATGTATGCCTATAATATTTGAGGAGTTCCATCGATTTCTATAGGATTCCATCATTAGATCCTGGTTTCCTTATCATGGTACCACCCTTGGGACTTTACTTTCCAACAAAAAAAGAAAAATAAAAATCGGTTCATAAACGACGAAGTTATCCGTGAACACACATAAAAAAAATATATATATACGGTCGAATTGAGAAACCTCCTCCTTTTTGGGAAGTCGGTTAAAAATGAACTTATTTAGCTAATAGTCTAGAAACTTTATGATCGTATGAACTTGAACATCGTAATTCGTAGTTGACAACACAGACACAAACCTAACTAGATAACGCGATTGTATTTCGCGTGCCAAAAAACGGACTAAAGTTACAGACAAATGATCGTAATTTGAGCTTTTCATTTAGCATTATCGGCAGCGGAATCCACCGAAATCTAGAAAAATGCCTTTTTATGCCTCCTCCTACCTCTGGTGTCAGAGTTAATTAAGCCGCCTCTTGGAAACCCCACAGGCCTCTGACTTGGTTATTTCAGACTTACATTATAACTATATAAGTCCAGGTTTACTCACGATGTTTTCCTTCACCGTTGCCTGTGATGTCCAAGATAAACTTAGAAAGTACATATGAATTTGAAATAGTCACATTGGTAATTGCCCGGATTCGAACCTACGACCTCAAGCACGACAGGCGAGGTCTTAGCCACTGGGCCACCACGACACTTTATGCGCTGATATATTGAGCTGTAAAGAATGTACAGAAAAAGTTTGCCGAGGCATTGGAAATGTTTTCTTTCATTGGCAAGTAAATTTGTTTTTGAATTACATACATACATAAACTCACGCGATTTTCCCATGGGGGTAGGCAGAAACTACAGAACGCCACCTGCTACGATCTTTACATACTTCTTTTGCTTCACTCACATTCATGCATCTAGTCATACACACACGCCGGTTATGAGTACTACGCACCTGGCCTTTTTGAAGAACATCACCTATAAGGTCTATGTATGTCTTTCTAGGGCGTCCCCTCCCGGCGTTTCCATTCACGTCTGCCTTGTAAATACATTTCGTTAGTCGCCTTTCATTCATCCTCTCAACATGGCCAAACCATCTTAACATACTCTTGTCAATTTTAGTCACTACATCTTCTTTTAGACCTCATTCCTCAACCTATCATTTTTTATCATGTTTTTGAATTGTGTGTGAAAAAGTGGCACGCTTGGTTTTCATACAGATGGAGGGACTTGCGTTATCTATTTAGATTTATGTCTGTGGTTGACAACTATAATGAACACTGCTGTAAATAATTATATTTTCAAGCAGTTAATTTGTAATAATAACTTATTGCAGCTTAATTACATTATGTTAATGACACCAGTGCATTGTATGAGGTCTGCAGTTCTTTCCGCCAATTACATGCATAAAACGAGTATTTTGTTCAAGCAGTGTAACCATGTTCCCACATATGCTCGCCAAGATTGATATCGCCACTTAACTGGAGTCAGCTGCTGATGTAATTAGCGATGCGACTCGCGACCCACTCCGCGAATTTATCTTACACTCCCTATATCTCAACGACTCGGTTTCACTTACTCAAGCTAATTGAAACTGGTGAAAAATTGCGACCACATACCGAGCAATTTAGTGTCGTTGCCTCCAGGTACGTACGGATGTAATTCAAACGATGCAATGTTTACTTTTAATCGCTAATGCTCGCCAGACCCTTAATAACCATAACTCGGCAAGCCACAATAAACTAACGTCTTTAAAACAACATTCGTAATGAACGAGACGTCCTTATTGATGTTTGTATGAAGACAGATAAATATCACAAGCTGGTAATTGTACCGAGATGTTTTACTTGCCCGTTTCGAAGGAAACCTTTATGTTTTTTTTGTGAAACGAGGAATTGATCGTTTGCAGATTTATGTGGCGTGAAGAAGGCTGTGATACTTATAAACTGGAGAGTATAACAGATTGATGCGAGGTTTCAAATCGCTGTTAATACGGCCTGAGTGTGAAACTGGGAACAAATTATCGGACGCGGCTGACGGACGCGACTTACAGCCGCGACTGATACGTGTGCGTAGCGGACGCGTCCGAGCGCGTATTCCATAGACAATATAGCTTATTCAACGAAGATTATGTTTACGTAGAAACATGTCGAGTAGTGAAAGTGAGGACGCAATTATCTGCTGCGATCACACTCGATAAGTTTCTCTTTATTTTTTATTTACAACCTCGCACGCACGTGCGAGATATCCCGTAGTCTGTTGTTCTAACACCGGGACGCGTCCGGCACCCCGTGCACACCGTCCGCGGTCGTTTTCGGCTGACACAAACATCCAGCGGGCCAGATCTCTATCGGACGTCCGAACGCTCAAAGCCACGTCCGCGACTTTCCGATAGTTTGCACAATGTAATGTGCATTCATTACCCAGATACTCTTCAAGTCGCGGCTGTCAGTCGCGTCCGTCAGCCGCGTCCGATAATTTGATCCCAGCTTTATACGCGGCCGTGGAGTTGCCGCGAGTCCGTGACGTGTCGGACAGAGGGCACGCTCGTTAGTGTGACCGCACCATTATCAATGATGGATGACCACCGCCGGCGCCATACCGACACCCGACAAATTTAATTTAGACCACTAATGTTGTGTGCTGTTACTTATAGATAAAGCGATTATGGCGTCAACATGAACTATCTAATATCAACTTAATACCTGAAGGTTCAATCGTTAAACCTTTTATGACACAGTAACAATTTACATATGTAATAATCATAATAAAGTTCTTGCGAAGTTACACGAGGAGAATCGTGTTTGCATCAATGTAGGCATTACAAAGTTTCGATAATTTCTCAAGTACGTTAACGTGGCTACAACGTACGCACATAAATTTTATAACGTAATTCCGTTTTAATGAGCACAAAATAACATTTACAGGTCGCTCGCGAAGAGATGTAAACTGCTTTAATTGCACCTTTAGCAATCGAAGCACCTTGGTCGTAGCGAGCGTCGAATCAACACCTTACATCCAAATTGGTACATAAACACGGCGCTATAAACAGGAGCCGGCGCTTGACTGCAGACTTTTAGTTTATTGAAATAATAATGAGTAAAAATGTGCGGCGCTTGGCAAAACACGAGATGTTGACGGTGAAGCAGACAGCGGTGGTAGACAGGTACGTGGAGTATGTATGTGTATGACAGGGAGGCGGGTGGTAAATGCAGTCGGTCGGGGCGCTAACGGGCGCGGGGTGCGCGGTATGGGGGGCGGGAGGGGGGGCGCAGGGTGCTGGGGAGCAGACGTCGTCGAGGAGCGTCGGAGGCTGCGATCGATGAAGCGCGGACACGCCTCGCGCACACCGCAGCCCGCAGCCGACACTCATTGTTGATTCAGCCGCCGCTCCTTCGTCTACTATTGCCCTGGTACTTTGAGTTCACCCGCAGTTCAGCCGAACCTTTCCGAACGAACATTCATCATCCGTAAACGAGTGACCTTATTCGGGCAGTCCTACTCCTAACGTCTCAGGACTGAATGGAATCTCGTTTTATATTTTTTGAGCTGTCAAGACATGTTCCAAATGCGATGAGCGTGTTAAACGACTGTATTGTGATGCGCTGTCACTGCGTGGCCGGTGCCTTTGCCAGACCCTCGCCACGTCGATATTATCTCGCCTCACGGACTAGGAAGCCACTCACTCCTAACATCCAGGCGAGAACACGAAAATAAAACAACTTAATCTGACATATAACAATTTTAAGTAATCCTTTTCAATAGCAGAGATTCTTTAAGGTTGAATTCTTTAAGGTCAGTAAATTTTGTGGCATAAAAACATGTTTTATTAAATCTGTTAAAAATAACTTAACCTCGATTTAATTACAATGTCTACATTACTAATCTGCGTTTCAATTCAATAGATATACTATCTTCTTGCAATAAAAATTAACATATTCTAATCGGACCAAACTATTATTGTTCATTTCTAATACAAAAAGTCTTCAGAAAAAAGGTCACAAAAACCAAACTCGGTTATCGGTAGAATACATCTGAAATCTTGTCAAAACGGTTAGTTAAGCGCGGGATCAGGCGACGATACAAAACGGGTGACGTGTAAGCGACCGCCGCGAGCGTCTCAACCAGCACCCTACACACCAAGCAGAAGTAACACTTAATACTACCCAATATAAGATTGTTTTTCCTGTATGCGTGTCAGTACCAAGTTTAAGATTACAATTTTGTGAGTGACGATCAATTTGAATTCCTCAGGACACTGATCCGTCACCGATAAAACAGTCTAGCGTCGTTTGGTGACAAGTCAGTTGTGCACTTGTAATCCGGAGATTAAAGACATCTCCATTAACAGTCCGTCCCGCCTTTGACTCTGTGATCAAACCGACAAGTTTCTAAATTGCTCTTAACACCCATCTAATTACTTTATGTACCACTAATACGCCATTAGTTTTGCCATAACACCGCTGACGGAAGCAAATTATGAATATTATATCTATAAATTCTTTTATCTTCGTACCGCTCCTCCATAATTTATCATCATAAAATAATAACTGCGAGTTAAGCAGGTTTAATGAGGCATCAGTCAAAATTACCACGCTTTGTGGAACACCACTAAAGTAAGCGTAAACAACTGTTCCAAATACTCAAAGAGTACCTGGTACTTATGTACTCTTACATTTATTAGTCCTATGTAAGGTTCCGGTCGAGTTGGCAACAAGGGCTGTTCCGAGCGAGGGAGTGCGCGCGCGAGTGTTTGTGAGGCGTCGGTACGCGTCTGCGAATGTGTGCGACAGGCACGAGAATGCCTGGGATCCCGCATCCTGCTTGTGTTTATTTACGAAGTCGGAAGCATGTATATCTAGACATATTATCTACCCACGCATACCCAGCAATAAAGTATCGCCGAACACCTAGATTAGTACACTACACAGCTGTTGAGGACATGACCGGATTTGCGCACAAACTGTCGTAAGTCACGCGACAGCAAGACAATAAAAACTTATCAAGCCTCTTATAGCTAATTAGGCGAACGCTTATTGTTATTTATACGCCGCACGATAGGTATTTACAAGTCAGCGGTGTCACAGGGTTCATGACAGCACGAAAATACTACAAATATATTCATGGGCTTCGGTCTATTAGCATTGTTGGATGAAATCGACGACGTATACGACATCATAGTTATTTTTCAACCATGTCCTGACCGTTGAAGTTAAATATTGAAATTTTAAAGGAAAAAAAAAATTATAACCTCAAAAAACCCGACTGATTTAAAAGCGAACTATATTTTCTTCGAATTGGGCCCCCACAATATGCCGCCCAAAAGCCGCCATTTTTCTATTTTCCTATTTTAATGTAGCCAGTGACACTCGCAAGATTAAGAAGATTCGATTGACGTACAAATCGGCTAACGCGTTTGGTCTCTGGAACGCCACATGGGAACAAACATGCATACATAGACTGATAAACACATTACTAACTTCGGCAATCGTGTAATAAGTAGTGGTATTACAAATGTTTAGTTGTCACTGAGCACTAAACAGCGTGATTGTTATGAGATAGTGTCACGGCGTGTTGGTGCAGATTGACGTGACAGCTTGCACCTGTGTGTCTGCGATCTAATTCAACGCATGTTAATGAGGCCTGCGCCCGCGCCGCTCGCGCTGCAGCGACCAGCGTGCAGCCGTGCAGCGCTGCGTAACCCGACGCTACACCTGTCTCGATATGAAATAATTTTTATTTACAGAGCCCTCCGGAGATTATGAATATTTCGTAGTGGTATCGTGTCCGACATCGGACCCATATTAAGTTACATCGCGGAGTAACCTATGACGATCCATAATTTACGTGCTGGACGCCCGTCTCGCTGTCTCTACATTTTGGTAAATAATATTTTTACTTGACACCTTCCTTAGTAGTCATTTGACAGTTGACTTTGTTATAATCAATTGAAACATAGACGGTCGTAAAATGAAAATGTATTATGTTAATATTTCAATAAGGAATGTAAGTAGTTAAATTGTTGAGCAAGAAGTTTCCGATATCCATTGCCGTAATATTATGAATGTTAATGGACTGTAAAATAAAATTGATACTTGAGAATAATTGTGTTAGCGACTTGTATGATACATACTTGTATGCAGATTCGAATTAATTACGTAATTATAAACGCGAGCTACGGTAAGTTACGCAGTTTTAAGTGCTATAATTTTACCCGGCTGCAAGGAAAGGGTTATGTTTTTCGCGCGTATCTTGTATGTTTGTATGTATGTAATATTATTTATTGCCTCTTATCTTGCAAACCGCTAGATGGATTTATATAACTAATACATCTTTAGATAGGGCTTGGCCGCCAAAGTGTTCTTAGATAAGTGACGTTCGAAAAAAACAAAAATGGCGGCTTTTGTGCGCCATATTGGGGGGACTCAATTTTTTTCTACGAAACAAATCGAGTGGGATATCAAAATGAATGATTTTTAGAGGTGATTATAAAAATATATAACACATATATGATTAAATGTGATTTGAAAAAAAAACTAAAAAGTTGTCAATAAAAAAAGTTAATTTAGAAATCAAAAACCCGACTGCTTAATAAGCGAACTAAAAAGATGTAAACAAGTAGAAAATCATGCTGTGCAGTCGGAGGATCAGGTGGTCAGCCAGCTCGCGAATATTTATTCTCCGACTACACTTATTCTACTACTGAAACTCATACATTTTTTTACATGTGGGTAAGGAGTACAATACCGCTACCTTTGCTCTTAGTAAGTAGATAAGTACATTCATGTAACATTCCTAAGTCTTTAACAATCCAAAAAACACTTTTAATCAAACTGAAACTGGTCTTAATTATCAAAATCACATAGTGAGAGCCAGCAGCCAGCACAAGGTTCCGCAACAACCGATAAATCATGTTCCACACGCATCATAGTAATCCATACCGTGCAGTTTAGGGTTCCGTACACCAACAAAAACAAGATACTACACACTGCGTTTAATTTATTGAATATGTGTGCGTTTTTATTGGTAATAAACCTATCTATATGATTGTAAAATTGCTTTGAGGTGTGAAATTAAATACATGCGATTTTAGGTCTTATTGCGTGAGGCTACTTCAAGGGTTATAAGATATGAGTACGTGTGTCGACTAGTAATATTTTAAAGTATAGCAAAAAGGTGCATAATGATGAGCAAGTGGGGGTTGCGTGGAGAGCTGGCCTGGCGACTGGGTGGGTCATCAATCATGCGCCGGGCCGCGCCGGGCCGCCCCGTGACGAATGCCAAGCCAAACACCATTGTGACCGATGCCACCCACACGCGGGGCTATCGCGAATACAGCCTAGTGATGTCAAGATATTGTTGGGTTCCGTAACTCTTTTACGAGACAGGTGCGTACTGCAATGGATACCTAAAATGGATATCAATTATGACATTCTCCGTTTTTGTCTTCTGTTTTGTAATACGGCTACTGCAATGTAAGTTTTTCCAAGCAGTCTTTAATGATGAACAAAAAAAAAACAAAATCAAAATTTCTTTTTATTAGGCCATAGAGCGGCACTTTCGAACGTCAAAAAAAAATGAAATAATAATTGATTCTACCGTCCATTCGGCAATATAGCTTGTTATGGAGAAGAACGGACAAGAAACTCCACACTTACTCTTTAAAAAAAAAATGTGTTTTACAAGTATTTGGTTACAATAATCTTGCAACCTGATCTCTGATCTTGAACTGATTACAACCTAGAATTATTAAATTAATTAACACTCAAGGATAGACTCTGAACTTTTATCGTTTACACTGGCTAGAGCTTCATCCATCTCCTTCAAAATCGCATACAAAATTCGTTTTTATTTTTTTTGTGGAACCCCAAAACCATAAAATTTTGTCTATTGCAAAAAAGTGTATTGTGAGTGTTCATTGACACAATCTTTGGACATAGTGGTACAATACATTGTTGGTATATTAATGGTACACCTTACGCGGAAGTGCCTTCGAGGAAACTCCCCCGTCGAGACCACTATCAACTATGTTGTAAATGGCCGATATTATTCACTGGAGCCTACCACACACGTGGTGGTATGCATATAATGGATTAATATTTATTCAGAAATAAACGCTCCCCATAAATTTTGTTCAAATTGTTCTGAGGAATGCTTGCTTCTGGTTTGACTAATTTAATTATTACTGGCAACTAATAACGCTACTTAGATTCGATCAGCAATCGGTGAACCAAGTTTTATAATAAAACTAGCTGACCCCCGCGGCTTCGCTCTCGTCAACTGGCTATCTACCTATCTATCCTACCATTACCTACTTACCCTATCTACCCTACAAACAAACTCTTCAACTTTATAATATTAGTATAGATGTTGATAAAACTCCTTCGCAAATGAACAAATTTGAATATCATAAAAAAGGTTATAGTGGATCAATCTTAAAACATAGACATATGCTGTCACGGACGTTTTTTTAGAAATTTAAAAAAGGAACAAATCTATCATACATGACATTTGCGTAACTTAAACCGTTTACGCAGCGCATGCAACGGAAGCTCTCAAAAAGGATTTTTTTTCCGTTTTGCAACATTTTTCATTTATGCTCCGCTCCTATTGGTCATAGCGTGATGTTATATAACCTATAACCTTCCTCGATAAATGGACAATCCAACACAAAAATATTTTTCAATTCCAACCAGTAGTTCCTGAGATTAGCGCGTTCGAACAAACAAACGCTACAGCTTTATAATATTAGTATAGATACAACATGGCTGTTTACTGCAGCGGTCATTAGGAGGCATTTAGTGAAGTTGACTAAACGAAGACAAATCAATTCGTAGACAAGTTCGTAGCTTCCTGCTACGCAATCACTGCTACGCAACTGCTACGGAAATTAATTGGTCCAGTGACAGTCGTAGCTGCTACAGCAACATGTAGGTGTGCAGATTCCCTGTAGCAATTTCATCTAGGCAAGCACACATATTCATAACGTCCGATTTAATCGGTCTCAGTTCACCTCGGGGAATGTATGGGCCGCATGTGCAATTAATTGGCTTATCGTGAGTTTATTGATTCGGTAAGGCGATCCGTTTTAATTACCTCCATCGCTCATTTGCCGCTGATTGGCTCCCAACATACCTCAATGTACTAGCCCACTAGTTTCTAATGAAACCCGGCCAATTTCAAGATCTCTTGCAAATGAAACTCCAATCAGGACTACCATGCCTTTTTAATTTATCCTCTTTGCTGTTTTAATTAAAGATACTATTAACGCCAGCACTCTTAAAACAAAATTGACAAGCATTGCCAGCAAATAAATTCCACCGGTAGTTTTGAATACAACAAAGCAGAATTGCTGGTGGTTATTTGCATTCTTTCGTTCATCGTTTTGCGCACATTGTATATTCTCAAGGTATATTACTCGCTGCGCAGTACTTAATGAGGACGCAGCGTGTTTATAGTGCTGTCTTGTCGTCAATTGACTTTCTAGGCGAATGCTTCCAAAACACAACTGTGGTCTCTGTCGCTGTGTATATTGTATCGTAAAAAGGGTAACAAATATAAAAGTTGGTCGCTGAGCACATGTCGCGCGGCGCGGAGTCTGCTATTACAGCTAATTGACACTCCGCAGTCCGCACACGGGCTGTGTTTACTACGTATTTGTCACGTCCCCTCAGCTAATGACACGCTACGCACCTACGGAGCGGAGGACCTTTAGAAAATAAACAAACGCATTGATAAGTGCCACGAGTGCCCTCGCTTCATAGCGAACATCAAAAATGGAACTTAAATAAATGGGTAGTTTTTAACCGACTTCGCAAAAAGGAGGAGGTTTCAATTCGACAGTTTTTTTTTTTTGTGTGTGTTACCTCAGAACTTTTTGCTGGTTGAACCGATTTTGATGAATTATTTTTTATTTAAAAGCATCAAGATCTAATGAATAAATTTGGAGATATACATCAGAACTCTTCAATAAATGACGGCAAATCACTCGGGATAGCTGCAATCGGATGTCTGTTTATTGTTTACATCATTTCATAACATAACATCACACTATCACGCTCTAAAGGGGTACGCAGGTTGAACGGTTCACCCTGGTATACTCTAATTCCACTGTTTTTGTCTAAATTGCACGTTTCTGGTTTAAGCTATTCTGGCTTCACTTTGGAGAATTGGTCCATTATGAACCACAACTAAAAAGTGAAAACTAAAAAAAACTTTTTAACAAAAAATACAACCGACTTCCAAATATAAACACTACAAAGTGAAAAATAACTTCAATTTCGGAAGTCGGTGTCAGAAAACGAAGAAACCAAAACAAGTACTTTTTTTTTTAAGTTTTGTTTAACTACTTTCTCTAAGTTACAGTCCAAGCACTAACTTGTTTATGACAAACAATTTCCCTGAAATTATTGCCAAGTTAGCCAAGTCTCAGATAAACGAACAAGTGATAACTAATCTCTTATTATCAAATTAACTACAACCCTCCATGTGAGGAACTGCCGCAAACAAAGTTATCAATAATCACAATTTGGTTAATGGCCCGGGGCGGACGACGAATTCCGTACAACGGACTCATAATAAAGATATAATATCAGCGTACTCTCCCGAGGGTGACGAATTGCTCGTACGATTAACTCTTAAACGACAAATAGAGGAGCTCCCTCCCGCGCCCTCCGGCTAGGGTACACTAAGCCACGACTTCCGCTAATTATTCGGGGGAGCGGCTCGGCAAACGTCGCCGTCCCCCTCGCACTCTGCGAGCCGATGCACATCTCCGCAAAAACTCTGTGAAAACCAAAATTTTCCCTTCTCCCGACGGGCGGTCATATTTCTTCCCTCTCGCTCCCATTAAACACGCCGTAAACGCTTTCCTTTTTTCACGCCCTCGCTCTAATAGAAAGGCAAATTACGAGCTTACGGGCGCGGACGGGTGGCGATGTACGAAACCGCCGCGGCCTGCGTGCTGCGTCTCGCTCCCACCCGCTGGAACACATATCTCCATCTCCTCGGGAAAACAGGGGTCGACTACGTGAACTTTCACGTCATATGTTTATACTCGTATCTATCACGCTAGCACAACACAACACACGTAGCGCTACTTGCATCTAAACATCGATAGCTTTTTGCAACTACTCAGAAAATAACTCGTCTAAAGATAAACTAGCTTGCGGCGATATAAAAACAAGTACATGACCTATCGAACACTTTGAACAGTAGTTTTGTATACTCGATAATGATAAAAACATTTACTGGCACGTAAGTAGCGCACATTCTTTTGCGATTAGAATGCGATAGAAAATGGCGACTGTTCCCTACCTTATCAACTCCGCGTTTTTCAAGTAGTCCTGTCCAACCAGTATATAAATATTTTAGGTATGTTTTTATTCAACTAGCAAGCCTGGTGGCAATGTACTTATTAAATTAAATACCCATAACGGTGCGGTCGAGTCTCTTAACAAAAAACCACGAACAATTTTTTATTCAAGTATTATTATTATGTCAATCGTCTCAATAAAGATGTAATTACTGCTGCAAACTGTCAGATGTCAATAACGGTTATGGTCTTTCAAGAATGTACATATTTAAGCACACATGGCGCGAGCTACTGACAGAATAGGTGCCGGTTTTTTGCCAAGTTTTAAATCTCAATAATCAACATCATAACATATATACAATTGAATATTCTAAAAACGAAAAAAAAACTATATACAAAGAAGAGAGGGAATAGGATTCTTTGTGCATCAAAAAAATCGTCCACATCGATGTCAATGGGAAACGTGCCCAGAACGCTGGCAGCATTGCCATGTATCTTAATATGAAATAATCAAAGAATTCCTTTGTAGATTTTTATTTAAAAAAAACCACATAACTCGGTTTAAAATTAGTTCGTTTAGAATTAGAGTAGGTAAATTAAAACCATCAAACTAATCTATCACTCCGAGCAGGAAGAGCAGCAATTTTTCCATATGTATAAAACTGCTAACCCCAGCTAATAAAGACACGAACTTGACACTTCCACCAACACCCAAAGTATGAACTCCAAATTTTTATATCGAATATATCAACGTCAAAAATAATAAAGCAGTTATAATTTTCAGGCAGGAACACAAGAGCGCAGGCTGTCAGCCCCTGAGTCCCCGAGTGAGTTGTTGTACACGAGACTTATATATGGTGGCGACAATGCTGACGAGCGGCTCGCGTGACGTCACACATTCCACGTGTATGCACCCCTGCTCCCGTGATCAACTCAAAGGCTTCATCGACCAATAATGTCATTAAACCCAAAGTATAGCCGCATAAGAAGATCTCTACTATCCATCGTATCTATCAAGACTATAGAATCCTAGACGATAGTTCAAAGATGTGATTCGGGATAAGCGTTTTCAAAGCTGTTTAAAAGAAGTAGCAACGTAAAGCCTAGGGAACGCTACCAATTTCTTTCAATTTGCTAAGGCTATCGTTTATATTAGTCATCGTACGAATTTTACTATTTTGTACGACAAATTAGAATTTGAAAAAAACCGGCTAAGTGCGAGTCGGACTCGCGCACGAAGGGTTCCGTACTTGGTAAATTGCGGTTTACGATTTACGACGTATAAAAAAAAACCGCTCACTAGATCTCTTTCAAACCAATTTTCGGTGGAAGTTTACATGGTAATGAACATCATACTCTTTTTTAGTTTTATCATTCTCTTATTTTAGAAGTTACAGGGGGGGGGGACACATTTTACCACTTTGGAAGTGTCTCTCGCGCAAACTATTCAGTATAGAAAAAGAAAATATTAGAAACCTCAATATTATTTTTGAAGACCTATCCATAGATACCCCACATATATGGGTATGATGAAAAAAAAATTGAGTTTCAGTTTTAAGTATGGGGAAACCCCAATTTTTTTTGTTTTTTTCAATTTTTGTGTGAAAATCTTAATGCGGTTCATAAAATACATCTACTTACCAAGTTTCAACAGCATAGTTCTTATAGTTTCGGAAAAAAGTGACTGTGACATACGGACGGGCAGACAGACAGACATGACGAATCCATAAGGGTTCCGTTTTTGCCATTTGGCTACGGAACCCTAAAAAAAACTCACCGACTCGATTATTTCAACTACCGAAATTACAGTATTCGAGAGCATGTCTATACCAGCGTGACGTGTTCCAAATTACAAGTCAAACATCGCCGGCGTCACAAATGTAACTTCCAGTTCCATGATTCGGTAATGAGCACGTGCCGTCAGATTGTGGCTTGTTCATACAAATGGCAGTCATTTTCGAGTTATCGACTTAACACCGCCGCGGAAATGGAAAATAATAACTTCATCGCTGGGCGGTGAGCCGGCGACACGTACGGATATAATTTGGACGCATTAGACGTCGTTTGTACGAAAACTTGCGCCATAGTGCACGACAAGCTCATTATAGTATTGTTATTTCGATTCGTTCCTTCAGCCCTCGGCAATGTGATATTTTTTTTATTCCGTCTTTTGCTACTCTATGCATCATTATGGATTAAGCAAGTAATGTACAATTTCGAGGTCGAGGAGCATAAGGAGCTCGTGGCTTAATAATAACAGCCGCACTGGTCGATCATCAAGGTTAAGCAACGCTTGACGAGGTCGGTCCGTGGATGGGTAACCATTTCAGCATACCGAGTTTCCTCCGTGCCTCGGAAAGAACGTTAAGCCGTTGGTCTCGGCTGTCATTTAAAGATCTTTGGCAGTCGTTACGGGTCAGAAGCTTGAGATCTGACACCAGTCTTGCCAAGGGGTCCCGTGTTACGCAGTTACTGGGTTGTGGGGGTCAGATAGGCAGTCGCTGTTACTAAGCTGAATCCGGTAAGACTGGAAGCCGACCCCAATATAGTTGGGAAAAGGCTAGGCAGATTGATTGAAGTAATGTACAATTTTATGGAGTAGCATTTTCTGATTTCACAAGTGTCTATAAATCTGAATCTCGCTCGCAATCGCTGCTGTGAAATAGAATAAATTACTGGATTGCATCAATTGCACCTAAAGTACTCTTAGCGGTATTACAGTTATCCGTTAATGATTTACCGTCACTTATCCGATATACGTGACTCAAGAAGCCTTTAAAATCTTAAGTAGCATCTGCGAGTGCGACTTGCGAGGTAGTCAGTGACACCGACACGGAACAACCCTTACTTCCGCGACATGAGCTATGATTACGTTTTTGTTACATCGACGGGTTCGACCACCCCGAATCCACATAAAAATAATTTATTCTACCGAGGGGTAGCTGTGAAAATTTAACGCTCTACTTGAAAAAATTGACACCACATGACGATGTCGAATTAGACATCCATCCTTTACTTTTTAGCTGCGTGTGAGAGTGACAACGTGCTACCCCGTTTTTTAGTTTACAGCCTGAAGCGACTTTTATGATTCAAAAAGTTCACGGTGCAACTGCCGCGTGGATGGGATCGCTTCCGTGTGCGGAGTGCTGATCGGCTCGACACTAACGACCTCACTTAATTAGTAACTCGACAGATGACACACAGAACTCCTGGCAGGCCCACGTCTGTGGCTCTCAATCAACAGTCTGCTTCATTGGTATTTACATGCAATAATTCTGTCGTAAGAAAACGGTTAACTTGCATTGATATATCGAACATTTACTAATGATAGTTTGAGCAACTGACGTTGACCGTTATGAAGTGTGTGTGATACAGATGAATACAATGATAGATGGGGCTGCTCGGTCAATGATCACATTCTGATGTGATAACAAGGCCACTAGGTACGCGGCCTAAAAAAGAGCTGTGTCAGTTCCGGAGTGGTGTGGCGCGAGTGAGGTTGTGTCGGGTAGTGGCGGTGGTTCGCTGGTAACGAGCAGCGGGTCGGGGGTCGCAGTCGCGGTCGCGGACACCTCACAATGGCTCGTTTGGTACACAATGCCGCCCCCTCGCGGCCCACTTCATTACGCGTGTATTGTGCCACACACGGCCACGCGCACCTAGTGTGACTCCTGTGACCCACCGCCGCTGGTGGCCCTGCCAGAGCATTCCACATTAACCAAACCTTTGTTTTCAAACTCAGCCCCAGTAGTTAATCCTTTATCCAGTAATACTTCAATCGCAGGTACCTATATAATAGATACTCTATACCCAAAGCAATTTAACACAAATTATTATAACAGTAACATCGTAACATACTATAATAATTCTTTAATTAATTTATTAAGAGACTCCTGGCGTTACGTCGGTATTAATCAGCGAATTAAAGCAATCAATCACAATGAATCGACGTGTAAAACGCCACAGCTAGAATATTAAATCACTATCTATTTAAACATCGAATGTTCGGTTAATAATAGTGGAGATAATATCTCATTGAGCGTTGTGTGAGTGGAATGGCAATGCGCGCGATTGAAGCGATCACAATGGGCGTAGGAGTAAAACCAACACGCGCCCGCGCACCGCTCCGGCACAATACCGACCTCACAATGCACGGCTAATTGTGCGACGACAGACAGATATCACCTCATTGTTACTCACGCCAAGAACTAAACCCGATGTTGTTATTATGTTTCTACCATACGGCCCTCGCTCGAGGTCCCTTCCGTACAATCAAGCCAGCTTTCCAAACACCTCTATCGACCTCTGGCTACGTTAATCGACGCGTAAAATTAACTTCAAAATTCGATTATGAGTGTACAGTGAAAAACATCAAGAACATAATCTTCAATGCAACGTCAACGAGCCGTGAGATGAATGATGATTACTCTCTATGAGATTCCCGAAATCGCCGGCCGTTGTCCATGATTACGTAATCAATCTCCGTCGGTGTCTGCCGTCCGCCTTTCATCGAGCTGCGCGGGCGCATCACTCTCCCTGTATTCAAGCGGTTTTTACACCTTTTTTCGTAATTATTTAAAGTCGCTTATTATGTTTTAGGCGTTAATGCCTGTTAAATGACCACCCTCTTAATGATGTACCTCCTTTTAGTGTCTCGATCTCATTTTAAGTGAGGGTCTTGGTACTTTATGGTCAAATCGATTTTAAAGCGGGTGTTATGTTGGAAGATTACGCTGTTTTCGTCGAAATGCTTGAGGAGATTTTTGGGATGTAAATCATTAATTTTCGACGGTGTGAAGTTTGAAGGTAAATACGTGATAGTGGAATGTATTTGTACGTCTCCCGGGCTGTCGGGCGCACAATCGGCCGGTAGCTGACAGTTCGCACCGGGCGCGGGAGCGTGGGCGCACCTCATTGTGCGCGCATCTCATTTTCTCACATTGAAGTCACAGCATCCAGTAGCTAATACTTTCAACATTAATCATTGTGAAATCGCAATAAGTTTATTGCGATCTGTTCGTGTATATTATTTTGTTTATTAAATCTCGTGGTTGTTGTTGTTGCTAAAGAAACGCCAACTAATGATGCTGTGTGTTGTTGTGCTTATGAGCTATAAATGATTAATCATCTGCACAGCAGTGTATATGCATCTATGTAGCTATATTTATATCATCATCCTCATATCAGCCGAAAGACGTCCACTGCTGGACATAGGCCTCCCTCAAGCGTTACTACTTTGATCGGTCCCGTGCGTCTAGCAACCAGTGGATACCTGCAACCTTCACCAGGTCATCGGTCCAACTGGTGGGAGGCCTTCCAACGCAACGTCTACCGGTACGCGGTCGCCATTCCAGAACCTTTCTGCCCCATCGGCCATCCGTTCTGCGAGCAATGTGCCCTGCCCACTGCCACATAAGTTTGGCAATTCTTCGGGCTATGTCGGTAACCCTGGTTCTCTTGCGGATCTCTACATTTCTGATTCGATCACTCAAGGAAACTCCGAGCATAACCCTCTCCATTGCCCTTGAGTGACTATAAGCTTTCTGATGAGGCCCATTGTAAGCGACCACGTCTCAGAGCCATATGTCATCACTATATTCAATCAAAGCAAAATTTGGTGGGCTGCGCTGGGGCGGCTGCTGCAGGTGCTGAAAACCTCAAACGGCGCAAATACAACAACTTAATTGGTAATTATGTGTTTGAGCCGTTTGGGTTTGAAGCACTAGAGCCATGGCGTCCGAGTGCACACCTTATATTTCGGGATATCGCCAAGCGGTTGGTCGACTATTCACGAGACCAGAGGGCTGGCCTTTTTTATGGCCAAAGAATCAGCATTGCCATCCAATGTGGCAATGCTGCCAGCCTTCTGGGCACTTTTCCTGTTGATAGCGATGTGGACGAATTCTTTGACGCCCCGTAATTGTACATATTTTTATTCTTATTTAAGTTTTAATATTAGCTTGTAAATATCAAAGCAAAATATTAACTGTAGGAGCAGTTAACTCCACATCAGACGCAACAGTTAGGTATTCTACAAAAACCATCCTTACTACTCCGACATAAAGGCGCTGTCAATTTCAAATTGTAATTTGTTAATCTGCGGTTGACTTTATACGTTAGAGAAACACAATCCACTTCCAACACAATATTCCATGAGAAGTATTTCCACGAACTAATTTCGCTTGGAGTATTAATTAATTCGTGTGATGAACATAATTGCGTTTTATTGCAACACGTTGGCGGCGCGGCTTGATCGAGTTATCGCGCGATCGACGCGCGTGCGCAGACTCGCCGACGATTACCGAGCGCACACGAACGCGCCTACCTCATCACCTTACCAATTACCTACGTACTAACTACGACTTACATTGATGAAAATACGACAAGTTTACGTGCAAACCGCCAATACTTCGCTGGCTGACTCGAAATTGCTTGGTAGAAGACTATAAAAAAGTGACTTTGAGACTACATTCTGTCCGCAAACTACTATCCTTTCTTGCTGTAGTAAAGTTTCTTAATTGGTACTTGGTACATGTTTAAAAACTTGTAGCAATGCATACTGAACTTTATGCTTCAAAATATTTGATATTTAAAGGTTTATACTTAGACTAGCTTTTGCCCGCGGCTTCGCACGCGTAGACTACATGCTTCTCCTAACCATATTTTAACAAAAACCTTTTAAACTAACAAAACTAAGCTACAAAACCAATGAAGAAAAGAAACTGTCAAAAGCTCAAAATTCCGTTTTCGTATACAACTTTCAACGACGTCGGTCCTGTAGCGAGTGCCCGCTTCAGGGCTCTGCACTCATACTGGTGCCCCTCTGGTCAGCTTTGGATGGAACGTATACCTAATCCCCGCCACGTGTCTTGACCCTTGGCTACCATACCGAAAGTATGACAATCAGGGCAGGGCTCAAGTTACCTGCCTGTCTGTCTGTGATTATTGATTATTATTATATTATTTATTTAATTATTGTTATCATGTAGTGTAGTGGTAGGTACTTAATTCTGTCATATAAATAAAGAGGATGAGTGCGCCTTATTAGTAGGTATTGCAATAATTTCAGTTACTATCTAGCCTACCTGTAGTTTACCTACTGGAAATCAGTAGGCAGGGTGCTTGTAGGCTATGCGTTGCATTGGTAGGTAGTTACCTTTCTTAGTGCTCACCTACACCACTAATGGAAACTACGTGCCAAGTTTCATGATTGTAGCTTCAGCCGTTTGGGCTGTGCGTTGATGGTCAGTGAGTCAGTCAGTCACTTTCCTATTTTATTTAGCTATATGTTTAGATATGGATTATGGCTTGATAGCATCTTCGCTCGTCTGAGCCGTTGTGCCTTTAGCGTTTCTTTCCCACACACTTCACAATAGCTCCATTTGGGAGCTAGGATGTGTTTGCACATATGACACCTCTCTAGTTCTCCCAGGAGCTCGTCGTATGACTGACTCTGAAAAAATAAATAAACCGTTAAGAATTACCGAAAGAAAAACAAATAGGTTCTTATGACGTCCAAGCAGAGTTTCTTGTTGAATGTGGTCAATTTAGCATCTTGTATTTATATAACTTGATCATTTAGGTAACTGCTTTATAAAATTATAGGTATGTACCTAACTATAATAAGTTTATACCTAACTATCACAACATTTTTAAAGAGAAACCTAAATCTTACCAGTTACTCTTAAACCATACTTCCCGCAAGACGGGCAAAATTTGGCTTTTTATGAATCAAATATGTATCTTCAGGTTGCAACATCATTAATACATGGTTATAAAAAATTAAAAAAATGTAGTCGTTAGTTTGAATATCAATGTAATGTATCAAATATATTAATGGTATGTTCATATACATAACTAAATTACAGTATTATTTATTACTTACGATTTTTTGCGTGTTCCTAATCATGTCAATATTTATGTAGGTTCACTGCATTCTCCTTTATAATACGTCCTTGTGGCGTAATCATTGCCGATTAACTGAAGCAGTCACAATTATCATCGCATCTAAGAGGGATGCATCCGCAATGCAATGCATCTAACTGATAGTATGGTAGCCAGAGCTCACGTTAGGTGCCGCGGATTATACCGTACACTTATTTCCTATCACTGATTCATTTATTATGTAGTTAGAAATTAATTACCTACCTACAGAAGTAATTATTAGGTACTACATTCTTTACAGAATACCTATTTTTATTTTGCTACACTGCTGACCCCTAATGCAACAGCTTAAAATAAATTAAAACGAAATAAACTGCAAATTCTTTTAATACAATTGTTACACGTAAATGTTTAACATTGATAAGTTAGCTTAGATAATAGGTCTATCCCTATCCCGTCTGTATTTAATTCCTATATTTATGCGTTGAGCCCAAGACTTGAAAGTATTTTTAATATTTTTTCCTTTGTAAAAGAAGGACTTTTTTACAAAACATTTCATCCCCCATGATCCGCTCCCTAAGGACGAAATTCCCAAAAAACCTTAAGTTGTGTTAGATTTTAATCTTCACCCCAAATCCAAAATTCGAAGATCCTAACTTAAAACTGACCGACTTTCATACAAACTTGCATCCCCTCTTTTAACCCTATTAGGGATGGAATTCACAAAAATCCTTTCTTAGTGGATGCCTGGACAGTATAAAGTAACTGTGTTCAAAATTTCAAGTCTCTAGACGATTTTATTATTCCCATGACTTCATCCCCCTTTTCATCCTCATGGGGGTGGAATCTTCAAAATCACTGAGACACATGTAAATTATTTTTTAATCTTCAGCGTAAACCCGAAATATGAAGATCCTGGCTTTAAAACTGACGGATTTTCATACAAACTTTCATCCCCTATTTAACCCGCCTAGGGGTGGAATTCACAAAAATCCTTTCTTAGTGGATGCCTGGACAGTATAAAGTAACTGTGTTCAAAATTTCAAGTCTCTAGACGATTTCATTATTCCCATGACTTCATCCCTCTTTTCACCCTCATGGGGGTGGATTTTCAAAATCGCTGAGACAGGTGTAAATTATTTTTTAATTTACAGCCTAAACCCAAAATATGAAGATTCTGGCTTTAAAACTGACGGATTTTCATACAAATTTTCATCCCCTATTTCACGCCCTTCGGGGTGGAATTTCCAAAAATCCTTTCTTAGTGCTCACCTACACTACCAAAGGAACCTACGTGCTAAGTTTCATGATTGAAGCTTCAGCCGTTTGGGCTGTGCGTTGATGGTCAGTGAGTGAGTCAGTCAGTCAGTCACTTTCTTCTTTTATATGTTTAGAAAAAGAAAACATAAAATAAAAAATAAAAAAGCTTTGTTATCAACATTGAGGGACTAGAGGTATTAAAACTATCCATGTGCCTAACCCTTCGAGAACATTGCCGTGATATTAAGCTCAGTCTTTGCTAAAACCTGAATATGCAAAAATTCTAATAAAAAATCATTTTTAAACGCGTGCGTTGAACTCTTTTCTTAAGCGTTTGCGCGGGAGTGCGCGGACGTCAAATTGAAAGGTGCATTAGTGCAAAATAACACGTAGCCACGAAAATTTCAATTAAGTTTAATGCACATGTCGGCATCCTTCCCCCCACCCCCCTTAGCCCACCAACACGATTTATTAAAACCGATTACGAACTTACGGAGCTTGCTAACCCGACGCGCGATTGACTTTGCACCGGCTTTATCTTTGCCGATACATTTGATTCCCTAATATATGATAAAATTATCCCCATCAATCAACGGCTTTATTACACGAAACAGGTGATTTAAGTGTTCGTTTTATTTTAATGTCTTGTAAATGTTGGCTGATAACATGTTTTAATTTAGTTACTTAAAAGATTTTTTTTTATAAATTCTTTGTTTTTATTTGCAAGCGGTTTTTTTTTCATTTTTGGTAAGCTTGAATTATAATAGGCAGTTTCAATGCATTTTTATCAAAGAAATATGTTTGGTAGTAGCTAACAAGTAAAATTTCAAAATTTAAAAAACCCCCGACACATTTATCTTGCGAAAACATCCCGATTCAAACAGTAAAACCCCCATAACTTTTGAACGGCTGAACCGTTTTTTTTTAAACATAGCTAAGAACACACTCGACACAATCACCTTTCCAACAAAAAAACTAAATCATAATCGGTTCATCCGTTGAGGCGCTGTGATGCCACAGACAGACACACAGATACACAGCAACACACCTCAAACTTATAACACCCCTCTTTTTCCGTCGGGGGTTAAAAAACCTCCTACAATTAAATACGATTAAGATAATATCAAAAACCATGATCTTTATAAACTACTAGAGGACGCCTCGCGGTTTCACCGTTCCCGTGGGAATACAGGGATAAAAAGTAACCTATGTCACCCGGGGATAGAGTAGCTTTCCAACGGTGAAAGAATTTTTGAAATCGGTCCAGTAGTTTTGGAGCCTATTCGGTACAAACAAACAAACAAACAAAAAAATCTTTCCTCTTTATAATATTGGTATAGGCAAAACACATAGCAATCACACAAATCGCACAAGACAGTTCCAAAACCGATCGATATCTCAAACAGTTCGTCGTTAAACCATATAAAAAACAGTTGAATAACTTTAATATTCTCAATACGGAGGCACCTGTTAGGGCCGCCCCTGACCGGCAAAAACCGTATTATAAGTTTATAACCACTCATAATCAACAGTAATCATTGACTACAATAACTGTCAAAACGGCACTAAATATTGTTTGTTAAATGCCATAAGTTTTGTATTTTTTTTCAACGATCCACACCTTGGAGCGTCGGGCGGACGCGAGCGGACCCGCGGCACAAAGGAGTAGGTGCGGATCAACAGTGTAGCCTGCCAGGTGCTAAAGGTTAACATTAATACGAATACACTTGCTTATGTTTCCTCTTTAATATTCAAATGAATAACTACATACCTTATAAGCTGTGTTTATTTTGTAATGATAGCCCAACACAGCCTAAGTGGTATTGCCTAGATTGTCAATTTTAGATTTGTGCGTACAAATAGCCTTAATTATAAATATTTGCAGGACATATATGAACGAACACACAAATAAATTCTAGTTGAATATGCAAAACATATTTTTGCAATAAATTCTTCGTCGTAGAAAGCCTTTGTTTGCACAGTTAGTTACAAGTAAAACTACAACCTATAATAATATTGTAATATTGTATGTTCCGTTTCCGTGAATGTGTCCGTGGCATCAACAGTGGGCCCTATCAGAATATCAGCGCAGCGTTATTTTCTTTTTAATATCGTTGCACTTGCTGAGATAGGAGCCTTTTTGGTCTCGCACGGGGTTATTGATTTTATTTTTTTATTATTGTTTGTGTTGCTTATCTCGTGTCTCCTGTGCGGGTCACAAATAAATATTTTTCTTTCTTTCTTTCTTTCTTTCTTTCTTTCTTTCTTTCTTTCTTTCTTTCTTTCTTTCTTCCTTTTTCTTTCTTTCTTTTCTATAATCGTTGCCGAAAGGTCATGCTAAAGTTTCAATCAGTATAAAACATAGTCTACCTGGTTTAGACACGCACATCTTATAATGCATGGGCATCACGTCCGCCGACACACCGGTGGGTAATTGTCGAGGCATTAAAAATCGATAAAAATATTAATACGACGGGCCATCGGTCAAATTGCGGATACCGATAATTTACGTAGGAGACGCCCCTCACTCGCACCACAACTCGCACCGCGCCGTCCGCGAGATGCACTCCAACCGATAATTAAATGAGCTACAAGTGCCATGCACCTACTTACTGATGTTAGGTTGTATTTTAATTACGTATGTAAATCAAAGTTATGATTGAGAGTTCCTAATTAGCAACCAACGACCAACTAATTGACAGATATGGATCGATTCCACTACTTAAAAGAGAAAACGTCAAAACATATTGATTGTAACAAGAAGCTGCACTTGAATATTATTTGCAGTATTTCAAGTGAAGCAATAAAGAACTATAATGATTATGGATTTATTTGTAAGCGAAAGGTTGTCTGCACATTTTAAATTTCGCGGTAGAGCGCTCAGACATAATTTCAACACTGTTTTATTGTATGGATCCGCTTCTGACGTGCGATGTTGAAGTCAACCGCAAACCGATATTGCAATAACGTGGCCGACATAAAAAGGGCACGTTATGACCTAAAATTCAAATATTTTGGACAAGTCGTTGTCAAGAAAGGTCCAGTGGACATAAATCGTCCTCCAGTTAGCTCCTCTAACAAAGTACACTCCACTTTACTGAAGTGGCCACTTGTAAATCAAAACGACGAACCGAAAAATGAAAAAAGTAAATAAATCGAGACGGCTCCGACATTACTCGTGAGCCACGCAACACTAGTGATGCGCTACTTAGTTGTGCGTGGCACTGTCGATAAAATATCCTGTGCGTGTACCGTAATAAAAATCTCCCTGTTGCGAAACTTCCGTTATCTTAAAACCACGTTTATAAAAAAACTTTTTGCAAAAAAATACTACCGACTTCCAAATACAAAACTACAAAGTGAAAAAATAACTTTATTTTTTGAAGTCGGTGTCTTTCGTAGGTACCATTTTTTTTGCGGTATGGACACCGACTTCAAAAAATAAAGTTATTTTTTCACTTTGTAGTTTTGTATTTGGAAGTCGGTAGTATTTTTTTGCAAAAAGTTTTTTTTATTTTTCACTTTTTAGTTGTACCTGCCTAATAGGCTAGTTAGTAAGGTAACTATAACGCCAGAATTGATTTCATGAAACTTGAACATAACCGGTGCAATGAGAGATCTGCGTACCCCTTAAGAGCGTACTGGCGTTATGTTATGAAATGGTATAAACAATAAACAGACATGCGATTGCAACAATCTCGAGAGATTTGCCGTTATTTATTGAAGAGTTATGTTGTATATCTCCGAAGTTCTTCATCAGATCTTTACCAATTTAAAATGGGACCAATTTCGAAACATACTTTTATAAACAAAAAAAGAATTTTCAAAATCGGTCCACAATTGACGGATATATCGGGGAAAAAAAACAAAAAAAAAAACATAATGTCGATATAGAACCTCTTCCTTTTTGGGAAGTCAGTTAAGAAACAAATCATTTTAACTTAGTTTATTTTCCGTACTAAATGTAAAAATAAATACAGAACCTCTATCTCAGAGTCAATAGCATTACGCATATCCATTCCAAATATTTATAAGCTTATAAAACCTTATAGTAGAATTAGGAAAGTTTCGATAATAAAGTACGATATTTGGTGGTCCCGGCACAGGGCAGGCCGTATCGATGTGGAAAGGAACGGATTGTGCATCGCAATAAAAAAAAGATAAAGCGTATTACGGGATGTCCGGCGATAAGGGCCACTTTATTTTTTTTATATTAAGTTTGACATAAAAATGAAGGCAGTTACAAATTTTAGTGCTAATGGCTGCCTTTGTTAGTTTAACACTCGTCTTGGAGACTTGTTTCTTACTGTTCCACATTCTAGACCTAAAATACTCAATAATATATAAAAAAAACCGGCCAAGTGCGAGTCGGACTCGCGCACGAAGGGTTCCGTTATTGCATAAAAACGGCAAAAAAATCACGTTTTTTGTATGGGAGCCCTCCTTAAATATTAATTTTATTCTGTTTTTAGTATTTGTTGTTATAGCGCCAACAGATATACATCATCTGTGAAAATTTCAACTGTCTAGCTATCACGGTTCATGAGATACAGCCTGGTGACAGACAGACAGACAGACAGACAGACCGACAGACAGACAGACAGACGGACCGCGGAGTCTCAGTAATAGGGTCCCGTTTTTACCCTTTGGGTACGGAACCCTAAAAAAAAACTTTTTTTATTTACAATTTTTTAGTATATTTGTTTTAGAATTAGGTACATTTAAACATATGAGTGTTATATATTTTTGAAATCAACTCGTAAAACCCTTTATTTTGATACTCCACACGATGGGTCTGGAAGAAAAAAAAACCCCACAAAATGGCACCCAAAATCCGCCATTTTTTCTTTTCCAGTTTTAATGTCAGTGACATTCGCAGGGTTAAGACGAATTGATTGACGTAAGAATCATCAAAATCGACCAACGCGTTTGGTCTCTAGAACGCCACATAGGAACAAACATACATAGACTGATAAATACATTACCCTCCTTCGGCAGTCGAGTAAAAATAGTTCGCACTTTCATGAATTGGAACAACTTTAATGGTAATTGAAATCTGTTCCTTGAAATTGAGATAGGATCTAGATTTCTAATAAAACTGAATTGAATTTCAAGCCAAACGATTACTGTTTTGATAGCTATGGTTTAAATCAATTACAGTACGATTCTTGGAGGTTTTATATTGTTAGCTTTTAATGTGGTTATGATTTGATATTTTCCGCAACACTTTTAACAAAAAGATATCAGAACATCTCCTAAAGAAATTAATAGACAATACATCGTATAGCAATTTGAGTACACGCTCCGCCGCCCTCCCCTTGTTAAATTTGTCCCCGGTACCCCGTTTTGATTGGACGCTGTGATTTATCTCTTGTTTAGGCGGGCAGTGAAGATTACCTATTGTTGATCCTTTTTTATTTTAAAATAATTTTCGTATAAACCTTGAGCTAAAACAAATTGGCAAATAACGTAAGGGCTTATTTTCGTTTGAAAATAACTTTTGTTGAACATCTATTATTTTGGACGCGTTATTTGAATGTTTATTGAAAAAGGTCAAGCGATTTACATATTATTTTCTTCTGTGACTAACAAAAGGTTATTGGTTTTTACCCGACTGCCGAAGGAGGGTAATGTGTTTATCAGTCTATGTAGGTATGTATGTATGTATGTTTGTTCCTATGTGGCGTTCTAGAGACCAAACGCGTTGTCCGATTTTGATGATTCTTACGTCAATCGATTCGTCTTAACACTGCGAGTGTCACTGACTACATTAAAATTGGAAGAGAAAATATGGCGGATTTTGAGCGCCATTTTGAGGGGGATTTTTTTTTTTCCTTCCATACCCATCGTGTGGGGTATCAAAATAAAGGGTTTTAAGAGGTGATTTCAAAAATATATAACACTTATATGTTTAAATGTACCTAATTCTAAAAAAAAATAACTAAAAAGTTGTAACTAAAAAAAGTTAATTAAAAAAATTAAATACCCGACTGCTTAAAAAGCGAACTAAAAAGACGTAAACAAGAAGAAATTCATATTTGTGCAGTCGGAGGATACATCTGGTTTTGGTCAGCCAGCTCGCGAACATGTATCCTCCGACTGCACAAATATGAATTTCTTCTTGTTTACGTCTTTTTAGTTCGCTTTTTAAGCAGTCGGGTTTTTTGATTTTTTTAATTTCCTTTTTTTACTATTAAAATCTCATTCACAATAAATTGTTTCAAGTATCAAAACTTGTCAGTCTCGTATAAATCAATAATGTTCGCAGTGAGAGTAACAATAGGACCCCTTCCCCGGAGATTGAAATACTCTCTGGACTACTGCCGGCTACAGTGATTTAGACTAACTGCACTTGTTGCGATACGGGGCCCACCCCATCACAGATAACATATGACAGGCGGCTAATACGAGGATTATACTCATTCCACACACTTGTTCCGACAAGCTATTTTACCGTAACTGCGCCAGAACTCCGCTACAAGCCTGCATCAGCTAATGGCACGAAACTACAGTCATTCCGCTAAGTTACTAGGTAGAACTTATTCTGCCGCGACACTTATGTTCGAACCTGTTCACAGCTCCTACCATGGATATGAGATATTTTATCGCAAACTATAACCTCGCCTCGCAGGTAATAAATATAGTCATTATTGAATAAAAATATGGTCATAAATAAAATTCCTGGAGGCGGATAAAAATTTCAAAACATGTTTGTAGATCTGGTTATAGTTTCTCAAGGACCTAACAAAGGTTTTTATTGGTGGGTTGTTTGACGTGTCAATATTGCGCACGCGCCTCTGGAGGGTTGTATGTCAGAGTGGCAGTGTTCCCGGGGCGCCCGGGCGGCGGGTTCCGTACACAATGCCAATTTTCCGCTCACCGCCACCGACTACGCAATTATTTAGATAAACCTCTCGGCGTGACTATAAAAACATCTTCCCCTCCCCCACGCAACGCTGTTTGTTGTCTTTGGGGCTTTGTGAATTTATGGCCCGGCATTACGCCGACGGTTAGGAAAAAATGTACTTTTAATTTATCTCGTTAAAGGGTTGAAGGACGGCCGGGTTCGCGAAGTAATTATTCCGGAATTGGCCACTTTAGCTGATGAATCCATTCCGCTGTACCCTTTACTGGGGGGTGATTGTAAAGTGAATTAATTTGTTTTTGACTCCGATCTCAACGGAGTGAAAGGTTACATTATGCTGATGTGTAGCAATTATTTAATTAATTAATTTTGCTGACCTTCGGGAATTGTAAGCCTTGGAAGAACTTATATTGATTCCAATTTAGATTTAATATTTTTAAGTCTTCTTTTATTTAAGGGCTTTTAGTCACAATTAAGACCATGCCAGCCCCATCATAACCTAAGCTTATACACAAACATAAATATACACTTATTCTGACTTATCTATTATTTTGTAAACTGAAATGGCTTCCGACAGAGGCGCTGACAGGATAGTTTAGCAAATTCCTAAATCTATTGAAACATATATACAATTGAATATTCTAAAACAAAAATACCTATATACAAATTCAAAGGGGAGTCGGAAAAGAGCTCAATGTGCATAAAAAAAATCGTCCACATCGATGTCAATGGGAAACGTGCGCAGAACGCTGGCAGCATTGCCACGTTGAATGGCAATGCTGATTTTCGAGAAAATGCCAGCCCTCTGGTCATATGAAGAGTCGACGAGCTTTGTGCTAATTTCTCGAAAAACTCGATGCGCACTCGGACCCCATGGACCTAATGTTTCAATCTTTCAAATCTATTAATTTAATATTAAATCTATTCATCAGAGCCTCTCTCCCAGCTCTGATCCTGACACATTCCACCAACAAGTGCTATACGTCCTCCACAAATTACGTTTTATTAAAAAGTTCAATCGCCATAAAACATCACTAATCACTAAATAAAACTTGGCACAACAATCGATGTCATTGTTAACAAAAGTTGAGACAAGAATTGGAGATGAAAAGAATTGGCAACGTTAAGAACGGAATATTTAAATTCTTGAAATAACTTTTCATAATTATGAAATGAGACATTCAACGTAAAAGATAATTTTCCTGCCACCTATTTCAAAAGGACAAAACGAGCTAATAGTTCTTTGGTCGAGAAAAGGGGTAATTTTATCACAACCAGTATATTTGCTTTTTTATAGAATATATAAATAGCTTACCTGCCACTCTTGGTGATGATCATCTCGGTGCCAAGGTCGTGGAACTTGTCCCATAGCTCCTTGGTTTCCAGTTGGCAGTCTACGGAGAGCAACTCCTCGCAGTTGCAGGACGTTGTAGGAGGCAGGGGCCGCGCTGGCGACGGCGTATCTCGCTCTCCTAGTTCTGTTTACAACGCAATCGTGTTAGAAATATGTTTTGTCAGAGCCTTTAGATAAAGCAATAATGGTAGTCGAAAAGACAAAAATGTATGGAATTGACATGCACTACCAAAATGTTAGGTGGGTAACCCAGGCCGTATGTTCACGTCGCAACACACGACACGACAAAATGTGGTCACGATTCAGAGCTCCATATATTTGTATGGACCGTTTTTTCATTGCACGACACCGCTATGTCGTCACGACTTTTTTGCAGTGTCGATTTAGCGGCTGTACAAAACAAGTTGTTGACGACACGACACACCGCACGGCTCACGCTTGGTTCGTCACTAACGCGCTTATAGAACAATACAAGTGCACTGCATTGTCGTTGCAGAACCGTGTCTAGTGAACAAATGAACGGAAGACAGATCGTCTGCAGTGTTTTAAAAATCGTGACGGCAAATCGTGTCGTGCGATGCCTCGTGATCAAAATACCTAACATTATAACTTTACGACAGTCGTTTTCACTGACGAAAAATGGTCGCATTTCTAAGTTGCAAGCAGGCATTTCATTTTATTCGACTTCAAAAAGGAGGAAGTTCTCAATTCGTCTGTATGTTTTTGTATGTTTGTTACGCGATTACTCCACCAATTATGAACCGATTTAGATGATTCTTTTTTATTTGAAAGCTGGTGCTTCTTATTTAAATAGCTTATAATCTCTCTTGCTTTTGCATAAAATCTCTCTTGCTTAACATCTCCCTTTAAATTTGATCAAGATCTGACGAGTAGTTTTTAAGTTACCCTTAATAATGCGTATTTTCATGATAATATAAAGTACCAAGAATAAAAACAAAAAAGAAATACAAAACAATTATACCGACTTCCAAAACAAAACACTACAAAGCAAAAAAAAAATCTTCTTCTTTTCGGAAGTCGGTAGCAAAAACGAAAAATAAAAGGTACCAAAGGTACTTTGTATATGACCTAGGTATGATTGATTTGGGCTCTTGTTGGCGTTGGTTTTTTTTTTCGGTTATAGCGCTCATGATAAAAATGTCGACGGCAAATAACCGTGCTTTAACTTCTGTTCCTTTAAAAAACATCTCTGACACTTAGGTATTTATTAATTTCACTTAAAAACGATACCTACGATGTATAAGGGATGAGTCAGCTCACTCTTCTCAGCACCTTTTTTTTTTTTATCTTTTATTGGCTCGCGCTTGACCACTATCTCACCTGATAGTAAGCGATGATGTGGTCGATGGTGGAGCACGCTTGCCTAGAAGTAACCTATTCACTCTTGACTTAAATACCCCTAGATTGTAGCTATCGGGAAACACAGACTCCGGCAGGGAATTCCACTCCTTAGCTGTACGCATAATAAAAGTATTCCCAAAACGTTTAGTGCGTATGGGTGGGATGTCCACCATATATCGATGACGCATCGCCGTACGTCTTGTAGTCCGATGATGGAACGGGCTGGGTGGAATTAAATCATGCAATTCCATCGCACACTCCCCGAAATGTAACCGATAAAAAACCGACAAGCTGGCAACTCGGCGACGATGTTCAAGGCTCTGTAGCTTTGACTTAACCAGTGCCTCATCGCTGATGAGTCTCTTGGCCCTGTAGCCAAGTTGACAATCTACAATCGATAACGCTAGTAGAAAACAAATCTATGTATGGAAATGACACAGCTAAACGTTAAACTCACGTGGTCAGACCATACAAATAGAAGGCGTTAACGATTGTAGAAAGAGATTCAATACAAAACGTTTGTAACATGGCTAGAGGGGCTGGTCACTTTTCTTGCGACTTTAGAACGGTTTAGATATTGTTTAGCTCCCAAAGCAACTTTTTGAAAGCCCTAATAAGTGCCTTTGAGTGAAGAACAATAAATACGACGGTAATACTGATGTTCTTGGCTTGTACACAACAAACTGTGTAAGTGGCTAGTTACACAGTTTTTTTGATCACGAGGCACCGCACGATACGATTTGCCGTCACGATATTTAAAACACTGCAGACGATCTGTCGTCCGTTCATTTGTTCACTAGACACTGTTCTGCAACGACAATGCAGTGCACTTGTATAGTTCTATAAGCGCGTGAGTGACGAACCAAGCGTGAGCCGTGCGGTGTGTCGTGTCGTCAACAACTTGTTTTGTACAGCCGCTAAATCGACACTGCAAATAAGTCGTGACGACATAGCGGTGTCGAAAAAACGGTCCAAATATATGGAGCTCTGAATCGTGACCATATTTTGTCGTGTCGTGTGTTGCGACGTGAACATACGGCTTGGGTTACCACCTAACATTTTGGTAGTGCATGTCAATTCCATACATTTTTGTCTTTTCGACTACCATTATTCTAGACTTAAGAACGGTTGGTGATTTAAATATTATCATTCTCGCAAAGCAACTTTTTGAAAGCCCTAATAAGTGCCTTTGAGTGAAGAACAATAAATACGACGGTAAAAACTGATGTTCTTGGCTTGTACACAACAAACTGTGTCAGTGGCTAGTTACACATAAAAATATAGGTACCCCTACTTACGTCAGAATAGCGAAGTTTCAACCCACAATGGTTGAATTCTACTAGTGCTAAATCTACTCTATAAAAAACGCCATAAACTTTATAGGTACGAGTCGTGTGGTTACCACGACCGTTGCAGCAAAACCCATAGGATTATGTTCAATGAATATGGATGTCATATTTCTACACGCCTTTACACGACTCTAATAGAAGAACACAAGTATGGCAAGTTGTAAAAATACAACAGTAATAAGACTTTAAGTTAAGGCACAGTTTTTATGGATATGGCTTAAAAACAACATGGTGTAGTCAGCTGCAAATTGGCTATGTTGAGTTTTATGGAGTTCTAAACATCTTTTATCCATCAACATCACAAATGGTTTAAGATTCGGGATAATATCTTCTTGGTAGAAAGTCTTTTCTACAGAATATGAACTACATGTTCATCATAATTTATCATTTAAGCCCAAAAACTTGCACTACTGGACATAGGCCTCTCCCAAGCGTCGTCACATCGACCGGACCTGCGTTTCATGCATCCAGTAGACTCTCTTAACCCTCACCAGAACATCAGTCCACCTTGTGGAACGCCCTCCAGCGCGCCGCAGTCGACATTCAAGAACATATATTTTATTTCAGCCCAATCCTTTCAACGACCAATGTTCCGTACGCCCATTCTTCTGGCTGCGCTTCTGCTTTATATCTTGGTTCTTCTACAGATCTGTTTATTACTGATTCGATCACGCAGGGAGACTCTAAGCACAGATTTATCTATTGCCCTTTAGTTGACGTAGCCTTCTTATGACGATGTTTATTCTTAGTACTATATTGCCTTTAGTTATGTTCTAAAGCAGCGGTTCTCAAAGTGTGCTCTGCGGAACCCTACGCTCCGTGGAGCCTCTGTAAGGGCTCCACAAAAATACTGGTCATAATAAAAAAATATACCAAAGAAATATAAGGTTGCAGAGAAAATGTTGTTACTATACGACAGTCACTAAAATGATTATATTTTTAAGCAAGTTAATTGTAATACAGCGAAATCTAGCTCTCTGTTTTACAATTTACAGGATGCCGAACCTAGACCGATATGAAACTTCAACTCTCTTCTATCAAGCCAGATATAAAACAATGTCTGAAAAATAAAAATCATATTTTTTTAAAAATTAGTAATTAATAAGAGATGATTATTTGATTACTAATAAAGAATAAGAACTTAGAAGCTTATTTTTATTATTGTAGGCAACAAACGTATTTTAGGGCTCCGCCAAATATTTAGGTTTCTAAAAGGGTTCCGGGTTCCTACAAAAGTTTGAGAACCGCTGTTCTAAAGGTTCCTAGGTCTATTTTAAAGATTCCTTCTTTGTTTCTTTACACACTGTGTATACATTTTTGAAACTCTCTTGTCCCCGGTCTGCTGGAAGAAATTTCTTTTGAGATATGCTTAAATGATTTTTTAAGTGTATACTGTGTACTTAATAAAACAAAGATAATTTAAATCGTTTTAAGTGTATTATCCAAAGATTAAACCAAAAACTTAAACGTAATTAGTTTTTCGTGATTTCATTTACTTCGAGTCTTGATTGATGAACCAACGCCCTCGCAATTAAATTGTAAGCCCAAGAAATTAATTAATGTATATTCGGCACTAATTATAGAATTTAATTTAATGAAAAGATAGGCAGGATAGTGATCTTTAGGTACCTACTTACTCAGTCATTTCTTTATATTTGAGAGAACTACTCAACACAATTTTTAATTGAAAGTATTGTTATTTCTCACCTAAACTTGGCATAATTAACTGCAATTACATACAATAAAATTATTAAGTGCATATTTACAAGTCGGAGCTTGTTACCTAGCCATCTCTGCGACTACATTATAGTTTTCTACACGCATTAAATCATGAAGCCGGTGTGAGAACCGAATTGTGTCGGGCTGAGAAAGTTTGTTTGTAAAGTTAATAACACTTGTCTTGTAACAACTTCAATTACTTTTTGTTGTACTGTAATGGCGGCCGCCGCAAGATGCAGCAGTAAATTGCCCTGAGATTTCACGTTTATAAATAAATTGTCGGATGGATTAGGTCTTTAGGAGAAGATATTATGTTTTTTTTTGCAGGAGCAGGTCCACTAACCTCTAAGTAAGTTGGAAACCATTTTGAGGACAGACATACTTAGGGTTAGTTTCGTGGTCGTGGATAAATTTGAAAAAGAGATACCGCGGCCCTGGCCCAAGCAACTGAAGGAACACGGGTGAGTTTTAGTCAGTAAAAGTCTGACACGCCCTCCCGCTTCACCCAGAGCGGGAGAAGTCATTGGACGATTTCCCAAAAAACAAAAATAATAATTTCGTCGTAAGCGAAAACTGTTAAGAAGTGCAGGCTGACAAAACGTTCTTCTGAAAACAGTCTTTATTTTGTAAAGACCCACTTGCACCAAAAACTTAACTCAGAGTTAGTGGATAACACGAGGTTAAAGTGACAATTTGTCATACAATATTGACAACTCTAACTAAAATAAGTCCCGAATATTTCATTACACATAATATTTCTTGCAGACTGACTAAAAGTGCACTAGGGAGTAGATATATTTTCGTTTTTTTCATTCACCCTTCCTATGGTTTTGTTGAAGCGCATGTTCGATCTTGCATGGTATACTGTTCTCATAAACAGGCCAAGAGGCTCATCGGCAATGAGGCACCGGTCGAGTAAAGGTCCAGAGCCTTGAACATCGTCGCCGAGTTGCCAGCTTGTCAGTTTCTTATCGGTTGCATTTCAGGGAGTGTGCAATGGAATTGCATGATCTAATTCCAGCTAGCCCGTTTCATCATTGGACTACAAGACATACGGCGATGCGCCATCGGTACATGGAATTTGGATATACTTTCAGTATGTGTCTAAGGAGTGGAATTCTCTGCCGGAGTCTGTATTTACCAATAGCTACAACCTCGGGGTCTTTAAGTCAAGAGTGAATAGGTTATTTCTAGGTAAGCTTGTTATCGACCACATTATCGCTTACCATCAGGTAACATAGTAGTCAAGCGTGAGCCTATCTTAAAACAGTTTTTTTCTTGTTACTTGATTCATTTATTTAGCTACTTTCTGCAAATTCAAATTCTATCTCATCAAACAATTTGATACCCCAACATTTCAATGCTTATTCAAACAAGACTTATTCTATCATGTAAGATGTATTGAGCCAAAATTTCCTCCTCCCATTGATCTAATTGTCGATTCGAGTTCGACAACACTGATCGAAGTCGGTACTATCGATCCACGTCGACTGAATCAGTCTACCAACCATCGATGACATCGGTCGATCAATAAGTATGGTAGCACCGTAGACTGCCCGCAGTTCTATCATTACTCACCAGAGGAAGGCGCAGGAGAAGGCACGGCGTGGTCGGAGGCGTCCCTCTCGCCGTCCGAACATTCTTCCACGTCCACCTCCACATCTTCGTCCGGGAGGGGGGACCGGCAGCTCGATGCTGGCGAGCTGAGCGACGCCGGGGAACTCTGACGGGATACCGAACCTGGAGAAGAGAAGAGGTTAGAACTAACTTAGCAAGGGATTCAGGAGTTGCAGTCGTTGTGAATAGTGAGGCTCTCTTGATGGCAAATGAAATAATTATAACTGAATTAATTTGAATCAAAATATGTATTAAAGCAAGCCTGAAAAGTAGGGCAGGAAATGGTAAGCCAGTATCAAACGTAAACAACAATTAAGTTAAATAAGGAAGCATGGCTATCTATCATTCTAATAGGTAGCAAAAGGTAAGAAAAAATATGCAAATGATGATGATTTAAGTACGACTACTTCGTCATTATTTAGCTGATGTTGAACCATTGTTGATGATTGAACTGATTCACCTATTAAAGTTTGCACCAGTGAGTCGAGCATTTAGGATCCACAACAGCGATTATCTGCGCTTAAACATGTTTTCTTGCTCTTTGGCGAAACTCCAGAGGTGATACTTTGCATATTGTCCTCTATGTAACTTGAGCTAATACTCAGAGCCGTTAATGGTCAACCAGGATCACGAAAACATGTGTGTTTAGTTTTTGGTGGGCGTCTCACTGAGTGTAGTAATTTGTGACTACATTTGTTAGCTATGTATGTGTGAATGAATCTATACTTCTATACTTATATATATTATAAAGAGGAAAGATTTGTATTTTTGTATGTAACGTATAAACTTAAAAACAAATGGACCGATTTAAAAATGTCTTTCACCGTTGGGAAGCTACACTATCTCCGGGTGACATAGGCTACTTTTTATACCTGTATTCCCACGGGAACGGGAACTACGCGGGTGAAACCGCGAGGCGTCCGCTAGTAAATGTATAAAAATAAAAGATTTGCAGTTACATGTGGTTAGCATATCTTAGAGCTTGCTAGCAACAAAGAAAACTACGGTTTCTAATCGGTGATAGTAAAACCCCTAGAGCAGTGAAGCTATAACCGGTATTACTGAACTGGCACAGAAGTCAATATCTCTTCCATAACTATGTCTATTCTACGAGTATGAAATCGATGTCCAGCAATATCAACAAAATAATTTCACTAACTGATATTTTGGGTAGGTTACACTTTAACTACTGTCTAATAGCCACCTGCTAGATGTCAATCATCCTTGGCTTTTCTATATCCAGCAATACTATATTAGCCAAATAATTTTATGTGACAAGTCAAGCTATGTATTTGAAATATGTGTTGGAGTTGTTGAATAGATTTTACTAGTGCTGCTAGTGGTTCTAGCTCGTTCCCGCCAAAACTATTGTTGTATTCTCAAGTTATAGTTGTACGAGTTGTTTAAGACGACGCCTAACGTCAATGACATTGAGGGTACAAAATGCGCACTCGTTTCACATCCGAGCGACCCAAAATTTAGTAGTTTTTTGTACTTTCCTTATTATTCTAAGACTTTAAAAAAAAAGCTTCAGATCAAAATGTAGATAGTTAAATATATATCTTCATTTTGATCTGAAGCTTTTTTAACGTTGTCTTTGATTAGTGTTAATTTAATTAAAATACGCCCAGCGGTATCGATGCGAGTGTCGTGTTTTTGGCCGTTTTAGACATAACATTACAAATTAATTACGCCATGTTATACGAATAAAACTCAAAATTTTCTTGGATCAAATTATTAAGAAAATGGTCTAATATTAGATATATTTTTGCCAAAAAATTACGACTAGCCGTTTAGACGTGATTCTCATTTTCAAATCAGCTACTCAGATCGACTGTTTATAAAGTGTTGTTGTAGATTTAAATGTTTTATCGTGGCATGAACTAAAATCGTTTTATTACGACGACACCAAGCCGCCCTTAAAGAGTCTACAGCACTACTAAAAACTTCAGTGCTTTAAAACTGTATTAACCCTGGGCTGGAAACCGAAGCCGTGAATGTAAGTTTGTTAACTCACTGCAACGTTAAACGAGGTGTTAGCCAGGTACAACTAAGTATTGGCTTTAGTGACACAAAATGGCGACTAGCTCCACAGCTCCACCAGCGATTATTTTACTTTGCAGTTATATTAACAAATTAGCTTACCTAATTCAGGAACACATAATATACCAGTAGTATGTATATTTAATCAGAACTAGCCAACACTCAAAATTCAGGTTCAATTATTCAGGTATTTTTCCATGTGATGGAAAAATACCTGAATAATTGAATTTAATTAGTATGAGTATTATTAATATTGCAATAACAACTGGAATTTATACTCTGGGGGAAGGGCCTGGAGTTCCGTAACACAGGTCTTTCCTAGTACGGACTCCAGTCTCTCCACAAAGGAGCTTCTTGCAAATGTTTTAATATAGTTTTAAGTACATAGATTTTAAGGCAACCTTTGTGGAGAGAAAACAATAAATTTATTTATTATTATTATTATTACTCAAAAAAGAAATAGATACTTATGTAAAAATATGTTACTCGAAAAATACAAGATTTGGCACTTACGAATTATGTTGGTACTTATTTTAAAACTATTCGTAATTGTCTTTTCATCAAACTATGAAAAACCATTTGCAAATTTTATAAAAGTAAAAGCGAAAATTTTATTGATTTATAATAATAAAAACATTATTAATAAGTAAAAGTAATGAGACGTCAGTGGCTTTTAAAAAATAAGGGAAAAATTAATGGTTTCTCATAAAAAACAAAATAACACGCCACGAAAGTAAGAGTTAAAAACTTATTTTTAGTGCTAACGTACCTTTTGCAATTAAATAGCAATAAGGGACCTGGGTGGGCCATCGTTATCTGTGTTATAAAAAGATAACAAAATCAAGAGCAGTTACCTTACCTTTTTAATTCACACACGAAGCGCACCATACAATTTTGAACGCCATATGACTTTTTTTTACCCTAATCATTGCGACCACAGACCAAGGCGCTTCTGAACATCCTAATAGATATTGATGCACGATTAAATCATTCAAGCTGTCAAAATATAATAACAAATGGCGGCAATTCGTTATTCTTATTTTAAATCTTGAATGTGAAAATATTTTGGTTGTTTCAAAAATATGTAGAAATTTATAGCAACGGCCTCTCTCCTTGTCAAAAATTATACGATTTTGTAAAACAGATATATATGATAAGATTAAAAAGATAATTACTGTTTTAATATCTTACAATTAGTACTATATATGGCTGGGTTGTACTACCATGGCGGTTGCTTGATTAAGCCATAAAACGCAGTCAGTCTTGCATGTCATTTTATTTTCATTCCGTTCTAACTTCTGTTATAAATAAATTGTTGGAATTTTAATAATTCCACTTAACATTTATTAGTTGTAGAAAAACAATATATACATGTATATTATGATTCCTAGAATGTTTGATCGATATCTTTAACGCGACATCAAATTATGATAACAAATTAACAAAAAAAGTACCTTCTGGGTTTGTAACAAAGGTACCTAATTTTATTGTGAAAGGTATTATATTAGATGAAATTAAACTTGAAAACGAATATATACCTAACGCTTTAAATAGCAATTCAGATTAGAATCAAAATCACAATAATAGCATCTCACATTGCATAGATAGATGGGTATATCTTTGAAATAATTTATTCTGATATGAAAGGTAGGTAGGTATTGAATACACATTGTTGAAATATACCTACAGGTACACGAAGAAATCAGAAGGGAGAGATGGAAATAATAATTACGATGATGATTCAATACTGTTAATCTTATTCTATCCTCTTGATTACCAACCAATAATACCAGCTATATTACGTGTCCACATGGGTAGATAAATGAGAAAGAAATAATAACGGTGTATATTTGTAGAAAGTTGCGTGTCGGTACACTTCGGGCGGTGTCGGGCGCGTTCGGTTCCACACAATTAATCTGGAATAACGAACTGACCCGTAACACGACTCCTGCGCATGTGCGCCTGCTCCCACCACACCAATTAGCATTAAACCCTTTTTAAATACGTCTCCAGCTTTATAGCTGGGTTTTAGTGTAATTTCGAATTGTTCTAGCAGCACGTTTTGATTTGGACTCGTCTTAACTAAATATAAACACATTGAAGCAGATTCGACTTTCTGTAAGCATAAATAAGCTGCAGCTACACCAAATTACTCAGACAAAATGTTTGTAACGATTCAAATAAAGCTATATATTAAATTTATTTAATAAACCAGGCATTTTCTCTTACAGGAAGACAAAAATTCTGCAATGAGTTTGGATTTCTTGAAAAACATCGACAAATAGTTTTAGGCATTTCACACTTACAAACCAAATAGCACCATCACTCTTTCACCACAACTGCTTTTACCCATTATGAAATGTTATTAAATCCACCTGCAAATCTAAATATTTAAGGGCCATCGCAGCAGATTAAAAAAAATTTGCAAATATTAAACTCTTGCTGAATCCAAATGATCGTTCTGTTTAACTATATTAAATACTAACTGATGATAACTTAGGCTAATCCTTTTGCAAATAAATTATTATTACTTATGTCGCAGTAATGTTTATTTAAGTATAATACAAAACAACAGCTAGTTTCCACTGTTCCATATTTTTCCATGTATTACATAATAAAGTCTAAAACTATATCTACCGTTAAAGTTTATTATATATATTAAAATAGCTATCTCACTCATTTATTTAAATCCAAAATTAATATTCCTTATCGTCATCCGTTCTTCCATATAACAAAAGTGTAGTAAATTCACTTAGATTTGCAAAAAGGCTATTTTCATATTGAAATTGTTTACCCAAAACCGAATTCTAGTTATTGTCTATAGTATCAATTAAAGAATAAGTACTAGAAATATTTGTGGTGGCTAAAATAATGAATACCTACAGTTAAAATATACTAAAAGGCCATAATTTCACGGTGTTAGCAATAATCAGGTGACATTGTACCTGGATGATTGCGTTATATTTGCAAAATGTAAGTGCATTTGTATCGAGTTATGAATAGACTCTAGTATTTTTAAATAAGTACCCGCTAAATAAATAAAAACTGGGTAGAGCCCGTTAAAACATTCTTATCGAAGAACTAGTATAGTAACAAAATCTATTGAAACACAGCAGGGCTCTTATTAAATCTCCAAAATAGTATTGTGTGATCTCCACATTGAATATGTGAGCCTCATTGAAAACTGCACAACCTATAAGGATTGGTTTTTGCCATATTCATACTTCATCTTAAAAATTCTTAGAATCGATTGTTTTTGGCCACTATGCGAATCTCTAGATGTTATTTTTCTAATTTAAGAAGATTGTCCTTCAAATTACCTGATAGATATGTAGAGGAATTTATAAATTTTTAGCAAGCAGATTAGCATTAATAAGTGAGTGTTTAATTAGGCCTATATTACCGGTGTGTGGCGGTGTTTGCGCGACGGGGCTGCGCGGCTCGCCGCTGCGGGCCATGATGGCCGCGATGGAGAAGTCCGTCGCCCTCGTCTTGCTCTCTTCGGCCACCATCCTCTCGCCTCCGGCTCCGGCCCTCCAACACTCCGCGCTTTCCACATCCATGAAACAACTCTCAGTACCTCAGTCCAACACTAATCTTCACCCATCATCTCACCGATACCGGCCCGTACATTGTTTTCGTTTATGCATTTTTTAAGAAAAAAAAAATTACACCGAATTTATTTTGAAACAATATTTGACCGTTACGAAATTATTTTCATTTTTAATTCGAGTATTTTTTATTTATTTATTAAATCACTTTTCGAGTTAAAACCGTGTTAATGCACAATTATGAATCAATTAACTCGTCGGACGATCGTTATACGCGTATTTAAATAGCAGTCGAAATGGTCCGTCGTGGTACACAAGCGAAAGCGGTACGGCGGCTGAGCGCGGACTGAACGCGGCGCGGGCGCGGCGCGAGGGGGGCGGGGCGGGGAGGCGGGGCCGCCTCCCAGCCAGCCACTGGCCGCGATACCCGCTGTCACCGATACCTCCCTCCCCTCCCCACCCCACGACCACCCCGACCACTAAGCTTTTCAATAACAATAAAAATAATAATATTAATTCCATATTTGCTCACCGCCATTGTGTGTGTGTCATCATAGAAAATAAATTTCAGCTTTTATAGACGTTGACTCTATTAATCAATAAAATAATTAATCATTCTCCCAAAGGTGGCTGTTTCATATTTTATGAAACGGCTATCTATCTGTCCTTAAACAATAAGTTTATTGCTCTTAAAGTTACGTTCAAAATATATCCGCTTTGAATAAGAATAAATTTTCATGAAAATTGTGTCAAGTGAAAACGCTTGCGCAGTGTCTGCGCTCGCGCCGCCCATTACAACAGTTCCGTAGATTAGAGCGAGATGGAAATAGACTGTAGTGGGCGTGCGCATGCGTTAGAAAGAGTTGAAAGCATTTATAACGTGCAACAAAGTAAGTACGTTAAAAACGTAACTTCATCAATACTTAACGTGCAACTTTACAGAGCATGCAAATAATTTGTATATTTTAAATATTATGTTTGTTTGTTTAACCTAATGTGTGAAGTTATAATTTTTTTACAGTTTTCTCGTTACGTTTTAGGGTTCCGTACCCAAAGTGTAAAAACGGGACCCTATTACTAAGACTCCGCGGTCCGTCTGTCTGTCTGTCTGTCCGTCTGTCACCAGGCTGTATCTCATGAACCGTGATAGCTAGACAGATGAAATTTTCACAGATGATGTATTTCTGTTACCGCTATAGCAGCAAATACTAAAAACAGTTTTTTTTTTTAAGTTAATTAATTAAGAGAGGTTTGCATTAGGTAGGTATACTCATTTAATTTTTAGTTAAAGAATATAAAATTAAACAGTTTTTAAAGAGTTGAACATAACATTTTATATATTTATTGGCGTACCTATCTACGGTTTTCTATTTTTCACTTTTGCTAATTCTATCTAGATTTAGTCGTAGGTAACATTTATTTGCAAAAGCACAAGCGATGTAAAAAGTATTATCTTACAATTTTATTTTTCACACTAAGGTTACCTTACCTAGGTAGGAATTGTTAAAAATATTATTACTTTTTTTCAACGATAACATGAAAATGCAGTTACGTTTACCATATAAAACTTTAGGTAATAGACAAAGCCAAGCACAAGTATGAATATAATTGCAAAATAAGAATAAAAACTTTGGAGCGCTTTTCTGCAAAATAAAAGGAATCTGTTGTATGTCTTTGACGAAAAAGCTAATGTCATTAATTACTTATAAGGTACTATGGTACTCGTAGGTAATATGGTACTCATAAGGTACTATGGTACTCGTAGGTAATATGGTACTGATAAGGTACTATGGTACTCGTAGGTAATATGGTACTCATAAGGTACTATGGTACTCGTAGGTAATATGGTACTCATAAGGTACTATGGTACTCGTAGGTAATATGGTACTCATAAGGTACTATGGTACTCGTAGGTAATATGGTACTCATAAGGTACTATGGTACTCGTAGGTAATATGGTACTCATAAGGTACTATGGTACTCGTAGGTAATATGGTACTCATAAGGTACTATGGTACTCGTAGGTAATATGGTACTCATAAGGTACTATGGTACTCGTAGCTAGTAATTAATCATAAGGTGCTATGGTACTCGTAGGTAATAATTACTCATAAGGTACTATGGTACTCCTAACTCATAATTACTCATAAGATACTATTCGTTTAGTATGGCCACCTTTAACAGGTTCACTGTCCACATATCAGACACAATAGTTTAACAATCACGTGAGTCATATGATTCATTAGACAGGGAAAAGATTAAGGTTACCTGTATTTCCGGAAAACTAAGAGGAGGGCTATAAGATAATCATTTTTTGGACACAGATGTCTCCTCGTCTAAAGCTCATTAGAAGGAATCAGGAAAAGTACAAAGTCTTATATCAACAACTCTGCCGTCTTTGCAAAGAAAGTCATAAAAATCATTATTACAGAATCTAAGTAAATTCAACATTATCCATATTGAAAGTGTAACGTTATTAGAAACTTGTTGTACCAATTTTAACAATTTATCGATTTTTACTAAGAATAATAAGTCCAAAGAAAGTTATAGAAGGACGTACTTTTTTGGCTGCCAAAATGGCGTTGAAAATAAGTTATCTATTATTCGTGTTATACGTTTTTTTTTTCATTGTTTGACTTTTAAAGATATCAGCTAGTGACCATAGTAACAGACTGAAAAACTACCTGTTACCATACTCATTTAAATTCGAGTCCAAGAATTAAATAATTCTAACAAGTTTCTTTTGAGGTGCTTTTACCATTTTGATGATAGTACAATAATAAAAAGAAATAACTGAATAAGTTTATTAACATATTTTAGATAGATGTGTACCCCGCAAAAAGGCTAAACTTGAAAATTCTCGATACGTTTATCCCGAATGGTACACCGCAGATATTATAAGAGATATAAAGAATAAAGCTAGACTTCATAAAACTTTCAAAAAAACAAAGCTGGATAGCGATTATTTAGAATTTTCAAAGTGCAGAGCTCGTATAAAAAAATCAATAGATATTGCACACAAAGAACACAAGTTTAAAATACAAAATCAATTTTCAAAAGATCCAAAATCATTCTGGCAGTATATTAGGTCCAAAAGAAGTAGGTTAAACAGGCAAATTATCATAAAGGATGGTCAACATCTTTCGGATGAGGAGTGTGCTCAACAATTTGCGTCATTTTTTGAGTCGGTGTATAATACGGAGCAGCCGCGGCTCGACGCGCAGGCGTCTTCGGCAGAGGCGGAGGCGAACAGTGCGCGAGTGCACATTGAGACCCTCAGTCTTCAAGACGTAAGGGAAGCGCTCGCAAACCTCAAACCAAAGTGCTCATCTGGCCCCGATGGCATACCAGCTTTTCTGTTCCGAGACTGTGACAGGGTGCTGGCTGAACCCCTGCATCATATCTTTAATACTTGTTTAAAACAAGCAACGTATCCGCCTAGGTGGAAAATCACACGAGTGATTCCGGTTCCTAAGGGTAAATCAGGTTCGGATGTCAGTGCCTACAGACCGGTGGCAGTGTTGTCGACACCTGCAAAAGTGTTTGAGTCTGCCGTCCAACGCTGCATGCAGGGTCAAGTGTGCCCACAGCTATCGGACGCGCAGCACGGGTTTCGTCCGGCGCGCAGCACTGCCACTAATCTGCTTAACTTCATGGTGCGGGTGGTGCCGGCTGTTGATGCTGGTGTGCAGGTAGACGCAGCCTATTTTGATTTTAGGAAAGCGTTTGATACCGTTGACAATGATGTACTGCTAATGAAGCTGGCGAAAATTGGCTGTACATCGCACCTCTTACGGTTCTTCGCCAGCTACTTGAAAGACCGACAACAGTATGTTGACTACAACGGGTTCGAATCAGAGCCATACTACACCAGATCCGGCGTGAGCCAGGGCAGCAATTTGGGTCCTCTCGAATTTATTTTAATGATAAATGACTTACCAGAGGTAGTCAAACATAGTTTATGTTTATTGTTTGCAGATGACCTCAAATTGTTGCTCGAGGTCAAGAGTTTTTCGGACTGTGAGCGATTGCAGGAAGACATAAATAGAGTGGTAGAGTGGAGCCATAAAAATAAACTCTATTTCAATACAGCGAAATGCTCAGTCATGTCATTTACGCGCGCGAAGACTGCCTTAGACTACGAATACAAAGTAGAGGAATCTACTTTGCAGCGAGTGTCTCAGGTGCGAGATCTAGGAGTACTGCTTACCCCAGATCTCACTTTCCGGGCTCATATAGTCAAGATTTGCAAGAAAGCGTACAGAAACCTGGGTTTCGTGCTGAGACAGTCGCAAGGATTCACAAATATTACCACGCTAAGGGTGCTGTATGACGCTTTGGTAAGGAGTCACTTGGAGCACAGTGCGGTGATTTGGGCTCCTCATGAAGAGAAATACAATGTCATGCTTGAGCGAGTACAAAATAAATTTATAAGACACTTGTATTTCAAACTTTATGGAGTTTACCCATTTTACCCGCTCATGTATCCCACACTATTTGTACTGGGAATGGTGGGATACAACGAACTCAGAGTGCGCCGGGAATTTACACTCGCGGCGTATGCACTGAAGCTCCTGCGTGGAGTAGCACATAACCCGGGTGTGCTGCGTCACCTGAAGCTGTGCGTGCCAGATCGGTACGTGTGGAGGCGGCGGCGGCCGCCACTGCTGGCCGTACCTGCTGCTAGAACCAATCTATTGGCAAAAACACCTCTCACCCGCACAATCTGTGTGCTCAACGAATTGCATGAGAGGCTAGACATATTTTCGTGCAATTTGAGTGAATTCGCAAGAGTTTTGTTGAATTTTGCTAGTTATAATTAAAATATAGATGTGTAAAGTTTTATTTTATATTAGTTTGGATATTTTAATAGTGTTAGAATTTTAGATGTATATAATTATTATACATTTATGTAAAAACTTATTTTAAATTAAGTTTTTAACCACCCTATTGTATTGGGTTCAACCTGTAAGATAGTGTGTGTAAGTTAAATAAATAAATAAATAAATAAAATAAATAAATAAATAAACATTAAAACGCAAACGTTAGTTATTAGAAAACTAAAGTGTAATAAAAACTGATTTGAAAAAAAATCTTTTTTACAAAAAAATACAACCGTCTTCCAAATGTTTCTGGTTTCGTTTCTTCGTTTTTTGACACCGACTTCCGAAATTGAAGTAATTATTCACTTTGTAGTGTTTTTATTTGGAAATCGATTTTATTTTTTTGTAAAAACAGATTTTTATTTTCCACGTTTTAGTTGTAGTACCTAAGTATCGCAACTATAATACGAGTGCCATTTTTCGGTACAAGCGTAGCGCGTACCGAAATAGATGGGCACGAGTTATTAAAAGACCAATAACGTACAGTTGCATACAAGATTTTATCTACGAAGGAAGGAATAAAACACAGATATAGACAAATAAGTATTTCAGGCAGAGTGTTTAAGTATTTCATTTCTCTTACATGTCTTGATTTTTCTGGTAGTAAATTATTTGTAGCCGCAACTGCTCTATTTGTTATATCTGGTGGAGTATTTTCACACTTTTAACTTGATGTTGAAGACATTTTTAATAAAATTTCGGTTAGAAAAATTTTCACTCGTCCACTTTATTTTTATTTTTTTTATTTATTCTTTATTAGGTATAAGGCAAAGATCTTGAAGTCGCAACAGCCAAATAGTATACGATACTTTTGTTCTAAACTTGTTCCATTTTTAAAAACATCATTTACATTGTCTCGATTTCGAAGTAATATTCTAGGTTCCTGGCTGTATGTTCAGAATGTCTTTGCTTGTGTTTTAGAATTTATGACGATTCGCATAATGCAACCCGATGTCGTTATGGGTATCATAATGAAACCGCTGTCAATTTTGTAATTCGAATATAACGAAACCGAAGTAGATAAATGACTTTAAATGCACAACGCCATCTATCCAATATCGAGTTCAACTGTCCGAATATAAAAATTGCGTGTGTTGTGATAATTTTAATCCTTGAACACTTTAAATACATCTAACTTTTGATATAGTGAACCGACTGCGTTGAAACAAAAACTAAGTAATACTTCTATACATTGGTTTCGTACATTTTACGTGATGCGTGCACAAATAAACAGACAAACAGACAAATATCCGAAAATGCTGGCAATGGGGTCTGTTGGTTATCCTTTAACATCCTGGCTATTTTCTTTGGAAATATTATCGATGTACAAAAACGACTTTTCTAAAGTTAAGTAAAGCAAAGTCTAAACAAAAGCCAAGAAGTCAAAACAAGGTCTGGCAACTGGAAAAGCATTTTGGAATATGCAATCCTATTTCATTATACAATTTCATGGATTTAAAAACTAGAATTATTTGTCTTTTAAAAGTAGAATGTCGACGATCGTGTCGTGTTTTGACACATAACTCTTACCAAAGACAATAGATTTAGCAATAGTGTTACTACTTCCCTATTTATTACAAGTTACTCTTCATACAAAACGTGAAAGCATTTGATGGAGTGGGTTCCATAAGGTTAAATAATGCAAACGCTTTGCGGAATGAGGACGACTCCAACGTTTGTTCTCCTCGTGTGAGAAATGAAGAGTGAGGCTTCGTCTTCCTCATCGCGTATCATAACGTGACGTCAGCGGAAGAAGTTGACTACAGCCTGATGTAGGGTTGTCTGCTGAAAAAATATAGTGTTGGAGCTTTTTCTGTGTTTGTATTGTGTGTCACCAATTGCTGAAGTACACTCTAATTGCATAACACGTAATCTTATTTTATATAACAAATGATGGAATATTCTGACCCATTATTATAATATTTTTATAGTTGAAAATTCGTCTGGTCGACAAAATAACGAACACAATGAACGCTGTCGAATTGTTAAAATAAAAGGCATTGCCATTGATTTTGTAAATTTGTGTGTTGCGCAATTACAAGGTTTATTTTTAACCCTCGACGGAAAGAAGAGAGGTGTTATAAATTTGACGTGTGTTTGTGTATTTGTGTATCTGTCTGTGGCATCATAGCTCCTAAACGGATGAACCTATTTCGATTACGTTTTTTTTTAAAGGTGTCTTTGTCGAGAGTGTTCTTAGCTATGTTTGATGAAAATCGGTTCAGCCGTTCAAAAGTTATTGGCGTTTTACTGGTTTAATCGGGCTGCTCCCGCAAGATATCATGTCATAATAACATGTTCAATAGATCTATTAGATACATTATGTAAAAAGAAATAAAAATAAGATTTTTTAAATTTAAAATTTTCCTTGTTAACAAAGAGATCTCTCTTTATATATATAGAACTCTTTTTATATATAGGACAGATCAGAAGATAACGATAGGTACCCACTGAACGTCCTGAGGCTCTAAGCAACTGACAATTTATCATTGAGGTAATAATGTACTACATATTATCTCAATGCAATTTATCGACGATAGCGTTACGATAGCGGCTGGTAAAATAATGGATAAATGTGAATACATTTTGCCAAGTTTCATCAAAATGTTACCGTGATCAATTCGTTATATTTCGTCAAAAGCCTTCCTTGATGGCATGACACATTGTCTATAGCCTCTAGTTCTTATCCGACTGCCGAAGGGGGTTAATGTGTTTATCAGTCTATGTATGTATGTTTGTTCCTATGTGGCGTTCTAGAGACGAAACGCGTTGGCTGATTTTGATGATTCGTACGTTAATCGATTCGTCTTAACCTTGCAAGTGCCACTGGTTACATTAAAATTGGAAAATAGAAAAATGGCGTATTTTGGCCGATATATTGTGGAGACCCATTATTTTTTCTTCTCAACTCATCGTGTGGGGTATCAAAATAAAGGCTTTTAAGAGGTCATTTAAAAAATATATAATACTTATATGTATAAATGTACCTAAGTCGGAGGATACATCTGGTTTTGGTCAGCCAGCTCGCGAATATGTATCCTCCGACTGCACAGCATGATTTTCTTCTTGTGTACGTCTTTTTAGTCGGGTTTTTAGATTTAAAAAAATTAAAACTTTCATTTAGATTTCAGTGCAAATTTATTAATTTATTGTGCGCTCCAAACTGCTGTTGATGCCCGTACATTGTAAGACTACTTAGCTCATTTTGTTCTCGAAAACACATTTCTAGAGATTGTAGTTCGGAACAACAAATTGCTTCCTATTCCAATCTTTTAAATATTTTATTTCAATGGTTATCTACCTACTCGCAGTGACATAAAGCACCTACATAAACTCCACTTAAAGATATTACTAAAATTTACAACAAGCACCGAGGGCTCCATGGATTTCGACACCCCTCGCGAGATAGGGAACAAAACAGCCCCACACAGGTATAAAGCTCCGTCGAATACTATGTGTATGTACCAGTACTCCACGCTCCAAACACTCGCGTTATTTGTGAAAATATGAAAAATACTGCGTACTTAAGAGGCAATAACTCTCCTGGTGAGACATTAAGACGCATTATGAGCCACTCGGATGTTTTTCAATTTGGTGGAATGGCGTCTGCGGCGTTCATCTTTATGGCAATGTGTACCTAACTTGAATTCTTCGACAGCGCTTGAGTCCGTGTGTCTACCTCCACTCCCTCTCAGTTCATTTCACCAACGAACACTCAAATATCACGGCACCACTCGGCACATTTGAGTCGTGTCGTGATATTTGCGTGTCTAAGCTCACTCATAAACTTATTGCTAACTCGGGCTTTTATGTATTTCAAATTATCGAATTCACTTGATTGCACATTGTTAGAAACGACGTAACCTTTAATTATTTAATTAATAGCAAGCCTAAGTTGGTAACTAACCTTCTCTACAGGTCAATTAAACTTTTGTTTACCAACAGTAAAGTTAAGTGCCTAGGCAGCGTAAAACTAATGTAAAATGTTGGCTGTATTACAAATGCTACAAAATATTTGCTATTTTGTAAGCCAACTTGCTAATCCTATAATGCGGACGTCACAACACAACACTGTTGCAGAGTAATAATTCATTCTCAAAATCAACACCATTGACAAGTTGCCATTGAAAAAAAATTAGGAAATAGTGTAAAAATAAGCTGCGTGGAGCGAAACACAATGCAAACCATTGTGTTGTATTGCGTAAAACGGAACGGCGAGAAACAAGACCGCTCTCGGCGCCCTTTTTTTTCAATTCGAATTTCGAATGTCAAAACGTCAGTGAGCCTATGAAAGCAACCAAATATTAGTAGCGTGTTGGGAACACACACGCGGCTGTGGCCACACAGGACGCCATACTGCAACATTAGAAAATGAACGTAAGTTATGAGTTTTCGCGCAAAAAGTTAACGCAATCAAATCACCGACATATCGGTCACACGTCAACCGTGAAATGAAGTGTTGAGCCGACGGCCGCTGGCCTGGAAATTGGTTTTGAATGCGTGTTGATATAATGATGTTCCAATTCTATTAGGTATCGTTTCAAGTTTTATTACCAACAGCAATCCAATGTTGCATTGTGAAAAAAGAGGTAGGTAGACGACGCTTAAAAAAGTCGCTCTGCTGGAAAACCATTTTTCGATTCAGGTCAGTAGGAGTACATAGTCATCATCAGCCTATAGCAGTCCACTGCTGGACATAGGCCTCTCCAATTGCACGCCATTTGGTTCGATTTTCGGCAACTGTCATCCAGCTGCTACCAGCCACCCTGCGAAGGTCGTCGCGCCACCTAGCCTGAGGGCGTCCTACCTTACGTTTACCAGTTCGCGGTCTCCACTCAAGAACACGTTTACCCCAACGGTCATCGGTTCTACGACTTATATGGCCGGCCCATTGCCACTTCAGCTTACTTATTCTGTGAGCTATGTCGACAACTTTGGTTCTCTGCCGGATCACCTCGTTTCGGATTCGATCCCTTAGAGAGATTCCGAGCATAGCCCTTTCCATAGCTCGCTGAGCAACGTTGAACTGATGAACCAGCCGTATTGTGAGTGTCCACGTCTCGGCACCGTAGGTCATAACAGGTAGGACGCACTGGTTGAAGACTTTAGTCTTCAGGCTTTGTGGGATACGCGACGAGAAGACTCGACGAAGTTTTCCAAACGCCGCCCAGCCCAGCTGTATTCTTCTGCTAGCCTCCTTCTCAAAGTTGTTCTTACCAAACTGCAGAGTTTGCCCGAGGTAAACGTATTCTCGAACAACTTTGAGAGCACCGCCATTGACGACAATCGATCCCGGAATACATAGTAATTGATATAATTTTTTAGGTATTTTTGTATTATACTGAGATTTTTATTACAATGTGCTCAATCTGGACGCATTTTGTAGTTCCAGCTAGTAGCTGTCGTAGCACTCGTAGCTTATCGCCTACGAACGCTTCGCAGCCTATGGCTGTAACACTAAGGCCGAGTTTCTCACCTCTAAATTATCGAAGAATGAATGTGACAAATTGTCAACCACCCGTTATCTGCTATGATTGGTTGAATGAATTTTCAACAGATAACGCGTGCTTGACAATTTGTCACATTCATTCTGCGATAATTTAGAGGTGAGAAACTCGGCCAAACATAATTATGGACATACTAATTTTTGCCCGCGGCTTCGCCCGCGTAAATAGATTTGTATCATCCCAAGGGAATACAAACTATCTTATGTCCTTCCCAGGGTCTCAAACCTCCATGCCAAATTTCATCTAAATCGGTCCAGTATATCCAGAGATTTCCATTGTGAAAAAAGAAGCAGGTAGACGACACTTAAAAACGTCGTTCTGCTGGTAAACAACTTTTCCATTTAGATCTGTAGGAGTACATAGTAATTGATATTTATTTAGAGATTACCCCCTACAACCTCACAAACTTTACCTTTTTAACCCCCGACGGAAAAAGAGAGGTGTTATAAGTTTGAGGTGTGTTGCTGTGTATCTGTGTGTCTGTGTATCTGTGTGTCTGTCTGTAGCATCATAGCGCCTCAACGGATGAACCGATTTTGATTTAGTTTTTTTTGTTGGAAAGGTGATTGTGTAGAGAGTGTTCTTAGCTATGTTTAAAAAAAAACGGTTCCGCCATCCAAAAGTTATGGGCGTTTTACTGTTTGAATCGGGATGTTTTCGCAAGATAAATGTGTCGGGGGTTTTTTAAATTTTGAAATTTTACTTGTTATAATATTAGTATAGATAGTATGGAGTATAGATAAAGACAATTAACACATACGATATTCTGTAATTTTTTTACCTGTATCGTTACTGTAACTGCACTCACTGAATCCCCAGAAAGATACTGCATAATATACACTGTCTTGTTGTAGAAGTAGACCTTTTAAATTAGTGAGATATGAGATTTTCTTATTATTGATAAGCTTGTGTTTATGCACTATCTCATTGGATGATAAGCGTTGTGATCGACGATTGAGCCTGCTCACCTAGAAGTAACCTATTCAATCTTGATTTCAGGTTACACTTGTCGACCATTCTTCCATACAAACGTAGTCTAGCGATTACTCCACTGTTTCACGATGTACGTTCAAAATAAAAAAAATATATGTATTTTTCTCATCATTATCTAGCCCTGTATGGATACAAAAAAAAGTAAAAAAAAAAAGTTATGAGCGTCGAAAGTTCCATATTTCAACACAAATTTTAACGCATCTTTGGGCGGAAATAAATATCATAAGAAGAAGGAAAATTGTAAAACGGCCTCCATACCGGGATAGATTAGTAATTCAGCCATGCAAGTAATTTTATATTGAAAATATATATTTAGTAGTTTTTCCATGATATCTAGACTCCCAAAGGTCTGTTTATAAAATTTCGCGCGCTCGTTTTCGTCCTAAATCATCATCCATTTCGATACAAATTTGCAAAAGTGCTAATTCGTACGCGAACTAGCTTTTTACTGCTCATCACAGCATCTATCTCATTCGCACATGTTGTCGGATGAGATGGCATGCATTTTAACCCCGCGCACAAAATAGTTCGTGCCGTCGACTAGTTGAACCTTAAAGAAACAGATTTATCTAAATCAAATTGAAAACTGTGTTTTATAAAAGACTAAAAACATTCACATGTATTGCAAGTATCTCGAGTCTCGAGTAGATTTGTCTCTCGCTGTAGAATATCACCCAAACAGTGTGATATAACTTTGACATACAACCGTTGTCTATATGATATGTTGCGTAATGAAAAACCCATTCAGCATTTTCATGCTACTCACAAAATAAACTGAAGATTCACCCGTGACAGCGACACAAAAACACTGTTCATATATACGAAGCCGACGTACTGATGCCATAAAATGTCATAAAAAATATTGCGCACATCGCTTCGTAAAAAGACTAAGAGAAATATAAAAGGCTGTTGGTGGGGACTGGGAGCGAGTGAGGTGAGCTGAGGAGCAACAAATCGCGCGCATTATGAATGACAAATGTAAGCTGCGCGCACGCGGTGTAGGGTTTCGCCCACCCGCGCGCCGGATTAGTTTCAGCTTACTTTCCGCTCCGCTCCCTGCTCCCTGCCCTGCACCGAAATAGCACTCGCCCTTCGCCCTTGACGTCTGACATACTGATATCAATACTACACTGATCTTAACTACACTCATTTAGTGATGAAATATAAATAAGCTGGCTTTTCAGAGCTTTTTTCTCGAAAGTAACTTTCTTGGAAAACATGCTTTCTAAACTACTTACGAGGTATGCACTACTTTTGGTGGGTTTGAGTGGCGATAAATACAAGTTAAGTGATTATTTATTACTGTATATATTTGTCTATATAATATAATATATATGTATTTATTTAATATATAAATAGTACACCAACGACTACCTAAAGTACTGTATTTCCTTACATTTCTTTCAAATCCATCCAAAGGTTGTCTTCAAAAGATCGCTTTTAGCGATAAGGCCGCCCATTGTGTCACCCAGTGTAATGTTTTCTTTGTTTATACTTTCTGTAACTTATATGGTGTACTATGGGCCAAAGCTACATCTGATCACTTTGAAAACAAAATCCCATGCACAAGATGACCACAGCTGCGTCCGCCCTTTTTGCGTCGACCATAGCCAAATGACTTGTTTGATTTTTTTACCGTCTTTTTTAATTATAAAAACAAGGGTCTGACAGGTACTAGAGAAACAGCTGCGATGCTATTGGTAGATGAGTATGTCGGCGTTCATTTAGCGGGCGAGCCCTGCAAGCTAAAATAGTCCTTACAGTGATCAGATATAGCTTTGGCCGATTGTACATAATAAAGAGTATTCTATTCTATTAATTAATGGTATGTCTTCATGATCATTATGAGAACAACACATGAATAGCTCACCCTACTGTTTCAAGTATGTAATCACAATCCAATTTAGGTGAGTTAATGATGGTAGAGGTCTTCTAATGGGCATCTAGTTACAGATGCCTGATGCGATTCAGTACATGAAGCAATAAATTTACCAGCAAAGGCTAGTGAGAGGCGGTGTGACGTAAATCCGGTAATGGTGTGTCCGGGCCCGCGAGCAGCGCGTGTGAGAGCGACAATGCGCCCGCGCAGGTCTCACAATGGCTGCTCTACGCTCGCAACTAAACCTATTGAATAATTCTCACTTGAGAGTATTTAAGCTTTTATCGAGGTGAGGCCATAAATCGGTGCGCAGACGCTGTAATCCCCGCCCCCGCGCCCCCGCTGCGCCCGCGCCGCTAGCTATAAACAGAAGTCAACGTGTTGGACTTATAAATCGTGCTCTTAACTATTGTATCTCACGCCACAATAATGAAGTTAGCTCGTTCAGGAAGAAATACTGCCGCCACGTGGGTGGCCGCCGCGGTCGGAGTAAATCCCCACAGATTATTGCATACGAATGCGTTTAAAGGATTTTTTGTGTGTAAGGCGGTAGTCTGCGTTGACACCCGAAGCTCCGCAGCCGGTGAAAGGGTCCCTGAAAAAACAAACGTTGACCGAGAGAGTGATAACGTGGTGACGACGTGTGACGTGCCAGCCTCCGCAGCCGCACTCACCTCAAATTTAACGATCGCCTCAATAACCGTAAAACAGCCTCTAATGACTAAATCTTCTAGAATATTTGATAAAGACAGTCGTAAATTGTGAGTTCTTTTTTATAAATTATCCTTTCAATTAATGATTTATTCGTTCATCTATACCAATATTATAAAGAGGACAGATTTTTTTGTTTGTTTGATTGTTTGTTTGTTTGTACCGAATAGGCTCCAAAACTACTGGACCGATATCAAAAATTATTTCACCGTTGGGAAGCTACTCTATCCCCGGGTGACATAGGCTACTTTTTATCCCTGTATTCCCACGGGAACGGGAACTACGCGGGTGAAACCGCGAGGCGTCCTATAGTCTAAGAATAAATCTGTGTTCTAATAGTCTTACGAGTCAGATATTAACAGAACTTAGGAATTCTGATTATGCAAAGAAATAAGTGTGGCTTGTTCATGTATCATAGTCGCAGTTTTCAGGTAAATAATGTTTGTTTGTTATCTATACTTATATAAAGAGGAAAGATTTGTATTTTTGTATGTAACGAATTAACACAAAAACTACAGGACCGATTTCAAAAAATCTTTCATCGTTGCGAAGCTGCACTATCCCCGGGTAACATAGGCTACTTTTATCACTGTATTCCCACGGGAACGGGAACTACGCGGGTGAAACCGCGAGGCGTCCGCTAGTTATGTATTACAGTTTTCAACCAAAACAGCACAACAGTGGTAGAGTGGGACTTATCACAAAAGCGTAGATCGCTTAGGAAAACATAGTTTTTGTTTTTCTTCATGATTTAAAAAACATTTGGGTAGACACATTGCAAACATACATTCGGTTCACCCAATTTTAATCTCAAAATTTGTGTGAGCCTTACTTCCTGTCAAACATCGACCATATTATTTGGAGTGTGCCCGTCTGCAAGGTTACCACATGTTCAGCGTAAACTTTAATATACAAGAAAGCTCCGCAAGCACGACATGACGTGAGAAAGGTCGTGACGAATGCTCGTCATTGATCGCCGAACAGAATGCGCGTCAAAAGGCGTGCGTAATCGCCCTTATAAACAAACACTCGCGCTCAACACTAAAACTGATATATTTCACCAAACTTTTATATTCGTTCACTCCAACTTAAAATATATTACTTTTTCTTTAGCACCTTTTGTATCTTTTAGTGCCTTGTGTCCCCGCTTTTATGGGTGCAGGCGGTTCGTAAATCAATGTAGTAGAAGTGGTGTACAATCGTAAACAATAACGTTTCCCGCGGGGCGAGACGGCGCGAGTGGCGTGGCGTGAGCGACCAGTGTGCGGCATGCGGCACTGGCACCTCGGCACCTCGGCCGCGGGCAACGACAATCGACCCTAGTTATCTAGACTCACTAATTATGGTTTTCAAACGTTTTAGCAATCTGAGCAATACTCGCCATTGTTCTCAAAGAGCTGCCACAGTCAATGTAAAAACATACATTAAGATAAAAAAACTTTTTTACAAAAAAATATACTACCGACTTCCAAATAACAAAAGTTCTAAATTTTTTGGAAGTCGGTGTCTTTGATAGCTAAAATTTTTTTGCGTTATGGACACCGACTTCCAAAAATAAAGTTATTTTTCACTTTGTAGTTTTTTTATTTGGAAGTCGGTAGTATTTTTTTGTAAAAATGTTTTTTTTTTTTTTTCACTTTTTGTTGTACCTACCTAATAGGCAAGTAGTTACGTAAAGTACCTATAATGCCAGAATAGATTACCCGAATATCATGAAACTGAACATAACCGGTGAAATGAGAGTGTACAAAGATGAACTGTACACATCTGCGTACCCTTTTAGAGCGTACTGGCGTGATGTTGTGTTATGAAATAGTATAAACAATAAACAGACATGCGATTGCAGCAATCCCGAGAGATTTGCCGTTATTTCTTGAAGAGTTCTGTTGTAAATCTCCGAAGTTCTTCATCAGATCTTCACCAAATTAAATTGGGACCAAATTCGGAACATACTCTTTCAAACAAAAAAAGAGTTTTCAAAATCGGTCCACAATTGACGGAGATATCGGTGAAAAAACACAAAAAAAAAACTTACATAAAGTCGAACATAGAACCTCCTCCTTTTTGGTAAGTCGGTTAAAAAGAAGAACATAAGAAATCAATTGAAGATACAACCCAATAAAAAGAAGATTCGATGCAGTTATACGAAGAGAAGCTTAATATGAAGCCATAAAATTATGAATATATATTTTGACAAAGAAAACAATTTTCACACCGAGTTCAATGTGGACATTACATTCCCAATAACCGTTAAGCCCGAGACGTGGCACAGTTATAAATTAAAGTTTATATCATTTTTAATGACCGCCTCAAATGGTGTTTTGATTGCGGCCGGCTGGAGGCGTCGACAACTCGACACGATGATAAGGCGACAGTTAACGTGACACACAAAAAATGCACGTTTTATGGCCAAAAAACCGACTCTCGCGCAACGCACAACAGCTCAGACCAGATACACTTTTATGTGGATTCCTACATAGCAACACACTTCAGTTTTACGAGTATAGATCTATAAAGCTCAACTTGACTTAAGAAGACGTTAATAATTTTTAAATTTAAGTCGTTTTGTAGAGCATTATGGATTTCAACTACGACCATGACTCGACCACGCTGTAAAATAACGTTTTTTCAGCAGTAAACAGCAATTCATCATCTTCCTAGCCTTTTTCCCAACTATATTGGGGTCGGCTTCCAGTCTAACCGGATTCAGCTGAGTACCAGTGTTTTACATGGAGCGACTGCCTATCTGACCTCCACAACCCAGTAACTGGGTAACAGCGGTACCCCTTGGCTAGACTGGTGTCAGATCTCAAGCTTCTGACTACTCGTAACGACTGTCAGAGATCTTCAAATGACAGCCGGGACCAACGGCTTAACGTGCTTTCCGAGGCACGGAGGAAACTCGGTATGTTGAAATGGTCACCCATCCACGGCCCGACCTCGTCAAGCGTTGCTTAACCTTGAAGATCGACCCGTGCGGCAGTAAACAGCAATTAACGTTTCGAAATGCGGTTTTTGTTTGACTTCAGTATGCATATCGTTGTAATTCAACGCTTATTGGTGTTTAAACAGCTAAATAAACCGTGAAACGAGGCCACAAAACGCGTAAAGACCATCGAGCGATAACAAAAAGTACGCCATTAATCTCTCATTGTGTGACGTCCCGTTTTGTTTGCGGACTCGTCCCGTTTTATACGAACATCACTCGCTTACAGTGTGCCATTGTCCTTAAACCGAATGGGTGTGATCAGATACAATGAGCTTTACAAATGGGTCGAAAATAACTGTCTATACATCATAACTGTGTACACAAGTCGTAAATTAAATGATGTGTTGCAATAGAAATGCAATGCGATGCGATCCTTTGATAATATCGGCCGTGTTTGAGCAACTGATACAGGTAACACGTTGCGTGATGTATCCAGTCTCGATGACAGTAGAGATAGTCTAAGTTTCCTCGAGCTAAATATGTACTTGTATTTCACAAATTTCTTCTAAATTCCGAGCGCATTGCGCCAAGGGACCGTTCGCTCATCTACTAAACAAGGAAAAGAATTTGTAGTTATATGAATATTCTTTTGTAGTGTTGGTCCCACGAGGCGCGCGTTCTATCCCGGTCCCGGGGCCGCCCGCTTCTCATGCTCCGATTGACAGGCCGGGACGTGTGACGGCTATTGTCACGCTGACATGTTGACACTGTCAAACTTGACTTCTGTCCGGATTCCGCATGTAAATCGTAAATACGGAAACATTACCCGCTTGCTTGGAGCGCACAATGTAACGACAAATTAAATAATAGAATAAAGTAGAGAAAAGTTTACCGCGCACAGCTGCCGTTTTGTTGCAAACGTTTTTGATGATTTTCGACGTCAACGCAGACATGAAAAGAATAGTAGACGTATCGCGTTACTTGTAGGACTAGACTTCACACCGACAAACAGGATTGCGATAAAATATAATAGCATTAATTTATTTTAATATTGGTAAGTCAACTTTCGCACAAACCAAGTTCATAACATTATATTTCTATCTTTTTTTTTTCTATCTCACCTGATGGTAAGCGATGATGTGGTCGACGATGAAGCACGCTTGCCTAGAAGAAACCTATTCACTCTTGACTTAAAGACTCCCAGGTTGTAGCTATCAGGAAATACAGACTCCGGCAGGGCATTCCACTCTTTTGCTGTACACATAATAAAAGTATTCCCAAAACGTTTGGTCATTTGGTGCGTATGGGTGGGATGTCCACCGTTTTTTGTTTGAATTGTTTTGATAAAACATTCTTATGATTATGATGAATTTGAACCTAAATACAACAATAAAAAACATAAATAGCGCAGCGTCTAAGCTATGGAACCAGACACGCAAACTGCTGCGGTTCCGTTATGAATCTGCTTCACTTCCGCTACACATCATGCTACGCATCCTCTGCGCAGCGTCAACGCAGCCGTACGAAAACCCAATGCTTAGAATAAGCAAAGGTACTCAAGATTCTATAAATATGTAAAAGATTTACAAAAAATACTAATCGCAATCTTCGGTAAACTACACGAAGTGGATTTCATTCATATGCCATAGGAAGAGAGGTGCTTGAAGAAGCTTTAGCTGTATTGTGAAAGCGCTGTGTCAGAATTTTGGTGTTTCTACGGGGTGTTTCAGAAAAACTAACAAATATATTTATATATAGATAGATACACGTTAAATTACAAAATCAGAAACTGAAGACATGGGAAAATTACTTTTTGAAAATAACATTATTCAAATGTCGTCCTTTGCGGCTCTGGCACTCTTCAAGCGATCTCTAACATTCATGAAAACGCGCCTCAGAAGTTGAATAGCCCAGACCTCACACCTCCGTATTTTTTTCCTCTGGGGTTATCTGAAGAGTTGGGTGTACAAAGGTAATCCATCAACCATATCTGAATTCATCAACAACATTCGTCAAACGGTGTCTACAAATGTTATTATGCATTTACAAAAGTTAGTTTTTTCTGAGACACCCAGTACAATCAATCTGCCTAGCCTTTTCCCAACTATATTGGGGTGGGCTTCCAGTCTTACCGGATTTAGCTGAGTACCAGTGTTTTACATGGAGCTGCTTATCTGACCTCCACAACCCAGTAACTGGGTAACACGGTACCCCTTGGCAAGACATACCCAGTACAATAATAGTACATTATGGTACAAGTGTGTAATGTTGGTGATTACCGCTGAGGCGCCATTGAGACCCGAGCCGTTAGGTGAGGGTCTTAAGAGAGCCGAGGAAGGTAATCATCAATACACACGTGTATCATACGACGTTTTTCAACACACTTGTGTAGAAAATAATACTAAAAAATAATTTCCAACAGTGAAAACGAGATGTGAATTTTTTTTCGCAATGACGGGCAAAATTAATCAGTTTTCCTATGCACGCGCATCTAAAAATGGCGATCGGCCATAGACTAAAAATAATGAGTTTTTTTTTTTGGGTTTTCGCGGATAGCGTATTAGCCACGTACAAAATGGTGAATTTCAAGTGTTCTTTATTACAGACAAAAACAAAAGTTATATTTGAGTGAAAGTTTTATTTATTAAACACGTACAAGTTGAAATTATCTATTTAAATACGAAGTTGCATGAAATGTGTTGAATTTGTACTATTGAGCACGATCTTTTTTGTATCGATTTTTTTTTAATAACAAAGCAACTCAATCGATAAATTAAAAAAAAAACTCTTTAACTCACTTGTGAATAATAGTAATGAAAAAGTCACAGTTTGATAACAGGTGTCATTATGTGCCTAATTGCGGTGAAATTAGAGCCACTTTATGAGCAAGTGTGTTGAAAAGTATATTCTATCTATCTTTATTACCTCAGCAAACTCATTATATTAATTGACTAGTTGGTGTATATTACAATTTAAATTCCCTAACTTAATATTTTAAAACACTGTTAACTAAATCTCATTGAAGTTAAACACAATTCCAGACGACAATTTGAAAGAAAACATAAGTTTTAAATGAGCAAATGAGTATACGAGACGTGTTTCGCCCCCCGTGGTCAGTCACCCTGGCCGCTCTCCTGCCGCGCAGGGCCTGGTGACAAACTGACAATTTAACTATTCACCTCTAATGTTGTTTAGGGAATATTCAATAGCCAAACAAACGGTTTTATTTATGGTCGTGTTGTGCGCCCACAATGAGAGTCTCGTCTTAAGAACTTTTTAAGCTGTTTCATTTCCGGACACAAAAACAAGTCAGGTTCAAAGTGTTTTGGTTTAGTTGCTTTGTCATTTTCGCATGGTTGTTTTTTCTCAGAGTTTTTTACATACTGAATTCTTTACAGCGAAAACATATGTCCTTATCACAAACCCGAACAAAAACGAATCTCCTTCGCATATTAACCGTAGCAAACGATTCTATCCGATGAACACAAACATAAGCAACGCTTTTACCCCTTGAAACAGACAGAAACTACTGAACGAAACAGACAGAAACTACTAAGTTCAAACTCTTATCTTAATCGGATGAAATCGATTAATTATATCCTTAATAAACTAACTACATCATCTCTAAAACTAATCTCAAACAAAAACAATCACAAAACATAAGTGAAGCGATCGGTCCAGGAAACATTGGACGTAATCTGTGTAGTACACAAAGATGCGCGTCTATTGGGGAGCGCCGCCCCTGCTATTAGCCTCACTTTATCTCCCGGCTCCCCTCGTCTTTGTCCGCTAATCCGCCGGGGAAGTGGCTAAATATCTTGTGTAAATAAACATTTCGCCTGTACCATTGTCAGGGGATGAGCGCTGCAACAAATCGGATTATGCGGCGTAAGGTGACGGTATCATACTCCGTAATTAGTTTGAACTGAAGCCGGATTTATTGTTTGTTTTGAACTGATCTGTTCTGATTGGGGGGTGGAGCGGTTGCAGTTAATGTTTTCTTAAACAAATTGAAGTATAGTTTTGTTTCAATAAACTTGAAATGTTTGTTTGGCCTAGTATTCACCTACGGTAACACCATTTGCTGACGCAGTCATTACGTCTTCACCTTTACAGGTGATATGGGATGCAACGCATACTGGAAGACCTTGATCATCAGTCTTTAGTTGTCCAGCACTATCCAACTTACCTAATATCCCTGTTCACTCCAGTTTATTCTGTTTCCAGGAATCGTTGTATATTTAACGATATTTCAATTTCTCAACGCTACTGATGCGAAATGTTTGTTTCTTAAATCACAAAATAAATCAACGTCTGTCCCGGAAAAGCAATTGCTTGTGACGGTCGAAGAAACATTCCGCAAAATGATTCAGAAATGGCAAACGTAACATATCATCGAGCATGAAGAATTACCTTTATTACCCGACTGCCGAAGGAGGGTAATGTGTTTATCAGTCTATGTATGTATGTATGTTTGTTCCTATGTGGCGTTCCAGAGACTAAACGCGTTGGCCGATTTTGATGATTCTTACGTCAATCGATTCGTCTTAACCCTGCGAGTGTCACTGGGTACATAAAAATTGGAAAAGAAAAATATGGCGGATTTTGGGCGCCATTTTGTGGGAGAAAAACCTTTTTTTTTTCTTCCAAAACCATCGTATTGGGTATCAAAATAAAGGGTTTTAAGAGGCAATTTCAAAAATATATGACACTTATATGTTTAAATGTACATAATTTAAAAAAAATAACTAAAAAGTTGTAAATAATTTTTTTTAAATAAAAATATCTAAAAACCCGACTGCTTAAAAAGCGAACTAAAACGACGTAAACAAGAAGAAAATCATGCTGTGCAGTCGGAGGATACATTCTGGTTTTGGTCAGCCAGCTCGCGAATATGTATCCTCCGACTGCACAGCATGACTGTCTTCATAAACACTATTTGAGGTGTAGAAGTTCTAACACGGTTATTCACATTTGTTTTGTTCTTATACGATACTAGTACTTCCTAAGTAACGACTTTGCTCCCGTGCCCTGTTATTGAACTAACAAGTAGCCTATGACTCTCAGCGACAGTTAGCTTCATGATCATCATGTGCAGCAGTGGACTTCTTTCAGCTAACTGAAAGAAGTCCACTGCTGCACATAAGCCTCCACTGAGTGTCACCACATCGATAGGTCATGTGCGGCACATAGTCTCAGTAATCTAATCCTTATTATTAGAGGTTACTTTTAACGAAAACATACGATTTCTTTTTCCTTTTGCAAGCTTTTTTTTAACTTGATATGTTTTTTGGGTCAAATCTTGCAACTGAATTCGTCCCAATCCAATTGAGCTAAAATTTTGATTACACGTTTGTTTTGGATGACAATACGCGTTAAGTGAAAAAGTTTGTTTTTATTATTATAATACTAGTTTAAATAAACAATATCTCAGTCTCAGAAGTTCGAAGCCCAGCATTCCTATTAGTTTTGTTCTTATTCGATACAAGGAGGTTGTAACACGTAATAGAATCCACTACCGAAAACAAACAATAGTTATGGCTTGACGTACGGCAACAATGGTTGGATTATCATAGTGAGTGCGCCAGACAGGTCTCCGCCCAGCGGAGAACGCTGCCACTCCGTACCGAGGAATATGGAAATATATCCAGTGACTATCTTTAGTTATGCTCCCTACACGAAATTTACAAAGAGCTGTCTCATTAGACACCATTTTTTTTTTACCTCTGTGTTACATTTTACAAATCATATGCATACATTCATTACAAGTAAAACCATGTCATCCTCCTAGCTTGCCTATTTTACTTTTTTATCTACTTCGGTTTCGTTATATTCGAATTACAAAATTGACAGCGGTTTCATTATGATACCCATAACGACATCGGGTTGCATTATGCGAATCGTCATAAATTCTAAAACACAAGCAAAGACATTCTGAACATACAGCCAGGTACCTATAATATTACTTCGAAATCGAGAAAAAATAAATGATGTTTTTAAAAATGGAACAAGTTTAGAACAAAAGTATCGTATACTATTTGGCTGTTGCGGCTACAAGATCTTTGCCTTATACCTAATAAAGACTAAATAAAAAAAAAGTGGACGCAAGAAAAAAATTCTGAATGAAATTTAATTCCAAATTTTATTAAAAATGTCTTCAACATCAAGTGATAATGAAAATACTCCATCAGATATAACAACTAGAGCAGTAGCGGCTACAAATAATTTACTACCAGAAAAATCAAGACATGTATATGAGAAATGAAATACATAAACACACTTCCTGAAATACTTATTTGTCTATCTGTGTTTTATTCCTTCCTTCGTAGATAAAATCTTGTATGCAACTGTACGATATTGGTCTTTTAATAACTCGTGCCCACCTATTTCGGTACGCGCTACGCTTGTACCGAAAAATGGCACTCGTATTAAAAGACCGTCCATAACGTAACAGTTGCATAAATAGCTATTTTGCTATGACATCACTGTCTATTGGGTGTATGGTCGGTTTCCAAATTAAGAATTTTAACTTACAAACGTGTTAAACCTTATTTTTAACCGACTGGCCGGAATCTTTTCTTTTTTAAATTTTTGTTTCGCGATTACTCAAAGACGCCTGGACCGATTTGGAAAATTCTTCTTTTGTTTGAGATGGTATAATTTCGAGGTAGTTCCATGGTCATCAGGTCGGGATCTGATGATGGGATCCTGGAGAAATCGAGGGCACTCCTCAAATATTATAGGCATATATATAGCGATTTTGGTATTTTCATCAAAAATGCAAACATAAAGCATTCAAAAAATATCATTTGGTGAAGTAGAACTGGTGAAGACGACCACAGATCGCCACTGGAACTCCTAAATGCTAAGTATGTCACGGGTATAAGATATATCGAATAGTAAACCGTTTATGATGAAGCAAATACTTATAAATAAATGGTACCTACTGATGAAAATGGTACCATCGAACTGATCTGACGATGAAGCTGGGACTCTGAAATATAACAATCTATCCTAGTCGTGTTTGAGCTTATTGGAATCGTCATAAGATTTACTTTGGCTATAAAGAGATAGGCAAATAAAAACTTTTTAACAAAAACATCAAACAGACTTAATTCCAAAACAAAACACCACAAGGCGAAAGGTAACATTATTTTCCGAAGTCAGTGTCGAATAACGGAAAACAATTGGTACCAAAGACACCGACTTCGGAAAAGAAAGTTATTTTTCGCTTTGTAGTGCTTTGTTTTGGAAGCTGGTTTGTATATTTTTTAAGATTTTTAATGTACTACTAAATGTAGAGTTAAAATCTAATTAAAACTAAATTGCGCTAAGACACTGTGCAAGTATTGCTTGATCATTATAATGTATCATATTAATTCGCTCAAGTAGTGTAACGATAACCCTAAACCCTATGTGCATGTTATACGGACAAGATTAGGTACCTAACGTGTACCTACCTATCCACCGAACACAGAGTTTGCATAATATATCGCAGTCAAATCTAATTTCAGGAAAGCATCGTCGGCTCAGCCGATGACGTTGCACATAGCGAGGAAGGCCGTGCCCCGCGCGCCGCATGCCTATTCATGAAGCGACGGCTGCGCTCGCTCTGCTCCCCTCTCCCCACCGCATTTGAATAAATACAATTAACTTGTTTGTTTTATCCAGCCCCTGCACCCCTGACCTTCCGGCGACCGCCACATTCCATACCAAAAACAAGCTCTGCGTTTTTTGAAGCGATCTCTTCGATGGAGGGTCTCGGTGAAATTGAAAACTATTTCGCTCAAGGATCGTATTCAAATTGCGGCTAATGGTGATATTCGGCAGCGGGCGAGTCAAAGGCTCCGGCCGCGTCCCGCACTGTTATTATCTCAACACATCGCGCTCTCACCTCACCCATTCCTTTTTTAACAGTCGCCTCCATCTTGTTCGTTCCCTCGCCGGCTGAGCGAGAGCTACGCTCGTTTATACTGAACTCAAATCGGGGGCGTACCTCTGACAATTTATCATTTAGCGTTGCCTACAGACATTATTTGAAACGCATTAAAATCGCGGTTGTGGAAAATTTGTCGGCATCGAAATTAGTACTCCTCTCGAAGTGCATAATTTATCGCTTAGGCCGCATCCGGCGCGGGCGAGATATTTCTAATTAGAAATTCATTGACGTTGATGATCCCGAGCATCTAACTTCATACTGGAACCTAAATGGATTCCCAGTCGCTTAATTATTAACTTACTTATTGACACTACAGTGCGATGTAGGGTAGCCACAGTCAAGTAGTCATCGCTTAACATAATTATGATATTTATTAACTTACTTATTGACGCTACAGTGCGATGTAGGTAGCCACAGTCAAGTAGTCATCGCTTAACATAATTATGATATTTATTAACTTACTTTTTGATGTTACAGTGCGATGTAGATGTAGGTAGCCACAGTCAAGTAGTCATCGCTTAACATAATTATGATATTTATTAACTTACTTATTGACGTTACAGTGCGATGTAGGTAGCCACAGTCAAGTAGTCATCGCTTAACATAATTAAGATATTTATTAACTTACTTTTTGACGTTACAGTGCGATGTAGATGTAGGTAGCCACAGTCAAGTAGTCATCGCTTAACATAATTATGATATTTATTAACTTACTTATTGACGTTACAGTGCGATGTAGGTAGCCACAGTCAAGTAGTCATCGCTTAACATAATTATGATATTCATTAACTTACTTATTGACGCTACAGTGCGATGTAGGTAGCCACAGTTAAGTAGTCATCGCTTAAAAAAAAAGATATTTATTAAATAACTTATTGAAGCTACAATGCTATGTAGGTAGCCACAGTCAAGTAGTCATCGCTTAACATAATTATGATATTCATAAACTAACTTATTGACACTACAGTGCGATGTAGGTAGCCACAGTCAAGTAGTCATCGCTTAACATAATTATGATATTTATTAACTTACTTATTGACGTTACAGTGCGATGTAGGTAGCCACAGTCAAGTAGTCATCGCTTAACATAATTATGATATTTATTAACTTAGTTATTGACGTTACAGTGCGATGTAGGTAGCCACAGTCAAGTAGTCATCGCTCAACATAATTATGATATATTTATTAACTTACTTATTGACGCTACAGTGCGATGTAGGTAGCCACAGTCAAGTAGTCATCGCTTAACATAATTTTGTTATTTATGATTGCTACTGGACGCTGTGAGTTATGAAGTATTAGAATTCAAATTAATTTCCATAATCCGTTTAATTTTAATCACCACTCAATGTTCAAAGCTCAATAATTTCCTAACGATCCATTTCTGTATAAAGCGACAAGAGAAATTATATCGCTGAGGTTTAGATGATATCAAGTTACACGTAAAGTTCAGATAAAAATTGCTTGGAAGATGGAAAGCCGGAAGCATTAGGTAATGGAATCCATGTGAAGTTGATATTTCTCCTTTTACTCATTGCTAACAAAATTCAAATTTTTTATTGATGTGAAATCACATGTTTGATTCGTGCAGCTAGAAGGCTCGCGCTCGCGAGTGGATCACGAGCTGCTGCCCACGGCCTGAAGAAGCTGTCACGCGCGGCGCGAACACGTGATGAATATGTATCGGCAGGCTGCAGCGGCGCCTTGTAATTTGAGACTCGCCGGTAATTATTTACGTGAGAATGGGCCCGGGCCTTCCCCCGCCGCCCCGCTACCCCGCGCAGCCCCTCTCACCGGAACGAATCGTTGATTGCGCGCGAGTTGAGATGCCGCCGCCAGATTGCTGCTCACGCTCCGGTGGCCAGCGCTGCGCCGCAGACGCGATGACTGCCCGCTCCGACAGAGCATTTGTTATGTGGCTATACCTGATATGCAACACTCAACCTACATGCTGTGACAAGCAAAGAACCAACTTCCTTGCAAAAATATACAACCGTTATAAATGACCTACTCTACTGGTTTTTTACCCGACTGCCGAAGGAGGGTAATGTGTTTATCAGTATATGTATGTATGTATCTATGTATGTTTGTTCCCATGTGACGTTCTAGAGACCAAACGCGTTGGCCGATTTTGATGATTCTTACGTCAATCGATTCGTCTTAACCCTGCAAGTGTCACTGGCTACATAAAAATTGGAAAAGAAAAAAATGGCGGATTTTGGGCGCCATTTTGTAGGGGACAAAATACCCATCGTGTGGGGTACCAAAATAAAGGGTTTTAAGAGGTGATTTCAAAAATATACAACACTTATATGTTTAAATGTAGCTAATTAAAAAAAATAACTAAAAACTTGTACATAAAAAAAGTTAATAAAAAAAACAAAAAACCCGATTGCTTAAAAAGTGAACTGAAAAGATGTAAACAAGAAGAAAATCATGCTGTGCAGTCGGAGGATACATCTGGTTTTGGTCAGCCAGCTCGCGAATATGTATCCTCCGACTGCACAGCATGATTTTCTTCTTGTTTAGGTACATCTTTTCAGTTCGCTTTTTGGACTACCTGAACTAAGAGAATATAAGAAGATATTAAATCAACTAGATCTATACAAAATATTCAAAAGGAATAAATCTTGTACACTAAAGCAAGTTCTCACACGATACTAAAAGAAAACTCGTTGGTGTCTCAAAAATGTCTCATTTAAAACAGATAAATCACATCACATTAGCACGGCAATTTAGCACGAGACGACAATATAAGCAGAACACCGATCTCCTGACGAGTATTTTTTCATTTTTTCGAGAAACCTCGTGTTGGAGTGATGACGGTTGTTTTGACTTGTCCTGACATTTGCGTGTTCGAGTTCCGTGCAGACTCCGACAGTATTGGCCCACTCGACCGACTAAAATATAACCTAAATTAATTTGCGGAACGACTACCTGTGTTGATCTCTTTAAAAAAGTTTCAGTAACAGAGTATCGCAGACGATGTATTACATTTCCTTATGCGAGTATAAAAAGCAATTTTAATTAAGATAAAAGTATAGTTGGCGAAGAAAGTTTAAATGATAAGGACAATATTAATACTCATAAACTTAACAAACAAGAAGATAAAGATTTTACAGACCAACTTGCAGCGCAAGAATGCATATTGAAATTAAAAACATAATATATGGTACCTATCTTGTATCATTAAATTATGCTGGTATTCATGTTAATGTAGCTCACGATACAAAGCTTTTAAAGCACGTTCAATGCCATCTGGCGATATAAATATAAACTAAAAAGATATGTGTCTGGTGGCTACCTAAATAACTAGACGTTGAGGCAGGCCAAGGTGCTATGAATCTCACACATGATATTGTTTTCATAATCGTTTAAAATTAATAAATTGACAAGGGCACTTGGGACCACTGTGTTTGTTTGAACAACAAAATGTAAAATTGACTGCTTTCAATAAGTGGGCTCGTCGGTTGGCGCGACCGGCGCCCCGCGGAGTCCCCTAAACACACACAGACCGCGGGGCGCCGCACCCTGCCAGCGCCCTGCACACTAATAACACCGTCTTTCCCTCTGTCATGCCTTATTTCATCCAACCATCTCTTGTTTTTTCCATATTGTCGTTTTTTCGAGCTGTGAGCCCACTTGGAACATTAACAATAAAACGAGTTCCTGATGATAGTAATCCTTCATCCTCATTGTCTTTTGGCAGTTTCGTGGAATAATATATGTTGTGCTCTCGCGACTTGATATCTGAACGTCATATTATAAATGGCGTCGTTTAAAATATTTTAATACCCTCTACATCACGGCGATATTAATTTAGTACGCTTGAGTTGAGCGGTCGCGGTGCCACCGGTGGAATGTTAAATGACGGATTACCGACCGCCGAGATTGAAAGATAACCAACCGCTCGAAATGTTGGAGATTCTATCATTGCCACATCTCGTAAGCTTTCTTTCACTCTACAATACCTTACGTTTAGATATATGGATACCTCTAAAAATCCAAACAGAAAACAAATATGAAAAAGTTCAATACGTTTATAACAGAGAGGTTACAATGGTTTACAATGCTTCCTTATTTTTTTATCTGTAGCAAACAGCACCTTGGCTTCGTAGTCAAGGCAACTGTGCGTTACTTAGCAACGGTAGTAATGAACCAAATCTGTCTTTTACCAAGTCTCTTTTATTGTAAAGTTATTCTACTCTTTGTAGCAAGTTCAGTGAAGCAAAGCTTTTATAATGGTACGAATCACTGTGGACCTGGTGCGAAAAAAGGCTGAGCATCATGACTGCTTGCTGGCGCCACTGGAAGAGATCGCATTGCATCAGGAGAACATTGAGAAAATTGAATACATTCAGGACTGGTGTCCAAAACTCAAGATACTGTTAATGCAAAATAACCTCATCGCCAAAATTGAAAATTTCAATAAGTTGAAACATCTCCGTTATTTGAACTTGGCTATCAACAATATAGAAGTAATTGAGAACTTAGAAAGATGTGAATCATTAGAAAAATTAGATTTAACTCTCAACTTCATCGGTGAAATCATAAGCGTGGAAAGCCTCACAGGTAACTACAACCTATCAAATTTGTATCTTACAGGGAACCCTTGCACTGATTATGAAAACTACCGTGATTTTGTAATTGGTACTTTACCCCAACTCAATCACCTTGACGGGACAGATGTCGACAGATCTGACCGAATCAAAGCATTACAAAATCTTCCTATGATAAGGTCAGACATACTGTTTGAACAAGAAAACTATAGACATCAGAGAAAGAATCAAAAATCCCGTCTCGAGAGGGAAATACAAGAGAAATGGGAAAATGAATACAAAGACATGGATCCGGATGAACGAAACAAGAAATTTTACGCAGAAAAATGTGAACATGCCCCTGAAGTGCGATATGAAATAGAAAAAATGCGTCAATTAAAACTAAAAAGTTATGAAACTGAGGAAAAGAAGGAAGGAAAACGAGTGTACAAGTTTTTTGCCCCAGACGGTAGACCATACAATATAAATCAAGCGAAAATAGACTTTGTTTTCAACGACCAAGATCCTGAAAACTTTGTTTTGGATTTAGCAGTGTACAAACACATGGATTCAAATCTTGTTGATGTTGATGTCCAGCCTAACTACGTGAGAGTTATGATAAAAGATAAGATATTCCAACTCCATCTACCGACCGAGGTCGACACGACCAACTCCACCGCCAAGCGCTCACAGATCACTGGACATTTGCTTGTAACGATGCCAAGGTGTAACGCTGTTATTAAAAAGCCTACTGTTCCTAAACAAGATAAGAAAAAAGAAGCCCAGCTTCTCTGTGAACATACAGCTAAAGATTGTTATGGATACGGTGGCCAAACAAAGAGAGAATATCTGGAAATTGGTCCAGCAGACAACGTCTTAGATTTTAGTAAAATAACTCAACAGAGGCCGACACCTGATTACATTGACCCCAGAATCAAATTAGTTGGGAAACAGCCTTCACCAGACTTTGTTGATAACCCAGAGGTACCTGACCTCATTTGAAATTTAATTCATTTATGGACAAAATCTTGTAGCAGCTGAAACACAGGTCAGAATAAAGAAGACATATTTTTGTTTGTCGAATCTTTATTTTTTAAGTTTTGTATTTTATTAGAGCACCAATTGAGGCAGTCTTATTATACATTAATATAATAACTATCTAGTTTATCTTATGTATTTAGTTGTACCGGAATATTATGTAACAAGTTGGAAAATAAAATAAGTATATTATTATATGTGACTTATTCTTATAAGTAGATTCATTAGATATCTTACATTAGGAATAGAATAAATAACTTAAAAATTGTAACATTATTGAGACTGCACAAATTAATTATTGACTACTGAAGATTTTCATCGAGAAAAATATTGCATTCAATATCTATATTTTCCAAAGAAAATATGAGTTTGATGCTACACTTACCCTCAGTTTCCCAGCTCTAAATTATCGGAGAATTAATGTGACAAATTGTCAAGCACGCGTTATCTGCTGTGATTGGTTGAATGAATTTTCAACAGCCAATCACAACAGATAACGCGTGCTTGACAATTTGTCACATTAATTCTCCGATAATTTAGAGCTGGGAAACCCAGGGTTAATAAAGCTCCTTACAAAGTTAAAGCTACACTTGAATGTTTAATATATTAACATAACTTATAAAGGATTAGTCATTCAATTATATTATTCAGTTGAGAATGACTTGACAAGCACAATACAGAAAATTTGCCATAATATAATACAGATCTAGACTTTTCGTAACGCAACACATATAAATACTTCATAATTAAACAATTTTTATATAGATGTCTATCTAGATTTGATGACTCTCTACAGCATCAGGCGGCAGGCCGTTGGTCGCAGTCGGTGGAGCGACCATGAAAGACAGGAACCCATCAACGTCTCTCATTTCCTTGGACGTAAACTTGGCAGAGATTTGATGGCGACCAGCCCACGGTGGCGTCAACTTATACTGGGCGGTCGCGAACTCTCCTGGCGCCACATTCTGGGAAAACGGAGAGTTACGTAGGTAAGTAAGCTTCGCATAAATCCAAACGCGGTGCCCTGCGGCACTCCCGCTACAGCTAAGCAAACGCGACGTAGTTCACGTATGCTAAGACAGATGGCGCTGCTAGTATCACTTCAACAGTAATATTTAAATCTGGACACGACGTTACACGAGAATCTTTAGTATGTTTGTGTTAAACTTATTTAAATTGAATGATTGTTGTTACATCGTCTGTACTCCATTTGAAATAACATTAGAAATTTCCTCAACCCTTTTTTACAGTCCGCTCAACCGATTTTGAGTTCTATTCCGTAAAGCTAAAGTATGACATAAAAAGCATAAACCTGTTATCTAAACTAACTGTTTACTACAGCTGCCATTTGTCATATCACCAACGCAAGAAGTCAAAATCGGTTGAACGGACTGTGAAAAAATATTATTTAAATTTTCAACATACTTGCTCATAAAGTGGCTCTAATTTCACCGCAATTAGGCACATAATGACACCTGTTATCAAACTGTGACTTTTTAATTACTATTATTCACAAGTGAGATAAACAGCTTATTTTAAATTTATTGGTTGAGTTGCTTTGTTCTTAAAAAAGTTTCGATACAAAAAAGATCGTGCTCAATAATACAAATGCAACACATTTCATGCAACTTCGTATTTAAATAGATAATTTCAACTTGTTCGTGTTAATAAATAAAACTTTCACTTAAATATAACTTTTTTTTTGTCTGTAATAAAGAAAACTTGAAATTCCCCATTTTCTACGTAGCTAAAACGCTATTCGCGAAAAGTAAGATAACTCATTATTTTAGTCTATGGCCGATCGCCATTGTTAGATGCGCGCGCATAGGAAAACTGATTAATTTTGCCCGCCATTGCGAAAAAAAAATCACAACTCGTTTTCACTGTTGGAAATGATTTTTTTGCATTATTATCTTCACAAGTGTGTTGAAAAACGTCGTATGATACACGTGTGTATTGATGATTACCGTCCTCGGCTCTCTTAAGACCCTCACCTAACGGCTCGGGTCTCAATGGCGCCTCAGCGGTAATCAGCAACATTACACACTTGTACCATAATGTACTATTCTAATTTTATTTCAAACGGAGTATAGTTTAATCGTTATTACTCTTTCCCAGTTTAGGGCTAATGTATTAACTACAGTAGAAGACAGTGCTCTGTTCTTGTATGCTATAGGTACATAATAAATATTGGCTTACCTCATCCAACTGAATCTTGAGCTGCTTATCAAGTCCTGGTCCTTGAATGTAGAACTTGCACTTGGTGAGTGGGATGGGCAGTGGGTTCTCCACCTTCACGGAGACGGTGAACTCCTGGCGGGAGACTGGTTTTCCATCAATACTGATTTTAATATCTGGGTTGCGGACTCTGAAGTCATCTTGGGCGAAGAAGTCGAAATTCCTGTCGACGATTGACGCCAAGCAGGCGATGTTGAAGGACGCCTGGAAAATTGTAAGAACAATATTAATGATGAATTAAGAATAAAAACCGGCCAAGTGCGAGTCAGACTCGCGCACGAAGGGTTCCGTACCATTATAGCTGAAAACGGCATAAAAATCACGTTTTTTGTATGGGAGCCCCCCTTAAATATTTAGTTTATTCTGTTTTTAGTATTTGTTGTTATAGCGGCAACAGAAATACATCATCTGTGAAAATGTCAAATCTCTAGCTATCGCGGTTCTTGAGATACAGCCTGGTGACAGACAGACAGACAGACGGACCGCGGAGTCTTAGTAATAGGGTCCCGTTTTTACCCTTTGGGTACGGAACCCTAAAAATGATTTCGTATTTAAACAAAAGATTACAAAGGAGTATGTAGTTGGAAACCCAAAGCAGATGCAAGAGTCAACTACATATAATTATGTATATCTATGAACAATAAAGTACTATTAGATGATTCGATGGTGTAGCGGCAAAGTTCATTATAAGGATTTTTTTGTATTATTCGGTTAAGGACAGATTCTCTGTTGGGCAGATTCTTGTTACGGCAGATTATTTTTTGGCAGATTCGTTATACGGCTGAAGTAACATGACCAACATAAACCATACAATTTATGTAATGGTCTATTTAAATTCAATTTCAAACTAAAAATACCAAGAGTCCTCCGTGCCTTGGAAAGCACGTTAAGCCGTTGGTCCCGGCTGTCATTTGAAGATCTTTGACAGTTGTTACGGGTGGTCAGAAGCTTGAGATCTAACACCAGTCTTGCCAAGGGGTATCATACTGGTTTGTGGCGGTCTGATAGGCAGTCCCTCCATGTAAAACACTGGTACTCAGCTGAATCCGGTAAGACTGGAAGCCGACCCCAACATAATTGGGAAAAGGCTAGGCAGGCAGACTTAGCAAAGGTAACAAAATTACATCAAAAAACTTATTCTTAAAACTAAAAACCTTATTAACGCAAAGGTAATAATGAGATTATATAGACATATGTACTCTATAAAGACCACTTGATATCGCTCCTGATCTGACTAGATCATGCATCAGATCAGGTCGTGCGGTTTTTTATCCGCAACAGATAGTTTTATTTTTATTTGAAATGGTTTGCTCTCTCAGTTTGTCAATCAATGCACACTTTTGAATATAATCCTTCCATAATACTTCTGTAGATGACTGTAAAATATCTGTCCTATCAAGAATCTGCCAAAAAAAGAATCTGCCGTAACAAGAATCTGCCCAAACCAGAATCTGTACTAAACCGAATAATCCTGGCCATACACTACAAGCTAATACTCCTTTTGCTTTATTTTCTTAAAATTATTAATATTACCTGATCAACCAGCTTCTTGTAATAGTCATCGAAGGTGACCAACATCTTGACGAGCTCTTTGCCTTCTGGCTCGAGCTTGAAATCGAACTCGGTCCTCTTCACTCCTTCGCCTGTCACTCCCGTGTATGTCACAGTGTCTACACGGAGGATACCCTTCACTTGGTGGGCGTTGGAATTTGAGCGATTCTTGATGTGTAGGACCTGGAAATTTGGACATTTTTGTTAGTCAAATTATATGCTTGTAATGGCCATAACAGAGACTTGTTATAATCCGATCTTATTTAAACCATTATAATCGTATATCTTTGTTGCAATTATAACAACACCGTATGCTTGGTTTACAGTCCAGGTATTGAGCTGAATGGTGCCAATCCATGCGTCATGTTCGTGAACGGGCGCCATCAGTTGGGATTAGTCATAACTTAACTGATTAGGCCTGCGATTTTTTAAAGAGAAAAGGTTTGACCCCGTGAAAGAGTATGAGAAATAATTAGGTATTGCCAAAAATTATTGCACTCTTTCGAAAGGAGTTTCTTCACCAATGTAAGCGTTCAATAATTTTTGGCAATACCTAATTATTTAAAGAGTTTTGTCATGCTCTTTCAAGAGTTCAGTTACCTTTTGCCTTGCCGAGTCCGAAGAACATCACCAATAAGATCCGTGTACCTTTGCCCTTCTAGGGCGTTCCGTCACTCCCATCCCGACATTGCCACTCACAGCACTCATATCTTTTGTAAGTCGCCATTCATTCATCCTCTCAACAAGACAAAATTGAAAACACTATTCAAAATCAAAACATACCACATTGAAGTTCTGTCCAATTTTGATGTCGTCGAGTAGCTCAAAGTCGAAGGTGACGTCATTGAAGGCATCGTTCAGATAGTAGCGCGCGAAGATGCTCTCCGACTTGCGTAGTGCCTTCTCCATCGTCATGCGCTCTTCACGGCTTCGCTCCGGGTACTTATAGGTGTTTGTGATGTCCTGGAATTAGAGGAAAGGGATAATTAGAATAGTGAAAACATAAAATTACACCTGTATTCCCCGAAAAGTGAGGCAGAGAAGTAGGCCGTTTGTTCACGACGCGACACAACACCGCAAAATGTGGTCACTATTCAGAGCTCCATATATTTGAATTGCCGTTTGTTCATTGCACGACACCGCACCACACGCGACACGATTTTCAAACGGCTTTTCGGCTATGTCGTCGGTGCCGCTATGTCGTCGCGGTTTTTTTGCGGTAACGATTTAGCGGCTGCAGAAAACCGGTATGCGCTTGTTAACGACACGATACCGCACCGAATGGCTCACCCGCGGTTCGTCACTCACGCGCTTATAAAAAAATACATGTGCACTGCAGTGTCGTTGTAGAATCGTGTCTAGTGTACAAACGAACGGACGACAGACATACCAGTGCGTCGTGTGTTAAAAATGACCGCAAATCGTGTTGTGCAGTGCCTCGTAAACAAACGATCGTACCTGTAGGACATCCACATTTCCCCAGTTAAGGTTGTAAAAAGTACCGATATCAGCCTTATTTGAATACATGGCTTTTGATTTTAAGACCTTGGCTTATTTGAATACATGGCTTTTGATCTAAAGACCTTGGCTTATTTGAATACATGGCTTTTGATTTTAAGACCTTGGCTTATTTGAATACATGGCTTTTGATTTTAAGACCTTGGCTTATTTGAATACATGGTTTTTGATTTTAAGACCTTGGCTTATTTGAATACATGGCTTTTGATTTTAAGACCTTGGCTCATTTGAAATAAATGTATAGCAAGACTGTAAGAAGTTTGGCATTCCAGTGCAGAGAGTAATTAAAGTATTATATCCGTACTAGCTTCTGCCAGCGACTTCGCCCGCGTGAATGTCGAAAATTTTCCCAAGGGAAACTATCCGGGACAAAAAGTATCATATGTGTTATTCCAGACACTAATCTATATCTGTGCCAAATTTCATCCAGATCCGTCCAGCCGTTTGAGCGTGCAGAAGTAACAAACATACAAACACAGTCACAGACTTTCGCCTTTGTAATATGATGTGATAGTGTGATAATTGCCAAAATATTATTAGAAATAATCTACATACCTCGCGTTCCATTTTGCCAATAGTTTTTGTTGAAATATTCTGTCCGATAGACACTGTGTCCCGGGCCATCAGTTTCAGCGGTTGAATCTCACCCGAATATTTCCATAACACCTAAGAATGCACAAATTCAAATTCAGTAAGAATGCACAAATTCAGATTTAGTCACATCTCTTGAGCTATCATCATCAACGTACCATAATGATCCATCTATTAGGGAGCAATTAATTACAATAACTTGAAAATTAATATAATTGAATTGAAGACGCTTAAACCATTCCGGGCTATATATTTACGAAGTTCGTAATTACCTTATCAGCATTAACTTCGGCGAAAACGTAGGCGGCATCGTAAGGTCTCTGTAGTTCTCCGTCCCTCACTGCTCTCAGAGAAGCTGGTCCACATCGGTACACGTCCTCAGAGGTCTCCTGTGGCGTTGAGTCTAAGGCCTGCCAGCCACCATACTCTGGTCCCAAATCTGGACGATCAAACCATACCTGTGAAACAACATATACCCAAGTTATTTTTGACCGAAGTGCATTTTTGTTTAAAGATATTTTTATTTCTAATATTAAATAGTAGCATCTGCTACATCGAGAAAGCTACTCAGAAAGATATTCCACAATAAAAGCCTACGACCTATGTACGAACACCATATGAGTGGTAATAAAAATTGAAAGTTAAGAGCTTTAAACATTGAAAGGTTATCTGGGTTAAGTTATTTATACCTTCAACGAAATGAGTCATCTATCGATCTGATTTTGCGTAGGCGGCAAACGCATACGCTTAGAGACTATTTAAAGCGTCGACAATGCGCTTACTAGCAATAACTGTGCGTCATAAAAATTGCAATCATGCAAAACGTACGAAAGTACACTAAACAATGCATTCAAGCTGGCAAAACTACACCAAAGCTACCAGCAACAAACCCCTGCATATATTGTTTCCTCACCTCATTCCAAACGTGATAGTTCCACACAGAGTCCCTGGTGAACTCCTCAATAGTGTTGCCTTTTTCATCTTTGATGATATCGATGGTGAGACTTCCTTGACTGTCGTGAGCTGCATCGTATCCAGACACAGGCCGGCAGGGAATGCCCAGAGCTCGGCAAACTGTAAAACAGAATCGTATAAGCATTATTTTTCAAATATAGTGTAGTGTTGATGAGTATTTTTTTGGCCTAAGCATCTATGGTTATAGTAACCACACTTACTCGTAGTCAGCACCCCAGCGTACACCCAACACTGTCCATATTTCACGGGCTTCTTCTTCTCATAATACTTCTGAAGGATGGCCAAGGAACCGACCCATTTGAGTGGATGAGTGCCTCCGCTGTAGTCCGACGCTTCGGCAGCCCAGTTACCGATGATAACACCGTTGTCGTCTTGTGCATTCACTGCTGCTGACAACGCCCTGCATGTCCGGATTGGATCACTTCTGGCGCCGCCTTTAACCTAAAAAAATAAAGGCTTGGTAAATAATTCTAGTAAAACAACTGGTCATGATTACTTGCAAACATAGTGAAATAACGGATCTCTCCGCTTTTCTTATCTAGAAAGTTAAGGCGAAACAAGTTTCCAAGTGGAAATTGTAAAAGCACATACCTTTCCAATTTCTCTGACTAGATAAAGTGCACAGTCCAATATATCTTTCTCGTATTGTGCATAGTTCCAGGGTGTTGGTTTGATACGGTTGTATACTCCTCTGAACATTAATCCTCCATCTTCTAGGACGTATTCGTCACGATGGCTGTGACCTGAAAAAGCCCAGATATTCGGTTTTATTTTGGTTTGTTTTTAGTTATAAATTAGTTTGTAACAGTAGAAATATTACTGTTTTGACGTATGTATTAGAGAAGCAGTTGATATAAAGTTTCCAGTCAAGCTCCAGGCTAGAAAGTGTACGTACCTGGCATATAAACGGTATCAGTCAAGCACCAAGGGTTGAAGAGCACGTAAATCGGCAAGGGATGTCTGTAGCTGAGAGAGCTGCCTCCACTAAGTCTTGTGTCCACATCGAGTCTCCAGGAGGCCACAATGCAGTCAGCGGCTGGAGTCACAGCTACCATGAGGTGGGAATCCACCTGACCCTCGTACGTTGCACTCCATGCTCCGAAGGTCTCGGAACCTTTCTCGAGTAAAGGTACAGCGGCGGATGTCTCGTCTGACGGCCCTCGCGTTTCAACATCTAAACAACAGAAATTATAGTCATGTCATGGCATTATTTTTATCACTTACGTCGTCCAATAAGCAGGTTTACGTAACTACCCATTTGTATCGCTGTTCCAACACGTAATTAATTGACAAGATACATATGAGACACCAGATAGGTATTATAAAATTTGACCTTGAACGTTAACATGTTTCAGCGTCTGCTATCATAACCCAACAAATTGGATGTCTATCCTCTTGCGATTTTTTTACGTTGTCATAGTAATCTACAGACAAATAGGGCTTATCTACAAAAACCCTGTTAAGCTTTTGACAAAAAATGCTGCTAACTTTTAGCTCGACCTTGGTCAACTCGTTGAGAAATATTTATTCGTAGAATTAAGTTTAGCTAGTGTAGACCTTTAGGTCAAGCATTCCAGCAAACCTGTCTTGGTTAGTAGGTCTACCCACGACAATAGCAATAAAATAAATATACAGACCTGCAACGTAGAAAATGAAGGATACGGCATCTCTACTAGCATCGTACGGCCTGTTCAGTAATATGTCTAATTTGAAGGCCTGTCCTCTCCGCACGACCAGGCATTTGTCGACGTTCCTTGTCATCAGGTTAAACTTGTTCGTGTGGTGGTTCTCGCCATTTGTGTCGACACAGAAATCAATTCCCTGCACCGCAAGCACGCCCTGTCGTGTTGCATCGACGACATCTGAATAGACAAACAGACACTATGTTACAATGCATTCATAAACATATTGAATAATATCTTACGAGTAAAGTAGGTACAGGATGTGTTGCAGAATAATTGGGATTGACTCATTTAGGACCTTGAAACAATTAGGATATTTTTTTGGCCAACATCAAATCAAGGTAATTTCATCTATGAGCGTATCAGAAGATCAAGTGTCCAAAAAAAAATCGAAATAAACCTTTATCCACTATTGTGTACACTGTATTCCACCGAAACTGATTTATTATGCTTTCAGTGTTCATATTAATAGTAAACTAGCTTCTGTCCACTTCTTCACCCGCGTAAAAAGTGTTTTATCATCCGAAGGGAATACAAACTATCCTATGTCCTTCCCAAGGTCTCAAATTATCTCCATTCCAAATTTCATCTAAATCGGTTCAGTAGGTCCATAGATTACACCCTACAACCTCACAAACTCACAAACTTTTTCTCTTTATAATATTATAGTGTATATAGTATAGATAGGTTTAATATGCATATAAGTGTATATATTAATTATCTATACAATACTTAATTAACTAAGACTAACAAATTAGATGTCAAAGTCACAACGACACGTCAAAATATAAACGTATAGATATAAACTAATTTATCATTATGAATGAAATCTACCGAACCAATTTATCATGATCAAAAATTTTCGCGCGCAAGAATTGGCTGCTGGCCAAGTTGTCAAACTTACAATAATACATTATACACATATTTCGTAAATAACATTAAGTAAGTTTATTTAGCTATTAGATTCGAGATTCTCAGTTTTATTTATACAAGTTACAGATTTTATCTAAGTAACTCTTGTATACTTTTAAAGAATTTGGTCACACCTAGATATTTCAATAATACGACCAGTCTTGCTTCTACTATATTCATAGGGAGCTATAAGTTTATTACTAGTCCATATTTTAATTCCTTTTTCATCTAACTTATCATTTAATTACCTGGCTGAAATGGCACATTCACAATAACGTGTCTTTCGTGCCCCCCAAAATACCGCCGCCACAAACTTCTAAGATAATCCATTTTTATGATCACATTAAGCTCTCAACTAATTTAAACATTAGAGAAACACTGGTAGCCACACATAAACATCCTTCAGTTTCGTTCACAATCGACCACAGTTCGTAAGCTGCTAATTATTATGAACATACGTGTAGTTCTTTTTGCATGCGGTCATGGACTGCGGGCGGACTGCAGCGTGAAACTCAGCAACTACTCCAAGACGGACGGTGATGTCATAAGTCAAACAAGCAACAAATGAAAAGCTTCATCCAAATAATGAGAATAACATTCTGTTCATTGACAAAACCAAGGCTAGTCTTACTCATATCATTAGTATCCGACAAAATCATGCCTTAGACAGAGAGGTGATATCATAAAAGTGACAACTTTACTGATCTATGAATTCATTGCTAAACAATTTTCTATTAGACATTCACGTTAATGAATTGAGATCAGGTTATATATCAATGATTAATCAAGGATGTAAGGCGTAAATTTCACCTTCGATATTAATTTTACAATGGCCATGAAATTAGAATTTAATATACGTTTGTCAAAGGGACTGTGAAGTCATCTGGTAATTCAATATTACAATTATTTGTACCTACTTTTTACCCGACTGTTTGTTCCTATGTGGCGTTCTAGAGACCAAAGGCGTTGGCCGATTTTGAAGATTCTTACGTCAATCGATTCGTCTTAACCCTGCCAGTGTCACTGGCTACATTAAAATTGGAAAATAGAAAAATGGCGGCTATTGGACGGCATATTGTGGGGGACAATTTTTTTTTTCTTCCAGACCCATCGTGTGGGGTATCTAAATAAAGGGTTTTAAGTGGTGATTATCAAAAATATATAACGCTTATATTATATGTTTAAATGTACCAAAATCTAAAAAAAAAATAACAAAAAGTTATAAATAAAAAAAGTTAATTAGTAAAAAAAAAATTACCCGACTGCTTAAAAAGCCAACTAAAATGACGTAAACAATTACATCTGGTTTTGGTAAGCCAGCTCGCGAATACATATCCTCCGATTGCACAGCATGATTTTGTTCTTGTTTACGTCTTTTTAGTTCGCTTTTTGAGCAGTCGGGTTTTTTAAATTATTGAAAAATCAAGTTTCGTCATAAATCTTAAGATGTCTTCGGAATACCTACGAGGATTTAATCATATTTTTTATTTTTCTAAACATTGCCATAACGTTTCGCATATGAATCTTTCCAAATCTACCTTTTGCAGCACCTCTTATAAATTGTAACTGTCCACCTTCCAGAATAAATAGTAGTTATCTATCAATTAACACTAACAATTGACTCTTTAATGTGGGTCAATTGAAGTCATACGTTCTCATATCTTCATTTGATAACCATTGAGTAATTCATTATGATTGAATATTAATGAAAATAATTGGACTGCTTATGAAGGTCAGTTTCGAAATATTCACGCAAATAGCTCCAAATTTACCCAACCTATCTAAATAGGAGTTTAGACAACTCAATATACCATTGACCTCACAAAGTTTTAGAGCTGGGTCGCTAAGGAACAGCTCAAGCATACTAAACACTAAACAAGGCCGGTCGTCTCCTTTCATCGCCCGTCTTGTAAATAACTTATTTGGTATTAATTACTACGTGGGATGGTGGACCTGCTATACTGGGATATCGCCGGCCTTCGGAATAATCAGCGAATAATACATGGTCCCACTCACACCACACACGGTAATCGCGTAGGCAAACGATAGGAAGCGATAGATGCGTTTAGTTAACTATTAATTCAGACCATACTTAGATGAGTGCTTGATTTTAATCAATGAATGAGATCTTATCTTGCATATTATTCAAATTGCATGCGCACGTGTGATGTTTAGATCAGTACTTTGCATTTATCAGATTCACTCTCATCTCATTCACTCTCTTCTGGCGCTGCTGCTGCGGCTGCAGAGAACCTCAAGCGGCGGAAATATAATAACCTCATCGGTAGTTATATTTTCGAGCCGTTTGGGGTTGATACTCTTGGTCCGTGGGGTCCGAGTGCTGACGCTTTGTTTAAAGATCTTTGCAAACGCTTAGTTGACACTTCGCGTGACCCAAGGGCTGGCTTTTACCTTGGTCAGAGAATAAGCATTGCAATACACTACGTGGCAATGCTGCCAGCCTTTTGGGTACATAACCAGTGGGCAAAAATTAAGTTATTTTTCACTTTGTAGTTTTGTATTTGGAAGTCGGTAGTATATTTTTGCAAAAAGTTTTTTATTTTTCACTTTTTAGTTGTACGTACTTAATAGGCAAGTTAGTTTAGTAAGGGAACTATTTCGCCAGAATAGATTTCATGAAACTTGAACATAACCGGTGAAATGAGAGATCTGCTTACCCCTTAAGAGTGAACTGGCGTGATGTTATGTTATGATATGTTATAAACAACAAACAGTCATGCGACTGCAGCAATCCCGAGAGATTTGCCGTTATTTATTGAAGAGTTCTGTTGTATATCTCCGAAGTTCTTCATCAGATCTTCACCAAATTAAAATGGGACCAATTTCGAAACATACTTTTTCAAACAAAAAAGAATTTTCAAAATCGGTCCACAATTGACGGAGTAATCGGTGAAGATAAACAAAAAAAAAAAAAAACATACATTAAGTCGAACATAGAACCTCCTCCTTTTTGGGAAGTCGGTTAAAAAGAAGACAGACAGTTCTTCATATATATCTAGATTGTCAATTGTTTATGAGGGCATTCGCTTTTCCAGCGAACGTAAATAATAATTAGTATATATCAATGACTAGTGATTGCTCAAGATAGGGAAATTTATAAAGCATAAAAGCAATCATTCACAGAGTTATTTATCGGTATCGAGGAAATTCGCGCATTTCAGCTGTTCAAATCAAGGTTGAATATTTTAGTCTTGTTCCATGTCAGAAGTCATATCCACTGTTTTTTTGTGGAGGTTTGTTTACAATACCTTCACATGATCTAATCAAGATTTTGTCAGGACTTTAAAAGAGACTGTGACCTCTGAGTTTGTTTCGGCCTTTCTTCTCAGAGTAGTCAGATAGGAAACGCCGACCTCATCTAGTTTTAAAAATATGTTCGACATGTAAAAGTGTTTGTACAAACCAACTTACAGAAATAAAATCATTTATCATTTATCAATAATTTGCGATTTACAGCTTAGTATTTTAATGAACTCTTTTTGTTTTCTTCTTTTGGGATTTCTGCCATGGATCATCAACTTTTCGCATTGTATTAGAGGTCGGCACAGCACATTTTCTTCATTATTATGTTATACCTTTATTCCAGTTTACCAGTTTCATCCATTCCTTATTAAGAGTGATAGTGATAGTTTATAAAATTGATCAATGCCTTTAAGTCCAAGTTTAAGTATCTGGGCCAAATACTTGTCGACGACCTTAAGGATGATGATGACGTGGAGAGGGAGCGCAAGGCGTTGGCGGTCCGCGGGAACATGTTGGCACACAGATTTTTTCATTGTACCGATCAGGTCAAAATAACCTTGTTTAAAGCGTATTGTCAAGGCCTGTACACGGGAAGTCTGTGGTTCAACTGTTCGCGGGGGACGCTAAGTGCCTTGCGCGTCCAATATAACAATGTTTTCAGGATAATGTTGAAACTCCCTCGTTTCTGTAGTGCCTCGGGGATGTTTGCCCAAGCGGGTACAGATGGTTTCCATGCTATCATCAGAAAAAAGGTGGCATCGCTTGTGAGGAGGACTCGGGGGAGTGGCAATAGCATACTGAAAGTCGTGGCTGAGGACCCGACAGCTCCTGTGCTGAGGCATCTCTTTCGGAATCATTGCCCGCATGAGATGCCTCGTATGTACATGACTCACTAAGTTCCTGCTGTTATTAAATTTGTTACTAATGCTAGTGTGTAAGTTGTAGTATCTAAGGTAACTAACAAAAATGATTCCTATGTTGTCCCAAATAAAAACAATATTATTATTATTAACCTTATCGTTACTTTTAACCAAATCATCGAAATTTTATCAATAGCGATTATATTTTACAAAACTTAAAAAAACTATGATCGCTAGATCTTTCCGAAAATTAATTTTTGATTTTTCCAATCTGACCTACTTTTATTTGACTACTGCATCAACACCTGCCCACAATAACGCCGTTACGATCTAGAATTATGATCGCGCGCTCGAAACACGAACTTTTTAATTATTTCAGTCTATTTCAGGAACGGATCTCGGTTTCAGTGACTCACTTACAACCAAAGAATTACGTAAGAACGGAAGACGATGGACTACGAAATTTGGGTATTTTTATTGACTTGGTTTGTTAAGAAAACGCCGCGATGTCCGGATACTTTGACAAGTATTTGTTGACTTTGGCAAATGTGGAAAATATCACATGTTACAAACCTTTTCGAAGGTCCTAAGTTCCCGTTGAGTCATGTCTTCTTTGACGTCAGCAAGTTTAGTCAAGTACTTATCTATAGTTACACAATCGTTACCTTGCAGTCAGGTTATTCATTTGTCACGATTTAAGGTACATTTCTGTCCACAATTCAGTGGGTCTGTAGGACAGGGGGATCAGAAAATCAAGGTAAAAAAAGTTAATTAAAAAAATCAAAAAACCCGACTGCTTAAAAAGCGAGCTAAAAAGACGTAAACAAGAAGAAAATCATGCTGTGCAGTCGGAGGATACATCTGGTTTTGGTCAGCCAGCTCGCGAACATGTCATGCTCATGAACATTCCATGAAGGGCTACTTCATGGAAACAAAAAAATAAATAAAAAATTAAAGTTATGGTATATATGCGTGGAGAGTTCCATATTTCAACACTAATTTTAACGCATCTTTGGGCGGAAATAAATACCATAAGAAGAAGGAAAATTGCAAAACGGCCTCCATACAGGGATAGATTAGTAATTCAGCAATGCAAATAATTTTATTTTGAAAATATACATTTAGTAGTTTTTTCATGATATCTAGACTCCCAAAGATCTGTTCATAAAATTTCGCGCGCTCGTTTTCGTCCTAAATCATCATCCATTTCGCAACAAATTTGCAAAAGTGCTAATTTGTACGAGAACTACCTTCTTATTGCTCATCACAGCATCAATCTCTTTCGCACGTGTTGTCGGATGAGACAGCATGCATTTTAACCCCGCGCACAAAATAGTTCGTGCCGTTGACTAGGGCAACCTTAATATAGAATAACAATTATGTGCTGCAATTCAAACATTAAACACGCAGTCGTATCTTCATATATTAGGTATGCATGCGTGACCAATTCGAAACCGGTTTCATACATACGTAGGTAACTTAGGTACATAGGCTAATAACATTTGTCTTTTATTTAATTTATTTACTTAATAATTAATGTACACACAGTATCATACATATAGACAACACATCAAGACAATAGAGCCAGTAGACACGCGATAAGGAAAAATGAAAAAGAAATGTAGACAATAGTGTGTGAGAACAGGAAAATAAGAAAATAAAAAAACTTTTTTGCAAAAAAATACTACCGACTTCCAAATACAAAACTACAAAGTGAAAATAACTTTATTTTTTGAAGTCGGTGTCTTTCGTAGGTACCAATTTTGCTTTATGGACACCGCCTTCAAAAAATAAAGTTATTTTTCACTTTGTAGTTTTGTATTTGGAAGTCGGTAGTATTTTTTTGCAAAAAAGTTTTTTTATTTTTCACTTTTTTGTTGTACCTACCTAATAGGCAAGTTAGTAAGGTACCTATAACGCCAAAATTGATTTCATGAAACTTGAACTTAACCGGTGAAATGAGAGATCTGCGTACCCCTTAAGAGCGTACTGGCGTGATGTTATGTTATGAAATGGTATAAAAAATAAACAGATATGCAATTGCAGCAATCCCGAGAGATTTGCCGTTGTTTATTGAAGAGTTCTGTTGTATATATCCAAAGCTCTTCATCAGATCTCCACCAAAAAAAATGGGACCAATTTCGGAACTTACATTTTCAAACAAAAAAAGAATTTTCAAAATCGGTCCACAATTGACGGAGATATCGGTGAACATATCGCACCTACGCTGCAAAAACGTCACTTATGCAAATGATGTAATTTTTCAGGAGAAGCGTTTGAAAATTCGACATCCTCTTATAATGTATAGTTCTTCTTTATTAAAGAAATGAACTGGTAATATTTAAACTACAACTTTGAACTTCATATTAAAGTAAAAGCAAACATCTCACAATTTTGTAATAAAAAAATATAAACGTTTAAAATTTACAACCCTCCCAGTAGTGACGTTGTGGCACTAGAAAACAATTAACCGGGCAATTGTGTCATAACAATGAAAATACGAAAACATACTTTTTTAAAGTTTTATTCAGGAAATTAAAAATAATTATAACAATTTCTACTACTTAATAATAAGTAGGTACCTACTCAGACTTTTGATCACAGTTATCTTCTTAATATTAATGCGACAAATCAGTCTTTGGTATTTAAATAATTGTGTTATTTAAAAACCAAAGACTTTAAGAGTTGGGGAAACAATGTCACTGCGTACATAAGTGTCATTGTTATTTCAATAAACAAATATCACAACTAACTTATGTGTCGTTATTGCTCCAAGAGACTGCTACTCGTGCGGGGGGCCGCGCGCAACTGGCCAATGAAACGTTGTTTCTCCTAGTGGCGGCTTGATTCGCGCCAAAACAATAACGACACAACTGCCCTCACGCGGAAAGTATACGCACTACACAAATGACAATTACTCACCAGGTAAAGGGGTACATCAGCTACTTTTTCTCATACTCAGATCAATTTTGACAAAAATTGCATAAGTGACGTTTTTGCACCGTAGGTGCGATATACAAAAAAAAAAAAACATGAAGTCGAACATAGAACCTCCTCCTTTTTGGGAAGTCGGTTAAAAAGTAAACGACATAAACTAAGATATAAAAAAAAATATGCGCACCTACACAAATAAGTAGTGTAATGGTGGATATATACAAATATAAATACATAATTGTAAAATATATCGATACTTAATATATACAAATAAAGTTCAGACTTTGGTGGATAGATAATGCTCTCTGTCATTAGTATTAGTAATCAAGAAGCTAATTATCGTCGTCTTAGGCTATGAAGTTTTATGTGACGATGTTTACAACTGTCAATGATGATCGAACCGTAAAGTTCACGAATGTATAAGGTGTATGGGTCTTGGACGTAAAGTTGTAGGACGGATCTGCGCTCGCTAGTTCACCTTGGAATTGCATGTTGCATGACATAAGCGTACAACCTCTATTACTTATTCGTCAACTCGTTTAAGAAACATTCCTTGCGATCTCTAAAGAGTTTTGTATGTTATTACCTAGCCTTTAGCGATTTTTAGGGTTCCGTAGCCAAATGAAAAAATACGGAACCCTTATGGATTCGTTATGTCTGTCTGTCTGTCCGTCCGTATGTCACAGCCACTTTTTTTCCAAAACTATAAGAACTATGCTGTTGAAACTTGGTAAGTAGTTGTATTCTGTGAACCGCAATAAGATTTTCACACAAAAATAGAAAAAAACAATAAATTTTGGGGGTTCCTCTTACTTAGAACTGTAACTCAAATTTTTTTTTCGTCAATCCCATACGTGGGGGTATCTATGGATAGGTCATCAAAAATGATATTGAGGTTTCTAATATCATTTTTAAGGGAGACACTTCCAAAGTGGTAAAATGTGTCCGGGGAGGGACACATTTTACCTGTAACTTCTAAAATAAGAGGACGAAAAAACTAAAAAATAATACATGATGTACATTACCATGTAAACTTCCACCGAAAATTGGTTTGAACGAGATCTAGAAAGTAGTTTTATTTTAATACGTCATAAATCGCAATTTACCAAGTACGGAACCCTTCGTGCGCGAGTCCGACTCGCACTTGGCCGGTTTTTTGTTATTTCGGTTCCAAGTATCAATTAATCTGCTTAGGCTTTGCCCAACTATGTCGGGGTCGCTAGAAGTCTAACCGGATTTAGGTCTAAGCTGAGTTTTATATGGACCGACTGCCTATCTGATCCCCACAACACAACAACCCAGTAACTGGGTTATATCCCCCTGGGTTATGTACCCCCTGGCAAGACTGGTGTCAAAATTCCTGGTATCTGACTATCCGTAAAGATTTTCAAAGATGTACAAACGACCGTCGGCTGAACATGCTTTCCGAGGCCGAGGAGGTCACCTCTGCAAGCGTTGCTTATTAACCTGGAAGGTCTACCCCTTCGACTGTTATTAGTTAACCACAAGCTGTACTGTTATTATATATGTACCAAGTATGCTTCTACAATATAAATAACCTGAAAGGACAATGGCAGAAGCCCATATAGCGATGGGCGACTGTTGCAAAAAAAACAATCAACTGAATCGAAAATTGATCAATTTCGCATTCGATTGTCGATTTAGTTGTTCCTCACAATTATTATACGAATAACAATCGACAAACTACTAACGTGGGTTGAACTGCGTAAGGCCGCGCGGGGCGGTGCATGCGGGACGGTGTTGCCTCAATTGCGTTTATAAGTATTAGTACTTCAATTCGTTTACTTTAGTTGGTCTTGTGGAATAACAATTTTAGTAAATAAAACTTTTTTACGTAATTCTTATTTTAGTCTACCCATCTATTCGTAATTTCGTAATAGATGTTCCCTCAACTGATGGAGAATTTGAGATTATTAGATAGATTGTATAATCTATTAGCTACAATCGCATAATAGCTGCTGTCGTACGTAAGTAGTAGCGCACAGACTTTTGACTATTGATTTGTAGCGCAGCGCACGCCCGCCGCACCATCTTTTGTAATTACATAATATTAGTACGCACTACGCACGTGTTTAGTAATGGGTGCGCTGCGCTACTAATAAGTAGTTAAAGTTGACGCGGTAACCGTATCAGTCATTGTCGCTTGCGGGGTCGCCGCACGCCGTTGATCGATAACAATTGACTAACATCGATTGTTATCGACTTTTATCGACTAAACTGAACAATCGACTAATTCGATTAGTTTTAGTAGTGATCGCCCATCACTAGCCCATACATTGTTTTAGCTGAGATTAATTTCCTACGTATTTATATGAAAACTATCTGGTTTAACTCAGGGTTATCTTCTGAATTAGTTTGTACAATAATTTTTGTTCGAGAACGCCGAGAATAATAGATATTTTTGTTGGTGTTTAGTTGTTTTGCTTTTGTAGTGTTCTAGATTTTGGTCTACTGGACATACCTTTTATTTTTTCTAACCAGTTAATGTTGAAAAAATGTAGACAATTGGTGGAATTTCTTTCGTATACTTTCAGACGCTCAAATTTAAGTCAGCTAAGATTTCGCCATTGTTCTTTCTTCTATCTCTCTATATCTAAGGCTATTTGAGACCAGAGGCCCTAGACAAGTGACTTTCTACCATCGAAAGCGTGGCCGTGGCTTCAGCAGTGGACGTTATTAGGTTGAAGTGATGATTATGAAGGTAGAGCAAATGGTTCCGAAAAGATTACTTATTTAAAAACTTTTTAACAAACAAATTAAACGGACTTCCAAAACAAAACACTTCAAAGCGAAAAAAAAACTTTCTTTTCGGAAATCGGTGTCTATTTTTTTTTCATTTTAGATACCGACTGCCGAAAAGAAAGGTATTTTTCGCTTTGCAGTGTTTTGTTTTGGAAGTCAGTATAATTTTTTTGTTAACAGTATTTATTTAAGGTAGAAAGTCACTTGTCTAGACAAGTGACTTTCTACCATCGAAAGCGTGGCGATAGCGATTAGGAAAATGACAAAAATGTATGAGAATGTCAAACGCTATCAAAATGTCACGTGATGAATCCCTTATATATTGGGCTATTGACATTTCAACCATCGATTAGCAGATGTTTCCAATCTAATTCGATTGATAATTGGCAGCTATCCTAGAGAAATGAGCAATTTTTACCCGACATTCCAAAAAGGAGGAGGGTGGTTGTATCATCACACACACATCATCAGCCTATTAATGTTCCCACTGCTGGGATACAGGCTCCTCTCTGTGAGAGGGAATGGGCCGTAATCCACCACGCGCCCAGTGCGGGTTGGTGGATGTCAAATATCTTCGAATTTTTGGTTCTAGGACATGCCGGTTTCCTCACGATGTTTTCCTTCACCGTTTTTGAGAGCAATGTTTTGTGTTGTATGTCCCTTTTTAATTTGGTGAAGATTTGATGAAGAACTTTGAAGATATACAACAGAACTCTTCAATAAATAACGGCAAATCTCTCGGGATTGCTGCAATCGCATGTCTGTTTATTGTTTATACCATTTCATAACATAACATAACATCACGACAGTACACTCTTAAGGGGTACGCAGATCTCTCATTTCACCGGTTATGTTCATGTTTCATGATATTCGAGTGATCTATTTTGGCGTTATAGGTAACTCAATAAACAACTTGCCTATTAGGTAGGTACAACAAAAAAGTGAATAATCAAAAAACTTTTTACAAAAAAAATCTGCTGACTGACTTTGTAGTTTTCTTATTGAGAAGTCGGTAGTATTTTTTGGTTATAAGTTTTTGTGATAGTCAACATTTATTTTTCAACATGGATTGTGGGCACTACTGAAGGTTCTCGCTGGTTTCCCCCATAGCTTTCTTCACAGGCCAATCACCAACCAAAATTCTAAGTCGGAGTACATTAGTGTAAAAAAATATGCAATATTTATGAACTGTGTTTTGTATTACATGTTTGATTACAGACTTTGATTGAATTATCCTTATACAAGACAATCTATTTTATGACGACTAATGACGGTAATTACATACTGTAATAAAATCAATAACAACAAAGTTGTAGGTAATACCTAAGACCAAACTATGTAGGTTTAACCAATAAAGTCATGAATGAATAATCATTTACAAATAATTATTATTGTTATTATTGTGTAATGGGGAAAACTCTATGACTTAGAGGCCCATGACAATTCATTAAGTACGTAGGTACCTATTTATAGGTCGTTACATATAAGGAAATTGGAAATTTTAGGTGTTTGTTTTAAATAATGTTGAATTTGCCTGATTTATCATATCTAATTTTCCTACAGGTGCTTATACGGTGGGAATAATGCGATGGCGTTTTTTAAAAATATTTCCTGAACCAAAATTACTTGTTTTTTTTTTCCTCTCTTTAGGCTTGCGCTTGACCACTATCTCACCTGATGGTAAGCGATAAAAAAACTTTCTTTTCAGAAGTCGGTGTCTTTGTTGCCTATTTTTTTTCGTTTCAGATACTGACTTCCGAAAAGAAAGTTATTGTTTTGGAAGTCGGTTTTTTTTTTGTTAACAGTATTTATTTTTAGTTTTGTATTAGTTAGTGTTTTATATTATTACCATAAAAATACGCATTATTAAGGATAATCTAAAAACTACTCGTCAGATCTTGATTTAAATGAGACCACATGAGAAGCACCAACTTTCAAATAAAAAATAATCATCAAAATCGGTTCATAATTGGCGGAATAATCGCTTAACAAACATACAAAAACATATATTTCAATTACGAACCTCCACATTTTTGAAGTCGGTTGAAAATAAAGCATAAAGGATTAAGGCTTAAGTATTCTCAATTAAATAAGAATAGGTAGGTACTAATTATTAGGATAAGACGTAGCATGTCTTGTCTGATTCTAACGACATAAGCAATTAAAATCTAGGCAAGGTACTATTAAGTATAGACACATGCGTAGGTAGGCAGGCGCCAACGCAAAGCAATGATATTCTTAAACATGCGTTTTTAATAGCTGTCAATTACCTCTATAATAGAATATTTTTAACCTCCGACGGAAAAAGAAGGGTGTTATAAATTTGTGTATCTGTGTGTCTGTCTGTGGTATCATAGCTCCTAAACGGATTAACCGATTTTGATTTAGTTTTTTTTTCTTTAAAAGGTGATTTTGTCGAAAGTGTTCTTAGCTATGTTTGAATAAAATCGGTTCAGCCGTTGAAAAGTTATGGCCGTTTTACTGTTTGAATCGGGGTGTTCAATGGATTGCCGATCGAAGCGTATCTACTATGTACTAGATACATTATGTAGCATGAAATAAAAATGTGAAGGGGATTTTTAAATTTTAAAATTATATTTTTTATTATTGCATTGTTAACTCTGGGAACGTTTAATGGACACACACAATAAAATAAACACACACCAGAAAACGTAGTAAACCTACTTCAAATTGTTTTAGAAAGATTCATAATTTGAACGACATCTTATACAAGAAAAATGTTATCCCATGCTTATCTCTCTATGCAAACAGAGTCATCTAAACGCCTGCTGATAAAAATTAGAACGACCTTTTCTATATTTTATTACAGAGCGATCAACCATAATAAAATCGCTATATCAAATACCCATACAAGTAAAGTCTTAACATACCAAAAGGTAGGTCAAACAGAGTCATCTTCATCTAAATGACAGCTGGTAAAAATTCAAACTACTAACCTACTCTAACTTTTAGTCAAAGTATTGACATACCAACAAGAACGTAAAGGTGTAAACCAGTCCACAAACAGTAGCACCGAATATCAAGAGACCTCGAGAGACAGAACAGGTTGGACGCCATAAATAGTAAAACAAATAGCTTCTCTACTGGTATCAAGGTAGTAAAAACGCGATTTTAACGCAAATTGTGTTTACAAACAGAAAAATACTGGCCTTCTTAGATTTTGGGACATTTATCACAAATAATTTATTAATTTGCCAAAAAAAGCCCTTGATTTTGGGAACTGTACAACCCGGAATGTTTTCAAGTATGTAAGTAATAATATAGGAAGGATAATATTTGGAAACCTTCATATACACCTTTGTATGGAAGATCGTGTCTATGCATTTCAATTTCCAATATCGTCGTTGTCTCTCAAATATACCAACAATGTTGGTTTACTTCTCGCTGTGAGACCAGCTGTGAGCCACAAGTTTTATTTTTATTCCACTTCAAAAAGATGGAAAACCATAAATTAAACTGTGTTTGTAATCAGCCTTGTTTGTTTCTGTCATTTTTAAATTTCGAGTTCTATATGACTGGCAGGAAAATATAGGTCAAAAGAATAAGTTTCCAAACGAAAATTGGAACGTGTTCAATAATTTTATGTTTGCACTTTCATTCATGTCTTATTGACGATCGCGCTGGTTCACTACGAGAGAGAAATTCTCTAGACTATAACTCTCTGCATAACACGAAAATCTTCACTGATTACAATGTCATTAAGAGTTAACAAAAAAAAAAAACATGGTATTGGTAGCGTGCAAAGATAAAATAGACCTCAATGTGTTAGACGCAGATACCCTTGAGTGATTTTAAAATGAGAATCACGTCTAAACGGCTAGTCGTAATGTTTTGGAAACAATATATGTTACATTAGACCATTTTCTTAATAATTTGATCTAAGAAAATTTTGAGGTTTATCCATATAACATAGTGTAATTAATTTGTAAAGTCATGCCTAAAACGCACAAAAACACGACAATCGCACCACAACCGCTAGGCGTATTTTAATAAAATTGACACCATCTCAAAGACAATTTAATTATCTACATTTTGATCTGAGGCTTTTTTTAAAGTCGTAGAATAATAAGGAACGTAGGAAAAACTACTAAATTTTGGATCGCGCGGGTGTGAAACGGGTGTGCGTTTTGTTCCCTCAAGATCGTTGGCGTTAGCCGTCGTCTTAATATCTTAAAGATGTTTCTACATTCAGAAAACAAAAGCTAGGGATCACAAAATGACTACAACCATAACGGAGATTCATTGAAATCCAACAAAAAAAAAGAACTTGGCTGTTAGAGCCAAGACTTACACCAAAAGTCTTGACAAGTAAATTTGTACCTACACTATTTTACTAGAGTATTCTATGTTTTTTTTACAAAGAACAATGTAACAATTATTGCACATGCATCATGTTCATGAATCATAATTAATGTAGGTACTTGCTAGTGGCAAAAGGTTTGCTTTAAAATTATATTTTCAGTTTCTGTGAACGTTTTGCAACTTTCCAGGTTGTCTGTTTACAGTGATGTTTTATAAGCTTAATTATCATATATTTTCAAATGTAATAGAGATTATTTCTGTTATCTAGTATCTACCTATAGATACCTACAATACACCAACTACCAATGTTTAGGTAGTTAATGTACCTTCTGTCGCCTCAGCTGGTAGACTCGATACCACCTTTCAGCTTCATCGTACGTAACCAGTATTATTTTTATTAAAATTATTATGTTAATGATCTGATCACAAACACGTGTTATCTATTATAAAACATGAGGTAACACTTGTGCAAGTTAAAATACATACGTAGGTAAATTCTTTATCTTAAATGTTAACATGGAAGAATTGTTATCATCATATTGAATTTATATTTAGAGTTTGTATCATCAATAAGTTTTTTGTCTGTTTGGTTTTATTTTATAGTGACCTTGACCTACCTTCAGGCGTAGAGGTGTCCAATCGCGGAGGTCGCGGTAACTCTCGAAGGTCATAAGACCCCGACTTTCGGAGCCCGCAGCACGAACACTGTGGCGGGCAAAAATGGGCCAACTTGCTCTTTACAGCACCCATTTCTCTATCATAAATCACTCACTAACAACCACATACACAATGAACTATAATCCCTATAAACTCGCTTTATAGACCACTCTAATATCAATTAACGCACTAAAACACGATTAGATCATAACCACTTTGAATGATCCTGATTACGCACAGTTTGAACAGTTCGCCACAATGTAAACAAAATATCAGCTGGTATTTGAATTTATCGGTCGGATAAACAGTCACTTGCGTCGCTCTTCGGAATTTAAAAGCTTGTGTGAAGGTTGTGTTGCGCGTGCGCACCTCGGCGCGGGATCAGTTCGTCTGTGCTCAGTCTCCGCTGGGCATCATCGCTACCTTCGCTTGTGTGACCTCTTATCAGAACCGCGGAATGTAGGGTCACGTCACATCAGCGTCAGTCTTTCATAAGAATCAGTACTAATGATTCACAATTAAACCTAAACAGTACTACATGGGGTTGCGAAATTCCCATGAGGTGCAATGAGTACACAAAATATGGAAAGTACCGCTTGTGACCCATAAAAAACACGTAGCAGCTGTTTTCCTGAAAATTGTAAGTCACTATTCTGCCGAATTTAGTGATGACCGGTTAGTTATTTATTTATTTATGTATGCTTTATTGTATGTACATCAAGTTAAATCATAGAAAAGGAAACTTAAAACTAAAATACAAACAAGGGGCGGCCTTATCGCATACCGCGATCTCTTCCAGCAACAACTATGCATTAAATGCACCCTGATTTAAGCTATTTTATTTTTTATTCTTTTAAAAAATATAATAAATAGTTTGGCGCCTAGGTACTGTTTTATAATGGAAACAATTTTATATGATCATCAAGTATCCTGAAAAATAAACATGCAGCTTGGCAACTAAGTAACAACCAAATTGAATTCATGATGGGAAAAACTTGCAGTAACAAAGGAGTACAAAGCAATCAAAAAGGTTGCATTCCAATATCAAAAAGTAGGTACAGGCTATTTTTCATGTAAATTATAAAAACCAGCTATTTGCTACGAAAAAGAAATAAAAAGACGAATGGCATCTGATACAGATTTCGAGCTGTGGTGGCCAGTACTGAGTTATTAAACCGTCTTTATTAATTAAAACGTTGAATATCAAGCAGATAACCTTTTTTAAAGAATTTGATAACATCCTATTTATGTTTTTTTTTCTTTATTACCTATGTTCGCTTGATTCTTTGCACGTTTTCATACGGTTTTGGTAATTTTATATTGATAGCTAAAAATAACGTAGGTAATGTTAAACATATTCAAAAAGGTTGCATTGCAGAAGAGGTAGATACAAGCTGTTTTACACAACGGGACAACAAGTTACGAAATAGTATATTGTGATACAAGGGTGGAAAGTAGGGTATTGCAAATGAGCTGTCATTAACAAGCCCGAGCCGAAGGCGAGGGTTTTTAATGACACGAGTTTGCAATAACCTACACACCCGTGTATCACACGACGTTTTTCAAAACAGGTGTGGGAAATAGTAAAAACAAATCAAAGAATTAGATTTGTTTAAACACAAAACAAAAAACAGAAAATGGCGCTTTTTGCAACAACGGAATCATTCATTTTTCCTCGTATAAAATCTACCCTATTTTATTCTATGTATGGAAACTCCTTGCTACTAAACTTTTTTAAATTGACTTATAAATTTAAAACTCAACTGCAAAACTAATGATCGAGATCGTAAACAAAAGTCACGACCGCGTAATAGAAAGATGCCTATGCAAAAGATTTAACTTTCGAATCATAATTTTAGCCTCTGCAAGACCGCCATGTTTAACAACTGTATTGAAAAATAAATTAAAAAGAAACTCTAATGGCATCTATTGAGATATTGAATATTAGTGGCCAGTTCTCAGAATCTCAGCTATTAAATTACTGAAAAGGTTGAAGTTTGGGTACAAACACTGACCTCTATCATACACTGTACACTGGACTTCATATTAACGATGACAAAATGAAGACATTTGATTATCGCCATTTTGGCGCTGATATCAACGTGAATTAACGTGAGAGTCGCATGGAACTAATATTAGAGATGGGACACAGCTTTCGGTGCACTTTTATGGGTTTTATCGATCGAGAGAATAATTTAATACGTAAGAGAAAAAAAAAACAGTTATTTTTATTATGATTAATTTGTAATAGAATAATTGCTGTAAAGGTTACTAAAAAATATTTTCAGTCAGATTGCAAGCTATAAACTAGTGGATAGCGTGCTAGTAAAGTTATAGCGCATTACTGTCAGATCAGTGAGATTTAAATATGGGGTTAGGCTAACAACTTATCCTAAAAACTATCACATTTGAGCAAGTATCTCCTCGCTCAAGTACACTAGTTGTACGCCCATCGGATTCGTGAAGGGAACATCATTTATATAATAATAATAATAAATGAGATGGATAATCATTTACAACGGACGTATTTCTCACTCTTATCGCTGAGATCTTGTCTTTGTAGTGTTAAGGTGCAAATAAGAGTGACATCGCATTCCAGCAAGGTGAAGACTTATATTTAGTTATTTAAACTTCATGCACAATAAAATTATAATTATCATGATATTGTTCCAGAATTAATTCCAGGTTCAGGAACGTAGTGATTGGTACTAGAGAGAGGCCTGTGATCAGCAGTGGGCGAAGTCGGGCCGTGGATGATCATGATGATGATTCCAGAATATAGTATTACACATTGCTATTGAACATATTATAACTGATTATTAGGCATTCATATAATATTCATCACCAATACAAATAAAAGATATTTAGTTCCAACATACTACGAGAAGTCAATACAGTAGATGAGTGATACGCCTTGCCAAGTCTACTATTTTGATATTAGTGTAATTTAAAAATATCACTAATACTGATATATTAGTTACAATATTATAATATTTCCAGTCAAATATATTAGTATTACCTAATTTTATAAATATTGGTAGTATCCTATCTCTAAATGTGTCAATTTTAGTTCCTGATACGCTCGAGCGGGGCGCTTTGAATCAGCACAAAAATCAACTGTCATTTCATATAGTATGTTTAGTCCAGCGTACTTGTATAATAGAGGTCAGTGGGTACAAATAACCTTTTTTAAATTAACTAACAACATCCTATTTAGGTATTTTCTTTATTAGGCCTATGAACGCTTGGCTCTATGACGTAGTAACAAACGATAACTAAAAATAACGTACATAAGAATTCCATAAAAGGAAAGCTTTGTTCCTGTACGGGTAAACCATCGCGTCAAACCGGTTTGTTTCCCCAGTAAATGCCAAGACATTATCATTATTTTCCTTCTATTTTACTGACGGCAAACTGATTACATTACGTTTCTATACAATTTATTTAATATTCATCTGTATACAATGATATTCAAATAAACAGATATGTTATAAGCGCGCGCATTGTGAAGACTCGAATAGGTCACAATTGTGACCTTTAGTCTTTAGTTTATGTCACGCATTGCGAAGAGCGATAGGCTTTGTTGAAACAAAAACAAAATAAAAAAAAGCCATCGTGTGGATTTAGAAATTGTACCAATTATGATACCAAAGTACATAAAACAGAAGGGATTTCAAACCATAAGTAATTTATTTAATTTTTTTCCCTATATTCTGTTATTTGGAGGTTAGAAAAAGATAACAACATTGGTGGTCAGAATAATGTTTGTTTACATTCACACGCAAGAGACAAACACTAGCTGTCTCTTTTTTACTTGTTGGTTTTATCAAGCCATCCCTTTCGACTTGTAGTAAAATGTCAGATGAATGAAAAGTGTATAGGTGTGCTGCCGCTGCTGCGCGGAAAACTTTTTTCAATTGTTTTGTGAGTGTATAACGTATCTGTTTATTTGAATATCATTGTCTGTATAGCTATAAATATGAACTTGATCTTGTACTCATGCACGTGTGTTACAGACTCGACTGTTTGCATATCATACCGTGAACAAACGTAATAGATAATAAACGTTTGACAAAATAAAGTTACACACGATTATGTTAATTTACTACATGAATGATATCATCGCCCACATCTCGGCTCTCGCGATCTTCCTTGTACAGGTCGATTTAAATGTAATGATGGCTGTGAAATTCACTTCTCACTGCGCAGTGCTCCACCACTCAACCATCGGTCACATGAACTGTGCAGTGACTCGCGTAGTATTCTATACCGCCATTAAGTTTGATTCTATCTGTACTTTGCTGATAGAGGCTTCACTCTTCATTTAACGCAATCAGTTTTTTTCCTTTTTCTGTATGAATGAATATATTCTCACTCGCTTACAATGACTTGTATTGTTAGTAATTTTCCAAGAATTCCTTGTTATATCATTGTTGCGGTTAAAAGGACGTTTCAAAGAGGGAAAACTCTTTAAAACGTCATGGACGACATTGACGCATCTGTACTCTGTACTCTGTCTACAATGACCTAATTTTGCCAAGATTTAAAATTTTCAGAGAACTCTTATGATTAAGCTACAGTTACAGTGCACAAAAACTTTTTCACAGAAAAACAAACCGACTTCCAAAGCAAAAAAGTAAAAAACAAACGTTTCAACACAAAAAATATGTACAACCGACTTCCAAATAAAAAGACTACAAAGTGAAAAATAACTTTAAATTCGGAAGTCGGTGTTCTTGTTTTTGTTTATTGACACCGACTGCCGAAATTTAAGTTATTTTTCACTTTGTTGTCTTTTTATTTGGAAGTCGGTTGTATTTTTTTTATAAAATGTTTTTATTTTACACTTTTAAATTGTGGTACACATCTATAATGCTAGTTGTACCAGAAAAGATTACCCGAATAACATGAAACTTAAAAACAACCGGTGAAATTAGAGTGTACCAGGGTGAACTGTACACATCTGTGTACCCCTTTAGAGCGTACCGGCGTGATGTTATTTTATGAAATGGTGTAAAGAATAAACAGATATGCGATTGCAGCAATCCCAACACATATGCCGTAATTTATTGAAGAGTTCTGTTGTATATCGCCGAAGTTCTTAGTTAGATCTTGAACAAATTTAAATGGGCCACATGAGAAGCAACAGCTTTCAAATAAAAAAGAGTCACATACATTAAAAAAAAAACATATGAATTGAGAACATCCTCCTTTTTGAAGTCAGTTAAATAGCGGATCATAAATCAAAGTTCAAATTAGGAAGTGTTTAAGATAAAAAGACCGGTTCAACATGATCTAAAAATGGCTTCTGAGTCACCGAGATAAGGCGACCTTGTTGAATGCTATATGAGTTAGGTAGATGTTGTAAGAAGCATGTAGCCGTCAATAAATGTGATCGAAACTCCTATTACAGATAAATATATCTAATTGTATCATAATAGGATCTTTAATAACACTGGTCCATACACAGTTGATTGATCCGGACAAGGTTTAAATCCAAACTAGGTATGTGTCTTTTTCCTCTTTGAGGACTACTTCTAAAGGTAAAATTCCTCCTCATATTTCTTGTAACAAGCCAATAGTCATAAGAAGACCTTTAAGTACTTTGAAGAAATATGTATGACTTTACTAAGAAGACGTACTTAGCAAAGAACTTAGCTGTCAACTCTTCATTTCTGACTTGTATTCTTGTTATTTTACGGCGTTGTTATTAACCGTGAAAATACATAAACCATAACAATTTACAGGTTATTACAACGTTTATCGGAATCCATACAAAGTTACACTCGCCAAAGCACGTTCCGATACTACAACAACTAACATTAGGATCCAGGCAAAAAATAGAAACCCCGGACCAGTCGTATTGATAAACATAAGAAAAATATATGTTCTGATATCGGGTGTAAACGAAAATATGCATTGCAACACTCGCAAACAATCACATAGACACGAGTTTGTTTTCTCAACAAGATTGAACCTTTAATTACTTATTACTTAGGTGAGCCAATTATGATGATTCTTTTTTAATTGAAAGCTGGTGCTCCTCATGTAGTCCCATTTAAACTTGGTGAAGATCTGATGAAGAAATTTAGAGATACACAACAGAACTCTTCAAAAACAACGGCATATCTCTTGGGATTGCTGCAACCGCCTGTCTGTTTATTATTTACGCCATTTCATAACATAACATCATACTGGTACGCTCTAAAGGGATACGCAGGTGTATAAAGTTCACCCTAGTAGGTACACTCTCATTTCACCGGTTATGTTCAAGTTTTATGCTATTCGGCTAAACTATTCAGGCATAATTTTGGGCTTATAAGCACCTTACTATAGAATTTGCTCATTAGGTAACACAACTAAAAAGAGATTTTTTAATATAAAAAAATACAACCGACTTCCAAATAAAAAGACTACAAAGCGAAAAATAACTTCAATTTCGGAAGTTAGTGTCAAAGAACGAAGAAACAAAAACAAGAACCCCGAATGAATTGAAGTTGTTTTATTTGGAAGTCGGTTGTACTATTTTGTAATAAAAAGTTGTTTTATTAGTTCTTCCTGTTCTTATATCGAGGTTCCTTCTATCGAGTAGCAAGATTTTTTTTCTTCTACGTGACAAAACCCACACAACAGCCATTCAAATTTGTTTGGCCAAAAACTTTCCCACTTTCACGGCATCTTCACGCGTCGGTTGCGGCGCGTGGATCATCTTGGCTGCATTTTTTGGGGCACAAAATACAGGACAGGAGATGTTAAATAATGACGGTGTCTAAAGAAATAAGGTACTGTCAAAATCGAGCGCAGTGTCATGTAAATAGAGGAACCACCAATCGAATATTAAAAATAGAAAGTTGTAAAACGATTTTATCAGACAGAATTAATTCATGTCATTCATCAAATCGAGGTGCTCGTGGCTAAATAATAACAGCCGCACGTGTCGATCGTCAAGGTAAAGCAACGCTTGACGAGGTCGGTCCGTGGATGGGTGACCATTTCAACATACCGAGTTTCCTCCGTGCCTCGGAAAGCACGTTAAGCCGTTGGTCCCGGCTGTCATTTGAAGATCTTTGACAGTCGTTACGGGTAGTCAGAAGCTTGAGATCTGACACCAGTCTTGCCAAGGGGTACCGTGTTACCCAGTTACTGGGTTTTGGAGGTCAGATAGGCAGTCGCGCCATGTAAAACACTGGTACTTAGCTGAATCCGGTAAGACTGGAAGCCGACCCCAATATAGATGGGAAAAAGGCTAGGCAGATGATGATTCATCAAAACTTATAATGCCTTCTAAGGACTTGCTTAGATAAGCACGATCTTTGCTTTAGAAATAAGGAAACTATCTACACGTGTCGCAAATTGCATAGGTACCTACCTATGTCGACACGTGCGTCACTATAACAGCAGACAAACAAAGTGGAATGCTGACACAAACTTGTAAGAAAATGTTCATATCTTCCGGGGATCGCTGTGTTCGTGCTCAAACGGGAATACTTCTTCTAATCAATATTTCATTTGATTTACAACAAAATTAAGTAAGTAAAATATTGTCTATACTAATACTAATATACCAATACTAATATACTAATACTAATCATCAGCCAAAAGACGTCCACTGCTGGACATAGGCCTCCCACAAGCGTCGCCACATTGACCGGTCCCGTGCGTCCCGCATACAGCGGATCCCCGCAACCTTCACCAGTTCATCGGTCCACATATAAGTGGGAGGCCTTCCAACGCAACTTCTTCCGGTTTGCGGTCGCCACTCCAGAACTTTTCTGCCCCATCGGCCATCCGTTCTACGAGCAATGCCCTGCCCACTGCCACTTAAGTTTGCCAATTCTTCGGGCTTTATCGGTAACCCTGGTTCTCTTGCGGATCTCTACATATCTGATTCGATCACGCAAGGATATTCCGAACATAGCCCTCTCCATTGCCCTTTGGGTGACTGTAAGCTTTCTGATGAGGCCCATTGTGAGCGACCACGGCTCAGAGCCATAGGTCGTAACTGGCAACACAGACTGGTTATAGACTTTCGTCTTGAGACACTGTGGTAAGTTGGACGAGAAGATACCGCGCAACTGCCCGAACGCTGCCCAACTTAGTCGGATTCGACGGTTGACCTCTTTCTCGAAGTTGGCCCTTACCAACTGATTCGTATGGCCCAGATAGACATAGTCGTCCACCACTTTGAGTGTGGAGTCTCTGACCTTGATAGGAGTGGGTGTAACATGGGCATTCAACATACCCTTGGTTTGTCCATGTTCATCTTAAGACCCACTCTTTCGGCAGCTCTACTGAGGTCATCGAGCATTATACTGAGGGCCTCCATGGTCTCAACCATGATCACTTTATCTTCAGCAAACCTAGTAAGTGATGTACTCGCCATTAACGTTGATGCCTAGCCCTCTCGAGTTCAGAACTTTGAAGACATCCTCCAGTGCAGCGGCGAACAATTTCGGAGATATGATGTCTCCCTGCCACCGCGACACCAGCGCGCCAACAGCGTAGACCTCGCTGCAGAAGGATAGGTTCCGAGGTCCGATCCTGAAGTCGAACTGAAATGGTGGTGGTTTTGTACAAACACTTCAACACTTCGATTTATCGGTAGTCGATTTGACACCGTTGAAGAGTTTGCAGCACAGCCCAAATCTCGATGGAATCGAAGTCTTTCTCGTAGTCTACAAACGCTAAGCCGAGAGGCAGGTTGTACTCTTCGGTCTTCAGTATAACCTGCCGCAGTGGATATATGTGGTCTACGGTGTTGAAGCCATTACGGAATCCGGTTTGTTCGTGAGGCTGGCAATCGTCAAAACCTGCGCGCGATACGATTCGTGATGACTCTTGATAACAGCTTGTAGACATGACTAAGAAGTGAGATGGGCCTATAGTTCTTCAGTAGGGCATTGCCACCCTTCTTAAAGAAGAGTACCACCACACCCCTGCACCATGCCTGTTGCGATTTCCCCTCGAGTATGACGGAATCAAACAGCTTCAGAAGAGCACGCCTAGTTGTTCTTAAACTGTTTAAGAGCCATCCTAATCTCGTACAGGCTGACGTCCAGAATTTCTTCGGTATGGTGTCGGGTCAATCTAGATCTAGGGTCATTCGCTAGACTTGCGACGGGTTTACTGGTTGGCATGCACAACTGCCCATATAATCTTTCGATCTCCCTCAGAAGCTCCGATTTGGCGGATACGATCCTGCCATCATCGGTCTTCAGTTTCGTAAGCTGGCTCTGCCCAATAGCAGACCTTGATCTCTTGCAAATACATTAGAGCCCTTATTCCGCTCAATCGCGTCTTTAATACTTTCGGTATTAAAGCGGCGGAGGTAGTTTTCAAGGACTTTGAGATCTCTCATTTTAGCTGCAGTTATTTCAACGCATCGTATGAAGACTGCAGGATCATCTCACGCCTCCAGTAGGATCAGAGAGCTTTTTTAGCTTGTATCTATACGGCGGGTCTTGAAAAACTTATACCCAACCGTATGGACAGCCTAGCTTCCACGAACCCATCGCTGTATTTGTCCACGGAGCTGCCTAGGCACTCGAAACGATACTGGAGTTCGAGCTGAACGCTCTCGGGGTTTTGAATCTAGATTTGTGGTGGACGGATCGTAGACTTCATTAGTCGAGAGCTTTCAAGCTTGATATTAATGTTTAATGTGCCTCCGCACTGGTGATCGCACCCGGTTTTCACTGAATTGATCACAGAGACATCATTGAAGATTTGCTTCTTGGTTAACATGATGAAGTCGATCTCGTTTTTAGTTGCACCATCGGGGCTCTGCCAGTTACATTTTCTGTGCTGACGCTTTCTGAAGAAGGAGTTCATCATATAGAGGCCCTCCTTCTCCATAAAACTGGCCAGTAGGTGAACCCGGTGGTTCCGACGTCCAAATCCAAATTGCCCCACTTGCAGCTCATCCTCGTCTCGTTTGCCCAGTTTCGCGTTGAAGTCCCCCATGACAAAGGTGAAGTTCATGAGTTGTGAAACCATGCATGGCTCTAGAGATATCCTCATACATGGTCTCCACCTCGTCGTCGGGGTGAGACCATGTATGAGGCCGAGGTCGGGACGTAGACTGTATGACCTTCAGCGAATATCTTGAGGATATTCTGAGTATAAGGTACGCCACGCTGGTCGACACACTCTCGATCTTCACCACGTTGTTCACAAGGGACTTGTGGACGATAAACCCGACACCTCCCTGGGACTGCCCGGAAATAGAGCAGGTTACCGGAATTAGGATTATCGAGTCCTCCCCCACTCTTCGCACTTCAGATAACCCTGTAATACTCCATCGTAACCTGCTCAATTCTTCCTTAATTTCGACTATCTTCGTCGTCGGTCCGGAGTGTCCGCGTGTTATTTGTTGCCAGGTCCAGTATGTCCGACACCATACGGAACCTAATATACCTTCTAATATAGGTAGGTAGCCATTTGACGGGAGCGAAGCCGCGAGGGACAGCTAGTTAATTATATAAACACAAACTAATTATAACAAGGCACAAGGCCTTCAAAAAACTCTTCCACGCCGCTGTCAATGGGAAAAATGTCCTTTGCAGCACTGCAACGTTCTGAATTATTGGAATTACGTTTTCAATTTATAGGAACACTTTGCTTAGCTGCATTCCTAACAGCTAACTTTGTTCGTGTCTTTTCAATTGTATCTGCAATTCAAAGTAGGAACTACCTACAGTATTACTCGCAAAGTAAAGAAATTCATTTTCCTAATTTGTTACCTAACTTCATTGGTATCCGTGTATTTGGCGCAGACGAAATACCATGTTCCACTTGAGTCAAAGCATGTCCGAGAATATTTCAGCCGTGCGGTTTCAGATGTAGAAATATTTATATTTTCATAACAGCCATCTGCATACTGTTCTAATATATTGTAGGTATACAAACAGCATGCTCGTTATGCATTTCATAATATTCTTAATTTCAGAAAACCTATCATAAAACTATATCTGTTGCTGGACTTAAATAGTGGGGATCGGATAGCTAGGCCACTTTTAAAATCATTTTTTTTTTTATTTCACTCAGGCCGACATGGGCACTTATAAAACGTCGACAAAAGATGCACGGTTCGGGTTGGTCGTTTCCTATGGAGAAGAACCGGAAAGAAACTCGACGGTTATTCTTTTAAAAATTCAAAAAACCCGACTGGGGTTTTGTGAATTTTTTAAAGAAGAAAATCATGCTGTGCAGTCGGAGGATACATCTGGTTTTGGTCAGCCAGATCGCGAATAAGTATCCTCCGACTGCACAGCATGATTTACTTCATCTTTTTAGTTCGCTTTTTAAGCAGTTGGGTTTTTTTAATTATATATTTATGAAATCACCTCTTAAAACCCTTTATTTTGATACCCCACACGATGGCTTAGGAAGAAAAAAAAATTACCCCCCTTACAAAATGGCGCCCAAAAGCCGCCATTTTTTTCTTATCCAATTTTTATATAGCTTATGACACTCGCAGGGTTAAGACGAATCGATTGACGTAAGAATCATCAAAATCGGCCAACGCGTTTGGTCTCTAGAACGCCACATAGGAACAAATATACATACATACATACATAGACTGATAAACACATTACCCTCCTTCGGCAGTCGGGTAAAATGGTTTGGTTTTACAATACTACTACCTTATCTTAGTTGATGAGAGTTTGCTTATAAGTAAAACCCAACTTAATATTACAACTAGATAAAACAATACCGACGAAATAGAAATAGAACAATATTAGAAAAAACTATTAATATTTGTCATGAAATGAAAAACTTTTCATGTTGATAAAAGACAAAGATTTGAGTGAGACCTACATGGAGATTATTTTTCCTTTTTTTGTAGCCCATTGGTGCAGCCAGAAATATTTATGAATCTATGTAAATAATGGAGAGCTATTTGTTGAACACAAAGCAAATTACTGCATTTAAAAAACAAAAGAGCTTGATTTTTTGTTGTTTTGTAGTTTTGATGATTTCATTTGAAATATTTAACAACGGGAATACCCTTGTCCCCCGATAAGGTCTAAAGTCAATGAACTATAAATATGCCTTGGGACTCAGGAATGGTGGACCCGTGTACCTAAATGGTGACGATTCTCAGCTATCTATACTGTGTAATGTGGTAGCAGCTATATTTAGGTAAGTGTTAGGTACATTTGAGTCACACTTATTGGACTTTTAATACTTTGCATACCATATTATCATTGAAGATGAGTTGCTGCAAACACAACTAATTGTTGGATATTTTTAAATGGAAATGAAGCAGTATTGGTTTGATGGGTAGGTACTTTACTAAGTTTGAATACAATCACATCATTTGCAGTCAATAGTATTTATTTTTCAAATAAACACCGTGCAAATTATGAAAGTATATAAAGTTTTTGTTACACAATGATTGCGATAGTTTTATAAAAACTTGAATAATATGCGAGGCTTATAGTATATAAAAAGTATTTAGTATTTCTTCTATTTCGTACAGAATAATTTATACATCTCAAAACAATGGCACTTAATGCATCGGTTTCATTAAAAATAAAAACAAATTAACCAAATAATTTAGTATCACTCGGTGAAATCGTAAATGATTATAAAATTACTTTTTTTTCTTGTTTTTTAATGTGCTGGTGACACAAAAGAAATACATCTAAATTATTATTAACAAAATCCATTAAAACTTGCCAAGTCATCGTTATTAAGTATCGAGTTGTTAATCAGTAAACAAGTATTTTAGATGCAACATTCGTACATTTTACAAAAACACTCAAGAAACATAGTTTTGTCATAAATAAGGAATAACTATATATATATAACCCGGGGGCTAGCTAGCCGCGCACGTTCACCGTGGTGCAGCCGAAGATCTCGTCCAGCTGCCGCGACGAGAACGTCACCACGATGCGCCGCTCGCCATGTCGCCGTGGTACGAACTTGTCCTGATAGCTCACGAACTCACCTGGCTTCACGTCGCGGAACCTTATCTGGAAGCAGCCATTTATGATTCCCACTCTTTTTCTTTTATTTCCAAAAGTTGTAGAGCATCATGTATTTACCTGTCTTGGCCTCTGCACACCTGGTCCCTCGAAAGTGAAGTAGCTGTCGGTCAGGTGGACACTCAGTGGGTTCAGGAAGCTGAATGTCACAGCGCATTCTTGTCCTATGCACGGCTGACTCCTCACCTGGCGGACATTATCATAATTGATTAAAATTGTATGATTGTCTAAAATACATACAACCAATTGAAAAGTATAACTACCTGGACTTGCATCCTTGGCTTGTGTAGTGGGAAGTCATCCTCATCCGACCAGGCCTGACGAGTCTGCTTCACATAGGCCATGGCGTGCACCTTCACCATGGAGTGGTCCACTAGCTTGTCCATGTACTCCTGAGGTGTGACGTGCAACTTCAGCACTTCTCGCTGACCAGCGCGCACGATGAACTCTCCCTGAGCCCTTCGCAGACGAGAGGCGATGGCGCCAGTGTAGTAGCATGACGAAGCCGTCAGCACACACGAGATGGTGCGATCTTCTTGCGATCTGTTCTGTTGAAAATCGACAAATTGTAAATAGTTTCATGGATGGCATTTAGACAATTAAGAAGGCAAATCAATTAATTGAGTTTATATCTAAGTAAGTACCTGAATATTCATTGTGCAGTCGAACGGCTGTCCGTAAGGCACGAGTTCAATGTCCATAAGTTCGAAGTAAACATCGAAATTGCGATCAGGGTATTCATAGTATTGCTGCAGGCGCTGGTAGCCGCGACACGAAGCGATAACAGCCAGGCGCTCGGGTGACGAGCTGTCAACCGTCTTGTACTCGTGGGTGATCTCAAGCATGTCACTGTCGCCTTCATCATCATCACGATTTGGGTTCTTCGTAAGAATCTTGCGACCAACTCTGTAATATGGATTTAGAGACAAATGTTGTACTATACGTCAAAACGAATGCGTTAAGTTTCGATTGTAATGTACTCACTGATACTGGTTCGAAGCCATCCTAATGAATCCCCATTCAGAATTCTCCTCTTCTTGGAAGTGGCAGAGTTCTGCGTTGAGCTGACAGTACATGAAGGGCGTGTCGTATTGGAAGCCAACCTCGCCGCGGCGAACAGCTTCCACGCTGGCAGGTCCACAGTGATATACAGCTTCAGCTTCCTCTTGAGGTGTGGAATCAATGATCTGCCAGCCACTGTAGCCTGAAGAAGAAGTAGGAAATGTAAGTACAAGCCCCGGTATTTGATCGTGAACACGTTTCTGTATTAATATTTCTGATACCTTGAGGCAAATCAGGTCGCTGCATCCATACATCATTCCATACATGGAAGTTCCAGCAGGAATCGTAACAGTCTTCATCAGGTCCATTTGGTACTTCGTTACCATCGCGATCGAAGTATTTGTCAACCGTGAATGTTCGGTTAGTATCATGGGCTGACACGTAGTTGGTGACCGAACGGCAAGGAATACCTATAAACAAGTTTGAATGAAGTGGTGAATGAACTGCCAGTTTCTCGTAGTTAATGAAATAAGTAAGTTATGAAAATCAGTACCAAGTGCACGACAAATAGAGACCACAAGGCCGGAGAACACCCAGCACTGGCCGTATTCCACCGGCCTGCCTCCATCAGCGAGGTAACGTTCCATGATAGCCACGGAGCCGGTCCAGGCGTGAGGCGCAACGCCATCTTTGTATTCACCGTCGTAACGACCAACCATCAGACCGTCGTCATCGTAGTTCGCATTTATCTGAAAGAGGACAAGTAAGACTTTTAATAAAATGAATAACATAGATAAAGCTGTCCAAATGTAGAATGTCTATTATACCAACTTACCATTGACGAAATCGCCCTGCAAACACGAACTGGGTTACCGCGTTCAGAATGCTCGAGACCACTTCTTTCCAACAAGTACATGCAAGCAGGTAACACCACGTCGTCAAATTGCCCGTAAATCCATTTGCGACCCTTTGGTTGACGCCAAGTACCGCACCAGATCTTGCCTTGCTCGTTGAGCACGTATTCCTTCCTGGATGATTCATTATCCATGTAGACGGGGTCCTCACGGCACCAAGGGTTGAATAGCATGTAGATGTCTTCGTCGCATTTGTAGTCGTGGCGGTTGTCGCGCTGGCCAAACCGGTTGGTTTGTACCCAGCAGTTCCATACGCCAACAGGAGCAGTAGCCGGCACATGCACTTGAAATGTAATCGTGTTACCATCTTGGCGCTGAATGCTAATGCCCCACCTGTCCAGATCATGAGCAAGAGACGCCAAATTCTGCGTGGAGCCATGGCGCGAGCCGTATCCACGACCAAATGTAGAATGTTGAGCTGTGTCTCCGTGGCGATCCATCATCGGGCGGTCCATAGATCGGTGCGGGCTGAGAGGGCCTTTTTGCAGGGGCATTGGCTCGTTGCTGAACGAACTGCGCCGGACTACGTACGTTGCAGTCTCTCGCATAACGCTCATCGGTCCCATCGAGCCCATTGTTCCCATGGTTCCCACTGGCTCCGTTGTTCCCATGGTTCCCACTGGCCCCGTTGTTCCCATGGTTCGCATAGTGCTCATAGTTTCCATAGGAACCAGGGTATCGTGCATGCGAGAAGTTCCCATTCCCATTCCCATCGCGTCACGGGAGTTTTGGAAGACGCCTTGCTTATTGTTCCAGTTCACGGGCAAAACTACTCGTGTTCCTTTGGTAACGCTGGGTTTAGGACCTGCGGTAAAAGAGATACATTATATTTCGAAAGTTGTACAATAAATTATACGAAATTCGTCAAATTGCTACATAAGATAACTTAATCAATACACTGTAATACGCATAACGTACCGATGCAGAAAACGATGCGAATCATATCTTGCTGCTTGTCGTAAGTCCTGTCGAAGCGAACGGCAAAGAAGAAGTTCTGGCCCCTCCTTAGAACTGGGTTCGGGAGGATATTATCGTTTACCAAGTCATATTGTTCAGTGTGATGGTCTTTAGAATTCTGACGGGAATAGAATTCAGTGAGCTCCACCTTTAGTGGTTGCTGAGAATATTCATTTTGAGGAATCATCTCCAAGGTGTCCTGGCGGCGACGGCATTCGTTTTGATCAGCCATCTTGCAAATCAAGTTGTGAGTGTACTGTGTGTTAGGACTGTTCCTCGACGAGTGCTTCATGCGGTGCAGCGAACCGGTGCTGTGCGAGCGGCCCGGGTGATGCTGAGCAGTGGGCCCAGCGCGCTGCATCGGACAACGACGAGTTTGTCCAGGGCGCTGGCAGAAACTGGAGATGTTGTAATAGGCTGACAGCCCAGGCACATAGTTCGAGGGCATTCCGCTGATCGTCGTCTGCTGCTCTGTCACGCAGCTCAGCGTGCTCGTATCCAATGTCTGTCCAGTTATTCCACCCAAACCCATTCCAGTCATGCTTGAGGACATCTTCTCCATACTAGATCTTCGGACCATAGACATCCTTGCGTTGAAGCCGTATGTGTATCGAAATATTCCAAGTCCTGATGTGGGACCTTATTGTGCTCCGGGATGACACCAGAGCGAATGATCTCGTTGGAAATATTCGGGATCTTTTTATAGTGTTAAGTCGACATAAAGGTTTCAGTTCAGCTTCTGGGAGTGCTATTGTCTATGTTCACTGACTCGTATTTAAAACAAGTGCTTAAATAGAATAAAAAAGTATCCCATGTCCTAACACAGGACACGGTCTGCGTGTGTGCTAGTTTCATCGAAATCCGTTCATAAAATAGAATCAAGAGAGTTTCGAAAATTATAAGTAATGAAACGAACAGAAAAAAAAGTCATAAACCTGATTAAATACGAGACTTTTATTACCCGGCTGTAAGGAAAGGGAGTTAGATAGGGCTTTGCCGCCCAAGTGTTCTTAGATAAGTGACGTTAAAAAAACAAAAATGGCGGATTTTGTGCGCCATATTGGGGGGGACTTAATATTTTTTTCTATGAAACCCATTGAGTGGGGTATCAAAATGAAGGATTTTTAGAGGTTATTACAAAAATATATACCACTTACATGTTTAAATGTGATTCGAAAAAAAAAAAAACTAAAAAGCTGTAAATAAAAAAAGTTAATTTTAAAATCAAAAACCCGACTGCTTAGTAAGCGCACTAAAAAGATGTAAACTAGTAGAAAATCATGCTGTGCAGTCGGTGGATCAGGTGGTTAGCCAGCTCGTGAATATGTATCCGCCGACTGCACAGCATGATTTTCTACTTGTTATATGTCATTAGCCGTCACGACTATATTCACATCCCATATTTCGATAAACTCGCGAGCGAGATCAAGATACATACTTTTCTTGTCTGTCTCAGCCTTCAAGAGGTTTTATTATTATAGACTTTTTATTGATAAATATTATTACTCCATTTCTGAATTCCTTAATGATAAAACTTTATAGTTTACATAGTAATATTTTTTTTGACATTTCTGTATTTTATGCCGATTTATGGTAAATTCTTTTATTTTGTTTCTTTTTTTGCTAATTTGACATTTGACTAATTTTACACAGATATGACATATATTGATTTTATTTGACATTTGATATATTTTTTGACACTTTATTTAATTTTACGTTGATTTGACTTATTGCATATTGATTCTATTAGACATTTTGTTTATATTTTGACATTATTAATATTATTCATCATTCCTACCTTCTTAAATATTGTGTTTAAATTTCATTGTTGTAGTTGATTATTATTATTTTAATATGAATATTTTTTAATTAGTGTATTTAAATGGTGATTTTTGTAATGATAACCTTAAAGTTCTTTACTGTATTATGTTGCGAGTCATTCTATGACTATATGATATGTTTTACTGCTTTTGCTGTAATTACATTAAATTAAACAATTTTGCATGCCGTGAGGCAAAATGTACCGGGTCTGTTCTTCAAAAAACTACATCTAATATGTATACCTACATTTAGCAAATAAACAATTTCATTTTATTTAGGTTAAATATACTTTACGTTATATAGGTACACCACTTAAATAATTACAAAACAAAACATTTATAAAGATAAGTGAAGTGTGTGTGTGTGTGGGGTTTTCGTCATGGGGGACCGCTATATCAACAATTATTACGCGACAGAGCGTCGTGAAGTTGACCTATCACCACTTTATGTCAGTCTTATTGTCAACAATAGTCCTGTCAGTGATGATAGACCGATCCCAATACAACGTGACGTACCCGTAGTACGGTACTTCCGATTCCACAAGATTGTATTTAAGAGCAAGTCTATGGATAATCCAGGCTACAAGGTATGCAAATAGTCTCCATTAGCTAGACTAGAACAACCGGAGGTATGTAACAGAATGATTCCCCCGGCCGGTGACGTAACCCACAGGTGTCAACCGTGCCGCCTCTACAATGTAGTTCCTGTAGATGATCGTCATCATAACATCGTTCATAATCGCAAAGACTAAAGCTTCGGTTTCACCAAAGTTGCAGCCAGGCAACGGATCAAAAATAAAAAAATTAACGCTGACGCTCCTTGCTCTGACATACCGGGAATGGCAGAGCAAGGAGCTTCACGGGCGGTCATTAGTATCCAACCAATGCTATTGGTTCACGCCTGTTCTCGTTAGCCAAGGAGAACGAGGTAAGGCATGTCCACCGCTACCACATCTCGATATATACCCACGTCGGCTTTCAGACTTCCTCGAGGTAAAAATATTGTTATTATTATTTAATATGTGTGAGATTCTCAGGACCCAAGGTGCTTGAGGGGTGGAGAGGTATACCACTCCTCGAGCATCTCCGTATCAACCGTAATCGGAGGAAGTACGTTCAAGAGCCCTACCAGTATCTTACTGGATTATACTCCTTCCTCCAAGCACGTTTGCTCTTGCGAATGTCCACTCAGCCAGCCAATTAAGGCAAGACGGAGGCGGGAGGTCGGTTCCGTCAGTGAGACAACGGAACGACAACAGAGTGTTCTCTCCGACCGGCAAATAAAGGCATGCCAGAGATAAGGAACAAGACTTCTCCCGGGAGATCGGGTCCTTGGGGTCGCCACTGCCTACCAGCTCGCTACAAAGCTGCCCTGCAGATTGTATATCTCTTAGTCTGGCCCCCCACCCTAGGCAAAGTAGTTGCAAAGTAGAATTTACAGGCACGACCTAGGGTTCTGAGGAGCGGGTTAAAAATAATAGTTTTCAGCCCTAGGGAGAATCGTTTTCAACTGACAGCTATCAAATTATAAAAAAGCTAGTTCTATTTTCGTTGAACCATGTACTATGTACAGCGCGATGTAAAATTAAAATATCATAAAGTTAAGTATTACACAATATATTTTTTTACATTCTCAATTCTTTATTGAACACAAAAAATTACAAATACAACATGAGTGATTATAAAGTTGATGTACAAAGGCGAGCTTAACTCAAAGAAGAATAATTATATAATAGAAGATATATTAATTATATAATAGAAGATATATTAATTATATAATAGAATTTACTTTCAACTATATCTTAAAAATAACATAGATTTGAGCAAAATATTTATCATTTTGTCAATGATGAAAATGAAAAATATAATGACTGAATAGCTGGCCGACCACACAAAAAAACGAATTAGGCGGGAAAGCGGCAATTCGATCTTCAAACTCAAACAACAAATTATTATTATTTGTTGTTTGAGTTTCTTCCGTATATCACAGATTTGGAATAGCACAATGAGTTTATCTGATTCAGGTATGGATTTTACGCACGATTTCATAAGAGAGGAGGCTAAAGCAGTAGTGTTTTACCGCCTAAATCAAAACAAAGATACCTAAAATCGTACGACGATTTTATGAAATGGCGCGCTGAGAAAAAAGTAACATCGTTATCAGAAAACGTTTTGCTAATATATTCCCAAGTATCAAAAACTAGTTGTATAATAAGCCATAGAACGTTTTGGGCAACACTGTTTGTGGTTCTATAAAACCCCAAAAAAGGTGTATTTTATTCGAAAGTGGCGCATTTATTTCTCCATTCAGTGTTAAAACGAACCAATAATAATGTTACACATAACAAATCAGTCATATATACGCTATGTAACAGTGCACGGGTCACAAAATAGTGATGCACTGGTTAATAAGAATCTTTTATAGTACTTTTTCATACCATACGAGAGTTTATGTTTCCTTTACCTCACATTATTCACTCACCATGTATTCTTCTATCGTGTGAGTGTAAAGACTTAACAAAATATATTTATTTAATACTAGCTTTTGCCCGCGACTTCGTTCGCGTGGAATAGTGACTTCCGGCAGATTTTTGGTTTTACCCACATAGTTCCCGATCTCGCGGGATCTCTTCAAAAATGAAATGTGGAAGATATTCTACGGAACTCTTCAAAAATCAACTAAATAATTTAAAAGGAACGATCTAATTGATTTAAAAATTAAAACGAATTTAGACATACAATTTTAGTCTCTACTAATAATCGAGATCAAACTAAACTTTCATTATACAACAACCAGACATGAGACAATCCAAGTCCAACAAATAAACCTTTTAATCGACAAATACAACGGAGCCAATTTTAAATTTACGAAACGATCAATCCACAATTCCACGACAGTACCGAAGCGCTCGGCCGATACCCAACCAAATGCGTGTAACGAAACCATAGCGCGATCTATTTCGATCCCAACGCCATCTATCGAGCATAGTGACAACTCGGATTATTTATCTATACTCCGTTCGGGCATTTTCTTTGTACTAAAAGTTTTATTATATTGATATTATTTTTTCATACCTTTTTACTATTTATTTACTTTTTTCCGATGAATTAAAACAATAACATGAACCGAACTCGTGTAACGATCGACACCATTGCGCGATCACCAACTCGACATATAGTACTAATAGAATTATCTATACTCCGTTAGAGCATTTTCTTTGTACTAAAAGTTGTATTATATTATATTTTCATACCTTTTTACTATTTATTTACATGTTTCCGATGAATGTACCGAAAAGTACTGAATTGATGCCGACTCTTGACCAATAGATGGCGCTGTATGTCCGGAATAAATTTTATTTTATTTTTTGTAATAAAAACTATCCTATGTCCATTCTCAAGTACCAAACTATGTCTGTACCAAATTTCACACAAATCGGTTCAGTAGTTTAGGCGTGAAGCAAAGACAGACAGACAGACAGACAGACAGAAAGACAGACATACAGACAGACAGAGTTACTTTCGCATTTATAATATTAGTTTGGATTTGGATTTATAAAGCGACTGAAGCAAATTTGTATTGTATAACTTTTTTATTTTATTATTATAAACACATCAACACGGTCTAGGGATATTTTAAAAAAGCGAATTACTATCAATGTGTTAATTATTTACATGACATGTATATATTTAAAAGATACGTTATTTAATATTCTACCATTTTTTAATAATGGTTAAGGTACTTCGATTAAAATTTCAGGATTTTATGGAAAAAAAATTAAGCATAGACGGAAACCGTATATGAATTAACTTTTAATTTATGAGTAAAAACTGAAAAAAATAGAAAAATCATTTAATTTGTGTTTATAAACTTGAAGTTAGTAGTCTGAGAAAGCGCCCATGATGTTCATAACACATCGGCAACGATTCGGCATGCTCAGAACAAGGTTGTCAATGTCTTGCTGCGGAATATTGTCCCATGTCCTTCTGAGGTGCGCAAAAAGTTGATCTTCTGTAGCCAGATTTTCAGGAACTTCCTTCAGAGCTCTTCTTTGCAGCATATCCCACGCATGCTCAATGGGATTTAGATCTGGCGATTGAGCAGGCCAGTCTAAGGCCCTAACATTGTGTGTATGTAACCAAGCTGCTACCGTTCTCGCCGTGTGTGCCCGGGCATTGTCGTGCATGAGCAGGAAATCTTGCCCCATTTGTGTTCTGTGGGGCAAGATTACGGGCCCCAGCACCTGTTGGACGTATCGTTCTGCCGTCATATTGCCCCGCACCCAAACGAGATCCGTCCGTCCTCCAAGACGAATTCCTGCCCAAACCATAATTGTTCCTCCTTGGTATGGGTGAACTTCCTGAGGGTTCTGAAGACGGCTCCATCGTCCAGGAACTCGCCAAACACGCGTCCTTCGTGAATCTGGATGGAAGCCGAACCTGGATTCATCCGTGAACAGCACATTGGACCATTGCTCACGGCCCCAGTCCACGTGGTTCCGAACCCATTCTAATCGTCGTCCACGATTGCCTCTCCGTAAAGGTGGGACCCGGAATGGTCTACGAGAGCGTAGATTGCTTTCATGCAGTCGCCTTCTTACAGTTTGGTCACTCACAAGCACTTGGTGTTCCACTCGCAGCCTTTGGACCAATTGAGTCGCCGTTGCATTTGGTTGAGCTCGCGCAGTAATTTGCAAAAATCGGTCTTGTCAGGAGGTAGTGATGCGACTTGGCCCCCGGTGCCTCTCCGCTACTTCACCTGTGGCACGATAGCGTGTCCACAATCTTGAAATTACATTTTGGTGGGTCCCTATGGCCTCAGCAACATTACGCTGAACAGACCCAGCTTCCAGCATTCCCACAGCTCGTAACATCTCCGCCCTCGTCAAATGTTGGCGTTGCATGGCTACAATACCTCAATTTTAACTTTATCTTTCGTTTAAAAATGAAAAAAAACTGTAAGTAAACGTAATTCGTATTGTTTTCTAAATTTCGCACAAATGAAAATTCCCTCTCCTACACATCAAGACATTTTTATGCCACCGAAACAAAAGAATTTAAAAAAATTTGAATTTGGAGTTAGTCTGAGATAAATTACAAACAAATCGGTGTATAAAACATTCCAATGCGGCCAGTACTTTTCGAGTTATTTAATTGAGTATGAAATATCCCTAGACCGTGTTGATGTGTGTATTTGTTTATAGTGTGAAATGATGTGCGACCGCAATTTCACGGATAAACTATGGTTAGGTTTACCATAAAATGTATGTGCCCCCCTTGAATTGTAGTATCCACAAAAAAAAAAAAAAAATTAAAGGAACTTCGAGTTTGAAGCGCCATTATAGCATCAAATAAAAATGTCTGAAAATAGTTTTAAAAGTGAGATAATCTGGACATTATTGTTATTTAATAGCAACATTTATCCACTTTTACGTATAGTTTTTGTGTTAATATAGAAACATATACTCTGTCATGATACTAACAAGCATATTATAGTAACTGAAAAGTCATTACACAACAATTTTGCTCTAAAAAAGTGTTTGTGTGATAAGCTTATTAGGAAAACTATAGTAGTACATTACATAGTAATACTCTGAAACTAAGCTACATCACAAAATCGCTCTATTGCAGAGTTTTTTGTAACTACTAACGTACTTAGTACTATAGCAACGATCTGTATATCCTCAATACGACAAGGTCGCCTTATAGTTGAGTGTTCATCACTGCTAAAACAAAACAATTACAGCAGTTCGTTTGTAACTTTTATTACGCAAATCAGGTGAATAAAGGCATTTTTTAACAATTTTATTGAGCAGTATTTGCTATAGCACATACTATAAAGGTTGTATAAAATGGTGTAGTAAACGTTTACATCCTTTATTTATGCGTCATTTTTGTCCTATAAGCTTATAGAGCAAATTTGTGTTGTCGAACGCTTTTATACAACACGCTGTCACCACTAAAACCTTTATAACTCATGTACCTAAATGTCTTTTTCGAGATATAGGCTTAGATTAAAGGAGTGCTTTGCTGGTTGGGTTTCAACGAATTATCAAAGGCTTACAATCCTTCAACATTATGGAGTGGTATTCTATGTTAAAGACAACATTAAATACTAAACACAATGTACATTTTAAGGATTTCGAGAGATTAACATCGTTTCTCAATAGGCAATATGATGAAAAATCATAAGTTTTCACTTCTCAAGAGGTAGAAAACCTTCTTAAACCAAGCGCCTGATGAAATAGTAATGAAGGTAAGCAACTTTTTTTTTGTAACTTTCTATATTTTTATACACCAATTAAATAGATATATCTACTTTTCAGGTAGTGTTTATATTGGCAAAAAGTGGCGCTTGCAGAGGTATAGGTACTAGTAAATATGTAGGTTGATGACATTGAGACAAGGTGATATAAAGGTCTTTCTACACATATCAGGGCCGTGCCCGGGACGTGACAGGGCCGGGCCCAATCATTGAAGCTTCGTCAGTGGCCCGTGCACGGACGTGTGTGGACGAGTTCACATAAAATGTACACAACGGTATTCTTTTGAGTCCGTCCACGTCCCGGGCACAGCCCTGATATGTGTGGATAGACCTTTATACTGTTGAAGTTACGTGGCACTAAAACCAAAGTTGACCAAACCTTCGTTATTAAAAAATAATTCGTAAATATATTAGACAAATACAGAAACAAACAGTTTTTTCGTAAATTATCATAAAGGGAACTGTCTTTGGCAATTGGCAAAAACTAGATTTCGAGTGTTTCTAAAGATATTGCCACCTATATCAATTTGCCAAACTCAAATCTATATTCGGGTCCCTGCTTTCGCAGAACATCAGCAATGCCAATTTAACTATAATTAAAATGCATACAGGTTGGCAGTCGAGTAAAGTAGCTGAAGGCTACATAGAAGAGTCAGTGGAAAGTAAAACTAAGATATCAGACAGATTAACAGTAATGATAAATCTGCATTCCACTGACTCTGCACAACCGAGCACTTCAAAAGATTATCCGGTGGAATCCAAAAATATTGCTGTAACAGCTGAAGAAAATAGAGAAATATTAATGTCCCCAAGAATCCCTGGATACTTTAGAACTCAAGTTTCCCAAAAAATATCAAATATCAACATACCTACTGTAGCGTTACGTTTGGCTCAGAGGGAGCTAAACGTAAGCCACGTTAATAAAATTAAATAATTATGAATTAAAGCTTATTAAAATTAAAGCTAAGAAAATAAAAAGGATATAGATAATAAAACGGTAGGGCTTCGCACGACGTGGGCAGCTATCCAGGCAGCAGCTCGGGCAGGAAGTCGTGGAATACCCGAGGTAGGCAGGTGAGCAGCGGACAAGCAGACGGGCGGTAGCCAGATAAGCGGGTAATCGGGCAGGTAGGCAGCAGGATGGAAGCAGGTCGGATAAACAGGCAAACAGGTAAGTACCTAGGCTCCAAGGGATGTGGAGGCCGGCTATGGCTCAATACACCAAACAGCGAGGCCTTTGATGCCAAGAGATGACCGTTGATGGTATTTCCATGAAATAATGCTCTTGGGATCCACACAAAATATATTTAATTGGAGCACTTCAGATAATAATAGTTTTACATAAGCTGATAATTCATAGTTTAGAGTTTTCCAGGAGTTTTCAGATCAGAAAATACACTTGGTATCATTAAGTAGTCAACCGACTTTCGGCGTTCAGTACAGATTCGAAACTAAAAATTGACGCCCGTTTTTCTTCGTTCTGTGTTCTATCTACATTTCAAATTCAAATTTCAATTAAGAAATAAAGACCAGAACGAATAAAAACGGTTCACAAAGGGGTCAGTCTAAGCTACCCTTATAATAGTGTAAGCCTAGCTTAAAGGAGGTTTAGTCCATGGTACCTATGTTACGGTCTATGGTTATAAGAAAAATTAAATAGACAGACAGATGTCATGTCAGATGAAAATGTCACAATAGAAAAATATTGCAAGAATTACAAATTAACAATATAATTTAAGTTTCAGATATTAAAACAATTAGATATAACTAAAAGTATGCTTTTCAGACAAAAGAAAGAAAACATAAAAATGAATTACAAAAGTTGATAAAATATCAAAATATATGAAGGTATGGTTTGTATAGTGTTATGAATTGTAAATAGAGTTAAAAAATGTGGATCTGTAAATCAGAACACCACACTACCCGGAAAAACCTTTCACTAACTATAACTCCCTTTTTTTCCTTTATTTAATTTAGGCTCGCGCTTGACCACTATCAATTAAAATCACACCACTAAATTGTTCTAATTTCCATAGACTTTAAATAAATATCTCACCAAAGTTGTTGCATGTATATAAAATAAAATTCACTCATTTTTCTTAAACTAATTCATGTTTTTATTTTTACTTTCCTTGTAATCGTAATGAATTAATCACATTGTTTACCTCGGGACTAAATAAGTTACTTTTACCCCTAGTGTAACAATGTAAAAGTCTCGCCGAACTTCTTGGCCGCACGCCGTATTTTTTTTTCGTGTTTACACCGACTGCCGAAAGGGAAGTTATTTTTTAGAAGAAATTTACTCTTCCGACGACAAAGAAACTGGGATATCATATGTCTGATTTCTGTCGGGAATGGGTAAATTTGTTAAGGGGCCTGACCATTCTTCTTTCCTTATGTTACCTAAGTTCGTATTATATAGATATTTTCCGTCCGTCGTTTTGTCATTCGATCGCTCATTGATTTCCATATAATAAGATCTGACGGAACCGCTGGTTACACTTAGTCAAAGCATGTGAGGTTATTTCAGCCGAGCAGTTTAAGATATCAAAATATTTATATTTTCACTACCTTTTTTCCCACGGATTCGCTCCCGTGGCCCACACCGCAGGACTCGTTATTTTTTTAATAAAAAGTACTGTATGATATGTACCGCGATAGAGTAGCTGTTTTTTTAATTCTCTAATTTTCTGAATTAACTTATCATTAGTTTCGAAGATTACTTCCTACATCCAAACTTACAAACCATCTGCATATTGCGCCTACTGTTTAAACATATTTTTAATTGTAACAGTAAACAAATTATGGATTTCATAATATTCTCAGCTTTAAAAAACAAATTTGTGAATCTTATTGTTTTTGGGCCATAATAGTGGTGGTTGGTTGGTCAGGCCACTTTTGGTTGAAACCAACTCAAAAGATGCCTACGAAATAGGAACCTAAAAATATTTTCCCGAGAAATGAGAAGCTTTTCATGATATGGAAAACATTTTAATTTCAGATTTTAATATATATGAATATAAGTAATCGAGAGCAATTTTTTTAACACAACAAAAATGAGTGCATTTACAAAAAAAACCGGCCAAGTACGAAACGGACTCGCGCACGAAAGGTTCCGTACCATTATCGCAATAAACCGCAAAAAAAAAACACGTTTGTTGTATGGGAGCCCCACTTAAATATTTATTTTATTTTGTTTTTAGTGTTTGTTATTATAGCGGCTACAGAATTACATCATCTGTGAAAATTTCAACTGTTTAGCTATCACGGTTCATGAGATACAGCCTGGTGACAGACGGTTAGCCAGACAGACCGTAGAGTGTTAGTAATAGGGTCCCGTTTTTACCCTTTGGGTACGGGACCCAAAAAGGGTACTTAAATATTAAAATTATAAATATTTTTGCATATTCTCAAAATTGACGCCAAGCTGAATCGATTGAAAATTTTTAGTTGCTTAGGTGATCAGGAAGTGCCTCAAAAATCACTGCAAAAAGGTGTAAGTTTTTGGTGTCGATTTTTTCATTATTACCCTTTTTTCGGTCTAGCCCCTCAACCCGCAACGCAAACAACTCAGAACTGTAACGTGCGATAAGGAACTCTGTTCCAAAAGTTACACAAAATTCATGATATTTTATTGTTTTGTAGAATTCATTTAAAATGTTTCACAAGGGGAATACCCTTGTACCCAGAATAGATCTAAGGCTAATGAACTGTAAATATTATACACGGTATATTCCTTGAGTCCTAGGTACGTAAATGGTGACGTATATTTAAATGTTCCACATTAGTCACCCAAAATGGACTTAGTGCAATATTATCACTGAAGACGTGTTGTTGCAATTACCACACTATACCTATATTTTTCAAAATCAAAGCCATGCTTATTTTTCTTCCACAAATAACACTTCATCAACTAAAAACACAAAAAAGGAAAATAATAAAATAACGTACTAAAACCTTAACCTGTATTTCAGGACACTAAAGAATGAAAGATGTGGTAAAATATTGCTTGGTTGTTTGGGATGGATACTTTTCTAAATTTGAATCAAATCACGTCATTTCCAGTGAAAAATCTTTATTTTTGAGATCCCAAAAACACATAATCACAGTGCAAATTATTATAATTAAGTGTTATAAAGTTTTAAACTTAATAATATGCAATAGGCAAATATATAAAAAGTTATACTAAAGATCACAATAATTTTTAACACTATACTCTCTCGTACAGAGTAATTCATACATCTTGAAACAATGGCACTTGAAGCATCGGTTTACTTAAAATCATTAACCAAATACCTAATTTATTATCACACGGTGAAAAACGTGAATCAATATAAAATTACTTTTTTGTTCTTTTTCATTTGAATTGTGCTGGTGAAACAAACTATATAAATACATCAAAATTAACAAAATCCATTAAAACTTGCCAAGTCATCGTTATTATCGAGTTGTTGATTAGTAAACAAAGTATTCTAGATGCAACATTCGTACATTCAATAAAAACACTCACGAATAATAGTTTTGTCATAAATAAGGAATAATTATAACAACGAAGTACGTGAATGCGCAGGGCCCGGGGGCAAGCTAGCCGCGCACGTTCACCGTGGTACAGCCGAAGATCTCGTCCAGCTGCCGCGACGAGAAAGTCACCACGATGTGCCGCTCGCCATGTCGTCGCGGCACGAACTTATCTTGGTAGTTCACGAACTCACCTGGCTTTACGTCTCTGAACTTTATCTGGAAGCAGAAATCCATTCATGACTCCCACTCTTTTTCTTTTATTTCCAAAAGATACATGTATTTACCTGTCTTGGCCTCTGCACTCCTGGTCCCTCGAAAGTGAAGTAGCAGTCGGTCAGGTGGACACTCAATGGGTTCTGGAAGCTGAATGTCACAGCGCATTCTTGTCCTATGCACGGCTGACTCCTCACCTGGCGGACATTATCATAATTGATTAGAAATTGTATGAGTGTCTAAAATACATACAACGAATTGAAAAGTATAACTACCTGGACTTGCATCTTTGGCTTGTGTAGTGGGAAGTCATCCTCATCCGACCAGGCCTGACGAGTCTGCTTCACATAGGCCATGGCGTGCACCTTCACCATGGAGTGGTCCACTAACTTGTCCATGTACTCCTGAGATGTGACGTGCAACTTCAGCACTTCTCGCTGACCAGCGCGCACGATGAACTCTCCCTGAGCCCTTCGCAGACGAGAGGCGATGGCGCCAGTGTAGTAGCATGACGAAGCCGTCAGCACACACGAGATGGTGCGATCTTCTTGCGATTTGTTCTGTTGAAAATCGACAAATTGTAAATAGTTTCATGGAAGACATTTGGATAATTCAGAAGGCAAATCAATTAATTGAGTTTATATCTAAGTAGGTACCTGAATATTCATTGTGCAGTCGAACGGCTGTCCGTAAGGCACGAGTTCAATGTCCATAAGTTCGAAGTAAACATCGAAATTGCGATCAGGGTATTCATAGTATTGCTGCAGGCGCTGGTAGCCACGACACGAAGCGATAACAGCCAGGCGCTCGGGAGACGAGCTGTCAACCGTCTTGTACTCGTGGGTGATCTCAAGCATGTCACTGTCACCTTCATCATCATCACGATTTGGGTTCTTCGTAAGAATCTTGCGACCAACTCTGTAAAATGGATTTAGAGGCAAATGTTGTACTATACGTCAAAACGAATGCGTTGAGATTCGATTGTAATGTACTCACTGATACTGGTTCGAAGCCATCCTAATGAATCCCCATTCAGAATTCTCCTCTTCTTGGAAGTGACAGAGTTCTGCGTTGAGCTGACAATACATGAAGGGCGTGTCGTATTGGAAGCCAACCTCGCCGCGGCGAACAGCCTCAACGCTGGCAGGTCCGCAGTGATACACAGCTTCAGCTTCCTCCTGAGGTGTGGAATCAATGATCTGCCAGCCACTGTAGCCTGAAGAGAAGTAAAAATAGTAAGTACAAGCACCATTATCTGTTCGTGAACACGTATCTGTATTGTTATTTCTGATACCTTGAGGCAAATCAGGTCGCTGCATCCATACATCATTCCATACATGGAAGTTCCAGCAGGAATCGTAGCAGTCTTCATCAGGTCCATTTGGTACTTCGTTACCATCGCGATCGAAGTATTTGTCCACCGTGAATGTTCGGTTAGTATCATGGGCTGACACGTAGTTGGTGACCGAACGGCAAGGAATACCTAAAAACAAGTTTGAATGAAGTGATGAATGCACTGCCAGTTTCTCGTAGTTAATGAAATAAGTAAGTTATGAAAATCAGTACCAAGTGCACGACAAATAGAGACCACAAGGCCGGAGTACACCCAGCACTGGCCGTATTCCACCGGCCTGCCTCCATCAGTGAGGTAACGTTCCATGATAGCCACGGAGCCGGTCCAGGCGTGAGGCGCAACGCCCTCTTTGTATTCACCGTCGTAACGACCAACCATCAGACCGTCGTCATCGTAGTTCGCATTTATCTGAAAGAGGACAAGTAAGACTTTTAATAAAATGAATAACATAGATAAAGCTGTCCAAATGTAGAATGTCTATTATACCAACTTACCATTGACGAAATCGCCCTGCAAACACGAACTGGGTTACCGCGTTCAGAATGCTCGAGACCACTTCTTTCCAACAAGTACATGCAAGCAGGTAACACCACGTCGTCAAATTGCCCGTAAATCCATTTGCGACCCTTCGGTTGACGCCAAGTACCGCACCAGATCTTGCCTTGCTCGTTGAGCACGTATTCCTTCCTGGATGATTCATTATCCATGTAGACGGGGTCCTCACGGCACCAAGGGTTGAATAGCATGTAGATGTCTTCGACACATTTGTAGTCGTGGCAGTTGTCGCGCTGGCCAAAGCGATTGGTTTGTACCCAGCAGTTCCATACGCCAACAGGAGCAGTAGCCGGCACATGCACTTGAAATGTAATCGTGTTGCCATCTTGGCGCTGAATGCTAATGCCCCACCTGTCCAGATCATGAGCAAGAGACGCCAAATTCTGCGTGGAGCCATGGCGCGAGCCGTATCCACGACCAAATGTAGAATGTTGAGCTATGTCTCCGTGGCGATCCATCATCGGGCGGTCCATAGATCGGTGCGGGCTGAGAGGGCCTTTTTGCAGGGGCATTGGCTCGTTGCTGAACGAACTGCGCCGGACTACGTACGTTGCAGTCTCTCGCATAACGCTCATCGGTCCCATCGAGCCCATTGTTCCCATGGTTCCCACTGGCTCCGTTGTTCCCATGGTTCCCACTGGCCCCGTTGTTCCCATGGTTCGCATAGTGCTCATAGTTTCCATAGGAACCATACTGGTGCTGGTATCGTGCATGCGAGACGTTCCCATTCCCATTCCCATCGCGTCACGGGAGTTTTGGAAGACGCCTTGCTTATTGTTCCAGTTCACGGCTAAAACTACTCGTGTTCCTTTGGTAACGCTGGGTTTAGGACCTGCAGGAAAAGAGGTACATTATATTTCGGAAGTTGTACAATAAATTATACGAAATTCGTCAAATTGCTACATATGATAACTTAATCAATACACTGTAATACGCATAACGTACCGAAGCAGAAAACGATGCGAATCATATCTTGCTGCTTGTCGTAGGTCCTGTCGAAGCGAACGGCAAAGAAGAAGTTCTGGCCCCTCCTTATAACTGGGTTCGGGAGGATATTATCGTTTACCAAGTCATATTGTTCAGTGTGATGGTCTTTAGAATTCTGACGGGAATAGAATTCAGTGAGCTCCACCTTTAGTGGTTGCTGAGAATATTCATTTTGAGGAATCATCTCCAAGGTGTCCTGGCGGCGACGGCATTCGTTTTGATCAGCCATCTTGCAAATCAAGTTGTGAGTGTACTGTGTGTTAGGACTGTTCCTCGACGAGTGCTTCATGCGGTGCAGCGAACCGGTGCTGTGCGAGCGGCCAGGGTGATGCTGAGCAGTGGGCCCAGCGCGCTGCATCGGACAACGACGAGTTTGTCCAGGGCGCTGGCAGAAACTGGAGATGTTGTAATAGGCTGACAGCCCAGGCACATAGTTAGAGGGCATTCCGCTGATCGTCGTCTGCTGCTCTGTCACGCAGCTCAGCGTGCTCGTATCCAATGTCTGTCCAGTTATTCCACCCAAACCCATTCCAGTCATGCTTGAGGACATCTTCTCCATACTAGATCTTCGGACCATAGACATCCTTGCGTTGAAGCCGTATGTGTATCGAAATATTCCAAGTCCTGATGTGGGACCTTACTGTGCTCCGGGATGACACCAGAGCGAATGATCTCGTTGGAAATATTCGGGATCTTTTTATAGTGTTAAGTCGACATAAAGGTTTCAGTTCAGCTTCTGGGAGTGCTATTGTCTATGTTCACTGACTCGTATTTAAAACAAGTGCTTAAATAGAATAAAAAAGTATCCCATGTCCTAACACAGGACACGGTCTGCGTGTGTGCTAGTTTCATCGAAATCCGTTCATAAAATAGAATCAAGAGAGTTTCGAAAATTATAAGTAATGAAACGAACAGAAAAAAAAGTCATAAACCTGATTAAATACGAGACTTTTATTACCCGGCTGTAAGGAAAGAGAGTTAGATAGGGCTTCGCCGCCCAAGTGTTCTTAGATAAGTGACGTTAAAAAAACAAAAATGGCGGATTTTGTGCGCCATATTGGGGGGGACTTAATATTTTTTTCTATGAAACCCATCGAGTGGGGTATCAAAATGAAGGATTTTTAGAGGTTATTACAAAAATATATACCACTTACATGTTTAAATGTGATTCGGAAAAAAAAAAAAAAAAAAGCTGTAAATAAAAAAAGTTAATTTTAAAATCAAAAACCCGACTGCTTAGTAAGCGCACTAAAAAGATGTAAACTAGTAGAAAATCATGCTGTGCAGTCGGTGGATCAGGTGGTTAGCCAGCTCGTGAATATGTATCCGCCGACTGCACAGCATGATTTTCTACTTGTTATATGTCATTAGCCGTCACGACTAGATATATTCACATCCCATATTTCGATAAACTCGCGAGCGAGATCAAGATACATACTTTTCTTGTCTGTCTCAGCCTTCAAGAGGTTTTATTATTATTATTATAGACTTTTTATTGATAAATATTATTACTCCATTTCTGAATTCCTTAATGATAAAACTTTATAGTTTACATAGTAATATTTTTTTTGACATTTCTGTATTTTATGCCGATTTTATGGTAAATTCTTTTATTTTGTTTCTTTTTTTGCTAATTTGACATTTGACTAATTTTAAACAGATATGACATATATTGATTTTATTTGACATTTGATATATTTTTTGACACTTTATTTAATTTTACGTTGATTTGACTTAGTGCATATTGATTCTATTAGACATTTTGTTGATATTTTGACATTATTAATATTATTCATCATTCCTACCTTCTTAAATATTGTGTTTAAACTTCATTGTTGTAGTTGATTATTACTATATTAATATGAATATTTTTTAATTATTGTATTTAAATGGTGATTTTAAAGTAAATTAAAGTTCTTTACTGTATTATGTTGCGAGTCATTCTATGACTAGGTATATTATATGTTTTACTGCTTCGTTTGGTGTCTGTAATTACATTAAATTAAACAATTTTGCATGCTGTGAGGCAAAATGTACCGGGTCTGTTCTTCAAAAAACTACATCTAATCTGTATACCTACATTTAGCAAATAAACAATTTAATTTCATTTAGGTTAAATATACTTACGTTATATAGGTACACCACTTAAATAATTACAAAACAAAACATTTATAAAGATAAGTGAAGTGTGTGTGTGTGTGTGGGGTTTTCGTCATGGGGGACCGCTATATCAACAATTATTACGCGACAGAGCGTCGTGAAGTTGATCTATCACCACTTTATGTCAGTCTTATTGTCAACAATATTCCTGTCAGTGATGATAGACCGATCCCAATACAACGTGACGTACCCGTAGTACGGTATTTCCGATTCCACAAGATTGTATTTAAGAGCAACTCTATGGATAATCCAGGCTACAAGGTATGCAAATAGTCTCCATTAGCTAGACTAGAACAACCGGAGGTATGTAACAGAATGATTCCCCCGGCCGGTGACGTACCCCACAGGTGTCAACCGTGCCGCCTTTACAATGTAGTTCCTGTAGTTGTTCGTCATCATAACATCGTTCATAATCGCAAAGACTAAAGCTTCGCTACCAAAATTGCAACCAGGCAATCAAAAATAAAAAAAAAAAACGCTGACGCTTGCTCTGCCAATCCCGGTATGCCAGAGCAAGGAGCTTCACGGGCGGTCATTAGTATCCAACCAATGCTAATGGTTTACGCCAGTTCTCGTTAGCCAAGGAGAAGGGGTAAGGCATGTCCACCGCTACCACATCTCGATATATACCCACGTCGGCTTTCAGACTTCTTCGAGGAAAAAAATATTGTTATTATTATTTAATATGTCTGAGATTCTCAGGACCCAAGGTGCTTGAGGAGTGGAGAGGTATATCACTCCTCAAGCACCTCCGTATCAACCGTCATCGGAGGAAGTACGTTCAAGAGCCCTACCAGTATCTTACTGGATTATACTCCTTCCTCCAAGCACGTTTGCTCTTGCGAATGTCCACTCAGCCAGCCAATTAAGGCAAGACGGAGGCGGGAGGTCGGTTCCGTCAGTGAGACAACGGAACGACAACAGAGTGTTCTCTCCGACCGGCAAATAAAGGCATGCCAGAGATAAGGAACAAGACTTCTCCCGGGAGATCGGGTCCTTGGGGTCGCCACTGCCTACCAGCTCGCTACAAAGCTGCCCTGCAGATTGTATATCTCTTAGTCTGGCCCCCCACCCTAGGCAAAGTAGTTGCAAAGTAGAATTTACAGGCACGACCTAGGGTTCTGAGGAGCGGGTTAAAAATAATAGTTTTCAGCCCTAGGGAGAATCGTTTTCAACTGACAGCTATCAAATTATAAAAAAGCTAGTTCTATTTTCGTTGAACCATGTACTATGTACAGCGCGATGTAAAATTAAAATATCATAAAGTTAAGTATTACACAATATATTTTTTTACATTCTCAATTCTTTATTGAACACAAAAAATTACAAATACAACATGAGTGATTATAAAGTTGATGTACAAAGGCGAGCTTAACTCAAAGAAGAATAATTATATAATAGAAGATATATTAATTATATAATAGAATTTACTTTCAACTATATCTTAAAAATAACATAGATTTGAGCAAAATATTTATCATTTTGTCAATGATGAAAATGAAAAATATAATGACTGAATAGCTGGCCGACCACACAAAAAAACGAATTAGGCGGGAAAGCGGCAATTCGATCTTCAAACTCAAACAACAAATTATTATTATTTGTTGTTTGAGTTTCTTCCGTATATCACAGATTTGGAATAGCACAATGAGTTTATCTGATTCAGGTATGGATTTTACGCACGATTTCATAAGAGAGGAGGCTAAAGCAGTAGTGTTTTACCGCCTAAATCAAAACAAAGATACCTAAAATCGTACGACGATTTTATGAAATGGCGCGCTGAGAAAAAAGTAACATCGTTATCAGAAAACGTTTTGCTAATATATTCCCAAGTATCAAAAACTAGTTGTATAATAAGCCATAGAACGTTTTGGGCAACACTGTTTGTGGTTCTATAAAACCCCAAAAAAGTTGTATTTTATTCGAAAGTGGCGCATTTATTTCTCCATTCAGTGTTAAAACGAACCAATAATAATGTTACACATAACAAATCAGTCATATATACGCTATGTAACAGTGCACGGGTCACAAAATAGTGATGCACTGGTTAATAAGAATCTTTTATAGTACTTTTTCATACAATACGAGAGTTTATGTTTCCTTTACCTCACATTATTCACTCACCATGTATTCTTCTATCGTGTGAGTGTAAAGACTTAACAAAATATATTTATTTAATATTTATAAAGCGACTGAAGCAAATTTGTATTGTATAACTTTTTTATTTTATTATTATAAACACATCAACACGGTCTAGGGATATTTTAAAAAAGCGAATTACTATCAATGTGTTAATTATTTACATGACATGTATATATTTAAAAGATACGTTATTTAATATTCTACCATTTTTTAATAATGGTTAAGGTACTTCGATTAAAATTTCAGGATTTTATGGAGAAAAAAATGAAGCATAGACGGAAACCGTATATGAATTAACTTTTAATTTATGAGTAAAAACTGAAAAAAATAGAAAAATCATTTAATTTGTGTTTATAAACTTGAAGTTAGTAGTCTGAGAAAGCGCCCATGATGTTCATAACACATCGGCAACGATTGGGCATGCTCAGAACAAGGTTGTCAATGTCTTGCTGCGGAATATTGTCCCATGTCCTTCTGAGGTGCGCAAAAAGTTGATCTTCTGTAGCCAGATTTTCAGGCACTTCCTTCAGAGCTCTTCTTTGCAGCATATCCCACGCATGCTCAATGGGATTTAGATCTGGCGATTGAGCAGGCCAGTCTAAGGCCCTAACATTGTGTGTATGTAACCAAGCTGCTACCGTTCTCGCCGTGTGTGCCCGGGCATTGTCGTGCATGAGCAGGAAATCTTGCCCCATTTGTGTTCTGTGGGGCAAGATTACGGGCCCCAGCACCTGTTGGACGTATCGTTCTGCCGTCATATTGCCCCGCACCCAAACAAGATCCGTCCGTCCTCCAAGACAAATTCCTGCCCAAACCATAATTGTTCCTCCTTGGTATGGGTGAACTTCCTGAGGGTTCTGAAGACGGCTCCATCGTCCAGGAACTCGCCAAACACGCGTCCTTCGTGAATCTGGATGGAAGCCGAACCTGGATTCATCCGTGAACAGCACATTGGACCATTGCTCACGGCCCCAGTCCACGTGGTTCCGAACCCATTCTAATCGTCGTCCACGATTGCCTCTCCGTAAAGGTGGGACCCGGAATGGTCTACGAGAGCGTAGATTGCTTTCATGCAGTCGCCTTCTTACAGTTATTTATTTATTTATTTATTATAAGGTACACCAACAGCATTACATACAAAACAGTTTGTAGTTAACAAAGAAAAATAAAGGTGCTGGTATGTATGCCTATTACAGGTATACGCAGCTTACACCATATGGTCAGAAACACTAAATTATTTAAAATATTAATATATATATTAATCTAAATTAAAAAAAAAAAACAAAGTAAAAATAAAAACACAAAATGAAAAACACACATAATAAAAAAAAAGAAAACGAAGTAGGATGTTTATGTACGTAATAAGACTAAGTTGAAGTATTTGCGCACTCCCGTACCTCCGAGATTGCTCTTCTAAACTTATTCAGTGAAACACCGTGTAAGTCAGTATCTGGTGTTGTACAAAAACTGTTATAGCTTCTACACATGCGGAGAAGTGGAGCGTTGAGGCCTAGGTTGGTTTTGCGGAATGGAATATGGAGTAATTTTGTGATGGGATGTCTTGGCAGTTTTGAAGGGACTGAATATTGGATACATTCTACTAAATCACTGCACTTAATGAACCCGTTTGCTACTTTGTAAAGGAAAATTAGATCACGCGTACGGCGACGGTCACGCAGTGTCTTTATTTTGAAAAAGTGTAGGCGCTGTACATATGGGCAGCGATGACTAATTCCCCTAGATATAAATGCAAGATGTTTAGTGAAAGCTCTTTGAATTTTTTCAAGTCTTTGCGAACGAACAGCGTAGAGTGGGTTCCAGGCGACACTGGCGTATTCCAACCGACTTCGCACTAGGGTGTTAAACAAAACTATTTTGGTTTTTGGTTGTTGGAAGCCTCTTGTGTTGCGTTTAACAAAACCCAGCATCTGTGCAGACTTCTTTACCACGTAGTTGATGTGTGGCTTGAAGGAGAGCCCATCATCCACCAGAACCCCTAGATCCCGGATTTCTCCAACCTTTGCCAACGAGGTGTCGCATAGTGTGTAGGTAGTTGGGAATGATGACTTTTTTCTAGAGAAACGGATGTGAAAGCATTTTTGGGGGTTTAGTGCCATATTGTTGGTTTTGCACCAATTTTCGACGTTTGTTAAATCGCTTTGAATAAGCGTGATGTCTTCAGGCCCAGTGATTTTTTTGTAAATCTTTAAGTCATCTGCAAACAACATTGTTTGACAGTGCTTGATATGATTTGTTATGTCATCAACAAATAGTAGAAACAAAACTGGGCCAAGGTGGGAACCTTGTGGAACACCGGAGCGTGCATGAAATTCGTAAGAAACATAGCCATTGACAGCAACGAACTGTGAACGATTTACTAGATAGGATGCAAACCATCTCAACAAAGATCCGTGGACACCACTAACCTCAAGTTTTGCTATCATGAGTGGATGACTCACCTTATCGAACGCGCTGCTGAAATCTGTATATATTGCATCGACTTCGTCTCCGCAATCGAGCGCTTCAGATATGTCGGATAAATATCTGACTAAATTAGTCTCTGTGGAACGTCCAATTCGGAATCCATGTTGGCTATTGGAAAGCTTAGTGTCCAAGTAGTTTGTAATGATGGGACAAACGAGACACTCAAAAAGCTTTGAAAAACATGATAGGATTGAAATAGGCCTGTAGTTTTTAATATTACTGGAGTCGCCTTTTTTGTGTACCGGCACGATCCGAGCCTTCTTCCATTCTTGTGGAAATACTCCCGACTCTAAAGATCGATTAAATATTAGACACAGTGGCTCTGCAAGTGCTCTCCCACATGATTTAACAAAAACTGGTGGAATACAATCGGGACCAGCACCCTTGGATGTATCAAGTTTCTTTATCTTCGCTAGAACTTCTTGTGGAGAAATTTTTATGTTACTAAGCACTCCGGATGATTCTTGGATGTTTGTTTTGGTACTGCCATTGGGGTCGGTGAAAATTGAAGAAAAATGAGAAGCAAAAAGATTTGCAATGTCATTACCACTATTAGCTACTACATCGTCCATGTGCATTCTGGCTGGAATCACTGATTTACTATTTCTTTTATTTTTAATGTAACGCCAGAATAATTTGGGATTTTTTGTTATTTCGCTCTCAATGTGTTGTTTATAGTCACTGTAGTTTTGGTTGATCATTGTATGACAACGGCTTCTTAGTAAATCGTAGGTCAACTTGTCTCGAGGATTATTGTATTTTCGAAATTTACTACGGTACTTTTCTTTTTCGGATAGTGCTTTTATGAGAGCTTTACTAAACCAGGAAGGATATTTTGAGTTTTTACAATTGTGTTGAGGTATGTGCTTATCGATCAACTCTTTCAATTTTGTGTAGAATACAGAAACTAGATTATTAATATCATTGGAGAGCGAAAATTCTAGATCCCAGTCAATTGCTTGCAGGTCAGACATAATTTTTACATAGTCACATTTGTAGAAGTTTGGGCGAATGTTGTTATTTGAACGCAAACATTTAATATTAACATGTGATATGGAAATGATTAGGGCAGGGTGTTTAGGATCAAGTCTAGTAAGAAGGTCGGAGGTATGGGTAACATAAAGATTGCGCATATTACTTATAACTAAATCAAGTGTTCTTTTATCAATGTTACAAACGCAGTTAAATTGAAAAAGACTGTTAATTGATAGAAAATCAATAAAAGTATCCCCTAAAGTATTATTATAGTTCTTAGGACTAGTATAGTTTTGTCCATCTAAAGGTGACCAATTAATGAATCCGAGATTAAAATCTCCGAGGATAAGAACTTCTTCAACGTTATTTACAGTGTTACTTACAGTATTTAGAAAAAGTGATAAAGACTCTACTTTTACAGGAGGAGGTAAATATGTGACACAAATGGCTATATTTTTAACAATGTTATTAAATTTTAATTTAACTGTCACCCATAGGTCTTCATTGTCACTTTCCCAATTGTGGACTCTGGCTGAAGGAACATCCCGAGAAATAGCTAGGAGAACACAGTTTGGTCACTCACAAGCACTTGGTGTTCCACTCGCAGCCTTTGGACCAATTGAGTCGCCGTTGCATTTGGTTGAGCTCGCGCAGTAATTTGCAAAAATCGGTCTTGTCTGGGGGTAGTGATGCGACTTGGCCCCCGGTGCCTCTCCGCTACTTCACCTGTGGCACGATAGCGTGTCCACAATCTTGAAATTACATTTTGGTGGGTCCCTATGGCCTCAGCAACATTACGCTGAACAGACCCAGCTTCCAGCATTCCCACAGCTCGTAACATCTCCGCCCTCGTCAAATGTTGGCGTTGCATGGCTACAATACCTCAATTTTAACTTTATCTTTCGTTTAAAAATGAAAAAAAACTGTAACTAAACGTAATTCGTATTGTTTTCTAAATTTCGCACAAATGAAAATTCCCTCTCCTACACATCAAGACATTTTTATGCCACCGAAACAAAAGAATTTTCAAAAAATTGAATTTGGAATTAGTCTGAGATAAATTACAAACAAATCGATGTATAAAAGATTCCAATGCGGCCAGTACTTTTCGAGTTATTTAATTGAGTATGAAATATCCCTAGACCGTGTTGATGTGTGTATTTGTTTATAGTGTGAAATGATGTGCGACCGCAATTTCACGGATAAACTATGGTTAGGTTTACCATAAAATGTATGTGCCCCCCTTGAATTGTAGTTTCCACAAAAAAAAAAAAAATTAAAGGAACTTCGAGTTTGAAGCGCCATTATAGCATCAAATAAAAATGTCTGAAAATAGTTTTAAAAGTGAGATAATCTGGACATTATTGTTATTTAATAGCAACATTTATCCACTTTTACGTATAGTTTTTGTGTTAATATAGAAACATATACTCTGTCATGATACTAACAAGCATATTATAGTAACTGAAAAGTCATTACACAACAATTTTGCTCTAAAAAAGTGTTTGTGTGATAAGCTTATTAGGAAAACTATAGTAGTACATTACATAGTAATACTCTGAAACTAAGCTACATCACAAAATCGCTCTATTGCAGAGTTTTTTGTAACTACTAACGTACTTAGTAGGTACTATAGCAACGATCTGTATATCCTCAATACGACAAGGTCGCCTTATAGTTGAGTGTTCATCACTGCTAAAACAAAACAATTACAGCAGTTCGTTTGTAACTTTTATTACGCAAATCAGGTGAATAAAGGCATTTTTTAACAATTTATTGAGCAGTATTTGCTATAGCACATACTATAAAGGTTGTATAAAATGGTGTAGTAAACGTTTACATCCTTTATTTATGCGTCATTTTTGTCCTATAAGCTTATAGAGCAATTTTGTGTTGTCGAACGCTTTTATACAACACGCCGTCACCGCTAAAACCTTTATAACTCATGTAAATGTCTTTTTCGATATATAGGCTTAGATTAAAGGAGTGCTTTGCTGGTTGGGTTTCAACGAATTATCAAAGGCTTACAATCCATCAACATTATGGAGCGTGTATTCTATGTTAAAGACAACATTAAATACTAAACACAATGTACATTTTAAGGATTTCGAGAGATTAACATCGTTTCTCAATAGGCAATATGATGAAAAATCACAAGTTTTCACTTCTCAAGAGGTAGAAAACCTTCTTAAACCAAGCGCCTGATGAAATAGTAATGAAGGTAAGCAACTTTTTTTTTGTAACTTTCTATATTTTTATACACCAATTAAATAGATATATCTACTTTTCAGGTAGTGTTTATATTGGCAAAAAGTGGCGCTTGCAGAGGTACAGGAAATAGTAAATATGAAGTTTGATGACATTGAGACAAGGTGATATAAAGGTCTTTCTACACATATCAGGGCCGTGCCCGGGACGTGACAGGGCCGGGCCCAATCATTGAAGCTTCGTCAGTGGCCCGTGCACGGACGTTTGTGAACGAGTTCACATAAAATGTACACAACGGTATTTTTTTTGAGTCCGTCCACGTCCCGGGCACAGCCCTGATATGTGTGGATAGACCTTTATACTGTTGAAGTTACGTGGCACTAAAACCAAAGTTGACCAAACCTTCGTTATTAAAAAATAATTCGTAAATATATTAGACAAATACAGAAACAAACAGTTTTTTCGTAAATTATCATAAAGGGAACTGTCTTTGGCAATTGGCAAAAACTAGATTTCGAGTGTTTCTAAAGATATTGCCACCTATATCAATTTGCCAAACTCAAATCTATATTCGGGTCCCTGCTTTCGCAGAACATCAGCAATGCCAATTTAACTATAATTAAAATGCATACAGGTTGGCAGTCGAGTAAAGTAGCTGAAGGCTACATAGAAAAGTCAGTGGAAAGTAAAACTAAGATATCAGACAGATTAACAGTAATGATAAATCTGCATTCCACTGACTCTGCACAACCGAGCACTTCAAAAGATTATCCGGTGCAATCCAAAAATATTGCTGTAACAGCTGAAGAAAATAGAGAAATATTAATGTCCCCAAGAATCCCTGGATACTTTAGAGCTCAAGTTTCCCAGAAAATATCAAATATCAACATACCTACTGTAGCGTTACGTTTGTCTCAGAGGGAGCTAAAAGTAAGCCACGTTAATAAAATTAAATAATTATTAATTAAAGGTTATTAAAATTAAAGCTAAGAAAATAAAAAGGATATAGATAATAAAACGGTAGGGCTTCGCACGACGTGGGCAGCTATCCAGGCAGGCAGGCAGCAGCTCGGGCAGGAAGTCGTGGAATACCCGAGGTAGGCAGGTGAGCAGCGGACAAGCAGACGGGCGGTAGCCAGATAAGCGGGTAATCGGGCAGGTAGGCAGCAGGATGGAAGCAGGTCGGATAAACAGGCAAACAGGTAAGTACCTAGGCTCCAAGGGATGTGGAGGCCGGCTATGGCTCAATACACCAAACAGCGAGGCCTTTGATGCCAAGAGATGACCGTTGAGGGTGTTTCCATGAAATAATGCTCTTGGGATCCACACAAAATATATTTAATTGGAGCACTTCAGATAATAATAGTTTTACATAAGCTGATAATTCATAGTTTAGAGTTTTCCAGGAGTTTTCAGATCAGAAAATACACTTGGTATCATTAAGTAGTCAACCGACTTTCGGCGTTCAGTCCAGAATCGAAACTAAAAATTGACGCCCGTTTTTCTTCGTTCTGTGTTCTATCTACATTTCAAATTCAAATTTCAATTAAGAAATAAAGACCAGAACGAATAAAAACGGTTCACAAAGGGGTCAGTCTAAGCTACCCTTATAATAGTGTAAACCTAGCTTAAAGGAGGTTTAGTCCATGGTACCTATGTTACGGTCTATGGTTTTAAGAAAAATAAAATAGACAGACAGATGTCATGTCAGATGAAAATGTCACAATAGAAAAATATTGCAAGAATTACAAATTAACAATATAATTTAAATTTCAGATATTAAAACAATCAGATATAACTAAAAGTATGCTTTTCAGACAAAAGAAAGAAAACATAAAAATTAATTACAAAAGTTGATAAAATATCAAAATATATGAAGGTATGGTTTGTATAGTGTTATGAATTGTAAATAGAGTTAAAAAATGTGGATCTGTAAATCAGAACACCACACTACCCGGAATAGTAGTTTATGAAACTGTTGCTTAATGAGGGGTATTAAAACATGAGTGTGGGTTTAAAAACCGAGCCGTAGGCGAGGTTTTTAATAGTTTTCACACGAATGTTTTAATACCTAGTTATGTGCAGTTTCATACACTACTTTATCTACACTCATAAATTGGGATTGAACCTACTAAATACCTCTTTTTGCATTTTCCATGCCATAAAATCGTGATAGCATTTCTCATATACTTTTTTCGACTTTGCTGGTAATAAATTAAGAGTAATTCGCCGCATCTAAAATATCGGGCGGAGTCAAATTTTCTTCACATTCACTGATATCAGACATTTTTAAACAATAATTTAAATAACTCATGAAATTCAGTACAGCAAAACTTGCAAAACGTATGAATGGCGCCAAAACCCAGCACACACATCAACGCATTAACCGCGCATGCGCTAAGGCTTACTACGCACTGCGATCTTTATACGCGCGATTTTTTTCGCCCATTCTGCGACCTATGGAATTATATGAAGTTGTTCGCATTGCGGTAAAGAAATCGTGCGGAAATAATACCGCAAGAAATCCGTGTTATGCCACAGAAACCACCGCACCACGGCGCGAATTTTATTCGCCCGTATATTTTGAGCTCTATGAACAGATAGAAGGAAACAAAATTCGCGAGATTAAAAATAGCAGTGCGTGCTAAGTCTAAAGCGGGCATTGTCATAGACAATTTAAAATTGGAATCAAATATTTTTTTAATAGGTACTATAAAATGACATTACAAAAAAAAAATGATGGAAACTCCTTAGTGATTAACTTCTTGGATTTGTCCTGTATCGTAATAGAAAAAAAATTGTTTTATAGCATTACTTTGTTAGAGAAATAGTGTTATAATAAGATTCCATTTTTAAATTTCGGTATTGTGTTTATAAAGTATGCCAATATAAACTCGTTTTGAATTTTATAATTCGAATATTACGATATGAGAGTAGATAATAGTACATTGTGATACAAGGGTGGAAAGTAGTCACTCTCGTGTCATTAAAAACCCTCGCCTTCGGCTCGGGCTTGTTAATGACAGCTCGTTTGCAATAACCTACACACCCGTGTATCACACGACGTTTTTCAATACAGTTGTGGGAAATAGTAAAAACAAGTCAAAGAATTACATTTTATTTTTCCATAAAATAAAATTAACGTAAGTCGCCATATATCTTTCTCGAGATTTTGGAGGCAAAATTTCATCTTGCGCAGTGTTGGCCTCAGATAAAATATCGGGTGGAGTTAATTCCATTTCATCACTTGTACTTGAACTCATATTAAAAACAAAAGGAATAATTTAACACACAAAAATAAAAAAATATACCATTCCTCCTCTAAAAAGCTTATTTTATTTTATACTGAAAACGGTGAATAAAAAGCACTTTTAATCACTGTTTTGGTGTTTGAATTTAGAACACCAATATAATATTCAAACTCCATCTCAATGCTATACAACCTCCTTGCGCATAAAATATTCGATACAAACTTAGATAGAGATACTCGTAGAGTTAGAGATAGAGTTATACAAACTTAGATAGAGATAGAGTTAGAGATAGAGATACAGTTAGAGATAGAGTTAGAGATAGAGACAGAGTTAGAGATAGAGTTAGAGATAGAGTTAAAGATAGAGTTAGATATAGAGTTAGAGATACCAATATTTTTTTTACAACGAAAACAGCCTATACAGCCTATTCGATTTTTGACAAATGTTTATGTGAAAATAATGAAATTAAAACTGTTAATTTAATATATTAAACTACCATTTAATAAACTTTTGAGAATTTTATGGTAAGACGTACGGACTCATTCATTTTGGCCTCGAATAAAATCCCATTTTATTTTAAGTATGAAAACTCCTTGCTACTAAACTTTTTTAAATTGACTAAAACACTGCAAAACTAATGATCGAGCTCGTAAACAAAAGTCACGACCGCGTAATAGAAAGATGCCTATGCGAAATATTTAATTTTCGAATCATAATTATAGCCTCTGAAAGTACGCCATGTTTAACAACTGTATTGAAAAGGTTTTTTTGACTTTTGTTTACGAGCTCGATCATTAGTTTTGCAGTTAAGTTTTAAATGTTTTAGTCAATTCAAAAAAGTTTAGTAGCAAGGAGTTTTCATACTTAAAATAAAATGGGATTTTATTCGAGGCCAAAATGAATGAGTCCGTACGTCTTAGCATAAAATTCTCAAAAGTTTATTAAATGGTTGTTTTATATATTGAATTAACAGTTTTAATTTCATTATTTTCACATAAACATTTGTCATAAATCGAATAGGCTGTATAGGCTGTTTTCGTTGTAAAAAAAATATTGGTATCTCTAACTCTATCTCTAACTCTGTCTCTATCTCTAACTCTATCTCTAACTCTATCTCTAACTCTATCTCGATCTCTAACTCTATCTCTAACTCTAACTCTAACTCTATCTCTAACTCTGTCTCTATCTCTAACTCTATCTCTAACTCTATCTCTATCTCTGACTCTATCTCTAACTCTATCTCTGACTCTATCTCTAACTCTATCTCTAACTCTATCTCTAACTCGAACTCTATCTCTATCTCTAACTCTATCTCTAACTCTATCTCTATCTCGATCTCTATCTCTAACTCTATCTCTAACTCTATCTCTAACTCTGTCTCTAACTCTATCTCTAACTCTATCTCTATCTCTAACTGTATCTCTAACTCTATCTTTATCTAAGTTTGTATAACTCTATCTCTATCTAAATTTGTATCGAATATTTTATGCGCAAGGAGGTTGTATAGCATTGAGATGGAGTTTGAATATAATATTGGTGTTCCAAATTCAAACACCAAAACAGTGATTAAAAGTGCTTTTTATTCACTGTTTTCAGTATAAAATAAAATAAGCTTTTTAGAGGAGAAATGGTATAATTTTTTTTTTTTTGTGTGATAAATTATTTCTTTTTTTTTTAATATGAGTTCAAGTACAAGTGATGAAATGGAATTAACTCCACCCGATATTTTATCTGAGGCCAACACTGCGCAAGATGAAATTTTGCCTCCAAAATCTCGAGAAAGATATATGGCGACTCACGTTAATTTTATTTTATGGAAAAATAAAATTGAATTCTTTGACTTGTTTTTACTATTTCCCACAACTGTATTGAAAAACGTCGTGTGATACACGGGTGTGTAGGTTATTGCAAAAGAGCTGTCATTAACAAGCCCGAGCCGAAGGCGAGGGTTTTTAATGACACGAGTTTGCTACTTTCCACCCTTGTATCACATTGTACTATTCACTAACTATAACTCCCTTTTTTTCCTTTATTTAATATAGGTTCGCGCTTGACCACTATCAATTAAAATCACACCACTAAATTGTTCTAATTTCCATAGACTTTAAATAAATATCTCACCAAAGTTGTTGCAAGTATATAAAATAAAATTCACTCATTTTTCTTAAACTAATTTATGATTTTATTTTTACTTTCCTTGTAATCGTAATGAATTAATCACATTGTTTACCTCGGGACTAAATAAGTTACTTTTACCCCTAGTGTAACAATGTAAAAGTCTCGCCGAACTTCTTGGCCGCCCGCCGTATTTTTTTTTCGTGTTTACACCGACTGCCGAAAGGAAAGTTATTATTTTGGAGAAATTTACTCTTCCGACGACAAAGAAACTGGGATATCATATGTCTGATTTCTGTCGGGAATGGGTAAATTTGTTAAGGGGCCTGACCATTCTTCTTTTCTTATGTTACCTATGTTCGTATTATTTAGATACTTTCCGTCCGTCGTTTTGTCATTCGATCGGTCATTGATTTACATATAATAAGATCTGACGGAACCGCTGGTTCCACTTAGTCAAAGCAAGTGAGGTTATTTCAGCCGAGCGGTTTAAGATATCAAAATATTTATATTTTCACTATCTTTTTTCCCACGGATTCGCTCCCGTGGCCCACACCGCAGGACTCGTTATTTTTTTAATAAAAAGTACTGTATGATATGTACCGCGATAGAGTAGCTGTTTTTTTAATTCTCTAATTTTCTGAATTAACTTATCATTAGTTTCGAAGATTACTTCCTACATCCAAACTTACAAACCATCTGCATATTGCGCCTACTGTTTAAACATATTTTTAATTGTAACAGTAAACAAATTATGGATTTCATAATATTCTCAGCTTTAAAAAACAAATTTGTGAATCTTATTGTTTTTGGGCCATAATAGTGGTGGTTGGTTGGTCAGGCCACTTTTGGTTGAAACCAACTCAAAAGATGCCTACGAAATAGGAACCTAAAAATATTTTCCCGAGAAATGAGAAGCTTTTCATGATATGGAAAACATTTTAATTTCAGATTTTAATATATATGAATATAAGTAATCGAGAGCAATTTTTTTAACACAACAAAAACGAGTGCATTTTCAAAAAAACCGGCCAAGTACGAGTCGGACTCGCGCACGAAAGGTTCCGTACCATTATCGCAATAAACCGCAAAAAAAAAACACGTTTGTTGTATGGGAGCCCCACTTAAATATTTATTTTATTTTGTTTTTAGTGTTTGTTATTATAGCGGCAACAAAATTACATCATCTGTGAAAATTTCAACTGCTTAGCTATCACGGTTCATGAGATACAGCCTGGTGACAGACGGTTAGCCAGACAGACCGTAGAGTGTTAGTAATAGGGTCCCGTTTTTACCCTTTGGGTACGGGACCCAAAAAGGGTACTTAAACGTTAAAATTATAAATATTTTTGCATATTCTCAAAATTGACGGCAAGCTGAATCGATTGAAAATTTTTAGTTGCTTAGGTGATCAGGAAGTGCCTCAAAAATCACAGCAAAAAGGTGTAAGTTTTTGGTGTCGATTTTTTTCATTATTACCCTTTTTTCGGTCTAGCCCCTCAACCCGCAACGCAAACAACTCAGAACTGTAACGTGCGATAAGGAACTCTGTTCCAAAAGTTACACAAAATTCATGATATTTTATTGTTTTGTAGAATTCATTTAAAATGTTTCACAAGGGGAATACCCTTGTACCCAGAATAGGTCTAAGGCTAATTAACTGTAAATATTATACACGGTATATTCCTTGAGACCTAGGTACGTAAATGGTGATGTATATTTAAATGTTCCACATTAGTCACCCAAAATGGACTTAGTGCAATATTATCACTGAAGACGTGTTGTTGCAATTACCACACTATACCTATATTTTTAAATAGAGCAGAAATCAAAATCAAAACCATGCTTATTTTCCTTCCACAAATAACACTTCATTCTTCACTTCATCAACTAAAAACACAAAAAAGGAAAATAATAAAATAACGTACTAAAACCTTAACCTGTAATTCAGGACACTAAAGAATGAAAGATGTGGTAAAATATTGCTTGGTTGTTTGGGATGGATACTTTTCTAAGTTTGAATCAAATCACGTCATTTCCAGTGAAAAATCTTTATTTTTGAGATCCCAAAAACACATAATCACAGTGCAAATTATTATAATTAAGTGTTAAAAAGTTTTAAACTTAATAATATGCAATAGGCAAATATATAAAAAGTTATACTAAAGATCACAATAATTTTTAACACTATACTCTCTCGTACAGAGTAATTCATACATCTTGAAACAATGGCACTTGAAGCATCGGTTTACTTAAAATCATTAACCAAATACCTAATTTATTATCACACGGTGAAAAACGTGAATCAACATAAAATAAATTGTTTGTTCTTTTTCATTTGAATTGTGCTGGTGAAACAAACGATATAAATACATCAAAATTAACAAAATCCATTAAAACTTGCCAAGTCATCGTTATTATCGAGTTGTTGATTAGTAAACAAAGTATTCTAGATGCAACATTCGTACATTCAATAAAAACACTCACGAAAAATAGTTTTGTCATAAATAAGGAATAATTATAACAACGAAGTACGTGAATGCGCAGGGCCCGGGGGCAAGCTAGCCGCGCACGTTCACCGTGGTACAGCCGAAGATCTCGTCCAGCTGCCGCGACGAGAACGTCACCACGATGTGCCGCTCGCCATGTCGCCGTGGTACGAACTTTTCCTGGTAGTTCACGAACTCACCTGGCTTCACGTCTCTGAACTTTATCTGGAAGCAGAAATCCATTCATGACGCCCACTCTTTTTCTTTTATTTCCAAAAGATACATGTATTTACCTGTCTTGGCCTCTGCACACCTGGTCCCTCGAAGGTGAAGTAGCAGTCGGTCAGGTGAACACTCAGTGGGTTCAGGAAGCTGAATGTCACAGCGCATTCTTGTCCTATGCACGGCTGACTCCTCACCTGGCGGACATTATCATAATTGATTAGAAATTGTATGAGTGTCTAAAATACATACAACGAATTGAAAAGTATAACTACCTGGACTTGCATCTTTGGCTTGTGTAGTGGGAAGTCATCCTCATCCGACCAGGCCTGACGAGTCTGCTTCACATAGGCCATGGCGTGCACCTTCACCATGGAGTGGTCCACTAGCTTGTCCATGTACTCCTGAGGTGTGACGTGCAACTTCAGCACTTCTCGCTGACCAGCGCGCACGATGAACTCTCCCTGAGCCCTTCGCAGACGAGAGGCGATGGCGCCAGTGTAGTAGCATGACGAAGCCGTCAGCACACACGAGATGGTGCGATCTTCTTGCGATTTGTTCTGTTGAAAATCGACAATTTGTAAATAGTTTCATGGATGATATTTAGACAATTCAGAAGGCAAATCAATTAATTGAGTTTATATCTAAGTAAGTACCTGAATATTCATTGTGCAGTCGAACGGCTGTCCGTAAGGCACGAGTTCAATGTCCATAAGTTCGAAGTAAACATCGAAATTGCGATCAGGGTATTCATAGTATTGCTGCAGGCGCTGGTAGCCGCGACACGAAGCGATAACAGCCAGGCGCTCGGGAGACGAGCTGTCAACCGTCTTGTACTCGTGGGTGATCTCAAGCATGTCACTGTCGCCTTCATCATCATCACGATTTGGGTTCTTCGTAAGAATCTTGCGACCAACTCTGTAAAATGGATTTAAAGACAAATGTTTATACGTCAAAACGAATGCGTTGAGATTCGATTGTAATGTACTCACTGATACTGGTTCGAAGCCATCCTAATGAATCCCCATTCAGAATTCTCCTCTTCTTGGAAGTGACAGAGTTCTGCGTTGAGCTGACAGTACATGAAGGGCGTGTCGTATTGGAAGCCAACCTCGCCGCGGCGAACAGCCTCAACGCTGGCAGGTCCGCAGTGGTACACAGCTTCAGCTTCCTCCTGAGGTGTGGAATCAATGATCTGCCAGCCACTGTAGCCTGAAGCAGAAGTAAAAATAGTAAGTACAAGCACCAATATCAGTTCGTAAACACGTATCTGTATTGTTATTTCTGATACCTTGAGGCAAATCAGGTCGCTGCATCCATACATCATTCCATACGTGGAAGTTCCAGCAGGAATCGTAGCAGTCTTCATCAGGTCCATTTGGTACTTCGTTACCATCGCGATCGAAGTATTTGTCCACCGTGAATGTTCGGTTAGTATCATGGGCTGACACGTAGTTGGTGACCGAACGGCAAGGAATACCTAAAAACCAGTTTGAATGAAGTAATGAACTCACTTTTTCTAGTAGCTAATGAAAAAAATCTGATATCAAATTCCATACCAAGCGCACGGCAAATGGAGACCACAAGACCGGAGTATACCCAGCATTGGCCGTATTCCACCGGCCTGCCTCCATCGGCGAGGTAACGTTCCATGATAGCCACGGAGCCGGTCCAGGCGTGAGGTGCAACGCCGTCTTTGTATTCACCATCGTAGCGACCAACCATCAGGCCGTCGTCATCATGGTTCGCATTTATCTGAAAGAGAACAAATAAGACGTGTAGTAATTATATTTATCATCATCATCATTTCATCATTTCAGCCGAAAGACGTCCACTGCTGGACATAGGCCTCCCCCAGGCGTCGCCACATTGACCGATCCCGTGCGTCTCGCATCCAGCGCCTTCCCGCAACCTTAACCAGGTCATCAGTCCACCTAGTGGGAGGCCTTCCAACGTATCGTCTTCCGGTTCGCGGTCGCCATTCCAGAACCTTTCGGCCCCATCGGCCATCCGTTCTGCGAGCAATGTGCCCTGCCCACTGCCACTTAAGTTTGGCAATTCTTCGGGCTATGTCGGTAACTTTGGTTCTCCTGCGGATATCATCATTCCTGACGTGATCACGCAAGGAAATTCCGAGCATAGCCCTCTCCATTGCCCTTTGGGTGACTTTGAGCTTTCTGATAAGGCCCATTGTGAGCGACCACGTCTCGGTCCCATAGGTGATCACTGGCAACACACACTGGTCATAGACTTTTGTCTTGAGACACTGCGGTAATATTATATTTTAATCTAATTCGCCTTAAGTTATTTTAATATTGTACACTGGCTGGATACCTGTCACTCTAGGGTTTGCTGTAAGAGAACTCAGCAATTAGTTAAGCTCGCCGTTGTTCATGTACTTTTTTATAACATGTATGTAAAGTTGTTTTTTTGGTGTACAATAAAGAATTAAGAAGACTTATAATAAAATGAATAACATAGCTAAAAGCCAACTTACCATTGACGAAATCGCCCTGCAAACACGAACGGGGTTACCGCGTTCAGAATGCTCGAGGCCACTTCTTTCCAACAAGTACATGCAAGCAGGTAACACCACGTCGTCAAATTGCCCGTAAATCCATTTGCGACCCTTCGGTTGACGCCAAGTACCGCACCAGATCTTGCCTTGCTCGTTGAGCACGTATTCCTTCCTGGATGATTCATTATCCATGTAGACGGGGTCCTCACGGCACCAAGGGTTGAATAGCATGTAGATGTCTTCGTCGCATTTGTAGTCGTGGCGGTTGTCGCGCTGGCCAAACCGGTTGGTTTGTACCCAGCAGTTCCATACGCCAACAGGAGCAGTAGCCGGCACATGCACTTGAAATGTAATCGTGTTACCATCTTGGCGCTGAATGCTAATGCCCCACCTGTCCAGATCATGAGCAAGAGACGCCAAGTTCTGCGTGGAGCCATGGCGCAAGCCATATCCACGACCAAATGTAGAAGGTTGAGCTGTGCCTCCGTAGCGATCCATCATCGGGCGGTCCATAGGTCCATGTGGGCTGAGAGGGCGTTGTTGCAGCGGCAATACCTCGTTGCTGAACGAACTACGCCGTACTCCGTACGATGCAGTCTCTCGCATAACGCTCATCGGTCCCACCGAGCCCACCGTTCCCATGGTTCCCATTGGCCCCGATGTTCCCATGGTGCCCATTGTGCTCATAGTTCCTATAGGAACATTACTGGTGCTGGTATCGTGCAAGCGAGACGTTCCCATACCAATTCCAATCACATCACGGGAGTTTTGGAAGACGCCTTGCGTATTGCTCCAGTTCAAGGGCAAAACTACTCGTGTTCCTTTGGTAACGCTGGGTTTAGGACCTGCAGGAAAAGGGGTTAAATATAACGCTTTAGAATTGTTTTGAATGGTTCAACAGTTATTACAAAGTTTGTCGTAGAGCTGCATAATGTTATAAATGAAAATATGTAATATAACTTACCAAAGCTGAAAACGATGCAAATCACATCTTGCTGCTTGTCGTAGGTCCTATCGAAGCGAACGGCAAAGAAGAAGTTCTGGCCCCTCCTTAGAACTGGGTTCGGGAGAATATTATCGTTCACCAAGTCATACTGTTCAGTGTGATGGTCTTTGGAGTTATCACGGGAATAGAATTCAGTGAGCTCCACCTTCAGTGGCTGCTGAGAATAGTCATTTTGAGGAATCATCTCCAAGGTGTCCTGGCGGCGACGGCATTCGTTTTGATCAGTCATCTTGCAAATCAAGTTGTGAGTGTACTGTGTGTTAGGACTGTTCCTCGACGAGTGCTTCATGCGGTGCAGCGAACCGGTGCTGTGCGAGCGGCCCGGGCGATGCTGGGCAGTGGGCCCAGCGCGCTGCATCGGACAACGACGAGTTTGTCCAGGGCGCTGGCAGAAACTGGAGATGTTGTAATAGGCTGACAGCCCAGGCACATAGTTCGAGGGCATTCCGCCGATCGTCGTCTGCTGCTCTTTCACGCAACTGAGCGTGCTCGTATCCGATGCCTGTCCAGTTATTCCACCCAAACCCATTCCAGTCACGCTTGAGGCCTTCCTGTCCATACTAGATGTTCTGACAATCGACATCCTTGAGTTGAAGCTGTACGATCTCGGGTATCCAAGTATTCCAAATCCCGATGTGGGACCTCACTGATCTCCGGAATGACACCAGAGATAATGATGCCGTTGCAAAGATTCGGGACCTTTATATAGTGCTAGTCGACATAAAGGTGTCAGTTGACAGTGCAGGTACTAGCTTCTGGGTGTGCTATTGTCTATGTTTACTGATTCGTAGTTGAAACAAGTACATCTCTCTTATATAGAATAAAAAAAGTATCGTATGTACACGCGACACGGACTACTTATTTGCCAAGGTTTAAAAGTTGTAAATCCTGTGGCAAGGTGTAAATCCGTTCTGAATCTAAAATCAAAATGGTTTGGAAAATTTTAAATAATGTAACGAACAGTAACAAAAGACAAAATACTGATTACACGCTTCGCATGGACTTATTAGCGATGTCAAAAAAGTTACTCAAATATTTTTACCAAGAGGTTCTCATTTAAAACTAAACAATCAGCCTAGTCTTTTACCAACTACAAAGGTGACACTGAATGTTTTTAGAAAATCAAAATCGGGATGATGTTACCTGTTAATATTTTTATTGTTTTTCGAAGTTATCTGTTCCTTTCTAAGCACCGTCGTATGCAATGGAACCATTGACTTAACCAGTTGCCCCACTCTTCTTTAGGAACCTCTTCCACACCTTTTTCAAACGCAGCCACAGACAGCATCTTCTGGCTTCAAAGGTAAAATAAAAAAAACCGACACATTTTTATTTCATGCTACTTCATTTACCTAGTAGTAGACATGATTCGATCGGAAATCAATTGAACACGTAATTATGACACGATATCTTGCGAAAACAACCCGATACAAACAGTAAAACACCCATAACTTTTGAACGGCTAAACGGATTCTCATCAAACATAGCTAAGAACACTCTCGGTAAAGTCGCCGTCGGTTCAAGTGAAAGTCAAAATCCGTTCATTCGTTTAGGAGCTATGATGCCACAGACAGATACACAAATACACAAACACACAGGTGCACACGTTCATATTAACGTTCCATAGACAAATATTCGATAGTCCATCTGGCGGAGTGAGCTGGAGCGTTGCGTTATGGAGGAAGATCCTGCTTCTTGGGCGCTGCTGTATAACATTTTCCAAGACAACTAATAAACAATGACTGACAAAAAACCAACCCGTCCATTGGGCAGATCGTCTTTTAGCTTTTAGTTTCGATCACCTGTGATGAATTCGTATGCAGCATTCGAGTCACCTCCGTCATACTTTTCAAGCATTTAGCGGCACCAATCTAAACGTTTTTGATCAACAGTCAAATTCTGAGGTACCCTAGTACAAAGCTTTGCCTAAATGTTCATGTAAGACTTTTTGTACTTGACTCATACCAATACATAAACATGTCCGAATCTGTTGAGTCTATCATAATATTGTTGTTGAGTAAGACCACGACAAAAATCGTAATAAATCATTTAGCAAATCTCGAGTTTTAAATTGCCACCAATTTGTAAAAACAAATGACATATGAATTCATAACACCTAAAGAGTTCCTATTTCGAAATTTAAATAAACTTTTCATCGGCTGCTTTACTTTCTTAAATTGTCTTTTCTATAATCTTAAGCTTAATTTTAAGTTTGACCCACGTAGGTGCTATATAAATATTAGCCTGTTTCCTCTGAAGATTTAAAAAAGATCCACCAGAGGCAGCACTAGTGGGGGTACAAAGTTTTTGATTTCCCTATTGATATTAAGTAATACTACTTAAGGTATATAGGAAATAAAAAAGCTTTATTATTATTATTCCTTTATTAATTTATATTCTTATTTAATACATTTTTAAATATTTAAAATAGAAAACATAAAAAATAATTTAAAAATATAAAAAATAAAAAGAGGCCCACCGTTATCGGGAGCAGGGTACAAGCTACCGGTGGTTAGGACTCCAGTGAAAGGAACCTCACAATGCGAGCCGTATCAAGGAGTACTGCCTTCTGTATCAGGCTCTTGATCCAACCGCAAAATGATTATTATTATTAAGGGCCTACATACGCTTTAGTGCCGTAAAACGGTAACTTTCTAAAGCATACTCCTTAGTAACGGCTAGGTTAAAAGGTTTGAAAAAAATATATTTATTATTGATTCATGTACATAATTTTGAACACAAGGTTTTTTCGTGTAACTAATAGTTTTGCTATAAAAAAATAATTAACAACACGATATTTTTTCGCAATTTTTGGAAATTCCTCCAAAACGACTTAAATGTTTAAAAATATTTTTACGCAGTAAAATTGATGGCTGGAATTTCTTCTTACCTAACATAGAATATGTAAATCAAATAATATTTTGCAAACAAAACTGTTCAAAAGGAGGTTCAATATTGATATTTTGGCATCGAGCGGGCGCACGGCCAGTACTGCGTTAGCATTGGGGCGTATATATCGCCTTAAGTAATAAAATTGTGATATAACCCGGTTCATTAAAGAAATGAATCTAAAGTGGCGGTGCTTATCATATTCTCTCGCTTGTATACTATAGACGGCACTAGTGTAAATATATATAAAGACGGCAATAATAATAAAGAGCTATGCTTAATTTATAAGACACAGTTGTAAGATTTTACATCTGCTCTAAATTAATAAGACTTATCATTCGCATTTCCGTCCGTGTTTAAAACAAAGGCAAACCAAACAAACTGCCTTCCTGTTTGCATTGCTTTCATCATCATCAGATACGGTATATTTATACCGGACGGACGTGATCGCCGAGCACTATATACGGGAGATTGTAAGTCTCTTCAACCCTAGCGCGTTGACGCCTTGTACGGTACACTACGGTTGATTGATGGCTGCTGTGTTGAGGTGCGAAGACTTCTTTCTTAAGTAGGAAATGAAAGACTTGATTATTGATGACTATTTGAAGCGGTTCTGCAGGTCCCCAGTTTAAAGGAAGAGGCTTGCGGATATAATTTCCATACTTATGACTACAAATTAGGTCGATGCGCTAGCGCGCTCTCGAACCCCGAGACTTTGCTTTATTGAGGACCGGAAACATTTGCAAACATTGAGTTAAATGTAGAAGAGAAGCTATTTCATCCAAAAGATTGCGCGCTATTTGGTGACAGCGGGGCAAGCGGGGGGAAGGGGGGGTGTAATGTTCTCATAGATAAACAATCAATGCGCGCAGATGAACTTTTCCTTACTATTTGACATTCACACAAACATGGCCGTCCTCCCGCCTCCGCGGTGACGCGACATCACGAGTTACAATAAATTGATAATATATAATTTAATTAAGCGTGTTTTCAACTTACTGTTGAAAACTCGTTCCTTGACTTTTATTTATATTTCTCGAGTTGTTTGAACAGTATCTCAATACACACGAAGGCATTTGATAAGAAACAAAACTAAGTACTCAAACATGTCACGTTGCAGCGCGTTGGAGTGCGAGCGCTCTAACGCGTGTTACAAACAATTGAGTTGAGGAGTCTCCTCTAGTACGTAGTACATTTAACTCAATGCTTGCAAATTTGTTTTTTATTTCAACTAATTTTCACTATGTTTACATCCTATGAATCAACAAAACTCCCTTTATTTCTGTAGGAAATATAACATACTAGCTGTTGCCCGCGACTTCGTCCGCGTGGTTATGAAGATATAAAGTTTAATGATGTTTAACACAAACTATTTTTATATTTCAGTCAACAGAAAATGCCTATCACACTAAGCAGCATTTTTTAAGGCACCAATAAGGAAAAAAATATGGGGATTTTATTTTTGTAAAACCTCTCTATAAACCACACTTTTAGTTTTATTTTCAGGCTGCAGTATATATATAAACTATTTACGATTTCATAAAGGGCTGGATCCACTTTTGGGTTAGGCTGCACAAATTATATTGTCGACGGACTCTGGCCTTATTTTCTCATCAAGCCATAAAATAATATGTGCTGTGATAGGTTGAATGAATTTTTAACAGCCAACCACAGCAGATAACCGTCGATTATTTGCCAATTGTCGATACCGATTGTCGCCAATTACGTTAACAGCCCGATAATCGAGTGTTGTTGAACCGGGGGTTAGACTCCATTTGGTCCGATGTGCGTATCTGTGAGAGAGAATGGGCCGTAACCCACCACGCGGGCCAAGTGCGGATTGGTGGATGTTACATGTCTTCAAATTTTTGGTTCTAATTTATGCCGGTTTCCTCACGGCAGGCAAACAGCCTTTACCGTTTTGGGAGCAGTGTTGATGAAATATTTTAAACAAAAAAAGCGCCTGCCTGGGTTCGAAACTAAAACCTACAACATGTAAGTCGCGGCCGTTACCACTGGGCCACCACTGCAAAAAAAATTATAAAATACTGTCTGGAATTTGGTATTTAATATGGTGATATGTTATATCACCGTTTGAATTAATTTTGTTGTATTTTCTGTTTGTTTTATTATAAGTGATCAATAAATGTTTGTTGAACACATAGGGTTGCAAAAGCGATTATATACCCTTAAACCGGCCCTGTCGTAAAATCTGTTCCTTCCTGACATGTCTTAACTATATTCTATCTCTTTACCAATTTTCAGGTATAAAAAGCCAAAAATTTCATATAAACTTGCGAGTTTCATACAAACTTTCGAGACTATAAATTACCTCCCTGCCAAATTTTAAGTTTGCTGCTCAAAAAATGAAGGACTTTCATACAAACTTTGGAGAGCCCTTAGACCCCCTAAATCCGGCCCTGTCGTAAAAACCTTTCTTAACGACGTTTAATAACTATAAACTACCTCCCTGACAAATTTTAAGTTTGTAAGTCCAAAAATTAAGGACTTTCATACAAACTTTAGAGAGCCCTTAGACCCCCTAAATCCGGTCTGTCGTAAAAACCTTTCTTAACGGACGTTTAATAACTATAAACTACCTCCCTGGCAAATTTTAAGTTTGTAACTCCAAAAATTAAGGACTTTCATATAAACTTGCGAGAGCCCTTAGACCCCCTAAATCCGGCCTTGTCGTAAAAACCTTTCTTAACGGACGTTTAATAACTATAAACTACCTCCCTGACAAATTTTAAGTTTGTAAGTCCAAAAATTAAGGACTTTCATACAAACTTTAGAGAGCCCTTAGACCCCCTAAATCCGGCCTGTCGTAAAAACCTTTCTTAACGGACGTTTAATAACTATAAACTACCTCCCTGGCAAATTTTAAGTTTGTAACTCCAAAAATTAAGGACTTTCATATAAACTTGCGAGAGCCCTTAGACCCCCTAAATTCGGCCATGTCGTAAAATCCGTTCTTAACGGACGTTTACTAACTATAAACTACTTCCCTGCCAAATTTCAAATTTGTAGCACTAATAATGATGGACTTATTACAAACTTGCGAGAGCCCTTAGACCCCCTAAATCCGGCCCTGTCGTAAAATCCGTTCTTAACGGACGTCTACTAACTATAAACTACCTCTCTGGCAAATTTTAAGTTTGCTGCTCTAAAAATTAAGGACTTTCATACAAACTTTCGAGAGCCCTTAGACCCCTAAATCCGGACCTGTCGTAAAAACCTTTCTTAACGGACGTTTAATAACTATAAACTACCTCCCTGACAAATTTTAAGTTTGTAACTCCAAAAATTAAGGACTTTCATACAAACTTTAGAGAGCCCTTAGACCCCCTAAATCCGGCCCTGTCGTAAAAACCTTTCTTAACGGACGTTTAATAACTATAAACTACCTCCCTGGCAAATTTTAAGTTTGTAGCTCCAAAAATTAAGGACTTTCATATAAACTTGCGAGAGCCCTTAGACCCCCTAAAACCGGCCTTGTCGTAAAATCCGTTCTTAACTGACGTTTACTAACTATAAACTACTTCCCTGCCAAATTTCAAATTTGTAGCACTAATAATGATGGACTTTAATACAAACTTGCGAGAGCCCTTAGACCCCCTAAATCCAGCCCTGTCGTAAAATCCGTTCTTAACGGACGTCTACTAACTATAAATTACCTCCCTGCCAAATTTTAAGTTTGCTGCTCAAAAAATGAAGGACTTTCATACAAACTTTGGAGAGCCCTTAGACCCCCTAAATCCGACCCTGTCGTAAAAACCTTTCTTAACGGACGTTTAATAACTATAAACTACCTCTCTGGCAAATTTTAGGTTTGTAACTCCAAAAATTAAGGACTTTCATATAAACTTGCGAGAGCCCTTAGACCCCTAAATCCGGCCCTGTCGTAAAAACCTTTCTTAACGGACGTTTACTAACTATAAACTACCTCCCTGCCAAATTTTATGTTTGTAAATGCAAAAATTAAGGACTTTCATATGAACTGGCAAGAGCTCTTAGACCCCCTAAATCCGGCCCTGTCTACTAACTATAAACTACCTCCCTGCCAAATTTCATCGTTATACGTCAAGCGGTTTTCGATATTTCGTGATACGTGAATGAGTGACTTCGCTTTTATATATATATAGATTATATATGGGCTTGTGCGCCTTGAAGCCCTCTATCTAGATCCATAACTACACACGCACACCCTAAAGAAATTCTCCAGGATGAATGAGGGATGAAGGGAAACTTTGTTGATTTTACAACATACAAGCTATTTTTCTCTAAACCTATTCAAGGTATCTCTTTTTTACAAAGATGGCCTTGTAGCCCTTCTAACAGGCTATCGAAATAAAATACATTAATAGGTATGTCTATATCTTTCAGGCACGTAACCACCTGAAAGCGCCATTTGGACACAAATGTGTAATTTTACAATCTTAAAAGGTAATTTGTACTTAAACTATCTAAGCGATTTCCACATACTAAAGACGACCCGGTTGCTATCCCGACAGGCTATCCCAGGGTAGTACTTTAGTAGTTGCAACTATAACCCTCGGCCGCGTACCCACCTTGGAAAGGCCATTAATTTTCACGCAAGATTGTGTGATGCCGCAATCTTATAAGTTGACTATCTCCCAAACCATCAAAGCTATCCTCACTCTGGACAGACATTCAAACGGGCTATCGAGTGGTAGTACTTCATAAGGTGCATCTTATAAGTTTTCAGGCATTTAGGGCACCTGAAAGCGGCTATTTTAAGAAGATTGCGCGATCCCACCACTGTGTGAGTTGATTTCTACTTAAACCATCCAAGCGATCTTCATCATACATGGATGGTTTTGAGTACGTGCTAGCAGGCTACCGAGAGGTAATACTTCAGAAAGCATATCTATAATCCTTCAGGCACCAAGTGTACCTGAAAGCGGTCAACCCGCTAAAACGCATAAAGAAACCTTTGTACTGGTTCGTACAGACGCATTGTCTCAAATAAGTGGTATTTATATACAAGAACTAAATGGCTTTAATCTAGACCCAGGGCCTAGGTCTCGGTATAGATTACCTGGATGCACTAAAACAACAATAACATGATTACAGACCACTTATTTAAGAAAAATGCGTCTGTATTTACCTTTCCAGGGTGAGATTCTATTAGCTTTCGCTATTTAATGTTATTATGTACTGATTATCAATCAGAGACATACGGTGAATAATATAGAACACCTATTTTGTGTTTTCTAACAAAATAAATCGGGAAATAAATATTCTAGACTGGCGCGTCAATAGAACGCCCTACGCACGACCTAACACTAATTAGAGTAGGGGTTTTATAATAAAACAACCAGGTTTATCAGTAAGTGGACAGCACTGAATCGGACGTCTGAGCACCGCTGGTGCGATCTAATAATGAATAGATGGAAACATTGAAAGTGCCGCCACATTTATTTACATTAATTTTAGTGTATGTCACTGAGCCCATGTTTTTTCATGGGTCTCGCTGATATGATTTACATTTATGTTATCTTATGGTGCCGCTTCGTGGCGAACATTTAAAGTATTATACATAGGAACAGTAGTGATACATACATTATAACCTATTTAACAAAAACTACGAGAATAGCATGGCAAAATTGCCTATTTTGAAGAAGCAAAAGTGTAGGAAATCTGTGTTAATATTTACCACAATCGATCCCGGGAAAAAAATTGCCATTACCGTTCATAATACATTCTTCAATTCTTAAATATACTAAAAAAGGAAGCGTTAACGAAAATATTTACATAAAATATTAAAATGTTTTGACAACCGAACAAACTACAAAACCAACAAGTAACCTTTCTTCGAATATATTTTTATTACCTGGAACAGGTACACACGGCTTGGCACAAGGTATGCAAGTCATTATTTTATTACCTGGAACAGGTACTCACGTCATGGCACAAGGTATGCAAGTTATTATTTTATTACCTGGAATAGGTACACATGGCATGGCACAAGGTATGCAAGTCATTATTTTATTACCTGGAACAGGTACACACGGCATGGCACAAGGTATGCAAGTCATTATTTTATTACCTGGAACAGGTACACACGGCATGGCACAAGGTATGCAAGTCATTATTTTATTACCTGGAACAGGTACACACGGCATGGCACAAGGTATGCAAGTCATTATTTTAAATCGCGAACAAGATGATCTCAAATTTTTCAAAATTTGCTTCAGGTATGTACAGTTAACGGTCAAAAGTGCAGTCACATCCTAACAAAACAGCAGCGACAATTTTTTAAGGCATAATAATTTCAACTTTTCACGGTTAGTGGGTAGGTACAATCTACACTTTAATTTCTATACAACATATTAAATCAGCTATGGATAAATTAACTTCTTCTACAAAGACTAGCCGTTTGAGTTTTGGGAAAGTAAGCTAGGCCGCACACCAGAGCAGCAATCAGCAAGCGAATAGCAAACGCTGTACACTATTTGCTGCCGAAAATTTGCACCTTGAAGCAATAAATCTACCAATAATTTCATTTTAATAAAGTATGTTTAACATTAATATTAATAGGGATGGAACGAGTGGCCATGCTCCAAATAAAATATAATAACAGTGTGCTTTCTATAATACAAGTCTATGCCCCAAAAGACAGCGCAAAAGAAGAGGAAATTCAAAGTTTCTACGACACTCTAGAAAAAGCCCACAACCTTGCTGGTCAATATATCCTTGTTATCGGAGACTTTAATGCAAAGGTTCGTCCTACCGACGAAGTTTGAAAACCTTATAATGGGAATACACGGTATAGACACTAGAAATGAAAGAGGAGAGAGACTTATACAATATGCTTATGAATACAAAGTGACAATTATGAACACCTATTTCAAAAAGAGAAATAAGCTTCAATGGACCTGGATCTCTCCTGATCAAAGCACGAATTCGATTTTATTTTAACAAACTACCCGAAACATGTTGAACATATTTAGGTATTAAATACAATCCAATTTCCTTCGGATCATCGAATGGTCAGAGCCAACTATCGTCTGCAGGAAATAAAGAAAGGTAGACCTTCTTACAGACCATCTTCCAATACCTTAAAAACGTAAATATGGTAACCCATCCACGGATCGAACTCGGCAAACTCTGCTTTACCTTGAAGATCTACCCGTGCAGCTATTATCATTTAGCCACGAGTACAAAACTACTGAAACCTTCATCGCCCTCGCTTGGTATGGATTAAAGGCGAACGTTTCAGTCTGCCCGACTTTTAGCTTGAAATATATACATATAACTTGAAATGTATTATAAACCCCATAACAGTAACAAAAAGCTTTTAAGCAAAATCAAGATCAAATTGAAGGAAGATTCCCCATAGATCTTCTATGGGGAATTTCCATCAAAGTTTGTACGTCCATTTTTCCGACCATAGTGCCTATACTCAATTTGTGTGTGGATCAAGCAGTCTTTCCGGATTCCATGTCAAATGAAATACAGTAAACTTTATTAAAGTGATCACAATTTTATTAATCCGGGGCTGGTAAAGACAAAAATAATTATAGACCAGTATTTGTATTTCCGGTTTTCAGCAAGGTATTTGAGAAGATAATGCATAATCAAATGCTCATTCATTTTTAAAACGAATAACATAATATATCTTGCACGATAAACAGTATGGTTTCACCAAAGGACGTTGTACTACTGAAACCGGTGTTATCACATTATTAAATCACATTTTCAATGCGTGGGAATAGGCACAAGACGGCATAGGTACTTATCTTGTACAACCTATCTGCTCTCCATCACCAGACTAGACAGCTACCCGGGCCCTTCCGCCTTAGTCCGACCCTGTGTGTAGCTACTAGCCTAAACGGTAAACAATAACATGTTTTATGTTTACGTAAATTAAACAAAATTAAATACCAAGTGGCTCTTATTTTGTTTTGAATAGTATATACAGTGTATAAACTGTATAAACGGTGAAAACTAGGATTTATCGATAAAACGGTTTTCCTCGGGATGACGCTAAATTCAAGGCTACAATGGGTTTCTGATTTAATATCTCTTGCAGGACGACTAAATTCAGCAGATTATGCAGTAAGAAAAAACCGTCAATTTACTGATAGAATAGACAATGAATGGCACCCACCCGGGGTGCTATTCATTGGACCCTGCAGACAGATAAAGGAGCTCCATAGACTTTGTTGCTTAAATAGTAATCGTAATTACCTTTTCTATATTAAAAAAGGCCAATTTCAACATTAAAATAATTTAAAAAACACGTCTTTTTATTACCCGGCCCAATAAGTGATGGGCATTTTTCAGAAAGCCCGGTCAATTTAATTATTTCAGTAAGTAGTTTTCATCATATATTGCCTACTCATATTGGGCATTTTCAAATTACCCGGGCATTATGAATAATGCCGTATTAAATACTTGGTCCATAACATATATACTATTAAGGATGAAAATATGCCATACTAGTCACCAAAAATGGACTTCGTACCTATTACTTTGTGCAATATTATTACTGAAGATAAGTAGTTGCAATTACCACAATTTGCTCCAGATTCTTAAATAGAAATGGTATAATATTGTTTGGTTCTTTGGGACGGGGACTTTTCTAAGTTTGAATGAAATCACGTAATTTGCAGTGAATGCTCTTTATTTTTGAGATCCCAAAAACACACAAACACAGTGCAAATGATTATATTTACGTGTTATATAGTTTTTGTTATAAAATGATTACAATACTTTTATAAAAACTTAAAAAATATGCAATAGGCAAATATATAAAAAGTTATACTAAAGATCATTCAATAATTTCTTAACACTATACTCTTTCGTACAGAGTAACTCATACATATCAAAATAATGGCACTTGAAGCATCGGTTTCCTTAAAATTAAGAATACATTAACAAAATAATATTATTATCACACGGTGAAAAACGTGAATGATTATAAAATGACTTTTTTTGTGTTTTTTCATATGATATGTGCTGGTGACACAAACGATATACATCAGTACATAATACTAAATCAATAAAATCCATCAAAACTTGCCGAGTCATCGTTATTAGATATCGAGTTGTTGATTAGTAAACAAAGTATTCTAGATGCAACATTCGTACATTCAATAAAAACACTCACGAAAAATTGTTTTGTCATACATAAGGAATAACGTTTAAGAGGTGGTCTTAATGATGACCACCTCTTCTTCTTGAACATACAAATGCTGTTCTGGCGCTACGTAAGATACGTAGGATCGGTCCATCTGCAGCGCGGGAGGAGAGGCAGGCCCCGGCGAGGTGCGCGGCGAGGGTGCGCGGGGCCCGGGGGCTAGCTAGCCGCGCACGTTCACCGTGGTGCAGCCGAAGATCTCGTCCAGCTGCCGCGACGAGAACGTCACCACGATGCGCCGCTCGCCATGTCGCCGTGGTACGAACTTTTCCTGGTAGTTCACGAATTCACCCGGCTTGACGTCGCGGAACCTTATCTGGAAACAGAAATCCATTTATGATTCCCACTCTTTTTCTTTTATTTCCAGAAGTTGTAGATCATCATGTATTTACCTGTCTTGGCCTCTGCACACCTGGTCCCTCGAAGGTGAAGTAGCAGTCGGTCAGGTGAACACTTAGTGGATTCTGGAAACTGAATGTCACGGCACATTCTTGTCCTATGCACGGCTGACTCCTCACCTGGCGGACATTATCATAATTGATTAAAATTGTATGAGTGTCTAAAATACATACAAATAATTGAAAAGTATAACTACCTGGACTTGCATCCTTGGCTTGTGTAGTGGGAAGTCATCCTCATCCGACCAGGCCTGACGAGTTTGCTTCACATAGGCCATGGCGTGCACCTTCACCATGGAGTGGTCCACTAGCTTGTCCATGTATTCCTGAGGTGTGACGTGCAACTTCAGCACTTCTCGCTGACCAGCGCGCACGATAAACTCTCCCTGAGCCCTTCGCAGACGAGAGGCGATGGCGCCAGTGTAGTAGCATGACGAAGCCGTCAGCACACACCAGATGGTGCGATCTTCATGCGATTTGTTCTGTCGAAAATCAAATACAAATTGAAATATATTTATGGATGACATAGACAACTCCGAAAGCAAAGAAATTGATTGAGTTTAAATCTAAGTACCTGAATATTCATCGTACAGTCGAACGGCTGTCCATAAGGCACGAGGTCAATGTCCATAAGGTCGAAGTAAACATCTTCGAAGTTGCGATCTGGGTATTCATAGTATTGCTGCAGGCGCTGGTAGCCGCGACACGAAGCGATAACAACCAGGCGCTCGGGAGACGAGCTGTCAACCGTCTTGTACTCGTGGGTGATCTCAAGCATGTCACTGTCGCCTTCATCATCATCACGGTTCGGGTTCTTCGTAAGAATCTTGCGGCCAACTCTGTGAAACGTAAGACATAGAATTTAGTGAAAAATTAATACTGTATGTCAAAACGAATGCGTTGAGTTTCGATTGTAATGTACTCACTGATACTGGTTCGAAGCCATCCTAATGAATCCCCATTCAGAATTTTCCTCTTCTTGGAAGTGACAGAGTTCTGCGTTGAGCTGACAGTACATGAAGGGCGTGTCGTATTGGAAGCCAACCTCGCCGCGGCGAACAGCTTCCACGCTGGCAGGTCCACAGTGATATACAGCTTCAGCTTCCTCTTGAGGTGTGGAATCAATGATCTGCCAGCCACTGTAGCCTGAAGTAGAAGTAGGAAATGTTAGTACAAGCCCCGGTATTTGAACGTGAACACGTTTTTGTATGGATATTTCTGATACCTTGAGGCAAATCAGGTCGCTGCATCCATACATCATTCCACACGTGGAAGTTCCAGCAGGAATCGTAGCAGTCTTCATCAGGTCCATTTGGTACTTCGTTACCATCGCGATCGAAGTATTTGTCCACCGTGAATGTTCGGTTAGTATCATGGGCTGACACGTAGTTGGTGACCGAACGGCAAGGAATACCTAAAAACAAGTTTGAATGTAGTAATGAACTCACTTTTTCTAGTAGCAAATGAAAAAAAACCTGATATAAAATTCCATACCAAGCGCACGGCAAATGGAGACCACAAGACCGGAGTATACCCAGCATTGGCCGTATTCGACAGGCCTGCCTCCATCGGTGAGGTAACGTTCCATGATAGCCACGGAGCCGGTCCAGGCGTGAGGTGCAACGCCGTCTTTGTATTCACCATCGTAGCGACCAACCATCAGGCCGTCGTCATCATGGTTCGCATTTATCTGAAAGAGAACAAATAAGACGTGTAGTAATTATATTTATATTTTAATCTAATTCGCCTTAAGTTTTTTTAATATTGTACACTGGCTGGATACCTGTCACTGGTTTGCTGTAAGAGAACTCAGCAATTAGTTAAGCTCGCCGTTGTTCATGTACTTTTTTATAACATGTATGTAAAGTTGTTTTTTTGGTGTACAATAAAGAATTAAGAAGACTTATAATAAAATGAATAACATAGCTAAAAGCCAACTTACCATTGACGAAATCGCCCTGCAAACACGAACTGGGTTACCGCGTTCAGAATGCTCGAGGCCACTTCTTTCCAACAAGTACATGCAAGCAGGTAACACCACGTCGTCAAATTGCCCGTAAATCCATTTGCGACCCTTCGGTTGACGCCAAGTACCGCACCAGATCTTGCCTTGCTCGTTGAGCACGTATTCCTTCCTGGATGATTCATTATCCATGTAGACGGGGTCCTCACGGCACCAAGGGTTGAATAGCATGTAGATGTCTTCGTCGCATTTGTAGTCGTGGCGGTTGTCGCGCTGGCCAAACCGGTTGGTTTGTACCCAGCAGTTCCATACGCCAACAGGAGCAGTAGTCGGCACATGCACTTGAAATGTAATCGTGTTGCCATCTTGGCGCTGAATGCTAATGCCCCACTTGTCCATATCATGAGCAAGAGACGCCAAGTTCTGCGTGGAGCCATGGCGCAAGCCGTATCCACGACCAATTGTAGAAGGTTGAGCTGTGCCTCCGTAGCGATCCATCATCGGGCGGTCCATAGGTCCATGCGGGCTGAGAGGGCGTTGTTGCAGCGGCAATACCTCGTTGCTGAACGAACTGCGCCGTACTCCGTACGATGCAGTCTCTCGCATAACGCTCATCGGTCCCATCGAGCCCACCGTTCCCATGGTTCCCATTGGCCCCGATGTTCCCATGGTGCCTATAGTGCTCATAGTTCCTATAGGAACATTACTGGTGCTGGTATCGTGCATGCGAGACGTGCCCATACCAATTCCAATCACATCACGGGAGCTTTGGAAGACGCCTTGCGTATTGTTCCAGTTCAAGGGCAAAACTACTCGTGTTCCTTTGGTAACGCTGGGTTTAGGACCTGCAGGAAAAGGGGTTAATTTAACGCTTTCGAATTGTTTTTAATGGTACAACAGTTATTACAAAGTTTGTCGACGAGCTGCATAATGTTATAAATGAAATTGTATAATATAACTTACCAAAGCAGAAAACGATGCGTATGATATCTTGCTGCTTGTCGTAGGTCCTGTCGAAGCGAACGGCAAAGAAGAAGTTCTGACCCCTCCTTAGAACTGGGTTTGGGAGGATATTATCGTTCACCAAGTCATACTGTTCAGTGTGATGGTCTTTGGAGTTATCACGGGAATAGAATTCAGTGAGCTCCACCTTCAGTGGCTGCTGAGAATAGTCATTTTGAGGAATCATCTCCAAGGTGTCCTGGCGGCGACGGCATTCGTTTTGATCAGCCATCTTGCAAATCAAGTTGTGAGTGTACTGTGTGTTAGGACTGTTCCTCGACGAGTGCTTCATGCGGTGCAGCGAACCGGTGCTGTGCGAGCGGCCCGGCCGATGCTGGGCAGTGGGCCCAGCGCGCTGCATCGCACAACGACGAGTTTGTCCAGGGCGCTGGCAGAAACTGGAGATGTTGTAATAGGCTGACAGCCCAGGCACATAGTTCGAGGGCATTCCGCCGATCGTCGTCTGCTGCTCTGTCACGCAACTGAGCGTGCTCGTATCCGATGCCTGTCCAGTTATTCCACCCAAACCCATTCCAGTCACGCTTGAGGCCTTCCTGTCCATACTAGATGTTCTGACAATAGACATCCTTGAATTGAAGCTGTACGAGCTCGGGTATCCAAGTATTCCAAATCCCGATGTGGGACCTCACTGATCTCCGGAATGACACCAGAGATAATGATGTCGTTGCAAAGATTCGGGATCTTTATATAGTGCTATTCGACATAAAGGTGTCAGATGACAGTGCAGGTACTAGCTTCTGGGTGTGCTATTGTCTATGTTTACTGATTCGTAGTTGAAACAAGTACATCTCTCTTACATAGAATAAAAAAGTATCGTATGTACACGCGACACGGACTACTTATTTGCCAAGGTTTAAAAGTTGTAAATCCTGTGGCAAGGTGTAAATCCGTTCTGAATATAAAATCAAAATGGTTTGGAAAATTTTAAATAATGAAACGAACAGTAACAAAAGACAAAATACTGATTACACGCTGCCGCGCTGGGGAATTCGCATGGACTTAATAGCGATGTCAAAAAAGTTACTCAAATATTTTTACCAAGAGGTTCCTATTTAAAACTATACAATCATAACCTAGCCTTTTACCAACTACAAAGGTGACACTGAAAGTTTTTAGAAAATCAAAATCGGGATGATGTTAATATTTTTATTGTTTTTCGAAGTTATCTCTTCCTTTCTAAGCACCGTCGTATGCAATGGTACTATTGACTTAACCAGTTGCCCCACTCTTCTTTAGGAACCTCTTCCACACCTTTTTCAAACGCAGCCACAGACAGCATCTTCTGGCTTCAAAAGTAAAATAAAAAAACCGACACATTTTTATTTCATGCTACATCATTTATCTAGTAGTAGACATGCTTCGATCGGCAATCAATTGACCACGTAATTATGACACGATATCTTGCGAAAGCACCCTGATTCAAACAGTAAAACGCCCAAAACTTTTGAACGGCTAAACTGATTCTCATCAAACATAGGAACATCTCTCGATAAAGTCGCCGTTCAAACAAAAAAAAACAAAACTAAAATCGGTTCATCCGTTTAGGAGCTATGATGCCATAGACAGATACACAAATACACAGGTCCACACGTCAAACTCATAACACGCCTCTTTCTCCGTCGGGGATTAATAAAACGAATTCCTCTGAGTTCGTCTTTTATTTTTGGAAATAGTTAAAAGTCACAAGGTGCCAGGCCGGCACTGTAAGGACGCTGACTCACTAACTCCACCCCTTCCATAGACAAATATTTGATAGTCCATCTGGCGGACTGATCTGGAGCGTTGCGTTATGGTCTTATGGAGGAAGATCCTGCTTCTTGGGCGCTGCTGTCTAACATTTTCCAAGACAACTGATAAACAATGACTGACAAAAAACCAACCCGTCCATTGAGCAGATTGTCTTTTAGCTTTTAGTTTCGGTTTCGTAACAATTATACATCCAGCTTTCATCACCTGTGACGATTTCGTATGCAGCATTCGAGTCACCTCCGTCATACTTTTCAAGCATTTAGCGACACCAATCTAAACGTTTTTCTTCCGTCAAATTATGAGGTACCCATCTAGTACAAAGCTTGCCCTAAAAAGCATACCAATGCCTCAACATGCCCGAATCTGTTGACATGTCATCCTTCTATCCGCTTCTATGATTAGCCGCACAGCACTTACGTTATCTTCAGTAGTAGCCGTAGAAGGAAGTATTTTCCACGAATCATCAGTGAGTTTTCTTCGAGCTCATTTAAACTCATTGGGGTCAAAGTGTAAAGTTAGTTACGTCACTTAAAAAATTAAATAAAAAACATAAGGGTTTAAAACGAGCTAAACGTAAGTTAAAAATAAAAGGTAAGGATTAAATCTATGGGCCGGCTTCGCACGACGCGGGATGCTCGGGGTAGGCGGGGCCAGGTTCAGGCAGGTAAATAGTGGCACGTGATGATGAGGCTTCGTCATGAAATGCTAATCGAAGTCTTTCATAATATTGTTGTTGAGTAAGACTACGACGAAAATCGTAATAAATCCAATAGCAAATCTCGAGTTTTAAATAGGGAACTATCCGCAAAGCTGAGCTCAGACGGCGCCACGGGAATCAGAGTAAACAAACCAAACTGTCAAAGTCGAGCGACAAAATTTCGCAGTTTATGCAATGATATTCAAATAAACAGATTCGTTATACACTCACAAAACAATTGAAAAAAGTGTTCCGCACTCACACTTTTCATTCATCTGACATTTCAATACAAGTCGAAAGGGATGGCTTGATAAAACCAACAAGAAAAAAAGAGACAGCTAGTGTTTGTCACTTGCGTGTGAATGTAAACAAACATTAATCTGACCACCAATGTTGTTATCTTTTTCTAACCTCCAAATATCAGAATATTAGGAAAAAAAAAAACATTGGTAAATTGAGGCGTATTGCGTACTTACATACGGTATGAGATCCCTTCTGTTTTATGTACTTTGGTATCATAATTGGTACAATTTCTAAATACACACGCTGGCATTTTTTATTTTGTTTTTGTTTCAACAAAGCGTATCGCTCTTCGCCATGCGTGACAAACTAAAGACTAAAGTTCACAATTGTGACCTATTCGAGTCTTCACAATGCGCACACTCATAACATATCTGTTTATTTTAATATCATTGAGTTTATGCATACAAAATATAAAAGTAATAGTGAAAGAAAAGTGGAGCTAACTAAGAATTGAGGAAATTAGACCATACTGCAGCTGAAAACCCGACTTCGAGAGCGCGGTGCATCAGTAAAAGGAAAAAAAAATACGAATTTAGTTGAAAGGTACGTAATATGAATGCGAACATTGAAAGTCTGGTGTAACTTGCAGATATTTTGTTAATTTACTATGATATGAGATTAATGTACATCCAATTAATATTCAAAACAATATTTCCAGCTTGATTTTATATGACTCGCATAATTACTTCGCAGTGGAACCGTCTCGCACACAGACACATAATCACATTATACCTAATGGTGGACAACAGTCCAAACTGATGCATTCTTGAAAAACAGCTAGCAATATTATTATTTGGTTTTTGAACGCTAATTATTCTTAAAAATAGTAAATAAAGTTCGGGAACCACAAACAGCAGTAGTCGCAAACTGGCAATGTTGTTATTTTTACTTAACTCCGTCAAGCGCCATCTGGCGGGAGCAATTGGCAGTAATGTTCCCTATTGCCACCAATTTGTAAGAACAAATGACATATGAATTCATAACACATAGAGATTCCTAAAGAGCTCCTATCTCGAAATTTAAATAAATTTATCATCGGCTGCTTTACTTTCTGCCCTTTTCTAATAACTTAAGTTTAACTTTAAGTTTGACCCACGTAGGTGCTATATAAATATTAGCCTGTTTCCTCTGAAGATTTAAAAAATATCCACCAGAGGCAGCACTAGCGGGGGTACAAAGTTTTTGATTTTCCTATTGATATTAAGTAATACTACATACTTAAGGTTTGTAGGAAATAAAAAGGCTTTATTATTATTATTCCTTTATTCATTTATATTCTTATTAAATACATTTTTAAATATTTAAAAAAGAAAACTTAAAAAACATTAAAAATATAATAAATAGAGGCCCACCGGTATCGGGAGCAGGGTCCAAGCTACCGGTGGTTAGGACTGCAGAGAAAGGAACCTCACAATGCGAGCCGTATCAAGGATTACTGCCTTCTGTATCAGGCCCTTGATCCAACCGCGAAATGATTATTGTTAAAATTGTGATATAACCCGGTTCATTAAAGAAATGAATCTAAAGTGGCGGTGCTTATCATATTCTCTCGCTTGCATACTATAGACGGCACTAGTGTAAATATATATAAAGACGGCAATAATAATAAAGAGCTATGCTTAAAGTATAAGACACAGTTGTAAGATTTTATATCTGCTCTAAATTAATAAGACTTATCATTCGCGTTTCCGTCCGTGTTTAAAACAAAGGCAAACCAAACAAACTGCCTTCCTGTTTGCATTGCTTTCATCATCATCAGATACGGTATATTTATACCGGACGGACGTGATCGCCGAGCACTATATACGGGAGATTGTAAGTCTCTTCAGCCCTAGCGCGTTGACGCCTTGTACGGTACACTACGGTTGATTGATGGCAGCTGTGTTGAGGTGCGAAGACTTCTTTCTTAAGTAGGAAATGAAAGACTTGATTATTGATGACTATTTGAAGCGGTTCTGCAGGTCCCCAGTTTAAAGGAAGAGGCTTGCGGATATAATTTCCATACTTATGACTGCAAATTAGGTCGATGGGCTAGCGCGCTCTCGAACCCCGAGACCGCTTTATTGAGGACCGAAAACATTTGCAAACATTGAGTTAAATGTAGAAGAGAAGCTATTTCATCCAAAAGATTGCGCGCTATTTGGTGACAGCGGGGCATGCGGGGGGAAGGGGGGGTGTAATGTTCTCATAGATAAACAATCAATGCGCGCAGATGAACTTTTCCTTACTATTTGACATTCACACAAACATGGCCGTCCTTCCGCCTCCGCGGTGACGCGACATCACGAGTTACAATAAATTGATAATATATAATTTAATTAAGCGTGTTTTCAACTTACTGTTGAAAACTCGTTCCTTGACTTTTATTTATATTTCTCGAGTTGTTTGAACAGTATCTCAATACATACGAAGGCATTTTATAAGAAACAAAACTAAGTACTCAAACATGTCACGTTGCAGCGAGCGCTTGCCTAAACTAAGTGAGTTGGAGTACGCGTGCTCTAACGCGTGTTACAAACAATTGAGTTGAGGAGTCTCCTCTAGTACGTAGTACATTTAACTCAATGCTTGCAAATTAGTTTTTTATATCAACTAATTTTCACTATGTTTACATCCTATGAATCAACAAAACCCCCCTTATTTTTGTAGGAAAAAGATATTCTCCAGGATGAATGAGGGATGAAGGGAAACTTTGTTGATTTCACAACTTACAAGCTATTTTCCTCTAAATCTATTCAAGGTATCTCTATTTTACAAAGATGGCCTTGTAGCCCTTCTACTAGGCTATCGAAATACAATACATTAAAAGGTATGTCTATATCTTTCAGGCGCGTAACCACCTGAAAGCGCCATTTGGACACAAATGTGTAATTTTACAATCTTAAAAGGTAGGTAATTTGTACTTAAACTATCTAAGCGATTTCCACATACTAAAGACGACCCGGTTGCTATCCCGACAGGCTATCCCAGGGTAGTACTTTAGTAGTTGCAACTATAACCCTCGGGCGCGTACCCACCTTGGAAAGGCCATTAATTTTCACGCAAGATTGTGTGATGCCGCAATCTTATAAGTTGACTATCTCCCAAACCATCAAAGCTATCCTCACTCTGGACATTCAAACGGGCTATCGAGTGGTAGTACTTCAGAAGGTACATCTTATAAGTTTTCAGGCACTTAGGGCACCTGAAAGCGGCTATTTTAGAATTCCCCATAGAAGATCTATGGGGAATTTCCATCAAAGTTTGTACGTCCATTTTTCCGACCATAGCGCCTATACTTAATTTGTGTGTGGATCAAGGAGTATTTCCGGATTCCATGTCAAATGAAATACAGTAAACTTCAATAAAGTGATCACAATTTTATTAATCCGGGGCTGGTAAAGACAAAAATAATTATAGACCAGTATTTGTGTTTCCGGTTTTCAGCAAGGTATTTGAGAAGATAATGCATAATCAAATGCTCATTCATTTTTAAAACGAATAACACCACGGAATATCTTGCACGATAAACAGTATGGTTTCACCAAAGGACGTTGTACCTGAAACCAGTGTTACCACATTATTAAATCACATTTTCAATGCGTGGGAAGAGGCACAAGACGGCATAGGTACTTATCTTGTACAACCTATCTGCTCTCCATCACCAGACTAGACAGCTACCCGGGCCCTTCCGCCTTAGTCCGACACTGTGTGTAGCTACTAGCCTAAACGGTAAACAATAACATGTTTTATGTTTACGTAAATTAAACAAAGTGAAATACCAAGTGGCCCTTATTTTGTTTTGAATAGTATATACAGTGTATAAACTGTATAAACGGTCAAAACTAGGATTTATCGATAAAACGGTTTTCCTCGGGATGACGCTAAACTCAAGGCTACAATGGGTTTCTGATTTAATATCTCTTGCAGGACGACTAAGTTCAGCAGATTATGCAGTAAGAAAAAACCGTCAATTTACTGATAGAAAAGACAATGAATGGCACCCACCCGGGGTGCTATTCATTGGACCCTGCAGACAGATAAAGGAGCTCCATAGACTTTGTTGCTTAAATAGTAATCGTACTTACCTTTTCTATATTAAAACCAATTTCAACATTAAAATAATTTATTAAACACGTCTTTTTATTACCCGGCCCAATAAGTGATGGGCATTTTTCAGAAAGCCCGGTCAATTTAATTATTTCAGTAAGTAGTTTTCATCATATATTGCCTACTCATATTGGGCATTTTTCAAATTACCCGGGCATTATGAATAATGCCGTATTAAACACTTGGTCCATACCATATATACTATTAAGGATGAAAATATGCCATACTAGTCACCAAAAATGGACTTCGTACCTATTACTTTGTGCAATATTATTACTGAAGATAAGTAGTTGCAATTACCACAATTTGCTCCAGATTCTTAAATAGAAATGGTATAATATTGTTTGGTTCTTTGGGACGGGGACTTTTCTAAGTTTGAATGAAATCACGTAATTTGCAGTGAATGCTCTTTATTTTTGAGATCCCAAAAACACACAAACACAGTGCAAATGATTATATTTACGTGTTATATAGTTTTTGTTATAAAATGATTACAATACTTTTATAAAAACTTAAAAAATATGCAATAGGCAAATATATAAAAAGTTATACTAAAGATCATTCAATAATTTCTTAACACTATACTCTTTCGTACAGAGTAACTCATACATATCAAAATAATGGCACTTGAAGCATCGGTTTCCTTAAAATTAAGAATACATTAACAAAATAATATTTATTATCACACGGTGAAAAACGTGAATGATTATAAAATTACTTTTTTTGTGGTTTTTCATATGAAATGTGCTGGTGACACAAACGATAGTTATCAGTACATAATACTAAATCAATAAAATCCATCAAAACTTGCCGAGTCATCGTTATTAGATATCGAGTTGTTGATTAGTAAACAAAGTATTCTAGATGCAACATTCGTACATTCAATAAAAACACTCACGAAAAATTGTTTTGTCATAAATAAGGAATAACGTTTAAGAGGTGGTCTTAATGATGACCACCTCTTCTTCTTGAACATACAAATGCTGTTCTGGCGCTACGTAAGATACGTAGGATCGGTCCATCTGCAGCGCGGGAGGAGAGGCAGGCCCCGGCGAGGTGCGCGGCGAGGGTGCGCGGGGCCCGGGGGCTAGCTAGCCGCGCACGTTCACCATAGTGCAGCCGAAGATCTCGTCCAGCTGCCGCGACGAGAACGTCACCACGATGCGCCGCTCGCCATGTCGCCGTGGTACGAACTTTTCCTGGTAGTTCACGAACTCACCCGGCTTCACGTCGCGGAACCTTATCTGGAAGCAGAAGTCCATTTATGATTCCCACTCTTTTTCTTTTATTTCCAGAAGTTGTAGATCATCATTTATTTACCTGTCTTGGCCTCTGCACACCTGGTCCCTCGAAGGTGAAGTAGCAGTCGGTCAGGTGAACACTCAGTGGATTCTGGAAGCTGAATGTCACGGCACATTCTTGACCTATGCACGGCTGACTCCTCACCTGGCGGACATTATCATAATTGATTAAAATTGTATGAGTGTCTAAAATACATACAACCAATTGAAAAGTATAACTACCTGGACTTGCATCCTTGGCTTGTGTAGTGGGAAGTCATCCTCATCCGACCAGGCCTGACGAGTCTGCTTCACATAGGCCATGGCGTGCACCTTCACCATGGAGTGGTCCACTAGCTTGTCCATGTACTCCTGAGGTGTGACGTGCAACTTCAGCACTTCTCGCTGACCAGCGCGCACGATGAACTCTCCCTGAGCCCTTCGCAGACGAGAGGCGATGGCGCCAGTGTAGTAGCATGAGGAAGCCGTCAGCACACACCAGATGGTGCGATCTTCATGCGATTTGTTCTGTTGAAAATCGTCAAATTGAAATAGTTTCATGGATGACATAGACAACTGCAAAGGCAAAGCAATTGATTGAGTTTTTATCTAAGTACCTGAATATTCATCGTGCAGTCGAACGGCTGTCCATAAGGCACGAGGTCAATGTCCATAAGATCGAAGTAAACATCTTCGAAGTTGCGATCTGGGTATTCATAATATTGCTGCAGACGCTGGTAGCCGCGACACGAAGCGATAACAGCCAGGCGCTCGGGAGACGAGCTGTCAACCGTCTTGTACTCGTGGGTGATCTCAAGCATGTCACTGTCGCCTTCATCATCGTCACGGTTCGGGTTCTTCGTAAGAATCTTGCGGCCAACTCTGTGAAACGTAAGGCATAGAATTTAGTGAAAAATTAATACTGTATGTCAAAACGAATGCGTTGAGTTTCGATTGTAATGTACTCACTGATACTGGTTCGAAGCCATCCTAATGAATCCCCATTCAGAATTTTCCTCTTCTTGGAAGTGACAGAGTTCTGCGTTGAGCTGACAGTACATGAAGGGCGTGTCGTATTGGAAGCCAACCTCGCCGCGGCGAACAGCTTCCACGCTGGCAGGTCCACAGTGATATACAGCTTCAGCTTCCTCTTGAGGTGTGGAATCAATTATCTGCCAGCCACTGTAGCCTGAAGTAGAAATAGGAAATGTAAGTACAAGCCCCGGTATTTGATCGTGAACACGTTTCTATATTTCTGATACCTTGAGGCAAATCAGGTCGCTGCATCCATACATCATTCCATACGTGGAAGTTCCAGCAGGAATCGTAGCAGTCTTCATCAGGTCCATTTGGTACTTCGTTACCATCGCGATCGAAGTATTTGTCCACCGTGAATGTTCGGTTAGTATCATGGGCTGACACATAGTTGGTGACCGAACGGCAAGGAATACCTAAAAAAAAGTTTGAATGAAGTAATGAACTGACTTTTTCTAGTAGCTAATGAAAAAAATCTGATATAAAATGCCATACCAAGCGCACGGCAAATGGAGACCACAAGACCGGAGTACACCCAGCATTGGCCGTATTCCACCGGCCTGCCTCCGTCGGTGAGGTAACGTTCCATAATAGCCACGGAGCCGGTCCAGGCGTGAGGCGCAACGCCATCTTTGTATTCACCGTCGTAACGACCAACCATCAGCCCGTCGTCATCATGGTTCGCATTAATCTAATAGACAAAAAATAAGAATTTTAGTAAAATGAATAACATAGCTATCTAAGTGTTGGTAGAATCCTATTAGCCTACTTACCATCGACGAAATCGCCCTGCAAACACGAATTGGGTTACCGCGTTCAGAATGCTCGAGGCCACTTCTTTCCAACAAGTACATGCAAGCAGGTAACACCACGTCGTCAAATTGCCCGTAAATCCATTTGCGGCCCTTCGGTTGACGCCAAGTGCCGCACCAGATCTTTCCTTGCTCGTTGAGCACGTATTCTTTCCTGGATGATTCGTTGTCCATGTAAACGGGGTCCTCACGGCACCAAGGGTTGAATAGCATGTAGATGTCTTCGTCGCATTTGTAGTCATGGCGGTTGTCGCGCTGGCCGAAGCGATTAGTTTGTACCCAGCAGTTCCAAACGCCAACCGGGGCAGTAGCCGGCACATGCACTTGGAATGTAATCGTATTGCCATCTTGGCGCTGAATGCTAATGTCCCACCTGTCCATATCATGAGCAAGAGACGCCAAGTTCTGCATGGAGCCATGGCGCGAGCCGTATCCACGACCAAATGTGGAATGCTGAGCTGTGCCACCGTAGCGATCCATCATTGGGCGGTCCATAGGTCCATGCGGGCTGAGAGGACTGTGCTGCAGTGGTAACGGCTCGTTGCTGAACGAGCTGCGGCGGACTCCGTAAGTCGTAGTTTCCCTCATACCGCTCATCGGACCCATTGTTCCCATTGGGCCCATAGTTCCCATGGTTCCCATTGGCCCCATAGTACCCACGGTGCCCATAGTTCCCATAGTGCTCATAGTTCCCATAGTCCCCATAGGAGCCATACTGGTACTGGTATCCTGCATGCGAGACATTCCCATTCCCATTCCCATACCCATTCCCATGCCCATTCCCATCATATCACGGGAGTGTTGGAAAACGCCTTGCTGGTTGCTCCAGTTTACGGGCAGAACTACTCGTGTTCCTTTGGTAACGCTGGGTTTAGGACCTGTGTAAAGAGGAACCATTTACGGCTTTCGGTTTATTTGAATTGTAAAATAGTTATTACGAAGGTTCGTCAAAGTACTGCATAATTAAATAAATTCAAATGTTCTACATATACACCGTAACATTTTGTTCGTTTAATCTTGGAGGCTCAGACCAACATTTTGTTGGTCTGAGCTCGGAGGGTAGACCCTCCACGGGAATAAAACGACCAAAATTTAACGGAACTTACCGAAGCAGAAAACGATGCGAATCATATCCTGCTGCTTGTCGTAGGTCCTGTCGAAGCGAACGGCAAAGAAGAAGTTCTGACCCCTCCTTAGAACTGGGTTCGGGAGGATATTATCGTTTACCAACTCATACTGTTCAGTATGATGGTCTTTGGAGTTGTCACGGGAATAGAATTCAGTGAGCTCCACCTTCAGTGGTTGCTGAGAATAGTAACTTTGAGGAATCATCTCCATGGTGTCCTGGCGGCGACGGCGCTCATTTTGATCAGCCATCTTGCAAATCAAGTTGTGGGTATACTGCGTGTTAGGGCTGTTCCTCAACGAGTGCTTCATGCGGTGCAGCGAACCGGTGCTGTGCGAACGGCCCGAGCGGTGCTGGGCAGTGGGCCCGGCACGCTGCATCGGCCAACGACGAGTTTGTCCAGGACGCTGGCAGAAGCTGGAGATGTTGTAATAGGCAGACAGCCCCGGTACATAGTTCGAGGGCATCCCACCGATGGTCATCTGCTGTTCCCTGCCGCAGCTCAGCGTGCTCATACCCGATGTCAGTCCAGTTATTCCACCCAAACCCATTCCAGTCATGCTAGATGTCATGCTGGAGGACATCCTGTCCATACTAGATCTTCGGACCATAGACATCCTTGCGTTGAAGCTGTACGAGTATCCAAGTATTCCAAGTCCCGATGTAGGACCTCACTGTGCTCCGGGTTGACACCAGAGCGAATGATGTCGTTGGAAAGATTCGGGACCTTTATATAGTGCTACTCGACATAAAGGATCGTTCACTGCCCTTAGGTGTCAGTTGACAGCGCAGGCGCCGGTGGCACGAGCTTCTGGGAGTGTTATTGTCTATGTTCACTGACTCGTAGCTAGAACAAGTACACCTCTGTTACATAGAACTAGTTACTATGCTAACTAACACTCCGGGCGTTACGATGTACAGTCACGTGCAAAATTATTTTAGTCTTGTAAAATTTTATAAAGGTTTTGCCACTTTAAATTTACAATAAATGCTTCATCGCGGTCACTTTAGCAGCAGATTTTTGATGTTGCATCTGCTTATAGCGTCTTATTCAATTACAATTTAGAAGTATTATACTCAATTGTTATTGTATACTAGCTTCTGCCAGCGGCTCCACCCGCGTGAAAAGTGTTTTCTTATCCCACGGGAACATTATAGCTGCCATTATACATTATAAAGTCTATGTGCTATTCCAGACTATAATCTATCTCTGTGCCAAATTGCATCCAGATCCGTTAGGCCTTTCTGTCGTGATTGAGTAACAAACATACATCCATCCAAACTTTAGCATGTATGTATAATATTATTAGTAGGCCAAAACTTTAAGAAATTATCGTCGTAAATATCGCTCTGAATCAGTTTTATATTATAATTTTGTACTGGCGTTTCCTAGACAAACTTTCTTGACTTGTTTTGGCCTTCCGCCACCCACAGCAGAACATAACCTTTACAACAACAACATCCTTCCCTCATCTTGATCCCCATCCATGACTTTTACACTACCTAGACACATTTGTGCTTAACTATACATCTCTGAGATAGAATTCAGTCAACACGTTTTAAAATACAACACGCATTCTATGTTCACCTATTGTTTTACATAAAACGAAGTAACGGACACTGCTTCCAAATGCACGGGTTGCCTTTTGTGTTCAGTTTGAATTGGCATTTTAGGTAAGACTAGGAGTACTTAAGAGAGCTATCATTTCTACTACGCGGGCTTCTCTTGAAGGCATCTTTTTAGGTACCTTTTTTGGATAATCACATTTTACTGTGTAGAGCCCTGTAGAAAATAATCTACCTGGATAAACGAATTTTGGGAATAAGAATGACCTAGGTAGGTATCTTGTCGGTACCTAAACACAATATAATATAGGTCCAGTCAATCGTAGGCGGTAACCATTTGAACGTTTTTATTCCATACCAGTAAAAACGGTTTTTATTCATCACTTCAATTGTTAGGTAGTACCCAAGTATCTACAATTTACGATAATGTTGAATAGTTCATGGGTTCTTTGAAATTGTTGTAAGTAATATCTTAATTTTAGTACCTACTTACATTCCAATTACTGTCTTTTAACTGCCAGAATATCTACTTCTCAAATAACGACACGACATGCATGCGACCCAAGAGCTAGATTGACCCGACACTATACCGAAGACATGCCGGATGTCAGCCTCTATGAGATAAGGATGGCTCTGTAACAACTTAAGAACAACAAGGCGCCAGTTGATGACGGAATTACGGCCGAACTCCTGAAGGCGGGTGGGAAACCGGTACTTAAAGCCCTTCAAAAGCTGTTTGATTTCGTCATACTCGAAGGGAAAACGCCAAAAGCATGGTGCAGGGATGTGGTTGTACTCTTCTTCAAGAAGGGCAACAATGCCCGATTGAAGAATTATAGGCCCATCTCACTTCTTACTCTTAGCCATGTATACAAGTTGTTTTCAAGAGTTATCATGAATCGTCTAGCGCGCAGGTTTGACGATTTTCAGCCTCCCGAACAAGCCGGTTTCCGAAAAGGCTTTAGTACCGTAGACAACATACATACGCTACGGCAGATTATACAGAAGACCGAAGAGTATAACTTGCCTTTTTGTTTAGCGCTTGTGGACTACGAGAAAGGCTTCGATTCGATCGAGACTTGGGCTGCACTGAAGTATCTCCAACGGTGCCAAATCGACTGCCTGTGAGTGCGACTGCAAATCGAGTGTTTGTACAAAAACGCCACCATGTCAGTCTGACTTCAGGATCAGACTTCGGAACCTATCCTTCTGCAGCTGCAGCGCAGTGTGAGATAGGGAGATGTCATACTTCCGAAACTGTTATCTGCAGCACTGGAAGATATCTTCAAGGTTCTGGACTGGAGATGGCTAGGCATCTACGTCAATGGCGAGTACATCACTCGGAAAGAAAGTTCTAGAGTGGCGAACGAGTACCGGAAGACGAAGCATTGAAGAAAAGAAAGAAAAAGTGTTTATTTGTCACAAAACGACATACATTATAATAACATGCTTATGCTAAACCCTTAACAATAGTATTAGTAGTACTTAAATTAAGTTAGTAAAGACGAGAAATAAATCAAACAACAATAACATATACTACCTACATTTTTTATAACAGAAAATAAATAGGGTGAAAAAGATACCAGGCAGATGCATGTCGTAATTGTGGCAAGAAGGCTTCCACTCAGCATAATGCTGTGCCGTGGAGGACCCACAGCACGGCGCTGATTTTCAGTGGAAGGCCTTCCCTAGGTGGAGCGACGTCCTGGTAAGGCTGCGGGCGTCCGGTGGATGCCGAAACGCACAGGACCGATCAGTGTGGCGACGCTTAGGAAAGGCCTATGTCCAGCAGTGGACGTCATTCGGCTGAAATGATGGAATGATAAATGATGATGAATACTATGATTCGAATGAAACCCGAGAACATCTGATGGAACTGTGGAGGACAACGGCAAACAAAGATGATCGTATTATTCCACTGCTGCTCCTGTCGCTGCAGTACTCTGTGAAGTAGACTTTGTCTAACAAAGTGCAATTTTATTCATCATACAATTATTATTATCTTCTTCTTTTTCGTTTCGATGGTACATTTGATCAAACTATTTGAGCCCAGTAGGTAGCCACGTTTATTGCAGCGTCAGATGCATTATACAGGTCATCCAAGGTGCAAGTGAATGGACAGTCGGGACACTCCAGCAAGTTGGGCATGGTCTGTACAGGAGCACCGCACTCGCACCCAGCGTGCAATGGACCAATAATCCCCCATTTTGCCAAATTAAATTTGCAGCGGCCTACCTGGGTGCGCAACCGATTATTATTATTATTTGCTATCGCTTAGAAGGGGTATTTATTACCCGATTAAGGAAAAGGAAGGATAATGAGTTTGACAGTCGTCGTATGCTACAGTTTCACTGTAGTAAATACTAAGTTGCAAAGGGGTTAGGGGCACGAGAGGCACAAAAGAAGGAATGGAATGATAGAGATTGAGCACATAGTAGGCGCCAACTTCGTTGGTGGGGATTAGTACTAAGGAAAAAAAAACCGACCAAGTGCGAGTCGGACTCGCGCACGAAGGGTTCCGTACCTTTATCGCAAAAACGGCAAAAAAACACGTTTTTTGTATGGGAGCCCCCCTTAAATATTAATTTTATACTGTTTTTAGTAGTTGTTGTTATAGCGGCAATAGAAATACATCATCTGTGAAAATTTCAACTGTGTAGCTATCACGGTTCATTAGTTACAGCCTGGTGACAGACAGACAGACAGACAGAGGGACCACGGAGTCTCAGTAATAGGGTCCCGTTTTTACCCTTTGGGTACGGAACCCTAAAAAGAAACCAGTTATGGGGCCCTCACGTAATATCATTGGCAATGTCGGCAAACGGCACAATTGCATGCATTGGATCTGGGTACTTATCTCCTTAAAGCTATGGCCCACTCTCTTGATACTTTTGCTCTATGTATGACTGTAATTTTGGGCGCACGGTTGGCGCAGTGGTTGAGCGATTGACTGCTGTGCTGCGTGTCGCGGGTTCGATTCCCGCACGGAACAAATATTTGTAGGACAGATAGTTGTTCCGGCTCTGGGTGTTTGCGCATGTGAGTTTATATGTTTGTAAACGCACCCACGATACAGGAGAAATTCCTAGTGTGGGGCAATGTGTAAAAAAAGAAAAAAAAATTGTGAGTGTTCTCGAAATACACGCACAAATTAACGAGAAATCGATAATAGAATTCACACTAATATTATAAAGGCGATGTTTGTGGGTGTATGTGTTTGTATGTTTAATGTGTGTTACTTCTGCACGCCAGAACGGCTGAACGGATCTGGATGAAATTTGGCACAGAGATACCTACTAAACTACTTTTTATCCTGGGAATATGTTCCCGCGGGATAACTTTCGACATTCACGCGGGCGAAGCCGCTGGCAGAAACTAGTTACCTATTCATAAATTGAAGTAACGGAACATTATAATTTAAAATGAATGTGCAAATTAACTGTGAACTTGATTAATTTGATAATAACATTTAGGGCCGATTTCACCAATGTAACTTATCAGCGATCATCAAGCAATCAGATCGCTGTATTTGCTTAAACTGAGTTTAGTTACTGGGCTAAGAGGCTCATCGACAATGAAGTATTGGCCGAATCTAGGCTCCTGAACCTCGAACATCGGCGCCGAGTTGCCAGTCTGTCGGTTTTTTATCGGTTGCATTTCGGGGAGTGTGCGTTGGAATTGCATGAACTAATTCCTCCTAGCCCGTTCCATCATCGGAGTACAAGACGTACGGCGTTGCGTCATCGGTACATGGTGGACATCCCACCCATACGCACCAAACGTTTTGGGAATTCTTTTATTATGCGTACAGCAAAGGAGTGGAATTCCCTGCCGGAGTCTGTATTTCCTGATAGCTACAATCTGGGAGTCTTTAAGTCAAGAGTGAATAGGTTTCTTCTAGGCAAGCGTGCTTCATCGTCGACCACATCATCGCTTACCATCAGGTGAGATAGTGGTCAAACGCAAGCCTATCAATAATAAAAAAAAAAAAAAAAAAGTTGAACTAATCGCGATTAGTTTCATTACTAAAATCGTCGTCGAGTCGAAGAAAATTTAAACAACTTATTTTATTCTCTTGCAATACCTACCTACTCAACTGATCATAAAGCATAGTTATGTTTTTTTTTTAAACTTTGCCCCACACTAGGAATTTCTTCCTATATCGTGGGTGCGTTTACAAACATATGAACTCACATACACAAACACCCAGAGCCGGAACAATTATCTGTAGGTCATACAAATATTTGTTCCGTGCGGGAATCGAACCATCATAGCGCAGCAGTCAATCGCTCAACCACTGCGCCAAACCGTGCGCCGTGCGTTATATTATGTATTGAGATAAGTAGATATAATACTCACAGTGGATCTTTGTGTGTCTGAAGTTGGTTTTGACACTTAACGCGCTAGAAACAGTATAACTGCATAGAGTAAGCGAGATAGGATGATGCGACAAACGTAAGCGAGTGAAAGAGACAGTTATACAATAATAACTTCACTTTCAATATTGACACAAAAATAGCTACTGCGCAGGCTCTTGCAGCCAATTCAGAGACACAAAGATCCGTTGTGAGTATTATACTTACTTTTTCTTCTACGGTTTAGTGTTATTTTTGAACAAATTTATTGTTCCATTTGGAACATACATAAAAAGCCTATATTTCTGATCAATACAGGAATATGAAAATGCTTGTCAGGCGAAAATATGCGACATCTTTTGGGTGTAGGCTGGTGTTACCTACACCAGCCTACACGAAAATGGTGAAAAGTCAATTTGACGTAGGTACCATTGAGATAATAATGTACTAAGGTACCTATTTAGTTCTCCACCCACGCCGAAGTTTTCTTCAAACAAATTTTTTTTATTTAAAAATGTACCTACCTAACTTGAGTTCAAGCTTTCAATCTGAAGGCGCCCTACGCCCCAATGTTAACGCAGTACTGGCCGTGCGCCCGAAATATCAATATTGAACCTCCTTTTGAACAGTTTTGTTTGCAAAATATTATTTGATTTACAAATGCTATGTTAGTTATGAAGAAATCCCAGCCATCAATTTTTCTGTGTATAAATATTTTAAACATCCAAGTCGTTTTAGAGGAGATTCCAAAACTTGCGAAAAATATCGTGTTGTTAATAATTTTATTAAAGCAAAACTACAAGACAAAACCTTGCGTTTAAAATTATGTACATGAATCATTAGTAAATATATATTTTTTCAAACCTTTTAACTCAGCCGTTATTACTGCACTAAATCATATGTAGGCCCATAACTGTAGGATAATCTCTGGAGCCACTAAACATATTTGAAAAAATCTTTCACCATTTGAGAGTACATCATTCCGGATGGATAAAGGCACTTGTTCCACCGCCGGCGCCGACGAGTAAGCGATTGGCTATCGACTAATTTCTCGCTGAAGAAACGTACAAAAGATATAGAATCCCGTGTCATTATGACAGAAATATATATTAATAGTTGAACGCTGGCTGGTCAGACTGCCGCAGCCGGCGAGTACCTAGAGTACTTACCTACTCTCTCACAACAAGTTTGTCGCAGTGACAAGAGCTATCAAAGTTATACTCGCTGAACGATGCTCGCTAGGCGGCCAGAACTCACGCCAAGATTTCTACCTAGAGTGCGGCATTTCTACTTAAAGTGCGGCCGCCCCGAACGAGTGGTGCGAGATCGCACAAGAACACTCGCTTAAATAGCTGAGCGACAAAACTATAGGAACTACACTATCTTTCTCGCTGCTCGCAAACTCATTTTTCGTGTTCCGTACCCAAAGGGTAAAAACGGTACCCGTCGGTCGTGTCTGTCTGTCCGTCTGTCACCAGGCTGTATCTCATGAACCATGTTAGCTAGACAGTTGAAATTTTCACAGATGATGTATTTCTATAGCCGCTATAACAACAAATACTAAAAACAGAATAAAATCCATATTTAAGTGAGGCTCCCATACAATTTATGTAATTTTTTTGCAATCATGGTACGGAACCCTTCGTGTGCAAGTCCGACTCGCAGTTGACCAGGTTTTTATTAGTTTCTAGCTCTCGCTAAAGTGCCAATAATTATTATGACTCATGCAAACGCGAGCGGGCTACTAGTTAAATAATAAAAAATGTTAAAATAACACAAAAGCAAATGGTTTAGGGGTTGCTCCTAAATCCACTTTGCATCAGAACCCCTGACCACGAAATTACGCTACTGGTATGTGTCTATGCATGAATCTTCTTCTTCTTCTTTTTAAAAAACGTTGCCCCACACTAGGAATTTCTTCCTGTATCGAGGTTGCGTTTATAAAAAAATTAACTCACATACACAAGACACCCAGATCCGTAACAACTATCTGTAGGCCATACAAATATTTATTCCTTGCGGGAATCGAACCCGCGACTCGCAGCGCAGCAGCCGATCGCTCAACCACTGCGTCAACCGTGTCGTCAACTCAAAAACTACTTTCCAGTTTTTATTTTACTTTGAGCCCATAACTTTTATGACTAGCTACACCAAGGAAAATATTTGGTGTAGCAACACTTGCCACCAGTTGCTTAGCAACAGTTTGTTGTTGATCAATAAAACAAAATGTCAAATGCTTGTGATAAAATCTCAATATTTTACGATTCTCATGGATATTTGTAATGTGTGATTCGTTTTCTAGCTCATAAATTGGTAGAGAATGGGTCTCTATAACCAGTTTAGTTATAATGTCAAAGTACAATATGTGAGTTGCTTTTTTTCTATAGCAACGTTTTTTACTTTGACTTTAACTGTCTCTAACCTCCTTTTACCGTTTCTAGTAGCATATAGAGGCAGAGGTAAGGATTTATATAATATTAGTTCTAAGATTTAGGCACTTCGCGCACTAGACTGCCTGATTAACAAAAGAAACCATTTGCGGCCAAGTGCGCGACGTTCATATGGTTTCTTTATTTAATCTGGTCTTGCAGCCACTGGTCTACACACTGGCCGTCTAGTGCGCGAGGTGCCTTAAAGGCCCAATTCGTCGAACGCATTTGATGTGTTTTCTATACACCAAGTTTCTTTTACCAGGGTTTTGGCTACGATCCCACAGCTTTTATGAACAGCCGGTAATACACTTTACGTACGAGTACCTGCTTGTAGCAGAATCTGATGACCACAGTAGACCTATTGCGTGTGGTGAAACTAATGGGGTGAAAAATGAAGAGGACTGTGCAGAATTCCAGGTAATTACGGGCAATATGCATTTTAGACATTTAAGTAGGTAGGTACTATTAATATTCACATAATATCGTCTTTTTCAGGTGCAGGAATATGATATGAGCGGTGATGGCAAGATTGATTTATTAGATTTCAAATTAAATCTCAATTTGCCACAGGAGAGGACAGTAACATCTTTAACATTATTATTAAGTCTTGACTTCCAATTAAAGGTAGATCTTTTAGTTCTATATTAAGTAAAGTTATTTTTAGGAGGTTCTTTTTGATTTAGTTTTACTGCAAGTAATATTTTTTTCTCGTTTCAGACAGTTTGTCCCATGCATATGCAAAGTTTGGCTGTAGTGAACAAAGAGTTTGCAACACCACCTTCTGGTTTCAAATATTTTGCTGATCTTCAAATTTATCAAACATCTAATTTACCCTGTAAACAAAACATAATACATACTAAATATAACTCCTCTTTATTTAAATTTGATAAAAATACTCATGAGGATGCAATAGACAACATACTGGGAAACTATTTCATGAGAGATGGTAAGATAATCTATTTTATATTTAAAACACAGAATTATAAAGTTTAACCCTCAGTTTCCCACCTTAAAATTATTGCAGAATTAATGTGACAATTTGTCAAGCACGTGTTATCTGCTGTGATTGTTTGAATGATATTTCAACAGCCAACAGTTTGAATAATTTTAAGGTGGGAAACTGAGGGTTAGGGTTGGTCTTGTTACAATAATGTTATTATTTTTGCAGTTACAACACATTCCAAAACACATTATTCAAGGAGTCAGAATGGGCCTACCGGCGCAATGCAAATACAGATAAGCCTCAGAGTGCCAGAAATGGAAATCAAATATACTCCAACTTTAATTCAGGAACTGCTCTGGGCATGGCCACAATATCTTTCCCTGGTTGTTGTCTTCTATTGGATATTTAATAAAATCAAGATGTTTGTATTCTATAACCGTTTAGTTATGGCATGGGAGATACAACCTTGGAAACACAGCCTTACAAAAAACAGAAAACAGTAGTGAAAATAAAGTACTTTTGCTTTTTTCTGTCAAATAATAGAACAATTTGGTAAAGCAAAAGAAAACAATTGTCTTCCTGTACTAAATTGTGAATGAGTGTAGTGATTACTGTATGATGGATGCAAAATAATGTTGGTTAATGACAATTAAAAAGTTTTGCTCAATTCTTAAATTGTATTGTAATGTTCTGCAGTTGACCCCAAATAATGTATGATTACTAAAGTTCCATAAAAAGATATGCCCAAAAAAATCTACTTTTATTCAATTTAAAACATTTAACAATCATTAATACTACTTAAATATCTAAGTTTATTCTATTTTACAATTTACAGTATTGATCAAGGTTTTCAGGGGTTTAATGAGAGTGTTGAAAAGGCAGCTCCCAAATCTTGTTTCCTGTCCAGGTCGGCCCTATTATCTTCAATAATAAAGGTCTTGGCAGAGTAGTCATCTAGTTGCACCAGCAAGTAACGGCACAAATAATTTCCATATTCATTCTGCAACAAAAACAAACATATTAATATGTATATAGCACTGGCTGACCCAGCAAACTTTGTTTTGCCATATAAACACCAAACATTCATCTACCCTACCCACCCTACTCTACCTACCCTACCTACCTTACCTATGTAGGTAAGGTAACGTTTTTTTTTTTCATAAGAACCTTCTCCTAACAATAACAAACACAACAAAATAAAAGAATAAGCGAAATCGGTCCAGCCATTCACATGTGATGCCGTGACCAAGGGAAATAGGGATTCATTTTTTTTTTATATAGATAATGTGCTATACATATAGATAAGATATCCTATAAAGTTGACTTTTTTATAATAGACTAGAGGACGCCTCGCGGTTTCACCTGCGTAGTTCCCGTTCCCGTGGGAATACAGGGATAAAAAGTACCTATGTCACCCGGGGATAGAGTAGCTTCCCAATGGTGAAAGAATTTTTGAAATCGGTCCAGTAGTTTTGGAGCCTATTCGGTACAAACAAACAAAATCTTTCCTCTTTATAATATTGGTATAGAAGAAGAGTGGAGCATAACCCACCTGTTTCATATCAAGCTCAACAACAGCTTTGTTCCTAATTCCTTTGATGTAAAATCTCATCCTCATGTGTTTGACTCCATCTTTCTCATACACAGCATGGCTAACATGTGTGCGTCTCCTCCTGGTGGTTTCTTCTCCATAACCTTTGATTGGAGCTCCTAAGGCATCTTCCACTCTAGGGTCCTGAAATTACAAAGTATAAACCATCACATCAGTACAGCAGTTGATCCACAATGGTACAACAAAATTGTGATGAGTGCTACAAGTCTATAAATAATAATAATTTATTCATACAAAGCCTAATACACAAAGAGAGAATTGACAAGAAGTAATACAATGATTAGGCTACATTAGTACATGCAAAAAGCTAGAAACTTATGACACATCCTAGGACATGTCCTGTATCTCAGGTGTATTCTCTATAACTATACTTGGACAGTATTAGTGCCTTCTAGGAAATGGAGCTCATAAAATCTTAAAATTTGGATCAGTCGTCCGCCTCACCCTGTTACTGTCCACTACTGGAGATAGACCTCTTACAAGCAGCAAATATTGAGTACAGCAGAGAAACTTAAAAAAAAACTAATGACATAGCGTAGCGTGGAGGTGAAGTTATTAAACTTATATTCTACTCACATTTTTACATTTTGCTAGTGCGTCTGAGTAAATGCTGTTAGGACTATTGCTTGAAAACAACTCCCTGAACACATAGTAAAAGATGACTCCAGTGACACCAACGCCTAGTAAAATTACTCCTGTGTAGGTCGCAGTCTTAGTCGTCTCTTTGATTTTCTCTCCCAGAGGTCGGACATCTGTAGTTACTTCACTTCGCTCTTGACTCCTAGCCAAACCGTTTTCCCTTCGGGTTGAATAACAGCGGACATAGCTAATCTTCGATGATTGTAAAATTGCAGGAACACACTCGGGTCTGTTAGTACTGCGCAAAACTGTAAAAAATTTGGATATTATAGTCATAGTTTACACGCCACACTACTATCTTTATTTACGGGAAAAAATACTCAGAAAACTGAGAGGTTAACTATCATAATAATCGTATTTATTTTTGCAAAAGTCAGATTTTGTCGTGACGGCTAATGTCATTAACAGCTGATAAGACTTTTTTTTTTAATTATTGGTAGGTAAACTTAAAAAATATATTTGTACATATTTTAATAAATTCATATTTGTTGCTTTTGCACTCTTAAATTATGCCAAATTCCAAAATGTATAAACATTATACACAAACGGCTAGCTGAGCGACTATCTATTCTCTGTTGCTGGAGCTACAGCATCTGGAACCCATATTATTAGATTCACGTCTCAGCAAACTTTTGGTTAGGACGGAATACGAGAAAACTGGTTGATTTCCAATTCCATAATTAATAAAAAATATAGTTATGCAATAACCATTATTCTTGTTTTATTTTTTCATTAAAATCGATATCAATTTGAATAAAAACTCGTTAAAAGAATCGATACCTAGTGGTATCGATATGTCTAATACGTTCACAACCCGGATTTTTGTGTCTCTGAACTTCTGAATCTGAAGTTGGCTCTGCCAACCATTGCGCAAGAATCAGAGACAGAGATACAGTCATCGAATAAACTGCATAGAGTAATCGATATAATATGACGAAACGAACAAACGTAAGCGAGTGAAAGACACAGTTATACAATGCTATCTTCAACATTGACACAAAAATACGCAATGCGCAGGGTCAGAAACACATAGATCAGAGTATATACCTATACGGTATCGATTACAATCAATCAATCATTTATTTTGTAAAAAATTGACGGTATAGGACAGTATCAATACTTTCGTTTCGTTGTCGTAACCTTAAGGCATGGCACGCACTGCGATTTTTATTCGCGCGAATTTTTTTCCGCGCATTCTGTGTCCTATGGAAATGTATGAAGATGCACGCACTGCGGAAAAAAAATCGCGCCCAAATAGTACTAAAAAATTCGCGCGGAAAAAAATTCGCGCGAATGAAAATCGCTGTGCGTGCTATGCCTTAGTAACTATGATTTAGAACGGAACTTTTTGTGTCGAAGCAAAATTGACAATTCATGATACGTTCCAAAACAAAAATAGCATAGTAGAGCTTTAAGACTGTCACTGTCTCTTTCGAATCAAAATAAAGAAAAGAGAAGCCACATCATGTAAATAATAACCTGCACTATCTATTCATCGATCGATTTGCGTTGCAGGCAGGCGCTTACTTGGACCGTTTTGATTGCAATATTAAATTCTTCGAAAATAATGTAAAGTAATAATAAATATGAAGTTTGTGATTCAAGTGTTACACTTGCAATATATATCAGAGAATATTAACGTGATAGTTTGATATTCAACTGTTTATAATACGAAACAATGGATTGGATAATTTCGGACGAGTTAGGGCTTACTGTGGGCCATCTGGTAGGATGGGGAGCAGCTGGGGCTATGATAATTGGAGGCGTCGCCCCATACATCCCACAGTACAGACAAATCAAGAGGACACAGGATGCTGAAGGGTTTTCTTTGTACGTTTGTTTAGCACTGCTCATAGCAAATACTCTAAGGATATTGTTTTGGTATGTATTACGACCGACTTCATCAAACTTATACATTTATTTAGACACGTGTTATTGAACCAATTTGGTATAATTTATTTAATCATCCTCTCATCATGTTTGGCCAGTTGACAATATTTTTGTTCAGTTTACTAATCTACATAAAATACAATTACTGAGATGACATCATGTTGCGGCATGTGCCCTAAAGCACAATGCAGCTACAATGCTATCCTCTCCACATATTTCTTTTTCCATGTTGTTATACCCATGATTGCTACTACCACTATTATCCATACTGGTTCTAAAGTACCAATGCCACTAATATACTAGCTTTAGTTATGCTCTATCAGTATGTTTATATAGTAACAGATAAATATTGATACCATTACAAGTTTATTGCCTACAATACAATAGAATCGATAAGATGTATGGGCAGGACCAAATTTTTGACATAATCGCACAACAGAATGTGTCACACTGAAACTTACCTACCTAAAATCTTACAACTATTTACACACACCCTAATAATTCTATTGTGCTAAATTTATTTTCCAGTGTGACACATTCCGTTGTGCGATTACGTCAAAAATTTGGTCCTGACCCATATGCCATTTCTAAAATCAAATCAACCCATAAAAATAAAACATAATTACTTGCAAATCCTTAGAATTTACAAGGTTTCTTAAGAATTACCAGTCATCATGATTCACTTCTTCACTAAGCAATAGCAAAATATCATAGAAAAATTTTGTAATAAAAAGATTAAAATTATGTAACTAACGTTTTTTTCAGGTTCGGTAAACGTTATGAGTTACCTCTTTTGATCCAAAGCATAGTAATGAACATCACAATGTTTGTCATGATTCACCTGTGTGTAAATGTACGGAAAAAGAACCAAATCATAAGAGCAAGGGAGAGAATATTTACAGGTTGGTATAAGTAACCCCTAAAGTGTGATAATGGTTTTATTTCCACTATAAAACATTGCACTATAAAATCTATTTGCATCAACTACTATTTATTGCTAATTAAACATCTATTACAAACCTTGCAAGTAGTTAAACACCAGTATATTTTAATTTTAACCCTTTTAGTTATGTTTCCTGGTATATATTTTAGCACTTTTAGTTATTTTTCCTGGTATATATTTGCTTTCTTTTTATTTCTCCTCAATTATATCAAAGATGTGAGAAACATTTGGTAACCCACTAACTTCCCTGTATATTATTTGCTATGGATTATTTTACTTTTAACATTATTTTATGTTCTGTTTGGTGGTTGGTGTTATTGATGGTGAAATTAGGTGCAATATTCATGTTATATATACTGTTGTGTTGTGTGAACGGCTCAGACCAGCCGGATCAAACGGCACGCTGGCTGGACCAGCGCAGTGGCATCGCCGGCGGGGAGAAGCCCCATCGCTTCTATGGTGAGTGCCAGCTCTCTCCTCCATGTCATAAGGATTGCTGCAATTTGTTCCATGTGCAAGTCATCATTATGTTTTTGTTTCAGCAACCCCATGCTTTGACAATATTATTTGGAGTGTACAGTGTATTTGTTACGTCATCTGGGCTACTGGGATTTAACTTTCTTTTTTGTTACGTCATCCGGGAATCTGGGATTTAACATTTTTTTTCATTATCATCTTGTTTTATTTGCTTTCATCTTTCTATTGCATGTTTTCAGTGTTTCTCTTAATGAATGGAAATGGCGTATTATGTATGTAATAAATTAGTCAAATTTCGTAGTTGTAGTATTTACTGATAGCAGCTTTTTATCATTAAGGTCAAATCTCATACCATTATAATGTATTTTTACACAAAATATGTGTAGCTAACCTCGGTTCAATGCTCTTATAATTTATACAAGTTATTTGGTATCTAAGGAGTCATGACTGGGTCAAATTTGTGTCAGTTATCTTATCTATTTATTGATGTCATTTACTTGAGCATGATTTCCTACTTCAATGTAAGCATCGTGGTATTTATAGATGTATTAACAAATTACACTACTAACAGCATTAACGATAATTATTATTGTACTTTGTACATTGTAAATATGGTGTGGTTACAAATTATATTTGCTAACATTAAATGTGGAGCCTCAATAACAATGATGTTATATTTATTTCAGATATGGAAAGGAAATATTTCTGGGCCTGGACAGACTTCCAGAGCTATGTAGACTGTATGTTGGTGTTCTCGGTGCTGGGCGCGGCGATCACCTACTTGTTAATAGAGTTTTCGCCGTTCGTGGAAATGATCGGTTTTCTCGCCCTGTTCACCGAGGCCATGCTTGGTGCACCTCAAATAGCCAAAAATCACAAAAATAAAAGTACTGAGGGCATGAGGTAAACGTCACTTCTTCATCTTATGAGTTCATTTGGTGTTATATCACAATTTTAACGTATAGTATGGAAAGCGCACTTTTAAGTCGGGCTACTCATATGTTATAGAGCAGGGGTCACCAAATGGAGGACCGTGGTCCGCATCCGCACCGCCGACCTATTTTATGTGGACCTTATGTAAACAATATAATTTAATTTTGTACGTTATTTAATAATTTAGCCTGCGCTTTGTCTTTACTGCCGTGTATTGGACAATGGACGAATCATCACATCAAAATCTTCATAGTTATTGTATCTTTATTCAAGGGCGGATCCAGGCATTATTTCTGGGAGGGGCAAAAAGGGCAGATGGGCAAAAAAAACAACAATAACTGTTAGAAATAAACTTGAAGTAAAGTTTATTTCTACAAGTTCAAGTATGTATAGGAAGGTTTATGAAAGGGTCAAAACAAAAAAAAAAAAATGTTTAATGAAGACAGTTTTCTTTTATGTTGCCTGCTAAATATGTTCAGCACTTAATTTGCGTCCATTTTTGCCGCAACGTCTTGATGGATATGCATGAAAGACAATCCACTCAAACGTTCTTCTGTCATCCTATTGCGAAGATATAACTTTAATAGACGTAAGGTGGAGAAAGATCGTTTGGTAGTGCTAGTAGTCACTGGAAAAGCAATTCCAGCCAGTAAAAATACCGTTTGGGGGGGGGCTGCCCCCCCTCAAATCCGCCCTTGTCTTTATTTACATATTTATGTGAAGTTCAGGATGAGATGTAGTGGGCTTTTAACCTTACGTACTGCCACAGTCATAAATTATTAAAAAAAGGACCCCAAATGAAATTAATTAGTGGCCCCTGTTATAGAGGATGCCTTTATGTAGCAGTAACCTATGTACCTAGCTTTGTAGATTACAGTATTACCATAATATTTACTATGTAAAGACAACAGCCGAAAGATGAAAATCTAATTGTTACTTAGGCATCTCATACCTACCTTGTACTGGTCAGTGCTTAAATCAATCTGTCAAGCAAGTCAAACTACAATCAAATTTATTATTTATATATATTTTATAGCCTTTTTGTCTATGTTTCAGTGTCAGCATGGTGATAATGTGGACGTGTGGTGATGTATTCAAGACTGCATACTTCGTTTTAAGAGAGGCGCCTCCACAGTTTTGGTTGTGTGGCAGCCTTCAAGTCTCATTAGACGTCGTTATTCTCTTCCAAGTGAGTATCGTTTTCGAAATACACTATGACGTCTTTAAACAAGTCTCCCTTGCCTCATGGCTCGGGACTACGTCTCTCTTTGTTTTCTACTAATAAAAATATAATTTGGCAACTCGTCCATACACCAATGACGTAGTCTTCAGCCGAACTCGTGTTTTGACAAAGGAATAACACTTGAACAAATAAATATATTTCTACTTTGTAATACACATCCATGTTTTTATATTATGGCTGACTTGCGTAGAAGAAACGCAGGGTTTGTCTGGTATTGTCGCCTAAGCTGATATATCCACGTTGCTGTAAGGGTTGACTAGCCGTAATACCGACGGTTGGCTTACAGATGGTCAGGTGATGACACTCTGATGATATCGGTTCGCATGTGGGTGTCCAGCCTTCCGATATTCAGTCCTCGCTTTAACAACGGGTTACCTACCTGTAAGGGGTGAGTGACGTATACAACGAAACGGGATCGGCGATCACTAGAAAACTTCCATACATTTGCAAACGGGTGTAGTCAGCGGGATTGTTTGAATGTCATCCAAACGCTTTTGTGCTGCTTCTTTCTTTAGTTTGCAAACTTTGTTTTATAGGTATTGTTATATTTTTTTAAACATTTAACCCCATTTAAGTCGCATGTTTTTTTTTTCTAAACGTTGTAACTGGGAATCTCTCCTGCATCGTCGGTGTACAAAGACTTACCAGACCCGGAACAAGTATCTGTGGCTATACAAATATTTGTTCCGTACGAAAATCCAATCAGTGACCAGTAGAACATAGAAACCAATCAGCCACTGCGTTTAACGTAACGGAATAAATTATATTTGGGTCAGGACCAAATTTTTGACGTAATCGCACAACGGAAAATGTGTCACACTGGACTAAATATTATATCCACTTACCTACCTAAAATCTTACAACTATTTACACACACCCCCAATTATATTGTGCTACATTTATTTTCCAGTGTGACACATTTTCCGTTGTGCGATTACGTGTAAATAGTTGTTAGATTTCCGGGAGCTCTTGAATAAAAAATGGTCGTTCGCCACTCGCATCTTCATTACCTAAGGGTCACACACGATCTGAACATACTCATCTAGAAAATAAGTAGAAGATAAAGAAAATAGTTGCATCAATGAATCAAATTGGCCTGTTGATTCAACGACTGGTTATAGAACTCTTCCGTTTAGTCTACATTTGACAGATTCTACTTTTGTCATCATAGTCAACTTTTGACAGATTCTACATATGACAGATTCTACTTTTGACAGTTCTATATTTGACAGATTTTGAAAAAAGTGAGACAAGTAAGGCACATTGTGGCATCAAAAATAATACTGTTATTAATAGTAATCACTATATTTATTGATAAGCATATTTTGTTTTTTATACCAAGTATTAAATGTTAATATTTATAGTAACAAATATTTTTCGTTCAAGTTCAAGTTTCGTTAAACCGTTTCGTACAAAATGTATGAGAAAATAAACTGTCTCCTCACTAACCGACTCCCCAAAAAAGAGGAGGTTTCTCAATTCGACCGTATATATATATATATATAACGACGAAGTTATCCGCGAACACACATAATATATATATATATATATATATAAGATAACTTCGTCGTTAACGAACCGATTTTGATAATAGAATCTGTCATATGTAGAATCTGTCAAATGTAGACTAAACGAACTCTTCTAAGTTGCACCACACAACCCTTGGCCCTCCTTCTTAGCATCTTTCAAAACCTTAACTAAAACACCGAATAGCGGTGACTTGGTGTTTTCCCAGCCACTGCGGCTTTAAGGCACATTACGCTCGTTTTAGTGTAAACACACTGCACTACGATTACACAAACCCTGAGCAGGTGTGAGTATCATATAGTCGATAAGGACGCCGGGCGTGTCGATAACACGCGACATGGTCGACATGTGAAGCGCGTCATACAGATGCGTCAAGTTGCGATAAACATAAACTGTACAGTGACGTGTACCGATAAAAAATGTTTGCTCAAATGCAACATGGCAGACGGCAATGCGTCGTTTATAGTCCAATTCCGCGTAACTAACATTGGTAGATACAGCGTATGTGTACACTCTCGCTGATTGTACAGGAGGACCAAAGAACTAATCGGCGGAACTTTGAACGAACTTGAGTATAGGACCGTTTCGTACTTCTTAATCGAATGTACTATACTCGAAATCACACAATTTCAGAATAAAAAACATCACAATTTATTTTATAATAAATTGTAGAATACGTGTGTCATACTTACATTAAAAATAATCCAGTAATTACTTTTAAAAAACAATTTTTGCCCGGAGCGTCACATCAGCACTGGTGCTGCACACACTAATACAATCACAATCAGTTACTTAAAACCGCGAAATCTCATTTTTGCTTTTTTTTGTACATACGCAGTATTTAACAATGTTAGTTACGCGGAATTGAACTATCAACGACGAAAAGCGCCTTAATTAACCGCCGCAGTGTAGCTGAAGCTTTATCTGTCGCGTGAATAGAGAAAATCTGATATTTCAGTAACTGTAAATCACAATAGAAGCCAACGAAGAGGTATTTTACTATTGTACAGTGTTGTAATGCAGGTATATGTTTGTGATTGCAGGTGTGGCTGTACCGCCACAATACGGCGGCGGCGAGGCGGCAACGCCGGGGCGATTAGCAATGGGTAGAGACCGAGTTATAGCACCGGCCGGCAGAGGCGTCATCGCCGAACGCGAGCAGCTCCGCCATCGCGATCAGCCCTGCTATCGCGATCAGCCCTGCTATCGCGATCAGCCCTACTATCGCGATCAGCACTACCATCGCGATCTGTGCACCTTACACGGTACAACTAATTTGCCTTCCCTACATATTATGACGATACTCTCTAGTCTACGACGTGGCTGTGGGTTGGGCGGAAAAAGGTTGTGTTAACATCCGAAATTCAAAACAAGGTATGACAAAATTGTCTATGGTGCAAAATGAATTGACATTTTAAATTTGACATTTTTATTAAGTTCTAGTTGCCTTGTGCCTAAATGAATATCAACGACATTCATAAAAGAAGTCTAGTGATGATGTTTGATCTTTTGTTATAAAAAAGGTGAAAATAAGTAGTCATAAATTTAGAGAGACCAAAAAAAAATCCTGTCTTTTTAAGGTGATTTAGAAAAATGCTTGATAGGTTGTAAATGAGATGAATAATAATAATAATTTTATTCATTTCACATTAAAAACTTAAACCTAGACAAAATAATCAGAACTTAATAATAAATATCACAAATAATATAATGGTAGTACATGCAAGCATTTTTAGCATATGACTACAGCAATAATTCTTAATGTGTTGCTGTTAATAGAAAAGTACAATATTATTATCTATTTTATTTCTATAATAATGTCTTCTAAAAACTATGCCCCAATAAAAGAACCTTTATAAGTATTGTTCTTAACTACCCTCGGGCTTGATCAATAAAAGTGTATACTACAAATTGTAAATAAAATATTATAATTGTATATTCCAAGAAGTCAAGCCATCAATACTGCATTTCGTAACTTCCAGAGCTATTGGGTGCAATCTGTTAAAATGCCAATTTAGATAAAAGTAAATAAATTAGTTATACACTACAATATATTATGTATATTATAATATACCAACTATACAACATTATATATTTAGGAAATTTATTAATGTTACATTATAAAAAAAAACGCCGGGGGTTATTGAAATACTTATTAAAAAGCAGTAAAAAAATAAATAAAATAAAAATAGGTACAGTGCTTTGCCTCCTCAAAGTAAATGCGTTTACAAAGTATTATAAAATATTTACATTCCTCGATATTTTATTCCATTTAACGTTTTTTGGTACATGTACACGAACGTATTGTAAAAATTATAATTCCGACTGTTCCAATGCTTCTAAAAACTTACTATTTTATAACTTATAAAAATAGCCATGACTGTAAGGTATCTTCCTAAATTATTGATAAATCGATTTTTTTGAGCTTTGGATGTGTTTTTATTACTTTCAAGTTATTTTAAGATAATAATTTTCAAAGCTTTTCTCTTGTACACATGTACTATAAGGGTCAAAAGTGCAGTCACACTCTACCAAAACAGAAAAGGCATGTTTTTGGAGGCAGTAGAATTTCAACTTTTCGCGATTAGTAGGAATAATCTATACCTTAATTTCTATACAAAATATTAAATCAGTTGTGGATAATTTAACTTCTTCTACAAAAACTAGCCATTTGAGTTTTGGGTGAGTATGACTGCACTTTTGGCACTTGACTGTACCTACTACTTGAAGGGTTGTATTTAAGTAAATAGATGGATTACTTATTGTTAATATTATGTGTTTGTGAGTTTATGTATCTTAAAAATGTTAGCTAATCTTCAGATGAAACTATACTCTCGTTCATTGAATTATATCTGTAGAAAATAGATAATTTTAATTTGTATTTAAATAAACAAAATATAAAGTATTATTGTTGATGCGAACACATTTCTAATACCTGGTTTTTTGCTATCGGACTGTCAAATGATTTGATTGGCTGTTCTCACTTCAGTCAGCCAATCAAATAGCTTGACAGTCTGTCAGCCAAATTTGAATGCTGCGTTGGTCACTTAACCTTCCAGAAACTTATTATCAGTAATTGAAGTCACCATTATGTACAAATGTGTTAATATTTAGTGAAATGTATTAGCAAAAATGAAGTGCATTGCGTTTATGTGGGAATATTATATTCCTAAGTATTTAATACGTACTGAAATTAATTACTAAAATATAATTAATCGCTCTAATAGTATAGTTACTGCTTACATTGTCATTAAGAGTATCTACACTAGTTTTTTTCTCCATTTTACTTTTAAGAGTATCTGCACTAGTTTTTTTCTCCATTTTACTTAGTTAATTTGCCATTTTCTGTAGTTGCCAACAAGAAAGATAGCTCACCGCTCGTTTCGTTCCCCAACCACAGAGAAAAAGCCATTATCTGTAGTAGCTAACAAGCACGGTAGCTAACTTACCGCTCGTTTCGTTCGCCAACCACAGTAAAAAAGCCATTTTCTGTAGTTGCTAACAAGCACGGTAGCTAGCTTACCGCTCGTTTCGTTCGCCAACCACAGTCAAAGAGCCATTTTCTGTAGTTGCTAACAAGCACGGTAGCTAGCTTACCGCTCGTTCGTTCGCCAACCACAGTAAAAAAGCCATTTTCTGTAGTTGCTAACAAGCTCTGTAGCTTACCGCTCGTTTCGTTCGCGAACCACAGAGAAAAAGCCATTTTCTATAGTTGCTAACAACCACGGTAGCTAGCTTACCGCTCGTTTCGTTAGCCAACCACAGAGAAAAACGCTACTCTGTAAAAGGAATATCTTTATTAATTTGCATTAAACTTTTCATAAATCATTTCTTTCAATCATTTTATCAGAGTTCATAAATTCATACTTTGAACGCATTTTGTCTTTTCTTCGAATGGCATCTCTTCTTTCTTTCTTTTCTGGTTCTTATTTTTTTTTTATTCTGTCTATGTCGTCTCGCTGCTGATCAAAGATCTTCCCTATATCTTTTCAACCAACTTTATCTCTTGTTGTCTGTGGTACTTTAAAAAAGTTAAATTGATATTTTTCATAAAGGCTATTGTGTCACTACAGTACAACAACACTAATTTTATGTTTCCTCTATCTACATTTTTATTTCAATAATTTATATTAACAATCAACATTTTAGTTGTAAATATTATTGTATCCAAATAGCTAAAATATTATTTCGTCAAAAAACTATCATAACTATTTAAAATAATTTTATATTCTTATTTAATATTTCTGTTATTGTATTGGTTATTATATAAATTGGAGAGACAGTAAGAATAAAAATAAATATTAAAATATACAGTGTATATGAAGGTATAAAAATAACTATGAAACAAGAAGTTGAGAGAGAGAAGTATATAAATGTGATGGAACATATCATATTTATAATGATATACTATTATAATTTCTGTTGTATAAAAATATAAGAATATATTTGTCAATTAATATTAAGTAGATATTGTAAACGAATGAAGTGTAAAGTAACCATCGTATGTTGTGATGACAAATGTACATGTATATGTTGTGATTTTATGAGTTACATGAAATAAAATTATAATATTTGTTAAAAATTGTTTTATTTCTTCATGTAAAATATCTATCCTTTAGAGATAAATTTGATGTGTTTCGATTAAAGTAATTTAGGCCGAGTTTCTCACCTCTAAATTATCGCAGAATTAATGTGAAAAATTGTCAAGCACGCGTTATCTGCTGTTATTGGCTATTGAAAATTCAGCCAACCAATCACAGCAGATAACGCGTGCTTGACAATTTGTCACATTAATTATGCGATAATTTAGAGGTGAGAAACTCAGCCTTAAATGACTAGTCTCGAATTTTACTCAGCAACAATGGATGATGCCATAAGCTTCGATCAATCGAAGAGTAAAGTGAGTAATTCGGTAGCTCGTTGCGCTAATCAAATTGCAAGCACAGAGCTCACCCACGTCAACGAAGGTTGTCGACAGACAGCAGCTAACCGTCAACTGCGGGTAATTGGAACTCTATGTTGTGGGGGATAGAAAGTCACGGGGTGTAGCGAAGGGTGGATCGATGGGAACGGGGAGGCAATTCCCTGTGGCGCCCACTGGTGACGCGGTGCGGCGACGGCAGTGTGCCGGGCTGTCGGCGGCGCGCGGCCGTGTTCTCGAGCTCCGGGCTGCAGCCTCTGACACTCGAGGTGAGGACAGTGCACCACTTGATAACGTCGTCACTTCATAACCACCCTCATCACCCCCACGCCTAGTTTACGCAACACATTGATTTGTGATCAAGTGCCTGATTTAGGTACTTTTCTTGATAAGTTTAATATTGTGCGGATACACCTTACATATTTTTATTTGTACTTTTTTATGTGTAGCAAGATGTTTAATACATATACCTACCTACGCAGACACATCCATCATTAATGTTTTCTAAGTAAATAACTATGATAGGTACCTACTACTTAAGTAGATAGGTATTATGTACTCATACCGTTATTAAGCTCTAGGGAGTAGACAGAATGTAACAAGCTTACACTAGTACTCGTTCCTAGATATCCTGTTGGTCGCGCTAAGTAAAACAACACTGCGGCTGCGGTTGAAATCTCAAACGTCCTAATTAAAATTTATTCGCAAGCTTAGTCGTTAGGTTTCATATTTAATTTGAAACCTAATTAGTAATAAGATAGGTAGGCATTAATTATTTTCAGGAGGAGATTCGAGTAGGTTCGCGTAGGACCATTCAATATTTTTGCAATTTCAGTAAATTCCTATTTTACATTTACGGTTCGTTTCAACTTTGTACAAAGTTCGTAAGCCCCTATAAATCGCGATAAGTAAGTAGGTTTATTTCTTTCCCCGCGCCCAATTTATTTATTGTAGTAACCATGGGGAGTTTATGAGCTCTGTTCCTTGCGGCGATGATAAGATAAGAAATGATTTTATGTGAGCGAGGATTTTATATTCTTCGACGAATTGATTTTGAGATAGTCGAGCTATTGTACGGCCTACTCGCATTCCAATCACGTAGAGATCTTCCGACGAAATATTCCAACTTATTGAACAGGTGTTACCGATATTTGTCACGGATCATGTTGGTGACAAAATAATGTTAGATACCTACAGTAGTTACAATACGATTCAATTGAAAACAATAGGGAGATCAGCAAATGTTTAATTTATTTTTCATAGGCCTTATTTAAAGGCTAGTTTTAATACTGATTAGCGGATTCTAAATTCAAATTCTCCATAGAAAATGAGGTATACCACCTACTAATCATATTTTATAAGTAGGTATAATACCTAGTTAAAAAGTTTTTATAAATATAGGTATGCGACTGTTTGAACTTAGAATAGAATAATTGAAATTAGAATGTATTTTTTAATTCTTGGTACGACTGTGTGAAGAAGGGACATATACATCTGTCCCTTACGCACACTGGAAATAACCTTGCTGTAAGAGCTTATGGTAACAATTTCTTCGAAATCTCAAAACATAGGTATATAAGCGTTGTATTACAAAACTAGATAGGTGACGGTTATCTTTAGCCTTGACCATAAGGGATCGCTATACCTATCTATCTACCGCGCCTATGTGGCATGGTTGTAGGACTTGTAGTAGATGATGGAACGTTGCAAACAATAAGACGACGCTGGTTAAAACTACGCCTTGCCGTATACATACACAATTACACGCACACACGTACAACGAAATTAGCTTGACAGTCTAGCCTTTTATTTGATCTGAGAGCTCGACTGACAAGCTAAGGCGTAGTTTCGTTATTTGTGTGTGCGTGTAATTGTGTATATATACGGCAAGGCGTAGTTACCTTGTTGTTTGCCACGTTCCTTCTTGACTTTTTATATGATCTGAGGTAGATAAATAAATAAATATAAATTATTTTCACCAAAAGCCTGTTTTATAATTTCATTGAACTATTATTATAAATGGCTTAACAATTTATTATAGTTGGCATGGTGGAAACTCTGCAACTGGTGAAAGTGCAACTTTACCTTGCCACTTTTTCACTTGTCGTCGCTGTCATTTCAAAAAGCCGTAGTACCTATGTCTAAAAAATCTTTTTAACTAAAAATCAAACCGACTTCCAAAACAAAACATTATAAAGCGGCAAATAACTTTCTTTGCCGAAGTCGATGTCTTTGTTACCTATTGTTTTCCGTTTTTCGACACCGACTTCGGCAAAGAAAATTATTATTCGCTTTGTATCTAGCAGGTATTTTGTTTTGGAAGTCGATTTGATTTGTTTGTTTAAAACTTTATTAATTATCTCTTTTTAGTTTTGGTAGGTATCTCCAAATACCATGAAAATCATTTATATCCAAAGTAAATCTCATGACGATTCCAATAAGCCCAAACACGACTAGGATCCATCGTTTCGGAGTTCCAGTGCCTACCTTCCGGCTTCATCATCAGATCAGTTCGATGTTACCATTTTCATCAGTATAATTTATTTATAATTACCTATTTGCTTCATCGTAGTCGGTTAGCTTTTCGATATATCTTATACCCGTGACATGCTTAGCATAAAGGCGTTCCAGTGGCCATGTGTGTTCTTCTTCATCAGTTTTATTTCACCAAATGACACAAAATGACACAATGACATAAAATTTACACTCGGGAAGAGTGTAAATTTTATGATTGCATTTTTGATAAAAATACCAAAATCGCTGTATTCCTATAATATTTGAGGATTGCCCTCGATTCCTCTGGGATGCCATCATCAGATCCTGTTTCTTTATCATATTATAGGCTCGTGCTAGATGATACGCGATGATGTGGTGTACGGGTTAAGTACGTTGGCCTAGAAGTAACCTTCAATAGGTTGACTCTTGACTTAAAGACCCCAACGTTGTAGCTATCAGGAAACAAAGACTCCGGCAGGGAATTCCACTCCTTAGCTGTGCGCACGTGCGCACAATTAAAGTATTAGCAAAACGCTTTGTGCGTAACGGTAGGATGCCCACCATGTATCGATGGCAAAATGCCGTACGTCTTGTGGTCCGTTGATGAAAAGGGCTAGGCGGAATCAAATTGTGCAGCTCCGTCGCACACTCTACGAAATGTAACCGATAAAAAACCGACAGGCAGGCAACTTGGCTTCGATGTTCGAGGCTCTGAAGCTTTGACGCGACCAGTACATCGTTGCCAAAAAGCTTCTTGGCTCGTCTGTCAATCGACTTAAGTCCATCAAGCTGATATTTGGCAGATCCGTCCCAGGGGACCTACTCCCTATTTCGGTCGACGAAGTTATGGGCCGTCCGAAAGTATTCCGAACTTGCGCTTTATAAAAGTTGAGCAGCTGTTCTGGCGTGAAGTACCGTGTCACCCTTGCAAGAACCCCCAACTTTTTTGCAGCCAACTGAGCTTTTGCCTCGATCAATGGGCCGAAATTGAGAGTCGATATCAACGTATTATCAAGAAGTTCGAGATGGTCCCTTAACGGCACGGTTACATCACGGAAAGATGGAGTTGGGTGGAATTGGCTGAGGCTCTTTTTATCGGAAAACGGACACGCCTGGGTCTTAGCAGCATTCAAACTGACCAGATTGGCATTGCCCCATTCGGGTGACCACCTTCACGGACAGAGGATGTTCAAGCGTTCAACCATGGTCTGCCGGAGAGCCCATGTAGCCCAGTAGTCCGTGAACCGGACACATATCTCTCAGCAACAGAGCTGTCGTCTGCATACCCAAAGGTTCGGGGTTTTAGCAGATCATTAAGTGCAGCAAGAGTAACGTTGCCGAGAGCACTGACCCCTGAGAGACTCTGGCGTTGAAATCTAACTGACCGGACGAGCAGTCATCGATAACAACTCGGATGGACCGATGCCTCAGGAAGTCCGTAATCCAATCACACAGGCCACTAGGCAGACCGAAAAAACTAAAACTAAAGTCGCTTTTCGTATCGTCTGTATGACCGTGTCATTTTTTTAAACTACGTAACGATTTAAGGTTCCCCTAGACAACGGCACGAACTATTTTGTGCGCGAGGTTAAAATGCATGCTGTCTCATCCGACAACACGTGCGAAATAGATTGATGCTGTGATGAGCAGTAAGGAACTAGTTCTCGTACGAATTAGCACTTTTGCAAATTTGTAGCGAAATGGATGATGATTTAGGACGAAAACGAGCGCGCGAAATTTTATGAACAGACCTTTGGGAGTCAAGATATCATGAAAAACTACTAAATGTATATTTTCAAAATTAAATTATTTGCATTGTTGAATTACTAATCTATCCCTGTATGGAGGCCGTTTTGCAATTTTCCTTCTTCTTATGGTACTTATTTCCGCCCAAAGATGCGTTAAAATTAGTGTTGAAATATGGAACTTTCGACGCTCATAACTTACAAATATTGTATTTTTTTTATTTTTCTGTTTCCATACAGGGCTAGATAATGATGAGACAAATTGATATCATTTTTTATTTTGAACGTACGCCTTCAAACAGTGGAGTAATCGCCAGACTACGTTTGTATGGAAGAATTTTCGACTAGTGTAACCTTAAGTGCGGATTTCTGTGTATCTATGTTAGATATATTTACTTATAACACATTATTGTTAAACGTATTTACACATGATAGGAAGTTTAGCCAGTGCCAATTCCAGCCTGTTTTGCCCGTTCCTAAAAACCGTGCGAAGCAGAGGCTGGTTGCTTTTCGATGTTATTTAATAAAATAAGCAAACACAAATAAACAACAATCACTATTGTACCTATAGGTACTTAGGTAGGAACCTAGCATACATATCCAGCACCCACCTAGGTAGTCACTCAACATCGTGTCGTGATGAGACTTAACATTGTTATAATATTTATAAGCACGGGCAATAGCTACTATACTCGGAATTTTAATTCGATTCCAGATTTGACAATTTCAGTGTTGCAACGTTATGACAAGTACTAAATAGTGACGTTGCAAAATTATTCGATATGGAAATGGAATATTTCCGGATCGATTCTTCTCGTTTATAATTTTACTCTCGTAAACTAAGTATATCAGGAAATTTTATATTTCTGAACCGATAATTTAGTTTTGACGATTAATTAACGATCTGAGACTTTTCTTTTATAATTGTGTGTGAAATAAATAAAAAAATGTGATCATGAAGGAACATGACAAATAAAACAGATAGATGTATTATGGTAATAATTTATTTTATATATTGTCGCCGTCATCGCTATCGCTATCGCTGTCACTTTATGTAACATTTATTATAAATGTGTCTGTGATATTTTCAATTAACATATCTAGCCTACTCATGTTTTCCTCTTCTTTGACAACATGGGATACGCATTTAGACCATTCGGTAGCCGTAATTTTTTCACACACTGATTGTTTATCGATTTTTGTGTTCATCACTACACTATTATATGTGGTATCATTATTTCACAAAATGACAGTAGTTAATGTCAAATCTGGAATCGAATTAAAATTCCGAGTATAGTTATTTTATTTGTGTTTAACGAGATTAAAATTCAATCTGAATAGAAAACAGATTTAACTGCATACGAAATGAGTTAGGTTACTACTTATCGACTAAAGACCGAGAGCGAGAGACTGAAATTATGCAGATTTATTAAAAAGCGGATATCCATGCCTACATGTCTCGATTCTAGAATAGTACATTTTGTTACAAACTGCCGTAGCAGCCGAGCTGAGAGACTGCAATGACAAATGCCTACGTGTATCAAACAACGTTTTTCAACACACGTACTCGGAAAACTTACACTTGTATCAAAATGTGATGTGGGACTAGTACTTCTGTAGACAGCAGCCCACAAGATTGCTGGCTGATTTGCATAAAAGTACAGTTAGCAGCTATAAAAATGAACATTATTTTTCATTAGCATTACGTTAACCAGCTAACTTGACAGACAATTAAATATACAGGTGGGTTTAAGGGTGGCGTGAGACTAGCAGCCGAATTGCGTTAGTGAATTCGGCAAAGGAAACAGTTTGGAACCTTCAAAGATTTAGAATCATATCTTTCAACTTTTTCGGTCTAGCGAAACTAATTTGGAAGGATTACGATCATCCTCCTGATGATTTATTTCCTTATAATTAGGACATAATTTAATTTTGTTTTACTTACAACTAATGGTATTCTAATGCTTTTAATAAAAAATGTATTATGGTACCTTAAAACTGAAAAAAACAATTATTCTTTACAATCAATTCTATGTCAAAAATCAAAATATTGCTCATGGAAAGATTTTTCCTTTTCAGAGTGTAATACGTAAAGTCGTTTTTGTGAAGGTTCCAAACTGTTTCCTTTGGCGAATTCACTTACCCAATTCGGCTGTAGGGGTCTGCGGTCTACAACACAGAATAACTTTTAACTCATAAGCAATCTGTACACACTTCACGGTGAAAACTTAAGTGGAGGGAACTGGCATTCCACCTTGATTGTGCGGATTTATAGGTCGCTTCATGTTCAATTCACCTTTGTTTTGACGTTTAGATTGTGCTTACTATTTGTTCGATAGTCAAAGTTGTTCGTATTTATGAGTATGAGTAGTTACCTACTTAAACGTTCTGAAATATACCCTATGAATTAAAACTAAGTCATCCTATATTGTAGACCGCAGCCACAGATAATAAAAACACTGTTTTTATGATCTGTGACCGCAGCCCACAGTATCGCCTGCTCTTTTCCATAGTCGTTAGGTTAGTATAAAACTCAGATCAAATAAAAAGTCAAGACGGAACGTTGCAAACAACTAAGTGAAGCCGGTTCAAACTAAGCCTTGCCGTACAAATACACAATTACACGCACTCACGTACAACGAAATTACGCCTTAGCTTGTCCTTCGAGCTTACAGATCAAATAATAAAGCTAAACTGACAAGCTAAGGAGTAGTTTTGTTATACGTGTGCGCGTATAATTGTGTATTTATACGGCAAGGCTTAGTTTGAACCGGCTTCACTTTGTTGTTTGCAACATTCCATCTTGACTTTTTATTTGATCTGAGGTATAAAAACGAACGTTATTTTTTAAATGCATTGCGTTTATGTGCTAACGTGACAAAATGTCAATGATGAATATATTTTAACAAACATTGTAGCGTGTTTGTTGTTCTTCCGGGACGAGTATCAACATCGCTAAATCAAGATAACTGAGCTACATCGTGACTAATGTTTTTTTTAACGATAAATTTGTATTTCAACAGCAATTTATGCTTTGTAAGACACCTGGCAGTACAACGTATTGCTATTCTCAGGACATTGCACATGTTTGGAATTAATTTGATACGTACTGGTTTTTAACCGACCGCCCAAAAGGAGGAGGTTATCAATTCGACTGTATTTTTTTATGTGTGTTACCTCAGAACTTTTTACTGGGTGAACCGATTTTGATGATTCTTTTTTATTTGAAAGCTGGTGCTTGTCATGTGGTTCCATTTAATTTTCATCAAGATCTGATGAAGAACTTCGGAGATATACATCAGAACTCTTCAATAAATGACGGCAAATCACACGGGATAGCTGCAATCGCATTTCTGTTTATTGTTTACTCCATTTCATAACATAACATCACGCCAGTACGCTCTTAAGGGGTACGCAGATCTCTCATTTCACCGGTTATATTCAAGTTTCATGATTTTCGGGTAATCTATTCTGGTTTCCCTTTGGGCATTATTGGTACATAGCCTATAGAACTGGTCCATTATGTACCACAACTAAAAAGTGAAAAATAAAAAACGTTTTTACAAAAAAAAATACAACCGACTTCCAAATCAAAACACTACAAAGTGAAAAATAACTTCAATTTTAGAAATCGGTGTCATAAAACGAAGAAACGAAAACAAGAACACCGACTTCCGAAATTGAAGTTAATTTTCATTTTGTAGTGTTTCTATTCGGAAGTCGGTTGTACGAGTATTTTTTGTAAAAAGTTTATTTATTTATTATATTCTCAATTCGATTGATATTTTTTTTATGTATGTACACCGATTACTCAAAGACGCCTGGACCGATTTGGAAAAATCTTCTTTTGTTTCAAAGACATACCATTTGATACTTCCCATTTGGTCCCATAGTCATCAGGTCAGGGGATCTGATGATGGAATCTTGGAGAAATCGAGGGTACTCCTCAAATATTATAAAGCATATAGCGATTTTGACATTTTCATCAACAATGCAATCATTTGCACTCAAAGTATAATTAGGTGAAGAAGACCACAGATGGCCAATGGAACTGCTTAATGCTATGTATGTCACGGGTCTACGATATGTCGAATAGCTAAACGACTATGATGAAGCAAATACTTATAAATAAATAGTACTGATGAAAATGGTACCATCGAACTGATCCTGTTGATGAAGCCGGCAGGTAGACACTGGAACTACGAAATAAAACAATGTATCCTAGTCGTGTTTGGGCTTATTGGAATCGTCACGAGATGTACTTTGGCTATTTATATATTTTTTATGGCACCTCCATACCTATCAAAACTAAAAAGAGATAAATAATAAAACGTTTCAACAAAAAAAAAAGTGAAAATAACTTTCTTTTCCGAAGTCGGTGTCGTAACACGGAAAACAATAGGTACCAAAGACACCGAATTCGGAGACCTTTGGTAGGGACACTAGGGACAAAACTTATGGGTTCGCGTCAGCGACATGTTAATGAGACAACGTCATCGACATGCTAATGTGAAGTGTGACGTAATAACTGGTTATTCCAAAGTTTCAAGTTTACACTTCTGTCGGCAGTCCTCATGTCATCTATTTTTTCTCATTACCTGTGCCTGCCCACTTTATAACCAACTTTCCAAAAAAGTGGAGGTTCTTTTTTCGGCTGCATGTTTTTTTTGGTGTGTAGTTCACCGATTTCTCCGGTAATAAAGTCAAAGTATTTTTTTTTTATTACAACTTTTTAGTTATATCTTTTTTTTTCAAAATTCTTTTGTTCACATATGTAAGTGGTACCTATATATTTTTGTGATCACCTCATAAAACTCTTCATTTTGATACTACAAGGTTTGGCAGAAAAAAATTGGGACCCCGAAATATAGTGCCCAAAACCAGCCAAGATTGTTTTTTAGGGTTCCGTACCCAAAGGGTAAAAACTGGACCCTATTACTAAGACTCCGCGGTCCGTCTGTCTGTCTATCTGTCACCAGGCTGTATCTCATGAACCGTGATAGCTAGACAGTTGAAATTTTCACATAAGATGGTTTTTTATTGTCGCTATAACAAAAAATACTAAAAACAAAATAAATATTTAAGTGGGGCTCCCATACAACAAACGTGTTTTTTTGCCGTTTTTTGCGATAATGGTACGGAACCCGTGCGCGAGTCCAACTCGCACTTGGCCGGGTTTTTGACGTCACGTCTGACTTAGATAATAACTTGGGCGTTCAAGACGTATCTAACGATGTCTTAATTAGGTATATAAAATTGTGTCCGTGTAGTTGTTTGAAAACATGAGGTAATAAATAATATTACATACATACAAGATACGCGTGAAAAACATAACCCGTTCCCACTTGCCTTACTGTCAGGTAAAAAAGTTATTTGCAAAATTTTTGTACAGGTACCTACTTTACAGAACATATACTGAAGGTACCTACTGAGACTGCCCAAGCCAAGTCAAGTGAATAGTAATTGCTTACCTTTTTGTTTTAATGCCAAAACAAAGTTCGTTTAAAGGCACAAGTATACAGGTTATGTAATTATCTACCTACATATTAAAGAGATGTTGACCTGCCTGATTGATTGATCAATCAAGAACCAATAAACTTTGATAATAAACTTTTCGATTTATAAACCCAAAAGGGGCAATACCTATAGGATTAAAAAATTAATGACTATTCAGGATTATTGAACATTTTATCACTCAGAGGATTATAAGAAATATTTTTGTAGCAAAGTTCTTCATTTTTGAAATGAAATCAGTGATTTTTGTTATTCAGTTTCAATAAAAAAATGTTATTTAGTTCTTTAAAAGTTCTACTCCTCGTCTATCTACATATAAATACTAAAAAAACATTTTTGCCAAAAGAATACCACCGACTTCCAAATAAAAAACTACAAAGTGAAAAATAATTTTATTTTTGGAAGTCAGCGTCTTTCGTAGGTACCATTTTTTTGCGTTATGGACACTGACTTCCAAAAATAAAATTATTTTTCACTTTGTAGTTTTTTATTTGGAAGTCGGTGGTATTTTTTTTGGCAAAAAAGTGTTTTTATTTTTCACTTTTTAATTTTACCTTCCTAATAGGCAAGTTTTTTAGTAAGGTAACTATAATGCCAGTATATATTACCCGAATATCATGAAACTTAAACATAACAGGTGAATTGAGAGATCTGCGTACCCCTTAAGAGCGTGCTGGCGTGATGTTGTGCTATGAAATGGCATAAACAATAAACAGACATGCGATTGCAGCAATCCCGAGTGATTTGCCGTTATTTATTGAAGAGTTCTGCTGTATATCTTCGAAATTCTTCATCAGATCTTCACCAAATTAAAATGGGACCAATTTCGGAACATACCCTTTTAAATAAAAAAAGAATTTTTTAAATCGGTCCACAATTGACGGAGATCATCAAAGAACAAAAAAAAAAATTTAAAATACACCAAGTCGAACATAGAACCTCCTCCCTTTTGGTAAGTCGGTTAAAAATCAATTTCCTGATGTATATGTGTTTTCGTCGGATATGGATTCTGTGAATGAAATTTGTGTCCACTGAAAATTTCATTGCCTTGAACTTTACCGTACCTACTATTACCTACACAAACAACTAAACTATAAATCGAATATAAACGGTCTGGTAGTTGAATATTCTAATAACTCCTTTTGAACTTTACCACAGAATAAATAATAGTACAATACTTTACCCAGCAAGGCCATGCATGATAAGATTAAAAGACTAGGTAGCTATCCCATTGGTTCATAATTTTTTCCTTGCCTCAACTTGCGTGTAAGGGTGAACTTTCAAGATGAATTTTATATCGGTAGGTACGCAAAAGAAAATAAAAGTGTAGGTACCAGCCATCATGGCATCGTATAAATTCTGAAAGATTGAACCTAAAATTGAGTCGAGCGAGACAAGGTAGGTATGTATATTAATTTTACTGACCAAGTCTAGACTGTTGAAAAATGTAAAATCGATAAAGCTGACATGGTGAATGATTTTATTTGGTAGACTAAAGTATAAATAGAGGTATAAGAATGTGAACAGCACGAAGCATAACAAGCTGAGTTGAATTCTTTCCATTTGAGTGCCATTGTGATGTGATGAACAAACACAGAAACAAATAAACAAAAAAATACATCATCTTTCATATCAACGTTAATACAATAGCCTTCAGGAAACCCCTCTTTGTTCAGTCATAATAAATATCATTAAGCGATACTGAGTTACATTTATGAAATTCTCATTTCAACGAGGGATGCCAAGAATGGCGAAAAGGGATGAAATAAATCTATACGGCCTCTGAGACCATTGTCTTTGAAACATATCCCGAGCTTTTACAGAGAACACCTTCGATATTAAAATATTTCAAGAATGGAACGTCGTTGTAGTAATACGAGTTTTTTTTACCCGACTGCCGAAGGAGGGTAATGTGTTTACCAGTCTATATATGTATGTTTGTTTCTATGTGGCGTTCCAGTGACCAAACGCGTTGGCCGATTTTGATTATTCGTACGTCAATCGATTCGTCTTAACCTTGCAAGTGTCATTGGCAACATTAAAATTACAAAATAGAAAAATGGCGGATTATGGGCGCCATATTGTGGGGTGGCAATATTTTTTTTCATCCAAACCCATCGTGTGCGGTATCAAATTAAAGAGTTTTAAGAGGTGATTTAAAAAAATATAACACTTATATGTTTAAATGTACCTAATTCGAAAAAAAAATGTTAACTAAAAAGTAATAAATAAAAAAAGTTAATTCAAAAAATCAAAAACCCGACTGCTTAAAAAACGAACTAAAAAGACGTAAACAAGAAGAAAATCATGCTGTGCAGTCGGAGAATAGGTACATCTGGTTTTGGTCAGCCGGCTGGCGAATATGTATCCTCCGATTGCACAGCATGATTCCTATGTCCAGCATTGGACGTCTTTCGGCTGATATGATGATGATGATGACGTCTTTTTAGTTCGCTTTTTAAGCAGTCGGGTTTTTTGATTTTTTGAATTAACTTTTTTTATTAATTTAGGTATAAACTAATCACAGGTACAAAGGCACTGTATTTGATTGAGATACCTTTACCTTTACATTTGCGCACTATAGTACAGAATTCAGACCACTCCTTTATAAGACAGAAAGTATTTTTATTTTGGTATTTTAGGTTCGCGAATCGTATCTCTAGAAATGATGGTCACACTGAGTGTTTTCCTTTCAACATGTTGCGAATATGCATTGACAACTAGGTGCCTCCAATCTCGAATTTCTTCAATGATCAAATATTATCAAACAAAGAAATCATAACAATGGTTCTCTTTACGAGAATGTGTATAAAATACTGTAAACGAACAATGAGCTTCTGTGAATCCTGCAAGCAGTTAGGTATATTTTGACGGCACGTATCTGCATCATATTTTACATGTCTACAAGCTTTAATATCGCTGGAATGACCATTATTATGAAGAGGGTTGTCATTCCAGTGGTGCGGATATCTCACGACAACCGCACATTTTCATATAGAGCGCACTATGTCTTATATGCAATGAACGAACATAAATGTTTTTTTTCTATATCTGCACTAATCTACAGTCTACTTCTTCTTCGTGCCACTGCCAAGGCCTCATCGTTGGCAGCCCATAGATCACCCTGGTTGCATGTTTACTCAGCACCACATGCACACCTTGCAGCTGTTCCGTCGAGGTGGCCCCATTATGCGAGGTTGGAGTAACACCTTCCTACGTGGGTTCTGAGGTGGTTCAGGGATTTCCAATTTAGTAGACCACGGAAGGTTGAACCCTGCGGCAAGATGTCCGCTTGGTGGTAAAAATTGTGTTGGTGCGGGCAGAGTATTCTGCTGTTCTGCAAAAGTAAGCTGCAAACTGTGACAGAATGCCAATGTAAACTACCGATTTCAGGAAGCTGTGTCTGCTTTTTAACCGTTGGTTCGGTAGTTGTGCACTGAAAAGTAGTTGTCTGGTGTTACGCTCCTGTTTTTGTTTCTCAGCTGCACTCGCAACTTCCCTTCGGATGTGTGGAGGTGCTAACCCGGCTGTGGGACGTTTGAGGCAGCCAGTGATACGACATGTTTTGTTTAAAGCAACATCGACTTCCTTGGTATGGGTAGAGCGATGCCACACTGGACACGCGTATTCGCCTGCAGAGAAGCAGGTGCTAGAGCAGTAGTCTGGAGAACGTGAATTGATGTTAGACGCCTGAGTAGGTTGTTGCGGGACCCGACTTTTTCTTAGTTTTAAGACAGTGGTTCTTAAACGTCAGTGCCCAACCAATAATGACTCCTTGCCAATTGATTTTCGTAGTGTACCTAGCTGAACTGTTGCAGAGATAAAAAGAGCATGGCTGTGTTTTAGAAGGGTTCGCTCTTAGAATGATATCAGTGTAAACTGCCCAAATCTACAGTGAACTCCGTCCTTTTCTATTTTAACCTCCGACGGAAAAAGAGGGGTGTTATAAGCTTGACGTGTGTTGCTGTGTATCTGTGTATCTTTCTGTGGCATCATAGCTCCTAAACGGATGAACCGATTTTGTTTTATTTTTTTTTGTTTGAAAGGTGATTTTGTCGAGAGTGTTCTTAGCTATGTTTGAATAAAGTCCGTTCAGCCGTCATAATTACGTGTTCAATAGGTTGCCGATCGAAGCCTATCTACTATGTTCTAGATAAATTATGTAGCATGAAATAAAAATGTGTCTGGGGTTTTTTTAATTCTGAAATTTTACTTGTTTTTATTATTTTAGAAATTTTCGTAAAATGTACAAAATGTTGATCATTACTGTACATCCCTAACAATGCTTGCAGACGTGCACGGCGGGACTGATTGAAATGTGTTAATTATGATGAGTAAGGTTAGTTAAATGATTTAGCTACCTGCACCAATGGTATTAGTATTTGTGCCAAGCAATCTTTAATCGTGCCAGCAGTTAGGACGTCTGAGTTTGTGCAGACTACCTGTAAAACTGGTTTGCATCACAGAACTCACTAGATTATGGTTTACGTTTTTACACTTGACTGCAATTTTGCTTGTGGCGTACGTGTCTGTATGGAAATCAAGATCGATAATCCCCTTGACGTGTTAAAGCTCGATTGGATAGGGGATCTACCGCATTTCATTATAGAGGGGGGCAGTTGCTTTTTTAACCGACTTACCAAAAAGGAGGAGGTTCTATGTTCGACATTATGTATGTTTTTTTTTATATTTATGTTCACCGATATCTCCGTCAAATGTGATAATTATTTTTTTGTTTGATAGAGTATGTTCCCAAATTGGTCCCATTTTAATTTGGTGAAGATCTGATGAAGAACTTCAGAGATATACAACAGAACTTTTCAATAAATGACGGCAGATATCTTCAGGATTGCTGCAATCGCATGCCTGTTTATTGTTTATACCATTTCATAACATAACATCACGCCAGTACGCTCTAAATGGGTACGCAGATGTATACAATTCACCTTGATACACACTCATTTCATCGGTTATGTTTAAATTTCATGGCATTCGGGTAATCTATTCTGGCATTATGGGTACCTTACTAAAGAACTTGCATATTAGGTTATAGGTACAACTAAAACTGAAAAATAAAAATAAATATTGCGAAAAAATACTACTGACTTCCAAATAAAAACACTACAAAGTGAAAAATAAATTTCTTTTTGGAAGTCGATGTCCACAACGAAAAAAAATTGTACCTACCAAAGACACCGACTTCCAAAAAGAAATTTAATTTTTACTTTTTAGTGTTTTTATTTGGAAGTCGGTAGTATTTTTTTGTTTTTTATTGTTTTTCCGAACAAAGTAAATTTTCTATGAACGTAGAATTTTCTTCAAACAATATTCTATTTTCCGACTGAAATGAGTTCGACGTTTTCCGCCCCAATTTCATATCGAGGGAAATATTTTGTAAATTGTCTCTTCCAAAAACCAATTAACATGCAAATTTGTACGATGACACGTAGTAAAAGTAAATATGAAATCGTAACTCATTCTGTCTGTGTTGTGGAGGGACATAAGTGGCAGCGGGGCGTCATTCCCGTTCCCCGCGGTCGCCGAGGCCTTGCAACGGCAGCTCAGTATAACATCGAACAGGGTGACCCTCCCCTGCCGCCATTTGTGCCGGACCACGTCTCGACACAATTTTCCGATGAACGCATATTTTACACTCGAAACTTACAAATCTCACAATCGTTTCGTTTATGAACGTTCTAGAAAAATATTTTCCTACCTGTATTGTTGTGACACGGCACGTGTGGAATTGTGGATTACATGAATATTATTGAATATACTTAGAATACATACGGTACCGGAATATTTTTTTCTTTTTAGGGTTCCGTACCCAAAGGGTAAAAACGGGACCCTATTAATAAGACTCCGCGATCCGTCTGTCTGTCTGTCACCAGGCTGTATCCCATGAAACGTGATAGCTTGACAGTTGAATTTTTTTACAGATGGGGTATTTCTGTTGCCGCTATAACAGCAAATACTAAAAACAGAATAACATTAATATTTAAGTGGGGCTCCCATACAACAAACGTGTTTTTTTGTCGTTTTTTGCAATGGTACGGAACCCTTCGTGCGCGAGTCCGACTCGCACTTGGCCACTTTTTGTTGAACGTCTGTATGGTATGGGTGACACAATATAAGCAATTCAACATACATATTAAGCCATATCAAATGGCAAATATTGCAATATTAATTGATTGATCACGTTCATGGAATGTGTATTAGTCAACCGATCTGTCTAATAGTCGACACTATCATTTTAGAATTGTTAAGTCGTACTCTCTTAGATAAAAAAAAAACAAAATTATGTTCAAGCTGTGCCGTAGTAGCGCCGGATCTAACTTAGCAGCGTCGTAGCTATTCCGTAGCAGCGGTGCAGCTAGGTCGTAGCAGCACCGTAGCTGTGGCGTAGCAGACCCGTGACTCCGTAGTAGCACTCGTAGCAGCGGCGTAGCAACGTCGTAGCAGCGGCGTAGCACTGCCGTAACTCTGTCGTAGCACCCGAAAATGCGTAGTAACAGTGGCGTATCGAATGGTCGTTAGACTATCTAGATAATTTGCCATTGGATGTGACATAGGTACATAGGAATAGTACAGCCATCTCAACACTGATGTGAAACCTTTTTGATTGTATAAGCCAAAGTTTTAAAAACAAAAGCATTTTAGTAGATGTTATGGTACAATCATCCGTTGCATAATATAAAATAAGTAGTAACGTATAGGTATGTATTCTTATGATGTGAACACGATATTACAAAGGCGTTGCTTGTATAATATAAATGTTCACAAAAACAAAATGTTATGAGTTTAACTGTTTGAAACTTCCGTAAGATATTAAAACTTCCGGACATACTTTCCAAATTCTCGCCGCGACGTCGAAACTTGGAATATACTCGTCTCTTGTTATCTTATGGCCACAAAGAGCTTTGCGCTAAGCCCATAGTTTCCTCGGGCGGTGTATCTCGAGAAAGGCGTGAATTTCCCTCAAGTCTGGCGTCCCATCCTTCTGCTCGTGCAAGTCGTAAAAGCTCTCGGCGGTCACAAACACGTATATCGGAACATAAAAACGTCTACATTTGCAAACACTCTCTACATGACATTGCTTATGGCTAAGGAATTTATTGCATAATGTGTCTCTAAGTATTTGAAGCGATTGCATACAATTTCCGTTACAAAGAAGCACATTAAAAAGTAATCGGATAAACTTTATAGATTATTTATTTATTATATGCTTTATTGTACACCATAAATTACATTAATAAAAAAAAACTTAAGTCTAATACACATACAATGGGCGGCCTTATCGCTAGCCGCGATCTCTTCCAGGCAACCTGGTATGGACAGTAATTGCTTGGACATGAAATGGGGCGGTCATTGGTGTAACAATAACAGTGCTAAAATTATATACTACAATATATACACAGATACATACATAAGCTATGTAATAGATACATAAATACATACATACCCACTTAATATATAGGCAAATACAAAAATAAATAGATCAGTTCATAAACTGAAGATTTATTTGAGTGGCAAACAATCTTATTTCGGTGAATAAATCGGTCGAATTTTAGGTAGTTATTCAATCTAAGAAAAGTCTTTACAACATATTTTTTTAACAAAATGGGATGAATCGAGCAATTAAAATTGGAATTGAAGACATCTTGCTTTTCTTCTCAATCAATTTATACATTCTGCTGTGTCGCCGACAATGCCAAAAAGAAAGAAGTTCAAAAGCTGTCTTCTGTGTGGCTCACGTTCAAGTTCATTTTGAACAACATTATGTAACTAAATAGGTAGATACTTGTAATGTAAACAACAAGTTGCAATGCACCCACACCTTATCTGCAGTATTTGCTATTACGTAATTTTTGTCTTCAAGATGAAAACAATTTGTTTTGATTACTATGTTACAAACTGTTATTTTTGCAGTCCAATTAGCATCTAGAACTGTAGTATGTTCAACATAATTATTATTCTCATCAAGCACTCCATACCCGGAAATAACTGCGAGAGTAGTGTGACGCATTATGTCCATGTGAAGTAATATGATGTCGTAGGAGGTCCGTCTTGTCGCATTAACGAGCATTTAAATCTAACTCGTAACTTACGCAATACGACAAGTTATTTTTAACCGACGAAAAAAAAGGAGGAGGTTCTCAATTCGACTTGTATATTTTTATGTATGGCCATCACGCTTTAGAGAGTGATCCGATTCCAAAAAATATTTTTATTGGAAATAAAAGTATCTCAAAGTTGGTTCAATTTAAATTTCATAAATAAAATGTGTGTATTTTCAATTGTGAACCGATTCTGTTGAAATTAAGTATACTGAAAAGAGAAAAAAAAATTATAACAAAAAAAGATTACCGAAAAAATAAGAAACTGAAAATCAAAACATTTAAAAACTTTTAGTCTAGTATTTAGAGGCGGTGCCAAACAAACCATCAACGAAGATCAACCTAGCTACAATTTTTTTTCTTTTAACACAAGACAAGACAGACCTAGCTACAATCATTCTACGGTTTAGATAATAAATTTGCATGCACCAGCTCAAAATGCTCAACCATAAGTCCTTTTTATTTTTTGCCTGTAAGTGCCTTATATATAGTTAAAATTTTTGTAAAAAAAGGTTTTCATCACAGTATTTCTTATGGAGCTGGAGCCTATGACTGTGTGTACCATTTGTCATAGTAATTGTAGTCTGAAGTGCTGTTTAATACAGCTTGTTATCTTCAAAAGCCATCTGAATTCATCTGAGTGCTATGTGCGCGTTAGGGGTCTGCTCTGACGTCATTCGCGGAGGTGGAGGTCGCCGGCGGTCCTCCATCCCTCCCCCCCCTTGTTTGCACCCCGCCACCCTTAACTACCCTGGCATCTCTTGAATGTAGTGCTGTTATCCGAGTTCCGTTAATGAATTCGCATTAATTGCTGGGTGCTGTTGTCAGTTATTGAAATACCCCGACATTTAGTTTTAGATTTACCTTTCTACGATTTCATTTAATACGTTTAATGTTTTGTGATGTATGATTCGCGATTTGTTGAAAGGATTATTGTTTCAGACACTGGTTTTTTCTTTGTGGAGCAAAAAAGTTGTTATTTCATACCGCATAAAATCTGGTTTTATAAAGTACGGTTTTTATTGCTTACCTACGTCAACCAATAAACTTTGCAGTGTAATGTCAAGTCAAGGCGAGCAACGAGTCTTAAAACTGGCTTCAGATGCCAGTTCATCGGACGATGGCATATCATTTTCGCACACAAGCAAGAATAAGCTTGGTATTACGGTGCAACTTATGAATTTTACCAGTAAACAAGTAAGTGCTTGTTTCCAGAAACAACTTTTCATATTAAATTATATTTCACGAGGGACTACGACCGGCGCATCACAATAAGCAACCTCTTGGCATTTTCAGGACTCGGGACATTTGGAATTTGCGTAGGACGTCTCTACGAGCAATAACCCTCCCGCCCTTGTATTATTTCAACATCGTTTACGAGCATACAGGGTGTCTTGAACCAAGTATCAACCATTTCCCAATTCACAAATGTTTGCCGAGCTTTCGTCCGATTTTCAACAACTACAAATGTATATTTTCTGAGCAGCAAGATTTTGCAAGCTTTATTTTGTTTTTCGTTTCCTTTACTTTCCCCTCGGGTTTTCTACAATCATAGCTATAATTATTGAACTTTAATAAAACTTTATAGTTTCTTGCACGGGTTTTTTTATCTCCTTTTTCCCTCTTAATTTCTTTAAATCGGTGCCATGCTCAGTTTTGGCGAGTCGAATCAATTTTTAACCGACTTCCCAAAAAGGAGGAGGTTCTATGTTCGACTTCAAGTTTGTTTTTTTTTTTTTTTTTTTTTGTGTATATTCACCGATTACTCCGTCAATTGTGGACCGATTTTTGAAAATTCTTTTTTTGTTTGAAAAAGTATGTTCCGAAATTGGTCCCATTTTATTTTGGTGAAGATCTGATGAAGAACTTCGGAGATATACAACAGAACTCTTCAATAAATAACGGCAAATCTCTCGGGATTGCTGCAATCGCATGTCTGTTTGTTGTTTATAACATTTCATAACATAACATCACGCCAGTTCGCTCTTAAGGGGTAAGCAGACCTCTCATTTCACCGGTTATGTTCAAGTTTCATGAAATCTATTCTGTCGAAATAGTTCCCTTACTAACTTGCCTATTAGGTACGTACAACTAAAAAGTGAAAAATAAAAAAACTTTTTGCAAAAAAATACTACCGACTTCCAAATACAAAACTACAAAGTGAAAAATAACTTAATTTTTTGAAGTCGGTGTCCATAACGCAAAAAAATGGTACCTACGAAAGACACCGACTTCAAAAAATTAAGTTATTTTTCACTTTGTAGTTTTGTATTTGGAAGTCGGTAGTATTTTTTTGCAAAAAGTTTTTTTCCCTCTTAATTTCTATAAATCGGTGCCACGCTCAGTTTTGCCGAGTCAAATCCATTTTTATAGGCAACAATTTCTGTCGTATCTACTTATCGGCAAAAGATTCGAATTACAAATTAAGGGTCCGGAACGAAACAAGAAGTTCGGTTATAAGTTTGTAGTCAGAACACGAGGGGAACGAAGATATAAAATTCTACAAGGGGTGGCACGCTTGAGAACGCGCCTAATCAAACGACTTTATTGAGATTCATTATAGGGGGCTGGGTGTACTTGCCTTGTACTAATATAGGCACAGACTAGGCCAGGCCAGTTCTGGATCAAAATATTTTCTCTATCCTGAGATTATAGAATATACGTGTGTGTGTTATCCATAGGGTTATTGCTACCTTCTTTCATTGATAGCCTATTATGACTAGCAATGCTTACTTATTCTTACCCAATTTAAGATCCTGTTTTCTATCTTACATAATAAAATGTCTACCTAACTGCTTATCCATTTAAATAACGATATATAACAATATGTTTGAGTTGCTACCGCATTCATTGCTTGTTGAATGTTTAAGCAATTATGATCGCCGTCTAAAAATAATTTGGAATCAATTAAACAAATGAGGTACGTGTTTGGGAATTGATACTACCTTTGTTGTACATACCTGCTCAAAGCCGACGTGTAGACCGATAGCGCTAGGCTATTTTGATGTCATAAGTTTAAAAAATTCTAAAGTTGCTTATTTCTTGCCTGTGGATACAGTCGTACCTATGAAGGTTATTATTGCGTTTTGTGTCAGATCTGATACTTGCATTTTTAGTAATTCGCTGATTTGTGGTTGATAATTTTTATTCAAATCAAAACGGGCAAAAAATATTTAAAGTTTAAAATAATTATGGTATTATATCTAGGATAGTTTGCGGAGTGTGCAAACCCAATTTGTGTCATAATCGTCCAATGCAAACTGACATAGGGTCAATATGTAAAATATAGTGCAAAAAAAAAATTACAGTTTATGAAATAACTATTTCCTTTATCAGATCACTTACATATGCCTATTAAATAAATTTGTGCCAAATTAGGGCACGCAATTTTAAGATTTTTAATTATTTTGTTTTTCTAAGCTACAAACGCTTCAAAAAAATATTACAATCATTAGAGTTCACTTATTTAATATCATAAATGCATGAAAAATCGACATTGTAAATTTGTGTCATTTTCATTCACGGTAAGTATTAAAATGAATAAAACACAAAAACAATGGTTGCGGTCGAAGCGGGCGGACGCGGCGGCGGCAAACGCACGCAAACTCGTTCGTTCGGTACAATTTCTTCTTAGATGCGAAGCGTTCATAAATAAATAACATACCTATCATATTGAGTATTGATTGACTATTATCTTCGCTACGTAATGAACAAATGTGTAACCCATAGAGATAAAATAATGAAGTGCTAATTTTGTACACAGCGCGTCTGCAATCTCATTACCTACGAATGCCAATGGTCAATGCTTAGAAGACGGTCAATGTGGTCAATATTATTTTAGATTGACGCTTCGATTCGCTTCGAATTTAAACCTGAAAGCGGTAGGTTGGTAGGTATGCCGACACCTACCTACCTACCGCTATTTCATTATACTGCATCTCGATATCCCGCGCCCCGCTTCGGTTAGGTAGTGTACTAGGTACCGCCCTTTTTGCGTTGACCATAGCCAAATGACTTGTTTGATTTTTTGCCGTCTTTTTTTAATTACAAAAACAAGGGGCTGACAGGTACTAGAGAAACAGTCACCCGATGCTGCGATAATATTGGTTGATGAGTATGTCGGCGTTAATTTAGCGGGCGACCCCTGCAAGCTAAAATAGTCCTTACGGTGATCAGATATAGATTTGGCCGATTGTACCTACAGTCAGTAAGACAAATAATACACGAAGTAAAAAAATACTAGATATTTTTGTTGTGTGGTGATAGTGATTATTGGTGTAGTTTTATTTCAGCACGGTCCTTAAAACAGTCTGCTTTTCCGTCATTCCTTACAATGCTTGATTCTATGAACTTTATCAATCCCCTTTCACAAAGGACAATCACTGTATGTAACGTCCAGTATCCACCAATTTGAATAACATTATAACTTTAGTTACACATTGGTACAACTTTATGTCATATGAAATCAGCAAGGACAGACCTTTATTTCTGCCTCTTAACCGTATTTAAGAGGCAGAAATAAAGGATAAGAAAATGTGAAATTTAATAATTTTATTTGATTTGTAAAATGGAATAATTTTATTGTAATTAAAAATGAACAATGTTTCTACTAAAGTATACTTGTCGATCAAGTTCCAATACCTACACAAAAGTTTTGGTAACAAGGGTTTCTTTGTTTTAAAGTAATTTAAATTGACATACAATGTAATACATTTTAAATTTTGCTCTATTTATATTTTACTATATTGTAATTTAATTTGAGAGCAATGGGAGCCCAGTGGTAACGGCCGCGACTTACAAGTTGTAGGTCGTGGGTTCGAGCCAAAGCAGGCGCTTTACTTTGTGTAAATTATTTCATCACCACTGCTCTCAAAACGGTGAAGGAAAACATCGTGAGGAAACCGGCATGTCCTAGAACCAAAAATTCGAAGACATGTGACATCCACCAACCCGCACTGGGCCCGCGTGGTGGATTACGGCCCATCCCCTCTCACAGAGAGGAGGCCTTTGTCCCAGCAGTGGGAACATTAATAGGCTGATGATGATGATGATATTGTAATTTTAAGTTACAATGCTTTTCTTCTTAAATCTAAACAGTTAATTTAAATGTTATCATTGTAAAGAAAGATGCAGTGTTGACATCGAGAATAGGTTTTTAGTACATCAATTGAATATAGTAGTATCAGCATAAATGGTCTTGGAGAAAAACTAAGAGTAGGAATGAAATAAACATTTTTTTAGACTCATTCAATATTACAGATATGTGGGTAAGAAGAATAATACAAAAAAATGTGTAGAAGTAATTGCAAACGATAGGCGTCGTAAGCATTAGGATAGGACAGGATAGATGGACCCCCTTTTCTGAACTTAAACTCCCATTTGGTCTATTGTGCGTTTAGGCCCCCTCTCTGTAAGAGGTAATGGGCCGAAATCCACCACGTGGGACCAATGTGGTTTGATGGATGTTACTCGTACATGTCTTAGATTTGCATTGCAATGCAATGCATTTTTACTTCAGTGTTTTGAGAACAATAGTGATGAAATAATTTACACAAATTAAAGCACTTGCCTGGGTTTGAATCCACGACCATACTTGTAAATTGTGTCCGTTACCACTGGGCCATCACTGCTCTAGGATCTACTATCCACTGCGTGGTAAGCTTTGCAATAGGGGGAATGCATTTCATTTATATTTGGTAGGCTTGCGCTAGACTACTTCTTCACCAGATGGTAAGCGATGTCGTGGTCGACGATTAAACACGCTTGCCTAAAAGTTACCTATTCACTCTTGACTTAAACACTCCTAAGTTGTAGCTATCGAGCAACACAAACTCCGGCAGGGAATGCCACTCTTTAGCTGTACGTACAATCTACGTATTCCCAAAATGTTTAGTGTGTATGGGTGGGATGTCCACCATGTACCAATGGCACATCGCCGTAAGTCTTATAGTCCGATTATGGAATGGGCTAGGTGGAATCAGATCGTACATTTCCATCGCACACTTCCCGAAATTTAACCGATTAAAACCGACAAGCTCGCAACTCGGCGAAGTTGTTTAAGGCTCTGGAGCTACGATTCGACCATTGTCTCATTGCCGATCTTCTTGGTCCGTTTTTTGATCAACTTAAGTGCATGAAGCTGTTTTTTGGCAGATCCGGCCCAGAAATGATAACAGTACTCCATACATCATCTAACTAGCGCTTGACGAGTTTGACACAACTTGAGCAATTGTTCTGGCGTGAAGAACCGTCTTACTTTTGTGGGGATCCCCAATTTTATGGCAGCCAGTTGAACCTTTGCCTCAATGTATGGATCAAAATTGAGGATCGTGTTAAAAGTAACGCCAAGAAGCTCAAGATGGTCCATTATCGGCACGTTTACACCTCGGAAGGAAAGAGCCGAGTAGAATTGGCACATTTTAACAGAGAAAAACACGCCTGAGTTTTAGCAGCAAAGAACCAGACCAAATTGGCATCGCCCCATTTGGAGACTGGCTTCAAGGATAAGCTCAAACGCTCCACCACAGCCTCACAAAGGACAAGGATGGAACAGTACCTCTCAGCAACAGTGCTGTCGTCTGCATAGCCAAGTTTCAAGCACTTTACTTACTTTACCAACCCTTGAGGGACCCCGGTATAAATATCCAATTGGTCAGACGAGAACCCATCGATAACGACTGGAATGGACCGATCCCACAAGAAATCTGCAATCCAATCACACATACCATCACCAGGCAGACCGAATGAAGGAAGCTTACTAATAAGGCTTCCGTGCCAGACCCTATAGAAACCATTCGAGTTATCGAAGGAGATGGCAAGCACCTCCCCGCGCCTCTCGATGGCCTTACTGCAGATGTGAACGGCATAAGCTAGAAACCCTGTAGAACCGTATTGGCAATCACTTCAGGATGTCATTAGCTTCTAGGTATACCAGGAGCTTAATATTAAGCACACGAAGAGATGGGTATATAATTGGCAGCTCAACTTTCCTTCTTGGACACGGGCTGTACGTTAGCTTACTTCCAAGCATTCGACTCTTTCACAGTTTCACACGAAAGGCAAAATAGACGTGTCAAAATCGGAGACAGTTCGGGCGCACAAGTTTTAAGGACAAGTGTAAGTATCCCGTCCCATCCCGTCGGGATCACTAGCTTTGTTCAAGTCGAGGTTGATACGAACATCCTTTTGATGGATGTGAATGTCCGACATATATGTCTCACATCCACCAGGAGAAAGAATACATCCGCGCATCACCAGAATGCTGACGCGAAGATTATGCAAAAAGAGGCAAAAAAGTTTGCCTTCTCCTTAACGAAGCGGGCCAGCGATCTGTCGGGATTCAGCAGTGGTGGTAGTGAGGGATGGCAGAAGTTCGACTGAACCGACTTATCCAGGGACCAAAACGCTTTACTATCTTCTGGGTAAGAAGCAAGTTATGTCCCTATTCGGCCAATGTGGTCGAACCGAGCCCTTTGCAACACCTTCTTGCAGGACTTGGCAGCACTGTTGAAGGCCTTTTTTCTGACATACGTCACTCGCATTCCCAAGGTGAAGTTATCGACACAGAGTATCGGCCTGGATCTATTGTCAGCAAAAGGTCCAAGCAATTGGCCGTGTGCGAATCAACATCCCCCGTTGCTGTTGCCTCCCGAACCAGCTGGCGGATTACCGCTAACGAAAGCTTATGCATTTCCCATCCAGCATGATTACTGCACTGGTATGGGAAGAACCACGTTACTGCTGATGGTGAGCATTAAAGTCCCCCTGGATCATTAATTGGGTGGAAGAGTACCACTACTGTGGCCATCAGCCGCTTAACTGAGGTAATCTGTGAGCCTGCTTGTCTCCTGATCGCCGCTGTGCGAACGGTAGACACGGGCATAGATAATTTTATCCAGACCTGTGTCCACCAGAGCCCAAAGCGTTGTGAATATTAATTGAATTATAATAATTATTAAAAAACGAGTTTATTAGCTCTTCCATAGTACTTTACATGTCTTTTTATCTAAATCTAACATTGACACACATTGTAATTGTTGCTTACAATAATATTTAACAAAGTTTTTTTTTTGTCGGTATAATTCGTAATCGTATAATAATATTCACAGAAAAAATCTTTCAAATGTTTTCAAGTCTAACAAAAATGCGTGGCTCGTGATTTTGAACAGAACTGAACTAACTTTATTTCCATAGTGTATACACATACATAGACATAGACTATATTACAAGTTCTTATAAAGTGTAATAGATGGCATTACTAGTATAGTAAGTAGAGGATTATTTGTATATAACTAACACCCCCACTATATCAAATAATCAAAATAAGTCTGATCATGAAATTGAAATCTATATCATTACTAAACCCAATAAATCCATAAAGGTATAATGCTTCTTAGAACACAATCCTTTTGTTAGCAAATCAGCGGGCATATCGGCTGTTGGCAAATATCTTAATATTACTATATTATTCGAAACACACTCTCTAGTAAAGTGGTATTTTACATCTATGTGTTTAGATTTCTTGTGAAACACAGGATTTGTTGTCAGCCTCTGTGCACTCTGATTGTCATTGAATAGACTTAAAGTATATATTTTATTTGTGACTTCGAACTGCAAAGCTCTCAAATAAATAGCTTCCTTGCAGGCTTCTGATATAGCCATGTACTCAGCTTCACAGCTCGACAGAGCAACAGTTCTTTGCTTTTTGCATTCCCAAGATATTATGCCATTAGCAAGCATGAAACAAAATCCGGTATAAGACCGTCTATCTGAAGTATCATTGGCCCAATCGGCATCAACAAAACCTTTTATTTCTGAATTTCCATTTACACAATATTTTATACCAAAATTTATAGTCCTTTTTAAATATTTCAAGACCCTTTTAGCATACCCCCAGTGTTCATCTGTGTGACAATTATTAAACTGGCTCAGGTAACATACAGCATATGTTATGTCTGGCCTTGTTAAAACAGATAGGTACATCAAGCTCCCTATGAGCTGCTGATAAGGTATTTGATCATTCACATTCTGATCAATTTTTACATTTAATTTGGGCTCTATTGGTGTATCAACAGTTTTACAGTCAGTCATGTGAAATTTTTGTAACAAAACGCTAATGTAATTCTCTTGACTCAAGGTTACAGACCTTTCCTTTTTATTAAACTTAACATTCATTCCTAAACAATGTTTAACTTCACCTAAGTAATTAATTTTAAATTGGCCTGACAGTACTTTCTTGAGATGTTCACTTTCATTCTTACAATTTGAAAAGATGAAAAAATCGTCTACATACACTGCCACAATAGTCTTGTAATTGCCAATATTTTTTGTGTACATACAAGGTTCCAACTTAGATTTATAATAACCATTTTTAAGCAAACAACTATCAACCTTCTTATTCCAAGCTCTGGAGGCTTGCTTCAGGCCATAGATGGCTTTCTTAAGTTTTAACACTTTGTTAGAGCCATCAGAAACCTCATAACAGTCTGGTTTCTGCATGTAGATGGTTTCCTCTAGGTCACCATTAAGAAATGCGGTTTTGACATCTAAATGTGTAACATCAAGTCCCAGTTGTACTGACAATGAAAATAATAACCGTAGGGTTGTGTGTCTAACAACAGGTGAGAATGTTTCTGTGTAATCAACCCCATATTTCTGAGAGAAACCTTTAGCGACTAGCCTGGCACGATACCTTACATTATTTTCATTGTCATACTTCTTTCGTAAAACCCATTTACATTGAACTATGGTTTTATCCTTAGGCAAATTTACAATTTCCCATGCATTGTTATCATTAAAGCACTGTAACTCATCACGCACTGCCTCTAACCATTGTTTTTTTTCAGGCCCTTTGAGAGCTTCCTCAAGTGAAAGATCACCAGTAACATCTACACTACCACTGATACAAGCATTTGAAAAACCATACCTGTCAGGTTGTTGTCTCTGCCTACTGGAACTATATTGTTTATTAACATTCACAACACTTTCCACACTGCTGGCAGAAGAGTCTTCATCTGGAATATATGTCTCATCGTCATCATGGGTATCTTCAGTCCCAGATTCATCTGACATGGACATGTCCCCCACTGAATCCTCATGCACCTCAGTAGAATCTGTTGGTTTTTCCTCGATCTGAACGACTGCTTGTGGTTGTTCCATTATGATTACATCACGACTGGTTGTAACTTCCTTGGTTTTTGGATTATATACTCGATACCCTTTGACATCATTTGGGTAACCAACTAGAATTCCTTTCTCAGCCTTTTTATCCCATTTGCGCCTCTTCTCTTTGGGTATATGCATCATCACTACACTCCCAAAAACTCTCAGATGACTGACATCTGGCTTTGCACCTGTCCACATCTCGAAAGGAGTCTTTCCATTAAGAGCTGACGCTACAGTCCTATTTTGTAAGTAGACTGCAGTGTTGGTCGCTTCAGCCCAAAACTTCCCTTCAAGATCTGCATCAAAAAGCATACATCTAGCTTTTTCCACCACAGTACGGTTGAAACGTTCAGCCAAACCGTTCTGTTCTGGCGTGTACGGGTTGCTTCTCTGATGAATTATCCCTGAATTTATAAGATAATCATCAAATTCTTTGTTGCAGAACTCCTTCCCGTTGTCACTTCGAAGGATCTTTATTTTCTTGTTAAGCTGGTTCTCTACAAGAGCTTTGTATCTTTTGAAATAACTAAAAGCTTCACTTTTGTTCTTCATAAAATTAATGTAGATCATGCGGCTGTAATCATCCACAAACAATATGAAATATCTGGAACCTCCAATCGAAGCATTGTTGAATGGACCACATACATCTGTATGTATGGTATGCAAAAGTTCATTACTTCTATTGCCATTCTGTGGAAAAGGTAATCGGCTCTGCTTACCTTCGCAGCACACTATACATGACGATTTCGAAATATCTGTCTTTCTGTCTAGTGTGAGACCTTCCACGGCATCCTGCATTCTGTTTAGGTAATTGCTGTTGACATGACCAAGTCTGCGATGCCAAATATCACTTGAGTCCATCACTGCAGCCATCAAAACTTCAGGCTGTCTCAGTTTGTAAACACCATTCAGCAACGTAGCTGTACCAACTAATTCACCAGTTTTATTGTAAATTTCGCAGCCACTGTTGGCGAATTGTACTTTGTTGCCTTTGGCGATTAGTTGACTGACGGAAATCAGATTAGTGGTCAAACATGGTACACATAATACTCCTTCAACAACTATATCATACTCGCAGTTATCTGTTAAAGTCGTTATCGACACATCACCACAACATTTAACCGGCACCTTTTCCTTATTCGCAACCACAATATCTTTAATTGGATGGTCGACAGAAGCATTTCTAATCCAATGTTCATTGGCGGTTAAATGGGCGCTTGCACCAGAGTCTATATACCAGTCATTCTTTGAGAAACTGCCATTTAAGAATACGGCACTGAACGCGTTGCTTTGTTTGCGTTCACAAGACTTATCATTCACTGAATCTTTGTCAACAACAGTGCATTGATTACGGTAGTGTCCTGTTTGTTTACATTTGTAACATTTTATGATTTTCGGTTTTGACTTTGACACATTTGAGTTTGACGTAAATCGATTGTCTTTTGAATTTGACATATATCCACTGTCCCTGGTTCCGGAAATGCTGCCATTCTTACTATGTTTCCGGAAACTCGCAAATGCTCCGCTCGTGTCGCCACTGTCTTCCTCCAAATCCATCAACTTTGTTTTAATGGCGTCCGCTGTTATCGAAATGCCGGAATGTTCGATCGCCATTATCATGGGCGAATATTTTTCGGATAATCCTGCTAAAAGTAGCGATCCGACCCACTCATCATTAATGTTGAATCCCGATCCATTTAACTTTTGACTTGTTTCAATGATTTGTGTGACATACGAAGTCATGGATGCACAATTTTCTAGGCGTATTGATATGAGAGTTCTCAATAAACTAATTCTCCTGGTGAAGCCGGAGTCGTCGAACAAATTCTTGAGTTTCTCCCACAACTCTTTAGAAGTCTTCGAGTCTTTGATGTGTACATAAAGTGCCGGGTCAATCGTCAAGATTAACTTCGCTTTGGTTTTAGCGTCGGTTGCGGCTTCATCCGGTTTTGTAGCTTTGATGTAATCAAAAGTTCCTTCCAAAACGAGAAAATTCTCCGCGGCGAAAGCCCACTCAGAGTAGTTCTCACGACCTTTTAACTTTGGCACACTCACTATGTAGTTCGACGTCATTTTGCTATCACACAGTCAGTTTTTTACTCCCACAGTTCACAGTTCAATAGCACAGCGTATTCTCAATCTGCGAGGACTAATCGGCACAAACTGGCAAGTCTTTTCGCGAGAAAAAAAACGTTTTTCTGGGCACATAACCTCTAACAAAAATGCGTGGCTCGTGATTTTGAACAGAACTGAACTAACTTTATTTCCATAGTGTATACACATACATAGACATAGACTATATTACAAGTTCTTATAAAGTGTAATAGATGGCATTACTAGTATAGTAAGTAGAGGATTATTTGTATATAACTAACATCAAGACTCTATTGTAACCGTAGTTACAATGTTTTTCATATTAAAAATGCTAAATATCTGTAAATTGTAAAATTGCGAAAATCATACTTGCAGTGGTTTTATCAAAACTGAAAGAGCAATTAAAATTAGTAACATGAAAGCAAATAAACTTTATAAAAAAAGAAAATAACTGTGTTGAAAACTATGCAATGTTGAGTTACTATGTTATTCATATTGGGTGTCGACATAACACATTTATTAAATTCAATCTCCATTTTAGTCTTTCACAGCTTCATACATAACTAACTTTTAAGGCCCACTTGTGCAAAAAACTTAACTCAGTTGCTAAGACTAGGTTAAATTGACAGTTTGTTATACAATATTGTCAATTTAACCTTTGTCTTTGACCTCTGTCAATTTCATCTCGTGTTAGCAACTAATTCTGAGTTAAGTTTTTCGTGCAATTGGCCTTAATCAATCAAATACATCATAAATAACGCACGCACTTTTTTGTTGCAACTTGCAAAGACCGAATGTAAACAAATAAACGCGCCGCGCGTATGGCTTGCCGGCACCCGCGCCGCTTGTGCCTGCGCTTATCCCCGCGCTCGCCCTTCGTGCGAAGAAGTCTAGATATTTTTTTTAGAATAATACGATTTCGTGGATAAAAACGACACAAATTATGAATAGTGTTTTGTCACACCATAATAATGAAAAACACATAAACTCTAATAACTTGTATTTTCTTTTGTGGATTTTACAGGGTGTTGTAGTAAAAAAATAAAATATCTTTAAAAGTCGTGGATGAATTTGACACAAAATATTTTAAACAACAGATATCAGTACTCTAAAACGCGTAATACCTATTTAACCTACTTTAATATTCTTTTAGAGCTAGTTGGCTACGTGTTAGGTACTGGTTAAGTATTAGGATTCCCGTGGACAGAGATGACACAAAATGCCTATGTACATCAGTTACTACTTCGTTATTATCATGAAAGTAAAATTTTCATCTCTAATTTTCTTTTCGTCCGATACTGGTCGAAAAGACAAACAGCTAAATTTCTACCTATGCAAATACCTAGGATGACACAAACTAAGGTATTAGGTTGGGCAAATGGTCCGGCAACTATATGCGAAAAACAAACAACTTTAATATTTTTGAAACCTCAAAACCTAGCGCTATCGGTCTAGTGGGTGATGTTCCAATCAAAGTAACTTTCGCGCATGCAAAACAGACAAAGTTTTTAGAGCTGTTAGTAAAACGAAAAGTTCGAGAGTCATAGATGGACACTTTTTTTTAGGTTTGGGTAATATCCAATGACTTCTGCCACTCTGGGTGAAGCAGGAAGGCCAAGATAACTTGTATTTTGGTATGGAAGCATCTTAACTATTACAGAGCAGCAACAAACGAGTAGATCCATTCAAAACACAGTGTCAGTGTGGAGCCTCTTTATAAGTAGAACTAGCTGACCCCCGCGGTTTCGCTCCCGTCAACTGGCTATCTATCTACCTACCTACCCTACAAACAAACAAACTCTTCAGCTTTATAACATTAGTATAGATGTTGATAAAACTCCTTAGCAAATGAACAAATTTGATGATCATAAAAAAAGGTTATAGTGATTCAATCTTAAAAGGTAGACATAATTATGCTGTCGCGGACTTTTTTTTTAAAGTTTTTAAGAGAAACAATTCTATCATACATGATATTTGCGAAACTTAAACCGTTTACGCAGCGCACGCAACGGAAGCTCTCAAAAAGGAAATAAGTTGCCCGTTTTTGCAACATTATTCAATTATGCTCCGCTCCTATTAGTCGTGGCGTGATGTTATATAGCCTATAACCTTCCTCGATAAATGGACTATCCAACACAAAAATAATTTTTTAATGCCAACCAGTAGTTCCTGAGATTAGCGCGTTCAAACCAACAAACTCTTCAGCTTTATAATATTAGTATAGATAAGACTCACTTCCTTGTCTACCCTTCATCTCCGACCACCTGCACCTTTCAGGATTTGATCGTGGCGAAAGACAGACCTTTCCGAGTAGTTAGCTAGTTAACTACATACTGGTTGGACAAAATCTTAATAGTTGAATCAGAATCATTTATTGCCAATAATGTGATATTAAAAAAAAAAACCTTTTTGTAGACAGTCCCGGTACATTTTGCCTTCCGGCGTGCAAAATTGATAAGTTGAATATAATAATTTAAAAAAAAATCAGTTATTAACACAACAATAAGACTATAACTATTGAGACCAGTGGTGTCTCATCCCATACAAAGAAACTGTCCCGGCGTACTGTACTGATTATACTGATTATTTTATTTATCTATCGATATCGATTGATTATTAGATGGTGACCTATCTATCGCCGTGGAACGGAACCGAACGCGATCGATTTACAAAAAATTATCGGTATAATTAGATGAAAAACGCTAGTTACGTGGCACGGTTTCTTTGTATGGGATGAGGCATATACAGGGTGTTTGGAAGGGAGCTGTACATACGCCTAGGGTAGAAACTAGGGATAGTCTGCTACCTACCCCCGCCCATTATATTGACCTTGGCCTCAAGGTTTTTTTTTAATTTATTATTATTTTTTATTTGACTTTTTTATGATTTTTTGACTAAAACTACCTGTAGCTCAAAATCTATCCATGGGACCGGTCGGCTAATGGTCTTGTTTTAATCGTTAGAGTCTTAGGGTCCTGCAAAAAATTATTTTACACCAGAAAATTGTGGAGAAGAAAAGTTATGGGGCCTGAAGTACCGTAGTAAGGTAAAGAAATAATTTTAAGGGTAACTTTCTATGGGGTTTAAAAAAAAACTAACAGGGTTGGAGTTCTTCTGATTTTTTTAAAACATCCTCAGTCCATGCCCTTTCTAACGATATGCTAAAAGTGTATTTATCACTTTTAGTTTTAAAGTTATTAATTAATTTCCGCAACTAGGGCACTTTTACCACCACGAGTCGACATTTGTAAGACAAATGTAATTTCCAGAATTTAAACCAGTTTGGCCTACAGTTGGCAAATTTGTTGTCTCACTCTTACACGAGAGCAACATGTAAGAGACAAAACATGTCATGTCATGTCTCTTTCGCTCTTGGGTCGACGGGGCCGGGCAGGTAACTCGTTGGGGTCTTTGTTAGTCAGTCGAGATTTACCCATCTTAGCTAACTTACGTACTTGCCGTTACGACGCTCCACTGTTTTCGTTAATTTTGTTGAGTTTGTTATTACTTCGTTTTTGTTAAGTTTTGTTATTTGTTACCTTGTTGTTGGCAAAATGGCTGGATTTACCAGTGAAGAGTACACCGACATGCTGGTGGTGTATGGAATGGCTGATTGCAATGGGCGCGAGGCACGGAGGATTTATCAAGAACGGTATCCTAACCGGCGAGTGCCTAACCACCAAACGTTTGGCTCAACTTATCGGCGTCTGCGAGAAACCGGAAATTTAAATTTCCGGGAACCAGCCGTGAACAGATTTCAACCAAATTTGGCTGCGGAAGAACGCATATTGGCTGAATTTGAGGAAGATCCGACCAGAAGCGTAAGAACCGTAGCCCGGACGCTTGGTTTAAGCGTGTGGAAAGTCTGGTCGGTTCTTCGCGAAAATGGACGTCATCCTTTCCACTACACCCCTGTTCAAGGTAATTTTTTACATAAAGTTTTTGTTTTTAGCTCTTATGTAATGAACTAGCATGTGAATTTCATAGGCAATTTTTAAATTAACATGAGCATGTGTGTGAGAGAGAGAGAAATGGAAAGACAGAGATAGCAATCAATGTTACATAGCTACTAATTCATAAGGAAACCGCTAACGTTGATATTTTTATTGTTTTAGGCTTAGAGGATAACGACTATGCAAGAAGGGTGGAGTTTTGCCGCCACTTGCTCCATACGGACGTGGAAGATATTAATTTTTTACGGAGTATTCTCTGGACTGACGAGTCCAAGTTTGACAAGGAAGGAATTGTAAATTACCACAATCTCCATCACTGGGCACCCAGAGATCAAAACCCGAGAGTCAAGAGGCACAGAGGTTTTCAACGAAGGTTCTCCGTGAACGTATGGGCAGGCGTCATCGGTAATCGGTTGATAGGGCCGCACTTTTTGCCAGACAACCTAAACGGGCAAAACTACTTAGATTTCCTCGAAAACGATTTGCCTGATTTAGCGGAAGAAGTGTTTGACGAAGATCGGCCCATAGTCTTCCAGCACGACGGCTGTCCTGCTCATTGGAGCCTAGCAGTGAGGGAGCTTCTGGACAACTGCTTTCCTAATTCTTGGATTGGTCGGGGTGGGCCAATTCCCTGGCCCCCAAGGTCGCCTGACCTTACCCCACTCGACTTCTACGTCTGGGGAAGGGCGAAAGAGTTGGTGTACGCAGAAGAAGTACCAACAAGGGAGGTTCTAATTAACAGGATCCACGCCGCATTCGATACAATGCGCGAGGAACTGCTGCTTAGAACGGTGACCGTGGAGATGAGGAAGAGGTGCCGAGCATGTTTACAGGTCAATGGTCATCAATTTGAACAAAATTTGTAATTAATTAAAATTAGTAATTAATTAAAATTTGTAATTTAATGACATTAGTCATTACCAAATTTTTTGTTTCATTTGCCATCCTTTTACGATCGAACACATTTAATTTTCATTAGTTGAAATTTTTGCTTGAAGTGCCCTAGTTGCGGAAATTAATTAATAACTTTAAAACTAAAAGTGATAATTACACTTTTAGCATATCGTTAGAAAGGGCATGGACTGAGGATGTTTTAAAAAAATCAGAAGAACTCCAACCCTGTTAGTTTTTTTTTAAACCCCATAGAAAGTTGCCCTTAAAATTATTTCTTTACCTTACTACGGTACTTCAGGCCCCATAACTTTTCTTCTCCACAATTTTCTGGTGTAAAATAATTTTTTGCAGGACCCTAAGACTCTAACGATTAAAACAAGACCATTAGCCGACCGGTCCCATGGATAGATTTTGAGCTACAGGTAGTTTTAGTCAAAAAATCATAAAAAAGTCAAATAAAAAATAATAATAAATTAAAAAAAAACCTTGAGGCCAAGGTCAATATAATGGGCGGGGGTAGGTAGCAGACTATCCCTAGTTTCTACCCTAGGCGTATGTACAGCTCCCTTCCAAACACCCTGTATATGTATGCTAGTATTATATTAATTGTGATTGAGATTAAGTTTTAAGTTAATTGAAGAGTAGCGTCATACCAACCATCTTTGTTAATTTGGCAACTAATCAAAACAATGCTAAAAGGTTCTGATATCATAAAAAATGGCCGACAAGGCTTCAAGGATAATGTTACAAATAACGTCAAGGATTGAATCGGTCAATTGACTCGTTCTCCCAGGCTTAGAGATTACATTTTAATAAATGGCAGTAATAGAATGTAGGTACCAGTCTTGAAACGCCTGTATAGCTTTATGAGACTACCAAGTATGTAGCTATCCTGTCTATCTAGACACAGTCAAGTAAAAAGAAGTACAAGAATGCGGTTTCTTAGGGTCAGCTCACATCGAGATATGACGCAACTCTGTGAGTACTTTTTAGATGCAACCAATGATATTCAAATATTAGAATCAACACTTGTTTCGGGATATTTACCATGTATATTTTGTTTTTTGTTGAGAGCTCGATATTTCGGCACCGTTACAAGCGCCATGATCACGAGAACTAAAGTCTTTGCGGGTGGGTGCTGTTTACGAGCTGACATATCTGTCTACCCTCTTCCTCACTCGTTTTTCACGCACGATGTCGCTACCACCAGAACTCGTCTCACTAGTTACTCGACACTGTTCAGCACTCGTCTCACTAGTTACACGATATTGTTCACGACAAACGATGCTCACTGTATCCACTTTTGACAATTGATCAGTAGTTTTTTCAATCACCCACCCGCAAAGACTTTAGTTCTCGTGATCATGGCGCTTGTAATGGTGCCGAAATATCGAGCTCTCAACAAAAAACAAAATATACATGGTAAATATCCCGAAACAAGTGTTGATTCTAATGTTTGTGACCATGTCAGCTTAAAAACTGATATTCAAATAAACAGATACGTTATACACTCACGAAACAATTGAAAAAAGTGTTCCGCGCAGCAGCGGCAGCACACCTACACACTTTTCATTCATCTGACATTTCACTACAAGTCGAAACGGATGGCTTGATAAAACCAACAAGAAAAAAAGAGACAGCTAGTGTTTGTCACTTGCGTGTGAATGTAAACAAACATTATTCTGACCACCAATGTTGTTATCTTTTTCTAACCTCCAAATATCAGAATATTAGGAAAAAGAAAGAAATAAATTAGTAAATTGAGGCGTATTGCGTACTTACTTAAGGTATGAGATCTTTTCTGTTTTATGTACTTTGGTATCATAATTGATACAATTTCTAAATACACACGATGGCCTTTTTTATTTTTTGTTTCAACAAAGCCTATCGCACTTCGCCATGCGTGACATAAACTAAAGACTAAAGGTCACAATTGTGACCTATTCGACTATTCACAATGCGCGTGCTCATAACATATCTGTTTATTTGAATATCATTGGATGCAACGCTATGAGCACTTTTTAGACGCAACGCTGTGAGCACTACGAGTATTTACCCAAAATGAAGTTGAGTAATGTGTTTATCAGTCTATGTATGTATGCTTGTTCCTATGTGGCGTTCTAGAGACCAAACGCGTTGGCTGATTTTGATGATTCTTACCTCAATCGATTCGTCATAACCTTGCGAGTGTCATTGGCTATATTAAAATTGAAAAATATGAAAATGTCGGATTTTGGGCGCCATATTGTGGATGCCCCATTTTTTATTTTCTTCCAAACCCATCGTGTGGGGTATCAAAATAAAGGGGTTTACGAGGCGATTTTAAATATGTATAACAATTATATCCTTAAAAGTACAAAATTCGAAAAAAATAATACTAAAAAGTTATAAATAAAAACACTTACCTAATTCAAAAAATCAAAAAACCCGACTGCTTAAGAAGCGAACTAAAAAGATGTAAACAAGAAGAAAATCATGCTGTGCAGTCGGAGGATACATCTGGTATTGGTCAGCCAGCTCGCGAATATGATGAATATGACCTAATGTTTTTTTAAATTCATAAGATAGCGATAGAATATAGGAATTTGTTAACAGCACAAAAATGGCGCTGCACTTCAAGTGGTGCACATCAGCACCCAGCACTGCGTAGCGCGAAACATCTAGCCTCTTCGTTGCTTAGGGCCTTCGGCTGGAGAGACAGATGTCTGGTTGATATAAATACTGCTCTAGGTATACAATTACTCATAACCTAGGACACCTACGATAAGTTCGCACCCCAGTGATCTATTTTCTTGATTGTATTTTAGGAATTCCTTCAATAGAGCTATCTAGTAAGATAAAGTGGGTGGTAGCAAATGACAAAGTGATGATAAGATCTAATTGTGCGAGTTCAAAGACTAGAATCATAATCTAATTTACATAGTAGAGTGGTTTACATTATGCGTACCTACTAACGGAGTTATGTTTGTTCCATAGGGCAAAGGCAAAATATAGAGCTTTAGAATTCGAGCATTGTTTTATTCTTTATAATAATCTGCCTAGCCTTTTTCCAACTATATTGTGGTCGGCTTCCAGTCTTACCGTATTCTGCTGAGTACCAGTGTTTTACATGGAGGGACTACCTATCTGACCTCCACAACCTAGTAACTGGGTAACATGATACCCCTTAGCAAGACTGGTATCAGATCTCAAGCTTCTGACTACTCGTAACGACTGTCAAAGATCTTCAAATGACAGCCGGGACCAACGGCTTAACGTGCTTTCCGAGGCACGGAGGAAACTCGGTATGTTGAAATGGTCACCTATCCACGGACCGACCTCGTCAAGTGTTGCTTAACCTTGATGATCGACCCGTGCGGCTGTTATTATTTAGCCACGAGCTCCTCTTTATTCTTATTCTTTATTGTAAACAAAACATACAAATACAATAGGACATTTTATGTACAAAGGCGAGCTTAACCCATAGTTGGGTTCTCGTTAGAGACAAACCTCTGTTGCGTAGAGAAATATGCATTTGAGGATAATACATCCATGTGCACAACAAAAGCTTATTAAAAACTCTTAACAATTTTAAATACTTACTCACTAAATAAACTTAACAAATACGTGTTCATCTGAATTATGCGTATACTCGTAATACTTACATGAATTGGCTGCAAGACCATGCGCAGTAGCTATTTTTGTGTCAATGTTGAAGGTGAAGATAGCATTGTATAACTGTCTCTTTCACTCGCTTACGTTTGTCGCATCAACATATCTCGCTTACATCAGTATCATCATCACCAGCCACTGCTGGGATACAGTCCTCGTATACTCGATGACAAACTCTTTCTTGCACAAAGGTTAGCAGAGCCAACTTCAGAGACACAAAGATCCTTTGTGAATAACATTGGAGGATATACCTAAATACTTTACTAAAATATAAAACCGGCCAAGTGCGAGACGGACTCGCGTACCGAGGGTTCCGTAAAAATCTCAGCTTAAAGGTATTATAGACCTGAGTATTTGATATGGATTTCATTTAATACCTCTACGCGTTCATGAGGAAAGGGGTAGTAAGTTAAAAATTATTGAAAATATTTTTATTGTTAAGATGTAACTAAAAATTTACGGTTTTCGCAATTATTCCTTTATCTGTGCTACAAGACGTTGCTTCGTACCAAATTTCAAGATTCTGAGTTCACGGGAACTACTACAGGGTAGTTTTGATTGCCTTGCGAGTGTCGAAAATTTGCGGAAATTTGCGACATCAACGGCTGTATCTTTTGATTGCGTTGGCTTAGAAGTTTGATTTTTTCACAGTTTTAAGGGACATTAGACCTGAGTATTTGATATAAATTTCAGCTTGATACCTTTACGCGTTCCTGAGGAAAAGGGTCTTGACAGACAGACAGACGGACAACAAAGTGATCCTATAAGGGTTCCGTTTTTTCCTTTCGATGTACGGAACCCTAAAAATCTGCATTCTAGAGACATGTAATAAAATTGTGAATATGCCAGCATTTTGGATAACCCCTAATCATGTTCTATCTATAAATCAGCGGTGTCCTAAAGAGTGTCACGTATTTTGAGCGCGTATTGATCGGGAGAATTTATTAGCCACCCCCACAATGAGCCTTTTAGTCCTGAGGGGCATAATCATATCGGGCAACTTGCCAATAAAGCAGGCTTCGTATTGGACGTCGTCCCAGTGCCAAGGTCAACACGAGGACACCAACCACATTCTTTTAATACCAGTCGACTAATTTAAAATGCTATACTACGCATTATTTGTTCTACATAAGTACTATCTACATAAATTTAAACTGTCATTATTTTATTACCATACAAACTTTAATTACTTGATTTTTCATAATTTATCAATTTAATAGATACCTATTGACATACTTAAACACTAAACAAAAATAAAACTATATAAACTTATATTAAACCAAACTACTTACACTATATACAAAATACAGGTACACTTAGGCGTCGAAGTACTCCTCCACATCGCTGTCATCCGAGAACGTGCCCAGAAGACTAGCAGCATTGCCACGTTGAATGGCAATGCTAACTCTTTGCGCAAAGAAAGAGCCAGCCCTCTGGTCACGCACAGTGTCGATCAGTCGGCGAGAGATCTCCTTAAAAAGAAGACGTGCACTCGGGCCCCATGACCCAAGCGTTTCGACCCCAAACGGCTCAAAACAAAAAGAGTTATGTTAGTTTACCATACAATAGTTTAGATAGTGAAATTTTCCACAATTCGATAACGCTCTCAACATTATCTACCTGCCCTTGTCCCATGTCACTTGGGGTAGGCGCAACACGTTTTTTCTTCCATACTGTCCTGTCCCCTGTCACGCTATCACTGACTCCCTCTTCTTTCATATCACTCCTCACACAGTCCATCCATCTTTTCTTTGGCCGTCCCCTCCCTCTCCATCCATCCACATTTATATTCATAACTCTTTTTAACCGACTTACCAAAAAGGAGGAGGTTCTATGTTCGACTTCGTGTATATGTTTTTGTTTTTATGTTTGTTCACCGATATCTCCGTAAATTGTGGACCGATTTTGAAAACCCTTTTTTTATTTGAAAGATTAAGTTCCGAAATTGGTCCCATTTTAATTTGGTGAAGATCTGATGAAGAACTTCGAAGATATACAGCAGAATTCTTCAATAAATAACGGCAAATCTCTCGGGATTGCTGCAATCGCATGTCTGTTTATTGTTTATAACATTTCATAGCACAACATCACGCCAGTACGCTCTTAAGGGGTACGCAGATCTCTCAATTCACCGGTTATGTTCAAGTTTCATGATATTCGGTTAATATATTCTGGCATTATATTTACCTTACTAAAATACTTGCCTATTAGTTAGGTACAACTGAAAAGTGAAAAATAAATAAAAAAATTGTACCTACGAAAGACACCGACTGCCAACAATAAAGTTATTTTTCACTTTGTAGTTTTTTATTTGGAAATCGGTAGTATTTTTTTGCAAAAAAGTTTTTTTATAGTAACATGCGTTTCATCCCTCCTCATCACATGACCATACCAGGAATAACGGTTTCCTTCTAACTTTTCTGTCACTGGCGCCAATTTAAAACTGTCTCTACTATTTCCATCAATTATCGACACTCCGCAGTCCGCACATTCATAACAAAATTCTCATCTCTGCTACATTTAATCTCTTTTTATCCATCTTTTTTACAATTTGATATCGCTCTAAAAGATAAAAATAAAAAGAAAATCAACCCACAATACAATGATAAATGATACATTTCAGGCATTTTCAGGTCGATATGGATAGATTAATGGCCTTTCAGATTTATTGAAAGCTCCAAGTCCAAACGGATACTTACTTACTGATGCATTCCATTATATAGAATCTAGAGGAGGTTGGGCTATTAGTCATGCCGATTTAAATAAGATTAACTTGTATAGAAGATCATTTAAATTGATTTAGCAGCTGCTGACACTCAGCAATAGAGATCAAAGTGATATTAATTATAAAGGAGCTCTAAATCACGCAGAGCCATGGCAAGTAAAATGTTTCTCACTCTCTGAAAACATTTTCAGTAGGCAGATTATTTATATTATTGACCATTAATAATAATTTGCTTCACAAATGAGACATTTCATCAACTGTTTTTTCGCGAAAAATACGACCAACCATGGTTACCTGTAAATACAGACACGAAATGATGATTTAAGAATTAGTCACAAACAAATATTTTGATGACGAATCATTCAAATCTCAAATTGTATCCTCTTTTTGCAGTGAGTGACGAGACAAAGCGATGACGAATATTTAAGGAATTGAAGGTGTTGCAACTGGATCACCGAAATTTGGAAACTACAGAAGTTCCTGTTGCGCCGGCGGGCGGAGCTGTCCGAGGCGAGGAAATACCGTGATACAGTCATTGTGAGAGTGCAGCGCTGGCCAGCCGGTCGTGTGCACATGCGGACATGCGCGGCTCGCGGCGACGCTCAGTGACACACATGCGCGCACTCCACCACGCGTCCGCCGAGGTGCGATAACCGACCGCCTCCAGCGTGCCAAGTTTCGATTTCATCGGCGCTCTCGCGTCGTAGTCGCACGTGCGTTGCAGCAGACGCCGCACATCACGGACCCTCGTCGCCGTGCGAGACGCCTCGAGTGATGTAACACATGCCGAACACTTGAACGATTACTGCCTGCACACAACTCCACGGACTCTACATTCGAATAAAATATTTTGACGTTTTCGTGACATGCCGCGTAGACGTCACGACAGACGTTGCTGAAATAAAACAGTGAATTAAATAAACATCGTGTGAAAGTTAAATTATCGTTTTGGAGTTGAGTGCAGCGAGAGAAGTGTAGTTAAATTAGTGCAACATGACGTCCCGGTCAAAGGAGAAGGTGGCAGCCGCCTTCCGCAAGCTGTTCCGCTCTCCCGAGAAGCTGGACAATGACGGTGCAGGCCCGAGTGGCTCTCCAGCGCGCCGAGGTCTTCTGCGGCGACACAGGTACCGATTGGCTTTAATGTACATAGGTACATACATCATATCATCATCCAAATAAATTTTCATTAGTATCTGTTGAGCACAATCATGCGAAATCTGTAGAACATTCGAAAGTGGAGTATTTTATAAGCAAACAGCATACAATGTGCAAATGAGTCAGCGACACCGATGGCAGCGGACGTTGCGAGCTGTTGTAACATCAGTCTGCAGTAGATGTTTGATAACAAGACCGTGGCTGGTCACGTAGCCACTCGTCCTCGGTGCCCCACCGCCATCGGCGCGGTACCAACATATCATGTCGAACAACAATCACTTCTTAGTAAACTCTTCGGTTATTTCATAACAAACAGTAATTGGTAATTAACACACATGGAGTAAACACGAGTATGTGCTGAGGGTTATGCATTCAGGAAAACATTATCTTCTCCATTTGCATAATCATAGGCTCAACTCAAACAAGCTTGATTACTTGTAAACAATGTTAATAACACTATAGTGATATCATCGCCAGAATGTGGATAGATAAGTGTAATGATCGCCTACATAAATACATCGATTTCGCTTGTTAGTATTTTTAATAAGATTATAATTCTATCGTTTCGTAGAGTTGGTGATGATTATGTGAAATCGTTTGTAGTTTCCACAAAGTGGAAGAATGAGGGTATTCAGAAGGAATCTCTAGGATTTCTCAATTCAAATATCAAATAAGTTAATTAATATTTAATCTGTCCGTCACGTATTCTGTCGTTTTACCAAAGTCTAGATCATCCAACGTACCTATGTAATGTAACATATTATGATTCAGCAATCTGTAACGATGCGATGCACGCAGGCTTCCGATAGGAAACAAATTAACAATCACTTATTAGTAATAGGGTGCTAATTTCTTAGCAAACAGAAAATTCTTCTTTGTACTTAGGTACTAGGTAACGTAGGTAATGTATCATTTCATAGCCTACCTTTAAGTGTAATGTATTATCTTCTATCATAAGCATAACGAAATTGCTGCTCGCAAGTCGTAACTATTGTTCCAACCTCAATTCGTTTTATCAACATTACACGCCAAATGGTCCCGAATCATTCAACCGGCCTTTGAATTACTTTTATGCTGATAAACAGATTCAGGTCAAATAAGCTTCAAACAAAAATATTTTTAGATAGTACGATGCATTGACCTACTCTCGTTACACTAGATTATTCCGTAAATATTATAAAATCTGCTACAGCTCAGTATGCTACAAATCATCTTCTTAATAGACATGAACACAATCAAAGTCCAGAAAAAAATGTTATAAGGTTTCCTATAAATTATACAGTTTTTAAGATCAAGGCACTAATTTGAAGCACGCAAGCGTTAGTAACACATTCAGTTAAGGTCGATACTAACTAACTGTGTAGTGGGTATAACATCTACACGGTTGAGTGACGACCAAATGTTAAAACAAATATAACACACGTCAATGCCGCATATACTTGGCAAGCTGCATTTGTTCGATAAATATTGAAAGGCCTGTAGAGGCGAAGGTCAGTAGGTCTGTCCTTCATAACATTGATTCGGTTTCCACCTTTAAAAAAAGGTTGGACAAGGTTAGGGATGAATATCGTATCAAACTTCTGAACAATCGAAAACTCATCAAACTTAACGGTTTCTGTTATCTAATCTGAGGGTAACACAATAAGTATTTTATCAAGCGTTAATAGTAAAGCACCAGCACGTATATTTTCCTTTCGCTTTCATTCAAGAAACAATAGATAATAATGTATATTATGTCCAATTAGAAGTGCGAATCAGATTCCACGTCATATTTCGTCTCCAGTGGCCGACAAACAAAGGCATTGTTTACATACAGAAGCTCACGAGCACCGCGAGTATATTGTACCCGTTATCGACGCTAGAGCTACAATGACTCTGACGTATCAATGCGGAATATCGTAACAAAGAAGTCTCAAGCAAAAGGCCACACGCAACCGCAACGCACCGCATGTTTATCCAGCCATTGTTAGTTATGACACACCAATATAAACAGTGATGGAAGTATAAACAAAACATTAGCAATCCATTAGGTGCACGTCATCTGATAAGATAGAGCTTGATTTGATATTAATAGGTCAACATACATAGTTAATCAGACAATGACTTAAAAGGAACCTTTGAAACTTTTTATTCAATTAAATTATCATTAGAAGGGACTTTATTTTTAGCTGTAATCAATAATGTGGATGGCACACTAGAGAACACGGTCGTAACTTTTATACTTGCGTTGGTATTATTGTTATAGATTTAATCACGGTTGGCGCAGTGGTTGAGCGATTGACTGCTGCGCTGCGTGTCGCGGGTTCGATTCCCGCACGGAACAAATATTTGTATGACCTACAGATAGTTGTTCCGGCTCTGGGTGTTGTGTAAGTGAGTTTATATGTTTGTAAACGCACCCACGATACAGGAAGAAATTCCTAGTGTGGGGCAACGTTTTTTTTAAAAAAAAAAAAAAAAAAAAAAAAAACACTAGCTCTATAATATTAATTAACTCTGTCAAACTGTCATGAATAATATGTCTAACAAATTGTTCAAATAACACCATAAAAGGAATTAGTGTTTTCCTTAATTGTATCTTTCTAACGGTCAACACTCAGTACCTTAATAATATACAAAAATGCAGAAGTCTTTATGCAATTTACTTAGTGCGAGACAATTAATGTTCACCGCTAATTACGTTCGATTATGAATGTTAAAGTAAATGGACATTTAAATGACTGCGGAACAGGCAATAACTTGTTTCTGATGACGAACAATTTGACTCATAGCATCCTGGTACTGAGAATGTATTTTATATGGTCATCGACATTAAAGAGGTTCTCAATGCAATGGACATATAACATTTGTAACTTTATAAGTTAATTTGAATGCAAAAATGTGGTAAGACACACTGGCATTTTATACCAGTGCATCTTATATTTTCGAGTCGAATCACATCACTCGATTTTAAATATTTTCAAGCTGGGCTACTGGTAAGTATTCCAAGCTTATTTTCGCGATTATTTCTCCAAAGATTCAAGGACTCGCTTATAATAGGGATGGGCGAATGTGCGACCGGATAATGCCAACAATTATGGTACGGCCATTCGTCGGATACCTATGTCAAATGTTATGTTGAGTGACAAATCTCTATCGGTGTTTTAATATAAAATTATGTAACACGAATTCTTGCTGGTGGCTGCTAAATGTTGATCGCAGGAGCTGTGTATTAAATTACTCAAGAATTTGTAATGGTCCCACGGTGGTGGTCGGTGGGCCGTTTACCGAAGCAACCAATAACAATTTAAATATCACCATAATGCCAGAGGTTTAGAAATAATCTTAAAAGCAATTCCTAATTCTTTATTGTATATCAATTTGTTAAAAGACTTCTCAAAAAGGATGGGGTTCTCATTGTGGACGTTTATATTATTTTTTTTATGTTTGTGCGGACATAATTCCGTCATATATAAACGGATTTGCAAAATTATTTTTTTGTTGAAAGAAGTTTACTCCGAAATGGTTCCATTTAAATTTGGTAATGATCTGATGAAGAACTTCGGAGATATACAACAGAACTCTTCAATAAATGACGGCAAATCTCACGGGATAGCTGCAATCGCATGTCTGTTTATTGTTTACACCATTTCATAACATACTATCACGCCAGTATGCACTAAACGGGTACGCAGATGTGTACAGTTCATCCTGGTACACTCTCAATCCACTGGTTATGTTCAAGTTACATGTTATTCGTGTTATCTATTCTGGCATCACTGTGGGCATTATAGGTACTTTACTTAGAACTTGTCCATTATTTACCATTAAAAAGTGAAATCATTTTTTTTTACAAAATAATAAAACCGACTTCCAAAAAAACACTACAAAGTGAAAAATAAATTCAATTTCGGCAGGCGGTGTCAAAAAACGAAGAAACGAAAACAGGAACACCGACTTTCGAAATTGAAGTTATTTTTCACTTTGTAGTGTTTTTTTGGAAGTCGGTTTTATTTATTTATGCAACAACAATGTTTAATTTGCATTGATGAAGCAATCTGGGGCAATAGGCGCAATGTAACAATACAACAATGTCTTTTCATGGAAATAGAGAAAATACTTATACCTAAAACATATAATACTACAGTGTTTTCTAGAGCCTGCACGCTCTAGCTAGAGCCTCTATTCTTGCCTTCGGTCAAAGCATCCAATACATATTTAAATCAAGATTCTAGATAGAGACCTTCCAAGGAGGTCCTTAAACAGTTCCTTGGTGAACTCCTTTTGAAACCGGCTCTTGGCACGGTTGTAGACACCCAAGTCTGTATGTGTATGGATCTCGCATTTTTTCGCAATGACGTAAGTTCTTGATGTTGTTCTTATGCACCTTTTTACGAAGGTTCCGCCACGTGTTTTTTGTATATTGTATCTCGGGACGAAACCAAACGCCTTTTCAAATACTATTAAACAGTTTATTATTTATTATTGCCAACGAAACTTGTAGACACTAGAAAACTAGGTATTAGCTAGTAGCTGGCAGGACTGTATGTGTAGGTAGGTACATGCGAACATTAGTTATTCTCAGTAACGGTATTAACTATCTAGTACGGACTCCGGTTCAACCAGACAAACAGCAGCTAGCTGCTGCGTGACAAACACACCCACTTCACTTTCAAATCTAAAAATACGCCAAGAATATAGAAAATTTCCCTGAACCGTTTACGGCATAAAGTATGCTGGCTGTCTGGTCTATCGATTTTGTAAATTATTAATAAATGTTGTTTTGCAAGGTCATCATAGTTGTTATCGTTAATCTTTAGACGCCTTTAGTTCAGGTTCAGTTCCCTTTGGACCAGGGCCGGATTTAAGGAGGGCAATCGGGGCAACTGCCCGGGGCCTCCACAAGAGAGGGGCCCCCACATAAATTGTATTTATTAAAAAAAAAACTTACACAACTATAGGGTATCTATAGTGGAATCTCTAACTCGAATTTCAAGGGAAATGCAAAAAAAATCGAGACAAAAAGTTTTTGACTTAACAAGAACTTCGAGATACATATGATTTAACTGCTGAAATTTCGAGCGACTAAGTCGCGATTTCTAAGTATATTTTTCGATTTGTAGAGTCAAACCCAACCTAAAAATTGAATTGAACTTAGAAAATTTAATGAATGTATTCATTAATTGCACGTGTACAAGACAAAAACAATAGATTAGAAGCCCCTAACCCGAACATTCATTTTGGATTTTATTGCAATTATTTCGGAGAATTCCAAGTAAGACGTCAGATGTCATTGTATTTTACTAACTACGACTTTTGGAAACTCCTTTTTGAAATTCGAGATATAGAGTATAAATATGTATTATCAATACTTCGTAGGGAAATAACATTTTGTTCGAGTTACAAAGTTTAAATAATTCGAGATACCGCGTATCTAAGGGTTCAGCGGAAGGAAATGGCATTTTTTTCGACTTACTGAGGATTTTGACTAAACGAGGTTCGAGTTATAGAGATTCCACTGTATTACTATTTGAAAACTTATCTAGTAATTTTTATTTTATATGATTTTAACATTATTTATTATATCTTAATTTTACTTGCAGCAGCGTATTGTTTTACTGTGTTTGCGACGGATGGTCGATCCGTGATCTCGTCTCGTTAGAGCTATCGCTCTGGGAACACAATGCGGGGTGTTGCAGTGCGCAGGGTTCACGCCGCCCGCTTGCCTGTCTCCCCTCCCATACGATTATATATATAAATTATTGAAACACTTGCAAGAAAAATATGATTTAACCTATTTGAAAAATAATTAGGGTCCTCCACTCCCCTGTTGCCCTAGGGCCTCCACACCTCTAAATCCGGCCCTGCTTTGGACCTTTTGAAGTTCCGAAACAGAGCTAGAGTTAGAATTATTTGGGCTATAGGTACAGAAGTTTTTTTGCATATTGGGTCTTTACTGAGTGACATGCTTTTGTATTACCTAGACAAAGTAATAAAATTATACAATAAATTCAGTTTAAAAGAGGCACATGCCTTTAGCCCTTTACATACATACCTAACAGGGCAGTTGGATGTATGTATCCGGTAAGTAAGATAAATAAAGGGCCTGAGTTTAAATTGTTTAAATAACACATTTTTCATGTCGGAGCCAATAAATTATGCAGAAAATATTTTTAGATTGAACTGCTTATCGCTGGACTGGAAGTTGTTTACGTAATCTGCGCAGTAGTTAGGTACGTATATACTTTGAATATATCTGCGAGAAGTCATTGACCTGTCCGATGCATATTTTATACTCGCCACATCATTGGAGTCAATCCAAAACCAAACAGCTTATTTGAATCATTTTTACTGGTGCAGTTAATGTCATATTGTCTACCTACATATACATAACCGTTGAGGTACATAAACCCCGGTGATTAATCAAAATAAATCAGTAATGGCATGCGGTCGTGCTAGTTTCGTTAAAAGCATTCAGTGTTTTGTTGCTTTTCAATTTGTTACTTACACAAAAACATGGTTAACTGAGACGACATGTAGGTAACCTTATTGGCAAGTTTTTAAGTAGGTTGCAAGTTAAAATTAATAGTGTCCGACTAATGACTAATGAGTAAGCAGAAGAACTCGTTAGTAAAAACCACAAGTAGAGCACAATAATTCTGCCGTATCGTTTAAAAATTTGTATTATTTTAAAATGAGTCCGTGAAAATAATAAATCTTCTTCATTTCATGCGCGTTTTCCTGGTGCGTACAAGTATTAGGACGACATTATGTTTAGGTTAGCGTGTAGAATAAATATGTCAGTCAGTGTTCTTGTTTTATTATTGGCACTAACAAATAAATGTTTATTTATTTTCATAGGCTGACTGTTGTGATAACTTGACGCATTGATAGCCTTCGCTGTGAGAACTGCAGGTTGACAGCATTCCGCTCACGAGCGCACTCGCAACGAGAATAGGTATCTTACTAGTACGCATACTAACTAGGGCATTCAATGAATTGAATTTGCATGATTCCTGCAGCTCTTTGTTGTTTAGATAGACATAAAGGTTTTATAAATCATTTACACTATAGTACACAAAAAAAAACATTCTGATTCATTAACTTCAACTGGAAGTCTAAATGGAACGCATTATTACTCGACCACTAGGTTCTTAGGTATTCCTACGTCTCTTGCTAAATAGTTAGGTACCTAGTTGAATCTAGATCTCTACTTAGGTATTGATGTAAATAGGTAGGTACATAATGAATTAACTACTCTTACTGGAGCTCTCTATCTTCTTCAAGAAGGCATACACACTGACACTTGATAAGTACAGAAGGTATGGTGTAGGGTAGGTTACACTAGTCGAAAATTCTTCCATACAAACGTAGTCTGGCGATTACTCCACTGTTTGACGGTGTACGTTCAAAATAAAAATGATATCAATTTGTCTCATCATTATCTAGCCCTATATAGAAACAGAAAATTAAAAAAATACAATATTTGAAAGTTATGAGCGTCGAAAGTTCCATATTTCAACACTAATTTTAACGCATCTTTGGGCGGAAATAAATACCATAAGAAGAAGAAAAATTGCAAAACGGCCTCCATACAGGGATAGATTAGTATTTCAACAATGCATTTTTTTTTTTTTTGAAATTATACCTTTAGTAATTTTTTCATGATATCTAGACTCCCAAAGGTCTGTTAATACAATTTAGCGCGCTCGTTTTCGTCTTAAATCATCATCCATTTCGCTACAAATTTGCAAAAGTGATAATTCGTACGAGAACTAGCTTCTTACTGCTCATCACAGCATCAATCTCTTTCGCACGTGTTGTCGGATGAGACAGTATGCATTTTAACCCCGCGCACAGTTCGTGCCGTTGACTAGGGGAACCTTAAATCTCTGAATTAGCCACTATGGTAGAAAGAAGGGGGTTAAACAGTTATTACACTATCCAATTTGTAGGAAACCGAGTTATGAATAGTTAGGAATCTAAATTGTTAGCTAGTGATCACACTACACTATATAGGATTCCAAATCGTACATACCTAGGGTTGCTAGATGGTCGGGATTCGTCTGGATTCGCCGGCAATTTTAAAGGATCTTTAATAAATCAGTTAAAAGATTTATAATCGCATTGTGTTATTTAAAGTGTAAACAGAATTATACAAAAACGCTCAAAAAATCTACCAGCCACTAAAATAAATATTTCGCCACTGGGTTGGTGGAGGTTGAAAACACCAGTTTTAGTGGACAATCCGCTAAGTAGGTAGGTAACACTGACGCCGACTTGTCGTCCTAAATCACAGCCTCGCGATTACACTGTCCTTAATCGTAGACAACTTTGGAAGTAGAGCTGTTGAACCTCCGATTTAGACTCAATCGGATCCAATCTATTCTAACTGCGATTAGGTACGTCTGCCGATTTCCTAGTTAGATTTTCTACAAATTGGATAGTGTATTATCTGCTTTAGTACTTCACAGTAATCCGGTAGACGTTAAACAGTGTAAAGAACAATGGCAAAATCTTAGCTGACTTAAATTTGAGCATCTGAAAGTGAGTTATATACGAAAGAAATTCTATTAATTGTCTACGTATTTTAAAGTATAATTGGGCTGGTTCAAAACGAATAAAAAACAAGTGCGGGTCGGACTCGCGCACGAAGGGTTCCGTACCATTATCGAGAAAAATCACGTTTGTTGTATGGGAGCCCCACTTAAATATTTATTTTATTCTGTTTTTAGTATTTATTGTTATAGCGGCAACGGAAATACATAATCTGTGAAAATTTCAACTGTCTAGCTATCACGGTTCATGAGATACAGCCTGGTGACAGACAGACAGACAGACGGACAGCGGAGTCTTAGTAATAGGGTCCCGTTACCCTTTGGATACGGAAACCTAAAAAACATCATAGTAAATAAAAAGTTATTTCATTTATAGTTGATTTCTTTAGCTTAGTGTTACCATTATATATTTTATCTGCTAAGTGACAAGTAGTAACTATTTTAAGTAATAATATCATTATTTTATTTATTGCAGTAAATGAGTTAACAATACAGTTTATGTCTAAGTGTAGATGTTCCTAGCAGGTAGATAAGAATATTGTAGTTTAGTAGAAATTAATTAATGATTGGAAAAACTAGTATCCAAGTCAAAAAAAAATATGGCTTGGTTGTTGACGACGAACTTTTGATACAAGTCAAAGTCGCTTAGCTTAAATAAACATACTCTTTCCAAAGAGTATATTATACATTTCATGCTGAAATAACTAGGTAAGGGAAATACTAATGCGATATTGCCCTTTTACTTCTACGAAATTGAATAATATTACCTATTAAACACATTATTAAAAGTTACCCAGACATAACCTACAAAAGTTTATGACTGAATATCTGTTATTCTCGAACATTCATTCTTGCACAAACTAATTCAGAACATCACCCTGAGTTAAACCAGATATTTTTCATTTAATGACGTAGGAATTTAATCTCAGCTAAAACAATGTATGGGCACCTGCCATTGTTCATTGAAAAGCGGATAGTATTCTTTCTCATTGCTAGCATCGATAACCATCGTACGTACTTGTATGGAACTGACAAAAACGTTTTTGTGGATAGTTTATATTTATTTAACCCAAAACTGACGACACATTATACTTATACGACGACACATATCTGTGTCATCCGTGTCTTGTATCGTATCGTATACTTGCAGCGACAAGGCTGCTACTAGAATGCGATTATGTAATTTGAACATGATGCTTATCAAAGTATTCAAATTGCACAGCAATCACAGGCGAATGACGAAAGGATCACTTTTAGAACAACACTATCTGTTTGAATATTTTGATTCATGACCTGCAAGGTAATGCCGCAATGCACAATCAATGACAATGCCTTTCATTTTGACACCACCATGCATTCAGTTTGATGATGTGGTCGAGGGTGAAACACGCTTGCCTAGAAATAACCTATTCACTCTTGACTTAAAGACCCCCAGATTGTAGCTGTCGGGAAACAGACTCCGGCAGGGAATTCCACTCCTTAGCTGTACGCATGATAAAAGTGTTCCCATATCGTTTTGTGCGTATGGCTGGGATGTCCACCATGTATCGATGGCGCATTGCCGTACGTCTGGTAGTCCGATGATGAAACGGGCTAGGTAAAATTAGATCGTGCAATTCCATCGCACAGTCCCCGAAATGTAACCGATAAAAAACCGACAGGCTGGCAACTCGGCGACGATGTTCAAGACTCTGGAGCTTTGACTTGACCAGCGCCTCAGCCGATGAGCCTCTTGGCCCGCTTTTCGATGGACTCTAGTGCATCAAGCTGGTATTTGGCAGATCCATCCCAGAGATGAGAACAGTACTCCATGCATGATCGAACTTGCGCTTGATACAAATTGAGGAGCTGTTTCGGCGTGAAGTACCTTATCACCTTTGCAAGGATCCCCAGCTTACCATCAGGTGAGATAGTGGTCAATTTCGAGCCTATAGGATATAAAAAAAGAAACCTTGCATTGCGTTCTTGACTTTCGAGCTGACGATTTTTTCAAACATATGAAGCAATGTTTTAGGATTTTCCTTTAATATCTCTTGGACTGTGGATTGGCGTGATGTATATATCTTCCTGTGACTCTTTGCTTTAAACAGCTGTCTTGATTGTGATATCCAACCAAGGTGTCAATGAACGTCATAGTGCTCGCAGCACACTGACTTGGCCACTGTAACCTGGCTGCCAGCTCTGGCATTTACTAGAAGTAACTCATTCCGATTGTTGGCAATTTACATGACATTTATCAACCTGTGTGGCGGTCATTACCCAAGGCTGTGAATATATTGCCAAATACCGGGCATATAGATACAACTAGGTTCAGTAGGCATACATTCTCATGTGGTATTTTTATCTACCTTATGTTAGGGACATCTCTAGTCGCGCATTGACATCTCTTGCCGCGAACTGAAAATGACAGCAGAAGGCATCTGTCAGATTACATGAGCCACGCTACGCGCCCTCCGCGAAATGTCTTGCTATATCATATTATGTTATTATCGAACGTACCTTGTAATAATTTAATTAGTACATTATAGAAAAAAAGCTACAAACTATCAAGTAGTTATCATCATTTAATCACCTACATACATAACACCTTATTACAATACCTTCCTGTAATTGTATGATGGCTAATGGCAGAAATTAAACCTATATGTAACCAAACACTATCTAGTTCTTTCAGTACAATCAAGACCACCCTTTTTAACGTGTTAAAATCCTCATGGATGTTCTGCGTCCCGGCAAACGGATCTGTCTCACTCGTAACTAAAACCACACAGTCTTCTACCTTGAGCCAGGGTGTTGGACTGCTTGGGCATTTCGTCACGCTCCACCGGCCTGGTATTCACATCACATCATCAGCCTATTAATGTTCCCACTGATGGGACACAGGCCTCGTCTCTGTGAGGGGGCCAGGTATTGGCCGGCGTGAATTCATGCGGACCCCGACTCCCATTGCGACCGTATACGTACACGGGACGCAGTCGTCTCGGGCCTTTGACTGTTCAGGTAACTCCAACACTTATGGCGGCTGGAGATAGTTTCGCGGCCTCCGCACAACGACACATATTATTAAGTACCATCCAACGGCCCCAAATCCAGATTACGGGTTGGAGACTACTATTGAAATTCCAGATGAAAAACCCCAAAAACTCATAGTAGGTACTCACCTAGTTCTCTTAAGTAGCTACGATGCACACAGGCCACAGCTGGGTGCCCCACTTTAAACAACATGGGCGCGCACATTTTTAACCGACTTCCCAAAAAGGAGGAGGTTCTATGTTCGACTTCAAGTTTGTTTGTTTTTTTTTTTTATTTTTTTTATTTTTTTTTTTTTTTGTGTATGTTCACCGATTACTCCGTCAATTGTGGACCGATTTTGAAAATTCTTTTTTTGTTTGAAAAAGTATGTTTCGAAATTGGTCCCATTTTAATTTGGTGAAGATCTGATGAAGAACTTCGGAGATATACAACAGAACTCTTCAATAAATAACGGCAAATCTCTCGGGATTGCTGCAATCGCATGTCTGTTTGTTGTTTATAACATTTCATAACATAACATCACTCCAGTTCGCTCTTAAGGGGTAAGCAGACCTCTCATTTCACCGGTTATGTTCAAGTTTCATGAAATCTATTCTGGCGAAATAGTTCCCTTACTAACTTGCCTATTAGGTACGTACAACTAAAAAGTGAAAAATAAAAATCTTTTTGCAAAAAAAATACTACCGACTTCCAAATACAAAACTACAAAGTGAAAAATAACTTAATTTTTTGAAGTCGGTGTCCATAACGCAAAAAAATGGTACCTACGAAAGACACCGACTTCAAAAAATTAAGTTATTTTTCACTTTGTAGTTTTGTATTTGGAAGTCGGTAGTATTTTTTTGCAAAAAGATTTTTTTAATAATATTAGTTATTATGACTCGACTCGGTGCTTAAATATTATTTCACCGGTTACAAAATAATAATAAACTTGTTAATAAATACTTACTCAAGTTTGATAGAGTTATCTGCCAATGTATAGTTAACTCATAAACAGCCTAGTGACTCGTCGTAGATATACTATTCCAACAGTAATAATAACTAATATACGAGTATATCTATATAAAGAATACATAGGAGTGCATGTAGGTTAATGATATAAATAAACTGAAGAGTGTACAATGCGGGTTCACGCGTGAACACATTTACGACTTGTTTACAGGAGTGCCGTAGACAGTGTTTCTTTCAGGTACTACTCCGGGGGGGCTTAGTGGCCTTACTGCCCCCCCCGGGGCGTTTGGAACTTAATCAATAGCAATATGTTGCCGCTCGCTCACTTTCGCGCGTCTACAGCAGATTTACGTATATTCGCGACGAATATCCCATCAATTTGGCAAATTATGTAAACATGGTATCATTTTAGAGCTGGAAACCCTTTATTGACGTGAAGTTGCACTCAATCAGCCAATCAGGAATTGAGTAGTGCTTGACATATTAAAGTAGCCAATCAGAAACCAGAATAGCACCTAAAAAGAAGGACACACTTTCGAGAATGCCGCCATCCCTTTTCCTCTAAAGCTATCCCAGAAGGCTCTCCCACTCTAAACAGCTGTTTATAGATAGTTATTTCGCGAAATTTGTAGAATGAAAATTATAGCTGTGTCCTTATCGTTATATGAACGCAAGAAAAAAGCCACGAAAAATAAGATTTTTGTAAAGAATATTATTCTTCGTGGCTTTCTATAATGTTACTTTGAGAATTTTGGTTCAGCCTATAGCATCTTTTATTCATTACAATATCAATAATAATTGAAATTGATTTTAAATATTACTTTGTTTCCTTTATTTACTCCGCCCCCCCAGATCTCTTAACCGCCCCCCCGGAGAACTTTGCCTGAAAGAAACACTGCGTAGAACACCTTCACCGTGCCTTCACGTCTCCTGATTTCCTGAATGAACTGGTTGACAAGTTCATTGAGATCTGTACCTACTACTTATGTACTAAAAACCCAATAAGAAGTTGCCCGTTTATAATTGTTTTTCCGTGTTGTGCCAAAAAGCGGCATTAACATGGTTAATAACACTACCCACTGTCCTACTTTTTGTATCCGATAAGCTGACATCCTCACTATGGAATTCAGGTTGGGTTATAGTCTAAAGAAACTCTACCCGATCTCGAAAAATGCTCAACTATTGAAATGGCCTTAGAAAACACACACAGGTACACAGTGTAATACTCACAGCGGATCTTTGTCTCTGAATTGGCTGCAAGACCCTACGCAGTAGCTATTTTTGTGTCAATGTTGAATGAAGGTGAAAATAGCATTGTATAACTGTCTCTTTCTCTCGCTTACTATATGCAGTAGCTATACTCGATGGAAAACTGATTCTTGCGCAATGGTTCACAAAGATCCGCTATGACTTACTGTCTATAAGTACCTAGAGTCCCACATTTGGCTGGTCCTATGTAATATCAGGCGAGCCAGCCTTTTGCCATCAACTGGACACAACTGCAGACTCCACTCTGCTTTATAGGCTGCTAGTACGAAATTCTAGATCGGAAAAACCAATATTCTTTTTAACGACTTCCCAAAAAGGAGGAGGTTCTATGTTCGACAATAAGTTTGTTTTTTAGGGTTCCGTACCCAACCAAAGGGTAAAAACGGGACCTATTACTGAGACTCCGCGGTCCGTCTGTCTGTCTGTCTGTCACCAGGCTGTATCTCATGAACCGTGATAGCTAGAGAGTTGAAATTTTCACAGATGATGTATTTCTGTTGCCGCTATAACAACAAATACAATTAATGTTTAAGTAGGGCTCCCATACAACAAACGTGATTTTTGTGCCGTTTTTTGCAATAATGGTACGGAACCCTACATGCGCGAGTCCGACTCGCACTTGGCCGGTTTTTGTGTATGTTCACCGGTATCTCCGTCAATAGTTGACCGATTTTGAAAAAATCTGTTTTGTTTGGAAAAGTATGTTTCGAAATTGGTCCCATTTTAATTTGGCGTAGATCTGATGACGAACTTCGAAGATATACAATGGAACTCTTCAATAAATAACGGCAAATCTCTCGGGATTGCTGCAATCGTATGTCTGTTTATTGTTTATACCATTTCATAACATAACATCACGCCAGTACGCTCTTAAGGGGTACGCAGATCTCTCATATCACCGGTTATGTTCAAGTTTAATTATATTCGGGAAACCTATTCTTGCGTTATAGGCACTTTACTAAACAACTTGCCTATTAGGTAGGTACAACTAAAAAGTGAAAACAAAAAAAAACTTTTTTGAAAAAATATATCAGTCGGTGTCTGCAAAAAATTCGTACCTACAAAAGACACCGACTTCCAAAAATAAAATTATTTTTTACTTTGTAGTATTTTATTTGGAAGTCGGTAGCATTTTTTAGCAAAAAAGTGTTTTTAATTAAATTAATTTGCCTGACCCGGGAATCAAAATCCAGAAGAATCGTCTGCGACTTCAAGACCAACTAAATCTTCAATCTTCATTATTACTATTTTTTCAGAGATGGCGTAAGTCCTGCAGAAGCGGCAGCCGCAAGTCTACCTGCCAGTCCGTCGGCCACAACTCTCGTCAAGAAGAAGGCGGGAGGAGCTAGCGAGGTGCGCGAGCGCGCTGCTGCGGTCCGCACGCGCCGGCTCATGAAGGAGTTGAAGGAGATCCAGCGGATACAGAACAGCCGGCCTGATCCTGTGTTCACGGTAAGGTATCCTGCCTCTAGCTCACAAAGTTAATGTGACTTAATGTTAAACACGAGTAAATTACTGTGATTGGTAGAATTAATCGTCAAGAGGCTGTTCCGCGCGTTTGACATTTTATCACAAGAAGTTAAGTTGGCGTTCCAGAAACTGGGGTTAAAATATAAGGATGTTATTAGGAAATAACATCCTTATATTTTAAGCAGAAAAAGAAATTTCCTCTTTTCCATCATGCCCAAATATATTTTTGCAAACAAAAAATACATTAAAAATAAATTATCTAAAAAGTGTGAAATAAAAAAAATATTCAAAAAATCAAAAAACACGACTGCTTAAAAAGCGAAGCTTTTTTAAGCAGTCGTGTTTTTTGATTTTTTGAATACTTATTACCCTCCTTCGGTAGTCGGGTAATAAGTTAACGTCATTCAACCTATGCATTCACTAATTGATTGATCGTGGTTGTTAGAAATTGGTTCCCTTTGTTCCGTACCTACCGGTTGACATGACTAGGACGAGATCAATTAAATTATTTAAAGAAAATTTAGCCCAGTCTAGAGCCAATATCATTTTTTATTTCAGGTGGAACTTGTCAACGACAACCTGTTCGAATGGCACGTGCGCCTGCATCAGATCGACCCGGAGAGCGAGCTGTCGAGCGACCTCCGCGAGCTTCACATTCCTCACATACTCCTACATCTGATATTCCCAGAGAACTTCCCCTTCGCACCGCCTTTCATGCGGGTCATCGAACCCAGGATAGAGAAGGGCTTCGTAATGGAAGGTAACGGTATAGACTACGTTTACTAATTTCAGGCCGATATCAATAATCTGTCTATTTTTCGGACTCATATGTAATAAGGTCAACTGTAGCTGAGCTTTAAGAACCGTCTAGGTACCTTTTTTTTCTTTTCTTTTTAACGTAGAGAAATGCTCATGCATACTACGATGGCGCAGTTATGTGGGACTCTAACTCACTAAAACTCCACGGTGTCCTCCTCACGGGAACGCGTTAGCATACATCCGCGAACCCGCCGCGGCTGTCCATCGCTGGATTTTCTGGGGTTAACCCCCCATCACCGGCGCACCAGAACACACTGTCCGCCGTGACCACCATGGGCGCCAGACGATCCCGTGTATGGCACCCTTGGTCCCCCAGTGACGGGTCAGGACAGTGGCCCCGCCACCTATCACTTTTCGGCCGCAGGAGATAGGGAGAGCGGCAAACGCTATACCGACACTCCTCCTCCCCTGTGGCCCCATCGCGTCCGCCATCAGACGGTGGCGAACCCGTGCAGGCCGCAGAGTATATGGCGAGCGGCGCACCGAAATACCGGCACTCTCCCGCCGCGGTCTCCAACCCTCAGTCGCGATGCCTACCATACCACATCGCGGCCCGCCTCAGTTGCGATGGCGCCCATACGGCACAGTAATCTACTTATTGGCCGCTACGTTGTCGGCTTATCGACAAAAGCCCTGACGAGCGGCCCCTCCTCGCTAGCCACGGCTACTGAGAGTAGGAGCATATTTATCTATGTACTGAGCCCCCCCGCCTCGACAATGCGGAAACCCACCAGGGCGGAACCTTCTAGGTACCTACCTAACCTCAACAAATAATAAGTTCTTTACCTAACTTCGTTTAACATTTCGAAAATTGAAAAGTCCTGACAAAAAGTCGGATATTTAAAAAGAAGTCAAGTTATAAAACTATTTATATATTATATTTTTATGAAATGCCACCTAAGCGAAAAATCCGGACAAATTAGAAGGCCGGATTAATACGGACGGATGGTAACCCTAACTTTGTCTATCGTGTGAATCGAACCGTTACCTCTGTCCTCTCGCTAGCCTTGCTTACGATCTTTCATGTTATAGGTGGTGCAATTTGTATGGAACTGCTGACCCCACGTGGCTGGGCTTCCGCATACACAGTAGAAGCTGTGGTGATGCAGTTCGCAGCGTCTGTGGTGAAGGGACAGGGCCGGGTAGCGCGGGCGCCGCCCAGACCCTCCTGCGAGTTCACGCGCCGCCGCGCTGAAGAAGCATTCCGCTCGGTCGTCAAAACACATGACAAATACGGTTGGGTCACGCCGGCACTTTCCGATGGTTGACCTGCTAAGGTACTTACTCGTTCCTAATCTTCTCCAAGTTCAGTATAGTTCTCGCCAAACTTCTTGGCCGCCCTGAAGTAGGCTTTCCGATGCGCAAATGACGGATCGTGGGTGTTCTCGTATGAGATTTTCTACTGCGCAGCCATTGTAGGCAACTTCAGGGCGGCCAAGAAGTTTTGCGAGAACTATAACAACATATTTCTCCTGTAGGTCTATCCACATCATTATAATATGCAGTGGTTCGTAACATTGACCCAAATAAAAGTCGTCACGACCGGCCACGAGATTCATTTATCAATTTAGACGACGACGTCAACGAATTGGAAGAGTCTTGATAGGATTACTACACACGTACCTAGCTAGTGCTATAGCCAGATGGTTTATCTAATACCTACTAACATTTATTTTATCTCTTTGCAGTTTGAGCTGATCAACTATTATGCAGAAAGGATCTCCTTTAGTTATTTTTCAAGAACAATTTTTAGTCGTAACTAGTGCAAATTTTGATAATGCTCTGCTCTGTGTAATTTAGTCTATATCATCTTGTCTAAAATCAGTGGAGTGTTTTATGCGAGAGTCGAAAAAATATACATTAAATGTAGGGTGGAATAATGGGTGTGATGCAATTCGATCATCTACAAAGAAGTTTATTATAATAGGGACATACTAACACGACATTGTCACTAAATGCATGTTATACACGATCACCTAAACACGCCCACCGTCTAGGTACGGTATTCTCTAATGTACGATTTCCACCACCCGGGCGACGCATGAGCGCAGCACAGCGGATGCGCGAGCATGCGCCAGTAGCCGACCGCGTCCGCCCGACGGCTACAAGCTACAATCTGCTGGAATCCGGGCGCAAGCGCGCGCGTGCTCGCATAGCATGCTCTCAGCGACAAGTGATGCTTTCGTGTCGCAGTCAGTATTTTTTTTCAAATAAACGGATAATCTTATCATCTGTATCCATATTCATTTTGCACGAAAAACAATAAATAAATCACGTCAGTCAGTTCAGCGCACAACTTGAATAATTCAACTTGCCGGCCGGCGACAACACAGGAGCGCGCGTGGCGGTAGACGAGCGCCGCCGTTCACGTACTCGAGGAGCCGATCGGCTGCCACGGCGTCCGAGCGCAACCGACCGGCTGACGCGGCATACGCGCGGATCTTAACCGAGTTCCGAGCAGTGTAAATGCCATGCAAACATGAAACTTAACTATTGTATAGAAAGCCTGAATTGCCTTTAGCACAGTGTGAAATGCGCTCCGGCGCGCTCCGACGCTGCCCGGTTGTTGGAAATCGTAGAATTGAGTTTGAATGACGTTGTTACAAACAATTTTGCATTACAAAAATTTTTAGATAAATAAATGTGGTCTCTTCATGCATTTCCCATCTATGTGTGTAACTTATTATGTTGTGCCAAACTTGAATGCTCATGGCCTACTTTGTAAAGCTCAATTTTTTCAAAAATTCCCATAAAAAATTAAATATTCAATTCTATAAGTGCTCTAATTAAAATCTTGAATAAAAATCGAAAGTAAAATATTTTGCAGATCAAAAAATTTGATGTTTTAAAGGAAATGTTTCCGTCCCAAAGTCATTTAATCATTTTGATAATATTAGAGATTTGTAGTTTTTAAAATCCAAAACGATTCTAAAATATGGTAGGTGTCATTTCATCTTTGATCTATTCTTTGTATTTACCTATACAATACTTGAAATATATAAGTGTACTTGTATGTATATGTAATATATCTAATGAAACAGTCTAGGCTCTGCATGCTTTGTGTAAAGTCTGTAGTAGTAATTCTGCAGCTATTTCATGAGTAGTGAAATGCTCAAATTAGTTAATAATTTTAAATTGAAATGAAAGGCTTGTGGTAAAATTAATGTAAATTAGGAAAAAAAATAGAAAATTGATGTTGTTAATTTGTGTGGTGAACCAAAGATGTTTTATTTTTATGTAAACTTCATTCAGCGCAAATATGTGTAAATTATACTTTGTCTATATGTACAATGTTATAGGTGTAATAATAAATACCTGCTCAAATGATGTATTCATTTTAATTTATTAACCTTCTTACACCATTTGCAAGCATCTTATGAAAATTTTCTTTAAACATATAAAATTAAAAATGCAATTATCTAAATTAAAAAATATTTTCATTAAACATATAAAATTAAAAATGCAATTATCTAAATTAAAAAATGCTAAATGTTTAAATACTCAGCCTAAAAGTAACACATATGTAATGGATAATGGCATATTGTGCCCATTATCCTGAATGCAGACTGGACTCCAGTCTGTGTATAGAACCCGGCATGTAAGTTGGCAAGGTTCTGGCGTAGTGTGGGTAAGTTCGCGCATATTGCACGAACTGATCAACCACCACATAGAACGAACGGAACGTGGACGCGACGCGATTGGCTAGTCGATCCTTACTTACCAACCAATCGTGCGCTCGGAACGTTCGACGCGTCCCGCGTTACTACCAAAGAGACCTAAAAAAAGACTTCTACGACTCTTGCCAACTTACGTGCCGCGGTTTATAACAAATAGGCGTAGGTACTTAAAAGGAACAATCTAAGAGATCATCACCTCAGAGATTTAAATTGAAAGAAAATTTGTACAGTGTAATCACTTTATACAAGAAATGAAAAATAAAATTAGTAAGTAGTTATCATAAATATAAGACGGAAACTATCACAAGCCAGATCAGACCCCTCCTCGCAGTGCCAGCACTAAATGGAGGACTGACCCTCCCTGAACTTTGTAGTCTTGTGCTGTCTTCTCATCATTCCTGAAAAAAAAAACAATCATGTTATTAATTTGAATGTTTTACTTAGAATTTTCATTCGAGATGAAAGGTCGACATACAGTGTGAGTCTTTATAGTGCACATATTGAAATGAGAGAACCTGAGGGAGCGCTTAATTTCATAGACAGAAAAAATATTAAAAAAGATCTAAAAAGAATTAAAACTTTTAATAGAACTTTTTAAATTCTTGTTCGCTGCTGTGACCCCCGTGTAAACAAAACGGTATACATTTTAAACAATAAAGGTAATCCAAGAAAGTTGTTGGAAGTCAACTCCAGAAATCAGGGAACTAATTTAAAGTCTACTCAGAAACCATACGGGTAAAAATTATGGAAAAAGGAGACTATGGCATACAATTAGGCATCCAAATTTCAAAACGCCGCTAAACAAAACTATTAAAGAACTAAAAACCTTTATAACTGAAGCAGATGGTGTCGCTTTGGATACCTACCTGGAAGGTCTAACAGCTACAAAAACAACTGACTATTCATTATGGAAAGCCTGTAAAAACTTGAATCGACACCTGCACCACAAACCGCCGCTACGGAACCCAAATGGAAGCTGGATTAGAACTAAACAAGGCAAAGCTGACGCATTTGAGAACCATCTCATCAATGTATTCAAGCCTATTAACCCCAGACCAAACGCGAATTAAAGTGATATTGACATTGTCCTCAACCAACATTTTCAATTGGATCTACCCTTGAAGCTAATAACACCCAAAGAGATATGTAGGAATATAAACCTCATGGACAACAACAACGCCCCTGGTTATGATCTTATTGACAAAAAAGTCCTTCAAGAATTACCTCGCAAAGGAATTGTGTACCTAACTACACTTTTTAATGCCATTCAACGAGTAGGCTACTTCCCAGATATATGGAAAGTATCACAAGTAATAATGATCCATAAACCCAGTAAACCAATGCACGATGTCACTTCATACAGACCAATCAGTATACTATCTATTGTGTCTAAGCTTTACGAAAAGTCTCTACTTCATAGAATGTTACCAGTTCTCAATAAGAAAAACATAGTCCCAGATCACCAATTCGGATTTCGAAAAGAACATGCCACCATAGAACAAGTCGATAGAGTGTGCAGGACGGATAGAAAAACATTTGAGAAAAAGGAGTACTGCTCGGCTGCCTTTCTTGATATACAACAGGCCTTCGACAGAGTCTGACACAAAGGTCTGCTCTTCAAAATAAAATCTTTATTACCACATTCATTCTATTGAGTAATTACTTAAATCCTACATCACTAACAGAAGATTTCAAGTAAGAGAAAACCAATTCACCTCGGGACTCCATGAAATTTCCGCAGGAGTACCACAAGGCTCAGTCCTCGGACCTTTACTGTACACTGTTTACTTCCGACCTATCACAAAGCTCCGAGATCACAATTGCTACTTTCGCGGATGACCCTGCTTTACTTGCTTCGCACAAATGTCCAACACGAGTATCCCGTATCTTGCAAACCAGTCTAATTGAGACTGAGGAATGACTAGCCAAATGGAGAATTGCCGCCAGCGTATCCAAATCAGTGCATATCACGTTTACACTATGCAAACATGATTGTGACTCGGTCACCCTAAACGGTAGCCAACTCCCACACCACGGAGTCTGTGTAATAACTGGGCATGCATCTTGACCAAAGGCTCACATGGAGGAAACATGTCGAAACAAAAAGAGAAGAATTGAACCTAAAATACAGAGGTCTTTTCTGGCTACTTGGAAGAAACTCAAAACTGGCGATAGATAACAAACTCCTAATATCAAAGACCATACTGAAGCCAATCTGGACATATGGCATCCAACTTTGGGGATCAGCCAGCGCCTCCGACATAATGAAAGTGCAACGGGCACAAAATTATATATTAAAACAAATTTCCAATGCACCATGGTTTATCAAGACATCAGAAATTCATGAAATCCTCAATATTCCTATGGTCAATGAGGAGACAAATGCACATGGCGACCATTACAAATCCCAACACACCATCTGAACAAGCTCGCAGGACAGCTTACAATTCCAGAGAGCATCCGCCGATTAAAAAAGCGGCAGGATATCTTCGACCAGAACAGTCAGCCAGAAGAGTGACTTTGTAAAGATGGGGGCAGACTGCACTGGGAGTAGCGCTTGACATGCTATCCTGACGTTCTCATCTGCTCATAGTCTGAAAGACTGATCGTAAGATCAATCGTAAAATAAATAGGTAAAAAAAATATTTTATACAAAAGATTTAAGATAAGATTTTAATTTATGATATGAATTTAAGATTTTTTTTTCAATAATTTCAGATGCATTAACTTGTGCAGAAATAGATCAATCTTTTTTTTTTGTATTAAATTGCATTGTACTTGACTTGTTGGAAAAAGTAAATGTTTTTGCTGAGATATTTGAAGTAAAAAATATTGTATTACAAGTTGACCTTTCAATCTCTCCTTTTACACTAGTGCAGGTGCAATATCAATACCGAACATCAGGCGTATTACATACATGAACTGCTGAGACGAAAAGTTTCACCAGTCCAGTGACTGGACTAAATAAACTGAACTACTGCAAAGGCCCGGAACTTGGATAACCTTGGGCAGGAGAGTAAAATTTATAAAAACAAAGAAAGATCTATCAATGAGCACAGTTGGGGGTGGTCTTATGTATATTGATGATTACATTCTTATCTTCTCCTTCTTTCCTGTGGATTAATTCAAACTATAGTCTCAGCCATTCAGATTTTGTACAACCAGTATGTAGCTACTCAGACAGCCCTGTCATTCGCTACATTCAAATCCCGTAAGGTGCAGGTGGTCGGGCATGAAGGGCAACAAGTAGTTTGGCTAAATCTTACGAAGGGGCCCCACTCTGGCACTTTGTTTTGGATGGTTCGTTTCCAGGGGGTAGATGTAATGCGGGAGTGATTAAGTGTGGAGAAGTAAGGTGTGTATGTTTCCATAATTCACATCTCTCGTCAGTTTTACATTCTAATATAGATTAGGGAATACTGAATAAAATCAGTCTCATCATGTTCTTGATGCTTTCGCTAAAAACAACAGTCTTAATGAAATTTAAAAAGGCTCTATGATCACTATTTTGAACTGTTACAAAATCAATTGAATATCACAAACATAACTCATCCCACTTTTATTCCATATCTGCGTAATGGAAGCCAGTAAAAATAAGTATAGTATGATAATTCAAAGCAGACTTGAAAATATGATGATATAATACTATAAATACAGATAACTGGAATCTGACCTAAGTACACGCCGAATGAAATTAGTTTTTTTGGCGAAAGGATGTAATGCCCGTATGGATAACAAAGAAACAAGGTTACATGAATAGTTGTACATACATTTGTTTCCCGGAAAATATAAGACGTTGTTGCTGTGGTGGAATGCCCTCTTTCTCTTCCACTCTCTCTTTAATCCTTTCCACTTTATCTGTGGGTTCTATGTCTATCTCAATCTCCTTTCCCGTAAGCGTCTGAAAAGAAACGAGGTTATGGATGAGGAATTGTAAATATAATACCCCCAACAAATAATATGCCCTGTAATATGTCTTACCTTCACTTTAATCAACATATTGGTGGATTTGTTTGTTAAATATCAATAACTAAACCACTAAAATCAATGTTCTTAGCAAAATAAGCGCTCTAATTCGGCACGGTAAAATATTTTGTCACTTTTTTTTGCTAATCATTTGACATTTTGTACAGTTGACAGTCGAGACCAATTTTTTTTAGGATTTTAATGTTCTGACTACTTCATCTTTAAGGCTTAGGACGCACTGCGATTTTTATTCGCGCGAATTTTTTTCCGCGCGTTCTTTGGCCTATGGAGATGTATGAAGCTGCACGCACAGCGGAAAAATAATCGCGCTCAAATAGTACTAAAAAATTCGCGCGGAAAATAATTCGCGCGAATCAAAATCGCTGTGCGTGCTATGCCTAAGCCCGAACCACACTTATGTGTCGTGGCGTGTTGTGGCGCGGGATCCACCAATCAAACGACTCTGTACCAGCCTACGTCATAACGCAACGACTTTTGTAGACAATTAACTGCGTCAGAAGGCGCCACGACACGCCACTCCAAATAAATGTGGTTCCGCCTTTTTTTTTTTTTTAACACAAACATAATTATTTAATAGTAATAGTAACACCACTATATACAAAAAAAATCTTTAGTGGAATGCGGATGTAACACAATGTAATGTTTTTAGGCATATTTGGCGGTACAAATATCGAACCTGCCTTTTGGCAAGCGCTACTGCGCTACTGCTGAGCATAGTTATACTTAATTGTTTATTGTACACCAAAAACAATATTCAATACAGTTTGATAATAAAATAATGGGTCGGGCAAAGTTTTATTCAGTTTTACATCTGAAATATCTCAGTAGCAGTCTGGAGTTTGAATTTGTGCCTGGTTGGTGGGTGACAAAAGGCTCGCACATGGGACTTATCGCATGTGTTTTCAATTTTTTTTTGGAAATACTTATTTGGTATCCCTTGACACGTACTATTAATTAGCTCAAGCAGTTTTCCAAACAGCAATTATTTTTCAAAATATGATAAAAAAACTTCTATTGCCCAATTATGGCATAATATGCAGTAAAAGCGACTAAAACTAATTAGACATTGACATAATATGCACTGCAGTAAAGGCGACTGAAACTAGCTGCCGGCATCGCATGCTGTAAAGATAATTTTGAGTCAATCCTCAGTACGAAATAAGATTTAGAGTATAAAACTCAGAACATAATGAAAATATAATATAAATTTAATGTGATCAATACATGAACAAATGCATTGTGCTTATTATTAACCAACTTTCCCAAAAGGAGGAGGTTCTATGTTCGACTTTAAGCTTCTTTTATTTTATTTTTGTATATTTTCACCGATTTCTCCGTCAACTGTGGACCGATTTTGAAAATTCTTCTTGGAATAAACAAAGTTTGCCCTATTGAAATAAAAATCTAATTTTAGGTTTATAAGCAATAGTAATAAAAAAAAACATACAATAAAATACTATCGACTTCCAAATAAAAACTCTACAAAGTGAAAAATAACTTTATTTTTGCAAGTGGTGTCCATTAAAAAAAAATGGTACCTACCAAAAAATGGTACCTATCTAGATAGAGAAACTTGGTTTCTCTGCCTACGATGTGTTCTAAGTTAAGATTTATTTTGCGATCTTCATGTCGTGGTGCTAAAAAGACATCAAAGGTCTCAAAACATGTGAATAAAAATTAATAGTTTTGCGACAATCATGCCAAACCTTAACGTGACAAATATGGAAAATTATGCAGTAACGTGTAATTTTTTTTTTTATTTGGCATTGTATGTGATACGGACCAAGTGATTAATACGGCATTATTCATAATGCCAGGGCAATTTGAAATATGCCCAATATGTGTAGGCAATATGATAAAAACTATTGAAATAATTAAATTGACCAGGCTATCTGAATAACGCCTATCACTTATTGGGCCGGGTAATATAAAGATGTGTTTTTTTAAATTGTTTTAATGTTGATATTGATTTTAACATAGAATATGTAAGTACAATTACTATATTAGCAATCAATGGAGCCCCGCTGCACGGGGCTCCGATTTCTGCCTGCAGTGCCTAAAGTGTCGGGGCTCGGGATAAGCCCCTAGTTCCCGAGCTCGCTTCGGTCGCTCTTGGACTAATTCATTGACCATAATTATTGAATTGCCACATCGTTAAGGCTTGGCACGCACTGCGATTTTTATTGGCGCGTATTTTGTCCGCCCATTCTGCGACCTATCAAATTGTATGAAGCTGCACGCATTGCGCGGGATCCACCAATCAAATTACTCTGTTCCAGCCCACGTCATAATACAACGAGTTTTGTAGCCAATCAACTGCGTCAAAAGGCGCCACGCCACGCCACGACGCTAAAGTGTGGTTCCACCTTTACTACAACCGCATGGCTCGAGGCGGCGCGGCGTGGCGCGCCATTCAACGAGTGAACTCCTATCGGGCGCTTGTGTGCTGCGTGTTGAAAATGACCGACGAGCTTATTGAACTTGTACGTCAACGTACAATTTTGTAGGTATGACACAAAGTCTATGAAGTATAAGGATCATTAGATAAGTAATACTAATTGTGTAACTTCAAAGAATAACGCAAGGTACGCTTTCTTCCTTGCATTCATTGCTTCATATATTCAAAAATCCGTCTACGCGAAAACTTAAAACATGCAATGAATACTCTTGAGCAAGGGCGGATCCAGGATTTTTTTCTGGGAGGGGCACAAGGGGCGGTCGGGCAAAAAACACAAAAATAACTGTCAGAAATAAACTTGAAGTAACATACTTCATGTTTATTTCTACAAGTTCAAGTATGTATAGGAAGGTTTATGAAAGACAAGAGTTTCACTCATGTTCTTTCTGTTCATCATCATCATATCAGCCGAAAGACGTCCACTGCTGGACATAGGCCTTCCCCAAGCGTCGCCGCATTGATCAGTCCCGTGCGTCTCGCATTCAGCGGATCCCCGCAACCTTCACCATATCATTGGTCCATCTGGTGGAAGGCCTTCCAACGCAACGTCTTCCGGTTCGCGGTCGCCACTCCAAAACTTTTCTACCCCATCAGCCATCTGTTCTGCGAGCAATCTGCCCTACCTACTGCCTCTTCAGTTTGGCAATTCTTCGGGATATGTCTGCAACCCTGGTTATCTTGCGGATCTCTACATTTCTGATTCAATCACACAACGACATTCCAAGCCTGGCCCTCTGCATTGCCCTTTGGGTGACCGTAAGCTTTCTGATGAGGCCCATTTTGAGCGACCACGTCTCAGAGAGTTCGTCTTGACAAACTGTGGTAAGTTGGACGAGAAGATACCGCGCAGCTTCCCGAATGCTGCCCGGCCAAGTAAGATTCGACGGTTGACCTCTTTCTCGAGGTTGGACCTGTCTAGGTGGACCGTTTGTCCCAGGTAGACATGGTCGTCCACGGCATCGGCTGTGGAGCCACCGACCTTGATAGGAGTGGGTGCGACATGGGCGTTCAACAAAACCTTGGTTTGTCCATGTTCATTTTTGGACCCATTCTTTCGGAAGCTCTACTGAGGTCACCGAGCTTTGCACTGGGGTCCTCTATGGTCTTCATGACAGCTTTATCATCGGCGAATCGAAGGTGAGTTATGTGCTCGTCGTTGACGTTGATGCCTAACCCTTCTCTTGTCCAGAACCCTGAAAACATCCTCCAGTGCAGCATTGAATAGTTTCTTTGTTATTTTATTTATAACATCTTTTAACAACTTAGTATGCGCTGTGATGGAATATCCACAGTACACAAAATACCGTCTGGGGGGGGGAGGTTGGGGCACGTCCCCTCGTTACCCCCCCCCCCCTAAATCCACCCTTGCTCTTGAGTTGTTAAAATGAAAGGGAAGGAGTGTGCTTCGTGATGTCAAAGCAGATACGCAATTAGGGTGCTGAAATGCTGCTGGGGAAGAAATTGCCTTGCCTATTTGTTTGTTTTTGCTCTCAAGAAGTTTAATTGCTCGGAGATATTTATTTATTTATTAACATTTCATGCAACATAAAGGTACATAGGCATACTTAAAGCCAAAAAAATAAAGGCATTCTCTACCAGTCAACCAAGGTGGTGCAAGGGTGGCGGAGATATAAAATGGCAGGTACATCAAAATAAATTGAAGGTCTTCATCGAAATTATCCGAATCAGAAGTAAATTGTATGTACATCTACACGTTGCAAAGGTTCGGTGTATACTAGTACAGAAATAGCGCCAGAGCGCGCCATGACACGCTAGCTTACTGTGCACAGTTGCACGAGTGTGCCGCCACGCCACTATGCTCCACGGCACGCCACGCTACGTCGTAGACCAACCGTACCGTAACAACCATTACGTAGGTATTCATAATGACCAGAAAATGTGATAAATGCAGAAGTTTAAATCAGTATTCATTACATTGCTCGATTTGACTTGACTACATTCATAATGCCCGATCATTATACATAGTGCTATATATTAATCAGGTTAATCACTTCTGAGCTGAGAGCTCCACTCCACTCACGATAGGTGGCGCATCGTCGCTATGGCTATTAAAAGCTGTCAACTCCATACATTTTGTAACCAACACATTATGTAATATTCTCTCATTTTTTGTAAATTTTCCTACCATGAGTCAAGGAAGAAATAACTCGTTACAACAAAAAAAAATAGCCGCCAAGTCTAGAAAATATCACCGATAAAAAATATTTTATTGTAAAAAAGGTTGCTTCTTAATAAGATCTGTTTTCTTTCCAGTTATCCTTGCTCCTCATTTCTTTAGTTCGTCTTTCAATTCCTTAAGCTTCTAGGGACAATACATATTAAGAATAACGATGGTAGACCAGTTTAAACACAAGAAATAACAAAAAACGTAAGCAAAGCAAAAATGATTTGACAGCAGCCATTGCGCCGCGCCGTCAGTGACATCTGCGCTCAGCTTTGCGTTCGTCACATCCCCATTATATCCGTTCGGAAATCGGCAAAGGCAATTTGTCGATGACGAAGTTATCAAAGCAAGCTTTGTCAACGATTGTCAATGATTATGGTTTTCAACTTTTCATTTCAATGTCAAATTGAAAAATCTGTGTGTCAAATTGTCGAAGTTCTCCTCTACTTTTTGTATCTATAATAACATTTTAACATTAATTTGGCAAACCTGAACTGACTAGTATAAAAGTTACCTGTTTAAACTAACTTTATAATGTTTATTTGAATCATTGCAAACCACAATAACGGTACGGTATAAACATGTCGCACTTGTCGCATACCCAACAAATATTTGACCGACTAGAAAAACTTACTCATACAGGTAATTCTTTGTCACATGTGTTGTTACTTTTTCGACTCGACTCAATGTTTCGATTATTGTTTATTTATGTGTTAGTTAAATATAAATTATCTTTTATTATCTATTTCAGAAGGACAAAGCGAATTCGTTTCAATACTCAAAGATATCGCCGTAAATGAAAATAAATTTATATCAAATGACTCGTTTCTAAAATTGAAGTCGTTTTTACAAAAGATAATTAGTGCTATAGACGAATTTTCTACTGCGCTAAAAAATGACGGAAGTGATCTTATCAGTGTGAAAAACTCGAGACTTCTACGAACTTGTTATCAACTAATAGCATCTCTGGGTATATCACCATGTCTGATACCAGGGCTTGGAATAAAGTTGTCAAAGAGATGTGTCACCGGAGCTACACTTCCAAGACTTTCGTTTACCGATGAACAAAAGTATGAGTTGCTTGTGGACTGCACAGACTTTATTACAAGAAGTGCCACCAAATTAACCCTGAGAATTGCATTCATGACTCTACATCTCTCTGATTATTTGGCAGCATTAATACAGTTGTCATTTGCACCGTTTAAAAATCCAGGCGTATATAATAATTTTGTTATGACTCGAGATATACATGATAAGCTCAGTAAAGACAGGATAAAGTATATTAGTGTTTATGATAGTTTCGTAAATAACTCTTATCAACCTACTCTTATGAAAGAACTATTGGTGCTACAGAGTAGTAAAGAGCCACCTCCGCCAGTATTTGCTAGAAGAGTCGTGGCAAAGGAGTTAAGTCAAAGATTAATAGCTCCTGGTGGTCTACTGAGCTTGATCAAGTGTTTTATAGAAGGATATAATATTGACATAGGATTAGACTGGAAGAAACTTGATATGATTTGCAGAATCATATCAAAAAAACATGGGAAAAATTGTTCAGAAAATGAATATCTTTCCAACATTTGTTCTCAGTTGCAAGACATACTGTCTTCGAACAACACACATTATAATAACACATATTATATGGCGGCAGCTGTAGCATGTGTGTTCAAGTTACATGATAAGTTCTGTAAGGCAGAACCTGTGGTTTTGTTAGTTAAAGAGGTATTCAGAACCTTTGATTGTAATTATTTAACTACTAATAGTACACTGCCTGCCACTCTCATGCTATCCCCTAAAGAAGTTGAACAAAAAATAAATGTTTTACAAGCTTGTGTGTGTTGTACCAAGTTAGATTGGGATGTTCAACTGTTAATACCAAGCTTATATTTAATTTATTCCCTGGGAGTTAAGTGTACAAAAAATAATGATTTGAAAATCAAAGTAAAAAGTCTTATATTACAAATTTTTGAAAAGCTAACAAAAGAAGAACTATTTGATATGATTAAAACACTTTTATTTGGTAAAGATGTTGCCAGTACTTCACATATTCTAGTGAAAGAGTTTGCTGCTGGTGTTGCCGTATTATCAGTGGCAACTCCTAGAGATTATGTAAAAGAGGAAGCTCTTGTCTACTTTATGGAGTTATTTGAAAGTGCTACTGATGACGAACTTATTGCAAATATATTTTCAATAGCTATAAAAATTTTGGTAGACCTACATGACACAAGAAGAAAAATAGGAAATAAAGAACTACTGTTCAGTGAAGATGATCCTGTTTTAATGAATGAAACTGATCAACAGTATGCAATTATTCTTCAGTTACTATCACATATATCGGCATTACCCAAAATTGTGAACTCTTTCAAAACCAACCCCATGATTGCGTCAGATTTTATTGAACATTTTCTATTGGAACAGAATTTGGACACAAATGATGAATGTGTTTCTATTGCACTGGTATTACTCAATACTATTTTGTCAAATATCGATGAAATTGACGATAAGTTTAGTAAGTTAATACCTGTGTTGAATATAATGGTCAAGGATGAATCAAGTTTGAACAGTATTCTGTGTAAAGAAGCACTATCCCTTATATCTCAAGAAGCTCTTCAGAAGAACAAAACGGCATGTGAGAAGGCAATAGCTGATGTGTTTGATGAGCTGCTGCCAGTTAGAGCACATGGGATCATTGAACTTACGAAACTTATTGATGATGGAGATGCTGAAACTATTTCTAAGAAACATTATATATTTTGCATCTTTCAGGTTAGTTCTTATTATATACTTACTAGCGTTTTTCAGTAAGATCTAGAACTAAATTCACATTGCTCATCTTAAAATTCTAGATAAGTAATAAGTAGTTTTAGTAGTTATGTGGAGTGATATCCTTAATATTTAATTTCGTATATTTTTGCAGGAACAAATAAAAGATACAGACTCCTACATATACCTATCAGCTGTCAATGGCCTTGCATCCCTCGGCACACACTGTACTGAAGATGTGTTAGAAATACTATGTAAGGAATTCTTACAAGAGCCAACTATGGAGCAGAAGAGTGTTCAAACGAATGAAAGTCAAAACAAAGACGCTGAGCTAAGGATGAAGATTGGCGATGTTATTGTAAAAGTTACCAAAAGATTAGGTAAATATTAGTTATTATGATGTAACCTCTATAGGCTCTTTGAATTTGTAGGCAACATTTTAAAATTACAGCATTTTGGCCCAAGTTTTGTAGAGAACTAAATGCTTTGCCACACATTTTACAAAAACATCTGGGAGAGAATATATCCATGGGGTATCAACTCATACAAATTATAATTAGTATTAAAAAAAGATCATAGATGGCAGCATAGGTAACAATTAATGTGAAAGTAACAATCAATTAAAATGTTTAACAGCAGATTCAGGCTGAAATAAGTTTAGTAAAAATCAAAACTTGCTTCTTTAATGTTAATTTATCCATTTACACTCATTAATCAGGTTTTTTGATCAAAAAGATAAGTGAAGACTTTGTATGTTAAATTAGTTGAAAGTAGCTATCGACTTTTCGTTTTGTTTTGAGTTCTTTGCAATAGATGGCGTGTTTCACAATTTGTCCTAAACTATATATCCATCGTAAGATTCATTTTGTAGGATAGTTATTATTTATTATAGGCGTAATTTAAAAGATATTATTTATTATAGGCGTAATTTCAAATATGAAAGTTTTGGTCTATTATTTAAAATCACTTTTTTGTGAAGCTTGTTTACACGTCGAATTAACTAGATACCTCGCTGGAACAGGACTCGTATCGCGCTAGGGCCTACTCAAATCACACGGGTACTAAAATAAGAGATAACGCGACGCGTGTGCCGCTTGCCGTCCGAGTTTACGCGTCGCATAGTAGGTACAGTTTGATTAAAACTTAATAACGGCTCGAAACACTTCGTGAGCCACTACGCGCTAGCAATTTCATGTGACAGCGGGGGTGAGGGGTAGGGTAGGTACTGCCATGCTGCGTACCTAACTAAAGTATTAAAAGTAATCATTTTTGTAAAAACATCTTATTCTTTATATATCTAAGTACCAACCTAAAATAAAAAAGCTAATTTAAAAATCAAACACCCGACTGCTTAAAAAGCGAACTAAAAAGCTGTAAACAAGAAAATAACTAGCTGTGCAGTCGGAGGATACATATTCGCGAACTGCCTGATCCTCCGACGGCACATCACGATTTTTACTTGTTTACAGCTTTTTAGTTCGCTTCCTTTTTGATTTTTAAATTAGCTTTTTTATTTACAACTTTTAAGTATTTTTTTTTATAAATTGTTTTAAACATATACGTGGTATGTATTTTTGTAATCACCACTAAAAGCCCTTCATTTTGATACCCCACTCGACGGGTTACGAAGATAAAAAATTGCAACCTCTACAATATGGAGCCCAAAATCCGCCATTTTTTTTTAATGGCATTTATCTAAGAATATTTGGGTGGCCAAGACCTATCTAACGATGTCTTAATTATAAAAATCCGTCATGTGGTTTGAAAGATACGAGGTAATAAAGAATATTACACACATACTTACATACAAGATACGCGCGAAAAACATAACCCTTTCCTTGCAGCCGGGTAAAAAAGGATAACCCTTATAGTGAATAATAAAATGACATGAAGTAGGTACCTAATTCGTGTCATTCCGCTGCCGCGGAAGCAAGCTAACTACCTACATTTAATTCTACAACGAGTTCTATAGTTTTGATTAATTTGGAATATTCGTGAATATTGTGAAATTCGCTACACAATGCGACCACTTAGATTTAAGAAGTTACCGCGGTCTGAGCGGAGTCTGTCCCGAACCGAACATACCTAATGTTATTATTACGAATACGAAGTAAGCGTTCAAGGACAAGACAACTGGCAAATAACGTCTCTGAGTACCTACATGATACGATTCCTCGCTCAAATTGCCATATGATTTAGTATCTAGGCAAACTACTAGATGGCGTTAGAAAACCACAGTCTCGGGCTATTAAAGAGTCACTGGTGCTGCCGCCTGTTAAAAATATGGAGAAAGAAAAAATAGCCAGACCAATAGCCCGACTTAAGGAGGTGATATTTCTTTGTATGGGATTGGGTATCTGTACTGTAGTATTATATTATCTTTGATATATCTAACTATCATAGTTAAGTCACAATAGTAGCTTTTATGTTCTAAATTTAAATTTTTTGTTACAGTTACCGCCAAACGTCTTGGCCGCCCTGAAGTTGGCTACAATGGCTGCGCAGTAGTAAATCTCATACAAAAACAGCACCGTTTCGTGCCTTGCGCATCGGAACGCCAACTTCAGGGCGGCCCAGAACGTTGGCGAGAACTATACACACAATAAAACACAATTCTTATTCAAATAAATATTTTAACAATTTGGTGGGTAGGGTAGATAAGGTTGGGCAGGTAGGGTAGGGTAGGTATGGTAGGTAGGTAGCCAGTTGACGGGAGCGAAGCCGCGGGGGTTAACTAGTACATTTATATATTGAGAAAACCTGGAAATAGCCAAAAAAAACTAGTCTATCTTTCTAATATATAACTTTTTATTTTAGGTGAAATGGCAATAGTCCACAAGACTATCCTACTGAACACGATGCTCTCTGCTGTCAACGACGTTGATCCGCTGATCAGGACTTCAGCCTTGTCAAACCTGGCGGAAATCGCTCTGGTGTTGCACTACAAAATAGGAAGTATTATCTATGAGGTAAGCATCTTCTTCAGGCTAAGGCTTTGTAAGGCTCATTGCATTCCAAAAAACTGAGGCTATTTTAACATTTCTAAAATAGACCTTTATTATCAATGTAATAAAGTTCAAAATAAACCGTGAGAGACATACAAGTACACCTGAAGCGTTATTTGATATCTGTGCCGATGTGAATACAACTTTACACTTTGTGACATAGATTCGATATTAGCTTGGCTTGCCATATAAAAATGTTTAGTGTATAAGTGTTTTATTGATGACATTCATCAGAAAATCCTACGCTCTTTTGCTCGTCCTACGTATATAAGGAGCTTGGGCGTATATGGTATTAAAAGAACTAATTTATTTATTTATTTAAACTTCATGTACAATGGTGATACATAGGCGGACTTAATGCAGCAAGGCATAAATAAACAACTAATAAACAATAATAAACATTTTGTAATTTTGTTTCAGTTGCTGTATTGTATTTGGTCTATAATAGAAATGGACAACGCAATAGAGTGCCGAAGAGCAGCAGTCATGGTCATATCCAGCTTAATCAAAGGTTTGGGCAAGGAGACCTTACTACAACTGAAGGATAATCTACTTCCTATATACAGAACACTAAAAACCCTCTACAGAGACGATAATGAGGACACTACTGTTCGACTTCACGCCCAAATAGGTTTAGAAGAACTTAATGATATTGTTCACCAGTGTCTATTCCCAGAAGTGAAGACTGAAAAACAAATATTTGTACTGGACGAAGCACAAGATTTGTTCAAATAATAAAAGATCACGAGTTTCTCATTATTTGTTTTATTCACACTCATTTTTCTATTTGTATTAACTTAAAATTAAATTCAACACAAGCGGACATACGAAAAACATGGAATTTTGTTTAACTACATACTTTTACTGCCATTAACAAATAGTTGAATACAAATATGTACCGAAATTAATTCCAAATTCATAAAGATCCGTATGCCCGCTCCACACAAGTCTTAATAAAGAATAGTCGATAAAATCTATGGCAATCATAGCATTGATGTTAGTAATTCAAGTGCAAAGCAAATACTGGCCACGTAAAATTAAAAATGCCAATAGTTTCTTTAAGACAAGCTTATTAATACTTCTCAATATTATTTTTACGTATAAAATAGGAACCAGTAGTAATCGCCCCCGATTTTCAAGTTTTCACATCTTGTCTATATTCTTTCTTTATATTTTTATTTAGGTACATAACATTTTTATTCAGCTTAGTCGACTTATTTTTTCATTTTGCATAAAAAGTTAATTTTGTCGTACTAACCGCGTACCGTACAAAACGTGCACTTACACCTAACATTTAAATTAGATCAATCACAATAGTACCTATTTGAAAATAATCACGCTTCGGATGTATTATCGCCGTCATTAGGTTTTTTAGGGGTCCCTTCGTCTTTTTCCGACAGCGAAATAGAATATACAGAGCTTTTGTCAGAGAATCTGTCTATATTTCGTCTGCTGAAAATCCCACTGCGCGCCAGAGAGGAGACCGTCGCGATAGATATGTTGTCTCTGTCAGCTTGCGGTACCACCTTCCATATTAATAATGCTATGCCGCCAAACGCGGCCACCACTAAGAACATGACCAATGTGACCTCACCGAACGCACCTGGAATAATAAATCAAATGTAAGGAGGACAGCAATAAATCATAATTGAATCAATTTTGAATAACCGTTTAGAGTTAGACATACTTTGTTGTGACTCTTCCTTCCTGGCTTCGAGTCTGGCAGGCTGTAGCTCGTTGTAGTCCATGTCCTGGTTCTCGTAGGGCTCGACAGATCCGCTTGAAGGTTTATTCTGATGAAGCACGTCGCCAGGGTTGGATTTGGGCAAGTTGATTCCGGCTCTGACTGTCAGTGTCTCGGGTTTGTAGGTACATAGGACCAAGAATCTGGAAGAATATGAGTAAATATATAATTGAAACAGCACCTAGCTTCTACCTACTTTTTAAACAAATGAAAACCTACACCTGAGCACAGTCCCCAAAAAGTTAATTAAAAAAATCAAAAAACCTGACTGCTTTAAAAGCGAACTAAAAAGACGTAAACAAGAAGAAAATGATGCTGTGCAGTCGGAGGATACATATTCGCGAGCTGGCTGTCCAAAACCAGATGTATCCTCCGACTGCACAGCATCATTTTCTTCTTGTTTACGTCTTTTTAGTTTGCTTTGAAAGCAGTCGGGCTTTTTGATATTTATTAACTTTTATTTATAACTTTTTAGTTATTGTTTTTTTAGAAGTAGTTACATTAAAACATATAAGTTTTATATATTTTTAAAATCACCCCTTAAAACCCTTTATTTTGATACCCCACACGATGGGTTTGGCAGAAAAAAATTGTGCCTCTACAATATGTTGCCCGAAATCCGCCATTTTTCTATTTGCCAATTTGAATGTAGCCAGTGACACTCGCAGGGTTAAGACGAATCGATTGACGTAAGAATCATCAAAATCGGCCAACGCGTTTGGTCTCTAGAACGCCACATAGGAACAAACACATACATAGACTGATAAACACATTATTCTCCTTCGGCAGTCGGGTAAAAAGCGGCCTTTTTGGCTTTCAAAACTCTCGCAACTTACCGTCTTGTGCTATGCGTTAATATGGGCAGATTCTCTTGCACGATGACGTATGTAGCGACAGTAGTGTCGTTGACTTCGGATCCACACTCGTCGTGGTGTATCCGCAAGATGTACGCGTCCTGGGCGCTGTTGGGGTTGCCTTGGATGGAGCACCTCTCGGGGCCACCGTCTGCTGCTTCAACGGCGATGCGACCGCCGAAGAAAGGACCCGTAGATACTTCTACTTCACTCGCATGTGGCAAGCATTGAGTGGCGCGAGCTGAAACTGTTAAAGGAACAACTTTAAGCCTTTGGTGATGAGGGTATATCCTTGCATAGGACCTAAGATAAGCGTCTGAGTTAAGGTTACACTAGTCGAAAATTCTTCCGTACAAACGTAGTCTAGCGATTACTCCACTGTATCACGATTTTCGTTCAAAATAAAAAAATATCTATTTTTCTCATCATTATTTAGCCCTATATGGAAACAAAAAAGTTAAAAATAAAATATTTGAAAGTTATGAGCGTCGAAAGTTCCATATATCAACACTAATTTTAACGCATCTTTGGGCGGAAATAAATACCATAAGAAGGAAAATTGCAAAACGGCCATATAGGTCCATACAGGGATATATTAGTAATTCAACAGTGCAAATAATTTTATTTTGAAAATATACATTTAGTTTTTTCATGATATCTAGACTCCCAAAAATCTAATTATAAAATTTCGCGCGCTCGTTTTCGTCCTAAATCGTCATCCATTTCCATACAAATTTAAAAAAGTGCTAATTCGTACGCGAACTAGCTTCTTACTGCTCATCACAGCATCTATCTCATGCGCACGTGTTGTCGGATGAGATGGCATGCATTTTAACCTCGCGCAAAAAATAGTTCGTGCCCTTGACTAGGGGAACCTTAAGTGAATAGCGTGAAAAGCGCCCGCTTTGTGTATTACGACCAATTCATTCAGGTTCACTGAAATCTATTTTTTTTTGCTGTGGTGATCCTCGTGGATGACCTCTGCTCTGTAGCAGACTTTTATTCTGTATGGTCTTGTTGCATGGATTGTCAAGTCATTTCCGTTGTCCGTTCCATAAATGGTAATAATTTAAAAGTTTCCTTACATCCTTTCGTAGGTACGATAATAATCTTCGAGCTAATGGATTGCGGGTCTGCCAAATCTCGGGCATCTCGCCGAACTGGTCTAACTTCGAATGAGTATGTTGTAGCCATTCGCAAGCCGATGATACGCGTGCTGTACATGCGCCCGCGCCTCATCCCCAACGGTTGGCTTGTAGTCGTTGACGCTTCTGTAGTGCTGGTCGAGGGTTTGGTGGATTTTTCTTCCTCTGCTGTGTCGATCACCTTGAAGACAACAAATCAATATTATTTTACTAGCTGACCCTCGGGGCTTCGCTCCCGTCAACTAGCTACCTATCTATCTACCCTGCCCCTGCTTACCCTGCCTACCCTGGGCTGGGTAGCCAGGGTAGGCAGGCAGGGTGATGATAGATAAAAATTAGTAGGTAGGTAGGGTTACCTACCTACTAATTTTTATGTATCATCAATAGTTTTCTCAGCGTACGCCAAATAATGTATTTTACAGGCAACATTTTGCTACCTTGGGTTACATTATTGCAATTTTCATAAGGATCTCTATTTTTTTGTAATTATATTATAGCCTATGACACTCGGGAATAATACAGCTTTCTACTGGTGAAAGAAATTTCAAAATCGGTTCAGTAGATCCAGAGATTACCACTTACAACGTCACAAACTTTACCTCTTTATAATATTAGTATAGAAAAACCCGGATACTAGTTCAAAGGCAGGGATTGAAACACTTCTTTCAGACAGTTAACTACGATCAAGGAACAGCTTTGTCGAGCGATAGAGTATATTGTAGCTTAGCAGTGCGGATAATGATGTCAACGAAAAGCTCAATGTTTAAATATAATCTGATTCAATAAAAGAGAAAGGCTACAAACACTGGCAGCGGTGCTATATTAACACGTAAATACAGTAATGACTAGCGGGCATGTTCCTTGTCACAGTCACGCCGCAGTCACGCTCGGCGCGCAAACCCCGGCCCATTATCTCCCGTTTCGGAGTGCCAACTCATTGCCAACATATATTCTATTGTAGAATGTCATAGTTTTTAACAACTTATATTTCACACGACGGCTTATATAAGCTCACGACAACAATTGCCAATACCTTCGTCCTGCAGCGATATTGTCCCCATGCCTGCAGTTCGCAGTAATGTACTTGAAACGCCAACACTTTGGGCCGGTCTTCTTCATCAGGCTTGCCGTACTCCCATCGTAGTCTCACGTCGCGAAAGTCGGGCTCACCGATCAGATGCAGCACTTCTGCAAACCGCAAGCAAAACAAATCTAGACATTCCGATAACAAATATAAGGGTGGTGAACGTTACGCTCGGATAGATCAGCAATGCAGCGATCCGGGCGTGCTATTAACCCAATGACTTGCTCACTGAGCCGTTGTTGCTTCCAATAATTATAGTACCATCGCTGTAATAGTATCTCCCTTGCGCTAGTTTTGCAAGGCGACCAGTGCGTAGAGCAAAATATCTCACATTACGGATAGTTCAATCATAGTCAGGCCCCGGGCGTGTGGCGCATCTTAATATATGGAATTAGTTCACTCATCAGCTAGTGAAAGAGTAAGTGGGTGCTAGGCGACTAAGTAAATAATTTCTACTTGTAGGAAACCACTCGCCTCCACTTGAGTGAATAAACAAGGCTTCGGTATACCTAGTAGTACCTCCAAATTTAAACACATATAAATATCTGCGCTTAAGGTTACACTAGTCCATCATTCTTCCATACAAACGTAGTCTGGCGATTACTCATCTGTTTGACGATGTACGTTCAAAATAAAAAAATATATCAATTTGTCTCATCAGTATCTAGCCCTGTATGGAAACAAAAAAGTAAAAAAAAAATTGAAAGTTATGAGCGTCGAAAGTTCCATATTTCAACACTAACTTTAACGCATCTTCGGGCGGAAATAAATACCATAAGAAGAAGAAAAATTGCAAAACGGCCTCCATACAGGGATAGATTAGTAATTCATAAATACAAATAATTTTTATTTTGAAAATATACATTTAGTCGTTTTTCATGATATCTAGACTGCCAAAGGTTTGTTTATAAAATTTCGCGAGCTCGTTTTCGTCCTAAATCGTCATCCATTTCGATACAAAGTTGCAAAAGTGCTAATTCGTACGCGAACTAGCTTCTTACTGGTCATCACAGCATCTATCTCTTTAACACGTGTTATCGGATGAGATAGCATGCATTTTAACCTCGCGCACAAAATAGTTCGTGGCGTCGACTAGGGGAACCATAAATAAACTTAGTCAGTTTTTTTTTTCCCTTTCGCAAATATACATTCTGCCATTGAGGCTCTATCTATAACTAGGTATCCGAATTTTGACGAATTATAAGCAATCACGGTCGACTTTTTTTATTCGACATAGTTGTATGATATCGAAGTCAATATAATTAATGAGTGTTAATTTCTATCCAATCGATTTAATTGAGGGACTATCAATCAACGCAGGAACAGGTTTTTTTTGTTGTTTTTTGTTGGGCTTGCTCTTGACTGTAGTTTAGGTCATAGGTAACAGAGACACATGTTTGGACAGATTCTGAAATATAGGTCTGCATTATTGACTTTATGAAGTGAACCAAGCTTGCATGGTTGTCAATCTGTAATTCTGAATAGATTGAGAATAATGAAGGCCCATTTTTTTGATCCGTAGTTAACTCAACCAATAGTTTCAAATTTTGATAAAACGCGATTGTTCATCATTTTATTTTATTATATTTGGGAAAACAAACAATCGTACATTGTAAACTCTAACTAGATAAACAGTATGCTATGAGTAGGTAAATGTACAATCCACTACGTTTCCACATGTTACTAGCTTAAATAAGATACAGTTATGGTAAAATTAAAATAAACAATATTTAACAACAATACAATATTTTCGCTATCTTAGAAAGATTCTAATAGTTAATACATACTAAAATAATTCATAATAATTAAAATCAAAAATTTTGAGCAAGGCGCATAACAATTTTGTTTGCTCAAAAAAGCGAACATAACAATAGTCATTTTTAATCTGTTAAAAACAGGGAAAGAAAATTGTACTGAATTTCATTCATCCTCTAGGGGGAGAATGTGATTTAAATTTGGAATACTTACCGAAATTTATACTGAACTACATCTGTGTTTACACCATTGAGTTTGTATATAAAGCATTATAAATATTTTTGAAAAAGGAATACGCATTTATTATGCAGTTATGATTATTAAATAAAATTACGAAAACCGACGAGGCCTTATGAGCTTGATGTCTTTGCTTTTCCGACAAAAAAATATTAGTCTAGGAATCTTCGCGTTTTTGTTTTCTTAAAATACATAAACGTTAAGTTTATTTTAATTGTCATTATTTTTAATAAATGCCTCATATTATTATTGTGTTAATTTTTTCGCAAATGATACGAAAAGTAGAGTATTTTCCTCAGTGATAAAGCTGTCTTAGTCTTGGGTGAACTTAAATCCCTCGCTACACTCAGGACTCGTCTTAAATCCCTCGCTTCGCTCGTGATTTAAGTTTTTAACACCCTCGCTACGCTCGGGAGTAAACCTCGACTCGAATCGTCGCCCGCGACAGAAGACACTGCTTTATCCCCTTGGTTAATAATCTACTATGTTAACCAAATTTGAAACCATCGGTTAGTAGATGATGTAACCATTAGTTGAGTTAACTACGGATCAAAAAACAGCCACCCTAGCCAAGTTACAAACGATTCGTATCGAATCTCTTTCTACAATCGTCAACGCCTTCTATTTGTATGTTCTCACCACATTGTAACATTCCCATACATTGATTCGTTTTCTACTAGCGTTATCGATTGTAGATTGTTAACTTGGCTACAGGTGCTGGGCTTAAGATTCCCCTCGTTCCGATAACACGTGCGAAAGAGATAGATGCTGTGATGAGCAGTAAGAAGCTAGTTCTCGTACGAATTAGCACTTTTGCAAATTTGTAGCGAAATGGATGATGATTTAGGACGAAAACGAGAGCGCGAAATTTTATGAACAGACCTTTGGGAGTCTAGATATCATGAAAAAACTACTAAATGTATATTTTCAAAGTAAAATTATTTGCATTGTTAAATGACTAATCTATACCTGTATGGAGGCCGTTTTGCAATTTTCCTTCTTCTTATGGTATTTATTTCCGCCCAAAGATGCGTTAAAATTAGTGTTGAAATATGGAAATTTCGACACTCATACTTTTCAAATATTGTATTTTTCTACTTTTCTGTTTCCATACAGGGCTAGATAATGATGAGACAAATTGATGCAATTTTTAATTTTGAACGTACATCGTCAAACAGTGAAGTAATCGCCAGACTACGTTTGTATGTAAGAATTTTCGACTAGTGTAACCTTAAGACATATTATTTGCCTCTAGTGACGTAAATTTCTATGATATAAAGTGGTCATAAAGTAGGCACTATTAAGCATTTATAGCAATTAAATCACAATCATACGTATAATAATAGTGCCTTTCAAATAATAGATAATAGAGTTTTTGAAAGCAGTGGTGGCGCAGTGGTTGCGGCCCCGACTTACGAGTTCGACGTTACACGACGTAGGTCGTGGGATCGCACCCGAACAGGCGCATTACTTTGTGTAATTTATTTCATCACCACTGTTCTCAAAACGGTGAAGGAAAACATCGTGAGGAAACCGGCATGTCCTTGAATCAAATAATTCGAAGACATGTGACATCTACCAATCCGCATTGGGCCCGCGTGGTGGATTATAGCCCACTCCCTCTATGAGAGGAGGCTTGAGTCCCAGCAGTGGGAACATTAAAAAAGGCTGTTGATGATGTTGAAGTAAGTAATATTTATGATTTAATACCTAGTTTTGCGGTGTACTAACGCTTAGGGACGAAGGTTGGTAGATGAAGAATGTATTATGCGTATCGAATAGCCGCCCATTTTTGGGGTTCCGTACCCAAAGGGTAAAAACGGGACCCTTTTACTAAGACTTCGCAGTCCGTCACCAGGTTGTATCTCATGAACAGTGATATTTAGACAGTTGAAATTCAAGATGATGTATTTCTGTTGCCGCTATAACAAGAAATACTAAAAATATAATAAAATAAGTATTTAAGTGGGGCTCCCATACCTACAACAAACGTGATTTTTTGCCGTTTTTTGCGATAATGGTACGGAACCCTTCGTGCGCGAGTCCGATTCGCATCTGAACGATTTTTTATATTGGTGATGGACTTGAATCCTTTTTACGTACCGTCTTCTAATGAGACTTGCAAGTATTTCTGAATAATAAACTTGTTATACCTACGCTCAAAATATTATTTTCATTTTAATATTTTATATTATTACTAGCTGTCCCACGTGGCTTCGCTCCCGTCAACTGGCTACCTACCCACCTACCCTACCTACACTACATACATGATTGTTGCGTAACTTAAACCGTTTACGGAATCTCTCAAAAACGAATAATTTTGCCCGTTTTTGTAACATTTTTCATTTATGCTCCGCTCCTATTGGTCGTAGCGTGATGTTAAATACCCTTGTACGAGCAAACCCGTACATATCAATAGTATCATTTTTATGCTGACATCGACGCGCAGCGAATGAATAAAAATCACACATTACAGTAAAAGTAGTAGTTGCATAGCATCGTTGTTGGGTTGACTCATTCGCCGCGGGTCGATCATATATCAGTTTTTCGGGTGTTTATATCAATACATTATTTGAAATTAAATCAGTTTATCATTTAAATGTACCTTACCCGTACATTTTTGGTCCTTCGAGCCGGATGTCGCGTGTGTACATCACAGTGTAGCAATCAAGTACTGTAAAGTATTTCACTAGTGACGTCAAACGAACTAGCAGTGAGGGTGTTTTGTACTGCCAGCAAGAGTGCAGTACATAGCAGCAGCAACAGCAATCAGCAGGGATCAACAGGGATCCGCATTTCGTGAGCAACAAAGCTCCCGCTTGGACAATCAAGTAAGATCGTTTCATTTATTATCATTTCCATCAACGATATGTCTTCAATGGAGGACGTTCTCGCCCAACAACAGCAGCTACTCAATCAGATAGAGCAAGTTTACACCAACTTCAAAAAGGATGGCTCCGATCGCAAAACCTCGGAGTACATACGCCGAAGGTTAGAGAATTTGGATGCATGCTGGCAAGAGTATCAATCGAATCATATAAGATTGTGTAGCATCGAATATGCCAGATCGCATACTTACTTCACTTCGAAGCAATTTGACACTGTGAAGGAGAGATATGAGAAAATCAGAGCGGTTATTCAGAATCATCCGCCAACAGAGGAAAGACCATCAACACCGCTTCTAAAGCCTGCTACTCCTTTAGCTACCTCAAGCACCGTACAGCAAACTTCGGGTCAATCTTTAAAGTCTCAGGGATCAAACAGTAAGACCGATGAGATGATGAGGAAACAGATGACCAACTTCAAGGCTTTTGAACATACTGTTTCAAGTATCGACATGGATACTGTAACGGAGAAATGGGAATTCGATCATCTGTTGAGCATAGTAATGTCTCGCTGGGCGAAGATTGACACACAGCACTGGGACTTAGACAGTGAGCTGGGAGACCGAAATCAAGAGTACCATCGTATGTACCTCAAATACGAAAGCACGTACAACGCTGCTATCAAAGCAATCAACAAGAAGATGTCGTCCATTTCACATAGAGAGCATACTACGCCAAAAATAGAAATACCTACATTCAGCGGTAATTACCATCAGTGGACATCTTTTAAGGATCTCTTCACAGAAGCAGTTCATAGCAACCCATCATTATCTGGAGCTCAGAAGATGCAGTTCCTCAAATCGAAAGTAAAAGGTGAAGCAGAGCGTCTCATACAGCATCTTCCGATCAGCTCGGACAACTACATCATAAGTTGGGACATCTTGAGCCATCGTTATGACAACAAAAGGATGATATTTACATCGCATATTAACATTTTATTAAATATGCCCATTTCACAGCAAGCATCAATTAATCATATCAAACGAATCCATGATACTGCACTTGAAGCGATGAACGCCATACAGACTCTCGGCGTAGACGTGAAGTCATGGGATCCGTTGATCGTGCACATCCTGTGTCAGAAATTGGATTCAGACACGTTCAGCGAATACAACGCAGCTATCAAACAACCTCGAGAATTACTCGAATTGAATGAATTTCTAGCCTTTCTAGAGGGGAAGTTCACGAGCATGGAAGCAAGTAGAAGAAAACAGGAGATCAATCATCAAAAACCCTTTTCTTCGAACACCAATAAACCATCAGAATCAAAACATTATCATTTCAAGCAGTCATATTCAAGCAACAAGGCTATTTCGCAATCACCAAGTTACAGGAAATTGCAAAACAATCGGCCAAACTGTCCAGTCTGCAATGATGCCCATGCAATATTTTTATGCAAACAATTTGCTGACTTTTCCCCAATGAAGAAAAAGCAATGTGTTACTAACTTGAATTATTGTCAAAACTGCTTATATGATCATAGAGGAAAAGAATGCTTATCAAAAAAGCGTTGCCTCGAATGCAATGAATTTCACAACACATTGCTTCATGAATCGTATTCAAAGGAATTATCAAAACATGGAAGTAATTCGACGCCTTCTACACAGCAAAACAACATCCGTTATAATCAGGAACGTGCAAATCAAGGCAACACGCACGTGACACAACAATATAATAATATGATGCAAGAAACTTTGCTTTCAACTGCACTGCTAAAGGTTCAGAAAGCAGATGGCACATATCTGATCCTGCGAGCACTTATTGATCAGGGCTCACAAATGTCTCTCATCACAGAAAACGCTGCTCAGCAATTAGGTTTGAAGCGTTCCAGGTGTGACGGCATTATCACAGGCATAGGGCAAAAAGAAAACAGTTGCAAAGGAATTATGAACCTGAACTGTAGGTCAAACTCAAAAATCAGACTATATCAATTTAATATCGATGTTTACATCATGAATAACCTAACAAAACATTTACCATCATACTCATTCCCGAAAATAGTATGCAAATTTCTGGATAATTTAGAATTAGCAGATCCTGAGTACAACATCAGCCGACCCATAGACATTTTATTGGGTGCGGACGTATATTCGAATATTCTTTTAACGGGCATGTGCAGATTAAGCGAATCACTTCCGCTTGTTCAAGAAACGTATCTGGGTTGGATATTATGTGGAAATATCAAAACTAAACTAATATGCAACGTCGTGCAATTTGATTTGGATAGTATAGAGAAATTCTGGGAGATGGAAGATGTTATAGAAGAAAAATCACTATCATCAGAAGATCAAGAGTGCATTCAGTACTACAAAGCAACAACAAATCGTTTGGAAGACGGAAAATACCAAGTGAGGCTTCCACTTATACCACAATTTGAGGAGAAATTGGGGCAGTCCAAAAATAAGGCTGTTGCTCAATTCATACATTTAGAAAAGAAATTGCATAAAAACAATTCTTTATTCAACGCATACAAGTCATTCATTACCGAATACAAAAACTTAGGTCACATGAAACCTTCACCTCGCAACCAGACACTGGAATGCTTCCTACCGCATCATTGCGTATTGCGCGAAGAAAGTGCAACGACTGCATTAAGAGTTGTTTACAATGCTTCAGCAAAAACATCTACAAATAAAAGTTTAAATGACCTGATGTACACGGGGCCCAATTTACAGCAAGACCTTCAGTCTCTTATCATTAAATGGAGACAATATCAGTTCGCATTCACGGCTGATATAGAAAAAATGTTTAGGCAGATTTGGGTACACCCAGAAGATCAACCTTTACAAAAAATTGTGTGGAGAGATAACCCGTCACAAAAAATAGTAGAATATCAATTGACAACCGTGACGTACGGCACAAAACCTGCTCCATTTCTTGCAATGATGACATTAAGACAATTAGCGGCTGATGAACGGGATAAATTCCCAGAAGCCGCCAAGGTCATCGAAGAATCTTTCTACATGGACGATCTGGTTCATGGAGCCTGCTCCCTATCAACAGCACAACAGTTGCAGCAAGATTTGATGAATCTGCTGAAATTAGGAGGCTTCAACTTGAGAAAGTGGACATCAAACGACAGTCGTCTGCTGCAACTAGAAGATCATGAGTATTATAAACAAGAAAGCAAGAGTTTTAATCAAGCAGGATTAACTAAGACATTAGGACTTCGTTGGAACCCTATACATGATAATTTCACATTTATATCAAAAATTGAACCATCAAGCACTAATATCACTAAAAGAATCATACTATCAGACATGTCTAAAATATTTGACCCATTGGGATGGATCGTGCCAGTAACAACAAAATTGAAGATTTTATTTCAAGAAACATGGTTATCCAATCTTCAGTGGGATGAACAAGTACCAGATAAAATCAGCAAGGAATGGATCAAAACCAGGGAAGAATTAGAAAGTATCAATCAGTTCAATATACCAAGATGGTACGGTACGGAAACAGCGAGTAGTGTAGAGTTACACGGCTTTTGTGACGCATCAACAAAAGCATATGCATGCGTCATTTACTGCAGGGTAAGAAACAATCCATCAACAATATTAGTAGCAGCTAAATCAAAATTAGTTCCTACGAAAAAACAAATATCACTACCTCGATTGGAACTATGTGGAGCACTGTTGCTGGCCAAACTTATGACCAAAGTCAAGCAATGTTTAGCAGGTCATGACCTACATATATTTGGTTGGAGTGACTCTACTGCCGTACTGGGATGGCTTCAAGGAAATCCAAGTCGATGGAAAACGTTCGTAGCAAATAGAACAATACAAATTACAGATAGCATTAAACCACAATCTTGGCGATATGTAAAATCAAGCGAAAATCCCGCTGACTGTGGAAGCAGAGGACTCACAGTGGCTCAATTGAATGAGTATCGTTTGTGGTGGCAAGGACCAACATGGTTACAATCCTTTGAAGCAACGAAAGGATATCAAGCAATCTATGAATCAACAAACGAGGAAATAAAGAAGCAAGAAGACGTTCATATTGCTACAAAGCATGAATCAAGCATCATTACAGACCTGTTAAACAAATATCAATCAGTCAACAAAATTGCACGTATTCTAGCATTAGTTATGAAGATTACGACGTACAAAAGAAAAGCAAAAAAGCATTATCTATCATTATCCGAAATCAGTCAAGCAAAGCAAAAAATTTTCAAGCAAGTACAGCAAGAAGAGTTCGCGAATGAAATAAGATGTTTAAAGCAAGAGGGAAAGATAAATTTAAAAAGCAAATTGTTAAAATTAAACCCTTACCTCGATCAAAATGATATCTTAAGAGTCGGAGGGAGACTAAAAAAGGCACATATCAGCCATGACATGCAGCACCCTATTATTCTGCCGCACAGTGGACGTCTGACAGAATTAATAATAGAGGACGCACATCTAACCATGTTACATGCCGGAGCCCGGCTGACATTGGGTTTTATCAGACAAAAATATTGGATTCTAGGAGGGAACGTCGCTACAAAGAGGCAGCTTCGTCGGTGCGTAACATGTAGAAAACAAAATCCACACTGCCAACAGCAAATTATGGGGCACTTGCCGGAGGCCAGAAGTAATCCATCCCGTCCCTTTTCACACACAGGCGTAGATTTTACCGGTCATATTTACGTCAAATCAAGCAAAGGACGAGGCATCAAGAGCACAAAGGGATATGTGGCTGTCTTTGTGTGTATGGTAACGAAGGCAGCACACTTAGAACTAGTTAGTGATTTAAGCACAACTTCATTCATCGCAGCATTGAGAAGGATGGCGGCTCGCAGAGGGACGCCTAGTCATATTTATAGTGACAATGGTCGCAATTTTGTAGGTGCCAACAAGGTACTACAACAGGAATATCAAGCACTAATGAATATCATGCAAGACAAAGATCTAAAGGCAGAAGTATTAAATATGGAAATCGAGTGGAGCTTTAATGCGCCCTCATGGCCATCTGCAGGCGGTCTTTGGGAGGCGGCAGTTAAAAGCTTCAAATATCATTTCAAGAGGGTTATTGGTGACCAGATTCTTACATTTGAGGAACTATATACGGTGCTTACACAGATTGAAGCTTGTCTCAACACGAGACCTTTATGTGCTATATCAGAAGATCCAGACGATGTGGATTTTTTAACGCCTGCTCACTTCCTAACAGGTGGGTCAAAGGTTTCCATACATGAGACTGAAACGGATTTGAGAACCCGTTGGCAGTTGACACAAAAAATTGTACAGGATCTCTGGAAAAAATGGAGGAATGAGTACCTAGTACAAATAACAGAAAGAAGTAAGTGGAGACAAGCTACAAGCAACCTCAATGTTGATGATATTGTCATGATTCATGATGACAATCTTCCGCCGGGAAAATGGCTGATGGGCAGAGTCATCGAACTACATCCCGGTTCCGACGGCAAAGTTCGCGTGGTTACAGTGAAAACCAAAAACGGAACACTTAAACGTCCTATCACAAAATTATCAAAACTCCCAGTTAACAATGAAACCTCGCAAATCAAGCAAGCAAATACCGCGCGGTTGGGAGTTTCTAACATAAATAAGCGCTCTGAAACAAGGAAAGGAGGCACTCGTTACAATATAGCTGCAGTATTTGCAGCAATCATGTTATTCTTTAGTATCATAACAACTTCCCAATGCGCACTTAACGTCACACAATTCAGAAATAATCAACATATTTACTTCGACAAACTAACAAACATGCAGATCATACGCGACGACTGGAAATTAATCATATATTACGATTTAGATCCTTATTGGGAAGGAATTACCGCACTTAACAAAAGTATAATGGCCCTGGAACAAACATGCAGTACGATCCAAGAGCAAACATATTGTGACATAATATTATTGCAACTACGTCATGGGTACAATGAACTCGATTACAATAATCATATGTTACTCAGTCAGCATTTTGCAAAGCAAGCGAACAGGTGGCGGCGAGGTCTTATCGACGGTGTCGGTTACATAGCAAATGGCCTCTTCGGTGTATTGGACGCTCGATTCGCAGAACAATACGAGAAAGATATCACTCTTCTTCGTAAAAATCAAAAGCATATTGTATCATATTGGCAAAATCAAACTTCGGTCATAGAAGCAGAATTCAGTCTCTTAAAGAGGACGGAGGCTACAATGCATAAACAACATAAAATGATTCATCAGCAGTTTGCAAACATCGAAAATACATTAGAAGTATTAAAGGCTGCAACTCAAAATATTTCGAGAGTAAGTGAAGTTTCTATGGGAGCTGTGGTCGCCAGCAATCTATTACGCGACTTGAAAGATTTACAGAATGCTTTAGTGGACACAATCACAGACATCTATCATGGTCGATTTAATCCACATTTAATAACAGCAGAACAATTACAGGATCAGCTGAGCATAATTGCTAGTCATTTGTCTAATGACGTCACGTTACCTGTAGAAAACATTCATGCAGATCTTGCACAACTTTTTAAACTTCTACGGGTCAAAGCAAGAATGCTTAAAAATTACTCAATATTTGAAGTACAAATACCCTTGATTAGCAGGGACACCTATGAAATATTCAAGCTTATACCAATTCCTACAGAGAAACCCAACGACACAATGCTTTCAATTAAACCAGTGTCAGATTTCATAGCTGTGAACCTGAAAAAGGATGCATACATTATGATAACAGAAAATATCATAGATTCATGTCTAGTGACAAATGTACATCTGTGCTATATTCATTCTCCTATCTATAAATTAAGCAGAGATAAAGACTTCTGCCAATCAAAGTCATCAGCGTGTGAAGTCAACGTCGATCCCTGTAAAAATCTATGGATGGAAAGCCATTCTATCAACAATTATATCTATTTTTGCTGCGGTCAATGTAACCTACGAACAGTATGTGGAGATCAAGTTACCGCGCATCAGCTGACTCACTCCGGACTTATAACTATAGATTACGGCTGCATAATCAAATCAGATAATTTTGAAGTAATTGCGCATCAACAAAGAAAGAGCGATGTTAGTATTAGTGCTAACCTATACTCACCAGTCATTGCATCCATAAACCACGTTATAAACGTGTCTATTCCTCAAGATGTCTTGAACGACTCCAGCATAGAGAGCGATCGAGAGCTTAAAACGATTGAAAAAAAAATCAGAATCATGAAAGAGAGTGGATTGTTATTTGACAATCTGTCATCTCATGACATTCACCATTACACCGCGATCTACTCTACGATCGGCGTGGTAGCAGCATGTCTCGGAGTGTTCGCGTGGCGGCGCGCGCGCACGCGCTGCGCCCCCGCACCAGCGCCGGCGATGCCCGCAGCAGCTGGCGTGCCCAGCGGCGGCGCATGCCCGGCCACGCAACGTGCGTGTGTTGGTGATAGTGTAGTGTACCAGTGTGACAATGAAAGGGCGAAGGTGGTAACAAGTGCGCGAGTGTTAGATAAAGCCACCTCCCCTATGTTAGGTTCTTACACAAGCATTTCAAATTTGTGAACAGTGTGTTAACATAGAGACACTAAGAAATTAGGTTAATATCAAATCATTTATTATAATTATTTGTTTCTTCTCACATTGTCTTTATATCTTTTCCTCGGGGAGCATGTACGAGCAAACCCGTACATATCAATAGTATCATTTTTATGCTGACATCGACGCGCAGCGAATGAATAAAAATCACACATTACAGTAAAAGTAGTAGTTGCATAGCATCGTTGTTGGGTTGACTCATTCGCCGCGGGTCGATCATATATCAGTTTTTCGGGTGTTTATATCAATACATTATTTGAAATTAAATCAGTTTATCATTTAAATGTACCTTACCCGTACAACCCTATAACCTTCCTCGATAAATGGACTATCTAACACAAAAAGATTTTTTCAATTCCAACCAGTAACTCCTGAGATTAGCGCGTTCAAACAAACAAACAAACTCTTCAGCTTTATAATATTAGTTTAGATGTGTGCTGATGCACTGATTAACCTTTGCGGATTCGTGATGACTCATTAATTAAAACAGCCTCATTTTATATACGAAAACGCACAAAGAGAAACGGGGCCAGTTCCTAAAAGCAAGAATGTGTTATAGTGTTCCAGATAAGTAGATACAAGTCGTCATAAAACGAAATAAGAAGGCATTATCATATTTATCATATGGTATATTTGGTTGATTTCACGTTATCGGAAACAACTACAAGGAAAAAGTTCCGTTAAAAAAAATAACAAAGAATTGTTCAAATTATGTTGTTTAACATAAATGGACGCATCGCCCTCGATCGCGAATAAAAACCAGAAACTGTTCGGCAGGCTTATTACGTATCTTTTGCAAGAGCAAAACGATAGCGATCAAACGCTTTATGTCATAAAAGTCGGAATTACCTGCAGTGTAGATATGGTAGGTCCTGGGTCGCGGATAAATTTCGCAACTGAAGGAACACGGCTGGGTTTTAGTCAGTAAAAGTCTGACACGCCCTCCCGCTTCACCCAGAGCGGGAGGAGTCATTGGAAGATTTCACACCCAAAAAAAAAATGTTATGGTAGGTCCAATCGTTTGCTAATCGCTCGCTGTTTGTCAAATGCACTTATTTAAAAAAAAACCGCCAGCAACTCTACAACTTCTGTATGGAAGAGCAATTATTGCGCTAAAATCGCTATCGTTTTGCTCTTGCATAAGATACGTAATAAGCCTGCCGGCCTCGAAATGGAATTGCAATATTATCATTAACATTTTTATTTGACCACAGTATATGAAAACGGATGTGGCCTCGCGACGCTGCGAGAGGAAATACACGGCAACATCAGTATTATACTAAAACATAATCTGATATTCTTACGTGTATGATGAATTGATGACTTCCTAATAAAGGGTTCCGGGAAATGAATAGAAATATTTAGTAAAGTAAAGACAGGGCGAAAAGAACGACCAGAATAAAAAAAAAACAAAAAGCCCGACTGCTTAAAAAGCGAACTAAAAAGACTTAAACAAGAAGAAAATCATGCTGTGCAGTCGGAGGATACAACTGGTTTTGGTCAGCCAGGTCGCGAATATGTATCCTCCGACTGCACAGCATAATTTTCTTCTTATTTACGTATGTTTAGTTCGCTTTTTAAGCAGTCGGGTTTTTTAATTTTATAAATTAACTTAATTTATTTATAACGTTTTAGTCTTTTTATTAATTAGATACATTTAAACATATAAGTGTTATATATTTTTGAAATCACCTCTTAACAACCTTTGTTTTGATCCCCCACAAAATGGCGCCCAAAATCCGCCATATTTTATTTTCAAATTTTTATTTAGCCAGTGACACTCGTAGGGTTAAGACGAATCGAATGACGTAAGAATCATCAAAATCGGCCAACGCGTTTGGTCTCCAGAACGCCACATAGGAACAAACATACATACATAGACTGATAAACGCATAACCCTCCTTCGGCAGTCGGGTAAAAATTGGCAGAAGTTGGCCAAAAGCCTGAACGCACTGATTGACAAAATTTCATGACGCAGTGCAATTTGTACGAACAGTGCGTAATTGCCTACATTACATAAATCTGCGTGTCGTGATTTCTACATCATTATTTAAAGTAATGTTATGTGGTGAGCATAATGGCACAGATTTGATGGTATGACGGATGCGCAGGCGGCAGGCATGACCCAACGACTGGACCAGAACGAGCATTGTGCCTGCTGGCCGGTACAATACCGAGATACCTACTAACAACCAATGGCAAAATGGAAACAAACTCATTTGTTTTCAAACATACAAGTTGCTTTTATAACTTTTGTTATTGAGAGAAGCCCTTTAAGGTTCCCCTAGTCGACGCACTAAGGAGCATTTTGACTTCAAAACCGGACAAAAATGACAATTACAAATTTCTGCAAATGTCACCCTTGTTGGTGTTTTCACAAATAATGGTAATATCAAAAACCGATCCTTTCTCAGACCCTTCCCCACCGCTCGCCTGGCAGGGTACTCGGAAACTAGACTTAGTTTAGAAAGCACGTCTATTTTCATTATTCGTTGTATTGTTTTCAAACTTGCAGTTAGTGTTAAAAGAGGTTTGAAGTGGATTATGGTAAGTTTTAACTATGGAATCTGAAGAACAAGGTATGTACTTAATTTTAATGTATATTATCTTTAGTACGATTGACTATTATGTATTTTTTAGAACCAGCATCAATAGAGGGGAAACAAATTAAAACTTTGTAAGTTTTTTTTTACTAATTAGTACTTTTGAAATAGTACCGTGTTAGATCGGGTTATAAATATACTTTTGTGGTAAAATATAGAGTTTCACCATATCAAAACGGTAAAATCTTTATCCACATCTTTCCACCACTTAAAAAAAAAGTACTTTAAAGTGTTAGTGAAAGTGTCAATTTTAAAATCGTTTAGCAGATTTTTAAACTGTTGTTTTTATTACAGATTCGACATCACATGTGATTGAGATGTCTCGGAAATCGTTGTATATACTTTTTAAAGCTAGCCCAGCTAGAAGATCATACGAACGTCGAACTGTACGGTTGGCATCCAATGACGCCAACCCTTCACAAAATCCTAGTGCACGGTACAACTGTAAAATACTTCATCCCTATCGGATAACTATCCGAAGAGGCCGCAGAAGCTCGTAATAAGCACTACACCGTATCGCGTATCGTAGTATACCGGCAAAATTATGGCCGAAATTTTTTGAGCATTGAATGTAATCAAGATGTTCTCAACAGGCTGCTTCTCACACATCAGATCCTTTTGTAAGTGGTGTACGGAAACGTAAACCTAGCAAAAGCCAGTCCTTTATGAGTGAAGCCATAAGAGCTGTTCGAGCCAGAAGAACTGGATACAGAAGAAGACCAATCATCGAGACTTGCGCACTCAGACGAATCCAAAAGTTTTTTTTTTGCCGCAATTTTTATAAAATAAAAAAAAACTTTTATTAAAAAAAACGGCATAGTATATGATTTCCTTTATTCATAAACGTATTTTTATTAATTTCCAATAAAATAAAAGTGCTAATTAATTTTGTTCGGTTTTGAAGTCAAAATGCTCCTTAGTGCGACGGCCCGAACTATTTTGTGCGCGGGGTTAAAATGCATGATATCTCATCCGACAACACGTGCGAAAGAGATAGATGCTGTGATGAGCAGTAATAAGCTAGTTCGTATACGAATTAGCACTTTTGCAAGTTTGTAGCAAAATGGATGATGATTTAGGACGAAAACAAGCGCGCGAAATTTTGTAAACAGACCTTTGGGAGTCTAGATATCTTGAAAAAACGACTAAATGTATATTTTCAAAATAAAATTATTTGCATTCTTGAATTACTAATCCATCCCTGTATGGAGGTCGTTTTGCAATTTTCCTTTTTCTTATGGTATTTATTTCCGACCAAACATGCGTTAAAATTTGTGTTGAAATATAGAACTTTCGACGCTCATACCTTTTTTTTGTTTCCATACAGGGCTATAATAATGATGAGACAAATTGATATATTTTTTTATTTTGAACGTACATCGTCAAACAGTGGAGTAATCGCTAGACTACGTTTGTATGGAAGAATTATCGACTAGTGTAACCTTAACTTCCGAATTAACGATACCAATCAGCAATTATAAAATATAACTAACCGCAGCAATTTTACTAAGAAAAAATTGTCCAACTACGTAATCGGTAGCAAGTGTAAAGAATCGAAAGTAAAAATGCAGTTATGCTAGTAATTAGCGAAACAATTCAGCTTTCTTCCGAAAGCGACCGTAATCGTCACCGCGTTTTTTACTGTTCCTATTCAATGCATAATACCTTGCGACTTTTTATCATGTGTGCTGTACACGTAGAATGAGCGGAGCATCATCTAGGTCTATTTTTACACGCCTCTCTTTATAATAGGTATAGGAAATGCGTGAGGGACTTGTTGATTATGTAAGCTCTTGAAGTTGATGTTATATCTTCTGCGCTTTCTTTAACAATAGTTTGAAATTGATGGCTGGTTTTTACCACTGTCTGGTTCCGCTCACATAACTCTTACGAGTTAAACGACATCAAATTGATTGCATTTGTTTTTATTTTATATTAGCTGACCCTCGGGGCTTCGCTCCCGTCAACTGGCTACCTATCTACCTACCCTGCCTACCCTGGCTACCATGGCTACCCTGCCACTAACCTGCCTGCCCTGGCAACCCTGCCTAACCTTGATACCCTGCCTACCCTGGCTACCCTGCCTACCCTACCTACCTACTAATTTTTATCTATCATCAATAGTTTTCTCAGCGCACGCCAAATATTGTATTTTACAGGCAACATTTTGCTACCTTGGGTTACATTATTGCAATTTTCATAAGGATCTCTATTTTTTTTTGAAATTATATTATAGCCTATGACACTCAGGCATAATGTAGCTTTCTACTGGTGAAAGAATTTTCAAAATCGGTTCTGTAGATCCAGAGATTACCCCTTACAACGTCACAAACGTGAATAAAGTTATCACTTGCCGACAAATCTACATTGCATTCGTGTTGTTGTACATGTTGATGAATTCCGAACAGTGAGTCGTCATTGTGATGAGCGAGTGGCGCGAAACGACTCTATTCAAACAATACGAGTTTCACGCGTGATGCTCTTCCTGCCGAGGTTTATGGGGCCATCTGATTTCATGGTGTCAATGCGGCACCGCTAACACAGACGTGAATTCACATCGGAACAAATTGAAACTGTACGGAATCATGATCATTCGAGATTTTTGACAACTGGCTGAATGTCTGTGTTGCTTTGACTTATAAAAATATATCAATTTGTCTCATCATTCTCTAGCCCTGTATCTATGGAAACAAAAAAAATAAAATATTTGAAAGTTATGACCATCGAAAGTTCCATATTTCAACACTAATTTTAACGCATCTTTGGGCGGCAATAAATAAGAAGAAGGAAAATTGCAAAACGGCCTCCATATATCTGTAACCCGGAACAGATTAGTAATTTTATTTTGAAAATATACATTTAGTAGTTTTTTCATGATGTCTAGACTCCCAAAGGTCTGTTTATAAAATTTGGCGCGCTCGTTTTCGTCCTCAATCATCATACATTTCGATACAATGTTGCAAAAGTGCTAATTCGTACGCGAACTAGCTTCTTACTGCTCATCACAGCATCTATCTCATTCGCACGTGTTGTCTGATGAGATGGCATGCATTTTAACCTCGCGCACAAAATAGTTCGTGCCGTCGACTAGTTGAACCTTAAGCTAACCTTCTCCAGACTATACCGAATGCATAATACATATATCTCTGCTAAGGTGTTCCACATAGCATAACGGAGCAAACTAAATGTCCCTTAATTCAATTCAGTGTAGACTATTATGTCTGCCATGCATACAAAAGCAATAAAAATACACCATGGTCAATGATATGCACCGCTGCGCGCACGTTCAAGAATTCCGAGATCCGATTGTTTTTGGTTCGCGATGCAACGACAAGAATCGCGACTATTCAACTGCCATCGTTTAGGGCTGAAGAAATAAGCATATTTTTCTATTGGTATTTTATGGGTTTAAGTAGTTATAAATTACCTACTGAGAATACTTAGAAATAAATCACAGGCTAGAAATACAACAAGTTATCTTGATGACATTGTTGTACCCAGTGCGTCCGCCGAGATTCCAGCAGCCGCCAGGCGTTATTTAAGTAGCTTGTAAATATGCCAGCAATCTGAAGGATCTCTGACATTACTGTGTTGCGTTCCACGTGCATAAGTGTATAATTTGCGATTTGTAGCAATTTCTTCATGTTACGGCGCAGAAAGGAATAAATTCATAAAATTAAAAATAGAACATTTATGTAAAAACTAGCTGTCTCACGTGGCTTCGCTCCCGTCAACTGGCTACCTACCTCTATCTACGATCCCTACATACATGATAGTTGCGTAACTTAAACCGTTTACGCAGCGCACGCAACGCTCTCCCGTTTATGCTACATTTTACAATTTATGCTCAGCTCCTATTGGTCGTAGCGTGATGTTATATAGCCTATAACCTTCCTCGATAAATGGGCTATCCAACACAAAATCGATTTTTCAATTCCAACCAGTAGTTCCTGAGTTTAGCGCGTTTAAACAAACATACCCTTCAGCTTTATAATATTTGTATAGATTTAGTTGCAAATCAAATCAAAATTTCTTTATTCAATTAGGCCATTAAGCGGCACTTTCGAACGTCATAAAAAAAAATGTAATAATAATTGTTTCTACCGTCCATTCGGCAATGTAGCTTGTTATGGAGAAGAACGGACAAGAAACTACACGAGAACGGACAAGAAACTCCACACACACTCCTTGCTTGTTCTTAAACCTTTTTTATTTTTATTGGGCCTCGATCGAGACTCGTTTAGATGGCATGTTCAAAGAGTTACGAGAGTCGAGATCGAGACCCTTTAAAGTCGAAGAAACGAGGTAAACCTATATTCTATTGTTGGGCGTGCGTGTATAATCACCGTTTTTACCGAATTCAATTAAAAGTGACCCACTGGCGAAGACGCGCGAACAGAACAAAACATTCTGCCTACCTGGTACTTCTCGGACAAAACAGACAACATAACAAGTCCAAAACTTTGTCACAATGGTGCTTAGCTACTGAAGAAATCGAGGGCAGATGAAATGGAAACACACGCTATGAAAGGTCCATTTTAAACGCCAATTATCTAACTGTAACTGCAATAAGTGTTTTCTTATACTTTGTATGCATCTATGCTTGTATTATATTATCTGTGGCATCGTATAAGTCACTACCGAAAAGTTTGCATCTATTCAAGTGCAATGCTAACGCTAGAAATTGAGGTGACGATGCCTTTTGTAATGTTGTTGCTTAGAAATTTGGTCAGACTTAAGTGGCGTGTCGTAGTGATTTTTTATTTTAATCTTAACCGTCTAATTACTTGTTTACTCAAAGTAAAGCTTCTTTTAATTATTTAATTGTGTGGGCATTAGAGCGAGGAATAGCGTGAAGTGTCTGGAATACTTGGAAAAATAGTTGCCATAGTCGGCAGCGGCGGCACTGATGCAATGGCGCCGTTTTTAGATTAAATGGTTTTGCTAACAAGATGTATACTTGAATGTTTTTATTCGTTGAACATTGTAAAGTCTAGCGAGGGGTCAGCACTTGACAGTTGGCATTTGAACAGTTGTTTCCGTTATGTGTGCACTATTAGTATTACTGAATGCGACCGCTGAGATTCGTGCCCTTTGTTGACCCTGCGTAACATACCGGTAGTCTACAAGCAAGACAAACGTGACGGAACATACACATTGCTCTTTTACTACCTGAACATTATAATGTACTTATATTTTAGGGTAGGTATGCCATCCGATTGCCTTCAAAATCCTAAATAGTTGGGACCTACTGAGGTTCTTATTTATACTTAGTAAGATAACAAGACGAAAACAAGAAAAAAAACATGCTGTGCAGTCGGAGTAGACATATTCGCGAGTTGGCTGACCAAAACCAGATGTATCCTCCGACTGCACAGCATGATTTTTTTCTTGTTTACCTCTTTTTAGTTCGCTTTTTAAGCAGTCGGGATTTTTGTTTTTTTGAATTAATTTTTTGTATTTAACACTTTTCAGTTAACATTTTTTTCGAATTAGAGTACATTTAAACATATAAGTTGTATATATATATTTGAAATCGGCTTTTAAAACCTTTTATTTTGATACCTCCACGATGGGATTGGAAGAAGATAAAAAACTGGGCCCCACAATATATCGCCCAAAAGCCGCCATTTTACTATTTTCAATTTTAATGTAGCCAGTGACACTCGCAGGGAGACGCATCGATTGACGTACGAATCATCAAAATAGACCAACGCGTTTGGCCTCTGGAACGCCACATAGGAACAAACATATACTGATAAACACATTACTCTCCTTCGACTGCGATAAAAATAGTTTAGTGCAGTATGTACAAAAAATATGATAAATATCAATGATGCTAGCTTACCTTCTTAATGGTAGGTGCTTTGGCCTTAATGTATAGGAAAAGTAGATATAATATCTAAGTATATAGTAAGAGATTACCAACTTACATAGATTTTCACTTTAGTATGGAAGTGAGATTGGACAATTATTTATCTCACCTACTAGAGATTATAAAAAAAAAAGCTCCATCATATTCGAGATGTTTATGAAATATTTTTCAATTTACTTACAGTTGACATTGATAGATACTATTATCTAGCTATTACTGATGAATAAACCTGATTCAAGCTTCTCTTATTAAAATCCAAGAATTATAAAGCTATAGCTGCAAGGCTTCAAACAAGGTTAAAGGCATATTGCAACACCTATGTAGATTTGAATGTAAACTATGTGCGGGCGCCATCGCCATCGCGAAATAGCCACGGGTAACGGCCAGCTCGATCACCAATAAAACTAATAACCGTTTATACCGTTCCCAAGAACTTTTATGGATAACCACTGAGATACTAAAGGTACTTAAATCCCTGTGGTATTGAAAAGCCACAAAGCAGTAACGGATCTATCGAGTATCGTTAAGCCAGTCCCACCTACACGGCTAAAATCTAGTCGAGAGTTTTTTATACACAGACCAAATCTAATTATTAGGATCTAAACGTTGATTCACTGCCTGCAAAAGGCAATTTAAGTGGGTAAGGCCTAATCGAAAATGGCAAACTTTAATAAGACCGAAGAGCCGTTATTGATTGCTAATCGCGATGACGAGGAGGAACCTAAATTACTTAATGTGGTAGATGAATGTGGGTGGTGATATTCTGTTTTAGCTGAACGGGTATCCGCAGAAGGCTCGGTCGGCGACCAATGAACGCTCAGGACACTTAGACCTACATGCAAGTTAGCAATCCACTGCACCCACCAGATTTATGTTAGAGGCATACATGCATCCGTGTGCAACGGTATAACTACACTATAAATAGTACACGGACATCGAACACTCTCTATGAAATTATTTATTGATTGGATTTTGCAAGGAACAGGACATTGGGAAGTTGCGGATGATTTGGTAAGATGGTTTTGATGAATGTCGATAGTAGGTAGGTACACAAAATTACTGTTTAGCCAAACTGACCTTGAATAATATGAAAATAGGGGCAACAGGTCCGAATATAGATTGCGTAAAGATAGTTTTAAGAAACGCATGTGACTAATAAAGTGCCGAATAATAATAAGGAACTGAGAACTTGAAGGTCGCTAAAGAAAACACAGACAACAACATAAAAGAGTTTAAAACTTATTAAACGCAATTAATTTCTCTATTAGGTACAAATATATAGTAAAAACACAAATGTGCCAAAATAGGCGCCCTGATGAACTCCAGAGCGTACCTACGTGAATAGATGTAGAATATGCCCAATATACCTGGCCATACACAGATAACTAAAAAGGAAGGTTATTGAAAATTTAGAGATTCAAAAGTCTAGTCAGAATTAAAGAAAACATTGTACGGACCACAAGTAACATGGGTTGATAGGACAAGAAATAATCGACAGAAGGACGAACAAAGAAACTTCACCTACCTGTTAAATTTACGATACATTCTATTACTTGTTACACATCACATCGTCAGCCTATTAATGTTCCCACTGCTGGGAAACAAGCCTCGTCTCTGCGAGAGGGAATGAGCCGTAATCCACCACGCGGGTCGAGTGCGGGTTAGTAGATGTCACATGTCTTCGAATTTTTGATTCTACGACATGCCGTTTTCCTTCACCGTTTTGAGAGCAGTGGTGATGAAATAATTTACATGTTAATTAAATAAGATTAAAGAAAGCCACTTCATTTGTATAAGAAATAAGCTAGACTTAGTAGATAATATTGTCTATTATACCGTCGTGGCTCCACAGAAAACGCCCGCGGCGATCGTTCACTTTGGTTGGGACCTTATCCGCCGGTCAGCACATTATGTTACCCATTCTGTGTCCACTAATGACTAGGCTCTATTGATAGCCAAACTGTAGCCTACCATTATCTATTATTAGCTTTACTATTCCACAACTTATCATATGATCGTTACCTTTATTAATTTTAAATAAAAGTCTGCAGTCTTAAGAGGTATCTAATTTATTTTATCTTACAGAAACTAATAAGATGTATTTAAGGTAAGCATCGATATATAAAAACGTGGACCTAGGGCATTGGCTTCAGGAAAAGAGACGGTGTCGCGCACGATTTCGTAAAATTGAATAACTGGAAAAGCCTTTGTGGTACCAGCGCGAGTCGAAATGTTAGTCAAGTCCTTGTATCTAATTTGAAAAAATCCCAGGTCGTTTTGGGACACCTATTGTTAAATGTATCAGCCGCGGTGCAACGTGCAATTACTTACTTTAAGTGTTTGTAACTAACTATTCTAAAAATTCAAAATAATCTGACCGACTTCTGTGACATTTAGCACACATGAGAAATGAAAACTTAAGTGAGTATGTAGCCGAGTTAGAGCAGTTCTGTTAACTAGATAGTACACTAGTCAATGACTTAGCACGTTTGAAAAACGAAACGGGCACTTCTAATTTTAATATTACGACAAACGTTATCGACAGATCTAAAATGAAATTATCAGCTAATTAACGTGACGTGCAGTCAAACACGTTCAGTGAAAGTAGTTTCACACTTGGCCCATTTAGCGGGTCACCGTCGCAAAACAAGAGCAAAGCGACCATACGTTTCGGCGCGACATTTTTCTCGTTAGACCATAGAGATCTAAAAAGCTCGTTTCATGGCGGATTACATCGAATGTGGCGGAGAGTTATCACGTCGCGCGTCGGGTCGTCGTCGCGGTTGTCGCCGCGAGTTCGCGACTCACACGCTACCGTTATTGCATGCTAATGCCGACCGCGAATTGTTCCACCGATATAATGACATGCACACTATGGAACCGCGCCTGCTCACCCAATACACGTATAACGTTACCAAGCCATAACGATACGCCAAAATTGATCGACCGGTAAAATTGCTCTGGCAAAATTTTTGATGAGTATTTTCTGTTTCCGCTATTGAATGTGTTATAGAATGGATTAAATGTTTTGCGGCTAAACCAAATTACACCGTACCGGTACAAATTTGTAGACCACGAAATAAACAGTAAAATAAAGATAGGTATATGTATGCCATGAATATTATGTCTATCTGTTACTTTTTTTTGGTATATAATAATATGTTATGGGCCAAATGAATAATGCCCAGAAAATTTGAAAAATGCCCAATTAAATTGACCTGGCTTTCTGAATAATGCCCATCACTTATTGGATCAGGTAATAAAAATATGTTTTCTGAATTATTTTAATGATGACATTGATTTTAATATAGATTAGGTAAGTACGATTAATACTTAAGCAACGAAGCTGACGGGGCTCCTATTTCTGTCTGCAGGGTCTAAAGTAACCTAACATGAAGGAGATGCCGGGAGATGAGTTAGCTCGTTTTGCTCGCGCACTTCAGCTCCCGTCATCCCCTTCGAACCTAACCTATACGTGTCGGGGTGCCCTAAGCTCCCGAGCTCGCTTCGCTCGCCCTTGGACTAATTCATTGACGATAATTATCGAATTGCACAACCGCTACGTAGCAATATTCATAATGACCAGACAATGTGATAAATATAGAAGTTTAAATCAGTATTCGTTACATTGCCCGATCCGACTTAAGGCGATACATAAGATATACGCTCCAATGTAACGCAGTACTAGCCGTGCGCCCGCTCGATGCCAAAATATCAAAATTGAATCTCCTTTTGAACAGTTTTGTTTGCAAAATATTATTTGATTTACATATGCTATGTTAGGTATGAAGAAATTCCAGCCATCAATTTTTCTGTATAAAATTATTTTTAAACATCCAAGTCGTTTTGGAGGAGTTTCTAAAAGTTGCGAAAAAATATCGTGTTGTTAATTTTTTTTTTAAAGCAAATCTATTAGTTACACGAAAAAACCTTGTGTTTAAAATTATGTACATGAATCAATAATAAATATATATTTTTTTCAAACCTTTTAACCTAGCTGTTACTGAGGAGTATGCTTTAGAAAGTTACCGTTTTACGGCACTAATGCGTATGTAGGCCCTTAACTTGATTCATTTATTTACTTGGTCCATGACATATATTTGTAAATAGTTAGGTAAATGTAGAATTTAAATTGAAACCGAGTCACATTAACCATGTTTAGTCTACAATAGGCAACACAACACAACAAAAAAACAACAAAAGTTTTAGTGGCTATAAATATTGGAGCGTCTCTATTAAATTCTACAAACTATAGTCAAGAGCAAACCCATCTATACCAATATTATAAAGAGGAAAGATTTTTTGTTTGTTTGATTGTTTGTTTGTTTGTACCGAATAGGCTCCAAAACTACTGGACCGATTTCAAAAATTCTTTCACTGTTGTGAAGCTACTCTATACCCGGGTGACATAGGCTACTTTTTATCCCTGTATTCCCACGGGAACGGGAACTACGCGGGTGAAACCGCGAGGCGTCCTCTAGTCTTAAATAAAACAAAAATCGGGCAGAGTAAATGTGATGCAAATCACAGCTAGTTGGCGCATCGTTTTTGCCATAGTTTGCACTGGACACGGGTAATCCATCATAATGCAAGTTAGCGAGAAGCGAGCATTATCTGGACCCGAGCTGACGGTATCTGTGATTTGGCTGAGCGCGGTCGGTAAGCCCGCGGCGATTGTCTCTTGTTATCGTACAGCACTTTGTTGCTATTCGGAGTCAAAGCCAGCTCTTTTGCCTACCTTTCTGGTCCATACCTGCCTAACAATCAGAAAATAGAAGAGTTCAATTCGTCACGAGTCATCTGTCATTGTCCGCGGCCTAGATAGGATTGCTTTGATTTTGGATAACTATCAATCGAATCAGTCCAAGTCATGTAAACAATGGAAATGAATAATGTAGATTGCCGATTACAGAATAATCAGAAATAAACGAGTACTAAAATATTGTGCTGTTAGGTACCAATTGCTCTGTTGTGCAGTTAATTTGACCGAGGCAATCTCGGCGATGGTGAGATAAGCCGTGCAGATGGCCCATGTTCCCGCTGCGACTGCGATCCGTGACATAGATAACATTAAGACGAACGTTTCCGTCAGGTTTGAATATGTCCCCACCGCACTGGGATACGGTTTCATGGTAATTATGTAGGATGTTTCTCCACTGTTACGATAAACCATTTGCCTTTCTAGCCCTGTATAATAGTGGTAAGGAAAGGTCTCGTTCGTTAGCTCCACAAAGAATATAGACAGAAGGTTATCACACGTTCATCTTCGCTGACGTGAATTACATGAGTGCCGTTAAGGTTATGGCTGCAATAATGTGGGAAAAGTGTGAAACATCGATAGTTTGCGGTAAGTGAATATTGTTGTAGCCGTATGAGCTGGATGGAACCGATGTTGCGTAAAGTTGTGTGTGCGACAGATATTATACTAGTCTCATAACTCGACACGCAGCTGCGTCCTCATTACCCGTACCGTACCTTTTTTGTTGGCTCGGTATGGTGTGATTTATTAAGATTGGAAGCTGTATCAACTCTATCAACCTCAAAGATGAAAACACTGAAATTATCTTTATAATGTAATGCAGCTAACTGAGGCCCGCAGCCTATTAATTGCGATAGTGAATTCGGTAAGGCAAAGGTTGCGAGATGAAAGATTCGATGTGGATTTCCGTGTATGTGATTGGTCGGATTGATGGGGTCAAACCCTTTGCTTTGCCGAATTCACTGACGTAATTAGGCTGCCGGTCTGTGAATGCTGTACTTATTTGAAGTTAAGAACGTGTGAAACCGTATACTTCAATGACAGCACTAAGGTTTTCAGAGTAATACAATGTTTGAATTTAGAAGCCAGGGCAAAGCTGTAATTGCAATTTTTTTTTTTTTTTTTTGGGTTTGCTCTTGACTCAAGTCTAGGTCCAGAGGTGACAGAGACAGAGTCGACGATGGAGTGAGCTTACCCACAAGAAGCCTGTGCCCTCTAGCTTTGAAGAGATTCGGGTTGAATGCATTCGGAAACACAGACGCAGGTAGTGAGTTCCATTCCTTCGCTGTGTGCATTATGAAGGATGTTTGGAAGCGCTTGGTGCGAATTTGTGGTAAATATACTGTAAATAGATCATAGCTGGTCCAGAATCTCATAGATTTTCAGAACGATCAGTTCTGGTTCAATTCTGTGTCGCGTGCATCTAAACGCCACGGTGCGATTCGACAAATAAGGTGTTTTCTTTTTTCCGTCGTGATTTCGATCTCTGAAATTGAAATTATTTACGGTGACAATGTTAGCTAAAGTCGAACGCACGCGACGGAAACTTTCAATGTGCGGTTGAGAATGATTTAAGGAGAAATAAATATGTGATGTTATTTAATTACTATAGGTACCTATTTAAACTGTAGTTATAGTTACTTATAAATATATTTTGTTGATAATGTAATGAAATAATGACATAAGAAATGTAAGTAGGCACAAAATGTCAACACATTATCTGCAGCTTGAAGTTAAATAGTATGATAGATAACCTGCAAGGATAAACTAAATAATACGCATTCATCATCAACATCATTCCAGCCGAAAGACGTCCACTGCTGGACATAGGCCTCCCCCAGGCGTCGTCACATTGACCGATCCCGTGCGTCTCGCATCCCGCGCCTTCCCGCAACGGTCATCGGTTCACCTAGTGGGAGGCCTTCCAAAGTATCGTCTTCCGATTCGCGGTCACCAACTTTTCGGCCACATCGGCCATCCGTTCTGCGAGCAATGCGCAAACAGTAATACGCATTACTTGTGATAAAGTCAAAGTCAAAAATATTTATTTCATCTAGGTCATTAAGCGGCACTTTTGAACATCAACAATTACAATTTATACGGATATTATTATAAGTCTTCCAAGTAGGCATAAATGGCCACATCAGAAACTATGAGGCATACCGAAAAACACTCAAATTAGTCATGAGGGCGATTTTGATTAAAACTAAATTATTGGATTTTTTTAAATCTATATTCCTAGTCAGGAATCGAACCCTCTGAAAAAAACACAATATGTTGTATTATTACACCATTCGATAGTGTCACTAATACTTAAGAATCGAATTTTGTGAAGTACCTAGCTTACGGTAAATTTAAATTAAGTGCTGATTTGGCCATCCCGCCTACTTGAAAAACTCATTCTGTATACTGATACTGATGGATCACGACACGTATAGTTCTCGCCAAACTTCTTGGCCGCCCTGAAGTTGGCTACAATGGGTCAAAAACAGCACCGTTTCGTCCGTGCCTTGCGCATCGGAAAGCCAACTTTAGGGTGGCCCAGAAGTTTGGCGAGAACTATACCTCAGACTTTCATAAACGATCATGTAGGTACTTTAGGCGTCTCTAGCTCTACCATAGGTAGGGTTGCCATCTCTAAAATCTGCCAACCAGGACAAGGAGCGTGAAAACCCCGGCTTTTGGAGCTTACAACCCGGATATTTAAACAGATTTTATTTTCTACTCATTTTTTTTTACAAAAAAAATACAACCGACGTACAATTAAAAACACTATAAAGTGATAAATAATTTCAATTTCGGAAGTTAGTGTTTATGGTTTCGTTTCTTCGTTTTTTTGGCACCGACTTACAAAATGTGAAGTTTTTTTATAAACGATTGCATTTGTTTTTCACTTTGTAGTGTTTTTAATTGGAAGTCGGTTGAGTTTTTGTAAAAAAAATATTTTTTGCATTTTTTTGTTGTGGCATCTAGATTCCGAATGTCTTCATCAGATTTTCGGAGAAATCGGTGAAAATTGCCGTTGGAGATTTGAAGACTTTAAAACCCGGACTACAAATAAAACCCTGCCCGGACGCTCCCCGGACGCCTTCTAAAGTTCTAAACTAGGTCAAAACGGGGGAAACCCGGACGGATGGCAACCCTAACCATAGGTAATCTGCTCCTAGTTCTAAATACTATTGATATTTTTTTTGTTATTCAGAGACTTTAAGGTAGTGCCTATTGCTGTATCGGTATTAATTGAGTACATTCTAACAACTATTTCAATTCAAATCATTTCTAAATGGAGTGTGATGAAATGAGAATGCAAATTAAAAGTAGGTAGGTAGGTTATACGTTGTACAGGTACGTACAAATCGACACGCGATTTTAAGATTTTTCGACAATTTATTCTCGGATAGAGTTTAGCGCAGCAATCGGGAAAATAGTAATAGTAGGGATGAAAGAAGTAGTAATAATTACTAATTAATGAAAATGTACGTGAGAGGAGCTCGTGGCTAAATAATAACAGCCGCACGGGTCGATCTTCAAGGATAAGCAATGCTTTACGAGGTCGGTCCGTGGTTCGGTGACCATTTCAACATATCGAGCTTCCTCCGTGCCTTGGAAAGCACGTTAAGCCGTTGGTCCCGGCTGTCATTTGAAGATCTTTGACAGTCGTTACGAGTAGTCAGAAGCTTGAGATCTGACACCAGTCTAGCCAAGGGGTACCGTGTTACCCAGTTACTGGGTTGTGGAGGTCAGATAGGTAGTCGCTCCATGTAAAACACTGGTACTCAGCTCCGGTTAGACTGGAAGCCGACCCCAACATAGTTGGGAAAAGGCTAGGCAGATTGAATGAAAATTTACGTGAGACATGATAACTTTTTGGGGTGTCAAATATAAGTCGAACAGCACATACCTACCTCAGTATAACTATAAGATTCATCATCAGCCTTTTAACGTTCCCAATGCTGGGACACAGGCCCTCTCTGTGAGAGAGGGAATAGATTAAACCACCACGCGGGCCCAGTGCGGGTGGATGTCACATGTCTTCAAATTTTTGGTTCTAGGACATACCGGTTTCCTTACGATGTTTTACTTCGCCGTTTTGAGAGCAGTGGTGATAAAATAATTTACACAAAGTAAAGCGCCTGCCTGGGTTTCAACCAACGGTCTACGACTTGTAAGCCGCGGCCGATACCACTGGGCCACCACTGCTCTACCACTGGGCCACCACTACTCTACTACTGGGCTACCACTGTTCTACCACTGCAATGGGCCTTCACTGCTCTACCACTGGGCCACCACTGCTCTACTACTGGGCTACCACTGTTCTACCACTGCAATGGGCCTTCACTGCTCTACCACTGGGCCACCACTGCTCTACTACTGGGCTACCACTGTTCTACCACTGGGCCACCACTGCTCTACCACTGGGCCACCACTACTCTACTACTGGGCTACCACTGTTCTACCACTGGGCCACCACTGCTCTACCACTGGGCCACCACTACTCTACTACTGGGCTACCACTGTTCTACCACTGGGCCACCACTGCTCTACCACTGGGCCACCACTACTCTACTACTGGGCTACCACTGTTCTACCACTGGGCCACCACTGCTCTACCACTGGGCCACCACTACTCTACTACTGGGCTACCACTGTTCTACCACTGCAATGGGCCTTCACTGCTCTACCACTGGGCCACCACTGCTCTACCACTGGGCCACCACTACTCTACTACTGGGCTACCACTGTTCTACCACTGCAATGGGCCTTCACTGCTCTACCACTGGGCCACCACTGCTCTACCACTGGGCCACCACTACTCTACTACTGGGCTACCACTGTTCTACCACTGCAATGGGCCTTCACTGCTCTACCACTGGGCCACCACTGCTCTACCACTGGGCCACCACTACTCTACTACTGGGCTACCACTGTTCTACCACTGCAATGGGCCTTCACTGCTCTACCACTGGGCCACCACTGCTCTACCACTGGGCCACCACTACTCTACTACTGGGCTACCACTGTTCTACCACTGCAATGGGCCTTCACTGCTCTACCACTGGGCCACCACTGCTCTACTACTGGGCTACCACTGTTCTACCACTGGGCCACCACTGCTCTACCACTGGGCCACCACTACTCTACTACTGGGCTACCACTGTTCTACCACTGGGCCACCACTGCTCTACCACTGGGCCACCACTACTCTACTACTGGGCTACCACTGTTCTACCACTGGGCCACCACTGCTCTACCACTGGGCCACCACTACTCTACTACTGGGCTACCACTGTTCTACCACTGCAATGGGCCTTCACTGCTCTACCACTGGGCCACCACTGCTCTACCACTGGGCCACCACTACTCTACTACTGGGCTACCACTGTTCTACCACTGCAATGGGCCTTCACTGCTCTACCACTGGGCCACCACTGCTCTACCACTGGGCCACCACTACTCTACTACTGGGCTACCACTGTTCTACCACTGGGCCACCACTGCTCTACCACTGGGCCACCACTACTCTACTACTGGGCTACCACTGTTCTACCACTGGGCCACCACTGCTCTACCACTGGGCCACCACTACTCTACTACTGGGCTACCACTGTTCTACCACTGCAATGGGCCTTCACTGCTCTACCACTGGGCCACCACTGCTCTACCACTGGGCCACCACTACTCTACTACTGGGCTACCACTGTTCTACCACTGCAATGGGCCTTCACTGCTCTACCACTGGGCCACCACTGCTCTACCACTGGGCCACCACTACTCTACTACTGGGCTACCACTGTTCTACCACTGCAATGGGCCTTCACTGCTCTACCACTGGGCCACCACTGCTCTACCACTGGGCCACCACTGCTCTACCACTGGGCCACCACTACTCTACTACTGGGCTACCACTGTTCTACCACTGGGCCTTCACTGCTCTACCACTGGGCCACCACTACTCTACTACTGGGCTACCACTGTTCTACCACTGGGCCTTCACTGCTCTACCACTGGGCCACCACTGCTCTACCACTGGGCCACCACTACTCTACTACTGGGCTACCACTGTTCTACCACTGGGCCTTCACTGCTCTACCACTGGGCCACCACTGCTCTACCACTGGGCCACCACTACTCTACTACTGGGCTACCACTGTTCTACCACTGGGCCTTCACTGCTCTACCACTGGGCCACCACTACTCTACTACTGGGCTACCACTGTTCTACCACTGGGCCTTCACTGCTCTACCACTGGGCCACCACTGCTCTACCACTGGGCCACCACTGTTCTACCACTGGGCCTTCACTGTTCTACCACTGGGCCACCACTGTTCTACCACTGGGCCTTCACTGTTCTACCACTGGGCCTCCACTGTTCTACCACTGGGCCTCCACTATTCTACCACTGGACCACCACTGCTCTAAGATAAGGAACTAATATAACTATTAAGATAAGTATACTATAATTCCAAGCCAGTTTCTGCCTTCATTACACCCCTATTTCGCCAGTTATGTCCCATGTAATATGGGCGAGCCAATTTATTGCCTATTGCTCCTAAATTATACACTACACTAGCTTCTGCCAGCGGCTTCCCCCGCGTAAAAAGTGAACATTATACCGGGATAAAAAGCTATTGTGCTATTCCAGACTATAATCTATCTCTGTGCCAAATTTCATACAGATTCCGTCTGTCTGGCTCGGTTGAGTAACAAACATACATCCATACATCCAAACTTTCGCATTCATTTTATTAGTAAGATTAAAGGCTAATCACGAGTAGCAGAATCAGTTCAGCAAGTAGACTTGCCATTGCCAAACATTGTGCATAAGCTGGAGATGTGTCTAATCAGTGGTGAGAGGTAACAGTCAGACCAACAGGACGGTGAATAGAAAACAAATAAAGCTTAGTTTCTTATTTTGTTCACTTTACTCCCGAGCCTGTCCAGCCTGCAGACTGAAGTACAGACCTGCTTTTTAGGGTTCCGTACCCAAAGGGTAAAAACGGGACCCTATTACTAAGACTCCACTGTCCGTCTGTCTGTCTGTCTTTCACCAGGCTGTATCTCATGAGCCGTGATAGCTAGACAGTTGAAATTTTCACAGACGATGTATTTCTGTTGCCGCTATAACAACAAATACTAAAACCAGAATAAAATAAATATTTAAGTGGGGCTCCCATACAACAAACATGATATTTAACCGTTTTTTGCGATAATGGTACGGAACCCTTCGTGTGCGAGTCCGACTCGCACTTGGCCGATTTTTCAAGTACTCTTCTCTCCTAGAGCTAGCTATTGTAAGGCAGTTGATTATTATGTAATTTTAGACAAGCATGTATTACCGATTTCCTCCTACCCCATATGCCAATTTTCCTACTTGCGTGCTTTTCAGCTCTCTCTGTGTAACTGCTTTCATCCTAGACATATTATTCTTGACACAAATTCATGTATGATATCTTTGGATGAAATGGACATAAAAAAATATTCAATCAATCTGCCTAGCCTTTTCCCAACTATATTGGGGTCGGCTTCCAGTCTTACCGGATTCAGCTGAGTACCATTGTCTTACATGGAGCGACTACCTATCTAACCTCCACAACCCAGTAACTGGGTAACACGGTATCCCTTGGCAAGACTGGTGTCAGATCTCAAGCTTCTGACTACTAGTAACGACTGTCAAAGATCTTCAAATGACAGCCGGGACCAACGGCGTAACATGCTTGCCGAGGTTCGGACGAAACTCGGTATGTTGATATGGTAACCCATCCACGGACCGACCGCGTCAAGCGTTTCTTAAGGTTAAACTAGTCGACGGCACGAACTATTTTGTGCGCGAGGTTAAAATGCATGCTATCTCATCCCACAACACGTGCGAAATATATAGATGCTGTGATGAGCAGTAAGAAGCTAGTTCGCGTACGAATTAGCACTTCTGCAATCTTTTATCGAAATAGATGATGATTTAGGACGAAAACGAGCGCGCGAAATTTTATAAACAGACCTTTGGGAGTTTAGATTTCATGAAAAAACTACTGAATGTATCTGATCAAAATAAAATTATTTGGATTGTTGAATTACTAATCTATCCCTGTATGGAGGCCGTTTTTTAATTTTCCTTCTTCTTATGGTATTTATTTGCGCCCAAACATACGTTAAAATTAGTGTTGAAATATGGCACTTGATAATGATGAGACAAATTGATGTCTGTTTTTACTTTGAAAGTACATCGTCAAACAGTGGAGTAATCTCTAGACTACGTTTGTATGGAAGAATTTTTAACTTGTTTACCCTTAACCTTGATGATCAACCCGTGCGGCTGTTATTATTTTGCCACGAGCTCCTCCTAAAACTACACATAAATAAAACAGACATAAAAAAAAAGAAATTGCGGTATCAATAAAAAAATTAATGAAAGACCATTGATCAGCTGAATGTATCATCTGAATCTTCGAAATGGTCCATTGGTGCGCGCTAGCTAGAGCATACGATAGGCTACACGCACACATCACGACGATTTATTGTAACTTCATGTGCTACAGCGCTTCAGAGTTATTTTCATAAAATCTGAAGAAGATCCGCTTTACTTGTTGCGCGGATATACATAGGAAACAAAATAAAAAATCTTTTTGCAAAAAAATACTACCGACTTCCAAATACTAAACTACAAAGTGAAAAATAACTTAATTTTTTGAAGTCGGTGTCTTTCGTAGGTACCATTTTTTTGCGTTATGGACACCGACTTCAAAAAATTAAGTTATTTTTCACTTTGTAGTTTAGTATTTGGAAGTCGGTAGTATTTTTTTGCAAAAAGATTTTTTATTTTTCACTTTTTAGTTGTACGTACCTAATAGGCAAGTTAGTAAGGTAACTTTAACGCCAAAATAGATTTCATGAAACTTGAACATATCCGGTGAAATGAGAGATGACCCTTACTTGAGCGTACTGGCGTGATGTTATGTTATGAAATGGTATAAACAATAAACAGAAATGCGATTGCAGCAATCCCGAGAGATTTGCCGTTATTTATTGAAGAGTTCTGTTGTATATCTCCGAAATTCTTCATCAGATCTCCACCAAATTAAAATGGGACCAATTTCGGAACATACTTTGTTAAATAAAAAAAGAATTTTCAAAATCGGTCCACAATTGACGGAGTAATCGGTGAATATACAAAAAAAAATAAAAAAAAACAAACTTGAAGTCGAACATAGAACCTCCTCCTTTTTGGGAAGTCGTTTAACAATAGGGCATTTTCCTGTGTAGAAAAATTATAATTATATTTAGTCCGTCAGTGAGATTATCAAATAATAATGCGCATGCATTTTTGGCTTTACCAAATCAATACAAATCAGGAGTGGCGGCTTGTGACGTCACTAAGGCAGTATAAATATAAAGTGTACTAGCAGCGTGACGTTCCACGATATTTCAACGCATTATATCGTCGTCACTTTATGTTGACGTGTCAAAAGAAAAATGCGTATCCAATTTTTTTTTTATTCTACCTGTATGACAAAAACAAATTTTCAGTAAACTACCCTATTGCAACAAAATTGTAGAGTAAAATATGTAGATAGATGTAGTTAGGTTCTGATGATACAGGACCGCCTGAATAAACTAGACATCAATTCAAAGAATCACAGAATTTCAAGAACATCAATATTTAGTTGCATAAAGGACCCATGACAAAAGTATCAAAAACATAAATGGCACCACATCCCCTGCGGTGACTTTTGATTTTTTTAAGATAAGTAGAGGGTAGAAATAGATGGTGTACCTGCTTCTGTGATAGCAGGTACACCATCAGTGTGAACTTCATAACTTAATATAAGGAGATCCTGGCAGGATTTTTCGCGTGAAGTTTAGCGGTTGCTAATATTATTTGCAGATTTATTCCTAGTGGTTATTGTGATATAAAATTGGTTTAGTTTTGTGTCTCAACTGTCTACGCAAATGGACAATATGTAAAATCTGACAGAAGAGATCTCGGGATAGTGGAGCGGAGAATTTTATTGAGGTATTGACTACCTCCGCGAAGCTTACTGGGAAGGCTGACTCGATAAAATTTGCTGCCAAATACTCCAAAAAACATTAGAATCTGTTACATCCGCATTCTAATGCATATTATAGAATTCAAGAAATATATTATGCACTGAAGACGAGGCGTTTCAGAAACATTGAAAATTTGCAGTCCACGAAGGACCGCCACAAAAAGTTCAAGATATTAATTAAAAATTATTTTGCAAATTCTCTAATACCCATGAGTCTTCACAACACGTCATTGGCAGGAATTGTCTTCGGCAAAATGCAATAAAAAAAAAACTTATAAAATAATTACATAGTTACAAAATAATCTCACCTTCATTTGCATCAATTTCATCGATAGGACACACAAAAGAAATTCGAAAAATGATTCCAATCAAAAATAAATATGTTCGGCAAACCATCATGTTCGTATTATGAAAGTATAGCAGCACATTAATTTATAATTAATAGATACCGGTATGCAAAAAGATCGCGTGTAGGCTTTCGCGGATGCGCAGGCGCCGGCGCTGTGAGCGTACATGCGTTTGCGCTGCAGTGGCCACCGAACGACTAACCAATAACACCGCTGAGACGAGCTACGCTTTTGGATGGGCACAGTTACTCGCGAAGTCGCGACCTCCGTGCTTGAAAGGATTTGGAGTTCAGAACAACTTTTATGAGGTGTTACTGAAAATTTAAAAATAAACTGGTCCAGTCGAGATGCTGTAAAATACTGCCTCCTAACCCAAGTAACAAAAACTAGTTGTATAATAAGCCATAGAACGTTTTGGGCAACACTGTTTTTGGTCCTATAAAACCCCAAATAAGGTGTATTCTATTCGAAAGTGGCGCATTTATTTCTCTATTCAGTGTTAAAACGAACCAATTGCAATGCTACCCATGACAAATCAGTCATATACTCGCTATTTAGCAGTGCACGGGTCACAAAATAGTGATGTTCTGATTAATAAACACCTTTAAGGATTTTTTAATAGTACTTTTTCATACCAAACGAGAGTTTATGATTCCTTTACCTCTCATTATTCACTCACCATTTATTCTTCTATCATGAGATTGTAAAGACTTAACAATAGTACATTATGGTACAAGTGTGTAATGTTGGTGATTACCGCTGAGGCGCCATTGAGACCCGAGCCGTTAGGTGAGGGTCTTAAGAGAGCCGAGGACGGTAATCATCAATACACAGGTGTATCATACGACGTTTTTCAACACACTTGTGAAGAAAATAATACTAAAAAATCATTTTCAATAGTGAAAATTAGTAGTGAAAAATTTCTCGCAATGGCGGGAAAAATTTAACAGTTTTCCTATGCGCGCGCATCTAACAATGGCGATCGGCCATAGACTAAAAATAATGAGTTACCGTAACCTGGTCCTACTTTGCACCAAAATTAGCTCCAACTTTTTTTTTTAATCCACATCTTTTTAAATCTTGCCTAAATCAGTAATGTGATATATTGTGTATTATAATAGTACTATTAAAGTTTAACCTGACATTAAATACACTATTGTATTTAGTGACCAAGTATTTTATTTTTTTTATTTCTTTTGGAGCAAAGTAGTTCTTATGCAGGGGGTAACTTTGCACCGTAATTTCTCTTCACAGGTTTGTCATTTATTTTTCAATGGAGCATAGTTTTGTTTAGTCATTTTTACTTTGCTCCGATAGTACAGGGTAATAAAAAATTTGATGTGTTATAAAATCACCTTTATTTATGATGCAAATCACTTTTATTTATGATGCAGATGCAAATAGATTTTACTCACTTTTAAAATTTTGACCTCGAAGAGCGATGCGTTTCGACCACACACAGAAAAAAATAATGGCTGACTTTGACATCTGTCAACTATGGTGTTGCTAGATTAAGAACAATATTTTCAGATAAAAATATTGGATTCTACTAAATAGTAAAGTATCAGTGCGCAAAATCAGATTTAATATTTTTTCGGAAGTGGAGCATTTTAACCACCTTAGGAGCAAAGTAGGACCAGATTACGGTATCTTTTTTTTGGCTTTTCGCGGATAGCGTTTTAGCCACGTACAAAATGGGGAATTTCAAGTTTTCTTTATTACAGACAAAAACAAAAGTTATATTTAAGTGAAAGTTTTATTTATTAAACACGTACAAGTTGAAATTATCTATTTAAATACGAAGTTGCATGAAATGTGTTGCATTTGTACTATTGAGCACGATCTTTTTTGTATCGAAACTTTTTTAAGAACAAAGCAACTCAACCAATAAATTAAAAAAAAAACTCTTTATCTCACTTGTGAATAATAGTAATGAAAAAGTCACAGTTTGATAATAGGTGTCATTATGTGCCTAATTGCGGTGAAATTAGAGCCACTTTATGAGCGAGTGTGTTGAAAAATATATTATTTAATATTTATAAAAGGATTGAAGCAATTTGTATTGAATATTTTTTTTTTTTTTTTCTTTTTTGTTTATAGATTGTGCAATGATGTGCGACTGCAATTTTACGGATAAAATATGGTAAGGTTTACCATAACTTTTACGTGCCCCCCTTGAGTTAATGAGATTTTACAAAAAGAAAAAACAATTAAAGGGACTTCGAGTTTTAATCGCCATTATAGCATTCCACGCACGCCGAATAAAAATGTCTGAATATGGTTGTAAAAGTGAGATACAAAATCTTTTTCAGGATATAATTGTCATTTAATAGCAACATTTATCCACTTTTACGTGTCCTTTTTGTGTTATTAAAGAAAGATATACTCTATCATGATACTAACAAGTATATTATAGGAACTGAAAAGTCATTACACAACAATTCAGCTCTAAAAAAGTGTTTGTGTGATATGCTTATTAGTAAAACTATAATAGTAATCTCTAAACCAATAAAGTACAATTTTATTACATAGTAATAATCTGGAACTAAGCTACATCACAAAATCATTCTATAGTAGATTTTTTGTAACTACTAACGTACTAAGTACTATAGCAACGATCAGAATCTCCTCAATACGACAAGGTCGCCTTATAGTTGAGTTTTCATCACTGCTAAAACGAAACGATTATGCTATTACGCAAATCAGATGAAAAAAGCATTTTTTTACAATTTTATAGAGCATTATTATTCTGTACTAGTGATATTAGCGCTTGCTATAGCACATAGGTACTATAACGGTTGTATAAAATGGCGTAGTAAACGTTTACATCATTTGTTTATGGGTCTTTTTTGCCTTATAAGCTTATAGAGCAAAATTGTGTTGTCGAACGCTTTTATACAACACGCTGTCACTGCTAAAACCTTAATAACTCATTTATATGTCTTTTTAGAGAAATAGGCTTAGATTATAGGACTGCTTTGCTGGTTAAGAATGATATGTTGCAATGTTTTTTTGGAGATTAAACTGTTCCAGTTTTAAGTATCGATTCATATCTTCCTAGTTACTTATTTTGTTGTAGGTAATTTGTTTATTTATCAGCAAAGCCGAATACCTGGCTTCGAATATCTATACTAATATTATAAAGAGGTAAAGTTTGTGAGTTTGTTACGTTGTAAAGGGTAATCTCTGGATCTACTGTACCGATTTTGAAAATTCTTTCACCAGTAGAAAGCTACATGATTCCTAAGTGTCATAGGCTATAATATATTTTCAAAAAAAATAGAGATTCTTATGAAAATTGCAATAATGTAACCCAAGCAAAGAATGAATTTTATAGGCCACATTTTGCTAATGTGGCCTATAAAATTCATTATTTGGCGTGCGCTGAGAAAACTATTGATTATAGATAAAAATTTGTAGGTAGGGTAGGCAGGGTAGGTAGGTTGGTAGCCAGTTGACGTGAGCGAAGCCTCGGGGGTCAGCTAGTTTCCAATAAAGTAGAGGCAATTTTATGCGGTGGTAAAGAAAAATGGGATAAACGCTCGTGGTAGAGAAAGGGATGAGAACAACGGGGTGTAAACGTGTTTGAATATTGAAGTTTCAGCTGCAGCCTAATTCTGTGACCACATCAATCGACCAATCACATATACGTAAATCCACCTCTCGTCTTTCACATCACGTGTGATTGGTAGATTGATGGGGTCAAAACCCTTTGCCTTGCCGAATTCACATATGCAATTAGGCTGGTCCTTCTCCAAATTTTTTCAGTTAATGAATGCAAGTTCTTCAAAAGAAACAGGACCTCTTAATTAATGACCTTAATATAAAAACTGTCTGTAAACTTTTAACCATATAACTGATTACCGTACCCACAAAATCGTGACGAAAATATTTAGATTTAATTTTATCTTACACTCTTATGAGACGTTGCATCGACTATTTACCCGACTGCCGAAGGAGGGTAATGTGTTTATCAATCTATGCATATATGTATGTTTTTCCTATGTGGCGTTCTAGAGGCCAAACGCGTTGGCCGATTATGATGGTTCTTACGTAAATCGATTCTTCTTAACCCTGCGAGTGTCACTGGCTACATTAAAATAGGAAAAGAAAAAAATGGCGGATTTTGGGCGCCATTTTGTGGGGTTTTTTTTTCCTTCTAATTCCCTCGTGTGGGGTATCAAAATAAAAGGTTTTAAGAGGTTCTTTCAAAAATATATAACACTTATATGTTTAAATGTACCTAGTTCGAATATTATGTTAACCATAAAGTGTTAAATAAAAAAATAAATTCAAAAAATCAAAAAACTGCATGGTTTTTTCTTATTTACGTCTTTTTAGTTCGCTTTTTAAGCAGTCGGGTTTTTTGATTTTTTCAATATTTTTTTTTATTAGTTCGCTTCTTAAGCAGACGGGATTTTTGTTTTTTTTTTTTTTTTTTTTTTTATTTATAACTTTTTGGTTATCATTTTTTTATTCGAATTAGGTAACTACATTTAAACAATATAAGTGTTATATATTTTTGAAATCACCTCTAAAAACCCTTTAATTTTTAAAATTACCTATTAGCAAAATGTCCTAATGGAAGAATGGCCTATTGTCAAAGTACAGTTATACTATTCGTTCCTACTCTATGTGCCTATGTAGAATATATACGAGAACCCTTGGAGATGTTGCATGACGCTATATTTACAAACAAGACTGGGGTAGAGACGCCGATTATTTTGCGCATGCGTAGTAGTTCCCCTCTGACATTCAATGCTCAGCAAGATCGCAGCAACATATGGATAAACCAGGATAAACAAACAATACGGAAATTGTGAATCAAAAGCTCAAAAATACGAAGGAAATGGGTAACCAGTTCAAAAACGTGGCAGTGATAGCATGCCTGAAAACATTTCTTTTTGTTTTCAACGTCGTGTTTTGGGTAAGTTTCGAATCATTTACATTCGCTAATACCTAATAATACTTTTTCTAAAGTGTAAAAACAGTTTTGCCTGGTTAAATCTACTTACTGTGTCGGATTGTCCATTAAAAACTATAAATATAAAACGCCTGTGTTCATTCATCTTTTTTATAAAGAGATTTTTTACATCCAGATGTTAGCTTCATCGAGCGCAGTTGTGTTTATTCTGTACTAGCGGACGCCTCGCGGTTTCACCCGCGTAGTTCCCGTTCCCGTGGGAATACAGGGATAAAAAGTAGCCTATGTCACCCGGGGATAGTGTAGCTTCCCAACGGTGAACGAATTTTTGTAATCGGTCCAGTAGTTTTTAAGTTAATTCGTAACATATAAAAATACAAATATATCCTCTTTATAATATTAGTATAGAAGTATAGATAGGTAGGTAACAATAAGTTTAACAAAGCTCTCGGTAAGTCTGCCCTGCCTCTATTTCTCATTAATGTTTGGCACAATAAAAACAAATAATATGTTTGGCGTATTATGTTTGTAAATGCACCCACGATACAGGAAGAAATTCCTAAGGTGGGGCAACGTTTAAAAAAAAATGTAAATATATTAAAATATCAAAAAACCCGACTGCTTAAAAAACGAACTAAAAAGACGTAAACAAGAAGAAAATCATGCTGTGCAGTCGGAGGATACATACCTATTCGCGGACTGGCTGACCAAAACCAGAAAAAAATTAGATTTCCCACAAAATGGCGCCCAAAATCCGCCATATTTTCTTTTCCAATTTTTATATAGCCAGTGACACTCGCAGGGTTAAGAAGAATCGATTGACGTAAGAATCATCAAAATCGGCCAACTCGTTTGGTCTCTAGAACGCCACATAGGAACAAACATACATACATACTTACATACATAGATTGATAAACACATTACCCTCCTTCGGCAGTCGGGTAAAAATAGATATTACCTACCTAGTTACTAATCGTTCAAAAGACAACTTTAGAAGTAATACCCAAAAAAGAAATTTAAAAAGCGCAAGTGTCAGTACTTCGATAGAAATCCAAAGTGAAATCAGAACGTGCTTGAAATATTTAATCCGTTGAGTATTGCTTGACAGAACGTGTGTCTTTCAGTTCACAGGGCTCCTCCTACTGCTGGCAGGGCTATGGGCCGAGTTCGACCTGCACAAGTACATGGAACTGTCGCCAGAATTCTCGGGGACAGCTCCTCACGTGCTGATCGGTATCGCCGTCCTCATCGTCCTCGTTAGCTCAATTGCCTTCTCCTGCATCATCAAGGGTCAACCTGTTCTGCTTTACATTGTAAGTGTAATATATTGGACTACTGGCCAGACAAGGTAGACATGGTAGACGAGTCAACCTTCCTCATGAGTCCCCTTCATTTTGATCAGAATCCATTTTGAAAATATATAAATATTGGAGCTTCGAGCGCAGTAGGTTTAATCATATGAAAATCTCGTATTCTTCCAGTATGGTGGATTCCTGGCGTGTATCTTCATGATGGACGCAGGCGTGGGTGCCGCGACCGCATGCTACCGAGACACCTTCGCCAAGAGTCTCCACGATGGCCTCACACAAACGATTACCAGCAATCATGCGCACAAGAACTTCGACTTCGCACAAAAGAATGTGAGTTTGACTTTTAAGTAGCATTCCAGTTTGATCTAAACATAATTCGGTTCCGCCACTAATTATAGGTATAATCTTTTGATGGATCTGAATTAGGGGATCGGATCAGAATAACTCCATTCCGTACTCAGTAGGTACTCATGTAGGCCATTGGCTCAATCTATACTAATATATCATAAAGCTGAAGAGTTTGTTTGAACGCGCTAATCTCAGGCACTACTGGTTGGAATTGAATAAATGTTTTTGTGTTGGATAGTCCATTTATCGAGGAAGGTTATAAGCTATATAGCCTATAGAGCTATGCTTGGAGTTTCCTTGCGTGATCGAATCAGAAATGTAGACATCCACAAGAGTACCAGGGTTACCGACATAGCCCGAAGAATTGCCAAACTTAAGTGGCAGTGGGCAGGGCACATTGCTCGCAGAAAGGATGGCCGATGGGGCAGAAAGGTCCTGGAGCGCGACCGCGAACAGGAAGACGTTGCGTTGGAAGGCCTCCCACCAGGTGGACCGATGACATGTTGAAGGTTGCGGGGATCAGCTGGATGCGGGACGCACAGGACCGGTCAATGTGGCAACGCTTGTTGGAGGCCTATGACCAGCAGTGGACGTCTTTTGGCTGATATTATGATGATGATAGGGTATATAACATCACGCTACGACTAATAGGAGCGGAGTATAAATGAAAAATGTTGCTAAAACGGGCAAAAATAATCCTTTTTGAGAGCTTCCGTTGCGTGCGCTGCGTAAGCGGTTAAAGTTATGCAACATTCATGTATGTAGGTTAGCTAGGGTAGGGTAGGTAGGTAGCCAGTTTACGGGAGCGAAGCCACGTGGGACAGCTAGTGTGTGTTTTATGATGTTACATTGATCCCAACGTAATTTTTATCACGTCTCTCCTCATCCTTAGTTAATTGCCTCTCTCTTGTATTCAGCGACTAATTAACAATTCCGTGCGCGTGTTTAACAGTTACGCTGCTGTGGCGTATCTAACTACACGGACTGGATAAGACTGTCACCGCAGAAGGTGATCCCTATCTCGTGCTGCCTCGACCCCAACGACTGCGTCACGGCTAATTACAGCGACGTCTTCCAACAAGTAAGCAACGTTTGTTTTTTTTTTTATAACAAATAGCAGGTTTTTTTTATAACTTAGATACCTAGATAAGTCTGCTTTCTCTGAAGATTTAGGCAGAGTTGTACCTTTTTAGCCGAGAATGTCCTTAAGGTTGCCCTAGTCAACTGTACGAACTATTTTGTGCGCGGGGTTAAAATGCATGTTATCTTATCCGACAACACATGTGAAAGAGATTGATGTTGTGATGAGCAGTAAGAAGCTAGTTCGCGTACGAATACACAGTTTTGCAATTTTTTTGCGAAATGGATGATGATTTAGGACGAAAACGAGCGCGCGAAATTTTATAAACAGACCTTTGGTGGTATGGATACAATGAAAAAACGACTAAATGTATGTATCTGTTCAAAATTACTGTATTGTTGAACTAGACTAATCTATCCCTGTATGGTGACTGTTTTGCAGTTTTCCTTCTTCTTATGGTATTTATTTGCACCCAAAGATGCATTAAAATTAGTGTTGAATTAAGGAACTTTCGACGCTCATAATTTTCAAATATATATCTTTTTTACTTTTTTGTTTCCATACAGGATGAGATAAATTGACATCATTTTTTATTTTAAACATACACTGTCAAACAGGAGTAATAGTCAGACTACGTTTGTATGGAAGAATGATCGACTAGGGCAACCTTAACACAGCTCCTCGAAGACGTGATCCGATTGTGTTAATATGACTCAGAATCTACAGTGAGATTCAAAAAATCTGAGATAATCATTTAAATAAGGACCGGTACCGGTATTTTATCAAAAATCGTGATTAGGCGGGCATTAAGTCATATGATATGAATGACACAAACATTTGTTAGTCATGTCCAACAATATAATATTTCTTCTATCACTAATATCAGCATCCCTTCTAGATGACCTATATAGCAAAAGCGTGTTATCGAAACTGCAACCGTCACAGTAAAGAACTTTCGCGACAGCGTACGTCGCAATGGTAAACTTTCGCAGTAACGTACATCGCAGTAAAGAACTTTCGTGACAACGTACTTCGCAATGGTAAACTTTCGCAGTAACGTACATCGCAGTAAAGAACTTTCGTGACAACGTACTTCGCAACGGTAAACTTTTGCAGTAACGTACATCGCAGTTAAGAACTTTCGCGACAATGTACTTCGCAGTGGTAAACTTTCGCAGTAACGTACATCGCAATTAAGAACTTTCGCAACAACGAACGTCGCAATAGTAATCTTTCGCAGTACCGTACATCGCGGTAATGAAGTTCGTAACTATGGGGTACACCCCACAAACGGATCACGTCTTCGAGAAGCTGTGTTGTGGACATTCTCGGCTAGAAAGGTACAATTCTGCCTGCGTGTTAACTGTATAGCCTACCTAGTACATATATGTTAGCAAAAACGCATGCAAAGTGCTAATGCTTTCTATACCTAATGCGTTGTTTATAATACTTTGTGTCAGGGCTGTTACGCGGTGATCTCGGAATACTTGGAAAACAACATCGACCTTGTGGTAGGCGTCGCTGTCGGCACTGCGCTCCTCCCGCTCGTCGGCACATTACTGTCGTGTTTCCTAGCCAGTTACATCAAGAAATCTAAATACGACGTGGTCAACTAATGACTTCAATACTCAACGATTACGACTTGAAAGCAAATCTAAATTTTTCTAATCTCTTTCTCGACTGACGCTATCCATGTTGGACATATTTGCATTTTTATTAATATTTAAAATTATATAAATTGAATATTTCTTAGAATTTTATTTATGTTTACATCTTTAATAATGTATTTAAATCGATGTATTCTTTACAAAAATATTATATGCGTAGTCAATTTTTAAATGTTATTAAACTTGAAGCAAAGCATTTGCTTGTTTTATTTGTACCTCTTTAGTAAAAACCCAGGAGATAATGTAAAAATATTTATTTTCTGATAATCCTATATCGATCAAAGTATACAGTCTTATGATGATTATGTACACTTGGATAGTTTGTACCATACTAAACAACAATGTTAATAAAATTATTAAATGTATGTTAGTATCTTTAACAAAACTAAAAACAAGTTTGGGACATGATCATAAGTTATTTTACATAAATCATATGCATATTGCAGATAACAATGTGGTAACAGCAATGATATTCAAATAAACAGATACGTTATACACTCACAAAACAATTTAAAAAGTGTTCCGCGCAGCAGCGGCAGCACACATACACACTTTTCATTCATCTAACATAAAAAAATATTTATTTTAATAAATAAATTACAAATACACACGATGGCATTTATTTTATTTTGTTTTTGTTTCAACAAAGCCTATCGCTCTTTGCCAAGCGTGACATAAAAGGTCACAATTGTGACCTATTCGAGTTTTCAAAATGCGCGCGCTCATAACATATCTGTTTATTTGAATATCATTGGGTAACAGTAACTTATTCATTGATCTAAATACAATACTATCACTTTAGTCACTATCAGAGCTATCCTTATCGTCCTTGGCTTCAGAAGACTGTTCCTGCTTGTAATGCCGGTATTCTGGCTTCAACTCCCACATGTTCTTGTGTGGATTCTTCAAATTATAGTTACATACTTCTTTCAAAATTTCTTTAAGGTACACAATGGGTTGTCTGGTAATCTGAAACAAAAATACCACATTTAGATGAAGATTAAATGAATAAATAATAAGGCAGAACTCTGCATAAAAAAAAAATTAAACCATGTTTATTGTTGTATTTTAAAATAAAAGTTACTCTTAAAATGTAACAAACTGGGTTACTTTTCTTGCATTTGTAAGCACATTATCCATACTTAATATTATAAGTGCGAAAGTAACTCTTGACTGTCTGCTACTTTTCACGCTTTAACCGATTTAGATGAAAAGGGGGGTGGAAGTTTGTATGGTGAACTAATAATTTCTCTAGTAAGGTGGCCCAAGCACCTACAATATTATTTCACAATATAAAAATATTGGCTATTCAAAGTAAAGTTCTCGTCAAACTTCTTGGCTGTCCTGAAGTTGGCTACAATGGCCGCAAAGTATTAAATGATTTAATACTTTGCGTTTAAATCTCATACAAAAACAGCACCGATCTGTCCCTTGCGCATCGGAAAGCCAACTTCAGAGAAGCCCAAAAGTTTGGTGAGAGCTAAACTAATGCTATGCAGACGAAGTCCCATGCAACAGCTAGTATATAATATATGCTTATTGTTTGGGTCACATAACATAACAAGACAAAATAAAACCTCTATTGAAAATATTTTGTCACTTTGCAACATACCTTTTGTAAGTCTTTTATGTTGTAATACTGATGCTTTTCAAATGCAGCAAACAGCATGTTGAGAACTGCATCTTTGTCATCTCTGGCTTTCTTGCCCTCAGCCATCTTCTTCTTCATGTGGTCAATCTGTAACAAATTATGTGTTTGTGATTCAGTTCTTGCTACCAGCAACAAAAGGGCGCAGTTCATTTGGCTGAAACATTCCTTAAATCCTTATGCAGCACAAGAATATCTCTAACAGAGATAACAGTGACGTGCAATAATTAGGAAAAACGATAAAAAAAATTGATGCATTAATTTTAGAACAACTTAACCTGAATTTACTGGTATATCAAGGAATCTACAAGTATTTTATCTCATATATACCATGCCATAACAGTATGTGAAACTGCTACCAGCTAATAGTCTTTGTTACTTATAGAAATTTATCTCTGGATGTACAGATCCTCTTACAAAAGTTCCATCACTGATAGAAAGTCACAGTATTGCTTAGTACCATAGACTACTATTTATAATAGTCACAGTTTGTCATCGAGTATACTGCATAGAGTAAGCAAGATAGGATGGTGCAACAAATGTAAGCGAGTGAAAGAGACAGTTAAACAATGCTATCTTTAACTTCAACATTGACACAAAAATAGCTACTGTGCAGGGTCTTGCAGCCAATTCAGGGACACAAAGATCCGTTGTGAGTATTATATATGTTTGGCTGCTTGGATTGAACCTAAGCTGTGGGAACCGGCAAATCAACAAAATAGATTATGAGCAGGTTTTGTCTTACATTGTGTTTGTGGTCAGAAACTGGCTTGAAATTCTGCACTATCCGGTCTAATTGTTGCACTTGCCGCTGAGGCATTAATGCCTTCCTGATAGACTCGGATTTCAATTTGTAATAAGTATTATCAGCATATGGCCTACATTCTAACTTCTGTACAATTCTCCCTTCCATATATAGCTTCTCTGATTCAGGTACCACTGAATCTGTGTTGGATGCTGAAAAACAAAAAGTTATCTAACTTTAAGTGTTTGTATTATTAAATCAATCTGTAGTTATTACAAATGCACAGACAAATGCTTTCAGTTTTTCTGTTCTATACGTACGTGTTGCATGAGAAAATACTCCTAAAGATTGTCTAGTTACATTTGACACGTCAAGACGATGTTCCTTTGGAATGTTTTGTTCTCCGGGCTCCTTGAGGCAGAGTACAGCCTCAGACAGTGATAATTGCACCTGAGCTTTCTGTCCCGGCGCTCGAGAGATCTTCAACTTGCCTACTTCGATATTTCCTGGTGCTCTTTCCCATTTATTAGCTATATATTTAGGAACTTTAACAAGCCAAACTCCTCGGCCTGTATTTGATAAGTCCAACTCTCGGTCTATATGAGGAACAGCAGGTGGAGTAGTCATATTGATTTTGCACCTTGTGTTTTCCTGTTTTATATTAATACTCCAAATAACCTAATATAGTTAGAAATTGCCAAGTATAGCACTTTTTTTGTGTTCAATGTGTACTGTCTGGCTCTGGTACGTACTACTATCTCACTATCTGTCAAATCAAGTCACAAGTGTCACTGTCATCTGAACTGAAGGCTTGACTTGACATTTGTTTCGACTTCCTTGACAGTTTGTGTTTTTTGAAAAATAAATAAAACAGTAAAGTCGACTAGAACTAGGTTATTGCCGATTGCAAAATCATCCTGCTTGCAGCCTTGCAACTTGAATTTGTTAAATTCGTTGAGATTCACATGAAATGATGATCCTAGTTTAACATTTGCCATCACTCCACAGACTACTTAGAGATACTACGTATCAGCACTCTGCCGAGTAATTTTCGTCTCTGGTAAGCTACATTATTATTTTACTCTTTGCTACATACACAGACTACTTAGAGATATGCATAATATACTCGACTCTTTTATTAGTGCCCATTCTAAAGGATGGTACACACGCAGCAACTATAGTCGCTAGTGATTTCGAAAACGGCTGGGCGGCAGCGCGGCGGTGGCAGTTGGACCTTACCTTAAGAATATTAGCAGCGATTTGTAGTCGCTGACGATGTCGATTCAAGGTAGACATGGGCAAAGTCTTTATATTTCAATCACCGTGACTGTCGTTCCCGTTACAAAAAAATCGCAGTGAAAAATCACCGTGACTTTGTCACGTCGATCACGTCGGATAGGTACTTGGAACCTATTGTAATGTGACTATACATGATTTGATAATTAAGTCGCTTATTCGCAAAATCAAAAGTGCACTTGACAAATTACAATGAGTAAACTCGGTCAAAGTTCGAGGTTACGCACGCGGCTAATATTGCTAATAAGGCTTAGCACGCACTGCGATTTTTTTCCGCCTATTCTGCGACCTATGGAATTGTATGAAGCTGCACGCATTGCGGTAAAAATTTCGCGCGGAAATAAACACATTTTTATTTTATTTATTTTTTATTTCCAAAATACTTAACCTATTTAATATTGGTATCAGCCACACAACAAAAACCTCACAGGGCTTAACTGTGTGATGGCGCGCCGCTTATTTTAAATTAAATTACAAATTGCAATACTTACAATATTACATATAAATTATTAAATTACATATAAAAAATGCTTTCATAATAAACATTGATAACAAAATTAAATTACATATAAATTTGATAAATTATTGACAAATTATTGATAAATTATTGATAAATCATCAAATTACACATAAAAATACTTTCAAAACATTGATACATTTTTGTTAAAAGATGAATTAATTAATTAACATCAACACGGTCTAGGGATATTTTTAAAAAAGCGAATTACTATCAATGTGTTAATTATTTATATGACATGTATATATTTAAAAGATACGTTATTAAATATTCCACCATTTTTTAATAATGGTTAAGGTACTTTGATTAAAATATCAGGATTTTATGGAAAAAAATAAAGCATAGACGGAAACCGTATATGAATAACTTTTAATTTATGAGTAAAAACTGAAAAAAATAGAAAAATCATTTAATTTGTGTTTATAAACTTGAAGTTAGTAGTCTGAGAAAGCGCCCATGATGTTCATAACACATCGGCAACGATTTGGCATGCTCAGAACAAGGTTGTCAATGTCTTGCTGCGGAATATTGTCCCATGTCCTTCTGAGGTGCGCAAAAAGTTGATCTTCTGTAGCCAGATTTTCAGAAACTTCCTTCAGAGCTCTTCTTTGCAGCATATCCCACGCATGCTCAATGGGATTTAGATCTGGCGATTGAGCAGGCCAGTCTAAGGCCCTAACATTGTGTGTATGTAACCAAGCTGCTACCGTTCTCGCCGTGTGTGCCCGGGCAATGTCGTGCATGAGCAGGAAATCTTGCCCCATTTGTGTTCTGTGGGGCAAGATTACGGGCCCCAGCACCTGTTGGACGTATCGTTCTGCCGTCATATTGCCCCGCACCCAAACGAGATCCGTCCGTCCTCCAAGACGAATTCCTGCCCAAACCATAATTGTTCCTCCTTGGTATGGGTGAACTTCCTGAGGGTTCTGAAGACGGCTCCATCGTCCAGGAACTCGCCAAACACGCGTCCTTCGTGAATCTGGATGGAAGCCGAACCTGGATTCATCCGTGAACAGCACATTGGACCATTGCTCACGGCCCCAGTCCACGTGGTTCCGAACCCATTCTAATCGTCGTCCACGATTGCCTCTCCGTAAAGGTGGGACCCGGAGTGGTCTACGAGAGCGTATATTGCTTTCATGCAGTTGCCTTCTTACCAAACTGGTCACTCACAAGCACTTGGTGTTCCACTCGCAGCCTTTGGACCAATTGAGTCGCCGTTGCATTTGGTTGAGCTCGCGCACTAATTTGCAAAAATCGGTCTTGTCTGGGGGTAGTGATGCGACTTGGCCCCCGGTGCCTCTCCGCTACTTCACCTGTGGCATGATAGCGTGTCCACAATCTTGAAATTACATTTTGGTGGGTCTCTATGGCCTCAGCAACATAACGCTGAACAGACCCAGCTTCCAGCATTCCCACAGCTCGTAACATCTCCGCCCTCGTCAAATGTTGGCGTTGCATGGCTACAATACCTCAATTTTAACTTTATCTTTCGTTTAAAAATTGAAAAAAACTGTAACTAAACGTAATTCGTATTGTTCTCTAAATTTCGCACAAATGAAAATTCCCTCTCCTACACATCAAGACATTTTTATGCCACCGAAACAAAAGAATTTTCAAAAATTTGAATTTGGAATTAGTCTGAGATAAATTACAAACAAATCGGTGTATAAAAGATTCCAATGCAGCCAGTACTTTTCGAGTTATTTAATTGAGTATGAAATATCCCTAGACCGTGTTGATGTGTGTATTACTCATTTACTCGCAAGAAATCCGTGTTTGTTTTGAATTAAATTGGAGCGAATATTTTGAGCTCTATGAACAGAAAGAGACAAAAATCGCTCGGATTTTTATCCGCAGTGCGTATATAACATTGAGTATTTAGTACGCGGATAAAGATTCGCGCGAATGAAATCTGCGCGGCTAAAAACCGCAATGCGTGCTAAGCCTAACGCTGCCTCTCCGTCCGCGCTTTCACGATCACAAAAAAATCCGACTTTGTCCGAAGTACGCCAAACGCAGGCGGCCCCAGGAGCGGCTGGACGTTCCGATATATTCTCGTTCCATATTTAACCTAGGAATGTCGAAAGTCAAAAAATATATCGATATATCGATGTATCGATATTTATTAAAATATCAATATCGACCTCGATATATCGAGGAATAAATATCGATATATCGATATATCGGTCCGATTTTCAAAGGTTTTCGGTTTTTATATTTTGAAACGAACAAAATATTTTTTTAAATAATAATGTATTTAGTTCAATCTGGCTCAATAATAGGTAGTAGAAATTTTTGTACAGAATGTACATTATTTTAATGTAAGAGAATCTTAATAAAAACGGAGGAGTTTCATATTATTGTTCCTTTTTAATACGCAAAAAAATTAAAATAAAATCTAAAGAGCAGTCCGAGCAATCCTCAAAAAATATTAGAAGATTACACGCACCACACACACACAACGCAAAAGAACTCACATTTGAAAGTGAGTAACGAGTGTCTGATAATGACTGCCTCCGCGGTTGCCACATACACACACACGGAACACAAACAAAACATTATAGTCATAGACAAAACAGTAATTTTACGTTCGTTTCTGTCTTTTACGGCTTTGAATGCTGTTAAATATTCTGACAATAAATTAAATTTTAAAAAAATATCCTTTTTGATACGTTTTTCGATATTGAATATTTTGTATCGATATATCGATGTATCGGATGAAAATATATCGGCTAAAAATATCGATATATCGAATCAAAAATTTCGATATATCGATATTTTTTCGACAAGCCTAATTTAACCTGAACCATCGCAGTCAAAGATTACTATTATAATCGCAGTGACTGGAGTGAGACAGAGTGAATGAGACGGAAAGGAATAATGTTATTTTGGAACGACGTTATTTTCTAAAAAGTCACTGATATTCTCAGGTGGCAGATCACGGTGATTTTTTCACTGTGACGTTATTTATCACCCATGTCTAATTCAAGGCTGGCGAATCACTGGTAAAATGGCACGGGTTTTAAAGAAAACTGATTTCTAACTTATTTGACTTTTTACCTTGCTTGACATTTCTAAAAACATACATTAATAAGTATGTTTTTAGAAATGTTATCAATAACACTATAGATTAGTGTTTTGAATAGATTCAATTAATTAATACATTTTTGGTTGTATACAATTATAATAATTTAGAACAAACCTTCCATTAAAGATTGATCAATAGGCTAAATAACATTACACATGGTTTGTAATGTTCCGATAAATACAATATCGTTCATCATTAACATTTCACCATTGATTTATATAGAACAGGCTTATAATAGGTACTATTTCAGCTTTCTCCCTCTAATTTTAAATCCTATAATTTTAGCTAGGTTGCGCTCGGCCTTGCGGTTATTAGGCCTTCCTCTAAAAAAAAAGTATAAACGTCAATAACGTAAATGCCAGTCTTGTCAAATTTGTCGATGTGATATTTTTGTAAAAAAGTGTTTTAGTTTAGATTTCTGTGATCTATGTGTTTCTGCTCAAGATGTTTTACCATTATTACTACATTTCTCAACTATATTCTTCGCTTTCGCAATAGAGTAATGTGAAATCATGTTTGGGTATAGTAAAGAGGCAGTAAGAGTGAAAGTCAAGGTTTGTATTGTGTTGATCAATTACTTTATAAATTAAAGGTGGAACATCTGTTTGGTTCAACATTGTTACGCATTTTAATACAAATATTACTGCTTAGTTTATGACATAGACAGGTTCTATGTTTCTATATAACTTGAGTGTCAGTAATCAATATCTGGGAATTCCACAAGTAAAAGTATGTCAGAAGAATCCATTGTTTGGAACAAAATTATGAAAGTTTCTATTAAAGTGAGTGTGTTTGTTGCCTATTGAGAAATTCTTTTATGTGCTTAGGATTAAATAGTTTTATTTTATTTCATAGAAATGTGAAGGTAAGCTTCAGCCCGAGTTAAGGAAGTTTTCAGTTGACCCTCAAATAACATCTCTAGAAGTGTTACAAAGTATTTTGGTGAAAGCATTTGATATCAAGTCAGATTTTACACTATATTACCGAACTGCTGATGATTATGGACAAGAAATCTATTTACCTCTTCTCTCTGACTGGGATCTGGATGCTGCTTTTCTTAAGTAAGTTATACTCCTTACAGTAATTATTTAAGGTTTGGATTTATCAAAAGTGAGTTTGCTTCATATAGGTTCATTTAATAATAATGTTTGCTCAATATGCATAAAACATTTGTAATTCAGAAAATAATCACTATAAAAATATATCACTAGAATCTGGTGACCAGAAAAATATTATTAGACCTGTATAACACTGCAAAGTAGCTGTAATTTTTACTACATGAATAAGTTTTTGTCAGCAAATTCATGCAATGAAAACAGACTTCAATACACCACACATTATAAATTAATAAAATTCTACACACCACATGCTGGATTGCTTGCTTGGCTTCACCCTTAAATGTAAATCAGCCAAAGAGCTGAGTAGTAAAAATATAAAAAATTATAAAAACTTTCAACAAATTAAAACACTCCTCCATCTTCAACAATTAAATCATTAACCATTTTCAGGGCACATAATATAGCACTCAATCAGAGGTCAGAACCATGCGTGCAGCTAAAAGTGGACATGAGACCGTTTGCGGAGGCTTCCGAAGACTGGGAGCCTCCAAGTGTGAGCCAGGCTGCTCCACAGGTTAGCCAGAACTATAAGGAGCAGCCCACTGTGGCTCCAGCACAACATCAGACAGAGAAACCGGAAATACAAACAGGCTTGCAAGGAATAATCATGAACCAGGTTTGTTTGTTACCGTTTTTACTTAAACAGATTATATGTAGAGAAAAATTAGATTGTAAATTATGGTGCATTTTACAAAATATTATGTTGAACCATTTTCTTTGCTTGTTGGGCAAAATGCTAGTATAACAAGTAGGCTTACATCTATATGATACTAGCTGACCCGGCAAACTTTGTTTTGCCATAAAAACACCAAACATTCATCTACCCTACCTAACACTATCTACCCAACTCTACCTACCCTACCCTACCTACCCTACCCTACCTACCCTACCCTGCCCTACCTACCCTACCTACCCTACCTACCCTACCCTACCCTACCTACCCTACCCTACCTACCCTACCCTACCCTACCTACCCTACCCTACCTACCCTACCCTACCTACCCTACCCTACCTACCCTACCCTACCCTACCCTACCTACCCTACCCTACCTACCCTACCCTACCTACCCTACCCTACCTACCGTACCCTACCTACCCTACCCTACCTACCCTACCTACCCTACCCTACCTACCCTACCCTACCTACCCTACCGTACCTACCCTACCCTACCTACCCTACCCTACCTACCCTACCCTACCCTACCTACCCTACCCTACCTACCCTACCCTACTTACCCTATAAACCTCACGGAGCCCGAGACCTTTCCAACGAATGAATGCAAAACCGTGGAAATCGGTTCGTGCGTTCTGGAGTTATAGCGTCAGGTTATTGTGACTGTCAAATAATAACAGACAAATAATTAGCAATAAATTAAAATTGCGACTATAATTTGAGATTTAAACTATCCTATCTCTCAAGTTGGATCGAACTGCACATGGTGTGCGAATTTTATTATAATCGGTTAAGTGGTTTAGGAGTCCATTGAGGACAAACATTGTGACACGAGATTTATATATATTAAGATTTACAAGGATAGGATAGGATAGATGGACCCCTTTTCCGCACTTAGACTCCCAGTGCGAGTTGCTGGATGTCACATGTATACGAATTTTTGGTTCTAAGACATGCCGGTTTCCTCATGATGTTTTTCTTCACCGTTTTTGAGAGCTGGTATGGAACCCACGACCTACAACTTGTAAGCCACGGCCGTTACCACTGGGTTACCACTGCTCTTATGAGCTTTACTATAGTGTAACAGCTGAATTTTTATGATTTTTATTTTTAACATTGACAGGATTAGAAAGTTTTTAAATATGGTATTAGAAACTATATAAGGCTTGCGTCAGCCGCACTGACATAAGCCTTATTATATCCACTTTTCAGCAGGCAGTAATCATACTTAAATAAAGTAAAGGATGGATGATAATGTTTTGTATCCTGGCTGATATCTGCTGTGTTTATAATATCATGTACGGTAACTGAAAATGGTAAAATGTGTCATTAGTTGGCTAACTTATTTTGCCTCATTTTCGTTACTAACAGAGTTATGGAGACTGATTATGCCTGAGTTGAGTGGTACACAACTAAAATCCAGAACATGATGTCGCTTTTTAGTTCTACTGAATAGTGTTAGACCTAGAGACCTAGTTAACACAAATAGTAATCTCCATCTTCTTTCAATTACATTTCAAAAAGAAGTTAAGCTAGCTATGACTGTTTTATCTTTATAACTGTTTTATCATCATGTCAGCCGAAAGACTTCCACTGCTGGACATCCTGCCCCAAGCGTCGCCACATTGACCGATCCCGTGTGCCTCGCATCCAGCAGGCTCCCGCCACCCTCACCAGGTCGTCTGTCCACCTGGTGGTCGCCACTCCAGAACTTTTCGGCCCCATCGACCATCCGTTCTGTGAGCAATGTGCCCTGCCCACTGCCATTTAAGTTTGGTATTTCTTTGGGCTATTTCGGTAAGCCTGGTTCTCATGTGGGTCTCTACATTTCTGATCCGATCACGCAAGGAAACGCCGAGATTAACCCTATCCATTGCCCGTTGGGTAACTTTAAGTATTCTGATTAGGTCCATTGTGAGCGACCACGTTTCAGTGCCATAGTTCATCACTGGAGACACACATCGGTCATAGACTTTCGTTTTGAGACAATGTAGTTGTACGAAAAGATACCCGACGGTTGAACTCTTTCTCGAAGTTGGACCAACCCAACTGGACCGTTTGTCCCAGATAGACATAATCGTCTACAACTTCGAGTGTAGAGTCTTCGATCTTGATAGGAGTGGATGTTACATGGGCATTCACCATAACCTTGGTTTTGTCCATGTTTGTTTTAAGACCCACTCTTTCGGAAGCTCTACTGAGGTCATCGAGCATTTTACTGAGGCTCTCCATGGTCTCATCAATACCGGCATGACCCAACCGTTCAAGGCACGCACCTTGTTTTCGCCTGAAAGAACGCTATTGAATACCTTCTTCAGGCGGCCAAAGAAGTGTTCCTTCAACGATTGCTTCATGACAGTAGTGCTGATACCTAACGCTTCCGACATACCCAAATACGAATACCTATAGGATTCCTTTGGAAAGAGGGATCTCAGGATTCTCAGGTTTATGGAATCCGCGAGTTGCAATCCTACGGATTTCACAATCTCCCCTCGCTTTACATGCATGACCGCACATTTGTGTACACCAAACTCCATCCTGATGGCGCTACTAAAAGTTTCAGGAGCTACTCCTTATTGATATGGCCATTAGCCAACAGGTTCGGCGTTCCCGAAAGGATCTGTCGACATGTTGGATAGATTATAAGAAGGCCTATGACTCGGTGCCTCATACATGGCTCATGAGGGTGTACAATTGTATAAAATAGATATAACTCCACGCACCTTCCTTATGTCGTGTATGGGGCAATGGAGCACAGTCCTTCGCTATCCAGGATGTCGAAATATCCAGAGGAATAGAGAACCTGTAAGGATCGAGCGAGGTATATTCCATGGCGATAGTTTCGAGTCCACTTTGGTTTTGTCTAGCCCTGAATCCTCTAAGCATGCTGCTGGGGAACTCAGGGCTAGGCTATCGGTTGAGGAGAGGTGGTCAGGTTATATCTCACCTCCTTTACATGGATGACACTCTTTGCCCCCAGCAATCTTAAACTCAATCTTCCTCCTTTTTATTTTTATTATAATACTAGCACTGCGCCCGCGACTTCGTTCGCGTGATTTCGTTTATCCTATAAGTGCTTTTCTTATGTGAGATATACAGGGTTTATTGGATTGGGACAATTCGTTATTTGCCTTATAGAATAATAAATTCCAGGTTACAGCCACAAAGTAAAATCCTCCTCTAAAACTTAATTACCCTTTTTTGCCCCATTGAGGGTCGAGTTTTGAACAACCCAAATATGTTATTCACTCTTTTATACAGGGTTTATTGGATTGGGACAATTCGTTATTTGCCTTATCTATACCAATATTATAAAGAGGAAAGATTTTTTTGTTTGTTTGTTTGTTTGTACCGAATAGGCTCCAAAACTACTGGACTGATTTCATTAATTCTTTAACCGTTGGGAAGCTACTCTATCCCCAGGTGACATAGGCTACTTTTTATCCCTGTATTCCCACGGGAACGGGAACTATGCGGGTGAAACCGCGAGGCGTCCTCTAGTAGAATAATAAATGCCAGGTTACAGCCACAAAGTAAAATCCTCCTCTAAAACTTAATTACCCTTTTTTGCCCCGTTGAGGGTCGAGTTTTGAACAACCCAAATATGTTATTCACTCTTTTCTTCTCTTTTTAATTTTTCGTTTGTGTTTTGTTAGTTAAGTTAGTTGCGCAGTATGATTCCCCAAAAAAACTTTAACGACCCTTAACCCTATCTGAGGGGTAGTTTTATTAAAATTTTGATTATTAACTTTATTCCCAATTAATTACAAAACCCGGTCCAGTAAGATTCTTAGTTTGGGGTTAGTTTCGAAAAACTTATAATTTGAAAGTTGGCAGAAATACCAACCTGACTAAACATAGGTTGTCTTATTGATTACTCAGGTTGGTATTTGTGCCATGATTCAAGTTTGTTAACCCCAGAAATAATACTCTTCAAAAAAAAGTAACACTTCCTAAATCGTCTTTTGGAGGAAGATTCGATAAACTAATAATGGCAACCTTTATTGTTTGTTTAGGTTGGTATTTAAGTAACAGAAACAAGCACACATAATTCCACTTCCCAAAATAACCAATCCTTCTCCCTTTATCTCACTTCCGACCCATCTCCATACCACGGGGTCTCATTGCTAAGAAAGAAAATTTGGTTCAAATAAATCTCACTAGATGGCGCGATATACACGTATCTGTTATAGAATGTGGGTAAAATTCACATTTTCTGGAATTGAACATAAAAATTGTATGTTCTTGTTTAATCAACTCTCCTAAGTACAAAATTATGGAATATTGGGCTTTTAATTCACATTTCAAAGATTATTTTAACGGATCATTTAGAATTGATGCCAATAGATGGCGCATTTTTTAATTCCACTCGATTGTTAAAATTTGCATTGTAACACATTTTGGTGCAAAAAAAACTGTAAAAACGTGGAAATAAATACTAGAAAACGAACCTTCACTGTATTTAAAGAAAAAAATATTCACGAACCTAGTAAACCCTTTTACTTGCAAGTCGCTGCTAACACCATCTATCTATCACCGTGAAACAGAACCGAACGCATCCGATGTACAAAAAATAACAAGATTAATCAGATGAAAAACGCTAGTTACGTCGGCACGGTTTCTTTGTATGGGATGAGGCATCTGTATGCTAGTATTATATTATCTGTGTCCATATTACCTTTCCTATCTAAAGTTCTCGAGCACATCGTTCATGGTCAAATTTCCAGATTTCTTTCGTAAAGCACTTATCTGAACTTTCCAATCTGGCTTTCGTGCGGGTCACAGTACTGTATCTGCACTTCTGAAGGTCACTGATGACGTCCACAGAGCTATGGACAATAAGTCTCTAATCGTGTTAGTCCTACTTGACTTCAGTTGTGCGTTCAACTCTGTGGATTTCGACATTCTGCTTGGGATCTTGCAATCTATTAACTTCTCTTTTGCTGCATTCGCCTGGTTTGGCTCATATCTTCGGGATCGCTCTTAGTGTGTCCGCCTTGAAGAGATCTCTGATTAGTGTAATCTCAGTGCTGGTGTTCCTCAGGGTGGCGTTCTCTCTCCTCTTCTTTTCTCTATCTTCATAAACACTGTTACCAAGGTTATCACCTCCAACTTCCATCATTGCGCGGACGATTTGCAGCTTTATGGACAGCTTCTGCTTGCAGACGCGGACTCAGCGATTTATTATGTGAATAGTGAATAAGCTAAATCTTATGGCTTACAGATTAACCCTCCCAATTCTCAGGCCATGATCAAAGGCGGTCGGTGTTATCGCACTGCGCTTGAGACTTCTACCTTGACGCCACTAACCCTCGGATCGACCATTCCTTACCCCGATTCGGCAAATAATCTCGGTGTCTTAATTGACAACAATCTTACTTGGCGAGCGCAAGTAAATAAAGTTGATTTAACTATGTTAGTGAGATACATTCTCTCGCAGACTTTTTTGTAGTTAATAATGAGTACTTTAATCATGTACTACATAATTTTTAAGTATCATCCATAGTTTTCTCAGCGCACGCCAAATAATGAATTTTATAGGCAAAATATTGATACTTTGGGTTACATTATTGCAATTTTCTTAAGGATCCCCATTTTTTTCGAAAATAAGTTATAGCCTATGTTACTCGGGAAAAATGTAGCTTTCCATAGGTGAAAGAATTTTTTCAATCGGTCCAGTAGTTTCGGAGCCTATTCGGTTCAAACAAACAAAAAAGTCTTTTCTCTTTATAATATTGGTATAGATATGCCTCGGCGGAATTGGCATTTGCCTGTCTTGTATTAGTGAAGTCCTCGCCTACGGCTCGGCCTTCAATCTCATACTCGACCTGCAATTGCCTATTTCCCGGCCTTTGCAATAATGTACTATTTATTACAAACTATTTTATTGACAGGTTGAAAAAACATTCAACATGGTGACAAGAGCTCTGAACTTGTATGATGACCCGAACAACGCACCGAGGCCGCCACTGAGTGACATTGAGTTCAGAGCATTCCTGGACGCTGTTGGACAGATCACTAATACATCCAAGCTAAGGGAAGTTATATACTGTGGAGGTATCGATCCTAGCCTGAGGTTGGTATGAAACTTATTTAAATAAAAATATATTAACTAACCATGCATTTTTTTAAGGATAAAAAGTACACACAGCTACATTGTAGCTTTCTGTCAGTAAAAGCATATTACAACAAAATTATAAAAAAAAAAAATAACAGTTGACTACTTTGTTTATAGTATCGAAAGAAAATATCTAATATATCTCTATCTAATACCTTTAAACGAGCAATTCTTGTATATATGTATATATATAATCTAAATCTCGGAAACGGCGCCAACGATTTTCATTAAATTTAGTATGCAGGGCCTTTCGCGGGAATTAAGTAAGCGACAACGGAAGAGTTTAAAAATAAACTTTATTTGATCCCAGTTACAGCAAGACAGTAATTACTTAATTCTACAAAATGTTGATCTTATATACTAATCTTATTGCTAACCAATCATCTCTGCTAATGACGCATGTCCTAGATATTATATGCTGACATATAGCTGTTATTCTAATATAATATAATTATTGGCTGATGAAGCTAATATTGGGGGATTGGGGTTCCTTAACTCCTCCCTCCCTAAGAGTGAAATTATCCGAAGGCGTCGCAGATGACTTCGGAGAATTTCGGCAAAAACGAAAAACATTTAATTTGTATGAGATGACGACAATAATTATTATGATAATGATATACTCTAAAATGGTCCATACGCTAATTTCTATTGTCACTATTTGGGTTGTATCGTCACTTTCACTAAATTTGGCACTTTGTAACAATTCTTTCACGTCACTAAAGTCCACGTTTCTTAGGTCGACCTTCTCCGTCCTTGTCTGTATGTCTTGTTGAAGCTCTGGCATCTCGACCAATGGGAGCTTGAAACTGGAAATTGTAGTGTTTGTGGCGGCACCAACAATTACTCCTCCTATTTGCGCCTCGCATTGTTGACTCAGTGTCACGATATAGGTCCCAAAGATGTTGTATTTGCGGATTTCCTCATTGCAGTTTTCGGTAATGATCAGGTTGTCCTCTGTGTAGACCAACCATTGGCTATCCGTTATCTTCTGCACCTTAGGCTTTTCTATCTTGATACGATTCTTTACGCAGCTATTGTAGTTATTCTTCATCAACATAATTTGTTCTATACAGGTCTCGACTGGATTCTGAGCTAAATTACTTTCATCACAAAGAAATCTGTCATTTTCAATTTCAGTACATGAGTTTACCACGGGCATGTATTTCAATCGATTCACCATTAGGTAAGGGTATTTGGGAATATTGGTAAAAGTGTCTGGAGAATGGAAAATAGGAATAGGAATAACCTTATAATAATTATATGTTTCGTTGTCTATTAGAGGGACTTCTAACACAAATACTAATCTATTGTTATTTAAATATGATTTGACTATGATATTACGTTCTAGTTTTATTAAATTACTTTTACTAACTGGATATATTGTCCTAGCATGTTTACTAATTGTTTCTAAACTGCTGTACAGTTCTGTGCTATTTATAATAGACTGGTGCAAAACATTTAGTTTGCTAAAGGCGATTGCGGACTCTATTTCTTGTATGTTCTCATAACAAGTTCGAAAGTTGCTTAAAATTTGGTACATAGTATCTATTATTCGTAGTAACTTGTTAAATTTGAATTCATTTTCAGCTAGTTTTTCTATGCCATTAGTGTGTGAGCCTAATCTTTTAATATTTGAATTTATGATTTCTGAGTCATTAACTAATTTATCGAAAGCTTTTTGCATTGATGACACTTTACGTTCGACTGCATGTTCTCTATTCTGGAGTAAAACGATTTCCTTATCATATTTAATTGCATCGTCTTCATCTAAATTACCAGATATAGCTTTTACAAATGAGCCCAGAGGGTTGAACAAAGCTCGTTTGTTTCTATGATTAAGGGGTAAAATTTGATATAATTTATCTTTAGTAAGTCTTATTAAATACTCGATTTGGTTTTCTATACCTAAAGTTTCATTACTTAATTTGCTTTCTATAATTTTCGATTTCATATTGCTAAAATCGCGAATATTATTATCTATTTGTAAGCTTAAGGATTCTAAATCTAAAATCTTAAATATAGTCCAATAATTATTCTTCTTCACCGCTACTCCCATCTTCAACGACGCTATCCCCGGATTCCGAGTGAAGTTCTGGAGTTCCAGCGTGAATCCTGACATCACTAGTACCAGTACTAGGCATGACCTGTGGAGGACGTTTTACATTTTTTATCGCCACTCTAGTTGGTCTTTTATTTAATTCTACAGGCACTATATTACGTTCGGTTTCATGTGCTTTCTATCGTACTTCATTTTTCTACACATTTCGCAGCTGTTAATAACTGTTGTAACTATTTCTTTCATGTTTGGCCACCGTGGTATTTCATAATAACTTCTTTCTGATCCTCTTCTGACTCTGTCAAATTGATCACTCTTTCTGTACATTCTGTTAACTTAACTGAACCCTTTTTAAACAAGTTAATAACCATGTTTGAAAAAGATTTTCTAAACGATGGATGTTCAAAATAAATATGATATTTATGTTTAGGATCTATATATTCTTTTAGAAAGTCTTTAACTAATTTGTCATTATTTGTTGGTAAGTGAACTTCAAAAATTTTCTGTTTATTATTAGAAATATCCTTTACTGTCAATTTATCTTTAAACCATGAGTGAACTAAAATTTGTCTAGCTTTAGTATCTACAGCTTCATTTAAAATAGGAATACCTTCATGTTCCCTATTTGAAACTGAATTAGCTGTGACGCCATCATCAGAATCCGAAAGTTCTATCGTTTCTATGGGCGTTTCGTCAAATTGCAGCTCTTCATCTATAATTTTTTGTATTCGCTCTTTCCTATCACCTACGTTAACAAATATCGAATCTAAATCGTCGTTAATTGCATTAATTTTAATCCTAGATAAGGCATCTGCATTTGTATTTTGAGGCCCTTTCTTGTACTTAACCTCGTAGTCATATTCCTCTAAGCGTAAACGCCAACGCGTGAGCTTACTGTTGGGTTCTTTTAATGAATACAGCCATGCTAATGGTCTATGGTCTGTAAAGATAATAAATTTATTGCCATATAGATAAGGCCTAAAATGCTTAACTGCCCATATTATGGCTAAAAGCTCCTTCTCAATAGTACTGTATTTTACTTCTGTGTCACTCAGAGTCCTGCTAGCATATGCTACTGGCTTGTCTGAGCCTATTGATCCTTGTGACAATACAGCCCCAATTGCAAAATTCGATGCGTCGGTAGTTAAAATAAAACTTTTACTAAAATCGGGATACTGTAATAAAGGTGCGTTTGTTAAAAGTTTTTTACATGTTTCAAAACATTCCCTATACTCATCATTAATAATTATTTTACGACCTTTCTTTAAACAAGCTGTTAAAGGTCTAGTTATTTTTGCAAAATCTTTGATGAATTTCCTATAATAACCAATGAGTCCTAAAAAGCTTTTTATTTGTGTAACTGTTTCTGGAATAGGATATCTTAAGATTGCATCAATTTTATCATTATTTGGCTTCAATCCTTCACTTGTAATAGTGTGCCCTAAGTAAAGAACTTCCTTTCTAAGAAAATGTGATTTGTCGAGTTGTATTTTTAAATTTGTCGCCCAAAAACGATCAAAAACTGCTCTAAGTTTTTCTACATGCTGAGTCAGCGATTTAGAAAAAATTATGACGTCATCAAGGTATACCAGGCAATGTAAGCCCTGGAGACCTCTTAGAACGTTATCCATAGCCCTCTGAAATGTTGCAGGTGCTGTTTTTAACCCAAACGGCATCCTGTTAAATTCATAATGTCCTGAAGGTGTACTGAAAGCTGTTTTCGCCCTATCTTCTTTCTGGACCTCGATTTGATGGTATCCACTAGCTAAATCTAAGGTAGTAAAATAGGTACTATTGCCTAGCATATCAAATAAATCATTTATGTTGGGCAAAGGGTATTTGTCATCGGTAGTAATTTCATTGAGACGTCTATAATCAACTACCATCCTCCATTTTTGCTGTCCTGATGAATCTAATTTTTTTGGCACTAAATGTACGGGAGCACTCCAGGGGGAGTGTGATTCCTGGATGATATTGTCCCTTAACATTTTATCTACCTGATTCCTAATTTCTTTCGATTGAATGGGAGGTAACCTATGTGCTTTAATATTTATAGGATCTTCATTCCTTGTTCTAATTCTATGTTTTACTTGATTTGTAAACGTTAATGGAATATTCTCACAATAAAGTATGTCCTTATACTCATTACATAGCCCTTCGATGGTTTTACGTTCCTCAGAATTCATGTGGTCTAACTGTAATTTTTTTAAATTATCTGTTAGCATCCTATCTATTTCTATGTTATTTTCTGTAAAATTAATGTGAACAGATGGGTTCTGCCTGTAAGGTTCGACCGTAAAAGGTCCTGTTACCACTAAGGTTCTGGTTTCATCCGTATAATTCTGAATAACGGTTGATGCGTAACCTTTAATACACTTAACTAATGCGGTGGGCATTCGAATCCCTTCCGAAAATTGTTTAAATTGTAGTATAGCTTCCCCGTCTAGTAAGTTGACTGGCAATCTAACTCTTAATTCACTACGAGATGGCAATTGATATACCTCTCTCATAGGTGGTGCGTATATTATTGGAATATTCGCATTTTTTAAATGCAAAACTTGACTTTCCATGTTTATTTTTGCCTGTAACTGTTTAAGTAGGTTACTACCTATTAACCCATCATACCTATCATCAACACTGTAAACATAAAATTTATGAAATTCCTTACTGCAAAACGTAGCTGGTAAAGGAATAAATGCCGTTTCGCTATGAACACTCGATGCGTGAGTACTAACAACTTCGAAGGGTTCATATTGCAACCGATCCCTAAAGTACTTGTTTGCAATGTGTGGGCTTATGAAAAACCTAACACTGCCTGTATCTATCATAAACACTGCATTTAATTCTGGTACAACTATGTGTGGTAAGTTAAGACGTTTATTGCAATTAATTTTTATTCGCTCTCTAGGGTAGAGGCGGTTATACAAAAATTTCCCTGTCTGGGATCTTCAGGAATTTCCTGGAACTCATTATTTGAGTTGTCAAAACTTGGTTCGTTATAGCTATGATTATTAGTGTAATTAACACGGCGTGAACTTGCAGTGCGCATAGTAACGTCAGTGTTCGACTTTGAACCCGGCGGAGATGCTTGCGCTGCAAAAGGTGACGTTCGCGGTGCATATGCCGTGGACTGTTGGCTTTGTTGCGCCATCGGAAACTGTGACCTACTTGTCCTATTGTTATGATCATTATTATTTGTCCGATTGAAATTATTTTGATTATAATGTTGCCTATAATTCTTAAACTGCTGCGAATTGTTCATCGTAATTGAACTACTCGTGGCGTTATTCGGTGCAACTGCACTGGATAGGCTCTGCGAATTATACTTCGCACTATTGAAATCGGAAAAAATATTTTTATTAGATCTATTATAATTGCGGTGATCGTTTGTTTTAGAATTATAGACTGATTGAAAGTTCTGTTCTTCTAAAACAATTTTCAACGCGTCTTCCAATGTCGAAACGTCGCGTAAACGAACTAACCTAACTAGGAATGGCGGTAAATTGAATAGAAAAACATTCATCGCCCTATTACTGTAGATTATCTGCTTAGCCTTCCGTAAAGAGTCATCAGCAATAGTCTCTGATATTTTGGAAAATAAAATGCTTCTCATATGCTGTATCCTATGACACAAATCTAAGTAACTTTCACCTTTGTTAATTTTACAGGATTCTAACTCCATTGCTAGTCAATCTTCAGTACGTGGGTCGCCAAAGTGTTGATTTAACAGCATTTTTAGCTCATCCCACGTATTTATAGAGTCCCTTTCGCCTACCAAACTAGCTGCTTCGCCTGTTAATCTACTTGTTACTACATGAAATAAATAATTGTTTTGTACAACGCTCCCTTGGAATGTTGTTAAAATGTATTCACATTTTTTAATAAATAAGGGTAACGCTCTAACATCGCCATTAAATACTGGAATTATGTTTACCATCTCTTGCGGAACACGGTTTATACCTTCCATTATGAAGTGAAATAACGAAGCTTCACAAAAAGTAAGCACAAAAATTAATAAATTATCCCTAACTATTTACTACAACTAACAATCTATAAAATATTATTACGGCGTTGTCCAATCCCTAATAATACACACAACATAGATTAATACAAGGTTGGGATGCAAATGGAAGAGCTGAGAGGAAGGTGAAAAGATTTACTCACAATTCCGCAGCTATCTTCATGATCCCTGAATTACTGCTTGGCTCCTGGTCCTCTCCTGGCTTGATGTGGCTTCTTAATGTATTTGTTTGTTCGGTGATCTCTGCTGAACCGTTGAAACGGACGTCGGCTGCTTCCCGTAGATGTGGATACGTGACAGACTGACTACAGAGATCCTACCGGCTGCGCCAATTAAGTAAGCGACAACGGAAGAGTTTAAAAATAAACTTTATTTGATCCCAGTTACAGCAAGACAGTAATTACTTAATTCTACAAAATGTTGATCTTATATACTAATCTTATTGCTAACCAATCATCTCTGCTAATGACGCATGTCCTAGATATTATATGCTGACATATAGCTGTTATTCTAATATAATATAATTATTGGCTGATGAAGCTAATATTGGGGGATTGGGGTTCCTTAACTCGGGCGATAAATTGATCTAGCTTTTTTAGAAAATGTCATTTTCTCTATTTCACCCAGTTACTTAGTAGTTTCAATATGAAATACAAATAATGGTGAATTATTTATTTCAGAAAAGTTGTATGGAAACATATCCTTAATGTTTATCCTGAGGGTATGACTGGCAAAGAGAGAATGGACTACATCAAACGGAAAGCGAATGAATATTATGCACTAAGAACAAGATGGAAAGACTGTATACAACAAGGAATGGTCAGTAGAAAAAATACAGTGACATGACAATTTTTATCTATTACTAGCAGACCCGGAAAACTTTGTTTTGCCATAACAACACCAAACATTCATCTACCCTATACCTACCCTACTTAACCCTACCCAAAGTACCATTTTTTTTCTTATTTTTTTTTTTTCATAATATCCTTCTCCGAACAATAAGCGAAATCCAGCCCAGCCGCTCACGCGTGATACCGTGACCAAGGGAAATAGGGATTAATTTTTATATTTAAAGATTACATTACAATCAAAAGTAAATTGAAATTATTTCCAGGTAAATGCTGACTTAGCTTATGTGACTGGTATGGTTCGAAAAGACGTCTTAAGAACTGACAGACATCATAACTTCTATGCTGGCAGTGATGATAACCAAAATATAGCTTCTCTCTTCAATATACTAACTACGTAAGTTGTTTACCAGAAATAAATTAATCATTAAAAATCTTTTTTTTTAATAAGCTTCTAAAGTATTCTTCTCAGCAAACCCTTTCATTTCATACTCATATCATGGCAGTGCGTGAAAAATAACTAGTCCGCCATCTTGGACCGTCCGCCATATTGGATTTAGAATGACGTCACTTTGCTACTCATGCATAGCCATCCAAACTAAACGTGTATGCAAATTTTCATCTTAATCGGTGGAGGATAACTGCTTTAAAAAGGGGGAAGGTTTGTTGCACGTGTTTTCGATTTCCGTGTTGGTATTTTTTTTTTTATAATCTTGTGTGTAAATGTTCATATTTCGAAACTAATGTCTTAGGCGATATATTACATAATAGACAAGGTAGCAGAAAAAAATGATTATCTTTTAGGCAAAAGTCCGGTGCTGACTAATAAATTCTTTCCATCCACAGGTATGCCCTGAACCATCCCACGGTAAGTTACTGTCAAGGCATGTCTGATCTAGCATCACCGTTACTTGTGACGATGGGTGACGAGGCGCATGCGTACATCTGTCTGTGTGCACTCATGACTCGCTTGTACCCCAACTTCCTGCTGGACGGAGAAGCCATGACTGTGAAGTTCACTCACCTAACCGAATCCCTGCAAGTCTACGACCCCGATTTCTACAACTATTTAAAATCCCAACAAGCAGACGACTTACTGTTTTGTTATCGATGGTTACTGTTAGAAATGAAACGAGAATTCGCCTTTGAGGACGCTCTCAGAATGCTTGAAGTATTATGGGCATCTTTGCCTCAAAAAACTCCAACAGCTGAATTAAGCCTCAAAGAAAAAGAATTTGATCCTGCAATAGAAAAAGACGACGATCCGCCACCTTTGAGTCCACTGATAAAAGCTCCAAGAGAAAATGCTTACACTAAAGTATGTGCTATAAGAAGACAGAGCTCCAGCTTTAGCCTCGCTAACGTGAAAGCGCCCAAACTTGCCACTTGCAAGCAAATGAATCACAGCTTAGACGAAAACGCGACTCGTAAAATAGTAACTAACTCATCACTTCGACACGCTAAGGAATTTCAAAGTTTAGATGATGCCACTTTACAAACGCAGAAACCGAAGTTAGATAGATACGAGACAGAGAAAAATAAAGAAAACAATTTATCATCAAACGACTCCAAACTGCATACTAGAAGAAGTATGAAAAGTGTCCCAGAACACGAAAAACCTCTAACGCAAGAGGCTCATGCCACCGCGTGGTCCAGTACTGGAAACTTGATGAATGGGACCACACACGGAGACGTTAAAGACACGCCTTTGGGAAACCAAATAAGATTACTACGAGACAAGATATCCGTACATAATAACAAATTCTTTTCGTCACTTGACAAGCTTGACTCTGAATCAGTTGTTAGCATAGACACATCTAATAAACCGAAAGTAAAAATGATTAAAAATTTAAACGAGTTTCTTAACTTTGCGACCGGAAGTAAAGTAGGCGCTGTCACACAAGAGAAATTACAAAGAACACACTCAGTTATAGAGAGAAGTTCTAAGGAATGTCCTAGAATAACTCTCACTAAAACATCTCTTGACGATGTGAGGGTACATAATAAAACAGATAAAGCTAGTAAATTAAACAAGAACATTTATGCAGATACAAACGATGGCAGTAGTCCTGATGACTCACAAGAGTACTATCCTATGACAACATCTATGACTAGAGAATTAAGACTTGAATTAGAACATTTGGACCGGCAAGTTTTCGGCCCTTCATATATAAACCGGTGTAGTATGATGTACGACTCTCCGTCAGACTCGACTAGTACTGACGACAAACCGACACAAGATTGTACCGAAGTAAAGCAAGACCTTAAAATCATTGAACCTACAGAAACTCGACCAAAATTATTAGAAACCATTAAAAAGTCGCCCTTGCTTGAAACTGTTAGGTCTAATGCCAGAAGCGCTGAAGATATTTATTTGTGGGAAAATCCACTGCACAGAAATACACCGACGACACGAACGACAGCGAGTTGTCCGCAGACACCCGACGAACAGGCGGAACTGGATTTCGATGGAGACACTGGCGAAATCTTTGAAGAACATTCTGGTAAAAAATCCATTACACCAATAAGGCTGTTAAGAAAGAACCAGTCATTAGAGCCCCAAGAGCTATGCCGTGATACAACACATTCTAATAACCATTCCAGTGGATCGGAATCTTCTGACAAAGATGTTTGTGAATCGACAAACGTAGACACCGTTAAAAATGGCCAGCCACACAATTCCAACACATCTAGGTCGCAAAAGTTCTTCTCAAGTATGTCACAAGAATTAGAAAATGCAAAAAAGAACTGCGAGTCTCTATTAAATGCCAAACAAACTAATCTGCACAGTGTTGCTTCAACTATCAACAGCTTTCAGAAGAAGTACGAGGTATTCAAACCTCCAATTCAAAAAACCGCTAGTGTTTCTTCAGTGACCAGTGATGGTTCAACTAAAACAAGTATAAGCAGTCTTCCACCGCCAACAGTGTTCGGAGGTGGAAATCCATTCTTGATGTTCCTTTGTTTAACTGTATTGTTACAACACAGAGACTACATTATGAGGAATCGTATGGATTACAACGAACTCGCGATGCATTTCGACAAAATGGTTCGTAAACACAACGTGAACAGGGTCCTGAACCAGGCGCGACAAATGTATGCTATTTATTTGAAACAACAAGCACATAAGACTGGCGATATAACTACTTAATTTAAGGATGAGAAGATCTCTTGTAATAATTTTATTGCTCATAAGGTATAATTTTGGTCATTTATAATTATATATGTATTAAAACACCATTAGGGTAAGTACTCAGATCAAATAAAAAGTCAAGATGGAACGTTGCAAACAACAAAGTGAAGCCGGTTCAAACTAAGCCTTGCCGTATAAATACACAATTATACGCGCACACGTATAACGAAACTACTCCTTAGCTTGTCAGTTGAGCTTTATTATTTGATCTGTAAGCTCGAAGGACAAGCTAAGGCGTAATTTCGTTGTACGTGAGTGCGTGTAATTGTGTATTTATACGGCAAGGCTTAGTTTGAACCGGCTTCACTTTGTTGTTTGCACCGTTCCATCTTGACTTTTTATTTGATCTGAGGGTAAGTATTACAATGTTAGTCACAACCAATGTAATTCCAATTTTGTGTAAAATGGCAATTGAAGTTTAATTGACGTGGCCAGCTTCATTAGTAAAAAAATATAATAAAGTTGGCCCCATTACAATCACAATATACAAAGTCAGAAAAGGAAAAAGATCAACTAGCACAGTGTAGGTAGTAATATTCTATTGTATCTATACTACTGTCTTAAAACCTACACCAACTTCTCTTGATCAATAATATTTCATGAACTACCAAATTGATGTGCATTTAACCAATTGTCCTTGCATTATATTATAATCTATCAAAAGAGCAGCAATATCATCCTCAGTTGAGCTTTATTATTTGATCTGTAAGCTCGAAGGACAAGCTAAGGCGTAATTTCGTTGTACGTGAGTGCGTGTAATTGTGTATTTATACGGCAAGGCTTAGTTTGAACCGGCTTCACTTTGTTGTTTGCACCGTTCCATCTTGACTTTTTATTTGATCTGAGGGTAAGTATTACAATGTTAGTCACAACCAATGTAATTCCAATTTTGTGTAAAATGGCAATTGAAGTTTAATTGACGTGGCCAGCTTCATTAGTAAAAAAATATAATAAAGTTGGCCCCATTACAATCACAATATACAAAGTCAGAAAAGGAAAAAGATCAACTAGCACAGTGTAGGTAGTAATATTCTATTGTATCTATACTACTGTCTTAAAACCTACACCAACTTCTCTTGATCAATAATATTTCATGAACTACCAAATTGATGTGCATTTAACCAATTGTCCTTGCATTATATTATAATCTATCAAAAGAGCAGCAATATTATTATTGAATCTGTAGTTTTTAGTCTTACGTATTTTAATGATAATTCCAAAGAGCCTTTATTTGATAAACAATTGTGATATTTTATTTCTCTTATTATGTACTTTACGACAATAAACAAAAGCTTTTGCGTTATTAATGTGATTATATATAGTTCTATGATTAATTTGCATTCCGTGATGCATTAATATCTTTTTATATATTAATTCATGTACCTATAATTTATGTTCCTTGTAAGTATTATTTTTGTTGTTTCGAGGAATCAATCTAATCAGATATTATGTCAGAATTCTAGTCCTTTTTGTTCTTCAATGTGAATGTTCTTCAGACAAGTTGCTTACTGGCCTATGTATTTATATTATTTGTACTTATATAAACTAAAAAAAAACAAGTGCATATTCCATTATAATTAAAAACTGATTGTAAAATGCTGCAATTTAATCATGTAAATAAACAATCTAATGAACGCTTTGTATTATTTGCAAGTACCTGGGCGACCGAGCTCTGCTCGGGTGAAAATAGAGAAAACGACGTTTTCTTAAAATTTTAAAGGTTTTCTCGTAGTCCACAAACGCTAAGCAAAGAGGTAGGTTATACTCTTCTGTATAACCTGCCGCAGCGTATGTATGATGGTCTACTGTGGTGAAGCCTTTTTACCCGACTGCCGAAGGAGGGAAATGTGTTTATCGGTCTATGTATGTATGTTTGTTCCTATGTGGCGTTCTAGAGACCAAACGCGTTGGCCGATTTTGATGATTCTTACATCAATCGATCCGTCTTAACCCTGCGAGTGTCACTGGCTACATTAAAATTGGAAAATAAAAAAATGGCGGATGTTGGGCGCCATATTGTGGGGCAGCAATTTTTTTTTCTTCTTCCAAACCCATCGTGTGGGGTGTCAAAATAAAGGGTTATAAGAGATTTCTAAAATATATAACACTTATATGTTTAAATGTACCTAATTCTAAAAAAAAATAACTAAAAAGTAATAAAAAAACCCGACTGCTTAAAAAGCGAACTATAAAGACGTAAACAAGAAGAAAATCATGCTGTCCAGTCGGAGGATACATGTTCGCGAGCTTGCTGACAAAATCAGATGTATTTAAGCAGTCGGGTTTTTTGTATTTTTTACTGAAGTGATGGCTGAACATCGTCAAACCTGCGTGCGTGACGATTTCTTAATCTTTTCCATCTTTAACCTGAAGCCATACAAACTTCCTCCGGTATCCGGTGTGGTATATGTATGTCTACTTAGCCATCCCCCTGGGACGAGCAACCCAGTGCAGCTAAATTGCGTAAGTGAATTCGGCAAGGCAAAGAGCAGAGACTGAAGAATTGACCAATCACATGCGAGATGAAAGACACGATGTGGATTTCCGTCTATGGGAGTGGTGGATTGTTCACACTCTTTGCCCTTTGCCTTGCCTAAATCACTTACGCAATTAGGCTGCAGATGGACCGAAAGTCTGAACCGATCTGTAAGGGTGTTCCCGTGAGAGATATGGGGTTGAATAAACCGTCGAAATCGCAAATACAAATACTCATTTATGAGTTCAGGTTCTACTCAATCTCAGACCAACATTCGGCTGCCTCACCTCCAATTTGCTCTGGACCTCTAGGCAACTCTACAAAACCAACAGCGATTCAGCGAACAGCATACCCCAGGGAAAACTCTTCCTGGGTGTCCGAGGTTAGTGTATATCACCAGAAAGAGGTAGGGGCTAAGGGCCGCACTTGGTTACTGCTGCGTCTACCTGCACATAGCTCGGATCAACTACACTACTTCCCAGACACACTTTTCTCCTTGGGGCATTACAAACACCAAAAGTACGAAGTATCACACTTCACACTATTATTATATTAAATTAATTATTAATCACACTAATATTATAAATATACTAATATCAAAAGTTTGTGAGTGTGTTTGTATATTTGTTACTCTTTTACACAAAAACTACTGAACGGATCTGGATGAAATTTGGCACAGAGTTAGATTTTAGTCTGGAATAGCACATAGGGTACTTTTTATCCCGGGAATATGTACTCTCGGAATAATTTTCAACTTTTACGCGAGCGAAGCCGCTGGCAGAAGCTAGTGTACATATAAAATATAATCCCAGTCTTATTGTCCCAGTGCAAAGCAAATGCCTTTTCTCATACAGAGAAGGCACGAGTATAAAGTCACATCGCTTGCTCAATGCTGGTTGGCAATTTCTAACTTATAAACTGTCCAGCAGGACCTGCAGTCTCGACACAGTTAGCGATCGCTAACTCGTAACGATCGGTAGATAACGATTTTTCGTAATCTCGACTGACAAAGCTATCAATTTTTGACATTTGGCATCGCAAACTTAACGTATATTGTCGCTAAGGTAACGATTTATCGGTATGCTAACGAATTTCCTAGCGAGCATTTTTGACAGCCCGCTAAGTGTTCGTAACGATCGTTATAATTGGTTTTAGAGGTTATAAAAATAATAATTAGAGTAATATGGTTATACAGTATTTAGCGTGGGCTTTGGTCATGCTAGAACACAGACTCGATATGATAATGTGGCTGTAAAATGCACGAAACCGGCGTGAAGGTGAAAATCCTTTGGATTTAGAGGATGACCAATTTCTCTATCTTTACTGTATAAACAAGGACATGTTTCATGAGCTCGTTGGTGAACTTCGCCCATTTATTCAAAGACGAGGGAAAAACTTGGAAAGTACATATGAATCGATCTAAAGCATGAGTGGCGAAGGAGACGAGGGAGACCTCGCCACTCGTGCGACCGCAAAAATCTGTAGTACCTACCTAAATTGTTTTTGGATGAACATTTTTTTTAAATAGGTACCTGGTACAAGAATAGATTACAACAGGGTTCCCTGGCAATATCTAGCTTTTTAAACTCTGCCTTACACTAGACATTTCTCCTGTTTCGCGGGTATGTACATCAGTCAGCTCACCGTTAACCGCAATTAATGGGTTTCCACCAGCCTTATTGCGTAATGAATTCGTCAAGGCAATGAGTATGAAAAATCGACCAATCACAAAAACGGAAAACCACATCGCGTCTTTCATCTCGCATGTGACTGGACGATTTTTCATACCCTTTACCTTGGCAAGGCTGCAGGAGTAAAAAGTTAATGTAATCAAAAAACCCGACTGCAAAGGTGCCAAAAAATTGTTTAACTAAAAAGTAGTAAATAAAAAAAGATACATATTCGCGAGCTGGCTGACCAAAACTATAAATATCCTCCGACTGCACAGCATGATTTTCTTCTTGTTTACATCTTTGCAGTCGGGTTTTTTGATATTATTAACTTTTTTATTTACTACTTTTTAGTTATACAATTTTTTTTGTTGGATTGATTTTAAACATATAAGTGGCACCTATATATTTTTGTAATCACCTCTAAAATCCCTTCATTTATTTTGATACCCCACACGATGGGCTTTCAGGAAAAAAAAATGCATCATCTACAATATGGCGCCCTCAGACATGGCGCCCAAAATCCGCAAAGTTCCTTTTTTTTAACGGCACTTTTCTAAGAACACTTGGGCAGCCAATACCTATCTAACGATGTCTTAACCTTTTGAGCGCCAAGCGGTACCGAATGCGATGTGTCCCCCAGCGCCAAGCTATAAATGTATAACGAATATATAGTCAAAAGTAGTGATGTGGGTAATTATAGTATCGATAAATGTTACTCACATGTTTTTTTTTATAAATGTACCAGAAAAATTGAAATAATGACGTATTTCGATAAAACAATAAATAAAATAATGACACATTTCGATACCTTGTTTTATTAACAATAGTTGTGATAAGAAAAAGCAGAATACACTATAGGTAATGACCAAACAGTTACATAACTCAATTTAGCCATAAGAAGTTGGCTACATCCCTATTGTCTTTTGGCGTCATCTAGTAGTCTTCTAATCAAGACCGTGGCGCCCGGAGCACGTAAAATTTCGTGTGCATCAGAATGGCGGGTGTATGACTACAAATGGTCATGCTATATGCGTGAGAGCAATGTACGAGCAATGTACCGAATGTACGTAAAATTTGAAGCAATGTACTATTTTAAAACCACAGTTTTTAGAAAAAGTATTTGAGTCGCCAACCTGATATCAGAATGGCGGGTGTATTAAAAATCTGAACAAATTACTAACGATTTGATTGTGAAATGCCTACCATAGCAATGTACGAGCAATGTACGTTATCATATTAAAAGCATAACCAGATGCTATCAACGGTTAAAAAGTTATTATAAAAATAAAATTTCTCCACATTTAGAGCCTGTTTAATTTTATTAGCAACTAGTTATGCTTACGTTAAACGTTGCTATGTCTAAACTCAAGGGTTTTCTTGTGTGAAAAAATGGCCATATTGGCCATGCGATATGCGTGAGAGCAATGTACCGAATGTACGTAAAATTTGAAGCAATGTTCTATTTTAAAACCACAGTTTTAGAAAGTGTGTGAGCTCCAACCTGATGTCGGAATGGTATGGTATGGTGTATTCAAAATCTGAACAATTTGCCAACTATCTGACTGTGAAATGCCTACCGTAGCAATTTAAGAGCAATGATCGTTATCATATTAAGAGCATAAACAGATACTATTAACGGTTAAAGAGTAATTTTAATAAAAAAATCGCCATTTAGAGCCTGTCCGATTTTATTAGCAACTAGGTGTGCGTACGTTATACGTTGCTATGTCTTAATTACTCGCCGTCAGTGCTGCCAACTCATCTAAGCAAAAACGCGCTGTTAGCTCTTTAAAAAAGAGCTAATTGGGCGCTGGTAAAAAAAAACAAATAAAATCGCTGTATTCGGCGCCACATTAAAAAAAAGACGCCCAATAATTTGAGACTACTACAAACGTATTATTTTTATTGAAATAAAGTATTTATTTATTATATACTTTATTGTACACCACAAAAACATACAGGACAAACATTTACAAAACAAGTGTACAATGGGCGGTCTTATCGCACAGGGCAATCTCTTGCAGACAATCTTAAAAACCAACCAAAATAAAAGAGTTACATACATTATATTACTTGTTTTTTAATAATATAATAAAGTAATAACGTGTTAATATAATTATTTTATAAGATAAAAGCATTAAATTAATTCATCATCATCTGATTCTACTACATTGCTTCTGCCGCCGAATTATGGATGGTTTTGATCAGTTTTGGAATTTAAAATATATTTATCTGTGGATGAAATTTCCTGAACACGTCGTATAGAAGTTGATAGTTTACAGTTACTTTTTTTAAAGGCATTCCAAAGTTTCAAAAAGCGCTAGATTTAGCGCTAGGCGCTAGAACGCGCTATTGAACAAAAAAAGCGTTAGATCTGGCGTTGAAAGCATTAAGTTGGTAGCACTGCTCGCCGTCCAGCCTGTCATTTTACATTTTGACAGCTCAAAAACTAATCATTTAGTGATGAACTAACGTGGTAACCGATTCGATTTCATATAACAATTGAATTTATCGATTAAATTTTTTTAATTGATTAAACACATAGTTACTTTATTTTTGCTTTTTACCACACTGCCGATGGAGGATAATGTGTTTATCAGTCTATCTACGTATGTATGTATGTTTGTTTCTAATGGCGTTCTAGAAACCAAACGCTTTGGCCGTATTTTGATGAGTCTTACGTCAATCGATTCGTCTTGCGGGTGTCACTAGCTACATTAAAATTGAAAAATAGAAAATGGCGGTTTCTGGGCGCTAAAAGAAGAAAAGGAAAAAGTAAAGTAGTAGCTACTATCAAAATCAATTAGTTTATTTCAAATAAACCTTAGAGGAACTTATGACTAGCCAAAAAAAAAAATTACTCTTGTTGCAAATTCGCTAGCGTCAGTAGGTCTCAATGGAGAAGAATTTTCAAGAAACTCCACGGACACTTTTTTCCATCAGTTTTTAAATTTTTTTGGTTACATCATTCTTCTTGAAATAATACATGTATGTGAGAACAATGTAAAAAGATGTGCACGTCAAGCTTCTATGGTAACAACGAATAAAAAAGTACAATAACAGGCCGAGGCAGTAAACTTATGACCAATCCCAACTGATGGCGCCCGTTCACGAATATGACGCATGGATCGGCACTACTCAGCTCAACCATCATGAAGGGAACCGAATGATCCAACACATGTGCCACCATCAGAGAGAAATTAGAGAGAACATGAAACACTCAACTGCCAGGGCACACATAAATCAACGAAACGACACATAGGTGCAGTGAATGGTAGATTTGCAGTCGAAACATAGTACTCACACATGTGCTGTGCGGTTATATAATACTAAAAGAAATTGAGTTTATACAATACAAATACATTAATACAGTCTTCAGCAGGACCAACAATACTTCTAAACTTTTCTGCCCATCACTTGTTCACCCAAATGGCGGCGGAGTATGTCCAGCATTGAGCCAAGCCTTTTTATCAGCTATGTAATCCCCCAACTTATAATATGCTTGCCTGCATAGTGTGCATTTTATACATTCCCTCTCATTCAGTTTTAAAATGTGGGGCGGTATTTTATTGTAACATTTTATACAGTACCCATAAAAGATGTTGCTACTTTAGCCAGCCTGAAACCTGGTTGAATTAATTGATCCCTATTTCTAGTGACATAATTATGTCTGTTGCCGTTTTTACTAAAAATATTTATATTCTTTGTAACGTACATGATGTTTTCATAAATATATTGACAAGGTAACGTCATGATGTTAATATCCTTAAACAGTTGCCTTAGAGAATCGCGCCGGCGAAGATTTTATATCGCTCTGATGGCTCGTTTTTGCAGAATAAAAATCGACTCAATATCTGCAGCCCTTCCCCATACTAAGATACCGTAAGACATTATACTATGAAAGTAACTAAAATAGACTAGCCTCGTGGTACCTACGTCTGTTTAGGTCGCTTCTTAAGTCGGGATTTTTTTCTAAATAGGTACATTTAATCATATAAGTGTTATATATTATTGATCCCCCACACGAAGGGATGGAAGAAAAATAATTTGGGACTCAACAATATGGCGCCAAAAATCAGTCGTTTTACTTTTTTTCAATTTTAATGTAGCCAGTGACACTCGCAAATGTTAAGACGAATCGATTGACGTAAGAATCATCAAAATCGGCCAACGCGTTTGGTCTCTAGAACGCCACTAGGTATAAACATACATACATAGACTAATAAACACCTTATCCTCCATCAGCAGTGGGGTAAAAATCGAAAATAAAAGCAAAAATAAAATAACTAAGTGTTTAATCGATTAAAATTTTTTCATTGTTAAATTCAATTGATAATCGAAATCGAATCGGTTACCACATTAGTTCATCACTAAATGATATGTTTTTGAGCTGTCAAAGTGTAAAATGACAGGTTAGACGAAGAGTAATTTAGACATAGCAACGTATAACGTAGGCACAACTAGTTGCTAATAAAATTGAACAGGCTCTAAATGTGGAGAAATTTTATTTTTATAATAACTTTTTAACCGTTGATAGCATCTGGTTATGCTTTTAATATGATAACGAACATTGCTCGTACATTGCTATGGTAGGCATTTCACAGTCAGATAGTTATTTGTTCAGTTTTTGAATACACCCGCCATTCTGATATCAGGTTGGCGACTCAAATATTTTTTCTAAAAACTGTGGTTTTAAAATAATACATTGCTTCAAATTTTACGTACATTCAGTACATTGCTCGTACATTGCTCTCACGCATATAGCATGACCATTTGTAGTCATACACCCGCCATTCTGATGCACACAGAATAGTAGTATATGTACAACTTTCTTTTTTTTTTTTTCGTGTATCGATGTTTGTGTTTTAGCATAAACATCGATACACAATAATATTATTATTATTGATTTTGCTTGGCTACGTTACGCGCTTCGTTTCTGGATTCGGCGTATCGCATTCAAAGTAAGAACGCAATTTTTGGTATATTCTGTATTCTGAGATATCATACTATTTTCGAATTTAGGTACCTACTTACGCCAATCTAATGAGGTTATTAAATGAAATTTTATTTAATTTTTTTTTACCGTTAAGTAATTTACACTACACTCAAAATCTTCGTCTGATGACAAGCGCGAAAGGGTATTTCAGTAAAATAACACATCTGCCCACAAAATACGCAATAAAACTTTTGGCCTGTTTGCATTTTTTTTGTGTAATGTACGTTACTTTTTCTTTAGAAAACAGTTCAAGCAGAATTTCCGTTGCAGGCTGTTGTCACTAGGCTGAGGTTTCACTAGGAAATAAAAGGCGTATTCTGTTTTATTCTTGATAACAGGTTTTAATAATAGGGTATGACAGAAAAACGTCTACATGGCCATGGTACTGTGAACTCAAATCAAAATCAACTGGCTAAACAAAACTGATAGAGTATTAGTGATGATGAAACAAAACAAACTAGGTATAAATACTTGTGGAATTATGCGTAATTAATATTTTTTTGTTTTATTGTTATTGCATATCGATACTCTTCACGTCTGTGAGGTTTCGCCAGTTAATATGATCTGCTGTAGTATTTTATTTATGTTCTACAACTCGGAAATCCAGTTGTGTAATCAGTAGAATTAGTAAACTATATTAAAAACAAGGAGAGAAACCGACCATTTACTTCATATGATACAATTTTATTATGATTCACAATGTCAGACTATATCAAAAATAAATTATCCTCAGTCTTACATTTTGATCTGGTTATTGTCGGTTCCTGTTCATATTCTGAGAATCTGAACTGCTCATAAATCGTACAAGTTTAATTTTGTTTTCCAAGGAACAAAAAAATACCATAATCTTCTTCTAAACCTACTTATTAATTTTATTTGCTCCAAACCCTTAACACGACTTTCACTAACTTACTGACTACACAACAATAATATCACATTCAAAGTTTTTTTTTTTCAGTCGACATGTTTTCTATTTTTTCTGCTGTCTACAATAAATTTTTTGTCGACTTTAATACAGCAAATAATAACGTGAAAGCACTAAACTGGTTGTGTTTAGTTTACTTCCTCTTGTTGCCGCCGCCTCCAGATAGAATAATAGCAATCCGCATAAAGATGTTCAGGATGTCCAAGTATACCGAGATAGCACTGTAACAAAATATTAAATTTAACCATAGAAAAATATATTATACGAAAAGCAAAACTCCCGTTTCGAACGGCAATTAAGGCGTATATATTCCCCAATGTTAACGCAGTACTAGCCGTGCGCCCGCTCGGAGCCAGAATATCTATATTGAACCTCCTTTTGGACAGTTTTGCTTGCAAAATATACTTTGATTTACATAAGCTATTTCAGTTATGAAGAAATTCTAGTCATCAATTTTTCTGTGCAAACATAGTTTTAAACATCCAAGTCGTTTTGAAGGAATATCCAAAAGTAGCGAAAAATATTGCGTTGTGAATATTTTTTTTTAATGCAAAACTATTAGTTACACGAAAAATAAATATGTGTCACAAATAATGTACATGAATCAATAATAAATATATACTTTTTCAAATATTTTAACCTAGCCGTTTACTAAGGAGTATGCTTTAGAAAGTTACCGTTTTATGGCACTAAAGCGGTGGAAGGCCCTTAACTTAAGGTTGCCGTAGTCGACGGCACGAACTATTATATGCGCGGGGTTAAAATGCATGCTATCTCATCCGACAACACGTCCGACAGAGATAGATGCTGTGATGAGCAGTAAGAAGCTAGTTCGCGAACGAACTTTTGCAAGTTTGTTGCGAAATGGATGATGATTTAGGACGAAAACGTGCGCGAGAAATTTTATAAACAGACCTTTGGGAGTCTAGATATCATGAAAAAACCAGCCAAGTGCGAGTTGGACGCTCGCACGAAGGGTTCCGTACCATTATCACAAAAACGGCAAAAATACACGTTTTGTTGTATGGGTTTTTTTTTTTTGTATTTAATTATTATTATTTTTTGTAATGAATATACAACTAAATATTCTGTGAATATTTCAAGCGTCTACCTGTTGCCGTTATTAAAATCGAGCAAAAAATGGCAAAAAAATCAAGTTTGTTTTATCGGAGCACCACTTAAATATTAATTTTATTCTGTTTTTAGTATTTGTTGTTATAGCGGCAACAGAAATACATCATCGATAAAAATTTCAACTGTCTAGCTATCACGGTTCATGAGATACAGCCTGGTGACAGACAGACGGACCGCGGAGTCTTAGTAATAGGGTCCCGTTTTTACGCTTTGGATACGGAACCCTAAAAACGACAAAATTTATGTTTTCAAAATAAAATTATTTGCATTGTTGTACTACTAATCTATCCCTGTATGGAGGCCGTTTTGTAATTTTCCATCTTCTTATAGTATTTATTTCCGCCCAAAGATGCGTTAAAATTAGTGTTGAAATACCTATGGAATTTTCGATGCTCATAACTATCAAATATTTTGTTTATACTTTTTTGTTTCCATACAGAGCTAGATAATGATGAGACAAATTAAAATCATTTTTTTATTTTGAACGTACATCGTCAAACAGTGGAGTAATCGCCAGACTACGTTTGTATGGAAGAATGATCGACCTTAAGGGCCTAAATACGCTTTAGTGCCGTAAAACGGTAACTTTCTAAAGCATACTCCTCAGTAACGGCTAGGTTAAAAGGTTTGCAAAAAATATATATTTATTATTGATTCATGTACATAATTTTGAACACAAGGTTTTTTCGTGTAACTAATAGTTTTGCTTTAAAAAAATTATTAACAACACGATATTTTTTCGCAACTTTTGGAAACTCCTCCAAAACGACTTGGATGTTTAAAAATAATTTTATACAGAAAAATTTATGGCTGGAATTTCTTTTTACCTAACATAGCATATGTAAATCAAATAATATTTTGCAAACAAAACTGTTCAAAAGGAGATTCAATTTTGATATTTTGACATCGAGCGGGCGCACGGCCAGTACTGCGTTACATTGGGGCGTATATATCACCTTAAGTAAGGACTAAAGAGAGTATGACACATCATTTTCGGATTCAACATTTCTACAAAGTATGATTTCCGTTACTATGCGCCAATGATTGTGCGTTGCATGATAAAATCCTCAGATAGGTTCGGAATAAATAAAAATAGGCAACCATGTCTTATGAGCTAAAAGCGCATAATAATCCAGTTTATCAACTGAAAGATTATTATATAATCTATAGCACCTAATATCTTAATGTTGTGATAACATTTTAAAACCAAAACAACTAAACAATTCAGTCCAGTGCGTCTATTAAGGTTCCCCTAGTCAACGGCACGAACTATTTTGTACGCGTGGTTAAAATGCATGCTGTCTCATCCGAAAACACGTGCGAAAGAGGTTGATGCTGTGATGAGCAGTATGAAGCTAGTTCTCGTACGAATTAGCACTTTTGCAAATTTGTAACGAAATTGATGATGATTTTGGACGAAAACGAGCGCGCGAAATTTTATGAACAGACCTTTGGGAGTCTAGATATCATGAAAAAGCTATTAAATGTATATTTTCAAAATAAAATTATTTGCATTGTTGAACTACTAATCTATCCCTGCATGGTGGCTGTTTTGTAATTTTCCTTCTTCTTATAGTATTTATTTCCGCCCAAAGATGCGTTAAAATTAGTGTTGAAATACCTATGGAACTTTCGAGGCTCATAACTATCAAATATTTTGTTTGATTTAGATTAATGATGCACAAATTAAAATCATTTTTTTTATTTTGAACGTACATCGTCAAACAGTGGAGTAATCGCCACACTACGTTTGTATAGAAGAATTTTCGACTAGTGTAACCCTAAGCAATATTTTTCAAAAGTACTTACGAGTTTATGGGATCATAAGGCTGTAGTCCATACATCGGATGCACCTCGGCGCGTTTTATAATGCCCTGTGTGTCGTATAGGAGGAAACCGCCGAACACTATCAGACCTCCATACAAACTGAGTGAATACAGTCCTGAAACAAGCATGATGATGTTTATGAGAGTTTTTACTCAGATCAAATAAAAAGTCAAGATGGAACGTTGCAAACAACAAGCTTAAGCGTAATTTCGTTGTCCATGAGTGCGTGTAATTGTGTATTTGTACGGCAAGGCTTAGTTTGAAATGGCTTCACTTTGTTGTTTGCAACATTCCATCTTGAATTTTTATTTGATCTGAGAGTTTTTATTAATTAGTTATATTTTATTCCATTTTATAGTAAATTGTTTGATATGTTTTTCTTTTTAGTGCCCCTCTACACACGGTATCTACATATCTACATATCTTTTTTTTTTCAACTCTCTCGCAGGTATGCTGGAAGAGATTTCTTTGAAATAAGCATACCTTTGTACCTATTTTCTGTTCCTTCTTCTTCATGTCTCTTTATTATGTGTGTGTACATTAATGGTTTAATAAATAAATATAGTACACATAGTAATCATTCTAAAATTAAACATTGAAGAAGAAGATGAAGCACAACACAGAGAAATGGAAGAACAAACGAGTTTAAGCAAAGTTTGCATCATCTTATACTTGTGTATCCCTGTTCATGGGTAATAGGTATGTGTAAATATTTGTTGCCGAACATTCAAAGAATATGGCCAGAAGTTTAACCAATTAACAATCTGCCTAGCCATTTCTCAAGTATGTTGGGGTCGGCTTCCAGTCTAACCGGATTCAGCTGAGTACCAGTGTTTTACATGGAGCGACTGCCTATCTGACCTCCACAACCCAGTAACTGGGTAACACGGTACCCCTTGGCTAGACTGGTGTCAGATCTCAAGCTTCTGACTACTCATAACGATTGTCAAAGATCTTCAAATGACAGCCGGGACCAACGGCTTAACGTGCTTTCCGAGGCACGGGGGAAACTCGGTATGTTGAAATGGTCACCCATCCACGGACCAACCTCATCAAGCGTTGCTTTACCTTGAAAATCGATCCGTGCGGCTGTTATTATTTAGCGATGAGCTCCACAGTTTAACCAATTAACATGAAAGGATAATATATAAGAAAGGATGAAATACCTGCTCCGAGTGCAGTTGTATGTGGTACGAACATGCCTGCCAGGGAGGCAGCGAACACGGCTCCCAGGCCCATAGCAAGAGGCGCACGCATGTTCAGGAATTCACCCGACGGTGCACAGATCGCTATCGTGCTGAGGCCACCCACCACACCGGCTGTGTACCTGCAAAAGACGTATAATTTTATGTACACTCATTTTTATAATAGTTTGATAATAGTATATTATGCAACTATTGAATAAAGGGCGGATTTAAAGCGAGGGCCATAGTTTAATCACGAGCAAGTGAAGGATTATAACGACTGAATCACGACCAAGTGAGTGAGAGAGAGAGACACGAGGGAGTGATGCATTCTTTAGAATCCTGATTGAATAACGAGCATAGCGAGTGATTCAAGTGCTAGAATCCTGAGCGACACGAGTGATTCATGGCAGTGGCGTGCCTAGGGCCTTCAAAATAAGGCAAGCCGAATAAAATTTTAACCGATTTCAAAAAAGAAAGTTCAGTTTTCGACTGAGCATGTAGGTACCTACGTATGTATCATCGCAATTTTCTCATAAACTACTGGTTAGGTACAATAAATTAAAAGTGAATTCATCCATCTTTTTCTTTCCCCTTCTTTCTTCAATTTCACTCTTGCTTGTCGTGCGGTGAATGAGGTAACCAAAGCTCACTGAAGGCATGCTAGTGCTAGATTGAATATAATAAACATATCACTACGGTTGTTATCAACGCGCGTGTTATATTTTGAAATGACCTCAGATAACTGGCGTGATATACATGTCTCAATTCGTTGTGTACCAAAATTACCGAAAGAAACCATTGCACACAGGTGTTTATAGGAATTTACGTGCTTTTTAATGGCGCCAGATATGTTATTTAAATGATTATAACCATATGTATTCCAAACGGAATCTTCATTCGAAAAAAATATGCAGCACCAGCAATACAACTTATTAGTGTGCGAACAGCCAACAATCCAACTAGTTTTATACACTGATCTATTAAATTTTCGTTTATGCGATTTACTAGTCTGAGAAATACACAGATTAGGCGTCGGTTTTAATGAAGAAATTAACTGTTTTTTCTGAGCAAAGTTTAAAGATTTTACCTTATCTTCGCCAATCAAAACTTGAACGCATTTTAAATCCTCACAAGGTACACTTACCTCCATTGTTGTAGGTAAGTCACCAAAACAATTGTATCACTGAGAAAATCTAAGAAAACACACAAAAATCTTTAACAACAAAACTTTTCCCACTCAAGCAAATGAAACTGAAGTTAGTTGCACTCGGGTGTCGGGAACTACTTACGCAGAGTTGCAGTGTTGTCATTTAGGCAGAAAAAGTCGCCAGGTATATGAAAAATCTAGGCAGATGTCGCAAATTTTTATTATTAAGATATTGCTTGAATATTTAATTTCGTTATTTAAAAAAGTCGCTAGTTTTTATTGTTGCTAAATCTTAAAAAAAGTCTCCAAACTCGTTAAAAATCTCCAAGATCTCACAACGTCGCTAAAACGGCAACACTGCAGAGTTGGCAAGGTGACAAGGTCACGCATACGCGTGCAACTTCATACGCATGCACGGCTTAAATCTTCCATACTGATCGATTTGTAGACGCACAAGGTTCTAACTCGTTATACGGCACATCGCTATAAGTGCGAAAGTGGCAGAGATAGTATTTGAAAGCCCGGCAAAAGCCGGTACGTGTAAGCGAGATAGCTATATGTAGATGCTGTAAATGCGAAACTCTGCGCGAGAACAATCGCGATGTGTAGTACTGTGGCATAAGTAGATACTTTGTGTTATTTTGATAAGAATTAAGCGCGCGAACTTTTAAATAGTTCAGGTTTGATATTGATTCTCTATCGAGCATTTTAGTAAGGCATGACTAATGGCATGAAATATGCCATGAATAATAATATGGCATGAATAACTAGCTATGCTCGTGATTCAATCATCATGAATCAATCCCTACGGTCGTGGTTCAGTTGTTAGAATCCTTCACTTGTTCGTGATTCATCTACGGCCCTCGCTTTAAATCCGTCCTTTATAGTTGCATAATATACTATTATATTACCATAATAAGGTAATAAATAATTAGTCGAAGGGAGATAAAACTGTTAAATTACCAAGCAGCTCTAGTGAGTACCGGGCCGCCGAGGAAGCAAATGGGTGCAATGACAGCCCCCATAATGCCAGTGTGTACTATCCATGCTAGTTGTTTAGCACCAAAACCTGGCGTGTAGTCCATGCCTCGTACCACCATGCCGGAGCCGATCATTAAGCCCAGTGTCATTATTATTGACTGAAATTGAATAAAGTTTTAAGGTTATATTGGGGTGGAGCGTTACGAGACAGTATAATATTGTATGATAATCAGCCATCTGACTGTAACTTCATGCATCAAGGCATATTGATTATTGAGCTTGTTAACTTACCATCCAGCCATTTCTTGCAACTAAGTTCAATAATACAGGTGTCCTAAATACTGTGTAAGCACTGCCAGCAGTTAACATAAGGGAACCAGCAATATATCCATAAGTCGCCCTGATGCGGTCTTTAACATATTTTGGCCAGAGACTGAAAATAAAGTAAAATTTTGCTCATTACATAAACTATCTTATATATAAAATTCTCGTGTCACTATGTTCGTTCCCGTACTCCTCCGAAACGGCTTGACCGATTCTCATGAAATTTTGTGAACATATTGAGTAGGTCTGAGAATCGGCCAACATATATTTTTAGTTAGGGTAGGTATGGCAGGGTATGTAGGGTAGGTTAGGTAGGATAGGGTAGGTAGGGTAGGGTAGGGTAGGTTAGGTAGGGTAGGGTAGGTAGGGTAGGGTAGGGTAGGTAGGGTAGGGTAGGTAGGGTAGGGTAGGTAGGGTAGGGTAGGTAAGGTAGGTAAGGTAGGGTAGGTAGGGTAGGTAGGGTAGGGTAGGGTTGGGTAGGTAGGGTAGGGTAGGTAGGGTAGATAAATGTTTGGTGTTTTTATGGCAAAATGTTTGCCGGATCAGCAGTACTAAGTATAAGATCCTCTGTAACACAAAACATTAAATTAATATACCCAAGTGGAATGTCTCCTCCAAATCCGTTCAGCCCACGTCACATCTATCTATCTATATATATTTAAAAGCGGAAGGTCACTCACTCACTCATTACCAAATATCGAACACCGCTTGTCGTATCAAAATGAAATTTGGCAAGGAGGTTCGTTTGGGCATTGGATTATGTCCAATTCGCAAAATGTTCAACTGTCTAATTCGCAGTAGGTCCAATTCGTAATTGGTCCAGTTAGCAATTAGTCCAATTCGCAATTGGTCCAGTTTGCAATGAGGGGGCGTCCTTGATTATGAGAGGCGTTTTTAGATGACGTGAGGTTGGGTGAGATTCGGCTCGAAGTAAAAATGCATATAATTAATGATCAACACTTATATTACAAATAAATCACATATCTGTATAAATAATTAAGGCTGATAAATCATATTAACCCTTTTAATTAAGAAAAAAATATCACATAAAAAAATACTTAATGTGTAGCCATAAGTATTTTCATAAAGTGGAATCAAGATAGTTACTGAAAATGAGGTTACTAGCCTAGTGGTGAGGGGCGGGCAGAACAGAATACAATTGAGTAGTAATAATAGTAGTAAGTACTTAATGATAAATAGTATAAAATAAACGAAAAAAAAAATACGAAACTTAAAGGAAACAGAAACGTATCCATCTACTAAACGCCGTAAACGACTTTTTTTAATGCCTTGAAGTGCCCCACTGCGATGCGGTTCTAAAGCTCAATAATCTCTATGTATGAAATAGATTTAAGATAATTAAAATACCTTACAAGGATATCTTTACCTAATTAACGACTATAATTTTAATTGGTCAATTTGCGTACTGGACCATTTGCTTATTGGACAAATTGCGATTTGGATTTTGAGCCCATTGGAAATTTTGCGAATCGGACATAATGCGCCCAAACGAGGATGTTCCCTGCCGGAGTCTGTGTTTCCCGATAGCTACAATCTAGGGGTCTTTAAGTCAAGAGTGAATGGGGTTTTTCTAGGCAAACGTGCTTCACAGTCGACCACATCATCGCTTACCATCAGGTGAGATAGTGATCAAGAGCAAGCCTATAGACAAAAAAAAAAAGAGGATTAGGAATGGATTTTAGAAAAAATCCACTCCTAAGGGGGTAAAAGGGAGCTTGAAAGTTTGTATGAAATTTCTACAGATTGTAAATTGGACACGTGTAATTTCATATTTACGCTCTTGAGTGATAAAAAGAATTTATATATTTATTGGTTTTTGGAAATTCCACCAGTAAGGGGGTAAAAAGAGGGTCGAAAGTTAGTATGAAATTTCTACAGTTTGTAAATTGGACACATGAAATTTTAGATTTACGCTCTTGGTTAATAAAAATAATTCATGTGTTTATTGGTAATTGTAAGGAGATGAAATTAAAGGTGAAAATTTGTCAAAACAGAAGCCAACTACACGAGGATCACCGCTGCGAGAGGCTACGGATCTTTACAGACGGATCCAACACAGATACCGGCACGGGTGCAGGAGTCTTCTCAGAGGACCTCAACATCCACTGAGCCACACCACTGGGGGTCCACAACACGGTGTTCCAGGCCGAATGCTTGGGCATTTCCATGACAGCCTCGGTGAGTCAAAGGATTTCCCTATACGCATATTTTCGGACAGCATGGCCGTCCTGCAAGCACTAAACAGCCACTTGGTTAACTCCGGGCTGATATAAGAGTGTCAGCAGCGGCAGCGCCTGAACCAGGTCGGTATGCACAACAAAGAAACAATGGATCAATGGATCAAGGGACAGCGATTGCCAAGGGAATGATGCTGCGGATGAGCTCGCCCGATAGGTTCCAGTATGGCACCGGTGGGACCGGAGCCTATCATGCCATTATCTTTCGGGTACATACGCGGTTTGGTAAGGATGGCAACTAGGCAGGCCAAGGCGGCACTGCCCTTCATCGACGACAGTTTCACACAATAGGCCCTTAGACTAATTAAGCCACAGTTGTTACATAAATATATGTCTGCCCCAGCCCACCGGGTTTTCCTTTAACAGGTTATGGGCCATCCAGGAGATAAAGGAAAATGATTATTGTTTAAGTATTTCCTCTCAGTCGCCAACAAATTGACGAAATATGCCTAGGCATATTTATCAACCAAGGTATGTTGATTTCATAAGCCTAGCAACGGACAACGATTTATTCAATATAGATAGAAGTCCAAAAATAAGTTGAGAGTAATGAGAGTCGAGCTGTGGAGAACTCAACACGTTGTCTACTCTGTATTTCCCGATAGCTACAATCTCGAGGTCTTTAAGTCAACTCAATGCAACCGTAACAACTGGACACGGGACTTTTAATAAGCTCCTTTTTGTTATAGAAATCACGGATAGCCCACTCTGCAGAGCATGCATGGTGGAAGATGAGACAGCAGCAAATATGCTCCTAAGCTGACCTGTAATCGATAGTTACAGGGCATAATACTTCGGTGACCCAGGTACCCTACAGGATATAGTCGGCAAAACCAAGGCGCAGCTACTTTTCGAGGTTCGAATGAAGAAATCGAACCCCACCCGTAAGCAAAATACGCGCTTGGTCGAAAACACCAGCCCGTCGAAACTAAACTAAAACTAAATATCCTGTTCTTAAGATAACATTAAAGAGCTGAGTAATCAAGACAATGTACTTTTTTGGAAGCTGTTTTATATCACTACTGTCACCAAGCAAAATCCAGATGCTTTCTTAAGTTCCAAATTTCTGAACTTCCTATGAACTTCTCGATGTGAGCACCTAGGCAAGATGAGACTGAGTTGTAGGACAGCATTTTTGTTTTAAATAATATGCTTGACTTTATTGTTTGACTAAGCTCATCTTTACTAGAACTCTTGGGAAATATTTCTGACTAGCTGAACCTCGCGGTTTCACTCGCATCTTTGATTACTACTCCGCTCCTATTAGTCATAGCGTGATGTTTTATAGCCTATAACCTTCCTCAATAATCGGGCTATCGAATAGTGAAATAATTTTTAAAATCGGACCAGTAGATCCTGAGATTAGCGCGTTCAAACAAACAAACAAACTCTTCAGCTTTATAATATTAGTATAGATAATGCTTTGATTATATCGAAAATCGAAGTTTAATTCCAGGTGCTTATTCGTTACATACAAAAATACAAATCTTTCCTCTTTATAATAGCCTATGTCATCTGGGGATAGTGTAGCTTCCCAACGATGAAATAATTTTTGAAATCGGTCCAGTAGATTTTAAGTTTATTCGTTACATACAAAAATACAAATCTTTCCTATTTATAATAGCCTATGCCATCCGGGGATAGTCTGATTCGCCAATGAATTTTGTCGTCAGAACTCAACGTTGGTTGGTGCCAAAAAACTTATACAAATCTTACAGATGCAAAAAAAAAAAAGGAGGGAATTCCACACAAATGATAATGGCATCATTTACTTATTTATTTATTTGTTGGGAATTCCCCTGTATTCTATCAAATAAGTGCCTATGATAAAAGTCGTCTTGTAACATTTTTTTTTTAGATTCCGAATATGGGGGAATTTTTCACATGTTAAATTTGAGATAGGTTGTCCAGGTACCCGAGCTTAGGGGCCCAGGTGCACGGCACCGTCTAATCGTCCGGTAGCTACGCCACTGATTAAGCTTAGATTACCATAAATACGAAGAAGGAAGGGTTGTTTGTTTGATACACTGTTTAAATGAGCGTACTTAAGGAGCGTCTTCACTGAGAGCATTCACGTGTAATGAGTATTCGACGTCGAATATTCGAGTGGTGTGGACGTTGAGCCGAGAGTTACAAAGCTTACACGCAATCGCGAACTTCGGCCGGTGTGGACGTCGCAACGATTTTCGCGGAAACGGCTCGCATTCGAAAGTTCACGCAAATAAAACGCTCGAAAGCGAGTACTCAGATAATAAGATTAATGAGTATTATGTAGGAATATTACCACTTGTAAGCAAGGAACAGTTCCTTGATCTTAAGTGTTTGTGGCCTTCTTGGTCAATCGTATTATCGAATGAATGACATTTAAGATCGTATTCGAATGCTCCAAGCTCGCAAGGGAATGCTCGTCTCGAACGTTCATAGTTTTGCTCGAACGTGAATGCTGGGCTCGGTGGGAAGCTTTTGTTGCTCGCCTACGATTGCTTGTTTACAAATGCTCGCGAATTAATGCTCCCAGCGAAGACGCTCCTTTATGTAGAAATAAAAAAAGGTTTACAAAAAAAAAAAAACCGTAAAATACAAATAAATAAAGAGTTGTAACTTACTGTGCTTCTGTGCACACACCAGGCTTCACTCCTGACCCGTAATAACAGAGTGCTGCTAAGCTCATGGCGGAAGCTCCAGCCAGTGCACCTTTTCCTAAGCTGAAGGCTGAAAATAATCAAGATAATGTTATTTGATGGAACTTGCTGGAATCCCAAACAAGTTAGGTCCTAAGACAACCTTCACACCGGGATAGCAAAAAGTTATTGGGCTGTGTATTAGGTGAGTACTTTTAAACTAGGTATATTATTTATTTGTTTTAATTTTACCACCATTTACAGAAAACAAGGAAAATAATTTAATAGTAGGTTTTTGATGAATACATTACATTCCTCAATAGTATGTGTGGGTCAGGACCAAATTTTTGACGTAATCGCACAACGGAAAATGTGTCACACTGGTAAATAAGGTAGGTAAGTGGATGTTCTATTTATCTACCTAAAATCTTACAACTATTTACACACACCCTAATAATTATATTGTGCTACATTTATTTTCCAGTGTGACACATTTTCAGTTGTGCAATTACGTTTTTGTTTAAGTATTTCCTCTCAATCGCCAACAAATTGACGTAACATGCCTAGGCATATTTTGTAGGTCAATTTGTTGGCGATTGAGAGGAAATACTTAAACAAAGAGCTAGCAACCAAGTATGTTAATTTCATAAGCTTAGCAACGGACTAATATTTGTTCTATAAAGATAGAAGTCCAAAAATAAGTTGATAGTAATGAGAGTCGAGCTGTGGGGAACTCAATACGTGGTACCTAATAAGAATGTTGAGCAGGTGAAAATATGATATATACATCCAATGATATTCAAATAAACAGATACGTTATGAGCGCGCGCATTGTGAAGACTCGAATAGGTCACAATTGTGACCTTTAATCTTTAGTTTATGTCACGCATGGCGAAGAGCGATAAGCTTTGTTGAAACAAAAACAAAATTTAAAAATGCCACATCGTGTGTATTTAGAAATTGTATACCAATTATGATACCAAAGTAAATAAAACAGAAGGGATCTCATACCATATGTAAGTACGCAATACGCCTCAATTTACTATTTTTTTTTTTTTTTTTCCGAATTTTCTGATATTTGGAGGTTACAAAAATATTGGTGGTCAGAATAATGTTTTTTTACATTCACACGCATGTGACAAACACTAGCTGTCTTTTTTTTTTTGTTGGTTTTATCAAGCCATCCCTTTCGACTTGTAGTCAAATGTCAGATGAATGAAAAGTGTGTATGTGTGCTGCCGCTGCTGCGCGGAATACTTTTTTCAATTGTTTTGTGAGTGTATAACGTATCTGTTTATTTGAATATCATTGTTTACATCAATATGGATAATCATCGAGAAGGAGAAATTTGAAAATATTTATGAGTTGTAATGTAAACTTAAGGGGTCTGGATCAAATCAAATCATATTTATTTGCGTAAAACATGGTATAAAAAGATCTTACAGTACAAAAATAGAGCAGACATGTTTTGCCAAGATTAAACACAGCATGCAAATATTTGGAATAACAATTTCTTTATCAAAATTATTATTAAATTACAACAACGCTATTTTCGCTCTAGGAATTGTTTTATAGTATAGAAGTTGTTATCAATTAACCATTCATACAATTTATTCTTAAAAGCATATCTCGAGTTTATATGTGATCAATGTCGTGGTGGCCTAGTGGCTAAGACCTCGCCTCTCGTGCTTGAGGTCGTGGGTTCGAATCCGGGCAAGTACCAATGTGACTTTTTCAATTCATATGTACTTTCTAAGTTTTTCCTGGGCATCGCTGACAACGGTGAAGGAAAACATCGTGAGGAAACCTGGTCTTATAGTGAGTTTATTATAAGATTGTGCTCCATTGGTGTAATAGCTGCAAGGCGTTCCAGTGCGAGGGTAAACAAATAAATAATGTGTTGGTTGAGTTTAACTTTTCTGTTTCAGTAGAACTATAAAGAATTAAGGGGGATGCCAAATAATGATCCATTTGACCCCCTCGTGTGGCAATAATTAATGTTGGAAAAAGTAAATGAACATTATTTATTAGTCAACAAGAAACTCAACCAAGCATAACTTTTATTAAATTTCATATTATTTTCAAAAAGTATCGTACCTTAATTTTTTTTAATATCTGAATTTTATTTTTATTTAATTTTTTTTGGTTATTATATTGTTATTTTTAGAATGTTATGGGTTAAAATTTCCATTATGGGCCGTTGATTTTTGGCGCGGGGAGGGTGGAGGGAGGAAGGGGGGAGGTTTTTAATTTTTTAATTTCACAATGAGGAGGTTTGTCTACCCCCCTGTACTATCCCCACCACTCGGAGCCCCATGGTTATGGAGATATCCATGGTTATTGTTTTCAGCTTAGTATTAAAATTTCCATAAATGTCTATTTATTAAAGGGACGGGTGAGGGGGAGGGAAAGGGGATAGGGGACGACCCCACTGTACCATCCCCACCCCACGGAACCCCATGGTTATGGAGATATCCATAGTTAAAGTTTTTACGATTACTATTTAAGCAACAAAGTCAAAGGAGCCCCGCTGCGCGGGGCTTCTGTTTCTGTCTGCAGGGTCTAAAGTAACCTAACTCGAAGGAGATGACGAGAGCTGAGTTCGCTCGCTCACCTCAGCTCCCGTCATCTCCTTCGAACCTAACCTGTCCATGTCGGGGTGACCTGAGCTCCAGAGCTCGCTTCGCTCGCTCTTGGACTAATTCGCATTTTTTTACCTCACTAATAATTATATTTTAGTAAAATGGAAATTTTTACTCTAACCTGAAAACTTTAACCATGGATATCTCCATAACCATGGGGCTCCGAGTGGTGGGGATAGTACAGGGGGGCAGCTAAACCTCCTCATTGTGAAATTATGTTGAAGTTTATAATATACAGGGTGCTAGTAGATATATCAAAATGTATAATATACAGATTGCTTATTAGAAATATGTTAAAATTTTAGGATATGCAAGGTGTTTGTGTATATATAAGGGTTTAAGCATGTGCAATTGATTGAGGGGTGTGTTGGAATGAGGTTGGCTGAACTGAATATTTGTAGTTTGTTCATTGAGGTAATAATGTCCTACGCACTAGAGAAGTCGCCACACATCCCTTCTGTGTTCCATTCCTGTTTGGTCTGCTAGCCGCACTTCACTCAGTTGCTTGCTAATTCTTGAGCGCCTATGTCATTGTTTGTTTTTAAACGAAGAAACGTTCAGACGCATTAAATATGCTGTCGTGTGTTTTAAGATATTGCACTAATAATTGAACTAATACGGCGAAATGCAAAGGAATAACTTTTAATTGATGAGTAACTAGATAAACATTTTAAAATTGATGCGCCATGTTGCGTCATTTGTCATATAGACTAAAAATTAATATGTGACAATTTCGCCATTTTGCGTCATTTGTCTTAAAGTCTAAAAATTAATATGTGACGATTTGTAACAACAAGTGTAGGTAGAATTAGCTGACGTTTCTTTTTATAGCGGAAAATAATACTCTGACATATATTTAGAAAGGAACTGACTGTGGTTATCCAAATAGATAGTTTAACAAATTGGTTGGTAGGTTGGCAAATTGGCAAGTGATAGGCTGGAGTCACGCATTGTTTCACAGTTTTCTCCCAAACTGTGATAAAAATGCGTGACTCAAGACCGTCACAGTAGGCCGTGCTCGCCTCGCAGGTGGGTAGGTAGGTAGGGTAGGGTAGGGTAGGGTAGGGTAGGGTAGGGTAGGGTAGGGTAGGGTAGGGTAGGTTAGGTTAGGTAGGTAGGTAGCCAGTAGACGGGGGCGAAACCGCGGGGGACAGCTTGTACCTAAATATTTTTTTGTGTTTTTCTAACAAGGTTTCTTTTACTTTACTAAGGTTATTTCAACTAATAACAAATTTTGAAAAAAGTGAGAATTCTAATGAAGCTTGTTAGGTATAAAGCTATGTAAGTACCACTTCTGTAGACAGTCAGTATTTTAGTCTATATAAGTCACAAGTTGTTGCAGAACGTTGAACAAAACTCGTAAGCACCATGAAAATCACGGTGCTTGTCTTTTTGATCGTGAGAAAACTACACCTTAGAAACGCTCTAGAACTGTGTGTTTATACTGTTTTGTTAGACGACGGTTTCAGCCCTGCAACGAACTTTCAATTAAACTCTTGTCAAAATGGAGCATGTCCTTTGCTTAGGGAAACTTCTCTAGTACGTAGTACCTAATTTGTTTTTAATTTCGATCATTGGCACATGACATTTACAGAAAAATTTTCAAATAGTTATTGACTGGATACTATATATGTTTTTCATTCCTATTGAGTGTTCACCTTTATAGGAAACAGTTGTATTTTATATTAAGTACTAGCTGACCCGGCAAACTTTGTTTTGCCATAAAAACACCAAACATTCATCTACTAAATATCCTACCTACCCTACCCTACCTACCCTACCCTATCCTATCTCTCAAGTTGGATCGAACTGCACATGGTGTGCAAATTTTATTATAATCGGTTAAGTGGTTTAGGAGTCCATTGAGGACAAACATTGTGACACGAGATTTATATATATTAAGAAAGATTATGTGAGATTACCATGCAGAGTCTTGTTACATAAATATATGTCTGCCCCAGGCCACCAGGTTTTCCTATAATAGTATGACATACATACTAAGTTCAGGTCACTCTTTACTAGACAGTAAAACTATCTCAAACCGAAATTTACACAATTGTAACTGATGTATAAGCGCAGAAGGTAACAGGCTTCGATAAATCAATTGAATAAAAGTAAATTTACCATTGGGTCCAGCAGGAGCCATCATTTTCGCCCATATCGAGGTTTGTGATTTTGCTTGAGGAGAGGCTAGTCTGGAGCGAGGTTCTCGGGCATAGTTCCTGATCACATAGTTTTTGGGAACGAAGTTCTGTGGTACTGGAGTTTTCAGGGTATGGCCTACGTTTAGCGCTGAACGCGCAAGGCACATACGCGACAACATGATGCAATCTAGAAATATTTAATCACATTACTAATAATCTGGTTAATAGCCGAAAGATAGTCTTACCAATGTTTTTAAGTATTCAAAGAACAGATTCAAGATTTTATCAAAATTATTACGAAAGTTCGAGAAGTACTAACTATTTTTGTAACAGGGATTGATTTTGATTTGATGTAAATTTTCCTATGAAACGTCAAAACAGTGAAAACAAAAAAATACTGCGTTTGATTTCAATGACTTGACGGACTTGGACACTTCACAATGCTTGGACACTTCACAATGCTTGGACACTTCACAATGCTTGGGCTTGGATTGGACACGACCCAACAACGACTATTCGGTCTATTCTATGTTGACTTGACTTGCTATAATTAATTATATCTGTTGATTGCTTAGGTTGATTGTATTGGATCAGCCGGTCCGGTTTGTCAATTATCAATCAATCAGAAGAATCAACACGAAGACTGAAAAAGAAAATCGACTCAGACTACTTGTTGTAATACATACAAGAATCGACTTTCCTGTTCCAGTTTCAACTAAAACGTAGTGGTTTTTTTTTTTTTTTTTTTTTTTCCCCCTCTGGCTTCGCACGGTTTGTGCATTCAGCCAATGTCACGTCAGATTGTTTTATTTAGAAGTAAAGGTAGGGAAACCGAATTTAAAAATATATTTATTAAATTTAACGGAATTTAGGAAAGGACGGATATTGGATCAGTATATTTTAATGGTAATGGCGTAACAAATAAATAATGAGCAAATTACAATGAGGAAAGTTACAGCTTAATATTATTTAAGATGATGAATGAGACTATACATTTATACACTGGAAAGCTATTTGTACAAAGTAAAGAAAGTATTGAGGTAGGAAAAGGAATACGAAGGGACAAGAGGTCACAGAGAAAGGAAGAACGGTCATGTAAAGGACAGGAGAAAAATATGTGATCTAAGTCACCTACGTCTGTGCCACACGAGCAATTGGGGTCGTCGATGATATGAAGTTTCGCAAGGTGGGCTGGAGAGCAAACATGGCCCAGTCTCAACCGTATTAAAATGGAGGTCTCCACCTTGCCAAACTTTGCCCTGCCAAACCACGGCTTTTCTGGAATCTCGGGTTGAATAAAAGAAAAGTAACGGCCCTTGGATTTTCTGCTGATATCCCAAGCTACCTTCCAAGTGTCCCTAAGAAAATTCTTTGGCAGCGTCTCGAGGTCATAGCTAAAGTTCTTATATGGAACTAAGTCCCCACATTGCACCGCATCACCAGCGAGTGCATCAGCTACATCATTGCCATGAATTCCAGAATGGGCCGGAATCCAGGCAAATAGTAGTATGTTACCCTCAGAGATGGTTCTGAACGCAAGTTCTCTTATTGCATAAACTATAGGAGACTGAAATTTTAGTTCGAAAGGGGATTTACTGATGGCTAGAAGTGCACTCTGTGAATCGGTAAAAATTATAGCTTTTTTGAGCTTAAAAACACGTGAATATTCTAAAGCTTTTAGAATTCCAAAACATTCTCCAGTAAAAACAGAAGTCTGCGGAGGCAGTTTTATTTTCTGTACAATTTTGTATTGAGTATGGTAGGTACCAATCCCAACACAACCCGTAGGAGAACGCTTGGCAGCATCAGTAAAAATATGCTGGCAGTCTGAATGTTCAATCAGAAATGTATTAAAACTTAAATGGCAATCGGGATCTGATTTACTTACACAGTTATATTCAATGTTGGGAGTGAACAGTAAACTCTCATAACTATTGTTAAATAGGGGAAGTTTATTTGAACGGTGAATAGGTGATGAAAGTGAGAGGATTTTTTTATAGCTTTCAACTAAACAAGGAGCACGTTTATGGGACCAGTAAGCTGAAGATTCAATTTGAAACGTTAAAGATTCCAATTTAGGAATGAGAGGGTGATTTGAGAACTGAAGAATCCGGAATAAATATTTGTCAGACAGGAATTGTCTTCTAAAGCATAAAGGAGCTTCCCCACATTCAATTTGTAGCGCATTAATGGAACTAGATTTCATGGCACCCGAAATAATGCGTAATGCTTTTGACTGGATTCGATCCAACTTTTTAAAAGCCATAACACTACCAGGTTCTAGAACGAACAATCCATAATCCAGGATGCTTCTGATGATTGCGTTGTAAATGAGTTTTAAAGAAAAAGGATGAGCACCCCACCACACACCTGAGAGGCATCTGAGCATATTTAAATGATTTTCACATTTATTAATAATATGGTCGCAATGAGGAACCCAATTTAATTTAGAATCAAATATTACACCTAGATATCTGAATTTATCTTTAACTGGAATAAGTATTCCTTTAAAGAAAAGGTTTAATAAGGGAAAAATTCTCTTCCTGGTGAATAAAACAGCCGCGCTTTTAGACGTGGACAAATCCAAACCATTTAAATATAACCATGACTCTAAAGTAGATAAAGCAGAATTAATAGCACAACTAGCTTGTTCAACAGAATGATTTGAAGAATATAATAATAAATCGTCGGCATATTGAAGAACCTTAACATGACTAGATATGGAAGAGTCCAAATCAAAAGTGTAAATATTGTACAGAAGGGGACTGAGCACAGAACCCTGTGGAAGACCTTTCCATACAAGATGGGAGACATCATGATCTCCTATTAACATGTTAACAGAGCGTTCAGTCAGGATGTTAATAATAAAATTCGTCAAATTCGAGGGAACCTCTAAGGCTTTTAATTTATTTTGTAAAACTGATAATACGACATTATCATAAGCTGCATTAATATCTAGGAAAACTGCAACAATGGATTGGTTATCAGAGAAGGATATCCGAATATCGGATGAAAAAATACTTAAACAGTCAGTGGTGCTTTTACCTTTTCTAAAGCCATATTGTGATTCAGCCAAAAGACCCTTACTTTCAACATACCATTCTAGACGGTTCTTAATTAAGTGTTCAGCTAATTTCATCAGAATTGAAGACAAAACTATGGGCCGGTACGAGGCAGATTCTGATGGAGTTTTATTTGGTTTAAGGAATGGCAACACCATTTGACGTTTCCATTCAACAGGGATGTTTCCTGTTTTCATAATAGAATTAATAAGTTCTAAGTAATAATTGAGGACATTGTCATTCAAATTAGCGAAAAAGGAATACGGGATGCCATCAATGCCTGGCGCAGAATCCTTGGTTCTATGAATAATACCCTTTAATTCAGTTAGAGAGAAAGGAAGATCTAGCGTGGAATGTGTGTCTGAAGTGTTTTGGTTAATAGATATGGGGGATAGGATACGGTTAATAGTCTCAGGAACCCAAGGAGGAGCTAATTTATCTAAAAAGTCACTGGCTAAAGAATCAGGAATAGGAGAAGGGTTGTGATAAACAGACCTAAATCTACGAATATTGCGCCAGACAATCGTAGGATGAGTGTTCGGTGAAATTGATGAGCAAAAGTTACGCCAAGATTCAAATTTTTTCTTCTTAAATATTTTAGAAGTTTCAATAATTATGTTACTAACGGTTACAAAATTAATATCAGACATATCATGGTTATAATTAAATTCAGCCACTTTACGTTTTTTAATCAATTCTGTGCACTCGGAGTCCCACCATGGGGGTGAAGGAATTGTGCTCCTATTGTTATTTTTTACAGGAAAAACTTCATCCGCCGCTGCAATTAATATGTGCGCTAAAGCTTCAGCACAACTATTTTCATTGCCATCAGCAATAACAGGCAAGGTGCAAAGTTTTCTGTCAACAGTGTTTCTAAATTTGTCCCAGTCATCATTAGTATTACTAATAGGTAGCTTATGTTTTAAATTAGATAGCCTTCTTGATGCCTTTGGTTTGGAAAGAGGATAAGATATGACTATTGGGAAATGGTCACTACCATAAGTGGAGGTTAGAATATCCCAAGTTAACGAGGAAGCTAAGCTTGGTGAACAGATAGAAAGGTCAATTGCACTTTGGTTCTGATTGGGACTACAACGACGTGTAGCAGCTCCTGAGTTCAAGATGCATAAATTATGTAGGTCTATTATATCTAATAATTCATCCCCATAACAAGTAGAAGTCGAACAACCCCACAACTGGTGATGGCAATTAAGGTCACCCAAAATTAAGATTGGCTTTGGAAGAAAAGAAAAGAGATTATTCATCTCTTGCAGAACTGAAGAAGAAGGGTGAGGAACATAAATAGAAACAAGACAAGTATGATGCACTTTAATAGCTACAATTGAAATTTCCTCACTGTGAGGAGGCAATGTAATAGTAGAGAATGGGATAGAATTCTTGATAAGTATAGCTACTCCACCATACCCATCAGATCTATCCTCTCTAATGGTTAAATAACCATTGATTTTTAAAATATGATAAGGTTTGAGCCAAGTCTCTGCTAATGCAAAGGCAAATGGCTCATATTTGTTTAAAAGATGTATAACATCACTCTTTTTGTTTATTAGACTGCGGCAGTTCCACTGTATTATTTTGGATGTGTTGTCCATTATGAATGGATTGAGATTCATAGAAAGTTGGGGCTACGTTGGACGGTGAAATATTGAACTGAGAGAGAAGATTATGTAATGCAGAAAGAAAATCGTTTATAGAGAAATTTGTGTCTTTTATGTCATTATTATTATTGCTAGAAAAAGCACAACCATTTGATGGCTGGGGAATATTAAAATCCTTTATGATGGCATTATGAGCCACTTTATTATAACCTTGTACAGTTTTAGGAGGAGAGTGAGGTTTGAGGAAGACTGTCTTTTTATAGCTATTTGAAGCAGGTGTTTTATTAGGTGAAGAGATTGAAGCATTATTTGCAAAGTTTTTGGAGGGTGAAGATAAAAGTGTATCAGCATATGATTTTGTTATTGGGGGATGAATTTTTGCAGCTTCAGCATATGATACTGAACTTTGTGCCATGTAAGTTTTGATTAATTTTTGCCTTGAGTATTCTGGGCAAGACTTATTAATAGCAAAATGAGGACCAGAGCAAAGGCAGCAAGATGTACTTTCTTGTTCTCTATCACAACTGTCTCCAGTATGGCCTTGGCCACATTTATAGCAACGGGGTTTAGACCTGCACTGAATTTTAGTGTGACCAAATCTACAGCAATTGAAGCACTGTATGGTGGGAAAAATATATAACTCTACAGGTAATGCATTATAGCACATAAAAATTCTTTTTGGTAAGACCTGCCCGTCAAACGTAACAACTATGGATTGGGATGGTTTCCAGATGGCTGAACCATCTACAATGGTTTTAAAATTAAGGCGTCTGACTTTTAAAATTGGACCGCAACCAATTGGTACTGTTATATTTTCAATAACTTCCTCCGGAGACCATTCTGCAGGAACACCACGTACTAAGCCCATTCTAGTAACGTTAAAAGTTGGTATAAAAGCTTTAAAATTGTATTTTTCTAGACTATTATGAGAAATAAAGGAGTTTGCTTCAAGAAAATTTGAAAAAGATAGTGAAATCTTATTGCGCCCGATTTTTTTGACGCTTCCATTAATAATGTTTTGAAAAGCATTATGTTTTAAAAACTTGCCAAATGTGATTGGGTGCAATGTCGTACTATCATCTGGTGAAGTTATTATTTTTTGAACATGTATTATAAAAGGCGCGCTATCCGTTTTATCATAGGTTTTTCTACCAATCTGAGTGGGATTAACTATGGAAGGAGCGGGAATATCTTTAGTCAATACATTGGAAACATTATTTTCTAAATGGATAGGTGCAGATTCCACGATTTCAGTAGAGTGAGAGTCTATACAACCACAACCCGAAGACTCGGAACCGTGGTGTTTGCGGGTACGACGACGTTTATTACAGTGCTTACATACATGCACGCGGCTTCTTTTTAAATTTCGAGCAGAAGACGACCCATCAGTGTCCATACCCGATTCGTTTGATTGAACTGTGACAAAAACGCCGGCCGGGGGAACAAAGTCCCCCGGGTCCGGCGGGTCTTTCATCCTTACACGCTAAAAAGAATTGAAATAACTTACCACTACCGAAGAATGAACTATACTAAATCTTAACTACTACTACTGATCTAATATATAATTGTGAACTTTTTCCAAATAAATATTGTTATATACAAGTTAAAATTTTGTTTTAAATTAACTCCAAAAAATACGCGACCGCCAAGTTGAAAGTTTCCCGCGCTTAACGTAGTGGTTATTGTGGTTATATTCTCTGTGAGTCTGTGGTTTCCACAATATTCTGGAAAAAGTTTGGTTCGTACTCTATGGCAAATGGCTATGGCAACTTGTGTAACCATACCATGGACAAGCCATGGAGTGGATGAAGGTAGAAACATACTATACTATTGAAACCCGACCTGACGCCACGCGACGCCACCCGACGCGAACCGTGCCCATATACAACACCCCACGTGATGCTACAACACGCTTCGCTAGTATCATAGCCAGTATTGCCAGGTCACATTTTGTTTTATCCCAAGTCTGATCTCAATTTACCCTAGAGTGAAAAAAATACTCCATCTTTTTACAAAAAAAAAATTCCCTCTCCGTACTATCTTTATTTGATAAATTTCATGCAAGATCATACATAAGACGAGACATTACTATACGAATATTTAAAACCGTTAAAAAAACTGTTATTTTTTTTGGGATTTGTACCATACCAAGTACTTGACTACTTCATTGAGATTATGATAGGAGTATCGAAAAAGAAGTTTTAAAAAAATGCGGGTTGAAAGGAAATATTTCATTACAATTTTGACTCAAATAAGTTAATAATTTCTATTATAGCATAAACATAAAAATTACCCTCACCGAGTTTGCACCCTAAAAATGACCGTGCTGATAAAACTTTACTCTAAATTAGGGTAAATTACCCTAAGTTTGCACCACTGCTATCATCTTCCTCATCCTGGTCATGAGGCGCCACTTGTTCCACTGATAAGCATCGTCAGTAGATAGGCTGCACTTCTTCATGTCCTTCTGGACACTCGTCATCCAAGATGTCTACAATCAATGCTGCTTCAATGGATCGTATGTAATTATATCATCAACTACGATACTATCTTAGTTTCGATACTGTTTGTATATTTTTACTGTCCTATGATACTAATTACTATCTTAGGGTTGCCAAGTTGCCATCTCTAAAATTTGCCAAGTTTTAAAATATATTTTTTTACAAAAAAAATACAGCTTGGCAAAAAAGACTCTGATGCGGTGACAGTTGGAACTTTGGAACATAAAACTAACTAGTTAACTAAAATAACTTATCTAATACTTGCCTATTATTACCTTTTAGTACTAAGAGTAGTTAGAGTAACTAAAAATTAATAACAATTATCAAAAACTGTTGAGTCATAGTATTTCGGGTTACCACAGGTGCGATAGTGGCGACCTCATTTATTCCACACTCTTTTTTGCCAAGCTGTACAACCGACTTCAATTGGAAGTCGGTTGTACAGCTTGGCAAAAAAGAGTGTGGAATAAAACCGACTTCTAATTAAAAACACTAAGAAGTGAAAAATAATTTATTTAGGAAGTTGATGTTTATGGTTTTGTTTCTTTGTTTTTTGACACCGACTTCCAAAATCTGAAGTTAATTTTCACTTTTCACAGTGTTTTTAATTAGAAGTCGGTTGTATTTTGTGCAAAAAGTTTTAATTTTCAATTTTTTGTTGTGGCACGTTACGGTACGGCACAGTTAGTGGTCAATTTCTATAGTAATCTTACTTCTTGGATGTAAGTTTGTTACTCAATCACGCCAGAACGGCTAAACGGATCTAGATTAAATTTGGCAGACATATCGATTATAGTCAGGCATAGCACATAGGCTACTTTTTATCCCGGTATAATGATCCCTTGGGTGATAAAACACTTTTGTCAGAAGCTAGTGTACAATAAATAGACATGCAACCCTGCTTGATTTGCTGTAATAGTTTGAAGAGTTCCGTTGAATTTCTCCGAATTTATTCATCAGATATTCACCAAAATTAAAAGGGGCCAATTCGGGATCATAACCTTCCAAACAAAAACTAATTTTCAAAATCGATCAACAATTGACGGAGAAGTCGGTGAACAATTGCCGTTGGTGATTTGAAGACTTTAAAACCCGGACTAAAAACTAAAACTGCGCCCGGATGTCTTCTAAACTAGGATAAATCTGGGGAAACCCGGACGGATGGCAACCCTTTACTAGCGAAGCGTGTTGTAGCATCATGTGGCGTGTTGTATATGTGCACGGTTCGCGTCGGGTGTTGACACGTGGCGTCGCGTCGGGTTTTAATAGTATGTTTCCACCTAGTTTAGTCTGTGGCTCTGGTGTCATACAAGTATCAGTGTCAGCTGTCAACGTTTCAACAACAAATTGTTTGAACGAGAAGCACGTGGATGTTCTTCTATTTCTATAATATTTTGTAACATCGCGAGTGTAAAAAGGGAAAATGAAGAAAAGTAAAGCCCCAGTAAGAGCTTCTGAAAACTCAGGTTACTATGCTTTATAATGTTTGCTACAGTTAAATCAGTATTTTATAGCATTTTTGTAAACAACCTGGTACTACCAATTCACCGCACCGCTCAAAAGTTGTAATTGCTAAGCTGTAGAGATAGACTGACGACGGTAATTTTAAACATTGCTGCTACGGTAGCGTATTACCGGCCGGCCTTTTATTGTTTTAATAAACAATTAAAATTATATCGGCATTTTCTAGGTTCTGATTGAACTAACAACTCATTCAAATCACGCCCTCATGGTGCGATTAGAAAAATATTTACTAATATGTTTGTAATATTTCAGATTCTGAAGAAGAGCTTAGCCCTGAAACTCACAAAAAATCTTTAGAGAAGCTTAAAAAAACAGACCCAGACTTTTACAATTTCTTGGAAGAAAATGATGAAAATTTACTAAATTTTGATGTTGATTCTGGTGATGATGCATCAGATAAAGAGGATGGTGATGAGGATGATGATGACAAAGTTCACAAACCAGGCCCGCTCACGGGAGACAGTGATGAAAGTGACTTTGAGGCATGTATTTTCACTATATTATGTAGTGTATTTCTATTTTACTGTGCAAATATCCTTGGGCCTTGAAATATACAAATTTATATCTAAACTCATAACCTTTTCAGGATGAAGAAGCAAAACCAGTTCGAGGAAAAATTACCTTGAAGATGGTCGCACAATGGCAAGCAGATCTACAAAGTGAAGTCAAAGTGAAAATTGCAACACTGACAACGGTCATAAAGGCTTTCAATGCAGCCATGGTCAGGGCCACCAGTGCAGATGGGGCATCAGATGGAGAATTTAAAGTTGAAGGTATTTCTCCACACATACATTTCTCGTGAAGAAGCAAATCGAGCTATATTTGCTGATCCAGTATTAGATACAGTGGCTGTATGATTTGCTGGTGTACTTTTGGTTTTTGTTATGGTTTTTTAGGGAACATATAATTATTTAAATGCTTAATTACATGTTGTTCCAGGTTTGGTTACTTTAATATAGACTTAAATTGGAGAAATCATGGCGAAGAGCAACATAAATATTAAAAAAAAACATTTATAGTTGTAAAAATATAGTATGTTTTTGTTTACAGGTTCATCTGTTTTCAATGCTGTCATACAGATGTGTGTCCTATATTTACCAGGTGCCATTCGAAAATATCTAGGCATGGAACAGTCTGGCAAAGACCCCCAGAAATGCAAACACTTCATTAAAATTAAAAATCTTTTGATTTCATATCTTGGTGATTTACTGAAGTTGCTTGGAGGAGTTACATCAGAGAATATATTGACTGTGTTACTCAAACATTTGCATCAAATGTCTATTTATGTAGCTTGCTTCATAAGGATAGCAAAACAGGCACTGAAGAAACTGCTAACTTTCTGGAGTACCGGTGAAGAGACAGTGAGAGTGTTAGCCTTTTTGTGCATTTTGAGGATAACTAGGAACCAGCAACCAGCATTACTTGATCTGGTGTTAAAAGCCATGTACTTGACTTATGTTAAAAACTGTAAATTCGTCAGCCCTTCTACTTGGCCAGGAATAAATTTCATGAGGAGATCACTTGTGGAAATGTTCTCACTGGACCTGAATGTGTCATATCAGCATGTTTTCCTTTACATTCGACAGCTGGCTATTGTCTTGAGGAATGCTATTGTTGTACAAAAAATCGAAAACCGTCAAGCTGTTTATAACTGGCAGTTTGTGAATTCATTGCATTTGTGGTCAGACTTGTTGGGAGCTACTTCAAATAAAGCACAATTACAGCCATTGATCTACCCCTTGGTCATGATCATTAACAATACAATTAAACTTGTGCCAACACACCAATATTATCCACTGAGATTCCATTGTGTTGAGATATTGGTAAATCTTTCAAAAGAGTCGAATACCTTCATGCCAATTCTACCATTCCTTGTTGAGGTAAATATTTCAAATGAATTTCATACATTGGCGTTATCCACACATTTCCGGGTAAGAGAACTGTCAAGGATGGATGCATATATTTTTGCATACATTGTGTATGAACATTGAACTTGTACACACAGTTCCGTAATCGCGCGTCCAGGCCGTCGGTGTCCTGGAGCATACTCTACAAACACACAGCACTGGCAGAAACCTGACCCTAGAATGTATGGATAGAGCCTAATAACTTAATTTTGAATTATTGGTATATTTAAATAATACTTTATTTTCCAGGTTTTAACAACTTTCGACTTTAATAAGAAGCATAAGAAAGTTTCAATGAAGCCATTAGATTTCTCATGCATTCTAAGACTAGCCAAGTCGCAACTGATGGAGAACGGGTTCAAAGACTCTGTTATAGAACGGATGTATGGTCTTATGTTAGAATATACAGCCAATGAGTCCCACACAATTGCCTTCCCAGATGTAACACTATTAGCTGTTGTACAGGTATGTTATGTATATGTATTTTGTACTAATAACTTGTATGCACTAAAAAAATAAACAAACAAAAATTACTGAGTTGACACTGAATAGAAAATAATTATTTCGTCAATTGATGAGACAATTCAGATAACAGTATGTTTGTGATAGACCTCAGCTAGGATGAGGGGCTTGTATATGTGAAACCGCCTTTGCGCCCATACTGAAGTGCCTATGGCTATGGTCACCTAGCGCAACGAGATGGAGTGGCTTCGCTAGCATACGATCGTTTAGCCTACGGCCTGCTACAACTACTAGCGATGCAGTGTAGCCACCTATTTGCTCCCGCTGTCGCCCTAGTAATCGTGCATTGACTCTTAATAATGTCTTAATGGTTGGTTTGTGCTACTAATACCCAAAACACTTTTAACAATAGTACATTACTGCAGTGGTCAGCAAAAGAGGCATTGATGGACGAACGTGTACGAATTTTCGTAGTATTATTCCAGCGTGATTTTTTTACCGCAACGCGTGCGGCTTCATACAATTCCATAGGCCGCAGAATAGGCGGAAAAAAATCGCAGTGCGTGCTAAGCCTAACGCGGGAATAATTATTGTTGTTCGTTGTTCGTCATTGATTTTGAAAAGTAATTGTATTTGACAAAATGAGTTCTAGGTACTACTTAGTTTTAATTTCCGCGCATTATTTGAGAAAAGCACTATACAAGCCTTGGCCACAACAACTAGGCATTGATGGACTTACGTATGTGGGCCGAGGCGAAGTTCGTCCATCAATGCCTCTTTTGCTGGCCGCTGCAGTAATGTACTATCTATTTGCAAGCCAGTTCGAAATTTAAATAAAACCTTTGATAAGTTACCTCCTTGGTGGCCATGTTTTGGAGTAAAAGATCGTTCCATTTTTAAATTACACGCGATATGAATTTACTATGTAATTTATTTGGCCGCTACAAACGACAGATATGGATTTTTATACAACTTTTGCCGGCCGCTGCTCGCATGTATTTGGCCCGTACTGCAATTTCGATTTATCTCGAAGAAGGTTGTCAAAATAATGCTCAAATTTCCAAGCTTGTTTGAGAAATAGTACATTATTGCAAAGGCCGGGCAATAGTTTCAAGCAATTGCCTGTCTCGTATAAGTGAAATCCTCGCCTACGGCTCGGCCTTATAATTCATACTCGACCTGTAGTTGCCATTTCCGCCAAGGCATGTATAGTGCTTTTCTCAAAGGAATGCAGGGAAATAAAACATATTTTTTATAATTATACATTTAATTTATTAAAAGTTACAACAACATTGCTGAAGCGTTGTAATGATCCATATTAAAAAAACGCTCCTGCAATGGATTTGATTTTCTTTGTCCAAGAACACGTGAAGTATCGAATTTACATTCGCGTGTTCTTATTTCGAAAATAATGACAATATTTCCATGCATGTTTGAGAACAATATTTTTGTTGTTGCAGTTAAAACAGTTCTTAAAGACATGTTCTGTATCTAATTACACGAAGAAAATGCGCCAGTTACTTGAGAAAGTCGAGGAAAACTCGAAATTTATAGAACGAGAGAGAGCCAAAATAAGTTTCTCTTTGAGTGAAGATAAAATGGTTGCAGCTTGGGAAACCAGTATTAGGACTAAAGGAACACCTCTACAAACATTCTTCGAAAACTGGAGTAAAATAAACAGGATCCAAAAACGTAAGAAGATTACCAAAAATGACGAAATTGCCGGTGAGCTTCCCAAGATAAAAAGGGCTAAGCTGTCTGACGATGCACCACAAAACGCGCAAGCGGAAGATAAAGGACCGGTGGAGCTGTTCCCATCTGACGACGAAGAAGAGGATGATCACTTCAAAATGGATGATGAAGACACTCCTGCTCCGAAAGTCAAGATAACAAAGAAAAAGGAAAAGAAAACTAATAAGAACAAGTCAGCTAAGAAGAAAACAATAGAAATCGACGAAAGTGCAGTAGACGACAAGGATGATATTGTACAAGAATTTAGTGTAAGTGACTGGTAATAAAACTATCATTTATTCAAATATTATTTTATTTAAACACTAGTTAAGTAACGATAAACAATGAAATTTAGTAAATAGAAGACATAGATAATATAGATCAAGGTGCTGTATCACGTACCCCCTGCAAAAAGAAAGTCCAACGAACCTTTGGTATTGGTGGGTCATAATTCTCAATAGTGAGAGTACCCGTGGGCATTTCTTTCCATCCTCCTGACGGCGTTTCTGCCATACACACTTGTATCTTGACGTCCTGTAGAGTAAAATAAAAATGCTATAATGTTGTAGAACAATTGCTTATTTTGAGATTATACCTGAGGTAGGTAGCTCTCGCATCACGTCACTACACTACGTATCGCGCATCTACCTCAGGCATGGTTTCAGTATGCACAAAATTGACAACAAGTAAAATTTCAATATTTAAAAAACCCTAACACATTTATCTTGCGAAAACACCCCGATTCAGACAGTAAAACGCTCATAACTTTTGAACGGCTGAACCGATTTTATTCAAACAAAGCTAAGAGCACTCTCGACAAAATCACCTTTCAAACAAAAAAAAAAACTAATTCAAAATCGGTTCATCCGTTTAGGTGTTATGATGTCACAGACAGACACAGATACACAGCAACACACGTCAAACTTATAACACCCCTCTTTTTCCGGCGGGGGTTAAAAATGAGTTCAACATCAGCAAAGCCTAACAAAGAAATAAGTATTCTTATAGAGCTGTGGTGGCCCAGTGGTAACGGTCGCGACCTACAAGTTGTAGGTTTTGGGTTCGAACCCAGACAGGTGCTTTACTTTGTGTAAATTATTAAAATAACACTGCTCTCAAAACGGTGAAGGAAAACATCGTGAGGAAACCGGCATGTCTTAGAACCAAAAGTTCGAAGACATGTATGTGACACCCACCAATTTGCACTGGGCTCGCGTGGTGGATTACGGCCTCTCACAGAGAGGAAGCCTGCACGCAAAACTGACCAAATGAGAATGGGGTCCATCTATCCTATCCTATCCTAAGTACTAAGTATTCTTACTGCAGGCTAAAAAAGATTATCAATTTTTCAGGTACCTACCTTCTTAGGTTTTATCGGTTCATATTGAGCCTTTACATAGAACTCATCTCTATCAACATATATTTTGAACATTCTCGCATCATCGAAAACGTTTCTAAACAGAATTTGTTTGAAATCTCCGGTTTTTATTTCGTATGGCCCTTGAGGTTTAGGTTCTGTTCCAGTTCCTTTTATGTTATACCTGTAAAGTGACATAATTAACGTAAATAGGGCGAACAATGATCTAAAATAAATTAATTTAAAAAATCAAAAAATCCGACTGCTTAAAAAGCGAACTAATATAAAAAGACGCAAACAAGAAAAAAATCATGCTGTCGGAGGATACATATTCGCGAGCTGGTTGACCAAAAGATTTTTAGAATTAATTCATTTTATTGAACACTTTTTAGTTAACATTTTTTTCGAATTAGGTACATTTAAACATAGTGTTATATATTTTTGAAATTGCCTCTTAAAACCCTTTTATTTTGATACCCCACACGATGGGATAGGAAGAAAAAATAAAATTGGGCCCCCACAATATGGCGCCCAAGAGCCTACATTTTTCTATTTTCCAATTTTAATGTAGTCAGTGACACTCGCAAGATTAAGACAAATCGATTGACGTACGAATCATCAAAATCAGCCAACGCGTTTGGTCTCTGGTTCGCCACATAGGAACAAACATACATACATAGACTGATAAGCATCTTGGCTCAATCAATCGACTCAAATGCATCAAATGGGACGGATCTGCCAAATACCTACTATTTGAAAGATCCGTCCCAGAGGTGAGAGCAGTACTCCATGCATGACCGCGCTTGATACAAGATGTGCAGCTGTTCATGCGTGAAGTACCGTCTCACCTTTGCAAGGACCCCCAACTTTTTTGCAGCCAACTGAGCCTTTGCTTCAATGAATGAACCAAAATTACGGGTCGATGTCAATGTAACACCAAGAAGGCCGAGATAGTCCGTTATCGGCACGGTTACACCACGGAAAGATGGAGCCGGGTGGATAATTGGCTCTTTTTTGCAGAAAAACGACACGGTTGGGTCTTAGCAGCATTGAAACGCGCCGCTAAATTAATAAGGCTTACTTACACAAATTCACCAGCTACAGGAGAGTCAAAAGAAATTTTACATTCTTGAACACCAAGCTCCGTTGGTTCAAACCATACTAAAAACTTCCCTTTCTCTAAGGGCCCTAGTACGAACTCGCCTTCTGCCAGTATTGATGGATGAGACAACTGTAAAGAATCCAATGTGTATAGGTTAAGAAACTTTATCAGCCCATGCCTGACCCTCCCAGCATTCAAAGGTCGTGACGGGCTTTGTAAGGATACATAATATTAGGTAGGTATACGAGTGCTTTTGCACCAACGATGCGCTATGTAGCGAGCTGTGAAAGTATGGCTGTTTCTATTTCCACCAAAGCTATGCGAAGTAGTAAAGAGGCGGTACGAAGATGTGTAGCGAAGCTGTGAAACGGTATATGAAGCTGGGTCGCTTTTTGTATATGTAAAAATACAAGGTTTTGCTAGGTAGCCCTTTTCGACCAGAGCACTAAGCCTGACTAAGAAAGTGAAGTGACCCCTTTGGAAATTTTCTCGCGCACCGCCTTGCCATGCGCATCTTTGGTGTAAAAGCATATTTTAGGCTTTATTAATTTACAGTCTAAGTTTAATTAAAATACCTTAAAGATAAAAGGTGCCTGAAGTAAGATAATAATATTTCATAATTCCTAACTAAAGAGATACATTTGATAAAACTAGATAAACTAAAGAGATACATTTGATAAAACTAGATAATAACCTTGCAAATGAAATCAGCCCTGCTCTCAGTCTTATTGTGCACTCGGAGACGGATTGGTATACTAGATCCTAGCTCAGTTTCGTATTCCATATTTTTCTCTTTAGCAGGCAGACAATTCAATATTACTTTGTAGACAAAAGTGCCGACTAGAAAGTTAGACACCTCTAAATAGCCCTCAGTAGTACCGACCACTAAAGGTGAATACTTAAGATCTAATGTCGCCTGAAATAAATATGCCGTAAGTTATAACGATACTAATTAAACATGATTAGGTAAGGGTATGTTATGATTCGCAGCCATCTGGTTAAATTTGCCAGCTATCTAATTGGATGCCTAGGCCATGCCATCATCCAATTAAATGGCTGAATGACAACTAGCCAAGTCATTGACCGCAACGTGTAACCAGATGGCTGAACGTCGTGTAGCCATTTAGTTAAATTGGATTTGGATGAATTTGTAATGTTTGGTTAGGGTGACTAGATAGTTTAAATGAACACCCTAGGCGTCCAATTAGCTAGCTAATTTAACCAGATGGCTGCGACATATATATTACCTACTAGTTTATAAGACCTTGGCATAGATGCATAGGTAATGTAGGTAGGTAACTAGGTAAAAAAAGTTTGACTAACTTCCGCTGACTAATATTTTTTTATCCGATGCGATGGAATGAAGGTGAGGCGACCGACATGCGACATCAAAAACTTTTGTAAATATTAGATACGTTTCTATGGACAACATGTACTACATTAACAAAAAAAAAACCTAGATTTGCCAAAGCAGTTTTTATGAAAAAAAAAGCGCTCATGTCCACGAGACGGTTTTTCGCCGGAGCTCAGCCCGGCGTCAAACCGGGTCTACGTCCGGTCGTCAGTATTGTATGGGACACTATGAAGCCAATCACACGACGCCGCCCGGCGCTAGCGCCGGCTCACCGCGCAATGTGCATAACTCCAGCTTCCTCATAAGTGTTAGAATAATTCTATCTATGCCAATATTTAAGGCATAATAGCAGCAATCAAAGTACCGAGTCTTAATTTAGCTGCCATAATAACTTCGTTAATATGAGTGGTTTAGTATGTGTCAGCTGGAGTGACGTCACCCCAGCTTCCTCATTCAATACAGGCAAACCAGTAAGATTAGGCTTTTGGACTATAGTCAGAAAAATAAGGCATAATAGCTGCACATGGAAGGAAAGAACTGAACGATAATACGTAAAAAGTGTTGAAACTACGATCAAAAAACGTGTGTGTAAGCTGGAGTGACGTCACCCCAGCTGCCATGTCATATCTTCCAAACAAAAGAAGTTATGATTATATATTATAGCTCAACAATTAAGGAATAATAGCTGCCATTGGCAGCAAAATTTTCAAACGTCTGATCAAAATACTCTTTAAGTTATTAAACAGACAAGTATGTGTAAGCTGGAGTGACGGCACCCCAGCTGCTCATGTCATATCTTCCGAACGAAAGAAGATATGATTACGCATTATAGCTTAATAGCTGCCACAGGCAGCAAAATTTTCAAAACTCTAGTCCTTGTAGTTTCCACGTAGTAAACAAAAAAATAGTTTTCGCGCAAAAAGATCAAATTATTACTTTGGATGAGGTACGGAGTGGCGTTGCCGTTCCGTGCGCTATATTATCAGTTTAAAGTAGTTTAAACTAGGTTATAGACTGGGAGCCGAATACAAACTTTAATCGTAAGTACTATGTAAGTGTTCAGGTTTTTTATAGTCATATTGTTTGTTTAAACATACGAGTAGGATAAAAGAAAATTCAAAAATCTAAGTGTAACAATTTATTTTTGTCATAAATCACATTTTTGTTAGTCTTTGAAATCAGATAAAATATGATTAGTATTGTTATAGTCGAGAATCATATTAGATGGAGACAATGACAAGAGAACCACTGTTTGACCTGTAAATTGCAAAAAACGTAAAACATTTTAATTTTAACTTTTCGCATCCACCTTAACCGAATTACAGAGAGCAAATCACATAACTACAGTTGATAAGAATCCACTTTTTAATATTACATTCATGGTTCCATTAAAGTTTAGTCGGCTCTCAGACTATATCTTTAATAAATAATATTTTGAGCGCGAGTTAAAATGACTTCTAATAGAATGCCTGCTAAGTGCAAACTTGGTTGCAATAATGTAGCGCACGGAACGGCAACGCCGCTCCGTACCTCCTCCGAAGTAATAATTTGATCTTTTTGGCGCGGAAACTATTTTTTGTTTACTACATGGAAACTACAAAGACTAGAGATTTGAAAATTTTGCTGCCTGTGACAGCTATTATTTCTTATGTTTTAAGCTATAATGCATAATCATATCTTCTTTCGTTCGGAAGATATGACATGAGCAGCTGGGGTGCCGTCACTCCAGCTTACACATACTTGTCGATTTAATAACTTATAGAGTATTTTAACCAGACATTTGAAAGTTTTGCTGCCAATGGCAGCTATTATTCCTTAATTTTTGAGCTAGAATACATAATCATAACTTCTTTTGTTCGGAAGATATGACATGGCAGCTGGGGTGACGTCACTCCAGCTTACACACACGTTTTTTGATCGTAGTTTCAACACTTTTTAAGTATTATCGTTCAGTTCTTTCCTTCCATGTGCAGCTATTATGCCTTATTTTTTTTACTATAGTCCAAAACCCTAACCTCACTGGTTTGCCTGTATTGAATGAGGAAGCTGGGGTGACGTCACTCCAGCTGACACATATTAAACGACTCATATTAACAAAGTTTTTATGGCAGCTAAATTAAGACTCCCTACTTTGATTGCTGCTATTATGCCTTAAATATTGGCATAGATAGAATTATCCTAACACTTATGAGGAAGCTGGAGTTATGCACATCACCGCGCAACCGTCTCGCCGCGTCTACGCCCGGTGCGCAGTAGTAAAGTATCTGCATATATGTACACGAGACCGGACCTACACCCGGCGCGTGCCGACTACCTACGCGAAATGCTATATTATAGAGAGTAGGTAACAGCTAACAGCCAATCTTTCAGCTGGATATATACTACTGCGCATATTTGTATCTTCATGTTTAAGTTTGGGTTCCAAAATGTGTAACATTTTGTTAAATGTTTCTTTTTTTCAATCGAAAGTACTTTCCAAATTTCTCGTTATGTTTCATTGAATTTGCAAGTTGCATCTGAATGAGCGTATAAAATGCACCATATTCTTCTCTTTCTGTTAACATAAATGGGATGTACCCAATATCGTCTTTATCGTCCTTTTTAGCTTTATATACATGTACACCACGCAATAATACATTTTCTATTTTTAACACTCGTCCACAAATCACAGAACCTCCATGAAACCGGGTCGTGTACAAACCCTCTTGTTTGCAAGCTCGGACGGTTTCTACCCCGGCGCCGGCAAAAAACCGGGCCGTGTTAAAACAGTCTCGTGGACAGGACCTCTTAATGATTTCTTAGACAAGTTAGACAGTTCCCCCGTCGTAGGTACCTACATTTACTTATCTCTTAAAGGTATATTCAGATATCCATAGGTAGGTACCGTCCATGTGTCCATGTTTTTTTTAACGGAATAACATGTAGGTACCTAGTTACAAGCGAGCTCGAAAAAAATCTCGAAGATTTTGTATTGATGGCTTTAGCTAAATACATTCATGATTTTTCTTCTAAGCAGCGAAGGACCGAGGTCCTGATTTATCTAAAGCCAACGCCATGATTTATCTAAAGCGGGGCGAGCCCCTCGGACCGCGAGGTTTTAGGCAACAGTCCACGTCGCCCACGTCTTCCGCCACTGAATAAATTAAAATATTTATATTACCTACCTCTGAATTTCCATTGATTCGCAAATTATCAGGACATTTTAGTTTGTCACATGAGATGTAATAGTCAGCATCGTCAGCAAGTGGATTTTTAATGATTATGTGATGTTGCGCCATCTCACGCGCACGGCATTCGAACGTCAACGTGTCTACTATAGGACTAGGAGTTACAGTCACGATGATGTTGTAGTATTGAAACTCACGCGTTTGTTCGTTTATGAACAATACCTGCAATAAAATATGTTTCTTTCAACTACGTAGTAATGTTATCATTAATCACTACAAAACCGATCACAAAGGACGTCTCTTTTGCTTAGAATCAAAACAATGCAGAAATGTTATATGAAATCTCATTGTTGCAAAGTTTTTCATTATTGCACTGTTTTTATTTTGATTTGGATATAAATTTACCATAGAGGTTTAATGTCTCCCATTAAGTTGAATATAAAATGTATGCATTAGAGCAAAAAGAGCTGAAAATAAAAATCGGCTAAATAAAATCGATTTGTTGAAAAAAAAAAACAAATGGCGCGCATTTTGTACCATTGTAAAACTTTTATACTTCATAAATATAGAAAGAAAAGTTAAAAAATATGGAAATAGACTGCGATATGAATTCAACTCCAGAAAGCTGCTGCTACAGCTGCAAATTAAATTGTTCATAACCTTTTGCCTCAGAAGTCGCTGGATAAATATTTTGCATTAACTTGAGTATTTGTTTTGAGTAGTTATATTTTATGACGGTAGGTAGATTAGTAGTTGAAAGAAAAGTAGATTACGCACCTTGCTAAAGTGAGTAATTATTGCACTCGTGCTAATTTAGTGCCCTCGCGTGCGCTTGGGCACCAACATAAAACTCGTGCAATAATAACTCACTTTGCGCTCGATGCAACAATCTACTATTTCTTTCAACTACGTAGTAATATTAATTATCATATATTAATTAAATTATCATTAATCAATTAAACACTACAAAGCCGATCACAAGGACGTATATTCGGCTTAGAACCAAAACAGTGCAGAAATTATAGGAAATCTCATGGTTGCACAGTTTTTCATTAATGCGACTGCTGAAACGGAAGTAATTTTGCAGTTGCATTATTATTATTATATTATTATTAGGTATTATTCGTTATTTTTTTGTGATTAAGTTTGAGTGACAGCAAAGAAGACACTAAAAGGCTTTTTAGGGTTCCGTAGTCAACAAGGACCAAGCTATGTCCATCTGTCCGCCCGCAGCTTAACTCGGAAGCTATAATTTTGCATGGATATAATAATAATATAGTCTTTTATTCAGATCCATATTAGTTACAATCATATGATTAAAATACTTTTAAAACTTAAATTTAATGTAAACCTAATCTAGTCTCTTATTTGAATTTTACTTATTTTCTGTAGATCTGCCAGTCGATGCCAGTCGACAAAGGCCTCCTCCAACCTTTTCCACTCATGTCTTTCTTGAGCCACTCTGTTCCATGTGACGCCTGCCACTTGTCTTCAGTCGTCATCCCATCTTTTTTGTGGTCTACCTCTTTTCCTTTTGCCTTCTCTAGGACACCATCATGTCACAATTTTGCTCCATTTCCCTTTTCCCTTTTACCATATGCCCTGCCCATCGCCATTTAAGCCTTCTAATTTTGCACTTTATGTCTATAACCTTTGTTTTGCTTCTTATTACACGGTTTCTCAGTCGGTCTGAGTTTTTCACATTCATCATGCTCCTTTCACAACACATCATGACCTTATACAACACATGAGGGAAAGAGCTGCGGGATCTATCCAGCTAGTGGTGTTTGCCGATGATACCAATGCCATTGTTTCGGCTGGCAATATACACGCACTTAACTCCATAGTTAATCAAACCTTAGCTATCTTCCACAGTTGGTTTGCTGTTAACGGTCTTAAAGTTAATGCCAGTAAAACCAATGTAATGCTTTTTCGTTCCACTTCCAATAATAAAGATAGCATTAACTGCGTCATAAATGGAGAAACAGTGAAAGTGGTCCAGGTGGTAAAGTTTCTGGGAGTTCATATCGATAGCCAGTTAAAGTGGAAACAAGAGCTAACATACCTGGAGAAAACAATCAGCTCTGCATATTACGTACTTAGATGTCTAAGAAACGAGGTAACCATAAAACATTTAAAAATGGTCTATTACGCATTAGTAGAGTCAAAACTGAGATACAGCATACTGTTCTGAGGAGGAACTTATGATTACAACACTCAAAAAGCTTTTGTGATTCAGAAAAGAGCCATCAGAACCATAGTTAGAATCCAACAGCAAGAATCATGCAAGCCTCATTTTAATGACTTAAATATATATATACGACAGTCCCAAGCTTGTACATTTTGGTCCTACTTAGTCACATCAAAATATATCTTTGAATATGAGACTGAAGATGAAAGGCAAAAAAGGGAGAGTACAAGAAGAAAAGATCTCCAGACGAAGCATGTACCTCTCCTGAACGTTGTAAAACATAGCCCCTACCACAAGTCAATAAAAATATTCAATAAACTGCCGACAGAAATAAAAAGTCTAGTTTATACAAGTCAGTTTCAGAATAAGCTTAAATAGTTCTTGTTAAACAAGTGTCTATATTCTATTGATGAATTTTAAATTAATAAAGGATTTAATGTAATTTAATTGACTTGAAATGGACATTTTATTGTATTTTATTAATTGACTTAAAATTGACATTTTATTGTATTTTATTAATTGACTTATGAAATTTTTTTTATTGTACTTATTATTATTCGGATTTTAATTTAATTTAGATAATTGTTATGATTTGAATATGGATTGCATGCATGTTTCATAAATATTTAGTTATAGAAATTCAGACATGATGTAAAAATCGTTATTGAATAAATGAATTGAATAGAATTTCCATTGCGTATTGTTAGTCGACTATTACTCGTAAACTTGTAAAGCCTACTTTACTGCGATAGTTTTCCTATTAATTTCGTTATATATACTACAGTCGTAATTTTTTTCACATATCTTAAAACATAACATGCTGGCAGGGAGGGGGGGACATTTGACTCTAACAAAAAATTGCCATTTAAAGCTTAATTTTGTGAGTGTGTGTGTGAGTGGATCCCTGAAACGAAAAATGGTTTTACAGACCCAGATTTTTGAATGGTCTATCCAACGATACTCCACACCATGGGATAGACGAGAAAAAAGACATCCCTACTTTACGTGTTTTTTAATGTTTTTGTCATCGTTTTATTTTTACACTTTGTCGGCTTGATTACTATGTATTTCCATGCCAAATTATAGCTTTCTACTACTAAGAGTATCTGTGCATCTATATCTGATATCTGTCCATCTGTCTGAATAAGTGCCAAAAGTATATAGTATCTGCCAAAGTATTCTTCCTTCGTTCTTTTATTACCGTGTTTTAGTACTATTTCTAAATAAATATTTCGTCTGTTTAAATTCGCTTTTTTAAAAACTACTCGACGAAGGCACGGTCTAACATTGGTGGCAGTTGTGGGCTTCAAAAGAGTGAATCCCACGGTTCTTTCCCGTCTCACCAGTAAAATCTCAAGTGTAAGTGCTGATACAGTTCCAATACACAACACGCAGGAGCAGCTGGCCCTGACACTCACCTGCCTTTCGTGCCTCCTTACAACATTCAACAGTGAAACTACACCGTATTTATACATCCTACCTCTTAATAGGTAGGACGAATAAATACGGGCCCTCACTGGGCCCACGTGGTGGATTAAGGCCCATTCCCTCTTTCTCAGAGAGGAGGCCTGTATTGTATGCCAGCAGTGGGTACATTAAAAGTCTGATGATGATGATGAACTATGAACAATGCCCAGAACCACTATCAAACCAGAAGAAATCACAGAATCCAACAAATAGATACAACCTTACAAAGCAAAATGGTTACATTTTACCTACTTATAAAAAACCGGCCAAGTGCGAGTCGGACTCGCGCCCGAAGGGGACCGTACCATTTTCGAAAAAAAATGGCAAAAATCACGTTTGTCGTATGGGAGCCCCACTGAAATATTTATTTTAATTAGTTTTTAGTATTTGTTGTCATAGCGGCAACAGAAATACATCATCTTGAAAATTTCAACTGTCTAGCTATGACAGACAGACAGACGGACCGCGGAGTCTTAGTAATAGAGTCCCGTTTTTACCCTTGGGGTACGGAACCCTAAAAAAGGAGGTTATCAATTCGACACGTATGTATGTAATATTGTCGGAATAGCACAATATTTACATATGTTACTATATGTAAGCTTCTAAACACGTGTGCCAAATTTCATAAGTGTATGTTTGTATGTATGTATGTTTGTCCATGCATATCTCCGAAACTAGTAATCGGATCGTGATCATTATTTTTGTATTGAATTTGGTATCTCTCAACTTAGGGAACTGGTTACGCTTCCTAATTTATAGTTCATATTTTATTACATCACCATAGGGCGATTGAGACCTATACTTTTCTCATTCGTCAATAGCTGGAAGAAGCACGAGGTCATGAAAAAGAAAAAGCTGTTGAAAGAAATATACATTACAGAAGATTATCCCAAAGACATTTTAGATAAAAGGAAAGCACTACAACCTAAGCTAAAGGAAGAAAGGGACAAAGGAAATATTGCTTACCTAAAATATGATAAGCTTATTGTCAAAGAAAATAAACACGAGAACGAGAAAAGGAAAAGGGAATTGTCTGTATCACCAAATGATAATTCCCAGGCAAAGAAACAACAGACTGCCTCACAGCATAAGGGTAACGTGACAAACGCATTCGAAAAAATGAGAGCTAGACCTAACCCCCAACCTACTCCTTCATCTAGCAGCCAGAAAAATAAAAACCAATAGCAACTAAAAAACGGCAAACGGAAAACACAACAAGAACAAAAGAAAGAAACTAGGAAACCGACAAATAACCAATCTCCCCCAAGCCGGCTGGTCCCCGTGGGGGAAAAAGACCAAAACCCTCCAGCAAGCGCTAAAGAAATAACTAAAAACAAAATCCAACCACAACAAACTCTCAAGATTGGGACATTTAATGTAAGATCTCTGGCAACGGCAAAAAGATTTATAGAACTAACATACCTATTACAAAAAATTAAAAATGACATACTCGGACTGGCAGAAGTTAGAAGAATGGGTTGCAATATCGAAGAACATGAAGACTACATATTTTGTTACAAGGGCGAAACGCTCGGCTTATATGGTATCGGTTTTTTAATAAAAAAAGAACATAAAAACAACATAATGAGTTTCTCAGCGTTATCCGATAGAGTTGCGTTATTGAAAATGAAATACAATAGCCGATCGTTCACAATAATACAAGTGTACGCACCAACTGAAAAAGCTTCAGATGAGGAAATCAACTCATTCTATGAAACTCTACAGGGAGCTCAAGACCAGGCTGGAGAAAATGCCCTCGTTATCGACGATTTTAACGCAAAAATTGGCCAGACAAAAATAGAACATGATAATAACTTTGTTTTGGGAAAATTTGGTTACGGAAATAGAAACGAGAGAGGAAAGAGACTAATTCAATATGCATTGGAAAATAAGCTGTATATTATGAACACGTTTTTTAAAGCACGAAAAAACCGCAAATGGACTTGGCTCTCTCCTTGTGGCAACATAAAAAATGAAATTGATTTCATCCTGTCGAACGAACCTAAGAGGATAAGGAACGTAGAAGTGCTACATGGTTTTGGATTCAGATCTGATCATCACTTGGTTAGAGCTACTTACACACTATATCAAGACAAAAAGAGCAGAACATCGTTCAAAGTACAACCAAAATCTCTAAGAACTGCCGAAGACACATCGTCATATTTAAATAACCTTGAGACCAACATATGTCAACTGGAAACACAATGCGAAGCTGAAGAAGCAGATATTCAAACATTCTATGATAAACTAGTAAACATTGTCAACACTAGCCTCACAAATAGCTCAAATATTAAGGAACTAAGCTCCATCAACACACTACTTAGTAAATCTACTCAAGCTCTTCTTACTAGACGAACTGAACTTCTAAAAACGAAACAAAAAACCAAAGAAATGAAGGAGGAGCTGAGTAGATTATTCAAAGAAACAAGTAAGGCAATCGATAGGGACTATAAAGACCATAGAAACAAAATAATTGAAGCTAACCTTACAGAATACAGAAGCACGAAAAGAGGATACAAGAAACTTACTACGCACAAAAACTGGATCCAAAACTTAAAAACTAAATCTCAAGAAACCAAAACCAGACTGGACATCATTAACTGCGCTACAGATTTTTACAAGCAATTATATAAAAAACCACCAGAATCAACTTCTTGTACCACTACAGCACATGAAACCGGCGGAAAATTTTAAGACATGAATGACATACCACCAGTGGATGCCATGGAAGTAATTCAACACATCCAAAAACTCAAACTCGATAAGAGCCCCGGTCCCGACGGCATACAAAACGAAACCCTAAAAGCCGGTGCTGCTCTGCTAGCCCAGCCTCTTACGAACCTATTCAACAAGGCTCTCAACACAGGCCAGGTACCAGGACAGTGGAAAAGATCCGACATTATTCTTCTGTTTAAAAAGGGAGACCCTCGTGATATTGCTAATTATCGCCCTATTAGCTTTCTTTCAAGTGTGTACAAACTGTTTACATCGATCCTACAAAGCCGCTTGAATCAGAAGATTGATCAATTCCAGCCGGTAGAACAGGCAGGTTTTCGTTCAGGTTTTTCTACAACGGACCATATGCATGTAATGCAACAAGTGATAGAGAAGTATAAGGAGTTCAAAAGGCCACTATATATTGCGTTCATAGATTACGCCAAGGCGTTCGACACGATTTCTCACGATGCTATCTGGGAAGCGCTAAAGAAATGACACATTGACGAAAAATACATCAGGGTACTAAAAACCATCTACGATGGCAGCGTAAGCCAAGTCAGACTAGAGACACGAGGCCCAGATATACCAATCTGCAGAGGAGTGAGACAAGGAGACCCCCTATCACCCAAGCTGTTTATAATAGTTTTACAGCAAATTTTTGATAGTCTCAACTGGCAGTCGGAAGGGATTACAGTCAACAGAGGTCGACTTACTCATCTAAGATTCGCAGACGACATCGTTCTTTTTGCTGCAACAAGTAAAAGATTGGAGAAGATGATAAACGCATTGAACAAAGAAAGCGAAAAAACGGGTCTTAAATTGAACGAGAGTAAGACGAAAATACTGACAAACAGCCACACAAATGTGATAAACCTGAACGGTGAGCCACTCGACTACGTGAAAAATTACATTTACTTGGGGAAGCAGATATCATTTGAGGATGAAGACGTGGAACAAGAGGTCGAACGCCGCGTTAACATGAGCTGGAAAAAGTTCTGGTCCTTGAAGGAAATCCTAAAAGGCGAATTTCCCCTTCACCTAAAGAAGATCGTTTTAGATAGCTGTATTCTACCTACTCTGACATACGGATGCCAGACATATAATACCAAAATAAAATCCAAACTTGTGGCATGTCAGAGGGCAATGGAAAGGAGCATACTTAAAATAAGAAAAAATCATAAAGTAAAAAGCGAACACATAAGACGGAGAACGAAAATTATAGATGCCCTACATTATGCTCTAAAACAGAAATGGCGCTGGACAGGACATTTAGCAAGGTACACAGATAAAAGATGGACACTTGAAACAACAGTATGGGAAGGACCGACAGGAAAAAGAAGAAGAGGGCGCCCTAGAAAAAGGTGGATAGAAGACATAAAAGCTGTAGCAGGAAGCGAATGGATAACGAAAGCAAAAGACAGGGAGGCCTGGAACAAGCTGGAGGAGGCCTATACCCGATGTTTAATGAAATTGATATTTAATTTAAATATTATGACTGTCTAATTTACCTGAAATTAAATTAAATTTTAAGAATGTTCAATGCAACTATTCTATTTTACTTTTATGAATGTATGATTTGATTGATATTTTATTTTACTGTTAAGGAATGTATAATTTAATTTATATTTTATCTTAATGTTTTTGATTGCTTAACTTAATTGATATTTTATTTTAATGTTCATGAAATTATAATTTAACCAATATTCTATTCAAATGTTTATTTAAATAATTTTAACATTTTATATTTTTTTTATAATGAATGTATTTTAATGTTATATTGATGATTGGAAATAAATGGGTTTTATTATTATTTCGTTTATTGATTTATATTCTTATTTAATACATTTTTAAATATTTAAAAAAAGAAAACTTAAAAACATTTAAAAATATAAAAAATAGAGGCCAACCGGTATCGGGAACAGGGTCCAAGCTACCGGTGGTTAGGGCTCCAGAGACAGGAACCTCCTCACAATGCGAGCCGTATCGAGGAGTACTGCCTTCTGTATCAGACCCTTGATCCAACCGCCCAATGACAGCCTCGACAGATGGTCGTCGAGGCTCTTGGCCATCAGGCCGTTGGCCGTAACGACAATCGGCACAATGATCGCCGAGTCCACATTCCACATGTCGACAACCTCGTGTGCTAAGTCGAGATACTTGATTTGTTTCTCTTTCTCAGCTTTCACGAGGTTCTCGTCATGCGGGATGGTGACATCGATTATCATTGTGCGGCGCGCTAATCGGTCTATCACCACTATATCCGGCTTATTGGCAACAATAGTCCTATCAGTGATGATAGACCGATCCCAGTACAACGTGACATGGTCATTTTCGATAACTGGGTCGGGCACATACTTGTAATACGGTACCTCCGATTCCACTAGATTGTACTTCAATGCAAGTTGCTGGTGAATAATCCTGGCCACTTGGTTATGCCTGTGCAAGTACTCGCCGTTAGCCAAACGAGAACAACCAGAGATAATATGTCTGATGGATTCACCCGGACGGTGGCATGCCCGACATATGTCAACCGTCCCGTCCTTCATTATATGTCTCCGGTAGTTATTCGTCAGGATAACTTCGTCCATAATTGCACAGACAAAGCCCTCAGTTTCCCCGAAAAGGTCGCCGAAACGTAGCCAGGATACGGACGCTGGGAAATCTACATCGGGCCCATGGAGAGCCCGATAGAAGCGCCCGTGTAGCTCCTTGCCTTGCCATACCTCTTTGCGTTGATCGGTCGATAGTATTACAGGCTTGCGCCAGTTCTCTTTAGCCATGGACAACGGGGTGAGGCCCTTGTCCACTGCGACCACATCCCGGTGCATACCCACTTCAGCTTTTAAAAAGTATTCTCTGAGGCTGCACACCTCGCGGCCGTGAAGAGTCTTGGCGTTTAAAAAGCCGCGACCCCCACACTTCCGCGGGATGTACAGTCTCATCACCGATGATCGTGGGTGATGCATCCGGTTTGCGGTCAGCAGTGTCCGGACCCTCCTATCGAGGGCGTCGAGCTCGGTCTGAGTCCATTTGAGTATGCCGAAAGAGTACATCAAAACCGGCATGACCCAACTGTTGAAGGCGCGCACCTTATTTCCGCCCGACAAAAGGCTATTTAATACCTTTTTCAGGCGGCCAAAGAAACGCTCCTTCAGCAGTTGCTTCATGTCAGTACTGTTGATGCCCAACGCTTCCGACATACCCAAATACTTGTATGTTTCGGTCGAGGAGAGGTGTCTAAGGTGTATGGAATCAGAGAGTTGAATTCCCTCGGATTCCATAATCTCCCCTTGCTTTACATGGATGACTGCACATTTGTCCACACCAAATTCCATCCTGATGGAGTTACTGAAGGTTTCAGTTACCTTCAGTAGCTCCGTCAGTTGGAATTTATTGGGGGTAAAGAGTTTCAGATCATCCATGTAAAGGAGGTGAGATATGACCTGACCACCTCTTCTTAACCGATAGCCTAGTCCTGAATCCTCCAAAAGTGTACTTAGAGGATTCAGGGCCAAGCAGAACCAAAGTGGACTCAAACTGTCGCCCTGAAAAATCCCCCGCTTAATCCATACAGGCTCATCATCCCCCCGAATCGGTCGACATCCTGGATATCGAAGGACTGTCTTCCATTGCCCCATACATGACTCAAGGAAGGTGCATAGAGTTGCATCTATTTTGTACAACTCCAGCACCCTCATGAGCCATGTATGTGGCACAGAGTCGTAGGCCTTCTTGTAGTCTATCCAGCATGTCGACAGATCCTTGCGGGAACGTCGAACCTGCTGGCTTATGGCCATGTCAATGAGGAGTAGCTCCTTAGTGCCGCGGGACCCATTCCTACATCCATTCTGAGAGGTAGACATTATTGAGTTACCTTCAATGTGTTTATCAATTTTTACTCTCAGGATGGATGTAAGAAGTTTATAAATCGTTGATAAGCAAGTAATTGGTCTATAATTCATGGGTTCCGCGGGACTACCTGTCTTATGGAGCAGGTGGGTAACGCCTGTAGTTAAAAACTGCGGAAGCGACCCAGACTCTAAACATGACTGAAATTGAGATGCCAGAAACGCGTGTGAGCTGCTATACCATTTTAGCCAGAAGTTATGCAGTCCGTCCGGTCCCGGAGACTTCCAGTTCGGTAGCGGACGAACTGCTTTGGCTACATCCGATGGACTAATGATGACTTTTTCCATTTCTGGTATAGCTTCACACACGCGCTCGACATCACGCATCCAGCCACCCTCAGTGTGACAGACGGGTACCGACCATATGCTTCGCCAGAATGTACTCGTGGCGACATCATCCGGGCGGCACACGTCAGTCACAATTTGTTCAGGTCGCTCCCAAGTTCTGTATACCCACCTCTCATCACTCTGGAACATGCGATTCTGCGAGTAGCGGTCAACCCGCCGCTTATACCGCCGAATACGGCTGGCCCATGCACAAACTTTCTGCTTCAGGAAGTCGATGCGCTCCGTGACATGTGACATATATTCTCGAGGGCTGATTCCAGTCCCCGAAAATGCCCACCTCACGAAGCGCATCACACGTGGTCGTGTATTGCCCTCCCTGAAACAGCATAGTTTGCCGATGAGTACCCTGGCCCCATCGATACGCCGTTCGATCCTGCACTGCCAGGCTGGCACGGCAGGCTTTGGCCGAATAGCCTCGTTTGGGAACTTAACATTGGCCAAACGACATGCCGCAACAGCCCCACAATACAGGATCGAGTGCGTATCAACAAGGTTCTCGCTGCTTTCAAAGATGTTCTTAAGCAGCGAGTCCAAGGCACACACCAGCGCCCTATTCTTCTTGTGCATAGGCAAGCGTGGTTATTATTATTATAAGGCGATTGAGAGGCATTGGTTTAATAGTTCCAATTTATTAAATAAGTGTCACATATCGTTGGTTTGGTGATATCCGCGCGGTGGCGCGACGGTCATTACGCCGCCACCACGACGGCCGGCCGCCGGCGATCGTGGAGTCTCGTGCCAACCACGGGTTGGGTGCGCGCACGTCCATCATCACGCATCATCTCGCCCAAACCTCTTAATTGAACCTACATGGAAAGTGTTATCTGTATTACCTAGACCTACTGTGTTGTGTACCGCTGGCCAGCATAGTGTACCTAGTCTGTGAGCTGAACTTCAAGAACGTGACATCCATCTGCATCTGCATGGGAATCGCTGTTTCGAAGGTATGTGGCATCCTTTCTGATCATTGGTCGCCCTATTTACGTTAATTATGTCACTTTACAGGTATAACATAAAAGGAACTGGAACAGAGCCTAAACCTCAAGGGCCATACGAAATAAAAACCGGAGATTCCAAACAAATTCTGTTTAGAAACGTTTTCGATGATGCGAGAATGTTCAAAATATATGTTGATAGAGATGAATTCTATGTAAAGGCTCAATATGAACCGATAAAACCTAAAAAGGTAGGTACCTGAAAAATTGATACATCTTTTATAGCCTGCAGTAAGAATACTTAGTACTTAGGATAGGATAGGATAGATGGACCCCATTTCCCCACTTAGACTCTCATTTGGTCAGTTCTGCGTGCAGGCTTCCTCTCTGTGAGAGGCCGTAATCCACCATGCGAGCCCAGAGCAAATTGGTGGATGTCACATACATGTCTTCGAACTTTTGGTTCTAAGACGCGGTTTCCTCACGATGTTTTCCTTCACCGTTTTGAGAGCAGTATTAATGTAATAATTTACACAAAGTAAAGCGCCTGCCTGGGTTCGAACCCAAAACCTACAACTTGTAAGTCGCGACCGTTACCACTGGGCCACCACTGCTCTATAAGAATACTTATTTCCTTGTTTAGGCTTTGCTGATGTTGAACTCATTTTTAACCCCCGCCGGAAAAAGAGGGGGGTTATAAGTTTGACGTGTGTTGCTGTATATCTATGTGTCTGTCTGTGGCATCATAGCTACTAAACGGAGGAACCAATATTGATTTCGTTATTTGTTTGTTTTAAATGCGACTTTATCGAGAGTGTTCTTAGCTATGTTTGATGAAAGTCGGTTCAGCCGTTCAAAAGTTATGGGCGTTTTAATGTTTGAATCGAGGTGTTTTCGCAAGATATCTTGTCATAATTACGTGTTCGAAGAATGTCTACCTACTACTAGATACTTAAATAATGCAGAGTGAAATAAAATTTGTCGGGCATTTTAAATTATTGTACTTTTAAGTACAAAAACCAATTACCCAATTTGCTGTTTTTGTACTATTTCTAAATAAATATTTCGTCTGTTTAAATTCGCTTTTTTTAAAACTACTCGACGAAGGCACGGTTTTTGAACGAAGCACGAAGGACATTGGTGGCAGTGGTGGGATTCAAAAGAGTGAATCCCACGGTTCTTCCCCGTCTCACCGGTAAAATCTCAAGTGTAAGTGCTGATACAGTTCCAATACACAACACGCAGGAGCAGCTGGCCCTGACACTCACCTGCCTTTCGTGTCTCCTTACAACTTCTCCTTACCTCTTCTTCTTCAAATTAGCACTGCTGAATCAGCAATCATAGCCTAGATTACTCTAATAATTTAGGTTCAAGCGCGTGTGATTTTACTAATAATCTTCTAGAGGTTATATGCACCAGGAACAATACAAGTTTCATCAAAATCGATTCAGCAGTTTTCAAGATATGGAACATACAACCGAACTCCTTAACGATAAACGGCACGAATGTGTAAATTGAGTTATATTATTGGGTATTTTGTCAATCCTTTGGGTACCTTAATATAGAAATTTCTCACTTTTTAGCCTTCCTCAGTCAACAAAGGAACCCTTATAGTTTCGCGATGTCCATCTGTCCGTCCACAGCTTACTGTATTGTTCCTGGTGCGTATAACCTCTAGAAGATTACTAGTAAAATCACACGCGCTTGAACCTAAATTATTAGAGTAATCTAGGCTATAATTGCTGATTCAGCAGTGCTAATTTGAAGAAGAAAAAAAGGCAGATGAGACTAAAGGCAATGGATAAAGTTCAATTTACTAATTATGCCACATACCTTTGAAACAGCGATTCCCATGCAGATGCAGATGGATGTCACGTTCGGGAAGTTCAGCTCACAGACTAGGTATACTATGCTGGCCAGCGGTACACAACACAGTAGGTCTAGGTAATACAGATAATACTTTCCATGTAGGTTCAATTAAGAGGTTTGGGCGAGATGATGCGTGATGATGGACGTACGCGCACCCAACCCGTGGTTGGCACGAGCCTCCACGATCGCCGGCGGCCGGCCGTCGTGGCGGCGGCGTAATGACCGTCGCGCCACCGCGCGAATATCACCAAACCAACGATATGTGACACTTATTTAATAAATTGGAACTATTAAACCAATGCCTCTCAATCGCCCTATGGTGATGTAATAAAATATGAACTATAAATTAGGAAGCGTAACCAGTTCCCTAAGTTGAGAGATACCAAATTCAATACAAAAATAATGATCACGATCCGATTACTAGTTTCGGAGATATGCATGGACAAACATAAATACATACAAACATACACTTATGAAATTTGGCACACGTGTTTAGAAGCTTACATATAGTAACATATGTGAATATTGTGCTATTCCGACAATATTACATACCTACATACGTGTCGAATTGATAACCTCCTTTTTTAGGGTTCCGTACCCAAAGGGTAAAAACGGGACTCTATTACTAAGACTCCGCGGTCCGTCTGTCTGTCTGTCTGTCACCAGGCTGTATCACATGAACCGTGATAGCTAGACAGTTGAAATTTTCAAGATGATGTATTTCTGTTGCCGCTATGACAACAAATACTAAAAACTAAATAAAATAAATATTTCAGTGGGGCTCCCATACAACAAACGTGATTTTTGCCGTTTTTTGCGATAATGGTAAGGAACCCTTCGGTCGCGAGTCCGACTCGCACTTGGGCGGTTTTTTATAAGTAGGTAAAATTTTGCATTTTGCTTTGTAAGGTTGTATCTATTTGTTGGAATCTGTGATTTCTTCTGGTTTGGTAGTTGTTCTGGGCATTGTATTAAGAGTTCATCTTCATCATAAAACTTTTAATGTACCACACGTGGGCCCAGTGTAGTTTCACTGTTGGATGTTGTAAGGAGGCACGAAAGGCAGGTGAGTGTCAGGGCCAGCTGCTCCTGCGTGTTGTGTACTGAAACTGTAACAGCAACTTTCAATTGCACTTACACATGAGATTTTTCCGGTGAGACGGGGAAGAACCGTGGGATTCACTCGTTTGAATCCCACCACTGCCACCAATGTTAGGCCGTGCCTTCATCGAATAGTAAAAAAAAAAGCGAATTTAAACAGCCGAAATATTTATTTAGAAATAGTAAAATAAATGAAAATTTTAAGTACCTGTTACCTACAAATACAAAAATTTTAAAATGCCCGACCATTTTTTATTTCATTCTAAATAATTAATCTAGTAGGAGACAGTCTTCGATCGACAATCTATTGAACACGTAATTATATCACGATATCTTGCGAAAACACCCCGATTCAAACAGTAAAACGCCCATAACTTTTGAATGGCTGAACCGATTTTCATCACACATAGCTAAGAACACTCTCGATAAAGTCACCTTCCAAACGAAAAAAAAAAACCAAATCAATATCGGTTCCTCCGTTTAGGAACTATGATGCCACAGACAGATAAACAAATACACAGGTCAATCTTTTAACACTCTTCTTTTCCCGTAGGGGGTTAAAATTAGGATTTAGAAACGTGTACTCTCTAGGATGATGGTGAAAGATGGTCTTTGTGACCGAATTCCGCAAAGGGAGACAATGAGACCTGTGAGAATCTTAAGTGGTTTGAAAGCCCTTATTCTCATAAATCACAGTTATAAATTTATAACAGAACGATGGAATTATAGATACTTAGTTCAACTAAACTGTGCGCGCGGCGCCATGTGTGCGTGCGCTTGTAATTATACAGTACCTGGGCGACCGAGCTCTGCGCGAGTGAAAATAGAGAAAACGACGTTTTCTAAAAATTAAACCTAGCTAGATCGATTTATCGCCCCCGAAACACCCTGGATACTAAATTTCATGAAAATAGTTGGAGCCGTTTCCGAGTTCAGATTATATATATCCAAGAATTGCTCGTTTAAAGGTATTATTAGATATATACTATATATATATTATTAGATAGATTATGCATTTGTATGGCAGAACTTGAACTATCTATAGATCAGACAGGTATTGGAAAACTTGTGATTAGGTATGCTGGATGAGATTTCTATAGAAATAAGCATAACTCTGTACCTATTTTTCTGTTCCTTTTTCTAGTCTGTTTATTTTGTGTGTGTGCTTAATTAGTTAAATAAATAAGTAAAAGTAGATACTCATTATACTGACTTTGAATGTCATTTCGCACTCCTCAAAACCAACGAAATTCCAACGGCATGTGGCAGCCGCTTCACCCCATGTTTTGATTATTTCCGGGCATTTGATGTCGAAGTACCCATCGAATTTATCAGGAATTACCTTCACGACCTCCGTAGACACTGTATACACCTCGGGGTACTGAAAACAGTTATCTTTTAATACATATTTTAAGAAAAATATTATTCTTTTCAGGCCGTCAGATTTGTTACCAGGTGCGAAAAATATCGGCTCATTTAAAATGTTGCGGTGTTGCCTGAACCTGCTTAAACTACATACTTTTTGTATTGTAAATACCTCAGTTATATTATAAACCAGTAACGGTTCAGTGTGGACATCCTTGGCAGGCACAGTTATGTTAATGGTTCCATTTGGATTAGGTTCCAGAGCTTGTCCGGCTAATGCGACGAATAATGCAGTTTCACCAAGAGGAGAGTACAACACTTGGCTCTGGGGAACGGAAATCAAGATGATATCAATAAGAAAGAAAGAAAGAAAAAATATTTAATTGCCACAAAACGACATACAAACATTATATTTCAAGAACGAGAATAGTGGTAAAAGATTTTGAAAACTAAACACTTAACTAGTGTTAGTAGTTCTTAAATTATGTTAGAAATGTAAAATAAAAGACAAAGAAAAAAAATGCGAGTGTAAATAAAAGCAGATGCATGTCGTGATTGTGACAAGAAGGCTTCCACTCAGCATAATGCTGTGCCGTGGAGGACCCACAGCACGGCGCTGTTTTTCAGTGGTCGCCTAGGACGTGACGTACGGATACCAAGGTCTGTAGTGCATGTAAAAATAGGTACAAAAACAAAAAAAAAATACAGTAAGATATTTAAAATAAACTACGAATAAACTATAAATATTATTATGTTTTGAATAAAAGGAATGCAGGTATCAGAAACACCGAAGAGATGCATATACGGCACACAATTGACAAAACAGAAAGTGTGGGTATTACACCCGCAAAAACACGTAGAATCGTTCAGTGTTCTGTCCTGCTCCCACACCCACACTCGCGCAGCGCTCCCACAAAGCCTTACTTTGTGAGCCTACGCGTAGTAGTACGTGCGCGCGCTCGTTGGATCATAGACTTATATATAATATATTGAGACGTTGGATGTCGTCAGGGCGGCGAACGAGCCCCGCGCTGGCATTTGTGGCATTCGCTGGCAATAAAAAGAACACTTGTAGATCTATTTAGACAGAAACATGTAAAGACAGAAAACGCTCACTTCATGCCTGCCGATAGTTTTTGGTTTGAAAATGAGAGGAACATCTATCGATGAATTGGGTTCAACAGTAAATTCTTGCCAAGTTTCGAATGGTCCACCCGATATTTCAGAAAGAATTAACCAAAGGTCGTCGGTTCTGGAAACGACAATAATCATGTTTCATCATCATAAACTACTGTACCATTCTACTGTACCTACTTTGATATTAAAATATTATGTACACCGTGAGCTTGACTCACTGTATTCGTAGAAGATGGAAATGACTAAAAAGCAGTGATACAGTAGGTAAGGTTAATAGCTGATACGGCGCTGTTCATTTTTATGTAAAAAAAGTATTTTTTATAATAGTAAATATTAATAATTTATTAATTTGCACGGATGAAAGAGCTCTTCCTTAGGGGCTCGTTGCAAGGAAAACCCGTATTTCCAGAATCGTTTTAACGGATCCCTACGGCTACTGGAGGTGATGTTCACAAAGCATTTACAGTACAGTTTTAACGGATCCGTCGCTACTGGGGGTAATGGCACGCCCCGCGTGGCTTCGATGCGATAAAACAGATCAGTAATTTAATAATAACGATTCCAAACGAATACAATAAAGCGGACCTGTAAAACGGATTTGATATGCCAACGGGCAATGTAAAGCCCTTTGGGCTAGTTACGGGACGTGCTAAAGAAGACGTATAATGCGTTTCAATTAAGAATAGGACTATCTTAGCGCCATTTTGTGACGTCATAGCTCATAGCTGTCTAATCAAAAACCTGGGTTTTTGATTAGACAGCGTCTATTGAATATTCCCCCAAAAAAAGTTTAGGGTATTTAGGCTTTACTCCAACATAGTTAACAGAGAATGCCTCAGGCATTAAGTCCGCCTATGGAGTGTGTTACCTGACATAGAATAGTGTAACACCGAATAACACGTCCCCGTAAGTTTAATAATACGAAACACTTAACAACGAATGCACGCTATGCCGTAGCCATGCGATCTCGAATAACCAAATCCCTAATTCACCAATTCGAATCACTTAATTATAAATGCGCGCTTCTACGAAATTATACTTTGCGCTCGAGATTAGTACCTGTAATTAATGATTATTATTTACATGTAGTACCGGCTACGGGAGGCTACTCAAATCACTATGTTTTAGAGACAATATTATTATATATATTTTTTTTTTTTTCTTTCCCTGGCAGCTCTGTGTCGGCTGTCAACTTGTCATTCGCGGTTTTAGTGCGTCGCTACTCGACACATAACTAAACTTTTAAATACAAAGAACAGTTTTTAAAAGTTGGAAAATGCCAAAAAGGACACATCATTGTCAACCGAGGAATACGAGAGAATCAGGTGAAAAATGAAAAAACCTGGAAACAATTTAAAACATGCTCGACATAAACGAAGTAAAACAAAATCGTCTCAAGAGTCGACGCCATATTTAGACCCACAAGGTACCTAACTCTGTAAAATTATATTTTGATTTAATTGTACATATATCTACAACTATTTTGCATCTCTAACAAATAATGCACTTCGGGCAAGCCATCGGGCCGTCCCACTGCATATTCACGAGATTATCAATCAAAAGAAATGTATTTCTTTTTTCTAACGACTGTATTCGAGCTGAAAATCGAGCTGAAAATCGGACTGTCTCACAACATTAAATAATTCTCAAACAAATAATGCATTTCGGGCAAGCCATCGGGCTGTCTCACCGCATACTTACGAGATCATCATAATTTAATTATTTTACCTTATCCGAGCAGAGTATCCGACTGTCTGACAACATTCAATAATTCTCAAACGAATAATGCATTTCGGGCAAGCCATCGGGCTGTCTCACCGCACACTTACGAGATCATGAAATATAATTTAATTATTTTACGAATTTAACTAATGCACTCGAGCAGATCATTGGACTGTCTCACAAAATTCAATAATTCACTGGTTTCGTTCAATTCTTTGGAATTGCTACACCCACCAGATTTTATAACTCGGTTATCAACCGGCAGTAAAACAATGGTTTGTAATCATTCCAGGCAAAGTCCTAGACGACGATGCCACAAATGAAATGGAAACAATTAAAGTCGAATATGACCAAGAAAATACCAAAATAACCACGAACAGTAGTGATCTTCCTCACAATTCCAGGCCAGAAACACATAGACGCTCTCAAAATTCATTGGGTTGACCCAACATTGAACACAGAGTATGGTGATGGGGCCGAACTTCACAAGGAAGTGGCCAGCTGTCTGGAACATCTTGCAACATGAGGCCTGTTTCCATAGAGACCACAGGCGGGTATTTCCCCTACAGCTCTTTGCGCAGGGAAAATAACCGCTGAAATTGAACGTGACAAAACTTGGGGCTCTTATGCTATACAGCAACATGGCCAAATTATTGATAAACAAGGCCATAGAAGCAAAACAAAGACTACTCAGCACCATCTCCATCCTAGGAGCAACATTATCCAAAGTACTGGATACAAAAGAAAATGATACAGATCTATTAAGTTGAATAATGGATACCACTCGCACCATAAGTGAAGTTCAACATTGTGAGTTGTGACTCAATTACTAGATGCAAATTTAGCTGCGGCTCAATAAAAAAGGACCTTAAGGACAAGTTCAAAACACAAAGATAGAAAAATATCTGTTCGGGTAAACACTTGCTGAAACTCATCGAGCTGGTAAAACGGCTTCTAAATCAGATGCTGCAACAGCACCCAAAGCCAAGAAAGAACCCAACACATTCTAAGCAAAATACTCGAAAGCTCCACCAGCGCCACAAGGGCGACAGGAGAACAGGGAGCCTGTCTATAGCCTGAGTCAGCGATACAATACCCTTTAAGTGGTTATTACATCTCTACCTCGATGCTGCTAAACTCAGTAAGGTACCCTGGTTGCTTATACATTCTTATAAATAGTGGTAATTTATCACTGATGATAAGACCATTTTATCATGGATTGAGGGTTTCATGGGTATCCACAACACTTTAAGATAGCCCAGCTGCAAAAACACTAAGATGCAATATCTAAGTGCCAGCCTTGAGAAGGAAAATTTGTCTCAAGTTTTTCTTAAGACAAAAACCCAATGGCAATAAAGCCTTAATAAGTACATTGATGTAAGTCGTTTCAAAGTTGAAGACTTGTGCACAGAATTAAAAATGATATCAAATGATAGTTCCGTGGCCATACATAAAATACATTAAAGATGCAGTCTCTTATAAAATATCACAAAAATTCTAGCAAATATCTAGAATACACTCTTGGAAAATTGTATAAGTTCGGTCTACTACCATTTGGGTAAAACACTGCAACTTACATTTTCACAAAAGTCATGAAATCTGCCAACAAATTACCCAAGATCCTGTGGCCATTAATTGTTGACTGAAAATATTGAAAACACTAAGAAGTTAATCACAAGTTAGTAAATAACAAACTTACACCCACTAATACTGGTATATTTTTGGGATGTATATTATTGATAAAAGACTTATAACTGACAGATAAGAAAACTTATCTATTATGAAATCTGACAATTTATATGTTTTGTAGGACTAGGTACTGCTCTCAGCGTGCCCTACTATTGAATATGGATGGCTTTATATATACCAAAAAACTAGAATGTGTAAAATCCTAAACCTCCAAGGTGAAGTAAATTATGAAAAATACATAGATATCCCTACAATAATTCCCTGAATGGTGGCCATATGCCATTCATTCGGGGGGGGGGGGGGACTGCCTGTGGGGATGAGATTGCTAGGGGCCAGTGGTCAGACAAGGAATGTAAATATCAAATGAATTTTAATTGGATTTATTAGCAACATTCTTTGTCTTTTTAAATATTTGGTAAACTATTCAATAATTGTGAAATACCCTTATGTATAAACAACCCAACAGCAATATAGTATATAATATTAATCGAATGGGTAGAGTTCATTACCCTCATCTCTTCAACTTAGCCAGCGGCATTGGTGTGAAAACCATTATATTTAATTTTCGCTCCTTACATTAGGTTGACTGAAAATCATAGTAGTTGATACTGTATTGCAGAAGTCACATCCCGATGTAGAATGGGAACTAAAAGAAAATGCATATGATTAATAATTGAAAGATAAATTTGGAATTCTGAAATTTACCTATTTGCAAGTCACATTAACAAAAAATATGACAAATACATAACAACCCGAATGCCTTTACAATATACATGTAACCAATTTTCTTTTCTGCGTTTCCACCATTCTCAATCATATTAAAATATCTACGAAAAATCATAATGGATAAGGCTAAGGGCATCATAGTGGTCACCATGGCCAACTCTGCCCGATTGGGAACTTCTCATAATTTAAAGATGATCATACTTAAACCTAATGAAAATAATAAAGTATCTCACAGCAAGGGAAAAATCCATACCAACCTTACTCTGGCTGTCGGAGTCTAGTGTGTAGGTAGTGAAGTCTATTATGACGAAGCATACTACCATCATCAATAGAAATTATGATAGCATCTCTATCAGAAAACTTTTTCAAACAATTGACACATGTTTAATTAACTGGTATAATTTTTTTAGAAATATAATAACATCTTGAACACCAATGGTAATATAATTTCTTAACAGAACTTTCTAATTCTAGTAAAAAATATAACAAATGCTTAACTGTCACGAATTGGCATTATCACTGACAATACCTTAAACATTAATGTACTCTGAAAATATTTTAAGGGCGTGTTCAGACTACCTTTTACCTGGCCAAAAATACAATGCCACCTGGGAAACATCCCAGATTCTGGAAGTATTAGGAATTTGGTACACAAATGAGATGTTGTCTGTAGAACAACTGTCAAAAATAAAATCAAAGTATAGAAATAGAATCAATGCATATAACCATCAAAATTTCAGACCTCAAAAAATCTCTTATATATGAACTAAATCAATCAATACTTCAGACAAAGAACAGTAATATATCCAGCTGAAACCCTTGTAGCCTATATTAATAAACATATAAGAATTATTTTAGGCAACATGAAACTATAGCAAATTAATGTCCAAACAGACTATCAGTCGTTGGATTAAGTGTACTTTAAAGACTAGCAGTATTGATGTAGGTACACGTATATTTAGCTCACAGCACACGCCACGCTGCTACTTCTAAAGCCAGGTGTGACAATTTATGAGATACTAAAAACAGCAGGCTGGAGTTACAACTCAAGTACATCTGGAAATTTTATAAAAGACCTTTAGTGTAAAGGATCAAAATGATTTAGCAAAATAAATCTTTAGCTGTGATTAAAGATATCTTATTTAACTAACATGTACTAACTAATACAACAACCAGCAACTTTAACTTATAAGGAAGGAGTATCAGCATATAAGGAAACTAACAATAGTAATAAAAAAAGCAAAACTGTATTTTGTAAAAACAGATATATGTATAATATTAACTGAATGGTTAATTAAGAACTTTAGTTTTCTAATGACACCTATGATTGTTATTCTATAAACAAATCTTAATATTGATATTAAGTGGGCAACAAATATTCTGTTAAAAAGATAATTAAGAATATATATAAACATTTTGGTTAAGTACCTAAGTTACTTAAAAGCAACTGTGATTGTTAGTCTATAAAAAACTTTAATACTTTATGACAATAAATAATAGGCAAAAAATATTTTGTTAATTAGATAATTAAGATAAGAATAATAATTAAGAAAATGACTGAATGGTCGATGCTGAATATGAACCTTTGATAATTATCTATTAAGATAAGAATAATAATTAAGAAAATGACCGAATATGAACCTTTGATATCTAATGACAACTCAGATTGTTAATCTATAAACATTATAACAATGAGAATAAAAAAGTAAATAATAAATTTGCCAAAACAAATAATTAAGAACATATCTGAATGAACTGATTAAGAATCTATGTGTGAAACCTATGGACAACCATGATGGTTAGTCTAGAAAAATATAATCAAGAATTTTAAAGAAAGAAAGCTTTTACTTCACAAATTCATCATAGTGTATGTGATAATTCCAGAACTTAACTCTCAAAGTCTACATGTAAATAATAATCATTAATTACAGGTACTAATCTCGAGGACGAGGCACAAAGTATAATTTATGATTAAACGAACTTACCCTAAGTGAAGTTCTATCATAATTATACGAAGTGCCTCGTCCGAAGAGATTAGTAACACCCTCCCAACCCTAAGGTATAACCCAGAAGCGTTCTGGAAATATCTATAAAACATCCATAACTCTAAACTAAATGACAAGTTGACAGCCGACACAGAGCTGCCAGGGAAAGAAAAAAAAAAAAATATATAATAATATTGTCTCTAAAACATAGTGATTTGAGTAGCCTCCCGTAGCCGGTACTACATGTAAATAATAATCATTAATTACAGGTACTAATCTCTTCGGACGAGGCACTTCGTATAATTATGATAGAACTTCACTTAGGGTAAGTTCGTTTAATCATAAATACTTTTCGCCGAAGCCACGTGACCTCGCTTAACCAAACCTCTAACGAAAAGACACCAAATTTTTTTTTAATCCATCAATTTTAAATGGCGCAATTATTACAAATATTATTTTTATCCTTCATTGTTTCCGCCTAACATCTGGTCGGTAAAAAGCTCATAGCGGTAGTGCTATGATTCCACCTCATTTTGTGTAATTGGAACAGTGGTCCGGTCCCTATTGAGCTATTTACGACCAGATATTAGGTGGCCTCAATGAATGAAAAAAATAATATTTGTAATAATTGCGCCTTTTAAAATTGATGGATTAAATAATTTATTGGTATTTTTAGGCGGAAACAATGAAGAAAAATATAATTCTTTCTAATAATTGCGCTTTTTCTTTGAAAAAAATTGCGCTCTTAATTGATGAATTATATAATTTATTGGTGTCTTTTCGTTAGAGAGTTAAGTTAAGCGAGGTCGCGTGGCTTCGGCGATAAGTTTATCGTAGAAGCACGCATTTGTTGTTAAGTGATTCGAATTGGTGAATTAGAGATTTGGTTATTCGAGATCGTATGGCTACGGGGGAAGTTTTAATAAATAAATAAATAGTTGGGCAAAGGATGGCAGATTCTACCTACAAGCCACTAACGCCTTGAATAAAACGTCTCTATACTGTTGACTCATCCTGTCGTCCAGACAACAACATAGAAAGAAACCAGCTTTAAATCATGCATTTTGAATACTTACGGATTAGTGATGACAATGTAGTCGGTTTGTTGGGCACGAACAGGACATTCCATGTACAGAGTTTTGTTTTCAACGCTACCCGTATCGATGCACGTTGCATAAAGGGCTAATTCAAGAGGCATGTAGTTTTCTAAATTGCAACTTGCCTGGAACATGACGTTTACGTTCAGTCAACAAAAAAGTTAGGTTAAGATAGGTAAATAACAAAATTCATTAATAAAAAACTTTTTTTGCAGAAAATACTACCGACTTCCAAATACAAAACTACAAAGTGAAAAATAACTTTATTTTTTGAAGTCGGTGTCCAAAACGCAACAAAATTGGTACCTACGAAAGAAACCGACTTCAAAAAATAAAGTTATTTTCACTTTGTAGTTTTGTATTTGGAAGTCGGTAGTATTTTTTTGCAAAAAAGTTTTTAATTTTTCACTTTTTGGTTGTACCTACCTAATAGGCAAATTAGTAAGGTAACTAACGCTAGAATAGATTTCATGAAACTTGAACATAACCGGTGAAATGAGAGATCTGCGTACCCCTTAAAAGCGTACTGGCGTGATGTTATGTTATGAAATGGTATAAACAATAAACATACATGCGATTGCAGCAATCCCGAGAGATTTGCCGTTATTTATTGAAGAGTTCTGTTGTATATCTCCGAAGTTCTTCATAAGATCTTCACCAAATTAAAATGGGACCAATTTCGGAATACCAATACTTTTTCAAACAAAAAAAGAATTTTAAAAATCGGTCCACAATTGACGGAGATATCGGTGAAGATACACAAAAAAAAAAATAACATAATGTCGAACATAGGACCTCCTCCTTTTTGGGAAGTCGGTTAAAAAAGGCGTTTTTTAATCTTAAAAACAAAATCAAATGTGTAATTTAATGCACGTCGTCGATGTAAACTTTTACCTAGTACTTAATCTTTTGTTGATAACATATTACAAATTATCTGCCTTCCTACCAAGATAACAATTGAAAATTGTAGGACTATCGTGAAAGATAGAAAATTGTCTTGAAAAGATCGCTTTTAGCGATAAGGCTGCCCATTGTGTCACCCAGTGTAATGTTTTCTTCATCTATACTTTCTGTAACTTATATGGTGTACATAATAAAGAGTAATCTATTCTATTTATACATAAGTAAAAATCTCCCTCGTTTATAGCTCTTTCTATTCGGGAAAAGCTTTTTCATAAAAAAATACAACCGACTTCTAAATAAAAACACTACAAAGCGAAAAATTACTTCAATTTTGGAAGGCTTTATAATGGTTTATGATGGACAAGTTCTATAGTAAAGTACCTATAATGCCCACAGTAATGCCAGAATAGATTACCAGAATAATATGTAACTTGAACATAACCGGTGGAATGAGGACTGTACCAGGATGAACTGTACACATCTGCGTACCCGTTTAGAGCATACTGGCGTGAATGGTATGTTATGAAATGATGTAAACAATATACAACCATGCGAATGCGATTGCAGCAATCCGGAGAGATTTGCCGTAATTTATTAATTAAAAAAAAAACATACAATAAAAAAACGTGTGTTCTTATTTTATTGAAGAAGTTCTCTTGTTTATCTCCTAAGTTCTTCATCAGATCTTTACAAAATTTTAATGTGACCATTTCGGAATAAACTTCTTTCGAACAAAAATAATTTTGCAAATCCGTTTATGTATGACTGAGTTATGCCCGAAAATATATTAAAAAAATACATCCGAATTGAGAACCTCCTCCTTTTTGGGCACTCGGTTAAAAACCATACACTGCGTGCCACGAAAGATGAGACTTGACACAACACGTGGTTTGACTTGCGCAGTAGACGAATTGTAGGTCTCTTTAGCGGTATGAGGTCTGAGTGCGGGAAGGGACCGGGCGACATCGGGGCGGCGCAGGGTCAGAGCGCGGGAGGCGCGGTCAAGTCTCATCTTTCGTGGCACGCACTGTACCTATGCGTGGTTTAGAAGAAGTAAGCGTCGAAACAGAAATGACATCGAAAGACGCGGACAGCAACCATGTTTTAAGTATACTATTTAAAGATACGTACCCATACTTTAATGAATGGGTTATGGTTGACCGGCCTGAACGTTATGGTAAACGTTACGTTGGTGTGTGCAGCTATTGTGCCGAACTGCGGGCTTATCGTGAACTCTTCCGATATCAGTGGTTGCCACCAAAATCTGGACACAAGGTTATACACAACGATTTATAAAAAGTAGCTGAAATGGGCATTCATCATGCGAAGTATTGTTTATTAAATTTTTGAATAGATAGTAATAACAAAAACTGTCAGTGACATGATCAGATTTAAATTTTATCATCTATGCTTGAAGAACATAATCGATTGGAAAATAATCGGCGAAATTTGGCAACCGTCTTTGAAAAAAATTTGATTTAATTGAAGTTTAGTTATGGATCTCAAATGGAACTCCATTGAACATTTCAACACTCACACACATTTCAAATTCAACTCCGGGCAGGATACAGCCAAGGGGCGCGCGGTGTAAGCCTCTGACCGAGTAAAGTGCAAAGTCTAGAAAAAGAAGCGGTGGTCGTCTGGCGGCGAGATTGGTACACGACATTCTTATTATCGTGGGGGCCTAGGCATAAGGAAAGAGAGGCCTGTGCCCAGTTGCCCAGCGGTAAGTGTATGTGACATAAGTAGAAAAAGTAATACTAACTTGGTAACTATCTACGAATAATAATGAGATATTATTTACCTTGCCCCGAAATCACCTTTATTCAGTAGCATTACTTTGAGTTTCTTGCATCCACGTTTGCGCACGCGGCCAAACTGAAGCGAGTTTTGACTGAAGACCAGATTCATGCCCGTGGCACAACCGCTCAGGCTGACTAGCGGCCGCTCAAAGTTCAACACTTTCATGTTTAACTACAATAGAGAGAGAGAGAGAGAGAGAATCATTAGAGTGCTTTCATATGAATCAATGCAACTCGTACCCTGTTTTCTTTGCCAGCTCCATACTAGGGCATGAATATCGGAATCTCGTAATATCGGAATCTCGGAATGAACTTTCCGATATTTCAATTCGATACTGAGTGATCCAATATCGGAATCTCGGAATCAGAAAAAAAACCTTATATATGAAGCGTCGAGCGAGAAAGCGCGGTTAAGCCCGTTGACTATGGTAATTAACAATGATTGGATAATCTGTTTACTAACCGGGCGCTTATTTACTTAAATATAAGCGAATAACATCATGCAAAAATAATATGTACAGTCACGAGATTACTAAAACTATTACCTTTAAGAATAAAAGTAAATATACAGATTCATAAAACCCGTTGTAAGAGTGATAATTAAATTCAATAATGCTTAGATTACGGGCCATCCGCTGGATTTGAGACGCACGGGATCGGCCAATATGGCGACACCTGGGGGAGCTTATGTTCAGCAGTGGACATCCTTCGGCTGAAATGACGATGATGATGAATACTAAGATAGATTTTCACACTTTTGAGAGGGCTGTTTCGGAAAGAGTACCTATCCTTATCAAATTTTATTTCAAATTCATAATGTAAACCTTAATAAATTAAAGCTTAATATTTTTCAGTTTTCTGCTTGTATTTAATAATATAAATTAGTCTATCCGATCACCAATCTGTTGGATAAATCAACTTCCACTACTTGACTACATTGTCTCTCATCATCATCATCATTTCAGCCAAAAGACATACTGCTGAACATAGGCATCCCTCAGGAGGATTCGCCATTTTGACGGATACTTATACTGGATTTATAAATCATTATAACTCACTACACTTATTGGTACTACTTTCAGATTGATCGAGAAATATTTATTGTCTGCTTTTTTTTCATTATGCTTTTTGAGAAAGACATTAGTTATATTCTTTCTTGGGAACTTATTTGCAATTTAGGTAAATAAGCGCCCTATTACTCAGTCACTGGTGATAGAGAGAGACACAATAGAAAAACCTATAATGTCGCGGCATAAACGTATTTTTTTATTGAACTCAATCCAACCTCATTCCGAATTTGTGAAATTAACAAAAAATATGTGAGATATTGAACGAAAGTGCGCAATTCCGATATTGAGATTTGAGATAAAATATCAGAATTGAAAAACTTCCGATATTACATGTCCTACTTCATACCTTTTACCTTATTACTTAGTTAAGTTCACGCAACTCTCACCGTGGGTGTGGGTCCTCGAAGTCGAAGCACTGTGTTCCTACTAATTAACTGACAATAAGTTATAACAAAACTTTAAAAAAGTCAACGTACAAAACAAAACTTGTAGAAGACATCATGCAAATTGTGCAAACATCCTGATTTGAAAAACCAAGTACAACCAATTAGATATTTTTTACAGAGAAATTATGGAAGTGAGTGTATACCTGAACGTTGAGCGTGCTTATCAATCCGACCGGCTTGAATTGTATCTTCACTGGTACTTTCCCGTACGCTTGTATCGTGCTTCTATTCGGTATTACCTTCAGCGAGGATAACGCGTTTTGTATATCCATCGCGATTTGATCCCGAATTTTATCATTTTTGTATGTTTGCAACATTTGTACTCTGAGAAGTCACAGATATAAAAATATTATATTTCAACCTCCAGCCAGTGTTGCACCACCCACAATTTTATCACCAAATATATAAAAAAAAAAAAAAAAAAATATTGAACGTGTTTGTTCAATATAAAAAAAAATATATAAATGCTCAAAAGACGTTACATAAGTTATTCTACTTTTTGCAACTCTCATTATACCATTTTTTTTTGGTTGACTTATCATTTGAAGGATCAAATAATGAAGCTCCCTCCTTTCTTCTTAATACCTTCTCTGTTGGCCATAAGCGCTACTACAGTGTCAGTGTGTAGGCGATTACGATGCTCTGCTTTCAAATTCTCTAGTACGCTAAATTTTCTTTCGACAGATGCGTTTGAGAAAGGTAGAACGAGCAATAGGCTTATTTTTAGCTTTCGGTGGCCATTAATTTTACCATAAAATAAACTCTAAAACCTTCCTGCCGGATAAGTTGAGTTAATTAAATATACATATGTAAGAATGTTCTTCTCCTCAGGGTGTGTTGTTTCTTTAAATATGTTCTAACGCACGTCAACAGTGAAAAGGTATATAATGAAAGTACATAAACACACCCTGAGGAGAAGAACATTCTTACAAGTGGGGCCCCACGTTGGGCTCCATTTGTAGGAATGTTCTTCTTATCAAGGTGCTTAAGGGTGAGTCCCCACACAAACATTAAGACTACACATATAAATACTTGTAGTACTTCTTTTATTACTTCTCAGTTCAGTTCTAGTGTAAATGTCTAAATTCCCCGCGTTTTCCCCACATAATCGCTCTCCCCACTAATTACCCAATCGAACTGAAAAGCGCCGCAGTTTGGGGAATTTCCCACAGATTGGCAACGCTGCTTACAGCACATATTAAATTGCCGTATGTAAAATATGCGTCCTCTTAGTATCTATTGATTTCAGGACAAAATAATTGAAACCGCAGCATTTACCTTGAAGGCCCTACATCAGACTGCTGAACAGTCCCCGCAGCCCCTACGGGACTGAGACACACGCTGGTAGTGTCAGACTTGGTAGTATCTTCAACAACAGGGTACATTTCTTTAAATATGTATTGCGCTTGAATTGGTATTTTACTATGATTCATAACTTCTATTGTGCGAATATACTTTTCGCCCACTCTCACGTGGCCTAAGTCAAAGCTTTTTTGACAACCTTCGTAAAGATCAAACAGGAGAGGAATGCCTGGAACGCAAGCATCAAATGATTATAAAATTACCAATTAATTAATTGTAAATACGCTTAATGAACAAGACGGACCTTCTCCTTTAATAATAACATTTTCTTCGCAAAGCGAGTTCACCCAAAACTGTAAGGTGAATTCATATTTTTTTACTTGCTTCGGTCGGAAGTAGATCGATATTTTCAAACGCTTGCCGGGTTTTATTTGCGTTTCTTTATCGTAACTTACGAACAGTTCCGGTATACTTGGGAAGTTTAAGTCGATACTGTAATTATAAACAAAATATACATTATAAGGTACTCATATAAAATTATTATCCAACACACTTACTTGGAAACTGACTAGGAGTCAGTTTCCCACCGTTAGGCATGAAAAAGTAATATGATGATAGCCAACCCCATCTATTCAATGTTTGCCTTTAATCTTTAAGAGTAGGTACTTTTTAGGGTTCCGTACCCAAAGGGTAAAAACGGAATCCTATTACTAAGACTGCACTGTCCGTCTGTCTGTCACCAGGCTGTATCTCATGAACCATGATAGCTAGACAGTTGAAATTTTCACAGATGATGTATTTCTGTTGCCGCTATAACAACAAATACTAAAAACAGAATAAAATAAATATTTAAGTGAGGCTCCCATACAACAAACGTGATTTTTTTGCGATAATGGTACGGAACCCTTCGTGTGCGGGTCCGACTCGCACTGGGCCGGTTTTTTAAATCTCAGCAACGAGGCCTTTTAGCCTAATAGTTTTGTGATTATTTAAACTGGGGTAATAAATTGAATATACTATGTGTCTGGGCTTGTAGTAATTAAACTTTAAGGCCGTTACATACACTTAATTGAGACCTAGGTACAAAGTTATAGTTGTTAGACTTTGTGGATATCGCAATATTTAAAGTCAGGTACTGAAATTGTTTAAAATTATAGTACCCCTTATTTTTACAATAATTTGTATACAAATATTATTTTTGCGAAATGTAATTTATTTGTTCGAGCTTAAGTGTGTTGAAAAACGTTGTTTAATACACGTGGGCATTTGTCATTGCAGTTTCTCGGCTCCTTATCGGCCTCGTATTCGGCTCGGCATCTATTCCGTCTCGGATGCAATGAAAAACCTTGTGTTAAAATGAGCAGTTGCCGTAGGTAAAGCAAAATAATAGTTATTTATGCTACAAGTGCGGAAGGTAAGCGATGCGAGTCGGGAACTAATAGTTCCTCGGGAATATCTACTGCGCAAATAGTTGTCACGTCGTAACGCAAAACAGGCACGAGCAAAATATACGTTCTGTCAAACATATTTAATGAATATCTAAAATTAATTTATTGATCAAAATCTAAATTTAGAGTAATTAAAAACGCCTTTAATGAAGTATTCGTTTTATTTTACGTTTTATATGAATGATAATCTGTACTTATCTGTAAAACTTTTCTCAAATAATAAAAATTCTATGCGTCGGGCTGACGTTGCAGTAAAAATAAAAAAAATACAGAAAAGTAAAAAGCGCTAGTGAAAAAAAGTGACACTTTCCGCACAGTTTCGCTGCTTGGAAAACGCTCTTTTCGAGGATATGCATTGTAATAGTAAGTCATTATGGTACAAGTGTGTAATGTTGGTGATTACCGCTGAGGCGCCATTGTCTTAAGAGAGTCGAGGATGGTAATCATCAATACACACGTGTATCATACGACGTTTTTCAACACACTTGTGAAGAAAATAATACTAAAATCATTTCCGACAGTGAAAACGAGTTGTGCAAAATTTTTCGCATTGGCGGGCCAAATTAATCAGTTTTCCTATGCGCGCGCATCTGACAATGGACTAAAAAGAATGAGTTTTCTTTTTTTTGGCATTTCACGGATATCGTTTTAGCCACGTACAAAATGGGGAATTTCAAGTTTTCTTTATTACAGACAAAAACAAAAGTTATATTTGAGTGAAAGTTTTATTTATTAAACACGTACAAGTTGAAATTGTCTATTTAAATACGAAGTTGCATGAAATGTGTTGCATTTGCACGATCTTTTTTGTATCGAAACTTTTTTAAGAACAAAGCAACTCAACCAATAAATAAAATAAAAAACTCTTCATCTCACTTGTGAATAGCAATGAAAAAGTCACAGTTTTATAACAGGTGTCATTATGTGCCTAATTGCGGTGAAATTAGAGCTACTTTATGAGCAAGTGTGTTGAAAAATAATAAACGAATTCCTTACATCAGAGGCTTTTTGTCTTCGTTGATAAATGCCAGGTTTCTCTTGTACGTTTGATCCGGTGCATTGATAAAACACCTCGAAAAATCAAACTCCATGAACGAAAAATGATACAAAGGCTTTTCAATTTCAGCATGAATAAAAATACTGTACTCCGGTCCATCTGAAATCTGAACAGGGAAAATAGCCACCAGTCAAGTTGCACATATCTCCTATTCACCGGTTTCTGAATCGAAAATCCGAAGCTATTAGGACCACCATCTAAGTTCACACGTGGAAACAATAAATGTATTGAGTATTGAATAGCGAAAATCACTCAAAGGAGTGTCGGGGCCGATTTTGATGAAAGCTAAAACTGCAGCGTTGGATTTTTGAAAAATCTATAATCCTAGCCAGGAAACGAAAACATTTTGAAAAATAACACATGCTGTATTATTGCACCATTCGATAATGTCACAAATAAGGATCAAATTCTAGACAAACAATACGCGTACGTGAATTCGGTAATGCAAAGGACAAAGAGTATGAACTATCGACCAATCAATGCTAGACGAATAAGAATAATTTATAAGAATAATTTATAAGAATAATTTATAAGAATAATTTATAAGAATAATTTATTAAAAAGTAAATACGTTCACAAAAATGTACATTAGGTGCAGTAGTATTATTTCTAAAACAATGGTATAAATTTCAATTTCTATTCATTTATTTGTTCTCTCTTTACAATAATAGGTTACCTTAAAATTAACAATGTTTTTTCCACCATTGTAAGAGACTGGTGCCCAGGGACGTAGCTACCGCCGTATCTGCCGTATCAATTATACGGGGCCCCCGGGCCACGGAGGCCCCCAACGTGCGTAAGCAAAAATTAAAACTGATAAAACTTACCTAAGAACTTCGATGGGACATTAACGCCCTTCAGACCTGTCACTATTGTCCATAGAGGCAGAAACTTTAGAAAAACTAAAGTCATCATCAGCTATAAATGATTTAATTAATCAGTTTGCCGAAAAAAGGCAAGGAGAGTGTATATTTAATTTGAATTGTTTGTAAAAATTTTGGCAAAAGTGACAGATAGATAATTATGATGAATAAATATTTCTTTTAATTTTATGCAAACATTTTTTTTCTTTTGTGAGAAATCTTTACCCTTCATAAGGACCCCCAAACAAATTTTAATACGGGGCCCCGGGAAGGCACGCTACGCCACTGCTGGTGCCTGAAGTAGGTTTTTGAAAAAGCCTGTGTTACAGGTCACCAAATATATATATATACCAAATATATAAATAGTGCTTATATGTAAACTATAACAACAATATTTTATTACAACTACAAGATTATATACAAGAATTTATAGTTTTGGTAGGGACCTGCCTGATATAGGTTCTTTCAAACCTGTGTTTCAGGCCATCACTATACATAAAGCAATAATTGGGTCAATAAAATTATTAAATAAAATTAGCCTATGAACAAACACAAAAATACATAAATTGGTACAAAATACAAAAAAAGAAACAAAAAATAAATAAAAAGTAAATAATTTAAGTATGTACAAGTAGATATGAGGGTATATCATAATCAAACAACAGTTTCTAGAAGTTTTTCTGTGTCTTTGTAATTGAGTGTCCCTAAATAATCTGTTAAGGTAAAGCAACATTTTTTATATGTTAAGCTATAAACATCGAGTAACTTGTTGAGTCTATTATACAGAAAAGGAATGACGCGATGTGGATTGCCGTCTATGTGATTGGACGATTTTTCATGCTCTTTGCCCTTTGCCTTGCCGAGTTCACTTACGCAATACGGCTGCTGTTAGCACGCGCTTGATGGTTTGTTAGTAAATTTTGTGTGGATTTTCGTTTCTAAAACCGGTAGTTAAAATATCGTGACTGGTTTTAGTGAAATTATGACTTATAGTGCTTCTACATGGCATAAGTAACATATAAAAATGTACATCCGCAGGACACTTGTATCTCGGGAAGAACGGCGTGGCGACGTAAAAAATTCAAAATGTGTGCGGGGCGGCTTAGTAGCTACACTGACTTTTGAAGTACCGTGAACTTATGTAATAGCTCGTGATGGTATCTCGCGCATGTAGCTCGCAAGTGATATGCAAAATAAAATTATTCATTAAAAATCTTTTTTTCAACAAGCTATTTCGTATTCTTCTCAACAAACCCTTTCATTTGATACCATATCATGGCAGTGCTCAAAAATAACTAGTCCGCCATCTTGGGCCGTCCGCCAAACCGTCAAGCCGTCAAACTAATCGTGTATGGAAAATTTCATCTTAATCGGTGTAGGATAACTGCTTTAAAATTCAGTTGCAAGATTTGACCCGAACACACTTACATACATACATACATTGCAAGTTAAATAAAATCTTGTAAGAAATTAAACTGTCTCTAGAAGCACCAGTAGCAAGTAGTCTAGATAAGGGTTGGATTGCGAGTGAACCTACAAGGTACGTACCGACAAGGTGACCGGGAAAGCTTGAACCGGTACTTGCTTGACAGTGAAATACAGGGTACACTCCACCTCGTTACCGGGCGTGACGTGCCCGCTCTTAGGCTCTACTTTCAACTGCATGTACTTCTTGACGTGAGACGTGTTGTAACTCCAGTCGAAGAAAAACGTTGCGGAACCATTGTTTTTTATTATAAACGGTATTGTTCTTTCATAAGTCGAAGCAGTCTAAAATATAAATATATAGTTGAATAATCGTAATCGAAAGATTTTCATCAATATCAATATTAAAGGAAAAGTCCTGACTCGCACAGTACCACGAGTCCTTGTATCATATTAATATATACTCCATTTGAAATAACATTAGAATTTTTTACAACTCTTTTTACAGTCCGTTCAACCGATTATGAGTTCTATCCCGTAAACATAAGGATGACATAAAAAGCATAAACCTGTTATCAAAACCAACTGTTTACTACAGCTACCATTTGTCGTATCACCAACGCAATAGAAGTCAAAATCGGTTGAACGGGCTGTAAAATGAGCTTATTTAAATTTCTAATGTTATCTCAAATTGAGTATAGGACAGACGAAGTCGCTTCCAAAGAGCTATTGGGTACCGATACAATTTTTCAAATCTTTTCTGCTTTCATTTTTAATTTATAGGAATGATCAAAACGAACCTGATCCAAATGTATGTTGGTTACAGCTTCACTGTTAAGTATATGTTCATGGCCAATTAAATAGTAGGTCACTTTCGGCTTTATGGAGTAGCTAAGCGCATTTATGCACAGCGTTAAAAACTTCGTCAAATACGTCACGTTACAAAATATTTTAAACGACAGCGGGCCATCCTTGATTGGAGTGTAAATTATGCTTGAAAAAGAAAATTAAACACGGTAGTATTCAAAGGAACAAAATCACAAAAACATATATTAAGGTTCCTCTAGTCAACGGCACGAACTATTTTGTGCGCGGGGTTAAAATGCATGCTGTCTCATCCGACAACACGTGCGAAAGACATTGATGCTATGATGAGCAGTAAGAAGTTAGTTCTCGTACGAATTAGCACTATTGCGAATTTGTAGCGAAATGGATGATGATTTAGGACGAAAACGAGCGCGCGAAATTTTATGAACAGACCTCTGGGAGTCTAGTTAACATGAAAAAACTGCTAAATGTATATTATCAAAATAAAATTATTTGCATTGTTGAATTACTAATCTATCCCTGTAAAGAGGCCGTTTTGCAATTTTCCTTCTTCTTATGGTATTTATTTCCGCCCAAAGATGCGTTAAAATTAGTGTTGAAATATGGAGCTTTCGACGCTCATGACTTTCAAATTTTGTATTTTTATACTTTTCTGTTTCCATACAGGGCTAGATATTGATGAGACAAATTGATATAATTTTTTATTTTGAACGTACATCGTCAAACAGTGGAGTAATCTCTAGACTACGTTTGTATGGAAGAATTTTTAAGGTAAGTAACCTTAAGGGTACACTAGTCAAATTTCAACACTAATTTTAACGCATGTTTGGGCGAAAATAAATACCATAAGAAGAAGGAAAATTGCAAAACAGCCTCCATACAGGGATAGATTAGTAATTCAAAAATGCAAATAACTTTATTTTGAAAATATACATTTAGTAGTTTTTTCATGATATCTAGACTCCCAAAGGTCTCGGTCTCTTCATAAAATTTCGCACGCTATTTTTCGTCCTAAATCATCATCCATTTCGCTACAAATATGAAAAAGTGCTAATCGTACGAGTACTAGCTTCTTACTGCTCATCACAGCATCAATCTCTTTAGCACGTGTTGTCGAATGAGACAGCATGCATTTTAACGTCGCGTACAAGATAGTTCGTGCCGTTGACTAGGGGCGCCTTAAGGAAAAAATATTACTTAATTGGTGTTTCTGATCTTGCTCTCAACGTTCCTTCATTTGGTTGGCAAATTACAGGCGTCTTTCCAGACTCGTTACACAATGAATTGCCCTTAAACTCAAACTGGAGATCTTCGGCCTCATTGTTCTTCAACAAAACTACGTTCGTGGATGTAAAGCCAACTAGAGAGTTCCTTATGATAAGAATTGTTGGGATGAACACAACTTCGGGTTCTCTTACCAAACCAACAACTAATATATTCATGAGTAGACTATGACTTGGTATTCCGAACTTCCAGTGAGACTCGTAATCCTATAATATTAAGTATAGTTTACAGTTCGAAAAATAAAGTTAATTAAAAAAATCTAAAAACCCCACTGTTTAAATTTTATTCTTGTTTACATCTTTTTAGTTCGCTTTTTAAACAGTCGGGTTTTTAGATTTTTTTAATTAACTTTTTTTATTTATAACTTTTTAACCGACTTTCCAAAAAGGAGGAGGTTCTATGTTCGACTTCAAGTTTGTTTTTTTTTTTTTTTTTTTTTTTTTTTTTTTTTTGTGTATGTTCACCGATTACTTCGTCATTTGTGGACCGATTTTGAAAATTCTTTTTTTGTTTGAAAAAGTATGTTCCGAAATTGGTCCCATTTTAATTTGGTGAAGATCTGATGAAGAACTTCGGAGATATACAACAGAACTCTTCAATAAATAACGGCAAATCACTCGGGATTGCTGCAATCGCATGTCTGTTTGTTGTTTATAACATTTCATAACATAACATCACGCCAGTTCGCTCTTAAGGGGTAAGCAGATCTCTCATTTCACCGGTTATTTTCATGTTTCATGAAATCTATTCTGGCGAAATAGTTCCCTTACTAACTTGCCTATTAGGTACGTACAACTAAAAAGTGAAAAATAAAAAAACTTTTTGCAAAAAAATACTACCGACTTCCAAATACAAAACTACAAAGTGAAAAATAACTTAATTTTTTGAAGTCGGTGTCCATAACTCAAAAAAATGGTACCTACGAAAGACACCGACTTCAAAAAATTAAGTTATTTTTCACTTTGTAGTTTTGTATTTGGAAGTCGGTAGTATTTTTTTGCAAAAAGTTTTTTTACTTATTTCTTTTTTAGAATTAGGTACATTTAAACATATTAGTGTTATATATTTTTGAAATCACCTCTTAAAACCCTAAAAAGATGTGATTGGAAGAAAAAAAAAATCGTGCAAACTTCTTTTTATTTTCCAATTTTAACGTAACCAGTGACACTCGCAGGATTAAGACGAATCGATTGACGTAAGAATCATCAAAATCGGCCAACGCGTTTTGTCTCAAGAACGCCAGATAGGAACAAACATACATACATGCATACATACATGGACTGATAAACATATTACCCTCCTTCGGCAGTCGGGTAAAAACTTTTAAAATAAATGAAATGATAGCTTACCCCAGGAGCAGTAGGAGAGAACGTAAAGGTGACATCGGTAGACGTGCCTCCTTCGACGAAGCCCTTCAATTTGTTGCAGTGAACCGGTATGAGCTCCGGCTTATCAGATAGTATCATTTCTAATATGAATTCATACCCTTCGCTAGTGGGGTTTATCACACTGAATGTTCTAAAATTATTAAGTGATTTTAAATGTAAAATAGAAGAAAATGAGTGTAAAGATGATCTTGACTTGAAACCGTGTTTGTTGTATGCATTATATTTGCTTCTATAGGTACAGAGAGCTACTCAATTAGTTTTATAAGCTTGACAACATACCTATATATCAAGGAAAACTACGTGGAGACCATTTCAACACGATTGTACAATTTCTGCCGTAAAACGAATCTGCCGTAAAGCGAATCTGCCGTAAAGCGAATCTGTCGTAAAGCGAATCTGTCCAAAAGCGAACAAGGGCTACAATAGGGTATGGTTAACCGCACGTTAGTGTTAACACTGCAAATGTGGAAAACCGCCCTTATTACTTCGTCATATAGGCATTATCGAAGTTAACTTGCTTCCATGGACGTGCCTTAGACAGTACCTTACCTGCGTTTTTCCTCGACTTGTAAGCAAACTAGGATAGTAATACAAACTTTTTGTAACATCCGGATCCCAAAACATTGAATTCCAATACAGTTAAATGTGGAGGTAAAGCTACTCCCGTGATCTTTCTTCTGCCTGACGTCAAATAAGTGCTCTCCTCGATGTCCAAGTGCACGTAGGGTATCACCGAGCGTGCCAGTAGCACGCATGTTATGTTTAGATCGTACGGATCTAGATTATCTAAATAAACATATAAAAGTGTTACTATTGATAATAATATCACGATTAAAAGTTATGAACACTTATAATCGATGTTGAAGTTACCTATAGTACTTTTCAATCTCACTCTATAGTCAAATGCGTCAAGAGGTGCAAATGTGACTCTGAAAACAGTTCTTTCACCAGCTTTCATGCATGCTTTAACAGGTTCTATTGAGAACGGCAGATCAACCTCGAACCATGTATCGACGCTATTCCTGCCTTGACTATTACTGAACAGCGTTACATTGCTAGGATCTAGTAAACAAATTCAGGCATTATAAAAAATCATAATATCATTTTTGTATTTCAATTCAACAAAGATTTATGTAGTACTTTTGAATTTTATAAGTAACTAATTATGCTCTACCTTTTTCAGCTGGAAGGTCTGGCATGTGGTCATTTACATTTGTTGCAGTGCCTGTGCACGCATTATTTGGGTCCTCGTCAAGGTTTACCTCCGTCAACATCTGATAATGACATTTCAGTTTGTTAAAGAGAAAGCAAAGAATGTTTGCTACGCGGCTGGCTACGCCGTAGCCGGCGTAGGCGCGCGCTCCTCGTAGCAGAGAATGGTCGCGTAGCTACTTGTCCGCTACGCGACTACACCGGCACCGTCTAAAAAAGAGAGCTCGCCGCCCTTTTCACTATATTTATTTGCCCTATTTAACCCTCTTTAACACACGAGTAATTCGCTTATGCTATCCTAAAACTACATAATATAACTAGTAAGTTTACTTGTTCGGTAGTAACCGAACGAGTCGAATAAAAACCCAATTTCTTCGTATGTTTCCAAATGATAAAAAAAATGCTTTTTTTATTATTATAACTTTACATTTAAAATGTGAAGAACATTGATTTGTAACGACGATACCTGTGAATGCCTAAATTCGTGTTTGTCAATTCTGGCTGGAAATTCATCGTCAATTTGAAAACTCCAAGTTATTTTCATCGGAACGCGGCCGACGTTTTCCACCGTGAAATCGAATTGTCTTGTCTGGTGGTATATTAAAAACAAAAATGCTGTGATTATAACAGAAAGGCTACATAATATTTATTAAGGAGCGTCCTCACTGAGAGCATTCACGTGTAATGAACATTCGACGTCGAATATTCGTGTGGTGTGGCCGTTGAACCGAGCGTTACAAAGCTTACACGCAAGCGCGAACTTCGGCCAGTGTGGACGTCGCAACGATTTTCGCAGAAACGGCTCACATTCGAATGTTCACGAAAATAAAACGCTCGAAAGCGAGTACTCAGATAATGAAATCAATGAGTGTGTATGTAGGCCACTTGTAAAGCAAGGAACAGTTCCTTGATCTTAAGTGTTTGTGACCTTCTTGGTCAATCGTATTATCGAATGAATGACATTTAACGAGATCGTATTCGAATGTTCCAAGCTCGTAATGTTCGACTCGAACGTTCATAGATTTGCTCGAATGTGAATATGCTGGGCTCGCTGGGCAGCATTTGTTACTCGGCTACGATTGCTCGTTTACAAAGGCTCACGAAATAATTCTCCAAGTGAGGACGCTCCTTTACAGTAGTAATAAGTCAAAAACCAATAGTTCACCTGATAAATAAACGTATCGCGTAATTCTCTTTTTTCAGTTAATGTCGAAACGTATTTCGTATATTCTGTTTGTGCCGAGTAAACAATAACCATATTTATTTTTCCTAGGAAAGTGTCTGACGGTGGAATAATTTGGTCATCAGTAATAGTTTCGCATCTTTCATTAATGCTTAAATCCCTGAAAACATTTGAACAAGGTATCTAGTTTTATGACAGAAAATAATGTTATTTGGAAAGTTCAGCCCAGCAGCTCTGAATAAGCACAAGGCCTCGTCCGTACCGGTGTGATTGGACAGGTAGAATACTCCTTATTGCACACCATAACACATTACAATCTACAACTTTAATGTCAATATATATTATAACTAGCTTCTGCCAGCGGCTTTGCCCGCGTAAAAGTTGAAAATTATCCCGAGGGAACATATGCCCGGGATAAAAATTATCCTATGTGCTTTTCCTGAAATATGAGCTATCTCTTTGCCAAATTTCATCCGTATCCGTCCAGCGGTTTGAGCGTGAAGAAAAACAAACATACAAACACATACACACACACTCACAAAATTTCGCCTTTAAAATCCTTACATAGTATAAAACAAAGTCGCTTTCCGCTGTCTGTCCCTATGTATGCTTAGACCTTTAAAACTACGCAACGAATTTTGATGCGGTTTTTTTTATAGATAGAGTGATTCAAGAGGAAGGTTTATATGTAAAATAAACGCAGGCGAAGCCGCTGCCAGTAGCTAGTATTAATATATAGTATAAGATGAGACCGCCCATTGTTACACCCAAAAAAGGGCGGTCTCATCTTATCATATTGGGTGATTTTATTGTCACAAGGAAGATATGTCTTGCAAGTAATTTTTTGCCTAAGATTTTACAATGCTTTTCGTTCTTGATTTTGTTTCTACGTTATTCTGCCGTCTCATATAGATAAATGATAAGTATATGTTGCAATACGTTTATGACGGTGCTGAGGACTATTTTATTTATTTATTTAAGGCGCTACCTCGAGCAAAACGCCGCGCTAGCCGTTTTTCGTGCAGTTTTTAGGAGCTATCTACTCGTTAATTAAAATGAAATATCAACTTATAAAAATACATTAAATTACTACATATTATTGATTTCAAAATTGTGAATTTCCCTTTTTTTATTAGTGTAGTAATGTTTCACTAATCTCCTTCCAACAAAATCATAAAAATGAGAAATAATGATTAGAACTACATTTTCCTAGGGACAATCCTCCTTCGACAATTACATGTAAACGCCTGATTGATATAAATGATTTGACTTCCTTAGTAAAACTTACAAGGTCCAAGGGTCTATTAGATAGCATGCATATCCTCGTAAAGTGTTCATTAATAATTTTTTGTACTAACACTAATGGATAGACAATTTGATAACGAACATTTTGTAAGTTTTACTTTTTTCTAAAGACCAATATTCGATTTTATAAAGATTTTATTGTAAAATCTGGGCGTATTCACTACTGTAATTCATGCGCCACCAGTGCCGCTAGGCCAATAGGAATGCTCATATCTCATGCTGATTTTTTGATTAGGTTACGGCCTTAAACTTCAAGTACAAAGGTGATACATAGGCGGACTTAATGCAGCAAGGCATTCTCTACCAGTCAACCTATGGTTTAAAAAGGACACAACAGTAGTAGGTGTACACAATAAAAAGTATGAACAATAATTAAAATCGGATTAATAAACAACCTAACTATTGCCATGTTGGCGTACCTCCCTACTTGTCAGGGCTACCTGAATATCACTAGAACAAGAACCTAATATACAAATTAAGTGTCTTGTTTATATAAAATATTAAACTTACGTGTTGTGATCAAAGAGGCTGAGTATTTGACGATTGTCCCAAGTAGTACCTTTCATATCAAGTGTGAGAGAATCATCACTGATTGCCACTAACTCACAATTAAGGAGCTCCTGTAATAGAATGTATTATTTTAATCAAAAATCAAAACCAATTTTTTTTTATTTTTTATTTCGCGTAGGCCTACATTGTCACTTATAAAACGTCGACAAAAGGTGCACGGTTCGGGTTGGTCGTTTCCTATGGAGAAGAACCGGCAAGAAACTCCACGGTTACTCTTTTAAAAAATTGATTTGTTTTACAATAATTTCATGTTACAGCATTAGTACTTAGACGGGGGGACAACGTAGGCCCGACAATAAGTCGTGAGAAACCAAAACAAGATTATATATTATAAAAACATTTGTTATGGGTTTGCTCTTGACTCTAGTCTAAGTCATAGGTGACAGAGACAGAGTCGACGATGGAGTGAGCTTACCCAGAAGCCTGTTCACTCTAACTTTGAAGGGATTCTTAGAAAGATAAAGAGCTAAAATGTTAAAATGCATCTAGAAATCTAGAAGACCTACAATGTTCACACATTTACAAAACAATCGGTAAAAGAATCTATACAAATTATAACAAGACTAAATTAAACATGTGGCACAAATGTTGTTAACGCAAAGGGCTATAAAGATGATTGAAAACCATTGTGAAAAGTCTAATTAAAAAACCGGCCAAGTGCGAGTCGCTCTCGCGCACAAAGGGTTCCGTACCATTATAGCAAAAAACGGCAAAAAATAACGTTTGTTATATGGGAGCCCCACTTAAATATTTATTTTATTCTGTTTTTAGTATTAGTTGTTATAGCGGCAACAGATATACATCATCTGTGAAAATTTCAAATGTCTGGCTATCACGGTTCATGAGATATAGCCTGGTGACAGACAGATAGACGGACCGCGGAGTCTTAGTAATAGGGTCCCGTTTTTACCCTTTAGGAACGGAACCCTAAAAAAAAGATAATAATGCCTTTGCTAAACACTAAAACCATTAAATAAATAAGTACTTAAATATAATTCTTACTTTTCGTAACGTAATTGCTTGGGCAGAAAAGAAAATAATTTCTAGGTCCTTTTCCTCACCAGGGGAAATGTATCCCATGGACGGTTTTACGACTAAACAGTCCACTTGGGTCCAGGTAAACTTGTATACCTTTTCAGAATTATTTACCATTACAACTGATCTCCTTTGTAAGGCACATAGTTCACAACCACCTGGAATTAAAATTTTAAAATGTATTACTATTTTTTTCTTTTTATCGTGTTGACTCAGGATCTTGATTTTTATACACCTAATAGACCTCAATATCTGGTATAAATTTCAACTTGCTAGGTCCAACCGTTCCTGAGAAAATCGGTGGTGACACACGGACAGACGGACAAGAGAGTGATCTTATAAGGGTTCCTTTTTTTACCTTTTGAGGCACGGAAACCTAAAAAGTATCCTATGTGCTATTCCTGGCTATAATGTATCATTCATACAGATCCTACCAACCATTTTAATGTAAAGAAGTAACAAACATACAAACACACACACTCGCAAACTTTTGCTTTTATAATATGAGTGTTAATTATAATATAATTATATTATATAGTAGGAATAGGAAGTACGATACTTGGATGTGTACCTATTTACTTGCTTGTAGATGCAAATTCTGGATAGCTGCACTTCAATAGTTTTATTTGAACTAAGGAGGATGACATGACATGACTCATAAATATGTATGTATTTTTGTTATTATATTATACTAGAAGACGCCTCGCGGTTTCACCCGCGTAGTTCCCGTTCCCGTGGGAATACAGGGATAAAAGGTAGCCTATGTCACCCGGGGATAGGGTAGCTTCCCAACGGTGAAAGAATTTTTAAAATCGGTCCAGTAGTTTTGGAGCCTATTCGGTACAAACAAACAAACAAAAAAATCTTTCCTCTTTATAATATTGGTATAGAAAGAATGTATTATGTTTATGCATTGTGTAGTATATTTAGTTAGTAAGAATTGAAATTTTAATTTGTTTTTAAGTTTTTTTTGTTGTGCGCTTTTGTTAACTGTCCTAATTGAGAAAATGTCATAAACCCAATTATGGGTTAAGCTCGCCTTTGTACATAAGTTGTCCTTCTGTATTTGTATGTTTGTTTTGTGTACAATAAAGAATATGAACAAGGATGCCCTCAGCTACTAAAAAAACCAGCCAAGTGCGAGTCGGACTCGAGCACGAAGGGTTCCGTATCATTATCGCAAAAAACGGCAAAAAAATCACGTCTGTTGTATGGGAGCCCCACTTAAACATTTATTTTATTCTGTTTTTAGTATTTGTTGTTATACTGGCACAGAAATACATCATCTGTGAACATTTCAACTGTCTAGCTATCACGGTTCATGAGAGACAGAGAGATAGACGGACAGACAGACCGCGGAGTCTATAGTAATAGGGTTCCGTTTATACCCTTTGGGTACGGCACCCTAAAAAGGCACAATAAAAGTCGTATTTTAATTGATGTGTGAAAAAATTGCACTTTACCAAAATTTAATATGTATTTCAGAAGAGAAGGTTCTTGACTATGACTTGACGTGTCGCTTCGGTCCTTCATTGAAGTGGAGGACATTTTAGGCTTCTTTACCTTTGATTTGATTTTTTCAATACTACCTTTACTTTTTTTTTCAGCTGTAGATAAAGAAGACACGTCGACAGTCCTGTTCGCAAAAAACTAAATTATGAAACCAAATTTTTTTTTAGGAGCATGAGCATGGTTTTTTATCTGTTACATTTCGGGGAGTGTGCGATGGAATTGCATGAACTAATTCCTCCTAGCTCGTTCCATCATCGGACTACAAGACGTACGGCGATGCGTCATCGGTACATGGTGGACATCCCAACCATATGCACCAAACATTTTGGGAATACTTTTATTATGCGTACAGCTAAGGAGTGGAATTCCTTGCCGGAGTTTGTATTTCCAGATAGCTACAACTTGGGAGTCTTTAGGTCAAGAGTGAATAGGTTTCTTCTAGGCAAGCGTCCTACATCGTATCGTGAGATAGTGGTGCGAGCCTATAAAAGAAAAAACAAAAAAAAAATGTCGCAGAGTCGAAACGTCAGTCTTAAAATTGATATAGCATTACCCCTGTCTCCACAACTGACAACATGATGCACACATTTCTATCGAGGTGTAAGCCACGCGCGAATTTATGCCGCATCAACGCGTTTTTTTTCAACAGTGTTGGCCCTTAATTAAATCACACGTCCAATATACATAGTTTAATACTAGATGAGGTCGATTTTACAAGCTTTGATTTAACTCACAATTTGACCCGAACACACTTACATACATACGTAAGTGTGTTCAGGTCAAATCGTGCAAATGAATTTTATAGCAGTTATCCTCCACCGATTAAAATGAAATTTTGCATACACGTTTAGTTTGGATGACAATGCATGGTTAGCTAAGTGATGTCATCATAAATCCAATATGGCAGACGGCCCAAGATGGCGGAAAATTTGTTTTTTTTGCACTGTCATGATATGGGTATCAAATGAAAGTGTTTCCTGAGAAGAATACGAAAACAGAAGTCGGTGTCCATATCGCAAAAAAAATTGGTACCTACGAAAGACACCGACTTCTAAAAATAAAGTTATTTTTCACTTTGTAGTTTTGTATGTGGAAGTCGGTAGTATTTTTTTGCAAAAATGTTTTTTATTTTTCACTTTTTAGTTGTACCTACGTAATAGGCAAGTTAGTAAGGTACCTATAACGCCAGAATAGATTTCATGAAACTTGAACATAACCGATGAAATGAGAAATCTGCTTACCCCTTAAGAGTGTACTGGCGTGATGTTATGTTATGAAATGGTATAAACAATAAACAGACATGCGATTGCAGCAATCCCGAGAGATTTGCCGTTATATTATCCAGATATTATCTTGTTCACGTCATATCAGGGCCGTGCAGATTAGTGTGTGCTTAGTGATCTGTCTGTCAGTGCACACATTTGTCAATAAGCGTGAAGCTCAACTACTACTTAGAAGCTCGACATACAATAACATAGAAAGGACATTCTGAAACTAAAACATGCAAAATGCTTCAGAAAACATAGGTATCTACCTACCTAAACAACAAATATTTTAAAGAAAACGAACCCCTCTTGGGATGCCTTGTACGCCTCTAGGTCTGTATCCATGGAAAGCATTTCTAAACCCGTTAATATGACGTCTTCCATAAATGATTCACCTTCACACACAATCTAAAGAAAACAAAAATATATCTAATGTAAGGTATCGAATATACAAAACAATGTTCTTCTACTTGGCCAAAGATATTATAATACTAGCATACAGATGCCTCATCCCATACAAAGAAACCGTGCCAACGTAACTAGCGTTTTTCATCTGATTAATCTTGTTATTTTTGTAAGTACATTAATCGCGTTCGATCCCGTTTCACGGCAATAGATGGTGTTAGCAGCGACTTGCAAGTAAAAGGGTTTACTAGGTTCGTATATATATTTTTCTTTAAATACAGTGAAGGTTCGTTTTATAGTATTTTTTTGCATGTTTTTACAGTTTTTTGCACCAAAATGTATTACAATGCAAATGCAAATTTTAACAATCGAGTGGAATGCCTCGGAAATTTAAAAATGCGCCATCTATTGGCATAAATTTTAAATGATCTATTCAAATAATCTTTGAAATGTGAATTAAAAACCCAATAATCCTTAATTTTGCACCTAGGAGAGTTGATTAAACAAGAACTTACAATTTGTATGTTCAATTTCAGAAAATGTTAATTTTACACCCAATTCTATTAAATTGTGTGTACATGTCGCGCAATCTAGTGGGATTTATTTGAACAAAATTTTCTTTCTTAGCAATGAGATCCCGTGACTTGGCGATGATTTTTCAATCGAAAAAGTGCGGTTTGGAGTAATTGGGCAAACTTTGTCATTGAAACCGAGGCGAGTCTCTTATGGAACCGAGAGAACGACGTTTTTCAATGGGGGTTGACAATGGAAAACATTATTCTCAACATGTTTAGTTGGTTAAAAACTTTACTAAGAGAACGTGAAGGAAACACTCGATTTTATGTGATATTATTTTTACTGTGAAAATGATTTTTTAAATAACTTTTTCTACGTTCCTTTGTAACTTTAAAAAAACCGGCGAAGTGCGATTCGGACTCGCACACCGAGGGTTTCGTACAAACCTCAGCTTAAAGGTATTATAGACCTGAGTATTTGATATGAATTTCAATTTAATACCTCTACGCGTTCATGAGGAAAGGGGTAGTAAGTTTAAAATTATTAAAAATATTTTTATTATATGATGTAAATAAAAATTTACGGTTTTCGCAATTATTCCTTTATCTGTGCTACAAGACGTTGCTTCGTACCAAATTTCAAGATTCTGAGTTCACAGGAAGTACCCTGTAGGTTTTGATTCCCTTACGTGTGTCGAAAATTAGCGGAAATTTGCGACATAAACGGCTGTATCGTTTGATTGCGTTGGCTTAGAAGTTTGATTTCTTTCACAGCTTTAAGGGACATTAGACCTGAGTATTTGATATAAATTTTAGCTTGATACCTCCACGCGTTCCTGAGAAAAAGGGTGTTGACAGACAGACAGATGGACGGACGGACAACAAAGTGATCCTACAAGGGTTCCGTTTTTTCCTTTCGAGGTACGGAACCCTAAAAATCAACAGTGTCCTGTTTGAATTAATATTTGTTTCGGGATATTTACCATGTATATTTTGTTTTTGGTAACCAAAAACAAAATATGCATGGTAAATATCCCGAAACAAATATTAATTCTAATGATTGTGACCATGTCAGCTTAAAAACTTATAGTGTCCTGTTTCCCTTTTAAGTTTTAAGTCATGTTACTCACAATAATTGTACTAAATGCGATCTCATTTTTAGGGTTCCGTACCTCGAAAGGAAAAAAGGAACCCTTATAGGATCACGTTGTCGTCCGTACGCGTGTATTAAATTGAAATTCATATCAAATACTCAGGTCTATAATACCTTTAAGCTGAGTTTTGTACGGAACCCTCGTTGCGCGAGTCCGACTCGCACTTGGCCGGTTTTTTTATTTTAAAAGGAGTATTTTTAAGTAAGGATAAATGTTTCAATAAAAGGTTTTGAAATTCAATGTTATAAAATAAAAAGTTTTATTTTGTTCCGCTAATTTTGCCAGTGTATGTTAGTACTTTCATTGCGTTAGAGAATGTTGTCGCAAAATTTGATAAATCAGATGTTTTAATTCTAGGTGATTTTAATTTAAATTCGTGTAGCGATAACGTAATTATGCATTACAATTCTTTGGTATCTTTTTGTAAATTAAAACAACACAATACTGTTTAAAATTGCGTTCAAAGGTCGTAATATCGTATTTTCGCACATTTCTCGTAAACAGGAGCGGTTACGCACTAAATCCGATCCGTGTCCGTGATTCGAGTTTCGAATCCTATCCGCACTGAAAATGTTCTGAATTATGACGGATAGAGTTCGGATGTGCTGAGATGTAGTGCGTAAGCTTCCATATAAGAAGTACTACGGCTACTTCGGACAGAAATTTCTCGGATTCGGATCGGATGCAGTGCGTAACCGCTCAAAGGACCTTCCTGATGGTGCGACTCAATTTAAATTGCGTAGATAGGCGATATTGCGTATAAGTATTTTAATGAAGAAAATTTCAGGTACCAGGGTCAGGACCAAATTTTTGACGTAATCTCGCACAACGGAAAATGTGTCACACTGGAAAATAAATGTAGCACAATATAATTATTAGGGTGTGTGTAAATAGTTGTAAGATTTTAGGTAGGTAGGTAGGTACCTTCACTTCCGTCAAAAATTTTGTCCTGACCCACCAATCGGTCGAATTACAGCGCATTGCCTCCATGTGGACGTACTTGCAAAATAATAAATAAGTGCAATCGAATCGCGTCGAGGTATCAGGTCGCCAACAGAAACTATTCTTCTTCATTACTTAAATTCAACACAAAAACAAGAAAATAATAGTTTGCAGACAAAGTATTGAAGACATACGTAGCTTTACTTACGGTAAAATATTCGTAGGGATTCTTTACAATCGTCATATGTATTTCACAACTAGTCCGGCCCTTTCTTATTGGATTGTAATAAATATATAATGTTATCGTTTCATTTGGTTTCAATGTAACTTTCATTCTCAAATTGTTTTCAACTGAAAAGTTTCAATTGGAAACTAAAGGTCTATCCACACATATCAGGGCCGTGCCCGGGACGTGGACGGACCGTGCCCCATCAGGGGCTCATAAAAATATCGGTGTGTACATTTTATGTGAACTCGGTAACGAAGCTTCAATGCCTGGGCCCGGCCCTGTCACGTACCGGGCACGGCCCTGATATGTGTGGATAGACCTTTACCTTGATTATGAAACTACTATTTAGTTCGTTAAGAATTAATACAATGATACGAATGTCAAAATTGTCCATCGTACTCGTGCTTTAACGGACTAATTTGAACAAAATGGTGTTATTGTTTCTCAACTATAATACAGGGTGGCCAACTTAGAGGTATACAACTTTTCTTTGCCGCCATTTTGTTGTGACGCCATATTTGACAGCTATTTGATACGGAAAATTCGATATGGAGCGTTTTTCGATTGAAAAACGTGTTTTAATTATCAAAACGTTCTATTCAAACCAATTTTCTATTGCGAAAACGCTGAGAAAATTGCGAACAACTATCGGACTCCGTAGAAATCACCTTCCTTCGCGGCAGTAATTTATTTATGTATTTATGGCGGACTTAATGCCACAAGGCATTCTCTACCAGTCAACCTTTGGGTTAATAAGGACAACGTTGTGAACGGGTACAAAATAACATTAAAAAAAAACTTGTATACGAAAATGTATATACTTACATATATATTACACACATATACAAATAAAATAGACTAATAAATTCCAATAAAAAAACGAGAAACCTATTAATAATTATTATGACTAGACATCTGTGAATCTCTAGATGAGAGCTATTTAGGGTGACTCAAATAGTTGTCACGAACTTTTCTTTTTAAATTGAATTTGTTTTCAGCCTTTTTAATGCCAAAGGGTAACGCGTTCTAGAGCTTTATTGTTGAGACAGCGTATGAATTGGACATAAAACCGGTGCGGTGTGAAGGAATTTGGAGGAATAGATTTTTGAAAGCTCGAAGGTTACGACTGTGAGAAATGCGCAACACCTTGAAATAAGTTTTTAGATAATCGGGAGCACAAGGATCGTTCATAATAGTGAAGAGCAAGCAGAGAGATGATGGGATGATCCTCCTGAAGCGGATAGGCAGCCATTTAAGCTGAGAACGGTAGATAATGATGAATATTCACAATGAATGAATGAATTGTTGTGAATGCATGAATGTTCCTTCAGAATGTTTTCAGGTCAATTAATTTAAAAAAATGATGACATTGATTGGCCCCCAAGATCACCGGATTTGACAGCTCCTGACTTGTTTCTGTGGGGTTATTTAGAGGGACGTGTCTTGCTAACAAACCGAGAAATATACAACATTTAAAACAGAATATCCGCAGTCAGTTGGATAGCGCCGGAAATGTGCGAAAATGTGATGAGAAACGCGATAAGATGATTCACATTTGTCGCGCTGCTAGAGGTGGACATTTGGCGGATGTTATTTTCCATACGTAATTGCCAAGCCTAAATATAATATTATTGAAACAACACCTAGTAATTTCCATGTTATGTGAAAGAAAATTTATAAAAAAACATTTTGCAAAAACATACTACCGACTTCCAAATACAAAACTACAAAGTGAAAATTAAATTTATTTTTTGAAGTCGGTGTCTTTCGTAGTTACCATTTTTGCGTTATGGACACCGACTTCAAAAAATATATTTATTTTTCACTTTGTAATTTTGTATTTGGAAGTCGGTAGTATTTTTTTGCAAAATGTTTTTTTATTTTTCACTTTTTAGTTGTACCTATCTAATAGGCAAGTCAGTAAGGTAAATATAATGCAAGAATAGATTTCATGAAACTTCAACATAACCGGTGAAATGAGAGATCTGCGTACCTCTTATGAGCGTACCGGCGTGATGTTATGTTATGAAATGGCATAAACAATAAACAGACATGTGATTGCTGCAATCCCGAGAGATTTGCCGTTATTTATTGAAGAGTTCTGTTGTATATCTCCGAAGTTCGTCATCAGTTCTTCACCAAATTAAAATGGGACCAATTTCGGAACATGGGTACTATTTCACAAAAAAAAAAAACTAAATCGGTCCACAATTGACGGAGATATCGGTGAACATACACAAAAAAAATATAAAAAAATAAACAAACAAACATAATGTCGAACATAGAACCTCCTCTTTTTGTAGGTCATAATCATCTGCCTAGCCTTTTCCCATCTATGTTGGGGTCGGCTTCCAGTCTAACCGGATTCAGAGTACCAGTGTTTTACATGGAGCGACTGCCTATCTGACCTCCACAACCCAGTAACTGGGTAACACGGTACCTCTTGGCTAGACTGGTGTCAGATCTCAAGCTTCTGACTACTCGTAAAGACTGTCAAAGATCTTCAAATGACAGCGGGGACCAACGGCTTAACGTGCTTTCCGAGGCACGGAGGAAACTCGGTATGTTGAAATGGATGGGTATCCACGGCCCGACCTCGTCAAGCGTTGCTTAACCTTGAGGATCGACCCGTGCGGCTGTTATTATTTAGCCACGAGCTCTCTCTTTTTTGTAGGTAATTACGAGTATTTAAACATGTACTAGGTACAATATTTTATGGATCATCAATCATAATTTTCGCAGCGCACGCCAAATAATGACATTTATAAGCAAATTTTTGACACCTTGTTTTACGTTATTGCTATTTTCTTACCCCCTTATTAATAAACACAGAATAAAGTTATACCAAGTATAAACCTATAAAAATGTATGGTTATTCCTTTGTTATTCCTGGTTTAACTTTATTCCGTGTTTATTAATAAGGGGGTTAGGGTTTTTATTATTAAGTTTATTTCTGGAATAATGTAGCTTGCCATAGGTGAAAGAATTTAAAAAAATCGGCTATGTTTGAGTTTATCCAAGAAATCGGATGTAATGGCATATGGCAAACTTAATGAAAGGCTCATTTTTAACTAAATACTTATTTTTCCTACGTTAAGTACCACCCTAGTAAACCTTAAGCAATGAAATCATGGCCACTATTAGAAATTTAAAAAAATCCAAAACACTCAATTTTTTTCATACTTTTTGAATTTCCTAATTTATCTATTAGTAAACTCGCTTCGATCGACAATCTATCTATACACCTAATTATGACACGATATCTTGAGAAAATATCCCGATTCAAACAGTAAAACGCCCATAACTTTTGAACGGCGGAACCAGTTTTCATCAAACATAGCTAAGAACACTCCCAATAGACATTACTTACACAAATACACAGGGATACACTAAAACCCTCTTTTTCCGTCGGGGGTGAATAAATATAGACGAATTCGACAACTCAACCATCGACAACTCATCATAATTTTGATTCCGTTTAGAATATTCTCGAAAGACTTTTTCATGTCATCAATTGCATGATAAGAGTCTTCGTAGATTTCATATTAAAAAAGAAATATTTTGTTAAAAATTAGCCTTTGCCTTAATTTTGTCATATGCCATTACTTGCCAACGGGTTCGATTCCTGGCTAGGAATAATGATTTCCAAAAATACAATGATGCTGTTTTAGTTTTGTAAAGCCTCGTCACTCCTTTGAGTGTTTTTAGCTATTTCTTATAGTTTCGGATTTGGCCATCCACGCTCACTTAAAAAACTCAACCTGCATATATAATATAATATAATATAATATAATATAATATAATATAATATAATATAATATAATATAATATAATATAATATAATATAATATAATATAATATAATATAATATAATATAATATAATATAATATAATATAATATAATATAATATAATATAATATAATATAATATAATATAATATAATATAATATAATATAATATAATATAATATAATATAATAATATTATTGTATAGTTAAGTTAGTATAGAAGTGTAGGTATCATTCTCATTTTCGAAATAAGTCAAATTTTAAATGCAATATAAAATGCTGTCTTCTTACCATTAGGAACATCTTGTGCCACTTGTCCTTCGTCGGCCGCTGGAGCCAACCAGAATATAGGTCTATCTTCATCTACAGACTGTAAAACTTCTAAAACGACAACACTATTCACAGAACATATATTTTTAAAGGTAATAGGTCTGTTGCTGATAGAACCCAGACACGTTACTGCAAACCGAAGCAAGGCAATCCTTTGGTGTCTCAGAGGAGGTGATACCAATTCTATTCTAGGAATAACACCTTCACCGATAAGACATATCTTAAATGACTGTTCTTGGTTGTCCAGTAATTTCAATCTTATTTCCAACACCGCACGATATTCCTGAAATCATAATCTCACAAATTAGTTTTGTTCAATCTGAATGCTAAGACCAGAAAACTATCAACACAGAAAAAAATTAATGGTCTTGCGAACTTTTTTCTTACTACGTAGCATCAAAACTAGTTTTGTATTATTTTATTACAGTTTATTTTCTAATAAAGTGAGAAATGAGTATATTAGAGGAAATTTTGAAAGCCCTTGCATGGTCATGTGATGAGGAGGGATGAAAAGCATGTTACTAAAAGAGTTATGAATATAAATATGGATGGATGGAGAGGGAGGGGAAGGTCAAAGAAAATATGGATGGACTGAGTGAGGAGTGATATGAAACAAAAGAGACTCGGTGATGGCGTGACGGGGGACAGGATGGTATGGAAGAAGAAAACCTGTTGCGCCGACGAAAATGATGATTTTCTTATAACTAAAGATTACTTAATATTTACAAAATTAAAGTTTTACGCAAAATACGCGCTTGGTCGTGGAGTTGCGGATACCAGCCCGTTTTAACCTAATTAAAGTTTTCGAGCATGTTTGGTCGAAAACCCTCGAGAGTCAGCACTACAAGCGATTGTGCGTATAATAATATTATGTAGTCACCCAATTGATAAAGTCTGTCAGTGATAGTGTACATAGTGCGTAGTGACTTCTGTAGGAATCATGGTACGTACCTTTAGCGCATCTGGACTAAAAATGATTCCCAGATTCTTATGCAACAAAGGTTCTATGTGTGTCTCAAACTTGTCCAAAGAGAATATCTTTGGATTGGAATTAGTTTGATGGTAAAGTTTCATGGTGAGCGCACATGCAACAAGTCCATTATTGTAAAGATCAATAGCACCCGTGTGACTGGAATGAATTGTAACGCAGAAAAAATGCAAGGTCACCGAATTCTCCGTGAAAACGCAATGCGGCGATGACTGTAAACAAGAAAAAGTTAATCAAAAACATAAAAAAACCCGACTGCTTAAAAAGCGAACTAAAAAGACGTAAACAAGAAAAAAATCATGCTGTGCAATCGGAGGATACATATTCGCGAGCTGGCTGACCAAAACCAGATGTACAACATTTTTTCGAATTAGTTAAATTTAAACATATAAGTGTTATATATTTATGAAATCGCCTCTTACAACCCTTTATTTTGATACCCCACACGATAGGATTGAAAGAAAATTTTTCCCCCACAATATGGCGCCCCAAAGGCGGCAGTTTTCTATTTTAATGTAGCCAGTGAGTTAAGACGGCGCCGATTCCCTTGAGTAGCTGATTTTAAAATGAGAATCACGTCTAAACGGCTAGTTGTAATTTTTTGGAAAAATATATGTTACATTAGACTATTTTCTTAATAATTTGATCTGAATTTTTTTTGAGTTTTATTCGTATAACATAGTGTAATTAATTTGTAAAGTAATGTCTAAAACGGACATAAACACTTAAACATTAAAATACGCTGGGCGTATTTTAATGAAATCGACAACATCTCAAAAACAATTTAATTATCTACATTTTCATCTGAAGCTTTTTTTTAAAGTCTTAGAATAGAAAGGAAAGTACAAAAAACGACTAAATTTAGGGTAACGAGGGCGTGATTTGTTCCCTCAAGGTCGTTGGCGTTAGTCGTCGTCTTAAAATTGGCCAACCCGTTTGGACTCTGGAACGCCACATAGGAACAAACATACATACACTGATAAACACATTACCTTCCTTCGGCAGTCGGGTAAAAATACACCTGCAGTCAATAACTACTGTTTATGAAACGAGATGCGCAACTGGAAACGTTACCTCTGGTACTTTATACTCTGATAGGTTTTTAACAATCAAATGTTCTCTAAATGTGGTCTCAATATTCCATATATCCAAGGTTGGCATAGCTCCCGTGCCCACCAGCCTGAGAGGCACTCCGTTCGCCTCGGCAGGGCACGTGTCACTTATAATGAACTTGATGGTTTCCTCAAACTTTCGCGGTCCTGTGGCGAAGAATTGTATCTGTATGACGCGACTGGTGCCGGGAGGCAGAAGATTGTCTTCGTTCATTATTAGGAAGTTGCCACATTTTAACGGAGGGTTTTTAATTCTGTTGAAAATCCATAAAGGTAAAATTGTATTGTTTTATTAAAATAGAATTTTTAATCAGGAATATATTAATATAGGTACTTATGCATGACATACTTAGTATTTTTTTCTTTTGGCGGCAAAGGAAGAGGGATTGTGGGGTCACGTACAGTCTGGTAAGCAGGAGGCAACACTATCTCGTACGTCACAGGACACTTGCTTGTATTGTTCAAAATAACCTCTCTCGTTATTCCTGTACCGACTGCTATTATATGGAAATTCAATTCGCCCAGCGGGAATAAGGTGAATCTTAAAAAAGATAAAAGTAAACAAATATCATTTTATGTTAATTTTGCAGCTGTCTATTGATTTACCTACCCATGCTATAAATCCTTTATAAACGTTTCTGAAACATTTAGCTTATTGTCAAACATTAATACAACCATTTTCATAGTAACCATAATATCATCCAAACGAGTGTCATAATGTTGTACTAAATTTCATTATGCAACTCCTTTGCTTTTTCGATCCCTTCCTTACTCGTCAAACAGACACATTCTCACTACTCAATAAGTGGTATTTTTATGAATTTCAAAAAAAGAACAATCCCATGCACCCGCGTTTCACTACCACAGCGACGTAATTAAAAAAAAAAAAGCTTTTTCAACACACTTGCTCATAAAGTGGCTCTAATTTCACCGCAATTAGGCACATAATGACACCTGTTATCAAACTGTGACTTTTTCATTACTATTATTCACATGTGAGATAAAGAGTATTTTTTTTATTTATTGGTTGAGTTGCTTTGTTCTTAAAAAAGTTTCGTTACAAAAAAGATCGTGCTCAATAGTACAAATGCAACACATTTCATGCAACTTCGTATTTAAATAGATAATTTCAACTTGTACGTGTTTAATAAATAAAACATTCACTTAAATATAACTTTTGTTTTTGTCTGTAATGAAGAAAACTTAAAATGCCCCATTTTGTACGTGGCTAAATCGCTATCCGCGAAAATCCAAAAAAAAAGAAACCTCATTCTTTTAGTCTATGGCCGATCGCCATTGTTAGATGCGCGCGCATAGGAAAACTGATTAATTTTGCCCGCCATTGCGAAAAAAAATTCACAACTCGTTTTCACTGTTGGAAATGATTTTTTAGTATTATTTTCTTCACAAGTGTGTTGAAAACTACGTATAATACACGTGTGTATTGATGATTATCGTCCTCGGCTCTCTTAAGACCCTCACCTAACGGCTCGGGTCTCAATGGCGCCTCAGCGGTAATCACCAACATTACACACTTGTACCATAATGTACTATTATCGGTGCTCCGAATTCACGTCGTATCCCGCCATTTTTGTTCGATATTAGTATTGCATTTATTATTATTACTTGTTGTTTACAAGAAATATATACATAGTTTGTTTGTAGGTACTATATACTCAGCAATTAAACTTTCCATGAATTTACATAAGAGTTCTTACAACACTGTACAACACCCTATGGTTTCAGAAGCTTTTAAAGAGGATTCATATCATGGATGTAGATAAAGTCTTGTATGAATGCAACTATACATAATTAGATATTAAAATACTCATGTGATACTACATTCGTGTTTGAATACCCCTTATTATACATCAGTAGCATACATAACTATTAGACAACTGAAATAAATAAAAATAGGTTAGCTTAATGTTATTTCGAAAAAAAAGAGCGCCAGATACAAAGTTCCTCTCGCATTTTTTTACTTAAGTCTCGATACTCGCTCGGACACACACACAAACACACTAGAATAAGAAAGAGCGCGGTGTGCATATCAAACAAAGACACACTGATAGAAGAAGGGGTTATAACGCAAAAATCTTACGTGACGTAACATTTTCTCTGGAGACACACCTACCGCAAGCCGCGTTAAGGAACTTCGTTCCAATAGTTATAATTGTCTACCTAAAATCATATCGAAATCGGCAGAATTATTCAGCAGAGTTGTTGCCATTGCGGGTAGAACCTGGCTGAGGTTGGCACAGGAACGTGGTGATTGGTACAAGAAGGGAGAGGCCTATGCTCAGAAGTGGGCGAAGTCAGGCTGTGGGTGATTCAGCAGATGCTCTATATAAGTGACATTCTATTATCGAAAAAAAATGCATGGGATTGACAAGCGATGAAAAGGCTAAATTGTATGGCCGTTTATTCACGACACGACACACTACAGCACAAAACGTGGTCACGAATCAGAGCTCCATATATTTGTATGGACCGTTTGTTTATTGCACGACACCGCACAACACGTGACACGATTTACAAACTGTTTTTCGGCTATGAAGTCATCGCGACTTTTTTGCGGTAACGATTTAGCGGCTGTACAAAACAAGTGTGATCTTGTTGACGACACATCGCACCGCACGGCTCACGCGTGGTTCGGCGCTCACGCGCTTTAAAACAATACAAGTCCACTGCAGTGTCGTTGCAGAATCGTGTCTAGTGAACAAACGAACGGACGGCAGACCGTCTGCAGTGTGTCGTGTGTTAAAACCGTGTCCGCAAATCATGTCGTGCGTTGTCTCGTGAACAAACGACCCACGGCATTGACAAATGATATCGAAAAATCACGTGATACATTTTGAAATTTCGACTATCGCCTTCGCTGACATAGAATACCACTTGTCTTGAGCCGCAGAAACACTACTACGGACGCAGTGCCTTAACAAATATACGAGTACATTAACATAATGTGTACGGGTTGGGCAAAAAATCGTGGATCAAACGAAACATGGCGATATTTGGAGTTATTTAAGTTTTTAAGTATCAAAAACTTTTGTTTTTACTTCCTTTTGCCCCAACTATCGCCCTTTTGCGTTTGTCCAACGATTTTTGCCACCCTGTGTAGCCAATAACAGGTTAACCAAGCAGACACTTACGTATTATAAAACGAGGCAATAGTAATGCAGACTGGGAACTTGGCCACGACAACCTGGTTCTTGCTGCCGTCGAGCAGCGAGCAGGTGTAGGCAGGCACGTTGTTCAGGTTCATGGAGGTGGTGGGCGTGCACTCGAACTCGATGGCGGTGAGCCGCAGGGTTGCGGGGATTATGCCCGTCTCCGGCATGCACTCGAACGAGCGCAGCAGAGAAGGCTCCGGAAAATTCTTCACCTTTTTTAACCTGATTATTACAGTTATTGTATTCGATTATTTGTTGATCAATAATTTTGTGCTGGGCTTTTATTTCTGGGTAGAAGTAGTAAATCTAGACTTTCCTAATGTTTTTTTTTTCGCTAAAAAGAGCCAATTTCACCCGGCTCCAACTTTCCGAGATGTTACTGTGCCAATAACTGACCATCTTGAGCTTCTTGGCATTACGTTGACATCGACTCTCAATTTTGGCTCATACATTGAGGCAAAGGCTGCCTTCAATATATATATAATAAAATATGCCAGCTAGGGATCCTTGCAAAGGTAGGAAGGTACTTCACGCCAGAACAGCTGCTCAGCTTGTATCAAGCGCAAGTTCGATCATGCATGGAGTACTGCTCTCATCTCTGGGACGGATTTGCCAAATACCAGCTGGATGCACTAGAGTCAATCGAAAAGCGGGCCAAGAGGCTCATCGGTGATAAGGCACTGGTTAAGTCAAAGCTCCAGAGAGAGCCTAGAACATCGTCGCCGAGTTGCCGGCTTGTCGGTTTTTTATCGGTTGCATTTCGGGGAGTGTGCGATGGAATTGCATGATCTAATTCCGCCCAGCCCGTTTCATCATCGGACTACCAGATGTATGCCGATGCGCCATCGATACATGGTGGACAACCCACCCTTACTCACTAAACGATTTGAGAATACTTTTATTATTCGTACAGCTAAGGAGTGAAATTCCCTCCCGAACTTAAGTCAAGAGTGAATAGGTTACTTCTAGGCAAGAGGGCTTCACCGTCGACCACATCATCGCTTACCATCAGGTGAGATAGTGGTCAAGCGCGAGCCTACTATTAATAAAAAATTCTTCGGTACTTGCAAGTATTTCGCATAATAAAAAATTCTTCGGTACTTGCAAGTATTTCGCATAATAAAAAATTCTTCGGTACTTGCAAGTATTTAGCAAACTTTTTTTTTTACTGGTGCAAATGACCAGGGAGTGTGGGCTTATTACCTCACTAAAACACCCCAGTGATTACCATCAGCACATGGAAGGGCCCCGTGTACCTGTGGGCAACGCCTCGTTAGAGCCCATCCCCGGGAAGACTGAGAAGCGTTTCCCCCGAGCCTCGCTATGCACGGCAGCACCTGACCACTGTGCCACCGTCTTAACTGGGGTACGTCACATGCTGGGCATACAGAGTAAGTATGTACCTACCTAATGCTAAAACTAAATGCTACTGAACCGAATTTACAGCAATGCTAAAACTGTGTTTAGATTTTTGTATCAGCTCTAGTTTACACGAGATATACCAAAAAAGTGGCTTTATTTTAACATTCCATAGAAATAAATTGTCTTTGTAAAGATTTTCTTAGGTGTTCATTTAACATAGTAAGTGATCCGACTGCAAACATTTGCAGGGGTTCCGAGGGTTCCGTACCACGTAAGGAAAAAACGAAACCCATATAGGATCACTTTGTTATCCGTCCGCCTGTCTGTCAAGACCCTTTTTCTCAGGAACGCGTAGAGGTATCAAGCTGAAATTTATATAAAATACTCAAGTCTACTGTCCTTTAAAGCTGTGAAAAAAACAAACTTCTAAGCCAACGCAATCAAAAGATACAGCCGTTTATGCCGCAAATTACCGCAGTTTCGAAACTCGCAAGGGAATCAAAACCTACAGGGTACTTCCCATGAACTCAGAATCTTGAAATTTGGTACGAAGCAACGTCTTGAAGCACAGATAAAGGAATAATTGCGAAAACCGTAAATTTTTAGTTACATCATATAATAAAAATATTTTTAATAATTTTGTATTAAATTGAAATTCATATCACATACTCAGGTCTATAATACCTTTAAGCTGAGGTTTGTACGGAACCCTCGGTGCGGTTTTATTTGATAAAACTTGTTTTTTTTTAATGATTCTTGATATTAGAATAGATTACTGTAGTACTGGTTGCCTTGACAATGACTCACTTGTAATAAATGTTATATTTGCCCCGATTGAGCAAGTACAATTCTCGGACAACTGTAGAGTTGACTTTGACGTTGCCATAGTTAAGATAGTTCTCGGCTTGATTTTCATGAGCACATTCAACCTTGACATCGTAACATTCCGCGGATAATGACAAATTTTCGACCAGCATCGGCTCTCCACGCCCTTCTGCGTCGTATATCTAAAAATAAATTGTCGATTAAATCAAATTAGGCGTTTAACTATTCCACAAAAAAATACTTTTTTTACAAAAATATATTGTCAAAAAACGAAGAAACGAAAACAGGAACATCGACTTCCGAAATTGAAGTTTTTTTTTCACTTTGTAGTGTTTTTGTTTGGAAGTCGGTTGTAATTATTGTAAAAGGACCAGTTCTTTAGGCTAGCTACCTATAATGTCCAAAGTGAAGCCAGAATAGATTAACCCAATAACATGAAACTTAAACAAAACTGTGGAATGAGATTATACCAAGGTGAACTGTTCACACCTGCGTGTGCGTACCCCTTTAGAGCGTACCAGTGAGATGTTATGTTATGAATTGGTGTAAACAATAAACAGACATGCGATTGCAGCTATCCCGAGTGATTTGCCGTCATTTATTTAAGAGTTCTGATGTATATCTCCGAAGTTCTTGTTCAGATCTTGATGAAAATTAAATGGGACCACATGACAAGCACCAGCATTCAATAAAGAATAATTAAAATCGGTTCACCCAATAAAAAGTTCTAAGGTAACACAAAAAAAATAAAAAAAATACAGTCGAATTGATAACCTCCTCCTTTTTGCGAAGTCGGTTAAAAATAGCGTAGGATAAGGAAGATTAAAACGTGTTGCGCCGACCTCAAGTAACGAGGGACAAGGGCAGAAAGATGATTATATAACGTATTAGTTAGGTAATATATAACAATGAAAACGCGACCACCGAGTCCATCTTAAAACTGTAACGTCCACAGCCATACACAACTTCACAAGTCGTCACGACAGCGTGTTCAATCGTGACTGTAGCGGTGCTGCATCGCGCCTGTATTGCGTTAGTCGCGATGCAGAATCTTAATTACGTAGGCGATCGTATATGACCTGCGATAGCGTAGCGACTGTAACCCGTTTGTTTGGCGACTGTATCGCGTCTACATCTCTGCAAAAACTAATCGTGGGCACAGATAATATAATACTACTTAGCATACAGATGCCTCATCCCGTACGTATTAAAAACTTCGATCGCTTTCGGTTCCGTTCAACGTCTATAGATGGTGTTAGCAGCGGCTTGCAAGTTAAAGAGTTTTCTCGGTTCGTGACTATTTTTTTCTTTAAATACAGTGACGATTATTTATAGTATTTTTTGCACGTTTTTACAGTTTCATTGCACCAAAATGTGTTTACAAGACATATTTTAATAATCGAGTGGAATTCCTCAGAAATTTAAATTATCCGTTCAAATAATTTTTGAAATGTGAATTATGAGCCCAATATATAATATAATGACATAATTTTGTGCTTAGGAGAGTTGATTAATCAAGAACATTTTTTATGTTCAATTTCAGAAAATGTTAATTTTACACAAATCGGTGCATATCGCGCCATCTAGTGAGATTAATTTGAAACAAATTTTCTCTTATCGCTGGGATCCCGTGCCGTGGGCGACCAAACCGTAAGATCTAAGAGGCATGCAGAGTTCTTTTTGTAACGAAGGTGAACTCTCAGGAAGGATGTTTGAAAAGCTATCTCTTTGAGGAATTATTATAAAGTGTTAATTGAAGTTCATATTTTTTGTGAATGGGCAATCCAATCATACGGTGTGGCTTGTACCTACATAAATACATCTGCCAAAAATTACTTTACAGCTCAAAAATGTAAAGGAAGGTGACACATACGTTGATCGTCAGAAGTTTGACTGATATAACTCCAACTCGGCACGCAATATAAGTCACAGGTACCACTTGGTTGTCATGTCTCGCCACGATGCCTGACTTCTGTGCTATTATAAAATCTTCCATAAAGTCTTGCGGGTTACTTATCTTCCACATTATTGGTAAAATTGAATCGTTCTTTACAATAAATCTATCGTCTGCCCGACGATAGAGTAGAAGTTTTCCGTATTCTGGATAGTAACATCAAATCAATTTTAAATTAGTACGCATGTAATCAATTGCATTATTTCATACAAACAATAAATAACGACATTATTCCATCCAAACTAGCTGACTCGACAATCGTCAAATGCAATAGAAAAAAGCTTTCAGTTGTACCCGAATTTCACAACTTTACGAAAAAGGTTTTCAGTTTTTCTTTCTTTGGGAACCTTACTTGAACTATTACAAAGAGAGAATAACCAAAAATAAAAAGCCATAAAAAGTCAAATCGGACCAGCCATTCTCATTTTTTTATTTATTTAGATATATTATATATTAAGCTTTTAAGATAAAAGGGATGAGTATATAAAAAACCTTTTTTGCAAAAAAATACTACCGACTTCCAAATACAAAACTACAAAGTGAAAAATAACTTTATTTTTTGAAGTCGGTGTCTTTCGTAGGTACGATTTTTTTGCGTTATGGTATGAATGTGAGTGAAGCAAAAAAAGTATGTAATGATCGTAGCAGGTGGACTCATGGGAAAAAGGCGTGAGTTTATGTATGTATATATTACATATAATACTGTTATGTACCTAATATTACTCAGAAATCAGAATCTTTATTTGTAAACAAAGGTGGTACATGGTCTGTGAGATGTAACAACTACTATTTTTGTACTTGCTGACTACATATGTACATAATAAATATAAATCTTACCAATCGACTTAGTCAGCGGCAATATTTCAACGATCGGCAAAACTCCGCTACAAGCAATGTTTACCGTTACTATTTCGGGGTTGTCTTTGACACAGAATAATAACACACTCGTGTGTACACCGACTACTGCAGGAGCTGCAGAAATTGACAGTTTGTCTCGACATCCAGGCTACGGGAACAGAACAAAAATTATAAGTATTTACTAAGGATATGATGAAACGCTGATAAAAAGGGAACAGAACAAAAATGTAAGTATTTACTAAGGACATGATGAAACGCTGATAAAAAGGGAACAGAAAAAAAAGGTAAGTATTAACTAAGGACATGATGAAACGCTGATACAAAGGGAACAGAACAACAATTTAAGTATTTACTAAGGACATGATGAAACGCTGATAAAAAGGGAACAGAACAAAAATGTAAGTATTTACTAAGGACATGATGAAACGCTGATAAAAAGGGAACAGAACAAAAATGTAAGTATTTACTAAGGACATGATGAAACGCTGATACAAAGGGAACAGAACAACAATTTAAGTATTTACAAAGGACATGATGAAACGCTGATACAAAGGGAAAAGAACAACAATTTAAGTATTTACAAAGGACATGATGAAACGCTGATACAAAGGGAACAGAACAAAAATGATAAGTATTTACTAAGGACATGATGAAACGCTGATACAAAGGGAACAGAACAAAAATGATAAGTATTTACTAAGGACATGATGAAAAGCTGATAAAAAGGGAACAGAACAAAAATGTAAGTATTTACTAAGGACATGATGAAACGCTGATAAAAAGGGAACAGAACAAAAATGTAAGTATTTACTAAGGACATGATGAAACGCTGATACAAAGGGAATAGAACAAAAATGTAAGTATTTACTAAGGACATGATGAAACGCTGATACAAAGGGAACAGAACAAAAATTTAAGTATCTATTATGGACCTGATGAAACGCTGATAAAAAGGGAACAGAACAAAAATGTAAGTATTTACTAAGGACATGATGAAACGCTGATAAAAAGGGAACAGAACAAAAATGTAAGTATTTACTAAAGACATGATGAAACGCTGATACAAAGGGAACAGAACAAAAATGATAAGTATTTACTAAGGACATGATGAAACGCTGACACGTACAAAGGGAACAGAACTAAAATGATAAGTATTTACTAAGGAAATGATAAAACGCTGATACAAAGGAACGAAAACAGTGATGAGAATGTGTAATTGTAGCAAAAATGTTTAATTCTTACTTCCAATTTTATAAATGTTTTGTCATATTGAAATACGTCTGTGTCTTCTAGAAACTCGATGACAACATCTACCGTCACCAGAGAGGAATTCTTTAAATCAATAGTATATTTTTCTTCATAAATCCTAAAAAGAAAAACATTCGTTGTATAGTTTAAGGTGGGCTAATCTACGTACAAGTTAATTTTATATTCATTTACCAGGATACCTGTTCATTCCTACAAATATTGGTCCGAATTCAAACACTTTAAGATCATCTAAATATGTAAGTTTATAGACGTTCTCTTCATGAGTTCTCCTCACAAAATTTTCGAACATCTTTTTAGGGCGGCTATCCAATCTAAAAAAATAACGTACATAGGTAAAAGAGTGAACAACCACAGCCAAATTGATTTAAAATTAGTGGTAGGTTAATACCTTGGTAAATCACAAATCCCGTTAACATTAATATCAGCTCTAGATTCAGGCCATCCGCTGACTTCAACAAACCGTTTGACGGTATAGTTTCCTTCGTCTTGAGGACTAAATGTATATTTGCACCTCACTAGTTCACCAGGTTCTAGTACTATACGTGATGCAGTCGCTGAAATGAGTGTCACAACACTTATAAGCGTAATTAAAACTCCAAGCAAATTCGCCGGGCGTCGGCATAAATCAAAAAGATAATCAAAATCAATTTTTTTATTTCGCATAGGCCTACATGGGCACTTATAAAACGTCGACAAAAGGTGCACGGTTCGGGTTGGTCGTTTCCTATGGAGAAGAACCGGCAAGAAACTCCATGGTTACTCTTTTAAAAATGGTTTGGTTTTACAATATTTCCATGTTACAGCATTAGTACTTAGATATGGGGGGACAACGTAGGCCCGACAATAAGTCGTAAGAAAAAAAAAAAAAATGTTTTTATTATATAAAAAAGTTAACAAATGTTAACTAGCATCTAGAAGGCCTACAATGTTCACACATTCACAAAACAATCGGTAAAAGAATCTATACAAAGGTAAAAAAAAGAAGTATAACAAGACTAAATTTAACATGTGGCACAAATGTTAAATTTTGTCGCTATTCAAAGTTGGGCGCTATTCAAGACTGCATGGGCGCTATTCAAGACTGCAAGGAACAGATGTAACCAGATGATACGCAATGCTAAACGCCGCCACATTCTGGAAAATATTTCTTCTTCTCCTTCTGCCGATATTTGGAAGTTCCTAGGAACACTTGGTATCGGCAAACCGCGACATTTAGACCTTCCTAATTCTATTGACTTAGATGATCTCAACCATCATTTCTCCACTGTTCCTACAATGGATCGTCTAACTAAGCAACAAACTCTGTCTCTTCTTTCTGGTCTAACGCGTCCTAACATTAATCCTTTACGTTTTATTCCAGTTGAACCGGGGGAGATCAAAAAGATCATTCTTGCCATCAAATCAAAAGCGGTGGGATGTGATAATATCACCCGTGGTATGGTTATCACTGTTTTGGATCATCTCCTATCTCCTATCACCCATATCGTAAATTTTTCTTTGTATACCGGAATATTCCCTTCCTTGTGGCGTAAAGCCTATGTTCGTCCACTTCCCAAAGTTTCCAATCCACTCTTCCAACCCACTTTCGCCCCATTTCTATCCTTCCCTTCCTATCCAAAGTGCTCGAGGCCTGTGTTCACAAACAATTTTCAAACTTTGTGCAGAGTAATTCTCTCATTAGTCCTCTACAATCTGGGTTCAGGCCCGGGCACAGCACAGTGTCCGCCCTCCTTAAAGTGACTGGCGATATAAGGGCGGGACTGGAAGATACAAAAGTCACTGTACTAGTGTTGGTTGATTTCTCGAACGCCTTCAATACCGTCAGTCATGAAATCCTATTAGCCATTCTTTCCTATTTGATGGTCTCCCCCAAAGCACTGGAATGGTTCTCCTCTTACCTTCAGGAGCGTAAGCAGTCGGTTCACGTTGAAGATCTCGTTGGTGTAATTTGGTAACTGGCGTTCCTCAAGGCGGCATTCTTTCTCCTCTTCTGTTTTCTATTTTTATTAATCTCATTACTTCCGAACTTCAGTGTGCGTATCATTTGTATGCAGATGACCTTCAATTGTATTATCACGGGAGTGTCGACGAAGTACCTGACGTTATCGGTAAGTTAAATGGCGACTTAATAGCGATAAAAGCCTGGTCGGATAGGTTTGGAGTTGCTGTAAATCCCAATAAGTGCCAAGCGATCATCATTGGGAGTCCTCGCAACATCGCTAAGGTGGATTATGCAACTTTGCCACCTGTTCTGTTCAACGGTACGATTGTTCCGTTTAGTACTGACGTGAAGGATCTTGGCTTGCACATCGATAGTACTCTTAACTGGCTTACTCAAGTTGCTAGTGTCAGTCAGAAGGTCACTGGAACGTTGCGGGCTCTGTATCGTTTAAAAAATTTATTACCTTCGAACACGAAGGCAATGCTTGTGCAGACCCTAATTTTTCCTATCATCGATTATGGCGACGTGTGCTATTATGACCTGAATGCAGATCTCCTCAACAAACTTGACCGTCTTCTAAATTACTGCATTCGATTTGTTTTCAATTTGCGTATATATGATCATGTCTCTGAGCTAAGGGCACTGACTATCTTGTTTTCATTTCTTGACTCTTCCAACTCCCCTAGTTATATGACCCCTCACTTTCAATACATTTGCGCCAACCACAACAAAAATCTTCGCTCTTCACATAACCGTCTTCTCCAATGTCCCACTCACCGCACTGACTTCATTCACTGTTCTTTCTTTGTTCAGTCTATTTCTCTGTGGAATGCGCTTCCTCAAGACATCAGGATGGCAACCAATCGATTGGCATTCAAAGTGAAAGCTCGAGAGCATGTACGTAAGAAGTTGGCAGTAGTATCGTCACAGCAATAATTTTCTCCATTTATCTGCTACCACTAATTGTTTAAGTATATTCGTGTATTTAGTTTATTCAGTATACATGTTTGAGTATCTATTGTATTTATAGTATGTATGTATTGCTTTGTATTTGAACAAACCTACCTTAGGTATCATTTTTAACTTTAAATATTGCACCTACCACTATTTGTCTCTGCATCACCCAAAGGTCGACTGGTAGAAAATGCCTACGTCATTAAGTCCGCCTCTGTACGTTTGTGTGCATGAAGTATTAAATAAATAAATGTTATCAGTGCTGTAACTATTCTTAGCAAAGGGCTATAAAGATGATTGAAAACCATTGTAAAAAGTCTAATTAAAAGAAGGAAAGAAAAATAAGATTGATAATAGTTAGAGACATCCACATATTTGCGCCGTTTACGAGTTACCAGGGAAGTTGCATGCGCAGAAGGAGCTAAAGCCCAAATTTTTATGTTCAACGTAATAGTTTGAGAAGCTTTAAAAATTCTATCGATGCTGCAATATTTTGAAATTTTATAGAGCTGCAAGGAAAGCCATGGCTTTCCGCCTAGTGTAGAAGTAGAAAACTAATCCATACGTATATCTATACTAATATTATAAAGAGGTAAAGTTTATGAATTTGTGACGTTGTAAGGGGTAATCTCTGGATCTACTGAGCCGATTTTGAAAATTCTTTCGCCAGTAGAAAGCTAAATTATTCCAGAGTGTCACAGGCTACAATATATTTTCAAATAAATTAGAGATTCTTATGAACATTGCAATAATGTAACCCAAGGTAGCAAAATGTTGCCTACAAAATTCATTTTTCATTTATTTACGGTACGCCTGCTACAATCCTTACATACTTCTTTTGCTTCACTCACGTTCATACATCTAGTCATACAAGCACGATAGTATAATAATAAATAAAAAAAATATTTTTATAGAACAGTAATATTTACTCTTAATGGGTCTGACGCTGCGTAACGGCAGCGGGTGTAGCTCGTTTTCTTCAAAATTATTGCCATCGGCACTAAGTGCTGCGTGACTAACGGGGCTGGACCCTGAGGGAATATCACCTGTCGATGTTTGCGACGAAGTCACCTGGAAACATTGAGTTAAATGTACTACGTACTAGAGAAGCTATTTCAAACAAAAGATTGCGCATAATTCGGTGACAGCGGGGCAAGCAGGGGGGGGGGGGAGGGTTAATTCTCACAGATAAACAATCTAATAGTTATATATTTTATCTACTCTCATATCGTAATATTCGAATTATAAAATTCAAAACGAGTTTATATTGGCATACTTTATAAACACAATACCGAAATTTAAAAATAGAATCTTATTATAACACTATTTCTCTAACAAAATGATGCTATAAAACAATTTTTTTTCTATTACGATACAGGACAAATCCAAGAAGTTAATCACTAAGGAGTTTCCATCAATATTTTTTTTGTAATGCCATTTTATGTACCTATTATAAAAAGATTTGATTCCAATTTTAAATTGTCTATGACAATGCCCGCTTTAGACTTAGCACGCACTGCGATTTTTATTCGCGCGAATTTTATTTCCTTCTACCTGTTCATAGAGCTCAAAATATTCGGGCGAATAAAATTCGCGCCGTGGTGCGGTGGATTCTGTGGCAAAACACGGATTTCTTGCGGTATTATTTCCGCACGATTTCTTTACCGCAATGCGAACAACTTCATACAATTCCATGGGCATAAAAAAATCGCGCGTATGAAGATCGCAGTGCGTGCTAAGCCTTAGCGCATGCGCGGTTAATGCGGTGATGTGCTGGGTTTTGGCGCCATTCATACGTTTTGCAAGTTTTGCTGTACTAAATTTTATGAGTTTTTAAAATTATTGTTTATAATGTCTGATAAGAATGTATGTGTGAATGTGAAGAAAAATTTGACTCCGCCCGATATTTTAGATGTGGCGAAGGAAATTACTCTTAATTTATTACCAGCAAAGTTTAGAAAGTATATGACAAATGCTATCACGATTTTATGGCATGGAAAATGCAAAAAGAGGTATTTTACTAAATACCTCTTTTTGCATTTTCCATGCCATAAAATCGTGATAGCCGTAGGCGAGGTTTTTAATAGTTTTCACACGAATGTTTTAATACCTAGTTATGTGCAGTTACATACACTACTTTATCTACACTCATAAATTGGGATTGAACCTACTGGTTACCTCGCCTACGGCTCGGTTTTTAAACACACACTCATGTTTTAATACCCCTCATTATGATTATTATATTACCCCTGTTATTTTTTTTCCCTTGATCTGGCATCAAAATACAGGCTTAAGTGATTATTTAAGTTAAATGATAATATGTTAAATGTACTGTTTTATTTAATGATATGGTTAAAATGGAAGTGTGTAGTATATAGATATATAATGATTGAATTATATTTAAATTGTAATATTAATAATGTAATGTAATTGAAATTGTATGTAAGGATTTCATTAAATTGGAATTGATTTTGCATGCCGTTAAAACGGTGAGACATGTAGCACTTTGCAATTTTATGAAATGAACACCTCTGTAAATACCATGTTTCTAGCAAATAAATATTATATTCTATTACAGTAACCTACCTCTCTAAATCTACAATCTTAGCTAATTCTAAATTCCTCGTTGCGGACACACTCGATTAATCTATACCAATATTATAAAGAGGAAAGATTTTTTTGTTTATTTGTTTGTTTGTACCGAATAGGCTCCAAAACTACTGGACCGATTTCAAAAATTCTTTCACCGTTGGGAAGCTACTCTATCCCCGGGTGACATAGGCTACTTTTTATCCCTGTATTCCCACGGGAACGGGAACTACGCGGGTGAAACCGCGAGGCGTCCTCTAGTATATGATAAACATCATCAACTGAATGAATACAGAAATTACATTTATCCGTTGCTGATTTTGCCATTAGGTATAAGAACTTATTGCACGAATTGTGTCCGGATCGAAGCCTTAGCGCGATAACAGTATCACATCTGTTTATCAGTATCACAACATCTGATTATCTATCCACAGTGACTTCAAGGGATGCGGTTCTATCATCTTTACCTTTTTTCCACAAGTGCAATGCCACTTCGAAAGAATGTTCATCACATTATCTTGGGTGGAGTCATCTAACAAATTGAGATCAGTTAGTTGGTTACATTCACATTTTTTTATCTGGAATAAAATTGTGTTTTCAATACTCCATGTTGAAATTCATAATAAATTAGAGCCTACTTTCTTCCTCATGAGGTTAGATCTTAGATGCTTTTGTTAGCTTACGGACAGATTCGCTTTACGCCAGATTCGCGTTAAGACAGATTCGCTTTTATACAGAAGTATGTCAGATAATAAGTTAGTTATTCATTAATACGAAATATCAAAGGAAAAAAAATCCTTACGTTAGTAACGATGTCTTCGTTACTAACCAAAAATAAATGCCCTGTACTAATTTTTAATCTTATTTTTTTCTATTAAAACCTCCATCTTTTTTCGCCTGACTATTGCCCCAGTTTATTTGGAGTCAGCTCTCCTAGTACTTCTGCGCTACACCGTACGGTTGCGGGTTGTCTCTTTTGTTGTGTTGCTTGTGATCATGTCATTCTAGATTGTTCGTAGCCAGGTCATTGGTGGTTGCCCACGGCTTCTTTTTCCGTAATTTGTGTTCATAATATCATATGATCATCCTCTCGCCTCATTACATGTCCGTACCAGCGCAAGCGGTTTTCACTAAGTTTATCGTGTATTTAAGTGACTTTAAAAGTACCACGAATATACGTTTCTTATTTTATAAATTTTTGATATTCCATCAAAAAAAAAGATAAAAGATAACGACCATGACTCGTCGGGTTTAATAAACATACTTACTTATCATACAAATATGGCCCCTAGCAGGATTCGAACCCCTTGCGTGGCAGTTCGGATGTTAGACTGTTAGGCCACAAAGCCGCGTAAAAATCTAGGGTAAAGCGAATCAAAAACAAAAGAACTTTATGTTGCGGTCTGTACATATTCGAATACGAATCTGACCTAACGCGAATCTGGCGTAAAGCGAATCTGTCCTTATGCTAATAAAGGCTTTGACGCTAGTCGACTAAGTATCTATTTTAATTTACGAAAAATCATTCAAACAATTCGATTTCTACTTAATAGATATTATTTTTGTTATGCATTTTTATTCGTATATAAATAAATACGCTTAGGTAAATTACTAAGAAGTTTACCGACGTTTCATCCAAGTACCACCATTCTAGTGGTGCCTCATGATTGATTGTGGGAAATATTTTGGGCAGCAAAACAGTGTATTCTGTTTTTTTCACAGGACTTTGGAGTAAATCAGATTCCTCTTCTTCATTCAAAGCGTCTTTAACTGTGACCGATTGCGCAAACATGTGTTTTAAACCTTCCTTGTAACGCAAACAAGGGCACATTATTAATGTCAGTGGGAAACCTCTGTCTTCAAGACTGACCTCAGAATACTGTAATATAATAAATAATATATTTTTCAACACACTTGTTCATAAAGTGGCTCTAATTTCACCGCAATTAGGCACACAATGACACCTGTAATCAAACTGTGACTTTTTCATTGCTATTATTCACTAGTGAGTTATAGAGATATTTTTTTATTTATTGGTTGAGTTTCAGGGAGATAATTATGTACATAGTATAAAACACTTAATAAACTATAACTACATACAAATGCACTTAGATCAAATAGATAAGTAGGTACCTATGCCGATTTTTTTTTTAATTTTATCTTTTTTCGTAATTTTCTCAGCAAACCCTTGCATTTGATACCCAAAAAAATATCTTGTTCGCCATCTTAGGCCGTCCACCATATTGAATTTAGAATGACGTCACTTAGCTAACCATGCATTGTCATTCAAACTAAACGGGTATGCAAAATTTTATCTTAATCGGTGGAGAAACATATAGCGTCGAAATACTCCTACACATCGCTGTCCAATGGTGCTCACTTTTTTCTGTGTTGTAAATGTTTTGATGTTGTTGTTTTAATGTGTGTTATTATTGATTCTCTGCACGTGTTGGGTCACATTGTAAGTGCAGACTGGAAGCGTTGCCACGTTGTAGGCAATGCTTATCCTCTGACCAAGTTGAAAATTATTTTTTTAATATTACTTTCTTCACAAGTGTGTTGAAAAACGTCGTATGATACACGAGTGTATTGATGATTACCGTCCTCGGCTCTCTTAAGACCCTCACCTGACGGCTCGTGTCTCAATGGCGCCTCAGCGGTAATCACCAACATTACACACTTGTACCATAATGTACTATAATATATACATAGTTTAGGAATCTTGTATATAAGGAAGACACGGCAGGCAACTAGATCCAACAATATATTTGCTATAGTTACAAACCTGAAGTTGCAATTCAGATTTTTTCTTAGCTTTTTTTTGAGAAGCGCCTACTATCTGTCCGTTAAGGCCGTATAAAGGGGTCCCTACATCACACTCGTCTATGATCCAATTGTTTGCGATATTTACGAGATTCTCATATGTAGTTTTATTATATTCCATGTATTTCGTATTCATTGCGGCAAATTCACTTGTTGGTCTTCCTTAAATATTGAAACAATAATTAGGTAACAGATTACTTTAATAAATCACGATAATCGTCAAGTTTTTTTATTAAACTATGTATATGTACTGTGTGTACCTCTAGTTTCGTCCTTCTTCCCTTTTTTCTTAGAGTCTTTAGCGTCCCCTGCATCTGTTACTGATAAACTGCGTATTTCTACGAAATTAAATAGTATTGTTATTTGAAAATTTTGAAAATGCATTAGGTATCTAAATCAACTGAAAAAGGAGACAGAAAGTGTATTATAAAATGTAGTTATAATACAAAACTACTCGAGTTGACATTTTTTATTTTTGGCTGGGCAACACTCACTTATCGACGATATTCGCTCTACCTTCATGATGATGCCAATAGTCGGTGTCGTCAGTCAAATGGTCAAACAATTCACGAAATGTTCTACTAGATTCTGCATGAAATGGCCAAAGACCAGGGGGGTGACCATAAGCTCCTAGAGCAAGGTTATTTTAAGTGTGCGTAAGGGATACAAGTCATATAAGAGCTAAGAGCTTATGATCACTCCCCTGGTTACGATATACTTAGATAAGTCACATTGTGAAAATAAGCACGTACCACTTCATGAAATGTAGATAGATATAATTAAAAATATATAATATTATAAACAACTTTTACTTAAAAGAAAGAATATACTTAGTTGGATATCGCGACATTAATTTAAACACGTAACCACAGATAATATCATACTAGCATACAGATGTCTCATCCAATACAAAGAAACCGTGCCGACGAGCGACATGACTACCGTTTTTCATATGATTATACAGTTTTTTTTTTGTATATCAATCTCGTTCGGTTCCGTTCCACGGCGATAAATAGATCACCATCTATATCCGTGAAACGGAACCCAACGCTATCAATGTACAAAAAAAAACAGTACAGTACGTTGGGACACCCCCCTTTAACTACTGTACGTACAGTACAGTACGTTGAGACAGTTTCTTTGTATGGGATGAGACACCACCTTACTGCAGTGGGTTCTCGTCTATAAATATGACACAGGGATCAACAAAAGTTTGTCTGCCGAGTTCCGTAGATACCTTACCTTTTCCCGACTTTTCTCTCTTAGCGGCTTCTGCTGTTAAAGGTCTGAAATCGACACGCACATTTAATTAGGTAACTGTTCTTTGATTTGTACTTTAGTAAATTTAGTATAAGGTGTTACTGTTCTTGTATAAGAAGCTACCTAAAGTTGGTTGCTCGTCAGTGGTAAGCTGTCCTCGTGTTCTAAACGCCGTTCTACACTAGGCAGATGAATGTGAAAGTGTTACCATTGACGTGTAGTCGACTGTAGGTACTACAGAATGTCTAACAATTCATCGCATCAAGAATCGAGCACTTTTTTAATGTGCTGAATGACATAACTGTGCAGTATGTCGAAGTAAAATGCACTAAATAAAAGAACAAAATCAACTGCAGACGGTCAAAAGTCTGTTATTTTTTCTATGTAATATTTTTGTAACATATTTTCCAAGAAACAATAATTCCTGTCATTAATAAAGTGCTTGCTTTATCTGAACTATAACTGATATCCGTTTATCGAACACGAGGCAACACCTGCATGGTAGCTTCTATGTTATATTTGTGTACCATATTTTCCAAGAAACAATAATTCCTGTCATTAATAAAGTGCTTACTTTATCTGAACTGTAACTGACCTACTCGTTTATCGAACACGAGGCAACACCTACATGGTAGCTTCTATGTAATATTTTTGTAACATATTTTCCAAGAAACAATAATTCCTGTCATTAATAAAGTGCTTATACTTTATCTGAACTATAACTGATACCCGTTCATAGAACACGAGGCAACACCTACATGGTAGCTTCTATGTAATATTTTTGTAACATATTTTCCAAGAAACAATAATTCCTGTCATTAATAAAGTGCTTACTTTATCTGAACTATATCTGATACCCGTTCATCGAACACGAGGCAACACCCACATGATAGCTTCTATATAATATTTTTGCACCGTTGTATCTTCGCCTAAATAAGCATATACCGTTGAACTGTCGATATTGAGCTGAGTGATGAAAATACAATTAGTGTGCTTTTATTTAGACATTTATTTAGGTGTAACCTAGTGTTCGATATAACGGGCATGAATGTATTAACACAGAAAACATACACTCCAAGCCTTTCTAAATATTTATTCCTCCGGCTTTCCAATCCGTGAGTAACGTATATCGCCTTTAATTCTGGAGAAGCATTTTCAAACTCTTCTGCATCCATGTTTTCACATGTAGTTAAGATCTCCTGTATTTCTGTGTCGTCGTACACCTTTGATTGGATTCTGTAGATATTGAGAACAATTAAAAATACCTACACTAAAGATATCTGCCTACGTAGCCAAGTTACAAACGTTTTGTATCAAATCTCTTTCTACAATTGTTAACGACGTCTATTTGTATGTGCTGACCATATGCCTTAAAGTTCAGATGTGTCATTCCCATACATTGATTCGTTTTCTACTAGCGTTATCGATTGTAGATTTTCAACTTGGCTACATGTGCTGGTAGACTCGGGGCATACGATAAGTCGCTTTACTACGCTACTGTTGAGTAAACGGATTTATAATAGAGTGAGTAGAGACGAGCATGCGTCTGAACGAGTGTGGCCTACGACAAAACGTGGCTACAATGTACTCTATACCAGCTGTCTCTAGGATTTCACATAAATTATGTAGAGATATTTTCAGATAAGTACTATAACATTTTTTCAGCAAATTCTAAATAGATTTTATTCAAATGCATAAAATCAGATAATTTTAATATATTTTATGTAAAGAAATTGAAAACGACTTTAGAAATGCTTTGCGCAAGGGTGACAAGGGTCATGTTCGTGTTACGGTTACTTTTATAAACATTTCATACATAACATATATCATCTAAAACTACAATGGCAGGCCTTTGGCTTATACGAATTCATCAAAATGTATGAATTCCTTTGCGGCACTGCAACATTTGAAGGCATTTTGCGGCGGATCTGTGGCTGAGGCCAGATGAATAGTTTTTAACGGCATATGGTATAACCACGGAACAGAAAAAACAGTGGAAGTGCAATGCAGCAAAATTACTTTGGGAACCGTTGTAGCCAAACTCACACAAATAAACTGATAATCATATAATACACTACAAATAAACCGATCGTTTGATTTGTCGTTTTAATTTTAGTCAAAACAAGCATAAGTCACATATCCTACATCTGGAAACAAATCTTCATGCTCTTTAAATAAGTTTTATGTTACGTTAGTGCAGAAAGTATTTACGACGTTTTGTAGTCTACAGTCAAACTAGATTCCATTGCCAAGTAAATTTCGGTACCCGACCATAGATGGCGGTATTCTCAATGGTTGCAATTATTAACTTTATTGCGTTTGATGTAAGGTTGACATTCGTGTCATAAGTCGATATCTACTGCTACTCGACCATGGAAGTAACATTACATTTTAATTACATTATCGATATCGATAGATACCCGATTTCGTAATTCATAAAATAAACCTTGTTTGGAGTTCAGTAAAACTGTAGGATGAATGGCGTAGTATTATTTAAACATAAAATATTATATGTATAAAAATCTATTACTGTTCGTTAGTCTCGCTAAAACCTAAAAACGGCTTAATAAATCAACTTCTAAAAATGTTCAGAGCATATCGTGTTTGATTTGGATGGCATCCAATTAACTGTAACCGTTGCATCTATCAATTTCTCTTTGACGCTAGTGTCTTTGGGAAATCTAAAAATCAAAAGGAGTTTTCATTTAATGATTTCAAGAAATTGCTGCACATACAATCATTGTAATAATTATTATGCATACAATACAGCATACTTCCAATTTTTTTGGAAATATTTAATCCACCTAATATAAAAGAAAATATAGGTTCCTATTTTATTTTATCGATATCTATCTATAAAATAAATACCTGACTCGACTACATCCCTAATTGAGTAGCGAAGAACTTTCGAAAACGAAATAGTGAAAACATTCAATCCAAAATAAACTTTATTTTAATCGCTAAAGATTTTAAATAGACGTTTTATTAAATCTATACCAATATAATAAAGAGGAAAGATTTTTTTGTTTGTTTGTACCGAATAGGCTCCAAAACTACTGGACCGATTTCAAAAATTCTTTCACCGTTGGGTAGCTACTCTATCCCCGGGTGACATAGGCTACTTTTTATCCCTGTATTCCCACGGGAACGGGAACTACGCGGGTGAAACCGCGAGGCGTCCTCTAGTTATTAGTAAATTGAAATTTACCAAGATTTTATTAGAAAACAAATAAAATCGTTATAACCGATGATACGAAACACCTCCATTTTTAAGATTCTTTCTCCTACTATCATTTTTGTACTCCAAAATGGATTAAAAACGGCATAGTTACAGAAAAATAAATTAGTCGCGAGACTAGCAACTCGACGTGATGTTAGAATACGGCTGGAATCAACTTGCGTGCATGCTTGCGTGGAAGCGCCTATTAGTGACACGCGTGCCACGCCTACTTTGCATTTCCACTGTTTTTTCTGTTCTGTGGGTATAAAAATCAGAAGGACTCACTCGACAAGTAGCAGATCAGCTTCTCGTTGGGCTTCATCGTGCGCTTGGGCCCATTTCATGATATCCGAATGACAGAGTACGAGATGCAGGTGCCGAATACTGCGTTTACATTTTATCAACGTTGTCAATACCAAAGGAGCACTCTTCAGTATGATACTTGTCAATGAGTCCACCACAAAACCGCGCTGATATTTGGGTTGAAGGAATAACTCTGTAAGCAGTTGTTCAACTAAATCCTGTCAAATAAGAAAGGTAGGTAGAATTGTATTTTCTGTGAATGTATCAAAAAATCTAAAAGGTCTATGTCCAGCAGTGGACGTCTTTCGGCTTAAAAGATATCAAAAATATGGTAGGCAATTTGTACAAACGTCATAAAGTAAATAAATACTGAACGTTATGACAAGTTATCCATACTAATATTATTAATTCGAAAGTAACTCTGTCTGTCTGTTACCTTTTCACGACTAAACCACTGAACGAAATTCAATGAAATTTGGCAAGGTGATAAATGGCATCCTGAGGAAGAACATACAGAAAAAAAAAAAAAATGTATAGGGTAGGGAGGGTAGGTAGGGTAGGATATGTAGGGTAGGGTAGGGTAGGTAGGGTAGGGTAGGGTAGGTTAGGTAGGTATGTAGAATAGAGTAGGTAGGGTAGGGTAGGGTAGGTAGGGTAGGGTCGGGTAGCGTTGGTAGGTAGGGTCGGGTAGGGTTGGTAGGTAGGTAGGTAAGGTATTTAGGTAGGTATGTATTGTAGGGTTGGGTAGATAGGTAGGTAGGATAGGGTAGGGTAGGTAGGTAGCCAGTTGACGTGAGCGGAGCCGCGGGCGACAGCTAGTAATAACATAATGTGCATATAACCATCTGGAACAGCGTCGTCGACCCCATCACTTCTAGCGCCGTGTTAGACACGACTGACGAGTTAGGAGACTTCTTTTTCTTCTTGTCACTGGCTCTGGATCGAGGCGTAGCAACGTTTCTTGTCGCGGCTAAATATTGAATTTTCATCCAAAGGATTTCAAACGAATCTTTAAATTCGTCAAAATCATCTGTCAAAAGTCAATAAGCCCTTATTAAATTCTATAGTGTTGAATTGAAGGCAGGTCGAACAGAACCAGTGTGTTCACCTTCATCGTGTTCAGGATTGGTGTCTGTATCAAGTCTTGTATTTTTCTTCATCGCTTCATAATTATCGGCAATGGCGGTGACAAGAATATTTTTCGCAGGAATATCAGTGTCACATAACGCTTGAACAACACTAAGATCCACGTTTATAGTGGGTATTTTTAGATGTTTACCTACTGAATAAGCCATTTCCTGACAGTGTATTTCTAAAACAAACAGACATTTTAACGATTAAGGCGCTAACCCGAGCAAAACGCCGCGCTAGCCGTTTTTCGTGAAGTTTTTAGGAGCTATCTACTCGTTATTTAAAATAAAATATCAACTAATATAAATACATTAAATTTCTACATATTATTGATTCCAAAGTAGTACATTTCTTATTTTTTTATGAAGTATATGTTTCACTAATCTCCTTCCAACAAACCATAAAAATTAGAAATAATGATTGATAGCATGCATCTCCTCGTAAAGTCTTCATTAATATTTTTTTGTACTAACACTAATGGATAGACCAATATTCGATTTTATAAAGATTTTGTTCTAAAATCTGGGCGTATTTACTACTGTAATTCATGCGCCACCAGTGCCGCTAGGCCAATAGGAATGCTCATATCTCATGCTGATTTTTTGGTCAGGGTACCTTAATGTAGCGAGCGCATTAAGAGGTGCTCGTATTTGCTCTTCGTAACCATTACCACATCAAGGATAATTCCAGTTTCACACCATGAGTTCTGTTATTTTACCTTAGTTCTCATAAACTGAGGTAAGTTTTCACATTTGAAACCACATTTCACATACGTTACGGTGTGCATTAAAGTATAAAAAATAATCTCATTTATGAATTTCCTCCAAATCAAAGTGGAAATTATTTGGGGATCGATTAACCCCTTGAGTGGCCGAAACGTGGATCCATGCGAGACACGATGGCTTTTTATTCATTCGACCGGTTATAAATTATATGAAGGCGCTACCCCGAGCAAAACGCCGCGCATGCCGTTTTTCGTGCAGTTTTGAGAAGCTATCTACTCGTTATTTAAAATGAAATATCAACTAATAAAAATACATTAAATTTCTAAATATTATTGATTCCAAAATTGTAGAATTCTTTTTTTTTTGATGTAGTATATGTTTCACTAATCTCCTTCCAACAAAAACATAAAAATGAGAAATAATGATTGATAGCATGCATCTCCTCGTAAAGTGTTCATTAACTTTTTATGTACTAACACTAATGGATAGACAATTTGATAACGAACACTTTTGTAGTTTTTTTTTTCAAAAGACCAATATTCGATTTTATAAAAAAAATATTCTAAAATTTGGGCGTATTCACCACTGTAATTCATACGCCGACAGTGCCGCTAGGCCAATAGGAATGCTCATATCTCATGCTGATTTTTGGTCAGGGTACGGCCTTAACATGAATACACGCACACACTAACTAATACGATCTACATCTACAATACGCTAATCGGAAGTATTCTCTTTACCTTCGCACGGTGAGCCATGGAAAAATATGAGAATGCCTTTCGATGGTTTCTCACTGAACAATTCCGAGTTATGGCTATTACCAAATTCGTGTAAACATTCCTTTAATGGGTCCACATCATTAGCCTTCATATCTTTCATTTCATCTGGAAGAATTAACTTTTAAGAATCTACCGGGAGTTGTTGTCATAAGAATTTAAACACCGTCGAATCGCGCGTGATATGCGGTGCTGCACTTAGTTAGGGCTACGGTACCAGTGTTGCGCCACGGCAAGCGGGCGAGTAACTATTGCGCACCAATTTGTCGAAGTCGCGTCTTGTCGCGAACCATACTTTGACATCTCCAAGTTAATGTTTTAAGGGCCTACATACGCTTTAGTGCCGTAAAACGGTAACTTTCTAAAGCATACTCCTCAGTAATAGCTAGGTTAAAAGATTTGAAAAAAATATATATTTATTATTGATTCATGTAGGTACATAATTTGGAACACAAGGTTTTTTCGTGTAACTTATATTTTTGCTTTAAAAAAATAATTAACAACACGATATTTTTTCGCATATTTTGGAAACTCCTCCAAAACGACTTGGATGTTTAAAAATATTTTTATACAGAAAAATTGATGGCTGGAATTTCTTCATACCTAACATAGCATATGTAAATCAAATAATATTTTGCAAACAAAACTATTCAAAAGGATGTTCAATTTTGATATTTTGCCATCGAGCGGGCGCACGGCCAGTACTGCGTTACATTGGGGCGTATATATCACCTTAAGGGCTAAGTGTGCGTTCAAACACGGCGTTAAATGCACGCGGTTCTAAAATCACACGGCTCCCGCGTGGGTCTTGTATTTTCATGAGTACTTTCATATTCGTCGAAATATCCGCGTGGTCCCGCTTATCTGAACGTGCACTTAAAAAAATACGCAAGCTAAACGGCAGCAATACTGCGGTAGGCGGTATCTTACCTGCAATTATTTCAGCATCATTGCGATTGCGGATTTGCTGAGGAATGGGTGCTTGAGCTTTGGTTTGTGCGGACGGTTTCTGAGCTGTTTTGGGACTCTTTGATTTTCTAAAAACATTCATTCAAACAAGTAAAAAAACATTACGAGCCCGTAGTTATCATCCTAAGTTAAATTAGTTCACTGGTCTATTGATAAACACTTACACCCATTATTGTCTAAAGTCAGATTATAATTTTTGGAGCTTCATGGACTACCAAGAGCATTGAATTCCGCGGTAAGAGGCTTACAATTCGGCGGTTTGCCGATAACTTAGTCCTTTTTTCCCCCCTGCTCTGTAACTACAGGCGTTGCATCTAAACCTAAGCACGGCAAGCCTGAAGCTGGGAACAAATTATCGGACGCGGCTGACGGATGCGACTGACGCTAATGATATGTAAGCACAGATAAATACATCCAGCGGGTCAGATGTGTATCGGATATCCGAACGCCCAAGGTACGTCCGCGACTTACGTCCGATAGTTTGCACAATTCATTGTACATTCATTACCCAGATATTCTATAAGTTACGGCTGTCAGTCTCGTTTGTAAACCGTGTCCGATAGATTGTGCCGACTTTCAAAGTGCTCCAAAATAAAAGCTATGACCGACAGGATAATAAATATTAACTACATACTTTGCTGAAGCTGCAGCAGTTTTTGCGATCGCTTTGCTGATAGCCAGTTCATCCTCTTTAATCCTGAAACAGAATGAGGTTGTAGAAAACTTTTTAATGAAATACGCGTTATCTTTAGATGAAATCAATCTGCCTAGCCTTTTCCCAACTATGTTGGGGTCGGCTTCCAGTCTAACCAGATTCAGCTGAGTACCAATGTTTTACATGGAGCGTCTGCCTATTCACACATCTGTTTTTGGTCAACCGGCTCGCGAATATGTATCCTCCGACTGCACAGCATGAATTTCTTCTTGTTTACGTCTTTTTAGTTCGCTTTTTAAGCAGTCGGGTTTCTTGATATTTTTTAAACGTGTTTTAGCAAATTTTTGTTGCATTTCTTTTCTGCATTTTTTTTCAGGATAAACATATATTTCAAGGGTTTTGTTTTGTTTATTTTTATCGTGGTAATAGGTTGTTCATCAAACGATCACATGGTGCTCAATTATTTTGGAGTAAATCGCCGACACCACAGATATAAATATAACTAGAAGACGCGTAGTATAGTTATCGACACGTAACTTGGCAAGGTTTTGGGGTAGTTCGCGCATCGTACAGTTATTGCCACAAAAAAGTGGTCACTTTTATTTCTTGTAATTTTTCAATGGTTATGGCCATCATTTATTTTAAACATGTATGTTTAGAAGAAAGTTAAATAAAGGAGAGGAATTCGTGAAGTTAATTAGGTGTTATAAATAAAATATATACAGTTACAAGTAAAAAAATATATTTGAAATAGATAGTAAAAATTATGGCATTGATATCAAAATGAAACAGTAACACTCGTAATAAAAACTAAATTCAAAACAATAACAACTACTCCTAACTTAACAAAATCTTAACAAAAACTCAACAAAAACAAAGGGTACAATTTTCGTGCACGCAAGTGTAATCGGAAGCGAATGGAAAGAGGACGGGGTGCGGGAGGCGCGGGTCGACTGAGCCACCAATCGCGCGCTCGGATCGGCGCGACCTTGTACCCCGCGTCCCGCTTCACTAACAAGGAGACCTAAAAAATTACTTCTGCGCATCTAACGACTCTTGCCAAGTTACGTGCCGATGACTATAGTTCGCGTGCAAAAAACGGAGTAAAGTTACGATCATTAATCGTAATCTGAGCTTTTTAACTATCGGCACGTACGAAGGGATGTCGCATGCGCTCTTGAGAAAAAATACCAGAAATCCGATTCCCGACATCCTCTCTACGATCACACTACAACCCTGGGAAGACTTAGGAGTCGGAAGAGTTTTCTTCGATGCACACGAGCCATCCAAGACCCACCGCCTAAAGTGAGAAGCAGGTTGTGGAGAGAAGCTTACCTACCACCACCCGACTTCTTGGAACCCCATGAACACCTACCTCCTGGACGTGAACTACAGTGGCCTATATGGAAAGCACTCAATCGTTTGCGCACCCAAGTAGGCCGCTGCAAACACAATTTGGCAAAATGGGGTTTTATAGACCCGTCTAATACTCTGTGTGATTGCGGTGCCCCTTTGCAAGATATGGCACACATGCTGGAGTGTCCCAAGTGTCCATACACCTGCACTTTGGAGGACCTTATGCTCGCCACTGACGCCGCAATCGGGGTGGCCACCTACTGGGCCCAAAATCTATAAAGAGTTTACCATCGCCTCGAAAAGAAGAAGAACTATCGGCACCGGAAATACTAAAAATGCCTTTTTATGCCATATTGGGCTGTAAAGAATGTATAGAAAAAGTTGGACGAGACATTTCCAATGTTTTCTTTCATGTGTTTTCATACAGATGGAGGGACTTGCGCTATCTATTTAGATATAAGTCTGTGGCCGAAACCATAAATCTAAGCAATACTTCTCTACAGTTTGTAAAAACACGTACTTTTTGACGTTTGCCTGAAAATTATTGAAAAAGTTGACAACTTCTTGCGGTAGTCCAACTCCTGGTTTAATAGCCGGCACTAACATTTCTTCTGGTCTATTGTAGTATTTATAAAGTAACTGAAATATTTCCTCTTCCTCTTTCCATTTTCTAGAAAACAAGTAAAATTTCAAAATTTAAGTATCCCCGACAATGATATTCAAATAAACAGATACGTTATGAGCGCGCGCATTTTGAAGACTCGAATAGGTCACAATTGTGACCTTTAATCTTTAGTTTATGTCACGCATGGCGAAGAGCGATAGGCTTTGTTGAAACAAAAACAAAATTAAATAAATGCCATCGTGTGTATTTGTAATTTATTTATTTATTGATGAAAATAAATATTTTTTAATGTTAGATGAATGAAAAGTGTGTATGTGTGCTGCCGCTATGTGCGGCACACTTTTTTCAATTGTTTTGTGAATGTATCTGTTTATTTGAATATCATTGATCCCCGACACATTTTTATTTCATGCTACATAATTTATCTATTGAAACCGATCTAAAATAGCAATCTATTGAACACGTTATTATGACACGATATCTTGCGAAAACACCCCGATACAAACAGTAAAACGCCCATAACTTTTGAACGGCTGAACCGATCTTTTTCTAACATAGCTAAGAACACTCTCGATTAAGTCACCGTTTAAAAAAAAAACTAAATCAAAATCGGTTCACCCGTTCGTACGCTATAATGCCACAGACATACACACAGATACACAGCAACACACGTCAAACATATAACACCCCTCTTTTTCCGGCGGGGGTTAATAAGCGACACCGCATTTGCTTTATGTATAAGTATATTTTTAGAACAGCAATATCTATCTACTTATAAAAAAATATAGAGTTTTTTTGTCTGTCTGGTAGATTAATAAAAAAATATTGTCACATATTTTTTTTCTCACGGTACCAACAAACTGGCCAAGTGCAATTCAGACTCGCGCACGAAGGGTTCCGTACCATTATCGCAAAAAAACTGCAAAAAAATCACGTTTGTTGTATGGGAGCCCCACTTAAATATTGATTTTATTCTGTCTTTAGTACTTGTTGTTATAGCGGCAACAGAAATACATCATCTGTGAAAATTTCAACTACAGTGTACAGATACAGCCTGGTGACAGACAGACAGACAGACGGATTGAAGTCTTAGTAATAGTAGGGTCTCCTTTTACCCTTTGTGTATGGAACCCTGAAAATTACGTCGTTACAGTGCATTGAGCTGAATTTAATGCATTCTTTACAAAATAAAGTAAAAAATTTGTAATCAATAAAATAAAAATTAAGGATTTTTCACCATACGAGCTTAAACCCTTTGAATCGTGTTGATTTAAATCATCCTGAAGAAGATTCAAATTTGGAATGGAATTGGATATGAAGAAATATTACTATACTTACTCATCAGTATGAGCTATTATGAGCTCTATGGGAAAGGGACAAGGATTAGTGAGTCCGAAGTAAATGTCGGTTGTTTCTGCCCACGGCAGCGTTGGCGCGAAGTTGACGTTGGGCCCGATTATATGCACGTGAGGAACTATGCCTTGCCCCGTGACTGGAATCGTCATTTTATTAGGGTTCATGTGAAATCTGAATATCAGTACGCCTTCGTACAACATCTGTTCAATGAAAACAAGTTTTGTTTTTACTCTATCCTGTAGTTAAATGGTATACGTGGCCGCAAACAAATTTTTCAATCCAGATTATTGTTGAATAGCGGATTCCTCGCGGTTTCACCCGCATAGTTCCCGTTCCCTTGGGAATACAGGTATAAAAAGTAGCCTATGTCCCTCGGGGATAGTGTAGCTTCCCAACGGTGAAAGAATTTTTGAAATCGGTCCAGTAGTTTTTAAGTTTATTCGTTACATACAAACATACAACAATTTCCTATCTTTCCTCTTTATAATATTAGTAAGATAAGTGCTAGACAATAATAGTACATTTGAATAGAGCAGAACAAACCTCCGCTGTCGGCTTAAAAGCAACGCTAAGCCACCCTCCTTCTCCTGGCTCGTATTTTCCCGAACTGTCCATAACTTCCATGGGAAGAGGTCCCGTTGCCTTCAGCTTCAAAGTCACGAACCAAATGCATGTAGGTTTACCTCTGAAAAGAAGTGAATAATATATATATAAGATAAGAGGTATAAGAGAGTTAACGTAGCTGAATTCTGTTCGAAAATCATATAATTTGGAATCATACATACGACGAAAAAGAAAAAGTGTTATCTGGGACATTGAGTTAAATGTACTATGTACTAGAGAAGCTATTTCAAACAAAATATTGCGTGTAATTCGGTGACAGCGGGGCAAGCAGGGGGAGGGGGGGTTATGTTCTCACAGATAAACAATCAATGCGCGCAGATGAACTTTTTCTTACTCTTTGACATTTACACAAACATGGCCGCCCTTCCGCCTCCGCGGTGACGCGACGTCACGAGATACAATAAATTGATAAAATATAATTAAATTAAGCGTGTTTTCAACTTACTGTTGAAAACTCATTTCTTGATTTTTATTTATGTTTATCGAGTTGTTTGATCAGTATCTCAATACACACGAAGGCATTTTATAAGAAACAAAACTTAGTACTCGTGTAACGTGTCACGTTTCAGCCAGCGCTTGCCCCAGACTAAGTGAGCTGGAGTGCGTGCGCTCTAACGGGTGTTACAAACAATTGTATTAAGGAGTCTCCTCTAGTACGTAGTACATTTGAACTCAATGATCTGGGACTGGTTTTTCTTTAATTAGATACAATTTATACGTACTTTTTTGAATTGCTGAATCTATGTAATGTATTTGTTTTTTTTTTAATAATTATATCAATAGCACTATAAGAATTTTTTTTTCTCTTTAAATGTACATAATGAATTTACTTACACGTTTTTTAATGGAATTGAACAAATAACTTTATCCCCACACCTCACAGATCCAAAATCAATAGATGTAACATTTGAGGCTAAATAAGGCACCGCGCAGAGGGCTTTGACCTGGATGGGAATCGTCACTCCATAGGGTACCTAATTGACAAAGACCGTTTCATTAGAAAAATATATAATACAGATGTACAGTTTGAGGACCATTTTAAGTGGTTGCCCACTTGAAAATGAATGACGTCGTTAGCACGAATGATGAATTAATTATAATAGTAGGAGATTCCACCGCAAAATCTGCTGTCGTTTTGTTTTTGATAAAACTTGATTTTTATGAAAGATACTTGATAGTAGAGTAGATTGCTGCGGGCTTGTAAAATAATTAAAGATTTTAGCAGTGAGATCTTAGGTTATCGATTGCTTGAAAACGGTAACTAGACGTTACCTACTTCTAATCAAAATATGGGGGTGAATAAAAAATCTTTTTTACAAAAAATCAAACCAACTTCCAAAACAAAACACTTCAAAGCGAAAAATAACTTTGTTTTGGAAGTTGGTTTCATTTTTGTAAAAAAGATTTTTATTTTCCTCTTTTTAGTTTTGGTAGGTACCTCCAATTAACATGAAAATCATTTATAGCCAAAGTACTTCTTATGACGATTCCAATAAGCCTAAACACGACGAGGATACATTGTTTTATTTCGGATTTCCAGTGGCCATTGTGGTCTTCTTCATCAGTTCCACTTCATCAAATAATACTTTCTGAGTGCAAATGATTGCATTATTGATGAAAATACCAAAATCGCTATATGTATGTATATAATATTTGAGGATTTTCCTCAATTTCTCTAGGATCTCATCATCAGAACCTGGTTTCCTTATCATGGTACCACCCTTGGGATATCTCCTTTCCAACAAAAATATTTATCAAAATCGGTTCATAAACGACGAAGTTATCCGCGAACACACATAAAGAAAATATATATATACGGTCGAATTGAGAAACGTCCTCCTTTTTGGGAAGTCGGTTAAAAATATAAAATATCGCTATACCCAAACCAGGAAAACCGCATGAAGACCCAAAAACTTTCGTCCCATATTCCTCCTCTGCCGCACTTACAAACTTACTATTAACTCGTCTCACAAAACTCGTCGACACAAAAATCCCTGAGCAAGCTGGACTCAGACCCGGAAAGTCTTGCTGCGGCCAGGTCCTTAACATCACGCAAACTGCGTGGAACCGAGGATGGGTTCGAAAAAAGGAGAGTGACGGGTGTAGTATTCATGGACTTGTCGGCAGCCTGTTAACATTCAACGATTGTTGTGGCAGGTTACCAACTTAACAGAGGACCCAAATTTTACTCGAATTCTCAGAGTACTTCCCAATAACCGTGGTAACAGTAACCGTAACTTGGTAAGTTAACCTCCTGGATGATAAGAGTAGGTGGCAAGCTCAAAAGAACGGTTCCTCCTTTGCTGTTCAATATATACACCAACGACCAGCCGGTGAATGCTGACACGACCCGCTTGTGAGCATCAAGATGGCGGGATCAAGTCGCCAATTTAAAATTTAGCATTTTAAAGTGTTTGTACTACATACGTACTATTTGTACCCTAAACAAGGCATTTGTACTTCTAAAGGTAAAGGAAGTATATCAAGACATCCCTGGTCCCGCGACTTTGACGTCAAAGTGGCGGGACCTTCTGGCAGTGGTACTCAGAGTCAGGTAATTCACACCCGAAGACTTAGTACTACATATGTACAGCTATATACTAAATTTTCAATAAAATTTTAAGTGCCATATTAAAGTTATGTGATTAAAACATTGGTCCCGCCAATTTGATGATTCATGTCATCGCTGAATTCATATCGTTAGAGCTGATGGAAAATCAAATGTGGAAACTTTTTACCTCCTAAGTACATGAACGTGTGCAATTTTCATATTCATAACTTAAGTACATCAAAAGTTATCTATCATTCATCGTTATCTTTGAAATGGACACATTTATGCAGAAATGAAACAACCCAAAATTATTGATAATTATATTTAAATATTCACTTTTTTCATGCACTTGTGTAATTGAAGTATCATATTTTATTATCACAACAACAAGGAAGTGTGCTAGGCCCAATTCTGTACTTGTTATACTCATGCGATATCCCAGAACTGGAAAACAACACCATTGCGACATTTGCAGATGATACTGCAATTATGGCTACCGGATCAAGCCACAGAGAAGCAGTAGAAAAAGTTCAATAGCTGTGAACAAAGTTTATGACTGGACACAAAAATGGAAGATCAAACTGAATGAGTCAAAATCAATTCACATTGACTTCACAAATAAACACTTGGACTATCACCCAATCTACATAAATGGCATGCAAGTGCCTTATGCTAATACAGCCAAATACCTTGGCATAACTCTCGACGCCAAGTTGCGTTGGAAAGCTCATGTCAAAAAGAAAAGACAGGAACTCGACATACGTTATAAAAGTATGTATTGGTTACTCGGAAGGAAATCCTGTCTATCAATACATAATAAACTAACCATATACAAGCATATACTGATGCCAATTTGGACGTAGGGTATCCAACTTTGGGGCTGTACTAAACAAAGCAATGTCAAATTAATCGAACAATTCCAAAATAAAGTGCTCAGGGATGCTGTGAATGCACCCTGGTACATAAGAAATGACGATCTTCACCGTGACCTTAAAATGGAATTCGTCACCACCATCATCCAAAAATTTGCTGAAGCCCATGAACACAGACTTCATCCACACGTGAATGTTGAGGCTATCCAGCTGCTAGACAATACAGACTTAGTGCGTAGGCTAAAAAGAACTAAACCTTTTGAATTAGTGTAGTGTACAAAGTGAATGAATAATAGTGACAATGCTGTGCTTTATATATAACACATGAACATAGTGTTTTTACAAATATATCAGACTCTAAGAAAGTGCTACGGCCTTGTGTAAAAGTGCAAATGGACACTATTCTTAGTTTTAACATAATCTAAAACGTAACATATTAAGTTAGACTTAAATTGCTTATTAGTCTTTTAGGCTAGATCGTAATTAATTATTAAGAAATTTGTTATTTTTAATAAAGTATAAAAAAAACAAAAAATATTATCAAAGACCGAAAATTTTATTTTTTTAGAATTGGACAGATGTATGCAGAAATGAAACAAACTATCTTAATGATTCTGATATATATTTTGATCAGTGGAAATCCTTATTACTTTACGTAGCTTGATTTGAGGAGGTAATTATGTACTAACCGTGTTTTATAAGTTCAACCATAGGTACTGCTTTCTGTGGCGGAACCGTGTCGTCATTCTGTAGGTGAATGCGCTTGATAACAACAGTTCATTTTAGTAATATTGCCTATTTATATTATCACAAATGGGAATACGGTGAAAAGTATTGATGGTGTTACAGGGGGTAAATACTTGTGCATTTGATGCCATGTCGCAGTCGTTGGCTATAGCTTACTTGGAAAAGTATCAGTTAAACGAAAAATATATAATACAGATCATGATTACTGCAGATTAAATAAATTAAAAATTAAATAAATAAAAACTAGCTAGTAAAGATGCCAACGCCGATTCTTTTTATAAAGGTAGACTTCACATTTTGAAATCATATTTTAAAACAGAACATGTCGGTGAAAATGTAATACATTACACTGCGAGTGCAATATAACCTACATTGTCGAACATATACTATCCGATGTTATATACAGTGCAGATAAAATAAGAAACTGCTCGAATGACAAATGCTCAGTCAACGCAATAAGAAAAAGATCGAACATTATAAGCACCGGCATAGTTTCCCTCGATAAATCAGCTGATGAAATGCTTCAAGATCAAATGTTGTCATGCAGGGCATCTGGATGCAATGGAATCAAAGTCCTATCCTACTCACTATCATCTACTATATTTTTTGAACTTAATGATCTGATGAAGATTAACATTTTTGAAATGCCGAGACAAATTGTCTTAAAAGGGAAATGCTATTCTATTCTATCTGCTATAGAGTTTATGGCTCCACCTAGCGGCATTGGTCTTTATAGAGCTCACATTTCTCGAATAATTGGTAAGTAGGAGTGCTACGATGACTTAAAGACGAAAGTTATGAAGAATCAAACGTACATAGTGCCTAATTGTTTAATATACAGGGTGTCCCAGAAATCGACGTCAAGCCGTAAATGGGTGATAGACCAAGTTATAACAGTTCTCAGAAAAATACGAAAAAAAATCTATCTCATGTTTTTAAAAAATTATGTTCACTTTAAAAATTTACAAAAAAAATCAATCCCTGTAATGGTTCTTTAACTCCAATTGCTACAAATCCCATAATTTATCAATTTTTTTATTATTATGTAATCTTGAATAATGCTTGTGTAGATTTTTGCCTAAAATTTAAAGCCAACTCCTCCTACTTAGAAGAAAATTAAACTTTTTCAAAACCAAATTATTCAAATTTACTGTTTCGCCCAACTTTAACTGACTGTACTGAAAAAAAAATGTACTACGCTAGTTTGGCAAGTAACATGAAAAATTGGCGCATTTAATAAGGATTCAAAAATGGTGTAACACTTGCTAGATTACGTTTTCAATAATTGGTCAAATTTTTTTTTGTAAATTGTATCGGTTTTTACCCAAAATGTCCATACTTCCTTAAAATGACTTTAGCTTACCTAAAGCTTTGCTAAACTCCGTTTCTAATTCGATAGAGACGGAGAGAGTCATTTTACGAAGTGTGAGCGAGATAAGAAATCGAAATTTTACGTAATTAACGTAATTTTTTTTAATTAATTAATTTTACGAAATTTTAAGTAACGTACTGATTTGTAATTGTGTGTGCGTCTGCGCTTACAAAACAGAACAATAACTACTGCTGTCTCATTCGCACTCATCGGTAAATTGTATCTCCGTTTCATGATAAAGGTTGTGTCACTGATAAAGGTGGCGTCACTCTCTGTCTCGCTCATTCTTCGTAAAATGACTCTCTCCGTCTCTATCGAATTAGAAACGGAGTTTAGCAAAGCTTTAGGTAAGCTAAAGTCATTTTAAGGAAGTATGGACATTTTGGGTAAAAACCGATACTATTTACAAAAAAAAATTTGACCAATTATTGAAAACGTAATCTAGCAAGTGTTACACCATTTTTGAATCCTTATTAAATGCGCCAATTTTTCATGTTACTTGCCAAACTAGCGTAGTACATTTTTTTTTCAGTACAGTCAGTTAAAGTTGGGCGAAACAGTAAATTTGAATAATTTGGTTTTGAAAAGTTTAATTTTCTTCTAAGTAGGAGGAGTTGGCTTTAAATTTTAGGCAAAAATCTACACAAGCATTATTCAAGATTACATATAATAAAAAAAATTGATAAATTATGGGATTTGTAGCAATTGGAGTTAAAGAACCATTACAGGGATTGATTTTTTTAGTAAATTTTTAAAGTGAACATAATTTTTTAAAAACATGAGATAGATTTTTTTTCGTATTTTTCTGAGAACTGTTATAACTTGGTCTATCACCCATTTACGGCTTGACGTCGATTTCTGGGACACCCTGTATATGCGCAAAAATAAGTTTTATCAAACTTTATTTTTATTATATAAGTAATTTTTATCATTAGAACACTAAAGCAACAGTTATAATTGGAGTTAGAACAATATGTATTAAATAATTAGCATAACCATTTTGGGTTGTTTCATTTCTGCATAAATGTGTCAATTTCAAAGATAACGATGTATGATAGATAACTTATGATATACTTAAGTTATGAATATGAAAATTGCACACGTTCGTGTACTTAGGAGGTACTAAGTTTCCAACATTTGATTTTCCATCAGCTCTAAAGATTTTCATATGAATTCAGCGATGACATGAATCATCAAATTGACGGGATCAATGTTTTAATCACATAACTTTAATATGGCACTTACAATTTTATTGGAAATTAAGTATATAGCTGTACATATGTTGTACTAAGTCTTCGGGTGTAAATTACCTGCCTCTGAGTACCGCTGCCAGAAGGTCCCGCCACTTTGACGTCAAAGTAGCGGGACCAGGGATGTTTTGACATACTTCCTTTACCTTTAGAAGTACAAATGTTTTGTTTAGGGTACAAATAGTACATATGTAGTACAAACACTTTAATATGCTAAATTTTAAATTGGGGACTTGATCCCTTGATGCTCACACCCGCTTTACTGCCAAGCTACTGATTTTGAGACGATTGAGGTCAAGTTTTCCACCGCCCTTTCAGACCTCAGCCGTTATTATGCTAAAAACGCCCTGAAACCTAATCCCTCAAAAACATAGTCGTGCGTCTTCCATCTTCGTAACAGACAAGCATAAGCGGAAGCGAATACTCAATATCTCGTGGCAATCACCCACAGTCTCCATCCAAAATATCTAGGCATTATATTAATTAGGTCCCTAAATACAAGTGTAACTGCGAGAATATTAAGATGAAACTAAACAGAAACTAGGAACAATCTACTGCGCCGCCAATCACATCCGCCAGATGGGACGCTACCCCAAGTCCTGCGAACATCTGCAATGGCACTTTGTGTCTCCGCTGGTGAATATGCTTATCCAGTATGGAGCCGCTCCGCCCACACCAACCTCGTGGATATAGCTCTTAACGAGACGTGCCGGATTTCTACTGGCTGCCTAAAACCGACCCCGGTACGAATGATGTATCCACTAATCGGCATTGCGCCCCCAGAAATTGCCAGGACTGTGGCGAGCCGCATAGAAAGGGCTAAAGCGGTGAATAACCCACGTCACCCAAAACACAATCACGGCTCGGTGTCTCGGCGACCCAAAAGGCGAAAAAGTTTCCTCGCATGCGTAGGTCCATCTCATGGAAGCGATGCCTAGGAGAGATGTGACCTTTGGCGAGATAAGCTCATGCCCACAGAACATTTCAACGAGCCATCGAAGAGCCCACGCCTGGGCACGCGTTGCCGCCGTAGCTGACATGGAAAACTCAAAATAGACTACGCACTCAGGTCGGCTGCAGCAAGGAAAACCTCCACAGGTGAGGGTTCGGATAGTTCCGATAGCTAGTGTTAGTGCGGTGCCTCTCCGCAGACCATGGCCCACCCTTTCGTCATGTACCGAATGCCCTGTAACCTGCACATGTAAGGACATTATGGCCGCGTCAGCGAATGGTGTTGCCGTAGCTGTATACTAGGCCAAAAATAATATTTAACAACTGTATTTTCTGACACGCTAAGAAGAAGAAGCATCAAAACCTCGAATACCTATGCACGTATGATCAGCAGCCCGAAAGCATATTTATCATAAAACCGACAGTCAGACAGATATGGATTTAACAGAATAAGTAGAAATTGCGTTGCAATGTCTGTATATCTTCATGGCAGAAGTATCTACGATTATAACATCTCACTCACCGTGTACTACCTATATTTACAAAAAATGTTATGAACGAAATTTTATGTAGATTTATTTATAATTCAAATAATATATACAATTGAATATTTCTAATCTTATGACTAATAACAAAACAAATAAAGCTTATAGCGCATCAAAAAATTCGTCCACATCGATGTCAATGGGAAACGTGCCCAGAACGCTGGCAGCATTGCCACGTTGAATGGCAATGCTGTTTCTCTGGCTAAAGGAAAGGCCAGCCCTCTGGTCACGCGAACAGTCGACTAACCGTTTACTTATGTATCGAAACACTCGGTGAGCACTCGGACCCCATGGACCTAATGTCTCAACCCCAAACGGCTCAAACATATAACTGCCAATAAGGTTGTTATATTTGCGCCGTTTAATAATGTTATTGATTCTGATTTTGAATGTCTGCGCAGTAATAACATATCCACATGTAGTTTTTTTTTTAACTTGTAGTAACGCTCATGCATACTGCGCTACCACGGGGAGATAGCGCAGTTATGTGGGACTCCAACCCACTAAAACTCCACGGTTTCCTCCTGTGAAGAATATGGTGGGAACACGGGCACGCGTTAGCACTCACCGCGAACCCGTGCGGCAGTCCGTCGACCCTCCTTTGTGGTGTATCCCACATCCACGGCGTACCAGAAAACATTGCACGCCGTGACCACCTCAGGGACCAAACCAGCACATAGGCGCCAGACAACTCCGTGTATGGCACCCTTGGTCCCCCTGTGACGGGTCAAGTCAGTGGCCCCGCCACCTACCACTTTTCGGCTGATGATTCGAGTGAGAAATTCGAGATTACAATGCATCGAAGCATTGAACTGGGATTAATACATCACTTTCCGGTTTCAAGTACCTAGGTACTTAATATATAGTTTCAAACAAATTTAATCGGGCGACGTTTTTAGATTTCACGCAGGATAATTTTTTTTAAGCATTTCTAACCTCTAGGTTGAAAGATGTTTCCACAGTCTGCTCCAGTTCGGTAAAGTCCACAGAAGTAGGCATGAATGTAACTTCGATTTTTCCTGCTTCGCCAGGATTTAGTTTGCCACATAACTTCATTCCTAACCACGAGGGAACATGTGTACCCTTGGCAAAATGTAATTTTGTCGCAATCGGTCCATAATTAATCACTTCCGCCGTGCATTGCACCTGTTGACATTAATCAATTGAAATGCACGTGGAATCTTTTAAACCGCGTATAGTACAGCTGACAGCTCCGGACACTGCTACTCACCGTGCTTCCAGTAATAACTACTCCGTAGTCTATGACGTAGGGTGTCGTTAGAAATCCGGATATTGGTCCTACTTTAAGCGTTGAAGCGTAAGCGGACAATAATTCTGGGTGGTTTTTTATATACTCTATGACCATTAGTCTTTCTATTGCCAACTCAATATCTATTGTAGAAGGATAACCATCCTGAAATATTAATAATTTATTTATTTATTTCTTACCACAAATTTACAGGCAAAAGATTAAGGAGTCTACAGATATAATTGTATAATTAATTTGTGGAAAGACTGGTGCCTAAACTAAGTTTTTTACAAAACCTGTATGTTAGGTCACCAAAACAAAGACATTTACATAATAATTGTCAACTGGAGACGAAATGAATCACATTAATAATCAAATAATTTCATGCATTATAACATTGCAAATTTCGCTCATAAAAATTCAAAGTACAAAAACAACGATATGAATAACGTTAGTGAAATAAGTAACGTATTAAGGATGCGTGCAAGGGAGGATATTAATAAAATAAAAGTCTTATTTTAGATAAAACAAGTGTTGGTAGTTAAATTAATCCAACCAAACGAAACATAATACGTACCCAAGATGAGCAAATATGCCAATCTTCTTGAAAATCAGGATCCTCGAAACATTTCTCGGTGAGAGGTGAATTTAAATGTTCTTCTTTGCCTTTACTAAATATTTCACCGACCGCTGCCAAATATTGTTGCGTCAAAGATGAAATGGCCCTGTATCCTATTTCTGGATTAAACTGAAACAACGTAGTTTTTCAATTTATAATTGAAAATATAAACTAATAAATTGGTACAAAAAATACCACACTGCAACTTTAAACTTATATTTTATCAATAGAAAGCAGTGCAGGGTATTTCGCCTAGTTCTGTGATATTATTTTTTTACTTTGAAAGAACATAGATTTTATTATTTATTTATCCATTCACACATATAAATGTTTTTAATCTAGCTATAGCTAAGATCTAAGCTAACAAATGTAGTCACAAATTAGTAAATTTTTGCCTCGTTTTTTTCAAATACATTCTTAATTTTTTAAGCTCGCTACGCCGCTCTTGCTGTCTCCTGGTTTTGTAACTTTTCTATATTAGTCGACAAGATAACTTGTAGAAATCCTCGGAACAGTGAGGTCGCTCCGTGAAGTCTGGGAAGCCCCCAGAAAGCTTCTGTGCTTTTGGACGGAGCTAGGCTAGCTACGCACAAAGGACTAAATGAGAGTCTAAATAAAGGACCAATAAAATCTGTCCTGCACTTGATAGGGTTCAAGCTAGCTTCGCTAGCTGTTGCATAATGCATTCTCTTGATACTAAAGATTTTCTGAATGCATAATCCAGAGAAAATTTTACAAGAACGGGGGAGGAGGCTGACTTTCGCACCCGGACGCCGAATGTGTTTAGGACTGCCCTGAACACATTAACAACGTATTATTATGTATGAGTTTTGGCATACTCATGATAATATCATCGCCAAATGAAATGATCGCAGTTGTAATAATAGTCTGCAATACTAACAATGCATCAGCTGCTGCAAGATTGCGGCCGTAAAATTGTACCTTAATAATGAGTTTATGCACGCGAATTATTATGTTTTATTAAAATACTATAAAAATAGTTTTCCTAAAAAAATGTGATTTATATTCCGTTTAACGGGTTATCGGTTTTTTTGACAGATGTAAGTAGTGGACTAAGATCCCAGAGCCTTACGACATTTCTGAATTCTTTCTACACAAAATATGCGGGATTGAGTAGTAGTAGCATCAGGCATCAGTAAATGCCATCGCATCGGACCGAAGAAAGAAATAAAAAGTATTTAACTGCCACAAAAGGACATACAAATATTAGTAGATTACAAGAACAAGAACAGATGTAGTAGATTTTTCTTAAACTAAATGAACCCTCAACGATAGTGTTCGTAATTAACAAATTATGTTAGTAAAGACAAGTAAGAAAAAGATTGAAAAAATATAATGGTGAGTATAAATAAAAGCAGATGCAAGTCGTGGTTGTGGCAAGAAGGCTTCCACTCAGCATAATGCTGTGCCGTGGGAGACCCTCAATTGTAAGAAATGACAGAAATATAATAAAACAACGTTGTGGTTTAGAAGAATATATAGTGACAACATTTTTAAAGGAGTGTGTTACGTGACTTAGAAAAGTGTAACATCGAATAACACGTCCCCGTAAGTTTACTAATACGAAACACTTAACAACGAATGCACGCTACCACGAAAAACTTAACACCGTAGCCATGCGATCTCGAATAACCAAATCTCTAATTTCACCATTTCGAATCACTTACCAATAAATGCGCGCTTCTACGAAAAACGTATCGCCGAAGCCACGTGACCACGCTTAACCAAACACCTAACGATAAGACACCAATTTAATTTAAGGAAATCCTAATAAAAACCACTTTTTAATAAAAAATCTTTATTCATTTAACAATCAACAAAATCAAACATTTGAGAAAAAAAAAAATAAAAAATAATATGAGTTCAGTCATCGTTTAAAATAGCACAAGTATGCAAGACCATCTAAAAATGTGGTTAAGTCCATTGTTTCCTTTTTACCAATGTTTTCTTATTTTTCTTCTCTATTTTCTTTCTTTTTTGCTCTTTTGGTTTCTTGAGACTGAATTTAATTTTTCTACCTTCAATTCTGTATGTTTTTGTTCCTTATTAATTTCTTCAATTCAACTTAAAAATTATATTTATTTCTGCCCAATAGGCTGTTACAGCGGTGGTGCTATGATTCCACCTCTGTTTGTGTAATTGGAACAGTGGTCCTTATTGAGCTATTTACCGACCAGATGTTAGGCGGAAACAATGGAGGCACTTTTTGCAAATTAGCCTTAAATGTTTTGAGATTTTGAGTAGTCCTCTTTTTAACCCCCGACGGAAAAAGAGGGTTGTTATAAGTTTGACGTGTGTTGCTTTGTATCTGTGTATCTGTCTGTGGCATCATAGCTCCTCAACGGATGAACCGATTTTGATTTAGTTTGTGTCGAGAGGTGATTGTGTCGAGAGTGTTCTTAGCTATGTTTGAATAAAATCGGTTCAGCCGTTCAAAAGTTATGGGCGTTTAACTGTTTGAATCGGGATGTTTTCGCAAGATTAATGTGTCGGGGGGTTTTTGAAATTTTACTTGTTATAAGTTCCATTGATATAATATCTGGTAAACCAATCAGTGACAATGCGATTGTCTTTTATTCTTTTTAGATAATAGATATTGTAAGTGCGCCGGAAATACTGTAAGATGTTGTACTTATTGGTGTCAAATAAATAAATAATCACTGATCGCAAATTCCGGGAACAATTATTGTAATAACGCGTATTATACAGCACTATCATGCATAATATGCATATATTATGCATAGAGTCTGTATTTTTATCTCTGAGACAAAATTGACACATACAAATGACAAGTTACTTCTTTTAGAGATTACTAGCTTCTGCTAGCGGCTTCGCCTGCGTGTATTATACATATAAACCTTCCTCTTGAATCACTCTATCTGACAGACAGCGGAAAGCGACTTTGTTTTATACTTTCTAAGGAAGGATACGGCCTCCTGAGCTATGCTATATAAATTGTTGTAGTCTTAAATACTGTAATCGGTCTAAAAGGAGTTATATAAATCATACAAAAAATAAATAAATACCTCAGGAGGTCTAATAAGCCCTAAAGAAGTAATTTAACATTCGCATGTATACATATTTGATTATTGGATTGTCTCAGAGATAAATAAACTGTTTTAGGTAATATTTTGCCCATGTAGTACCCTCCAAGGAAAAATATAATTATTTGTAATAATTTCGCCCTTTCTTTGAAACAATTTGCGCTCTTAATCTAAAAGTCTTTCGTTAGAGGTTTGGTTAAGCGTGGTCGCGTGGCTTCGGCGATAAGTTTTTCGTAGAAGCGCTTCGAATTGGTGAAATTAGAGATTTGGTTATTCGAGATCGCATGGCTACGGTGTTAAGTTTTTCGTGGTAACGTGCATTCGTTGTTAAGTGTTTCGTATTAGTAAACTTACGGGGACGTGTTATTCGATGTAACACTTTTCTAAGTCACGTAACACACTCTTTTTAAAGAGACTGCTTAGATGGTTTGGTCATGTTGGGAGGATGAATGAAAGGGAAAAGATATTTTACAAGGCACACTTGAGTGGAAACGCCGGGAAGGCACGCCGGAAGCCCTAAAAGGACATACACGGATCTTATTGGTGATAGTCTTCAGAAAGGCCAAGTGTGCAGTAGTCATAACCGGCGTGCGTGTATGACTAGATATATTTAATACCTTTAAACGAGCAATTCTTGTATATATATAATCTGAATCTCGGAAACGGTTCCAACGATTTTCATGAAATTTTAGAATGCAGTGGGATTCGGGGGCCATAAATCGATCTAGCTAGGTTTCATTTTTAGAAAACGTTTTCTCTATTTTCACCCGAGCAGAGTCGGTCGCCCAAGTACTGATCTTATTGGTGATAGTCTTCCGAAAGGCCAAGTGTGCAGTAGTCATAACCGGCGTGCGTGTATGACTATATATATCTAATACTTTTAAACTAGCAATTCTTGTATATATATAATCTGAATGTCGGAAACGGTTGCAACGATTTTCATGAAATTTTAGAATGCAGTGGGATTCGGGGACCATAAATCGATCTAGCTAGGTTTCATTTTTAGAAAACGTTTTCTCTATTTTCACCCGAGCAGAGCCGAAAAGGAGTACCTATATAAGGATCGTAGCAGATGCCGTTCCGTAGTTTATTGCTACCCCCATGGGAAAAGAACATGAGTTTATGTATATATGTGTAATTTTAACAACAAAGTCATGTGAAGGTTTTAGCTTTAACTAACGATAGCCCTCGTTATGTAATGCGTCCATTTTACGTTCAATTTATACAGTAGTTAGTACTTATTATATTATTTGCGGTTATACATAAGAGACCGATTTATCATCACTTTAATTTTTAACTAATTTATTAACTATAGTAGCAACAAGAGGTAAACATAATTCGTTTTATAGCCAGTGATATGAATTTTTAATTTTTCTTTTCTTAATACGATTAATATAAAATATAACTTACTTCTTCCGCAACTGATTTAAGCAAAGTTAAATATATTTGCGGTATAACACCCCAGCCGAATACTTCTATAGGAATGTGAGGAAGATGACCAATTTCTAACAAAAACACTCGATGAAAGTAACCCACAACGCCAGGTCGCATTACTATTTTCATTTCGATTTCTTCCTCAGGTTCTAAAGTCTTCTCAGGAGGCAATATTTCAAGAATAGTACCTTCTAGTTCATTTTCAAATATTGGCTCATCTAGGTATGTTTTATACTCAAAATTCAGAAGCGCTGTATTTGATATTTTTAACACTTCAACGGCATTTTCATGAAACGACCTTATTTTGAAATTGACACTTTTAGCGCTTATTTGATACCTTAAATCACAGCTTTGCCCGGTAACAATGATTGATTCCGGTGGCCCACCCAATACTTCACATTCTAGGATGGCGCGGACGCTAATATTATATGTCGGTCTAAATATGACGTGCACGTACTGAACCTCGCCGGGTTTAAGCAGTCCTCGATGTAATACCAATTGCAATACGTCGTTAATGTCGATTCTATTTAAAGGTTTGCAAAGCCTAGCAAACTTATTTATCCACTCAAATTCTGTTTCATAATCACCATCTATCATGGGTATAACTTTTTTAATCATTTGAATTCTCATCCTTTCGATGTCGTCGGCCTCAAACACTCTATCAATAAAAGTAGAGGTGTGTTTCTCACACTCTGATATGCCTGATGTTTCATTAGTCATAACAGATCGCAAACAGCTTCCTAGAATACAATATTGTTACTGCATACATTTCTTAAATCACATAAACCGTAAAATTCCAAATACTACACTATTCTAAGTATTTTTTTTACACTTTACACACTTAGATACCCACCGGTGGCGCCAGTACCATCAGTAATTTCTTGACTACCTGCGTTACGCACAAAACTGATCTCTGGATCTGCCTAAAAATAAGACCATTATTCGCCGATGTATCTATGTTTTCGTAAAATGATTGTGTCAAGCAAGACTGCTTGTGTATCAGCTGAAACTTTTATAATACGAAATATTTATAACATATATACAATTGTATATTCTAAAAAAAAATACCTATATACAAATACAAAGGGGAGACGGAAAAGAGCTCATTGTGCATCAAAAAATTCGTCCACTCTGGCCGAAGAAAAGGCCAGCCCTCTGGTCACGTGAAGAGTCGCCGAGCTTTGTGCAAATTTCTCGAAAAACTCGATGCGACCCCATGGACCTAATGTTTCAACCCCAAACGGCTCAAAAATATAACTTCCAATAAGGTTGTTATATTTATGCCGTTTGAAGTTCTCTGCACCAGCAGCAGCCGCCCCAGCACAGCCCGCCGTGCTAAGAAGATGGGATGGCGCAAGGGTATCGACACATGTTGCATCCCACACCAAAAGCTTACAAGGCATTATTATCTTATTTTATAATACTGAATATATAAAACAGTAATATATATATATATATTTATATTACTATTTTACAATACGGAATAGAGTTCCTAGACTATTTTGGGAATCATCTCCTCCCAAGCTATGTTGTTGTAATTGAACTAAACTAGGTATAGACAAAATTATCAACTACTAAAGTGACGGGTTCAATCCGGGTATACTGAATATTAAGTACTTACTATGGCAAGATTTGTAATTAAACATTTTTTCCATTGAAATCTATAACAAACCATGACTGGTGTTATATTTTGTATTTTTATAGTTTTGCTTAGTATGCTCCCATTCAAAATACATTGAAAATCGAGTCTCGGTGATAAAACAAATATATTTGGGAAGTTAATTTTTCCGATTAGCTTTATGGCATCCTAAAAATGAATATGAACTCATCATTGGATTCTTTAAAGCGTGTAAATTATATTTTTAACTAATAATTAAATAGATATAAATAAATGTAATTACTTTATTTTTGTGTCCTTTAAATTTGATTCTCATTAAATCGCAATAAACTCTAGACTTGAGATTTAGGTGTTTAGTGGTGTCAAAAAGTATCTGCAGTTTCATAACCTCCTGGTCTTCTAACCGCTCCTCCACCATATGTGTGAGATTGAAGGCCATCTTAATTTTACGAATATCTTGAAAAAATCCTAATGATCCTTTTCGCAATGGTTCCACAGGTTGTTCTGTTAGGTAATCAATAAACGTTCGTGATTGATGCGGTGCCATTTTCTTTAGAATATTTTGAAGATTTAAATCAGACCTCCTGTATTGTATACAACAACACGTCATACTATCATCATCTGGATCTATTTTGTATGTGTGTTGCTTCTGAATGATTGCAAACGGCGGTTTAACACAAATTTCGAAGTCCAACGGCAGTTTAGAAACATTTTTAATAGTGATAATATCTGCAAAGTTATGGAGCAGCTGTATTAATAGTGGTAGAAAACTCATCCTTTTTTAATATGAATCATGGACATACGTGACTGCATACAAGTTCAAAATTATCTGAAGAACCATCTCATACGAGTATCACGTTTTTACCCCTATTTTAACATGCTGTAACTGTTTTATGTACTCCACCGCTAGGGGAGCTACTGTCGTTTAGAGCTCTTAAGTATTCGGGAAAACTACTAAAGTTATAATTAACAGTCGGTATGACATGACTTTTTTAAATTCACGTTATCCGTACGTAAGAAATTGTTGCCATTAACTACAAAGTTTCAAACCTGTCAACTTATAGAATTCACTGTACGGCCCGTAGTCATACTGTAGTTCTACAACAGAAGAAGACACTTCTATTTTCGGATCGACGAACTCCGCTATAATGGGACACTCCAATAACAATTCTTTTTTATTTATGCCTTCTACACTGCCAATTAAATACCACGTTTCCTTATAAGTCGTTACTTTATGCGAACATCCCGTCACTGTCAATTCAATTTTTTCCCCAGCGCCAATTTTAAAAGATCGTGGTTCCAAATTGAAAAATCCTCTGAAAACGAGTAAAATTATATATTGTATGGTTTCAATTAGAATTTACCTCACTTATTCCACATACATACGTTGATGCTTGTTTAGTTTTAGGCTGTTTGAAGTATTCACTCATCTCTAGCGCATGCAACCGTGTCCCACAGTTTTCCACAATAACTTTGGCTTCCAAAGGTATTTTAGTAAAATGTCTTCCGAGAAGTATTCGGTCCCTTAGCTCACCGATTATTATGCTCGTCCCAAAACCGGTTGCAGATAAAGGAACCAGCTAGATTGTTGAAATAAATATTTATAAGAGTTAGCGCAGATACAGCTGCAGACTGCTCGAGCAGTTATTAACTTTTCTTTGATAACATTGATATTGAATTAAATGATAATATCATTCAATTCATTCATTCATACAATTGCCACTCACTACAAATTGCCATTTAAAAAAATACTTTCTATTTTAGAAGCAATTTAGTTTATTATCAAACAATCAATGTAAACTGCTCGAGGAGCTTGCATTTGTATCTGCGCTAACCGATAGTAGTTACATGCTTAGTGTCATACTCGTAGTCGTAGGTATAATTATGTTCAAGTAAGCAATTCGCCAAAGACAATACTACAATATTAGGCTGTATTAACAGTAGTCACAGCAAAGATAAAGTCGGCGAGACTCTACTCTCGCCGACTTTATCTTCGCTGTGACTTCTTTAGTTGTCACTAATTAACAGATTCCATTATTAAAGCTTTTTCTAATATTTCAATGTTGAAATTACGTTATTTTGTACTTAGTAGTATTTTTATTGGGAAGCCGGTATTTTTTTGCATATATTTGAGTTAAATTCAGTTTTATTAATAGGAACAGTTTTACTAACTATGTCCTTAACTTTGTCTAAATGTAAAACCACTTTATTAGTGTAAGTGGCGGCGTCGATCAAATACAAAGTCAACGTCAAATCTTTTTCAGATTCAGGCTCTACGCAGCCTTCCGACGGTGATATTTCCCATCTTCCGTCTTTGTTCAACTAGAAAAAATAAGTTTATTCATACTGTGATGTTGCTGATCCTTAATGATAATAAATAAATAATCCGAAAACCACACTCCAAAAGAGCTCCATCCAGAGCAGCGGGCTCAGTCAGTAACTAAGTTGCGTAACGCACAATCTTTGGCAGTACCGTTCATTACGACAATTAGATCTCACTCATTAATTTATTTACTCTATCGAGCAGACGATATTCTTGGAAAACATAGAACAAGTTATTGTTTTTTTTTAACCCCCGCCGGAAAAAGACGGGTGTTATAAGTTTGACTGTTTGACGTGTGTTGCTGTATATCTGTGTGTCTGTCTGTGGCATCATAGCGCCTAAACAGATGAACCGATTTTGATTTATTTATTTTTGTTTGAAAGGTGATTTTGTCGAGACTGTTCTTAGCTATGTTTGAATAAAATCAGTTCAACCGTTCAAAAGTTATGGGCGTTTTACTGTTTAATCGGGGTGTTTTCGCTAAATATCGTGTCATAATTACGTGTTAAATAGATTGTCGATCGAAGCGTATCTACTATGTACTAAATAAATTATGTAGCATGAGATAAAAATGTGTCGGGGGTTTTTTAAATTTTGATATTTTACTTGTTTAATATTTACATTTGAAATTTCATACTAACGATATGAAACAATGGATTGGGAATTCCCTATAAAACCCCTCAGATTTTTTTATCACTTTGCTCCGCACTAGGAATTTCTCCTGTATCGTGGCGCATTTACAAACATATAAACTCACATACACTAGACACCCAGATTCGGAACGTCTATCTGTAGGTCACAAATATTTGTTCCGTGCGGGAATCGAACCCGCGACAGCAGCGCAGCAGTCAATCACTTAATCACTGCGCCAACCGTGCCACCATAGATTATAGAAAGTATGTGATGCTATCGGGCTTTGTTCTCTGCAGTAGTAAACGTGTGCTTACCAGCGTCGCGGTGAATTTCACATTAACTGGAGAGTCATTGAATAGCGTCAGAACTTTTTCCGACCTCGTTAGTAACTTGCTTTGACCCCAATGTAGTGCCATAGGGGTACAGGTCACGATTGGCCGTACACCGAAACCCGCGATGTGACAAATGTCAATTGGCTTTGAAAGGCCAAATAAATTCATCCTGTAAAGTGTGTAAAATAATAAAATTAAAATACCCGTCTATGTAAAGACGAACCTCTTGCAAGGAGGAAGCCTGAGTCCCATCAGTGGGAACATTAAAAAGCTGATGATGATGACCTGTCTCTCTCGACTGTCAGACTATGTCTGTGTCGTTATTAACTAAACAAAGGGCATGCTTAACTACCAAAACTACGTCCACCTAACTCGAACTCAAAGCACTTACGAGTAAGGACCGGCGGTAACTGAATCGAGTATTCGTAGTTAAGGACGTGTCAAAACCGCCGAGTAATGCCAAAATTTGACAGGTTTTCAGGCTAAAGCAAAGTTTGGCAAGTACTCAAAGTGTAATTCCTAATTCAGAAATCGGAGATTAGTATGTCAATTGAACGATTAACAGTCAGTCAGTCAGTCAGAAAAATGAAGCTAGCCTCATCTATGTCTTAAAGAGGCACTAAAACAGTGATAACAACAAGTCTATTTTACCCGAATACAATTTACTTGCCCACCTCACAGTGTATTCCTGGCTGCCAATCACGCTTGTTTTTATACTGACCGGAAAGGAAATTGTACTGTTCGGTTCGATGAAACCTTCTTTTATCCCAACATTTACTTCCAACGTGGATTCTTCCTAAAAACGAATAATATGCCTGTTAATGGGGAGAAGCTAGGGTATGTTTTGGTGGGAATCGCTGTTGGTGAGAACAGCATTATCTAGAAAGTGCCAAAAATACCTTCTGCTGTACTCGTGGCAGAGTACCGTATAAAGCAGAGACCTAGCCAGTCCAATCCATCCACGGCCCCGTCGTTCACCCTGGAACCTGTAGCAACCGCGCCACCGCGCGTTCGCCACCCCGAGTTGCAGCTGAGCTAACGGATGCAGGGCGAAGGTAGAATATTCTGCGCTTTAAATCAGAATCGTCTCACTAGAGAGGATACCCGAAACAATACCGACCACATCCGAAGGCTATGAAGCGGCAGCCCCGCTATCGGATTAAGGCACAGTGGGCTAATAAGCCGCTTTCGAATATGAAACAGATTGAAAACGGACTGATCTTTTACCGGCGACTTTTGCAATTAAAAACGGACACTAAACAGACTGATCTTTTACCGGCGACTTTTGTAATTAAAAACGGACACTAATTGCTTATTGGAACTTACGCACGCATAGCGATGACAGCCCAAGCAGAAGCAGTAATTATTAGCTAAAACCTGCAGATACTTGGCCAAAGCGAACTGAGGAGCAACGGTTTTGGTGAGCTGAGAACGTGTGAGGGCTTGACTTTGCTGTTTTCGGGTAAAGAAATTGAGGAGGATGTACGTGAGTATGGCGTGCGACGCTCCTTTCTAATGAAGCTATTGGACTGGAAACCGGTCTCAGACCGAATCATGGAAGCCCGTTTCAACTCAAGAGCTCAGCAGATCTCCATTGTCTAGTGCTACGCTCCAACTAATGCATCACCTAAGTATATCAAGGACGACTTCTACAATGCCCTCAACGCCACCATTAAGAACATAAAGAAGCAAGACTATCATCATCGTTATGGGGATCTGAATGCACAGATTGATAGTGTTAACACTAACCGCGTGCGGCATATGGGTACACGTGGAACTCACCCGATGGGGTCACCAAGAATCAAATTGATCACCTTGCCATTAGTTCTAAATGGCTTTCTTCATTGCTCGATGTCCGCAACCGAAGGAGCGCCGATATTGATAGCGACCACCACCTGGTGGCAGACTGGCTTAAAGTTGCAGTAGCCCGTGTGGCTGGAGGACCCGGCAAGATTGGAAGAAGGTTTGAGGTGAGCAAACTGCATAATTCAGACACGCGTAAAGTTTTTCAACTCCAGTTGCGCAACCGCTTTTCTGGACTGGATGTCACAACGCACCTGTAGCCTGATCGAAGACAGAAGAAATCTTCATCTGAGACTGCTTGAAACCCATAACGATGCCATAAGAGCCGATCTTAACACCCAATACTGTCGCAAGAAACGCAAGGAAATCTATGGTTGTACCCGCAAAGACAGGAGGCAGTGGGCTGATGGTATTGCTGGTCGTGCTCAGCAAGCTGCAAACACGGGTAACTTGAAGGAGTTGTGCAAAGCTACCAAAACTATGGTAGGCAACAGCTTAAGTCAAAGAAGACGCCGCTAAAGTCCAAAATGGTCAGCTCATTGTGAAGTCAGAAGGGCAGCTTCTATACTGGCGTCAACACTTTGAAGAGGTCTGCCGTTTGTCAGCTATATCGACGCCTGCCGCGACTGCAAGTCAGTTCCCCACCAGACCGGGTTCTCAACATCAATACAGAACCACTGACAGCCTCTGAAGTAACGGAAGCAGTCTGCTCTTTGAAGACAAACCAAGCTTCAGGACTCGACCTGATACCTGCGGCAATGCAAGCCAAACAAGCCGACTTATCCTCTGCCGTTGATGTTCTGACGCCTCTTATTGAAAAGATCGAGACCGCCGAAGAGCTCCCTGACGATTGGGACAAAGGTCTTCTTATAACTGTTCCTAAGAAAGGTGATCTTAGCCAGTGCGATAACTGAAGATGTATTACGCTGCTCTCTATTCCCTCTGAGGTTTTCTGCAAGATCATCCTGTCGAAGGCCGTAGATCCTCTTCTAGGCAAGGAGCAGACTTATCTAACCTTTGTCCACTTTGAAAAGGCCTTTGATACGCTGAAGTGGTCTAGCATCTGATCCCACCTACTGGCAATTGGAGTGCTGCCGAAAATCGTCCGTTTGTTGGAAAGTACGAGTATTTACAAAAAGCATTATTGTAAAGTAACTCATGACGGCCTCGTCTCGGATGACGTAGCGGTGCACGCGGGTGTCCGCTAGGGCTGCTTTCTGTCACCGCTCCACTTCTTAGTCGTTCTTGACGAAATTATGCTCGTATCTCTGAAAACAGGCGCCGCGGCATAGAGTGGGGATTAACTAACGCGTTGGAAGACTTGGATTTCGCCGATGACCTATACATGCTGAGTCATACCAAAGCAAAATCGAACGACCTACGCCAGGAAGCGCCGAAAACATTGCTTAAAATAAACATATGGAAGACTCAGGAGATGAGAGCTGGTGTGAAGAATCGCTCACCGTTGCTGATTGGCACAGAGGCAGTGGAACGCTGGACATCGCCAAAGCCCGAGCTACTTTCACGCAGCTGAGACCTGTTTGACAATTGATGGCCAATCGAGACTGACCCGAAGGATTAATTAAACTCAAGATATTCGGGTCAAATCCGTGCTGCTTTACGGGTGCGAAACGTGCAAAATCACAAAGGAAATCTCACGCCAAATCCAGGTATTCGTCAACCGCTGTCTTCGTCGCAATTTCGGCATTTACTGGCCCGACACCATCTCCTAGTATGTGTTAATTATTTGCTAAGTATAAATAAAAGGATGCTGCAGTAAAAAAATACGTTGAGTGTTCTACTAAAAGTGATAAAAGATGAATTGAATTGATATCTGAGTTAAATCCTGTTTTATTCCGATTTATTGTGATCACCACATGTAGCTGCTTCATGGTCGCTTCAATTTCATTTGACGTCTCGTGGAATGCGCACAAGTGCAGTCCCTCGATAGAGACGTACATCAAAGTCACTAAAAACCACTAACCTACAAAAAGCAGAATGCTTTCCCACTTACCTCTGATTCTTCCAATGTGAAGTAACCCCGAAAAGCGTTCGAGGTGATAATGATTACATTGTAATAGGAGAAGTCGATAAAGCAGGCTCGCTGCCGGATGTCGGGCGCGGGCGTGATCTCGGGCACCATTGCGTTGTACATCACCGGCACCACTATCGGGGGACTATCCGACTTCTCTAGTTCCAGCTCGAGTGACGTTTGATTGGCTCTCACTAAATTCGCCGTTAACGTGACCTGTGATATTGCAACCATTTTACAAGCTTTTCATTAACTTGCAATGTATCTATGTATGTTCGGGTCAAATCTTGCAACAAACTTTTAAAGTAGTTATCCTCAACCGATTAAGATGAAATTTTGTTAACATGTTTGGTTTGATGGATGACTAATGCACGGTACCTAGGCTAAAAATCTTGTTTAAAAAAAGATAATAAAACGTTAATCTTCTTGTTCAATCTATACTAATAATATTATAAAGAGGTAAAGTTTGTGAGTTTGTGACGTTGTAAGGGGTAATCTCTGGATCTACTGAACCGATTTTGAAAATTCTTTCACCAATAGAAAGCTACATTATTCCTGAGTAGTCATAGGCTATAATGTAATTTAAAAAAATTAGAGATCCTTATGAAAATTGCAATAAGGTAACCCAAGGTAGCAAAATGTTGCCCGTAATATGCATTATTTGGCGTACGCTGTTAAAACTATTGATGATAGATAAAAGAAAAAATTGTAGGTAGGGTAGGCAGGGTTGGCAGGGTAGGCAGGGAAGTCAGGGTAGACAGTGTTGGCAGGGTAGCCAGGTTAGCCAGGGTAGATATGGTAGCCAGGTTAGCCAGGGTAGGCAGGGTAGTCAGGGTAGCCAGGGTAACCAGGGCAGGCAGCGTAGGCCGGGTAGGCAGGGTAGGCAGCGTGGGCAGGGTAGGCAGGGTAGGCAGGGTAGGCAGGGCAGGCAGGGTAGGCAGGGTAGCCAGGGCAGCCAGGGTAGGGGCAGGGGAGCCAGTGTATACCATGGTAACCAGGAAAGACTGGGTAGCCAGGGTAGCCAGAGTAGGCAGGGTAGCCAGAGTAGCCAGGGTAGCCAGGGTAGGCAAGGTAGGCAGGGTAGCCAGGTTAGGCAGGGTAGGCGGTGTAGGCAGGGTAGGCAGGGTAGGGGTAGAGAAGGCAGGGTAGGCAGGGTATGCAGGGTAGGCAGGCTAGGTAGATAGGTAGCCAGATGACGGGAGCCAAGCCCCGAGGGTCAGCTAGTGTTGCTATAAGACTATAAACAAATATAGTATAACTCTTTTCTTCATATGGACACCACTATATGACTATGCGTACGGCATTTCCTTATCTACAACAGTTTCATTAATTTTATTTCTAACTGTTGCTATGTGAAAGCTAATTAATAGTATATGTAATAATTGTATGTTGAATTACCATGATTGCAATTCTGGATTCAGGTTCTATATTAACTTTACAAGGCTCAATATTGAACTCTCGTGGCCATTGAGGTATTTGCGGTTTAGGGGAATCAGCGACTGCGTAGTCGGTCAGTGTGATGCTGCTGATCTCAGGACCATCCGACGAGATTTTCAATGATCCGCTGACATAGACCACTGACTCATTGATAACTTCCAACTCCATAGTTTTAGGAACACCTGTCCCAGTAAATATTAAAATGTATTTAGTAATACCGTACCGACCGTAGCTCATCCTTGTTACGAATTTTAACACTGCTACGGATGTAGCGCTTGTAGACCTTGCTACGAGCGTAGCACAATCTAGCGATTGTGGACCTTCCTACGACCGTACCACAATCTTGTTACGATTTCTTACAATGCTACGGATGTAGCGCTCGTAGACCTTGCTACGAGCGTAGCACAATCTTGTAACGATTTTCAACACCGCTACGGATGTAGCGCTTGTAGACCTTGCTACGAGCGTAGCACAATCTTGTAACGATTTTTAACAGTGCTACGGATGTAGCGCTTGTAGACCGTGCTATGAGCGTAGCACATTTTTGTTCCGACTTTTAACAGTGCTCTAGTTGTAGCGCTTGTAGACCTTGCTACGAGCGTAGCACAATCTAGCGATTGTGGACCTTCCTACGACCGTAGCACAATCTTGTAACGATTTCTTACAAAGCTACGGATGTAGCGCTTGTAGACCTTGCTACGAGCGTAGCACAATCTTGTAACGATTTTTAACAGTGCTACGGATGTAGCGCTTGTAGACCGTGCTATGAGCGTAGCACATTTTTGTTCCGACTTTTAACAGTGCTCTAGTTGTAGCGCTTGTAGACCTTGCTACGAGCGTAGCACAATCTAGCGATTGTGGACCTTCCTACGACCGTAGCACAATCTTGTAACGATTTCTTACAAAGCTACGGATGTAGCGCTTGTAGACCTTGCTACGAGCGTAGCACAATCTTGTAACGATTTTTAACAGTGCTACGGATGTAGCGCTTGTAGACCGTGCTATGAGCGCAGCACATTCTTGTTCCGACTTCTAACAGTGCTCTAGTTGTAGCGCTTGTAGACCTTGCTACGAGTGTAGCTCAATATGGTAACGATTTTGAACAGTGCTACGGATGTAGCGCTTGTAGACCTTGCTACGAGCGTAGAACTATCGTGTAATGATTTTTAACAGTGCTACAGTTATAGCGCTTGTAGACCTTGCTACGAGCGTAGCACAATCTCTCCCCGCTGAAAGTAAACCGCAGTATCCGCTTGAAAGCATACCGACTGGTGGCTGTCCTGATTTCGAGAGGAAGCGCGTTCCAGAGAAGAATAGACTGAATATGAAAGGAAGAATGAACAAAAACCGTAGTATGAGAAGGACAGAGTAGGAGAAGATTATTGGAGGAACGCAAATTTCTAGCGTGTGAATAACTTAAATATTGGAAGTGAGACATAAGGTAAGAAGGAGGGGTGGGAGAGTTGAGTAGGGAGAAAAGCGTAGTTAGAGCGCGAAAACTTCTCTGGTGAGTGGGCATCCATTTGAGCTCAGACCTCTAGCTCGACATATGGTAATACATTCTCAAGTTAAATATGAAACGAATACAGTGGTTGAAGAGCCTATCAAGCTTATCCAACAGAACCGCACTCAAGTCAAAATAGCACACGTTACCGTAGTCGATTATAGGGAAAATTTAAGTCTGCACAAGCAGTCTTTGTCTTTGCGGGCAAAAAGTTCCTCAGATGATACAGGTATCGCAAAGTGCCGTTGACTCTTTGACTGACACTAGCAACCTGACTATACCAGCCAAGTCCAGCCAGTCCTTTTCAATTGTAAATCTTCTGCTACGAAAATATCAAATTGTTCCCTGTAATGTCAAACACTATATCTTCTAATGTAGCAAGTGTCGTTATTAGTAAGCTTTTTCATACCTTATTATTTCATCATCATGAATCTTACCTAAACTAATCATTCCAAAATCTAAACACGGAATGCTAAACGTTAGTGATGGATATATTACTTCGCCTCTGCAAAAAATAAAAAAGGCATATTTTTATTCAAATTATAACAGAGAAATATCAAGTTTAGTAGACAACAATTATCTTACTTTAAATAGAGCTTTAAAACAACATCTGTGTCGCGAATGGTAAAGTTTACTTCTTCAAAATAAGGTCCCTGATTAGAATTACAGAACGATATCACGAATATTTCTTTATCTCCAGGTTTTAAGCAGTGTATTTCTGGAGTACATGATATTATGCTACCAAACAACGGAGGTACAACTTGATATACTACAACCCCGTTTATGTGTCCTGAAATAAATGAAAATGATATCAATAAAAGAATTTGATTGGTACCCTGACAGAGAGACTGGATCCTCAGCGAGAATTGGCGAGAAGATGCACAACACCGGGATAAATAAAAGGAATGGGGGAGGCTTTTGCTTAGAAGGGGGAAAAATCGGATAATCCTGGTCAAAAAAAAATAATGCAATTGAATGTCAATTGTTTTCCTTATATGATAAATGTCGAACTAGTGATCTACAAATACTGTTTGTACCTTTATTGATGACAACAATCTCATAATGGTAAGGCTGGTTAATGTAAACACGGTCCATGTCCAGGGTCTCCACGTTGAGGCAGATGGAGGGCGGTAGCGAGGAACCCACCAGCTGTACTGGCACGCGGCTCACCAGCCCGTCGATGTCCATGAAAGCTGTCGACTTGAACTCTCCTATCTCTTTCGGACAAAACGTTATTCTCAACTCTGTCGCTTTATTTGGCCATAGTGTCCCTTTCTGTTTAACAAAATTTATTATGTATTCAATCTTAATTAGAAATACTCTCTCTCTCTGCGCTCCATAACTCAAGTAACAGATGTTGGGGATGTTTGGATGTTGTTGTTGCCGCTGTGTTTCCCGACAGCTACAATCTAGGGGTCTTTAAGTCAAGAGTAAATAGGTTTTTTCTAGGCAAGCGTGATTCACCGTCGACCACATCATCGCTTACCATCAGGTGAGATAGTGGTCAAGCGCGAGCCTATAGAGTATAAAAAAGGTAAGGCTTGCTACGTTGAAAGAATGTAGATGCAAGACAAGCGCCACAATAGAGTGTATCGTGGAGATATTATCGTTCTGATACTTCATTCTTAAACAACTCTATGAAATATATCCACACTGCGATACAATCATGATGATGAAACTAGTGACAAGCAAAAAGTCTTCAGATCTCGCAACGCACTCGCCGCGAGACTCGACTTACTCGCAGCGCACCCGCTGGAAATCATTTAAAAAAGCTATAGAGAAACGAATTTTGTGGTCACATGCTTTCTGAGCGAGTTGCGACGAAACTCAAGCGGAAGAATAATAGTCCCGTGGAGTTAACCCGACGTTAGCAGAGTGAACTCGCGATTAACTCGCTTGTGGAGGTTACGCCTGAGGAACATCGATCGCGCCGTCCCCTGAAATTAGCTCGATCTGATCACATTTGTGGGGCAAACTTGATCAGAAACCGCACAAAACAGAGCGGTGTAAGAGCTCAAAAAATAGTAACTGTTACTATATTCACTCACAATTGGTTCTATTGAGAAGTGTGTATTTTGGTAATGTAACGATTCGTCCGCTACGAGTGCCTGGACCTCGTCGTAGAAGATCCTCGTGTAGACGCGCTCGTGCTCGTCGCTGCTCAACACGTCGTAATGCACCAGCTTCATATACTTCGCAGATTCACTGTCCTTCATATTGTAAAATATCGTCGCTAATTTCACTTTATCTTCGAAATCTACAAGTTAAGTTAGACCCATTTAAAATACTTAGTCAAAACTGGCCGGAGCAACGAGAGCCCGTTAACAAAAATATTGTAATATAGTAGGTATTTCAAATAGTCCGTACCGGAATACACATACTCGTTCTTCATACACATGTACGTGAGCACATGGTCGGATCTATTGACTACTTTGTACGTCTGTTGCCGCATCATAGTGTTGTAGGTGTCCAGGAACCTCACCACTTCCTTCTCCAGTTCCACGCGGACAGTGTGCGTACTGCCTGTCATTATTATTCTAAAGTTTTCTCCTGACAAACACAATTTATATTTTTTAAGTTGCTTTAAAGTAAATAATAACTAAGGCATAAGTTACATCTAGCAGATATAAATATTTACCTGTTTCAAAAGTAACATATAATATACCACTTGTATCACCCAAATGCATTGTTTTAAACCCAACAGTGATATCAATTTTTTCACTTTTATTTAAATAAGCTGACTTTGGTTGAGCTGAAAACGGGCTGTAAAAATGATAAGTATTTGAATATTATGTTGCATTCAGGAATTGGCTGTTAATTATAACATCTGTAGACGTACCATTTACAATCGAGTGTAAAGCCAGCAGGCACCTGGCCAATATTGTGGATTGTCATGGAAACAAACTTTTCGACTTTAAGAGGTATCTGTGGAATCTCAACCTTATCGGGGAAATCAAAAACTGGTCTCGGGCCCATAGCTTGAAAAAAAATTATCATTATATATTTTTGAACTTATTAATAAACAAAAAAGAACCGTCATCTAAAATCATACCAATTAGTGGTAAAACATACTGATCCATATCAGTATAAAACGTTACTCTGTGAATGTAGTCCTCATACTGAACCGGCGCGAATGTAATGGCAAAGGTCGCGCTGATGCCCGGAGCCAGCCTGGATAGTAGCTCTGCACCACACGGCTTGATGAAGAAGTACGACGACTCTTTATACACCATGTTGAGACATGTCGGTGCCTATTAAATAAAACATTTACGAGACTACAAATTTAAGCTTCGATCGTAGAACTAAAATAAAATACCACAAAAATAGCAAATCTGTAACCTTGCTTATATTTTTAACTGAGAATTTAGCTACAATTTTTTCATTAGGCTTGAAGTTTTGAAACACAAGCAGCTTAGGTGTGAAAGATAATACAATCTTGTTGGGTTTCTTGCCGGCAATGTTTATAATATTGTCAAGTTCTATATTATTCAAATTGTGCAGCCTCTGCTGCGTAGTCATTTTCATTTGTATCTCATATTCCGACGGGATAATCTACAAAAATAAGTACAAATGTATCAGAGGACTTAAAGTATGTATATTGATAATTTTAGTCTGTGATCTAAGTCTCATGATGTATAAGAGTAGGCACTGTCTATACCTCAGTTGCAGCATCAACCAACTTCTTCTTATTAAGTAAGTGGTACAGTTCTGAAGTGAAATAGCCATTTCGTTTAAAATTATGCAATATTTCCATATCGCAAAATTTTAACTTGAACTACATATTAAAGTGACACAACATTGTTTACATGGAAACGGTGACATTTCATAATATTTGAATTATATTCGAAGCCTAGAACCAAAAAGGCCAAAGCAAATAGGTACCTTACAAGATTAAAAAAAAAAGTCTATGAACAAAATATATCGTTGAAGAAACCTTGTTGAAACCATTGAGGTAATAATGTACGTTGAAACCTATACTTACTTATAATTTTTTCAGGTTAAACCGATTTATACAAGTTTACTGCTCGTCTAACAATTACCACCAGACCAGAATCTTGCAAATTTATAATGGAGTCATGTTAGGATTAACCAGATGCAACCTTGATGCAACAGTCAGTATATATTTATGAAAATGTTTACATTTGCATAGCTATCTATTAGTGATTAACAATACCTGATGCTACAGGTAATCCTGCAGCGTCTGACCACCTATTGCTTTAAATAATGAGATTGTCTTACGAGATTCAGACTGAACTTGAGTGTCTTATAAAATATCATAAAGCTCGCCAGAAAAGTATCACATTTAATGATATGATTTTCTGGCGGGCTGCATGGCCTTTTTGAAAGGCACTAGAAACACACAGGCCATATAATAAATCTAAATTGTTAGGTACATGCCTAATATATACAAAGTAAAATTGTTTATTTGTCTTCTACTTTCCGTGTCGCAGTACATTTCCAATCACACTGTTTGGGGCCATATATTTGTGTTTGTGTGTAGGTCGTAATGTCTTGAAGTAGTGATTCAATAATTTATAATGTATTCACTGTTAGTTACTACTACTATCGCTGAGGGACATAGGTGTTTAATGCCGAAAAATTGCACCGTTCCTTTGCGATATACCATTAAAAAATTTCTGTATTTAAACAAAACACAAGTGTAACGCAAATATTAACAAAAGACAGGGAAGTGTGGCATAGAGAGGAGACTAGTACCCTGAAAAATTACGAAAAGTTAGGAGAATACTACATAATCAACAACAGGTTGCGCAATAACAGACAGATTATTTTTCTGTACATAAAAGCTATCAAAAAATGCTAAAGACTTCTTCTCTTATCAACATTTATATAAAAGCTCAATATTGAGAAACAATTTCGCAAGGTATTTGACTCCGGCTAGAGGGGGCAATGGGATGAGTGCGGAAATAGCAGCGCGTCGTAATTTTAGTAGAATCGGGGCAACGCGGCCGCGGACAGAAATAGAGGCGGCGCACGCGTCTTCCCGCTGTCAATTTCGTCCGCATAGGGAGCACGATTAGCAGCACCGGCCACTCGAGCCGCGAGGAAGTGTAGCGGAGCCGCGTCCGACCTGCCACCCACCGACGCTGCCGCTGGCGCCGCGAGTGCAGTGATGAGGAACAGTGCGCTGTTGCATAATTGTGAAAAAAATACCAGTGGTACCTAATTTAGTGAATATATAAAGTGTTGCATCAAACTCAGTTTCAATAAATTCAAACGAGACAACGGGTCAGGTAAGGTACACAAATTTATCTAAACACGGATGCTATTAGAATGATGAGCTCTTATAGGAAGTCTATACCCATATGATGTTCACAAATATACCTACACTTACTAATTGTTATTTACATAGAGTGAACACACTTTCGATATTTTGGGATATGAGTGGCGGAATATAGGTCGACAAGGCGTCGACGGCGCGGCAACGCCCGCTCTATCCCGGTCACAGCTGCCGTTTGCAAATGTTAATAATATCGGTATATATTATGATCTAAATCTCAATTCCTGAATGCCTCTTAAATATTGCAAGAATTCGTCCAGTCCTCGACCAGTTACTGAAACAAATATGTACCTATTTGGTGCAGCTAGCCAAGAATGTTTATATAAGTGCTAGGTAGATTTGTTGCACTGTGAACGCTTTGTACGATACAAAACTATTTTAGCCGCAAACTACTTGTAAGGACGGTAAGAATTTTATCAATAGTAGTAGGTTTTTCAGTCAAAGTTAAATACAGTGAGAACCAGGCCCTCCATCGATAGACTTATTTAATTAGGAAAGGAGTAGGTAAACTACAATAAGGCAAAACAACAAGCAAAAAGTTTAATTAAACGGCCGGCTACGGTTTTTTTTTTTAGGGTTTGTTACCCGGGCCATAATAACGAATCGATTATCAACTTATTCATCAAAATCTGATGAACAGTTTAGGCGCTACGGAAGAACATACGTAAATACAAACATACATACATAGACTGCTAAAATCATAAGCCTTCCTTTTGGCTTTGCCGTAGTCGGGTAAAAACAGTGTAGCTGTTATTCCATTTAGACCTAGGGTTATGTTCTGAACTCCCGTAAGGTACAGTATTCTGTGCATTTCCAGAGATGCTGAAGGGTCGTGGGCGCGAGCCGCGCGGCGTGACTTCGCCGCCGCCGGCGCACCTCGCCGGCATCGGGCGCTGGCCGGCGGCGGCGAGCGCGCGGCCCCCTGCGCAGGCGCCGGGTGCACCGCGCCACGCCACCCCGACAATGCACCGCGCACCTCTGGCCAGGCCCGAGCCCGACTACGAGGTCGTGGAGTTCCCGAGTGACCAATACGTCAATGCTAAGATACAGCCGCCACCGCCACCACCGCCGCGACCTCCAACAGGTTGGTAAAATGTAAAGTTCTTGCAACAAAAGTGAGAGCTTTCACAAAGTACCCTATTCAAAGGCATTACTGATCGAGGACTGATTGTCTCAAAATACAATTATTGTTATTATCAAATACAAATTAAAAATTTATATTGTTTGAAAGATAATGTAGGTTTCTCTATGTGGTCGAGAAAAGGTACTCGATTGTATCCTCGATCTTTTCCTATGTATGTATATGCATGTACAGGACACATACAAATCATCAAGTTGGCAGTCCATAGTTGCAGGCACAGAACATAAATACCCGTTGCAGGATACATGCCACAAAATGACTGTCTTCTAAACAGCCGTGTAAAGAAAAAGAAACATCGCCCTATTTATGCATGAAAACAAGGCGAATAAGCGGTATTTTTTATATTTTCCTGCGAGCTTCCGTGCTCGATTTACAGTAATGAAAAGTCTAGCTTGGATAAAGATGATTTGTTTTATGTTTTGGTCAGATAAGCCTTTTTTGCTTATGGCGACTGTTTATGTGTGTAATCTTTACCCTAGGTCACCCGGTTGACGCAGGCGCATCGTGCGGCCTGTGCGGAGGGGGAGGGGCGCGGGTGCGCTGCGCTGAGTGCGGCCGGCGTGCGTTGTGCGCCTCCTGCGACGACATGTACCACCGCCACCCCAAGCGGAGACATCATCAGCGACAAGTCAGAAACAACTCTTTGAGTAGTTCAGATCAGAAGCCTTTCTATGACGTGTTAAAATTATCAGTTTCATTGTAAAAAAGAGACGGACCATACAGAACAAATATATAGCACTATACTTTTTCACTACGAGATCATGGTGACATTGATACAACATAGTACAGCTCCAACTATAAGTTTCCAACTTTATAGTTTGGATCAGGGCCTAAAGTTTCTCATTCTATATAAAACAGGCCAAATCCTCCAACCACACACATCAGACAGATGTTTTGACTGGTGGGCTACTGCCCGCCGATTCTTGTCAGATTTTAGGAGCTTAACGCTATAACTAACGAACGATAACTCGCGTTTATGCTGTTAAGAAGTCACCATCTTTATCTATTATGGTAAAAGATAAGACTGCACTGAGCAGCGCTGCCCTGAAAGGCCCGGAATCCACACCACATGTTCTATCTACGATTCATTGCCGTGCAATACCGCTCGGTGAAGTCGTACTTAGGTACATATAATATTTCGCATTTCCACATTATATCGCTAACGAAAGCAGGATATTTTGACAGGCGTAAATAATATTTTTTGTGTTACAGGCATTATCGCCATCTCAGTTACGCGAAGAACGGCCGCCACTTCCGCCAAAGGCAGCGCCACCTGTCCCGCCGCCACGAAAACACAAGGTATTTATAAATTGATAGGAGGTATGTTAAATAGGTATTGTGTAATTTCATGTGTTTATTCTAAGTCAATATTGTTAATACTTAAAATTGTCTTGTTACAGATGAGCGGCGACAGAATGAGCGCTAGTCCCAAACCACCGGTAATGGACCAACGACGAGCTACTCTCAACTCACCCCACCATATGTCTATGATGATGGGCACACACGGCCAGACCCCCACTCTGCCACCCGGAAATCATATATCACCTCAACAAGCCCATCACGGCATGCATCAACAGATGCCTCTACATCTTCAAACCAAAATGACTACAACACCCACACCGAACCATCTCGGCAGTATGCCATTCCTACCCACAAACATGCATGTTACCCCGTCTCAGCATGGACCTACCCAGGGACAGTCCAATACTCTTTCCCACATGAATGCAGCAGCTTGGAATCGCCCTCGGGGATCTCTACAAGGTTTTGGAGTACATCCGAACATGGTAAATTAACTTTGACAAAATGTTGGCAAAATGTTAGCTTTAACAAAAATAAAATAAATTGAATTTTTAGGCTGTACAGGCCGAGCAATGGGAAAATCCCGACAACATAGCGCCCACGATGCAAGGTTGGGGCCGCCCCCTACGTCGGGGTGCGTCGGTGCTCGAATTAAGCGGTGGTGCAGCCACTGGGTGCGCCGGCTGTGCGCACTGCGCCCCCATGCCGTGGCGGTACGGCAGTTGCGCCAGCCTCGACCACCCCTGGGCCAACACAAACCCAGGGTGGGCGCCCGCATGCTGTACTCCTAGCCACCCCACTCACATGCAACCGCATCCACATATGCATCCACCTCAAACACCACAACCTTACAGGAGAGGTAAGCAGTATTTAAATAAGATATTACAGATAGATAAATAAGTTTTAAAAAAATATACATACGATTTACAAAATAAATTAGACACTGGACTTGCATTTTCAGCTGACATTCGTACAGTGTCTCGCGCTGCATCGCGCGCTGGCTCACGGGCAGCGTCTCCCGCGATGAGCGTGCGATCCCGCACGTCTCGGCGAATGAAGCACCGCACGCCATCACCGCCGCCACTTCCATCAAGTGATGCCGATTCGGAGAGCGAGAGTGACCATGAGCCTCCTAGTAAACCACAAGAAAAGCATGAAGATTCTCTTGGGCCTGCCCCTCCGCCGCCGAGCTCGACCTGGCAGTGCGAACACTGCACCTATGTGAACGAGCCCGGAGTTCGAGTGTGTGCCATCTGCTGCCGAACTCCCGTCACTGTTCCCAAGCCGATCACAAAGGATATTAGTGAGAATGTTGAAAGACTGAAAATCACACACAAACAAACCCCGTCTCCTGCACGTGTTACGGAGGAGCCCCGATTTGAACGAGGTTAGTTTGATTATATTTATTATTGTTATCTCTTACAAAAATTGTAGTGAACTGAATGTTGATATTTACAAAATTCATGCAACATTCTAAGAATAATACTATTCGTCGTTCGTTCTATTTGTTAAGAATAATACTATTCGTGATATTACTTCCATGCCAATTGTAACTCCCGAATCTTTTTCGTTTTCCCCGGTGACCGACGCTGAGATCCTCAAAACGTTCAATGCAATTAAGTCCAAGGCTGTCGGCTGTGATGGAGTGAGCAGATCCATGTTGTCCCTCATTTTCAAAAGTATCCTTCCCATTATCACACACATCATCAACTTCTCACTGCAGGCTGGTGAGTTTCCTACAACCTGGCGTAAGGCATTCATTATTCCTCTTCCAAAAATTTCCAACCCCACCTTATCTAATCACTACAGACCAATCTCCATTCTCCCTTTCCTATCTAAGATCCTGGAAGCAGTTGCTCTGAACCAAATATCCTCCTTCGAGTCCCGGAATAACCTATTGTCCCCTTTCCAATCTGGTTTTCGGCCCGGCCATAGTACAGCCACAGCCTTGCTTAAAGTTACTGAAGACGTCAGGAACGGCTTGGAGAGTTCGAGGTTGACGGTGTTGGTTTTAATAGATTTCTCCAATGCATTTAATACCGTCGATCACGACATTCTCCTGGCCATCCTGTCTCAAATTGGGGTTTCTTCGTTGGCACGGGCTTGGTTTTCATCATATCTTCGTGGTCGCCAGCAGGCGGTACGTGCTGATCAGAAATTCTCTGATTGGTGCGCGCTAGAAACAGGCGTCCCACAAGGCGGTATACTCTCTCCACTCTTATTTTCTTTATTTATTAACTCTATCACTACTATTCTCAAATGCTCCTACCATCTGTATGCTGACGACCTGCAGCTCTACGCGCAAGCTGACATACTCAATCTGGATGACTGCATCATGATGCTGTTGAATGCTGATCTTCAAGCAATCGCTGACTGGTCTAGCAGATTTGGCGTTACTGTCAATGTCAGTAAATGTCAGGCTATCCTTATTGGTAGTTCGTATTATCTACGAACCTTGGACACTAGTCTTCTAATGCCGCTTAAGTTCGGCAATACTGTTATCCCTCTCTCGCCTCACGTTAAAGACTTGGGCCTATATATTGATGACAGATTAAGCTGGAATAAGCAGGTCGCTCAGATTAGCCAGAGAGTCACTTTCTCACTGCGGTCTCTCTATAGATTCAAACATTTTCTTCCGTCCAGCACCAAAACCACCTTGGTTCAAGCTCTCGTATTGCCTATAATCGACTATGCTGATGTTTGTTATTCTGATCTATCCCAAGAACTTCTTAACAAAATGGATCGACTTCTTAACAACTGTATTCGCTTTATTTTCGGGCTTCGTAAATATGATCACATTTCTACCTTCCGTTCTCAGCTTAAATGGCTGCCTATCCGTCAGAGGAGATCCCTAAGATCCCTCTGCATGCTCTTCAACATCATGAACGATCCTTGTACTCCTGATTATTTAAAACAATATTTTAAAGTGTTGGGCAGTTCTCACGATCTTAACCTTCGAGCTTCCAAAAACTTACTTCTCCAAATTCCTTCTCACCGCACTGGGTTTATATCTAATTCTTACGCTGTCTCTACTATAAAACTCTGGAACGTCCTTCCCCTTGACATAAAAAAAACTGAGAGTAAATTTTCATTTAAGCGTAGAATCCGGAACTATTACTTGTCCTCTCTTACATAGCTCGGTCTTCGTCTTAGTTATTATGTTTAATTTCTGTTTCATTTAGAATATGATATTTATTATAATATTTATTAGTCTATTGTTTTAGAAATTATTTATGTATTTTATTTGTTAGATAGTTTATTAATATCCGACTTTAATTATTGTTCATTTTTATTTTGTACTCCTACCACCTGTTTGTCCTTTTTAACCCAAAGGTAGACTGGTAGAGAATGCCTTGCTGCATTAAGTCCGCCTATGTATCACCATTGTACATGAAGTTTAAATAAATAAATAAATAAATAAACATTCTTAGAAAATGCTTCAAATTATTGTATTAATTTGCAGAGATCGAAAAACCGAAAAAGTATTCTAAAAAAGAGCGGACATCAACTGGATGCGGGCCATCACCACCTCGAGAAGGAAATACTCCTAAGAAAGCAATAAACCGACTCGTGACACCGACGAGAGAATCAAATACAACCAACAATCATAACGACAAGTCGCAAGGAAGGCATGATATGGCCGTTGGTCCTTCACCACCGCGAGAGGTTCGAAATGGCACTAGCACGGACATGAGTACAGAGATATCTCCGTCAAGAGATACTAATAAAACAATGCGTGTATCCCCTTTTCGTGACAGCAGAGACTCGTCGCGGCCGGAAGTACCAAAGCGGCACAGTATATCTGTAGGGCCCTCACCGCCCCGAGACAATGCTTACGTTAACGCACCGCTGCAAGATCCTTCACCAAATGTCCAAAAAAAGTCCACTGGGACATCTCCACCACGAGACGCCGTTTGTGAGCGGCACTCTTCATCTTTAGCAAATAATAGGAGTAACGTGTCCAATACCGGTACTTCTCCACCTCCTCAAAGTATCTCGACTCAGGTGAGCCTATACGTTTTCCTCTATCTTTCATATGTCAGATATACCAGTAAAGCGCTTATTTTTATGATAGTGCTTCATAGGAGAAGTGTCTCGATTCACAGAAGTGTGTAGTAAAATAAGTCAAAATCGATCGCTACAGACAAGCGGATATCTATACATTTTATTCGTTCAATTAAACGTTGCAGACCTATGAAGTGCCGAACTCCACCGCTTGGGAACGCGCACCTTCTGTTTCACGATCACGGCCGCGGAGACGATTTCGAGACGATAGCAGAAGAGAAAGATCACAAAGTAGGCATTCAATGTCCAGTGATACTCGCGTAAGTCGCTCATAATGTTACCGAATATATTCAAGTTTAAAAGTTAGAAGACGCTATTTTGAAGTTTAATATTATCTATTCAGGAAAGCGATCGAAGCGTGCGAACAGCTGGTCCAGGTGGGTCCAGTAGATGGGAGTGGCGCGAACGTGACAGCAGCCCTGGAGCTGAATGGGGAGATAATCACAGCCGCCTGTCCCGACGCGCATCACATTTAGATCTACGTCGCACTCGACCGAATCGACGATCTACCTATTATGGCTCTGAGGTACAAATCGTTTACCATAAGTATATCTTAAACCGTACTTAAACAGTTAACCCCAGAACAGCACTGGATAGATATTTAAACGTAGTACTATGAACTCGCCCGATTAGTATTTTTCTTCTCAGGCGGCATCTCCGGAACGACAGTCTACTCGGGCTATTTCACTGGAAGCTCTGGCTGGAGCTGGCGCAATGCGAGAAGCAGAAAGAGGAATGGAACTAGCGCAATTGATGGGTGAAGCTGAAAGGCTGGGCTTCAGCGCTGCAGAAGTGCAAGCAGCACTGACACAAAGTCCAGCATCACCATTAGCTTGGCTGCGTGAACGCTGGCCGAGTCTGTGCGCAGGCGTGCGCGCGGCCGCCGCCCGGCTCGCGCCGACCGCTGCCATCACAGAGTTGGAAGCCAGAGCCGCGCTCGCAAGACACAGAGGCGCTATGTGGCCGGCCGTGACAGAATGTGTCGATAGGCACAAACGACAGGTATCCAGAAATCTATTTGATATGTCTAAATTCTTATCTTAAGGTATTTTTCCATACAAACATACCAGCCTCGCCTGGAATTATGGCGATGTAAGCGTGGCATCGGCCTTTTTTAACCCCCGACGGAAAAAGAGGGGTGTTATAAGTTTGAGGTGTGTTACTGTGTATCTGTGTGTCTGTCTGTGGCATCATAGCGCCTCAACGGATGAACCGATTTTGATTTAGTTTTTTTTTTGTTTGAAAGGTGATTGTATCGAGAGTGTTCTTAGCTATGTTTAAATAAAATCGGTTCAGCCGTTCAAAAGTTATGCGCGTTTTACTGTTTAGATCGTGATGTTTTCGCAAGATAAATGTGTCGGGGGTTTTTTAAATTTTACTTGTTTCCTATGCCTTTACTTTAACTAAAGATAATATTGAAATAAAAAAAGCTGGCAAAGAGAGTGTCGGACTTGAATATATAGGCGCCATTTCCTAACTTTATCTACCTTATCTTCTAACCTTTTCAGACGGAGCTTGTGGGCGTTGGAGAAGAAGGCAGGCTACGCGGCCACGTTTGGGGCTCCCCAGTGGGTGCAGACGACGACGCAGCTCCTCCTCGCTCCTCATCCCGCCACTCTCACCGCATGCGCGGTAATCTCAAACGAAACACAAACCAATAAAATATCGTTGCATTACAAGATCACACCATCATCGTACCACGTCATAACCTTCACTTTACATTTCAGCAGAAGATAGTTCAGATGAGTTTGAAGCACCGACACCGCCTAGATTTCAAGATGACGACTGGATGTATTTACCACTAAACATAAATGTGAATGATTACGAAAGAGAAGCAAACGTTTTAGAAAATAAATTCACAGACCAGAAAATTGTCGAGAAAACAGGTGATGTAGCAAAAAAATTAAAAATGCTTCTCCAAGAAGCCGGAGTTCCTTCAATTGATGAAAACTTGCTTTTACAAGGGCTGCTATCTGGCAATACTTCATTCGAACCAGAAATGAATCTCAATATAAGTCCAAAGACTCAACCGATTGATTTAATTCAGTCTGAAAATGATTTTATAGATGCTTACAATGCCTTAACAAGGTCAAGTCCACTACCTAATATTAACAAAAAACCTAACGGTACTGAAATTCCAAAAGAAAATAAATTAGTATCTCAGGATAACTTCAAAAAAAAGAAACAAACTCCAAAAGTGAATAGATCTAATAATCATACGCCAGTATTGCCACACGAAAATCAAAATCAACAGACGGTTAATATTGTACAATTGCCCCAAGTTCAACAAATAAGTAATATACCTAGTAAAAACGAACAAACAGATATCAATTTAACACAATCTGGCAACAAACTCAATCCACCAATAGACACACATCCTGGAAGCACTGTTTTACTTGTAGAAAATCAAAATACTTTGAGTGAAAGTATTTTAGAAAGTAATGGTAACCGCATTCCTAAAAATTCGAACAAATCAAAGGAAAATATACCTGACAATAGAAATCACAGACAAATAGATGAAAAATCCAACAATCTGACAGATATTGTGGATACCACGCAAAGACTTATTCAACAGATGAAAGAAGAAATTAATTCTGATATAAATTCCATTGACGGCAGAACTCTATCACAAAGTGAAGCTGAATCTAGCACCGATGAAACAAACGATGACCAGGAATCGAGCTATAGTGACACTGAAGAAAGAACAGACAACCTTACATCAGATGAAAAGGATGTCACAAGTTCTGAAGATGATGACGATCCATCTGAAAAACGTCAGGCATTACAGTATATAACAAGTTCTGAAGAAAATGAGAATTTTGAAGAAGCTTTAGACCATGTAGAAAACCAGTTAGAGGATTTTAAACACGCAAACATTGAAATGCTCGATTCTATTGCGCGTACATTACAAGAAGAACATACGTTTACAGTCGAAGTAAATAAACCACAAGCACAAGAAGCTTTCAGACCTTCAAGAAAAGAAGATGTAAATAACAATGTGTTTATTAGCGTTAACAGTTTCGAAGAAATTTATGAAGAGCTTAATACTCACAATAATGTCGATCCAGTAGTTAGTAATGATCAAACAGTAAAAAATAATACAGAAGAAGATCTCAGTCCCAAAAACCTTGAATTATTTGCAAAAGAGGCAATAATTTTATCCGCTATGAAAACTATAGCTCCGTCTAAGTTACTATTTTCTGAAAATATCCACCCCGTTTTGAATGCTATATTAGAAACCGTAGAGAAAAAAGAGAATGATAATTCTATTAATGAACAAGATATTCATACACAACAAGAGGTTACACCTGAATCCGTTGTTATAGAAGTAAATACACAACCAGGTTTAGAACAAGCAGAATTTAATGAAAATAATTCTTTTGAAAACCATTCTGAAGAAATATTGCTTGTTGAAGAACCCCAGCAAACTATTTCAGCCGCTCCATATGTAACATTAAACATTGAAGAAACTGACAGAAGCAATGTAAACTCAGTAGAAGATAATCCTTCAGATTCAGAACAAGTAGATATTGCCAATAATGATAAAGAAAAGATTCCTGATCAGTTTTCAGTGGATACGCCACGTGATAACAGCAGTATTAAAAACTCTATAACCAATAAGTCTAACATACCTAAACTGATAAGAATCATACCTAATAATAAGCCCAAGAATGATAAAAACTCCCCTAAACTAATTGTCTCAAAGGTCCCAGTTCGTCGAACGTCTATTAAACAATATCCTGCCCCCGCACCTCCTAAATCTCACTTTGGTAACATTCAAAGTGGTCATGTAAAGCAATTACAAACAAGACTTTTTAATAGCAAGGCAATTCCTTCTCAACCTGTTCCTACCACATCTGTGATTCCCGAGGAGAAACCAACCACTTCCACTTCGACGCTGAATAAAAAGAAACCAGCTCCTCCCCCGCCTTTAAAACATATGGGTGAAGAACAGCTCTCGCCTCCTAAAACAACTACGCCACCGAAAGAAAAGAAGCCATTTTTCCGCGAAACCTGTCGTACAGAAGATGAATGGACCGATAGTGATTCGGAAGATTCACAATTAGTAATCATAAAGCCGACTGAAGAATCGATACATTCACCGCCATCACCGCCTCCACCTGTTACTCTCCGTAGAGTGTCAGGTCAAATCATAGATTTGGCTAAAGTCCGACTTCCAGAAGGTTCTCCAGAGGTAGGTTATGTTACATCTTACCTTTAATACTTAAAAAGGTATCATAAAAGATTAAAATATTAATAAAAATCAAATTTCAGAGGCAAGCGCGAATGCTCCTCGCAGAGGGCGCAACAGAAACATGGGAGCAAGCGCAGCTCGCAGTAGAGTTGATAACACAAGGCGCAGATCCGCCGGCTGCCCTGCTAGCTGCGCTGGAATGCGTTGACCTATCATCTGCTCTAGCTTATTTATATCAAGATTGCGAGCTCTGTGCATCTCGATTACCTGAGCATGAGGTGAGAAAGTAAAATAATATTTGAATCCTGATCAAGATTCAGTCACATAAATACGCATTTATTATTTTGCAGATGGTGTCAATGTTGCGTTGCACTCATCGCTGCTGTCGGGAATGCGCACACCTCTATTTCACTGTACAAATAACGGAGAGAAGTATCGCTGACTGCGTATGTCCCTATTGTAAACTTCCGGAATTGGAAAGTCTACCTGAAGATGCCTGGCTTGAATACTTTGCTCATTTGGACATTCTTTTAAAAACTCTGCTTGAAATTGATGTGCACGAGTTGTTTCAAAGAAAGGTAAATAAGAACTTCACAATAAAATAATTGATGCTTTTGGTCTATTCATTTTGTTAGACGACGATACAATTTAAAATAATTGCGTCGGTAATATAGAAGCGGCCCCGTTTATAGTAGGTAGATTATGCACCAAGGGGAAAAAGCAGTGTCTTACGTCACGGGCGGCATTTTGAACCCTCAGCTTACGCTGAGGACTGAGTTCTGTAGAGTACTGGGTGAAGCGAGGCGTCAAGCTGTCCAAGATGAAGATAGGCTTTATCCCAGAGGAGCATACTCCACTTTTCACATCTTCTGCGCGACTATAAAAAGCTGCTGTATATATCGATTTGAATATTGTGTTTGATGTTTATTGTAGATCTGAGCATTGAATAAATGCACCATAGGCTGCTTGAGTTTTGAGTTTCTGTTAAATGTTGTATATAAATTAAAAGGACGGATTTCGACACAGTCTTGACTCCTACTTTTGTTGTTCTCCATTGAACAAAATCGTCATAAGCTTTTTCGTATCTGGGTTATGATTTTCCATTTATTAACAATCTGTAAAGCGCCTGTTTTGATAAACTCTGGAGTAGAATCACTATTGGTTGGCCTTTTTTTTTTCAACACGAATATTTCAATTATTCACTGAAAATCACAACACCAAACATCTTTTGTTTCACATTCTTTGAAATCGTGCCTTTTTTAGGATTCCGTACCCAAAGGGTAAAAACGGGACCCTATTACTAAGACTCCGCGATCCGTCTGTCGTCTGTCTGTCTGTCTGTCCGTCTGTATATCTGTCTGTCGCCAGGCTGTATCTCTTGAACCGTGATAGCTAGACAGTTTAAATTTTTAAAGATGATGTATTTCTGTTCCCGCTATAACAAAAAATATCCACAAGAACAGAATAATATAAATATTTAATTGGGGCTCGCATACAACAAACGTGATTTTGTTGCCGTTTTTTGCGATAATGGTACGGAAACCCTTCGTGCGCGAGTAAGACTCGCACTTGGCCGTTTTTTTTTAGTTCTGCTCATGCAAGTTCGATTTTCGAACAAATCTCTTTAAAATGCCATTTAAGCATCTTTTTATCCGACTTCCGAAGGAGAGTAATGTGTTTATCAGCCTATGCATGTATGTATGATCCTATGTGGCGTTCTAGAGACCAAACGCGTTGGACGAGTTCAATGATTCCGTTAATCGATTCGTATTAACGTTGCGAGTGTCACTGGCTACATTAAAATTTGAAAATAGAGAAAGGCGGATTTTGGGCTCCATATTGTAGATAAACAAGAAAAAAATCATGCTGTGCAGTCAGAGGGTGCATCTGGTTTTGGTCAGCTATCTCGCTAATTTTGTATACTCCGACTACATATTTTATTGGCAAAGACACTACCAGTCGCACTACCAGTAGTGTCGTTTACAATTAACGACACAACCAAGACAATTTCTTTTTTGTGTATGTTCACCGATATCTCCTTCAATTGTGGACCGATTTTGAAAATTCTTTTTTTGTTTGAAAAAGTATGTTCCGAAATTGGTCCCATTTTAATTTGGTGAAGATCTGATGAAGGACTTCGGAGATATACAAAAGAACTCTTCAATAAATAACGGCAAATCTCTCGGGATTGCTGCAATCGCATGTCTGTTTGTTGTTTATAACATTTCATAACATAACATCACGCCAGTTCGCTCTTAAGGGGTAAGCAGATCTCTCATTTCACCGGTTATGTTCAAGTTTCATGAAATCTATTCTGGCGAAATAGTTCCCTTACTAACTTGCCTATTAGGTACGTACAACTAAAAAGTGAAAATAAAAATACTTATTGCAAAAAAATACTACCGACTTCCAAATACAAAACTACAAAGTGAAAAATATCTTAATTTTTTGAAGTCGGTGTCCATAACGCAAAAAAATGGTACCTACGAAAGTAACCTACGAAGTCGGTGTGACTTCAAAAAATTAAGTTATTTTTCACTTTGTAGTTTTGTATTTGGAAGTCGGTAGTATTTTTTTGCAAAAAGTTTTTTGGATTAAATTGTGCAGTCAACACAGCAAAGTTCAGAAATATAATTCTTTATTTATTACTAAGTAAATCATGAAATAAAAGTAATCACAAACAATCAAGAATCAATCAATCAATGAAGAATCAGAAATGGTAGACTTTATTTATTACTAAATAAAAGCCAACACTTATTTGGAAAAAAATCAATCATTTGGAAATACGACGTATTCCGCATTAGGCCCCCGCTTAAACGGCTACTGTGTGAATGGCACCTAAGGTATTCCACATACGGCACCCATTGATATATTTCGCAGGTCACTAGTGGTTTTGTTTTTCATTAATTTATAATGGAAAAACTGAGCCACGTCTCTTTTGTTCTCAGTCAACCGAAAGGTGATTTAGAAGTGTTTTTAAATTTCATACAATTTTACCTCCCTTGGGAGGTAATGTTTTACTTTACGTTGAGATTGCATGATATGTGTAATTGGACATTACCGAGCAGATGGTGTGGACTTAAGTATTACTTATTAAAAAAGATAAGCATTCAAATATTTTTGATAACTCGCTTACAAAGCGAGCCGAAAACAAATACGAAAAAGGACACCTGTATTTTAATGAAATATAAATTCAGTGTGGATACGATATACGATAATTAACATTTCAAATATCCAATAAATATTGTTTACAGTTACGAGACCGAACCTTGGCCCGGGATCCAAACTTCAGATGGTGTATGGAATGCTCTTCAGGATTTTTTGTTCATCCGAAACAAAAGAAAATTCGCTGCCCAGAATGTCGATCTATAAGTTGTGCGTCATGTAGAAAACCGGTAAGCTTCACTTAAAATTTTTGGAGGGGACAATCAATTTTGCAACCTAACAGAACTGATTTTATTAAAGAGTTGGTGAACTTTAAATAAGTAGGTATATGCACGTTTTTTACAGTGGAATGCTAATCACGAAGGACTGAGTTGTGAACAATATACTGCGTGGTTAGAGGACAACGATCCTGAGCGGTCGGTCACCGCAATACAGCAACATTTACGAGACAATGGACTGGAATGTCCACGGTGTCATTTTAAGTACTCCCTGTCCAGGTAAATACATACATACCCACTACCACAGATGATGCCTCATCCCATACAAAGAAACCGTGTCCATAGACTATACACTTAACCGTGCCGACGTAACTAGACGTTTTTCAACTGATTAATCTTGTTATTTTTGTAAGTACATCAATCGCGTTCGATCCCGTTTCACGGCAATAGATGGTGTTAGCAGCGACTTGCAAGTAAAAGGGTTTATTAGATTCGTGATTTTTTTTTCTTTAAATACAGTGAAGGTTCGTTTTATAGTATTTTTTTGCACGTTTTTCCAGTTTTTTTGCACCAAAATGTGTTACGATGCAAATTTTAACAATCGAGTGGAATGCCTCAGAAATTAAAAAATGCGCCATCTATTGGCGTCAATTTTAAATGATCCGTTCAAATAATCTTTAAAATGTGAATTAAGAGCCCAATATTCCATATTTTTTTACTGAGGAGAGTTGATTAAACAAGAACATACAATTTTTAAGTTCAATTCCAGAAAATGTTAATTTTAATTTTACATGTCGCTCCATCTAGTGAGATTTATTTGAACCAAATTTTCTTAACATAATCAGCATATTTAACCACTTCTGTCTGGAACAGGCCTCCCTCCTTTCTATGAGAGAAAGTGGCATTATCCACCACGCGGGCCCAGTTAGGATTGGTTGATGTCACATATCTTCGAATTTACGAAAATAAAATTTTCCTTCACCGTTTTGAGAGCTGTGATGGTGGTGAAATAAATTACACAAGTAAAACACCTGCTTGGGTTCGAACCTAAGACATACAACCCATAAGCCGTGGCCGTTACCACTGGGCCACCAGCATTGGTGGCGCCACACGTGCGTGATTATTATGCAAGCATCGCAGTAAGCGGTAACGGACTATATTTGAAATTAAAATTAATTTCAGGGGAGGCTGCATGCATTTCACATGTACTCAATGCAAATACGAGTTCTGCTATGGTTGCGGAAAGCCGTTCACAATGGGCGCACGGTGTGGGCTGAGTGACTACTGTGCAAAGTTGGGACTACACGCGCATCACCCTCGAAACTGTCTCTTTTATTTGAGGGACAAAGAACCACATGAGTTACAAACTTTACTTCAGGTAAATCAACCTCAATAAATTTGCCTAGCCTTTACTAAACTATGTGGGGATTATGGGATCAAATACACTGGCCTTCAAATGTGGAGACGTAGCCAGAAAGCGCTACTTAAATAAAACTCTGGATTCACTATTCTAGTTATATTTCAGCAGCAAGGTGCCTACCCATAGGCACCTTCTATCGGACTATCACATCAAATCTCAGAGGAGCCCTTATATACACGGAAAAAGTCTTCTTTCAAACACATCTTCATTTATTTTATGTTCTAAATTCATATTACCCTTCAAGTAATACTTATTGCCAGTGTTAATATAGGCAAGTAGGTTGCCTTCTAGTTAAGCAGAGTCCTCACAGTACCATATTTTTAGTACAACACTTTAAAATTGAATTTTTACCTAAACTATAGAAGTCACGAGTTTTGAAATAATATACGTTTTATAGTAAATTTCATCAACTTCCTTTGAAATTATAGTTTATTTATTAAACGTAATTAATGTTTTTAACTTAAAACACCAAAATAAATAGGTAACATTACTAACGTACATAAACAATGAAAACACCGAACATTGCTGTAACGAAGGGACAAAATTAACTTTGCCGTTCGAAAACATCAATTTACCAAAAGAAACTATTTAGTTGGACACGTCATTCATCATTCATCATTATCAGTCTTTTAATGTTTCCACTGCTGGGAAACAGCAGCTAATTTTAAAGCTTAATTTTATGACCTATCCAACGATACCCCACACCATGGGATAGACGAAAAAAGCAAAACACATCCTACATTACTTGTACAGGTGGTAAAAAAAAAAAACACTTTCTCGGCCAAATCAGAGGTGTGTAGTACTATGTATAGTTCTCGCCAAACTTCTTGGCCGCCCTGAAGTTGGCTACAATGGCTGCGCAGTAGTAAATCTCATACAAAAACAGCACCGTTTCGTGCCTCGCGCATCCGGTAAACCAACTTCAGGGCGGCCAAGAAGTTTGGCGAGGGCTATAGTCCCTGAGCTAAACTGCGGACGGACGGGCGGACGGACATGGATAAACTATAAGGGTGACTTGTTGACTACAGAACCCTAAAAAGATAGAAACCAAAAAAATAACCATTTCTAACTTATTGGCAAAAACTCAAACAACATTTAGTTATACGCCGCAAATGCAATGGAGATATTCTAGAGTCACAAAAGCAATACAATCACCGACAAATCTATGTTTCATACGATTTTACGTAACAACTACGTTTTTAGATGAACAACGTCACATATGAAATAAATGCAGCGGAAGGCAGTGCAGGGCGATGTCCTGTGCAGTTGCAACGGGAAACACCGACAGGGCTCATAGACGGCACCTGTGGCAATGAAGCACCCAACAACTATGCGGGGCTCTGCAAGTGAGTATTACAAGTCTGGGACAAGGTAAACGACTAGATACGATACCCACGGAATAGAGTTACCAGTATATAAGTCGGTAGATAAGTTTAATTAATTGATCCATTCCGATTCCAATCCAGCCAATCACTAGGTATGCCCCTAACTTGGCTGGCTTAGGCAGTCGCTACATTTTGGTTGACAAGTCAAACCTTGACAGCAATAACCCGCAACAACGAATCTCCTAATTCATTGCTTCTTATGGTTGCAAAATTCGTCTGACCGTCAACGCAAAATGTTGTTGAATTGGTGTGTCCTCATAGATAACCATTTCCAGCGACCACAGGGGCTGTGTGGTCGCTGCCCTTTCTTTATAGAAAACGATTGACGCGCGAACACGCAAACATATTTTGTTCGTTGACACCGGAAAGCGTCCTCTGTCGGTCGACGCAAGTTGTATTGATATGTTATTATAATAAACTATAGTTACAGATGCCTACGTGACGACGAGAGGTCTATGTCTAGCTGTGGACATCTTTCGGCTGGAACATGATGATAAGAGACTCCTAAGCTGAGCAAAGGTGTATTCAATGTGTTTGACGGTCGAGGCGAGCGAGGCGATGAGTGAGGCATGTGCTTGCAGGAACCATTACCTGGAATACCTGAGTCGGTTGGTTCGTCGATGCAGCATCGACCCGCTTCCGATCCTGGGGGTGGACGACCTCGAGACGCTGGTGAAGCGCGCCGCGCTCCGGCCGCCGCCTCGGCCCTACGGCACGCTAGAGGGCCTCTACAAGCGGGGCCTCGTGGAGGTGTGTTGACCACGGCTGTACTTGCAGGACGCACTACGTGGAGTACCTGGCGGGGCTGGCGCGCGGGCTCGACCCTATCCCCATCATGGACGTGAGCGAGCTCGTGGCCGAGCTGCGGCGCCGCGCGCTGCCGTTGCCCGAGCGCGGGCCCTGGGACACTGACCCCATCTATGCCGGGATGTGCTCGGAGGTACAGGCAGCGACTGCCTTCGTTACCTAACCAATCAATCAACCAACTATTTTACGCCTTTTCTCAACAGATGTTGGGGTCGGCTACCGATCTAACCGGGTGTAGCTGAATACCAATATTTCTTGACCTAACCATGGACATTCAGCTAATACTTACCAATGAGATAGAAAGTGTGTCAACGTATCTAATCTTTTAATTCCGCATTGTGGCACAAAAGGACTGTTCACAACATCAAGTCATGAATTCGAGTCACACTCTTTAATTAGTTTTACTGGTTCGCCTGGTAAAAAATATGAATATTTTTTAAGTCTCATGAAATTTAGTCGGCGACCAATTTGTTGTTGTGTTGTTGAAATATCTTTTTCTACTATCATGTCATATTAAACCAGAATCAACGATGTAGGTACAGTGAAACGCATATCAATGCCAGTGGTAAAAATTGTACATTGACAGCGCCTTTTTTCCTAGTAAGAGCGATGTTACTAGTGCACCAGTGACTGATGTCCGTTTGTCTGTACAAGACTGTCTTCAAGCAGCATTATGGCGCGTTTTACATTATGTCGATCAACTTAATCGACTAACCGAGAACCTGAAATGTCAAACGACCCTACCCCCTTCGTGACTGACGTCACTTCGTGAGCCAATAGCAAGAGTCGAATGTCAGAGAGACATTGACATTTCGGGTGCTCAGTTAATGTTGACCGTGCTGTACTGTCAAATTTTTTGTACGTACATGTCATGTACTATAATGATCAATGTTACTGAAATATCCAATTCATTATTACAGATTGTGAAAGAGAAGATTCCATTGGATTGACAAGAAAGAAAAGGACGACGTCGGCTGCTTCAAAATAAAAATCATTAACTTTACTGAACCAAAAACAAATAATATTTAAATTAACATTAAATTAATTAAATACAATTTTATGATTTTATTGAGTTCTTATATTTATTTTCCTATTGTCATCGCCGAGCGAAATGTTCATTCATATGGCGTTTGTCACGTTGTATGTAATGCCTGGTGGAGTGCAGGCGGCTCTCTAGCGAGTCAGGCAGCGCGCGTACGGGTGCGGCACGTGGCGCGGGCGGCGCACGCTCCGCTGCTACGTCGGCCGCGCGCTGCGAGGCCACGCGCCGCCCGCGTTGCACTTCACGCTCTGCCCCCGCAGCTGCCATCTCCGCTAATTTAGCAGCTCTTTCCTCCTCAGTCATACCGCCTTGTTTTCTGTTATCTCTTTTATCTTTACTTTGCCTTTCATCATCTCTGCGGTATTGCCGTCCAGAATAATGTCCGCTTCCTCTACCATAATGACTTGTATCATTGTAACGCGATTTTCTAAAATCTGTGTCATGTTCACGCCTCGAAGCTGCGCGCGGAACATCGCGTTCTGGAGTATCTCTTTTATATTTTTTAGGTGTAACTTCACCGTCTGAATAATGTTCATTATCAGAACTTTTTCTTTTCCTGGATTCTTTATTGTCCTCTCTTGTCCGTTCTTGGCCTTGATATTCAGATGACCTTTTATTGCTTTTTTTCTCGTCAAGCTTACCTTCTTTTTTAGATTTTGATGATTTTTCATTTTCACTATCTGATGAATGATATCGTTCTTTTTTCTTACTTTTCTGTTTTGATGATTTTTCATCATCACGATCACTATCTGATATATGTTTCCGTTCTTTTTTCTTCTTTTTCTGTTTTGATGATTTTTCATCATCACTGTCTGATGAATGTTTTCGTTCTTTTTTCTTCTTTTTCTGTTTTGATGATATTTCCTCTTCACTATCACTATCTGATGAATGTTGACGTTCTTTTTTCTTCTTTTTCTGTTTTGATTTCTTTTTCTTCTTTTTACTCTTTTTATTATCATCTGAGTCAGCAGAAGAATCGTCGGAGTTAAGAAGCGTCGCTAAATCTATACCCTTCTGTCCCCCTAAAGCATTCAATTTGGCTGCAAGTAGATCATCAAGATTTTTATCCTTCTTTTTGGGTGATTTCTTGGATTTGCTTTCTTTTCTTAAATCCTATAAAATAAATAAAGGCTTAGATTTCAAAGTATTATTTCCCTGTTAGATTTTTGACCAGTGACCCGGTGCTAAGCCGAGCATTGATAAATCCAATAACGCGCTTTTATTTAGGCATTAATTAGTGTCATCTAGTGTTATCGAAAATGAGCATATGTGTCGAGAATATAGTCTCGCTCTTGCGGCTGTTATTGACATGCTTTAAATATAAAAGGGCACACACCTGTTCTTTTCTGAGTAACTCGGTTAGCCGACGCCGTTGTAAGGGATTGTTCAACAAGGCAGCGCGAGCAGCACGCTCCCGTTCTTTGATCAAAAGTAATGGATCTTCGCGAATCTTCCGAGACATATCTACTTGAGTGTCGCCAGCTGAAGCTATCATGCTGGAGCCAACTACTCTCCTTGATACAGCGGGAATCGCATCTTGTTCCACTTTATCTGATTGTTCAGCATTTTTATCTATTGATTTACCAAGCAGGTATGCTTCGTGATCAACTTTCTTATCAGGTTTCTGAAATTATTTTTAAAGTTTTATTGAACCAGTTGAGCAGCTAAACACAATTTGAAAAAAATATTGTAGTTATCATATGTTTCCATGTGTTGTATTGTTATTTGTTCTCTAGCTGCATATAGAAACATCAAACATCAGCACACAGAATATCATCTTAACGAATATTTAATATTATAAAGAGCAAAAATTGTACTGATTCAATTATAAAATTCTTTCAGTTGAAGAAAAGTACTCTATTGCTGAGTCTAGGTAACGATAAGCTACTTCTTATACTAAATAAATTAACGGGTCCTGTAGGGGGCCACAGAAGTGAAAAGTGAAGCCCCCGAGAAAAATAAAGCTGAAATGTAAAGTTGTAAGCTCCAGGCAAGTGCATGTTGGACCATGCACTGTGAAGGGTTCCATAGTAGAGGTAAATATTTATGCACTAGGTTATTTTCCGGCTAGAAAACTTAGTTTGTAGAAAACATAGTATTTTTCATAGAAACAATTTTAACACTTTATATCAGTAGTTTATAACTTTAGAAGTGCATATTACTCCAACTATTGACATAAGTATTCTCATATAATAAACCGGAATCTTTTTAGGTGGTCTGAAGTTGGCTACAAATGACTGTGAATGCAAATCTAATACTAAAACAGTAGCTCCCCATGCCATGCACATGCCTACATTTAGCCTGTCCAATAAGATTGTGGATAACTGTATGTGCATTGAATTTTGTTTAAGATTCCGAAGTTACATGTATGAGGCAAGGCATGGAACCGGTTTAAAAATAACCAGTTTTATCATTTATTTTGTTTGAAGTGTAAACATTAAAAGAGCATTATTGAAAACCTACCTAATTTTTGTGTATCCCTGCACACTGATTGCACAAATATAATTATTTGTGTAGATTTGAACGAGGTACATGCGAAAAAGTTCCGTTTTTTTTTTCCAAACTGGTTAACGCCTAAGTACATAACTTAGGCTTAACCAGTTCAGAAAAAAAAAAACCGTTCCCTGACAGAATGCTACCCCAAATTATTTTCTTCATAATTTCACTACACTATTATTTAGATGTAAATAGAATACAAATTTCTTCCAAATTTATTAATGTTGGTTAAATATTTGGTCAGGCACAACTCACAGAAATTATATGGCAACTTTTAAGCCATTTGGATATGTAGGTACATATCCAAATAATATTACATAATTTATACTGTTAGTTCTCTAGGGTACTTAATTTAATAACGATACATGGAAAAATGAAATAATGAAATGTCAAATAATGAAGCTGCTTACATCATACATCCAAGACAAACGGTTATCATTTGCAGGAGAATTACTGCTATGTTTCATGAGACTGTTCAGTTCAGCGCGATCCCGTTCCTCTGCACGTTCGCGTTGTAACTCTATCATCCGCTTTTTCTCCTCGGCTACAGCCTGTTCCGCCTTCCACACACGCTCCTGATTTTTCATTGTATTTGGGTGCCATGACTTCTTTGAATTCTTATAGAGCAACACAGAAATGATTAGTGATTAGTAAAGTGCTATCCTAAGTTACATTAGGAAAGAGAAAGCAAAAATTCCATGGTCTTGGTAACAAAAACAAATCTGGACAATATCAAAATGTCCTGGAACAACAAATTTTCATAATCAAATAATTCTTACCAAATCTCCGCCGCCCATTCTGAAAATGTAATAAAAACACAGTTAACTTTAAACTAGAACTACCTAAGTAAACAACATGGATTTCAGCTCCAACAATCTAACATAGAAAGAAAACACAAGCGATAATCGCGATTTATGTCTCTGACAGATGAAAGGGTAACAGACGTGACAGTGACACTTGACAGTCTGACAGAATCACACATTCACAGTTTGTGTCATGAAAATATTGTTCCAGGTAGAGCACAGCTTAAAAGAGACTTAAAAAAAAAAAACCTTATTTTATGTGGAAACGACACTACTATGCTCACTCGCTCGCTGGATAAAGTGGGATGGAAGATTTAAGCGCTTATTACACTATACGGTATTCATGGCCCTATCCTTAATTAAGCGTGGTGTAATAACTGTTACGAAGTTAGTGTCCCCAAAATAGCGACCGTAGCCACCCGGAATGGTGGAGCGACACGATTCACGATTCTAGTGGGCGGTTCCCGGTTTTCGGTATCCCATGCGCTATTTTTTAACCAGTTGTGGTTAAAAACAGTCGCGGGAAAAACCGCCAACGCATTCGCTTTTTCGCACACTGAAAATAAATAACGCGTCAAGAAACCGCGCGCGGCTAGCCGTGCTTACAAAATAAAACTCCATTCTTGTCTTTAGTCAAAGACATAGAGAACCAGTACTTACTATTTCCACGGATTGATGTTTTTATTTCCATGCATTGACGAATGAGCGCTTTTCAACTTTGTCCATCCGGTCCAAAAACTAGACTGTGTACCAAAAATCTTGTTTAGCTATATTTAAATATATTGTCATACATCTAGGTTAGCTATTTCCTTATTAGCGGGATCAAACCAAAAGTGGTCCTGGCGAGAGGGATTCCGCTGATAGTGTGTCCATGTCTGACATCCTGCCAGCTCAACTAATCATTGGGTTTGGTAGAAAATTTTATAGTTTTATTTTTTATGTTATACCATAACAAACGATTCATAGACTTTGAAACGTATTTAAATATTTCTACAGTTCCTCTAATTAATCAATTCGTTGTATTTAAAAAAATATTAATAAATACTGAGTAAGAGTAGTACTTTTAAATGTTTGGGCCTGGTAATACTAAAAGTAAGATGGTACAGTGGTTTGCGGAGTTTTTGGCGGGTTTATATTTAATTATAATAGATTTCACTTTTATTAATCCTTTACTCCTTTGGGGTATATATGTTTTGTGAGTAAAATTCAGCGGCTATTAAAATGATTTGCAAATTGATTCCTAGTGGAATAAAATTGGTGTAGTTTTGTTTCTCAGCTGTATACGCAACTGGACAATATGTGAAATCCTTTGGGGCGTGTGTAGCTAGCTGCCGGTATTTCAAAGCATCGTCTGAAGACTGCAGGATCATCTCACGCCTCTCCTTCATGAGATTGAGAGTAGGATCAGAGAGCTTTTTGTTCCTACCTATACGATGGGTCTTGAAGAAGGAGACTTGAGGAGACTCGGGATTTCAGGATTATCGAGACCTCCCCCTCTCTTTGAACTTCAGCTAAACTTATAATACTCCATCGTAAACTGCTCAATTCCTCTTAGAGTTCGGTGATCTTTTCGTCGGTCCGGAGTGTGCGCGTGTTGTACGTTGCCAGGTCCAGTCGTGATCCGGTCCATCCGTCCTTCCTGGGTCCGTAGCACAGAGGACTTTTTAGTTTTATTTTCTCTTTGCCTGGGTCCATCTATTAATTTTACATTTGACAGATCAAAAATGTATGTCTTAGATAGCTAATGCCACGCTAATGCGTTTTATTTCTGTGTGGTGATTATCGACTTTTAACATAATATAAAATTGTCTTTTGTACCCATTGTTTGCCGTTATTTGACACCGACTTCGGAAAAGAAAGTAATTTTTCACTTTGAAGTGTTTTGTTTTGGAAGTCGGTTTGATTTTTTGTAAAAAAGTTTTTTATTTTACTCTTTTTAGTTTTTGTAGGTACCTCCAATTAACATGAGAATCATTTATAGCAAAAGTACACCTTATGACGATTCCAATAAGCCCAAACACGACTAGGATACATTGTTTTATTTCGGATTTCCAGTGGCCATTGTGGTCTTCTTCATCAGTTCTACTTCACCAAATGATACTTTCTGAGTGCAAATGGTTGCATTATTGATGAAAATACCAAAATCGCTTTATATATGCCTATGATACTTGAGGAGTTCCCTTGATTTCTCTAAGATCCCATCATCAGATCCTGGTTTTCTTATCATGGTACCACACTTGGGATATCTCCTTTCCAACAAAAATCAGAATAATCAGAAAAAGAATCTTCAAAATCGGTTATAAACGACGAAGTTATCCGCGAACACACATAAAAAATATATATATAGGTACGGTCGAATTGAGAAACCTCCTCCTTTTTGGGAAGTCGGTTAAAAAATGATCGTGATCATGATCGCACTTGCGCTTGATTAAATTTCAGCAGCTGTGCGGCGTGAAGTATCTTCTCATCTTTGCAAGGATCCCCAACTTTTTGGCCTGAGCCTTTGCTTCAAAGTACGGGCCAAAAAGGTCCTGTTTTAGCAGCATTAAACCTGACCAAATGCCAAACCTTATGGGATAAGGGCAGGAAGATGATGATGATGAAACCTGACCAAATGCTTGCAAGGACAGGTTCAAACAATCCATCATGGCCTCACGGAGACACCGGATCTGAGAACCGGTAGCCCGTGCATTTGACAAGTATCTTTTAGCAAAAGTGCTGTCGTCTGCATACCCAAAGGTTTTAGCAAATCGATAAGGTGCAGCAAGAATAATGCATTAATATCCAATTCGTCTGACGAGACCGATCTCTCAGGAAGTCTACAATTCAATCACACACCACCGGGCAGACCGAATGAAGGAAGCTTACCAAAGCTTACCAATAAGGCTTTGTGCCAGACCCTACCATTCTCCGTGCCTCTCGATTAGTCTCGATAGCCTCACTCCATAATATGTGAATGGCAAATGATAGAAGATCCCCAGTAGACCGATTTCGGCGGACGCCGTATTGGTGGTCACTGAGGATATCGTTAGTTAGGTATGTTAGGAGCTTAGTATTAAATACACGCTCCATACTCTTACATACCGTGGACGTTACCGAGATGGGTAGTTGACCGGCAACCTAATTGCGTAATGAATTTGGAAAGAGTATGAAAAATTTACCAATCACATAGACGGAAAGCCACCTCGCGTCTTTCATCTCACATGTGATTGGTCGATTTTTCATAGTACTTGCCTTTTGCTCTTCGGAATATCTCATTGCAGATCTATTTATTCGGTCCCACTTTGACTATTCCGAGCAATCGCTCGAGTATGACGAGTGACCAGAACTTGTGGCCTTTTTATTCTTCGGGCAATTGATGCATTGTGGGTGGCGATCGCGGTTTGAACACTCCCTGGTATCGTGTTCCTCGGGGCAATAACCGCACCTGGGTGTGGATAGGCAGTCTCGCGCCATATGTCCATATCCCAAACAGTTGTAGCATTACTGGGGACTGGTCCAAAGCTAGGACCACCTGGTAACCCAGCTACGGGCTGTACGTTAGCTTGCTGCCGAGCACTCTGCACTTTTCCAGCCTCATACGAAAGGCGGAATAGGCGTGTCATGTTCGGAGACAGTTCAGGCGCACAGGTTCTAAGAACTATTGATGGTATTCTGTCAGGGCCGCTAGCCTTGTTCACGTCGAGGTTACGCAGCACACGACGTCCGTACGTCCTTTTGATGGATGCGAATATTGCGAATGTCCGACATACTCGTTTCACATACATCAGGAGAAGGAGGGGGCCGCGCGTCACCAGGCTTCAGACGTGAAGAATCCGCAATTGGTCTCTATTCGGCTAATGTGGTCGAACCGTGCCCTTCGCAACACTTTCTTGTAGGACTTGGCAGCCTTGTTGAAGGCCTTCTTCTTCTGACCCACGTCACTCGCTTTGCGCGATCGAGGACCCATGCCAGGGACGCCACATGTTTAAGCGCGTCTGCGCGATTACCTTCGGCGCCAAACCATGGCCGGTCTTCGCTACACATTGTTAAGTCAGAGAACGAAACGTAGTACTCCATTTCCTGATGCAACACATCCGTCATGGCGTCCGCGCGAGACGATGAATCAGTCGAAGAAAAGCAAGTAGGCTGCCAAGGATAGCATGCGAAGAAAGATCGCATCCCATCCCATCTGCTGACTTGTACCGCCAAACCCGCCGGATGCCCTTTGGGCTGGGATCTGGCGGGGAGTAGACAGACACAGACTTCACCAGACAGTGGTCGGAACTACCCAAAGATGAATTTATCGACACAGGGTATCAGTCAGGATCTGTTGTCAGCAATTAGCGAATCAATATCCGGTACCGTCGTTGTCCCTTGGACGGTTTAGAGTCAGTCGGAAAAGCCACTTCTGGTAAAACCAATTGGGCGGAAGGGTACCGCTGCTGTGCCGCATCAGCTGCCTCACTGAGGTACTCTGTGAGCCTGGTCAATTTTTTATACTCTTTGTCCTTTGCCTTGCCGAATTCATTACGCAATAAGGCTGCGGCACCCTAATTGTGTAAGTTCAAAGAGTAGAGTACGGATTGTTACCCTTGCTTCATATTTTTCATTCATTGCTTCATATGTTCAAAAATCCTTCTACTCGTCAGCGTAAAACACGCAGTGATCATTGTTGTTTTACCAAAATTAATGGGAAGGAGTGTGCTTTGTGCTGTTAAAACAGATACGCAATAAGGATTCAGTTTCGCATCGATCTGCACACGCAAAGTAAGTCGACATCGCCCTCGACGAGACGTGTCTGTCGAATTATATCGGGATGCTTAAACCGACTCAGCTCAAGGAAGCGCGCTCGAAAAAATCAAGAATAAGATTCCCGACATCACCTCTACGAACACACAACAGCTCCGGATCACAGGCCATCCATATCCACATCTGGTTTTTGTCAGCCAGCTCGCGAATATGTATCCTCCGGCTGCTCAGCATGATTTTCTTCTTGATTACGTCTTTTTAGTTCGCTTCGCAGTGGGGTTTTTTTATTTTTAGGTTTCCGTACCCAAAGGGTAAAAACGGGTCCCTTTTACTAAGATTTCACGATCCGTTGATCTGTCTGTCTGCCTGTCTGTCTGCCTGTCTGTCTGTCACCAGGCTGTATCTCATGAACCGTGATAGCTAGACAGTTGCAATTTTCGCAGATGATGTATTTCTGTTGCGCTATAACACAATAACAATAACATACACTAAAAACACAATAAAATAAATATTTAAATAAATACGTACAACAAAAGTGTTTTTTTTGTTCCGTTTTTTGCGATAATGGTACGGAACCCTTCGTGCTTGAATCCGACTCGCACTTGGCCGGATTTTTTGAATTAACTTTTTTATTTATAACTTTTTAGTTATTACAAAGTGAAAATAACATCAATTTCGGCAGTTGGTGTTCCTGTTTTCGTTCCTTCGTTTTTTTGACACCGACTTCTGAAATTCAGTTATTTTCACTATGTTAGTTTATAATGTTTTTATTTGGAAGCTTGGAAGTCGGTTGTATTTTTTTGTCACAGCATGATTTTCTTCTTGTTTACGTCTTTTTAGTTCGCTTTTTAAGCAGTCGGGTTTTTTGAATTAACTTTTTATTTAACTATTACTTTTTAGTTATTTTTTTTTTATTTAATTACATTTAAACATATAAGTGTTATATATTTTTGAAAACACCTCTTATAACCCTTTATTTCGATACCCCAGACGATGGGGTTGGAAGATTTTTATTCTATTTTCAATGTAGCTATTTTCAGTGACACTCGCAGGGTAAAGACGAATCGATTGACGTCAGAATCAACAAAATCGGCCAACTCGTTTGGTGTCTAGAACGCCACAAAGAACAAACATACATACATAGACTGATAGGTAAACAAACTAAAAAAAAAAAATTGCTTCCGAATTGAGAACCTCCTCTTTTTTCGGAAGTCGGTTAAAAAAACAACCTTCTATTTAGTGGCATGTAATTTCATTGAAACCATAAATTTGTCTTAGAAAAATTATTGTCATCCTCATCAGGTTCAAATCGCACAATAGCGGACGTAGTAAGTACTTTTTCTAAAACAAAACAATAATATTATAAATTTAGGTAGGTACCAGCGAAAGAATCGGGCTTGCTTGCTTCCACCGAGCTAACAACGGGCGGCGCGGCGGCAGGCGACAGCGGAGGAGGTACAGGGGCAAGGGAGGCGCGGCACGGCCCGTGGCGCGGGTCAGTTGCGGTCGCGTTGAGGAAGGTTGAATCGGGCGCACGAGCCGTGTGGCCTCAGTACCGCGGTTTCGAACGTTCGGTGACCGTGCAGCGCGTGTCAGCTCCTCGCCCCGCGCGCCCACTCACCCTCCTCACTTACCTAATGCTTGCGCCCGCCTCACTGTTCACTTTGTGAACTACGAACCTTTCCTTCTCAGATTAGAGAACATTTCTTTTCTTTAATCTGAGCTTTCCTCTGACACAGTATAATATTTTTATGTACATGTACATAATAATCTACTATAAATAAATACACTGCGATTGCGAACCTACAATGCCATTAAACTTTTATGTAAGTACCGAACTAAGTAGGCAGGTAACTAACTGAATTGGGTCACCTTACGATTATTCTGCACTTTATTAAAAAATATTCGGCGGTTCAGACCGTTTACACGTGTAAGAATAATTTAAAATACCTACTCACTCAGTAGTAAATAAGATAGGAATCATATTAATGACAATGCAATGATCTTGATATTTATTTAGCAGTATCTTCCAAGTTTCAATATCAACGAAATTTTAAAATATTATGTAAATACGAAACGCATACTTATTGTAGGTATGTTGTTGTAGTGAAACGTAACATGAATGGAATGTAATTAAAGGAAGATCGATTCAGAATATCAGAATCCCGGGATTAAATTGACAAATTCCGGGTTAAACGGGACTTCTTGCATTTTTTTCTATTTATAAAGTTTATTATGTTAAATTTTATTAAGTGTTAAGGACATATAGTTGTTTTATTACCCGACTGCCGAAGAAGGGTAATGTGTTTATCAGTCTATGTATGTATGTTTCTATGTGGCGTTCTAGAGACCAAACGCGTTAGCCGATTTTGATGATTCATACGTCAATCGATTCGTCTTAACCCTGCGAGTTTCATTGACTACATCAAAATTGGAAAAAAGAAAAATGCGGACTTTGGGCGCCATATTGTGGAGGACAATTTTTTTTTCTTTCATACCTAATGTGTGGGGTATCAACATAAAGGGTTTTAAGAGGCGATTTCAAAAATATATAACACTTATATGTTTAAATGTACCTAAATATAAAAAAAATACTAATAAGTTAAAAAAAAAAACAAAAACACGAAATCAAAAAACCCGACTGCTTAAAAAGCGAACAAAAGCCTTAAACAAGAAGAAAATCATGCTGTGCAGTCGGAGGATACATCTGGTTTTGGTCAGCCTGCTCACAAATACTCTGACTGCACAGCATGATTTTCTTCTTGTTTACGGCTTTTTGTTCGTTTTTTTTATGTAAGTAATTAATCCATAAATATTCATTTTACTTTAATGATTAATATAATTTGAATTATGTATAAAGAAACATAGCGTATTAATAGTACTGGACTTTAATAAAATATTGAGTTGGTTTTGTGTTCGTCCGTGATAAATAACAGCCGCACGGGTCAATAACGCACAGGCAACGTTTGTCAAATTTGCTTCGTGGATAGGTGACCATCCATACGGGTAAATAGACTACAACTCCGGTACTCTCCCGGGATCTCGGGATTACAAGAAGACAGTCCCGGAATTAAAAAAACCGGTCAGTTGCTAGTCGGACTCGCGCACGAAGGGTCCCGTACCATTATCGCAAAAAAATCACGTTTTTTGTATGGGAGCCGTACTTAAATATGTATTTTATTGTTTTTAGTATTTGTTGTTAAAGCGGCAATAAAAATACATCATCTGTGAAAATTTCAACTGTCTTGCTCTCACGGTTCATGAGATAACCCACTCGCACTTGGCCGGTTTTTTGTATTTGTAAATAATTAAACAACGACAAACTTTGCTCACTTTGTAACTTACTACTTGACATTTTTTACTCCGCCGCATACATTTTCAGCCCAAAACAGCGAATTTATGTATTCTAAACACAGAGATTCTAAATTAAGGCGCTACCACGAGCAAAACGCCGCGCTGGCCGTTTTTCGTGCAGTTTTTAGGAGCTATCTACTCGTTATTTAAAATGATATATCAACTAATAAAAATACATTAAATTTCTACATATTATTGATTCCAAAATTGTAGAATTCTTTTTTTTTTAAATGAAGTATATGTTTCACTAATCTCCTTCCAACAAAACCATAAAAATGAGAAATCATGATTGATGGCATGCATCTCTTCGTAAAGTGTGCATTCATATTTTTTTTGTACTAACACGAATGGATAGACAATTTGATAACGAACATTTTGTAAGTTTTATTTTTTTCAAAGGACCAATATTTGATTTTAAAAAGATTTTATTCTAAAATCTGGGCGTATTCACTACTGTAATTCATGCGCCACCAGTGCCGCTAGGCCAATAGGAATGCTCATATCTCACGATGATTTTTTGGTCAGGGTACGGCCTTAAGACTACATTAATGTGTGACAGTGTGTGACATTCAATGTAAGTAACGGACTTTAGTTTAATATTAAAAATCATTTCTGATTTCCATTTAAGACTTTGGTATAGTTCTCGCCAAACTTCTTGGCCGCCCTGAAGTTGGCTACAATGGCTGCGCATCCCTCCATTTCAGCTCCTTGCAATATAAGCATTTTATATATATATTTTTTTCTAAAATGAAATTGGTACTTATATTCCGTACCATATTAGACAAGATTTTTTTAATAGCTATTCCAAGTAAGTCGATAGCTAGCTTTAATACTTGATGAAGTGGCTAATCACCGTGTGACGGTGTGACAAACAGACAGACAAGTCGCACTATATTACTACGTGTGTTCGTTTTTTGCGACTCTAGTATGGAACCCTAAAAACAAATCGGAAAATCGCATTTAAATGTAAGTATAGTAGTCACAACCCGTGGTCACAACCATCTTTGTGTCTCTGAAGTTGGCTCTACCAACGATTGCGCAAGAAACAGTTTGTCATCGAGTATACTGCATAGAGTACCTAAGCGAGATAGGACGATGCGACAAACGAAAACGAGTGAAAGAGACAGTTATACAATGATATCTTCACCTTCAACACTGACATATAAATAGCTACTGCGCAGGTTCTTGCAGCCAATTCAGAGACACACAGATCGGCAGGCTTATTACGTATCTTTTGCAAGAGCAAAACGATAGCGATTTTTGCGCAATAATTGCTCTTCAATACAAAACTTTTAGTTGTTGGCGGTTGCATTTGGCAAACAGCGAGAGTTTAGCATACGATTGTGTAGGACCTACCATACCTACACTGCAGGTAATTCCGACTTTTATGACATAAAGCGTGTGATCGCTATCGTTTTGCTCTTGCAAAAGATACGTAATAAGCCTGCCGTTGTGAATATTATAGGTACCGACCGTGGCAGTGGCCGTGATCAATGGCGGCATTGCGACGTATAAACACAATAAGTATTTTTTTTATATTTGCCATCGACACGCTAAGAACAATAATGCTTTATGTATCATCATATTATTATTATATTATGTACCTACCTAATGCAATTACCTATTTGTATTAGAAATTCTATCTGCAGCTGATAACCTTAGCAGTAAGTAGGAAGGAGACGATACTAATTCGAAATATTTTTACTTAATTATAACTAAATAGAATAATTAAATAAGTAGGTAACTATGTACCCACTTTTGATGATAATTTCACGGGTCACCAGACCCACCTAACATATTTCGCGTTATGTATGTTGTTGTCCTAGCTAGACAGACAGATATCGGCGAGAGGGAGAGTGCGGAAGGCAGCACGGATAGAGGGGTAAGGGAGTTACGCACGCGCAGTGTTGTCGAGAGTTCACACGCGCTTCGAAACCGCGGTGGGCCTCCACGTGTACGCTAGCGTTGCCCTCCTTTACCCGCGCGCCGCGTCCCGCGCGCGGTTCGTTCGGACATTCCAACCAACCTTCAACAAACGCGCATAGTCTATCGCGTGGTAGGTATATATACGTTATAATAGCGTTATGCTTGTGTAACAATTACCTATGCCATACATATAAAATAAGAGTGTATGAAAACAATTGCTAATCTAAAACATTTCCGTAAAAGTTATAAAAATGTGTGATGGACCTAGGAAATAATAGGATAAAAACTAAAAACCTTACCAATTCTACAATTTTTTTTATATATTTAGATATGTATAGCAAGTCTGCCTACCTAATTCATCCAGCAAAGGTTCTTAACCTTTAAAAAAACTTCGTTCGTGAAGTGGAGACCTCAGTTTAGGCTGGATGGGCTCTCTTGTCCCAAGTTGTAACCTTGTAGCGGGTAGCTTTCGAATTTTAAGTACCTAGATAGGTATTAATATTAACGTGTAGTAAAGTACAGCCAAACTGAAACCTCGAAATGTATACTAAACCAGCTTTTGCCATGGTTTCGTAAATGTCGAAACTTTTCTCTCGGAAAAGTAAGTTCTTCCGGGATAAAAGGTCGGCTACCTAATCCAGGCTATAGTCTGTGATGGAAAAGGATTGCTTTTTTTTGTACTCTATAGTCTTACGCTTGACCACTATCTCACCTGATGGCATGTGATGATGTGGTCGACGGTGAAACACGCCTGCCTAGAAATAACCTATTCACTCTTGGCTTAAATACCCCTGTCGGGAAACACAGACTCCGGCAGAAAATTCCAATCCTAAGCTGTACGCATAATAAAAGTGTTCCCGAAACGTTTTGTGCATATGGGTGGGATGTCCACCATGTACCGATGGCTCATCACCGTACGTCTGGTAGTCAGATGATGAAACGGGCTAGGTGGAATTAGATCGTGCAATTCCATCGCACACTCCCCGAAATGCATCCGATACAAACAGCTGTTCCGGCGTGCAACACCTTCTCACCTTTGCAACGATTCCCAACTTTTTGGCAGCCAGCTGAGCCTATGTATGGCCCAAAATTGAGAGTCGATGTCAACGTAACGCCAAGAAGCTCAAGATGGTCCGTTATTGGCACGTTGACATCTCGGTAAGTTGGAGCCGGGTGAAATTGGCTCTTTTTAGCGGAAAAAAGACACGCCTGGGTTTTAGAAGCATTAAACCTGACCAGATTGGCATCGCCCTATTCGGAGACTGCCTGCAAGGACAGGTTCAAACGCTCCACCATGACCTCACGGATGCTGTGCGTTGTGCTCTTGCTGAGAGATACATGTGCGTTGGACAAGTAACTCTCAGTAAGAGTTTTGTCGTCTGCATACCCAAAGGTTTTAGCAGATCGTTAATGTGCAGCAAGAATAACGTTGCTGAGAGTACCGACCCCTGAGAGACCCCGTCATTAATACCCAATTGGTCCGACGAGCAGCCATCGATAACCACTCGAATGGACCGATCTCTCAGGGAGTCTGCAATCAAATCACACAGACCACCAGGCAGACCGAATGAAAGAAACTTACCAATAAGACTTTGTGCCAGACCCTATCAAAAGCCTTCGAGATGTCGAGAGAGACGGCAAGCGCTACCCTGTGCCTCTCGATGGCCTCACTCCATATGTGAATGGCAAACGTTAGAAGATCCCCGGTAGACCGATTTCGGTGGAAGTCGTATTGACAGTTACTAAGGATATCTTCGTTTCTAGGTATGCCAGGAGCTTCGTGTTAAGTACACACTTCGTGTTAAGTTACAGAGATGGGTCTTTAGTTGGCCGGAACAGCTTGACTGCCCTTCTTGGGCACGGGCTATACGCTGGTGATTTTTTTCTTTGAAAATTGGCATAGGCATTCCATCGCCATTTTGATTTTTCAGCAAAGTTACGTAATTAATGATTGATATTAAATGTATTGAGATTGAGTTAAGTTAGGTAATGATTGAAAAAATATTGAAAACAAAAATTGGTGTGATTAATTAAAAATCACCCAGACATTCATTCATATTGGTAGAATGTACCTATCAAACTAATATTTTATAGGCAAAAGTTTGTGTGTGTATGTGTTTTTGTATGTTTGTTAGTTTGTTACTTCTTCACGCTCAAACGACTGGATGAAATTTGGCACTTACCGGGAATATGTTCCCTCGCAATAATTTTCGACTTTCACACGGGCGAAGCCGCTGGCAGAAGCTAGTAAACATATAATTAAGTATGTTACGGTGAGTGATAAATGCAGTTAGTAGTAACCATTTGGTTACTGCAGTTCTGTGGTACTTAAATATTGTGAATATCTGATCTAATACCTTTAAACGAGCAATTCTTGTATACATATATTATAATCTGAATCTCGGAAACGGCTCCAACGATTTTCATGAAATTTAGTATGCAGGAGATTTCAGGGGCGATAAATCGGTCTAGCTAGGTTTCATTTTTAGAAAACGTCGTTTTCTCTATTTTTACCCGAGCAAAGCTCGGTCGCCCAGGTACGGTTATGATTAATACGGTATTATTCATAATGCCCAGACAATTTGATAATTAATGCTCATTATGGCTACCTAGGTAATGTGCTAAAAACTATTGGAATAATTAAACTGACCGGGCTTTCTGAATAATGCCCATCACTTATTGGGCCGGGTAATTAAACGATGTATTTTTTAGGGTTCCGTAGGTACCCAAAGGGTAAAAACAGGACCCTATTACTAAGACTCCGCGGTCCGTCTGTCTGTCTGTCTGTCACCAGGCTGTATCTCAAGAACCGTGATAGCTAGACAGTTGAAATTTTCACAGATTGTGTATTTCTGTTGCCGCTATAACAACAAATACTAAAAACAGAATAAAATAAATATTTAAGTGGGGCTCCTCCTACAACAAACGTGATTTTTTTGCCGTTTTTTGCGATAGTGGTACGGAACCCGTCGTGTGCGAGTCCGACTCGCACTTGGCCGGTTTTTTAAGTTTGTATCGGCTCGAATTTAAAAGAACATAAACTTTAATAACACTATGGAAAAGTAAAAGTATAACGCAGAAGCAAATTTTTTTCAAAAGCGCATTTTATCTAGTTTCCAGTTACAATGTGACACTCGCAGGGTTAAGACGAATCGATTGATGTAAGAGTCATCAAAATCGGCCAACGCGTTTGGTCTCTAGAACGCCACAAAGGAACATACATACATACCTACCTACATACAAACATACATACATAAATAAACTGATAAACACATTACCCTCCTTCGGCGGTCGGGTAAAAACAGCACCGATCCGTGCATCGGAAAGCCAACTTCAGGGCGGCCAAAAAGTTTGGCGAGAACCATATAATATAATATTGTAATCTTCTACCACCAATGACTGACACTATCAAAATCAATAAGCTGCACCGAAAATAAAGGCATAGAGAAGAATACAAAAACAAAAGGAGTGAAAAATTTCATGTATTATTAATTTAAGCGCATCGACGTCATTATTTATTATACCCGCTCGCTCTCATGACTTACAACGCTACCCATTCCGATCCGGCCCGCTCCGCAGCGCGGCATTCGACTGCTGTCGGTCGAGCGAGTGTGTCGTTACAGAGTTGCTCGCTGTCAGACCTTTGTACACAACCTACGCCAACATTAACAACATTGAACCTCGCCAGAAAAATCATCATCATTGTATAACATGATAGGTAAGAATTTTTACTTACCTATAACATTATTAGATCATACAGTATTTTTTTTAGATTTTGTTTACCTATACGTTTATGTAGCATTGCCTTGTACATACATATTCTTATTTTTATAAAATTAATTATTACCAATTGATAGATAGTAGAATGCCAGTGAATAATCACAACATACCTAATAGTATGGCCAAACCGTCGTTGCTGGTTTATTTATTTCAAGTATTTAACATATTTGTTAGAATTATTGCATGAATATGTCAGAGGCCGTAACATTGTTCTCTTCTATGAGTATGTTATGTTTCCTCAATTTGAATTATGTTAACCCATTGCACAGAATGTACCGACAGTCTGTCAGTTTGCTACTTACGAATTCTCATTCTATTATAAATATTAGTCTATGTATGTATCTAAAACTAATATGAGCCTGAGTTTTAACGTATGTCTCCATCGTCATCTATGGTTCTAGAATCTAATCATAAGATTTTTTTTTTTGTCATGTTTAATGGGTAACCAGTACATATGTAAAAATATAAGCACGTATTAACAAAATAAATGTTACCTTCAGAAAAAAGACCAAGAAATACCTAAGTATGTAGCTACCTATATAATGTTACTCTTGTAAATGGGGCGGGGTGGAGCGAGAGAGAGAGGAATATCTTCTTGAGTGAGTGCGAACTGCGGGGTCGGCGGCCCAAACACGTGGAGGCCTGCACCGCGGTTTCGACGCGATAGTGCCGCGGTGCAGGCCTCCACGTGTTGTCAGAGGACATTCACTCGGTTTATGCTCCGCTCCCCTCTCGCCGCTCGCACCCCTGCTTGGCCGTATTATGTTGGTGCATCCTGATATTCCTGCTCGCTGCATGCCATACACAACAGACACTGTACTGTGAACGGTCGTCGCGTTAGATTCGGGGCGACAAACGTATTGCGGTCGACATACAATAATGGAATCTTTATCGTCAATTAAATTAAAACAATATCGTTCGACAGGTGAGGAGGAACGGGTCCATCAATGTGGCGAATGTGGGTTAACGCTGTCCACTCGCAGTGCTCTCACAGCTCACGCGCGCTCTCATCGTGCCACTGCCGATGCTCATCGTTGCGACGTCTGCCACAAGACCTTCGCTGTGCCTGCAAGACTTGTGCGTCATTATCGGACCCATACTGGTGAACGGCCTTTTGAATGTGAATATTGCCACAAGATGTTCAGTGTGAAGGAAAACCTGCAAGTGCATCGTCGGATCCATACTAAAGAACGGCCGTACCGATGCGGCGTGTGCGATGCGGCTTTCGAGCACTCGGGAAAATTGCACCGCCATGCTCGCATACATACCGGAGAGAGGCCCCATGCCTGCCCCCATTGCCATAAGACTTTCATTCAATCGGGTCAGCTGGTCATCCATTTGCGAACCCACACTGGCGAAAAACCATACCGATGCCCGGCACCCGGCTGCGGAAAGGGGTTCACTTGCTCGAAACAACTCAAAGTGCATTCGCGTACACACACCGGGGAACGTCCGTACACTTGTGACATATGCCTCCGTGACTTTGGCTACAATCATGTGTTAAAATTACACCGTTTTCAACATTACGGCGAAAGATGTTATCGTTGTACCGTTTGCGATGGAACCTTCAACACCAAAAAACAGATGGAAGCGCATATTTATAAAGAACATGGTGCAGACACACCGCGCACTCAGCAAATGCCATCTGCGGATACACTAGTGGTAAATGGTAATGTAATGTGTGATTTGGTGGAAGCTGCTTTGCAGCAATTACCTCCGACACCCCCTAGTTCCCCACCGTCTCCTCAGTGTTCTGCGGCGCCTGCTGCCTCCTCTGCCGTAGTGGCTACTCTATCACCATCTGCCTCCCCGTCACCTTCTCCCTCGCCGGCATTCACAACATCTGTCCAATATACCTTTGCGCCATCCTCGTTGCCGCCACGGAAACGTAAACTTATTCCCCAACCTGATACTGAGGTGCCGGTTGTCCGGCACACTTCGGTAATACAATTTGCTCCAGCTGCGGCATCTGAATCATAATAGGCAATGTAGTTTACTATGTAGCAGCTTACATTTATCGTATTACATCCTAAATGTAGTATTTTCTTAGCGTAATTTTCCAAGGCTTTTTCAATGTTATTCATTGACTGTTTGTTGTCTCTAACCGAGATTGTAGTGGTAGCTTAAGGTTGATTGTGTTGTGTATGTAATTGGGTATGAATAGTCGACACCTTCAGTGAAGACACTATATAAGTTGTTTATAGAAACGCGAATATCTGTAACCAATGGAAAATTGTAATAATTTAAGAGTTGAGGAAAAGACTAAAAGCTACTTAACAAGTAGATAAGTGCATTTGTGCCGTTATTGTTAGTTAAATAAGTTTTTATATTTAATCTTGTAGTTAATTTTAAGTTAATTATTTAAGTTACAATAAAGTACAATATTGTATTTAAATTAAATACACATCGAATAATTATTTTTCCCTATCCATAAAAGGTTCCTTTAATGAAAATATATTTTTTATTATTTCACTCAGAAATAATGAAAAATAATTTAATTGCATTAAGAGCCGACCCCGACATCGTTATAAAGTGGGAATTGTGGGATATAATGTATAAAATATAAATGGGAACTGGGAAGTAGGTTCTCTGGTCTGGGGGTGGAATATTAATATGAAAGGGCTTAATCATTTCCATTGTTTGCAAATTTATAAAATATTCTTCATTTGCTCTTTTTGACTTATGACAAAAAAAATCTGTAAAATACCCTTATTTCCGAATTCCATCATCTTTAATTAACACGAACACCGTCCACTACTGGACATAAGTCTCCCCAAGCGTCCCAACATCGACCGGTCCGGAGCTTCTTGCATACAGCGGACTCCTGTGGCGCAAATCCTGATATCGATTCACCTTGTCGGAGGCATTCCAACCCTTCAAACTCCGCGTCATCCGATGATTTTTAAGGGTACGGCGAAGGGTATCGATACTATCACAAGTTCTGCATGCTGTAATTATACGGCCTATCTCAGTTACCGGAGTTTGGATTCGACCACGCAGTTAATCTGTAAGTACAGTTATTCTCCTCTACGAAGTTTGTGAAGCATGTCAAAAATTAATCAATTTGATGGTTTTTATGGTTAATGAAAATATTACAGGAAGAATAAAACTATGTCTCTAACTAGCATAGGTCATTTTTAGGGTTCCGTACCCAAAGGGTTAAAACGGGACCCTATTACTAAGACTCCGCGGTCCGTCTGTCTGTCTGTCTGTCTGTCTCATGAACCGTGATAGCTAGACAATTGAAATTTTCACAGATGATGTATTTCTGTTGCCGCTATAAAGACAATCATAAATCTAAAAACAGAATAAAATAAATATTTAAGTGGGGCTCCCATACAACAAACGTGATTTTTTGCCGTTTATTGCGATAGTGGTATGGAACCCTTCGTGCGCGAGTCCGACTCGCACTTGGCCGGTTTTTTTTAGAAATTAGCAAATCCCTTTAGAAGTAATCTTAGATACCTAAGCAATATAAAAAAAATAAACTTTTTTCTATGGATGCTTTCATTGTCACTCCATCGCCAATTTGTTTTTAATGGGTTCCGTACCCAAAGTAAATAAATATAGGTAAATATTTAATTGCGGCACACAATGAAACTGGGTTATTAATTAGGGTTGAAGACATTATTATTTTTATAATTATCCTGTTCTGGGGGGTGGGTGAACATAAGCTCTTAGAGTAAGGTTATTTTGAGTGTGCGACGGACAGATGTATATGAATATTTGTATCATCCGAAATTTTACCCCCCAACACCTTAAACTAGGGGAAGGAAGATTTTCCTGAACGCTGCCAAGCCGAGTCGGATTCGACGGTTGACCTCTTTCCCGAAGCTGGCCCTACGCAACTGGATCGTTTGTCCCAGGTAGACATAATCGCCCACAACTTCGAGTGTACGAGTGACCTTGATAGGAGTGGGTGTAACATGGGCATTCATCATCACCTTGGTTTTGTCCATGTACATCCTAAGACCCACTCTCTCGGAAGCTCTACTGAGGTCATCAAGCATTGTACTGAGGTCCTCCATGGTCTCAGCCATGACCACTATATCGTCGGCAAACCGAAGGTGAGTGATGTACTAGCCATTAACGATGATGCCTAGCCCTCTCCAGTCCAGAACCTTGAAGACATCCTCCAGTGCAGCGGTGAACAGTTTCGAAGACGTCTCCCTGTCTCACACCTCGCTGCAGAAGTACAAGTTCCGAAGTCTGATCCTGAAGTCGAACTGACATGGTGGCGTTTTTGTACAAACACTTCAACACTTCGATGTACCGGTAGTAAATTTACCACCGGTGGAGTGACTGCAGTACAGCCCAAATCTCGATCGAATCCAAGGCTTTCTTATAGTCTACAAACGTTTAACAGAAAGGCAGGTTATACTCTTCGGACTTCTGTATAACCTGCCGTAGCGTATGTACACACATCAACACGGTCTAGGGATATTTCATACTCAATTAAATAACTCGAAAAGTACTGGCCGCATTGGAATCTTTTATACACCGATTTGTTTGTAATTTATCTCAGACTAATTCCAAATTCAAATTTTTGAAAATTCTTTTGTTTCGGTGGCATAAAAATGTCTTGATGTGTAGGAGAGGAAATTTTCATTTGTGCGAAATTTAGAAAACAATACGAATTACGTTTAGTTACAGTTTTTTTTCATTTTTAAACGAAAGATAAAGTTAAAATTGAGGTATTGTAGCCATGCAATGCCAACATTTGACGAGGGCGGAGATGTTACGAGCTGTGGGAATGCTGGAAGCTGGGTCTGTTCAGCGTAATGTTGCTGAGGCCATAGGGACCCACCAACATGTAATTTCAAGATTGTGGACACGCTATCGTGCCACAGGTGAAGTAGCGGAGAGGCACCGGGGGCCAAGTCGCATCACTACCCCCAGACAAGACCGATTTTTGCAAATTACTGCGCGAGCTCAACCAAATGCAACGGCGACTCAATTGGTCCAAAGGCTGCGAGTGGAACACCAAGTGCTTGTGAGTGATCAAACTGTAAGAAGGCGACTGCATGAAAGCAATCTACGCTCTCGTAGACCACTCCGGGTCCCACCTTTACGAAGAGGCAATCGTGGACGACGATTAGAACGGGTTCGGAACCACGTGGACTGGGGCCGTGAGCAATGGTCCAATGTGCTGTTCACGGATGAATCCAGGTTCGGCTTCCATCCAGATTCACGAAGGACGCGTGTTTGGCGAGTTCCTGGACGATGGAGCCGTCTTCAGAACCCTCAGGAAGTTCACCCATACCAAGGAGGAACAATTATGGTTTGGGCAGGAATTCGTCTTGGAGGACGGACGGATCTCGTTTGGGTGCGGGGCAATATGACGGCAGAACGATACGTCCAACAGGTGCTGGGGCCCGTAATCTTGCCCCACAGAACACAAATGGGGCAAGATTTCCTGCTCATGCACGACAATGCCCGGGCACACACGGCGAGAACGGTAGCAGCTTGGTTACATACACACAATGTTAGGGCCTTAGACTGGCCTGCTCAATCGCCAGATCTAAATCCCATTGAGCATGCGTGGGATATGCTGCAAAGAAGAGCTCTGAAGGAAGTTCCTGAAAATCTGGCTACAGAAGATCAACTTTTTGCGCACCTCAGAAGGAGATGGGACAATATTCCGCAGCAAGACATTGACAACCTTGTTCTGAGCATGACGAATCGTTGCCGATGTGTTATGAACATCATGGGCGCTTTCTCAGACTACTAATTTCAAGTTTATAAACACAAATTAAATGATATTTCTATTTTTTTCAGTTTTACTCATAAATTAAAAGTTAATTCATATACGGTTTCCGTCTATGCTTCATTTTTTTCCATAAAATCCTGAAATTTTAATTGAAGTACCTTAACCATTATTAAAAAATGGTAGAATATTAAACAACGTATCTTTTAAATATATACATGTCATATAAATAATTAACACATTGATAGTAATTCGCTTTTTAAAAAATATCCCTAGACCGTGTTGATGTGTTTTTATAGTCTACGGTGCTAAAGCCTTTACGGAATCCGGCTTGTTCGGGAGGCTGGAAATCGTCAAAGATGCGCGCGAGATGCTTCGTGATGACTTAAAAACAGCTTGTAGACATGGCTAAGAAGTGAGATGGGCCTATGCTTCTTCAGTAGGGCATTGTCACCCTTCTTGAAGAAGAGTACCACACCCCCGCACCATACCTGTGGCGTTTTCCTCTCAAGTATGACGGAATCAATCAGCTTCTGAAGGGCCTTAAGTACCTACTGGTTTTCTACCCGCCTTCAGGAGTTCGGCCGTGATTCCGCCATCAGGCATCACCCGGTGCCTTGTTGTTCTTAAGTTGTTTCAGAGCCATCCTCATCTCATACAGGCTGACGTCCGGCATGTCTTCGGTATAGTGTCGGGTCAATCTAGATCTAGGGTCATTTGCTAGAATCACGACGGGTTTACTGGTTGACGTATACAACTGCCCATAGAATCTCTCAATCGCCCTCAGAAGCTCCGGTTTGGCGAATACGATCATCGATCTTCAGTTTCGTGAGCTGGCTCTGCCCAAATCTGATCTCTTGCAAAGACCTTGGAGCAATTATTCCGCTCAATCGCGTCTTTAATAGTTTCGGTATTAAAGCTAAAGCGGCGGAGGTCGCTTTTGAAGGAATTTGAGATCCCGTCTATTAGTATAGTATAGTATTACTATACTCACATGAATTTTATGCGAAACTTGCATTGAGATAGTATGTACTACGTGCGTAGTACATTATTAACTCAATGGAAACATTTTTATTTTATTTTTTATTTTTTTTATTTCAACCTTATCACATACATCTTTACAGGATTACACCCAATACGATAAATGCGCTTAACTACAGTAAACCTAATCTAATACATAACAGCAGATATCTAAACTAATTTTATGTTAACTTGTTTACATAACAAATTTTATCTATAACTAATTTTAAACAATGCACTCCTTGTGAATTCACCCAGAGTACAGCAGAATAGGAAAACATGATATCGATGACGATCTTGAAGGCTTTTCAGGTTAACCGGATTTTAATTTAGAATTGGATTTAGATTCAATTAAACATTTTTGTAGTATTTAACATTTTCATTAATGATTTTAAAGAAATATTGGGATTTTTCCATTTTTTCCCTATACATATATGGCTTAAGGTTAGACTAGTCAAAAATTCTTCCATACAAACGTAGTCTAGAGATTACTCCACTGTTTGACGAGGTACGTTCAAAATAAAAATGATATCAATTTGTCTCATCATTATCTAGCCCTGTATGGAAACAGAAAAGTAAAAAAATACATTATTTGAAAGTTATGAGCGTCGAAAGTTCCTTATTTCAACACTAATTTTAACGCATCTTTGGGCGGAAATAAATACCATAAGAAGAAGGAAAATTGCAAAACGGCCTCCATCAGAAATAGATTAGTAATTCAACAATGCAAATAATTTTATTTTGAAAATATACATTTAGTAGTTTTTTTATGATATCTAGACTCCCAAAGGTCTGTTCAAAAAAATTCGCGCGCTCTTTTTCGTCCTAAATCATCATCCATTTCGCTACAAATATGCAAAAGTGCTAATTCGTACGAGAACTAGCTTCTTACTGCTCGTGACAGCATCAATCTCTTTCGCACGTGTTGTCGGATGAGACAGCATGCATTTTAACCCCGCGCACAAGATAGTTCGTTCTGTTGACTAGAGACACCATAATGATGATAAATTAACAAATAACCAACAGGTACACAGATAGTTTTGCAAAAAAGTAACCAATGAGTTTTACTTTTATTATGATTAAAAATTATAATGATTTTCATCAATATAAATTATTCATATAATATTATTCAAAACAAACAATTTTAAGTAAGTAAGTAATTTTTTATTTTGCAATATTTTACTGTATAGGCCCAAATTTTTGACAAAAATCTATTTTGCTTATGTAGGTCCAAATGTAAATGACTGGAAAGTAAAGCGCTTATAACTTATTATACGATATTCAGGGCTCGAAACCTAAATTTAGGGTGGTGTAATTGATGTTTGGGATATAGGGGTCCCCAAAATATCGACCTTATCATCTCGAAATGGTGAAGAGACAGTATTCGGGGCCCTGAATACCGTGAAGTGTATAAGCCGTTTACTATCGGGGAGTATAATAGCGTTTAAGCGCTTATTACACTACACGGTATTCAGGGCCCTAAACTCTAATCTAGGGTGGGGTAATAATTACATTCAGGGTAGTGTAATTAGCCCTTTAGGCCGCTACCGCTAGGGAGCTTCAATCGTCGCAAGACGAGCGGAGGGAACGGACGTTTCGAGTAGGTACGTGAGTCAGTGCAGTTGTTTGCGATGTCATGTAGTAAAGAAAAAACTTTTTTTTTTGAAGTCTGTTGTATTTTTTTGGAAAATGTTTTTTATTTTTCACTTTTTAGTTGAGGAAATAGTGTATATATATGTATATCTATAGTAAGGTATCTATAATGCCAGACTATATAGTGTAGCAAGGTGAACTGTAACATCTGCGTACCCCTTAAGAGCGTACTGGCGTGGTGTTCTTATGAAATGGTATAAACAATAAACAGACATGCTATTGCAGCAATCCCGAGAAATTTGCTGTCATTTATTGAAGAGTTCTGTTGTCTGTCTGTTATCTCCAAAGTTCTTCATCAGATTTTCACCTTTGATATTAACCATTTCAAACAAAAAAAAAATTTTTTAATTGGTCCACAATTGACGGAAAAATTCGGTGAAAAAAATCACAAAAACACACCACCCTAATTTAGGGTATAAGGCCCTGAATACCGGGTAGTGTAATAAGCCCTTAATACCCCTTATAGAGCGCTAGGAAGCTTCCGTCATCGCCACAGAGTACTTCTTTATATAGGTGGACGAGCGGAGTGAACGGACGTTTCTAGTACTTGAGTCAGTGCAGCTGTTTGCGATGTCGTGCAGTAAAGAAGAAATATATTTTATTGGAAGTCTGTTTTTTTTTTGTTAAAGTTTTTTAATTTTTCTCTTTTTAGTTGAGGTAATAGGCAAATTCAAAAGTAAGGTACAATTATATTGCCAGAACAGATAGTAGTGTACCAAGGTGAACTGAAGTGTACACATCTGCGTACCCCTTAAGAGCGTACTGGCTTGATGTTGTTATGAAATGGTATAAACAATAAACACACATGCGATTGCAGCAATCCTGAGAAATAGGCTGTCATTTATTAAAGAGTTCTGTTGTCTTTCTGTTATCTCTGAAGTTCTTCATCAGATTTTGACCGTATTATAAATGTGACTAATTTGGGACATACCCTTTCAAACATTAAAATCATTTTCATAATCAGTCCACTATTGACGGAGAAGTCGGTGTACATACAAAAAAAAAATACAACATACAAAGTCTAACATAGAACCTCCTCCTTTTTAGAAAGTCGGTTAAAAATAAAGGCGAGGTCTGAAGGTTTCAAAGTTTTATTATAGCGGTTTAATTATATAATAAGAGAGACGGACACTTTACAACTGAATTAGGGACAAATAGTGTAATAAGCGGCTCCCTAAATATGGGCCACGCCCACCCTTGGCTTAGGGCCCTGAATACCGTGTAGTGTAATACCTCTTTTAGGGCTGAAGGAACCACACTTACGTAGCGTGGCGTGGCGTGGCGCATCCTGGCGTAGCGGTGAGTGTGCACACTACCTGGCGTGTCGTGGTGCGCTCTGGCGCTATTTCTGAACAGTATATATCGAACCTTTGCAACGTTTAGACGTACCTATTTAATGTTTACTTCGGATTCGTATGATGATTTCGATGAAGAACTTGAATTTATTTTTATGAATGTGCCATGTTATATCTCCACCCGCGTTGGTTACTGGTAGAGAATGCCTCAGGCTTTAAAGTCCGCCTATGTAACTTTATGTTGCATGAAGTTTTAATAAATAAATTTTCTCCTAGCAATGAAACTTGTTTAGAGCAAAAACAAAAAAAAGGCAAGACAATACCTTCCCAAGCATTATTTCAGTACCCTAATTGCGTATCTGTTTTGACATTACGAAGCACATAGCACACTTCTTCCCTTTAATTTTGACAACTCAACAGTATTCATTGCATGTGTTACGCTGTCAAGTAGACGGATTTTCAATATGTGAAGAAATGAATGCAAGGAAAGCGTACCTTGCGCAATTCTTTGAATATACACAGTTAGGGATCCTACTTATCAAATGATCCTTATACTCCCTAGACTTTATGTCATACAAACTGTACATTGACGTACAAACTCAATAAGCTCGTCGGTAATTTTCAACACGCAGCATACAAGCGTCCGCTAGAAGTTCCCGTCATTGAATTAGGCTTGTCGAAAAAATATCGATAAATCGATATATCGATATTTTTGATTCGATATATCGATATTTTTAGCCGATATATTTTCAACCGATACATCGATATATCGATACAAAATATTCAATATCGAAAAACGTATCAAAAACGATATTTTTATCAAATTTAATTTATTTGCAGAATATTTAACAGAATTCAAAGCCGTAAAAGATAGGAACGAACGAAAAATTACTGTATTGCCTATGACTATAATGTTTTGTTAGTGTTCCGTGTGTGTGTATGTGGCGGCCGCGGTGGCAGCATCAGTCAGTCAGTCACTCGTTACTTACTTTCAAATGTGAGTTCTTTTGCGTTGTGTGTGGTGCGTGTCATCTTCTAATATTTTTAGAAGATTGCTATTTAGTTTTTGTTCAATAGTATTTTCAATTTTTGCCTATTAAAAAGGAATAACGATTAAAATACCTTCGTTTATATTAAGATTCTCATACATTAAAATAATGTACGTTTTGTATAAAAATTTCTACTTCCAACAAAAAAACAAAAAAATCAAAAAAAAAGAACCTAAAATCTCTGAAAATCGGACCGATATATCGAAATATCGATATTTTTTCCTCGATATATCGAGGTCGATATTGATATTTTAATAAATATCGATACATCGATATATTTTTTCAGTTTCGACATCCCTACATTGAATGGCGCGCCACGAGCTACTCGGTCTAGATACACATTTGCCTGGCGTGTCGTGTCGCGCCATAACCACCACCACCGCTCTGGCGCAATCGGTCGCGAGCTCAGATGAAGATACGACCATACTAAATGTATGAAACGGATAGGCTTCTGGCGCGATACGCCACGCAAGTGTGTTTCCGCCATTAGTAGCGCCTACGTTCTTAAATTTTAGAATGGGAAAAAACCTGACGTCCGGTTGTTTACAAACTAACAACGCGTCCGGTTCTGAAGTAAACCTAACGTCTGCGCAAGTTTTAGGTATAGCACGAACTGCAATTTTTATTCGGGCGAAATATATTCCGCGCGAATTTTTTAGTACTATTTGAACGCGATTTTTATTCCGCAATGCTTCCTGCTTCATAAACCATAGGTCACAGAATGGGCGGAAAAAAATTCGCGCGAATTTAAATCGCAGTGCGTGCTAAGCCTCACGGAATTCCGGCTCTGAATTTCGCATCAGGAATTCCATTTAGCGGAACCGAACATGTATAGCCAGCCTTACGTCAAGCATGTCAGTCTTTGGATTTGTTTACATTTTTTTTACAATGGTTGTTAATAAATAGTCTATGGTTTGCTTGCTTGACAGACGTTTGGCGGTTTGGTTGGTTTCTGTGTTGTTTTGTGAAGGATTTCTTCCAGTTTTTCATCAGGAATTTGTTTTAAAATCAATCGTCCAAAATGGTATGTAAACATTGCTTTAAAATGTTTGATTTCCTCTGAGTAATTCATACATGTTATTTTTAAGATTGGGAGTTTTTGTACCGTTTATTTTCGTAAGCTTGTTTGTCGTTGAAACCGGGAAAGCCGGCGAATTATGCCGTACATGATGATGCGAATTTAATAGGAAGGAATTTTGCAGGCAGCTCAAGTGCAATAAAACTAATCATGGTAATGTTTATTTACAGACGATCGGGAAAAATAATAAAATGCAACAGCATATTAACTATAGGGTGAGAGTAATACTTCAAGATTCACGAACGTTTATTGGAACTTTTAAAGCGTTCGACAAACATATGAATTTAATTTTGGGAGACTGTGAAGAATTCAGAAAAATTAAATCCAAAAATAGTAAAACTGCAGATAGGGAAGAGAAAAGAACATTGGGATTTGTTTTGCTACGTGGTGAAAATATTGTTTCATTAACTATTGAAGGGCCGCCTCCACCAGAAGAAGGTTTGCCTCGTGTGCCAATTCCGGGTGCTATCGGAGGGCCCGGTGGCGGCCGTGCGGCAGGTCGTGGGGCTGGGCCTGCGGGCGCTCCACCTGGCTTACAAGGACCTGCTAGAGGTGTTGGTGGTCCATCACAACAACATATGGCCCCTGGCTCTAGAGGGCAGTTGTCTGCCCCACCACAAATGCGTGGAGGACCTATGATGGGAGGACCACCTCCAGGCATGATGGGTGCTCCTCCAGGAATGGGCCGTGGTGGACCCGGTGGTCGTGGACCTCCAGGAATGCGGCGTTATTAAAATCAGTGCAGTGATGTGTGATACCACATTTAGTGAAATAATCACTATATGAAAACTGTTGTGCTCATTTGTGATAACATCTTGCTGGCTGAAGGCTTCATTACAACAAGTTGACTATAGACCCATATGGTTAAAACCAATGCTGGAAATGAATTTACATCTGGTTATTGGCGCAACCATTATTTGAAGCTATATCATTACAGGATCATAAGATGACTTGTCCTGTCTAGTTTAGATGGATCCCACCATGTTTACTTAGCTGTACATTTGCACTGGTGGAACTTTTATATTGAACCACGTTTGCATTTGAATTCTCTTGTATTGAAACCAATTTACAAAATGTGTCTATTTGAATCTTGTCACATTTTAATATAACAATATCTTTATTCAAAAAACAGTAAATGGCAAACAAGAAATTTCTCAACAAAGAAGTCAATTAAGTGAAGTGAAGTAATGTTTTTAGTCAGTGCAAACTCAGCCAAAAATATGATGAAATCTGTTAAAATAAGCTACTTATTTTCACATAAATAGTGAACCCAATTCTACAAAATAAGTTGTGATTAATTTCAAAATATTATATTTAATGTGAAATCTGTGTGTGTGGCTTCATTTGGTAAAAAGGCTGGGCTATTAACTGAGGTATATGGACCATTTTTTAAGATTTAAACCTGATCATTTATTAAACCAAAAGGCTTGATGGTATTAATGTCATATTTCTCTATGTACCTATAACAACAAAAATATAGGTATATATTATGACAATAATCAATCAACTAATGTATGAAGTCTTAAATAATGTGTAACGACAACCAGCTGCAAACACAAAAAAGATGGTGTGACCTAACTAGAAATATTTAACACTTATTATAGTTTTAAGCAATTAAATTTGTTTTTTATTTGAATGTTTGAACCCAACCTACTGAGGCCTGTAATTAGCATGTAGATGGGCACGCAGCCTCTGCTTTAGATTGTGATGTGAAGTATGGTAACTTAAAGTGTGACAAAACTCCTTGAAAATGTACTTATGTTACTTGTTAGCACATTCACCATCACCACTAATTTTATGTACGATTGCCCCACAAGGCACCAGATTTTGTGTTTTAGGTTTCTTTTTCAATGTACCTCTGTACTTTTGAAGAAATATGCACAAAAAGACACTTGTTCCACTAAAATTCCCTAGATCAATCCCCCATGGGATTACACAGCATTTAATGATCCACTACGATTCCCTATGCTGGGGATTCTCTAAATACTAATGAGTGCTATTCCTTTATAGTCCCTTCTAAATATAAAAAAATCGGCCAAGTGCGAGTCGGACTCGCGCACTAAGGGTTCCGTACGATTATCACAAAAAACGAAAAAAAATATCACATATGGGAGCCCCGCTTAAATATTTATTTTATTCTGTTTTTAGTATTTGTTGTTATAGCGGCAATAGAAATACATCATCTGTGAAGATTTCAACTGTCTAGCTATCACGGTTCATAAGATACAGCCTGGTGACTGACAGACGGACCGCGGAGTCTTAGTAATAGGGTCCCGTTTTTAGCCTTTGGGTACGGAACTCTAAAAAGCATTAAGTCCGCCATTGTACCTTTGTGCATGAAGTAGTTGGAATCGCGTTCATCTAGTTAGTGGGTTCGAGTCCCACATAGGGTATTCGATTTTTTTCAATGTTTAATTAATCTATATTGTAAATATAGTACCTGGGCCTACTACTCCTTTCTAAAGAAATAATTTCATTCACATAATAAATGGGCAAGTTTGTATGTAGCTACAACATTCTTGTTAACACTCACCGCCTGGCCACATGGCCTGCTGATTTGGAAAACTGTATATATGTGTGGCGGTGAGTGTCAAGGACCTAAAATAGTGTGCAGAACTGTACCTTTTCTGTCTTTATGCGAATCTGTCCTTATGCGAACAAAGGACCCAGCTCTGCTCGAGTGAAAATAGAGAAAACAACGTTTTCTAAAAATTTTACCTAGCTAGATCGATTTATCGCCCCCGAAACCCCTGCATACTAAATTTCATGCAAATCGTTGGAGCCGTTTCCGAGATTCAGATTAAATATATACACATTTGTACAAGAATTGAATAACCTTGTGAAGGTGGCGGTGATCTGCTGGTTGGGAGACGCATGGGACCGGTCAATGTGGCGACACTTGATGGAACGGCTGATGTGATGACACAAGAATTGCTCGTTTAAAGGTAGGTATTATAGATATATATAAAAGAAGAAACTAACTGATCGAACAACGCACAGCCAAAACCGCTAGGCCTAGAAGCATGAAATTTGACAAGGAGGTTCCTCAAGTGACGTAAGTTAGCACTAAGAAAGGATTTTTGGGAAACTCCACCTTTATGGGGGTTGAAAGTTTGTATGAAAAATCCCTTTGTCGCCCGTGTTACAACCAATCTTACTACCAGTAGTAATACTGTTAATTAGATTCCCTTTCTTACTACTGCAGTAGTAAGTTGTTAGAACGGTAATTACAATTTGCCCTTGTTACTACGAATGATGATGAAAAAAAAGAAAGAAAAATTGTTAATCCGTGACAAAAACGACATAGGTACTATTACTATTTATTATTAATAATATTATTTTATATTTGTTTAACAATTTCGGTACTCTGGGGTCCCGGCTCTTTGAAAGGCGTGCCAGGAGCCGAAGCCAACTCGCAGGGGCCTTGTTAGATATGAATCATAATATGTAACACCAACCGATGATTATCCCTGTATGCACTAACTACGTAAGTGCACCCAAGGACAATTACCGGTTGGTGCAGGACTACTGTTAAATATGGAGACAAAGATATTGGGCTATAGGTTTGGAATGTTTAGTGCATCGGTTTATTGTTTTTGCGGTAATCAATGTGCGGACTTTCCTATCGAGGGCATCAAGTTCTGTTTAAAAGAGAAAATCAAGACCGGCATGAACCAGCCGTTGAAGGCACGCACCTTTTTCCCGCCTGATAAAAGACTATTTAGTACTTTTTTCAGGTGACGAAAGAAGCGACGACTATTTCACGTCAGTAGCATTGATGCCTAGTACTTCCGACATACCCAAATATGTGTATGTTTCGGTTGAGGAAAGGGATCTAAGGTGCATGGAATCCTAGAATTGTATGCCCACGGATTCCATAATCTCCCCTCGCTTTACATGGATGACTGCACATTTGTCCACACCAAATTTCATCCTGATGGAGCCACTGAAGGTTTCTGTTACCTTCAGTAGCATCATCAGTTGCAAGTTGTTCATCAGGGCAAAGAACTTCAGTTCATCCATTTAAAGGAAGGATATGACCTGACCCTCTTCTCAACCGATAGCCCAGGCCCGAACCCTCCAGAAGTGTACTTTAGAGGGTTCAGGGCTAAGCAAAACCACAGAGGGCACAGACTGTCGCCCTGAAATATATCACACTCGATCCCAAAAGGTTCGCTGTTTTCCTGAATCTGTCGACATCCTGCATTATGAAGGACCGTCCTTCACTGCCCCATACATGACGTTAGGGAGGTGCGCAGAATTGCATCAATTTTATACAACTCCAGCACCCTCATGAGCCAGTGTATATGGCACTAAATCATAGGCCTTCTTGTAACCTACCCAACATGTAGCCAGATTCTTAATTATTTATTACTAGCTGTCCCACGCGGCTTCGCTCCCGTCAAGTGGCTACCTACCTACCCATCTACCCTACATACATAATTGTTGCGGAACTTAAACCATTTACACAGCACACGCAACAGTAGCTCTCAAAAAGGAATAATTTTACCCGTTTTTGCATTTTTTTTTATTTATGCTCCGTTCGCTAGTCGTAGCGTGATGTTATATAGCCTATAACCTTCATCGATAAATGGACTACCTATCCAACACAAAAATATTTTTTCAATTCCAACCAGTAGTTCCTGAGATTAGCGCGTTCAAACAAAAAAACTCATCAGCTTTATAATATTAGTATAGATTATTATTGGTAGAAACAAGGGAAAATTATAATTACCCTTCTAACAACTTACTTTACTACTGCTGTAGTAAGAAAGGGAATCAAATTAACAGAGTATTACTACTGGTAGTAACACGGGCGACAAAGGGAAAAACTAATTTCTTCGGCCAAAATTCTTGAAACTTGGTACAATTAGTAATATGAGTAAATGATAAAGGTTGTCATTATTAGTTTTTCGAAACTACCTACCCCTAAAGATGATATGGGATGTATTTTTTTTTGAAGAATCTTATTGTTTGGGTCCTTGGGTCACATACATACTAATGTATGTAAACAATAAAGGTCTTTTGGGGGAAGATTCGAAAAACTAGTAATGACATAGTTTTTAGAATCTACCTCCAAAAGACTATTTAGCGGGTGTTAAAGATTTTTTTAAAGAATTTTATGTCATGGGCACGGTATTTATTTATTTATATACTTTATTGTACACCAAGATATGACAATACAAAAATTAAAACAAACATACAACAGGCGGCCTTATCGCGCTCTGCGATCTCTTCCAGGCAACCTTGAATGGATAGAGATAGCCTGGACACGACATGGGGTTGCACTTGGTGCCAATTTCAAATCATACTAAAAACAAACTACTAAAATAGATACATAAATACATACATACATCTAAATAAACAAACAAGAAAACAATACAGCTTAAATAAGGACAAGGACAGGTAATGAAGAGTTTACGTGAGATAAGTAATTTTTTTATGTACCTTGATTACCTGATACCTGGAAATTGGCCGCCCAAGGAAGCTAGCAGGTAGGCATGCATTCTTAGTACATACTAACACACTACTCAATCATCCACATTTCCTTCGTCAGAAAATACGTGACTTCTTGTGGCCCTGGGATCTTGGAATATTAGCAAGCTCTCTAGAAGATTATAGTATACGTAGCTAGGTAGTAAAATATAAATGAAAAAGGTTCCGTTTTTTTCTTGAACAATGGCTCGACGATTATATTTTCACCAGCCTATATTACCCGGTATGAAGCAACGCTTCTAAAGATACCACATACATTGATATCGGTTAAGCCGTATAGAAGTTATAGTGGAATAAAGAAACACACGAACCTTGAAAATAATATTTTTTGGGCAATCGTGTAAAAACAGGAACAATCCATTCATAATGTCTCCCAGAGGGCCTTTGGTGGATACACAAGCAAATTCGCGAAAATGACCGCGACAGCAGATTGGACTGCAGTGTATGTCGTAGTATACACACAAGAACGGTGCAAAAAAACAAGTCAAGTTGCCGTGTATTCTTTCGGTTATAGTTCACGCCAAACGTCTTGGCCACCCTGAAGTTGGCTACAATGACTGCGCAGTAGTAAATCTCATACAAAAACAGCACCGACCCGCGCCTAGCGCATCGGCAAGCCAACATCAGGGCGGCTCAGAAGTTTGGCGAGAACTTTGCCGGTGGAAGCTCATAAGGTCCTTTATCGTAAGTCTTTACTGGTTGTTTACACTGGCAAAGGGTAAAATAAGACTAAAGTATTAGTTCTATGTTTATTTATGATTTGTCACATAATTTTATAATACATTTCATCAATATAGCAGTGTAAAATAATAAGAATACATGTAATAAATAATTTTATCACATTCAGTGTTTGACTTAAATCTTAGAATAATAACTAATTAAAAAATAAGAATAATAATAAAACCAGAATAAATTTTAACACAATTTCACTCGTCCTTTATGAATTAATATATACCTGACATCTAACTTACTTTTAAAACAAATAGTAGTCAAAAGGAAACTGAGCTACAGTATTTGTAAGAGATCTCTAAAGTGTCAATAGTTTATCGTATAAACTATATTACGAAATTCTACACCACATTTCATTATTATTGTTATCCATTCCAAAAGTGATAGTTAACACCGCATTACTTAATTTGTTCTAATTACAATTGTATCTTCACGAATACAATAATGTACTGTTGAAGAAATTTTTGTAATAACTGGGGATCTGTTTACGTGGAATATCCAGTCTTTTACAATCCAGGTTGTAATAATTCACATTTTCCACGCTAGTCACTATCAAGTTATTATTCTTAAAACTAACCTAGTTTACGAATTCATAATTTAGAAACAACTGGAATCCGAAAAAAGATGGAAAATAGATTACCCTAAAAAATTATTGAAGTAGATGCCTACTACGAAACTTCATAAATATTATTTGTTAAGAAACAGTCACTTGCGGTTAAATATTCTAAACACAGTTATACTTTAATACATTTTAAACCACGTGATTGCTAATAACATCGTTCGAGCCATATTACATTTTAATGGTTTGCATTATTTGACTCTGTGGATTGGCGTCCAGAGCTCGATCTTAATTCACGCCGCGGGCATGTCGACGGCATTTCTTCAGATGACTTTCGGGTTTTCTTTTTATTACATCTGCGTCCCCCATCGTGAGAAGACAAATCTCCAATATCATCTTCATTGGAGCAGTTGTCCTTTAGTTCATTTTCTACTTTGGCATTGGAGTCTTCAGCCAATGCGATGTCTTGATTTAGAATGTTAGAATCATCAGGATAAGAGCTTGATAGTTTTGATTGTGATTTTTCATCCTTACCTAAACTAGATGTTGATGTTGTCAATTCTGTAGGCGTCAATTTATGAAGGGTCGTATCAAAATCAGGTTTCATGCCAGTTTTAATTACAGTTGAAGGAGCTATTAAGTCTTCAAGGTCCATTTCGCCAGTATGCGTCGAGTGATCGGGTTGCTTTTCCATGGATGTTTTTTTCTCAGAAGTGGAACTATCTTTTAATTTTTTAGTGGGATTTAATTCTGCTGATGATAGTGCCAAATTTTCCGGTTCATTCATGATTTCTTCATGGGGTCGTTTATGTGTCAAAGAAGTACCTAATGTTCCATCTTCAGTCATTAATGTTCTAGAAATATATTCTGAAGAATTTTTGATCAATTTATCGGACACGTCCTTGTCGTCTTTACCTTTTTTAGACTCTGCAGAACTCACAAGGCTAGCACTGAGAGCACCAGAAGCCATTTGTTCTAATAACATTTTACTTATATCAATATCTTTTTTATCACCTTTTAATAGTTTTTCCTGGACAGCGGCAAACTCCGGAGGGACTTGTGACCTCATTGCATCAAATGGAAGTTTCTTTTTGTCGCTTTTAGAGAGATCGGTTGCTATTGTTTCGTGGTTATCATTGTCCCGCGATCTCTTTTCTTGTCTCATGAGGGACTCGTAATTTAAAGATTGTTTTGATAAAGATTCTAAGAGATAAGGATCTGGTGGTAAATGTATTTGTGGGAGTTGACTTGATTGCTGCCGATCAGACACTTTTTGCTGTCGGGAGGTTGATGAATTAGTAACAATAGTTGACGATCGTGGTGTAGTTGTCTTTGCAGTACTACGTGAAGAGCTATGACTTGAACCTTGTAAAGTTGAAGCACCTGAACTTGCTGCTATGTTGTTACTCAATAACCCTAATGCATCATATGCTGACGACATACCAGAATGCATACCGAATGGATTTAGACCACTAAGTCCTAGTTGAGGATACAACATATTTGGATTAGGGAAAACAAATGGAAACTGTGAGCTGGCTGATTTAGAGCTCGAGGGATTTCCACTATCTGTAGTTTTTCGAGATTTCGATTTACTTTCACTTGAAACGCTGGATCCAGTAAGATTGTTTAAATCTAAAGATGAGAATCCAGGAAGTCCTAATCCGGCTAAATTCGCAAATATATTACCGCCGGCCATATTACCTAACAAATTGGGCATGCTATTGAATGAGCTTAGTAGAGGATTATTTTTAGGATCAAAACTTCCCAAGCTGGAAAGTAGCTTTGGGTCAAAGGTGTTTAACAATTTAGGATCGAATCCTGTTAAATTAGAAAGTGTCGCTGCTAATGTTTTAGGATCAAATGCACTAAGGCTAGAGAGACTTGCCAAAATAGCTGGATTTAAACCAGCCAAACTTTGATTCATGTGAGAATTGGAAGACATTACATTGGATGATGGAGAATCAAGGGTGGGAGGACGTCCCTTTTTACGTTCACTCATTCCACTGCTGGATTGCATTGGAGAATGCCGTTGACTACGAACATCTTGAGGCAACTTTATGTGCTCTTTTATACCTTCAGTCCACTTAGAATCTATATCATACATAGGATTTTCAGCAATCCATTGGGCTAGATGCTTAAGTTGGGGTGCTTTCGGACCAACTATTCGCTTTCCAGTTACGCGATGTACAACTGGTACATGTTCTTCGGGTGCGAGCCGCGGTGCTACACCTCGGCGACGTGTATCCACGCTAGCCTGTTCAGCTAACCACTTGTTAACCTTCGCTTCATGAGAATAAGATTTCATCGGAGGTACGGCCGACGCTTTAGGAATCTTAGCTTGTTCCAAAGATTGTTGCAAAAACGAAGACAACTCCTTGGTAGAAGCCTGTGGGGACGGTACATTGGTCACCGTAACAGAAAATGGTTTCTGAATTGATGAGGTAGCCGATGAAGTAGGCGGTGCAGCTGGAGTCACTGTCACGTCGGGAAGGACGCTGGCGCTACGTCCGCGTAGGGTCTCTGAAGAAGCAGTAGGGCTCTTACATTTAGCGGCTGATAAGCCTAGTACTATTTCATCCAACTTTTTCCTTTTCTTTTCTTTTCCAACAATCTGTTCGGGTGCGGGCTGCAAAAATTAAAATAAAGCTGCTATGTTATAGATTCAGTATTTTTCTTATATATGTATATGTACAGACGAATTGCCCAGATACTGCATGTTCAGAAATGTTAGGAGTAGTTAGAGTAACGATTTAGAATTGGATACAATATAACAACACTTATATAGCAAGAGAAAGATTTGAAAAATACAATGGTTTTAAATGTTACAGTTGTTTATTTCACGGTGGCGGGTTGGTCTTAGTCGTTTGTGTAGATGCACTTGCACATTCTTTCTGTGTGCGTAAGCTAGGACCAACCCGCCATCGTTAGATAGAAAAACTGTACCTATAGAAGCCAAATGGTCGGTCTGTACAGAGTTTATTACATGCAAGACTAAAAAGTTGTGTAATACAACCGCTGTAGTTGCAGGGGTCGAAACAAGTTCAGGGTTCTAAAATACTTATTATTTTTGTCTTCTGAAGAAATCTTAAAATAGTTAGGTTACCTTTTACTGACTATCAGAAGAAAATTTAAAAACCAATTAAGGCTCTTAAGGAACGTAAAGATAACTAAATAGTAAAAATCGAGAAAAGTTAAGTGCTTTTTCTTGGAATTGGATAGGATAACATTATTTTTTATAGCTATCCAGGGCATACTCAGCATTTGCAAAAGTAAGGAACCTTGTTAAGTAGTAGGAGTTTTAGTGGCGGGCTAAGCTTGTTGGGGACCCGGGCTGATAGAACCGAATGGATGTTGGTGCAGATGTCAAATGAAACAGCAAGCTCGAAAATACTGGCACTCTTTGTTTCACATAGTGCAAGGGCCTCCATACTATGGAAGGAGGATCTAGGTACGAGCGACGAATAAAATAGGGGTCTGATATGAAGTTTTAAAATACTGACTGTTACGACCACTGCAGTGCAATACCTGCAGATTTTTGCAGTGCGATCTCGTACTATTAAACTAGCAACTCACCACATTCTTTCTTTTCATTAGCCTGGAAAGAGTATCGTCGAGCCGGCTGCGCGAAGGCACGGCAGAGGGCGCCGCGTCAGGACTCTGAGTGCGGCGAGCCACAGAGAAGTCGTGTACGTCGCTAAGGTCCAGCGGCGCAGACAGGTCCACGGGCGCGGCTGAAGGCGCCGGCGCCGCCTGCGCGCGCTGGTGAGCGGGCGGCGGCGCGCCGGACTCGCCCGGCGCCGCGCTGCCCGCGCCGCCCGTGTGCGCGGCCTGCGGCACAGACAGCAGTGCGTGGAGCTTAGCCCGGTCGGTCTCGACATCGATGGCGATGTGCCTCTTAGGCCCCAGTTTGCGCTCGTCGAGAGCGTCCGGCGCCACACGCGAGTCTTGCTTGGCTGCGGCAGGCCATTCGCGGTTCTGTACGGCGTGTGCGATGTGGTGCAGGCGCGTCTCCAGCGCCCGCTCGGAGAACCAGCGCTCCGGAGGCAGTGTCTCCTCGATCCGCCCCAGCTTGGCTAGGGTCTCTAGTTCGGAGAGTGCGTCTGTGTCATCCTCGGTGGTCCTATCACAATTATTGGAAGTTCTCTTGCTTCGCCTCAGCGACATGCGCGTTTCGCCGGCTGCCTCTTCGGAGCCGGCCGCGTCTTCCTCGTCGGAAGATATCTTCTGGGCTTCGCTTCTGGGAGTGCTCTTGTGATTCGCATACCACTTGCTAGCGCAATCAGCGAAAGGCATTTTGGGATCACAGAACAGCTTACTATATGTATCACCCAATCCGTGCCTGAAAAATATATTTTAGGTTAGATATGTAAAATATTACTGTCGTTAAAATGGGACTCTACATCATGGGATACATATACGTTTCTGCTTATTTTTTCTTTAAGTCGTGCGGCATATGAGATTTTAAAAGATTTTGAAGACTAATAAGAAGTTTTATACACTAATTGGGTTTCCTATTAATAATTATGGAAACTTATAGACGTGCATATATCAAAGCTTAAATGGTTGAAAATACCTTTCATACCTTAAAGTTACAATTTCATAGCGATTCCTTAAGAAAAGAACTTTTATGTCGAAAAATACTGTTCGGTCGGGTTAGTTAAATAGATTAAGACTAATGACCGCCAAGAATAAAAAATGATAATAAGTATTATTGCTGAACATGCATAAAATATTCCGACAAAATAAGAATCGACTTCAGAGCGGGAGGATGGTCCTGATTTTGATGTCGGTAAAAAATCGAAACTTTTAAACTAAGTATGTTACAAAAAGATATCAAAACGGAATTGAGTTATAAGAAATGCACAAAAAAACTTACTTGCAGACACCTAAAACCAAAAGTTTGTCGTGCCGAGCCGGTTGCCACCACGGTGGAGTGTCCGGTGACCGCTCACATAAAGCCAATCGGGTATCTAGTGCAGGATGTGGAGCGACTTCTTCACGTAATACTCGTAAAAGATCAATCCTGTTGAAAATAACACAATACAGTCACAGTACGACAGTAGTCAGCTACTCCCTTGATGTTATCGCATGGAGTAGCTTGGCTCGCATCCTTGGATCACAAGATTATAAAAGACTAGCTGACCCCCGGGGCTTCGCTCCCGTCAACTGGTTACCTATCTACCTACCCTGCTAACTATTTTTATCTATCATCAATAGTTTTCTCAGCGCACGCCAAAGAGTGAATTTTATAGGCAACATTTTGCTACCTTTGGTTACATTATTGCAATTTTCATAAAGATCTCTAATTTTTTTGAAAATATGTTAAAGCCTATGACACTCTGGAATATTGTAGCTTTCCACTGGTGAAAGAATTTTCAAAAGCGGTTCAGTAGATCCAGAGATTACTCCTTACAACGTCACAAACTTTACCTCTTTATAATATTAGTATAGATTTCCATCAGTCATGACACTGACAAGAGAATTGTGACGTGGTGGGGTGAGTTGCGCGGAAAAACAAAAAAAATGTAACTCGTATGCACGCTACTGAACGACTCGCATATGAAAGTTATTCACATAATGTAGTCACATGGAGTGAGAAGCTGCACTGCAGCACAGATAATATAATACTAGCATACAGATGCCTCATCCCATACAAAGAAACCGTGCCGACGTAACTAGCGTTTTTCATCTGATTAATCTTGTTATTTTTGTAAGTACATCAATCGCGTTCGAACCCGTTTCACGGCAATAGTTGGTGTTAAAGGGTTTACTAGGTTCGTGAATATTTTTTCTTTAAATACAGTGAAGGTTCGTTTTATAGTATTTTTTGCACGTTATTAAAAATTTTTTGCACCAAAATGTGTTACATTGCAAATTTTAACAATCGAGTGGAATGCCTCAGAAATTAAAAAATGCGCCATCTATTGGCATCAATTTTAAATGATCCGTTCAAATAATCTATTCTGGCGTAATAGGTACCTTAACAAATTGCCTATTAGGTAGGTACAACCAAAAACTTTTTTACAAAAAATACTACCGACTTCCAAATAAAAAGAAGACACTACAAAATGAAAAATAACCTTAATTTTGGAAGTCGGTGTCCATAAAGCAAAATACAGTACCTACGAAAGTGAAATAATCGGTTTAGTCCGCCGAAAAACGCTAGTTACGTCGGCACGGTTTCTGAGTATGGGATGAGGCATCTATATTATATATATTGGTATTATTATATTATCTGTGGTTTTAGTGACAAACCTAAAGGTGAGACCAAAAATTGAGCGGCAAGAGTGCGGCAGCAACACGCGGCGTTTGCAGGACACATTTGACTGTTGCGCTTTAGTTAGGATTAAACCGACGTATGTTTGCGTGGTACACAATTACTGACGAATGTTTACTAAAAATGTTTGTGCGCGGCAGTTAAATAGAAGCGTTCGAACATCGCCCGTGCTGATTGGGTGACTGCACACCCTTACAATTATTATTAGAATTAATACTATAATGAATGAATAGAATTTACACTTTATGCATCTTGTCACAATGTACAATGCTTAATAATCAAGCTTGCCCTTCCCGCTCGCGCACAAGTAGCAACCGTGTAATAAACGCGTAGAACACACTTATTCTTTTAAAATATGGCCTTTTTACAAATATCAACTGTGTATTATTGTTTATAATATGTTGATTTTAGAATAACCAGTAATCACACTCACAGACAAAATAGTTTTTTTAAGATGATATTATCTTCACTTAAACATACTCTTACTTAACAACACGGGTTTTATTACATATTTTAGAATTGTAATACAAAATCATTACCTTTCAAGAGTAGCAATGGCTCTCTCTTCACCAATAGGCTCTGCTTTTAAATCTGCTCTTGTCGGTAGCTCAGCTTCGCCCACAGAAAGTCCACACTGACGTTTGCACATGGCCATAAATGCTTTTAAATAGTCAGTTAGAGCATCATCACTTTTTGTGTCCAATCGAGCAAGTGTTCTAAAACGACTCCACCGAAGACTTTTAGTAGTTGGGTCGAACTCGACTCCATAGGAAGCAACAGTACGACGGAATGCCTCTTCATCTGCACGCGTCCAGCGCCATTGTGACACCTCATCTCTTGCTAGCTGATCCATCCGCTCTCGTCGCTCCATCTTCTGAATGAAATTCTTACTTAATAAACCAAAATCTTTGATGGGCTCTTTCTTATTTATATAAATTATCCTTTGTTCCCACCAGTACCACCGAACTGTACCACCGGTGGTACTAGCGGGTAATTTAGTTCTCTTTAGTACCACCATGTTTATTAAATAATATTAGTGGTACTAGTTCCCAATAGTACTCACAAGATAAAAACCAAAACTAGGGATATTCAACGAATCTTCATTTGGCTAGTAACCTTGCTTGGCTCGCAACAGTCAAAATTTCAAAAAATACCAATAATACTACGAGACAGTTTGGATAAAAGTCCTATCAAAGGTATATTAAGCATATTGGCTGTCAAGTGATAACATCTATTAATTTCTTTATTAAAGTGCAGGTGCCTTCTCTATTAGGTAGGTCTGTCAAGTGATAACATCTATTAATTTCTTTATTAAAGTGCAGGTGCCTTCTCTATTAGGTAGGTAGGTAGGTAGTACTATTGGGAACAAACAGTCTCACTAGTACCACTAATATCAATTAATAAACATGGTGGTGCTATAGAGGACTCTATTTCCCGCTAGTACCACCGGTGGTACAGTTCGGTGGTACTAGTGGGACAAAGGGAATTATTATTAGTAGAACGTATTATTAATAGAAATTGTATTATGCTAAATAATCTATATCTATTTATATAAAAGAATAAACTGACTATCAACCAACGCACAGCTGAAAATGCTAAGCCTAGAAGCATGAAATTTGGCAGAGAGTGTCCTCAAGTGACGTAATTGAGCACTAAAAAATGATTTTTGGCAATCCACCCATAAGGGGGCAAAAAGGGTGTTGAAAGTTAGTATGAAAAATCTTTTTCCTTCGGCTAATATTGTTGAAACTTGGCACAATTAGTAATCTAATTAAAGGATAAAGATCGAAACCTACAAAAGACAATTTAAGGAGTGTTAAAGTTTCTTTGAACTTGGCATAAATACCAACCAAAGTAAAAAATAAAGGTAGTCATTATATTTTTATTCGAAATTACCCACATAACATGATTTAGGGTGTGTAAAAAAGGTTTTTGGAGGAATCATATTTTTGTCGCCTTCAATACATGCATACACACTACATGAGAAAGTGCGAATTCACGCGGACTAAGTCGCGGGCAAAGTGCTAGTGATAACATAAACTAATAGCAGATTTATTTTCCTCTCAAATTATAGGAAAATAAAACAGCTGTTGTAGTTTTTTACTTGAATTGCAGTCTGCGCCGCAACAAACCCAATGAAAAACAACAAGAGTGATGGATTTCAAAATTAGTCCCACCTGTAGGACAAAGTGAAATCATCCCCTAAATGTACCAGTCAGCTTGTTGCTTGTTTGTTTTTTGAATATTTTAAAGTAAAATAAGTTTATATAAGTATTTTGACGACTTGAGAACCACCTACTTGGAAATAAGTTGAATAAAATATTTGTAACGTTACGCACCTTAGCTCTTTGTTGCATTTTAAGCTCCTCTCGTTTGTAGTTTCTTTGATATGCAGTGATTAGTCTCCGAAGTCTCGTATTCAAATCTTGCATCGAGGGCCATAAATGTCCACCACTACTGCTTTGAGTACTTTCATCATCAGGCCGGGGAGAAGCTGCGGGGGATGTTGCTCCAGCTCCACTAGACACATCATCTGTGCAATCTTCGTCTCCCACTACACTACCTCTCACCTTCCGTTCTTCACTCCTATTGAACATCATATAATTATGTCATTTTTTTTTTTATAAATTACGGATTTTATTGTCATAATAAATGTATAAAATTACTTTATTAATGTACATTTATGATTACATTACTTCAGATTTGGCAAGCAAGAAGCGGGAAAAAGAAAGTTAGTAATAAATATTATGATAAAATTGTTTCGTTTCTGTGGAGATACTGATAAGAATCATTGCCACTTCATTTGGTGGCTTGCAAACACTGGAAGAGCCTTTTGTTGGGCTGGGGCGTTTAGTAACATGGCGTTGAGTGTGCTTTGGGAGCGTTGGGTGAATGATGGATAGATATTTTGGTAAACCTAGCTGGTGAACAATTAACAATAAAGGTGAACGGCAGATTTTGTACACTTTTTTTGTTGTTCAGTTAAAGAATTTGTACCACTTATTAAGGCAACTAAACCATTTATTTTCATGTAAGTTTACTATTTTTAAAACTTCGGATTTATTCATAGTAACAATAAAAAGATTTTAATAAATACGCGTAATAAAATCGTAAACTAAACGCAGTTATGTTTATAGAATTTGCGATAAGTAAAATAACACAAATATTGAAATGATAATTATTTAGTAGTAGAAATAACATTAAATAGTGTAGGTAGTCTAGGTATAGTCCGCTGCTGGACATAGGTATCTCCTAATGCACTGAGTAGGTACGATCCTCATCTCAATCTATCTACTTAATGATAATTAAAACACTACAAAGATAGCAACAATTTAGAACATTTACTTTACACATTATGTAACAATATGTAACATTTACCTATATGTAAAAATTTACTAAATTGGTACACTAGTACATAACCTTAAAAAATAAATCTGGTTATAACTTTTACGTCCCAAGTTTAAAAAATCTAAGAATTTAAAAAGGGATTATCTATGATATTAACTACCAATTAAAAAAGAAAATATCCCAAAACACGAAATTTTATTAGCGGTAAGAAATTCCCATACAAGCCTGGTTTTCGCCTTTGGTTTTAAGCTACAGTACAGAGCATGATTTTGAGACTACTTGAGGCCATAAATGCATATGTGCCATGTATGTCTAGTTCTGGAGAATATTCTAATGGTTTATTGCAGATAGTAACTAAATAACACGGTTATATCGTTTTTTTTCCATCACCTCAGATAAGCTGGGTGGTAATTACGCAAACAGAGATTCTAATTCAAAATATAACGAATACGGATATTTTATGTACTCACTTGATGTCTGTACATTCAGCATCATCTGGTGGCCCAAGTTTGTCTACAAAGCAAAGTTGTGGATCTGAACGCATAGCCAAATAATTTTCGTAACCATGGACGTATGTGCCTACAAGCAAGGACACGTCACACTCACTATCCCACCACAGACGTGGAGGTGTGCTGTCCACACCGCGAGGTACACGCATTCCCAAAGAACTGCAAAAATAAAACAATTTTATTATCGAAGCACTCCACTGGGGAATCTAATCATGCGGGATCGGCGGGAACGAAAAACAAAACGAAATTCCAAAAAATAAGGGTGCAGCCGTCATTTTAAATAACAAGCGATTAAACAACTTGTCCCATGGAACTCATGACCACAGTATAAATATGGACGAACAGTACGGAAACTAGCAACAAACGCTCAAAACGGCAGACTCACACAAACATGCGCATCGAAGAGACCCCTAAGCGGTTTTCACGATGCTGTCAGTAGTGTCGTTTCGAGCGTTTGTAGGTAGTTTCCGTACTTTTCGTCGATATTTGTACTGTGTCATGACATTGTCTCCATATACCTAGGGTCTATGGAATTTAATTTAATTATTCCAGATGTAACTTTAAACAAAATATATGTAAAAAGTTATTTGCGAGACTTTTATAGTTCTCAGTTTGGCTTTAATGCTTTGGTCCTTATTAGAAACAGAATCGAATGGGATCAAAATAAGTTTAAGTGTAAAATGCCGATTTTTTTTCTTAATCTATCAATGCCGTTAGCAATATTACTCAAATAGTTAAGGACAGCTGCAAGGGCTAAGTCAAGGCCCTTACTGCTCTGTCTCAAGAAACACTTCAAACATTCATGAAGATAACTACCTACAAACAGAACAAACAGTATTTTTTTAAGTGTCTCATATCCCGCGGTACCGTCGGATTAATGATCTCGATCCCGCAGGCTTACGGGATTGGGATTTTAATGCGGCATTGGATTCCCTACAGACTTTGAAGATTTGTGGGATGTAGTAGACTATACTCTATTCGCTGCATCAAAAAATAAAAGTAAACAAACGTCAAGGTTCAACGGTTTTAATTCGACTAATTAAAAAAATACAACCTTTCAACGTAAAATATTAAAAAATGGTTGCCTGTTAATAATTAGGGAACTTCAAAAGAGTGCTTATGTCGAATGTAAAATAAATGGTTGGACGGAATATAATGTAAAAAAACAACCAATAGCCGGTACTTCGTCGTATAGAAATTCTGAATCAATAGATAATTCTATTATTACCGAACTATTGCGGTTTCGAATACGAATAATTATTTTTTGTGTGGTTTTCTGCAAATTCTTTTCATTGTTTTTTTTTTTGGCCTTGATTCATTGTTCAGTTTCGTTTATCTTTTTAATGAAGCTCTTTGACTACTTTCAAACACATGTTTATTTCGTTGTGGTTTTCAAAAGAAACATGTTTTTATGCCATAGCCGTCAGCCCTTTCAAATCCTTGAATGATTTATGTTAACAAGTGTCTCCAGTAAATTAAGATAAGAAATATAATCCCAGAACTATATTCGATCCCGGGATATCGGGACCAGGGGAACCGGTACCGGGATCGCAGCACTGGTACCGGGATTGGCAAAGAGTGTTAAGCAGCAATATATAAACAGTATAAAAGTTATAGTAAACAGAAATAATAATATGTTATATGAAAGCAACAAAAACCATATATACAAACTGCTAACAATAATTATGAACAAGCGCTTATAAAAAAGGGAGGGAGCGAAGGGGCTCATTGGGCATCAAAATATTAGTCCATATTGATGTCAATGGGAAAAGTGCCCATAGCGTTGGCAGCATTGCCACATTGAATAGCAATGCTGAGTCTTTGGTCGAATAAAAGCCCAGCTTTCGAGTCTATTAACGGTTTACTGATGTCCCGAAAAACTCGATGAGCACTCGGACTCCGTGGACTTAATGTTTGAGCCCAAACGGCTCAAACATATAACTCCTAATAAGGTTGTTGTATTTGCGGCGTTTTAAGATTTGCTGCACCAGCAGCAGTCGCCCCAGCATCCCGCCGAGCTAAGAAGATGGGATGTCGCAAGGGCATGTTGCATCTCACACCAAAGACCTGCCCACCTTCCAAGGCATTATGGTCATCTTGTCTGGGCTCTTCCCATCGTTCCGTGCCAAGTCATTGGGTTCTAAAACAACTGGCATCCCGGCGGTGACATGAACCCGACGTATGATGTCACTAATGCTGGCGTGACGTGGTATCCAACCAGCCCTCTTTCTGCAAGTTAGGCTATGGTGTCCGAGGCGGTTGACTGCTTTACCACATCGACAACGATGTGGAGCATCGTTAAGAGCACACGGACGCAGACTTATGAGCAAATAGGTCTCAATCCCAATACTCTTAAGTTGCATTATCGTGTATATAAAATCTTTTTTAACTTTTTTGTCGAACCCGAAAAGCCCGGCGAGAGATGTAGAGATAATCCCGGGAATCCGATATCGAAAAACTTAATAAAAAATCGATTACACTCTCCGTTCTTGGCCCAGACCCTGTTACGTGAAACAAAACAGCTGGCGAAATGTTGGTGTAGAATATTACGATACATTGCTGCCTAACCCTTTAGAGAAAATTTGCGTAGCATCTACTAAATGTAAAAATATGCCTTCATGTTACATGGGAAAGCGGATAAGGCCAAGTTTCTAATATAAAATGATAGAATACGAATGATTTTACCTGGCGTGAACTCCACTCTCGATTTGTGTCGCGTAGTCACCTATAACCTCATGTTTGATGTAATACATCATGCGTACTCGTAGTAAAACCCTGAAAAAATTGTCATGTTCAATTTTGATATTCAAAGTAACATAAAATAGAAGTGTTTACTACCTTGTATGTCAAAAAATCAATTATTTATTTAATTAGCTCTTTTGACCGCTATTTCCATTGTAAATTAAAACTTGAAAAAGAGTGAAACGATCCTACTACCTGAGTGCCACACAGACCAATATACCCTTTTGTTTTTATGTCATGCAAGTGACATTTGACCAAAAGAAGTCAAATTATTAATTTCTTACTACACTTGTCTCCTGCTAGGTAGATCCAAAAGTAATGATAATCGGGTATTTTTATCACGCTGCGCTTGTTAACCCCTAAGTAGCCACGACAAATCTCACGTCATGTTTATTATTTAAATACGGAAACATGCAAAGAGACGCACGAAAAACATAGCAGTCTGGTAAAGAAACTTGTACTTACTTATTGGCATGTCTAAATAAATGCTTTTTGTAACTGTTTTCCAGATACAATTCACAGTCATATTTTTCCGTTGAACTCCAATGAATTGGATCTTCCCATTTTTGAACATCATTGGTCTTCGGTAAATCCTTAGGTCGGTTTTTCTTCTTTGCGTTTCTTCCCCGAGGCACAGGATTATGTAGACCGCTATGATTTCTAGAGATGGTCACTTCACCATTTTCACAAGGTTCTATAAGATCCCATATGAAATTTCTTATTTTTTCATCGCCTTTATAATGGCGTAGACAATATAAAACCTGAAATTTAATCGGTCTATTAACCAGAAGTACCAACGCTTGGCATTGCAAACAATACGAAAAGTTATCAGTAAGAAATTCAACTCAGTCAAAGTCTTAAACTTTTTCGGTATTAGCATGGCAAATCATCATATGAAAACGAAGTTTCAACTGTACTACTGAACATAAAATATTCATTAAATGTAATCAAAAAATACAGATGCGTACATTGAATCTTATTGTCAAACAATAAGATTCAATGTACGCATGTTCATTTTTGACAATAAGATTCAATGTACGCATGTTCATTTTTGACAATAAGATTCAATGTACGCATGTTCATTTTTGACAATAAGATTCAATGTACGCATGTTCATTTTTGACAATAAGATTCAATGTACGTATGTTAATTTTCGTGGAAATTAAACATTTTCATTATTTTCTAGTTATTTAGAATGTGTAGCATGATCAATGAATGTAGTGTCAATCATTCCCAATGTCCTATAGAAAATACAATCTATCTATTCTTAAAATATCTAAAAGAAAACTCACTATTATTCGTGCACAGTCTTCAATAACTGGAATTGTCCAACCTTTTCTAAACTGATTTTTCTCTACGATTTCCTCCCACCGCGCCCATCTGCACAAAAATGTAAAGCATACAACATTAGAAGCAATCACCAGATTGACATAGTTTTTATAATAAAAAAATTTCAAGGCGCACCAAAACATATTGTTGGGTTAATTGTTCAAACACAAATGACCATAAAAATGTGAGCGAAGCCGAAATTAGCGATTTATTTCCAGATCCTCTTCATTCATACATGCAAAATATGCAATTCTCAGCGCGACATGATAAGCAACATAATAAAACGCATAAAAAATTGCTTATCATGTTGGACGGCAATGAAGAAATGTGTAATTTGTAACGTTGTCTGTCCATACATGATCAGTCGACCACATGTCTCTAGAGGAACTAGTGTTGGTTCCAGCAGCGATGTTACCACGTTTTCATAATTAATTTAAGCACACATTCGTTACAGCACGCTATGGGCATTTTTGCGGTCTCACCACCACTTGATAACATTCGATGCTCAACTGCATGTTACATGGAAACAAATAACTAGCCACGCCGACTTTACCACGCGCGTTGTTGTGCAACCTTGCCAAACATGTTGAGCGTCATGTCTTGCGCGTCAAACGTTGCCTAGTGGATAGGAAGCTATAACAAACGCCAGGTCCAGCCACGTTGCGGGGGTAGACCTCATTATAGGTAGCTGTTCCCACAGCCCAACTTTATTTAACTCTTTTGCGTGTTAGCAACCTTTCGTATATACGCTCCAGGTGATTGTTAACAACGTGTAAGTATTGTCATAAGCTTCTCAGTAGGTAAAAATACGGAAGCATTTTAAAGAACAGATGATACAATCAGTTCCTTGCATTCCCCTTTGCCCATTTTCTTCATTCTAATAGGGGTCAGGTAATGCAGGGTATTGACTGAACTGACAGAAGCTGCAAGCTTCTCTGACACCTTTCTGTTTTCCAACATGCACACTAAGGCCGTTTGTTCACGACGCAAAAATGTGGTCACGATTCAGAGCTCCATATATTTGAATGGTTCGTTTGTTGATTGCACGCAGTGTCGTGAACCAAACGCGACACGATTTTCATACGGTTTTTCGGCTATGTCGTAGATGCCGCTATGTCGACGCGGTTTTTTTGCGGTGACGATTTAGCGGCTGAACTAATCCGGTATGTGCTTGTTGACGACACGACACACCGCACAGCAAGGCTCACGCGTTGTTCGTCACTCACGCGCTTATAATACAAGTACAAGACAGTGCACTGCAGTGTCGTTGCAGAATCGTGTCTAGTGAATAAACGAACGGACGACAGACTGTACGCAGTGTGTCGTGATGGTGTCGTGTGTTAAAAATCGTGACCGCAAATCGTATCGTGCGGTGCCTCGTGAACAAACGACCTAACGAAGTCAATAATCTTGAGATGAAAACGACGATGGAACCTCAACCTTACAAAAATCTTCATTGTAACTTACAAGAGTCGAATAGCGGCCCGCCCCGGTTTTGCCTAGATTGTACAATATAACAAAAAATCACTACTCACCCAAACGTAAGTAGACCTCTTTCGATTTTAAAACATTCAGATCTTGTCCATGACCCGTACACAACCTCTTCATCCACAGGAACACCTTCATGACGAGGTATGTAATCATCGCTTGCGTATCTGCGTCCTTTTTTGCCAAGCTTTTCTTTCTTTCTTTTACTTCTCAAACTTATTCCTGAAATACATTCATTTGTATTAATAGAGATGTTACCGAATTATTGGCAACACCGTTAATTTTCAAAGTATTTTTTTTTTCATGAATGTTGCGTCACCTAAAAAATATTATCAAGTATTCGCAACCCTGTCGCATGATATAGACATTGGCAGAAATGGCAGTCAGACGAATTTCCGATTGGTCAGATTTTGAATACCTGCGCATATCTGAATGTTAGTGTAAAACAACAAAGTTAAGCTACATATTATAATGAACTAGCTGACCCGGCAAACTTAGTTTAGCCATAAAAACACCAAACATTCATCTACCCTACCTACACTACCCTACCAATACCATACCTACCCTACCTATGTAGGTAAGGTACCAATTTTTCTTTCTTATTTTTTTTTCATTAGAACCTTCTCCTAACAATAACAAACATAACAAAAAAAGAATAAGCAAAATCGGTCCAGCCGTTCACGCTTGATGCCGTGACCAAGGGAAATAGGGATTCATTTTTATATATATAGATGAACCTTTAAATGGCATATACCACAACTTGATACAGCACTGGACCAGGAGCGGTGCCATACAAAAGTGTCCGTCCTTATGACACGTCTTGACCGATGATTTTCATTTTGACTTTGTCAAGTTTTGTTTCGCCATAATAATTTCAATAATTAATAATTTTGTTTATAAACGCATGGAGCTAAAGCTAAGTTTCACGTTCGAATATTTCATTGTAGACTAGAATATTTCGAATAACGTGGCATTACTATTCGAAGCTCACTATCATATCCTATCCTACTAATATTATAAAGGCGAAAGTTTGTGAGTGTGTTTGTAAGATTGTTACTTCTTCACGCTCAAACGCCTGGGTGGATCTGGATGAAATTTGGTACAGAGATAGATTATAGTCAGGAATAGCACAGAGGATACTTTTATCACGGGATAATTTTCGACTTTCACACGGGCGAAGCCGCTGGAAGAAGCTAGTACTAAAATAAATGCGAATACTAGAATAATACGAATGCTTAAATTTCATGCCCTAATTCTGTTACATGAAAATTAAAAAATCTCAATTTTGAACGATCATTGTGGATGATCATGTGGACAAAAACAGTTATCAAATATCAATTTAATATAGCAAAATTCTCACCTTCCTCATCCTCGTCAGAATCTGGAGTGACCTCCATATCAGACATTTCCATAGGGCCATCATCATGGCCATATCTCTTAATGACTGTGCGTTTCCTAGGTTCTGTAACAATCAAATCTTCATCTTCTTTTTTCTCTGTAGTATCAATTTCTGCTTTTTTTGCCCATTTATTCCAGAAATCAGGATCTCTAATGTCAATATCTGATCGTTGATCTGCTGCAGCAAAACTAGCCTTAGAAAATGTTGACCCTTTTTCCGACTCCATCTGAATAACTTGAGTTCTGCGTGCTAATATCATTTCAATATCTTCTTCACAAAACTTATCACCAGCATTGTCTTCGTCCATCACAGCGCCATATGCACCCTTTTTAAGCAAATCTTCAATTTCTTTTTTAGACAATTGTTTTACGCCCGTTTCTTTTCCTTGGGTTGTATTCATACTCTGTAATATTGCTTTATCTAAACCGAGCTTAAGGGACGCCTTATCAAACATCTCCCTTTCGTACGAATTACGACAAATTAATCGATATATTTTAACCATTTTTTGTTGGCCTATACGATGGCATCGAGCTTGTGCTTGTAAGTCATTTTGTGGATTCCAATCGCTGTCATAAATTATAACCGTATCCGCAGCTGTGAGATTTATGCCCAGCCCACCTGCTTTCGTACACAACAAAAATACAAACCTATCAGAGTCCGGTTTTGAAAATCTATCAATTGCTTCTTGTCTCAAATTACCCCTTATACGCCCATCAATCCTTTCAAAGGGATATTTTCTATATAAAAGGTAATCTTCCAAAATATCTAAGCATCTAACCATTTGGCTGAATATCAAAACTCGGTGACCACCTGCTTTTAATTTTGGAAGTAATTTATCAACCAGCACCATTTTACCAGATGAATCAATAAGTGCTTTATAATAGGCTTGTTTATCTTCCCCATTGGCTTGTTTATAGTCAAATTGTATTTGGTCTTCTGCTCCGTTAAGCAGATACGGATGAATGCAACATTTCCTTAGTTCCATCATAGTATTCATCAAATTGGGAATATTAGCTGCCGAAGCAGTACCCTTTTGTAAGAAACTGAAATTTCTCTCTAGTATTGCTCTATAATACTTCTTCTGTATGTTGGTTAATTCAACTTCAATTATAGTTTCTTCCTTTGGAGCCAAAGTTTTTTCAACATCTTCTTTTAACCTTCTTAACATCATCGGTTTTAAAAGTGCTTGCAACTTGAGCACTTCCGATTCAGACCTAAGTTGACCAAATTCATTTAAGAATGCATCACTACTAGAAAATTGTGATGGTTCTAGGAAATTAAGCAAAGAAAACAGCTCATTTACATTATTTTGTAGTGGAGTGCCAGATAATAAAACTCTATGCTCTAAGTGAAGCTGACGTAATCCCTCCAATAACTTACAATTGCGATTTTTCAGTCTATGAGCCTCATCAATTACACATATTCGCCAGTTGAACGATTTTAATTCCTGAAAGTCTGTTACAATTATTTCGAATGTTGTTATGAGAACGTTGAATTTTGTAATTTCTTTGATAGGTTCGCCTTGTTCGTTCTTGTAATAATATTCATATTCCTGTAGCATGCTTTTGCTTTGTTGCGAACCATGGTAAACGACAACGTTCATTTCTGTCCATCCTTCAAATTCTCTCTGCCAGTTAGGTATAGTAGATAGAGGCGCTATAATTAGAAAAGGTCCTCTAATACCATATTCCCAAACTGAATTCACAAATGTTAGGCTCTGTATAGTTTTTCCTAAACCCATTTCATCAGCTAATATACAGTTGCGATTGTTATGCCAAGAGAATAACAACCAATTAAGACCTTCAAGTTGATAAGGCCTTAATGTGTTTCCTCCTTTATACAATGGTGATTCTTTTAACTGGACCCACTGATCTGCAGACGGCCGCTTTTTAAATTTCCACTTTTCTTTTGGTGGTATTTCATTAAATGTTTTATACTGTCTTATCTTATCGACATCAATGTCTTCTTCCAATTCCCATGTACTATCTTCATATTGTAAGCTTTTCCATTTTGCTAAATAATGTTTTACTACAGTGTTGTTTGCCGGGTCTTGATTTTCTGACATATCTAGAATTCTTTCAACCTCAATATAGTCAGGATTGAAAGGTTCGTCATCCAACAACTCGAATATATTCAGTTGTTGAGCCTGTTTCTGCTTAAAGCGTTTGATTTTGGAAAATATTCTTTTATCGCCTTTGTAAAGTTCTTCTTCAGTTTTCCATTCACAATGTAAATATGAAAAGTTCCTGTACTTCACAAAATATTCTTCTACATCAACCATAACGGGTTTTATGTTTTTACCTTCCTGATTTTCTTTATTGTTATCCTCAGTATTTTCCGGTTTAGTGATTTCTTGATTGAGCTCTATTTTTTCATCAATTTTCTCTTCATCAATTTCTTTTTTGGCTTCATTACTCACTATTGGTTCAACATCATCATTGGTGTCTTTACAAGCTTCAACCGTTTGCTGAGCTTCGTTGTTAGAAATATCAACCGACGGCTCACTGTAACCAATTTCCAGTTTTGGTGTAATTTCACTAGTTGTTGGTTCAATTTTAAATTCTCTTTTTCCCATGCGACAAGCTAACACATGGTGGACTATCATGGCGTCTTCTGTGGTATTCACGTACATATAGTTGGGTTTAAGCAAATCTTCAGGTCTGCTAACCTCTTTGGTATCTAAGTCTTCCAACTTACATTCTTTTTCAACCTTGGGAGTGGCCATTGTAAATTCATCATCTGATAAACGTAACATGACATCATCTGTGTATTTTTTACGTTGCGTGTTTCTAGCAGATCTTCTTTTTGAACTATCATCACCTTCTAGCGGTGGTGACGGTGGAGGCGTAGACATCATATCATCGGGTTCACCATCAGAATCAGGAACTAACCCACCACGTTTCTTTCTTCTTCCACCTAAAGATTTTCTAAGAGTTAGTTTCTTGCAACTTCCCCCAGCAGATGCCCGTTTCTTGGAAGACTTTCTTTTGTGAGTTATTGAATCCATATCATCGTCTTGCTCCCGTTTAGCCTCAGCCTCTTCTAACAAATCTTTGATTGCTATTTTTGAAACAGGAATATCATCAAAATCTGTTACGTTGGATTCATCTAACGAAAGTTCTGGCATAGTTTTTGAAACATTGGGAGTTTCAATGTTAGAAATATTTTGAGTCATTGATAATTCACTAGGGGTAGTATCCTTGTCAGTATCTAATAGTTCATAAGACGTTGTAGTATCCGCCTGTATCTCTAAAGCATCCTTCTTTGAATTTCTTTTCTTCCTAGGAACGCTTGGATCTTTCGGTTCACGTTTTTTGCGTTCTTTCACTGGTTTGTCACCTAATTCTTTAACTTTAGGTTCTTTTGGGGTACGAGGCTTACGTTCTTTGTTTTTCCGAGGTCCTCTTTGTTTTCTTACTTTACCACCATTTATATCATCTATAGAAATTGCACTGCTATCTAAGTTGGTAATATCCTCATTTAATTCTAAGTCAAGTTCTGAAGTACTTTGTAATCCTGTCCCAGCAGTTACGCAATCTTCAGAAACTGGTAACTGATCTAGTGGTTGTGCCGTGGCAACAAATTTCTCTTTCTTAGCTCTAGGCTTTCTGGGCTTAGCAGGTCCTTTGCCCCGACCTCGCCCAGTTGTACTGGTAACTTGAGGACTTTCTACCATTTTTGTCCCATATACAGGATTTTGTAAAGTACAATTTGGGCCCCCATTACACTTATCGTTAGATTCATGCTGCTGAATTAAGGCTAATCGTTCTTGTAAGCACCTGACTTTTTCTTGGTTTTCATTAGAAGGTGGCAAACAATAAATATCTTGTATTTGTTGTTGCAACGACATTCTCTCTTGTTGATGAGACGCTGGATATATGTTTGGTATATTAGGGTGTGGCATTGAATTTGACCCTAACATTAACATCGTTGGATTAATGTTGTGAGGCATATTGGAGCCAATGGCCGGTTGGTTTGGTGGTATTGGTGCATGTAAATTTGGAACATTCATTGGTAAGCCCACTGGAACATTAGGGATATTTGTTGCAACATTTGGCTGAACAATTGGTGGCATATTACTAGGCACATTTGTCTGAATATTACCTTGGATAGGAGGCATTAGTGGTATATTACTTTGCTGATTATGAACAGGTATACTAGATGTTACAGTATTAGGAAGATTTGAATGTTGCATTGTATGATTAGATGGCAAATTTGCTTGTACGTTAGGCACTGCTTGCGAAACAGATGTTAGGCCACTTTGGAAAGTAGAAGATACATTATGACCAGCACTGGTGTGAACAGAAGATGGAATACTACCCGGTAGGTTTGCTGATAACCCTTGTGTTACATTAGGCATATTTGCTGAAACATTTTGAAGGTTGCTTGCTGAATATCCCGGATTTCTACTTACATTCATGTTTGGTATATTTTCATATTGGTTAGTTGTGTTAGTGTTTGTCATTGCTGGTATTTGCATTTGTTGAGACGTCCTTATTTGTGAAATGTCGCCGACTGAAGAATTTGCGTTTGACATTGTTGCCAGTGGCAGTGGCGTAACTGTTTTGCTGTCTTGAGTATTAGGATTTTCAGTTGATTTCTGGTTTGGTTCTAACTTTTGGTCATTGTTATATGTTTTTTGCAAACTAATATCAATATTTTCATCTTCCTTCGCCAAAGCAATATCCATTTTATTATCTACAGATGGACCAGATCCAGTAAATTTTTCTTTATTTTCTGCAGTTTCTACAATAGCAGACAAATTGTTACTGCTTACGGAAGGAGTATTACTTGTGGATGCAATGCCAAGTATGCTTTCTTTAACGGTGCTGGTTCCATTTGGTTGGGATAGAAAACTTCGAGGTGCATTAACATTTTCAGCTGAACAGACACTTTCTGTTTCAATTTTATCGATTGGTTTCATATCAGTATTTATGTTAGACAAAGCTATATTTTTTGCCAAATCTGATTTCAATGGTGGGATTATTGCCGCAGTCTCAGAAGGCTTTGGTGGTTGCTCGGTGTTCTCAATTTGTGTTAAGCTACTTGCTGGAGTTAATTTATTTTGGTTCCATTGAGATGGTGAAGAAACAACATGTGTCACAGCTGGGGATGATGGGTTACGTTGGTACGGGTATTCTGTTCCAGATGGTAGAACCATTTGTTCTAACGCTTGTAGAGTATTCTGCGATGGAAAAGATCCTGGAGTCGCTGGTGTGCCTGTAGAAACTGGTGTCTGTACCATACTTCGAGCTCCATGAGGTGATGCACTAGGCCCCTTGACCGGTGACATTACAGGCCGAGGCGATAATTGAGATTGTGATTGCTGTCTCGGTGATATTTGGGCTCGAGGCGACATTTGAGGAGAAAGCTGAGGAAACGGCGGGCGATATTGTGGACTCCCAGTTTCTAACCCTGATGGTTTGACAGCACCATACTGATTTGAAACATTAACATCTAAGGGATGTTGTATTTGATGAGATTGATAATTCATTGATACTGAGTGATGAGGTGATGCGTAAGGCATTTGCGTCGGTACCGAGGAATGGGACGGTGCCACTGAGGATGGCGGCACTGGGGACTGACGAGGTACATGATGTAGAGGTGGTGCACCAGGGTGATGAAGATGCACATTGGGATGGTTTTGAATTCCTGGTGTCATACCACTTGCATGACCACCCATATTTTGATGAGATTGATGTTGTGGAATTGGTGCATGGCTTTGTTGGCCATGAGGTATACCATACTGATGTGGATTTACATCCATTTGTTGATGATAAGTAGGATGTTGACTAATTCTGGATGCAGTTGGTGGATGCATCTGTGTGTAATTAGGATAGTTCTGAAAGAATAAAAAACACGTCACAATACACATGCGTGAGCTCAAATATAAAAGTATAAAAACCCATTCTTTGACCACTAACTTAAAAAAAAACGCAAGGCATTAAACGCTCAGATAAATCGCTATTTGTTTAAGCCCTGCAACATAGGCGTCTGGATTAAAAAACCGGCAACGAGCGATTCGGACTTGCCCACCGAATCTTGATAGAAAAATATGTTTACGTACTCAAATTTTAATTTTAGAAGATAGACGTTCATTTCTAGAACGAACAACATATCTAGTTGTAACAGAAAGACAAACAAAGACAAACTATAAAATAATTCACCACTGCACTGGAGGTTGTCTTCAAGGTTCTAGACTGGAGAGGACTAATCTTTAACGTCAATGGCAAGTACATCACTCACCTTCGGTACCGAAACATGTTCGCTCACAATGGGGCTCTATCAGAAGGTTCAAAGAGCAATGGAGAGGGCTATGCTCGAATTTCCTTGCATCGATTAAAAAAATAAGATATTCACAGGAGAACCAAGGTTACTGATATAGCCTGAAATAATCCGAAACTTAAGTGGCAGTGAGCGATGCGACACAGGACACTCAAGATACGTTGCCCTAATCTAGGTCTTTTTTTTGTTTTTTCTTTGCGATGAAACGAGCCCAGAAGATTTCTGTTCATTTGAAGGTAAACGCATTTTTTTCCTGTTATCTATCAAAAAAATAGGTTTTCCGATTCCCTGTATGACGTGTTTAACTCCTAACGATCTACCCCGCAAAACATGTGGATAATTTGTTGTATGCAATACATCATTAATAATGGTTTATTATAATTACCTGCTGCTGCCCATATATTTGTTGTGATGTTGGTTGTGGAAAATGTGGTTGCCTTGGCAAGTATGTACCATTCTGTGCTTGTAGACTTCCTAAATTAGCACCCTGTTTAAAGAAAAGAATCGACTGTCATCCACTGATATATATGTGAATTTTTATTCTTATTTAATTATTGGCATCGAAAATGTAGCATTCCCAGGTACCCTCCAAATAAATCGATAGGCTCGTTTTGACGTTTCTTATTTTCATAACGATGGCATGACGCGTTATCGCATCCTTACTATACTCCATTTGAAAAAACATTAGACATGTTTCCAAATCTTTTTACAGTACGTTCAACCGATTTTGAGTTCTATCCCGTAAACATAAGGATGACATAAAAAGCATAAATAAACCTGTTACCAAAACCAACTGTTTACTACAGCTACCATTTGTCGTATCACCAACGCAATAGAAGTCAAAATCGGTTGAACGGGCTGTAAAATGGGCTAATTTAAACATCTAATGTTATCGCAAATGGAGTTTAGGCTGTTTATTTTTTCCAAAGGTGTGATTTTCATAACTATGCACGCCGCCCGGCAGCCGAATTGCGCAAGTGAATTCGGTAAGGCGAAGGGACGAAGGGTTCGACCGCCATCAATCTCGACCAATCACATGCGAGATTTCCGTCTGTGTGATTGGTTGATTGATAGCGGTCAAACCCTTTGCGTTGTCGTATTTACTTATGCAATAAGACTGCAGGTCTCACTGCCTCAAAAATCTCACGAAGACCAGATAATAAATTTAGAGGTTGCAATGTTGGTCACTTTTATCTCAACTAGTAAAATTTCTGGTATTAAAGTATTGTGTGCAAATGTACTATGTTTCTTTCCATTACTCATCAAAATTTTGATTATGTATTGCTGGTAACTATTTAAAATCAGAACCAAAAAGGTATTAGGCTACTAGAAAAAATACCCAGTGGTGAATGTTTAGGCATACCACTAAAAGTTCAGTTTAAACACTTCAGTTTCCGAATCCCAGGTGTATTGCATCAAGCAAAGTGAATGGCAACACCAATTTATGCATTAAAAATTGCACGGTTGCTAAGAAACACCTTTAGTATCTGCGTGACATAAACGAGGGATTGGCTTTTTTTAGATGAACGTATTCCTCGTGAAGTTAAGACAAATGTAATTAAAATTTTAAGAACCATACCAGCAAAAGAAGAGGGTAAAAATCTAACCCAAGGAAAAGATTGAGCATCATTTTGTTACTTCGAAAACAAAGATGTTCTTTGAGGTATTTTCTATTCATGATGTAACTGAATACTGCAGTGGTTCTCTAAGAAGCCACGTTGATGCTCTTATGGTGATAATAATACTGCTGAAAGAGGAATTGCTTTGTTGGAAAATATAACTAATTCATAAGAACAAAAACAATTATTCCTGAAGGTGGCAGATTATCATTGAAAACTTGTCAACAAGCGTTCTAAAGAGGTAGTGTCTTCGTACAAAATAGATTAATATTTTGCATATCTTTCAATCTAAATATGTTTTAATCCTAGTGTTTATTTTCTTTTAGATTTTCCAATAAGTATAATTTATCTTTGAAAATTCGTAACCAAAGTGAACAAAGTTTGCAACCTCTAAATATTATCTGATTTTCTTGAATGGCATAAATATCATTTGACTCAGGAGAGCAGCAAATACTGTATTTTTTTATTAATTTTTTTATCCTTGCAAAATTGAACACCCTCACCACAGATAATATAATACTAGCATACAGATGCCTCATCCCATACAAAGAAACCGTGCCGACGTAACTAGCGTTTTTCATCTGATTATTCTTGTTATTTTTTGTACATCGAACGCGTTCGGTTCTGTTTCACGGTGATAGATAGATGGTGTTAGCAGTGACTTGCAAGTAAAAGGGTTTACTAAGTTCGTGAATATTTTTTTCTTTAAATACAGTGAAGGTTCGTTTTATAGTATTTATTGCCACGTTTTTACAGTTTTTTTGCACCAAAATGTGTTACAATGCAAATTTTAACAATCGAGTGGAATGCCTCACAAATTTAAAAATGCGCCATCTATTGGCATCAATTCTAAATGATCCGTTAAAATAATCTTTGAAATGTGAATTAAGAGCCCAATATGCCATAATTTTGTACTTAGGAGAGTTGATTAAACAAGAACATACAATTTTTATGTTCAATTCCAGAAAATGTGAATTTTGCACACATTCAATAACAGATACGTGCATATCGCGCCATCTAGTGAGATTTATTTGAACCAAATTTTCTTTGTTAGCAATGAGACCCCGTGTCCTCACACATCCCTGCCCCAAAGCCAAGTTACAATCATTTCGTATCGAATCTCTTTCTACAATCGTTAAGGCCTTCTATTAGTATGGTCTGACCACGTGACTTAACGTTCAGATGTGTCATTCCCATACATTGATTCGTTTTCTACTAGCGTTATCGATTGTAGATTGTCAACTTGGTTACAGAAGCTTGTGAAAAAGGTAGGCTAACTTTCGGGTCTATTATGTTTACAAAAATAATTTAAAAGAACACCAACCTGTTGAGGAGGGTATTGATGCATTTTTTGTTGGTGTTCATAGCTGTGCCTGTAGCTTGGTGTAATAGGAGTATACCGATTCGCACCTGGCGGACCAGACCACACACCCATTTCTCCAATACCTGAAAAAGATTATAAAGTAAAATATTAATTACACCTGTTGTAATTACTTATTATCGTGGTGGGCTCGTGGCTAAATAATAACAGCCGTGCGGGTCGATCTTCAAGGTTAAGCAACGCTTGCCGAGGTATGTCCGTGGATGAGTGACCATTTCAACATACCGAGTTGCCTCCGTGCCTCGGAAAGCACGTTAAGCTATTGGTCTCGGCTGTCATTTGAAGATCTTTGAGCCGTTACGAGAAGTCAGAAGCTTGAAATCTGACACAGTCTAGCCAAGGGGTACCGTATTACCTAGTTACTGGGTTGTGGAGGTCAGATAGGCAGTCGCTCCATGTAAAACACGGGTACTTAGCTGAATCCGATTAGACTGGAAGCCGACCCCAACATAGTTCGGAAAAGGCCAGGCAGATTGATTGTAATTACTTATTAATGACTTTTAACTCATAATAAAATCGTTTATTTAACTTAGCAAGAGTTAAGGGTCAAATGGGTTGTTGCAAAGCAACTGGATAGTTGAAGGTGGTACGAATCAACCTGGACAAGTTCTGCTTAACCTTGAAGATTGACAAGCGGATGTTATTATTTAGTTACGAGCCCCTTTACTGGGCTAAATAATGTATCTTATGACCGAATCCAGACCATGTTCCAAACATCCAAATCCGCGACGTGAGCCGTGATGATAAACAAACATCTAAACCGAAGCCCCCAAACCGGTTTCAGTTGGACCCCATAGCGATATTTTTTTCTGTTTTCGATAGTTTTTAATGTTGTTCACGTATTTATGCATATTTGGAAAGTTTTGTGAACAAGTGTACAGGATACATAGTCACTAATATAACAAGCTCATAATCAAAAACAGTATTTCGTTTTTCTTTTTTCTATGTTACATATTTAAAACTTAAGGACGCTGTTACATTTTCGACGAACTCAAATTTAGGTATCTAGTAGCACACAGCAACATTACGCGCACGCACTCATTGAAACTACTGAGCGCTCGATTTTATACTTCACTGAAATAATATTGGTCCTTGATATTATTTTTTAATTTTATTGAAATTGATTCAGGAAGGTTAGTTGGCACTTTGAAAATGCATTTGGTAACAGACTGTTACAAACCGTCGTCGTAAAAAGTAGGTTATTATTTTCAACCGACTTCAAAAAAAGGAGGTGCTCTATCTATTCGACCCGTATGTATCCGCGATTTTCTTTAAAACTACTTATCCGATACTATCGGGTTTACGTCGATTAATGTTTGTATTTTCAGGGAAGGTTTTATTGTATAATATATTAGGATATGATAAAGATCTTCGGAGATAGACAATGGAACTCTTCAATAACAAATAGCAAATGACCTGCGATTAGTGTGATCGTATAGTTATGTTTTGTTTTCACCATACCATAATATAAAATTACGCTTGTACGTTTTTAGGGGGTTAACAGATTTATTTAGTATACCTACCCAATATGGGGTACCAACAAAAACTAAAAAGAGAAAAATAATAACTTTTCCGTGTCGAAAAACGAAAAACAATAGGTACCAACACCGACTTTCGAAAAGAGAATTAGCTTTCACTTTGTTGTAGTAAGTAGTATTTAAAAAAAAAACGCAACGTAAAATAAGTAGATAACTAAAACGAAATAATTTCCGGTCACAAGGATTAAAAAACCGGCCAAGTGCGAGTCGGACTCGCGCACGACGGGTTCCGTACCATTATTGCAAAAAACGGCAACAAAACCACGTTTTTTGTATGTGAGCCCCAATATTTATTTTATTCTGTTTTAGTATTTGTTGTTATAGCAGCAACGGGAATAAATCATCTGTGAAAATTTCAACTGCCTATTATCTATCACGGTTCATGAGATACAGCCTGGTGACAGACAGACAGACAGACGGACCGCGGAGTCTTAGTAATAGGGGAAACCCTAAAAATGACTTGAACATTTTGCATTACATATTATATACATATTTTATAAAATATTACCATCAAAAATTTTTGGAGTATTACATAATGAGCATCAGCTAATGACATACTACCCAAAAACCATGAAAATGTCACCCATGACGCAAAGATGTCAAATTTTCGTCGGCGCCATCTTGTATTTTGGTTTTGACCCCATATTAGATATAAGCGACGCCAAAAACCATGAAAATGACACCCATATCGAAAAGCGGTCATATTTTCGTCGGCGCCATCTTGTATTTTGGTTTTGACCCCATATTCGATATAAGCCCAAAAATACGACAATGACTCCTGTGACGAAAAGATGCCAAATTTTCATCGCCGCCATCTTGTATTTTGGTTTGACCCTGTATTCGTCATACATACAAACCGGTTCAAATCATAAATCTCCTCCCACCTATCCACTTCTAACCTTCACCGCCGCCAGCTTAACCTTACCCATCCAAATCCTAACCTTACTAAGAGCTGCTTAAACCCACCCATCCATTTCTCAACCTTGTCAACAACTGCTTAACAATACCTATCCAAATCCCGATCATACCCAACATAATTTCTAAATCACATTCTAATAATAAAAGGAAACTCAAACATACTTTTATTTCGGTCAGGTAAAATATCAACTCCTTTCGATCACGACATACGACTCACGCATGCACACTACAATCTTTTCTATTACTTTTATCGTATTTATTTTTTGCAAAAAAGCGATACGCTCGTCCTTCCACGAGCGCTTCTGAGCGCGGAATGATAAGCTTTAAGCTTCGAGTGCAAAATGTATGAAGAAGTCACCAAGTGTTTTTATTTTAGCTAATAATTAAAATATACAGGGTGTTTGGAAGGGAGCTGTACATACGCCTAGGGTAGAAACTAGGGATAGTCTGCTACCTACCCCCGCCCATTATATTGACCTTGGCCTCAAGGTTTTTTTTTAATTTATTTTTATTTTTTATTTGACTTTTTTGTGATTTTTTGACTAAAACTACCTGTAGCTCAAAATCTATCCATGGGACCGGTCGGCTAATGGTCTTGTTTTAATCGTTAGAGTCTTAGGGTCCTGCAAAAAAATATTTTACACCAGAAAATTGTGGAGAAGAAAAGTTATGGGGCCTGAAGTACCATAGTAAGGTAAAGAAATAATTTTAAGGGCAACTTTCTATGGGGTTTAAAAAAAACTAACAGGGTTGGAGTTCTTCTGATTTTTTTAAAACATCCTCAGTCCATGCCCTTTCTAACGATATGCTAAAAGTGTATTTATCACTTTTAGTTTTAAAGTTATTAATTAATTTCCGCAACTAGGGCACTTTTACCACCACGAGTCGACATTTGTAAGACAAATGTAATTTCCAGAATTTAAACCAGTTTGGCCTACAGTTGGCAAATTTGTTGTCTCACTCTTACACGAGAGCAACATGTAAGAGACAAAACATGTCATGTCATGTCTCTTTCGCTCTTGGGTCGACGGGGCCGGGCAGGTAACTCGTTGGGGTCTTTGTTAGTCAGTCGAGATTTACCCATCTTAGCTAACTTACGTACTTGCCGTTACGACGCTCCACTGTTTTCGTTAATTTTGTTGAGTTTGTTATTACTTCGTTTTTGTTAAGTTTTGTTATTTGTTACCTTGTTGTTGGCAAAATGGCTGGATTTACCAGTGAAGAGTACACCGACATGCTGGTGGTGTATGGAATGGCTGATTGCAATGGGCGCGAGGCACGGAGGATTTATCAAGAACGGTATCCTAACCGGCGAGTGCCTAACCACCAAACGTTTGGCTCAACTTATCGGCGTCTGCGAGAAACCGGAAATTTAAATTTCCGGGAACCAGCCGTGAACAGATTTCAACCAAATTTGGCTGCGGAAGAACGCATATTGGCTGAATTTGAGGAAGATCCGACCAGAAGCGTAAGAACCGTAGCCCGGACGCTTGGTTTAAGCGTGTGGAAAGTCTGGTCGGTTCTTCGCGAAAATGGACGTCATCCTTTCCACTACACCCCTGTTCAAGGTAATTTTTTACATAAAGTTTTTGTTTTTAGCTCTTATGTAATGAACTAGCATGTGAATTTCATAGGCAATTTTTAAATTAACATGAGCATGTGTGTGAGAGAGAGAGAAATGGAAAGACAGAGATAGCAATCAATGTTACATAGCTACTAATTCATAAGGAAACCGCTAACGTTGATATTTTTATTGTTTTAGGCTTAGAGGATAACGACTATGCAAGAAGGGTGGAGTTTTGCCGCCACTTGCTCCATACGGACGTGGAAGATATTAATTTTTTACGGAGTATTCTCTGGACTGACGAGTCCAAGTTTGACAAGGAAGGAATTGTAAATTACCACAATCTCCATCACTGGGCACCCAGAGATCAAAACCCGAGAGTCAAGAGGCACAGAGGTTTTCAACGAAGGTTCTCCGTGAACGTATGGGCAGGCGTCATCGGTAATCGGTTGATAGGGCCGCACTTTTTGCCAGACAACCTAAACGGGCAAAACTACTTAGATTTCCTCGAAAACGATTTGCCTGATTTAGCGGAAGAAGTGTTTGACGAAGATCGGCCCATAGTCTTCCAGCACGACGGCTGTCCTGCTCATTGGAGCCTAGCAGTGAGGGAGCTTCTGGACAACTGCTTTCCTAATTCTTGGATTGGTCGGGGTGGGCCAATTCCCTGGCCCCCAAGGTCGCCTGACCTTACCCCACTCGACTTCTACGTCTGGGGAAGGGCGAAAGAGTTGGTGTACGCAGAAGAAGTACCAACAAGGGAGGTTCTAATTAACAGGATCCACGCCGCATTCGATACAATGCGCGAGGAACTGCTGCTTAGAACGGTGACCGTGGAGATGAGGAAGAGGTGCCGAGCATGTTTACAGGTCAATGGTCATCAATTTGAACAAAATTTGTAATTAATTAAAATTAGTAATTAATTAAAATTTGTAATTTAATGACATTAGTCATTACCAAATTTTTTGTTTCATTTGCCATCCTTTTACGATCGAACACATTTAATTTTCATTAGTTGAAATTTTTGCTTGAAGTGCCCTAGTTGCGGAAATTAATTAATAACTTTAAAACTAAAAGTGATAATTACACTTTTAGCATATCGTTAGAAAGGGCATGGACTGAGGATGTTTTAAAAAAATCAGAAGAACTCCAACCCTGTTAGTTTTTTTTTAAACCCCATAGAAAGTTGCCCTTAAAATTATTTCTTTACCTTACTACGGTACTTCAGGCCCCATAACTTTTCTTCTCCACAATTTTCTGGTGTAAAATAATTTTTTGCAGGACCCTAAGACTCTAACGATTAAAACAAGACCATTAGCCGACCGGTCCCATGGATAGATTTTGAGCTACAGGTAGTTTTAGTCAAAAAATCATAAAAAAGTCAAATAAAAAATAATAATAAATTAAAAAAAAACCTTGAGGCCAAGGTCAATATAATGGGCGGGGGTAGGTAGCAGACTATCCCTAGTTTCTACCCTAGGCGTATGTACAGCTCCCTTCCAAACACCCTGTATATTGATTTGGGTAAAAAGTAATTATCTGAACCTGTAAAGGACTATATATACCGCAATTTTTTTATAATTTTGAAGATAAAAAATGCTGTAAAATTAACTAAACTGGGACCTATTCGGACCCTACTTTTTTAATATTTTTGCGATTATCGTGATGGGCAAAACGTATTTGTGCGAAAATTTTGTATGATGTCATGCAATTTTTCTGATGCCAATCTGGAGCTCAATATATTATCTTTAAATTAAGACCATGATATCTTCACATCTGTGATTGCATATACATTAAAATTGTACCTGAAAAGCACTGTTATTTGTAGAAAAATATAATAGCGTCCTTAAGTAAAAGATTTTTAATTAAGAAACTCAAAATATTAATAAACTTCGAATAGTTTAGGTTTTCTTTTGACATACATAAAAAAATAGGAATGAACTGTGTCAAAGTTTTTTTTTTAATCTTGGCTCGCAAAACCAAAAAGGTAAATGGGTTCTTCCTTGACTTCCTTCTTAACCTTTTTTACCATAGTTACGGTACGCTACGGCCCAAGGTACTGGTGTGATGCCAAAGGTACTACGGTATGATACGAGAACAACCGTAAAGTGAGCTTGTATAATTTAGCACTAACAGATGTCAGAAAGACCTAACAGAGATGTTGTTGCTCGTTTGACTCTGGTACAGCGCCTAGAACAATCTCTCCATTTGCCCTAAAGGTAGACTTCCAAACAAAACGGCTCAGAGGCCTTAGTGCGAGTTTTTACTCACGCTCGATCGCGTTAACGTAAACATCAATTTGTATTGAAACTGAATAAGCGCCGTCTGGTTACGGTAAGGAGAAAGCTCTTTTTTGTATACATTTTGGCATAAGAGATCGTTTACGTTATCACGAGTGAGTACGTTATAAAACTCGCACTAAGGCCTCAGAGGCCTCAGTGGTTGTGCGAGTTTTACTCACGCTCACTCGTGATAACGTAAACGATCTCTCGTCCCCAGATGGCGCTTATCCAATTTCAATACAAATTATCGTTTACGTTGACGTGATTGAGCGTGAGTAAAAACTCGCACTAAGGCCTCATGTCTGGGCATCATTAAAACAGCGGCTCTAGAAATGTATAGGGCACCATTCGAGCGCAGTGACACTGTCATTGCAACAGGTTTCGCTGCGCTTGAATGACGCCCATACATTTTAATAGTCCATAAATTGCATAATACTACCGCTCTGCTCGGAAGTCTAGCTTAAGAATGGTCCGGCCCTACCTAACAACCACAGTTGAGACTTGACTAAATTGTTCTGAAACTCAAAAGATCAAAGTTGGGGGGTAAAAACTTGCCAACTTAATATAAGGAATTTCGGGAGAACATGGTGTAGTTCAACTGTACAGTTGGATCTCACTTCTATTAACAGCGAAGTCGTTATAAGAACTTCTTCCGCATTTATGTTTTGAGTGAGATTTGATTTTTCTTTGTCCAAATAGACCATTTTAGGAATAACTGGTCGAAAGATTCTTTCATAATTTTTATTATATTAATTGTAGGACAAGTAGGATAGCATTTTATAATTATTAAGCTGTATAAACCAAGGAAAACGTATATTTAAAATATTTATAAAATACACTAGATTATGGATTATATTTTTTGTTGAGATTTTAATTAATTAAGTAAAATAAACCATAAGGATGATTTAATTACCTGGCTGTTCAGGCATGGCGTACATGGGCTCTGGTCCAGGATGATACCCTGGATATGCGTGTGAAGGATGCACATGATGAGCTGGATGTAGCGGGCCATGAGGCGGCTGAGGCAAGCGAGGCCGCGGCGGGTAGCTTCCGTAGTCATGGTAATCGGGCGCGGGAGGACCTGTACCTGGATTAGGCACTGGTTGAGCACTGCCAGCAGGAGGCCCTCCAAACGAAGCCAGTTTTTGAATGGAACCTTCTTGTGGTACAGTATTTTGACTATAAGGCTGCCTGTAACTGAAAGAAAATGTTTGGTTAAGGATTAATTAGTATTGCCGATGTAAGTAATTAGTTGTGGTTGTGTGTTTGTGTAGTCACCTATTATCAGGAGTATCTTTGCTGTCTCCAGCTACTCCAGCCGAGGCGCCACCAGCAAAGCTGTCTGATCCACCAAGATCAGTAAGTCCTTCCAACATACCGCTTCCATCATCAAATAAATTATATGAGTCCATCACTCTATTAAGAGTGAATTATTGTTTCTATACCTTCAAGAAGTATCCAATGAAAATTGGATACGTCCATTTTATTCTGCAAAAAAAGAAAAAAATATAATCCTCATGTATTTGCCCCATTGTGTCAGGAAAAGGGTTGTTTTTGTAGTTATGTTGTTTTTGAAGTATGTAAGGATCGTAGCAGGTGGCGTTCTGTAGTTTCTGCCTACCCCCATGGGAAAAAGGCGTGAGTTTATGTATGTATGTCTATTACTACGGCACGCTCTGCAACCTAAACGGGTTAACGGATTTTAATAAATGAGGTGTTGTCTAGGGTAATCGGATGGGTTTCTAATATTATTGAATTTTGATATTGAATTCTGAGATTGAAACGACCTATGTGCAATTACATATATATGTTTATAGCGACTATTGATTATAACGACCGAATTTTAACGGTGCCTTCAAAATAGTTTTCAAAAATTTTGGCTGTAGGTCGAGGAGGGTGTCATAATTATGAAAGGATTTCAAATGCACATTACATCATATTTTAATATTCATTTATGCCTCATAGTTTTTGAGTTAGGAAGAAAATCGGCGTAAAAATACCATGTCCGAAGTTTGCGAAGCGAATAATCTGAAAATATCTGGTTCTATCGGGCAATGTTGGACAGAGCTCTGTCGCGCGAGTGCTATGCACGGGCGTTTGTCACGTCAATCACAATACTTTTCGGTTAATAATTTGTAAAACCTGTGCCATATTTTTAAATAAATAATAATATTCAAATCTACCACCTTTTTTTTTTTAATCACGTAAGAAGAAAGCCTGAAATTACTTAAAGACGCTTACGATTTCGTAAAAATACCATCATCGAAGTTTGCGAAGCGAATAATCTGCAAATATCTAGTTCTATCGGGCAATGTTGGACAGAGCTCTGTCGCGCGAGTGCTAGCACGGGCGTTTGTTACGTCAATCACAATACTTTTCAGTTAATAATTTGTAAAACCTGTGCCATATTTTTAAATAAATAAGAATATTCAAATCTACCACCTTTTTTTTTAAATCACGTAAGAAGAAAGCCTGAAATTACATAAAGACGCTTACTGTGGTTCTTAAGTTTTAAATGTCATAACATTTTTCAAGATGACTACCATATTACTGTACACTCCAGGGCGTTTTTTAATTCAGGATCAATATAGTAGCAACCCTTGTGAGTCCAGCAAGTTTAGGTAACAATTTTCGAGAACCGCGACGGCGAGAGTGGTCCTTCTGTAAACTTTGTATTTTGTGTTTTCGTTTTGGTATCGGTATATTTTTGTATAAATCATGTTCCTCAATCTATCGTCTAGCTGTATGCTAGCTTAAATTGCCACCTCATTCAATTTGAATGAAGAGGGTCACAACAGAAATGAGAAATCGGTATTTTGCTAACACCTTAACAACACCCTATCAAAGCTTAACATAGGAGGACAGTAACGATATTTTTGGCAACATATTACATGCAATAATACATTTTGTAACAATAATCTTACAACTTATAACATGGCAGCGGCTTTGCTAGGGTAGTATGCAACTCTTATGCCTAGTTTCTCACCTCGAAATTATCTTAGAATTAATGTGACAAATTGCCAAGCACGCGTTTTATCTGCTGTGATTGGTTGAATGAACTTTCAACAGCCAAGCACAGCAGATAACGCGTGCCTGACAATTTGTCACATTAATTCTGCGATAATTTAGAGGTGAGAAACTCGGCCTTAGTGTTCGAAATTGGCGAATGTCAACAATCATCCCTTTCGAAGATGTAACTCGGAAAATGTTTTAATAATTTTCTTGAATCGGACATTTCATTTCATTGAATATATTAACCACCAATGTAATTTTGTGATTTTTTACCATGATAGAGCACCATCTTAACATTTACTTCGCATTCACAGTGAACTTTGGTATAATGTACCATTCAAATTGTGAAAGTACTTTTTACATGTGTGTAGTAGTTTCAAGAAAGTACTCTCCACATAAACAAACTGACAAAATTCACATTTTTGCTTTTTATAATATACACAACGTGTAACAGACTAAAAACGTTCTGTGCATTTAGTCGAAAAAAATTGTTGTTGATTTTTTGTGCAAAATTTCGGGGTTAGACCTATAGTTGTTCATAATTAGGAGTACAATCACATCTTTTTCAGGTTGTGCGTTTATTCTGGTACACATTGTAGATAGTATGTATGTAGTAGCATGCAAGCAAAGGTATCTTCAAATTTTCAGTACTTCTGTCTTCCTGGCGACGTTTCTGGCTTGCATAACTAAGGGGAAAAGCTATACGCTTATGACATTACTTTTAACATACAGCAGTACAACTTCTCCCGTTCAGTTACACAGCAATCTTCATTATGACGATAACTGTTTTTCACCCTTAAATCTAAACATTAAAAGCTTTTTGTTGAGGCTTTACTGTAATAAGAAATTTAAAAAATACAATTTTAAACATAACAAAAAGTGGGTACCAATAATTCAGCAAAATATTAATTTACATATGACGAGTGACGACAATGACTTCTCTCTCATACCTGATACTCTCCAAATAATTTATTACCTTTGTCTGGGCAGTTGTGATAATATCTAGCTTTTTTCTACACCTAAATTAAATAACACGCGTTATCTGCTGTTGAAAATTCGTTCATCCAATCACAGCAGATAACGCGTGCTTAACAATTTGTCACATTGATTCTGCGATAATTTTGAGCTGAGAAACTCGGGGTAAGCCTCTTACTTAGGGGCGAAGTCGTATGACATTAGATAAAATTAAACTAATGAATTTCGTAGAAATAATTAATTATGGTTAATTCTTTACAAACAGTTACAGAGAACGCGCCTAAGCAAGTAGCAAACTTATCAATATTTCGCCAGTCTTAGGCACATTCCTATGTTGCTGTCGTTTATGATAGGACAATTTAGTTAATAACAGCTGCACTATGGAGATACATCTGTTGGTGAGGTCTTTTTGGTTGGTGTCTAATGGGTTACGCACACGAGGCCTATCCGCAAATCAGTTCGACGGCCTGTGTCGCTGACACTTACACAAAGATGAAAAATACAAGTAAATAACTGTATTTGAATGTATTACTATTCGAGACCCTCTTCTGATTGAATAAGCTTTTAGCGTTGTTAAAATTTTGATTTACAATAAATTTTACTTTTTCTATCCGTCAACTCTAACTCGCAAATTGGCAATATGTACATATCCCTTAAGTTTTTCAGTTATTTTTTTATCTTTTAATAATATACATTTCATTAAAATTAACATTCAAGTTTACATGCTTATTTACAATTTAAGTCTTAGTTTTTAAAATAAATTTGCATCGAAACTGTCAACCGGTTATCTTTAGAACTGTGTGCTTAATTCCGAGTTTTTTTAACGTACTCACTCGTGATAACGTAAACGATCTCTTAAGTCAAAAATGTATACAAAAAAAAGGTATCTCTTCACCGTCCCCAGACGGCGCTTACCCAATTTCAATACAAATTGACGTTTACGTTAACGCGATTTAGCGTGAGTAAAAACTCGCACTAAGGCCTCACGCCAGTCATCAACTGCTTGCCAGTTGCACGTCCGGTTTATATACCTGGACCATAACAACGAATCGATTGACACCTCACCTCATTCATTCAAATTGGCTCATTCAGCTTTACGGTGAAAGATACGTAAATTACGAACATGTTATTATGAAAGCAGTTAGTGTGTACTTCATTATACATAAACACATTACCCTCCTTCAGCAGTCGGGTAAAAATATCAACATAAACCTCAATCAACTAGATTTATTTCAGATTTATGGTTTCGCAAACTTCGGAAGTAGGTACTAGGAGGGGTGGATGAGTAGGAGATATTTTAATGGTAATTTTTCATCATAAGTGAAAAACTGTGCATTAATGCAGATATTAATAATGATTTATTTAAGTGCATTTGAAGTAGTTTCCTAAGACAAACCTAGTAGTGATAGTGGTAGGGACTACCGTTTCCGCACTTAAGACTCCCATTTGGTTGGTTGTGCGTGGCACTTGCTAACATATCCATCCTAGCTCCGTCCGGAAGCACAGAAGCTTCTTGGGAGCTTCACAGGCTTCATTTTATTCAGCTCTCGGGAAAAGGGTTTTTAGTTAAATTAACCAAGGCATGAAATAAACCGATTACACGGACGCGGTTACGGATTACACGGTTGTATTTCTTGCTGTTGAGTTGATCAATTTAAAGTCAAAGTAAAAGAATTTCTTTATTTCAATTAGGCCATTAAGCGGCACTTTGGAACGTCAAAAATTTAAATTAATAATAATTGATTCTACCTCTACCGTACATTCCGAAAAGTAGCTCCTACTCCACCTCGTTTAAACAAAATGTTTTTTTTTTGAGGAATATAGTATAAAATTTTTCACTGAAACCCTGATTCTTTTTATTAAAATAAAAGTAGCCTAAGTTACTCCTTTAAACATCAGCTATCTGCCGTTGCGGTTATTACCTTTAAACCTTTTTGTTTTTACTAACTTATATATACTTTCAATGCATTTACACAAATGCTATAATTTTAAAATTATGTATGGATTGTACACCACTACATATCGGACAAAAGTTTACAATGGCAAATCACACTATAAAGTGGCAAAGAATATAAAAATATTATTTTATTTAAACAGACGCCTTATAAGGTCTCATGCCGGCTGAGGGGCAACTGACTAAAGTTGTGCATGACAGGAGCTGTATGAATTAAGGGACTTGGTATACAGTTAGAACTCACACCTTTTACCAGCAGAATTGTTATCAAAAACTTGACGCTTTATGCTGTTGACTTAATACTTTTTACCAGCAGAATTGTTATCAAAAACTTGACGCTTTATGCTGTTGACTTAATACTTATCTTCAAAATAATCAAAAGACCGTTTATTGTTCCATAAAAATATTTTAAGTACCACAAAATATTCAGTTCTTATTTTTTTTATTCTCTAATGTACATCAAAAACAATATTAAAAAAACCGGCCAAGTGCGAGTCGGACTCACGCATGAAGGGTACCGTAACATTATCGCAAAAAAATTAAGTTTGTTGTATGGGAGCCCCCTCTTAAATATTTATTTTATTCTGTTTCTAGTAATTGTTGTTATAGCGGCAACAGAAATGCATAATCTTTGAAAATTTCAAGTATAGCTATCGTGGTTCATAAGATACAGCCTAGTGACAGACAGAAAAACGGATCGCAGAGGCTTGGTAATAAGGTCCCGTTTTTACCTTTTGGGTACGGAACCCTCGGAAGACAATAAAGTACACACATGTTCATGAGTTTCCTTTGGTTAGCTAATGGGCTGTTTCTTTTTCACTTGCATACAATCTATGTATTAATAGGTTGAACTGTTTACCATATTATAATATTGGGCAGAGAGAAAAGTTGATGCAGGTGTATTTTATATTTAAGGTTGACTTCTTGATTGAGCTTCTCTACTAAGCTCTGACTTAACCGAATTTATTGTCCAAACTGTCTCACAACAGCAACAGAACATTCTTTAGTGAAAGTCGATTAATTCTTCAGTTTAGAGCGAGAATGTTGAGATGGATGTGCGGTGTGACGAGAACGCATAAAGTGAGAAAGGAATATATTAGAGGAAGTTAGAAAGTGGCACCAGTGGCAGAAAAATTGAAAGGATACAGTTTGTCCTGGTATGGTTATGTGATGAGGAGGGATAAAACGCATGTTACTAAAAGAATTATGAATAATAATGTGGATGGATGGAGAGGGAGAGGAAGGCCAAAGAAAAGATGGATGGACTGTGTGAGGAGATATATGGAAGAAAAGGGAGTCAGTGATAGCGTGACAGGGGACAGGACAGTATGGAAGAAGAAAACATGTTGCGCCGACCCCAATTAACATGGGATAAGGGCTGAAGATGGCCTTATCTAAACAATCAAGAGGTAAAATTGTTTGTTTGTAAGAGATAATCTCTGAAAGTACTGATATGATTACAAAAAATGTTTCACTTAGAGAATGACACTCTATTGCCGAATCCACGAGGACGAAATCACAAGCAGTAGTAGTTATCTAATAAAACAATTACCTACATGACATGCCAGCCCTTTACGCAAAATACAAGTAAGGACGTGGAGTTGAGGACAATAGACTATATAGATAGCATTTAATGAAATGCTAACATCTTTTTTTAAATTTAATATGTCCAGTTATACAGAAATACAGTGTTGAGAACGTCGCTGATTCCAACGTAAAAAGGATAGCCAAGCCATACAAATTGTGTACTTCTAAAGATAAGTGTAAAAACATAATAATTCATGCAACAAAACTAAATAAAGTACACTTATAACAAATAAATGCCTAATATCTGCGGAGTCTGCGCGACCATACCAAGTAGTGCCACCAATTCTAGGTATGTATACAATACATGAAGCTTGATAAAAATACGATGTTTATTGATATTCAATCATTAAAATAGTCAACATATTACAAAGAAAAATGAAATAGAATACCTAATTTACTAGCAAATTGATCACTTAATTAATAATGTAGACAATACTCACCTACAATAAACGCCACACAACAAGTTGTTCACAAAATGGATACCATACTCCAGAAATCTAGGTCCATATATTGATCAATGAAAGACGGTCACGGTTTTAAGAATAATATAACGGTCGAGATGATTTTTACCGTATATCTTCCAGATAACTGAGATTAAATGCCCAATTAAGCATAATATCTCACATCACTAACAAATACGAGAAACGCCATTTAGACACCGTCCATTTTGTTTCCAAAATGAGTTTTTTTTACATGTGCGCTTTCGATAAATGTTGCTATATATCAATAATATATCAATCAAGAGGCAAAGCTGCCTGTCAAGTACTTAATCGTTATTTATCAATAATAAAATTATGATGAGCAAGAAAGGATTAAATTTCAACGTAAACTACTCACTTTTTCATTAAATTATCGAAAATCCGGCTATATGACATGTGTGAGTCGGTCTCGTCCGAAAAGTTTCGAACAAATATAATGTTTTAACATAATTTTAAAAACCTTAGAAGTTTGCCTGTAATAGAATAGGTACAATTTATTTTCATTCTTTTCAACATAAACGTAGCAAAAACTGTTAGGCCGTTTGTTCACGACGCGACACACGACACCGCAAATGTGGTCACGATGCAGAGCTCCTTATATTTATATGGACCGTTTGTTCTTGCACGACACCGCACCCCACGCGGCACGATTTTCATACGGTTTTTCGGCTATGTCGTTGATGCCGCTATGACGTCGCGACATTTTTGCTGTGACGGTTTAGCGGCTGATCAAAACCGGTATGCGCTTGTTGACGACACGACACACCGCACCGCACGGCTCGCGCGTGGATCGTCACTCACGCGCTTATAAAACAATACAAGTGCACTGCAGTGTCGTTGCAGAATCGTGTCTAGTGAACAAACGAACGGACGACAGATCGTATGCAGTGTGTCGTGTGTTTAAAATCGTGATCGCAAATCCTGTCATGCGGTGCCTCGTGAACAAACGACCTTAAGATGATTAAATAAACACTTGCGTTTTATTTCGGGAAACAAGCCTTATCCGGAATACTCAAGACTATTTTCGTTCTTAAACAGTGCGTTTAGTCACCACTTGATTTCCGCAAGACGTTATGAAGACACAGACGCACGGTTTTGCGGCTTTGTACAAGGATCCTTCGAGTTTAAATTTTAACTGGCAAGTCTCGTGTTTTCTTTTTGGTCAACACAGTGCGACATTTCCAAAAAAAATATCAGGTCACACTGACGGTGTGCGGTCTAGGGATGTCTTTCATTAAACGATGTTTCGATTTATAAAATAAAATTGAATAGACAATGTGCTCTATGATTGTTTTGTACACAATACATCGATTTACCATCTTATTTTTTAAACCCCGACTTTAGACAAATACACGTACAGGTACACACGCCAAACTTACGACACTTCTCGAGAGGTGTCGTAAATTTGAAGTGTGTATGTGTCTGTGGCATAGCTTGCAAACAGATAGGTAAACCGATTTTGGTAGGGTAAATAGGTAGGGTAGGCAGGCAGTTGATGGGAGCGAAGCCACGGGCATAGCTTGTATTATATAAAATCTAAATTTATAATTAAAAACCTTTATAATATTAGTATAGAAGTATATGTATTAAAATGTGAAAGTTAGCATGTCTGTAATTTATGTTTCTGTGGCCCTACCATGAGCACTTAGAGCAAGGTTATTACCATTATGCCTAAGTGACAGATGTATCTGAAAATAACCTTGCTCTAAGCTAGTCTCCTTAAAGTCTGTAAGTCGTTACCGCTCATGATTTACCGGCAATACGCCTTCACGATTCTGGTCTCCTGGTAGCTTGTGACAGTGAACCTTTATCGCTATTATTTCCAGCTCGTCTATGAGGTTTTTCGTTAACCAGCTTAACCATAGTCCTCTGGTCTACTATTTATGGGCATAATACTTTTATATTATACTAGCTGTTGTCCGCGACTACGTCTGTCTGCGTAGCATTAGTACTTTGAATAGCCTATTTTTTTATATCGAGCAATAATATTGTAAGTGTGTGCCGGCCGCCTTACTCGAGGAATTATTAATTCATCATACAAACTTCCAACCCCTTATGGATGATTTCCATGATAAAAATATCCTATGTCCTTCCTAGAGTCTAAAACTAACTCCATAAAAAATCATGCAAATTGATTCAGCGGTTTAAGCGTGAAAAGGTAACAGATAGACAGACAGAGTTACTTCGCATTTTTTATATTAGTATGGACTAGCTTCTGCCCGCGGCTTCGCCCGCGTAAAGTGTTTTATTGATCCCAAAGGAATACAAACTATTCTATGTCCTTCTCAGGATCTCAAACTATCTCCATGCCAAATTTCATCTAAATCTGCTCAGTAGATTCAGAGATTACCCCCTACAACCTCACAAACTTTACCTCTCTATAATATTAGTTGGTAAGTAAGTTTAGTCCATTCTACAATCTATCTGTGTGCAAAATGTCATCAGCCAGTTTTGAGTGGTTTTGCTTGATTGAAACACAAACTTAGTAGATTAACCGTTGTAAATACCGCTTTTATCATTTTGACAGCAACATTTATATATCGATCGATACAACGATTTATCGATACATCGAATTGTCGATATATTTCATTTTTATTTTTGGACGAGCGGGCAACCCTAGTGCCAAAGTAATGCGCTTCGTTCCTAAGATTTTATTGTGATTTCGGTTTACGTTTTGTATTTTATGTTTATACAAAAAGAATACCATTCAACTTAGAGGAAAACGTTTATAGAAAACATTACAAATGATGAAATTAGTTGACCCTGTTGTTCGAAGTTTCAAAGTGGCAAAGGTGTTTCGAGAAAACACAGACAAAATAAACAGTATAGACTTTTCTCCTAGTGGAGAAACGTTAATATCCTGCAGTGAAGATGATCAAATCGTCATTTATGATTGTGAAAAAGGCACTCAGATGATCACAGTAAACAGTAAAAAATATGGTGTCGACCTAATACATTTCACACATGCCAAGAACACTGCTATCCACAGTTCAACTAAAGTTGATGATACCATAAGATATTTGTCACTTCATGACAACAAATACATAAGGTACTTTCCTGGACATACAAAAAAAGTTGTGACACTTTGTTTGTCACCAGTTGAAGACACATTTCTATCAGGATCTTTGGACAAAACGTTGCGGTTATGGGACTTGCGTTCACCCAATTGTCAAGGTTTAATGCATTTGTCAGGAAGACCAGTAGCAGCTTATGATCCTGAAGGTCTGATATTCGCAGCTGGGGTTAACTCAGAAAGTATCAAACTGTATGACTTAAGATCATTTGACAAAGGTCCCTTTGTCACATTCAAATTGAATCAAGAAAAGGAATGTGACTGGACTGGATTAAAATTTTCCCGTGATGGCAAAACTATGTTGGTTAGTACAAATGGATCCATTATCAGATTAGTAGATGCTTACCATGGCACTCCGCTGCAGACCTTTACTGGTCACCTTAATAATAAAGGCATACCCATAGAAGCATCATTTAGTCCTGACTCACAATATATCTTTAGTGGCTCAACAGATGGAAGAGTTCATGTCTGGAATGCTGATACGGGTTACAAAGTGTGTGTCTTGAATGGCGATCATCCAGCTCCAATACAATGTGTACAATTCAACCCTAAGTTTATGATGCTAGCCTCTGCCTGCACCAACATGGCATTTTGGTTACCTACATTAGATGATGTTTAATATTGTGTTTCATCAATTCTAAAAAGAAGTGTCATCATCAGTGAGAAAGTTCTTCAAAGTTGACAACTTAGGAATTACTAGAAGAAACTTTTATACGTGTATTTTGTGATTGACATGACGCAACTGTATTCTGACAAAAACAATAACAACAGTTTATACTTTCAACAAAAAATAACATTAAATTTGTGTGGTGGATGATACTGATTCTTTAATACCATATTAATTAAGGGCAGTATTACAGAACCTCATTGATTTAAAGACAGTTGATTGATTGGTTGTGAACTCAATGGTCGTAATTACCAAACAATTGATTTTCTATTGTTTCACTCCTGATTCAGGTTTCTCGACAGTTGGGGGGTTAAGTAATGAGGTTCAGTAAAGCCCGATTTATAAATTGTGTATTTGGAGTTAAGAATGTATACTTTAATGGCAATTATTAACAGGTTTAGAGGCTAAAGTAGAGTTTGACAAATACTAAGTTCAAATACAGATTCAGAAAATGGGAGTAAGTCCCTTGTCCTTTTGTGTTTTTGGTGCCCATCATTACTGATCCTATAGTTATAAATAAGCATATGAATCAATATACAATCACCATAAAACGAACTCACTTTAATGCCTACTGAAGATTGTAATGATGAACAGAGGCCTTAGTGTATGTATTTAGTAATTAGTGCAACTTTAAAGTCATGTGACTTTTAAGGCTTGCCCTCTTTCTTGTATCCACGAGTAGTTGTCATACAGATACTCTCTTCACTATTACCTAAATCTATATTTTTTTTGTTTTGAAACATTTTCAGTGAACAAATCGTCTATATTACTTTTTTGTGAGTGATTTAACACACTCGCAAAACCTTACATTTTAACATAATTATTCATTGCATTATTTACACTATAGACATTAGAAGCTTAATATCTTAATACCCTTCAATATGAAGAGAGTTTTCAGTGAAATATGCGGTTGGAGTCTATATCTACCCTTGCTAAGAATACTGTTATAATAGTATGATAACTAAGAGTTCATGTTATAATTTTTATTGATGTGAATGTATTATAATTTTATTCTCTAAATAATAATAGTAATTGTGACTGAATACTTATTCAGGTTTATCATAAATTGGTTATAAGTATGTATCTACCAACCTATTTAGTGAAAATGATAGTTTTCTCATAATTAAGTAATACATCAGTACATTTTGATTAATATGTATAATCAAACCCTATAGTAGTAGGTATATGCATTTAAATAGTTTTCATTCCAATTAAACATTCGCCTATGTATTGTAGGTAAAATCGAAAGCCACATACTTTGTCAACCAAATGTGGCTCTAAAGTACATACTACTAAGATTTAATGTCTTACTATCATATTAACAAAAGATTTCAGTACTTAGCATGTCAATTTTTGAATGGAAGCATTCCTATACCAGTAAAACACTATTAAAAACAGATTTTATAGTACCAAAAATGAGTTTCTTTAAAAAATTCTGACCCTATTTTAGTTTGTATGTGCCTGAATCTTGTAACATTTTTTTTTTGTTCTGGAGAGTGGAGGAAAAAGCAACCTATTTAAATGCTAACTATTTATGGAAAAGAGAGTTAATCAATCAGCCTAGCCTTTTCCAATTATGTTTGGGTCGGCTGCCAGTCTTACCGGATTCAGTGAAATACCCGTGTTTTACATAGAGCGACTACCTATCTGACCTCTATAACCCAGTAACTGGGTAATACTCTTTGGCAAGACTGATAACAGATCTCAAGCTTCTGACTACCCGTAACGACTGTCAAAGATATTCAAATGACAACTGGGATCAACGGTTGATGTGCTTTCCGAGGCACGGAAGAATCTCAGTATGATGAAATGGTCACCCATCCATGGACCGACCTGGTCAAGCGTTGCTTAACCTTGAAGATCGACCTGTGCGGCTGTTATTATTTAGCCACGAGCTCTTGCAAAAGAGTGAATGGTGTAAACTGAATGCAATTGTGACCAGCCAGAAGATGTCCAAAGATCTTTCACTCGCTGTTCAGAACAGTGTGCTAGTGACTACACTGCACAGAACTATATATACTAGACTGTACACTAATGTTTGGAGAAGTGAATGTTGGGTGTGGCAAAAATACATGAAAGAAGAATAAACGCTGTAAAAATGCGTTCCTTCTAAAATATGTGTCGTCTAACTTGAAATCATCGATTGAGAAATGATGTAATAGGTAACTTGTGGTTTAACCGCTCAATCGCCTCTGGCAGGTTAAAACATGTTGGTAGTATCAAAACTTTAAAAGAGTATGCTGGTGGCGTGGTCATTGGCGGCGTAAGGGATGGGGGGGAGCATTGGGCAGTCCGCCCCGTGTACCAGGCACCAAGAGGTGACAACGCGGTCGGGACAGTTGGATTGTTTACCTACGTGCGTTGGTCATGCGGCTAGTATGATGGGCAAGACGATGGGTGATCTTATGGGCGCCGGGAGGGAGTGCAAGGAGGTGCATTTCCACACCCTTGTTAGTTTTAAAAAACGTATAATTTTTTTGATTACATTACTTTATCCCCAAGGTATTTTTAATACAAACAAATTTACCCTTTTCAACCCCTTGAAAGTTCTGGAGTGGCGACCGCGTACCGGAAAACGCAGCGTAGGAGAGCGTGGTTGCGATACGCATAGGACTGATCAGTGTGGAGAGTGGAGACGCTTGGGCGGCCTATGTCGTGCAGTGATCGTTTTTTCGAAAAACTTAAAATTACAACCTTTATTGTGTACAACCTACCTTTATTGTTGTACCTACTGTTGGTGTTGGAATGTGACATGCATTTCAAGTTTAATAACCCAAGAAATAAGATTCTTCAAAAAAACTAACACCCCTTAAATCAACTTTTGGGGGTTGTTCCAAAAAACTAATGACGACAACCTACATTGTATAATTACGTCGGTATTTATGTCAAGTTTCAAGTTTATTAACCCAAGCAATAAGATTAAAATGGTTAGGCACCATGGAGTTTCTTGCCGGTTCTTCTCCATAGGAAACGACCCATGAAATAAAAAAAATTGATTTGTTTGATTTTGATTTTTAGACCTACATCACCTACAGTCTTCAAATTTTCACAGTTCTAAAGCCATACAAATCGTAAAAATATTTTTTTAATTATATTAGGTGGCTCCCATACAGCTAAAGGGGCAGGCGAAAAAAAAAAAATTACAGTGGCCATCTAGGGGGTATCGTTTTGTAGATAGGATGGAGGACCCCCCCCCCCTCCTTAACCGTTTACCTCCCCCCGCAAAAAATTTTTTCATTCTAAAAATACCAACACGGAAATCGAAAACACGTGCAACAAACCTCCCCCCCCGCCCCTCTGCCCCTCACCACTCAGATTCCACAGAATTCAAAAACCTTATTAAAAGTCAAAGTATCACCGCCGTGCCCGTCGGAGTGAGGAGCGTGAGGTTTTTTCGTTACGGAATTTCTGGATTCGGTCCCCGCGCTCAAGGCCCGCGATAGAAGCTATGCAATAGCTTAATAGAAAACAAAGGAATGAGAATCCACTATAGTCTCTTTTTTTACAAAAATTTGTACCGATAATTTTTTTGACTCCCATTGACCTATGAAATTCAAATTTTTGATAATGTTTATTTTAAGTATAGTTTACTAAAAAATACCAAACTATTGATAAATCGGCTTTGTCTTTGAAAATCCCTAATTGTTCCTATTAACAACCAACTTAGTTTTGCGCCTTGCGGTTTGGTACGGAACCCTAAAAGTCCGACACGCACTTGGCCGGTTTTTTTTTAATTTAGAGAAACCGCTGCGCGAAATGTTAGATTTCTGGGATCAAGTGTTAGCCTGATTGGCTATTTGGCATTGACTTACCGAGTAAAGTGACGAGACGGAGACAGTAAAATGTCACTCGGCCGAAACAGTGCTGCTAGTGGCCGAGTGAGTGTTTACACGTATTTTTGAAGTTGCAGCGAGACAGTTAGTCACTTCAGTTTAAAACCCTGTAGAGAGTGGTGAGTGGTCACCGAGTACACGCCGAGTGTGTGTTCGGATTCGGATTCACCGAGTGAGGGAGACAGTGCGGGGAATCGGAGGGGTGGGTACTCGATTTAGTAAATAGAACGGGAACCGAAAAACTCTCACGGCCTGTTATTAGGCCGAGGACTCGTGACTCGGCCATGTGTTTATACATACCGAGGGCATTGTCTCGCCAGGAGACAGTACATTGTTTTTTGTTATTTGTGCCTTTTTTGGTTTAGAGACTTGGAGTTGGCTACATCTGGCAACACTAACTAGCTGACGTCACAGAGTAAATTTTTTTGAATTGACGTTTTAAAAATGTTTATGTGGCGTTGATGATAAAAATCTTACTGTGATACTGTCATCATAATGGTCGTAATTAATTCCCAAGTGTAGGGTTTTAAAGATCGAATTTTCTATTGTATTTAAAGGGTATAAAAATTCTGTGGTACAATGGAAGATCGAGCAGCCAAGTTGGCATTAGCACGAAGAAAGGTAATGGTTTGATTGTATGTTTCCCAAAATATGTAGCACTTATCAACAACAAATGTATTGTAATTTCGATCATTCTCGTGTGTACTAAATAATGTATATCTTTAGTATTACAATACCTTATTAGAATGACACGTCAGTCCTATATTGCTTAGTCCCTAGTGGTCCATCCATCTGTAATAAAGGCTTGGTTTTTTTTATCACATCTCGGTCACAGAGAGTCTCATTCTCATACCATCGCTATAATCCCAATGTATATGTATTCAGCGCAGTATGTCTTCTTCTTCCACACATCTCCACTATTGCCATTGCATGTACCTACATAACAGTAGTTATAGTTTATTTATGAAAATATTTGGTATTTTATTTACAAAGTACTACTAAATATTAAGACTGAGTAGCCAAATTGACCTTCTATGAAGCCGATTGAAACTATTATATTTTATTAAACTATAGTGTGAATATGTGTACACCTGAACACATTCATACAATGGTTTAAGTGGAAACGTGGCTTAGTTTGATTCAAACTCTCTACATATTCACTCTGTAGACGTAGAGTAATAACTTATAAATGGTACAATTTGTAGAAATTATTTTTGCGTATCTACGACACTGGCACTGCCAGAGAGTATCCCCAGATTTTTGAGTTAAGAAAACTCGTACTGGCCCAAGTAAAGGTATACCGGGCAAATTTCATGAATGTATAACATTTCGTCTCCCTGTCCGTTCTGTCCCATTGCATGGCAAAGGCCTTTTGTTTTCACCTGGATTAGGACAATTCTGGACCAATGCTGTTGATGGGTGTCAAGGTCGTGCCGCCACGCCATCTTCACCGCAATGTCGCCGACTATTTTTCGGGACCCATGGTGGGGTTCTTGTAGCCCATGAGCCATTTGTCATGCAGTAGACTTGTGATTAAGCATGATGGCCACAAAAATAATAATTTGGCCCTCTGTAAACACCAGCAATATATTAGGAACTATTGCTTGGTCATTTATTTAAGATAGTAGTAAGTTTATCCACCTACAGAAAGTTACCATACTGATTTTATACTTGCCATGTTTCAGCTGAAAGACCACCAGGAAAAGAAACTATATTCTGGACCAAAAGATGACAATATTTATAAATCAGAAGGTTTTGTAATCAATGATAATGATAATCCTTTGCATTCAGTATTGCAACCTGATGCAGTTGTTGTCACTCAAAACACACAAGATGGCCTGATGAATCAACACAGTGACATGTTTGAAACAAATAAAACAAGCTATGTGACTCCTGTAAGCAATACAAGCTATTTAAAAAATATGAATGTTACAGAAGATAATTCGATTCAAGAAGCAGATGTCAATATAACAGAAATCTTGATTTCAAATAAAAGAAATCTGGAACTGCAAGTAAATCACTTACAGACACAATTGGAACAACTAGAACGACAACATGCTTTAGTAGTAAATGATTATACAAACAGCAACCATAAACTCAATGAATTAGAAATTGAAATAGAAAAAATAAACAATAAATACTTGATTGCAACTCAAGAAATTAAGATAAAAGATTCAAAACTTAATGAACTTAATTCAGTAAATTCATCGTTATTGGAAGTAAATGGTAATTTGGCTGAACAGCTAGAATTTACAAAGAGTGTTTTAAATGGTAAAGAGGCAGAAAGTGGTGCTCTTCAAAATCAATTATTTAATCTCCAAAATCAATATGATCTTATACACTTGCAGCTGCAACAACTTACAGATGGTTCACCTGCTAGTCCACCAACTGCTAAAGCGAACAATGATAAAACAGAACCAATGTTACAAAAAATCTCCAATTTAGAGCAACAATTGCATTCACTGCAAAAAGAAAGAGATCAGATTAACCTACATTATGAACACTATGTTGCTGAACTGAATGAACAATTAAGATCAGTAATTAAGAAAAATGAGGAACTGACTCGAGAAGTTGAAAATCTATCAAATAGAGAAAACAGTTTAGTTGAGCAAATAAGTGACATGGAAATCAGAATACAGAATTATAACCAGGATAAAAAAAAGTTTGAAATGGATCGTAATACAAGCATGGTAAAAGACATGCAAAATGATTTAAAAAAAGCTCAGGTAAATATGAGTTACTTTTATAACATATTTGAATACATTTATTTTTATTTGTGTAATATGGCTGCTTTAATATTATTGATCTGAAATAACACCACTCGCAGTATGTTGCACTATTTACTCTTATCTAATAAGAATACTACAACTAGAACATTGTTTTTACAGGATGATTTGGAAGAATTGCAGAGCAAGCATAAAGAACTACAAAATCAATATGCCGAAAGTGTTGCTAAAGTCAAAGAACTATCAGAAGTAAAAGAAGCAGAATGTAACCATGAAAATATTAGTCTGTCAAAATTAAATGCTGATATGACAAGCGATAAAGTTGCTGCACAAAGGGCTACAGAACAAAACAAGAAATTGAAACAAGATATTCAGGGATTGGAGGATGCATTTGTGAAAATGGTATGGCATTACCTAGCATTTTTATTTAGGATTCAAATTAACTAAACTATTTAATTGTTTTGTCTCACTTAATTGCCCCTAACGGGTTGGCCACGGCTTTTGGTCTAGAGAAATGCGGTGCGGTGTTGATACGATTACGTGCAATTTTTATAGATAGGTGGCGGGAGTCCGCTGGATGCGAGACGCACGGGACCAATCAATGTGGCTTCGTTTGGGGGAGGCTATGTCCAGCGGTGGACGTGCCGCTCGCTCTTACATTTGTCCCCGCAACGCCACGCGTAGTTGACTCTCTGTAATGATTCGCGCTGCAAAATTCGCCCGGCAGGCTTATTACGTATCTTTTGCAATAATTACTCTTCAAAACAAAAGTTTTAGAGTTGCCAGCGGATTTTTTTTAAATAAGTGCATTTGAAAAACAGCGAGCGATTAGCAAACGATATTGTGGTCATCGGCACGTAACTTGGCAAGAGTCGTTAGATGCGCAGAAGTCGTTTTTTAGGTCTCCTTGGTAGTGAAGGAGGACGCGGTGTACAAGGTCGCGCCGATCCGAGCGCGCGATTGGTGGCTCAGTCGACCCGCGCCTCCCGCACCCCGTCCTCTTTCCGCTCGCTCCCGATTACAGTTGCGTGCACGAAAGTTGTAACCTTTGTTTTTGTTAAGATTTTGTTAAATTAGTTTCTGTTAGGAGTAGTTGTTATTGTTCTGAATTTAGTTTTTATTACGAGTGTTACTGTATTATTACTGTATTATTTTGCCATTATTTTTACTATCTTTTAAAAATATTTTTTTAACTTGTAACTGTATATATTTTATTTATAACACCTAATAAACTTCACGAATTTCTCTTCTTTATTTAACTTTCTTCTAAACATACATGTTTAAAAATAAATGATGGCCATAACCATTGAAAAATAACAAGAAATAAAAGTGACCACTTTTTTGTGGCAATAAGTGTAGGATGCGCGAACTTACCCCCACTACTAATACTATTGTAACATAACTAAAGTTTAAAATACCTATTTCAGACTAAAGATAAATTGGAATTAACAGAAAAAATATCGGCTGAGAAGTTTCTCAATAGAGAACTTACGATTAAACTATCTGAAGTAGACGAAAAGGCAAAAGAAATGCAAATTAAATTGAAAGCCAAGGATGAAGAGATGATGAGATTACAATCAAATTATCGAGAAATTGAAAAACAGTGTGAAGGGTTAATAAATCAGGAGAGAAACGGAAATGTAATTGACCCAGAAGTAGTTGATCCAGATGCAGAAATGAATAGTGGCGTTGTAATCGAACCGCACAAACATTCCGAAACCGAATACAAACCTTTAATGGAGGAAGTAGGTGATACAATCAGCCATAGCCATAATCTCCAGAAAGCAGATGCGATGATGAAACTTCAGGACCGCTTTCTTAAAATAATGGGAGAGGTCGCTGATTTATCAGATGAAAAGCACAGGCTAGAGCACATAATTTTACAGCTTCAGAACGAAACTGATACCATTTGTGAATATGTAGCATTATACCAGCAGCAACGGAGTTTGCTGAAACGACGAGACGAGGAAAGAAGTGCCCAGTTAAAGGTATTCCAACAAGAATGTGGCAAGCTCAAACGTGAGTTGGAAGAATTAGGAGGACTTCTCGCTCGATTTGCTGATGATAAAGAATTATCGTTTTATTTCGAAATTGATTCGAAGCGTATGGATATGGAGAAAGTCATGACTTTACTGTCCAATCTTAAAAATAATTCTTTAATTGATACTAACAAGAAAAATATTGAATTCAAAAACTTTTATCCTTGTAACTGTTGCTCTGGTAAATTAATTGATGTATAGCTATTTTAAACAATTATACTTGATAACTCACTGCAAATCTGGTCTTTTACTATACATGGGCTGCGGGGCGGCCAGGAGATTATTTATTACTAGCTGTCCCACTGGCTACCTACCCTACATACATGATTGTTGCGTAACTTAAACCGTATACGCAGCGCACGCAACGGAAGCTCTCAAAAAGAAATATATTGCCCGTTTTGGCAACATTTTTCATTTATGCTCCGCTTCTATTGGACGTAGCGTGATGTTATATATCCTATAACCTTCCTCGATAAATGGACTACCCAACACAAAAATATTTTTTCAATTCCAACCAGTAGTTCCTGAGATTAGCGCGTTCAAACAAACAAACAAACTCTTCAGCTTTATAATATTTGTATAGATTTAACTTGAAGTAGTTACTATTTCGGCAAGGTATTAGGTCTTTACCTATGAAAATGCCGTTTTTATGAAATAAGTTAATGTAAATTTTTTTCCCATGCAATCTATGCATCTTTGCCAATTTTGCAAGCAATTTTGGAATTTTATTGATGCCCTTCTTGAAGAAATCAGCTGGACGGGAGGCAACAAATTCTTCAAAGGCATTCTGTACTGCTTCTCGGGTATTGATTTTGATTACCGCCAAGTAGTTATCCAAATTCTGGAAAAAGTAGAAGTCTGTAGGCGCAAGGTCTGGTGAGTATGACGGATGGCGAAGAGCTTCCAACCCCAGTTTAGTGAGTTGGAGACCGTCTGCTGTGCAGAATGAGGTCGCGCGTTGTCGTGCAGGAGCAGCGGAGATGAGCGATTGACCAAAGCTGCTTCCTGAGCTTCTCCATCATTGTGTTCAGTTCTTCATAGTACACATATGCAGTAATGCTAATCCCGTTTGGTAAGATAAGAAGCTGTGATGAATCACACCGGCCCTAGACCGCCAAACAGTGACCATCACTTTTCTAGGGGCCAGTTTACATTTAGGGCAACTAGGATCCAATATATATATAGATAGATATGATAGGCTACAAGGTTAGGTCAGCTCTGATACGCAACCAGTTTAGATTAGCTCTGATACGCTACAAAGTAAGTAAGGTAAGCTTGGATATGCTCATGGTTTGGTTTGCTCTGATAGGCTACACGGTTAGGCTTGCTCTGATACGCTCCGGGAGGACACGGCACGGCATACGCTGGCAGAATGTGCCGGTTGGGAGAAGCCGCGCCGTGCCCTCATCTCAGAAGTAGGCAGTGACCTGTCGCTGCCGGCCGTAGTCGAGTCTATGGTCGGCAGTGAAGAGTTCTGGGACGCAGTGGTATCCTACGAAACACGTGGTCTCGCAAAAGGAAGCTGCGGAGAGGGAGATTTCATCTGCTATCTCGATCTGCAGCAGACGCGACGGGCGTCGGCGGAGGGCGGATAACGCCCTCTTCCGGCCCCCGTAAAAGGGTCCAGGGGCGACGGACTCGGGGACGTCCGTCGCCTCCCAAACATCTGGCCGCCTCTCTCAGACGTTGCGGGGGAGTCAAACACCTCACTCCCCCCCAACCCGAGGTCGTGGCCCGCAGAGGCGGGCCGCCACTAGCCGGGGGAAGTATCGTTGTTCCCGCGACCCCCGGTGTAGGTGTGAGACGGAACACCGGGGTGATTTTTAGTCAGTACGAGTCTGACAGACCCCTCCGCTCCCTCAGGGCGGAGGACATCCAATTAGGATTTTCAACACGGAAAAAAAAAGAAAATGATACGCTACAAGGTAAGGTTAACTATGATACGCAACAAGATACGGTAAATCTAATACGCTGCAATGTTAAGTTACCTCTGATAGGCTACAAGGTTAGGTTAGCCCTGATAAGCTACAAGGTTAGGTTAGCTCTGATATGCTACAAGGTTAGGTTAGCTCTGATACGCTACAAGGTTAGGTTAGATCTGATATGCTACAAGTTTAGGTTAGCTCTGATAAGCTACAAGTTTTTTTGGCAAGGTGGGGATATCCGGTCGGACAAATAAGCTGGCTTACAGACTGGCCAACCTGAATAGTGTCCGACTCTAACCGACTAAAAACTCTTTCTAAAAGAAAGTTATTTTTCACTTTGTAGTGCTTTTATTTATTTGGAAGTCGGTAGTATTTTTTTGTAAAAAAAGTTTTTTTATTACTTTGAAGTTACGTCACAAGCTTCCAATCCCGAACTTTGATCCGCTTTATCTTGGTGATTTTTTATTGTTATGTTAAAGGAAATAATACCTACCTATGTGTATATTTTTTGATAATATAACGGAATAAATAGTATTTGCTCATTCGTATTCCGTCATCACCCCTCTCTATGGGCAGCCATTTCTTTTTCCCGATGAATGATAACAAGTTAACAATATCTTAGTAATAATATAGGTATATTACAAAGAAGAATACAAGCTAACTTTGTGTCTAATCTGAAGTTTTAGGCTCAGTTTGGTCGAAGCCCAGGTGGGGTGATTGCACCCGTTGTCCCGCGTCTGGGCACACCTGTATCACCGACGACCGTGGGTTATGCATTCTAGAGTGATGGAAGCGAGCTCGCTTCTCTCGTGCAAATTAGAGCAGAAGATAATGCTCAAGTTGTTTGAACGAAAACCCCAAAATCAATCACCATCGATCCAGACGATACGTATGCCAGTCAATGAATAATAATAAGGTATTGAGTCAGCGTAAATGTTGTTTTTGATAATACATATCTTAAAACGGTTACCAACTATAAAACATGTTCACTTTCAATGCTTCTGATTAGAAGGCATCAATTAGATAAGACTTTGATCAGAGTTTATTCTAATTTCTTAAATTAAAAAATAGAGGAACTGAGCGAAAATAAAATATTTCAACATTTTGTTAGATATCTCATAAAGGTACCCCATGGATTTGGTCAGTGATGCTTATACCACAAATAATATAATACTAGCATACTTATACTGAGTTTATAACTCTCTAACGGGGACTACTTTCAGATTGATCAACAAACATTTAGTATCTGGACAGTGTCCTTTGCGTTTGAAATTTATTCATTATTAGTTATGTTTTGTTCGTTTTCGAAATGTGAAAACCTTTTATATTTAAGCCCTAACATAATTTGGGATCTTGCTGCAGATATTACACACAATTTTATTTGAATTGTTTTATTTATTGTACGCATATTCATGTAATTAAGTATATTGTAAAACAACATGTTGTCTTCGGCTGCGGATTAGGGGTTGGGTTCGGAACGGCCGTATTGCACAAAACACGATGCGTCGTAGATACTGTGTTGATCTTACGAGGAGCGGCAGCAAATCAGATTTCGAGCAGCGAAAGGCAGCAACCTGCGGGCGCTGTCTCCCCGTTCATACGCTTCAAATTTTAGCGTACCTACTTTATTGTATCGGTCCCGCTACACGCACAAATGTCCTTGATGTCAACTACAGTCTTTGATATCTGCACTATTTCGAAAGAGTAAACCAGTTATATTTATAGTCACACTCATAATTCACTAAGAGCACTAAACCTGGTGCTGACCTTTCAAATGGCCATACACATCACAGAATATACTACTTTATGACTCCTTATATCCAAGATGCCAGCTCTGAAACAAAGATAGGTACAAATCAGTATTTTATTTAATGAACAGGTAAATACAACATTTTCATGTACAGGTATCGGCACGGATTAAGAGCGCTTGGCGAAAGTGGTGGGGTGATTTGAGCATGTGTACAGTCACGCATAAAATTACTAAGAGCGATTTGAACTAATTATTTGTTTGTACGTAGGTAGTTTAAATTTTGTGAATAATGTATATTTAAATAGCTAATTTTAAAACAGTGTTGTTTGCACTTTAGCCTAGCATCATATTAATAAATAATATCTTAATAAATTTAATATACTTAGAAAGAAAGAAGAACACAGTTTTATGTAAGTTATGTATTGTTAGTACTTATCCTAAACATATTTCTAATCAAAACCGCGATCATCATCAACAACTTCATCTTTTTCTTTTTTTATAAAACAATTCACATCGTAAATCATACTTCGTGCTTGCCTCATTAATACTTTTTTTTTTCTTAGGCAACGAAAAGAACGAAATTATGAAACACTATGAAACGGAACTTCTTATTTAACACAATAATGCGCGACTGTATCTGGGGTACTCGAGACGTTTGAGAGCGGCGAGACGGGGGAAGGACGACTGTTTGACCAATAAGACGTCGGCGCCGGCCGCTTCCCCCGTTGCACCTCACGCCCCCCGCCACTCAGACCCAAAAATCGACTTCTGCGCATTCAAGGTCAGCACTCTTAATCCGCGCCGATACCTGTAGCATAGGTACATAGTACAATCATTTTGATACAAAACAATCACACTAAGTTCTACTCTAATATAATTATTATGTGTTTGGTATAAAAATACAGGCAGAGTGAGTTTGTCAAGTGGGCCTGGATAGACAAACCCGAAACTATGAGGAATAGGAAAAAACACTCAAAGGAGTCACGGGCCCGATTTTTGTGAAAACCATAGATTATGTATGTTTTCGCTACTACATCTATGGTTAAAACTAACACATACGCTTTATTATTATTTAAACCATCCGATAGTGTCGCTAATAGGTAAGGAAAAAATTCTGGGAAGTAATTTCATACAGAAGCTTGAGGAAATTCTCACTGAAATGTCTCCCTGATTGTGACACACGTGTTGGGTTGGGACATTCGGTTCTCTTAAATTTGAGAGCTTGCAAAACTAGATTTGACCAAAACCTTTATACTCACCGACTTTTAGTTCACTTTCTTTGGACTCTCTGCGTTGGATTCACTATTTGGCTGTAAATAAATAAAAGTTACTATGAATAAAAGACCGATAATAGTATTTATGCAACAGTCATATCATAGGGGTTATTAAAACACGAGCGTAGGTTTTTCGCTAGCGAGTGTTTTAATACCTAATTATATGCCGTTGCATGCACTACTTTATCTTCACTCATACAGTTGAAATAAAACAAAAGTGGAAACGGAAAAAATATGTGGTATGGCGGGCTATTTAGATTCACATTGCACAAGACAGCACAGCGCACATACGGGTATTTGATACAAAAAACTGGCCAAAAGTCATTTTTACAAAAGTAACCGCGCAGCTATCCTTTGTTATGTTTTAACAATGGGACACTCTATTCATTAAGAAACCGGTACCCAGAAGGGGCTAGAGCGCTCCATGCGCCCTCAACGTCAGTCGGAACTCATCTGTTGTGCTAGTGACACGTTTGTTTTCTCGGCGCTCGCAAATTTCAATTGCTGTTTAAGACTAATCATACTGTTGTGTTTAGTGCAAACCCCAAAAACCATCATGGAATCTTCAGGCACAGGTATGAACTTTATTTTGAATCTATTGTGCTACTGTTAGGATCACTTTTTCATTCTTTAATTGTACCATAAAGTCATGAGTATTTTTATGCAAAAAAAAACACGTAAAATAGGTTTCCTTCGTCAAATTAAGTATCAGATAAACATAGTTAAGCTAAAGTTTATACATAATCGTGTTCTTTGAACCTTCTAGATTTCATATCAAGAGAAAAACCTTCGGCTTTTTCCGCCCCTATGAATTATAGCCTCTGAACAAAAATAGGTTTTTTTCGAAAAAAAAACAGTTACAGTTTGTACATAGCTTTTCATTTATGTATTTTGTAAGGTTATGTAAAAAGTAAGCGTTATTTTTAAATCATTGTGTATTTTTAAATGCTTTTTTTATTAGTTATTGTACAAATAAATCACCATAATGCTTGAAATAGAAAATAATGTTTTATTTTATTTCGATTTTATTTCACACGTAAGTCCCTTTGGAGAAAAGGGTATAGAAATGATTGGGTTATACTAAAATTAATATGAAAAATAACTAGGAGGCACAATTGACCCAAAATTACCAAAAAAAAGGTTTTGGCCAGTTTTTTGTATCAAATACCCGTATGTGCAGCGCGCGCATCCAAAGACAATGACACAATTTTTCTACATTAAGTCAATGAGCCTTTAAGCGCCAATAAATTAAAAAGTAAAAGTGTGCTATAAAAAATAAAAAGTTAATTTATGATGCAGTTGTATGAAAATCGAAGGAAAATGTTGCACTGTAATGGTATTTTTTTTTTAATTTTACCTATTTACGAATATAAAGTACGTGATCATACAATATTTTTTTAATTCATATTTGGAACATTACGTTGTGAGTGTAGATAAATTTAATTAATCATCGGCTATCTTCAAAAATACGAACGAGCGATGATGAAATGAATACGATCTGTTACAAATGGAGTGTCATAATTCGTAGTGTATAAGATATATATTCTCTATATCTATCTGTGAATATTGTAGTGTATTTACTAGTTTATGAAAAGTTTGATAAAAATGTAGAATTTGACAAAATCACAAAATTGTGTTCAGGCAGCTTGTGTCATCACTTCTACGTAAAAACTGTACCAAGGTTTGATTTTTACGATACAGTGCGTTCAATTTGAACGCACTGTATCGTACTTTCACATTGTTGTAGGTACGTAAGTGCACCATAATATTGTAATTTTAAGGGCGTGAGCCTGGAGATCTGTCATACAGGTCTCGAACCCAGTATAGACACCAGCTCTCACAAAGGTTTGAATCTGCTGTAACCAAGATACTATTTACCGAAATGTACCTTTTTGAGAGAAATAAACTTAGGTATATTCTATTCTATCGTGGTCATTTTGTTTTATCTTTGGATCACTCAATATCTGATTTTGCGCCCCGAGATTCCAATATTCCAAGACTGCTACCCTATTCCTAAACAGACGGCCGAGACTGGTAAGATCAGTGGCAACCTGCTCCAAAAATCATCAGGAAGCTGAAAATAGTTTTTGCAGAAAAGTGCAACGGTATTCCATTAGACCAAGAATGATGCAGGCCACACTATTATGATTTTACATTTTTACTTTTAAAATGACTAACTTGTAAAATCATGTACATCGATTTTATTGAATTAATCTAAAATTTATGAAAAATTTGCCAGAATTCACTTCACATACATTCATAAACTCACGCTTTTTTCCCATGGGGGTAAGCAGAAACTACAGAACGCCACCTGCTACGATCCTTACATACTTCTTTTGCTTCACTCACATTGATACATCTAGTCATACACACACGCCGGTTATGAGTACTGAAAACATGGCCTTTCTGAGAAACATCACCAGTAAGGGCTATGTATGTCTTTCTAGGGCGTCCCCTCTCGGCGTTTCCATTCACGTCTACCTTGTATATACTTTTCGTTAGTCGTCTTTCATTCATCGTCTCAAAATGGCCAAACCATCTTAACATACTCTTTTCATTTTTAGTCTTCTTTTTAACTGACTTCAAAAAAAGGAGGAGGTTCTCAATTCGTCGGAATCTTTTTATTTTTTTTATGTATGTTCCCCGATTACTCTAAGACGCCTGGACCGATTTCAAATATTCTTCTTTTGTTTGAAAGGGTATACTTCCTAGTTGGTCCCATAATCATCAGGTCAGGATCTGAAGATGGAATCTTAGAGAAATCGAGGGAACTCCTCAAATGTTATAGGCAAACATATAGCGATTTTGGTATTTTCATCAACAATGCAATCATTTGCACTCAGAAAGTATCATTTGGTGAAGTGGAACTGATGAAGAAGACCACAGATGGCAACTGAAACTCCTTAATGCTAAGTATGTCAAGGGTATAAAATATCTCGAATAGTTAACCGACTATGATTAAGCAAATGCTTATAAATGAATGGTACTGATGAAAATGGTACCATTGAACTGTTCTGATGATGAAGCCGGAAGGTAGGCACTGGAACTCTGAAATAAAACAATGTATCCTAGTCGTGCTTGGGCTTATTGGAATCGTCATGAGATGTACTTTGGCCATAAATGATTATCATGTTAATTGGAGATACCTACCAAAACTAAAAAGAGAAAAATAAAAAACTTTTTAACAAAAAATCAAACCGACTTCCAGAACAAAAAACTACAAACCAAAAAATAACTTTCTTTTCCGAAGTCGGTGTCGAAAAACTGAAAAAAAATGGGTACAAAAGACACCGACTTCGGAAAAGAAAGTTATTTTTTGGTTTGTAGTTTTTTGTTCTGGAAGTCGGTTTGATTGTTTGTTAAAAAGTTTTTTTAAACCACAACGTTCTCTAATTACATCATTCCTCCATCTATTATTTAAAGTTACATCAGACATTCTTCGCAAGGAACGTATTTCTACTGCATTAATCCTAATTTCATGACTTTTTTGCCATACCCAACCTTCACTTCCATACATAGGTGTAGGCACCAGCACGCTGTTGTGAACGGCGAGTCGATCTTCCGGAGACATCGACTTGTTGGTCACAACCGCATATATAGCACCATTCACTTTATTCACTGCATTCACTCTCCTTTCGGCATCGCCTTCATTCTTTGTGAACATACTGCCCAAATATACAAACTCATTCGCTTACTTCACGCATATTCATTTACAAGATTATAAGTATGCAGCCTACGTCAAACTTGACGAAGTTGTGGGCTATGTCTACCTGGGACAAACAGTTGGGTAGGGCCAACTTCAAGAAAGAGGTCAACCGTAGAGTCCGACTTGGCTGGACAACGTCCGGGAACTTCTCGTCCAACTTACCACAGTGTCTCAAGACGAAAGTCTATCACCAGTGTGTGTTGCCAGTGATGACATATGGCTCTGAGAAGTGGTCGCTTACAACGGCCTCATCAGAAAGCTTACAGTTACCCAAAGGACAATGGAGAGGGCTATCTATGCTAGGAGTTTACTTGCGTGATCGAATCAGAAATGTAGAGATCCGCAAGAGAACCAGTGTTACCGACATAGCCAGAAGAATTGCCAAACTTTAGTGGCAGAGGGCAGGGCACATTGCTCGCAGAACGGATGGCCGATAGGGCAGAAAGGTTCTGGAGTGGCGACCGCGAACCGGAAGACGTTGCATTAGAAGGCCTGCCACCAGGTGGACCGATGACCTAGTGAAGATTGCGGGGAACCGCTGGTTGCGAGACGCACGGGACTGACTGATCAATGTGGCGACGCTTGGGGGAGGCTTATATCCAGCAGTGGACGTCTTCCGGCTGATATGATAATGAATTTTACGTGTTATTGGACGTTAAGATCTGGGCTTTTACTTGTTTATTATATTTAGAGTATAATTGCCATATTTATAATCGTTTTTAAATGTGGGTGGGTGATATTTGTGTAAAATAAAAATATAAACAAACACGATTGGCGCCAAAAGTTTGAAATATGGATGATTTCGTCAAATAAGTAAACGATGAGCAAACCACTACCCCTGACCCCTGTAGTGGAGTTTGGGTGTCTGAAATTTGCAGTATATATACCATATTTTATGTTTTTAGCCTCGACCACCAATATCATAATAATGGCGATTATCGCATTATTACACTTTTATTTAATAAAGATAATTGAATAAAAAGGCGCAGTTAATTTAAAATAATATTGTCGGTAACATGTAACCTTTTTATCCAACTGTTGTAATTAACACCCCCAAATAAAATTCGTTAGGTATCTTGATCAATAATTATGTTATTAATTAGGATGTCGTATGACGTAAATCTGGGGTCTAAAATGAACCGCTGCTGTGCCAGCGGAGGTTCGCTTGTTGCGCCCAAAAATCAAACACGTCCGAACTATACGGTTAAGAGGTATCACAAAAATATCGATGCTTTCCGCTGCAAAGGGCGTAACTTCAAATCCCATACTTTTGGCTATGAGCAAAATACAAAAAAAAAAAACTTTTGTTTTTATACTTATAAAATTGAGTTCTAGGATAGGGGTTTGTTTCTTTTCTCTCTTTTGCCTCATTTAATTACTAGTATTTTTAATATAAATAATGATAAGTTGAGTAAAAATAAACGATTTTAAAAATCATAACATTCAGATTTTAAATTAAAAATACTATTATTTTTCACAGGTTTTTTTATGTTTTTATTTAATATAAGCTCTCGCTTGAACACTATCTCACCTGATTGTAAGCGATGACGTGGTCGACGGTGACGCACGCTTGCCTCGAAGTAACCTATTCACTCTTGACTTAAAGACCCCTAGATTGTCGCTATCGGGAAATACAGACTCTGGTAGGGAATTCCACTTAGCTGTTCGTATAATAAAATAATTCCCAAAACGTTTAGTGCGTATGGGTGGGATGTCTACCATGTATCGATGGCGCATCGCCGTACTTCTGGTAGTCCGATAAAAAAACGGGTCATACAATTCCATCGCACACTCCCCGAAATGTAAAAGATAAAGCTGGCAACTCGGCGACCATGTTTAAGTCAAAGCTCCAGAGCCTTGAGGCTCTGGAGCTTTGACTTGACCATTGTCTCATTGCCGATGAGCTTCTTGACCCGCTTTTCGATCGAATCTAGCGCATCTAGCTGGTATTTGGTAGATCCGTCCCAGAGATGAGAACAGTACTAAAGTACTTCATGCATGATCGAACTTGCGCTTGATACAAGTTGAGCAGCTGAGGCGTGAAGTACATTCTCACCTTCGTATCCTTGATATCCTTATAACTTTTTGGCAGGCAGTGAGCCTATGCCTCAGTATATGGGCCAAAATTGAGAGTCGATGTCAACGTAACGCCAAGAAGCTCAAGATGGTCCGTTATTGGCACGGTCACATCTCGGACTTTATACGTGGTAAGTTAATATTGCTCATTTAAAATTCGTAAATCTGGCTTGAATGGTCAATGAAATAAAATCATTGCTAAAGGTGGTCGATGCTAAAGCCCAACATATCATACATATTTTATTAGTTATAATTTCTAATTTAACTCTACAAAGTTTTCTTTGAGATTTAAAACATTAACTTAAGTGATAGGCTTCAGTTTAGTTTTGTTTCGATAGTTTTTTGCATAAAAAAATGAACTTAGGTAACTTGATTTTAAGGTAGATACACCAAGTTTGATGTCGCAATGTAAGAGGAATGTGTTTAACGACTGGGTTTTTCGAAAAAGAGATGTTTAGCGTTAAGAAACTTTTGGGTACCTACTACCTAGTAAAAACCATTATTTCACCGTATAGCAATTATAAATATACAGATAGAAAGAGCCAAAAATGGTCTTAACGCCCTTTGTAGCGGAAAGAGTTGATATACCACTTATATGTTTAAAAATAATTCGATAAAGAAATTGTAACTAAAAACTAATACCAAAAAATAATAATTAAAATCCCGACTGCTTAAGAAGCGAACTAAAAAGACGTACTTAAACAAGAAGAAAAGCATGCTGTGCAGTCAGAGTTTAATGGTTTTGATTAGTTTGCTCGCGATTATGTATACTCCGACTGCATTGCAAAAAAAGTTAATCATGCTGTTTTTTTTTTATTTTATTAATTGGTTACCTACTGATTTAAGTAGGTATCAAATTTAGAATTTGCCCCAGGTACTGTGCGCCTAGATTAGTCTGATTTTCGTTACGGTACAATGTGATAATAGTAGTTTATGCAATGGTCATATAATAGGGGTTATTAAAACACGAGCGTGGGTTTACCACATGAGGCGAAGCCGAATGTAATAATAATAACACGCGATTGTTTTAATACCTAATTATATATTGCCGTTGCATACACTATTTTATCTTCACTCATACAGTTGAAATAAAATAAAAGTGGAAACGGCAAAAATATGCGGTATGGCGGGCAATTGAAGAAAACTGCGCAGCACGCGCATCCATTCACAATAACACTAACTTTTATACCATTCCCCCTCTAAAAAGCTTATTTTATTCACTGAAAACAGTGAATAAAAAGCACTTTTAATCACTGTTTTGGTGTTTGAATTTAGAACACACCAATATAATATTCAAACTCCATCTCAATGCTGTACAACCTCCTTACGCATGAAATATTCGATACAAACTTAGATAGAGATAGAGTTTGAGTTAGAGTTAGAGTTATTAGAGATAGACATAGAGATAGAGAAAAAGATAGAGAAAGAGATAGAGTTAGGGATAGAGTTAGAGTTGGAGTTAGAGATAGAGTTAAAGTTAGAGATAGAGCTAGAGATTGAAACACAAGTGCTGTTACCTAGCTCAGGGGTCAGGGTTTCACATTTTTTTGTAAATTTTGAAGGTAATAAACCCATTTATTTATTATTATTTCTTGTGCCGCTTCAATCTTTCTTTTTCTCGTAGTCAGGGTATAAAATATAGTATGCAACTCTTGAATAAAACGGATTTATATCGAGGGCCATGAATCACTCGCGTCGCTCATGATTCTAACACTTGAATCACTCGCTATGCTCGTGATCCAATCATCATGAATCACTCCCTACGGTCGTGATTCAGTCGTTAGAATCCTTCACTTACTTGTGATTCATCTACGGCCCTCGCATTAAATCCGTCTTTTATTCACTAGTTGCATAATATACTATTGTACATTAATTCAATGAGCCCATAAGCGCCAATAAATTAAAAAGTGTGCTATAAAAATTAAAAAAATATTTTATGATGCAGTTGTTTGAAAATCGAAGGAAAATGCATCTTTTTAAATTTTACTTATCCACGAATATAAAGTACGTGATTATACAATATTTTTTGAATTCATAATTGGAACATTACGTTGTGATAAAATATTCAAAAAGTTTCTTACCTCAAAATATCTCTGGTATAACACCACACCATATACACATCCAATTGAGACTAGAATTTGTATGACTAGCCATACAATTACATTGCACACTTGAGCTTGACCAAAAAGTTCTTTGCCATTCTTGATACACAACATAGACTCTGTCACCATTATAGCTCCATATACCCAACACTGGGTACCGACACGTTTACAATTTGGATCCGTAACATAAGTGTAATATTGTCTGAAACCAATGCAATAGAAAGGTTAGTTAAACCTACATGTATAAATACCTACTGAGCGAATCTAATCGATAAAATCTTAAGAATGGCTACGCGTACGTTGAGATATAACTGTGCACGTGTATGCGCCAACACATGTAAAATTTTCTCACTCTCATAGTTGGGTGGGACGACAATCCGACGTTACCTCCATTTGAAATAACATTCTCGAAATCTTTTTACAGCCCGTTCAACCGATTTTGAGTTCTATCCCGTAAACATAAGGATGACATAAAAAGCATAAACCTGTTACCAAAACCAAGTGTTGCTACAGCTACCATTTGTCGTATCACCAACGCAATAGAAGTCAAAATCGGTTGAACGGGCTGTAAAATGGGCTAATTTAAACGTCTAATGTTATCGCAAATGGAGTTCAGAAAGAGAAAAGGCGTGGAACCGACAGTCCTGAAGCACCTGGCGATGATCTGCTAATGAGACATTCGTAACAAAAAAATCTATCTGTTATCCTCATGTCTGACGAAACTAGAAGCTATGTTCGGTAAAGTGCTCGCCAAACTTCTGGGCCGCACAGAAGTTGGCTTTCCGATGCATGCGCAAGGCACGAAACGGTGCTGTTTTTGTTTGAGATTTACTACTGCGCAGCCATTGTAGCCAACTTCAGCAGCCGTATTGCGTAAGTGCGCAAAGAGAAACTCTATCCAACCTCGGCTATGGCTCGGGCAGCCAAGAAGTTTGGCGAGAACTATAACGACATTGGTATCGGCAAAAAAAAATTGTGTTTCGGTCGAACATTAAATAAAACCAATTTTTTTTTGGAGTTTTTTGTGGTCTACGATTACGGTATGATACTTAAAAAAACCTATTTGCAGTCTAACCGACTTCAGCAGATTACCAGTATTTCATATGGAACGACTGCCCATCAGACCGGCACAACCCAGTAACTGGGTGACAAGATACCCCTTGGCAAGGCTGGTGTCTAATTTTTATGGCTACCGACTACCGTAACGACTGTCAAATATCTTCAAATGACAGCTAGGACTAACGACGTACATGCTGAGGCACGGAGGAGTCTCGGTATGTACGTAATGGATGGTCACCCATCCACGGACCGACCTCGTTAACCTTTGCACCTTAAAGATCGACCCGTGCAGCTGTTATTACTTAGCCAAGAGCTCCTCAGTATATTATTATTTATTTATACATTGCAATTACACTGCACTTACAGTTTAACCCAACACGTGCAGACAGTCAATAATTACATAATTAGACACTTAAGATATTAATAATTTACATAATACTTACAATTGAAATATATTATAGAATTGTGATTGGGTATCGTGAATATATATATGACTGGTTTTTACGTGTGATTTGGATACGGTCATTGATAAGTTACCGAGACCATTGTACTGACTAACATACTGTATCAAGAACAATCAATTTTGATAACATAATAAAAATACATTACCTTACAGACGGAGCCACAATAACTCCTATTAGACAAAGTCGTGCGATGACCAGGGGATGTGAAGGTGGCATTTCAAATATATGTTTCAAGAAAAATGTATTCAATTCAGAAATTTGCCAAAACACCACCAATTGACTCAATGCGCAGAATCTCATGTATGTGCTTGTAGGATCCAACCATCGTACCGGTGTCCATTGTACAGGTGTAAATTGCAAAATTGCTCGTTTTATTTTGCCTGTAGTAGACGTAATGTCCCTTAAATGAAATAAAACAGTTATACATCATAGAATAAAGCAAAAGGTATGCTTTTGCCTACTTAAAAATATTCTATAGGGAACTAGCTCTTGGCGAGCTACTTCTTCCGAATGGAATTTGCATTTTTGCCACAAATAACAAGCCATCCACTCCTTTGGGAGGTAATATTGAAAAAAGAATTCTGTCAACTTATAAAACAAGCGACCCGCGATTTCGTAACTTCTGTAGATTCGGCTCAGCGGTGATCAGTCGCCAACTTACACAGTTTACCTTTTTTATGCAGGGCGCTCAGATCAAACAAAAAGTCAAGATGGAACGTTGCAAACAAAAAGGTGAAGCCGCCGGTTATAACTACGCCTTGCCTTATACATATACAACTACACGCACTCACGTACAACGAAACTACGCCTTAGCTTGTCATTCGAGATAAATTTATCTTGACTTTTTATTTGATCTGAGGACGGGCGTAAAATTATAACGCGTTGCGATCGTAATAGGTCATGTCTGGGAACCTAATGTATACGGAGATTTAGAAGGTCTAAAGTTGCAACTGTTTTTGGCGTTTTCATTAAGAAATAAACGTCTTGAATTAGCCCTGTACTGTACCACTGCATGCACCCATAGCATATTTTGTTTTGCGTGCGTTTCTTTGCACGCTACCTACACCAAATCGAGAGTAATTTTATCTTTCTGTACTTATTAAGGGCGGATCCAGGATCAGTTTTTGAGACCCAAGGTCTAGACAAGTAAGGTGTGTGCCCTATTACTGCACTAGGTATCAGCAGCCTAATTGCGCAAGTGAATTCGGCATGGTACTGGGTTTGACCGCCATCAATCTACCAATCACATGCGAGATGAAAGACGATTTCCGCCTATGTGATTGGTCGGTTGATAGCGGTCAAACCCTGTGCCTTGCCGAATTCAATTTAATTATTTTGACCATTTTTAACGAATGAGAAGTCGAAGAAGCAATAGAAATGAGCAAGCGAAGTAAAAATAGAAGTTCTTTAGCTGACTAAATAGTGCAGAATAGTGGAAGAAACAAGCCATGCAAGAAAGACGAAATTTTTAAGAAGTTCGCCGCGGAAGTTAAATTTATTTCACTTATACAGAAAAACCTGAAGAATGGAGAGAAACTGGGTTGGAATAGCGAGCGTATGTATGGTACGGTGGCGTCATTAGAGAACATATTAATTTTTGTCATAATTGAATGACAACAAACGGGATATTTCTATTCTCATTTGTCACACAGTGGTAACAGTTGGCATTTTTTCCCATTTGCTACCAGTAATGACGAAGCCCGTGGTGATGACCGGGAATGCATGATCTCCTGCGACCCAAACACGGACGCGTAACAATAGTAAATACATTTTGAAAATGTGGTCACTTTTGGGGGAAAAATGAGATAAAAATAAAAAAACCTATTCAAACAGTACCACCACTTTTCGTCATATCAATCACGTCACTCACATGGTATAAGAAATCATATGAAATAAAAGGACGTATTGTTAGGGGTTTTTATATATTTTTTCATTATTAGAAAAATAACCAATTTAAAGTTATTTAAGAAAATAGATGAAAATATACTATTATCTTCGAAAGTACTGAGCCCAAAATTTTGAAAAAAAAAACTAAGTAGGTACAGAAAGTCTGATAAATAATCCTTTGAGTCTGACTCACACGGCCTGTTTTTGATGATATTATGAGACAAACGGTTCTGATAAACTAATAGATACATATTGAAGTCTTACCTTATGCTGACCCACTTGTATTCTCTCATTTCTAAGGCTTTGCATATCTTTAGCCCACACCATATTCCTAGACCATTGCAAATTAATACATCCAATATAACAGAGTCCCACCAACATTCTAAGAAATTAGGAAGCAAGTGTGCAAATGCTATTTCTGTTATTTCCCACATAATAGAGATAGCCCACAACAATCCTGCATGCCTGAATAATACGGCTTTAAACATCCACCCAAAAAAGTGTCCCCAAGCAAATACGTCTACATGAGACCAGAATTTTGCCAAGCTTATATCTGAGCAATTAACCGCATATTCCTGAAAAATATAAAAACCACCATAAATACACTTATCCAACCTACATAACTTAATAAATAGGTTAGAATTTGTGCTAACAGAGTAGAATTTTACAATTGAAGACTACTAAGAATACCATGGGTACCATGTTGGTGGTAACACTTAGAACTTAATGACCCAGTCTGTTTATGCTTATTTTAATAGCACTACAGGTCTACTTTACATGCAAGAGCAACTTAGCGACCTTCCTGATGGCACGATGTACATTACACTATTATGCGATTTTTTATTGCATGTACATTTAGAGTGCGCACATAAGTTGAACAAAAATTTACTAAAGTTTTATTGAAATTAAACCCTTATAAATGACACCGTTGACAATATACAAATTACCAACGGTTAGGTCATATAAAAGGAAGAAAAGTCAGTTTAAATTCAATAAAACGTTAGTACATTTTGGTTCAAGTTACGTGCCGCGCACTATACATGGATGCAATTCAACTGATTCACACACTTGTATTTTTTTAGAAAATGCTTCTACAATATCACTTATTGATGCAAATAAAATTGCATCACTTCATCAGGTAGTTCACTCAGTCACAGTTGCAATTTGCAAGGTATTACATATTTATGGTCAGTAATAAAAGCAGAAGTAAAGAAGAATACTGATTACTAAACTTTGTAGTGCCCTTTTTCAAAGACTTAGTTATGTAGTTTTACTAATCAATATTACAAAGCTATTTTAAGAAATTAGATTATTTACTTGTATATAGTTTTATTAATCAAGACATCTTAACTTTTGCTCTTTTTGTGCACAATTTGTTCAAAAAACTATTGATGATTATTATGATGTTTAAAAGAACATACCTTATCCATATCAATGTGGAAGTTGCGGAGATTTGGGTCAATCCAATACATTACTTCATAAACAGTAGAATAACTTTGAAATAAAAGAAACAATAGTGCCAGCAGATATAGTACTGATGTACCAAATACAATCCTCCAAACAGCTGGGTGTGGTCGTGTAAATGGTCCATTGGGGAATGTAAGTACTGATACTATAAGGAAAAAAAACACTACACAGCATATTCCCGACCAAATATTATCTTGAATACTGGTTTCGTCTCTGAAATAATAAAAATGTGAATTGCACAAATATATTCAGCTAACAACTCTTCATTCTTAAAAATAATATAAACTTAATTCTACATGCAGCCCAAAGGGCTTCTACATAATGATTTAAAAACACAAAAATTATGTTGCCTTTTACATTCCACAAAATATTTTGTAGATAGGTACCTGTTTATTACACAAGAAAATATAAAACTGAAGTACTTGAAGAATTTACAGGCCCATCAACAAACAAAAATAAAAACATTTGTTTAAGTTAGAAATTAATGGTTTTGTTGTATCAGAAGAAGTGTGGTTACATCATAAATTATCACCGTAACTTAATTATAAAAATATGCTATATAATTTGGAATACCTTACAAATGCTGTGTAGATTACTGATGCAATGGATACAGCCAACAGCGTAATAGTATGAGGTTTATAGAAAAATTCTAGTGAAATATCGTCCACCGGTCTCTCATTTATTGAACTAAAAGCGACCGTATATTCATTACTAAGCATTGTGCTGCTACCAGACAGTGTCCTTTCTTTTGTATCCTTCATGTTTCTATTGTGGCCTGAACAAATTCTGAAACTACTAGAAGATCACAACACTCAATAATAATCACGTCATTATGACCATGCTGAAAACTTTGGGTAGAGTGTAGAACAGTCTGTAGAGCCACCAGTCGTCACACGGTCACATTCACATTGTCATGTCGTGAAATTGAAATTGAACGAATGATGAAAGAAAATTTTATTAAGTCAGAATTTCAGTCAGAGTCAGACAGACACTCACTATTTCCACTACCAGTGTTGCAAAGTAGAGACATAAACATGAAACATTTTTTTTTTTGCTGCCTGGATTCAAGTCTGTTTGGCCACGTCTTCAAAGTCAATTTTATATGTTACAAAAACACACTAATTACTGTTAAAACAGTTTTTAGATAGAAAGCGTTTTCCCTAGTTTTTACTAAGGAAGTAGGTAGTTTTTACTAAGTGCCTTTGTTAAAACTAGAATTAACTAATGCTCAAAATGTTCTATCAGTTATATGCCCAATATGATAAAAACTACGTTATAATTTAATGTTGACATTGATTTTAATATATAGAATAGGTAAGTAAGTACGATTACTATTTAAGCAACAAAGTCGACGGAGCCCCACTGCGCGGGGATCCTATTTCTGTCTGCAGGTTTTAAACTAACCTAACATGAAAATCGGTCGGTACCCCGACACGGATTTTCATGTTGTCATGTCATCACGGGTCCGGCGGCGTAAGTTCCCGAGCTCGCTTCGCTCGCTTTTGGACTAATTCACTGACCATAACTAGTGCTAGTTTTAACTAAAGCTCGGAGTGACAACTAATTCTAACTGAAAATCAAATATATCAGTGGTAAACAGGGTCGAACTGGCCGTACGGGAGTACCGGGACTTTTCCCGGTGGGCCGGTCCCTCATTGGGCCGGTTCGGTTCGCCAGCCAGACCGGCCCGGGCCACAGCCTGACCGGCTCGCGGAGCGACCCATCTCTATTTTCCCTTTATTTTTTATCTAGAGCTATGCCGTGATTAGTGAGACAGCGATAGGCCGCACTGCGGTTAACCGCTCGCGGTCATAATGCAAGCGACCGCTCTGGCGGTATTTTGCCGCGACTGTTTTTTAAACTGTAGCTAGCTACAAAATGTGTGCGGTTAGGTTATGGCCATTGAATGAACGGCCCACGGAGCACCCCGGAGAGTCCGTCTCCGGAGTTCTGCTTCATTTTCACATTTCAATTGACACGCCAAGCTGGGCCTAGCTGGGTGCGCAACCGAAGTGCTGCTCTATGGGTGCGAAACGTGGAAAGTAACAAAGGATGCAAAACAACACATCTAACGCCAATTCCAAGTTTTCGTCAACCAATGTCTTCGTCGCATGGTCGCATTCTCGGAATTTACTGGCCCACGACTATCTCCAACGTAGAGCTTTTGGAGAAATGCCACGAGAGCCCGATCGTCCGCTAGACCAAGCGTCGCAAGTGGAGATTGATTGGCCACAAGCTCCAAAGGGTTCTTGATCACATAACTACCTTAACAAACTTTGGACTGGAATACCCAAGACAAAAAAGAAAGCGTGGCAGTCCCCGTCAAACCTGGCGTCGCACCGTGTTGGCAGAAGCGACGAGCATCGGAATGACGTGGAGCGAGGTGAAACGCGGTGAGGTGGCCTTTGTACATGTACTTTATTATCACATATTGTTTTTTGGTGTACAATAAAAAAATAAGAAGCGTGTAGCTCAAGACCAATCGCGATGGTGGATATCTGTGGACGCCCTCTGCCCCTTCTTTTTGGATAACCTTCAAAAGGCGCCTGGACTTTTTAATAGGACTAGGGAGTGTGGGCTTTTTACCTCACTAAAACGACCCCGGCACAACCCTGGAGAGACTGAAAGAGCGTCTCTGAGCCTCGCTGTGCACGGTAGCCCGTGATCACTGTGCCACCGTCTTTCCTGGATTCACTTGGTGGGTGGACAGAGTCCCCAGTCCCAGCGCCCGCGACCACGGAGTCCCGCCTGCTTATGATGCAGGGAGGATTTCGACGTTTTAGGCATCGGGGCGATTGGCTCCCCGAAGCCTTCTGCCTTCAGCCTTCCGAGTGGGATCGGCCCTCTCACGATCCGGCTCGGCGGCCTCTTTCTGGACGATCACGGTCTCTTAGAAGGAGGCCATTTCCCTTCAGTTTTCTGTCTCTGTCAGCATCGCGCCGCCGCTCGAGCGCGTGTCGCCGTTCCTGCCGCCTCTGCCTGAGCACAGCCATTTCTGGCATTCTGGCGAATGGCGCGATTTCGGTTGTAAACTCTCGCTTCCATATCCGCCAGAATATCTAGATAAAGAGTACCAGAAGTGTAGCCGCCTCAAAGGATACCGTTCCGTAACCTCGTGCGATACGAATGGCCATTTTCCGCTGCAGGCTATTTAGTCCTGTAAGTAAGTAAATAATAATTCAAATTAACTCAAAAATTTTTTGCCTATGCCTTGGGTGGGCCGCATTTAAAAAAAAATGCCGGTATTTTTATCAGTCCCAGTCCGACGCTGGTGGTAAATTATAGTTTTGACAAGGTTTTTCTAGTTTTAACAAAGGCACTTAGTAAAAACTAGTTCTAACTAGGAAAAACGCGTTCTATCCAAAAACTGGTTTTAACTATAACATACCTAAACACTGAACTTCACTTTGACATTTCCTTCTTGTGTTGTTAGTTTTGTCCGGTCGACTGTCGCGCTCATTTTCGCGAAATTGCGCATCTGTGACGGCCACCTGGGAAGCATCTGGGTGACGTCATGCGATAACGGCGCGTGTGATTAAAAAGCCGATATCTCTAAAGTTTTGTATGGGAGCCATACATGAATCTCATGTAGTTAGAATCCTGATGAAATAAGCTATTTTATTTCAAATGAATTAGTCCAGTTTTGCCTTATATTCATAATTCTACTGTAAAATCACCTTTGTTCCCGTTGAGTTACCTACACCATTTTGTGTTACAATGTTACCCATTGGGATAAAAATTACCGATTAGTAACACTGTAACTCAATGCCACGTTTTATTCCCATCAATTTACACTGCAACCTAATAGTACATAATAGGGTTACATTAGCATATGTATACGTCTGTTAGTCACCTTTCATTCATCCTCTCAATATGGCCAAACCATCTTATCATACTCTATAAAATTTTAGTCACTTCATTTTTTTTAAACCATAACGTTGCCATCATGTACATTATTCCTCAATCTATCATATAAAGTTACACCACACATACATCGCAAGGAACGAATTTCTACTGCATTTATCCACTTCCATACATAAGTGTAGGCACCAGCACGTTGTTGTGAAAGGCGAGTCGAGCCTCCGGAGACATCGACTTGCTTGTCACAATCGCATGTTCATCACCATTCACTTTATGCGTTTGCATTGGTAGGAGCGCTCTATGCTGAGGTCATATGGGTGACAAGTAATTGTGAGACCTCTTGTCTCAATGATGTGGTAGGAGCGCTCTATGCTGAGGTCATATAGGAGACAAGTAATTGTGAGGCCCCTGTCTCAATGACGTGGTAAGAGAGCACTCTATGCTGAGGTCATATGGGATACATGTAACTGTGAGACCTCTGTCTCAATGCGTTGTAGGAGCACTCTATGCTGAGGTCATATAGGAGACAAGTAACTGTGAGGCCTCTGTCTCAATGACGTAGTAGGAGAGCGCTCTATACTGAGCTCATATAGGAGATAAGTAACTGTGAGGCCTCTGTCTCAATGACTTGGTAAGAGAGCGCTCCAAGCTGAGGTCATATGGGAGACAAGTAACTGTGAGATCTCTGTCTCAATGACGTGGTATGAGCGCTTGCTGAGGTCATATAGGAGACAAGTTACTATGAGGCCTCTGTCTCAATGTCGTGGTAGGAGAGCGCACTATTCTGAGGTCATATAGGAGACAAGTAACTGCGAGGCATCAGTCTCAATGACGTGGTAAGAGAGCGTTCTTTGCTGAGGTCATATGGGTGACAAGTAATTGTGAGACCTCTGTCTCAATGACGTGGTAGGAGAGTGCTCTATGCTGAGGTAATATGGCAGACATATAATTGTGAGGCCTCTGTCTCAATGACGTGGTAAGAGAGCGTTTTATGCTGAGGTCATATGGGAGACACGTAACTGTGAGACCTCTGTGTCAATGCGTGGTAAGAGCACTCTATGTTGAGGTCATATAGGAGACAAGTAACTGTGAGGCCTCTGTCTCAATGACGTGGTAGGAGAGCGCTCTATGCTGAGGTCATATGGGAGACAAGTAATTGTGAGGCCCCTGTCTCAATGATGTGGTAAGAGAGCGTTTTATGCTGAGGTCATATGGGAGACAAGTAACTGTGACGCCTCTGCCTCAATGACGTGGTAGAAGAGCGCTCTATGCTGAGATCATTGGGAAACAAGTAATTGTGAGGCCGCTGTCTCAATGATGTGGTAAGAGAGCGCTCTATGCTGATGTCATATGGGAGACATGTAACTGTGAGACCTCTGTCTCAATGAGTGGTGGGAGCGCTCTATGTTGAGGTCATATAGGAGACAAGTAACTGTGAGGCCTCTGTCTCAATGACGTGGTAGGAGAGCGCTCTATGCTGAGGTCATATGGGAGACAAGTAATTGTGAGGCCCCTGTCTCAATGATGTGGTAAGAGAGCGTTTTATGCTGAGGTCATATGGGAGACAAGTAATTGTGAGGCCTCTGCCTCAATGACGTGGTAAGAGAGCGTTTTATGCTGAGGTCATATGGGAGACAAGTAACTGTGACGCCTCTGCCTCAATGACGTGGTAGAAGAGCGCTCTATGCTGAGATCATTGGGAAACAAGTAATTGTGAGGCCGCTGTCTCAATGATGTGGTAAGAGAGCGCTCTATGCTGATGTCATATGGGAGACATGTAACTGTGAGACCTCTGTCTCAATGAGTGGTGGGAGCGCTCTATGTTGAGGTCATATAGGAGACAAGTAACTGTGAGGCCTCTGTCTCAATGACGTGGTAGGAGAGCGCTCTATGCTGAGGTCATATGGGAGACAAGTAATTGTGAGGCCCCTGTCTCAATGACGTGGTAGGAGAGCGCTCCATGCTGAGGCCATATGAGAGACCAGTAACTGTTAGGCCTCTGTCTCAACCCTCAATAAAACAGTAGGAGAGTAAGGACAAGCTACTATGATACCTGTCTCAATGACGTGGTAGGAGAGCGCTCTATGCTGAGGTCATATAGGAGACAACTGTGAGGCCTCTGTCTCAATGACGTGGTTAGGGAGCGCTCCATGCTGAGGTCATATGGAAGACAAATAACTATGAGGCCTCTGTCTCAATGACGTGGTATGAGCGCTTGCTGAGGTCATATAGGAGACAAGTTGCTATGAGGCCTCTGTCTCAATGTCGTGGTAGGAGAGCGCACTATTCTGAGGTCATATAGGAGACAAGTAACTGCGAGGCATCAGTCTCAATGACGTGGTAAGAGAGCGTTCTTTGCTGAGGTCATATGGGTGACAAGTAATTGTGAGACCTCTGTCTCAATGACGTGGTAGGAGAGTGCTCTATGCTGAGGTAATATGGCAGACATATAATTGTGAAGCCTCTGTCTCAATGACGTGGTAAGAGAGCGTTTTATGCTGAGGTCATATGGGAGACACGTAACTGTGAGACCTCTGTGTCAATGCGTGGTAAGAGCACTCTATGTTGAGGTCATATAGGAGACAAGTAACTGTGAGGCCTCTGTCTCAATGACGTGGTAGGAGAGCGCTCTATGCTGAGGTCATATGGGAGACAAGTAATTGTGAGGCCCCTGTCTCAATGATGTGGTAAGAGAGCGTTTTATGCTGAGGTCATATGGGAGACAAGTAACTGTGACGTCTCTGCCTCAATGACGTGGTAGAAGAGCGCTCTATGCTGAGATCATTGGGAAACAAGTAATTGTGAGGCCTCTGTCTCAATGATGTGGTAAGAGAGCGCTCTATGCTGATGTCATATGAAAGACATGTAACTGTGAGACCTCTGTCTCAATGAGTGGTGGGAGCGCTCTATGTTGAGGTCATATAGGAGACAAGTAACTGTGAGGCCTCTGTCTCAATGACGTGGTAGGAGAGCGCTCTATGCTGAGGTCATATGGGAGACAAGTAATTGTGAGGCCCCTGTCTCAATGATGTGGTAAGAGAGCGTTTTATGCTGAGGTCATATGGGAGACAAGTAATTGTGAGGCCTCTGCCTCAATGACGTGGTAGAAGGGCGCTCTATGCTGAGATCATTGGGAAACAAGTAATTGTGAGGCCTCTGTCTCAATGATGTGGTAAGAGAGCGCTCTATGCTGATGTCATATGGGAGACATATAACTGTGAGACCTCTGTCTCAATGAGTGGTGGGAGCGCTCTATGTTGAGGTCATATAGGAGACAAGTAACTGTGAGGCCTCTGTCTCAATGACGTGGTAGGAAAGCGCTCTATGCTGAGGTCATATGGGAGACAAGTAATTGTGAGGCCCCTGTCTCAATGATGTGGTAAGAGAGCGTTTTATGCTGAGGTCATATGGGAGACAAGTAATTGTGAGGTCTCTGCCTCAATGACGTGGTAGAAGAGCGCTCTATGCTGAGATCATTGGGCAACAAGTAAATGTGAGGTCTCTGTCTCAATGAGTGGTGGGAGCGCTCTATGCTGAGATCATATAAGAGACAAGTAACTGAGAGGCCTCTGTCTCAATGACGTGGTAGGAGAGCGCTCTATACTGAGGTCATATGGGAGACAAGTAATTGTGAGGCCCCTGTCTCAATGATGTGGTAAGAGAGCGTTTTATGCTGAGGACATATGGGAGACAAGTAACTGTGACGGCCCTGTCTCAATGACGTGGTAAGAGAGCGGTCTATGCTGAGGTCATATGGGAGATATGTAACTGTGAGATCTCTGTCTCAATGACGTGGTATGAGCGCTTGCTGAGGTCATATAGGAGACAAGTTACTAAGAGGCCTCTGTCTCAATGACGTGGTAGGAGAGCGCACTATTTGAGGTCATATAGGAGACAAGTAACTGTGAGGCCTCTGTCTCAAAGACGTAGTAGGAGAGCGCTCTATACTGAGCTCATATAGGAGACAAGTAACTGTGAGGCCTCTGTCTCAATGACTTGGTAAGAGAGCGTTCCAAGCTGAGGTCATATGAGAGACAAGTAACTGTGAGGCCTCTGTCTCAATGACTCGGTAGGAGAGCGCTCTATGCTGAGGTCATATGGGAGACAAGTAATTGTGAGGCCCCTGTCTCAATGATGTGGTAAGAGAGCGTTTTATGCTGAGGTCATATGGGAGACAAGTAACTGTGACGCCCCTGTCTCAATGACGTGGTAAGAGAGCGGTCTATGCTGAGGTCATATGGGAGATATGTAACTGTGAGATCTCTGTCTCAATGACGTGGTATGAGCGCTTGCTGAGGTCATATAGGAGACAAGTTACTAAGAGGCCTCTGTCTCAATGACGTGGTAGGAGAGCGCACTATTTGAGGTCATATAGGAGACAAGTAACTGTGAGGCCTCTGTCTCAAAGACGTAGTAGGAGAGCGCTCTATACTGAGCTCATATAGGAGACAAGTAACTGTGAGGCCTCTGTCTCAATGACTTGGTAAGAGAGCGTTCCAAGCTGAGGTCATATGGGAGACAAGTAACTGTGAGGCCTCTGTCTCAATGACGCGGTAATAGAGCGCTCCATGCTGAGGTCATATGGGAGGCAAGTAACTGTGAGGCCTCTGTCTCAATGATGTGGTAGGAGCGCTCTATGCTGAGGTCATACAGGAGACAAGTAACTGTGAGGCCTCTGTCTCATTGGCGTGGTAGGAGAGCGCTCTATGCTGAGGTCATATGGGAGAATTGGGAGGTAAGTAACTGTGAGGCCTCTGTCTCAATGACTTGGTAAGAGAGCGCTCCAAGCTGAGGTCATATGGGAGACAAGAAACTGCGAGGCCTCTGTCTCAATGACGCGGTAATAGAGCGCTCCATGCTGAGGTCATATGGGAGGCAAGTAACTGTGAGGCCTCTGTCTCAATGATGTGGTAGGAGCGCTCTATGCTGAGGTCATACAGGAGACAAGTAACTGTGAGGCCACTGTCTCATTGGCGTGGTAGGAAAGCGCTCTATGCTGAAGTCATAAGGGAGAATTGGGAGGTAAGTAACTGTGAGACCTCTGTCTCAATGACGTGGTAGGAGAGCGCTCTATGCTGAGGTCATATGGGAGACAAGTAATTGTGAGGCCCCTGTCTCAATGATGTGGTAAGAGAGTGTTTTATGCTGAGGTCATATAGGAGACAAGTAATTGTGAGGCCCCTGTCTCAATGACGTCGTAAGCGACCACTCTATGCTGAGGTCATATGGGATACATTTAACTGTGAGACCTCTGTCTCAATGCGTTGTAGGAGCACTCTATGCTGAGGTCATATAGGAGACAAGTAACTGTGAGGCCTCTGTCTCAATGACGTAGTAGGAGAGCGCTCTATACTGAGCTCATATAGGAGACAAGTAACTGTGAGGCCTCTGTCTCAATGACTTGGTAAGAGAGCGCTCCAAGCTGAGGTCATATGGGAGACAAGAAACTGCCGAGGCCTCTGTCTCAATGACGAGGTAATAGAGCGCTCCATGCTGAGGTCATATGGGAGGCAAGTAACTGTGAGGCCTCTGTCTCAATGATGTGGTAGGAGCGCTCTATGCTGAGGTCATACAGGAGACAAGTAACTGTGAGGCCACTGTCTCATTGGCGTGGTAGGAAAGCGTTCTATGCTGAAGTCATAAGGGAGAATTGGGAGGTAAGTAACTGTGAGGCCTCTGTCTCAATGACGTGGTAGGAGAGCGCTCTATGCTGAGGTCATATGGGAGACAAGTAATTGTGAGGCCCCTGTCTCAATGATGTGGTAAGAGAGCGTTTTATGCTGAGGTCATATAGGAGACAAGTAATTGTGAGGCCCCTGTCTCAATGACGTGGTAAGCGAGCACTCTATGCTGAGGTCATATAGGATACATTTAACTGTGAGACCTCTGTCTCAATGCGTTGTAGGAGCACTCTATGCTGAGGTCATATAGGAGACAAGTAACTGTGAGGCCTCTGTCTCAATGACGTAGTAGGAGAGCGCTCTATACTGAGCTCATATAGGAGATAAGTAACTGTGAGGCCTCTGTCTCAATGACTTGGTAAGAGAGCGCTCCAAGCTGAGGTCATATGGGAGACAAGTAACTGTGAGATCTCTGTCTCAATGACGTGGTATGAGCGCTTGCTGAGGTCATATAGGAGACAAGTTGCTATGAGGCCTCTGTCTCAATGTCGTGGTAGGAGAGCGCACTATTCTGAGGTCATATAGGAGACAAGTAACTGCGAGGCATCAGTCTCAATGACGTGGTAAGAGAGCGTTCTTTGCTGAGGTCATATGGGTGACAAGTAATTGTGAGACCTCTGTCTCAATGACGTGGTAGGAGAGTGCTCTATGCTGAGGTAATATGGCAGACATATAATTGTGAGGCCTCTGTCTCAATGACGTGGTAAGAGAGCGTTTTATGCTGAGGTCATATGGGAGACACGTAACTGTGAGACCTCTGTGTCAATGCGTGGTAAGAGCACTCTATGTTGAGGTCATATAGGAGACAAGTAACTGTGAGGCCTCTGTCTCAAAGACGTAGTAGGAGAGCGCTCTATACTGAGCTCATATAGGAGACAAGTAACTGTGAGGCCTCTGTCTCAATGACTTGGTAAGAGAGCGTTCCAAGCTGAGGTCATATGAGAGACAAGTAACTGTGAGGCCTCTGCCTCAATGACGTGGTAGAAGGGCGCTCTATGCTGAGATCATTGGGAAACAAGTAATTGTGAGGCCTCTGTCTCAATGATGTGGTAAGAGAGCGCTCTATGCTGATGTCATATGGGAGACATATAACTGTGAGACCTCTGTCTCAATGAGTGGTGGGAGCGCTCTATGTTGAGGTCATATAGGAGACAAGTAACTGTGAGGCCTCTGTCTCAATGACGTGGTAGGAAAGCGCTCTATGCTGAGGTCATATGGGAGACAAGTAATTGTGAGGCCCCTGTCTCAATGATGTGGTAAGAGAGCGTTTTATGCTGAGGTCATATGGGAGACAAGTAATTGTGAGGTCTCTGCCTCAATGACGTGGTAGAAGAGCGCTCTATGCTGAGATCATTGGGCAACAAGTAAATGTGAGGTCTCTGTCTCAATGAGTGGTGGGAGCGCTCTATGCTGAGATCATATAAGAGACAAGTAACTGAGAGGCCTCTGTCTCAATGACGTGGTAGGAGAGCGCTCTATACTGAGGTCATATGGGAGACAAGTAATTGTGAGGCCCCTGTCTCAATGATGTGGTAAGAGAGCGTTTTATGCTGAGGACATATGGGAGACAAGTAACTGTGACGGCCCTGTCTCAATGACGTGGTAAGAGAGCGGTCTATGCTGAGGTCATATGGGAGATATGTAACTGTGAGATCTCTGTCTCAATGACGTGGTATGAGCGCTTGCTGAGGTCATATAGGAGACAAGTTACTAAGAGGCCTCTGTCTCAATGACGTGGTAGGAGAGCGCACTATTTGAGGTCATATAGGAGACAAGTAACTGTGAGGCCTCTGTCTCAAAGACGTAGTAGGAGAGCGCTCTATACTGAGCTCATATAGGAGACAAGTAACTGTGAGGCCTCTGTCTCAATGACTTGGTAAGAGAGCGTTCCAAGCTGAGGTCATATGAGAGACAAGTAACTGTGAGGCCTCTGTCTCAATGACTCGGTAGGAGAGCGCTCTATGCTGAGGTCATATGGGAGACAAGTAATTGTGAGGCCCCTGTCTCAATGATGTGGTAAGAGAGCGTTTTATGCTGAGGTCATATGGGAGACAAGTAACTGTGACGCCCCTGTCTCAATGACGTGGTAAGAGAGCGGTCTATGCTGAGGTCATATGGGAGATATGTAACTGTGAGATCTCTGTCTCAATGACGTGGTATGAGCGCTTGCTGAGGTCATATAGGAGACAAGTTACTAAGAGGCCTCTGTCTCAATGACGTGGTAGGAGAGCGCACTATTTGAGGTCATATAGGAGACAAGTAACTGTGAGGCCTCTGTCTCAAAGACGTAGTAGGAGAGCGCTCTATACTGAGCTCATATAGGAGACAAGTAACTGTGAGGCCTCTGTCTCAATGACTTGGTAAGAGAGCGTTCCAAGCTGAGGTCATATGGGAGACAAGTAACTGTGAGGCCTCTGTCTAAATGACGCGGTAATAGAGCGCTCCATGCTGAGGTCATATGGGAGGCAAGTAACTGTGAGGCCTCTGTCTCAATGATGTGGTAGGAGCGCTCTATGCTGAGGTCATACAGGAGACAAGTAACTGTGAGGCCTCTGTCTCATTGGCGTGGTAGGAGAGCGCTCTATGCTGAGGTCATATGGGAGAATTGGGAGGTAAGTAACTGTGAGGCCTCTGTCTCAATGACTTGGTAAGAGAGCGCTCCAAGCTGAGGTCATATGGGAGACAAGAAACTGCGAGGCCTCTGTCTCAATGACGCGGTAATAGAGCGCTCCATGCTGAGGTCATATGGGAGGCAAGTAACTGTGAGGCCTCTGTCTCAATGATGTGGTAGGAGCGCTCTATGCTGAGGTCATACAGGAGACAAGTAACTGTGAGGCCACTGTCTCATTGGCGTGGTAGGAAAGCGCTCTATGCTGAAGTCATAAGGGAGAATTGGGAGGTAAGTAACTGTGAGACCTCTGTCTCAATGACGTGGTAGGAGAGCGCTCTATGCTGAGGTCATATGGGAGACAAGTAATTGTGAGGCCCCTGTCTCAATGATGTGGTAAGAGAGTGTTTTATGCTGAGGTCATATAGGAGACAAGTAATTGTGAGGCCCCTGTCTCAATGACGTCGTAAGCGACCACTCTATGCTGAGGTCATATGGGTTACATTTAACTGTGAGACCTCTGTCTCAATGCGTTGTAGGAGCACTCTATGCTGAGGTCATATAGGAGACAAGTAACTGTGAGGCCTCTGTCTCAATGACGTAGTAGGAAAGCGCTCTATACTGAGCTCATATAGGAGATAAGTAACTGTGAGGCCTCTGTCTCAATGACTTGGTAAGAGAGCGCTCCAAGCTGAGGTCATATGGGAGACAAGTAACTGTGAGATCTCTGTCTCAATGACGTGGTATGAGCGCTTGCTGAGGTCATATAGGAGACAAGTTACTATGAGGCCTCTGTCTCAATGTCGTGGTAGGAGAGCGCACTATTCTGAGGTCATATAGGAGACAAGTAACTGCGAGGCATCAGTCTCAATGACGTGGTAAGAGAGCGTTCTTTGCTGAGGTCATATGGGTGACAAGTAATTGTGAGACCTCTGTCTCAATGACGTGGTAGGAGAGTGCTCTATGCTGAGGTAATATGGCAGACATATAATTGTGAGGCCTCTGTCTCAATGACGTGGTAAGAGAGCGTTTTATGCTGAGGTCATATGGGAGACACGTAACTGTGAGACCTCTGTGTCAATGCGTGGTAAGCGCACTCTATGTTGAGGTCATATAGGAGACAAGTAACTGTGAGGCCTCTGTCTCAATGACGTGGTAGGAGAGCGCTCTATGCTGAGGTCATATGGGAGACAAGTAATTACGAGGCCCCTGTCTCAATGATGTGGTAAGAGAGCGTTTTATGCTGAGGTCATATGGGAGACAAGTAACTGTGACGCCTCTGCCTCAATGACGTGGTAGGAGAGCGCTCTATGCTGAGGTCATATGGGAGACAAGTAATTACGAGGCCCCTGTCTCAATGATGTGGTAAGAGAGCGTTTTATGCTGAGGTCATATGGGAGACAAGTAACTGTGACGCCTCTGCCTCAATGACGTGGTAGAAGAGCGCTCTATGCTGAGATCATTGGGAAACAAGTAATTGTGAGGCCTCTGTCTCAATGACGTGGTAGGAGAGCGCTCTATGCTGAGGTCATATGGGAGACAAGTAATTGTGAGGCCCCTGTCTCAATGATGTGGTAAGAGAGCGTTTTATGCTGAGGTCATATGGGAGACAAGTAATTGTGAGGCCTCTGGCTCAATGACGTGGTAGAAGAGCGCTCTATGCTGAGATCATTGGGAAACAAGTAATTGTGAGGCCTCTGTCTCAATGATGTGGTAAGAGAGCGCTCTATGCTGATGTCATATGGGAGACATGTAACTGTGAGACCTCTGTCTCAATGATGTGGTAAGAGAGCGTTTTATGCTGAGGTCATATGGGAGACAAGTAACTGTGACGCCCCTGTCTCAATGACGTGGTAAGAGAGCGGTCTATGCTGAGGTCATATGGGAGATATGTAACTGTGAGATCTCTGTCTCAATGACGTGGTATGAGCGCTTGCTGAGGTCATATAGGAGACAAGTTACTAAGAGTCCTCTGTCTCAATGACGTGGTAGGAGAGCGCACTATTCTGAGGTCATATAGGAGACAAGTAACTGTGAGGCCTCTGTCTCAAAGACGTAGTAGGAGAGCGCTCTATACTGAGCTCACATAGGAGACAAGTAACTGTGAGGCCTCTGTCTCAATGACTTGGTAAGAGAGCGCTCCAAGCTGAGGTCATATGGGAGACAAGAAACTGCGAGGCCTCTGTCTCAATGACGCGGTAATAGAGCGCTCCATGCTAAGGTCATATGGGAGGCAAGTAACTGTGAGGCCTCTGTCTCAATGATGTGGTAGGAGCGCTCTATGCTGAGGTCATACAGGAGACAAGTAACTGTGAGGCCACTGTCTCATTGGCGTGGTAGGAAAGCGCTCTATGCTGAAGTCATAAGGGAGAATTGGGAGGTAAGTAACTGTGAGGCCTCTGTCTCAATGATGTGGTAAGAGAGCGCTCTATGCTGAGGTCATATGGGAGACATGTAACTGTGAGACCTCTTTCTCAATGAAGTGGTAGAAGCGCTCTATGCTGTCCTACAGGAGACAAGTAACTGTGAGGCCTCTGTCTCAATGACGCGGTAATAGAGCGCTCCATGCTGAGGTCATATGGGAGGCAAGTAACTGTGAGGCCTCTGTCTCAATGATGTGGTGGGAGCGCAATATGCTGAGGTCATGTGGGAAACAAGCAACTGTGCGGCCTCTGTCTCATTGACGTGGTAGGAGAGTGCTCTATGCTGAGGTCATATGGGAGAATTGGGAGACAAGTTACTGTGAACCTCTGTCCCAATGACGTGGTAATAGAGCGCTCCATGCCTAGGCCATATGAGAGACCAGTAACTGTTAGGCCTCTGTCTCAACCCTCAATAACACGGTAGGAGAGTAAGGAGAAGCTACTATGATACCTGTCTCAATGACGTGGTAGGAGAGCGCTCTATGCTGAGGTCATATGGGAGACAAGTAACTGTGAGGCCTCTATCTCAATGAATTGGTAAGAGAGCGCTATATTCTAAGATCATGGGAGACAAGTAACTGTGAGGCCTCTGTCTCAACTCTCAATAACACGGTAGGAGAGTAAAGACAAGCTACTATGATACCTGTCTCAATGACGTGGTAGGAGAGCGCTCTATGCTGAGATCATAAGGGAGACAAGTAACTGTTAGGCCACTGTCTCAATGACGTGGTAGGAGAGGGCTCTATGCTGAGGTCATAAGGGAGACAAGTAACTGTTAGGACTCTGTCTCAATGCCGTGGTAGGAGAGCGCTCTATGCTGAGGTCATATGGGAGTTAAGTTACTGTGAGGCCCCTGACTCAATGACGTGGTAAGAGATAGCTCTATGCTGAGGTCATATGGGAGACATGTAACTGTTAGGACTCTGTCTCAATGCGTGGTAGGAGAGGGCTCTATGCTGAGGTCATAAGGGAGACAAGTAACTGTTAGGACTCTGTCTCAATGCGTGGTAGGAGCGCTGTATGCTGAGGTTATATAGGATACAAATAACTGTGAGGCCTCTGTATCAATGACGTGGTAGGAGAGGGCTCTATGCTGAGGTCATATAGGAGACAATTAACTGTGAGGCCTCTGTCTCAATGACGTGGCAAGAGAGCGTTCATTGCTGAGGTCATATGCGAGACAAGTAACTGTGAGACCTCTGTCTCATTGACGTGGTAGGAGCGCTCTATGCTAAGGTCATATAGGAGACAAGTACCTGTGAGGCCCCTGTCTCAATGAGTTGGTAGGAGCACTCTATGCTGAGGTTATATATGAGACAAGTAACAGTGAGACCTCTGTCCCAATGACGTGGTAGGAGCGCTCTATGCTAAGATCATATGGGAGACAAGAAACTGTAAGGCTTCTATCTCAATGACGTGGTAAGAGAGCGCTTTATGCTGAGGTCATATAGGAGACAAGTAACTGTGAGGCATCAGTCTCAATGACGTGGTAAGAGAGCGTTCATTGCTGAGGTTATATGCGAGACAAGTCACAGTGAGGCCCCTGTCTCAATGCGTGGTAGGAGCGCTGTATGCTGAGGTTATATAGAAGACAAATAACTGAGAGGCCTCTGTATCAAAGACATGGTAGGAGAGTAAGGACAAGCTACTATGATACCTCTGTCTCAATGACGTGGTAGGAGCGCTCTATGCTGAGGTCATACAGGAGACAAGTAACTGTGAGTCCTCTGTCTCATTGACGTGGTAGGAGAGCGCTCTATGCTGAGGTCATATGGGAGAACTAGCGCTCCGCCCGCGACTTCGTTCACGTGATTTCGTTTATCCTATAAATGATTTTCTAATATGCAGTTAGTGAAGGCGACCAAAAATAAGCTATTATTAAAACCATAAAAAACTGGGTATCGTAGATATACAGGGTTTATTGGTTTGGGACGATTCTTTATTTGACTTAAAGAATAATAAATTTTAGTTAACCGCCACAAAGTAGGTAAAATCCTCCCCTAAAAACTTATCAACCCCTTTTTGCCCCGATGAGGGTCGAGTTTTGAACAACCTAAATATGCTATTCACTCATTTCTTCTCTTTTTTATTTATCGTTTATGTTAATCAGATTGCGCAATGAGATTCCTCAGAAAAAAACTTTAACACCCCTAACCCTATCTGGGAGAGTGTTTAAATTTTTTTTTAATGTAAATTTTGAGTATCAATCTTATCCCCAAGGAATTTGATTTTATATAAAAACTAATTTTTACCCTTTTTACCTCCTTAAAGGTTGAACGGCCGCAAAATCGTGACTTAGTGCTCCCATAGAACCCTACGTCAAAAACGAAACCCAGTGCAGTAAGATTCTTAGCTAGAGTTAGTTTCGAAAAACTTATAATGACAACCTTTATTGTTTCCTTAGGTGCCAAGCTACCTTACGTTTCCTTAGGTGCTTTTGTGCCAAGTTTAAAATTTATTAACCCAAGAAATAGGATTTTTCAAAAACCCTTTAACACTCCCCTAAATCATCTTTTGGAGGTAGTTTCGAAAAACTTAAGATGAAAACCTTTATTGTTTATTTAGGTTGGTATTTATGTTAAGTTTCATGTTTATTGACCCAAGACATCAGTTTCTTCCATACAAAGTTCAACCCCCTCTAAATCATCATTTGGGGGAGTTTCAAAAAACGAATGAGGACGACCTTTATTGTTTACTTAGGATGGGATTTATGTCAACTTTCAAATGAAACCCAACCCAAGAAATAAGATTGTTCAAAAATCCCTGAATCGTCTTTTGGGGGTAGTTGCAAACAACTAATAACGACAACCTTTATTGTTTATTGATGTTGGTGTTTATGTCAAGTTTCATGTTTATTAACCCAATAAATAAGATTCTACTAAAAAAATTACATCCTCTAAATCATCTTTTGGGGTTAGTTTCGAAAAACCAACAATGAAAGCCTTTCTTGTTTATTTATGTCAAGTTTCATGTTTATTAAATGAAGTAATAAGATTCTTCAATAAAGCTTTAACATCCCTTAATCGTCTTTTGGGGTAGTTTCAAATAATAATAATAACAATCTTTATTATTCATTTATGTTAGTATTTGTGGCAAGTTTCAAGTTTATTGACCTAAGAAATCAATTTTTTTCATACAGACTTCAACACCCCCTAAATCGAATTTGGGGGTTGTTTCAAAACACTAATAATGATAACCTTTATTGTTTATTGAGGTTGAAAAAATTACCATACCATAAATCGTCTTTTAGGGGAGGTTCGAAAAACTAATAATGACAACCTTTATTGTTTACTTAGGATGGTATTTATGTCAACTTTCAAATGTATTAACCCAAGAAATAAGATTTTTCAAAAAATACTGTAATACCCCCTAAATCGTCTTTTGGGGGTAGTTGCCAAAAACTAATAATGACAACCTTTATTGTTTACTAAGGATGGTATTTATGTCAACTTTCAAATTTATTAACCCAAGAAATAAGATTTTTCAAAAACACTTCAACACCCCCTAAATCATCTATTGGGGGTAGTTTCGAAAAACTAATAATGAAAACCTTTATTCTTTATTTAGTTTGTTATTTATGTCTTTCATGTTTATTGACCCAAGAAATAAGATTTTCCATACAAACTTCAACTACCCCTAAATCATCATTTGGGGGTGGTTTCGAAAAACTAATAATGTCAATCTTTATCATTTACTTAGAATACTATTTGTGCTAAGTTTCAAAAAATTTGGCCGAAGGAATTAGATTTTTCATACAAACTTTCAACCCCCCTTTTTACCCCTTAAAGGAGGAATTTCCAAAAATCCTTTCTTAGTGCACACTTACGTCACTTGAGGAACTTTTCTGCCAAATTTCATGCTTCTAGGCTTAGCAGTTTTGGCTGCGCGTTGATTGATCAGTCAGTCTGTGAGTCAGTCAGTCAACTTTCGCTTTTATAGATATATAGATTGGAAGACAAGTAACTGTGAGGCCTCTGTCTCAATGACGCGGAAATAGAGCGCTCTATGCTGAGGTCATATGGGAGACAAGTAACTGTGAGACCTCTGTCTCAATGACGTGGTAGGAGCGCTCTATGTTGAGGTCATATAGGAGACAAGTAACTGTGAGGCCTCTGTCTCAATGACGTGGTAGGAGAGCGCTCTATGCTGAGGTCATATGGGAGACAAGTAACTGTGAAGCCTCTGGCTCAATGAAGTGGAAGGAGAGCGCTCTATGCTGAGGTCATATGGGAGACAAGTAACTGTGAAGCCTCTGGCTCAATGAAGTGGAAGGAGAGCGCTCCATGCTGAGGTCATATGAGAGACCAGTAACTGTTAGGCCTCTGTGTCACCCCTCAATAAAACAGTAGGAGAGTAAGGGCAAGCTACTATGATACCTGTCTCAATGACGTGGTAGGAGAGCGCTCTATGCTGAGGTCATATAGGAGACAACTGTGAGGCCTCTGTCTCAATGACGTGGTATGGGAGCGCTCCATGCTGAGGTCATATGGAACACAAATAACTATGAGGCCTCTGTCTCAATGATGTGGTAGGAGAGGGCTCTATGCTGAGGTCATATAGAAGACAGGTAACTGTGAGGCATCAGTCTCAATGGCGTGGCAAAAGAGCGTTCATTGCTGAGGTCATATGCGAGACAAGTAACTATGAGACCACTGTCTCAATGACGTGGTAGGAGCGCTTGCTGAGGTCATATAGGAGACAAGTAACTGTGAGGCCCATGTCTCAATGACTTGGTAGGAGCACTCTATGCTGAGGTCATATGGCAGACTAGTAACTGTAAGGCTTCTGTCTCAATGACGTGGTAAGAGAGCGCTTTATGCTGAGGTCATATAGGAGACAAGTAACTGTGAGGCATCAATCTCAATGACGTGGTAAGAGAGCGTTCATTGCTGAGGTCATATGCGAGACAAGTAACAGTGAGACCTCTGTCCCAATGACGTGGTAGGAGGGCTCTATGCTGAGGTCATATAGGAGGCAAGTTACTATGAGGCTTCTGTCTCAATGACGTGGTAGGCGAGCGTTCTATGCTGAGGTCATATAGGAGACAAGTAACTGTGAGGTCTCTGTCTCAATGACGTGGTAGGAGAGCGCTCTATGCTGAGGTCATATGGGAGACAAATAACTGTGAAGCCTCTGGCTCGATGACGTGGTAGGAGAGCGCTCCATACTGAGGCCATATGAGAAACCAGTAACTGTGAGGCCTCTTTCTCAACTCTCAATAACACGGTAGCAGAGTAAAGACAAGCTACTATGATACCTGTCTCAATGACGTGGTAGGAGAGCGCTCTATGCTGAGGTCATAAGGGAGACAAGTAACTGTTAGGCCTCTGTCTCAATGACGTGGTAGGAGAGCGCTCTATGCTGAGGTCTTCTGGGAGACAAATAACTGTGAAGCGTCTGGCTCAATGACGTGGTAGGAGAGCGCTCCATGCTGAGGCCATATGAGAGACCAGTAACTGTTAGGCCTCTGTCTCAACCCTCAATAAAACAGTAGGAGAGTAAGGACAAGCTACTATGATACCTGTCTCAATGACGTGGTAGGAGAGCGCTCTATGCTGAGGTCATATAGGAGACAACTGTGAGGCCTCTGTCTCAATGACGTGGTTAGGGAGCGCTCCATGCTGAGGTCATATGGAAGACAAATAACTATGAGGCCTCTGTCTCAATGATGTGGTAGGAGAGGGCTCTATGCTGAGGTCATATAGGATACAAGTTACTATGAGGCCTCTGTCTCAATGACGTGGTAGGAGCGCTCTATGTTGAGGTCATATAGGAGACAAGTAACTGTGAGGCCTCTGTCTCAATGACGTGGTAGGAGAGCGCTCTATGCTGAGGTCATATGCGAGACAAGTAACAGTGAGACCTCTGTCCCAATGACGTGGTAGGAGCGCTTTATGCTGAGGTCATATAGGAGACAAGTTACTATGAGGCCTCTGTATCAATGACGTGGTAGGCGAGCGCTCTATGCTGAGGTCATATAGGAGACAAGTAACTGTGAGGCCTCTGTCTCAATGACGTGGTAGGAGAGCGCTCTATGCTGAGGTCATATGGGAGACAAGTAACTATGAAGCCTCTGGCTCAATGACGTGGTAGGAGAGCGCTCCATGCTGAGGCCATATGAGAAACCAGTAACTGTTAGGCCTCTGTCTCAACCCTCAATAACACGGTAGGAGAGTAAGGACAAGCTACTATGATACCTGTCTCAATTACGTGGTAGGAGAGCGCTCTACGCTGAGGTCATAAGGGAGACAAGTAACTGTTAGGCCTCTGTCTCAATGACGTGGTAGGAGAGCGCTCTATGCTGAGGTCTTATGGGAGACAAGTAACTGTGAGGCCTCTGTCTCAATGGCGTGATAATAGAGCGCTCTATGCTGAGGTTATATGAGAGACAAGTAACATTTTGCGATCTTTGTTTCCGGGCGCTCGAGTGCACACTTGCGCATGGAGCTTAGATCAGTTTTGTCATCTGTGAAATAAGTACAGGTTGAAAAACCGGCCAAGTGCGAGTCGGACTCGCGCACGAAGGGTTTCGTCCTTGGTAAATTGCGGTTTACGATTTATGACGTATTAAAAAAACACTACTTACTAGATCTCGTTCAATCCAATTTTCGGTGGAAGTTTACATGGTAATGATATCAGAAACCTCAATATCATTTTTGAAGACCTAAAACCATAGATAAATTGAGTTTCAGTTCTATTTATGGGGAACCCACAAAATATATTGTTTTTTTCTATTTTTGTGTGAAAATCTTAATGCGGTTCACAGAATACATCTACTTACCAAATTTCAACAGCATAGTTTCGGTAAAAAGTGGCTGTGACATACGGACGGACAGACAGACAGACTTGACGAATCCTGGGTTCCGTTTTTTGCCATTTGGCGGCGGAACCCTAAAAAGCTTCAAACTATTATGGTGACGTTATTAATCACATTGCACATTTCATTTTCAGAAACTGATGATGATGATCAGATTGTTTGAAACTGATCTGATGCGAAAACTGCTGTCGAGGACGCCAGGCTGTCAGGAACAGCCGTGTTACATTATTCATCCTACCCTCCACTACGGGTCGCGTGGAGGGGTATAAAACACGCCGCACACAACGGAGCGAGCGGCTATAGTTTAGTCTCCACAGAATCACCCGGTTAAGCAAAAGACAATCACATGGATTGACCTGCGAGACGCCACATATATTAAAATAAAACGGAGCGAACTCATTCAGTCATTCGGTGCTTGGCTGTCGGACGAAACGGTATGCTTATTATTACGTATCTTTTTCAAGAGCAAAATGATAGCGATTTTTGCGCAATAATTGCGCTTTAATACAAAAGTTCTTTTTTTTTAATAAGTGCATTTGACAAACAGCGAGCGATTAGCAATTGATTGTGTAGGACCTAGCATACCTACACTGCAGGTAATACCGACTTTTATGGCGAAAAGCGTTTGATCGCTATCGTTTTGCTCTTGCAAAAGATACGTAATAAGCCTACCGAACATAATTATCTATCTGGCGTTATTGTGTTATTTGAGTGTTGTAGTCATTTATGCGTATATGTAGTTACGCTGTTCATGAGTGTACCTGTTGGTGTGAATCATATTTTGTAAGGAATAAAACATACTTGGTTTGTAATAACCGCTGATGGTTAAGATTAGTTTATTTTTATGAATAATTAAAACATACTTTTTTGCTTTTTATCCGACTTCTCAAAAAGGAGGATGTTATCAATTCGAATGTATTTTTTTTTAATATCGGTTTGTCCCAATATAATTTTTTATTAAGTGAACCGATTTTGATGATTCTTTTTTTAATTTAAAGCTGGTGCTTCTCGTGTGGACCCATTTAAATCTGGTGAAAATGCGACAGTTTTGTATTATTTGTTGTTTTAATAAATTTTAAATAAAAATATATACTACTTACTTCTTATGCAGTTGCTTAGTTTTTTTCAAACTGCAAAGTATTATTAACCGATTTAAAAAAGGAGAAGATTCCCAATTCGATTTTATATATTTTGTTGTTATCTCATTACTCCATCTTTTTTTTTTTCAAACGATAATAGTTACTTCCAGATTGGTCCCATTTTTATCACAATCTAGTTATGATGATGGGATTAAAAATTATACCAGTCTTGTCTGACCTATTTTTAACCGACTTTCCAAAACGGAGGAGGTTCTTTGGTTGGCACTATGTATGTACCGATTTCTCAGTCAATTGTGAACCGATTTGAAGATTATTTTTGTTTGAAAGAGTGGGTTCCCGAATAGGTCGTATTTTAATTTGGTTAAGATCTGATGAAGAACTTCGGAGATATACAACATCACTCGTCAATAAATAACGGTAAATCTCTCGGGAATACTGCAATCGCATGTCTGTTTATTATTTATACCATTTCATAACATAACATCACGCCAGTACGCTCTTAAGGGGTACGCAGATCTCTCATTTCACCGGTTATGTTCAAGTTTCATGAAATCTATTTGGGCGTTAAAGTTACTTTACTAAATTGCCTATTCGGTAGGTACAACTAAAAAGTGAAATTTAAAAAACTTTATTGCAAAAAAATACTACCGACTTCCGAATAAAAAACTAAAAGGGAGAAAAATAACTTTATTTTTTGAAGTCGGTGTCTTTCGTAGGTACCAATGCGTTTAGGACACCGACTTCAAAAAATAAAGTTATTTTTCTCTTTGTATTTTTGTATTCGGAAGTCGGTAGTATTTTTTTTGCAAAAAAGTATTTTTATTACTAACACAAAAAACGATATATGTGTATTTTTATTTTTAAGCAGACGCGGGATCAATGGGGACGTTTTACATTTTTTATGTTCAGTAACAATTTAAATGTTAATAAAGGATGATCAAATAAAAACACAGACATAATTAGTTTATAAAAATCAAAATGTTTTATTTCATTTTAAATTAGAATTAAGACTGTATCTAATAGCTAACTGTCTAGGAAAAAGTTGAAAACGCTTGAAATGCCACTTTGACCGTGACACTTCTTTGTTTACAATTTTAATCACTGAGGGCCGATTTCTGAATCGAGTATTTGGAGATAAGAACGTGTCAAACTTTTCAAGTTAAAGTATAGTTTGACAAATACTCAACTTCAAATGCATAATTCAGTAACCGGGGATGAGACGCCAACTCCACAAGCGAGTGAATCGCCGCGAACAGACTAGCCGCGAGTCCACACTGCTTTCGGGCAATGTTACTAATTGCATCGAGTATAGAGTTGTTATAGAACTTAGTACCAGAATGTCATATTGCCACGTCGTTCTATAAGTAAATATGTATAATAAGTGGACCAACATATCAGATAGGGATGTCCGCGGTATACTCGCTTGTGCAGGAGATTTGATTTGTAGTAAAAAATGGATTGTGTTATTTAACTTAGTTTATCTCGTACGTGAATAAATTAAACTACACAATTCAAATACTCAAAAATTAATCACTAATAACATTTCATTTTACTCAGTTTTACAGAGTTCGTTATAAATTTATGGATTATTGGTTCGCTAAAAAATATTGGTCAATGTGTGTGCCAAGAATAATTGAAACACTGGGCGCTCACAACAATCTGATTATTTTTTTGCGTATAATTGGCTATGGTCACTTTGAGTGCAGCAGCCTAAACTCCATTTGCGATAACATTAGATGTTTAAAATAGCCTATTTTACAGCCCGTTCAACCGATTTTGACTTCTATTGCGTTGGTGATACGACAAATGGTAGCTGTAGTAAACAGATGGTTTTGATAACAGGTTTATGCTTTTTATGTCATCCTTATGTTTACGGAATAGAACTCAAAATCGGTTGATTGGACTGTAAAAAGATTTGGAAACATGTCTAATGTTATTTCAAATGGAGTATAAGTGCGTAGGTGAATTCGGGAAGTCAGATGGTTCGACCCCATGAAAGAGTATGACAAATACACTTTAAATAATTAGGTATTGCCAAAAAATATAGAACTCTTTCGAAAATAGTATCTTCACCAAAGAAAGCGTCCAATAATTTTGGCAATACCTAATTATTTAAAAAGAATTTGTCCTGCTCTTTCATGGGGTCAAACCCTTTGCCTTCCCGAATTCACTTACGCAATTAAGCTACTATGTGCTTATTCCGAGTTTTTTAACGTACTCACTCGTGATAACGTAAACGATCTCATAAGTCAAAATGTATACAAAAAAGTGGTTTTTCCTTACCGTCACCAGAGGCGCTTATCCAGTTTCAATACAAATTGATGTTTACTTTAACGCGATTGAGCATGAGTAAAAACTCGCACTAAGGCCTCTTATGTCAAAATGTATACAAAAAAAAAAAGGTTTCTTCTTACCGTCACCAGACGGCGCTTATACAATTTCAATACAAATGTTTACATTAAAGCGATTGAGATTGAAAGGGGGGTGACCATAAGCTCATACAGTAAGGTTATTTAGAGTGTGTGTAAGGGACAGATGTATATGACGTGTATACATCTGTCACTTACTTGATCTCAAAATAACCTTACTCTAAGAGCTTATGGTCACCCCCCTGGTCTGACCTGTAACTTACGTAGAAATATGAATTACTTACATGTTTCGTACAATGTGACGTTATATTCAGGGGCCCTAACATGACGTGCCAGTCTCAAAACTATCATATTTCCATGACGACTGAGAGAGACGGAGCGATGAGCTATACAAGACAGTTAGCTCTGTCCCTTTTTCACAATCACATCAATGATAGTTTCGACACGTCTTGGTAAGGCCCCGACACTAAAAATCTCACCGTGAAATCTTAGGTGAATTTTGTATGAAGCTAGCTGTCTAAGTCTGTACCTAGCGTCAGGAAGAATCACAACTCACTCCACCTTACCGATCGACTGTTTGAGCAACCCTGGTGTAGATTTGGACAATATTTTTTGACTATTAAATGCATTTACATTACAAAATATTAAGGCATTTGTATCACACAGGCATAGCTGAATATAATTTATGATTGTTTATCACATATTTAATCACCAGACACCCATTGAAATGTGGGTGACATTAGAACACTGTAGGTACCTACGATAAATATCTAAACTTTGTAAAGCGCATAATTTTTATTTCAAACATTAAATAAATTGTAACATTCGTACGTACTACGCAACCAATTCATAAATACATTATATAGTTAATTTTACAACACTTAGCCTAGGTATGAAGTCATCCTAATGCGATCGTCGCGTTCATTTGTCTGGCAAGTAGGCTTATTACGTAATAATTGCTCTTCAATCGCGAATTTGAATTATGTATTAGCGAAAGCCATGCAATACCATAGCAATTTTTCGACAGTGCTGCCTCTATGGAACAATTAGTTAACTAAAATGTTCATTAGAACCTAAAGTAATCGCTATTTTGGCGAGCAAAGGTCATTGGGCATCTTATTATGGAAACCATACCTATGGCGTACCTACCTACACAAATGAAATATTGCAAAATGTATTGATATATATATATGGCTCTGATTTACGAAGGCATTAATCACATTAATGTGAGTAATGGGAATGTCAAAAAAAATATAAAATTATCGTATACAGGGTTTTCTCCATCGATTTTGAATCAAATATATATTTGCAATGCAGGGTCACATTATTCTCTATAGTTTAAAACTATTTTGGTTAATGTCCAGCACTCTTCGCAAAGCCATTGGGCATAATCTGACCCGCTTATGCCCAATGGCCTTTGGCTGTCAAATAGTGATTACTTTTTCTCTTATTGTTCGTCGATTGCCAACCGATCCGGTATATTTTTCTCCCAAATTGCTTAGTACAGAAGCTTAACAGTATTTGGCAGATTTTTAGCAAACGTCGATAGTAATTGATCGTGTGATGACTGCGCAATTATTGCTAATTAGAGCTAATAAACCTGCCGAACGCTACGTCGTGATAACATAGGGTGCCTCCCGGTTATGCCGTACAAATAAACGCGATAAAAATACTAACACTAAGAAAAAAAAAATAGCTTTGACAGCTGTCTTTTTCGGGGATTTCCCCACAATGCGAATACTGAAGAACTGAAATTAGCTACATCGAAATTTAATGATTTTTATGATGAGGTCTTCGAAACAGAATTACTTTTGGTGATACCAAGAGAGTTATTTCCGAGTTTCCAGCTGTTAAAGCTAGAAAGAACATATTTTAATTGTTAGATGCTAATATTTTTTGTCTTAGATTTTTTTTTGTGTTTTATAAATTTTATTTTTTATCATTATCAAATTATATTTATTGCCTTTAACTTTCGATGGGGTGACACCACCAACTTCTGTACCTGATACCACCCTAGGTAGCTACGCCACTGCTAAATGTGTCCTTTTTTGTGTAGAAAATATTATAAAATGTAAGTGTTGGCGCGCAGTGTCGCATCTCGGTAAAAGCTGCCCTAACCGAATATTCGGATTCTCTTCTAGTTTCGACCGAAACTGTAACCGAAGTCGATATTTATTAAATTATAGAAAAACTGCCAAAAATCACAGTTATTTGTTTAATCATTTGAAGGCCAATTATTATTGTCGTACTTCATAAAAGTTCAATTTCAAGTAGCAATCTCATTTTGGCTCAATCAATGTGAACGTTCTTAAAAATATGGCAAGTTCCCCTCAGACCAGTGTAAAAAAACCAGCAATGAGGAAACGGACCATCAGTCTTTCCGTACCTTGTTAGGAATAATACATACATACATAAACTCACGCCTTTTTCCCATGGCGGTAGGCAGAAACTACAGAACGCCACCTGCTACGATCCTTACATACTTGTTTTGCTTCACTCACATTCATACATCTAGTCAATTAGGAATAATATTTTTTATTTTTATTTGTTACTGCTAAACTAAAGTTAAGTTTGTTTGTAAATTGTAAAGGGATTTCGCTGATTGAAGATAAAAAGTCATAAAACCCCGACAAAAAAGCCAATAAAAAGTTAAAAGTAAGCCTTTAATTTTACTAAAATTAAAACTGGATTTATTTCTGGTTGTTTATTGTTTTGCCTTTCAATTTGTGTCAAATAATGTATTTTAACGTCACTTATCTTTATAAAATCAGCTACATGCCAGTGAAATCTTTCAAAATAGTCCAGCCATTTCGGATAAATATTTTTCTTTCTTTCTTTCTATATTAGCGAGAACAAACAAACAGTAAGACAAAATATTCAAAAATTGGTTATAAGGTCCGTGTAAAAAATCTTAAACATTTATTAATAAGCTGTTGTTTTGACATTACAAACAGAAACTTCAAAAATATATTAAAGATTTAAAATATTCCTACCAAGGTACGGAACCCTCGGTGCCGTTGTGCAAGGCCGTCTTCATTTTAATGTCTTTTTTTACCAAGTTACATTAAATTTTAAGTTCTAATTAAATATACATTATTATAGAAATACTCACAACGAAAAATCGTAATGGTCGGAACTGCGTCACATGAATATTAATAAAATAAGGGCATTTTTGCATTGGGCTCATCCGAAAGCAGGTACTTATAGTAAACTATTCAAAGGTATCAATCGATTTTAACAAAAAAAAAAAAAATAACTGCATTCTTAGTTTTTAAGCAAGGCGTCTGCCTGAGCTGCATTGCAAAAAGGTACCTATCCTGTATTTTTATATTGAAAGATATTGCTGTTTAGGGATTGTGGTATTAAGTTCGCTTCTGTATATTTGTGTGCGTAAGTATTAATTAAATAAATCAAACTCTGCAGAGAAATATTGTAACACGATAAGGCAACGCCATCTAATGACGAGAGCTAGAACTAAGCTAGAAACGCCATCTAGTGTCGGCAATAGTGAATAACGGAACTAACATCTCTTCTAATGTCTATCAGAAAGCGATACGAAGCGATCAAATCGAAAACAGTGTGAAGTAATAAAGTTGTTTAAGAAGTGTTTCAGAAATAAAGAGGGATTAATGAAAGTCTTCTGTTGATGCGCAAAGTAGTTTTTTAGGTCTCTTTGGTTACCAAGCGGGACGCGGGGAACGTTTAGCACCGTTCCGAGTGCGCGATTGCGATAGGTTGGTCAGTTGACACAAGAATCGACTGACCAATAGCGTCGCGTTCATGATTCGTTCATTATATAATATGGTGGTTGGTCAGTTCGCGCACTATGCGTGAATTTTCCACCACTACGCCAAAACCTTGCCAAGTTACATGCCGGGGACTATAACAATATTAATGAAAAAAGGACTAAGGTTTTTAAGACACGCGAGTTTCTTGATAGGTAACTTTTACGAATTCGGGTTATATAGGTACTGTACCAGTAAATTAAATCACCCAAAACGGTCGAAGCGAGAGCAACCAATATTTAAGTATTTATATACTTAATAATAATAATTCAAACATCAACAAAACCTTTGTGCGTTACGCGTCTTGCTACGCACTTGCTCTGGTAAGTTTTATTGTTAAACCTTAGATGAAGTAAAAAAAGGTTTGGCATTTTGGGAGCAAAAACCGTGATAAAATGCGTGACTCAAACCTATTACAGAGGCCGTGCTCACCCGGCAGCTTTTGTTGTATCCACAATTAGTAAAGTGTATATTTGCAAGGCTTTCGATAGTGTACACCACTACATGCTTATTTCTTAAGTAGATTTCATTTGAATGTGTTGTGGTGTGTTGATAGTGAATTTTAAGTTACTATAAATAGTGTACATTATGATAGTTTTAAACACACGTAGTTTATTGACATGGGACTTTAAGGCATAGCACGCACTGCGATTTTTATTCGCGCGAATTTTTTTCCGCGCATTCTGTGACCTATGGAAATGTATGAAGCTGCACGCACTGCGGAAAAAAAATCGCGCCCAAATAGTACAAAAAAATTCGCGCGGAAAAAAATTCGCGCGAATGAAAATCGCTGTGCGTGCTATGCCTAAGTCAGGAGTTCCTCAGGGCACTCTTGTGGGTCCGGTTCCGGTGTGTACGGTATTGTTTGTGGCAGTGCGTCGAGGGCCAACGCGAAGGAGTACTCGAACATGGAGGACCACGCCATTGTGGCATAGCTGAGCACCGGCTCGCGCGCCTCGCTGGTGGGCGGTAACCTTTTTTTACTTCATCTGAGTGTTAAACAAATACTGTCGAATCGAATGTACTGATCTGAACAAGTATGTAGCACGCCGCATCACATTTCTTATTATTGTTAGTAAGATACCTACATACTGAGCTGCAAATTGCAAAAAGTATAAGTTGCAAATTGTTATACGGGCTTCCTTTTGTTGGGGTTATAATACGAGTATAATAAGTGGTTTTATTGATTTTAGTGAAAAAAAATATGTCTTCTATATCGCCCATTTGACTAATCGTTTACATGGTTTGTAGCTACAAAGGCATTATAGTTGATACAATGGGGTTGACCTTATTACATGATAACTATGAATATACTAAAGAACAATTATAAACAGAATGCGTTCAAAAATATTGCAGTAAGTAGGCCGTTCTTCGTCGCGGTATCTAGTTACAACAGTTGCACATTCAGAAAAAGATATTAAACGTTTATATATTAGTATTAACAAAGGCTGCCATGAATAGAACAACACGTTAATTAAGAATACCTAATTAACGTATTAAAATAGAAAAATATTTTCCGACAACAGGCTAGGAAAGTAGCAAAAGGAAAATGGGCGACAAAGTATGGGATTAAATCATTTTACTCACCCGCCAAAAGCCATTAGGTATACAATTACATAGGCACCAGTAGAAATACAAATATCTTAATAAGATTTATTTTTAACATAGCTTGTCTCATTTAGTAGTCGTTAGAAGTTACCTACAGCGTTCTAAACCTAGTTACCTATCTAATCGTTATAACACTACCTACACATCTTAATTTATAATTATTTAATTCATCTTATTGCTCTTGGCGGGTATGTGGGAATGATTTGCTTCATTTTCCTTTAATCATAAAGCAACTTATGTACTTTATACAATTGCTTTTTATCTTTCATAGCAAAATATGAAACCTATTCTTATTAATTGATTCAGTAGATGTGGACGAGTGTTACTTATAAAAAAATGTATACCATTCTGGGCATTTTGGTCTAGGAACGTTTCTGTGCCCACTTCATGTCGTCAGCTCGGGGTTTACAACCAGTTACTGCTTCTATCATAGTCTCTAGGATAGACCAGAAGTGAAGTAGTTCCAAAGGCCAGTTGAGCCAGCCAGTGGTGATGCAGAAGTAAGTCTCGTGCGGCGCTACGTGGTGAATACGATGATGGCGACGTGGCAACACTATGTGCCATTCTTGTAACCACACCACCCATACTGGCAAACCGAAGTACGTATGGGACCATTTATGGATCTGAAAAACAATTTATTTGTTTATTAATATCTATAATGTAAAAAAAAACGTCGTCTTGGAGGTTAGGTCATGATGCTCGACGCTATTTCACATTTATTCGGGGATCGTTTTTACCTGTATTGGGTATATAAGAAAGAAAGTACAGAACAGTGGTAGCTGCAGACCACCGCGAACAGAGATGGTCGACTACCAAGGAAGGCAAGCTCAGCTTGAACCAAAGTTTTTAAACGAATGTTTAGTTGGTTCCATCACATTATTGATGGTTAAAATAATAACAACTAGGGGTTATTAAAACACGAGCGTGGGTTTATCATACGAGGCGAAGCCCAGTTTGATAATAATATTACGCGAGTGTTTTAATACCTAATTATATGCCGTTGCATACACTATTTTATCTTCACTCATACAGCTGAATTATAACAAAAGTGAAAACGGAAAAAAATATGTGGTATATATCCATAGAAACGACACAATTTTTCTACATTAAGTCAATGAGCCCATATGCGCCAATAATTTAAATAGTAAAAGTGTGCTATAAAAAATAAAATAGTACATTGTGATACAAGGGTGGAAACTCGTGTCATTAAAAACCCTCACCTTCGGCTCGGGCTTGTTAATAACAGCTCGTTTGCAATAACCTACACACCCGTGTGTCACACGACATTTTTCAATACAGTTGTGGGCAATAGTAAAAACAAATCAAAGAATTAGATTTGTTTATCCACAAAAAATTTTTTTTTCAGAAAATGGCGCGTTTTTGCAACTGGACTTAATTTATAAATTCTATTTTCGAAAAATGTTGATGTGTAAATAATTAAATTAAAACTGGTAAATAAATATATTAAACTTTAAACAACCATTTAAAAGACTTTTGAGAATTCAATACTAAAACGTACGGAATAATTCATTTTTCCTCGTATAAAATCTATCCCATTTTATTCTATGTATGAAAAGTTGAAAACTCCTTGCTACTAAACTTTTTTAAATTGACTTATAAATTTAAAACTCAACTGGTAAAGTAATGATCGAGCTCGTAAACAAAAGTCACGACCGCGTAATAGAAAGATGCCTGTGCAAAAGATTTAATTTTCGAATCATAATTATAGCCTCTGAAAGTACGCCATGTTTAACAACTGTATTGAAAAGTTATTTTTTTTTTTCGATCATTAGTTTTGCAGTTAAGTTTTAAATGTTTTAGTCAATTTAAAAAAGTTTAGTAGCAAGGAGTTTTCATACTTAAAATAAAATGGGATTTTATTCGAGGCCAAAATGAATGAGTCCGTACGTCTTAGCATAAAAATCTCAAAAGTTTATAAATGGTTGTTTAATATATTGAATTAACAGTTTTAATTTCATTATTTTCACATAAACATTTGTCAAAAATCGAATAGGCTGTATAGGCTGTTTTCGTTGTAAAAAAAATATTGGTATCTCTAACTCTATCTCTATCTCGATTTCTAACTCTATCTCTATCTCGATTTCTAACTCTATCTCTAACTCTGTCTCTATCTCTAACTCTATCTCTGACTCTATCTCTAACTCTATCTCTAACTCTGTCTCTATCTCTAACTCTGTCTTTCTCTATCTCTAACTCTATCTCTAACTCTATCTCTAACTCTATCTCTAACTCTATCTCTAACTCTATCTCTAACTCTATCTCTAACTCTATCTCTAACTCTATCTCTAACTCTATCTCTAACTCTGTCTCTATCTCTAGCTCTATCTCTAGCTCTATCTCTAACTCTATCTCTAACTCTATCTCTAACTCTATCTCTATCTCGATCTCTAACTCTATCTCTAACTGTATCTCTACCTAAGTTTGTATAACTCTATCTCTAACTCTATCTCTATCTAAGTTTGTATCGAATATTTTATGCGCAAGGAGGTTTGAATATTATATTGGTGTTCTAAATTCAAACACCAAAACGGTGATTAAAAGTGCTTTTTATTCACTGTTTTCAGTATAAAATAAAATAAGCTTTTTAGAGGAGGAATGGTATTTTTTTTTTTTGTGTGATATTTTTTTTTTTTTTTTTATTTGAGTTTAAGTACAAGTGATGAAATGGAATTAACTCCACCCGATATTTTATCTGAGGCCAACACTGCGCAAGATGAAATTTTGCCTCCAAAATCTCGAGAAAGATATATGGCGACTTACGTTAATTTTATTTTATGGAAAAATTAAATTCAATTCTTTGACTTGTTTTTACTATTTCCCACAACTGTATTGAAAAACGTCGTGTGATACACGGGTGTGTAGGTTATTGCAAACTCGTGTCATTAAAAACCCTCGCCTTCGGCTCGGGCTTGTTAATGACAGCTCGTTTGCAATAACCTACTTTCCACCCTTGTATCACAATGTACTATTAATAGTGCAGTTGTTTGAAAATCGAAGGAAAATGTTGCACTGTAATGGTTTTTTTTTAAATATTACTTATCCACGAATATAAAGTACGTGTTTATACAAAAAAAATTGAATTCATATTTGGAACATTACGTTGTGAGTGTAGATAAAATTCATTGCGACATTATTGCTCGATTTTAGATACCACCAGGCAATAATGACTAGCTTTACGTTAAGTTAGCGTGACATATAATTGGACGTTTTCAAGCAGGTGGTGTGAAAAAAAATGTTCACAGCACCTGCTGTAACCGCGCGACCTTGTCCTAGACGTAGCAGCGGTAGCCGACAACCACAGCTCCCACTCCTCGTCACTTGCTTTTAATTATCTCTACCTATGGAAATGGTATTCAAAAAAGTAAATGATAAATACATACCTGATTGGTCATTGCTACGAAGATGCAACACAAGTACCAATAGGCAATCCAGTGAAATTGTGCATTGATGCTTTCATCGTCATAGGTAAAGAGTTGCCACACAATCCTTGCTAAAACAGGAATGGTAATGGCGAAGTTATCGCCATTAGTTTCGATAAAATCGTGTCGAGTTATTGATGTCGGATCGATGTGATGTTCACGAAATGGGCGCAGGAAATTCTGTAATAGGTAAAACAAGTATAAGAAAATTACGGTGAAAACAGTAATATTTAAATTGAGTTTCTTATAAAGTGACATTTGCACTAAGCAGTAAGCAAATAGGTAACTGCACACAGTGATATCTACGGATGCCGCACGGCATATTTGAGACCAAACCCCAATTGCGTAGTTTTTATAACAACACATAATAATGATGATGTTTGCTGACAATATTTTATTTAAGTTTTAATAAGGGTAGAAGGATGATGATAGTAAAATACTAACGAAAGTTCAATGGCAACAAACACAATTTAACTCAAAATTAACCAATAATTCGCAACATTCGCAGCTGTTATCAAATAACCAAATAGGGATGATGACTAAAAAAATAATTTTAGTCCGTCAGATAGATTTCCAAAAACTATTGGACACGTATTTTTTCTTTTACAGTGCGTTAAAATATCGCATGACGTCATGCCTTGGTACAATTTTTACATATAAGTGACGTGACGGCACAAGCCCCCACTCCTGAACAATGATGCGCTTTATCTTGGTGTTTTTTATTGATTTGAATAAGCAAAAAATACGTGTCCAATATTTTTTGGAAATCTATCTGACGGACTAAATAGAATTTCATGTTTCTTACCCTGTCATCGTCCCTAATGATGACTCTTTCATTATCCTATCCTATTAAACGAGCAATATTTGTACGAGTATATTTTATGTACTAAGTGATTAATACAGCATTATTCATAATGCCCAAGCAAATAAAAACATGCCCAATACGAGTACCTAGGCAATATGATAAAAACCATGCCCATAACTTATTGAGCAGGGTAATAAAAAGATGTGATTTTTTTATTATTTTAATTTGATTTTAATGTAGAATGGGTAAGTACGATTACTATTTAAGCGACAAAGTCGACGCCACGGGCACGGAGTTGAGCAAAGCTAACATAACTTCGTTTAGTGTACGATTTTATTACGTCTAATTATTAAAATATTTTATTGATATTATTCATTAATCCGAAGTTCTAAATATAGTAAACTTACATGAAAATAAATGGCTTAGTTACCTTAATAAGTGCAAAACAAAAAAAAAGTTATGCGGTACAAAATCTGCCGTTCACCTTTGGTGATAATGTTCATTATTACGTATATTTTACAAGTCAAATAACAATATATTGAGAAATCAGATTTATCTTTGAAATTTTCTAATTTTTCCTATTACAACCAAATTAATTTCGCGGAACCATAAATGTGCGAAGCCCGACACGCAGTTGGTCGGTTTTTAGAGTTCCGTACCCAAAGGGTAAAAACGGGACCTATTACTAAGGTCCGTCTGTCTGTCTGTCACCAGGCTGTATCTCATGAACCGTGATAGCTAGACAGTTGAAATTGTCACTTGACAGTTGAAGATGTATTTCTATTGCCACTATAACAACAAATACTTAAAATCAGAAAAAAAAAATTGGGGCTCCCATACAACAAACGTGATTTTTTTGCCTATTTTTGCGATAGTGGTACGGAACCCTTCATACGCGAGTCCGACTCGCACTTGGCCGGTTTTATTTTATTTACTTTACACAGACTCGTCATATATAAAAAGTAGCGGGCGACCAAGACGCCTTCGATAAGCTAAGTATGTGTGATGTCATCAGAAAGCAAAGCATCTAAGGTTCCCCTAATCAACGGCACGAACTATTTTGTGCGCGGGGTTAAAATGCATGGTGTCTCATCCGACAACACGTGCGAAAGGGATTGATGCTGTGATGAACAGTAGGAAGCTAGTTCTCGTACGAGTTAGCACTGTATCGAAATGGATGATGATTTAGGACGAAAACGAGCGAGCGAAATTTTATAAACAACCCTTTGGGAGTCTGGACATCATGAAAAAAACGACTAAATGTATCTGTTCATAATACAATTATTGGCATTGTTGAATTACTAATCTATCACTCTATGGAGGTCGTTTTGTAATTTCGTTTTTCTTATGGTATTTATTTTCGCCCAAAGATGCGTTAAAATTAGTGTTAAAATATGGAGCTTTCGAAGCTCATAACTTTCAAACTATTATTTTATTTACTTTTTTGTTTCCATACAGGGCTAGATAATGATGAGACAAATTGATATCATTTTTATTTTGAATGTACATCGTCAAGCAGTAGAGTAATCGCTAGACTACGTTTGTATGGAAGATTGATCCGACTAGTGTAACCTTAATATTAGCGTGGCTATAATATACATTGTAGTGCATGTTAATTAAAACTTTTGGGTGTTCCTACATGGGCTGTGGCTGGTGAGTGTCTTAATTTCACATGACTTTGCATTTACGTATTAAGAGAAGTATGTATTTAAAAAAATATTTCGCTATACCAAGTTTATTTATCAAATCTTTGATAGCAAAATGTAGGTATCCAATTTTTGATCTTGCCATACCAATACTATTTATCTAATCTTTGATAAAAAAGCCAATAAACCTTGTATCACGGAATGACTCAATTATTTACATAGAATAAACATAAAATACATGTACGTAATGAGTGAGATAGTTATAGATAAAAGCATGTGAATATGTATAGATATAGCACAGTAACAGGTACATAGCCAACAATAACTAGGTAGATACTTTAAGATTTTAATGAGAATATTATTACTTTGCCTATGACAGGTAGATCAACTGCTCCCCATGTGTCAGCAGCCCAATGCACTACGCCTGAAGCAAAATCTGCTGTTAGAACACCAGAAATTGCTGCTAAAAATAATGAGGCATCCGCTTGTACATGTCTGGCCATGAGCACAGCAGCACAGACACACAACGTGCAACAAACCACCACACAGACCCATTCTTGTAGTCTCTTGCCTGTCAAAACAAAAATTTCAGTCTCAATTCTTTATAATCAGATTTTCTGGTACAAGTTAAACCACGGAGTACGGAGTCGCCGCGTCAGCAGCATCTAGAATTCTAGAGGCCGCAGTAGATCTAGATAAAATTTAAGTGCGTTGAGCGCTCATCTTTCGTCACCGATGCCATTCAAAGCTGTCAGGTTTTATACAACGCTTAGTATAGTGCCCGGCACGTAAGTCGGCAAGGTTTTGGCGTAGTGGGGGTAAATTCGCGCATATTACGTAAACTGACCAACCACCTTTAAGAGCGAACGGAACGTGGACGCGATACGATTGGTCAGTCGAACCTTGTGTCAACTGACCAACCAATCGCGCGCTCGGAACGGTCCTAAACGTTCCCCCCCGCGCCCCGCTTCACTACTAAATATACCTAAATAACGACTTATGCGTATTTAACGACTCTTGCCTACTTACGTGCCGGGGATTATATGAATGGAAAGGGTTGACGATGCCGCCTCTAACTGCGGCAGCTGTTGCCGCCGGGGCGTCTCCGTTCTCGGTGAGTACCTAATATGTAGTAACATGACTTTTGGCTGAGTCAACACTTACATTTGTAACATCATTCATTACTGATTAATTCATAAGGGATATAACACTATCATAGATCTGAGTCATAATTACGATTAATAAAATATACACCAATGAACAATTTGTGTCCTTTAGTAATATTTTTTCGTACAGGAAAGATATGAGCCAAGATAAACGATAGTGTAGATTCCACATACAGCAATAAATAAAATAAGTGCATTCAAAATTTAGGCATTCTAGTATTGCAGTAAACACATCAACAATATGTAGGATATTTTACACTACACATGAACAGAACATTGTATTTATTGCATCCATAATGTACATACAGCTGGTAAATATAAGTTACTGAAACAATTATGGACCCTGTCAGGCACAGCAACATTCTAGATACCGTCAGTGTCTAGGAGAGAGGAATAGCGCTAATTTAACTAACCACAAAAAAGAAGAACGCTCTTGTCGACACGGGTGCGAGTGGGTAGATATGTCCTACAGTCTTGTACAGGTGAATTTTTCAAGGGGACGTGGATGGCGGCATAATAAACTGCTAGCTGACCCTCGCGGCTTCGCTCCCGTCAACTAGCTACCTACCTACCCTACCCTGCCTACCTACCTATCTAATAATTTTCATCTATCATCAATAGTTTTCTCTGCGCACGCCAAAGAATGAATTTTATAGGCAACATTTTGCTACCTTGAATTTTATTGCAATTTTCATAAGGATCTCTATTTTTTTTGAAAATATGTAGAATTTTCAAAATCGGTAGATCCGGAGATTACCCCTTACAAGTCACAAACTTTACCTCTTTATAATTTTAGTATAGATTAATAAGAGCAAAAAAGAAACTTTTTGCAAAAAAATACTACCGACTTCCAAATACAAAACTACAAAGTGAAAAATAACTTAATTTTTTGAAGTCGGTGTCTTTCGTAGGTACCATTTTTTTGCGTTTTGGACACCGACTTCAAAAAATTAAGTTATTTTTCACTTTGTAGTTTTGTATTTGGAAGTCGGTAGTATTTTTTTGCAAAAAGTTTTTTTATTTTTCACTTTTTAGTTGTACGTACCTAATAGGCAAGATAATAAGGGAACTATTTCGACAGAATAGATTTCATGAAACTTGAACATAACCGGTGAAATGAGAGATCTGCTTACCCCTTAAGAGCGAACTGGCGTGTTGAAATGGGACCAATTTCGGAACATACTTTTTCAAACAAAAAAAGAATTTTCATAATCGGTCCACAATTGACGAAGATATCGGTGAAAATACAAAAAAACATGTCTTTTAGAAAAATTCGTGACCACCTTATAAACCGCAGCCAGATCGCGTCACCCCAATTTTGGCCCGCTACCGCCATCACTCGGCCGCAGCCTGTTTCGTGCCCGCAAACTGACACATCAGATTCGACCGGCATACACTCGATTTGTATGTGCCCACGCTGACCATCACACTTTCAGAAAGAGAATCTTCAAATTATGACGTAAACAGCAAAGCTACCTATCCATTTATCATGTAGTTCGATTAGGACTTTCAGGAGGACAGCAGTGGACGTCTTAGGGGGCGTCCATAAATTACGTGAGGTGTTTAAGGGGGGGAGGGGGTCGAGTCAAATCTCATCTAATCTTACGTTGGAGAGGGGGGGGTCTCGGCAAATATCACGCATTTTTTTTTCGGATTGAAACAATAAAAAAATATACTATTTTGGTCTATTTAATCCAGATTGTACATGCTTAAGATTTAATCTTAAGCGTAATCGTATTACGATTAAGATCATTCACTAATTCGTTCGAAAGAAAATAATTTCATTCATACTTCGACGACATCTACTGACTGTCAAACCACCATATTTGTTTTATACCAAATAGCTCAATTTAATCTGAATTTACAAATTCAAATAACAATATACAATTTTTTTTTTCTTTTTACATTAATAATCCAACGCGTTTACGTAAGAAACCCACATTTAGAAAAATCTCACGTGAGATTGGGGGATGGGGTGGGGGTTGAATAAAATCTCACGACATCTCACCAGGGGAGGAGGGAGGGACAGAAAATTTTAAAAATGACCTCACGTAATTTATGGACGCCCCCTTACGGCTGATATGATGATGAATTTAAGACAGCGGCGGCGATTAGTTAATTGGGCGAAAAAAGAGAAATTTCAAATACACGTAAATTTTTTATTTAAATGGAAATAATGTTTTCAGTATTGCTATCACTCACTATAACTAATTTTACCAATTTCTCTGGAAAACTGAAATTCAAATCACAGTTACAAAATGAAATATTGTCGAATTATGCCGTCGACCTTTTTTTGAAATGGCCAACAAATGTTTTAATCGGTAAAAGAATAATCGGTTATTTTAGGCTACTTTTAATTAATATTGTTTCTCACACGTTTTTAACAAAAATGAGTCAAGTGCAAATATTACCTTTTTATCCTACCTTTTAATGTGTTTATTGTTTGTTTTGTTACTGTTTTTTTAAAAATCGTTGCCCCACACTAGGAAGTTCTTCCTGCATTTAAACTCACATCACAAGACACCCAGATCCCGAACAACTATCTGTAGGCCATATAAATATCTGTCGCAGCGTAGAAGCCGATCGCTCACGCCAACCGTGTCGTCTACGCCAACCGTGTCGTCTACGCGAACCGTGTCGTCTACGCCAACCGTGTCGTCAGCTTTACCAGAATACCAGCATTATCAACAATTTTATGGGCACCAATAAATATTTATCTAATACGAGTACCTCTCTCGTTGGAAGGCTGAGTCAGTTATTTATATGCCCTAATGCTACAGTAAAATTTTGAGATAAATGGTTGTCAAAGGATATGTGTTGATGATTCTTCAAAATAGTTTAAAATCATGTTTCATCTTATTACTTTTAATAATTAGTTATTAGTTGTGCTCGCTGATTCGTTCCCGTCAACCCTACCTACCTACTTATTCTACCTACCCTACAAAACTACCAGGTCCTCTCCATAACTGCCACGTCAACATTTTTATTTTTAGGGTTCCGCTCCCGAAGGTCCAAACAGAGCCATATATCTTTCACTCACGTGTCTGTCTGTCCGTCCGACGTCTGTCACACAGGTTTTACAGCCGAGCGGCTGGAGTCTTCAAATGTTGACCCAATCAACAAGATGCATATACGGTGAAAAGGTTGTGATGACAACACGTCAAATAGCTATGTCGTAAGGTCACTTTCACTAATACGTCACTTTGTACAGGTAGTCAGCTTCCCAATTTGTCTCAAGCCGTAATACGTCTCTTTCCCAACTCGTCCGACGCTCAAGCACAAAATATCTAAACATTTTCATCACAGCAAAATTTTATTAAAAATACTACTTTTTAGTAAGTAGGTAATCTTAATATTTAGGAAGAGACTAAATGGCATGAAGTTGAGGTCGAAATAAAAACTATTTAAATACGTTTTGATAAAAAAAAAATAGGAAGAAATAAAAAAGAAAGAATAAAATTAACCTGTACACAGTGACGTATTAGTGAAAGCAGTGAAAGTGACCTTACGACATAGCTATTTGACGTGTTGTCATCACAACCGGTGAAAAGCTTTACAAATTGTCAAATTCTATTTTGAAATGATTTTTAGGTGGAGCCCTCCCAAACAGCAAAAGAGGATCGCGAAAAGAAAATTTGGCCTACCCCATCGAGACGGGTATCGTTGTTTAGAGCTCGTTGAGTAGATAAATACTGTATTTTTAACCGACTTCAAAAAGGAGGAGGTTTCACTTCGACTGTATTTTTTGTGTGTTATTTCAAACAAACACGTGAATCGATTTTGATGATTTTCTTGTTATTTGAAAGCTGGTTCTTCTCGTGTGCTCCCATTCATCAAGATCTGAAGAACCACTCCTCATGCTCCCCACTGTAACTCCTCACTTCTGGACCTTATTCTGGTGTCCGATCCAAGTAAAGTAGCCACTCACGGGCAATTTTCTGCCTCCTTTTCTTACCATGATCTTATTTTTATTTCTTACAAAGTTCGCCCTCCAAAACGTAAATCTAAATTTCTCTTCCTTCGCAGTTTCAAGATTGGATCTTGGACCTGGATCGCCTGAGAGAAGATACGAGCAACATTGATTGGTCTCCTGTTTATTAATGCAATGATTTGGACATTAAGGTAGCAGAGTTTAACAAGATAGTGTTGCAACTCTTTGATGAACATGCGCCGCTCAAAAGGGTCAGAGTAAAGCATTTTCCAGCTCCCTGGTTGTTTGACAACATCAAGGGCGCAATGTCGAAAAGAGATAAGGCTAAAAGGCGATACAAAAAGGATCCTACGGATGGGAACTGGTCTCTATACAAGAAATTGCGCAATCGTTGCGGTCGTATGTGTAGGGATGCTAAAAGGCGTCACATCCACAACTCTGTTCAAAACTTCAACACAGCACAAGTATGGCAATTTCTCAAATCCCTTGGTATCGGCAAAACTACATATGACAGCACGCCTGATATTGACCTCAACACAATTAATTTTAATTTTTCTAAATCACCTGTTATTCTTGACGACAACTTTAAAGCTTCCACTCTGAACAATCTCTCTAAACTTCCTCTGCCATTGTGTACTTCATTCTCTTTACAACCAGTTACAGAAGGGGATATAAAGCGGGCCGTCAAATCTATATCCACAAAGGCGGTGGGTGATGATGGTCTGCAACTCCAGATGCTCCTTCCAATCCTGAATGAACTCGCTCCTGTCATCCTGCACACTATCAACTATTCCCTCTTTTCTGGCTGCTTTCCTTCCGCATGGAAGAAAGCTCATGTTCTGCCTGTACCCAAAGTCCCTAAACCCTCGTCAGTTACCCAGTTCCGTCCAATCTCCATACTTCCAATCCTATCTAAAGTCCTAGAAAGTGTTGTTAATAATCAGCTGTCTCATTACCTTTCCTCTAACAGCCTGCTAAGTCCTTATCAATCTGGATTCCGACCTGGCCACAGCACTGTATCTGCCTTAGTTAAAATAACTGACGACATCCGACTGGCCATGGAAAATCGGTTCCTTACAGTTTTGATTTTATTGGACTTTAGCAGTGCTTTTAACTCAGTTGATTTAGACATCCTCTTAGGTATCCTTTCCTCTCTAAACATGTCTCCTTCTGTGATTGCATGGTTTAATTCTTATCTTCGGGGCCGCTCGCAGTCGGTTCGCTCAGAGGATGCTTCCTCTGATTGGTGGGATTCGCGGCGGGTGTTCCTCAGGGTGGCGTCCTTTCTCCTCTTCTTTTCTCGGTTTTTATAAACGCTATCACGAAGGTCTTATCTTCACACCTTCATCTCTATGCAGACGACCTGCAGCTTTATCGTCAATTTAAAATCGAAGAGCTCATTGAAACTATCGATGCCATCAATAATGATCTTGGAAACATCTGTCAATGTGCTAAAAGTTTTGGACTACTAGTGAACCCAGCAAAATCACAAGCTCTTATTATTGGTGGCAGATACTTCATAAATCTGTTGAATAGTCAGTCTTTTCCCCCTGTTTTGTACGATGCCGTCGCCATAGAATATTCCAAAAAAGTTAAAAACTTAGGGGTTTTCCTTGACTGCCACTTATCTTGGAATGTTCACATTGCAGAAGTAAGCAGGAGGGTGTTTTGCTCGTTTCGGTCCCTGAAGCGTCTCCAGAAGTTCCTGCCTTTTCCGACTAAAGTTACTCTTGCTCAGTCTCTCCTTCTTCCTCTTCTTGACTATGCTGATGTCAGCTTTCTTGATGCGACTGAGGAACTTCTTGATAAGCTCGAACGTCTACTGAATTTGTGCATCCGTTTCATAATTGGCCTCCGAAAATACGACCATGTGTCGGAATTTCGGAGGCGGTTGAAATGGCTGCCTATTCGACAGCGCCGAGATGCTCACACTCTTTCATTACTCTTTTCTGTACTTTATAATCCTAATTCTCCTTTGTATCTTCGAGAACGCTTTGAGTATCTTGTTCCGAGAGGAAAACCCTGTCGTCTGTCATCATCTCTTCTCCTTCGTTTTCCTTCCCACTCTTGAAGTCGTTACGGTGGATCTTTTACTGTTCGCGCTGTGCGTCTCTGGAATACTCTTCCACACTCTATACGGGATAGCCCTTCATTGGACGTTTTCAAGGGAAGAATTAGGGAATATTTTCCTATCAACATGACTCATTAATTTATGTATTTACAATTGTAATATTTTAGTTTTGTAATGAATAGGTATATATTATGTTTATGCATTGTGTGTTGCACACGGATTTTTTTAGTTTATTTAGTGAGTAAATATTTAAAATTGTTACGAGTTTTTAATAAGCTTTTGTTGTGCACATGGATGTGCTATCCTCAAATGCATATTTCTCTACGCAACTGAGGTTTGCTGTTAGAGAACCCAACTATGGGTTAAGCTCGCCTTTGTACATAATCTGTCATATTGTATTTGTATGTTTTGTGTACAGTAAAGAATAAGAAGCAGAACTTCGGATATATACAAATCAAAATCAAATCTCTCGAGATTGTTGCAATCGCATGTTTGTTTATTGTTTACGCCACTTCATAACATTCATCATCACGCCGGTGGTCCGGTTCGCTCTAAAGGGGTGCGCAGATATGTACAGTTCACCCTGGTACACACTTCATCGGTAATGTTAAAGATTTATGTTATTCGGGTAATCTATTCTGGCATAACTTTGGCCAGCATTAAGGGGTACCTTACTAATGAACTTGCTCATTATGTACCACAACAAGGTCTTTTTTTTACCTGTAAATACAAGCGACTTCCAAATAAAAATACTACAAAGTGAAAAATAACTTTAATTTCGGAAGTCGGTGTCAAACCGGTTAAGTAGATAGATGGATAGTTTGGATTTAACTTTGAGACACCACTGATTAAAAAAAAAGATTACAGAGTTAAAACACCGACTTCCAAAATTGAAGTTATTTTTCACATTGTGGGTTATTTATTATTTGTATTTTTTTGTAAACATGGCTTTTTTGTTTTAAAAAATATTGGGAAACAAAGAAATGAGAACTCACAAAGTCGGCTTTTTTACAAGATTTTGTTCCGAAGAATATTTTTAACATCGCATTGATCAATGAATTTCAAATTTGGTGAAATACCAATATATTGTTACAAGATAGGCCAACGCCATCTAGTAACGAGAGGAATAACTAGGTAGTAACTAGTGGCGCCATCTAGTATCGAATAGCGGAACTAATGTTCTCGAAAGCTCGTGTCGAATGGAATTTTCCAGAAGGTTCGAACCGAACATTCTGGAAGTTTCTAGTCGCTTCGGGAACAATTAGTTCGAAAGTCGATTGTTCTGGAAGTTTCTCGGATTATCTGGAACAGTGTGGAACGTTCTAGAAACTTCCTCCGTGCTTTATAAAGAGCGGTCGGGTTCGTCGTGAGTCAGTTTCGATTGAGAAGCGATACAGAGCGACCAAAGCGGAAAATAGTGCGAAGTAATAGAATTGTTTAAGAAGTGTTTTTGTAATAAACAGTGATTAATTGAAGTCTGCTGTTTAAATTATTTATCCCTGAACCCCAGCTCGTAACAAATTGGTGTCAGAAGTGCGGGATAAATTATGCCGGTTCTACCGAAGGAAGAAACGGAAGGGATGCGTACCAGGAGTCAGCGCCAGCAAGACGTAGACCAGAGGCGCTTTGGAGACGCTCCCTCACCGTCATCAACTGGACATCGAGACTCTGCGGCTGCAGCGGAACCAGCTCAATCGTCGGCGTCGCCTGACCTAGCCGCCCTTATGGCATTCATGCAAGAGCAAGCTCGCCGCATGGAGGAGCAGATGCAGCGCGACAAGGAGGAGCAGGCTCGCCGTCAAGAGGAGCAGGCTCGCCGTTTGGAAGAGCAGCTGCAGCGCGACAAGGAGGAGCAGGTTCGCCGCTTGGAAGAGCAGCTGCAGCGCGACAAGGAGGAACAGGCTCGCCGTCAGGAGGAGCAGGCTCGCCGTCAGGAGGAGCAGGCTCGCCGCTTGGAAGAGCAGCTGCAGCGTGACAAGGAAGAGCAAGCTCGCCGTCAGGAGGAGCAGGCTCGCCGTCAGGAGGAGCAGGCTCGCCGCTTGGAAGAGCAGCTGCAGCGTGACAAGGAAGAGCAAGCTCGCCGTCAGGAGGAGCAGCTTTTGGTAATTAAGGACCTCCGCGGAGCCATTGGTAAGGAGATGAAAGAGGTAAAGGACCAGATCCAGCAACATGAGACCCGCATCGTCGAAATGGAGAAGTCAATACGTGGCCTCAAGTCTGGGGATGGGATCGGGGCAGCTGCGGTAGTGGCACCTTCGCCTCGTGGTTTTAAAGTGCCACCATTTGATGGCTCTTCGTCATGGTCCGCCTACAAAATTCAGTTTGAGGCCGTGATGAAATCGAATGGATGGACTAAAGAACAGGCCTTGACTGCTCTAACCTTGGGCCTTCGCGACCAGGCCTTGACTGTGTTAGAGGCGCTGGGAAAAGACGTCACTTTCGAGAAGCTTCTGGAAGCATTAGAAGCTAGATACGGCGACGCGCACCTGGAACATGTGTTTCGGGCCCAACTGAAAGATCGGTCGCAACGGGTTGGTGAAACTCTTCAGCAGTGGGCTTTGGAGGTGGAAAAGCTGGTTCGGAAGGCTTACCAGTCGTCACCTGTGCTGATCGACGGGAACCTCGTACAGGCGTTCACGGATGGGATCCGCGACCTGGAGGTTAGGGCTGCAGTAAGGCTAGGTCATTTCAAGGACCTCAAGGATGCTCTAGCCCATGCTTTGGAGGTGGAAGCAGTACGGCGGGACGAACGAACTCACCGAATCAGGGAGGTTACAACTTCACCCCGATGCTATGGCTGCGGAGAGAGAGGCCACATCCGATTGAGCTGCCCGAAGCGAAGGCCTCCCCACGGTGGTAAGCAGTCGCCATTGGTAGGATCATCTGACGTCCCTGCTGGGCAACAGCAGCAGGGAAACGAGTAGATGCCAGGACTAAGGGGCGGGTGCTGGCTGGTTATGGAAGAGCCCCAAGGATCTCGATCTCACAATCCTGTGACGGAAACAGCCTGATCATCGAGGGCGAAATTAACAGAACACCTTGCAAGCTGACACTGGATACTGGGGCTTCTCGGACAGTTGTCAGTTTCCCACTAGCTAGACGGTTTCTTGGGGACTTCTTCGGGAACCATGAAGTTGTACATCTCAGAACAGCCACCGGTCAGCACATAACCGTCCGAGGGGAGAAGGAGGTGGACATGAAGTTAGGAAACAAAGTTTACCGCCACAATGTTATCGTGGCCGACATAGTGGACGACTGCATTCTGGGTTTGGACTTCATGCGAAAACATCACTGTGAGATCGACGTTTATCAAGGTGTATTAAAGTGTGGCTCAGAGGAAGTCTTCATGGAAGGTGCAGCATCGGGAAAAGTGTACTGCTTAGAAAAGGTTATTCTTCGTCCAAGGTCAGAAACAATCATACCAGTTTGTCTACCAAGGAATTCTGGTCAGGAAAACCGATGTGTACTTATAGAAGGTTTAGATAACGATGCTTCATGGAAAATTGCACGCACATTGGTAAGAGGTACTAGTGTTTCATCGGTACGCGCACTCAACACAAGTGACCAGGACCTGGTGCTCAAGAAAGGCACATTATTAGGCACTTGTGACGGAGTGGTTTGGATGCGTAGATGCCACGAACACCCAACCAACACCAAAGCTAGTGCAAGATTCGATGTGTCATCGCTTTTGAAGAACAGCCAGAATAACTTGTCGGAAGAAGAAAAGAACAAGGCTAAGAAGATGTTAAACAAGTTCGCCGACATTTTCTCGACAAATGATGCCGACATAGGGAAGACTGCGTTAGTTCAACACAGAATAAATACAGGAAAGGAGGTACCAATCCGCCAGCGACCAAGACGTGTTCCAGTGGCACGGGAACGGGAAGTGGACGACATGATCAAGGGTATGGTGAAAGACGGCGTGATCGAACCTTCATCCAGTCCATGGTGTTCACCGGTAGTATTGGTGAAAAAGAAGGACGGCAGCATGCGCTTCTGTGTAGACTATCGCCGACTAAACGACATCACGAAGAAGGACAGTTATCCGTTGCCAAGAATCGATGACACGCTGGATACGCTATCGGGAATGAAGTGGTTTTCCACCTTAGACTTAAAGAGTGGCTACTGGCAGGTCGAGTTAGACCCCCGAGATAAGGAAAAGACAGCGTTCTCTACAGGCAAGGGATTGTGGCAATTCAACGTTATGCCATTTGGACTGTGTAATGCGCCTGCCACCTTTGAGAGATTGATGGAGCGGGTACTTACTGGGCTGATTGGTGACGCCTGCTTAGTCTACTTGGATGACATTATAATCGTGGGACGGACGTTTGAAGATCACCTCCGCAATTTGGAACGTGTGCTGTCAAAGATACGAGGAGCCAATCTAAAGCTAAGTCCAAAGAAGTGCGCGTTGTTCAGGCGGCAAGTGAACTTTTTAGGACACGTGGTTTCCGAAGAAGGTATTCAAACGGACCCGGATAAGCTCGTTGCCGTCAAAGATTGGCCAGTTCCGGAGAACAAAACGCAAGTCAGGGCATTTCTCGGTTTGTGCTCCTACTATCGGCGGTTTGTGAAGAGCTTTGCTGACATTGCCCGACCTCTTCATAAGCTAACTGAAGACAAGATAAAGTTCTGCTGGAATGAGAGCTGTGACGTCGGATTTCAGAAGCTAAAGGAACATCTGTGCAATGCACCCATCCTAGGCTATCCTGACAACGAAAATGAATTCATAGTTGACACAGATGCCAGCAACACTGGAATCGGCGGGGTATTGTCGCAACGAAAAGGAGATCATGAGGTTGTAATTGCGTACTTCAGTAAAGCCTTATCCAAACCTGAGAGGAACTATTGTGTCACTCGAAGGGAGCTTCTAGCTGTAGTAAAAACATTGCAGCATTTCAATAAATATTTGTTGGGGCGGAAATTTCTCCTGCGAACGGACCACGCTGCTTTGAAATGGCTCCTGCAATTTAAGAACCCAGAAGGACAGGTAGCAAGATGGATTGAGCTACTGCAAGAGTTTGATTTCGTAATTCAACATCGTAGCGGAACGTCGCACGGTAATGCTGATGCTCTCTCGCGAAGACCGTGTCCAGACCAATGTAAACATTGTGCGAGACAAGAAGCTAAGCAGGTAGCGGTAGTGCGGGTCTTGGGGACGGATCTTAGCGAAGAGTGGAAGGAAACCTTGCAGAGTGCTCAACAAGAAGACAGAGACCTAAAACCGATCCTTGAATGGAAGAAATCAGGTGCTCCTAGGCCTCACTGGAGTGATGTCGCAGCAACCAGTTCCATCACCAAGAGTTATTGGGCACAGTGGGAAAGCTTGGTTATCCAGGATGGAGTTCTGTGCAGGAAATGGGAGAACGCTCGCGGTGACCAGTGTCATCTACAAATGGTCGTACCTAAAGTTAAGGTGCCGGAGATCCTACAGCTCTACCACAATGGATGTTCAGGGGGTCACATGGGAGTTAAGAGGACTTTAATCAAGATCCGAGAACGATTTTACTGGATCCATTGTCGAGAGGACGTTGAGGAATGGTGCCGCAAATGCACAAGTTGTGCGGCTGTGAAAGGACCACAAACTCGTAGCAGAGGGGCACTAAAGGTTTACAATGTTGGTGCACCGTGGGAACGTATAGCATTAGATGTTGCTGGACCATTTCCAGAAAGCCAAAGCGGGAACAAGTACTTTTTGGTCGTCATGGACTACTTCACAAAATGGCCGGAAGTGTTTGCAATCCCTAATCAAGAAGCCTCTACGGTGGCTGATAAGTTAGTTCACGAAGTGTTTTGTCGGTTCGGGGTACCCTTGGAAATCCACAGTGACCAAGGCCGGAACTTCGAGTCAGAAGTGTTTAAGGAGACGTGTCGTGTGATGGGTGCTCACAAAACCAGAACTACTGCTTATCATCCGCAATCAGACGGGATGGTTGAACGATTCAACCAGTCACTAGAGAGATATCTTGCAAAGGTTGTGGAAAACAGACAGAAGGATTGGGACAAACACATTCAACCATATCTCATGGCATATCGCAGTGCTGTTCATGAAACTACAACGGTAACGCCAGCTTTTGCTAATTTCGGCAGAGAACTACGATTACCTGCAGATCTAATCACCGGTATCCCGCCTGAGTCTCCACGCAATGTAACAGATTATGCGAATGAGCTACGAAACAGGATGGATGATGTATATGAGCATATGAGACAGACAGGTCAACAGATGTCTGAGAGGATGAAGACCCGCTACGATCGGAAAGCGAACAATAAGGGCTTCGATGAAGGATCTCTTGTATGGTTACATAACCCGGCACGGAGCAAAGGAAAATCGCCTAAATTACAAGCAAAATGGGATGGACCTTATCGCGTAGTTACCAAGATCAATGACGTCACCTACCGAATTCAAAAGGGACCCCGAGGTGCATCAAAGGTCGTTCATGTGGATCGGTTGGCCCGTTATCATGGGTCTAACAATGCTCGGGACGAGCATGTCTAAGAGGGAGGCAATGTTACAAGATAGGCCAACGCCATCTAGTAACGAGAGGAATAACTAGGTAGTAACTAGTGGCGCCATCTAGTATCGAATAGCGGAACTAATGTTCTCGAAAGCTCGTGTCGAATGGAATTTTCCAGAAGGTTCGAACCGAACATTCTGGAAGTTTCTAGTCGCTTCGGGAACAATTAGTTCGAAAGTCGATTGTTCTGGAAGTTTCTCGGATTATCTGGAACAGTGTGGAACGTTCTAGAAACTTCCTCCGTGCTTTATAAAGAGCGGTCGGGTTCGTCGTGAGTCAGTTTCGATTGAGAAGCGATACAGAGCGACCAAAGCGGAAAATAGTGCGAAGTAATAGAATTGTTTAAGAAGTGTTTTTGTAATAAACAGTGATTAATTGAAGTCTGCTGTTTAAATTATTTATCCCTGAACCCCAGCTCGTAACAATATTGTTGAAACAGAAATTTTCTTTGAAACTGCCTCATTTTTTCAACATTTGCAACCAACTTGATTTTGCGAATTGGTATATGTGCGAAAACAGACACGCACATGGTCTGTTTTTAAACCTTCCCTGTATTCGGGCGAACAAAACAAAAAAAAAATTATACAAGGTGGGCCAAAAGAAATCACCCTATAGGGTGATTTCTTTTGGCAAATTTGGCCATTTTGCAAATGGCCGCCAATGTCAAATCTGTTTTGACATTTGTGGACTAGACAGATGCAGAATACAACTGAACAAGCCATGGAGCGATACACTCCATAAGAACGCGGAAAAATAATAAAAAAAAAAAAATGTGAGGCATTAAGGCCCATAAGGTATTAGTATTACATCTTACTTAAAAACTATGTTAGTAACATGCAGGAACACTCAAAAATAATAAAGAAAACCACAATCACAGGAAGGTCTAACAGGCTTTGTTACTGATAATCGTGTCTATTATTTTGCGTAACAATTCGTCTGTGGTGTTGGCGCAGCGCGAATTCCGTCGTCGATTCCCCGGTCGTCCGACACCGACTGCGCAAACACTGTGCCGTTTGGCCACCAACCTTGAAGAGTATGGGACCACACGAGACGTAGCCAAGAGTGACCGGCCTCGGAGCGCCCGTTCTGCCGAGAATATAGCCGCTGTTGACGAGGATGTCGAGCAATCGCCGAAAACATCGACCAGGCGCCGTGCCACGCAATTAGCCATCAGCCGGACGTTCTTAAGGCGAATTTTGGTCAAAGACCTGCGCATATTTCCGTACAAAGTCCAGTCCGTGCATCAGCTGTTGCCTGCCGACCGCCAAACACGCGTAACCTACGCCCAAGCCAAACTCGAGGAAGAAGTGGACGATTTTTCGACCAAAATCATAATGAGCGATGAGGCTCATTTCCACCTCAGCGGGTACGTGAACAAGTAAACCTATCGCTTCTGGGGCTCCGAAAATCCACGAGTGATGCACGAGGAGCCATTACACCCGCTCAAAGTGACTGCATGGTGCGCTGTTCACGCTGGAGGAGTTTGCCATCGATTTATGGCCGTATGGCAATCAATTGTGACGGCGCCCATTTGGCCGATATAATCTTCTCGACTTGACCAATAAATTTCTAAAGGTTCAAATAAACATAATCAAAAAACAGAATCGAAGTTTATCATTTAGAAAAAAAAAGAGAGCCAAACAACATCGGATGACTTCTTTGTTTTTTTTTTTTTTTTTTCCTTTTTATATATATATATAAGGGAGTTAATTTATTAACTCTTAAGAATTTTAAGGTTTTGTGTAATATAAATTAAAAAAAAAGCAATGATTTTTTTTTTGAACCATCCGTTCTAAAGATATGCCATTTTTTTATTACGCGTAAATTATTGAATTTGCGCACCATACAACGTCCAGGCAGTCAGCTAGCTGCTCGTCAGAGCTTTTGCCTTTGCCAATTAAGCCGACGACGTAGTAGCAGTAGGTTGCGGTGCCGCGCCACTTAGTAACAGAGGCCACATCGCAACTGAGGCGAGCCACGATGTCGTATGGAGCGTCCCAGGGGCTAATATATAGTCCGATAACGGACGATCTTGAGCTTCTTGGCATTACGTTGACATCGACCCTCAATTTTGGTCCATACATTGAGGTAAAGGCACAGCTGGCTGCCAAAAAGTTAGGGATCCTTGCGAAGATGAGACAGTACTTCACACCAGAACAGCTGATTAACTTGTATCAAGCGCATGTTCGATCATGCATGGAGTACTGCTCTCATGTCTAGGACGGATTTGCCAAATACCAGCTTGATGAACAAGAGTCGATAGAAAAACGGGCCAAGAGGCTCATCGGCAATGAGAAACTGGTCGAGTCAAGGCTCCAGAGCCTTGAATATCGACGCCGAGTTGCCAGCCTGTCGGTTTTTTATCGGTTACATTTCGGGGAGCGTGATGGAACTGCACAATTAGATTCCGCCTAGCCCGTTCCATCATCGGACTACAAGACAAACGGCGATGTGACTTCGGTATATGGTGGACATTACCACGTACACACAAAGCGTTTTGGGAATACTTTTATTGTACGTTCATCTAAGGAGTGGCATTCTCTGCCGGAGTATGTATTTCCTGATAGCTACAACCTGGGAGTCTTTAAGTCAAGAGTGATTAGGTTACTTCTAGGCAAGCGTGCCCCATCGTCAACCACATCATCGCTTACCATCAGGTGAGATAGTGGTGAAATGAAAGCCTATCAATAATAATAAAAACAAAAAAACCGGCCATATGCGAGTCGGACTCGCGCACTAAGGGTTCCGTACCATTATCGCAAATTACGAAGGAAAAACACGTTTGCTGTATGGGAGCCCCACTTAAATATTTATTTTATTCTGTTTATAGTATTTGTTGTTATAGCGGCAACAGACATACATCATCTGTGAAAATTTCAAATTTCTATCTATCACAGTTCATGAGATACAGCCTGGTGACAGACAGACAACCAGAAAGACGGACCGCGGATTCTTAGTAATAGGGTCCCGTTTTTACCCTTTGGGTACGGAACCCTAAAAAGTACTAAGATTCGCTAATGCCCATTGGTTTTAGTTATATAAGCCAAACAAAATTATAAAGTAAAGTACTTAGTATTGTTACTAAAGACTGATTTGTTACAAAACTTGCAAATATATATGTTGATTAGACAAATCTAAATCTAAACTATTTTATTTCATATTCCTAGTGATAATTGCTTATCCTGGCAAATTCTCTATGATTTAATCGAAAATTATAGAAAAATATAAAAACAGCCGGAACCAGGGGAACCGGTTTGCCCGGTTCCAGCTGCTTCTAACTGTTTGCCAGACCCGGTTCTCAAAAACCTGGATCCAGATGCGGTTCTGCATGCCCTACTTACAGTATCTTATTATGGGGAAGGGCTGCAGTAGAGTAAATTATTATTTTGAAAAAACAACTCATCAGAACGATATACAATCTTCGCCAGCGCGAATCTCAGGGAACTGTACATCATGACGGTACCTTGTCAATATATCTATAAAAACATGTTGTACGTGAGAAAGAATTAACGTTGTTTTAGTAAAAACGGCAATAGACCTAATTATGTTACTAGAAATAGGGACCAATTAGTTCAACCAGGTTACAGGGGTACTGTATAAAATGTTACAATAAAATACCTCCCCACATTCTAGAACTGAATGAGACGAAATTTAAAACCTGCCTACATAACTAGTGTGCATTTTATACAAATAATACTTAGACTAGTTATGTAGGCAGGCCTTCAATTAATAGGCAGGCGTATATTATGAGATGGGGGATTACATTGCTGATAAAAATGCTTGGCACAATGCTAGTCCTGCTCCACAACCACTACGGTCCACAAAGAAGTGATAACCAGAATATTATTGTTTTGAAGGATTGCTGGACCTGCTGAAGACCTTATCAATATATTTCTAAGGTATAAACTCAATTTCTTTTAGTATTATATAACTACACAGTATATATGTGATTAGTATGTACCTATATGTCTTTTGTTGATGTAACCAAATATTTAGTTTGTTTATAAATATGTTATGTTTTAGTTAAAAAAAATATTTTTGTTGCAATAAATCAATCTCCACCAAATACTACAAGTATTTGGTGGAGATTGAATTTTGATTAAAAGAGATTAAAACTGATGGAAAAGAGTGTTGGTGGAGTTGCTTGCACATTCTTCTCCATAGAGACCTACTAACACTTGCAAATCTGCTACTAGATTCATCTATTGTTTGAAAATTCAAAAAGACCTTTAAATGGTTTAGTTGAAATAAAATATTTAGATTTTATATATATGGTAGGTTGATACACAAAATTCTTAGAGTTAATTTTTTAACACCTTATAGATACATTATTAAATTTATATATACATAAATAATATTTCCAGAATAAATTCAAATATTTCACTTTCATGTTTGAGAGATTTTTCTAATGTCGAAAGCTTTGTTAAAGCATCAGTTCAAGGAATAAGATCATTCAATTAGTTATATTAAAGAAAAATGCTACTTTGTGATAAATTCCCAGAGTTTCAGTTTTAAAAACATAAAACTTAGACTTTCTCAAAATCCATAGATTTCTGACTAGGCTTCCTTGGAAGCTAAATGGTTTTAAATGGGTCACACTATCAAGTCCAGGCGGGAAAATGTTGCATTATCAGTTACCCACAACTGCGTTTCTTACTTTTTTATTTATAGGGATGTCAGTTCCGTGAGAATAAATACTTTTTCTTTCTTTTTTTTCACAACAATTTGTGTCATCCATATAAAGATTTTGATTTTCAGGACTATCACTTATTTCAACAAATAACCAGTTTTTAATCAAAATCACTATATTAGGTTCCAACTTAAAAGGAAATTGAAACCTTCATAAATATAAATGTTCGGATTAACTTCCATCCCAAAGTTATTTTAAAGTTTGTGGTTTTAGATACATGTTTATAATTATTCCTAGTCATTGTTGATGTGAATACCGAATGTAAGTGTTAAATTCCATATAAATATAAAACAACAGTGTCTACAACTGAAATTAACTAACCTGGACTATACAGTTCAGCTAGCTCTTGGGCTCCACGATGTCGCGGACCCCAGCGCGGTTGTTTACCCACCACGCTTGGTAACTGCGTATTTGCATTTGGATCATCTTCCGACATAGAATGCTCAAGAATTTCACGTTCGGTTTTGACCGGTGCCATTAACGTTGTAGCCATAGTACTAGCATAATCGAAATGTTCACAACTTAAGCCACTGAGACCATCTCTTTTAGCACAGGGAGGTATAGGTAACGGCAAAGCCATAACTAACGTTGCCAATGACAATAGAGAACTGAAACAATTATGAGTACATGATATAAAACTCTTTATCATATAATCAACACTTTGCCAACTTGAAAAACAGTACTCGAGTACTTGATTATGGAGTTCAAATTTAAAGAGAGAGCTACAAGTAAAAAGAATTTAAAGTAAATCCTTACAAGATCACTGCTATCGATAAATAAAAAAATCCGGAAAACTAAAGGTACGTAATAAACTCTGAAATGAAAAACCAGTCTATTCAAGAAATGTCAATCAAACAAACAATACGGTAAATGTCAAAGTTAATTGTCATAATTGTCAAACATACCAGTCAGGATGAGACTACACAAAAATAAATCACTAACCATGGAAGTAGTATGTACTAAAAGTATAAAGGTGGAAACAGATTATTGAAACCCCACGCGACCCCACGCCACCCGACGTGTCGACACCCGACGCGCACCGTGCACATACACAACACCCCACATGATGCTACAACACGTTCGCTAATGTCATAGCCAGTATTGCCAGATCTCGTTTTTGTTTTATCCCAAGTCTGATCTCAATGTACCCTATACTCCATTTGCGATAACATTAGACGTTTAAATTAGCCCATTTTACGGCTCTTTCAACCGATTTTAACTTCTATTGCGTTTGTGATACGACAAATGATAGCTGCAGTAAACAATTGGTTTTGGTAACAGGTTTATGCTTTTTATGTCATCCTTATGTTTACAGGATAGAACCCAAAATCGGTTGAACGGACTGCAAAAAGATTTGGAAACATGTCTTGATTTTAAGTTGTATGAAAAAATTTCATTTTTTTATTAATTTGCTTTCCCTCTCCGTTCTATATATATTTGATACATATCATGCAAGATTATACATAAGACGAGACATTATAATCTATAATATAATTACAGACTAGTTTTACTATAACAATAATAGAAACCATAAAAAAAAACTGTTTTTTTTGGGATTTGTACGATACCAAGTACTTGAATACTTCATTGAAACTATGATAGGCGTACCGAAAAAGATGTTTTAAGATATTGCGGGTTCAAGGGAAATATTTAAACTTAAGTCCATATCATTGCAAATTTGACTCAAATAAGTTACTAATTTCTATTATAGCATAAACATAACAATTACCCTCACCGATTTTGTACCCTAAAAATGACCGTGCTGATGAAACTTTACTCTAAATGAGGGTAAATTACCCTTTGTTGGCACCACTCGACTGACTGACGCGTGGGATCGGGTGTTAATAGAGACACACTGTGTCGAAACGTCGGGTGGCGTGTGTTCCCCCACTCCCGGCAACACGCTGATCCAAACCGACTGCGTGTTGACACGTGGGAATGCGTGTGATCGCATGGGGTGTTGACTATGTGTCTCTGACCATACTAAATGTATGGGTTTGATAAGTACTTCAATGCGTCAGAAGGCGTCGGGTGGCGTGGCGTCGGGTGGGGTTTCAATAATCTGTTTCCACCTTTATCCTCGCCACCATAGTTCCAATAGTTCTCGCCCATTGAGCTAGGAAAAACATGGAGGCGCCGTGATGTTCTATACATACATTAGCTTATACAAATATGAGTGAAATACGATACAGAATGTGAAACATCGGTTTGTTTCATTCTTTCTAATGTTTATTTATTTATTTATTCAGGACCTCCAACGAAAGATGTACACAAATAATACAAAAAATCATCATTAAGAAGTAATGACAAGTGCACTCCCTCAATTATAGGAGGCCACAGCATGCATTTTGGATTATCGACTAAATATAAACTAAAATATAAACTCTTATTGTAAATTTTAAAACATATAAAAAGAAAAAACAAATCAAAACATGGCATACTTATGAAAATAAAAAAGCTCTCCTTATATATAATTAACCTGGGCTTTACCAACATTATGGCAAACCAGACGGCAAAAAATCTTCAAAAGTAGCATTTATATATACTTTTTACAAACACTTTATAGGTTAAATAATATTAAAATAAAAACATAATGACATAATGGTAAACTGAACTGAAGAAAATTTACTTACAGAGGACTTAAATCTGAAACATAAAACTATATAATAAAAACTCCCAGAACCTCAAATAATGACTTTTTAAATTTAGGCAATGGCTCACAAATGTCAATGTCACAAGTTTTCGACAAAGTATTGTAATGCCTACAGAGTCTGTCTAAAGCGGCATAGTGACCGAGATTGGTTTTTGAGTAAGGTATTTCCAATAGATTGAAAACTTTTTTTCTTGGGATGCGGTTAGGTATGTTTATATTTATGGAGTTCAGGAGTTCGATACAGTCAATGGACCTGTTAATAATTTTGTGTAAAAATATTAAATCTATTAATTCCCTTCGCCTAGACAATGTTTTAATCTGGTAATGTTTCATCCTTTCTTTGTAACTCGTTATCTGCTTTGCTAAATGATCACCTTAACTGAGATGATAAAGAAAACGTCTTTGAACACTCTCTAAGCGTTTAATATAGACCTCGTAATGTGGGTTCCAAATGACTGAACTGTATTCCAATATCGGGCGAACAAGGGTGTTAAATAGCTTAATTTTTGTTGAGGATCGCTTAAATTCTTTGCAATTCCGGATAACAAACCCTAGTATTTTGAAACCCTTTGACACAATGTTTAAGATATGGACATCAAATTTAAGTGCGCTGTCGAGCTGAATTCCTAGATCACGGACAACACATAGTTTCTTTAATTGGACTCCTTCAATAAAATATTTGTTAGATTGTGGATGTTTATTTCGCGTGAATTGGATATAATTACATTTGCTAATATTTAATAATATTTTTATTTTTTTTATTTTTTATTTGAGATGGGTTTGCTCTTGACTCTAGTCTAAGTCATAGGTGACAGAGACAGAGTCGACGATGGAGTGAGCTTACCCAGAAGGAGCCTGTTTACTCTAACTTTGAAGAGATTCGGGTTGAATGCGTTCGGAAACACAGACGCAGGTAGTGAGTTCCATTCATTCGCTGTGCGCATTATGAAGGATGTTTGGAAGCGCTTGGTGCGAATTGGTGGAATGGCAACAAGGTAAGGATGGTAACTTGCAGTGCGTCTAGATGTCCGATGGTAGAAGGGGGCTGGTGGGATGAGATCGTGGAGTTCTTGAGCACACTCACCGAAATACAGTCTGTAGAAGACCGACTAGCAGGCAACCTTGCGGCGATGAGCCAAGCTGTGAAGCTTTGTATCCACCAGTTCAATGTCGCCGATGAGCCTCTTAGCTCTGCGTTCCACCGAGTCAAGCGCGGCAAGCTGATACTTTGCTGAGCCATCCCAAAGGTGGCTGCAATACTCCATGCAGGATCGGACTTGCGCTTTGTACAGGGTTAGAAGCTGTCCAGGCGTAAAGTATCGCTTCACCTTATTTAGGATGCCCAGTTTTTTGGCCGCAATTTGGGCTTTGTGCTCAATGGAGGCGCCGAAGTTAAGATTGGATGTCAACTCCATACCCAGGAGCTCAATCCGATCAGTCACTGGAACAGACGCACCACGAAAAATAGGCGCCCGATCGAAAAGACTCCTTTTAGCGGTAAAAAGACACGCCTGTGTTTTGGTGGCGTTAAAGGAGACCAGATTGTCATCACCCCACTGGGAGACAAGGCTTAAGGTCAAATCTGTCCGCTCTACCATAGTCTCTCTCAAGGAACGAACTTCATCCACGCTGGTTCTTGCGCTGGACAGGTATCTCTCTGAAACAGTACTGTCATCTGCGTACCCAACAATACCAAGCTGAAGAAGGTCATTGATGTGCAGCAGGAAAAGAGTTGCAGAGAGAACAGACCCCTGAGGAACTCCGGAATCAATAGCCATAAGGTCAGAGGAGCAGCCGTCTATGACTACTCGGATCGACCGTTCGCAAAGGAAATCTGATATCCAGCTACAAAAACCAGTGGGGATGCCATACGCAGGAAGCTTACTGAGTAGACTTGCGTGCCAGACCCTGTCAAAGGCCTTCGAGATATCCAGCGAAACAGCAAGTGCTTCGCCGTGTCTCTCGATGGCTTCGCCCCAGCAGTGCGTGACATACACAAGAAGATCGCTAGTAGACCGTCCCCGGCGAAAGCCATATTGACGGTCACTGAGGAGATTATTGTCTTCAAGGTAGGTCAGCAACTTACTGTTCAGTACCCTTTCCATAACTTTGCACAGAATGGAGGTAATGGCGATTGGACGGTAATTGACAGGGTCTGCACGGTTGCCTTTTTTGGGCACTGGTTGCACATTTGCAAGCTTCCAGGACTTTGGTACCGTTCTTTTTACAAGAGAGAGGCGGACAAGCGTGTCAACACAGGAGAAAGTTCGGGCGCACACAGCCTCAGTACTCTTGCTGGAATGCCGTCAGGCCCGCTGGCCTTGTTCACGTCTAGACTGCACAATACTCTTCGGACCTCTTTGGTGTGCACAGCGATCTCCGGCATCGAAGAGTCACAATGAGGGACAGTAGGTGGTTGCTTGGATCCAGCGTCCAGACGTGAATTGCTAGCAAACAGAGATGCAAATAAATTTGCTTTCTCACTTGCAGAGTGAGCCAGCGACCCATCAGGTTTCAGCATTGGAGGTATTTTCTTTACACCAGAGCATTAGTCGGTTGATATCTTCTTGTAGCTTATGAGCGTCCTGAATACTCTGAATGGGTTTCAAGATTTTAAGGTCATCCGCAAATAAATAAAATTGTGAATGTTTGAAGCATAGTGTTATGTCGTTTATAAAAATATTGAACAGAATAGGTCCCAAATGTGATCCCTGCGGAATGCCCGACGTGGCTCTATATTGTTTGGAGAAATGACCGTTTGCGACTACCCTCGAATGCCTGTTATATAAATATGATTCAAACCAATTAATCAATATACCGTCTATGCCAAGTTGACCCAGTTTTTTAACAAGGAGGGTATGGTCAACATTGTCGAACGCCTTACTAAAATGTGTGTAAATTGTGTCTACTGGGATACGTTTATCGAGACAATCAGATAAAGCAGAAGTGAAGCACAGAAGGTTAGTGGTGGTAGATCTGGATTTAATAAAGCCGTGTTGGTATTGAGTAATTTGTGATTTGAGATACCACATGAGATGTTTGCTAATATTTTTTTCAAATACCTTGCCAAAAGTTACTAGAATTGAGATAGGCCTATAGTTGGCAACAAAGTGTTTTTCTCCAGACTTGAACATAGGTACGACTATAGCTTCCTTCCATTTATGTGGAAAGACGCCTTCTTGTAAGGATCTACTAAATATTCTGTGTAGAGGTTCGACTAAGGCCTTAGTACAGCGTTTGATAAAGACTGGCGGGATACCATCACTGCCAGCACCCTTAGCTTCATCTAATCCTTTTAAGCCTCTATAGATTTCTCTAGAATCAATAGATAATGTACATAATGCAGTGGAGGATACGTTAGGATTAGTGTTTGGCATAGGCTGCGCTGGAACTGCTGTCGGACAGCTGAAAGCTTGAGCAAAATGTTCAGCAAACAAATTGCAAATGTCTTCACCATTATTAGCTTCTTTGTTTTCAAGGACATTTGAGCAGGGTATGTGCTACTACCTTTTCTTTTATTTTTAATAAAGGACCAGAATAATTTTGGGTTCTTAGATATTCCATCTTCTAGGCTAGAAATATACTTTTTGTAAGAAGTTGCTCTAAGTGTATTACAATCATCCCTTAATCTTTCAAATGCTAACAAATCTAGTGGGTTTTTATATTTTTTGAAACGAACATGATATTTGTACTTTTCTTTTAAAAGCCGTATGAGGTCTCGCGGGTACCATAGTGGGTAATTCTTATTCGTCATTTGTTTAATTGGAATGGATTGGAATGTTGATGAGATTTTGTTATGACGTAGTGACAGTTGTAGGTACGTGCCTTATTAGCCATATTTAACTTTAAGTGACGAATTTTGTGGTTGTGTTCGTGGTAGTCCTGCTGTCAAATGGTTGTTTGCTTTTTGTATTATTAATGTGTGTGTTCCGTGATTGACACAACCATAGCATCGGCAGCCATTTTATGTGTCATTTTAACTTAGGGTTTAGATAGGCACGTTTTTTTGTAGGTATTTCCAGTCCCATACTATTAATTATGTCTATGTTCTCGCCAAACTTCTTGGCCGCCCTGAAGTTGGCTACAATGGCTGCGCAGTAGTAAATGCCATACAAAAACAGCACCGATCCGTGCCTTGCACATGAGAAAGCCAACTTCAGTTTTGAGAAGTTTGGCGATAAATATACCCCAGCATAGCTAGACGCTCGCTTAATATACAACAATTCTATTCCATCCCGAAAGGAATGGTTGCGGTAAGACTAGTTACACATAAATTATGCTGTGAAATAATCATAAAATAAAAAAAAATAAAAAAAAATTTTTATTGGTTTTTTATTGGCGATGATAAGGCCCCATTTTGAGGAGTGGCTTGAGAGGCGCCACGGCGAGCTCACCTTCCGCCTGACGCAGGTCCTTACCTCAGGTTTCTGGAGGGTTCCAGTTTAGAATAAGGCGGGCGAAAACTCCCGGGTGTCACCATTGTATGGATCGCCCGGAGGACACGGTAGAGCATACGGTGGAGGTCTGCCCCGCTTTCTCGGAGCAACGCCGTGTCCTCATGGTGGCGATCGGTGGTGGCGACCTCTCGCGTCCGACCCTGGTTCAGGCCATGGTATGGGTCGAGAGGGCATAGGAAGCTGTCAACTTCTTCTGCGAAGCAGTAATGTTCGCGAAGGAGGAGGCGGAACAAGAGATGTCAGCAAAACTGACGGATTCCATTAGGGCCGATGCCAGTCTGGTCGCGGATAAATTTGACAGAGAGTTACCGCGGCCCTGACACAAGCAACTGAAGGAACACGGGTGGGTTTGTATATAATACGATAACGAAACGTTGATATTGTTACGAGCTGGGGTTCAGGGATAAATTATTTAAACAGCAGACTTCAATTAATCACTGTTTATTACAAAAACACTTCTTAAACAATTCTATTACTTCGCACTATTTTCCGCTTTGATCGCTCTGTATCGCTTCTCAATCGAAACTGACTCACGACGAATCCGACCGCTCTTTATATAGCACGGAAGAAGTTTCTGGAACGTTCCATACTGTTCTAGATAATTCGAGAAACTTCCAGAACAATCGACTTTCGAACTCATTGTTCTCGAAGCGACTAGAAACATCCAGAATGTTCGGTTCGAACCTTCTGGAAAATTCCATTCGACACGAGCTTTCGAGAACATTAGTTCCGCTATTCAATACTAGATGGCGCCACTAGTTACTACCTAGTTATTCCTCTCGTTACTAGATGGCGTTGGCCTATCTTGTAACATTGCCTCCCTCTTAGACATGCTCGTCCCGAGCATTGTTAGACCCATGATAACGGGCCAACCGATCCACATGAACGACCTTTGATGCACCTCGGGGTCCCTTTTGAATTCGGTAGGTGACGTCATTGATCTTGGTAACCACGCGATAAGGTCCATCCCATTTTGCTTGTAATTTAGGCGATTTTCCTTTGCTCCGTGCCGGGTTATGTAACCATACAAGAGATCCTTCATCGAAGCCCTTATTGTTCGCTTTCCGATCGTAGCGGGTCTTCATCCTCTCAGACATCTGTTGACCTGTCTGTCTCATATGCTCATATACATCATCCATCCTGTTTCGTAGCTCATTCGCATAATCTGTTACATTGCGTGGAGACTCAGGCGGGATACCGGTGATAAGATCTGCAGGTAATCGTAGTTCTCTGCCGAAATTAGCAAAAGCTGGTGTTACCATTGTAGTTTCATGAACAGCACTGCGATATGCCATGAGATATGGTTGAATGTGTTTGTCCCAATCCTTCTGTCTGTTTTCCACAACCTTTGCAAGATATCTCTCTAGTGACTGGTTGAATCGTTCAACCATCCCGTCTGATTGCGGATGATAAGCAGTAGTTCTGGTTTTGTGAGCACCCATCACACGACACGTCTCCTTGAACACTTCTGACTCGAAGTTCCGGCCTTGGTCACTGTGGATTTCCAAGGGTACCCCGAACCGACAAAACACTTCGTGAACTAACTTATCAGCCACCGTAGAGGCTTCTTGATTAGGGATTGCAAACACTTCCGGCCATTTTGTGAAGTAGTCCATGACGACCAAAAAGTACTTGTTCCCGCTTTGGCTTTCTGGAAATGGTCCAGCAACATCTAATGCTATACGTTCCCACGGTGCACCAACATTGTAAACCTTTAGTGCCCCTCTGCTACGAGTTTGTGGTCCTTTCACAGCCGCACAACTTGTGCATTTGCGGCACCATTCCTCAACGTCCTCTCGACAAAGGATCCAGTAAAATCGTTCTCGGATCTTGATTAAAGTCCTCTTAACTCCCATGTGACCCCCTGAACATCCATTGTGGTAGAGCTGTAGGATCTCCGGCACCTTAACTTTAGGTACGACCATTTGTAGATGACACTGGTCACCGCGAGCGTTCTCCCATTTCCTGTACAGAACTCCATCCTGGATAACCAAGCTTTCCCACTGTGCCCAACAACTCTTGGTGATGGAACTGGTTGCTGCGACATCACTCCAGTGAGGCCTGGGAGCACCTGATTTCTTCCATTCAAGGATCGGTTTTAGGTCTCTGTCTTCTTGTTGAGCACTCTGCAAGGTTTCCTTCCACTCTTCGCTAAGATCCGTCCCCAAAACCCGCACTAGCGTTACCTGCTTAGCTTCTTGTCTCGCACAATGTTTACATTGGTCTGGACACGGTCTTCGCGAGAGAGCATCAGCATTACCGTGCGACGTTCCGCTGCGATGTTGAATTACGAAATCAAACTCTTGCAGTAGCTCAATCCATCTTGCTACCTGTCCTTCTGGGTTCTTAAATTGTAGTAGCCATTTCAAAGCAGCGTGGTCCGTTCGCAGGAGAAATTTCCGCCCCAATAAATATTTATTGAAATGCTGCAATGTCTTTACTACAGCTAGAAGCTCCCTTCGAGTGACACAGTAGTTCCTCTCAGGTTTGGATAAGGCTTTACTGAAGTACGCAATTACAACCTCATGATCTCCTTTTCGTTGAGACAATACCCCGCCGATTCCAGTGTTGCTGGCATCTGTGTCAACTATGAATTCATTTTCGTTGTCAGGATAGCCTAGGATGGGTGCATTGCACAGATGTTCCTTTAGCTTCTGAAATGCGACGTCACAGCTCTCATTCCAGCAGAACTTTATCTTGTCTTCAGTTAGCTTATGAAGAGGTCGGGCAATGTCAGCAAAGCTCTTCACAAACCGCCGATAGTAGGAGCACAAACCGAGAAATGCCCTGACTTGCGTTTTGTTCTCCGGAACTGGCCAATCCTTGACGGCAACGAGCTTATCCGGGTCCGTTTGAATACCTTCTTCGGAAACCACGTGTCCTAAAAAGTTCACTTGCCGCCTGAACAACGCGCACTTCTTTGGACTTAGCTTTAGATTGGCTCCTCGTATCTTTGACAGCACACGTTCCAAATTGCGGAGGTGATCTTCAAACGTCCGTCCCACGATTATAATGTCATCCAAGTAGACTAGGCAGGCGTCACCAATCAGCCCAGTAAGTACCCGCTCCATCAATCTCTCAAAGGTGGCAGGCGCATTACACAGTCCAAATGGCATAACGTTGAATTGCCACAATCCTTTGCCTGTAGAGAACGCTGTCTTTTCCTTATCTCGAGGGTCTAACTCGACCTGCCAGTAGCCACTCTTTAAGTCTAAGGTGGAAAACCACTTCATTCCCGATAGCGTATCCAGCGTGTCATCGATTCTTGGCAACGGATAACTGTCCTTCTTCGTGATGTCGTTTAGTCGGCGATAGTCTACACAGAAGCGCATGCTGCCGTCCTTCTTTTTCACCAATACTACCGGTGAACACCATGGACTGGATGAAGGTTCAATCACGCCGTCTTTCACCATACCCTTGATCATGTCGTCCACTTCCCGTTCCCGTGCCACTGGAACACGTCTTGGTCGCTGGCGGATTGGTACCTCATTTCCTGTATTTATTCTGTGTTGAACTAATGCAGTCTTCCCTATGTCGGCATCATTTGTCGAGAAAATGTCGGCGAACTTGTTTAACATCTTCTTAGCCTTGTTCTTTTCTTCTTCCGACAAGTTATTCTGGCTGTTCTTCAAAAGCGATGACACATGGAATCTTGCACTAGCTTTGGTGTTGGTTGGGTGTTCGTGGCATCTACGCATCCAAACCACTCCGTCACAAGTGCCTAATAATGTGCCTTTCTTGAGCACCAGGTCCTGGTCACTTGTGTTGAGTGCGCGTACCGATGAAACACTAGTACCTCTTACCAATGTGCGTGCAATTTTCCATGAAGCATCGTTATCTAAACCTTCTATAAGTACACATCGGTTTTCCTGACCAGAATTCCTTGGTAGACAAACTGGTATGATTGTTTCTGACCTTGGACGAAGAATAACCTTTTCTAAGCAGTACACTTTTCCCGATGCTGCACCTTCCATGAAGACTTCCTCTGAGCCACACTTTAATACACCTTGATAAACGTCGATCTCACAGTGATGTTTTCGCATGAAGTCCAAACCCAGAATGCAGTCGTCCACTATGTCGGCCACGATAACATTGTGGCGGTAAACTTTGTTTCCTAACTTCATGTCCACCTCCTTCTCACCTCGGACGGTTATGTGCTGACCGGTGGCTGTTCTCAGATGTACACCTTCATGGCTCCCGAAGAAGTGCCCAAGAAACCGTCTAGCTATTTGGAAACTGACAACTGTCCGAGAAGCCCCAGTATCCAGTGTCAGCTTGCATGGTGTTCTGTTAATTTCGCCCTCGATGATCAGGCTGTTTCCGTCACAGGATTGTGAGATCGAGATCCTTGGGGCTCTTCCATAACCAGCCAGCACCCGCCCCTTAGTCCTGGCATCTACTCGTTTCCCTGCTGCTGTTGCCCAGCAGGGACGTCAGATGATCCTACCAATGGCGGCTGCTTACCACCGTGGGGAGGCCTTCGCTTCGGGCAGCTCAATCGGATGTGGCCTCTCTCTCCGCAGCCATAGCATCGGGGTGAAGTTGCAACCTCCCTGATTCGGTGAGTTCGTTCGTCCCGCCGTACTGCCTCCACCTCCAAAGCATGGGCTAGAGCATCCTTGAGGTCCTTGAAATGACCTAGCCTTACTGCAGCCCTAACCTCCAGGTCGCGGATCCCATCCGTGAACGCCTGTACGAGGTTCCCGTCGATCAGCACAGGTGAAGACTGGTAAGCCTTCCGAACCAGCTTTTCCACCTCCAGAGCCCACTGCTGAAGAGTTTCACCAACCCGTTGCGACCGGTCTTTCAGTTGGGCCCGAAACACATGTTCCAGGTGCGCGTCGCCGTATCTAGCTTCTAATGCTTCCAGAAGCTTCTCGAAAGTGACATCTTTTCCCAGCGCCTCTAACACAGTCAAGGCCTGGTCGTGAAGGCCCAAGGTTAGAGCAGTCAAGGCCTGTTCTTTAGTCCATCCATTCGATTTCATCACGGCCTCAAACTGAATTTTGTAGGCGGACCATGACGAAGAGCCATCAAATGGTGGCACTTTAAAACCACGAGGCGAAGGTGCCACTGCCGCAGCTGCCCCGATCCCATCCCCAGACTTGAGGCCACGTATTGACTTCTCCATTTCGACGATGCGGGTCTCATGTTGCTGGATCTGGTCCTTTACCTCTTTCATCTCCTTACCAATGGCTCCGCGGAGGTCCTTAATCACCATGAGCTGCTCCTCCTGACGGCGAGCTTGCTCTTCCTTGTCACGCTGTAGCTGCTCCTCTAAGCGGCGCGCCTGCTCCTCCTGACGGCGAACCTGCTCCTCCTTGTCACGCTGCAGCTGCTCCTCTAAGCGGCGCGCCTGCTCCTCCTGACGGCGAGCCTGCTCCTCCTGACGGCGAGCCTGCTCCTCTTGACGGCGAGCCTGCTCCTCCTTGTCGCGCTGCATCTGCTCCTCCAAGCGGCGAGCCTGCTCCTCCTGACGGCGAGCCTGTTCCTCCTTGTCACGCTGCAGCTGCTCTTCCAAGCGGCGAGCCTGCTCCTCCTGACGGCGAGCCTGTTCCTCCTTGTCGCGCTGCAGCTGCTCCTCCAAGCGGCGAGCCTGCTCTTGCATAAAAGTCATCAGAGCAGTGAGGTCAGGGGTCACCGGAGATTGAGCTAATGCCGCTGCCGCCGCGGAGTCTCGTTGTCCACTTGTTGACGGTGAGGGAGCGTCTCCAAAGCGCCTCTGGTCTACGTCTTGCTGGCGCTGACTCCTGGTGCGCATCCCCTCCGTTTCTTCCTTCGGTAGAACCGGCATAATTTATCCCGCACTTCTGACACCAATTTGTTACGAGCTGGGGTTCAGGGATAAATTATTTAAACAGCAGACTTCAATTAATCACTGTTTATTACAAAAACACTTCTTAAACAATTCTATTACTTCGCACTATTTTCCGCTTTGATCGCTCTGTATCGCTTCTCAATCGAAACTGACTCACGACGAATCCGACCGCTCTTTATATAGCACGGAAGAAGTTTCTGGAACGTTCCATACTGTTCTAGATAATTCGAGAAACTTCCAGAACAATCGACTTTCGAACTCATTGTTCTCGAAGCGACTAGAAACATCCAGAATGTTCGGTTCGAACCTTCTGGAAAATTCCATTCGACACGAGCTTTCGAGAACATTAGTTCCGCTATTCAATACTAGATGGCGCCACTAGTTACTACCTAGTTATTCCTCTCGTTACTAGATGGCGTTGGCCTATCTTGTAACAATATATAAAACAAAGTCATGTTAGTTACACCACTTATAACTCAGGAACGGCTGGACCAATATTTATGATTTTTGTGTTTTTGGATTTATCTTCGTCCGGAATAAGATAATCTATACTATAATATTATAAAGCTGAAGAGTTTGTTTGTTTATTTGTTTGAACGCGCTAATCTCAGGAACTGCTGGTTGGAATTGAAAAATTATTTTTGTTTTGGATATTCCATTTATCAAGGAAGGTTATATATTAACATCACGCTACGACCAATATGAGCGGAGCATAAATAAAAAATGTTGCAAAAACGGTAAAAATATTACTCTTTGAGAGTTTCCGTTGCGTGCGCTGCGTAAGCGGTTAAAGTTACGCAACATTCATGTATGTAGGGTAGGTAGGGTAGAGTAGATGAGTAGCCATTGACGGGAGCGAAGCCGCGTGGGAAAGCTAGTTAATAAATATAGGACATCTTTTATAAATTAAGCTCAATAAGGGAGAAAGACACAAGTGGAGAACTATTGACTATAACCAAACTATAACTATAACTACAGACTATTGCCATTAACTAGACACAAGTGGAGAAACCGGGCTGCTAAGGGGCAAAACTGAATAACACTTTTCAGAACCCGAACACACCCGAACCTGAGAATCTTATAGTGCTTACACACGTTCGGATTTGGTCCGGCCGGACCACGGATTTGTGGGTGGAGTTAGTCCGGCCCGGACCAAATCCGAGCGTGTGTAGAGTGGTCATGACATTATCAGTGACATTATTATTATTAATTGAGTCCGTCTCGCTCCACACAAGCATGTGTAAGCGAGAAAGGATTTGTGGGCGGAGTTAGTCCGGCCGGACCAAATCCGTACGTGTGTTAGCACTATTATTATGTTCAGCAGTACCGATGTGACCACTAGACCACCAAGGCTGTTAATTAATACTAAATAAGGATTTTATTAAAGTACCTATGTAATATAAATTAATATGTATTACGTTAAAAAAAATCAGCCATTCACATTGTTTCTGCAATGCTAAAGACGCGTGCTTCTGCAAATCCGACGCTATCTGCGGCAACGACAAAATCATTAGAACAAGATATTAGTTACTGTGTTTTTCGAGTTTTATCGTGTCCCACATAATTAAAATGGACACATTATAGTTATTTTTTTCAGTGCTTGTGAGAAAATATAAAAATATCCTAACACGGAATTCCATACCGTACCGATCCGAAAGCGATGTTCGAAAAGAACGGAACGTCAGGTTTTTCTATTTGGATAAAACCGATCATCGATCACCGATCATTTTTTGTTTCCGTATCAGCTTAGGAAACTGAACGAGTGGCCAGCCTTAGGGTTGACGCACACCACACATAACAACTCGCAGACGGATCCACTCCGTTTATACTCGACCCGTTTGTTATTCTTTGTATTAAATTATTCGGCCGGTGCGTGGTCAACTCACAATCCCCGCGATTACGGCGAGTCGTCAACGAGCTTACGTCTTGCCGTCCGCTAGATTACGACAATCCGTCAACGAAGAAAAATGTCGGATTATTGGCACCGTATTGTGGAGAACCCATTTTTTTTAAATTCCAATTCCATTGTGTGGGATATCAGTATAAAGGATTTTAAGAGGTGATTTCAAAAAAATATAACACGTAGATGTCTTTTATTAATATTAAATCTGAAAAAAAAAACATAAAAGTAAAAAAAAAACAAATAATCAGAAACCAGACTGCTAACAAGACGTAAACGAGAAGAAAATAATGCTTTGCAGTCGGAGCATGGAATATAAGTACTCTCTACCGAGGATACATCTGGTTTTGGCCAGCCACGCAGTCGGGATTTTGATTTTTTGAATTAACTTTTTTTTCTTTTTCCTCTTCTTCTTTTTTTACGTATCGTAAAAAAAAGGCGAGGCGGTGACGTTCCGTTTCAGAGTTGATATAATTATGTGCGCCAACCTTTAATATAATTCTTGCCAAACTTCTGGGTCGCCCTGAAATTGGCTTGCCGGATGCGCTAGTAATCTCATGTTTAAGCTATATTTCTGTACAGTTTCATCAAAATCCGTACAGTAGTTTTTGAGTGAAAGAGTAACAAAAATCCAACCATCAATCCACCCTTACGAACTATCACGTTTATACCTAACTAGCTTCTGCCAGCGGCTTCGCCCGCGTGAAGTGAAAGTGTTTTATTATACCGGCCTGAAAAGCAGATGTGCTATTCCAGACTATACCTAACCTATCTGTGTGTCAAATTTCATCCAGATCCATGCATGAAGAAGTAATAAACATACACACTCACAAACTTTTACTTTATTAATATTAGTGTGATAGTAGCAGGATACAAAATATTGATTAAAAACAAAATACTTTTATGAATTAAAACGATTAAAATTTCTTCAGAAATAAAGTGGGTTGTGGTACTACATTTGCACCAACCACAATAAAAATCTACGGTCATCCCATAACCGCCTTCTTCAATGTCCCACTCACCGCACTGACTTCATTCACTGTTCTTTCTTCGTTCAGTCTATTTCTCTGTGGAATGCGCTCCCCCAGGAAATCAGGATGGCAAAACCTTCAAAGTTAAAGTTCGTGAGCACATTCGCAAGAAGTTGGCAGTAGTATCGTCACAACTCTAATGTTTTTCAATTATTAATCTAATATTACTAATGTTTAAGTATATATATATATATATATTTAGTTTATTCTTTTGAGTATATATGGTATAATTTTCTTGATTATATTGTATTTATAATTTATATATATTTTTTGCATAAATCTGTTTCGTTTAATTGTCAACATTGCACCTACCACTAGTTGTCTCTGCATCACCCAAAGGTCGACTGGTAGAAAATGCCTAAGGCATTAAGTCCGCCTCTGTACGTTTGTGTGCATGAAGTATTAAATAAATAAATAAATACGAAATCGAATCGGTAACGCATTAGCAGTATTAGGACATCACTAAATGATAAATTTTTTGTTGCCAAATGTAAAATAAATGGATGGACGGAATATAGGTGCCTATCTACACCCGAATGATCAGACGCACATGTCCAGTGTTGAACACACAACATACGTAGTATCTCTAAGTAGTCTGTGCACACAACGATTCGAAGCCCTAGAATCTAGGGGATAGAAATAAGTACGTAGACATAGTGTTAAAAACAAACCTTTTCTCTCTCTTATAGTTTTACGTGATGTTTCTCTCTCTCTCTCTCATTACTTAGGTACCTACTCATCTGATTTACATGTCGGACTCTAATTAATTAGAGTGCTACCTTATTATTTCTTCAAATCTACCACGGCCTAGTTAACACCACGTGGTGTGGGAACCAAGTGACTGAACTGCTCAACAGAATACGTAATAGATAGATACTTACTCGTATCTACGACATAATTATGACAACAGTTCAACATCTATAGTTATACCTACAGCCCAGCGATCTATTTCAAAGCTAAAAATACCAAATACATAATATGCGCATGCGCAACACGTTCACTTTACTCATACCACGGCTTGTGTGTTTGAAGAAAACAAAAATAAAAGTTTAAAAGATGGTTGATTTTTGTTAGTGGTTTTGGGAAAATCGTCTTTAAAACTAGTTAATATCAATAAAGCAGATACATTGAGGTCATTAAATTTGTTGAAGAAATAATATAATGTCGGTAAGTACCTACCTATCTTCCTTACCTCAACACATTGAAAAGAAAAATCCTTATGAATACTTACTGCAGGATTTAAAGAGTTTTTTTAGGAGATTATGATTAGAAAGAGTAGCGCTATGACTGCTATGCACGAGAACATGAGGTGATTGTTAAGTATCTAATAACAGACACTCGGATTTGGTATTTATTATGCCGCCGGACCACGGGTCGGACGGTAGACCCAGACTGTCTGTCTAGAGAGCACTCCCCGGTGACAATAATATTATTTGTTTTTCGTGTCTGGCCGCGGTCCCGTGGTTTGCCTTCGACACCAGATTCACTCCGAACTGAATCTGCGTGTATGTAGCGCCGCGACTCGACGCGCATCTAGAGTTTTGTAATTAAAATGTAACTTTAACAACCATACACATAAAGTTCAGCTGTTTGCGCAAAAGGCCAAAACTTTAAAAAATATGCCTTCTTATGGTTCCGTAACAAATTAACAAGAAATCCTTATAGTTTCACCATGTCTGTCCGTTCGTCCGTCATGGTTTATCTCAGAGACTATTGATAGAGACTATTGGTGCTAAAAAGCTGTAATTTGGCAAACTTACAAAGTTTTGTATGTATAGTTCTCGCCAAACTTCTAGCCCCCCTGTTGTTGGCTTTCCGGATGCGCGGGGTACGAAACGGTGCTGTTTTTGTATGCGATTTACTACTGCGCAGCCATTGTAGCCAACTTCAGGGCGGCCCAGAAGTTTGGCGAGAACTATACCTAATATTAAAATGTTGGAAATCTTTCTTTTTGAGTTTCCTTACGTCCTGGTGAAGCCCCCCCCCCCTGATTTGTTTTTTCTTGTGTAATAGATCGTATGGGGTATCGTTGGATAGTTCTTTAAAAAAATCCGATGCTATTTTTATATTTAATTAGGATCCGTTTGGAAAATATTAAGCTTTAAATTGGTAGATAATTTTTGATTTGCCGGACACTCACATTCTCACGAATTGATACAATATATCATAGGGATGCATTAAAATAATAAGTCCGCCAACTTTTGTAGATTATAAGTTGCTTTATTATTCTCGTCACTCAATTTACAGTTAACTGAACCAACGGGTCTGTCCCAATAGTCCCATTGGCCCAGTCCCATGATGGGACAAGTGGGATGTTATATCCCACTAGTCCCATGGGACAACTGATACGAAAATATTTTTTTAATTATGTCCCATGGGACAACTGATACTAATCTATTTTTCAAATTATATCTCATTAGTTCCATAGGATAGCGAGTACTGATTATATGATTGCGACTTCGTCAAACGTCGATAGGTAAAAACAAAAAATACTTCTGCCTTTGTATGTTGCGTATGAGTCAAGCTGATTTCAATATAATCAAAAGAGGCCCAGTAAACATAATATGTCCGGAGTTTCAATATGGTCTTGTAAAAAATAATGTGCCAAACCGACTAACGGTACCTACATCGAAGTGTTGAAGTGTTTGTAGAAAAACGCCACCATGTCAGTTCGACTTCAGGGCGACCTTGGCACCTATCCTTCTGCAGCGAGGTGTAAGACAGGGAGACGTCATATCTCCGAAACTGTTCACCGATGCACTAGAGGATGTCTTCAAGTTTCTGGACTGGAGAGGGCTAGGCATCAACGTCAATGACGAGTACATCACTCACCTTCGGATTACCGACGATATAGTGGTCTTGGCTGAGACCATGGAGGACCTCAGTACAATGCTCGCTTAACTCAGTAGAGCTTCCAAAAGAATGGGTCTTAAGGTGAACATGGACAAATTCAAGGTGATGTTGAATTTTAGTGTTGCACTTAATCCTATCAAGGTAGGAGACTCTACACTCGAAGTTGTGAACGACTATGTATACCTGGGACAAACAATCCATTTGAGTAGGGCCAACTTCGAGAAAAAGTTCAACCGTCGAATCCAACTCGGCTGGGCAGCGTTCGGGAGGTTACGCCGTCTTCTCGTCCAACTTACCATAGTGTTTCAAGACGAAAATCTATGACCAATGTGTGTTTCCGGGTGAACCTATGGCTCTGAGACGTATTCGCTCACAATGGGCATCATCAGAAAACTTACAGTCACCCAACTGGCCATTGCCCTTGAAAGGCCCATGATCGGCGTTTCCTTGCGTGATGGAATCAGAAATGAATATTGCTCGCAGAAAGGATGGCCAATGGAGCAGAAAGGTTCTGGAGTGGCGACCGGGAACAGGAAGACGTTGCGTTGGAAGGCCTCCCACCAGGTGGACCGATGACCTGTTGAAGTTTGCGGAGATCCGCTGGATGCGATATTTGGTTCCTGCAGTGTGAAGTAAAATTGACATTTTCACATGCACCTGGTGTACCTACCCTGCTGGCTGATTCACCGTCGCCGCGTCGCAATCATATAATGAGTACTCGCTGTCCTATTGGAACTAATGGTATATAATTTAAAAAAATATATTAGTATCAGTTGTCCCATGGGACTAGTGGGACATAATTTTAAAATATGTAAGTCTCAGTTGTCCCATGGGACAAGTGAACCATATCATCCCACTTGTCCCATCATGGGACTGAGTCAATGGGACTAGTGGGATAGACCGGAACCAAGGGTTGGGTCGGTAGTCAATTGGATAAAATGTTATTTTCTGATTTTACAAAATTTTCTCTCTTTTTTACAAAATGCCTTTCTCTATTTTACAAAATGCCTATGACAGTCATGCTGCAGAGGTGGTTAAAAAATCTACGTTTCATTAGCTATCCAACAAGGTATAACAATCTAGGGTATTATCAGAATTCTTAGAAAAATCTTTGATGAAAGGCGCCCAAGTAGTTGTAAAATAGTTGGTTTAGAATAATAAAGCAACTACTACACAAAAATCGTAAACACCAAAAATCAGAGGCCAAAGACCCAAAAAAAGGCTAGTAGACAAAAATCGGCAATAAAAAAAACTTCAAGCTTGAAAACGGTTACGTTTGCGGTACTGTGTTTCATTGTCAAATCAGTCAGGAATGATGAAAACTAAAACCTCTTAAAGGATCTAGATCGAGTTAACCTGTAGGCCTGTTTAATAATACCTAAATATTGAATAATACTAAAACTAATACCCTCATCATCATCATTTCAGCCGAAAGACGTCCATTGCTGGACATAGGCCTCCCCCAGGCGTCGCCACATTGACCGATCCCGTGCGTCTCGCATCCAGCGCCTACCCGCAACTTTAACCAGGTCATCGGTCCACCTAGTAGGAGGCATTCCAACGTATCGTCTTGCGGTTCGCGGTTGCCATTCCAGAATTTTTGGGCCCCCTCAGCCATCCGTTCTGCGAGCAATGTGCCCTGCCCACTGCCACTTAAGTTTGGCAATTATTCGGTCTATGTCGGTAACTTTGGTTCCCCTGCGGATATCATCATTTCTGGCGTGATCACGCAAGGAAATTCCGAGCTTAGCCCTCTCCATTGCCCTTTGGGTGACTATAAGCTTTCTGATAAGGCCCATTGTGAGCGACCACGTCTCGTTCCCATAGGTGATCACTGGAAACACACACTGGTCATAGACTTTTGTCTTGAGACACTGCGGTACTAATTCCCGTTCTGTAAATATTAATCCTTAGTTGTAGTGGAACCAAAAATGTTGTTGGTACTATCGACCACAATGTCTGTGTAACACTTTAATCTTGAGGAGTGTTGAGCTGGCCTAGTGTACGCTACGGAGTTCAGTCGTGTAGCGCCTAAGGTGCAGAGTCCCAAGAATTACAGGAGAGTTACCCAGTGGCACAGAAATTGTATTCACACAGTTTTCCATCAGAAACATTAAGGTTGAAAATAGCCATTCAATAATTAAAAATAAAATCTCACAGAAAATATTCAAGGAGGGCCCAAATTTCTCTTTGCACCTTGGCCCCGACCAAGAAGTTACGATACAGAGTGCTCATAGAATCTTGTGTTCTGTTATATTAGCCTAAATAGATTGTGTTACAACTGACGTGCTGTCTATATAGACTAAGATCCCAATGCTAAAGTCTCCAGGTAACATACCTGATTTGATTTAAGTAACATTTTTTTTGTTAAAGATAGGTTTTAGATATAAGAATAGGTTACAGCAGGGTCGCCTGGCAATATCTAACCGCAATTCGTTTTTAGTTTTTAGGATTCGATAGGAATGTGTGTTAAATCATTTGATATTTTTTTCGTTTTCAGGTGAATATGTTAAGGTACAAGCAACCAAAAAAGCTAGAGACCATAGCATTAGGAAGACTTGGAGATTGGGTCGCTCAACAAGCTGAGCATCAAATGTTAACAGTCGCAATGCTTTCGCAGCGAGATACTAACGAAGCCCAAACAACACTGGAGCGCAATGTGGCAACCATTCGGACTTATTTAGATATTAACCTTCCTTGGATGCTTCACGATCTATTGGTCCAAGAAACCATCAGAGCATTGTCTGAACTTCTAGAGAAAACTAAGCAATCACTAGGATTTAGAGGTAGTATGGGAAAATTCGTCAGTCAAATGAATGTTATAATAAAAATGGCAGAAGTGTTATTTACCAAAAAATTAACCGTAGTTTCTATAGACAACATTCCAAAGATGTTGCGGTCAATATTTTATTCTAAGTTAAACAAACTAAACGGACTCGTTAGCCTTAATCTGGGTTCACTCTCCGGTGGCTGGAAAACTGCAGACATGGAAGATGCCATAATTAAATCTTTAAAAGAACTTCACTGCTTAAAATATTTAACTATGAATTATGACTGTACTAATAACATATTACAGTGTCTCGTTGATAATTGTAAGTTATTAGAAAAATTGGATGTATCTTCTTCGAAATGCGTTACCAATGACAGTTTGGATATTGTTGTAAAAATTAAAAACTTAAGAAGCATCCAATTATACAGAACTTATGTGACTATGGAAGGCTTCCTTAAAGTGCTTTTGAAGTGTAAAAACATCGAAGATATTGGTAGATATGACGAAATCGGAAGACTTTTGGAGCACATCGACTTAAATTACTCTGAAGTGTTGACATTTAATTTGAAAACATATGTCAGCCGCTACGCGACATACAATCAATTGCAGTTGGCAGTACAAATGTGCCCTTATATAAGAAGTATGACCGTTTTTCATAACAGAGATTTTCAAGGCGATTTATTAGTTCTTATAGGCCTAAGGGATCTAAGAGAATTAATATTATTATCATGCGATTTTTACGCAGATCAGATAAAACAAGTACTTCAAGTAAAGGGCTGCAACATTGTTCATTTGCACCTTGAGCATGTTGATCAAATTGATTTAAATGCTCTGATGTATATAAGTCAAATGTGCCCCTTTTTAGAATCATTAACTTTATACAATTGTACCTTGATACAGCACACGTCCTTGTACACAAAAAAATTAGAAATAACACCATTTCGTAACCTTAAAAAGATTACCTGTGTGTCTACTTGTTCAGAAGAGCAATTATTATTTATTTTTACAAATTGCTTGAATATACAATTTATTCACATAGGTACCGCCATACAACTTACCGACGACGTAATGTTTAAAATACTAGACAAGAATCCACTCATTTATTTAAGAGAACTGCGTATAATGCAGTCAGATTTCTTAACAATGGTTTCTGTAGAGAGAATAATACAGAGCTGTATGAGTTTAGAGATATTGGTCGAGTTAGAAAGTTGGTCACTGTTAACGGAAAATGATCGTGAATATGTCAGAAATTATATAAAAATTAACAATTATAACATAGACACATCTCCTATCAGAAGATATGATTCATAGCAAGTATTTTCTGTCATAGATCTTTATTATATTATTTTTATAGAATTTTTTTTTTTTTTAGAAATATATTGGTATTACTCTCTCTCTCTTACTCTGATTTACCTACTATGGTATCAATCACATTCATTTGAGTCGCGGGAATCTCGAATGAAATATAAAATTATCGTTCACAGTGTGATTTTCAGAGTACGGTACCCGAAGGGTCCAAACGGGGGCTCCGTTTGCTGATTGCTGTCACTAGCTCGCAGTGCTGCCAACTCGTCTAAGCAAAAACGCGCTGTTAGCTGTCTAAAAAAGCGCTAGAAAGCGCTAAAAGGTCGTTGTCAAAAAATTGCTGTATTCGGCGCCAAATTCAAACAAAACGCCCAATAATTTGAGACTAGGGATGTTTATACTTTTTTTTATTGAGTCAAAATATGCCATTTAAAAGAGTTACATACAATAAAGTACTTGTTTAGTAAAAACAATTTAAGTAATAACGTGTTAATGTAATTATTTTATAAAATAATGGAATTAAATTAATTCATCATCATCTGATTCTACCACAATTGCTTCTGCTGCCAATTACATGGTTAGTCTTGATCAAATTTGGACTTGATTTATATTTATCTGTGGATGAAATTTGCCTCAACACGTCGTTTGGAAGTTGATAGTTTGCGCAGGTACTTTGTTTTAAAAGAAAGTCCAATGTTTCAAAAAGCACTAGATTTAGCGCTAGGCGCTAGAACGCGCTATTGAACAAAAAAAAACGCTCGATCTGGCGCTGAAAGCGCTAAGATGGCTCGCGTGTCCGTCCGTCTGTCTGTCTGCCTGTCGTCTGTCACACAAGAGTTACAGCCAAACGGTTGGATCTACATGTCTTAAAATTTACACAGTATAAGACCTTGTTGACCCAAGCCATAGAAATTAGAAAAATATTTTTAAGGGGGGCCCATAAAGGTAAAGGAAAAAGTGAAACTAAAAAATGTGTCCTACCCCATCGATTGTGATATCGTTGTTAAGAGGTCGTTGAGTAGATACCTGAATACTGTATTTTTTTGTTTTACAAAATATTGGAAAATAAAGGAATGAGAAGCCACCAAAGACGGCATTTTTTACAAAATTTTGTTTCGAAGATTTCTTAACTTCCCATTGACCTATGAATTTTAAATTTGGTGTTAATATTTATTATTACGTATATTTTACTAATAAATACCGATATATTTTACGTTCCGGAATAATATTTTGTGACCGACGACGGACAGACAGACAGACGGACAAGTGAGTGACAGCAATAGGGCTCCGTTTGAACCCTTCGGGTACGGAACCCTATAAAGCCAATGTGTCCCGCGTGGAGCCACGTTTCGGGCACTCCGGAGGTTAATTTTGTTCCGCTTTACTTTTTATTTATTATTTCAATTTAAGGGTATGTTTTGTCATTTGAATTTATGGATAATTTTGTCTGATATAAAGGAATCTTTAATAATAATTTAGGTACATAAATGTTGTTTTTATGCTATACACCTTTCCTATCAATTCCTGTCACCTCTACGTCAACCAGGCGTCAACCGAACGCAAGCATGTAAGCGGAGTGGATCAGCACCTGCAGCCCCTGCAGCACATCAATTTGTTTACGGCTAGGCAAAGACAAAGACAAAGATATTTTATTTCAACTAGGCCACCAAGCAGCACTTTTGAACGTTAATACATTAGAATTTTAGAGGAATAGAAATTGATTCTACCATGCATTCGGAAAGTAGCTTGTTATGGAGAAGAACGCAAAAGAAACTCCATACTTACCCTTTTAAAAAAAAAGGTATTTTTTACAATAGACAAAGACAAAGATATTTTATTTCAATATTTAGGTACATAAGTACATACATTAATGCATTCATATGTGTGAGGACAATGCACCCAGAATCACTACATACTATACTACGTACAGGTACAAAGTATTAAAAGTACTCACACATGTACCGTGCAGTTACATAATAGGTACTAGAAAAACATTAGCATCCGAAGCAGTTAAGTTAAGACCAATCCCAACTGACGGCGCCCGTTCACGAACATGACGCATGAATCGGCACCACCCAGCTCAACCATCATGAAGGGAACCGAATGATCCATCACACGCGCCACCATCAGAGAGACATTTGAGAGAGCATGACACACTCAACTGCCAGGGCACACATAAGTCAACGAACGACACAAAGGTACAGCAAATGGTAGATTTACTGTTGGGTACATAGTACTCACACACGTGCTGCGCAGTTATACAATACTAAAATAAATTGAGTCTATATAATACAAATATATTCATACAGTCTTCAGCAGGTCCAACAATACTTCAAATCAATAATGTTCTGCCTTTCACTTGTTTTTGCGCCCTAGTGTTTGTGGAGCAAGACTAGCATTGAGCCAAGCATTTTTATCAGTGATGTAATCCCCCAACTTATAATATGCCTACCTGCATAGTGTGCGTTTTATACAAGTTTTAAATTTCGTCTCATTCAGTTCTAGACAAGCAACTTATATACTAATACTGTAGTCGTTAGTGCTGTACTTGACAGTGCTTAAGGTACGTGATAGGATGGGCAAGCGGGGTGCCCCGGCAAAACAGTGGGGGTACAACACATAAGAAGAATTAGTATGATACGGAGAACATATATACACCGGTTAGTACAGATTTTATAACAATTAAATTAATGAAGGAAGAAAGAAACAATCACAACACAACTATTTATTTGTCATGTTTTTCCGGCCCCCGGCCGGAAAAACATCGTGGATGGGATAACAGCCGGCGACTTGGGGTTCCTGGCTATAAGAGGTTTCAGCTCGTCTATGGAAGTCATCTCATGCCGACTCCCGTCAGAAGCCTTTATGACGATGACACCATCCTGAGTCCAAGAAGACCGCATGCAAAAGTGCTCGCGCGCCTTCCCGAAGACAGACTGCCTGGCCCTCGTCAAGAACTCCTTGACTGATACTTTGGAGCCCTTTAATCCTGTCTTCGCCTTCCAGACTGAGGCCCTAATGTCCGCCGCCCTACTGGTGAACCAGACGAGAATAGGCCTGTGATGCTCCTTGCTGGGGGCTCCAAGTCTGTGACAGTACTTAATTGATGACACTGCGATGTTCTTGAGGCCAAGCCTGGTATTTATCACACCTAGGATTGGCTATCCTCCCTCTCCACTTCAGGAAGTCCCTGGAATACAAGTGCCTTCCGCCGGCGCCTGGTCTACACGCCATCCATTTGCTTGGCACACTCGCTGATCTGGGTCCGGAGCTAACCAAGCATGGAGAAAACTAGCTCCCGGAAAGTGCGGAACTCATCCGCTATCTTCGCTACTGTAGTAGTCTGAGCAGGCCCGGCACACTGAATTTGCGGTCTTCTGAGCAGCAAGAATTTCAGTAACTTCACCGTGGTCATAGGGGACTTCAACGCGAAACTGGGTTGTCGAATGAGCTTCGATTGATGCAATTTGGATTTGGACGACGGGTCACCTACTGTCCAGTTTTATGGAGAAGGAGGGCCTTTATATGATGAATTCCTTCTTCAGAAAGCGTGGCACAAGACACGTCGTGCAAATAGGAACAATAAATTATCCGATCCTACTCTCAAGCTCATGAAGAAGAGGCGTGAAATGATTCTGCAGTCTTCAGACGATGCGTGGAACTACCGGCAGCTCAATAGACAGATCTCGAAGTCCTTGAAAAGCGGCCTTCGCCGCTTTAAAACTGAGCGTATTGTTACGAGCTGGGGCTCAGGGATAAATTAATTAATCAGCAGACTTCAATTAAACACTGTTTATTACAAAAACACTTCTTAAACAATTCTATTACTTCGCACTATTTTCCGCTTTGATCGCTCTGTATCGCTTCTCAACCGAAACTGACTCACGACGAACCCGACCGCTCTTTATATAGCACGGAAGAAGTTTCTAGAACGTTCCATACTGTTCTACATAATTCGAGAAACTTCCAGAATGTTCGGTTCGAACCTTCTGGAAAATGCCATTCGACACGAGATTTCGAGTACATTAGTTCCGCTATTCGATACTAGATGGCGCCACTAGTTACTACCTAGTTCTTCCTATCGTTACTAGATGGCGTTGGCCTATCTTGTAACAGTATTAAAGACGCGATTGAGCGGAATAAGGGCTCCAAGGTGTTTGCAAGAGATCTGGCTATTGGGGAGAGCCAGCTCACGAAACTGAAGACCTACGATGGCAGGATCGTAGCCACCAAACCGGAGCTTCTGAGGGAGATCGAGGGGTTCTATGTGTACACGTCAATCAGCAAACCCGTTGTGAATCTAGCAAAAACGAATTCTTAACGACGCGACACTATACCGAAGACATCCCGGATGTCAGCCTCTATGAGATAAGGATAGCTCTGAAACAACTTAAGAACAACAAGGCGCAGGTGATGACAGAATTACAGCTGAACTCCTGACGGCGGGTACTAAGGCCCTTCAGAAGCTGTTTGATTCCGTCATAATCTAAGGGAAAACGCCACAGGTATGGTACAGGGGTGTGGTGGTACTCTACTTCAAGAAGGGCGACAATGCCCGATTCAAGAATTATAGGCCCATCTCACTTCTTAGCCATGTCTACAAGTTGTTTTTCAAGAGTCATCACGATCCATTATTCAACTTATCAGCATTTACAAAGAGTGTCTGTATACCACGTTAATACACTAAAACTAGGTTAGTGTCCTAGTTTTAGTGTATTTTATTTTTTATTTAAGCAAAAACGTTAATGCATATTATTTTTAATGCATTGATGAGCATGTCTGTATGCGACGAGTGAATTGCATACTGAATGACCATGGCATGGCTCTGTTTAGTTAGTTTAGAAAAATTCTTTATTAACATAAAACATATACATAGCTGAAGTACTTAAAAATAAGTAACAGTTACACTTATATTAATAACAACACTTTTACAGACTAGGAGCACCTTTATAAGTATATAATAATAATGGTTACAAACTTATTACAACATGAGGGATTTATTAATCAAACCTTTACTATTAATATATGAAATTATTGTAATAATTTCATTTTTATAAAATGAGGGGGTAACAGCAAATTCTTAACTACGCGCTTAGCGTAGGTGCGACCGGTGCAAGCGGTAGCTCAGGTGATCACGCGTGGCCACCGGTGGCGCACGAACTACCGCGCCCCCCGCCTGCTCACTTGTTTACGGTGAGAGCGGGGAAGCGCTGGCGCATCGTACGGGCCCAGCTACGACTCGTTATCAGTATTGTGCGCGAACAACACGTAGTGATGGGGAAGCTTGTATGTACCGTATCCATCGATATGTTGCAAATCCTTCAACTTAATTTTACCTATGTTAGCAATCAATGTATTTTGATGACATTTATTTTTATTGTAAAATTTACTGCATGGCTCTGTAAATGTCCTCATACATGGTCTCTACTTCGTCGTCGGGGTGTGCCGAGATCGGGGCGTAGACATGTATGACCTTCAGTGAATACTTTGAGGATATTCTGAATATAAGCCTTACGCCACCCTGGTCGACACACTCTCGATCCCCACTACGGTGGTCACAATTTAAGGGACTTGTGGACGATAAATCCGACACCACCCTAGGACTGTCGGTCACCCTCTCGGAAGTAGAGCACGTTACCGGATTTGAGGATTATCGAGTCCTCCCCCTCTCTTCGGACTTCAGATAACCCTATGATACTCCATCGTAACCCACTTAATTTTACCTCGTGTTCGATAATCTTCTCGTCGATCAGGAGTGTACGCGTGTTAAATGTTAACTAGGCCAGTCGTCGGTTTGTAAGCTGGTAGCCCGTCCGGGGATTCTTCGCACCCCTTGCCACGCCGTATCATTGACGCTACTGTAGTCGAGGATAGACGGGCTGCCGGGCCATTTGTTTTGTTGCGCTTTTCATCGGTTTGGGGGTTTGCCGTAATCGCCAAGAATGGCAGGCGGGTTGGCGACCGCAGTTTGTTATGAAGTGCAAGGGCGGATCCAGGCGGATTCAGGCTTTTTTCTGGGAGGGGCCTCCCAGAAAAAAGCCTGTTCGTAGTAAAAAGGACGTTCGTAGGGTGCTGCGCAACCTCGACGTGAAGCTCGTTTCTTAGAACCTGTGCGGCCTCTTCCCAGAGACTGTGGGATGAGCCGCTATGCAGGTTGGTACGGAATAAACTTATAAATACGTCCACCAATACTGCTGAGCGTGCCCGCCTGCTGGCTGTGGGAGAGTGGGAGTCGGGCCTCTGGCTACAGGCATTACCGTCACTAAACATAGGTACATAGTACATAGGTTCTATGTTGAGTGACAACACCTGCCGGATTGCTACATGTCTGCGTTTGGGTGCTCCTAGCGGAGCTCCACATCGTTGCCAATGTGGTGAAGCAGTCGACCGTCTCGGTCACCATGGCCTATCCTGCAGTAGGAGCGCTGGCCGGATAGCACGGCACACCAGCATTAATGACATCATACGTCGGGCTCTTGTCACCGCCGGGTTGCCAGCAGTTTTAGAACCCAATGGTTTGGCACGCGACGATGGGAAGAGACCAGACGGGATGACCATTATGCCTTGGAAGGTGGGTAGGCCTTTGGTGTGGGATGCAACATGTGTCGACACGCTTGCGCCATCCCATCTTCTTAGCACGGCGGGTTGTGCTGGGGCGGCTGCTGCTGGTGCAGAAAACCTCAAACGGCGCAAATATAACAACCTTATTGGAAGTCATATGTTTGAGCCGTTTGGGGTTGAAACATTAGGTCCGTAGGGTCCGAGTGCGCATTGTGTTTTTCGAGAAATTAGCGCAAAGCTCGTCGACTCTTCACGTGACCAGAGGGCTAGCCTTTTCTTCGGCCAGAGAATCAGCATTGCCATTCAACGTGGCAATGCTGCCAGCGTTCTGGGCACCTTTCCTATTGAAATCGATGTGGATGAATTTTTTGATGCACAATGACCCCTTTTCCGTCTCCCCTTTGTATTTGTATATAGGTATTTTTTTTAGAATATTCAGTTGTATAATATTTTTCAATAAATACTGATAAAAAAAATAAAAAAAGAGAAATACAATAAATTATTTATTACCTGGAGTTTTAAGTTGGACTTAACCCGGACTTTGGACTTAACCCTTCGAAGTCTGAAACAGAAGCCAACCCTCTTCAAGCTGACGTCTGAAGTTGGACTTAACTCGGAGTTTGGAGTTAACCTGGAGTTTGAAGTTGGACTGAACCCGGAGTTTGGACTAAACCCTTCGAAGTCTGAAATAGAAGCCAAGCCTCTTCAAGCTGACGTCTGAAGTTGGACTTAACTCGGAGTTTGGAGTTAACCTGGAGTTTGAAGTTGGACTTAACCCGGAGTTTGGACTAAACCCTTCGAAGTCTGAAATAGAAGCCAAGCCTCTTCAAGCTGACGTCTGAAGTTGGACTTAACCCGAAGTTAGAACTTGGCCGTTTCGAGGTCCGAAGCAGATGTCAGCCCGTTCGTGCTGAAGCTTGGAGTCGGACTTACCCTTTCAAGCCGATGTCTGAAGCGGAAGTCAACCCGTTCGTGCTAAGCCTGGAGTTGGACTTAACCCTTTAAGCTGACGTCTGAAAACGAAGTAAACCCGTTCTTGCTAAATTTTCAAGTTGGACTTAACCATTTCGAAGTCTGAACCAGAAGTTAAACCGTTACGTACACTGAAGTCAACATACCGCTAACCAGATCACAGGACAAGAAAGCTGAGGCGTGGACAGTTGCTAGTGGAGCGAACTGCAGCTCCCATTTCTTGTCACCGGAAGCGTCTCTGAATTTTGTGCAGTCAGAGACGTAGTGACCTTCTTTGTCGCAGACTCAACACTTGTTTACCGGCTTGTCGGTAGCTGTATGGCCTGTATGCGTCCTTTGCATGACGCTTTTCCCCACTAGGCTTTCTGTTTCTTTGATGTTCTCAGGTGCGGCGAATGCACTGCACATGAAGCTTGTTCTGTGATGAAGTCTATCTGGTTGGTTGTTCTGTATGTTTCTGTATTGATGCGTCGTCACTCTTCCGCGAAGCAGCGACGCTGGCGTTCCTTCTGTTGAGGTTGGTGAACGTGAAGGTAACTGGTGGCGGATGCCTGCTGCATTTCACTCCACTGCTACTGTCCACGCCTCAGCTTACTTATTCTGTGATCTGGTTAGCTGCATGTTGAATTCAGTGTTCGTAACGGGTTAACTTCTGGTTCAAACTTCGAAATGGTTAAGTCCAACTTGAGACTTCAGCACGAACGGAACGACTTCCGTTTCAGAACTCGGCTTAAAAGAGTTAAGTCGAACTCCAAGCTTCAGCACGAAAGGGTTGACATCTGCTTCGGACCTCGAAACGGCTAAGTCCTAAGTCCGGGTTATGTCCAACTTCAGACGTCAGCTTGAAGAGGGTTGGCTTCTGTTTCAGACTTCGAAGGGTTAAGTCCAAACTCCGGGCTAAGTCCAACTTCAAACTCTAGGTTAACTCCAAACTACGAGTTAAGTCCAACTTCAGAGAAACTGATATTAAAAAGGATGTATGACTATGTGGAAAAGTATAATTTACTAAGGCGGGAGCAATTTGGATTCAGGAAAAATAGCACCACCTCTTTAGCTTGTTCTCCTAGCGTAAAAAAAAACACAAAACCTTACCTTATAATGCGGATATACCCGCATTATGTATAGTTTCCTAACTGACAATACATCACTAAGTTTGTAGAGGTTCTCTGTAGAATATCTCCTTTTTTTAAAATACATTATTTTGAGCAGGGCTCGTTGTGCTCGCTCCAATTGAATGAATTTAGATTTTGTTGCCCCACCCCAAATAGGAATACAGTATATCAGTATTGATTGCGCAAGAGAAATATATATTTGCGTGAGCACATTTCTAGCAGGCTTACCGCTTCTCTGTATAGACCTAGGTAGCACGTGACGCAGGGTCTTAAAGATCCAATTTAGCTTGCGGACTCTATTTGCAACTTGCTCAAGATGGGGGTACCAGCACAATCTCTGATCCAGCGTTACCCCTAGATATTTTGTGCTAGAAACTTTGCCAATGCTAGAACAGCTACATTTATCAACATTAGTACCATCACAACTGTGAATAGTGATACGAAAATCGCAATTTGGTTGTGTACGATTGCAGATGCTGAAACTTATAAAGTTTGTTTTGGAGGTATTTAATGTGAGAACATTGGCATTGAGCCAATTCGCAATCTGGGACATTCCTGATTCAGTACTTAGCTGCACATTATGCCATGTCTTACCACAGAAGATGACAGCAGTATCATCGGCGTACGACAGGACTTTGGCATTAGGAATTTTCATGTTACATAGGTCGTTTATGTATACCAGGAAGAGCGTTGGACCTAATACACTTCCTTGGGGGACGCCGTATGAAACATCCGTGACATCACTTATATGTTGCCCTACTTTGACACTCTGCTTCCTATTTGAAAGATAGTTCTTAAACAGATCAAGCGCGTTATCTCTAATACCAATTTTTTCCAGCTTTAATGGCATTTCGGGTGCAAAAGAAGTGTGTTATGGCAATATCTGGCGCCTGGTTTTTGGACAGCTGTAAACCTTTATTTAAAATCAAAATTTATTTATTCAGTTAGGCCATTAAGCGGCACTATTGAACGTCGAAAAAAAATTAAATAAAAAAGTAATAATAATTGATTCTAACGTCCATTCGGCAATGTAGCTTGTTATGGAGAAGAATGGACAAGAAACTCCACACTTACTCTTTAAAAAAAAAGTTTTTTAAAAGTATTTGGTTACATTGTTCTTGTTGGAAAAATACATATATGTGAGAAAGAGAAAAAAAAAATACTTGCACGTAAAAGCGTCTAAAATAAAACAACCAATTAAAAATACAATAAATAGGTAATTAAAAACAGGCCGAGGCAGCAAAAAAATTGCACATATTACCTTTATCCTGAATGTACATCAAAGCACTATGTATGCTTGTAAAACAATATCACTCACGCACTATTTTCGCATGTAATCAGAGGCCTTAGTGCGAGTTTTTAATCACGCTCACTCGTGATACGTAAACGATCTCTTATGTCAAAATGTATACAAAAAAAGTGGTTTCTCCTTACTGTCACCAGACGGCGCTTATCCAGTTTCAATACAAAATGATGTTTACGTATCACGAGTGAGCGTGAGTAAAAACTCGCACTAAGGCCTCAGGAGTCAGTCGCAAGAAGGCTACTGCTAGAATTAAGTACAAATACGTATTAAATGTACCTCAATGTAGATTGCAAATGTTTAAGAGGAATGTATATGTTAATGCCATTCTGGTGTATAACAAGTTACATAATTCATTTAACGAACCTTCCATCCCCATATACAAGGAAAAGCTGATAACTTGGCTATTCGATAATTGATTTTATGATATTGGCGAATATTACATATATTTTGTAAAAATCCAAGATGACATGAAAATAATTTTGACATTTTAAAGTGACAATTACCAATTAAAAGTAATAATACTAATTCATATTGGACTTACTGTAAATCGCAAATGTTAAAATTAATTTTAAGATTTGCGAATTAAATATTTGTACACCATATATTTCGTGGTAGAATGTATAGAACTAACAAAAATATTAACACCATACTATGTAAAACTTTAACTCCAAACTCCGGGTTAAGTTCAACATCAGACGTCAGCTTGTAAGGGTTAGCTCCAGACTCCAGGCTTGACACGGGTTAAGTTCAGTTTCAATCTTCAGTGTTAGAGGGTTAGCTTCGACTTGACTTGGCTTAGGTTCACTATCGGGTTCAAACAAAGGGGCTGGAGTTTAGTATAAGTTTCCACTGTACTCACTGTTTTCCAAGTGTTGACTCCAACCACCTCAACTGGCATTGTTCAATAAATTTCAGCTCCAACTGTCAACGTCAGTGTTCACTACAGGCTTCAGAAGTCCAACTTGAAAGCTCCAGGCATCAAACGAGATTCCTCTATATCGATAGACAAGTCTTTGTTTTCAAAACAAAACTCCAACTCACAACGTAAGTCTTACGTCTTAGTCGTAGTTATAATTGACCATAATCTATATTATCTGTGCCATAATATACTTTTACACACTGACCTCTATCATACATTGTACACTGGACTTCATACTATCGATGACAAAATGAAGACATTTGATTATCGCCATTTTGGCGCTGATAGCAACGTGAATTAACGTGAGAGTCGCATGGAACTAATATTAGAGATGGGACACAGCTTTCGGTAAAATACTTTTATGGGTTTTATCGATCGTGAGAATAATTTAATACGTAAGAGAAAAAAAAAACAGTTATTTTTATTATGATTAATTTTTAAGTAATAGAATAATTGCTGTAAAGGTTAACTGAAAAATATTTTCAGTCAGATTGCAAGCTATAAACTAGTGGATAGCGTGCTAGTAAAGTTATAGCACATTACTGTCAGATCAGTGAGATTTAAATACCGGGGATAGGCTAACAACTTATCCTTAAAACAAGTATATTTGAGCAAGTATCTCCTCGCACACTAGTTAGTTACTTACAATCGTTCGGATTCACTCGGTTGACGCCCATCGGGTTCGTGAAGGGAACACTATTTATACAATAATAATAATAAATGAGATGGATAATCATTTACAACGGACGTATTTCTGGCTATCATCGCTCAGATCCTGTCTCTGTAGTGTTAAGGTGCAAATAAGAGTGGTATCGCATTCCAGCAAGGTGAAGACTTTAACTCTGTTTCAGATGCAGATAATAAATTATTTGACTTCAAAACATTTGTTAATATATTTATAACTATCATGATATTATTCCAGAATTAATTCCAGGCTCAGGAACGTGGTGATTGGTACAAGATAGAGGCCTGTGCTCAGCAGTGACCGAAGTCGGGCTGTGGATGATCATGATGATGATTCCAGAATTTAGTATTACACATCGCTTTTGAACATATTATTACTGATTATTAGGCATTCATATAACTAACATTCATCACCAATACCAATATGAGATATTTAGTTCAAACATACTACGAGAAGTCAATACAGTAAATGAGTGATACGTCTTGCCAAGACTACTATTTTGATATTAGTGTAATTTAAAAATATCACTAATATTGAAATATTAGTTACAATATTACAATATTTCCAGTCAAATATATTAGTATTACCTAATTTTTAGAAATACCGGTAGTATCCTATCTCTAAATGTGTCAATTTTAGTTCCTGATACGCTCGAGCGGGGCGCTTTGAATCAGCACAAAAATCAACTGTCATTTCATATAGTATGTTTAGTCCAGCGTACTTGTATAATAGAGGTCAGTGCTTTTACAGAAGATTTTTTATGCAGGTATTCACGGTAACTTAATTATACCGGTGGATAACATCTTACATAAATAATCGTTCCCAGGCTGTCGTAATCAACGGTGCTGTGTCGAACCGGCATGTAGTCCCTTCAGGAGTTCCCCAGGGATCGCTTCTTGGGCCCTTATTATTTATTATTTTCATAAATTACATTCACACATGCTTTCAAAATTCATTATTTTTACTTTACGCAGACGACATGAAAATCTTCAAGCATATACACAATGTCGAAGATTGCGACGCGTTGCAACAAGATCTTGAAAAACTATAAAACTATTGTCAGCTGAATAATCTGGAACTCAATGTATCTAAATGTTACACAATTACGTTCACTCGCAAGACCAGCAGCATATCCCGCACATGCACTCTAAAGAATGCCCATCTAAAAAAGGTAGATTTCATAAGAGATTTAGTTGTGATACAACACTCCAAACTTACCTACGAGAAGCACATAGATCAAATAGTTAATAAAGCTAACAAAGCTATGGGGTTTTTAAAAAGATCTTGCTCCCAGTTCACGGATGTCAAAATAATTAAAATATTGTACTGTTCCTTCGTCCGTAGTTCACTTGAATATTGTTCACAAGTTTGGAATCCCATGTATGATGTTTATATCTCAAGATTGGAATCTGTCCAGCGAAACTTTACAAGATACCTGCAGTACAAGTGTAGCACCCGCGATCATAATTACGAGTCGAGATGCAAAAGGTACCATTTAGTTACTTCCACTTAGGGAGACAAGGAGTATATCAGATATCTCCTTCCTCATTAAGTTAGCGCAATCTTTTATCGACGCCCCGCAACTTCTCTCTAAGGTTAATTACCGCGCCCCTACCAGATCCGCTAGAATACCGTTTCTTTTTCTTGACGTCCCCCGCTGCTGCACAAATTACAGACAGAATTCGTTCTTTATAAGATGCGCTAAGTCCTACAATAAATTGTTTGACTTTTCTGAATTTGACTTATTCACTATTAAGCCGCATGTATTCATTCGAATACTTACTAAACATTGTTTCGAATTGGTTCAACTAAACATTGGTTCGAATTGGTTCAATAACTGTTTTTTATTGCACCTCATGATGAGGTAATATTGTGATTTATGTTATTGTTTAAAGTACATACCACCATTATAATTCAATATTGTATTTGTCTCTAACAGGCATGCTTTTCATAGTAAATTAAATGCGAAAACATGTAATTGGTTACTAGTTGGTTAATTTGATGTTATATTTGTTAGTTGTTAATACTGTTTGTTTTCCGATTACAATAAAATAAAATAAAATAAAAATAATCCTTCAGGATTTCAGGAACGACGAATTTTCGTTTTGTGTTCACAGGACAAGTCTACAACTCGACTGTTCAAACTTCTATGTGTAAGTTTTTTCAGGGATAGTGCTTTAGCAATAATCCTTCCGGATTTTCAGGAACGACGCATTTTCGTTCTATTTTTGGGATGAGTCTCCAACACGCTGTTCAAACTTCTATGTGTAAGTTTTTTCAGCGATAACTCTTCAGTGCTCTTCAGCGTTATTCCCTCAGGAACTAGGTTCTGTGCTATCTCCACAGGAACGTCTCTCAGGAACGGTAATCTCCCAGGAAACAAGTCTGCAACACAGGAATGACTCGCGGGCACGTCTCTTCAGGGACGGTAATCTCCCAGGAAACAGATTTGCACCACAGGAACGACTTAGGGCACTTCTCTTCAGGGACGGTAATCTCCCAGGAAACCGGTTTGCACCACAAGAACGACTCAGGGCATGTCTCTTCAGGGACGTTAATCTCACAGGAAACGGGTTTGTGCGCTGTCCTCGACCACTATCTGGTATGGTTTACGGAAACAGGACGTCGGTTTTCTTTCTTCCCAGGCACTGTGTTCACAGGAACGTAACGTCCTTGTTTTGACAATTATTGACGTAGTTTAAAGAAACAGTATCTGACATGTTAAATAAATAGGACTGTAACCTTGATTGATAAGGTTTACAGGAACGGGACGTCAGTTTTCTTTCTTCACAGGAACTGGGTTCACAGGAACGAGATGTTACGTTTTGATTATTAACTAATCTTGAAATATTCGGCTCGAACGGACCAGCAAATGTACCGGACGGACGAGATCGCTTGAGCTCTGTATACGGGAGGTTGTAAGTCTCCTGCCCAAGCGCGTTGATGCCCTGTACCTATAGTTCAGTTTTCAAGAGTCCTGCAGTCTGGGGTGTTGATTGATGGCTGCTATGAGTTGAGAGGTGAAGAAGGCTTCTTACGTAGGAAATAAAAGACTTGATTCTTCATGACTATTTGAAGCGATTCTGCAGGTCCTCAGGGAACAGGAGTGGTAAGAAAATTAATTTCAATGTCAATGATGGCTACAAATTGGTCGACGCGCATGCGGAATATCGTAACCCGAAACTTTACTTTATTGAGGACCGTGAAATATCTTGCAAATTAGTTTTTTATTTTAGGTATTTTTATCACGAACTTAGCCTACAAATCAACAAAACCTCCCTTGTTTCTGAAGGAATATGAGTAGTCGAACTATTGTTTTTCGAAATTGAGACTGTGTCGAAATAATTAACTGTCGAAATTCAGAATGACACTCTAGACTTTACTACATGAGTCTTGTAGCCCTTCTATAAGGCTATTGAAATACATTACATCTATTCACATCGTTACAGTTACATCTTTCAGGCGCGTAACTGCCTGAAAGCGTCAGTTCGACGAAAGGATACAAATTTATAACATTGAAAGTTAATTTGTAGTTAAACTATCTAAGGGAATTCCACCCACCAAATATGACCCGGGAGTAGCACTTTTGTGTAGTACTCATCCTGGAAGGGTTGATTCTATGAAAGACTTGTGGGACCCCGCAACCTTGCAAGTCGACTATCTCCCAAACCACCAGAGCTGTGTTCCTTCCAGAAGTGTGGTTAGAAAGCCAGACGAATGGTAGTACTTCAAAAAGTACTCACTCGGTACTCAAGGCACCTGAAAGCGGCAAATTTTTCAAGACTGCGCGATCCCACCATCTTAAAGAATAGAATACATTTATTCGACATATACACAACACGACAACAACAATCACAAAGTAACAGAGAAGAGTAGTAAAAAGAAGTACAAACAAGTGCGCCGGGCGTGCCCTAACCGTAAGGGTCACCAACTCAGCATTTGCTGGGCGTTAGACTTCCAGCGCTGATTTTCAGTTGGCACCCCGCTAGTGACACACGGACGTCATTAAATAAAATAGATACTTTAAATAATATCATAAAGTGAATATGTGTACTTAACTTATAAATTTAATAAATATGTAAAAATGTATAATGTAATATAATACAAAGTATGACGTTCGTGTCGTGAGGGGTGAGTGGACTTCAGGGTGTGGAACGCAACCTGTGTCGATATCATTGCACCTTCTCAAGTTCGAAGTACAGCGGGCATTGCCGGCGCTCCCTTATCTATTCACGGTGGGATTGCCGTCTAGGATCACCATCAGCTAGGGTCGCCAACTTTTATTTGAAGAAATAGAGTATATCCAAAAAAGAGTATTGTGGCGTTTCCGAACAGAGTCGCGCACTGTCAGGTGGATGGACCAATAAGGTTCGAAAAAAAAGACCGCCACAAATATTTTGACAGAGGGAGATTTTCACTCTCTAGAAAAAACTTAGTTACAAAAGAATTACCAGATAATTTTCTGATTCCAAGTTCCAATAGTCGCGACTATTCAAAAGTGCAACTCGCTACTCCATGCTAGAACCTAGCGATAAGTTGCTAGTGTTAATCTTCTAATATAAATATGGATATTTCATACCTAGTGTGTTTCACGTACGAATAAATATGAAAGCATAAACTGGAGTGAACCGTGTTTTGTGTGCCTCTACCCCACTCGTCGGTTCCCCAAATTGGTGACCCCTTCAGAAAAGTGATTCAACTTTCTTCTATCACACGTTCAACCTTTTACAAGTTCCTGTACTCCTACAAGTTGAACTACGAGACCAACTCGACACATCCATCTTCAAGAGCCGAATACACAATACAGACGCATTCCGGGCCTGATCTGGAACGCCAACAAGTTCTTCACAGTACTACAACAACAACCAAAATTCGGACACAATCCTGCGCTATTCAAACTAAGGAGCAACACTGCCCATCTTCGTAGTAACACAACCAGCGAGTTACCACCATCAGGAACTTCGTCCCACATCTACCAGTCAGATTCAACACAACAAAGATAAACGGTCAGTTCGTTCCGAGTCCTATAAAAACATTTTGATTGGTAAAAGTGATGTGTCTTACTCAAACAGTGCATGACGTTTAATTAATAATGAACACTATATAGTCTTTAAATATACCACAGACAAGAAACTGATATAATTTTAGCCGTGCATACCTTAATTTTTATTTAGTTCAAGACTTCATTAGCACTAAGACCAACTTATTTAGAATTTCGACCTGTCACTCACTACAAATAGGTTCTACATACCAAGACCTAAGTGTTTTCACTGTAAAATGTTTATCTAGGTAACCAAATATTTTTCTATTTTTTTATCTGTTTTATGTACGGTTTAAAATATATACATGAATTGGTACCTTTCACATTTAGTACTACTACATTAAATTAAAAACAACTTATTTATCTGTTTTAAACCAATTTCAATAAAAAAAAAAAAAAAATATTGAGTAAATATTCAACCGTGCAATTTTAAACACTTACCTGGATAATTGTTTTTCATATCGTCGTTGCGCGTGCAAAACCGCGGAAGAGTAATTTGTAAATACCGCGTATCTGTGTTTCCACGATTTTACAGGAGGAAGAAAAAACTTAATAACTTAGCCATTTATTTATATTTTACTGACTGAACTTTGTGGACATGTCTTAACTACTTACTTTATTGGAAAATGAAGTAATTTTACCTAAAACTTGATCGGATTCCGAGTAAAATCACTTACGCGGTTTTGTTGCAATAAGTTGCAAAAATTTTAATTGTACTTTTAGTAGGTACGCGGATTTGAAATGAAATATGCTTATTATTTATGAATGAATTTATTATTAAAATGAAATAACAAAAAACGCTTCTTAAACGTAAACATAAAAAAACTATTCTTAATAATCTCAGCAATATTTCTTGCTATTAACTAATTATAAATAATAAAAATAATCAGTCCAATAAGTTGTACTTTAGTACCAAGTAGTAGTTGCACTTTGAATATTGGCCACAAATGTGTAGGTACCTACCTAATAAAAGTAAAGGTAATTTTACTATAACAGCAAAGTATTTAGCTGGTATAGTAAAAGTACCTTTTATCAATGATGCTAATAATTATTCATTGAATTCAAATATAATCAGCTTTTCTGCTCCTCAATTAGCACTTCTTTTTCTTTTTAAATCTTAATTAGTAAAATATTCTTATTAAATTAACATTCCAAACAATAATCTGTGTGGTACAAACTTCTAAAAAATAATTATACTTAATCAGGTAATCACAGTCTTTAAAATCTCAGTAAAATTAACATTAAACATTACTATTTTATGTATATTAAGGTAAATTATCATAAAAACTATGACAGTCTCTAGGTATGACACTCTTCAGCTCCTGTAGGTGGTCATACTTTGTTTTAGTTATTGGTTGTCTAGATTCATAAAGTGACGGCACACTGTCAATCAGACATGTTATTTTCTTTGGTCTTCTAGGCAAAGGATTAAAGTCATCAGCAAAATGGAGCTTATAGTCGATTGTTCCACTTGGATTATACCTCAGAGCCCTTATATCTACGACACAGTGATCACCCGCCCCACGACCAGGTCTTATTGATTCATAAATCAGGTAATTCTTAAGACTGAAGTCATTAAAAAACGTATAATCAGGTGTTATAACTTCTCCCATCATTCTCTGCCGCTTATTTTTTATTCTTTTCCAATTATTTGGATCCCCTTTGTGCTTTTTTTTATTTCTATTCGATGTTTCTTCTATTTCCCTTTCGGGAAACCACTCCATATTATCTGGCGATAATGGTTTTAAATTTGTAATGTCTGAAAGTGCGACAAAAGAAGGATCAGCGACTGAATCGTCGGATGAAAAATCATTATCGTTCAACACAGTAGAAGTAGTAATATAATCATCTTCATTTTGTAAAACTGGATCAAAAACTGTTGTAAGTGTAGTAAACTCAGATGTTACATTTTCATTCCGGCATTCTTGCTCTTGCTCTATTTCCTCCGACACAGGGATAGTAACTATTTGCAATGCTGGTTGATTTTTATAATTAAGTTTATTTAATATTTCCTTCTTTTTTTCTAGCAATGCGTTTCGCCTTTCACATAGGTCTTTGAGAGTTACCACTTCATCGTCAATACAAGCATTTTCTAAAAAACAGTCAACATTTTCTTGGTCCTCCATCATTATTTGGTTAGGTACTGGATTTTAAGCTTCAACGTATTTACCTAAAATAACAAAATAATTTTAGTTTAATGCAATACCGCGTAAATAACCAACACAATGAAATGATGTAAATATCAATACCGCGTAATTACGTATTATAGGATTAACTCGTCAGAATTATTAAATTATTAAATAAATAGACGTATCTACACCATGCATGCATAAACATATTGGTAAAGACACATTTTAAACAATTAAAACGTACTTACATAGTTGTTTTTAGCGGCAAAGTAATATATTTCAGAAGCACGCATAGATTGTGTGACACTTGTTCGCCGATTTGGTAAATACGCGGACTTGCAGCCAACTTCAAGCTTAATACTGTTCCGCTGTATTGTTTTAATGCTAAAAATGACGTTTCCTATTGGCTAATTCGAAACGCGTGAGGTCTAATATAAGCGAATCCGCGTTGAGAATCTGTTGGCGCGATATTTCAATTTTGCACCTTTTGTTGTTACGCGGTATTAACAAACTGCTGTTACGCGGCTTCGCACGCGCACTGACGATATAACTTTTAACTAATTTACTGTAGGTATTTAAAAAAAAAATATATAATAATAAATTTGAAAAGAAATAATAATAAATATGTATTATTATATAATAATATATATTTCTTTTTTATAATTAAGTTGTGAATTAAAAATTTAATACATGTTGAGTTAGATATATTATATAGCTGTATAAGTGAAAATTAATGGTACAGGTCCGAATCGAGATCAAACATATTTTTTTTTTTTTTGTGTCATATTTTTTTTTTTGTATTAATACTCAAGTATGGAGGAGTGTCAAGCACAACTAAAATCTCTACAAGAGCAAAACGCTGCCTTGCAAGAACAACTTGCCCAAGTTTTAAATAGCAATCAAATAAACTGCGCCTCAACTGCCCCCCCAAATAATAATGTAGCTAGAGTGTCAGTCAAGTTGCCCCCCTTTTGGGCCGATCGTCCAGCCGTGTGGTTCGCCCAAATTGAAGCACAATTCGAAATAGCAGGTATCACAGCAGACTCAACACAGTATAACTACGTCATATCTCAGCTAGATACAAGGCATGCAGCAGAGATCGAAGACATAATAACTCAGCCCCCCAAAGTAGATAAATACAAAACTGTTAAGGAGGAGCTCATTCGGCGACTATCGTGCACTGAGGAACAACGGGTCCGGCAATTACTGTCAGATGAAGAGATCGGTGACAGGAAACCCTCCACATTCCTTCGCCACCTACGTTCCCTCGCAGGGACAATCCTGCAAGACCAGAGCATCCTCAGACAACTGTGGCTTCGCCGGCTTCCAATTCATATTCAAGCTATTATCACGGCACAAGCAGATCTGCCACTTGAAAAACTTGCTGATTTAGCTGACAAAATATTGGAAGTTTCCCCAGTAGCTATTCCCCCAGCCGTTTACGCCGCCTCCGCCCCAATAGCTGCTCCGACTGACATGCAAACTCTTACAACCCGCATGGATGAGCTCACTAGGCAGGTTGCAGCCTTATCACGGAGAGGCAGAGATTTTAGCAGACAAAGGTCCAGATCGAGGGGTCCGCGAGCTTCATCCGCTGACTCCGAGATGTGTTGGTACCATCTTAAGTATAAAAAGAAAGCACAAAAGTGTGTAAAACCTTGCAGCTGGGATGACAACGCGGAAAACAGCCAAGGCAGTCAGTAGTGGCGGCAGCTGATGGCCCTTTCTCCAGTCGCCGACTTTTCATTACAGATGCCGTCTCTAAATATAAATATCTCATCGATACCGGCTCTGATGTTTGTTGTTTCCCTCGCCGGCTTATTCGTACTCACCTCCGTTCTGCAAATTACAATCTCAATGCTGCAAACGGTAGTGTGATTAAAACATATGGCGGTACTACACTTACACTAAACCTAGGTTTACGCCGCGACTTTAGCTGGCGCTTTATCATAGCTGACGTCGAAACCGCCATTGTGGGTTCGGACTTCTTGGCCCATTACCATCTGCTCCCGGATTGCGGTAACCAAAGGTTGCTGGATGGGAAGACTGGTATTTCAGTACAGGCAACCATCGCCTCAATTGATCAGGCCAGTGTCAAAGCAGTGGGAGTCAACAACAACTCGGCCTTCGACTGCATCCTCAGGGAGTTCCCAGGCATCACACGCCCACCAGGGCTTCCGAAGATTGTCAAGCATAGTACGGTGCACCACATCAAGACAACTCCAGGGCAACCCGTATCGTGCCGCCCACGCCGCCTCGGCCCAGAAAAACTCATCATCGCAAGACAAGAATTCGTGGATATGATGCAATGTGGGACAGCTCGGCCCTCTAAAAGCCCGTGGTCATCACCCTTGCACTTAGCACAGAAGCGAGATAACACCTGGCGCCCTTGTGGCGACTATCGTGCACTTAACGACCGTACTGTGCCTGATAAATACCCAGTCCGGCACATAGGGGATTACAGCCACAACCTAGCAGGGTCTAAAATTTTTAGCACCCTTGACCTGGTTAAAGCTTATCAGCAAATCCCAGTCCACGAAGATGATGTATGCAAAACGGCAATTATCACTCCTTTTGGCCTGTTTGAATTCCCCTACATGAATTTCGGATTAAGGAACGCCGGCCAAACGTTCCAAAGATTTATTGATGAAGTGGTTCAGGGTCTCGATTTCTGCTTTGCGTACATCGATGACATTTTGGTGTATTCACGTGATGCCACGGAACACGCCCGGCATTTACGTATACTGTTTTAACGCCTACAGGACTACGGAGTCGTCGTTAACCCAACAAAATGTAACTTGGGTTCCAAAGATGTTACTTTCCTGGGGTATAGCATTAACGCAGAAGGGACCCGCCCTCCCACGGAACGAGTTGCAGCTCTCCGGGAGTTTAACCTACCTAAAACAGTCTGCGGTCTGCGTCGTTTCCTTGGGATGATTAATTATTATCGTCGGTTCTTGCCCCATACGGCTGAACTTCAAGCTCCACTTATTAATGCAATAACGGCCATAAAGGGAAAAGGAAAAATTCCCGTTCCGTCCATCCTGGAGTTAGGGCCACCTTACGTCTTATAAATGAACGTTTTGTGTGGCATGGAATGAATAAGGATTGTCGATTGTGGGCACAAACATGTATACCTTGCCAGCGCAGTAAGGTTACGAGGCACGTCAACGCCCCATTAGGACATTTCAACAACCCAACTGGCCGCCTGCGACACGTTCACATTGACATAATCGGGCCCTTAGCAATGTGCAAAGGTTTTCAATACTGCCTCACAGCCGTAGATCGGTTTACCCGATGGCCGGAGGTATGGCCAATGAGCAGCATAACAGCAGAAGAAGTAGCCGAGACCTTTACCAATGGTTGGATTTCTCGATTTGGCGTCCCTAGCGGCATAACAACCGACCAGGGCCGACAATTCGAATCTGACCTTTTTAGGAGACTCTTACAAGAGTGCGCCACAACGAGAAGTAGAACCACCAGTTACCATCCGTGCGCCAATGGCATGGTAGAAAGGCTCCACCGTCAGTTGAAAGCCGCCCTTATGTGCCACGGTGACATGTGGGTTAGAGCGTTACCTCTGGTTCTACTGGGTATTCGATCAGCTCTAAAGGAAGACTTAAAATCCTCATCAGCAGAGCTATTATATGGTGAGCCACTTCGTCTACCCGGAGAACTCATAGTCGCTTCCCCGGCACCTGAACGGCCTGAAGATATTACGGATTTCGTTGTCCAATTACGCAAGAAAATTTCAAGACTGCGACCAACATCAGCCTCGCGACACTCACAACCATCGACTTTCGTTTTCAAAGGTTTAGATGTAGCGACCCATGTTTTCCTTCGTGATGACACAGTTCGAAAGCCCTTACAACCTCCATACACTGGACCTTACGAAATTGTCAAGCGTAGAGACAAAACATTTACAATTAATGTCAGGGGTAAGAACGTGGAGGTCAGCGTGGACCGCATTAAGCCAGCGTATATTGAGCACGATGAAATACCGTCCCCGCCTGAAGAAGTGATTACGCCGACGTCACCGTCTCCTCTTTTGCCCCCGTTGATAACCGTACCGAATCGTACCGTCGCACCTTCGGCAACCTTAGCGCCATCGGACGCACCAACAGAATACACCACACGGTCTGGTCGAAAGGTACATTTCTCAAAACCATTTGATCTTTAAATTTATATTTTTTTTTCTTTCTTGGATATTTAATTTTTCTCGCTATTGTACATTGTTTTGTATGGTTCTCTCGTCTGCGTAGGGGGGTGGTGTGGCGTTTCCGAACAGAGTCGCGCTCTGTCAGGTGGATGGACCAATAAGGTTCGAAAAAAAAGACCGCCACAAATATTTTGACAGAGGGAGATTTTCACTCTCTAGAAAAAACTTAGTTACAAAAGAATTACCAGATAATTTTCTGATTCCAAGTTCCAATAGTCGCGACTATTCAAAAGTGCAACTCGCTACTCCATGCTAGAACCTAGCGATAAGTTGCTAGTGTTAATCTTCTAATATATATGGATATTTCATACCTAGTGTGTTTCACGTACGAATAAATATGAAAGCATAAACTGGAGTGAACCGTGTTTTGTGTGCCTCTACCCCACTCGTCGGTTCCCCAAAGTATCATTTATTTTATATTTTTTTCATTCATTATACAGGGTGTTTGGAAGGGAGCTGTACATACGCCTAGGGTAGAAACTAGGGATAGTCTGCTACCTACCCCCGCCCATTATATTGACCTTGGCCTCAAGGTTTTTTTTTAATTTATTTTTATTTTTTATTTGACTTTTTTGTGATTTTTTGACTAAAACTACCTGTAGCTCAAAATCTATCCATGGGACCGGTCGGCTAATGGTCTTGTTTTAATCGTTAGAGTCTTAGGGTCCTGCAAAAAATTATTTTACACCAGAAAATTGTGGAGAAGAAAAGTTATGGGGCCTGAAGTACCATAGTAAGGTAAAGAAATAATTTTAAGGGCAACTTTCTATGGGGTTTAAAAAAAACTAACAGGGTTGGAGTTCTTCTGATTTTTTTAAAACATCCTCAGTCCATGCCCTTTCTAACGATATGCTAAATGTGTATTTATCACTTTTAGTTTTAAAGTTATTAATTTATTTCCGCAACTAGGGCACTTTTACCACCACGAGTCGACATTTGTAAGACAAATGTAATTTCCAGAATTTAAACCAGTTTGGCCTACAGTTGGCAAATTTGTTGTCTCACTCTTACACGAGAGCAACATGTAAGAGACAAAACATGTCATGTCATGTCTCTTTCGCTCTTGGGTCGACGGGGCCGGGCAGGTAACTCGTTGGGGTCTTTGTTAGTCAGTCGAGATTTACCCATCTTAGCTAACTTACGTACTTGCCGTTACGACGCTCCACTGTTTTCGTTAATTTTGTTGAGTTTGTTATTACTTCGTTTTTGTTAAGTTTTGTTATTTGTTACCTTGTTGTTGGCAAAATGGCTGGATTTACCAGTGAAGAGTACACCGACATGCTGGTGGTGTATGGAATGGCTGATTGCAATGGGCGCGAGGCACGGAGGATTTATCAAGAACGGTATCCTAACCGGCGAGTGCCTAACCACCAAACGTTTGGCTCAACTTATCGGCGTCTGCGAGAAACCGGAAATTTAAATTTCCGGGAACCAGCCGTGAACAGATTTCAACCAAATTTGGCTGCGGAAGAACGCATATTGGCTGAATTTGAGGAAGATCCGACCAGAAGCGTAAGAACCGTAGCCCGGACGCTTGGTTTAAGCGTGTGGAAAGTCTGGTCGGTTCTTCGCGAAAATGGACGTCATCCTTTCCACTACACCCCTGTTCAAGGTAATTTTTTACATAAAGTTTTTGTTTTTAGCTCTTATGTAATGAACTAGCATGTGAATTTCATAGGCAATTTTTAAATTAACATGAGCATGTGTGTGAGAGAGAGAGAAATGGAAAGACAGAGATAGCAATCAATGTTACATAGCTACTAATTCATAAGGAAACCGCTAACGTTGATATTTTTATTGTTTTAGGCTTAGAGGATAACGACTATGCAAGAAGGGTGGAGTTTTGCCGCCACTTGCTCCATACGGACGTGGAAGATATTAATTTTTTACGGAGTATTCTCTGGACTGACGAGTCCAAGTTTGACAAGGAAGGAATTGTAAATTACCACAATCTCCATCACTGGGCACCCAGAGATCAAAACCCGAGAGTCAAGAGGCACAGAGGATTTCAACGAAGGTTCTCCGTGAACGTATGGGCAGGCGTCATCGGTAATCGGTTGATAGGGCCGCACTTTTTGCCAGACAACCTAAACGGGCAAAACTACTTAGATTTCCTCGAAAACGATTTGCCTGATTTAGCGGAAGAAGTGTTTGACGAAGATCGGCCCATAGTCTTCCAGCACGACGGCTGTCCTGCTCATTGGAGCCTAGCAGTGAGGGAGCTTCTGGACAACTGCTTTCCTAATTCTTGGATTGGTCGGGGTGGGCCAATTCCCTGGCCCCCAAGGTCGCCTGACCTTACCCCACTCGACTTCTACTTCTGGGGAAGGGCGAAAGAGTTGGTGTACGCAGAAGAAGTACCAACAAGGGAGGTTCTAATTAACAGGATCCACGCCGCATTCGATACAATGCGCGAGGAACTGCTGCTTAGAACGGTGACCGTGGAGATGAGGAAGAGGTGCCGAGCATGTTTACAGGTCAATGGTCATCAATTTGAACAAAATTTGTAATTAATTAAAATTTGTAATTTAATGACATTAGTCATTACCAAATTTTTTGTTTCATTTGCCATCCTTTTACGATCGAACACATTTAATTTTCATTAGTTGAAATTTTTGCTTGAAGTGCCCTAGTTGCGGAAATTAATTAATAACTTTAAAACTAAAAGTGATAATTACACTTTTAGCATATCGTTAGAAAGGGCATGGACTGAGGATGTTTTAAAAAAATCAGAAGAACTCCAACCCTGTTAGTTTATTTTTAAACCCCATAGAAAGTTGCCCTTAAAATTATTTCTTTACCTTACTACGGTACTTCAGGCCCCATAACTTTTCTTCTCCACAATTTTCTGGTGTAAAATAATTTTTTGCAGGACCCTAAGACTCTAACGATTAAAACAAGAACATTAGCCGACCGGTCCCATGGATAGATTTTGAGCTACAGGTAGTTTTAGTCAAAAAATCATAAAAAAGTCAAATAAAAAATAATAATAAATTAAAAAAAAACCTTGAGGCCAAGGTCAATATAATGGGCGGGGGTAGGTAGCAGACTATCCCTAGTTTCTACCCTAGGCGTATGTACAGCTCCCTTCCAAACACCTATATATTATCATTTATTTTATAATTTCAAACATTCTAAATCTAAATGTATATAGATCAAGAGCTTATTTTTCTGTTTCTCTCTGCCCGCCACTTCACATTCATTCTCTCTCAGTAAATGCTGAAGGGGCGGGCACTAGTATAGTAAACATTGTGTAAAAAAGAGAATTCCAGCATACTCTATTAGTGGAATAGATAATAGAGTACGCCTACATGTTATAGAGTACAATACTCTATTTTAGGGTACGGTTGGCTACCCTACCATCAGCCCTTCCCTGAGTCGCAACTTTGAATCACTGATGACCAACTACAGAACCTTATTCACCGCGCGGACCGCGGTATATCTATAACAGTGCGGGTTCCTCTTCAGGATCACGTCGACGTCTTCTCAGGTATCGTGAGTACGAGCGTCTAGCAGCCACTCATGTGACGCGCAGCTGCTCATTCTCTGCAGACTACCAGTACATACATATGGCGCGTTATGAACTGTGCGTGGACGCGAGGAATGGATGCATCGCAAATTTGCATCATCGCTTCGAAGAACCACCTCTTTGACGTCGATGGGTCCATCTGTCGCCGACTCGCGGATCCAGGCCTATATGCTAGCGGCCTCCTCGAGACTTTCCCTGTCAATGCACATAAGCAGCAAGCGTAGACCTCGTCTCTTTGCGGGACTGATTGGCTACGGCCACTAGTGGCCTGGGTGGACACGTAAAAATATAAGTATCGGTGGTCCGATAGTGTCTCCATTGACACCCAGAAGTCATTGGATGACAAACCAAAAAAAAAAGAAAAATTGTGGCACACATGTTTTGGCTGAGCCCCGAAATAAGACGGCTAGACCTGCCGTAATAGCCCAATCTGGGATCAGTAACCCGGGATCCCCAGGTTAGGATTTAGCGTTGAGATCCCCGAGTAAAAGCGTGGGCGAGGTTTATACCGGCCCAAGACGGCTCCTGAATAACATGGAAATTGAGTTTCCACGTTTATTCAGGAGGTAGAGAGGAAGTAGGTATGTTAAATTGACTATGGCATCCACGAAGGCGGTAACCTAGACGTGTCCTCGTGAACTGTTGCGGCCGATGACAGCCACTAGACCATCAGGGTTTCCTACCCAGTTTTCTCGGGAAGGGACCAAATATATTAACGACCACTGAGGACATGCTCGACGGAACAAAGATTCTGAGGACTGGTGCAGTGGTTAAAAATCTACTTTTATTTGTACCTCGTAGTGCATCGGGTACCTATGCACTCTATAATTTTGTACCTTACCGTACATTGAACATATGCGTTGGACGAGTTGGGAAAGAGACGAAAACTCTACATGTTCAAAGTGACGTATTAGTGTAAGTGACCTAATAAGGATAGCGACGAAATAGCTAGTTTGACGAGTTGGCATCACAATCGAAATTAAACACTCAATAAAGTCAGTTAGAGCAGAGCATTGACGGTCCAGTGGTAACGGCCCCGACTTACGTGTCGTAGGTCGTGAGTTCGAACCCATGCAGGCGCTTTACTTTATGTGATTTATTTCATCACCACTACTCTTAAAACGGTGAAGGAAAACATAGTGAGGAAACCGGCATGTCCTAGAACCAAAAATTCCAAGACATCTGATATTTACCAAACCGCACTGGGCACTACCTCTCTCACAGACAAGATGCCTGTGTCTCCCCAGTGGGAACATTATAGGCTGATGATGAATGAAATCATACAGGAACAGACTAGATAACCATCCAAACGCACTAGCTACACATTTAATGAAAGGAAATTTAACATTCAAAAGGCTAAAAAGAAAGTCTCCTAGAGGTCTATAGAGCATATTATTTATACATAGGCACAAAATTGCGCCGCCACATATATGGTACTTTGTGACATATGGGCACAAGCCACTGACTGACTGCCCTCCAAGACAAACTATAAATTCATAATGTAATGCTTATTGTTCACAAAAAACGGGACAGATTGCAACAAAACAAAAAATTGTTAATTAAACATACTGGTAAAGGTCTCTTCCTACTTGAATCCTCTACTAATTATTATTGGTGTGTGGGCCGAATTACTTGTGTAAAAATCCTATGTCCTTTCCAGGGTCTCAAACTGTCTCCATACCCTACATCAAATTGGTTCAGTGGTTTAAATGTGAAAAGGTAACAGACAGACAAACAGAGAATTTTCAACAGTAAATATGTAATTACAGTAAAGCATGGATGCATGCTACATAGTACACTGCAAAATACAAATTTATCTGTTAATCCAATACAAACAATGCCTTAAATTTTATTTCATAACTCCATTTCATTCTGTGATACATTACAAGAATTTTTAAGTACAGTTTTTGTCTTAATTAATGAGCTTTCTAGTTGTTTGTGATTAGGTACTAGTGCAAACATATACACAGGATATATACCATTAGGAAAGTTAGCTTGTTTACATTGCTTGATTCTCTTCAAGTTGCACTTCTTAAATATTCGAATGTATTGTTTAAATGTTCGTGTGACTGATGAATCAGTAGAATCCTTTTCTATTTTACCAGATGAAGTAACATTTTCTTTTACAACAATGATGCCACCTGGAGACAGAGAATCCCTGAAACAAATAAAAAAATATTGTTAAGCCTCATTTAACTTACGGTTTGAGTAAAAGAAATAAATATTTTTAAATTAACTACCTGCAACGTATCAGATAAGCCTCCAAATCGTCATCTGTAAGATATCCTAATACCCATTGATTCCAAATGACATCATATTTGCTTGTAGGTATAAACTCTTGCAAACTAACTCTATGCAAGGTGCCCAATTTTGAGCCAAGCTCTCCCACATACTCTTTAATGGAATTGATAAACTTTTCATCAGGTTCCACAACATCAACTGAATTAAAATGAGGTAACAATAATTGTTTTGTTATTCTACCAATGCCAGCACCACAGTCTACTGCCTTATTGTTAGACGGGGGATTGTCAGAAGAAAACAAAGACTTTAGAAATAGTTCAGATCCCTCAATATCTGCATTTGAAATAAATCCAAATCCCCCAAGTACTCCATCGACTGTAGGTGGAATATCTGCCCAGTATTGTAAGGACTTTTCATAATTAATACTAAAGACATCATTGTCGTTCATTCTGGTCAAAGCCTGCACTAAATTAAATTGAAGTACTCAGTCCACTAATAGTGAATTAGTGAGAATGGTCTAAGTTTTTGAATACTTATAGTCTTACACCACAATGGGCAATGCATCAAAGAGCAAAATAATAAGATAGAACAAAATATAATTTAGGCACAGCACAGGTCACACTACCCAGTATATAATAGTAATCTTTGGGTCACACAAACACTACAGACATGCCAAACAAAACGTTGATCAGTCTTTCCGTATATATTAATTTACTCTTTAGATCAGTCAGACAGAAATCTAATCTCAAATCTGTCACTTCTGTCAGTGTCACAAAGACAGAAAACGTCGAATACCGGATGCCCTTTTTATTAGGCATAGACCTATTATATAGTATGGACTCGAAATACCTACAAAAAAAAACGTGCCCACCTAAACCTTAAAATGGCACTTAATTACTTGAGAGAAAAATGATGATTTAAATGTGAATTGCAGAATCAGCTGGTTAACAACCGCAGAAGTATTTTACAAAAAAGCTCAAACAGGACTGTAGAATCATCATCATCAGCCTTTTAATGTTTCCACTGCTGGGACACAGGCCTCCTCTATCTGAGAGAGGGAATGGGCCGTAATACACCACGCGGGCCAGTGCGGGTTGGTGGATTTCACATGTCTTCGACATTTTGGTACTAGGACATGCCGGTTTCCTCACGATGTTTTCCGTCACCGTTTTGACCGCAGTACCTAGCGATACGTTTACGCTTTACGTACTTTGTGAAGAATATGGTTATAATAAACTTATTGAAATATTTCCTATAATAAATACATATATATATATATATATCCGTTCATGAGATACGGCCTGGTGACAGACAGACAGACGGATCGTAGAGTCTTAGTAAATATAGGGTCCCGTTTTTACCCTATGGGACCGTAAAAAGTGAAAAATAACTTATTTTTCGGAAGTCGGTGTCAAAAAACGAAGAAAAGAAAACAGGAACACCGACTTTGTAATGTCTTTATTTGGAAGTCGTTGTATTTTTTGTAAAAAAGGTTTTTATAATGTTTGTGTTCCTTAAAAGCATTTCTTTATAAATTTCAATGCCATGGATTAAAAAGTCTTCTTTACTACACGACATCGCAAACAACTGCACTGACTCACGTACTCAAACGTCTGTTCATTGATGATTCCGCTCGTCTTGTAACGAGTGATGAATGAAGCTTCCTAGCGCCTTAAACGCTATTACACTGTCTGGTAGTAAGATTCAGGTATCTAGGGCTCCCGATTAGATCCGGTCGTCCTTATAAGGGACCCTAACCTTCTATATTTTTTACACGACCCTATATCGAAACTTAGGGCCCTGAATAACGTGTAGTGTTTAAGTTATTTCATATGGTTTAAATGAAATAAATAGTTTATTTTTTCGATAATAATATTTCAAAATATAACAAACCCTTGCTTGACAATGAATATTTTTTACTAATAACGATTTTAGGCAGTATTTTTTCAATCTTCGCACTTTGCTTGAAATGAGCACATTCAGGATACCAATTTCTGAACTCCGAATCAGCAAATCAAGTTTTTGGCCAGCCTTAGAAATTCCGTATACCATAGACCCCCTTTAATTCAATTCAACATTCAGGTCCAAATTTTTTTTTCTATTTTCAGGTCTCAGTTGGCAATACTGGTCATTATATCGTTGTCTATGGTTCTTTTCTATACGTCAAAAACGCGAGTCAGGACGTTTTCAAAATGGTTTGTGAAAATATTTTTCATCTTTAAATTTACGAACAATCTTGCTAAAAATGAAAGATTGTCAAGGGTTTAAACGAATTTGTGATATTAGTTTCATACATAAATTAATATATTTCGTGTCAGAATGGTGTTTATAAGTCTCATACATACGACAAGACCGGCCATACCTCAAATGTTTTAATGTTTTGGTGCTAAATGTGTCTTTGCATTTAAAAGAAGCATGCCTGTTCCATCTAATTTAAGTGTAAGTTTAGGGAGTGAATTCACCAATTTGTTGTTGAGTGTTATCGTTTTTATTTCAGGGTAAGGTTAAGTGCTCCGAGTTACGCACTAAAGACAAGAAGGAGCTGTTCAAGCAGCTCGAGGAGTTGAAAACGGAGTTGACCAATCTTCGTGTTGCTAAAGTAACAGGAGGCGTTGCATCCAAACTTTCCAAAATGTGAGTTTTTTTCATATTACTTGATCCTCAGAGACCCTTTGACCGTATTTTGTTAGTTTCGCTGTCTGAACATACCATGGACTAAGGTAATAGTAACTAGTAGTAATTTCAGGTTACCTACCTAGACCTACTGGGGTACCTAAATGCAAACTTCTGTGAATTAATCAATTTCGCTTCTTGAAGATACTAAGCTTGCACATGTTTGCTTACCATCTTGTAAAATTATACAGAATGTTATAAATCTTAGTCTAGTCTAAAATTTAAGTTGCATGTAATACAAATTAGTTTGTTTATTTTTGCAAATTGTCCTGCGACAGTAAAATACCCGGTTTTAATATCTAAGCCTAATCATCTCTCTCTTTTGCATATTATAAGCTTGTCTGTGCCTAGTCCTTATCTTTGCACCTCTTTTAGCTGTGAGAAATTCAGACATTGCAAACACTGGAACATCAAAATCTTAAACACTCGATAAATTGTGCATTTTTGGTCATACATGCCATTCTGAGACATTGTGGATGGAAAGGAACTGAGTTTGCCCTAATGGCTCAAATGAAATAGATCATTTATAATAAAAAAAATAAAAAATCCTAGAAGGAACTAAAAATGATATTACAAATTGTGTTTTAGCAATAAACCATAGACCATATCATGGTCTAATGCTACACTTTGGCGGGCCCTAGTTTAACAGTGGTCTAAATCGTATCTGTCAAAGTTTCTCTTTTATGTTATAGTATCTTTTTCATTGTTTAGTGTTGTTTACCCGAAAATTTATATTAACATTGTGGATTTCATTGGTTTTGAGAATATTACTTTTTCCTCAGTACTCCAATTCTCAGATTGTTTTTTTTTGTTGGTCCATCACTACATGTTATCTATATTATTAACAAAGAGGCAACTGTTCTATTACACTTTGCTATCTTAAAAATTCCAAAGCTTAATCAACTTTGTTCAACTTATGATGGTTTTGTTTAATGTTATGGTTTCATATAATGTGGGAGATTTTTTTATGTTATGGTTTCATATAACTCGATAATGTTACCATAGATTTACTATTAATACAACAATATATAATGTGCTGAAACCTAAACAAAACTGCAATCGATAAAAACTAATGTTTATTATTATTTTTTATCGATTATTACTAAGTCTCAATATTTTAACACTGATAAACATCATTTAATCTATATTAATATTATAAAGCTGAAGAGTTTCTTTGTTTGTATGAACGCGCTAATCTCAGGCGCTACTGGTTGGAATTCAAAAATTCTTTTTGTGTTGGTTAGTCCATTTATTGAGGAAGGTTATAGGCTATATAACATCTCGCTACAAACCAATAAGATCAGAGCATTAATGAAAAATGTTGCAAAAACGGGCAAAATTATTCCTTCTTGAGAGCTTCCATTGTGTGCGCTGCGTAAATGGTTTAAGTTAAGCAACAATCATGTATGTAGGGTATATGGGTAAGTAGGTAGCCAGTTGACAGGAGCAAAGCCACGAGGGATAGCTAGTCCTTAGCATATTATCAAAATGATTTCTTTTCCGGCCATATGGAACATGGCAATAGAATGATATTATGGTTAACAAATGATATTTATATTAATATGTGGTTGATTATATAGACAAGGGTTCAAATGACGGCACAAGAAGACTACGTTTTTGTTTAAGTTTTGTTATATGGACAAATTTAGGCCATGGTTCTGCAGATAAGCCTGGACTTGATAGGACAGGTTTAAACCAAAGTTTATTTCTTTTTTTGTAATAAGACCGTTGAAGTTTTTGTTCATAACTGATTTAAATTTGGATTGGATTATTAAATTGGGATTGTAATTTCTAATCGCAGGAGATCTCGAACTTGCAATCGAGATTGCATTCACCAGTGTTATTATTACTAGCAAAGATGTTCCTGTACCATATGCCACAGTAGTTTAAAAAAATTGCAGATTATGTTGTTCTTGTTCATGATAAAACATTTAAATGAGTTCCACACTCATCACTTAACAACATTTTACTGCATTAGAAGAGTCCGTTTGCCAAAGTCGATGTCCTTTTTACTCGACTGCCGAAGGAGGGTAATGTGTTTATCAGTCTATGTATGTATATATGTTTGTTCTTATGTGGCGTTCTGGTGACAACGCGTTGGCCGATTATGATGATTCTTACGTCAATCGATTCGTCTTAACCCTGCGAGTGTCACTGGCTACATTCAAATTGGAAAATAAAAAAAATACTGATTTCGGGCGCCATATCGTGGGGCACCAAATTCTTTTTTTCTTCTAAACCCATCGTGTGCGGTATCAAAATAAAGCGTTTTAAGAGGGGATTTCAAAAATATATAACACTTATATGTTTAAAAGTACCTAATATTACTAGTTAAAAAAAAATAACTAGAAAGTTATATATAAAAAAAGTTAATTAAAAAAATCAAAAATCCCTAATGCTTGAAAAACGAACTAAAAAGACGTAAACAAGAAGAAAATCATGCTGTGCAGTCGGAGGATACATGTCCGCGAGCTGTATGACCAAAACGAGATGTATCCTCCGACTGCACAGCATGATTTTCTTCTTGTTTACGTCTTTTTAGTTCGCTTTTTAAGCAGTCGGGTTTTTTGATTTTTTTAATTAACTTTTTTTTAGCAAAAGTAATACTGTTCCTTAGGAGTGTACCTCATGTTATGAACCTTTGGCGGGCATGAACGAACCAAAACCACCTTTCAACCTCCGTACCGTAAGCTCACTTACTGTTGCACCTCGAACTTCCTCCAGCTCATTTCTGTCTTGAACGCAGGTTTTTGCGAACCCGTAGCTGAATAAAACGATTATTCCTGTTAGAAGTACGGGTTTTTTTTGCCTTGTCCAGATTTTTCACGAAAACATTTAGTCTCTCTGAATCATTGTATATTGTAATAAATAGTTGAAACAGGTAAACGATGAATTATGCACATCATCTGTGACATATGTAGGTTTGATCATTTCTCCTCCTCTCAAGTGCCCTGGCCCTCTCAGTTTGGAAGTAGGCCACAATCTCGACCTTAACTTCAACTAATGGTTAAAAATAAAACAAATAATTCAGTATGTTAATGAATTTATTTCGAAATTTTAAAACATCCTTAACGTGGCAATAAGCGAAATTCTCTCAAAATGATGTAAGTTCGAATAAAGTTAAAACAATCGCATGAAAGGTGATGTTCAATTGTTTCATCAATTAGGCATAATTTGTTTTGATGTAAAACAAAAGAAAAACCAGCCTGTAAAGGTAAAACAAAGTGTTACGATATTTTTTAGGGTTCCGTACCCAAAGGGTAAAAACGGGACCCTATTACTAAGACTCCGCGGTCTGTCTGTCTGTCACCAGGCTGTATCTCATGAACCGTGATAGCTAAACAGTTAAAATTTTCACAGATGATGTATTTCTGTTGCCGCTATAACAACAAATACTAAAAACAGAATAAAAGTAATATTTAAGGGAGGCTCCCATATACACAACAAACGTGATCTTTTGCCGTTTTTGCTTTAATGGTACGGAACCCTTCGTGCGCGATCTCGACTCGCACTAGGCCGGTTTTTTCTTGTTCCGCTGATTTTACCAGTGTGTGTAGGTTTCGCCTAACTTCTTGGCCGCCCTGACGTTGGCTACAATGGCTGCGCTGTAGTAAATCCCATACATAAACAGCACCGCGCCGTGCCTTGCTCATCGGAAAGCCAACTTCAGGACCTATAATGTTAATATGTAATCGGCCAAATCTATATCTGATCACCGTAAGGACCGAGAGGATTTCAGCTTGCAGGGTTCGCCCGCTAAATTAACACCGACATACTCATCAACCAATAGCATCGCAGCATCGGGTGACTGTTTCTCTAGTACCTGTCAGCCCCTTTTTTCTGTACTTAAAAAAAGACTGCCAAAAAATCATACAAGTCATTTGGTTATGGTCGACGCAAAAAGGGCGTACGCAGCTGTGGTCATCTTGTGCACGGGATTTTGTTTTCAAAGTGATCAGATGTAGCTTTGGCCCATAGTACCTACCTAGAAAGAAACAAATTATGACATAAGAGCTGTCAAAGTGTTTAACCGTGCAGTCCTTCGTTCATTGCTCTTGCAGCGTTGCGTACTGTGCGATTTAAGATACGAATGTATGAAAATGACACACTTTTAGCTGAGGTTGTACTCTGGCTAACCTCAAAAGTTACGAAATACTTAAGTGTTAAGTTCTTTGATCCTCTGCTTTTAAATAATATATTTTCTAATTAGCATTGTTGTGCCTAAATTTAATATAAAATTATTAATATAAACGTCATTCATGTTCGCGACATTTTATAGTCAGGTCACGCATGTATGGGCCATGTTCTTTCAAGTTAATATGAAAAAGCCAACGGCGCCGTTGGCAAACGGCAAACGCGCTGACTGCCCGCCGCGGCGGGCAGTCAGCGCGTTTGCCGTTACCATAGAACTCGACTCGCAGCCCGCGTGCTGCAAGCTAGCGGGCCATGTGCTTACAGCGCGCGAGGGCGCCGACCGCATGCTTACTACGCGCCGACTCCGAGTCGCCAGCGAAACGTAATTGCGCCATCGCCCGCGCACCAACGTCGCCTCTCGCGCATCGCTGCATCCTCCCTCCAGTCTCGAATATTATATTATATTTCTAGTTCGCGTAATGTAAACAGAGACATTATGAAAACGTGCAAGTCCTAGGCGTGCTCAATCATAAATGGCATATAACAATTGTGTTCGCGGTAACAGCGAGCTTGCACCTTGCGGACTACGAGTACTTAGCGCGCTGGCAGCTAGGCAGCTGTGCAGTTGCGGTGCCGGTATAATGTGCTATAACCTTAAATTTCGGACGGATGAACATCCGTCCTCCACCCACAACAAACTCATCTCCGTTACATAACAATGTAATCTTTTTTCACGTTTTCTTATTTTTATTTATCATTGTTTCAGACGTGTCGTGAGGAAAGCGATCGCACGAGTATACATCGTGTACCACCAAAAAATGAAGGTGAACCTCCGAAATCACTACAAAAATAAGAAGTACAAGCCCTTAGACCTGAGGACCAAGAAGACACGTGCTATGCGTAAGGCTCTTACCAAGCACGAATCTAAAATTAAAACCAGGAAGGAGATTAGAAAGAAATCTCTTTTCCCTCCTCGTGTTTATGCTGTTAAGGCTTAAAATAAATATCTAACTTAAATTTTGCTTTTAATTATACTTCCTCTTCCATCAGCCTCTATTCCCAAACTAAGACGCCTTCCTCACGGTCGGTGCGTTTTAGTTTCTGTACGCGTATGCGCTCTGTACCAGACGGATGTGATCGGTTGAGGTAGGTATCAGGTTGTAAGGCTCCTGCTCAAAGCGCGTTGACGCCCTGAACCAATAGTTCAGATTTCAAGAGTTCTGAAGCGTGGGAGGTTTATTGATGGCTGCTAGGTGAAGGCATGATATTCAGTAAATGAAAGACTTGATTCTTCATGACTATTTGCGATATTTTTGCAGGGTCTTTAGAATACGAAGTTGCGTGGAATAAACTAATACATTTCAATGTCTACAAATCGGTCAGCGTGTCTGCGCACTATTTTTCCACCAAACTTTACCGTAACGAGGACCTCAATTTCGCATGCAAATCAGTTTTTATTACAAACTTAAAGACTATAAATCAACAGAACCTCCCCTATTCCTGAAGGAATCAGGACATAATCACGGAACAGAAAAAATAGTGGAAATGCAAAGTAGGCGTGGCACGCGTGTTACTAATAGGCGCTTCCACGCAAAAGCGATTTCATTCGTGTCCTAACATCGCGTCGAGTTGCTAATCTCGCGTCAAATTTATTTTTACGTAACTACGTTTTGTTACATTTTAGAGTTCAAAAATGACAGTAGAATAAAGAATCTTAAAATGGAGAGGGTTATTTCGTATCATCGGTAAAAAAGATTTTGTTTTCTAATAAAATCTCAGTAAACAATTTACTAATAATTTAATAAAATATCTAGTTAAAATCAACCTTAAGGGATTAAAATAAAGTTTATTTTGGTTTGAATTTATTCACTATTTCGTTCTCGAAAGTTCTTCGCTACTCAATTAGGGATGTAGTCGGGTACCTATTGATTTTATAGATTGATATCGATAAAAGAAAATAGGAGCATATATTTTCTTTTATATTAGGTGGATTAACTTTTACAAAAAAAAAAATATGAATTGCGCTTTGCAATTTCTTGAAATCACTAGATGAAAAATCCTTCTGAATTTTAGATTTCCCAAAGACGCTAGCGTCAAAGAGAAATGGATAGATGCAACGGTTAGAGTTAATTGGATGCCATTCAAATCAAGAATGATATGCTCTGAACATTTTTTAGAAGTTGATATATTAAACCGTTTTTTGTTTTAGCGATTTTATGTTTAAATAATACTACGCCATTTATACTACAGTTTTACTGAACTCCATACATCGTTTATTTTTCGAATTAAAAAATCAGGTATCTATCGATATCGATAATGTAATTAAAAATGCAATGTTACTTCCCTGGTCGAGTAGCAATAGATATCGACCTATGACACGAATGTCAACCTTACACGGAACGCAATAAAGTTTATAATTGCAACCACAGAATACCGCCCTCTATGGTCGGGTAGCGGAATTTACTTGGCAATGGAATCTAGTTTGCCTTTAGATTACAAAATGTCGTAAATTAAAACGACAAATCAAACGATCGGCTCATTTGTAGTGCATTATATGATTATCAGTTTATTTGTGTGAGTTTGGCGCACCGGTTCCCATAGTAATTTTGCTGCATTGCACTTCCACTGTTTTTCTGTTCCGTGGACATAATCTATATGGTTGGATGCGCCCTGAGATGGCCCATCCAATGAACCTTCAACCAGGTCCGTAACTATATCCCCGAAGAGATTCTCCAGAAAGAATGAGGGATGAAGGGACTGTCGATTTTTGGACTTGGAAGCTATTTTCTCCTAAAACTATACAGGTTACCACTAGGATACTATATGGTTCTTGAAGCCCAGGCTATAGAAATAACAATTTCTATAGTTACTCTAGGTATATCTTCCAGGCGCGTAACTGCCTGGAAGTGTCAGACGGAACAAAATGTACGAATTTCTAACATTAAAAGTTTGTACTCAAGCTGTCTGAGGGATCTCCACCCACCATGTACCATTCGGTGGCCATCCCGACAGGCCACCCTATAGATAGTAGCACTTGTGGGCGCAGCTTCAACCTTCGAAATAGAATTCAGCCTGGAGTGGTCGATGCCACGAGAAAACCATGGAACCTCGCAACCTGTCAAGAAGGTTATCTCCCCAACCACCAGAGCTAGGCTCCTTACAGAAGTGTAGTTGGGAAGGCAGAGAAATGGACCATCGAAAGGTGGCACCCTGGTGGGTATACCACAGTCCTTCCGGTACTTTGGGTGCCGGGAAGCGGCTGAAGTTAGAAAGAAATTGCGCTCTGTTCCACAACTTTAATGATCTTGTTTCCACATGTGAGGACGGAGCGGTCGTGTACAATGTCAGAATCCAGGCGCCTGTCGGCAGGGTCCTGAAGGTAATGTTTCAGAAAGCATATCAATAACCCTTTAGGCACCAAATGTATCTGAATGCGGTGAGCCAGCTGAAAAGCGCATAGAAACTTCTATACTGGTTCATACAAACACATTACCTTAACTAAGATATGAGTCTTATCTAGTTACAGGGCCTAGGCACCTAAGTCCTAAGTCTAGGTTACCTAGAAGTTCTAAATCGAGAATAACAAGGTTTCTGAACACTTATTTGAGGAAAATGTGTGTGCATTTACCGTTCCAGGGTGAGATATTATTATACATATTTATTGATTTGCTCAAACATGTGTACGTGAACAAGTAACACGTAAGAATACTACTTATTGGCGCTCAGTAAAACATGAAGTCGAGTTTCAGGCAGTTTGTCTGGCTCTAACGATTTACGTTGAAACGGCCAATGAGATTGCAGAACACTAATATCCACGCCACGAGATATTAGGTCTGCAGGGTTCTAGGCGGTTGGGATGTGTCGCCAAGTAGTGTCCTGCCTTATCTAAAACTTCAGCAACGCGATTTCGCACAAATGGATGGAGCTTAGAAGGTAACATCTGCAACCATCCCAACACGACGATGGAGTCAGTCCAACAATGAACATGACTAAACTTTAGTCCCAGTGAACTCACAACATTCTCGCACAAACGAGCTCCGACTACGGCGCCACACAATTCCAGTCTTGGAATGGTGGTCGGCTTAATCGGTGCCACTCGACTTTAAGCGGCTAACAGATGAACCATGTACTCACCCTGATCATTAGCACTACGTACATAGACGCACGCACCATACGCACCCTCATGCTTCTGTGAATACATGTCGTTCCAGTGTAGTGGAACACGATAATTATTAATAAGCGGCAATGCTTTAATAATGGCATTCCAACTAGCATTAAGTGCCGGCGTTAATGGCTCAACCCGCGATAGCTTGTCTAACCACATTCGTTGTAAAAACATTTTCAGTGTGACTACGCAAGGGGATAAAAGTCTTAGGGGGTCAAAAATACGTGCTATGACAGAAAGTATATCACGCTTTGTAACAGATTCCGTAGAAGGTAACGTTAGACTTGAAAATCCAAATTCGTCGGAACTAGAAAACCAGTCAAGGCCCTAATAACTTATTGGACTCATTAGATCCCATCACTAAATCTAATGACGACGGAGAAGCTCCGGAGACTTATTCAGGAACATTGGATCTCCACTTTCTTAACGGCATGCCAGCAGATGCTAGTGCATATGTGACCTCTGTGCGGATAAACATAACTTCATTTAAATCATCAGCTCCAGTCAACAGGTCATCGACGTAAAAATCATGCTTGATGACATCAGCCATCTTATCTCTGCTACCTTAGGATGACTCACCCACAGAACCCGAAGTGGTCTTAGTGTCATTGGTTTGATAGTCCAACTCGATTTGCTTGAGGCAACGTGTAGACCGAAGAGATAACCTGCCGGAAGAGGAGAGGGCTATGCTCGGAATTTCCTTGCGTGATCACGTCAGAAATGATGATATCCGCAGGAGAATCAAAGTTACAGACATAGCCCGAAGAATTGCCAAACCTAAGTGGCAGTGGGCAGGGCACATTGCTCGCAGAACGGATGGCCGATGGGGCCGAAAAGTTCTGGAATGCTAGGCGAACGCGAACCGGAAGACGATACGTTGGAAGGCCTCCCACTAGCTCGACTGATGACCTGGTTAAGGTTGTGGGAAGGCGCTGGATGCTAGACGCATGGGATCGGTCAATGTGGCGACGCCTGGGGTAGGCCTATGTCCAGCAGTGGGCGTCTTTTGGCTGAAATGATGATGATGAACGTGTAGCAAGAAATGGTGCACTAGCCGTAGTTACCACCAATAATAAGCGCTAAAGATTTAGTTAGGTAGGTTAGGTATTTAGTCGACTTGTTATTTGCATAGTCATCATTTATGGCAGCCACATCCTCAACCAGTTTACCTACTTTAAATTGACGATAATATAAATGCATGTCGTCTGCTTATAGATGATAGTTAGAAGTTAGGGACCTTAGTGATGTCTTTATAAAAGTTGAGAAGAGAAGAGAGGACGCCCACCTTGAGGAACACCCGCATCCAAGTCAAACCATTCAGAGGAATCCTCATCGGATCGGACAGACTGCGTACGGCCCCGAAGATAAGATTTGAACCACTAAATTACCGGAGGCAGACACAGGATGTGTTTATTATTTATTTATTTAGACTTCATGCACAAAAAGGTACAAAGGTGGACTTAATGCCTTAGGCGTTCTCTACCAGTCAACCAAGGGTGGTGAAGAGATAACAAGGCAGGTGCATTGTTTAAACAATTTAACAAGAAAAGAGTTGTTATTAACATACTAAAATAGGCAAAATACACGTACATATATATTGAATATAATATATACTTATATAAATATATATATTTATGAAGTAACAGAGAAGAAGAAAGTGAGATGACTCTTCTTAGTTGTGCTGAAAATAAAACCGCAATTTCCGCTTGAATGCAAACCGACTTGTAGTCGTCCTGATCTTGAGAGGAAGCGCATTCCAGAGAAGAATGGACTGAATATTGAAGGAAGAGTGAACAAAATCAGTACTATGAGAAGGACAAAGCAAGAGGAGATTATTGGAAGAACGCAGATTCCGAGCATGTGAAGAAAATAGATATTGGAATTTAGACATAGGATAGGAAGGAGGGGTGGGAGAATTGAGTAGGGTGAAAAGCAGTAGAAATAAGAAAAGTAGACCAGCAGTTGGAATACCAGAAAAGCAGAGAAATATTACCGAAGGCGTCTCACATGTCAAGTCACGACATTTATCTCTACTCGGTTACTTCTTTGATGTTGGGAGGAATCGCTGCGCTTGCCCTCTATATTATTATTAAACGATGTTTGAAAACGAAAACAAAGGAAGACGTCAAAACACTCTCTGCCGAAAGAGGAGTGACACCTAGAGGAAGGGATAACTTTGGAAGGGACATCGAGCTACAAGAAATGCATTCGACAGCAGCGGAGCCCGTTTACAGCGAAGCAAGACAGCCGATGAAAGCATTTCACTTTGACTAAATTGAGTGTTATAACCTATACCTATATTTTTACATCTTTTACCAGGACACATTAACTATTGTTTACTATTTAACTTTAAATAACTACTTTTCACTTTAATTACTTATATTATTATTTGCTTTGTAATGGATGCTCATCCCACTTTTCCCTCGGGAGCATGTACGGTTCACGTACAGGCAAATTGCTTACGCCGCGACCTACTTTTAACTACTCGTTTTTATTTATTTTATTATTATATTTAGTTAGTTGACCAATAGCTGCCGTAGCGCTATAATCGCGGATTAGCATCCAACCTAACTTTCGTGTAACTTTTACGAATAAACTTTACTGTGGTGTAATCTGTGGTTTTCGTCAACTCACATCAAACAACTCAACTGTAAGTAACCGGCTACCTCTGAGCCGTACAGTGGTCAAAGCGCGTAAACTTCTTCTCTGGCGAATCGGCAACCATTTCAGCTCAGACCTGTAGTACGACACATGGTCATACTTTCTGAGGTTAAATATGAATCTAATACAAAAGTGTTTAATCGACTTCATTCCACCAAAGATCTGCGAGGCGCCGGGAGGATATGTGTGAGGAGGGATCTGTGTGATGTCACGAAAATATCATTTAAGTAGGTACGGACGGATTGAAAAGTCACGTTTGACAGTAAAACGCGCAGTAATACCTGTATAAGTAGTAAATTGGAAAGTACGATTTTGTAGACCCAATCGTAATAGGTATTTAATAGTTAGGCACAGGAAATTGAGACCGTCAACCGTCCATCCCTTCAAGGCAGGGAATATTTCTACTCGAGACGCTCCGCCATGAGTAGTTAAGTAATATCATGATACCTAGGTAAGTACTTGAGTATCTAGATGCAAAGGGAATATTATTAGGTCAAGGTGAAAAAAGAACAAACATAGGTACGGTATTCGTAATGTAATTAATAATGATTGAATTCATACAATAGTACACCTACCGCACACTAAAATAACAACAATGGTCTTACATATTAGAACAATAAAATAAAAACACTCATCATCAATGTTTACTACTAAGTACTTACTGATGAGTATAGTTCTCGCCAAACTTCTTGGCCGCCCTGATGTTGGCTACAATGGCTGCGCAGTAGAAAATCTCATACAAAAACAGAACCGTTTCGTGCCTCGCGCATCCGGTAAACCAACTTCAGGGCGGCCAAGAAGTTTGGGGGGTATAGTCGTCCTCCCCAAACTACGCATACTACAACCTACGTACCTATTTATTTTTATGATCTACATGTATGGGTAGTTTCGTTGCTTAGTAGGTTGGTATTAATCCTACTTATGAAAACATGTATATTTTACGATTTTTATAACACGATAGCGATATTCACCCCCAGATTCTCGAACGAAAATTATTGTTATATTAGTTGTTAGTTAAATATTTGACAACCAATAACAGCAGTTTACACAAGTTTGGGAATTTGTCCACCATTTGGCGATTATTTCCTTTCGGAAAACCGGGGGCTATTGGTACATTGAAATTATTAAATAAAAATAATAACATTATCGAATGCAAATGCGTATAAACAGTAGAGAGCTAACAAATACAATAAAAGATAAATTCAAATACACAATGAAATATAGATACCTACTGACTATACCTACTCTATCTCGTCATCCTTATTTCGTTTGGTTTAACCTAACCTATAGGGATAACGTAAAGGGCTTTTTACAATGACTTTTAATTGCAATGTTTGTGCTGTTTAAGACGATGACAGTCGCCAATGACCTTGAAAGCGCGGTTTGTTGCGCCCTCTATTTACACCCGCGCGATTCAAAATTCAATAGTTTTTGTATTTTCCTTATTACTCTATGACTTTAAAAAAAAAGCCTCAGATCAAAATGTAGATAATTCAATTGTTTTTTGAGATGGTGAAAATTTCATTAAAATGCACACGGTTTTTGTGCCCTTGTTAGACATATCTTTACAAATTAATTACACCATGTTACACGAATAAAACTCAAAGTTTTCGTAGATCAAATCATTAAGAAAATGGTCTAATGTTACATTTTTTTTTTTTTTTCAAAATATTACGACTAGTCGTTATGACGTGATTCTCATTTTAAAATCAGCAACTGAGGGATATCTGCGTCTTAATAAATATTCTTGCTTCATCACCAATTAAAGAGGCTGGACCAACAAGAATTTCCTTAATGACAATAACCGCAAGATGGATGGCACCGCTTGCCGTCCACGCCGCAGCGACAGCCGCCACTGGTGTCACCCTTCCCGCCCGGCCCCCAGCGCCGCCCGCGTGTCACCCAACATATCTCCGTTTTGCACGCTGAGCACTTCACCCAATCGCAGCCCCATTTTTTTGTTATAATCGCACTACATTCAGGGCATTCAAGCGCTTCTCCCTTGCTAATTAAGGAATTGAGTAGTGTTCGTGTACCATCGTCAGTTTCGTTTGCATTGGTGCTTTTACCTGCCGCTTGTTTAAGTTTAGCGCGATGCTGCTCACAGGTTTGTCCATCGTGAATGGCCTTAAATAAAATAAAAATATTAGTGGGTACGTAGTTACCTATTATGTTTATCAGTTCAAATTTACTTGGTATAATCTTACCTGGCATGGCACACAATTGATGCATCTGCACACGGGGCAGGGGAAACGTTGAACGCCCGGCTCACAAAGGGCCCACCCTTTACAATCACGAGTACGACAGTGAAAGGCATTTCGTGTTCCGCTCTCTGCCGCTGCCAGACCCCGCGCCAGCCAGCGTTCGTAGTCCTGAGCAGGCACGAGAGCGCGGATTTCACGTTCCTGCAGCATTCCACGACAACCCATAGCCGGACAGGGGACATCTGGTTCTTCACAATGACGCACCACATCGGACAAACAATCTTTACAGAATATGTGTACGCATTCGCGCAACACTACTCCTTGACCGGGTGGGTACTCTTCCATGCAAACTCCACACTCAAAGTTTTCTGCATTAGGAACTAGTGCTTGTTGCTCCAGCTGCACAAGTTCAGTATAAACATCGCCTGTTTTTTTTTGTTGGTCGTTTGTGGCCTTACTCGCTGGGTCATTGAGCTTTAGTGAGTTGGTTACCAATTTAGTTTCTGAAATTACAAACAAGGCAAATCAATGACTGAACTGATTGTGTTGATAACTAAAATCCAGCAGCAGTGTTAATCGATTTTTGACGCCTACCGTAACTATACTTACTCTGAAGCGAAAAACTATCTCCGATTTCTAAATTTTTCAAAAGAATTTAAAAATTTCGTTGTCTAGGTAAGAATATGTTAAGATGGTTTGGCCATGTTGAGAGGATGAATGAAAGGCGACTAACGAAAGGTATTTACAAGGCAGACGTGAATGGAAACGCCGGGAGGGGACGCCCTAGAAAGACATACATAGACCTTATAGGTGATGTTCTTCAAAAAGGCCAGGTGTGCAGTACTCATAACCGGCGTGTGTGTATGACTAGATGCATGAATGTGAGTGAAGCAAAAGAAGTATGTAAGGATCGTAGCAGGTGGCGTTCTGTAGTTTCTGCCCACCCCCAGGGAAAAAAGTCGTGAGTTTATGTATGTATGTAGTTGTCTAGGGGACATCTGTAGTCATCGTGCTGGTAAGAAAATTTTGGTATCTAATTATATATCTATTCTGTAAGGAAACTAAATTACGTACCTACCTGATTCTACTACACATAAATAAAATGGTGCACTGAAATCCGGGCCAGCGAGCGATATGATGGGTGTGGAGTCGTTAACACACAGAACACGACCAACAATCCAGCGCTGCAGATTGGTTGCCACGCCAAGGGATGTCTCGGCTTCTCGGCGAAGCTCTCGGATACATGCTCGGCGGTTTATACGCAGGCGGACAGGGCCCCGCGTGGCTTCTCGGTCCTCCACTAACACTGCTATTCTGAAATATTTTTAATTAGATATAGTGTTAATAGTTACAGGCACATAATGAATGGGTTTCGCTTTAACGCTATTATGTTTATTCTTATTTCATTATTTTATTCATCATCGGCTTCTTATAGTTTGGTCATCATGTTCGTTCAGTACAGACAACCTTTGGCTGTCTGGAAAATATCGCTGTCAGCAATAATATCGCAATTGTATCCATAGAGTTACCGATATTGTAAAAAGTAGTTAGATTTTTGGTGTGCATTAGTAATTTACTATATTTCAAATAAGTAATAAATAACTTTTTACTTACGTAACTACTTCGTCATCGAGCTTGTTTGGGGTTTCTTTTTTGGCCTCATTTTCTTTTCTCTGTATTTCTCCATCTGTTTTCTTCTGAACAGGTTTCAATACAAAGGTTTCTGCTTTAGTTGAAACTAACGGTGTAATTACCTTATTTGGTACGACTACAGCACTGGCGTTAACTTTACGGACTAGATTTTTTGGCGACGTTCTTTCATTCGATTTCGAGGCTGAGGTTTGAGGCACATTGGAATCTTTTTTGTTAGAATCGGTATTTAACTTTGCAGTGGATAGCTTAATATTATGTTCACCATTCCCTCCATTTAACTCTTTGTTATTGGATGAAGATGCCGATGCTTGCGATAATATTTGAGACGAAAATGACAAAACTGAACATGACAAACGTAATTGTGCTAGTTTAGCAGCCGCTTCTGCAGCCGCACGCTCGTCTCCTCGAGCTATAGATTTTTCCAGTTGGTTTATCAGATCTCTACGTCTTGAATGCTGATCTTGTGTCTCCGCTCTGTTCGTCTGATTTAGTTCTTTTGCTAACGATGGTAACTTAGATATTATCTCCTGTGGTTTATTATTTGACTCTGGAAGTTTTCTAGGTTCTGATAATATATTTGATGGTTTTTCTTTTTTGGGCGAATTTAAATCTCCTTTAGTGCATGTCTCCATATTCGTCTTAGGCGTGTTTTCAATTTTGATAATATTTACAAAGGATGCATTTGTTTTCGATGTAGAAGGAGCAACTAATACATCAGCTGACGGAGTTTGAACGCTTGTGCTTTGAGAAGTTTGATGTACTTTGTCTGAACTAACTTTATCAGGATTTAATCTTTCATTTTTTAATTCATTTTGTGCAATACTTGTTGAGTTTGGTTTATCCAAGACAGAACTCTTAGGTACAAAGATTGGATTCAAAAGGGATGATATTTTTAGTGGCGTATTCAATACGGTAGTATCTTGTGTATGTTTTTGCGGAGCTTTTTCTGGTTCCTTAACCTTAACACGATTATCAACAACTTCAGCTTGCGCGACTCTTTCAGTCTTAGGTGTAAGCTTGACTACCGGGTTCAAATTATTGTTCGCACTTTTTTTATGCGCTGCTATAACTTGTGCTACTAATGCAGCCTGTGCAGAAGATGGATATAGTTTTGTTGGTGAACCTATCGCTTCTTGGACAGATTTTAAATCGACATTTGACGTAGATGGCTCAGAAACAGAATTTGTTATCTTTTCACCATGCGTTGTGGATCCCACTCGAAGTGTAGGTGTTTCTGTAGAATAACTTTTCCTCCCTGAGCTTCTTGGTTCCACTGAAGTTTGTTTTTCCGACTTGTGGATTAAATCATGTTTCGGTCGTTTGGGGAGTGAATCTTTCATTTCTTTTAACATTTCTTTAAGTTTTTGTTTGTCTTCTGCATCATTTTTTCTGTTCGGTAACAAATCTCTTTCCGCTTTAGCTAGTGATTCTTTGCTATCCTTGCCTATCCCAGAGGAATGCACTTTATGTTTCGATATGCAATAGACGCAAGTTACTACTGTTGAGTCATATTTTCTTAAACAACTAACACAAAACCAAGACTCAGCTTGATTAGAACCATGTGCACCTAGGTTTTGAAATGTTGAGTTGTTACTTTGTTCCGTTGCTTTTAATCTACATGTTTCAATTATTTCAGCTGCCTGTTTATCTAATTCACTAATACTTGGAAGTAGTTTCACAGCAGAAGTATCTATATATGAATTTCTTTTCTTGCCATCAAATATTTGTTTCAAAAAACTTTTTTCGGGTTTTGTTTTTGTGTCTTTAGTATTTGCATCTTTCTTACTGTACTTTTCAGATTTACAACCCATTGTTACATCGTTATTTTTTGTTTTGGATTTATCTTGATACACGTTAGAACTCATTTGAGCAGCACTAGTGTTTTCTTCAACGTTTTTTAAGATGTCTCTGTTCCTTTCTAATAGCCTTGCTGGTGGTTGTGGTGCAGGTCGTTTTCTTGTATAACGGCGCGGTAGAGACGCAGTAGTTACAGGCGGCAGAGGCGCGCGCCGCTTACCGGGAACGTGCGCTGACCGGCGTTGATAACACTCACTTGTAGCTCTCCTGTCGCGATCCCATCTACTGCCAGATTCAGAGTTTATTCTTCGTGCGGGCGGTAAACTAAAGGCGTCGTAACCGCAAGCTCCTTCACTCTTGAATAAACCGTATTTGCGGTGAAGTGTGATATCACGGTCGTGGTTACGTCGTAAATTTCTATCATGCACTCTTTTCTTGTAGGAGTCCGTGGGAGGACCCGGCGGTGGCACGACTAGCGGTTCTCTCGCCGGTAGATAGCGAGCTGGCGACAGGAACGCGAAGCTCGCCACCGTTCTGTCGGAGCCGGCGCTGGAGAGGCTCTCGCTGGAGTCGGAGCGGTCGTCACGCCGCAGCCACGAGAACAATGTCCACAGGCCCGTGGACAGTGGACGAGGGCGACCCTCTACCTCTACGTCGTTGTTCATCACCCCTGGAATAGAATGTATTCGGAAATTAGGGTTTTATTCTGTTCGAAGCCGATTGCTTTGTTGCACTTACGAAAGTAGGTTCGCGGAATATTTTCGCGAACTTTTGGACAGCCCTCTATTATGTTTATATGCACTCTCAGATCAAATAAAAAGTGCACTGTTAATAAAACTGACACTAAATTTTCAAAATCACCGGCAGAATCGCCCAAGCTAAGGTTTAAAATTGCATTGTCCCAAAAATAAACTCAAACTATAACATGGTCCATCCGGAATGCCGAACTAACTCAACAGACGGTCAGATCGGTACACTAACACTTTTCACATGATTGCACATAATATTAAGTTTATTTGCTTTTAATTAAATTATGCAATAGAACTCCAAACTCTTGTTGATTTGTTTGTATACATATCTATTCTTACGCTTTCGCGTAGCTATTAAATTTTTAGGTACGTCGGATATTATTTCTTAATTTAAAACAATAATTCATAACAAAAGGTATCTTACCAAAGAAAGGAAGCCGTATTCTTTCTCCTTTGTACGCATTTTTTATTTTTCAGCACTACAGAGCTAGGTCACAACAGTTTGGTGACTAGCCTGGCTACATGACGACATTCTAGATCGCTAGATAGGTTAACTATGCATCAACACCAATTAGATACAGTGGGTACTTACGTAGTGGTGAATCAAATCGGGTTCATAAGTCTCGTTTATACAGCGAACTAGAACATATTAACCTCATTTCAGCATTTTATTGAGCAGAAACTAGATTTATTCAGTTATTCACTTGATAACTCTTTTTTTCCGAAAATATTCATAGTGATAAAAATCAGTAAGAATCTTCTTCTAGATTGACTATCAGTAAATGAAACCGAACGTTGATTTGTGGACTAAGCGGATAAACAGTGATCGCTCTCGGTCGAGATTGTGAACAAAGCGAGGTCGCGCTCGGGCACTGGCGATTAGCTGCCACTGCGCCGCACTCCGCCCGCCCAGCTATATTTAGAGAAACTTCGCGACTTCGTTTTTGCTATTTTCATTTCATTCTTACACTAAAGGTGCTCCGAACTCACTTCTTTTATTTAAATAAGAACTTCCTGGCGTTATTTGAGTATCTATCTTCTTGAAATTCTCTTATTAGGTCAAATCAATAATTCGACCATCGTGATACGGAACCCTAATGAATGCATCGTATCATGGTCAAATCAATACAGGTTGTGTGACTCATATGAAATTGAATTCATCTTCATTAGTAAATATATAGGTACAGTAGACCGGTCTACCAAGGTCAAACAACAGTAGATAGGTACCTACTTAAGTAGGTAGAACGGTGAAATCTTATTCTGTAGAAAGTCCGTACCGTACAGTACAGCCTTGCTGTAGTACGGCCAGCTCAAGGTCAGAGTGTTTCCACAGACGTGCGGTTGACTGTATCTTTGCCCGATGGGTTTTTGTTTAGTCATAACTTTTCAAATTCTATACATATAACCCTCACAGTATTCACCACAAAAAAATACAGCATGGATTGTTGAAGTGGGGCCCCCAAGAGAGACGAGGAGAGGGGAAGTGGGGTTACCCTAAATACTTACTGATAAGCTACTAATTTTATACCAACCAATTCAATCGAGTTTTTACCCCCGCCGGAAAAAGAGGGGTGTTATAAGTTTGAGGTATGTTGCTTTGTATCTGTGTGTCTGTCTGTGGCATCATAGCGCCTAAACGGATGAACCGATTTTGATTTTTTTTTTGTTTGAAAATTGATTTTGTCGAGAGTGTTTTTAGCTATGTTTGAATAAAATCGGTTCAGCCGTTCAAAAGTTATGCTATTTTTACTGTTTAAATCGGGGTGTTTCCGCAAGATAAATGTGTCGGGGTTTTTTTAATTTGTTTAATTTTACTTGTTATATACAAGTAAAACATAAAGCAGACACCTCAAGATACAGCCAAATGCCTAGTCTACGGGTCACCGTCAATCCTTATATGTTAATGTACAATGTTATTAAACAAATTATACATTACCATAATATTGATGAATTTGATTTGAATTGAGCATTCAAACATTTTGAAATGTCGCTTGCAAGAAACGGTAACCGAATAAACTCAAAACCGAAAAAACTTTTGCAAAAATAATTAAACCGATTGCCAAAGCAAAACACTAAAAAGAGCAATAATTACTTTCGTTTCGGAAGTCGGTGTCTTTGGTACACCGACATGACCGTTTTGTCACACCGACTTCCGAAACGAAAGTGTTTTTTACCGACTTCTAAAAACAGCAGGTTATCAATTCGACACGTTATATAACTAATAGTTGGAATTGCACAATATTCATATATGTTACTCTATGTGGGCTACTGAACACGTGTGCCAAATATCTTAAGTGTACATGTGAGTATGTATCTATGTTTGTCCACGCATAGATATCTCCGAAACTAGTAATTGGAACGTGATCATTCTTTTTTATTGGATTAGGTACCTATTCTGTCTACTTAGGGAACAGTATATTAAGTTCCATCTAGGTTTCCGAACGATTCATAATTTTGAAACATGTTATTTTTAACCGAATTCAAAAAAATTTTTTTGTTCCCCGATTAATCAAAGACGCCTGGACCGATTTGGTAATTATTTTTTTGTTTGAAAGGGTATACTGCCCAGATGGTCCCATAGTCATCGGGTCAGGATCTGGTGACGGAATCCTGGAGAAATCGAGGGAACTCCTCAAATATTTAAGGCATACGTATAGGTAACGATTTTGGTATTTTCATTAACAATTCAAGCATTTGCACTCAGAAAGTATAATTTGATGAAGTGGAACTGATGAAGAAGACCACAGAGGGTCACTAGAACTCCTTAGTGATAAGTATGTCACGGGTATCTCGAATAGTTAACAGACTATGATGAAGCAAATATGAAGCCGGACTGAAACTCCGAAATAAAACAATGTATCCTAATGTGCTTTGTCTATAAAAGATTTTCATGGTAATGTGATGTACCAACCAAAAGTAAAAATAATTTTTAAAGCTTTTTTTAACAATAAAAATAATGCGACTTCCAAAGCAGAAAAAGCGAAAATTAACTTTCTTTCCCGAAGTAGGTTTGTTTTTTTTGTTATAAGTTTTTAGTTTTGGTGTAGGACTTTCAATTGCCATGAAAATCAATTATAGCCAAAGTAAATCTCATAACGATTCCAATAAGCCCAAACACGACTAGGATACATTGTTTTATTTCGGCGGTCCATTGCCTACCTTCCGGCTAGTAGGTACCATTTATTTATAAAAGGAGGAGCTCGTGGCTAAATAATAACAGCCGCACGGATAGATCTTCAAGGTTAAGCAACGCTTGACGAGGTCGGTCCGTGGATGGGTGACCATTTCAATATACCGAGTTTCCTCCGTGCCTCCGAAACCACGTTAAGCCGTTGGTCCCGGCTATCATTTGAAGATCTTTAACAGTCGTTACGAGTAGTCAGAAGCTTCAGATCTGACACCAGTCTAGCCAAGGGGTACCTACCGTGTTACCCAGTTACTGGGTTGTGGAGGTCAGATAGGCAGTCGCTCCATGAAAAACACTAGTATTCAGCTGAATCCGGTTAGACTGGAAGCCGACCTCAACATAGTTGGAAAAAGGCTAGACAGTTTGAGTTACCATTTATTTATAAGTATTTGCTTCATCATAGTTAACTATTCGAGATATCTTATCCCGTTACATACTTAGCATTAAGGAGTTCCAGTGGCCATCTGTGGTCTTCTTCATCAGTTCCACTTTACCAAATGATACTTTCCGAGTGCAAATGACTGTTGATGAAAATACCAAAATCACTATATGTCTGTCTAAAATATTCGAGGAGTTCCCTCGATTTCTCCAGGATTCTATTGACCACCCACCTACCTGATGACCATGAAACCGCCTGGGTTTCAAGTTTACTCTTTCTAACAAAACAAGAATTTTCCAAATCAGTCCAGGCGTCTTTGAGTAATCGGCGAAAATACATTTTAAAAAAAGGCCGATGAATTGAGAACGTCCTCCTTTTTCTGAAATCGGTTAAAAATCAAAATGATGGCGACTGACTAGGCCAATTATGCCCAAAAATTGAGAAAAATCAGAAAACACAGTTTTCAAATATTTGGACGGTACAAAAACGTTCGGGATCTATCAACACATATCAGGACCGTGCCCGGGACGTGACAGGGCCGGGCCCAATCATTGAAGCTTCGTCACTGGCCCGTGCACGGGCGGGTGTGAACGAGTTCATATAAAATGTAAACAACGAAATTTTTTTGAGCCTCTGTCGGGGCACGGTCCGTCCACGGCCCGGGCACGGCCCTGATATGTGTGGATAGATCTTATATTTTTCGCAACCGTTTATCAAAGTAACCAAATTGTGTGGTTACTTACTTACTATAATTTACTAGTAACCGTAGCATACACATACACAATAATATGAACATTTATTTTCTAAAAACATATATTATTTTAATTATTGTGAATTGAGTACATACTAGATAGGTATGTGGTATTTGTAGTTTGAAACATTACTTGACGACTGACGTGCATAAAAGTATTTGTTAAAATTAATTCACAGAATAAACAACATTTATTAGATTAATAAGGATAATTCTTCGGCTAAAATAAAACTAATTCCCAGCAGTGGTGTACGGTATTTATTGAGTTACTTCTTCAGGCGCTGCTTTTACTTTCGCGGAGTGATTTTCGACCGAGCTATGGATGACTAACAAAGAGGCGGCCACACGCGCAGTTAGCTCCGCTTGATTTAACTCGTGAGCCCACTCGACGCGCCCCCACTGCTTCAACTATAACAAAAAATCAAATCAGATTTTGTATCTCAACAAACGTAGGTATATAGGTACCTACAAAGCACTCATGTGATGCAGGCTTAGTAAAATAAAAATTGCGATATTTTGGTAGTGTAAATTCATGTTGAAATACTCTGAAAATTGTATCACTTGCACACATTTTGAGCCCCCACAATATGGCGCTCGAAAGCCGCCATTTTTCTTTTTTTCAATTTTAATGTAGCCAGTGTCACTTGCAGGGTAAAGACTAATCTGTTGACGTACGAATCATCAAAATCGGCCAACGCGTTTGGCTCTGGAACGCCACATAGGAACAAACATACATACATATATACATACATACATACATAGACTGATAAACACATTACCCTCCTTCGGCAGTCGGGTAAAAATATAGTAACGTTCTATTTGAAAAACCGCTCAAGTGCGTGAGCGTGTCGGACCACGCTCAGTGAAGGATTCCGGTAGTAAGAATTAATATTAGCACGCATACTATTTATTTTACTATATAAGCTGAAAACTATATAACTCAAAAAAACTGAAAAGCAAAAGGAATAATAATTATGTATTATTTTGCAACTTTAGAAGCGCTGATACCTCCAATATTAATTTTCTTAAATTTACTCGATTTACTTTATCCCTCGGTTACATGTCCCCACACATGCCAGTGCCACGTGCCACCTCTAATATTTTAGTGTTAATTCACTAGGTGAATTAAGTACTAGGTGTAGGTGGCTGTTTGTAGAAAAGGTGAATCTATACTTAATATTATAAAGCTGAAGAGTTTGTTTGTTTGTTTGTTTGTTTGAACGCGCTAATCTCAGAAACTACTGGTTGGAATTGAAAAATTATTTTTGTGTTGGATAGTCCATTTATTGAGGAAGGTTATAGGCTATATAACATCACGCTACGACCAACAGGAGCAGAGCATAAATGAAAAATGTTGCAAAAACGGGCAAAATTATTCCTTTTTGAGAGCTTCCGTTGCGTGCGCTGCGTAAACGGTTTAATTACACAACAATCATGTATGTAGAGTAGGTAGGGTTGATGGGTAGGTAGGTAGCCAGTTGACGGGAGCGAAGCCGCGTGGGACAGCTAGTTAAGTATATAAACCGCTAAAAAATGCTTCCAAATTTCATCTCTATAGTGCAAATGCTTCGTTCCGGAAAGGTTATTTTCCCGAAAGGTCAAGAGACCTCCCTAATAGTGCCCCTTTGCCCAAAATGTCACTTGTACAGTCAAGTGAATATTTTTAAATGTATACGTTTAGAAAGGTCAATTGTGTTAGTTCGTAAAAACAAATATTAAGGTTCAACTAATCGACGGCACGAACTATTTTGTGCGCGAGGTTAAAATGCATGTCATCTCATCCGACAACACGTGCGAATGAGATAGATGCTATGATGAGCAGTAAGAAGCTACAATAGTTCGCGTACGAATTAGCACTTTTGCAAATTTGTATCGAAATGGATGATGATTTAGGACGAAAACCAGCGCGCGAAATTTTATAAACAGACCTTTGGGAGTCTAGATATATCATGAAAAACCTACTAAATTTATATTTTCTAAATAAAATTATTTGCATTGTTGAATTACTAATCTATCCCTGTATGGAGGCCGTTTTGCAATTTTCCTTCTTCTTATAACATTTATTTCCGCCCAAAGATGCGTTAAAATTAGTTTTGAAATATGGAACTTTCGACGCTCATAAATTTCAAATATTTTATTTCTTTACTTTTTTGTTTCCATACAGGGCTAGATAATGATGAGACAAATTGATATTTTATTTTTATTTTGAACGTACATCGTGAAACAGTGGAGTAATCGCTAGACTACGTTAGTATGGAAGAATGCGAATGTGTAACCTTAAGGTTACACTAGTCAAAAATCATATCATACAGGGATAGATTAGTAATTCAACAATGCTAATAATTTTATTTTGGAAATATACATTTAGTAGTTTTTTCATGATATCTAGACTCCCAAAGGTCTGTTCATAAAATTTCGCGATCTCGTTTTCGTTATAAATCATCATCCATTTCGCTACAAATTTGAAAAACTGCTAATTCGTACGAGAACTAGCTTCTTACTGCTCATGACAGCATCCATCTCTTTCGCACGTGTTGTCAGATGAGACAGTATGCATTTTAACCCCGCGCACAAAATAGTTCGTTCCGTTGACTAGGAGAACCTTAAAGGACTTCCACTCAATTCATTCGCCATGAGAACAGAAAAATCACGATTAAATGGCCACTGTTTTTTTTTTTTTTTAATTTATGCTGCTTAAGATAACCCAATACTTGTCGTCTTCTTTCTCTTTTCAATCATTTATATAAAAACACAAACGCTCAAAAAGACTCATTCAAAATATATCTTTTTTTAATTATTTTATGATACTCATCGATGAATGATACTGCAAGAACTGAAAATTTTATTATGAGGTTCGATAAGGTGCCATGGACTACCAGAAGAGCAGATCAATGAAGGAGGTATTGTTAATAGAAACATACGTTATAACAACAATCATACAGTTTATTTTGCTTTACCAAAAAAGAAGTAGGCTCATCATGGCTTTGAAAAAAATACAGTAAAATATTGGTAGTACTGTCTCTCTTACGCAGTATGGCAATCTTACTAATATTATAAACGTGAAAATTTGTATGGATATGTATGTATGTTTGTTACTCAATCACGCCAGAATGGCTGAACGGATCTGGATGTTTGTCACAGAGATATTATTATAGTCTGGAATAACATGATAAGGAATGATAAAACACTTTTCACGCGGGCGAGGAAAGTTTTTAGTTAACCAACTAACTACTAGTAGTAGCTCTGTGAGCTGTAGACATCGCGAGACTGCCTTTTTTATTTTTTTGTCGATCCAGTTTGGAAAAAAAACATATAATTATTGAACTTGCTCACAAAATTTCACGAGAATCGGTTGAGAAATGCGACCTGTAGAGGAAAACTGCTGGTCATCCTGACATAAGAAATAATTTTTGCCCAAGCTGAAACGGAGACGCTTCGTTCGGTCAATAATGTTCAAACTGGTGTGATTAGTCAGCCTAATAACTTTCTTATGATTTTGATCTCTCAGTAGGTGTGTTGCCTTAAAACTTAGAACGGGCCTTAAAATCAAGTCTAAATTCACATTCCTAGCTGCTCCTAGTATTTGTTACGGTATCATACAGCATTAAAAGAGAACATACTTCTTCAACAAAAGCGCTTGCCTGGGTTCGAACTCACGAACCGCGTTACCTCTAGGCCACCACTGCTCTCCAACCAAGAGAACACTTACAGTAAACAAAATTGTCAACTGCAGCTATGAGATACCGATATCTGTTAAGTTCCAGTTATTTTCTTAATGCTTTTATCATAAACATACAAGAAATTTTTGGTGCTGAGTGTACAAATGGTGAAATTTCAGGAAAATTAACATTCGGGCAAATTACGCTTCGTGAACGAAAGGTGCAAATACTGACCGAGTAAAATGGCTGTGACTGTGACGTCTGTGACACACAGGCATAAAAAAAAACCGGCCAAGCGCGAGTCGGACTCGCGCACGAAGGGTTCCGTACCATTATCGCAAAAAACGGCAAAAAATCACGTTTGTTGTATGGGAGCCCCCCTTAAATATTTATTTTGTTCTGTTTTTAATATTAGTTGTTATAGCGGCAACAGAAATACATCATCTGTGAAAATTTCATTTGTCTAGCTATCACGGTTCATGAGATACAGCCTGGTGACAGACAGACAGACGGACCGCGGAGTCTTAGTAATAGGGTACCCTAAAAAATTATAGGTAACTGATCCATTCTTGCCATTTAGCTACGGAACCATAAAAATCAGTACATAATTAATCAATACCCAGTATAGAATATCACGACAGGCGTTGCACCGCTTTTATATGGAAAATCGTTATTTTTTTTGTTCATACCACAAATATATTGTGTCTCTACTGCTGAAAGCTAAACTTGAACCCAAATGATATCGAAGACGCAGACAGAGAGGGTAAGGCAATAAAAATAGGTTGAAAAACGCTACAAGACACTAAATGGTACCAACTAATTTCTTATTCACGTTGCCCAAAACCTGCATACATAAGCATGATCAATCGATACTACAGTGGAGCAGTGGTTGTAGGTCGTGGGTTCGAACCCAGGCAGGCACTATAAAAAAAAAAGGCCCTTTTACTTCGTATAAATGATTTAATCACCACTGCTCTCAAAACGAAGAACCAAAAATTCGAAGACATGTGACATCCGCCAACCCGCACTGGACCCGCATGGTGGATTACGGCCCATTCCCTCTCACAGAGAGGATGCCTGTGTCCCAGCAGTGGGAAGATTAAAAGGCTGTTGATGATGATGAATCACTACACAAGTACATATCATAAAACAAGTAAAATTTCAAAATTTGAAAAACCCCCGACACATTTACGAGTATCTTGCGAAAACATCACGATCTAAACAGTAAAACGCGCATAACTTTTGAACGGCTAAACCGATTTTATTCAAACTTAGCTAAGAACACTCTCGATACAATCATCTTTCAAACAAACAAAAAACTAAATCAAAATCGGGTAATCCGTTGAGACGCTGTGATGCCACAGACAGATACACAGAGACACAGCAACACACCTCAAAATTATAACACCCCTCTTTTTCCGTCGGGGGTTAATAAAGTCTCAATAACTACTGAACGGATTAACATGCGGTTTTCACCAATAGAAAGAGTGAGAAACAAGGAAGGTTTTTGTGTATAATTTGTCACAGGCGAAGCCGGGGCGAGTCGCTAGTATAATATAAATAATTTATTCATCAAAGATAATTAATTACACATATAAAAAAAAAACAACAATCTAAATAAAAACCGGCCAAGTATGATTCGCGGCGAGTCGGACTCGCGCACGAAGGGTTCCGTACAATTATCGCAAAAAACGGCAAAAAAAATCACAGTTATTGTATGGGATATATTATTTTATTCTGTTTTTAGTATTTGTTGTTATAGCGGCAACAGAAATACATCATCTGTGAAAATTTTAACTGTCTAGCTATCACGGTTCATGAGATACAGCCTGGTGACAGACAGACAGACGGACCGCGGCGTTTTAGTAATAGGGTCCCGTTTTTACCGTTTGGGTACGGAGCCCTAAAAAACAAATCGCCTATAACTGAGTATGCCCGATCTTTATATCTGACTAGCTGACCCTCGGGGCTTCGCTCAGGTCAACTGGCTACCTATCTACCTACCCTGCCTACCATGGCTTCCCTGGCTATCCTGCCCCTACCCTGGCTACCATGGCTACCCTGCATACCCTGCCTACACTGCCTACCCTATCTACCTAATAATTTGTATCTATCATCAATAGTTTTATCAGGGCTCGCCAAATAATGTATTTTACTGGCAACATTTTGCTACTTTGGTTTACATTATTGCAATTTTCATAAGGATCTCTTATTTTTTTGAAAATATATTATAGCCTATGACACTCAGGCATAATGTAGCTTTCTACTGGTGAAAGCATTTTAAAAATCGGTTCAGTAGACCCTGAGATTACCCCTTACAACGTCACAAACCCACAAACTTTACCTCTTTATAATATCAGTATAGATATAGATGTTGCATCTGAGCAGCGAAAACGATGTTTCCTAACCTGTATAGCCTTCAAGTCTAAAGTTACATTACATTTAAAACACTGCTGCGTGCAGCTTTTTTTCCTCGCGTATCGCCATAAATTTAAGTATAGGGATTCGTTAGCAGTTTGGATCTTATTTCAAATTCATTTTCTTTTATTAAGTTAATGACATAATTACATAACCGTGGTGAGAAATAAAAAACCGGCCAAGTGCGAGTTGGACTCGCGCACGAAGGGTTCCGTACCCTTATCGCAAAAAACTTTAAAAACACGTTTGTTGTATGGGAGCCATATTTAAATATTAATTTTATTCTGTTTTTAGTATTTGTTGTTATAGCGGCAACAGAAATACATAATCTGTGAAATTCAACAGTCTAGCTATCACGGTTCATGAGATACAGCCTGGTGACAGACACACAGACAGACAGACAGACAGACGGACCGCGTAGTCTTAGTAATAGGGTCCCGTTTTTACCCTTTGGGTACGGAACCCTTTACCTAATAGAAAGTGACCATTGCGCGAATACGCGGTCGTAGCGTTCATTTTTATCAGAACAGCCAGATTTTTGACAGTTTAAGTAGATACATAATAATTTATTTATTTCAAATTAGCTCTGCACGCGGCTTTGCTCTCGTCTACTGACTGCCTGCCTACCCTACCCTACTTAACTCCCTGCCTACCCTACCCTACTTAACTCCCTGCCTACCCTACTAGCTTCCTGCCTACCCTACGTACCTTCCTGCCTACCCTACGTACCTTCCTGCCTATCCTACTTACCTTACTGCCTACCCTACCCACCTACCAGTTTTTTTTCTAGGGTAATTATTTCGCGACGAATCTTAACACCACCATGCACAACGCCGTCGAATATGGAGTTCAACTGTCCGAGTACCTATCTGAATTGCGTGTGTTGTGATATTTTTATTTCTTGACCACTTTAAATTCATCTAACTTTTGATAGAGTGAACCGATTGCGATGAAATAAAACTAAGTCACACTTCAAGTTACGCACAATGTTGATGTATAAAAGTTATCTACTTTGGTTTCGTACATTTTACGTGATGCGTGCACAAATAAACAGATAAACAAACAAAATTCAAAAATGCTGGAAATGGGTTTTATTGTCCTTTATCACCCCAGCTATTATTTTATAAATATTTTCAATGTACAGAAACGACTTTTCTACAGATTTATTATATGTATTGATTGATAACGACTCGTACCAAGGCCATGTCATGTAAAAACTACATAATTTTTTCACACATCCCAATTAAATATATTTTCATCACACTTGCACGTAAAAAGTATCTAAACATACAGGTTAACGTGGCCGTAATGCCCCATATAAAACCCTCGGGCTTTCTTTTTGTCATGAAACCCTAGGGCGGTAAGTAATATTTTTTTAATTTATGGCACAGCACTCAGGTCATGTAAGTTCAAGCAAGGAGTTTACACGCAATTGAAAAATTGTCTTAAAATGTTATCTAAACAGGAATTTCTTCGCAATCTCGCTACATGTTACTTAAATACTCAACTAATGTTCTTAATAATCGATTTTAATAGTTATAGTATGAAAACGTCGAAATTATTTAATTATTTTTACACTCCGTCATGGCTGTATACCTACGTAAGTATTTGCCCTTAAAGTTTCTGAACGAAACACTGTATACCTAATCTGTGGTGTGGGCAAAAATTCGCCAACCGCTTAAAAAAAAGTTCACGTATTTCGTAATAACAGCTGAGCTGACTTGTGTATTAGAGCTATAATTCATAATTATTACTCGCAAATGTGATGAAAAACATTTGTATCACGGGCGGTACGGGCATTACCAACCTCGACTCAGAAAGCCCTCAGTCTTCGACTTCGGGCTTCTACTAGAGCCTCGATCGTAATTCCTTACCTACCGCCCTTAATACACAATGTACTATTGTATATTTCAAGATTTACCAACCTGGAATTCTTCCTCAAGACGTGCCAAAAAAACGGCCTGCTTTGGTTCCAGACGTCGCTCCACGCAGGCCAGCATTAAGAGTGGTGATTTCAGAGCTTCAACGCCGAACGTCATTGCTGTTTAAAAATAAAGGCAATCATTACAAAATTAATTTAACACTAGTTGACCTACACTGCTATCGCAAATCATCTGTCGCATCCTAGCGTGAGAGGCGACGTCCACAAAGATTTTGCATGAAGGCATACGGGCAAAACAATAAAATACAATTTTACTTTAAATAATCGGACGGATGTATATTAGTTTTTAATTTATCTAACCATAGACAAATGAACGAACAAACAAATCTATCTATTAAACATGAAATCACACCTTGGTGTGCCTTGAAACTAAATACCAGGTTCTATCAATAGGAGGACAAAAAAATAAAAAAGAAGGCTTTTATTAGGCAACTGGATCAAGAGCCAGATTCAGATAGCAGTACAGTACAACTATTTTCTTAATATCCCTCGGCAATCATCGCATTTCCGAATAAAAACGAATGCTAATTTCCATGTCCATCAATTATTAGATTTATCGTGTATAATAATTTGAATTCAGAACTAAGTACTTACTTTATTGTTGTTTTGTTTTGATTTCCGTGTGAAATATATAGAGCTGTAAAAATAGCAGCTTTCCTCCCATTTTTTTAATAAATTAAATTATGTTAGAAGAAAGTTCAATCAATCTGCCGAGCCTTTTCCCAAGTATGTTGGGGTCGGCTTCTTCATTATGTTAGAAGAGTATTAACAACTCTATATACTTCCTAGTTGATTGAGAGCGTCCGGTCTGCACCAAGTGCAAAGGGCAACTGATAGAATAGAAATCCGACGACTGACGAAACACTAAGTTTGCCGAGGGATATTAAGAAAATGTTTGTACTGTACTTTTATTGGCTAGTATTGTTAGGAGCTTCCTCTCTATTGCGGCTTGTTGCCGATACCCGTGGGATACTTACTAAATTCAAATGTTTTAGAATATGAAATGTAATTTGTATGTCTAATTACAATGAATTATGGAGGTAACATAATCAATCCACAGATTGTGATGGTATAAGTCGCGATAGTCACTCACGCACTATGTCTGTCGCGTCCTATAGTTTTAATCTATTGCAAACTCGTGTTAGATACATACCACTAAGTGCAGGAAAGTTATACGATAAAAAGTATCTTGCTAAAATTGCTCTGGTGTCAGCATTTATCGGCGGTGGTTCTAACCCTTTGGCAATCTCTTGAGTTACATTGAATCTCTTTTGGAACCATTCCAATATAGGACCCCATTCCTTTTCCTGTAGGAGCCTTAACTCTTCGTCTTCCTATATAAAAAACACAATATTTAAAAATATATTCACAAAATGCGTGTCGGGGAGAGCGCAGTTTAAGTGTTACGTAGTCGGGAGAAAAAGTTACGCATGCATAATATTAATTTTAAACAGCAAAAATATGTTTATATTTCATAGTACTTATCATCAACATTCAGAATACCTACCTATCTTTGTAATAATTAATTACTAGCTCCCGTCACCTATCCCACAGAAGCCGTGCATTATTTCGTGATAAAAAGGACTAGCAGGGCGCAGAAAGTTAGCCAATACGATAGCCCTCCCGCGCGCCGACCCGCGTTCGCCCCGTTTTTTCGCCGAACGACAGAGTAACGTCATAACGTCATCGGCAAACTTTCTGCGTCCGGCTTATAAAGACACTCGGCGATAGTGTAGCGTTCTATAAGTAAATGATGTTTTGTAATCGATTCATTACTTTTAAATTGCAAGTAGTAACTGTAATATCAGATTTTTCGACTGAAAGGACTGCCTGACAAACATTCCCAGTTCTCACTCACACATTTTTTTTTTTTTTTTTTTTTTTTTTTTTTTTTTTGGTTTTGGCTCTGCACTGTTCGTGCTTATTGCCACTGACAATATTAACTCTGATGATAACAAAACGTAAGAATTGAAAACTCGCGAAATAAAAAAAATATTACAAAGGGAAATTTGGAAACGAAAAGGAGAATAGTTGTTATTAATAAAATAATAAATTTTAACAGTATATTATGGGAATATAATACAACAACAAACTCTTTTATTGTGTCACCAGGTGACACAATATAAGGGCCGACTCGGTGCATCTATCGATCTTTAAACTAAACTAAAACTATTAAATAAATTATTACATATTAAAATTTACTATTAAATAGCTATATCATTATTTACAAGGAAAAGTGCTATGATTTTATAAATATCTAAATTAAAATTAAATAAAATACATGAGATAGAAGTGGGAAAAGGGACTCGGAGGGAAACAAGGCTTTGGAAAAGTGAGGAGTGGTCATAAAGGGGGCAGGCAAAAATAAAGTGGTTCAGATCTCCCATCTCAGCGCCACATTCACACTCAGGGCTCTGCACAATGCCAAGCCTGGCAAGATGAGCTGGAGTGCATACATGACCCAATCGCATACGTATGAATATGGTTGAAATCTTTTTGCTTAGCTTGTACTTGCTAAACCAAGGTTTTACAGGAATGGATGGCTGGATAGTACGATAAAATTTCCCTTTCACTGATTGCCCTGACCAAAGCTGATCCCAGGATTCCTGTAGAAAAACCCTGGGCAGAGCAGCCAGATCTTGGGAGTTATTTTTGTACGGATAAACGTCTCCACATAATACGGCATCATTAGCTAACTGGTCTGCTCTCTCATTACCTAAAATGCCACAATGTGAGGGTATCCACGCAAAATGCACTGAATATCCCTTAATAGAACATCTGTGAAGGAGTTCACGTGTTTCAAATATAATAAAAGAATTATGACAGTAGAATGGAAATCTGGCCAAAGATTGTAAGGCACTCCTTGCATCAGTTAAAATGAGTGAATTCCGTAAGCCCATAAGGAGTATATATTCGACAGCTTTGAATAGACCGTAACATTCTCCCGTAAATACAGATGATTCGGGCGGGAGCTTTATTTTTTGTACGACATTATACTGGGAGTGGTATACACCTACTCCCACACATGAGTTTCTTCCATGTTTCGAAGCATCTGTAAACAGGAGCTGACAGCCCTTAAAGTCTCTATCCATAGTAAAGTTGAAGTTAATGTTATGACATACGTCATCTCGGTAAATATTAAGGTTATAATGAATGTTTGGTGGCATAATTAATGAACTGTAATTACAATGATATATAGGAAGAAATTGAGATTGGTGGCAAGGAGCTTCAATTAAATTGTATTTTCTAAAGCTTTTAACTAAACACGGAGTATCTTTGTGCCTCCAGTAAGTGGATGAAGCAACTTCTTTAGAGAGAATGGAAAGTGTATTTCGCAAAGGATGAAATGTAAATTGCAAACACCGAGCCATAAATCTATCAGCTAAAAATTGACGTCGCAAATGAAGCGGGGGGTCTCCACATTCCACCTGAAGACAATTAATAGGACTGCTTTTCATTGCACCTGAAACTACTCTAAGTGCCTTAGACTGAACACTTTCCAGTTTCTTAAGACCAGCAACATTAGCAGGTTCCAGCAAAAAGGTCCCATAGTCCAATACACTTCGAATCAAGGTGTTGTACAGTAGTTTTAACGAAAAGGGATGTGCTCCCCACCAAACACCAGCAAGACATCTAATTATGTTGATATTTCTTTCACATTTAGCAGTTATATATTCACAGTGTGGTAAACCTGTAAGATGTGTATCCAAAACAAGGCCTAAAAATTTTACTTGATTTTTAAGCGGCATAGAGATATTATCATATATTACTGTAACTGCTGGAGGCTTACGCATTCTAGTAAATAAGACTATGTTGCTTTTATCAATTGACAGGTGTAGACCATTGGTTTCCAACCATGTCTTCAGTAAGCATAAAGAAGAGGTTAAGGAAGTACAAATATTTTCAACAGAATGACCAGATAAATAAAGAAGTAAATCATCTGCATATTGAAGGACTTGTACTGACTCATTTAGAGAGGATTCTAAATCATAAGTGTAAATATTATAAAGAAGTGGACTAAGTACAGAACCCTGAGGGAGACCTTTCCATACTAAACGGGTAAATGTACACCCTTCAATGTCTAGATTTAATGATCTCTCTGAAAGCATATTAATTATAAAATTAGACAGCATTTTTGGAATTTGTAATAAATTCAACTTTTGTTCCAGGACTGATACTAGGACATTATCATAAGCTGAACTTATATCAAGGAAGGCAGCAATAACAGAGTTATTGGAAGAAAAGGCTAAGCGAATATCAGTTGTGAACACACTAAGACTATCAATCGTACTCTTGCCCTTCCTAAAACCAAACTGTGATGTTGACAACAAGTTTTTGCTTTCCAAATACCACTCCAAACGATTCTTAATGAGATGTTCAACAATTTTAGCAAGAACTGTTGAAAGTGCAATTGGTCGATAAGAAGTAACTTTAGAAGAAGGTTTGTTTGGTTTCAGAATAGGAATAATTGTTTGAGACTTCCAACTTGATGGGATGTTGCCAGATATTAAAGCTGTATTGATGAGATCTAAATAAATTAAAAGAACAGAGTCAGACAGATTGGCTATAAATGAATATGGTATACCATCTTCACCAGGAGCTGAATCCTTAACATGTGAAAGGACTCCTTTCAACTCACTTAGTGTGAAGAGAGAGTTCAACTCGGAATCCAAAGTAGGAATATAGGGAAAACGCATTAATGATCTCTGTTCTGGGACAGACGGCGGGGCCAAATGATCCATAAACTCATTGGCCAACTCTAATGGCAGTTTTGAGGCTGTTGTGTCACTGAATGCTGACCTGAATCGCCTGATATTTTGCCATACTACAGATGCGTTAACTTCTGGAGATATAGATGCACAAAATCTTTGCCAACCTTCAAATTTCTTTTTCCTGAGGAGCTTACGAGTTGCACGTGCAGCTTCTTGGTAAATCTCAAAATTGTGATGAGTCATAGTATGGCAATAATTTTTTTCAGCTTCTTTTCTTTTTTTAATGGCCTGAGTGCACTCAGCATCCCACCAAGGTGGTGAAGGAATTTTGCCTTTAGCCCCATTCTTAATAGGGAAAGTATTATCTGCTACCTCTATTAAAATTCTTGTAATTGCATTAGATAATAACTGAGGATCATTTATTAAGGAATTAGATAAAGCAGAAAATCTTTCTTCCACACAATCTTTGTATTTATCCCAGTCTGCATTTTGAAGCCTGTATTTTAATCGCGGTTGTGGTGTCAGAATGCAAGTATCTGGTTTTTTATGTGGAAAAGAAATGATTAAAGGAAAATGATCACTACCATAAGAAGACGGTAAAGGTGACCAGCATAATGTCGATGCTAACTCAGGTGTGCAGATTGAGAGATCAGGAGCACTATTTCCCTCATCTGGATTTGTTTGGCGTGTTGGAAGACATGTGTTTAAAATACACAAATTGTTTGAGTCTAGAATTTCTATTAACTTTTCCCCATAATAATTGGAACTAGAGCTACCCCAGGACTGATGCTGTGCGTTAAAATCACCCATTACCAAAAATGGTTTAGGTAAAACTGTAAAAAGATTATTAATTTCAGAAAGAATATTTACAGTAGGGCGAGAATAATATATACATACTATACAGATTTTATTTACAATAGCAGCAACAGCAGATATATCATCACTGAGACTTGGAAGAGGATAAGACTGAAAAGACAAGTTATTTTTAATAAGTATGGCGACACCGCCATACCCATCGCTTCTGTCTGTTCTTAGACACGCATAGCCAGGAATTCTAAAAGAGAACCCCGGCTTCAGCCATGTCTCACAGAGAGCGACTGCAAAGGGATTGTATTTATTTAATATATAGAACAGATCACATTTTTTATTTACAATGCTACGACTGTTCCACTGAACAATCTTGGGTTGGTTTGGATCCATTATGGTTAATTATGTTAGACAGCATATCAATTATAGTGGCAACGTTGGACGGTTCAATAATATTATTTTTAGATAAAGTATTAATTAGCATGATAATTAAATTAAAAATTTGACTTTCATTAATATTACTTGTTGATTTATTATGCAAAGCAACACCATTACCCGATGTAGAAACTTCATTATTAATAAGTTCTTGATGAGGTGCCCGGTCATACCCCTTGGCTTTTTTTGGGGGTTCCCGAGGTTTTAAAAATACTGTTTTCCTGTGTGATGTGATATTTGATGTGTTCGGTGAATGGGGCGAAGGTGGAGAAGAAGAAAAATTATTATTTTTATGTGATGGAGCAGATGTTACCACATCTGCATATAGTTTGGTGATTGGGGGATGTAGCAGCGACGCTTCAGCATACGACACGCAGCTATGGGCCATATAGTGCTTTATTGACTTTTGTCTCTCAAACTCTGGGCATTTTTTGTTAATCGCGTAATGAATGCCACCGCAATGACAGCATTTACTATCACTTTCGTCTTCAATACTACAAGTGTCAGCAGAATGCCTCTCCCCACACTTGAAGCACTGAGGGTTCGACCTACATTGTACCTTTGTATGACCAAAACGACAACAATTAAAACATTGAATTGTTGGGAATGTATACAATTCTACTGGCATAGAATTGTAACAACAAAACACGCGTTTAGGTAAAATTTGACCGTCAAAGGTGAGCACGACTGTTTGGGATGGTTTCCAAACAGGGGTCGGTTCGTGAACTTTATAGTTAAGACGCCTTGCCTTAATAACTTTCCCGCATCCAGTGGGAACAGTCACATTTTCCATTATTTCCTCGGGAGACCATTCTGTAGGTACACCTTTAATAATACCCATACGACACACATTAATAGATGGAACAAATGCCTTTAATTTCTCTTTCGCCAAACAAGGGTCATTTATAAATGAGTTTGCATCTAGGTAATGAGAGAAGCTTATTGATATTCTATTTCGACCGATGCGTTTTAAAGAACCATTGACAATATTATTATATCGACGTTTTTTAAGAAAATGCCCTAATGTAATTGGGTGTAATGATTGAGCAGAGTTTCCTGTATCAATATTTTTTTGTATATGTACAACATATGGCGACAAGTCTGTGGCTTCGTACAAAGCCCTAGCAACCTGTGGCGACTTCTGGGGAAGTTCTGAGGCGGAACGAATTTCACTTTGTGCAGCATCCACAGAACGTGGAGTGGCTTCCAGATGAACTACTACCGAGTCATTATCGCAATGGCAATCTGATTCCTTATAAATACCTGCTGTAGAGTGACCATGTCTCCTTCTTTTATTGCAGTGTTTGCACATTTTGCGTGGAGCTCTAGCCCTTTTCCGCTCCGATCTGGTTATGGACGAGTCAGTGTCCATACTTGATTCATTGTTAATAACAATGTTAAGCCCAACCGAGGGGACTGTGCCCCCCGGATCAGGCGGTTCCTTGTCCATCGGACAATAAAATAAAAAATGAAAAAACTTACCCTAAATATAGAGAATTATATACACAAACAATAATATTAACTAGCCTAATCAATATCTACATAAATCTACACAACTTATCACCAATCTCAAAGGTTTTATATTATTTAAAAAATCCAAAAGAAAAATCACGACCGCCAAATTCGACAATTCCCGCGCTTTCACATTTATTTATTTATCTACTTCGGTTTCGTTATAATTCGAATTATAAAATTGACAGCGGTTTCATAACGATACCCATAACGACATCGGGTTGCATTATGCGAATCGTCATAAATTCTAAAACACAAGCAAAGACATTCTGAACATACAGCCAGGTACCTATAATATTACTTCGAAATCGAGACAATGTAAATGATGTTTTTAAAAATGGAACAAGTTTAGAACAAAAGTATCGTATACTATTTGACTGTTGCGGCTACAAGATCTTTGCCTTATACCTAATAAAGACTAAATAAAAAAAGTGGACGCGGGATTAACAAATATTGTGTAGTAGTTTCTATTAAAAATACTTATTTGTCTATATCTGTGTTTTATTCCTTCCTTCGTAGATAAAATCTTGTATGCAACTGTACGTTATTGGTCTTTTAATAACTTGTGCCCACCTATTTCGGTACGCGCTACGCTTGTACCGAAAAATGGCACTCGCATTAAAAGACCGTCCATAACGTAACAGTTGCATAAATAGCTATTATTAACACTTTATGCACAAGTAAAACACACAGTAGGTATAGATCTCGCCTAACTTCATGGCCGCCCTGAAGTCGGCTACAATGGCTGCGCAATAGTAAATGCCTTGCGCATTGGAAAGCCAACTTCAGGGCGGCCATGAAGTTTGGCGAGAACTATACGAAGGCAGGCTTACCTCTGAAAAATAAAGAAGAGTGTCTGTTGGGAAGAACTCTAGGAAATAGATAGCAATATCATGTGAAGTCAATTTCGCAGGGTTGTCTATAGCAGTGTTGCATAATGAAGTCTGAAAACAAAAGAAGACATTATTTACTCTGCAGCAATAATACGTTTTATATTAATATGGACTGGAGAGGACTAGGGACGTCAATGGCGAGTACATCACTCACCTTCGGTTTGCTGATGATACAGTGGCCATGGCTGAGACCATGGAGGACCTCAGTACAATGCTTGATGACCTCGGTAGAGCTTCTGAAAGAGTGGGTTAAAATGAACATGGACAAAACTAAGTGATGTTCAATGCCCATGTTACACCCACTCCTATCAAGATCGGAGACTACACTCGAATTTGTGGACAACTATGTCTACCTGGCACAATTGATCCAGTTGGGTAGGTTAACCATCATAACTTCGAGAAAGAGGTTAACCATCGGATCTGACTCAGCTGGACAGCGTTTGGGAAGTTGCGCGGTATCTTCCTGTCCAACTTACCACAGTATCTTAAGACGAAAGTCTATGACCAGTGTGTGTCGTCAGTTATGACCTATGGCTCTGGGGTTCATCAGAAAGCTTAGTCACCCATAGAGCAGTGGAGAGAGCTATGCTTGGAGTATCCTAGCATGATGGAGTCCTTTTTGGTCTCGCATTTGGTTTTATTTTTTTATTACTGTTTAATTTTATGCATATTTCTCAAGTCTCCTGTGCGGGTCACAAATAAATATTTTTTCTTTCTTTCTTTATAAATGTAGATATATGCTAAGAACCAGGGTTACCAACATAACCCAAAGAATTGCCAAACTTAAGTGGCAATGGGCAGGGCAAATTGCTTGCAAAACGGATAGCCGATGGGGCAGAAAAGTTGCACGACACCGAACACACCAGGTGGACTGATGATCTGGTGAAGGTTGCGGGGATCCGCTGCATCCAAGATGCAACAGTGGACATCTTTTGGCTGCTATGATAATGATGAGATGGTGAAGACCATATCTTCCATTGCCTTTATATGCTGTTTCCATTTGTAACTAATCAAACTTTTAACTTATTTTAAGTGATGCAAAAGTCTGGCCATATAGTTTTCTAGGATTACAAATGAAAATACAGATAAAATTAGGGTTGTATCCCTTGCGGGCATTTCAAAAGAAACACATGATAACAAATTCAGATAACTTTCTTTAAAAAACTTTGTTCTTGGCAGCTCTTTAATTAATAAGATAAATAAGTGGAGTAGGGTGCCCTGTTATGACACAAAATGGGACTACATAAAAAAGAAGTAACTTAATACAAACCAAGTGCATAGTAGGCTGTGTTATTACTTCAGTTTGAGCATCCCATTCGGCAGCTATGGCACGAGCTAGGGGCTCACTATTTATTGCCAATACTTGGCCATTAGGTGTTTTCAGACGACGATGATCCAAAGTGACCTCCCATTTCTTGTCACTTTGCACAATCCCTGTACCACGGTAAAACCTTTTACGTGTAGCTGCAAAGACAAGAGTTCGACATAATTATTTAATCAGGACTAAAGACCAAAACATTGTACATACTAATTAAGCAAAAAACTTCAATTAGTTCAATATTTAAATATTAAAAGGAGTATGCAAGGATAGTAGCAAGTCGCGTTTAGTAGTTTCTCGCCTGCCTGGCCCATGGGACCATGGGAAAAATGCGTGTGTTTATGTATGTTATCTACATTAATTTTATTGCAATAGGTAGCAAGTTTATTTACTGCTTACCATAATTTTGGTACCTAAAACACCTATTACAGCTAGTTCTTAGTAATCCTGTGACAGTGGGCGATAAAAGCAGCATATTTATGTAATATTTATTGCGGCAAAAGTATTTCTATTTTACACAGTCGTACTGAGGAAACCTGACTGAACCTGAGTACCGCAATCATTTGCAGTGTTGCCAGTGGCAGACAGTCAAATGTTACAAGAGACATCCCAAAAAGTTACATTTTCATGAGAAAAGTTACATTACCTTATTTTATATGGAAAACGACGCGAAAATAATAAAAAAATACTATTGTAATTATTTTTTTCTGCTATGTAGGTAGCGGAACGCGCCCACTATTCGAATTTTCGCGCGGTCGCGCCCTCCGCCGCGACTACCACGGGTAAAGCTATTGCATTTAGTTAAGAAAATTCAAATTACAACGAGAAACAACTATATGGGTAGGTACTGTGAGGACTCTGCTTAACTAGAAGGCAACCTACTTGCCTATATTAACACTGGCAATAAGTATTACTTGAAGGGTAATATGAATTTAGAACATAAAATAAATGAAGATGTGTTTGCTAGACTTTTTCCGTGTATATAAGGGCTCCTCTGAGCTTTGATGTGATAGTCCGATAGAAGGTACCTTGCTGCTGAAATATAATTAGAACAGTGAATCCAGAGTTTTATTTAAGTAGCGCTTTCTGGCTACGTCCCCACAGTACCTACTTGGTTGCATTAGCGAAAATATCGATAAACAAAATCAAATCCAGGTTACGCCGGCCGGTAGGTACTCAGCCCATTGTAGTTCTTGTAAACGAAACCAAAGTTACTTAACAATGAGTAATAAAATGCTACACGAACTTCTTGAAGCTATGTGCAGTGCATGGCACATATATATTATGTTATTTGACTTGGTAATCTTGATATTTAGTTGACGATTGATACAAAAATAAACTTAATTCAGTTGCAAATACGACTATGTTGTTGATTTACTGATTCCCTAAATAATTATTTATTAAATTAAAACTACAATAAATATAAAATTTCCAAGTATTGTTAGCACAAACAAGTCGAAAACAAACCAATCATTACATTATTGACGGAATAAATTTAATAAATAAAATTACATCCACAGATATTAACTTTCGTATTTATTTACTCCTCTTAAGAGATATTAAAACTTTAGCAAACAAAACACGATGCTCACTCGCTCGTCGGAGTAAGCGGGATGGATGATTTAGAAATACAAGTGAGTGAGTGAGTTAGGTGCGACAACATGACGATTAAAAGCTTTTGAGATGCATTTTTATTTTAATATTTTTAGTAAGACCTAAAAGTTACGTAAAAGTTACATTTTGAGTCGTGTTACGTGGAGGTTACGTGAGACGGTCAAAAGTTACGTAAAATGTAACAAAAGTTACGTTCTGGCAACGCTGATCATTTGATCAGTACAGTAGCTGTCAACCTGTCATGTCAATGTCAAGTGTCTTGCCTGTCCTCAGTCCCATAGATAATAACAAAAAAAAAATCCTATCTCAATGCTCAGTCCAGCCTGCTCCTGTCAACCACATATGTCAAGTATGTCATATTTTTAAGGCATTGCCATAGACTACTATTAAATGGGCATTGCCATTTAGTGATCTAGTGAACTCACTAATATGTTATAGTGTCTTTAATTCTTTGAAAGTTATTTCTTTGTTCTGCATTATAAGGCTAATGTAACGCATGCTAATGTTTTTGGAGTATTTGGCAGCAAATATATCGAGGCAGTCAGTCTTCTCACCCAGCTTTGCTGAGGTAGTCAAATGCAATTTAAGAAGCTATTATTATTTATTTAGCTATGTTCCCACACCAATTTAATATCACAGTATCCATTACGAATCTGCAGATATAGTCTGGCCACGCTAACTCAGCAGAGGAAAAAAAATGGAATTCGAAAAGCTGGAGAATAGTCACTTTAGTACGATGCAGTGTGGATCAGTCGTAACGGTCGCTGTTTGATACAGTTTTTTCACAACGGGTGACCGTTTTCAAAGTGTGAGATACCGTAAAACCTTTTGGTAAAACGAAAACGTGCTCTGTGTTCATTGCTTAAGTAGGTACTTTTTCAGATTTTCTATACAAAATCCATGTTGACTCCCACTCTGTGGTAATTCTTTAATCAATTTATAAAAAAATCTAATACCACTCTTCAAATATTATCCTAGACATTTCTTTCTACTTAGAAGAATATGTACCAGGCATCTTATCCGCGACTTTTGTAACAGTCAACATTTTGTCAGAAATAATGTTAAAACACAATTTCGCTGTGCGTGTTATTATAAATCAGTCGGTTTATAAAACACGTGATAAAAATCGCGTGAATATAATCCGCTGGTCGCGCTTGGCGTTACTTCTAGCAACATTTCGGGAATATTTTTTTTACATAAGTAATTACAGTTTGGATTTGCAACTTGCAACTTGCAACACTAAGTGAGTGACCGTGATCCGCCATTGACGATTGTGAAGTATTGTTGTGTACATTTTATTAGTTTTGAGACAAATAATCCTATCAGAATCTTATCTGTACTAAAAAGATTGTGACTTCTGGTTTATTGTTTTTCGTGACCATGTCTTCTATGGATATTGATCTGTAATTATACATTGTGTTGGTGTATTATACGTTTTTGTGGGACTACAAGTGAAGTGACGCGATCTCCTTGTATTAGGGCAAAACAAGCTATAAATAATTTGCTACCGTTCAGCAATTTGGTATATCTATTTTTTCTTCTTATTTGTGATGTTCCCGCATTCTATCAGCGCGGAAGAAGAACAGAAGACGAAACTGATTCCGAGTGTAAACTTATTACACTCAAAGAGAAAAGGAATATTCATACACCCCTCGGCTATGTACAGAAATAGTGTTCCGTGCTGCACTATAATACAGGCGCCACTTACAACAAGTAGTCTTAGTGGGTAAACAGAGAGAGATAATATTAGCGAAAATGAAACTTCTAGAGAGTGGTCGCTTAGAGGCATTAAGCAGAGCCCTCTCGATCCTAAATGGAGATAGTGCCGTACAGGGTCGTGTAGAAAGCTATAGCTGCAAAATGGCTGGGGCTGAGAAGTCTTTCTATAAGAGATTCACAGCTATTGGAGAAACAACACTCGAAGCATTGTCACCGCCTGAGAGTGTATTGTACAGGTAAATTCATTGTTATTTTATTAACTACTTGCAGCTGATATGTGGACATACTTTTTAATTCTTTTATTTACATTTTCAGCCGCAGCTTGTCTGGTGATGAAGATGGTGTACTTTGTGATACCATATCTCGTAAAACTTTGTTTTACTTGATTGCTACACTGAATGCTGCCTTTCCCGATTATGATTTCTCAATGGCAAAGGTATGTGTGGAAAGGACTTCATCCAATTTTGTGCAAAACTGAAACTGCAGGCTTAAAAAAACTGGCCATGTGCGAGTTGGACTCTTGCATGAAGGATTCTGTACCATTATCGCAAAAAACAGTAAAAAAAAATCACATTTGTTGCAGGGGAGCCCCACTTAAATATTTATTTAATTTTGTTTTTAGTATTTATTGTTATAGCGGCAACAGAAATACATCATCTGTGAAAATTTCAACATGCTAGGTAGCGCGGTTCATGAGGTACAGCCTGGTGACTGACAGACAGATGGACAGTGGAGTCTTAGTAATAGGGTCCTGTTTTTACCCTTTGGGTACGGAACCCTAAAAATGAGTTTTTTTCTGATAGAACTTGTCTGCCTTAGAATTTCTTATTAGGATGCCAAAGCTGTAGCACCACTTTTACCAGAAATTACAATGTAAAAGTATTATGATATTATTAAAATTTTTTGGGAATGCTTTATGGCTCATTTTTTTTTATAAATTGACAAAATTTTCTCAAAAAGATTTTTTTGAAACAAACACCAAACTGAAAAATTTAGGATTATATATAGTATAGCAAATATCGACTTTCACATCACGCGGGCGAAGCCGCTGCCAAAAGCTAGTATATTTATAAACCTTCGCTGTTTGTTAGTTCGTACCTCTGTCTGTCACAGAGCTTTATCTTTGGAAATGTTATATGGGGTACCTGGCCGTTATTTTTCGGCGGGTTTAGCGTTATTTTTCGTCTTAGCTCTACTCATAAGACAGTACACAAAATAATCAAACTTTGTATAAACAAATAATGAAAATACAGTCAAGCGAGTCATTGTCACATACTTCGAAACTCGAGAAATCTTTATCAAGGGTACCTTGTATTTCATCTCTGTGTACATTAATTTCATTCTATTCTATTCATCATTCAACCAATTATTGGTTTTCACAATAAATCAACAGATGTTGGGGTAAATATTTTATGTGCCAAAATTGATGTCTCTGCATTTTATCTCCTAATGTTAAAGAATTTCGAGACCAAATATTACAAATCAATTTGTAAATTATTTATATAAAAAGTCAGATTTTAACAAAAATATTATTAGAAAATGCAAAAATTATTATTAGTACTAAGTAAAAGCACAGTACACAGAACTAGTTTCATACAATCCCACTACGATAGGTATTGTTCTCGTCAAACTTCTTGGCCGCCCTATAGTTAGCTACAATGGCTGCGCAGTAGTAAATCTCATACAAAAACAGCGCTGATCCGTGCCTTGCGCATCGGAAAGCCAACTTCAGGGCGGCCCAGAAGCACAGTATAAATATACAAACAGTATGGAAACTACCTACAAACGCTCGATACGGCACACTCACACAAACATGCGCACTGACGAGACCCCTTAGCAGCGTACGCGCCTCGCGGCTTGCGGTCGCGGTCCTGTCAGTAGCGCGTGTTGCGTTAGTCGATTGTTCACGTATAAGTTTATCTCCGCGTATACCGCGCGTCCGCTCCGACGAGCCCACGAAACGTTTTCGTCCACCCACGGCTCGCATACCTCCCGCCAAATATTGTAAAAGGTTACGCCGTAATGACAAAGTTATAGATCTACAGTTGTACAAGTTGTTTTGTGTTAATATTAAACTGTTTTCCGTGTTTTAAACTTTTGCTTTTGCTGAGATTAACCAAAGCCATGAGACTAACTATTTAAACTAAACTATTTCAATTCGGTAGATTGATCACTACAGAACAAAAATGTTAGATAAAGCATTGTAGTGTTTTGTTTTGGAAGTCGGTTTGATTTTTTGTCAAAAAGTTTTATTTAACTATTTTTAGTTTTTGTTAGGTACCTCCAATTAACTTGAAAATCATCTATAGCCAAAGTACATCTCATGAGTTCATCACGATTCCAATAAGCCCAAACACGACTAGAATACATTATTTTATTTCGGAGATCCAGTGGCCATTGTGGTCTTCTTCATCAGTTACACTTCACCAAATTATACTTTCTGAGTGCGATTGAATGTGATTGAATTATTGATGAAAATACCAAAATCGCTATATGTTTGCCTATAATATTTGAGGAGTTTCCTCGATTTCTCTAGGATCCTATCATCAGATCCTGCCATTTCCTTATCATGGCACCATCCTTGGGATATCTCCTTTTCAACAAAAAAAAAGAATCATCAAAATCGGTTCATAAACGACGAAGTTATCCGCGAACACGCACAAAAAAAAAAAAATATATATACGGTCGAATTGATCCTTTTTGGGAAGTCGGGTAATAAAATTTAAAAATAATAATATCAAAAACATTAAAAGTTACAACAATTATTTCATCAACTAGGCTTAGTTTCCATACTGTTTGTATATTTATACATACTGTACCAGGAGTCCGAGAACACTACTGCAAGCGTGAGGCGAGTTTGGTAGCCTGGTGAGGTAATCTGTGCCTGGTCACGTACGTAGAGAAACCGGTTTATGCCAGCTCGGCCAGTTAAATCGCTGAGTATATACTTATTAAAACGTTTGCAAGATTGTGTATTGTGATAATGACTTAATGAGTCAGTTAAAAAAACTTTATATTAGATAGGTATAGAATTTACCATTCAATTAAAAGGCACAACAAATTACTGAAAATCAAAAATTTAAAGAAAATACAATTGTTTTAGTAATTTGTAAAAAAAATGTTATAAGTAATCAGTCACGTAATAAAAAGCTGATTATTTTTTTGTCTATCTATTGTTATCCTCCTGTGCCAACCCTACCAAAATATAATAAAACCGGCCAAGTGCGAGTCGGACTCGCGCACGAAGGGTTCCGTACCATTATCGCAAAAAAGGCAAAAAATCACGTTTGTTGTTTGGGAGCCCCACTTAAATATTTAATTTATTCTGTTTTTAGTATTTGTTGTTATAGCGGCAACAGAAATACATCATCTGTGAAAATTTTAACAGTCTAGCTATCACGGTTCATGAGATACAGCCTGGTGACAGACGGACCGCGGAGTCTTAGTAATAGGGTCCCGTTTTTACCCTTTGGGTACGGAACCCTAAAAACCGGCCAAGTGCGAGAATAGTACATTGTGATACAAGGGTGGAAAGTAGAGTATTGTAAACGAGCTGTCATTAACAAGCCCGAGCCGAAGTCGAGGGTTTTTAATGACACGAGTTTGCAATAACCTACACACCCGTGTATCACACGACGTTTTTCAATACAGTTGTGGAAAATAGTAAAAACAAATCAAAGAATTAGATTCGGTTAATCAAAAAAAAAAAACAGAAATTGGAATTTTTCTTTACAACGAAAACAGACTATACAGCCTATTCGATTTTTGACAAATGTTGATGTGTAATTAATTAATTTAAAACTGGTAATTAAATATTCGTTTCAAACAACCATTCATTTTTCCTCGTATAAAATCTATCCAATTTTATTCTATGTATGAAAACTCCTTGCTACTAAACTTTTTTTCATCACACTTGCACGTAAAAAGTATCTAAACATACAGGTTAACTTGGGCGTAATGCCCCATATAAAACCCTCGGGCTTTCTTTTTGTCATGAAACCCTAGGGCGGTAAGTAATTTTTTTTTAATTTATGGCACAGCACACAGGTCATGCAAGTTCAAGCAAGGAACACACGCAATTGAAAAATTGTCTTAAAATGTTATCTAAACAGGAATTTCTTTGAAATCTCGCTACATGTTAGTTAAAGTACTCAACTAATGTTCTTAATAATCGATTTTAATAGTTATAGTATGAAAACGTCGAAATTATTTAATTCTTTTTACACTCCGTCATGGCTGTATACCTACCTAAGTATTATCTGTGGTGTGGGCAAAAATTCGCCAACCGCTTAAAAAAAGTTCACGTATTTCGTAATAACAGCTGTGCTGACTTGTGTATTAAAGCTATAATTCATAAATATTACTCGCAAATGTGATGAAAAACATTGTATGTATCACGGGCGGTACGGGAATTACGAACCTCGACTCAGCAAGCCCTCAGTCTTCGACTTCGGGCTTCTACTAGAGACTTAATACACAATGTACGTATTATATGTATTATATTGACTTATAAATTCATACTTCAACTGCACAACTAATGATCGAGCTCGTAAACAAAAGTCACGACCGCGTAATAGAAAGATGCCTATGCAAAAGATTTAATTTTCGAATCATAATTATAGCCTCCGAAAGTACGATATGTTTAACAACTGTATTGAAAAAAACTTTTTAACAAAAAAATCAAACCGACTTCCAGAACAAAAAACTACAAAGCAAAAAATAACTTTCTTTTCCGAAGTCGGTGTCTTTTGTACCCATTTTTTTTTCAGTTTTTCGACACCGACTTCGGAAAAGAAAGTTATTTTTTGCTTTGTAGTTTTTTGTTCTGGAAGTCGGTTTGATTTTTTTGTTAAAAAGTTTTTTATTTTTCTCTTTTTAGTTTTGGTAGGTACCTCCAATTAACATGATTATCATTTACAGCCAAAGTACATCTCATTGCGATTCCAATAAGCCCAAACACGACTAGGATACATTGTTTTATATTAGAGTTCCAGTGCCTACCTTCCGGCTTCATCATCAGATCAGTTCGATGGTGCCATTTTCATCAGTACCATTTATTTATAAGTATTTGCTTCATATAGTCGGTTTACTATTCGAGATATCTTATGCCCGTGACATATTTAGCATTTAGGAGTTCCAGTGGCCATCTGTGGCCTTCTTCATCAGTTCGACTCCACCAAATGGTACTTTCCGAGTGCAAATGATTGCATTGTTGATGAAAATACCAAAACCGCTATATGTTTGCCTATAATATTTGAGGAGTTCCCTCGATTTCTCTAGGATTCCATCATCAGATCCTGACCTGATGATTATGGGACCAACTAGGAAGTATACCCTTTCAAACAAAAGAAGAATTTTTGAAATCGGTCCAGGGGTCTTTGAGTAATCGGGGAACATACATAAAAAAAGATTCCGACGAATTGAGAACCTCCTCCTTTTTTTGAAGTCGGTTAAAAACAATATTCATGCACCGAGTAAACCCTTTTACATACAAGTCGCTGCTAAATGGTATCAAAAAATGCGAAATGGTACAGAATCATTTGTATCAGAGTCCAATTTTCACTTGCTCAGTTTTTGTACTACATACCTACTGTGGCTAAAAACTACCTACTAAATCCCTTATTCTAGACGCACTACAGATAATTTTTGAACCTGTCTTTGTTGAATTACACAGAGCAGTGAATTCAGTGCAGAGCCATCACTTAGTTGGGTACAAAGCGGAGTGGATGCGGCCTTGTCAGCGGTAGGCGGCGTGCGCTGGCGCCAGCTGCGGCCAACGCTGTGGTCTGCCGTCGATGAGGAGGTGGTCCTGCCTGAGTGTCGCATATACAGCTACAACCCGGATCTAGCAAGTGATCCTTTTGGAGAACCAGGCTGTCTGTGGGCATTCAACTATTTCTTTTACAACAGAAAGTTGAAACGGATTGTCTTTTTCACATGTAGAGCAATGAGGTAACTAAGTCATGTTATTAAAACAAACATTAGCGTAAAACTGATAAAATCAGCATCCAATTTGATTCTAATTTTTTTTCAGTCCCGTGTGTGCTGTCGACTCTGGCGTCGATTTTGCTATGGATGAAGATGACGAATACAACTAAAACAATACATATAACTACATCTTAATTGTAAGACACTTAAAATATATATAGGTTTTAACATAATTTAGCACAGGAAGAACTAATTACTTGTTTAAAAATCAACTTTACATGTCAAATATAGAAGTCAGGGAAAAGAAACACCAGATTGCTGTGCATGTTAATTAGTGTTTTTTTTTTCATGTCATTGGCGTTTTGTTTAATAATTTATTTTGATCTTGATGCCAACTACGATGACTTGACTATTTACCATTAGGGGAAAGTAATTTTACATGCAAAGTTTATTTACAAACAGTAAAAAATTGCTATATATTGCTTCTGTGAAAAAGTTCACCTAGATATTTAATCTATTTTCAATAGTGTATTTGACAAGTACAGTCGGTAATAGCTGTTACCTGACCCACCCTAAAAACGAATGAATTTGAACCCTCCGCCTGTAATATTAAGGATTATTTAATTTGTATGAGTTTATCAGACTAGCGCTACTCGATGAACAAATACAATAATAATACAGATACGCAAATTTGATCTTTAAAACATTAGCGTTTGGATATTTATAACTATTTGTTATGCGATTTTGATTTTTATGCTTTAAGGCTAAAGTTTATCAGAGTATTGTAATATAATAAGTATAATTGCTACTAATGGCTTATTTCAACGGTTATATTCAAGTAGATCTGTTCTGCTCTAAAAGCGGTGAAGGAAAACATTGTGAGGAAACCGGCATGACTTAGAACCAAAACTTCGAAGACATAGTCACATGTCTTCGATCCATCAATCCGCACTGGGCATGCTTGGTAGATTAAGGCCCATGTCCTCCCTCAAAGAGGAGGCCTGTGTCCCAGCAGTGGGAACATTAAATGTTGATGATGATGAGATCTGGTCTCGTGGTTCGTGTATAGAGCTGAGACGAACAAGATGCGAGTTCAAGTCCTGCGTCGAGAATATTATTGTTTTGCTTTATATAATAAGTATTTCTTACATTATTTTAAAGAACTATAGACATTCACTATATACATTCTTCAAATATAAAATTTCTAAATTGATCATATTTTCACCTATCTTGTAATAAGTGGGTATAACTAATATTGTTAAAATTAACAAGTCCATCATGATCACAAAACAGTATTCAAACGCTTGCCTACCCTAAAGTTACGTGTTAAAGATCAAATTTGCATAACTGTATTCTATAATATTTGCCTACCTTGAACAAGTCGTTCTAGTTCGATAAGCTCATGCGTTTCGAATAATACGTATCTACTGTTAACTGCAGTAAGTTCAAAATCGTCTAACTTTTAGTGGGTCGGCTAACGGCAGAGTCGGTCAGGTAACAGTTATTACCGGCTGTACCTATGAAAATGTATCTGTACTAATACTTATCTCCTCAAATAATAGCACGTGTAATTGAATTTTCCATAACAAACACGACGAAAAAAACGACTACTGCGTTTCAATTCAAGTAAGTTCGTTGGTGTTTGATCTTTCTTTAGATTTAAAAACCGGAGTTTTAATCGTATTTTGTCGCAGAGCAGTGGTGGCCCAGTGGTAACGGCCGCGACTCACAAGTTGTAGGTCGTAGATTCGAACCCAGACAGGCGCTTTACTTGTAAATTTTTTCGTCGCCACTGTTCTCAAAACGGTGAAGGAAAACATCGTGAGGAAACCGGCATGTCTTAGAACCAAAAATCCGATGACATGTGACATCCACCAAACCGAACTGCGACCGCGTAGTGGATTACGGCCCATTCTCTCTAACAGAGAATAGATTTGGTCTAATGGGCGTATAAATGCGGAAAAAGAGTCCACCTATCCTCCGTATTTCGTTAGTGCACTTACTACCAACGATATCAGTATCTGAATCGTATGGCATCGTCGTATGTATGGTATTGTGCTCAGTGTTAATCGACTTCTTGATTATATCCAGTTATAACAGTTCTAGTAACTTATACTGACGTCTTTTACAAAAACTATTTATTTCTCTTAACTTTAAAAGTAAATTCTGAGCCGGGCAAAATAACTAACATTGATACTAAGTTTATTACTTAAGCGTTTTAGACGAATAAATGAAAATGAAAGAACGGTCTTTGAATTCTTTGAGGGTGGTCATTATTCACCGGAAGTATTAGTGTGTAATGTAGCAATGCAAAATTCAATTTTGAATACTATCTCAATTCTGCGCCAACTCGATGCACTGTCTTGAAGCATTCTCTTTTGTAATTTGTCGAAAGGTGAACGTTTTTTTCTGTGTCCTGAGACTCTTCGCCCGCGCCTCACAAAATTAGTTATTATTATAAATAACTAGCTTCTGCCAGCGGCGTCGCCCGCGTTTATTATACATAAACCTTCCTATTGAATCACTCTGTCTATAAAAAAAAAAAAAACGCATCAAAATCCGTTACGTAGTTTTAAAGATCTAAGCATACATAGGGACAGACAGCGGGAAGCGACTTTGTTTTATACTATGTAAGGATAATAATACCAGCCTTTTACCACGGCTTTTACTGTCCTTCTTATACAAGGAAGGCACGAGCTTTAATATCGCCACACTTGTTCTATGCGGTTTGGCGATTTCAATCTTATAATTTCTATACGTAAGTTCAAGTTTTCTCACGATGCTTTCCTTAAACACTTATAGGTAATAATAAAATTTCATTTTGAAAATACATACTTAAACGATAAGAAAACATGTATTGCACAATACAAATGATTAATAACTAAAAAAAAACATATTTATGCTCACACGACAGTCGCGTGCATAAGTGAGTTATTAAAATGCTCAAATCTGTGACATTACTCTCAAGTGCTTGTGGTGAATGACCATTAATGACCAGCTTAACTAGAAAACTATTTTATTTATATGTTTATTGGTAAGTCACAATAGACCCGTCGAAGAGTATAAACCTCTGCAGACGGTAGGTAGTGTGTGGTGTAAATGTAGGAGCTTCTTCATACCAAACGCGCTGCGATGCGGCGGTGCATAACAGGACAATATTTTTAAAAACCAAGTTATACTTACAGTTCGATGCAAAATTGATGGCGGCTCTGAACACAAAAAGAACAGATCACTGCGATGTATAAAATATATGTGTCAGTGGGAGTGAAAGGTCGCCATGTTTGACGCTTTTTCTATTATCTTGTACACGACTGTTTGGTGTGCAGTGGTCTCGTAAATATATTTGTTGTTGTAGATACTTATAAAGTATGATTATTTCATTCATTATGCTTGAAGAAGGTATACAAATTGGTAGTTACTTTTGTATGAGATGATCTCCATACGTCATCAAATTACAACATCAACCAGCAATTTGTATGAGCTTTTTTATTTTGACACGTTTTCAGAAATAGTACTTAGTTGTGTAAGTAGGTAGATACTATTTATAATTAAATTATGGCAAAAATTTGTGTATTTGTCCTTTTCACCAATCTACATAATCTATATAAAATAGAAAGTTGGGTGTTTGATTAATTATTTTATGCACTTTGGGCATCCGCCTACCACTACCATGTACACATAAAAGTAACTAATCCATAGAATAAATGTTTGACTACAACCAGTTTCTGTGTTTTTCTTTCCACATTAAACGCAAAACGCCCATTTTGCGCACTTCATGTCCTGTACGAATATAATATAAGAGCGATAATCGCATAAACAGGGGGGCCTATTAACGACGCCAAGACAAAAAATACTTTTTCTCAAAAATGGTAAGTAATGTTGCCATTACATCTCTAAAAAAAACTTTTTAACAAAAAATCAAACCGACTTCCAGAACAAAAAACTACAAAGCAAAAAATAACTTTCTTTTCCGAAGTCGGTGTCTTTTGTATCCATTTTTTTCAGTTTTTCGACACCGACTTCGGAAAAGAAAGTTATTTTTTGCTTTGTAGTTTTTTGTTCTGGAAGTCGGTTTGATTTTTTGTTAAAAAGTTTTTTATTTTTCTCTTTTTAGTTTTGGTAGGTGTCTCCAATTAACATGATAATCATTTGTGGCCAAAGTACATCTCATGACGATTCCAATAAGCTCAAGCACGACTAGGATACATTGTTTTTTTTCCAGAGTTCCGGTGCCTACCTTCCGGCTTCATCATCACAACAGTTCAATGATACCATTTTCATCAGTCCCATTCATTTATAAGTATTTGCTTCATCGTAGTCGGTTAACTATTCGAGATATTTTATACCCGTGACATACTTAGCATTTAGGAGTTCAAGTGGCCATCTGTGGTCTTCTTCATCAGTTCCACTTCACCAAATTATACTTTCTGAGTGCAAGTGATTGCATTGTTGATGAAAATACCAAAATCACTATATGTTTGCCTATAATATTTGAGGAGTTCCCTCGATTGCTCTAGGATCCCATCATCAGATCCTGACCTGATGACTATGGGACCAACTAGGTAGTATACCCTTCAAAACAAAAGAAGATTTTTTGAAATCGGTCCAGGCGTCTTTGAGTAATCGGGGAACATACATAAAAAAAAAAGATTCCGACGAATTGAGAACCTCCTCCTTTTTTTGAAGTCGGTTAAAAAGTATCCAGAAAGAGAATTCTACCGGAGACTTATTCACAACTGTCCAGGAAGAAGCGAGATTTTAAATTTGGAATCTCCTACTGTCCAGTAAGTAAGTATGTAATTTACTTACTGGACAGTAGTAGGGATATATATCAAAACGTAACTTATATCGGATATGTGTTAGATATCATATCATATATATATCAAAATAACCGATATTACAAAAACTGTAGGTAATAAAACCTTACTAGCGTGCGAGAACGAATAAGTCAAAAATTAAAACCGTATCAATGCAAAAACGTAAAAGTAGTTTTGCAAAAACGTAAAAGTAGTTTTGCAAAAACGTAAAAGTAGTTTTTACGTTTTTGCATTGATACGGTTTTAATTTGGTACTTTGGTATGTCATTTTATGAGATAGATATATTTTCGAGTCCATTAATCAAGATGTACATCAAACAAATATAAATAAATGCCCCCGGTAAATCGACCACAATAGCTATCAGCAATTGCCCTAATAGCTATTTATGCAACTGTTATGTTATGGTCACTCTTTTAATACGAGTGCCATTTTTCGGTACAAGCGTAGCGCGTACCGAAATAGGTGGGCACGAATTATTAAAAAACCAATAACGTACTGTTGCATACAAGATTTTATCTACGGAGAAAGGAATAAAACACAGATATAGACAAATAAGTATTTTTAATAGAAACTTAACTACACTGACTATGGTTTATCTCTCGTCCACTTTTTATTTTATTTTTTTATTTAGTCTTTATTAGGTATAAGGCAAAGATCTTGTAGCCGCAACAGCCAAATAATATACGATACTTTTGTTCTAAACTTGTTCCATTTTTAAAAACATTTATTTACATTGACTCAATTTCGAAGTAATATTATAGGTACCTGGCTGTATGTTCAGAATGCCTTTGCTTATGTTTTAGAATTTATGACGATTCGCATTATGCAATCCGATGTCGTTATGGGTATCTTAATGAAACCGCTGTTAATTTTGTAATTCGAATATAACGAAACCGAAGTAGATAAAATATTAATTTAACGAATTTGTTGTTAAACGTTCATTCATTTTTGAGAAAAGCATTATACAAGCTGTAAAGCCATCCTGGCCTCGTATATTATATTTAACTCATACTTGGCCAGGAAGGCTTACTTACTGGATTCTGCAGTAATGTACTATATCTCAACAATGCTTGGAAATTAAATATAAAGCAGTTTATTGAAAAAAACGAACACTTTAAGGCTTAGCACGCACTGCGATTTTTATTTGCGCGATTTTTTGTAGTATTATTCTCGCGTGTTTTTTTTACTGCAATGCGTGCAGCTTCACACAATTCCATAGGTCGCAGAATGGGCGGAAAAAATCGCAATGCGTGCTAAGCCTAACGCGGGTATAATTAACTATTGTTAATATTAACATTATAAGCGGGATATTTACCATGTTTACTGTTTGTAGCGAGTTTCCGATATTTCGGTGCTGTTGCAAGCACCATGATCACGGATAAACTGAAGTCATTGCGGGTAGGTGTTTATGAGGAGACAAAACGGTCTACCCTCTTTCTTGTTCGTTTTTTGCACTCGGTACCGCTACCATTGTCACTCACAACTCGATTCTGTTCCCGACACACGAAACTCACTGTGTCCGCTCGCGAACTTTTTACGGCACTTTTTCGGGGTTTACACTTCTGGACCACTGGATTCCAAGCTCTCGACAGTAGAAACCGATCCTCCCAGTTGAAATGTTTATATTTGGTAATTTCGATAGCTTCCCTCACCAGTCTAGGGATATAGTGGCGTTCTGTCGAAATGACCTGAGGGTTATGTAACTCAATCCAGTGGTTTAATCCTGATTCCAAGAGATGTTGAGCTATGGCTGATTTTAATAACGCTCGCTTATAATGTTAATATTAGTGTTAGTGACCATGACAGTTTAAAAACTTATATAATTATTGTTGTTCGTCATTGATTTTAAAAAGTAATTGTATTTGACAAAATGAGTTCTTCGGGACTTACGTATGTGTGCCTCGGCCCACATTTACACGTTCGTCCATCAGAGCCTCTTTTGCTGGCCGCCGCAGTAATGTACTATTTCTCAAACATGCTTGGAAATTGAGCATTATTTTGACAACCTTCTTCGAGATAAATCGCAATTGCTGTACTGGCCATATACATGCGAGCAGCGGCCGGCAAAAGTTGTATGAAAATCCATAACTGTCGTGTTTAGCGGCCAAATAAATTACATAGTACCTAAACTCATATCTCTCGTGTAATAAAAAAATAGAACGATCTTTTACTCCAAAACATGGCAACCAAGGTAACCTAAGTTAACTACTTATCAAAGGTTTTATTTAAATTTCGAACTGGCTTGCATATAGAAAGCTGTTTATAGAAAAAAAAAACACTTTAATACGGGAATAATTATTGTTGTTCGTCATTGATTTCGAAAAGTAATTGTATTTGACAAAATGAGTTCTAGGTGCAACTTAGCTTTAATTTCCGCACATTATTTGAGAAAAGCACTATACAAGCCTTGGCCACAACTAGGCATTGATGGACTTACGTATGTGTACCATCAAAAGAGTAAGGTTCCGGATTGGTCCCAGTTAAATTTGGTAAAGATCTGTTGAATAACTTCGGAGATATTAATTAACAATACAATAATTTAACCGACACACACACACCGTTTTTTGATCCACTGTGCGCCATTCTGTTGTGACCACGCCGTATGGGAATCACCTGTTATCCCGATTGCATCTATCGGCCTCCCTTGATGGGATATATTCGTACTAATGTTTTTAAATGGGAAAGTAACTCTGTTTGTTTTTAAACTTTTATTAACCAACTTTCCAAAAAGGAGGATATTCTATGTTCGACATTACGTTTTTTTTTTATCTTGTGTTTGTTCACCGATATCTCCGTCAATTATGTACCTATCGATTTTGAGAATTCTTTTTTTGTTTGAAAGATTATGTTCCGCAATTAGTCCCATTTTAATTTGGTGAAGACCTGATGAACAACTTCGAAGATATACAATAACTCTTCTTATTTTTTTTTTTTTGTAAATTGAATTGTACTGCGTACTTACATATGGTATGAGATCCCTTCTGTTTTATGTACTTTTGTATCATAATTTAATACCTACAGTTATTTTTAATTTACATATTTACAAACTGATATTAAAACTTAAATAAGAAAAAAAATATGTACAATTACGGGGCGTCAAAAAATTCATCCACATCGCTGTCAACAGGAAAAGTGCCCAGAAGGCTGGCAGCATTGCCACGTTGGATGGCAATGCTGATTCTTTGGCCAAAAAAAAGGCCAGCCCTCTGGTCTCGTGAAGAGTCGACCAACCGCTTGGCGATATCCCGAAATATTAGGTGTGCACTCGGACCCCATGGCCCTAGTGTTTCAACCCCAAACGGCTCAAACACATAATTACCAATTAAGTTGTTGTATTTGCGCCGTTTGAGGTTTTTAGCACTTGCAGCAGCCGCCCCAGCGCAGCCCATCGTGCTAGGAAGATGGGATGGTGCAAGGGTGTCGACACAAGTTGCATCCCACACCAAAGACCTACCCAACTTCCATGGCATTATGGTCATACCATGTGGTCTCTTCCCATCGACGCGTGCGAGGCCATTAGGTTCTAAGACAGCTGGCACCCCGGCGGTGGCAAGAGCACGACGGATGAGATCATTAATGCTAGCGTGCCGCGCAATCCGACCTGCACTCTTACTACAAGAAAGGCCATGGTGTCCGAGGCAGTCGACTGCTTCACCGCATTGACAGCGATGTGGAGCCCCACAAGGAGCGCCCAAACGCAAGCATGTAGCGAGTCGGAAGAACTCTTCTTATTGAAGATTTTATTTATATTGTATATCTTCGGCAAATCTCTCGGGATTGCTGCAATCGCATGTCTGTTTATAATTTATACCATTTCATAACATAACGTCACGCCAGTACGCTCTAAAGGGGTACGCAGATGTGTACAGTTCACTTTGGTACACTAACACTCTCATTTCACCGGTTATGTTCAAGTTTTATGATATTCGGGTAATCTGTTCTGGCATTATAGGTAACTTACTTAAAAAAACTTGCTCATTAAGTAAGTACAACTAAAACGTAAAAAAAACTTTTTACAAAAAAATACCGACTTTATTTTTGGAAGTCGGTAGTATTTTTTTTCTAAAATAGTTTTTTATTTCCTTTATTTCTCATTCCGGTATAATGATCCCTCGGGATAATAAAACACTTTTCACGCGGGCGAGAAGCAACTTAGAAAATTAAAGATTTTCGATAAAGCCGACACTACCCTGGGACTGCCGGTCACCCTCTAGGAAATAGAGCAGGTTACCGGATATGAGGATTATCGACCCCTCCCCCTTTCTTCAGACTTCAGATAACCCGCCGAAGTTTGCGAAGCGAAAAATCTTAAATAAATCTAGGAGATGAAGGTAATAGGAAAAATAAAATTATCTCCATAAAAGCAGTCCGGTATTTGAAGCCGAAATGAAACCCACCTTTAAAAAAAAACTTTTTTATCAGAAAATATAATAAACAATCAAAACATAATAAACTTTTATCGAACTATACAACAGAGAAGGGAGATTTAAAAATAAAAAAGATACCATTCGTATCGTCCATATAATAATATATCTTGCTATTTATATGTATGTACACGATGAATATTTACAAGGCGGCTAGCTGTTGGCGCGGGCGCCTAGCGCTTGTCCTGCGCGACCGGGGCGGGGGGCGGCGCGGGCTCGGGCTCGGGCGCGGCGGGCGGCGCGGGCGCCGGCTCGCGCAGCTTGGCCCGCGGGCGCCACGCGTCCAGCAGCGCCTCCACGCGCTCCTCTGTGGGCCCCCAGCGCGCGTGGCCGGCCGCGTTCTGCAGCCACACCACCACCGTGCCGCCGCCCCATCTGAAGTACACCTCGTTCCTGTGACATGTCACGTGTTACGTGGGCATTATGCGAATTTTCCGCCTCCACTTAGTGACCTCTTTTAAGGTGGAAACATACTATTGAAACCCCACTTGACACCACTTGTCGATACCCGACGCGAACCGTGCACATATACAACACGCTTCGCTAGTATTTTTTTTTTAATGTAAGTTTTATGGCCTGGTTGCTAGGACCTTTTAGCCACGTAGAAGTGGGTTTTAATATTCTTTATTATGCATTAGAATGCGGATGTAACATATTCTAATGTTTTTTGGAGTATTTGACAGCAAATTATATCGAGTCAGGCTTCCCAGTAAGCTTTGCGGAGTTCGTCAATACTACAATAAAATTCTCCGCTCCACTATCCCGAGATCACTTCTGTCAATGATTTCCACATATTGTCCATTTGCGTAGACAATTGAGACACAAAACTACACCAATTTTATATCACAATAACCACTAGGAATCAATCTGCAAATAATATTAACAGCCGCTGAACTTCACCCGAAAAAAGCCCGCCAAAAACTCCCGCTTCGCTAGTATCATAGCCAGTATTGCTAGGTCTCGTTTTTGTTTTATCCCAAGTCTAATCTCAATTTAGCCTAGATTTTAAGTTAAATGAAAAAACTACCCTAATTTTTACTAATTTGCGTTCCCTCTCCGTACTCTCTATATTTGATACATTTCATGCAAGATCATACATAAGACGATACATAACAATCTATAATATAATTACAGATCAGTTTTGCTATAAGTATATTTGAAACCATTAAAAAAAACTGGTTATTTTGGGATTTGTACCATACCAAGTACTTGACTACTTCATTGAGACTATGATAGCCGTGCCGAAAAAGAAGTTTTAAGAAATTGCGGGTTCAAGGGAAATATTTAAACTTAAGTCCATATCATTACAAATTCGACTCAAATAAGTTAATGCTGATGAAACTTTACTCTAAATTAGGGTAATTTACCCTAAGTTGGCAATACTGATCATGCTCTCGACTGACTGACGCGTAGCGTCTGGTGTAAACTAGAAACACACTGTACTCCCGGCAACACGCTGATCCAAACCGACTGGGTGTTACCGCATGGGAATGCGTGTGATCACATGGCGTATTGACTATGTGTTTCTGACCATACTAAATATATGGGATTGATTAGTACTTCAATGCGTCAGAAGACGTCGCGTGGGGTTTTAATAGTATGTTTACCCGCGTCCTAATACTATAATAAACGTGCCTCGTGCGAATAAGCGATTGACTTGTTCGGAAAAATAACAATAGGTGAATCGAGTACTGGTTCGCTGAACAAAATGAACGCAAAGATCGCTTATTTGTGCGATACGACCGAGTATTTACATATATGTATATGTAAATACACGGTCACATGGCCTTCAGAGTTTGGCGTGCATATGCTTACCATGCGAGTGATTTCGTCCTCTAAATAGTGGCTTCTAAATATCTTATTTGAAAAGTTTTGCAAGCGTAGGCATGCCAAACATCTTTCGGACATTATTAATAATTTATTAAGTGTAACGGACACGTACGACACTACAGAGTGTCGATATGCTTAACAAATTAGTACCATAGTCCGACACGCATTTGTCCGGTTTTTTTTGAGAATTGACTATGAATTGCTTGAAGAAAGTTGTTCATATACATGGGCAGAAGCAGTTTTTAAAATATGAACACACCTTTCCGTTATACCAGATCTTAGAATTGGCCATTTTATGATGTGACCGGCCACTCTGTGAAATGGTGGCGTTTCATGAAATAGTAGTTGGCGACATCTTCGAAATGAGATCTTTTAACACCAAATAAAAACCAGGGGCCTCACCATGATACGTCTTTCTTGGTTCTACTATGAGAGAGAGAGAGAGAGATGGAGCTATACACGACAAATAGCTCTGTCACTTTTCACAGTCGCGCTATGATAGTTTTGACACGTCATGGTAAGGCACGAGGTTGTTTCATAATTTCACCAACCATTATGTACTTGACAAAACAGTATGTATTTCACGAAATAGCCGGCCACTTCACGAAAGGGCTTCATTCAAGGATACCACACCCCACAACCTTTTATATTCAAGTATATTTATAATAAGCCTATTTAAAAGTTTAACTTTTACAAAAGAAGTTCTTTAGTCCGAATACCGACTGTAAAGTTCTTGATACAAAATTTATTTGTTGCTCAAGAACTTTAAGAGAGTCGAAATAAAGTTTAAAATACAATAACTGGTTCGATGGTTTAAGCTTGAACTGAAGGTAGAACTTCTTTTGTAATGAAAGGGTATTTGTGTATATAAATAAATAAATAGTCTAATTATTAAGATTAAGATTGTCACATGCATCGTTATGCGTTGTATAAGTATTTTGTTATGTTTAAGAAGATATAAAAGACTTACTTGGTTAGGACATGTTGAAATCCGTGGCGGTACTCGTGCTCAAAAGCTGGAATAACCACCTGAAACAAAAAAAAAACATTTATAAAAAAAAACTGGCCTATGTTTATCTACACTAATAATAATATTGGTGTCACATTTCATCCTATATGTCTAACAAGGCCTCTGCGAGTTGGTTTCGGCCCCTGGTACGCCTTTCAAAAGTCCGGGATCCTAGGGTCCCGAGAATCTCAAAAACATAAATACATCCATCCTGAGAGCAAAAATTGAAAAACACATTGAAGGTAACTCAATAATGTCTACCTCTCAGAATGGATGTAGGCATGGGTCCCGCGGCACTAAGGAGCTACTCCGCATTGTCATGGCCATAAGCCAGCATATCGACCACATAGCCACTAGACGCCTAATGCTTGATCTAATACATCAAAACAATTCTGTCAACTAGCTGAGGTATGAGGAATGGGACGACTGCGCTCTGATTGGTCCTTTATCAAGGTCACACGCCTCATTAAGGGTGGGATAGGTTTAAATAAAACTAGGAAGGTATCGATATTTTTATAAATAGTATTTGTGCTTATTTTTTTAAATTAGTACGAGGTGCATTCAATAAGTACCTAGCCTCATCGCCAGAGGGCGCTGTAGTTTCAAAAGAGTTTTACCACAGTGTAGCACATTCTTTTTTAATTCTTTTTCAAATTTTTATTCCAATCCCTTCATTTGTTTTAATTTGACAACTTATGGAAGCGAACGTGTCGACCGGTTTTGCAAAAATGGAAAAAGAGCAATATCATTCGGTGATTCGATTCCTATTTTTGGAAGGGAAAACGCGCATCGAAATCAAAGAGCGCTTGGATGCTGTGTACGGTGACTCTTCTCCATCGATGGCCACCGTCAAGAATTGGTTCAACGAGTTTGCACGTGGCCGCACGTCGGTTTTTGATGAACCACGTCCAGGTGCACCGAAAACAGCTGCTACGGAGGAAAACATTAAAAAAATCCATGATTTCGTATTGGCAGATCGCCGATTGAAGGTTCGGGAGCTAGCTGTGACTGTAGGCATTTCAGAAGGAACAGTGCATCATATTCTTCACGAGGAACTCGGCATGAGAAAGCTGTCGGCGCGATGGGTGCCGCGTTTACTCACACCAGAAAACAAGCGCAACCGTGAGACCACATCGGAGACGTGTTTGGCGCTGTTTAAGCGGAATCCAGCGGAGTTTTTGCGTCGTTTTGTGACCATCGATGAAACCTGGATCCACTGGTACACACCAGAGACCAAGGAGCAATCAAAACAATGGATCCAGACCGGGGAACGTGCTCCAAAGAAGGCGAAAACTGTAAAATCGGCCGGATAAGTTATGGCCACCGTTTTCTGGGATTCACAAGGTGTGATCTACATCGATTACCTCGAGAAGGGTAAAACAATTACAGGGCTTTACTATGCCGATTTATTGGGCCGATTCGACGCCGAATTAAAGAAAAAACGACCCCATCTGGCGAAGAAAAAAGTGCTGTTTCACCACGACAACGCACCGGTTCACACGTCTGCCGCTGCCATGGCCAAATTGGTCGAATTACGCTACGAATTGCTGCCCCATTCACCGTATTCTCCAGATTTGGCCTCTTGTGACTTCTTTCTGTTTCCTAATCTGAAAAAATCACTCGCCGGGAATAGATATGGATCAAATGAGGAGGTCATCGCCGCCACGGAGGCCTATTTTGCAGAGTTTGACAAAAAATATTTTTCCGACGGGTTAAAAAAGTTGGAGCATCGCTGGGTTAAGTGTATCGAACTAAAAGGAGACTATGTTGAAAAATTAATTGCCACTTTTCTAAAATTTTCGTTTACTTTTTGTAGGCTAAGTATTTATTGAATGACCCTCGTATTACCTTTTTAATTATTAATTATATGGCGTTTTAACATTTTAGTAATAACATAAAATGTTAAAACTAATAAAAAAGTATCATAATTCTAAAGGTAACATACTTTTTTTCGGTTGTTGGTTCTTAAATATACTAATATTAAATATTAGTAACAAAACGTAATCAAAAAAACGTTTCACAATTAATAATCTTTTCAATTTAATGTCTTTAATATTTGTAAGGTGTTTAGTTCTATCGATAACAGATTTAGTCATAGGATATGGTCCATCGCTAGTTTTGTTTACGAAATTATAGAGGAGAAGAGTTAGCGAAAAAAATACTTTGAAAAGAAAGAGACGCAAACATGCGGTTGGCGTTTTCCCCTACAAACTTGACCAGTATAATATGAACTCCGATAAATAATATCAGAAAATAAATCTAATTATGTTTATTTAACTATTAACTTATCCATGAAATGTTATGCCATTTTTTCGGAAACTCGAAGTCTAGCTGTTGTTACCATACCAACGTATTGTACAAGAGGCCATTATAATATTTCATCAACTTTTTATTGACTGACGCGGCAGTGTTTACGGCTCACAGACGTGGTCGCTACTAATTCGAAATTGTCGAGTGGCGACCTGTATTATCTGTATATGATCTTTTAGTCATATCGGTTGACAAACATCGCTAGCCTGTTGTTAGGCGTCTAGAGGCTGTGTGGTCGCTGATCCAGCAGGTTCATCGATCCTGCAAGTATCTGTCGACATGCTGTATAGACTACAAGAAGGCCTACGACTATACTATACGTATGGGAAAACAGCCTTAACCTTTTGAGCGCCACGGACTTCTATAGAAGACAACCGTTTCCGTGCCCCCCACGCCACGTCTTTATTAGAAGACAATATATAATCTTATCGTTTATTACATTAAAATACATGAACAAATGCTTTGTGCGTATTGCTACTATTGCCTAAAACCCTAAACTTAATGTTTTATTTCAATAGTGGTCTTCGTTTATATAAAAAACAAAAATAATACCAGCCAAAATTTTTCCCGTGTCCCAGGCGCCGTAGTCTTTATATGAAGACGCCTAGTGCTGTGGTTACTTGATTAAGTTTCTAAAGTGTCGATATACACAAAAGTTTAAAAAACACTTTTATTTCGAATCAAAATGTTGAGTTTTGAAATAAATGCGATCCTTATGGAGTATGTACGTAATTTTGCTAGCCCTTACACATATATTTACTTAAATCTTTTAATACACACAAAGCCGGACTTTGGTTAATACTGATATCGATATTAAAAGATCCCGCCACTACGAAACTAATAGATATCGGTGCCTCGTGCGCCATGGACATCAATAGAAGACACTCGTGCGCCATGAACATCAATAGAAGACACTCGTGCGCCATGGACATCAATAGAAGACAACCTGTGACGTCATAGACGTAAGTGCATCAAGGTCAGTTTGAGATAGTGCAGCGCTGTTATGGATCGTTATCGATAAAAAAAAAAAAAGTGAAGCTAATGAATTATGTTCTGAAGAACTTTTAAAAATCGTACAAGGTGTGGATTAGGAAGCTGAATCCGATAAATACGAGAGTACATCAGACGAAGATTTTGAGTGTAGTGTAAATTACTTAACGGTAAGAAAAATAAAATAAAATATTTTCGTTTAATAACCTCATTAGATTGGCGTAAGTAGGTACCTACATTCGAATTTAGTATGATATCTCAGAATACAGAACATACCAAATATTGCGTTCTTACTTTGAATGCGATACGCTGAATCCAGAAACGAAGCGCGTAACGTGGCCAAGCAAAATCGATAATAATAATATTAATATGTGTTTAGCATAAACACAAACATCGATACACGAAAAAAAAAAGAAAATTTAACATACACATCCCTATAAAAATTTTAATTTTACGTGCTCCGGGCACCACGGTCTTGATTAAAAGACTACTGGATGACGCCAAAAGACAATAGGGATGTAGCCAACTTCTTATGGCTAAATTGAGTTATGTATCTGTTTGGTCATTATCTATAGTGTATTTTGCTTTTTCTTATCACAACTATTGTTAATAAAACAAGGTATCGAAATGTATCATTATTTTATCGAAATACGTCATTATTTCTATTTTTCTGGTACATTTATAAAAAAAACATGTGAGTAACATTTATCGATTCTATAATTACCCACATCACTACTTTTGACTATATATTCGTTATACATTTATAGCTTGGCGCTGGGGGACACATCGCATTCGGTACCGCTTGGCGCTCAAAAGGTTAATTAATAAAAGTGTTCTTTGTATGGCATCTTTGATATAATTATAACAAATTGCCTGACGATGTCAAAAAGTTACCCATTACAAAGTTCAAGTTAAAACTACACAAATTCCTAATTTCAAGATGTTACTATAATGTCCAAGAGTATCTACAGGAAAAGAATATTGTAATTTAGTCTTAGATGTTTTAATCTATTTTATAAGAAGAATATCTTTTATTTAATTGTAATTTTATGTGACACCTTTTAATAATTTAATAATATCGGTATTTAATAAATCTGACATTATGAAATTCCACAACTTATTATGACCTGTATTTAATTAACTTACATTATGACTTTCTATGATAATTTAATATGACATTAATAATTAATCTGACATTTTAATTTGTAATTTAAATTATGCAATGTTTGAAATTAAATTTATTGTAACACCTTACTAACCTGTATTATGCAAATAAATTATTTGATTTGATTTGATTCTATGCCACATACAAGGCTCATGAGGGTGCTGGTGTTGTACAAAATAGATCCAACTCTAAGACGGTCCTCCGATATTCAGGATGTCGACCGATTCAGGGGGATGATGAGCCTGTTACATACAGGCTCATCATCCCCCTGAATCGGTTAAGCAGGGGATATTTCAGAGCGACAGTTTGAGTCCACTTTGGTTCTGTGCTTAGCCATGAATCCTCTAAGTACACTGCTGGAGGTTTCAGATCTAGGCTATCGATTGAATATAGGGTCATCAAGCGCTTAGTGCCGCCTCATGCTACGTTTTTCTTACACATTGGATTTAACTGAGATCGAAAAATGGTGGTGGATGGCCAAAAACAAGCAAGTACGTAGTAAAACAGGGTGAATAAAAATGCAGGGTAGTAAAGAAACAAATTTTGATAGGGATTTTCACCTGATTGAGTTTTTCAAGTGGGCGTGGATGGCCAAATCCAAAACTATGAGGAATAGCGAAAAACACTCAAAGGGTTCACGAGGCCGGTTTTGATGGAAACTAAAACTGCGTCATTGGACACAAAAAAAAAAAAAAAATAGCCAGGAATAGAACCCGTTAATTTTGAAAAAACAAAACACGCTGGATTACATAAACAACATTTAATATTACAAGCTTTTAATTAACTTGCAATGTTTGTTTGTTTTTATGTATGTAAGTGTGCTCGGGTCAAATCTTGCAACTGAATTTTAAAGCAGTTATCCTCCACCGATTAAGATGAAATTTTGCATACACGTTTAGTTTGGATGACAATGCATGGTTAGATGAGTCAGGTCATTCTAAATCCAATATGGCGGACGGCCCAAGATGGTGGTCTAGTTACTTTTTGTGCACTTCCATGATATGGGTATCAAATGAAAGGGTTTGCTGAGAAGAATACGAAAAAAGTTTATTTAAAGAAAGAAAAAGTTTTTTTTTAAGTGGTCCTGTGGCTAAGACCTCGCCTCTTGTACTTGAGGTCGTAGATGATATAAGTTTGATATCGCCTACCCGTTTTGAGCAAGCGTGGTGATCAATGCTCGTGCCTTCTCTGTATGAGAAGAGGCCTTTGCTCTATAGTGGGACTGTTATAGGCAGGAGTTTTTTATTTTTAAAGAGTCCTTGAAATGCTGCAAACTATATTTACGGAGTAGCACGGGGAGGCGCTTGCTGTCTCCCTTGACATATCAAAGGCCTTTGACAGGGTCTGGCACGAGAGCCTTATTGGTAAGCTTCCTTCCTTCGGTCTGCCTAGTGGTCTGTGTGACTGCATTGCAGAATTCCTGAGGGATCGGTCCATCCGAGTGGTTATCGATGGCTGCTCGTCCGGTCAATTAGGTATTAACACCGGAGTCCCTCAGGGGTCAGTGCTCTCGGCAACATTGTTCTTGCTGCACATTAATGACCTGCTAAAATCCGGAATCTTTTGGTATGCAGACGAGAGCACTGTTGCTGAGAGATATGAGTCTGGCGCACGGGCTACTGGGCCTCAAGTCCGGTCTCTTCGGGAGGCCATGGTTGAGCGCTTGAACCTGTCTTTGGAGGCAGTCTCCGAATGGGGCAATGCCAATCTAGTCAGTTTCAATGCTGCTAAGACCCAGGCGTGTCTTTTTGCCGCAAGAAAGAGCCAATTCCACCCGGCTCCATCCTTCCGTGGCGCAGTGTAACCGTGCCGATAACGGACCATCTCGATCTTCTTGGTGTTACGTTAACATCAACCCTCAATTTTGGTCCATTCATTGAGGCAAAGCCTCAATTGGCTGCAAAAAAGTTGGGGATCCTTGCAAAGGTGAGACGGTACTTCACGCCTGAACAGCTGCTCAACTTGTATAAACCGCAAGTTCGGTCATGCATGGAATACTGCTCTCACCTCTGGGATGGATCTGCCAAATACCAAAAGGCCAAAAGGCTTATTGGCAACGATGCACTGGTTGCCTCAAAGCTCCAGAGCCTCGAACATCGACGTCGAGTTGCCAGCCTGACGGTTTTTTATCGGTTACATTTCGGGGAGTGTGCGACGGAACTGCACAATTTGATTCCGCCTAGCCCTTTCCACCATCGGACTACAAGACGTACGGCAATGTGCCATCGGTACATGGTGGATATCCCACCCATACGCTAAAAGCGTTTTGAAAATACTTTCATTGTGCGTACAGCTAAGGAGTGGAACTCCCTGCCGGCGTCCTTGTTTCCTGATAGCTACAACCTAGGGGTCTTCAAGTCAAGAGTGAATAGGTTACTTCTAGGCAAGCGTGCTCCACTTTCGACCATATCATCACTTAACATCAGTCGAGATAGTGGTCAAACGCGTGCCTATAATGAATAAAAAAAAATAAAAAAAAACAAAACGTGAAAATCCATTTCAAGGTTATGTTTGTATCTACGTTGTTTTACGGTAGTCAGTAACAGTTGTAAGTACGGTACCTGTTTTCTTTTAAAGTGGCTGGCTTGAAGCTTGTGTAAGGCGTGCGTCTGCCTGTCGGGCCACTCGGGCAGGATGACGACGAAGCTCAGCGGCTCGGCGGAGTCCTGCAGTAGCCGCTCCATGTGCCGCAGCGCCGCTTCCAATAGCTCCTCGCAGTACGGCGGGTGTGCCACCATCGAGCCGGACACTGGCCGCAGTTCTAGAAATGGCCTGAGCAAATGTTTTTTGATCAGTAGGATGCAATGCAAACTATTCTTACGAAAATAAGTAAAAAACGCAACGACCCGGTGAGGAAGGCGCCTAAGTAGCGCGTGCAGTACGTAACACGTTTCCCTATGTGCGCTGGAGTCAGATCGAATGTTTACCTATTATGTATAAGCAAAAGGTCGATGACACTTATTGGATGTAATAATATTCACAATAAATTAACAGCGATTCTTCCAAATCCCTAGACAAGGATTCCAATACCAGCGGTTCTCAAACTTTTTAGCAACAGAACCCTTTTGGAAACCTAAATATTTGGCGGCGCCCTAAAATACGTTTGTTGCCTAAAATGATAAAAATAAGCTTACGTGTACTTATTCTTTATTAGTTATCAAATAATCATGTCATAATAATAACTTATATCTAACTAAGCTAGTGTAAGGTAAAGACAAAAAAGGATTGTCACGAGACACAGAATCTAATTCAACAAACACAATCGAGTGACCAACGAAAACGATGTTGCTATATCTTAAAACTAATACCTACAAGGAATATATTGGCAAAGTGATACAATAGTAAAAAATACTTGTCTTTTAAAAAGCGCCATCTGAATCAAGAAATGGACTTGACAATGGATTACTATAACTGATTCAGAGCTAGTCCGCTAGATTTCGGTGTTTTACAATTGACTTACTTAAAAAATATAATTATTCTGAGTAGTATTTTCGTGGAACCCCTACAGAGGCTCCACGGAGCCCTAGGGTTCCGCGGAGGACACTTTGAGTAACGCTGCAATAGACTATGAAACAAATACATACCCCCGAGATCCAAAGTATGAGTCAGTATCGGCGAAGGCTGAACAGTACTGCCTGAAGTAGCAGTCGAGAGGGCTGGCGAAGCACTCGAAGCTGACGCCGAAGCAGCGGTGCAGGCACTCCAGCACGGGCACGGGCAGCGACATCTGCGTGAGCTGCGCCTCGCCGCCCGCGCCCACCCAGGCCGCGTAGCGCCGCAGCAGGCACCACACGCGCGACAGGAACTGCTCGAACTTCTTGTCGTCGAAGCAGCTGTAGCGGTACAGACACTCCTGCGAAAAGAGAGGACCTTGTCATCACTATATATATTTAAAAAAAACAAGGATTTTACTAAGTTATTTTTACTAAGGTATTTTTAAGTATTTTTTAACCGTCTTACCAAAAAAGGAGGAGGTTTTATGTTCGACTATAGTACATTTTTCACAAACATATGTATGTTTTTCTTTTTTGATGTATGTACGAAAATTCTTTTTTTGTTTGAAAGTATATGTTCCGAAATTGGTCCCATTTTAATTTGATGAAGATCTGATAAAGAACTTCGGAGATATACAACAGAACTCTTCAAGTAAGAACAGCAAATCTCTCGTGATTGCTGCAATCGCATGTCTGTTTATTGTTTATACCATTTCATAACATCACCTCACGCCTGTACGCTCTAAAGGGATACGCAGATTTTTACAGTTCACCTTGGTACACTCTCATTTCACCGGTTATGGTCAGGTTTCATGATATTCATGTAATCTACTTATCTATTAAGTACAACTAAAAAGGGAAAAATAAAAAACTGTTATTCAAAAAAATACGACTTCCATATGAAAGCACCAAAGACTACTTAGAGTATGAAAGCACTACAAAGTGAAAAATAACTTTAGGGTCAGCACGTCCTGAAAGTGCTGCGTTTGCGGTGTGGATAGAAATTAGGTGGAGATAGAGGTAATTTTTTTATCTTTGTACCATTACATTTTTAGACTGTCGTGTCACTTCGCTTCGACTATGTCTCAGTGTGCTTTGACCATTTCGATATAATAATAATAATATTTAATTTTAATAATATGAGTGCCCAATGCTTATTTTAAAATTAATTATAATAATACCAAAAGAGCTATTCGGGGAAACCGAAGGTTTTGTCTTTGCGATTATGGAAGTTATGATGACGTACAACTTCCGTAAATACATTGTGAAGGGCGGCACGGTTGCAATCTGTCGGGCATGTCATGGGCCGAGGGAATCAATCCGTCACATTGTCTCCGGTTGTTCTAGTCTAGCTAACGGAGTTTATTTGCATAGTAGTAGCACAACCTTGTAGCCAGGATTATCCATCAGCAACATGCTCTTAAATAAAATCTTGTGGAATCGGAAGTACCGTCCTATAGGTATGTGCCCGACCGCGTATTTAGTTAGTTACGTTTCAGTGTCCAATAGGAGGCAGTATTGCTTTGAAACACGCACGGGTTTGTTACGCTTTCCACAAAGAAGATTACGCGCATCGCCTTGAACTCGTGCTTGGAAGAGTTTTCGTTGCAAACCCGTGCGCGTTTGGAGGATTAGGACTAAGTTCCATGCATCGCCTTAAACACGTGTTTGGAAGAACAGTTTGCGTTGCAAACCCGTGTGCGATTGAAGGACGAGCGCCTTAAATGAAACGCTCCTCTCTCAGGAGCCTTGACCACCGGTAGCTTGGACTCTGTTCCTGATACCGATGGGCAAAAATAAATTTTAATATTTAAAAAAAAAAACTTTTTTTAATAATGTATTATTAAAAAATGTAAAGAGCATGTACATAAAGTGGATAAAGGAAATAATACTAAATGCTCCTACCCTGACCACCGGTAACTTGGACCCGTCCCCAATATCAGAGGACTGCTATTTTTTTTGTATTTTGAAAAGTTTTTATTCTTTATCATTTTTGAAATAAGGTCTTACCAGCTTCTGTAAATACACGGCATTGAGAACCTGTGTTTCGCCGAGATACCGCAACAGCGTCTGATCTCGGTCGAGGAAGTGTTCCACGAGCGGCGGTCGAGGCGCCGGCACCGCAAACTGGACCGGGTAACACCAAACCTTGCGAAGGGCTGCCTGTTGTAACGGTGCTTGAAGCTCCTGCAGTCATTACAAACAAATTAAATTGTAATAAAAGAACGGGCTGTGTATGGCGAATGATCACGGAAATGTGCGAGCTACGGCATGTCACTGCAAAACTTCATTTAAGCTAGTTCGGCTGGAGACTCTCTACAAGCATCGTTTTTAAATATAATCATTTTCATTTCAGCGGAAAGACGTCTACTGCTCGACATAGGCCTCCCCCAGGCGTCGCCACATTGACCGATCTCGTGCGTCTCGCATCCAGCGTCTTCCCGCAACCTTAACCAGGTCATCGGTCCATCTAGGTCATTAAATATCAATCACCTGCCTAGCCTTTTCCCAAGTAGATATATTGGGGTCGGCTTCCAGTCTTACCGGATTTAGCTGAGTACTAGTGTTTCACATGGAGCGACTGCCTTTCTGACCTCCACAACCCAGTTACTGAGTAACACGGTACCACGGTGGCAAGACTGGTGTCCAGATTTCAAGCTTCTGACTACTCGTAACGACTGTCAAAGATCTTCAAATGACAGCCGGGACCAACGGCGTAACGTGCTTTCCGAGGCACGGAGGAAACTCGGTATGTTGAAATGTCACCCATCCACGGACCGACCTTGTCAAGTGTTGCTTAACCTTGATGATCGACCAGTGCGGCTGTTATTATTTAGCCACGAGCTCAGATACGATTCTAGGTCATTAATTATCATGAAAGGAAAAATCTAAATAAGACATATTTATGAGTAAATTATATTCAGAATTAAGATTCCTAAGTTTAATATCTGCGAAAATCTTAACGTATGCATTTTTTTCCTTTTATGATTGTGCATCTCGAATTCTAGCCATGAATCTTTTCGATTATTGTAACTATTTTTTGGGAACTCTTTTATTATGCGTACAGCTAAGGAGTGGAATTCCTTGCCGCAGTCTGTGTTTCCCGACAGCTACAATCTGGGGGTCTTTAAGTCTAGAGTGAAAAGGTTATTTCTAGGCACGCGCGTTTCGCCCTCGACCACATCATCGCTTACCATCAGGTGAGATAGTGGTCAAGCGCGAACCTATAGGATACAAAAAAAACTGTTCTCATTTTTGTAGTAAACAAATTGATTGTGCTGCTAACTTTTTATTTGTATAATTATAAAGCTATAAAGCCAAAAAAATTAAACAGAAATGTTTTACCTGTATTCCGTTTTCTTTGAGTAAACCACTATGTTTTTCCCTTATTTTCCGAGCATATTCAGCTGACAAGTGGTAGATTTTGAGGCAGATTCCTTCAACAGATGCCTTCACAGTCTCTGCAAGGTGTGGTTGACACTGTCTCTGAAATTAATTAACAAAATATTTATTATATTAATACTCTGGTTCAGAGTAAATACGCGGTAACTCTCTCATTCAAATGTGTAGGTACTTTCTTGTATAGTAAATAATGTTCTACAATTTATCGGTGTAAGCTGACCCTAACCTGTGTTATTCTGCTGTGTCAACGAAAAAGGACACACCAATAATTTTATTTATTTTATGTATATAATATTCAAAATCAGGAAAAAAAGGGGAACCACCTGTTTTTTTTTATATTGTCTTCATTATCCACAGAAAATACTTAAGCCCTAAGGGCACAACTGACATCCAAATTCACATCTTATTACTTAAAAGGCACATTTAACGCTGATCAAGCTGAAAAGGACAAGCATAGGTATGAATTGATTGATGTCTTGCTAAGAGACTACTTATTTGAGAGGTGTTAGATTAAAAAGGCCGATCTAACAGTCTACCACAGATATTCATTTTCTATCTAAAGTGAACATTCCTAAATAAAATAAATATTATAATAAGAAGCGAACTAAAAAGAGGTAAACAAGAAGAAAATCATGCTGTGCAGTATACATATTATTCGCTTGCTGGCTGACCAAAACCAGATGTATCCACCTACTGCACAGTATGATTTTCTTCTTGTGTACGTCTTTTTAGTTCGCTTCTTATTATAATATTTATTTTATTTATAATTTTTATTATATTTTTTTAGTTCGCTTCTTAAGCAGTCGGATTTTTGATAAAGACTCGCCCAAGAGTGCGCTTTGTGAGACAGGCGTTTTTGGGATCTGATGTCAGCCCCCGAGACTACATGTCAGAGAGCGCATCGACTTCCTGAAGCAGTAGCGGCCAACAAGTAGGTTGCGGTGCCGCTTGGTAGCAGAGGTGACAACGCAACTGAGGCGAGCCGCGTTGTCCCATGGAGCATCCCAGGTCCCATACGATATCGCAGCTAAGGGTTGGAGGCTGCGGCGGGAGAGGAATGCCGGTATTGCGGTGCCTCGCTCTGCCTACCTTCCGCAGCCTGGACGGGGTCGCCACGGTCCGATGGCGGACGCGGGGGAGGTCCCTATCCCCTGAGGCCGAAAAGTGGTAGGTGCCGGGCCCACTGACCTGTGCTGGTCTGGTCCCTGGGGCGGTCACGGCGTACAATGTGTTCTGGTGCGCCGGTGATGGGGGGTACACCCCAGCAGAGGGTCCGGTGACGGACAGCCGCGGCGGGTTCGCGGTGAGTGCTAACGCGTGCCCGTGTTCCCACCCTAAGCGGCACAGGAGGACCCGTGGAGTTTTAGTGGGTTAGAGCCCCACATAACTGCGCTATCGCCCCGTGGTAGCGCAGTATGCATGAGCATTTCTCCACGCAAAAAATAAAACAAAAATGTATAGGCGGCGAGTAAAGCGATACACCCAGAATCGCAATTTCGGGTTTACTGGGCTTAGGAGCGACCCGACACCGGTGTCACTGATACGCACCTGCCGGATGATGACGGCATGTGCTCTATCTGGCGCAGCATCTGGTCGGTGCCTGTCAGTCACACCGAAGGTGACTGGACTCGAGAGGTTGCGATCAGTGAGGCGAGCGTACGATCCAATACAAGAAATGACGGCTTATCACGATCAGACCGTGAACTGGAAATCTCCAGGGCCGGACGTAGGACATGTAATATCAGGTTTTCAATTCCGATATTGACTGCCAATATTAGATCACAATATCGTAATTAAGATATTATTATTGGAATTGTGCTCATTCGTTAGATATCGCGCTTTTATTTTGGATTAACTACAATAAAAATCACTTTTATGTCAAGACTTAACAAGATTTTCTATTGTGTCTGTCTATATTCAGCAGTGAGGCAGTGACTGGATAATCGAGGCTTACTGACCTAAACTTTACATTTGTTCCCAAGAAAGTATACCTAATAACGTCATGCCTTTCTAAAAAAAAAAGGACAATGATAAAAAAACCAGAATGATGATGAATGTTTGTCGATCAATCTGAAAGTACTCCCGGTAAGTGATAAATGATTTTATTTCTGTAAGTTGGTTTGTACAAACTCGATTACAAGTCGATCATATTTTTTAAAACTAGATGAGGTCGGCATTTCCTATCTGACTACTCTGAGAAGAAAGACCGAAACAAACTCAGCGGTCACAGTCTCTTTTAAAGTCCAGACAAAATATGGTTAGGTCATGTCTGAAGACCATGTAGATTGGTGTTTGAATGGTCTTTTGAGGAAAGAACCAGCCAGATTGAGTGAGCCTGTCCAGTTAGTGCACGCATTTGTCAATAACCGTGCAGCTCAACTCAGAATTTAAAGAGGTCAGTGAGTGATAATAATGATTTATAAATTCAGTATAAGTATAACTAGCTAAATCCATGGGATATAGGAGATGTCTTTCAAAATGTTGAAATATTATTTCTGCTTATTCCTATTAAGTTTATTGGTTTTTAATAGACGGCGAATAAATTCTGAGCATAATCTTCCTCATTTGATTCTTTCTAATCAGGAGGATTATTATTACTCATTGATTGAAATAGGTATCGTAGTGATCGAAGTTTACCGTATTGATTTTTGTCATTACAACATGATCATTTTATTTAAGTTAAATTAATCCTGGATTGCCAGGATAAACTTTATTCGTAAAATAACTACTTAATAAATATAGTAATGGTAACATATAATTATCACATCTTGTTTTATTCAAAATCAATAAAATAATTGATCTTGTTGAGTCCCTGGTGTGGTGGTGTGCCTTGGGTAGGGAAAGTAATTGAAAGTCACGGGTATCAGAGTCTCACAGTAGTTTAATGTTCTTACTCAAACTGACACATTTAAGTTGTAGCCACTCAATCTATCCACATGTTATTGCTACCGCTGTTCGTTAGGGACTGCGCTCCCGCACATAATGAATACAGTTGTTGACTATGCATTTTGTCGCGTCAGCCCCCACAATCTTCTACTTTTCGAGTCGATGGGAAACTCTTTATAAATTTTGGGCCCAGTAGGTGGCCACCCCGATTGCGGCGTCAGTGGCGAGCATAAGATCCTCCAAAGTGCAGGTTTATGGGCACTTGGGACACCAGCATGTGTGCCATATTTTGCAAAGGGGCACCGCACTCACATTGGGTATCAGACGGGTCTATAAAACCCCATTTTGGCAAAATGTGTTTGCAGCGGCCTACTTGGGTGCGCAAATGATTGAGTGCTTTCCATATAGGCCACTGCAGTTCACTGCAGTTCAAGAAGTCGGGTGGTGGAAGGTGAGCTTCTCTCCACAACCTGCATCGAAGAAAACTCTTCCGACTCTTAAGTCTACCCGGGGTTGTAGTGTGATCATAGAGAGGATGTCGGGCATCGGATTCCTGGTATTTTTTGGGAGGTGCAATGCCAGCCAACGGGTATAGTTTGTTGTTGTTTGTTTTGGAGTCGGTTTGAGGCAACCCAATTTAATTCGGCGCGTCTCGTATGTGCGGAACGGTGCCCACACAGGACACGCGAATTCGCCAGCTGAGAGATAGAGGGACATGTCAGTTGTCCAAAGAACGTCGGGTGCCGCTCCCCAGTTGGTAGAGACAAGGCGACGCAACAAGTTGTTCCGGGAACTGACTAGGACATGCAGTTTCGTACATTTTCAATTTCGAAATTAGCTTACGAAATTGGATTCCTCAGTTTCGAAATTGAGGAGCCAAATATAATAGAAAATCTGAAAATGCAAAATTTGTAGTCTGGTGCGCCTAAGTGGCAATTGTTTTTTTCGTATTAATTAAATTTTCTTTTTCTCAAAACTTCTACTACAAATACTCCACAGCTGGGGACACCTTCGACGATATCATCCAGCTTTCCGAGCTCGGAGTGCCAAGAGTCGTTCGGTTGCGCAGTAGACAGTAAACAGCGCCTCAAAAATTGAGGCGCTGTCTAGGAGAAAAAAGTCACCCAGCTCGACAGCAGACAATAGAAGATGCGCAAGTCCACTATCTTGGTTTAACCCTGAATGGTGGGGCTTCGAAGACCATTTCGAGCGCCTGTGCCCACGGATTAGTTGGCTTGGGTTGGGTGCTTTGCATAGACTGCTGCCCAATTCCGGAGGCAGAAACAGACTGTCAGATGTCCGACGTTAAAAATCAACAGCCTGCAGCGGAAAATTGTTATTTTAATAGCACGTGGCTGGCTGTAAAGAGCGGTACGCAACTCCTACAGGCACATACAGATACTAACCGGGCACGGTTGCTTTGGTGAGTACCTGAATAGGATTGGGTAAGAGGCCACGGCAAATTGCCATCATTGTAGACATGGATTTTGCACAGCATAAGCCCGAGGAGTTCCTTATTGGGCCTTTGAGCGGTGGGTCTTAGTTGCCAGGATCGGGCGAGACCTGTCTCTGCCGGTATTAGTGAGGAATATGCCGATCCCACGCGCAGAAGAAGACTTCGTGGAGGCAACCGCCTCGACACCTAACACGCCGAAACTCCACCTGTATCATTTAAGGTAGGTGGAACTGGGTTTAGGGCGCTCCGAATGGAGACTCTGACCGTCCGCCGAGTGATCTCAGGAAAGACAATGGCACAGTGATCACGTGCTGCCGTGCACAGGCCTGCTCAGGGGAGACTCCTTCACAGTCTCCCCAGGAATGTGATCTCTTAAGAAGTGCTGATGGTAATCACCGGTTTGGTTTTAATGAGGTAAAAATACCACACATCCTGGTTTTTTCCCCAAAATTTCAGGCGCCTTTTGAAGGTTTCCCCCCTATATCAAAAAAAGGAATTCCCAGCAAACGATTGTAGACCATGCCAATGTATTACCCTCGCTGGCCACCATTCTTATAAAGCACGGCTTTTTTTTACTGCCCTTTAGTTAAAACCTTGGTTAGCCTTTATTTTATTGTAATATCAGCAAACGCGGTTACACGGTGGCACAATGGTCTCATTGGCTTTGTATTCGTATTCAGATGATCCTCTTTTTAACCGACTTCCCAAAAAGGAGGCGGTTCTATGTTCGACTTCAAGTTTGTTTTTTTTTTTTTTGTGTATTTTCACCGATTACTCCGTCAATTGTGGACCGATTTTGAAAATTCTTTTTTTGTTTGAAAACGTATGTTCCGAAATTGGTCCCATTTTAATTTGGTGAAGATCTGACGAAGAACTTCGGAGATATACAACAGAACTCTTCAATAAACAACGGCAAATCTCTAGGGATTGCTGCAATCGCATGTCTGTTTGTTGTTTATAACATTTCATAACATAACATCACGCCAGTTCGCTCTTAAGGGGTAAGCAGACCTCTCATTTCACCGGTTATGTTCAAGTTTCATGAAATCTATTCTGGCGAAATAGTTCCCTTACTAACTTGTCTATTAGGTACGTACAACTAAAAAGTGAAAAATAAAAAGATTTTTGCAAAAAAATACTACCGACTTCCAAATACAAAACTACAAAGTGAAAAATAACTTAATTTTTTGAAGTCGGTGTCCATAACGCAAAAAAATGGTACCTACGAAAGACACCGACTTCAAAAAATTAAGTTATTTTTCACTTTGTAGTTTTGTATTTGGAAGTCGGTAGTATTTTTTTGCAAAAATCTTTTTATGGTTTCAATAATAAATTTCATAATAGTATAAAAATATAATATAATATTTAAATCAAATAAAGTTACGAAATTTTGAAATTAGAGGTGTCAATTTCGAAATTAATAAATATGCGAAATTTTGAAACTATGAAATTTCGAAATGCATGCCCTAGTACTGACCTTCCGCTTCGTGCTGTGGCAGTGCACATTAAAAGTAAACGATCTATCGAATGCAACACCAAGGTATCTAGGATTTTTGCAGTGATCTACTTTAGTTCTTCGCCATGTGATATTTAGTTCCCGTTTGAAAATCTTTTGCGAAGATGAAAAGAGCAAGATTGAGTTTTGGACGGGTTCTTACTATCGTAGTACCCTGCAAGTGACTCTAGTGCTAAAGTTAGATTTTATTCAACCTCTTATGAAGCTAGATTATTGATGACCACGATGGTAAATTCAAATAATTGATAATGTAGACACAATGTAGTCCAGAAGTTATCCAACAGATAAGTGATCGGATAGACAATTTTTTTGTATTTAATACAAGCAGAAAACTAAAACATTATTAAGCTTTACAAGCAAGTAACACATTAAAAATTTGAGAGAAAGTTTAACAAGGATTGGTTCAAAACTATGAAAAAACCGGCCAAGTGCGAGTAAGACTCGCGCACGAAGGGTTCCGTACCATTATAGCAAAAAACGGCATAAAAATCACGTTTTTTGTATGGGAGCCCTTCTTAAATATTTATTTTATTCTGTTTTTAGTATCTGTTGTTACAGCGGCAACAGAAATACATTATCTGTGAAAATTTCAACTCTCTAGCTATCACGGTTCTTGAGATACATTCTGGTGACAGACAGACAGACGGACCGCGGAGTCTTAGTAATAGGGTCCCGTTTTTACCCTTCGGGTACGGAACCCTAAAAAGTATCTAAGCGTTCATCAACATAATCATCATTTCAGCCGAAAGACGTCCTCTGTTGAACTTAGGCCTTCGCCTCCCCCAAGTGCCGCCAACATTGATTGATGCCGTGCGTCTTGCATCTAGCGGATTCCCGCAACCTAAGCGTTATTCAATAGTAATATCATTGTTACAAAGGATTCTATGAAGTTGTCTGTAAATTCAGGATTCAGTTAAGTAAATAAGCGCCGGATAATCCGATCACTGCTAATCACCGTCATCAACAGCAGCCTTATTGCGCAAGTGAATTCGGCAAGGCACTTAGCCTTTTCACACGCCCCGGTTTCCGGGTAGCCGGTGCCGGGTACGTGGCAGCGAACGTATAGCCATGTACGGGTACGTGTAAAAGCTAACATACATGGCTACACACTTTGCCGCCGATTACCTGGTAGCGGCTACCCGGCAAACGGGGCGTGTGAAATGGCACTAAAGTTGTCATAAGGGTTTTACCGCCATCAATCGACCAATCACATGCGAGATGAAAGACGCGATGTGGATTTCCGTCTATGTGATTGGTCGATTGATGGCGGTCAACCCCTTTGCCTTGACGAATTCACTTGCGCAATTAGGCTGCAGGTTTAACCATGCTATCGCGTTCGGCTTTTCACAAGGAACTAAAATATAGTTTTATTTGGATTTCTCAGTATCGGAATAGAAATATCGCAAATCTCGTTCCGAGATGCCGATATTCACGCCTTAGCCAGACGGGTTGCAGAACTTCTGGATGAAATGGCTACAAAGGTCGCACGCTCGTTTGGGATCTCAATACCAAACAGCCTTGGAGTATGGTTCGCTACCAGAGTTCTTAACAAGAGCGATTACCCACCTGTTTCACAAATCCGGTAGCACCGCGTAACCCGACGTTCTAGGTTCTTACATCCATTTTAAGAGCAAAAATTAATAAACATCCTACTTCCTGTTCCTACTAATATTATAAAGGCGAAATTATGTAAGTGTGTAGTTTGTTACTCTTTCACGCAAAAACTACTGAACGGATCTGGATAAAATTTGGCACAGAGATAGATTTATAGTAAGAAATAGCATATAGGATACTTTTTATCCCGGGATAATTTTCGGCTTTTACGCGGGCGAAGCCGCTGGCAGAAGCTAGTATTGATAATAATTCCATCATTCGGTCTCTCAGAATGACTGTAGGAATGGGTCCCGTGGTACTAAGGAGCTACTCCTTGTTGATATGTCCATTATCCAATAGGTTCGGCGTACCTGAAAGTATCTGTCGACATGTTGGATAGATTATAAGAAGGCCTATGACTCGGTGCCAAATAAATGGCTCATGAGGGTGCTAGAATTGTATAAAATAGATACAACTCTACGCACCTTCCTGATGTCGTGTCTGGGCTCTGGGGCAAAGGAAACGGTCCTTCGCTATCCAGAATGTCGAAATATATTGCTTTGGTTATACTTAGCCTTGAATCCTCTAAGCACGCTGCTGGAGAATTCAGGGTTAGGTTAAAAAAAAAAAAAAAAAAAAAATGGCTATCGTCTGAAGAGAGATGGTCAGGTTATATCTCGCCTCTTTTACATGGATGATTTGAAGCTCTTTGCCCCTAGCAATCTTCAACTAATGGAGCTATTGAAGGTAACCGAAATTCTTAGTAGCGCCATCAGGATGGAGTTTGGTGTGGACAAATGTGCGGTCATGCAAGTAAAGCGAGGGGAGATTATGGTATCCGTGGGAATTCAACTCGCGGATTCCTTAAACCTGAGATCTCTCTCTCCAAACGAATTCTTCAAGTATTTGGGTATTTCGGAAGCGTTAGGTATCAATTCTGCTGACATGAAAAAATCGTTGAAGGGACGCTTCCTTGGCCGCCTGAAGAAGGTATTCAATAGCGGAAACAAGGTGCGCGCCTTCAACGGTTGGCTCATGTCGGTATTGATGTACTCTTTCGGCGTACTCAAATGGACTCAATCCTTGGCCAATGAGAACTGGCGCAAACCTATAGTGCTTGACATTAGCGATCGTAGGGACGTATGGCAAAGTAAGGAACTTTACGGACGCTTTTGCCGGGCCCTATATGGGTCCGAGGTAGATCAAATAGCGTTCGTAGCCTGGCTGCGTTTCGGTGACCCTTTTGGGGAAACCGATAGTTTTGTCTGTGTAATTATGGACGAAGTTATCATGAAGAATAACTACTGGAGATTTATTGTGAAGGATGGCATGGCTTACATCTGTCGGGAATTTCACCGTCCATGTGAATCAATCCGCCACATTATCTCTGGTTGTTCCTAGTCATCTAGCTAATGTAGAGTACTTGCATAGGCACAACTTTGCAGCCAGGATTATCCATCAGCAAGGTACTCTGAAATAAACTCTTGTGGCATCGGAGGTGCATGCCGTACTACAGGTATGTGCCCGACCCAGTTCTCGAAAATGGCATTATCATATTGTATTGGGATCGGTCCATCATCACTGACAGGACTATTGTAGCCAATAAGCCTGATGTTGTGGTAGTGAACCTAATCGAGAGGCCTGCAATAAATAAACAAATCAAGTACCTATCTTGATTTGGATAATTAATAGCCCCCTTTTGAAAATATCATAAAACACCGGCCAAGTGCGTGTCGAAATTCGCACATTTAAAGTTCCGTACTAAACCGCAAAACCAAGTTAGTTGTAATAGGAAAAATTAGGGCATTTCAAAGAAAATTCTGATTTATTAATATATTGGTATTTGTTGGTTAATAAACATTAACACAAAATTTCAATTTTATAGGTCAATGAGAAAACAAAAAATTCCTCAAAACAAAATTTTGTAAAAAATATGACTTTGGTGGCTTCTCATCTCATTCCTTTGATTTCAAATAAAAAATACTATAAATATTTACTCAACAAGCTCTAAACAACGATACCCCATCGGTAAATTTATTTATTCACGCCCCCCGTTAGCTATATGGGTAATATTTTTATTTGTTTGTAAGACTCACTCGCAAAGCATTCCGAACAGATTGTAATTTTTTTACATGTTATTTAGATCTTCTTATAAGTTTTCCTGTGCTATAAGTAAAGAACAAATTGACTGAATTTTTCAAAATTTTAGGCTCATTAGTTTCCGACTTAAGAGGAGGGGGGGGGGGGGGGGTAAATGTATTTTTTTTAAGTAACATACACAAAAAGATGAATAAGGATTTATGTTTGGTTAAGCTATTTTTATTAGAAAGATACATTTTAATTATTGTATAATGTGGTATTTTAAACGGTTCATCAGGTTCATGTAGGGTCAAACGAATTGATAAACCACTGAATCTATTGGCTGTTACATTGAATATCAATTGACGAGCATCAGTTATGCACAGTTTATTTTTTCATAATTGGACTACATCATTATTTTGCAGTACATAAAATACTAATGCTTAATGCCAAATTAGTTGATATAGTGCAAATTCAGGAAGAAATTATAAGGATTCCATGTCTTTCATTTGACTGCAGTATGTATTTTTTTATTGTATATTAGTACATAAAAAACCAACATGTAGATACATTAGTAAACAATGTGCAAACTAAGATAATCACTTACTCTCAAGTGTGCGAGTCTGTCTTGGAAATCATCATACGTAGCTCCAACAGTTCGTCTCAACCACTGAAATGTGTCTTCAGCATTCCACTTTACTACCTTGCGACTTTCTGGTGATGCATTTCTTGATTCAATCATTTTCTTTGCTGCTTCTGCATACCTTGATAACTGTTTTCTCGCATCGCCCGTAAACTTTGGATGAGTCAACTTTATTGGAATGTCATTCATAATTTCCTCATACATTGAATGTGATATTTCTGGAAAACAATGACTTGGAAGCAGTGGGTCTGAACCACCTTGATCATTAACTTTCCTCTCCATCAACCATCTATTAAAAGAGTCTTTAGGAGCATCAATTCCTTCTCTTGTGTGGCAAAGCTCTTGGTAGCACTGTCTTAATTTGTTAGCCAAAGTAAATCTAAATCCCTCTATTTCTGGATGGGGGTGAGGACAAATAGTAGGGGGCCTCTCATATATTACAACATTGGTTGGCACTTCTATGTCCCACGGTCCAGCCAAAACAAATTTCTTTGGTGGAGGTCCATTATCTTCAGATGGACGACGTTTGTTTGCTCCTGGAGTCATATTACCTGCATTTGATGGCCCGGTGTGACAAATGCCTAACGGGTCTGTTATAGGATCAAAATCTCTCTTAACAGCTGGTAATTCCCACATTGATTCACCTGACAGCTTATTCCAAAAGTATGGTCTGTTCTCTCTTTTAGACCAGTACTTCCGCCAACCTTGTTGCAATAGATCTGGATGCAATTCTGCAGCTAGGTGTGGGGCCAAAGGCACTGGTGCTCCAGGCGTTTGGGGCGTCTCGCCACTACCACTCGGCGACGACTGGAGCTCTGGTGAGGAGTCACTCTGAGTTGCAGTACTCTCCCACGTCGAGGTTCCAGCGACTACTTTGTCTCGAACATCGTTCATGTTGGCTATTTATTGTACGACTATGTACTGCGGAAATTATGGTTTTACCTGAACTCAATTGTAATACTTCTCAGTTATAACTAAGAAGTACAAAACTTATCATACCAATAAGGTTCCAATAAGTGGGTATAGGTGCTTTTTATTTGGAAACACCGTATTGATACCACCAAGTAATGAACACAGAAAAATGCTGCTGACTCAAACGACGCACATGATAACACATATTTAAAAATCACACTGCAAAATAATTCAAAATAAACAAAACTCTTATTATCAAAACTAAGAAAACACCGCGGAATAAGATTATGAACCGTAGCGTAACTCCCCAAGCGCCGCCATCACAAAATGACAACTGAGCTGAATTTGCTTTGGTTGGTGCTAGGGTTGTACAATTGTACATTATTTGTTAGTGTTACGGTTAATGTGTTGTGCTCAACCGTACTCAATTATAAGATGAATGCATCAAATGCTTTATGGATCAATGGAATGTAAACTAAGAGCGACAAAAATGTAGCTCTAAAACCACGTTGGCTGCCCGCGCTGTTCGAGGACAAGCGATTTTTTTTTCATTCGCTGAAACTCTTGCCCGCCTAACCGATAACCTGAAGGTTATCGGTTTTTCTTCCACTCATATAAGCTAATACATATACATTCTAAAGCCGGCCTGGCCCGCGGTGGCATGATTTACGTGGCCGGTATGTCGCCGACTATTATAATATGTGGAGACTTGCCGAAGCCAAGGCCCAGGCTAACTCACTGGCGCTAACTCAGCGGGTTGTGTCGCCCGGCTTTCGTGTGTATAGGCCTATGAAATGTTCTTCATATAACGGCCAACAGCTGTAGACCAGTATATAATAGTAATCTTTGCTGGAGACTGAAGACATTGGCTCGACTGCTTACCGTCCACAGTTATTTCATATTTTACATCTGATAACACTCTTATTGTAAAGGGTTATACCTGCATTATACTGGTAAATAGTTTAGACATAGCACGCACTGCGATTTTTAATCGCGCGATTTTTTTTCCGCCCCTTCTGTGACCTATGGAAATGTATGAAGCTGCACGCACTGCAGAAAAAAAATCGCGCTCAAATAATACAAAAAAATTCGTGCGGAAAATATTTCGCGCGAAAAAAAATCGCAGTGCGTGCTTTGCCATAATAACACACCTTCCACACAGTCGGGACAACCAACAGGCGCGTTCAAACACGCTCGCATGATTGACACAACTTTAGTTTTTTATTTGTGAGTAGTCATACCAGCAAGAGATGGTGTCTCATAGAATTTCAAAATATCAGAAAGTTGAAGTGGCTATAGCTCTTTCTATGTGCAACTTGAAAGCGAAAATAAAATGAAATAAAAGATCAACGTCCCCCATTTGACTACCACGGTTGTTGGAAGGTCAACTCAATTGTCTCAATTTGATTGCCCTACCACCGTCTACTACATGATATTTTTATATTGGTGCTCCGACCAAAGGCACCTTGGCTGGGCGGTTGTTCCGACTTTGTAGAAGAGGTTTAAATTTAAATCACATGAATAGCCGCGTACCCACCTAGCGCACAGGCTCGCGCGGCATCCTCGCGAGCCAAACGCTCGGCTGGTGTGGACGTGCCTCGGCCTGCCTCGGGCGCGCGTTTGCTCGACCGAGCACGGCTCGGCCCCGAGCCATCTGTTGTCGGTAAACTTGACGCGCTCAAAGGTGCCTCAGTGTGCGCTGTGCATTAGGTGGGGACGGTTATGTTTTGGCTCGCGCGCGAAGCTACTACAAGTTTCAAATAATCTATTTCCATATTGGTGGCGACGCTCATAAATTTTTCTAATCCAGAAGCGTCTAGGTTTTTTCTTGATACGTGACTGTTTTCGTTTCTTTAAACAATAACCAGCTAGGAAAATAGCAGCAGCTGAAAATACACGACTGTCCATTACGAATACTCGCGGACTTATGATGGCTCAGCCTGCCTCGCGAGGCGGCCTCGTGTAATTGAACAAATCTACTGAGGCTGCCGCGGGAGCCATCGCTCGCGATCCGGACACCGAGGCTGCCGCGCGAGCCTGTGCGCTAGGTGGGTACGCGGCTATTGACGATAACATCATGAGATAAAAAAGTCCTCTGTGCAGTGGTACCATAGCTCAACGAGTGGTGCCAGGTGCAGACAGTGCACAGTAAAACATCAATGTCACTGTCAAAACTGCTCTGCTGTCAGTGCTGTGATTGTCTGCTGTCATAAAAATTCTGAGAGCTGTGAGACAGCAGCAGCACGTAATAAATTTATTTTATTTATTAATGTATTGAGTTCTGAGTTCAAAGATCACTATTATAACTGAACTCGACCTACATTTTAATCCAGTTCTTTTAAAAGTACTGTCTATATCATATGACTGATTCAGATTGTATGATTTGTACTTTGCAGTCTACTGCTATTGATAACACTGCTAAAGATATTTTCTGTTGAAGTCAATCTCAAACCTATTTGTAACAATGCGTATGAACAAACAATGTATATCATCAGAAGCTAGACCTCGAGCTAAAATGCATAAAAAGAACATCGTTTTTCCCAAGTTAAATAAGAAACTGTAGCCTTTATTACCATAAAAACAAACTCAACAATAATGACACAAAGTAAAATTGAAATTCAGTGTCCATTAGATACAGAAATTCCCCAGTACGATTACAGTAACTGGAGTATTGATGGTGCAAATTTTCAACAGTGCAGCTTGGATTTCATTGACTTTTTTAATAATTTTATGCTCAAAAATTTACCTTGTCTGATTAAAAATGTAACAGGCAACTGGAAATGTGCAAGGCAGTGGGTAAAAGGCGACCAAATCAATTATGATAATTTAATAGAAGAATATGGTGATCTAATTGCTCCTGTTGCCGATTGTAAAGACATACAGTTCAATGCACAATGCAAATCTGATATGAAGGTACATCAGTACATACAGTATTTGCAGGACACAACAGATAGCCGAATATTATATTTAAAAGACTGGCACCTGAGAAGAAGTAGACCTGAGGACAAATTTTATGAGGTCCCACAGTATTTTATATTGGACTGGCTTAATGAATTTGCCACCGATAATGAAGAAGATGATTTCATGTTTGTGTACATTGGTCCAAAGGGTTCTTGGTAAGAAATTTTAATGCACTCTAAATTGCTTTTATTTATTCTCTTAAAATAACCTTCATCTAGTGAACTATTTTATTTCATTCATAAATAGTAATTTTGCCACTACCATAGTTATTATTATATATTCTGACCATTATTATTATGACTAACTTTCAGCACAAATAAAGGAAAACCTACTAAAAAAATAAAATAGTTGAAAATTAAGTTAAATGTTGGTACTTACAAGTTTTTTCAAAAATCTAAATTTGCCCATATCTTTAAAACTTAGCCACCAATAAAAATTACACCAATTTTATTATGGCGGTGTAATGGGTAGGAACGGAACCCTCTGCGCACGGGTTCGACTCGCACTTGACCGGTTTTTTAAATTGTAACCAATCTGGTGTGAAAATATTTACCTAATTTGCCAACTGTAATGAAAGACAGGTACGGAAGACCACTGGTTTAGCGTGCATTCAGACACGACGGGAACCGCACGGGTTCCGCGCGATTCTGAACCCGCGCGGTTCTATATCAGCATCTTTATACTCATTCAGACATAATCATGCTTTTACCGCGTGGTTATCGCGCAGTTTCCGCCGTTTCTGAACAGGCTCTTAATGTCATTTAAAATTAAATTAATAACAAACACAGCCTAACCCAAACCTTCTCACATAAATAAGATAATGTCCCTATGTATACTTAGATCTTTAAAACTACGCAACGGATTTTGATGCGGTTTTTTTAATATAGTATATATATGATAGAGTGATTCAAGAGGAAGGTTTATATGTATAATACATGCAGGCGAAGCCTCTGGCAGAAGCTAGTAATTAAAAAAAACAACAAACTTAAATAAAAAATTTACTTCCACAACAACTTCCCCTTAAATAAAATACAAAAGTATTAAAAACAGCTTAAATAAAACTTATTACTTTCACAACACCTTTTCCTTATGTAGATAACTAATATTAAAATAAAAATAACTTAAATAAAACTTGTTACAACACCAACCTTAGGGTTAGTTCACAAGGGTAACGAAGTTGCGCACATTTTAGATTGAGATAAAATACCTAAATTATTTACTACAAAAAATGTAAAATATGATTATAAATTGCAAATGAATTGTTTCAGGACCCCTTTGCACGAAGATGTGTACTGTTCTTATAGTTGGTCAGTTAATGTGGTTGGAAGAAAAAAATGGATTTTGTTTCCTCCTGGAGAAGAGGATAAACTAAAGGATCGATTTGGTAACCTGCCTTTAGTATTTGAACCAGAAAAGTATCAAAATATCAAGTATTTCGAGATCACACAAGAAGCAGGAGATGCCCTGTTTGTCCCGTCTGGTTGGCATCACCAAGTAATGAATGACGCACAAACAATATCTGTTAATCATAATTGGATAAATGCTTGTAATATAGAAATAGTTTGGAAGGCATTAGAAAAATCTTTGTTGATAGTGGAACATCAAATAGAAGAGTGCAAAGGTACACCTGAATTTCCTGCTGAGTGCCAACTGATACTAAAATCCCACTTTGGAATGGATTTTGAATCATTTGTAACATTTCTATGTTATATAGCCAAAAAAAGGCTTTCGCAATTGCAAGGGAATACACAAGTAGGTTTTAACCAATACTCACTTGGAATAAGTATTATCAAGTTTGATTTAAAAAATATATTAAAAGTTTTGAACTCTATCTATGTACATCCAATATTCTTAAATACAGACATATTGTCCTCGAAAGAGGACGAAGTTAAACAAGTAAGAAAGGAACTGAGAGCTGTTTTCTCTCTTTGTAATTAAAAAGTTTGTTATAAATTTGACTTTTTAATTGCATATACATGCTCATTTTGAATAAGTTCTTCAATGTCAATCTTGTTGTAACCCAATTCTTTTAATATTTCTATTGTATGCTCTCCTGGAACTGGTAAAGGCTCATTACCGGTAGATATTCCTGGAGTGCGGGACATTTTTGGAGCAGGTTCAGGTACAACCATATCATTAACATCTCTATGAAAAGCCGAATCAGATACGCGAAATTTATGTTTATCAACAACGTCGATATTTAACACTGGTGTGACACATGCATCCAAGTTTTCAAATATCTGACACCATTCTTCTTGGGTTTTCTTCAAAAAAACTTCCTGAAATTTTGTCTGACAGTTTTCATTATTACCAACTTGAGGGTACTCATCTTCTGGAAGCTGTAAACCCTTCAAAAAATTTGAATAAAATTGTGGTTCAAGTGCTCCAACCGCCATAAAATTGCCATCTTTAGTTTTGTATGTTTGATAACAAGCAAAGCCCCCATCTATAGGATTAGTTCCAGGTTCGCCAGACCAGATTGGCAATTGTCTTGATTTAAATAACCACTTACTGATATAAGCAGTTCCTTCCGTCATACTCGTATCTATAATTTGTCCTTTTCCTGATTTGGTTCTTTCAAATAAGCCTAATATAATACCTAAAGCACATAGAACTCCACCGCCTGCAAAGTCGCTCAGAAGATTTAGAGGTGGTGTTGGGGGTTGTTTATTTTTACTCAGTAATGAAAGTATACCAGACATGGCAACATAGTTTATATCGTGTCCAGCTTTGTTTTTGTAGAATCCATTTTGGCCGTATCCGGTTAATCTTGCGTAGATGAGGCCTGAGTTTTCTGTCATCAGATGTTCAGGTCCTAGGCCCAACTTTTCCATAACGCCTGGTCGATAAGTATCCAAAAGAACATCCGAATCAGCACAAAGCTTTTTCATCACATTCACTCCTGCCTCGGTTTTTAAATTCACTGATATCATTCTTTTCCCGTTAGACATTACATCGAATGGACTTGGATTCATCTGTAAAATAACAAATTAAAATAATTTAGTACGATACAGCTAAGGGAGTCGTGGTAGCCCAGTAGCTAAGAGCACGCCTCTCGTGTGCGAGGTCATGGGTTCAATCCGACCAATGTGTCTTTTTGAACTCAAACATACTTTCGAAGTTTATCTTATACAACGCTGATAACGGTGTAGTAAAACATCGTGAAGAACCTGCAGCCAAATAACCACGTTTACTCAATAGCCTAAATTCGCAAGTGAATTCGGCAAGGCAAAGGGTTTGAGCGCCATCAATCGACCAATCACATGCGAGATGAAAGACGCGGTGTGGATTTCCGTCTATGTGTTTGGTCGATTGATGGCGCTCAAACCCTTTGCCTTGCCGAATTCACTTGCGAATTTAGGCTATTGAGTAAACGTGGTTATTTATGCTGTTGAAGAGAAGAGCCCTTTGCCCTGCAGTGAGACAGTAACTGGTTGGAGTTATTATTATTAGATGAGATAAGTATCTACTAGTCTTTAAACAGTACGACCGATGAGTCGTAGCCCTTCTGAAGTTAGCACCAAGCGGTTGCACAGAACATACCTTACTGACCAAATGGCTGTTTCCTTCACGAGTGCGAAAGTTCGCAAAGCCTATATTCATACGGGCCACGACCTCATCGGTCGTACTGTATATAAATTTTTTAAATGGAGGTTCAAGGTGAAATCGGATACTGAGAAGTCGAGTAAATTGATCGATAGAAACATACTTTACCTTGATTGAAAATACCTAGGTAATACAAAAATATCTAATTCTATATTGCAGGAAGAAGACTGTGTATGACAGACAGACGAAGTCGCAGCTTCATGAATTAAAAGCTACTTTTGTTCTAGGTAGGTACCTAATTGTGAAAATATTTATCAGTTTATGGAGATGGTATCAAACTAGGTTAGGTACTAGGATAAATTTTTGGTAGGTATATTACTCACAACGGATCTTTGTGTGTCTGAAGTTAGTTCTGTCAACTTTTGCGCACGAAACAGTTTAACTCACTGACCTCTATCATACATTGTACACTGGACTTCATACTATCGATGACAAAATGAAGACATTTGATTATCGCCATTTTGGCGCTGATAGCAACGTGAATTAACGTGAGAGTCGCATGGAACTAATATTAGAGATGGGACACAGCTTTCGGTAAAATACTTTTATGGGTTTTATCGATCGTGAGAATAATTTAATACGTAAGAGAAAAAAAAAACAGTTATTTTTATTATGATTAATTTTTAAGTAATAGAATAATTGCTGTAAAGGTTACTAAAAAATATTTTCAGTCAGATTGCAAGCTATAAACTAGTGGATAGCGTGCTAGTATAGTTACTGTCAGATCAGTGAGATTTAAATATGGGGTTAGGATAACAACTTATCCTAAAAACTATCACATTTGAGCAAGTATCTCCTCGCTCAAGTACACTAGTTGTACGCCCATCGGATTCGTGAATGGAACATCATTTATATAATAATAATAATAAATGAGATGGATAATCATTTACAACGGACGTATTTCTCGCTATCATCGCTGAGATCCTGTCTCTGTAGTGTTAAGGTGCAAATAGGAGTGGTATCGCATTCCAGCAAGGTGAAGACTTTAACTCTGTTTCAGATGCAGATAATAAATTATTTGACTTCAAAACATTTGTTAATATAATTATAACTATCATAATATTATTCCAGAATTAATTCCAGGCTCAGGAACGTGGTGATTGGTACAAGAGAGAGGCCTGTGCTCAGCAGTGGGCGAAGTCGGGCTGTGGATGATCATGATGATGATTCCAGAATTTAGTATTACACATCGCGTTTTAACATATTATTACTGATTATTAGGCATTCATATACCTAACATTCATCACCAATACCAATATGTGATATTTAGTTCCAACCACAGATTACCTCCCAATAGATTCCGCATATAACTAAGACAACTTACGCGCACCACACATCAGCCTACTTAGGCTGATATAACTCAGCACACGGTATGATCTCTTTAGTATCGACCAGACATTAGAGCTGTAGGGACGCAAGCGATTTCTAGTTTTAATTCTGTTTAAAAAATAGTTATCAACGGTTTGCCTTAAAAAAATGACGAAATGTGCAGTAAAATGGTGTGGAAAATCAACCAGCCCTTCAAGTTCAAAAAAAGATGGGATAATTTTCCACCATTAGGCAAAGTAATAAATATTGACCAATCTAAGAAAGGTCAAGTTATAATGGTTAACAAATCAAAATTGCACACTTTACAGTAGCGCTCGTTGATGTCTTTTGTGAAAGTCCCTTTCACTCTTATGGAATTATTATATTGCTATCTTTTTCCCACAGAAGTAAAAATGTTGAGAACAATACGTTTTTCGCTTATCGAAAAGTATCGATTATCGATGTTAAATTAGGTATATAGGAGAATAAAATAATTTTGTTAAAATTGATTATTTAAAAATTAACAAATAGTTTATTTTTACTTTGAACTAATTGTGCTCTACTCATAACCAGAGCTCAGAGTGGTCCTGTTTACATAGGATTACTATTAAATTAAATCACTTTAGGCCAAAATCTAAATCTTTTCTCGATCGATGTTTTTCTTTATCATTATTAAAGTAATTATAAAATCGTCAGTTAAGAAATTTTACATAAAATACCATTCTGTTTGACAAATATCGATATTTTATCGACATTTAATGCGCATGACCCGTCACTACAACATGTACCGTGACCTTGAATAGCCAATCACGGCGCACTTGTCACTCCCCGCGCAACCCGTGCCTGCCGCCAAATTTGGTGAACTCGGAATCAAACAAAACAGTAGGCATGCGGTATCTATTGGGAGGTAATCTGTGGTTCCAACATACTACGAGAAATCAATACAGTAAATGAGTGATAAGCCTTGCCAAGACTACTATTTTGATATTAGTGTAATTTAAAAATATCACTAATACTGATATATTAGTTACAATATTGTAATATTTCCAGTCAAATATATTAGTATTACCTAATTTTTAGAAATATCGGTAGTATCCTATCTCTATATGTGTCAATTTTAGTTCCTGATACGCTCGAGCGGGGCGCTTTGAATCAGCACAAAAATCAACTGTCATTTCATATAGTATGTTTAGTCCAGTGTACTTGTATAATAGAGGTCAGTGGTTTAACTGCATAGAATAAGCGAGATAGGATGATGCGACAAACGTAAGCGAGTGAAAGAGACAGTTACACAATGTTATCTTCACTTTCAATATTGACATAAAAATAGCTACTGCGCAGGCTCTTGCAGCCAATTCACACACACAAAGATCCGTTGTGAGTATTATATGAAATGAAAATGACTGTAGGTAGGAATAGGTACCAACTGTGACTATAATAGGTACTTACTTACCTTTTGTACGACAGTGACACTTGCACCAAAGTCTGCTAATAAGGTTCCGCATAATGGGCCTGGAGCTAAGCCCATCATTTCTACCACTTTTATGCCTTTAAGTGCCATTTTATAAAAAATCTGAATCTGGAACAATAAAAGTTTACAAATTAGGTAAAGAAAGGTGTTTTTATTTGAAACAGTAGGCACTTTTTACCCGACTGCCGAAGGAGGGTAATGTGTTTACCAGTCTATGTATGTTTGTTCCTATGTGGCGTTCCAGAGACCAAACCGATTTTGATGATTCGTACGTCAATCGATTCGTCTTAACCTTGCGAGTGTCACTGGCAACATTAAAATTACAAAATAGAAAAATGGCGGATTTTGGGCGCCATATTGTGGGGGCCCAATTCTTTTTTTCATCCTATCCCTTCGTGTGGGGTATCAAATTGAAGGGATTTAAAAGGTGATTTCAAAAATATATAACATTTATATGTTTAAATGTACCTAATTAAAGAAAAATGTTAACTAAAATAATGTTATTGCTCATATTTTTTTTTTGTACTCCTGCCACCTGTTGTGTCCTTTTTAACCCAAAGGTTGACTGATAGAGAATGCCTTTCTGCATTAAGTCCACCTATGTATCACCATTGTACATGAAGTTTAAATAAATAAATAATAAATTTAAAAAAAACTAAAGATCGGGTTTATTGATCTTTAGATATTTTTGCTCTCTGCTTAAAAAGCGAACCAAAAAGACTTAAACAAGAAGAAAATCATGCTGTGCAGTTGGAGGATACATATTCGCCAGCTGGCTGACCAAAACTACACTTGGGAGCAAATAAATCGAGCCACTACCTTTTTTCACGTAAAATGGTAAATATTTTTGGTAATATGGAACGTATCAATTCGAACTATATATCGCCTAAAAGTTTAGTTAATAACCTTTACAATGAGGGTAAATTATTGAATAATAACCTTATTGAATGATAAATTATTGGCTCTGCAAGAAAAATGGTAATTTTGATAGAAAATTTAGTAGGGCTAAAACAGTCCATAAAAACAATAAAAAACAAAATTATTGCAAAAAAAATATTCTTAATAACTGGTATTACCCCCCCGGGCCCTGATACATTCTTGTAGCCTATTAGTCATCGATCTGATCAGCGTTACGATGACATATTGTGGTATGTTCTCCCACTCTTCAAGCACAGCGACTTTAAGCTCGGGAATGGATGAAACAGCGGGAACCCTGGCTCGGACTCTCCGTTTTAGCTCGTCCCATAGGTGTTCGATCGGGTTCAAATCGGGACTTCGTGCTGGCCATACCATTTGTTGAATCCCGATCGCAGACAAGTATTCCGTAACGATCTGCGCGGTATGAGGTCTCGCATTGTCATGCATAAACAAGAAATTTTCTCCGACAAAACCAGCATACGGCATTACGTGGTTTTCAAGAATGTCAGTTATGTATCGGTCAGCTGTTAATCCACGTCTACCATTGCCATCGTTGGCGGGGTCGACGAAGACAAGTTCCGTTTTTCCGTCTAGAGAAATTCCTCCCCACACCATACAAGAACCACCACCAAAACTCACCGTTTCTCGAATGCAACATTGGGCAAATCTTTCACCAGGACGTCTATACACTCGGTTTCTCCCGTCATTGCTAAAAAGACAGATTCTTGACTCGTCAGAAAACAAAACTGACCTCCAGTCTTCTAACGTCCAATTAATGTGTTCTCGAGCAAACTCCAAGCGAGATCGGCGATGAGCTACAGTCAATTTTGGGCCAGTTGCTGGTTTGTGTGATGTTAAATTTCGTTCTTTTAGTCTTCGTCTCACTGTCCACCTACTGATTGCGACTCCTCGAACGTCACGTAACGCTTGCTGTAGCTGAACAGCATTAAGTCCACGGTCGCGCAACGAATTGGTTGCAATAAAGCGGTCGTCACGTTCTGTTGTTGCCCGTGGTCGGCCAGTTCCAGGTCGCCGAACAAAAGCACCAGTCTCCAGATACCTGCGGTATACCCGCTGTACCTTTGAACGACTCAAATGAAGTCTGCGTGCCACTTCACGTTGTCCGTGTCCAACCTCAAGTAAAGCTACAACTTGGGCAGCTTCCGTCGGTGTAGTATCCATTTTATCAGGTTATTTTGATTACACAGACACAGATAAAGACAACAATAACAAGTAATATGGGTATGATTAACAAAAACCTCAAATTTAATCTTTTCTTAACAGAGTACAATAAAAATGTCATAAGCAAATTAAATGCGATAATTTTATTCTACCCTTTAAACTTTAATAAAAATGAAATTTTGACAACTAACTACCCTCATTGTAAAGGTTATTAAATACCCTTTTAGGCGATATATGTTTCGAATCGATGCGTTCCTTAATACCAAAAATAATTACCATAATGCGTGAAAAAGGAAGTGGCTCGATTTATTTGCTCCCAAGTGTAGATGTATCCTCCGACTGCACGACTTTCTTCTTGTTTAAGTCTTTTTGGTTCGCTTTTTAAGCAGTCGGGTTTTTTGATCTTTTGAATTTATTCCTATTATCACAATGTAACCTAATTTTACCTAAGAAAGTACGTATTACCATTATAGTATCTATTAACAACATAGAGTACCTACCTGCCTTTTGTACCCAGTACAACAAAAGGCTTGTCTTACTGCTGTTTTGTAGACCTTCTACAGAACAGCAGTAAGACAAGGTTTACTCTACGGTTGCGAAGCCTGGGCTACGAAAAAGAATGACGAGCAGAAACTGCACACCACGGAGATTTAAATGCCGCGCTGGGCAGGAAAAGTCTTTCTCAAAGATAAAATTCGGCACGAGGATGTATCGAAGTTGCACCCAATACAGAAAAACTAACCGAATCCAGACTTATGGTACGGTCATGTAGTGCGGAGAAATAACTACATCGTGAAAAAGTGCCTTTCCATGACGACACAATAGAGTGTGAGGTAGACCGCTTACATTTTGGATGACTTGTGTCCAGATGGATATGAAGAAGTGCGGTCCATCTACTGACGATAGCCCGAGTGACGGGGAGAACGGTACGTGCCGAGGTGGAAGATATAATTACGCAATAAAGCTGTGGTCATGTCATACCTTTAAAATCGAACACTTTTGTTAAACTCCTCTAAGAAAGTTCAACATTACAGGCATTATATCTAAGCAGGATGACATAATGCCTACTGCCTAGGCCACTATCAGCACCACCATAATGTTCGCACTGCTGGAAGTGGGGTGCAATCTCACCCACCCAGCTGACAGTACCTACTGGTAAATCTGGCATGTCTTGGACGTTTTAGTTATATTCTGGGACATGCCGGTTTCCTCACGATGTTTTCCTTCATCGTTTTGAGAGCAGAGTTGATGAAATAAACAAAGTAAAGTGCTTATCTGGATTCGAATCCAAGACCTACCTAGATACAACTCTTAAGTCGGGGCCGACAACACTGGGCCACCACCATTCTCATCATTATCTGCTTCGTGTAGTGGTTGCCCAGTATAAACCAATTTCATCAATAAAATGTGCTTATTCACTAAATGCATAGTAACATGGAATTGGCCTGGATAAATTAGCCACATATCAGATGATAAATGGATTTAAATCAAAACGGCAGCCTAATTGCGCAAGTGAATTCGGCAAGGTGAAGGCAATGATCGCCATCAATCGACCAATCACATTGACGGAAATCTACATCGCGTCTTTCATCTCGCATGTGATTGGTTGATTGATGGTGGTCTCCTTCTCCTTAATAGCAAGCGACACCGCGGAAATTCCAGACGGAGATGACGGGTCCATTAAAATTAGTATTTAGCAGCGTAGAACAGAAGAAAGTTGAAGGACTAGGATCCAAAGACACTGAATTCCAAAAGGAAAGTTATTTTTGCACTTTAGTGTTTAGCTTTAGAAGTCGGTTTTTTTGTTTATAAGTAGATATAGTTCTTGCCAGACTTCTTGGTCGCCCTGAAGTTGGCTAAAATGGCTGCGCAGTAGTAAATCTCATACAAAAACCCCGATTACTTAAGAAGCGTACTAAAAAGAGAAACAAGAAGAAACAAACAAATAAGAAGAAAATCATGGTATGCTGTCGGAAGATACATTCGCGAGCTGGCTGACCAAAACCAGATGTATCCTCCAACTGCACAGCATGATTTTCTTCTTGTTTACGTCTTTTTAGTTCGCTTCATAAGCAGTCGTGTTTTTTAATTAGCTCTTTTTATTTATAACTATAAAGTAAACATTTATTTTCGAATTAGGTTCATTTAAATATATGTGTTATATATTTTTGAAATCGCCTTTTAAAATCCTTAATTTTGATAACACACATGATGGGTTTAGAAAAAAAAATTGGGCTCCCACATTAAGGCGGCCAAAAGCCGCCATTTTTCTATTTTACAATTTTAATGTAGCCATTGACACTCGCAAGGTTAATACGAATCGATTGGAATCATCAAGATCGGCAACGCGTTTAGTCTCTAGAACGCCACATAGGAACAATCATACATACATACACTGATAAACACATTACCCTCCTTCGTTTGTCGGGTAAAAACAGCACCATTTCGTGCCTTGCGCATCGGCAAGCCAACTTCACGGCGGCCCAGAAGTTTGGCCAGCACTATAAGTTAAGTACTTATATGATATTCATTTCAACTTGATAGCTCTACACGTTTCTGAGAAAAGAGTCTTGACAGACAGACAACGAAATGATCCTGTATGGGTTCACATGTTTTCGTTCTGAGGAGCGGAACACTAAAAATAAGAACACAAATTGAATACCTACCAAGTTTAATAAGTACTACTACCGTCTTTACTTAGGTAAGACACAAATAGAAAAAATCAAAATGTGCTGGAAATGGATTCTGTTGCCCTGGCAATATTTTTGGAAATATTTTCGATGTAGGTACAAAACCCGGCTTCAGCAAAGCAAATATTAATTCAGGCTAGCCTAAGGCAAGGACATATTTATCCCAGCGAGAATTCCTAGCTACTCTTCTTTTCATACCTGTGCCTACAAGCTAACAAGTAAGTATATTTAAAAAAAGTAAAGATTTTTCTTTTCATTTATTTTCATATTTAAGTACGTATTTATACCTATTTTACTTAGTTTTTTGTAGATAGTCGTTTGTTATTTTAGATCTGTAGGTATGATTTATTTATAATAATAAGAACTTAAAATTTACTAGCGGACGCCTCGCGGTTTCACCCGCGTACTTTCCTTTCCCGTGGTTATACAGGGATAAATAAACACATTACCCTCCTTAGGAAGTCGGGTAAAAAGTAGCCTATGTCACCCGGGTATAGTGTAGCTTCTAAACCGTGAAAGAACTTTTGAAAATCGGTCCAGTAGTTTTTAAGTTTGTTTGTTACATACAAAAATACAAATAAACAACATCACAAACAACGTCAATATATTATTATCAACATCGTGAATATAATACTGTGTTCTTTATTGGAATAAATTCTAACGGTCATGAAAATTAATTATTTGAGACTAAACAACATCTTGAAGGAATTACGTACCCAGAATTATAAGTGTTGTTGTTCAGGACGAAGCGTGTACCTGTCTTGATTTCTACGATATTAACAATGCACTATCGCACATTCATACTACGAATAGTACGAATGCCAAAATGTACTCTGTGCCATGCTAATGCCTCAGGTTAAAGTCTACATCAAAAACCGGAACGAACGAACGATTAAATAATCTGTTCGGAAGTTTGAAGTTTCTAAACTTTCAGCCACTAGATTTTGACAGTCAAACTACTCATAAAAACCTGTCAAACTTTGGCCTTGAGTGTGTGTGTGTTAGGCTAAGCACGCACTGCGGTTTTTATCCGCGCGAATATTTTCCGCCCATTCTGCGACATTTATGGAATTGTACGAAGCTGCACGAACTTGCGGTAAATATCAGAATAGAAACAGACACGTATTGCGCGGAGTTTTATTCGCCGTGCGTGTTTCGTTACCGTAATCTGGTACTACTTTGCTCCTAAGGTGGTAAAAATGCTCCACTTCCGAAAAAATATTAAATCTGATTTTGCGCACTGATACTTTACTATTTAGTAGAATCCAATATTTTTATCTGAAAATATTGTTCTTAATCTAGCAACACCATAGTTGACAGATGTCAAAGTCAGCCATTATTTTTTTCTGTGTGTGGTCGAAACGCATCGCTCGTTTCTCGCCACAGGTTTCTGGGAAAGCACGTGTAGTTCCAAGTACTTGTGGTTTTGTTTTAAAGTTTGCTACCTTTGGACTTGTTTTTGTGTAAAAGTGTGTTGTCCTTGTGTTTGTTAACAGGTAGGTACTGTGTTTGTCCCCTTTTATATTAGTTTAGCTCAAAATGGACAGGAATAAACCGCCCGACCCTGATCCGCCGGACATCCCAGCTTCCTTACCTCTTTTTACTCCCTCGCCGAATCCTCTATCGCAGTTTGCGGATGTGGTCTGCAGCGTTTCCGAAATGGAAACCTCGCAAACCTCACGTAAACGTCCTAATAACGCAGAAACATCTACGCTGACATCCCCTAACAAACAGCCTAAGAGCCAAATTGGCCGTGTAAGATACTCGGTTATGGATAAGGGACCATATATTGTGCATGTCTCTCGAGTTGAGACTCAGGTTAATGCTGGCACCACTCTGCATCCCGTGAACTTTGGGAAGTTTTTAATAATTAACAAGATAGCTAACATCGTTCGTGGCGGAGTCAATAAAGTCGGAAGAAATAAGGTATCGGTTGAGTTTTCATCTCCTCAAGACTCAAACGCATTTTTAGTTAACGGTTTGCTATCCAAACACGGTTATACAGCTACAATTCCTACATTTAATATTACGAGAATGGGCGTTGTGACAGGGGTTCCTTCGGATTTAAGCGAAGAAGAGGCTCTTACATATTTGGCTGTGCCCACTGGCTTTGGCCAAATTTTAAAAGTGCGCAGAATCAACCGGAAGGTTCAGACTGAAGGAATAGTAGAGTGGAAGCCTACAGAGACTTGTGTACTCACATTTGACGGACAAGCCTTACCTAAACGAGTGTTTTGCTGCTACACATCCCTCCCTGTTGAACAATACATCTACCCTACTATCCAATGCCGTAAATGCTGTCGATTTGGGCATGTTGCAAACGTGTGTAGGTCGAATCCACGCTGCAATAAATGTGGCCACGATCACCCAGGTGATGGTTGCAACATTTCTGAGGGCGAGGCATTCTGTGTGCTTTGTTCGGGTAACCACTTCGCTAATAGCAAGTCTTGCCCCGAGCATGGTAGGCAGAAAGCCATCAAGACAGTCATGGCTGAGAAATCAGTCTCATATGTTGAGGCAAGCAAAACTATTCCAGCAGTCTCCCGCAACTATGCCAATGTCACTAAATCACAGTCATACAGAAAAACCGTCACTCTCAAGCCTAGGACCCATGCCCCACTTTCCCAATCTTATAATAAAGCTGCTCATCAGCAAATAGTAAATATTCCTCAATCTTCACAGTCTAATGGCTGTGCTATCAATGATAATGTCCCCATCAATAATACTGTTTCAGTCATTGAACTTTTAGTTAAACTTTTACCTTCACTTATTTCATCTTCTAGTAACTCTCAAATACCGTCCAACGTTGCCGATCAACTTATATCTCTCCTATTATCTTTTAAAAATGTCGTCCCACCAAATATTTCTCCAGTGGAATGTGAGGAGCGTGTGGCATAAAAAGCACGACCTCATATTCCTCCTGAATAAATACAAGCCCTTGGCTTGTTCCATAGCTGAGACTTGGCTCACCCCAAGTCTTAGCTTCCGTATGCCACATTTTAATATCCTTAGGTGTGATAGATCCGATGGGTACGGAGGGTCGGCTCTCTTCGTTAATAATCGGGTCCCACTTTCTCCCTTTTCTTTGCCTGTACTTGAGGGCAATTTGAGTATTGTAGCAGGAAGGGTTGAGGGCATCACAGTGTTTTCTATCTATATTGCACACCCTCACCCTGATTTCATAGCTGTTTTAAGAAACATTTTAACCAATGTGCAAGGCCCATTGATGGTCATGGGTGACTTTAATTGCCACCATTATAGATGGGGATCTGAACGCTGTGATGCCTTCGGTGTAGCTCTGGTTGAGTTGTTGGATGATCTAGACCTCTGCATTCTGAATAATGGCTGTCCAACTCGTCGTTCCCCTCCCGGTCAACAAAAGAGTTGTGTAGACCTTACATTTTGTTCGGTTGAATTGGCTGCATCAACTCACTGGGAATGTACAACTTTGTCGCATGGTAGTGACCATTATCCTATTGTTATATCTTTAATTAATAGAACTTATTTAGAAAAAACTTCTCCTCCACTTTTGAAATATAACCTGTCCAAACCAGATTGGACTAAATTTGTATCACTATTGGAGGAAAAAATTGATTCTCTTCCAAATTTAAATTCATGTTTATCAGACCCTTCTGGTCACTGCCATGCCAAAAGTTGCTATGAGGGTTTTGTCACAGCTGTTACTTCGAGTGCAGATTCCTCTTTTCCGCTAAGAAACAGTGCCAGAAACAAAATCCCTTCACCTCCGTGGTGGGATCCAGAATGCACCTCAGCAGTTAAAACCAGGAATGAGGCCGAGAGGCGCTACAATGCTGATATGAGTAACAGTAATCTCTTGGCTTATCTCCAGTGTAATGCCAGGGTCAGACGTCTTCTTCGCAAGAAGAAACGTGCTGGCTGGGTTCAATTTTGTACCTCCTTGTCCCCCTCTACTCCAATTTCAGCAGTCTGGAAAAGCGTCAATAGGTTTAGGCGAGGCTGTTCCCCTTCTACCACTTCGCCAGTAACTAGGGAAACAGCTGAACTTTTCTTTGACAAAATAGCACCACCATATGTTCCCCTCTATTCTGAATGTGTGAATGTTCCCTTATCTAATTCAGCAGCGGATCCCTTTGATGCGCCATTTACTTTGGAAGAACTGAGTGTGGTACTCCGTCATGTCCGGGACTCAGCTCCTGGTATTGACGGTGTGCCATATTCTTTTATTTCTCACTCTGGCGACAAGGCGAAAATGTATTTCTTAAACATAATTAACTTCTGCTATAGTCATGGCTGGGTACCAGATCAGTGGAAGCTACAGATCATCATTCCATTACTGAAACCTGGCAAACATGCAAATGATCCGAATGGCCTTAGGCCAATAGCCTTATCTTCAGTCCTAGCCAAGCTGCTGGAACACCTTATAAAAAATCGTCTGGAGTGGTTAGTCGAATCGAGAGATTTACTGCCGAATTTCCAATTTGGCTTCAGGAAAGGGCTCAGTACTATGGATAGTGTTGGCGTCCTAGTCACGGATATCCGTTTGGCCCTCTCCAGAAATCAATCTGTTGTTGCCGCTTTCCTTGACATCTCCTCCGCATACGACAACGTACTTCTTCCTGTACTCAGGCAAAAATTGCAACAGCTGAGTTTACCGGCAAAGATGATACAGTGTATATGTGAACTCCTTTTGTCCCGGTCATTGGTTCTTAGAGTTCAGGGAGAGGAGTTCGATAAGAGGCAGGCGTGGAGGGGACTCCCTCAAGGCTCTGTCCTCAGCCCCCTGCTGTACAATCTGTATACGGCCGATATTGGGTCTTGCCTAAACAATAATTGTCAGATCCTGCAATACGCCGATGACATTGTTCTATACGTGACAGATTCCTCCATCATTGACGCGGCTTCTTCTCTATGCCTCTCTTTGGACTCTCTGAGCCGGTGGCTTTTAAGCCATGGTCTTTCCCTCTCCGCACCAAAAAGCTCGGCAGTAATTTTCTCTCGCAAAAGACAGTTCCCTCAGATATCAGTGAGCATTTTAGGTCATAATATCCCTATAGTAGATAAAGTTAAGTTTTTAGGCGTTTTTTTAGATTCTAAATTAACAGGCAAGCCTCACATAAATTCCCTCATTAAAAAATGCGAAAGAGTTATCTCAATTTTAAAAGTTTTAGCGGGTGTTTGGTGGGGTGCTCACCCCTACACCATGAAGTTAGTGTACAACGCCTTAGTCCGTTCTGTTCTGGACTATGGAACGTATCACTTGATGCCCTGTAACAAAGGTGCTTTGGCGGGGCTAGATAGAGTTCAGTCCAAGTGCCTTCGGATCATTTCCGGTTGCATGAAGTCCTCCCCCGTTAACGCATTGCAGGTTGAATGTTCCGAACCCCCCCTTGCCTTAAGACGACAATATCTTGCCACCCATTTTTTATCTAGGCTAATCTCTAGGTCGTCCCATCCCCTTATAGTTAGATTGCATGAGCTAGACGCCTTATGCAGAAGCTCAAACTATTGGAGAAATAAAGAAATCCCATTAATTATAAAAGCATTTCGGAGTGTTCAAAATTTAGATTGTCCGATTCTCCAGCATCCTAGATTACCCCTTTTTGACTTTGCTTACGAAGTATTATTTTTTACCCCCAAAATTATCTATAATATTGGTATATCCAAAAGATCCCCATCAGCTAATTCGGCCTTCAATGCGGTGGTGGGCGAGAGATGGAATGGTTTTCAACTGTTCTTCACTGATGCTTCGAAATTAAATAGTTTTAACAACACTGGAGCTGCGGTATATTTCCAAAGCTCTCGAATCGTATTACAGTTCAAGTGTCCTAAGGAGTCTTCTGTATTCACAGGCGAGTGTGTGGCTATATTGGAAGCTTGTCTCTTTATAGAGTCACACAATAACATTGAGAAAGCCGTTATATTTACAGATTCTCTTAGTTGTTTGCAGGCCCTGGAACAAAGTCCTTTCAAAAGTAAATTACATAGCCCTCTTATATTAAAAATCAAAAAATCTTTACTAACTTGTGCTAATAGTCAAAGAGATGTTCAGCTAGTTTGGATACCTAGTCATTGCGGCATCAAGGGTAATGAATATGTTGATGCATTGGCTAAAGACGCCTGTTCATCTGTAACGGCTGATATCTCACATAACACTCACCTTTTTTTTTTTTTTTTTTTTTTTTTTTTGGGTGGGAAATCATCAAATGACTTCTCCCGCTCTGGGTGAAGCGGAAGGGCGTGTCAGACTTTAACTGACTAAAACCCACCCGTGTTCCTTCAGTTGCTTGTGCCAGGGCCGCGGTAACTCTCTTTCAAATTTATCCGCGACCCAGACAGGCATCGGCCCTAGCGGGCCCCGTCAGTTTTTGCTGACATCTCTTTGAGGCGCGCGTGGAACACAACGCGCCGTCGACTCGGGCCTGGTCCTTATCAGACGGCGAGCTACCCATTACTCACCGTCCGCAAGCCCGCGCCTACGGTGGCCGGGAATCGGCTTGCGACTCCCGACGCCCAGGGCGTCTTCTGCGGTGGCAAGGGGCGTGAGGGCGTCTCCGATGCGTCTCCCTCACGCGTTCCGCCTCCTCCTTTGCGAGCATTACTGCTTCGCAGAAGGAGGTGACAGCTTCCCATGCCCTCTCGCTCCGTACCATGGCCTGAAGCAGGGCCGGACGCGAGAGGTCGCCACCGCTGATCACGTCCACGAGGACACGGCGGTGCTCCGCCCAAGCGGGGCAGACCTCCACCGTATGCTCCACCGTGTCCTCCGGGCGATCCATACAATGGTGACACCCGGGCGTTTCCTCCCGCCTTATCCTGAACAGGAACCTCCCGAAACAGCCATGCCCGGTAAGGACCTGCGTCAGGCGGAAGGTGAGGACGCCGTGGCGCCTCTCAAGCCACTCCTCAAAGAGGGGCCTTATCGCCGCAATTGTGGCGTGCCCAGCACTGGGTTGCGACAGTCGCTCTCTCCATGTCGCCATGAGATCCTGCCGGAGCTCTGTCCGCCGAGCCGCGATTTGTCGCGGCAGCGGAGTTTCACCCCGGCGTTTCGCCTCCTCGCGCCACTCCCAAATGTGCGCGAGTACTTTTGCCTCCAGATCCCATGGCGGCAATCCGGCAAGGAGGCTGGCCGCCTCACCGGAGACCGTGCGGTATCCCCGGACCAGCCGGATGGCCATGACCCTTTGGGACACATAACACTCACCTGAGTTATGATTTGTTGTCCCTCCCCAAATTGAGTCTCCAGGATTCATGGCAGGCACATTGGAATATGTCTAGCAGGAAGAAAGGCAAATTCTTCCATGCTGTCCAACCGGTCATAAATCCAAAACCTTCTTATGGTTCTTTGGTTTTAGAAAGGTCTCCAAAACCGCTATATCTGTCCTTTGCAGAATCCGTTTAGGTTTTTGCTGTACCCCTGTCTTTCTTCATAAAATCCGTATACGTGACTCCTCTCTCTGCGAGTGCGGATTAGGCGAGGGTACCTTGGATCACATATTTTTTGAATGTCCAAATAATGACTCCTCACTTGATCTATACCGCCGTCTCTCTAAACTGAAGATCCCTCTCCCAATAAATTTCCCATCTCTTCTGACTTATTCCTCCCCAGATCTCCTTGTGGCGTTGATGATTTTCATCCGCCACAATAATATAAAATTATGAGTCTCACAAAACTTCCAAATACCATTTATTTAAGTGTGGCAACGTATCTTTAATGTGTTAACAATTATATTATATATGTATTTTTTTTTTCTGTTTGTCTCAGTCCCGTACTAACCCAACAAGTGTCAACTGTATCAATCAAGCAGTTTAGTTTGTGTCTACAGTTCCTTCTTTTTAGATTGTTATTTAAATATACCTGCTCTTCCATTTAACTTTAGACATTGGCAGAATAGTCGACATCGGCTTTGCTTGCCATATATAAATATAGAATAGAATAGAACGCATCGCTCTTCGAGGTCAAAATTTTAAAAGTGAGTAAAATCTATTTGCATCTGCATCATAAATAAAGGTGATTTGCATCATAAATAAAGGGGATTTTATAACACATCTAATTTTTTATTACCCTGTACTATCGGAGCAAAGTAAAAATGACTAAACAAAACTATGCTCCATTGAAAAATAAATGACAAACCTGTGAAGAGAAATTACGGTGCAAAATTACCCCCTGCATAAGAACTACTTTGCTCCAAAAGAAATAAAAAAAATAAAATACTTGGTCACTAAATACAATAGTGTATTTAATGTCAGGTTAAACTTTAATAGTACTATTATAATACACAATATATCACATTACTGATTTAGGCAAGATTTAAAAAGATGTGGATTTAAAAAAAAAGTTGGAGCAAATTTTGGTGCAAAGTAGGACCAGGTTACGGTACTTTCGTAAGACTCAGTGCGCAGAATCGGGTTAAAAATCGCGCAAAAATATTCGCCGTGTGTGCGACTTTATTATATAGTTATATTTATACGAACGCAGTTCGTATAAATATAACACTATTTTTTTGGTAACCATAAAATGATACGTTAGTACGGTTCTACCAATGATATTCTAGTAAAGTACGTATTACTAAATTGTCAAAATAATTGAGCACACTAAATGTCACTATGACGATCGACTCATGGTATCATTGAGCTAGGAAAAACATGGAGGCGCCCTATTATTCTATACATACATTAGCTTATACAAATATGAGTGAAATACGATACAGAATGTGAAACATCATTTTTTTCTCATTTCTTTTAATGTAGTAATCGTATTTGACAAAAGAGACAACAATGTTTCAGTTGTTGCTCATTAGGGCAACATTTTGTTATGACGTAGTGACAGCTGTCAGTACGTGCCTCGGTGCCATATTCGCCAATCAAATGCGTCATATTAAGGCGCCACGCCACGCCACGTAATAGTACATTACTGCAGAATCCAGTAAGTAAGACTTCCTGGCCAAGTATGAGTTAACCGGACCGAACCGCAGGTGAGGTCCGGTTATATACGAGGCCAGGATGTCTTTCTTACTGGTTGAGGCTTGTATAATGCTTTTCTCAAAAATGAAAGAAAGTTTAACAACAAATTAGTTTAATTAATATTTTAGGTTACATTCATATTAGGGCAATTACTAATAGATATTGTGATCGATTTACCGGGGGCATTAATTTATATTTTCTCAAACATGCTTGGAAATTTGAGAATTATTTTGACAACCTTCTTCGAGAAAAATCGAAATTGCAGTACAGACCAAATACATGAGAGCAGCGGCCGGCAAAAGTTGTATGATAATCCATATCTGCCGTGTGTAGCGGCCAAATAAAGTACATAGTAAACTCATATCTGTCGTGTAATTTAAAAATGGAACGGACTTTTTCACCGAAACATGGCGACCAAGGAGGTAACTTATCAAAGGTTTTATTTAAAATTCGAACTGGCTAATAGAAAGCTGTTTATTGAAAAAAAAACAAAAGAACACTTTAAGGCTGGCACTGCGATTTTATTTGCGCGGATTTATGTAGTTTTTTACCGCAATGCGTGCAGCTTCATACAATTCCATAGGCCGCAGAATGAGCGAAAAATCGCACGAATAAAAAGGCCTAACGCGGGCATAATTATTTTTGTTCGTTGTTCGTCATTGATTTTGAAAAGTAAATGGTTTGGTTCGGTTTTCAGATATCGGTATTAGTAGTACAGTTATATTAGATATAGTTTTTGTAATATCGGTTATTTTGATATTGATATCGATATGATATGATATCTAACACATATCCGATATAAGTTACGTTTTGATATATCGGACCTATCCCTACTACTGTCCAGTAAGTAAATTACATACTTACCAGCGTTGCCAGAACGTAACTTTTGTTACATTTTACGTAACTTTTGACCGTCTCACGTAACCTCCATGTAACACGACTCAAAATGTAACTTTTACGTAACTTTTAGGTCTTGCTAAAAATATTAAAATAAAAATGCATCTAAAAAGCTTTTGTTCGTCATGTTGTCGCACCTAACGCACTCACTCACTTGTGTTTCTAAATCATCCATCCCGCTTACTTCGGCAAGCGAGTGAGCATCGTGTTTTGTTTGCTAAAGTTTGAATATCTCTAAAGAAGAGTAAATAAATACGAAAGTTAATACATGTGGATGTAATTTTATTTATAAAATTTATTTCGTCAATAATGTAATGATTGGTTTGTATTAGACTTGTTTGTGCTAACAATACTTGGTTATTAAATTTTATATTTATTGTAGTTTTAATTTAATAAATAATTATTTAGGGAATCAGTAAATCAACAACAAAGTCGTACTTGCAACTGAAGTTAGTTTATTTTTGTATCAATTGTCAACTAATTATCAAGATTATCAAGTCAAATAGCATAATATATGTGTGCCATGCACTGCACATAGCTTCAAGAAGTTCGTGTAGCTATTTATTACTCATTGTTAAGTAACTTTGATTTCGTTTACAAGAACTACAGTGGGCTGAGTACCTACCGGCCGGCGTAACCTGGATTTTATATTGTTTATCGATCTTTTCGCTAATGCAACCAAGTAGGTACCTACCCATATAGTTGTTTCTCGTTGTAATTTGAATTTTCTAAACTAAATGCAATAGATTTACCCGTGGTCGTCGCGGGAGAGGGCCCGGCCGCATGAAAATTCGAATAGTGGGCGCGTTTATGTAGGTAGTGGTACCTACATATAAGAAAAAAAAATTACAAATTGTAGTTTTTTTATTATTTTAGTGTCGTTTTCCATATAAAATAAGGTAATGTAACTTTTCTCATGAAAATGTAACTTTTTGGGATGTCTCATGTAACATTTGACTGTCTGCCACTGGCAACACTGATACTTACTTACTGGACAGTTGTGAATAAGTCTCCGGTAGAATTCACTTTCTGGAGACTTTTTAGAGATGTTATGGCAATATTACATACCATTTTTGAGAAAATATATTTCCGCTTTTAGCAATAATCTTAGGCAACAATAATTTCTTCAATAATAAACACACATTTTGATGCGAAATACATTTTTTTTTTAATAAACCAAAGCAGTGACGCGGATACGGCGGATAACGCCCAATTGTTTCGTTTCACACAGACCACCTTAAATGAACTGGTGTGATAAAACACGTAAAAAAATATTATTAAAGATACGTGTAAAAGAAATAGCGGAAGAATTACTCTGGAAACGACCATGAAAATAAGTTCAACTTAAATCTTAATTTAAAAAAAAAATATATTGTTACTCCCGCCTGGCGCAATACTACACTATAATATTATAATGCACTCTGTGCGCAGGAATGCATTTCTTTGTTGTAGGTTAATAAATAATAATTTACCCATATATCGGGCAAAATAAAAAGCATATCTTAGATTTATAGTAGACTAGTGACCCACCCCGGCTACACACGGATGTATGTGTATGTTAAAAAAACAATGATGGATTGATTTAACTTTATTAGGTTTTATTTCATTTTAAAGCCATATCAAGATATGCACGTGACGTAATCCCCTTTTCTGCCACTCAATGCTAAATGTAAGCCTTTCTAGTACCGCAGAATTATTTGGTTGCTCGAGTTATTTTAATTTTGTGATATCTCATAAGATATTCATCCAAATTAAATGGTGTAAACGGCAAATTTGCACTATATTAAACAATCAATATGATTAAAGTTTGGCTATTATAACTATGCATTTAAAAAAATGTGGACAACCGAAAATTTGGGCAGGTAGCCGTCTGTACTACGTACGAAAAAGAAAAATATTGATAGTTTTTTTTTTGTTTTAGATAGGATAGGCTATTTTGTTTTTTGCTGATTTATTCCTGGTAAAGAATTGTCACTTTATAAGAATGCAGTGTGGATTTGATACAGGATAGTTGATCATTGTAACCAGAGGCGGCTCGTGACATTTATTTATGGGAGTTCACAAAAAAAAAACGTAAATCTAGAGCTTACCATTTTTTTTTGTACAGAAAATTCATTCTGATCTGTTCTGTTCAGTATTTCTGTTCTGGAAACTTCATAAATAGCATCTAAAATGTCATTCTGAACGGTTTTAGACGTACTTTTAAAAACGGACCTGTTGGATAAATGCTGTTTCATAGCCAAATCGATCTCTGACACGAAATCTTCCAAACCTCTATAGATTCCGGAATGCCGTATTCATTTTAACCTCGTAAAGCAACTTGATATGCACCACAAAATACCACACAATCTATTAAACGCCGTAAAATATATCGATTTTCATCAACGCGTTCATTGAACTCTCTAATAGATTTTCGATACGCAGAATCGAGCGCTTTACGAAATTTTGAGTAAGAGCAATTTTAGGACCCTAGCAACCAGGCCATAAAAAATCATAAAAAAATTCAGGACGTGGTGGCCCCTTAGCTTTAAGTTCGAGATGCATTTCAAGAGTCTTTTCATATGCGCAAAACTATATTTAATACATAATTAAAAGAAAAACTGCGAAGAATCAACATTCTACCGTAAAGTAACTGATTTCGAGTGTTTGTTTTATTGTTTACATAAGTTTGACAACGGCGCACAGGCATAAGTCTCCCGCGCCGCCTTGCGCGATTTGGCAACGTCGCGCGTGAGCGGCGCTCCAGATTAGGCTAATTTCCCATACAAAATCTTCTGTTTCACGCGTCGGACCGTGTCGATGTTTCTCTTTCGCACTCATTGAATACAGTGCTAGAAATTGTACTGAATTTTGTTTCATAGGAGCGCAATCGCTGGCGCTCCACTCCACACGTTAGGCACATACAACTTGACGCCAAATGTGCGCGTAGGTAATAGTTACTTTCTACTACGTTTCTAGTAAACTGCTAGTAACTGAGTGTATTTTATAGGCATTGTAGAAATAATGTATGTATAGGATTTTATGGAAATATAGATTATTCAATTTTTGTGGGAGTGCACTGCACCATCGCTCTTTAGGACGAGCCGCCTCTGATTGTAACTTTGTAAGTGACCCATATCTCTAAGTAGTCTATGGAGTGACCGTTTTCTCAGTGTGTGATTAGGTACTGCAAAACCACAAAGTTTGTCTGAGGTTTTGCTTCATAATGTTGTAATTTGACACGATTTTCTTTAAACAACATAAAAAGACGTAAACAAAAAAAAACATGCTGTGCAGTCGGAGGATACATCTGGCGGGCGAGCACAGTCGGCTGTCGGCTGGTGAGTGACAGGCTTGAGTCACATATTTTTATCACAGTTTGGGAGCATAAACCGTGATAAAATGCGAGACTCAAGCAAGCCTATTACAGAGCCCGTGCTCGCCGGCTGGTTTTTGGTCAGCCAGCTCGCGAATATATTATACCCTCCATGACAGCACAGCATGATTTTCTTCTTGTTTACGTCTTTTTAGTTCGCTTCGCAGTCGGGTTTTATGATTTTTCTTTATTTCAATTTTCGCGTAGATATTATCATTAAAATACGTATATTTATTATGTGAAAGTTATTAAAAATGTACATTTTAATCATCCGAGGTGTCTCCGGTTTTTTTTTTAAATAAATCTGGTCACACTGACTCTTGTCCTTTGGTTTGTGACTGTGCAACACTGGGAATGTGAAAGTGTGAATCTTGTGCTAGCCTTGGTTTACCTACCGTCTGTGACTCTATGAATGTGAAGAAAGAAAGAGAAACCGATGTGTTTACCGCAGTGTCTTGTACCAGTTGTACCTAATTCGCATTGTTTTATGTTCTGTGCTGATTGTTAAAGTGTTTCCTTCTTAATTATAACAATCTTCTACACTCTGTCATATTATGTAGATTCGAAAGTTATATAAAAGAAATATATTTGAGTGGGAAACTAGAGCAACATGTCTGTAGCATTTGTAGCACGCGGCAATCGGCCTCCTTTGAGCCCGGCACAAATCCAAAAGATGTTAGATGAAAACGCTCATCTTATTCAAACTATTCAAGAGTATCAAGCGAAAGGTCAACTTATGGAGTGTCATCAGTATCAACAAGTATTACACAGGAATTTGGTGTATTTGGCTTCGGTCGCAGATGTCAACCAAAACATTCAAAGCATACTACCGGTAACTATATGCATTAACAACTTGTGTTTAATAATTATAGTGTTGACTTCTTACAGAAACAGTAAATACAGATATAGAACTCTCTGTTATACAATTAATACAGTGTAGGTGAAAGAACACCATAAAGATTTGGAAATGCTGTTCATATTCACTTAAATCATTTAAAAAGTCACCTTAAAAGCCCATCTGAAGTCCCTTAAAAGTTATATATTTTCAGTTTGCTCACAGTTAATCTGTACCAGTACAAATTCATGCTTCAATTTTGGCTACTCAAGATTATTGTAAAATTATATAATATGCTGAATCTGTAGTAATATTCTGTGGATATCTCACCATGAGGATTAAATTAAGTGAGCTGTCTAATCAGGTTGGAATGACAGCTCTCTTTACCTAACTTTTCACAGTGAGATTATACAGAACTAGCTTTTTTACTGCGGATTAGCACCAGTGGGCCACCTGGCAGGATTCATTAAATTTTTCGTTATAAAAAGTAGCCTATAAAACACTGCAATATATTTTCAAAAATCTGTTCAGTATTTGCAGAGATTACTTCCTACAAACAAACTCACAAACTTTATCTCTTTAAAATATTAGTGAAGATTGACTGGTTTGAGATATTCATGATAACATGTCATATATCTCTCTCTATCTGGAATGTTTCAACACGTTTTGGGATTTGCATTTTAGGATACTGACTAGGTGTTAACCATAGTACATAATTGAGTAGGTTGAAGTCTTATTCTTTTTACGGTTCCGTATCCAAAGGGTAAAAACGGGACCCTATTACTAAGATTCCACAATCCGTCTGTCTGTCTGTCCATCTGTCACCAGGCTGTATCTCATGAACCGTGATATTGGACTGTAGATATTTTCACAGATGATGTATTTCTGTTGCCGCTATAAAAATAAATACTAAAAACAGAATGAAATATATATTTAAGTGGGGCTCCCATACAACAAACTTTGTTTGCAGTTTTTTGCGATAATGGTTCGGAACCCTTAGTGCGCGAGTCCGACTCGCACATGGGCGGTTTTTCACAGTTACTGACTGCTCATATAAATTTGTTAACATTAAAATAATACTTCTTACAGCCACCTCATCAGCTAGCTGCTGGTAACTCACAAACACCTCCTATCAATTCGCCATCTCCAAGCGGCGGTGATGTTTCTGGAGGAGCTCAACCATCCTACAGACCACCTGGGGTCTCAACAACACCAACAAGACCAACACAATCTTATGGTCAACGACCATACCCACAGAATCAGTATCAAGGACAGTATCAAGGTGCACCGGGTGGTTATCCTCCACAGCCTGGTTATGGACCACCTAGTCAAGGATATGGGCCTCCTAATCCTCCTCAACAACCACAAGGCTATCCTCCAAACTCAAACTATGGTCCCCCTATAACAACTTCACCAAGTAACTATCCACCATCAACACACCCAGGCCCTGGTTATCCTCCATCGTCAGCACAGCAGCCCTATGCTCCACCTCCTGGCAGCCCCGCTGCTGCCGGAACCCCATACCCTGTACGAGGAGCAGCACAACCTTATACTGGAAATTCAGCTTATCCACCATCCCAAACTGGCTCAAATTACTCTAATGTGGGGGTTAGTACTTATAACAATTCTACTGGATCTCAACCTCAGCCGTACCAATCACAACCATTTCCCAATACAACACCCACATCAGCTTATAGTACGGCTCCCACATCACAGCCAAATCGTTCTCCTCAACCTCCTCCTAGTGGTTATTCATCGCAAAATCCGCCCACTTCAGGCTATGGATCTCCATCTGCGCAATCCCCAACTTATAATTCCAGTCCTCATGGAAATAATGCGCCTCCTACTTCGGTGGCGTCCGGGGCGCCTTCATCGAGTGGCCCACCTGGCCAGCAGTATCCCCCACCTGGACAGGCGTCACCTTACCCACCATCTACTCAGCCTCCTTACTCTAACCCGTCTTCTCAACCTGGAAGCCCTGCGCCATCTGTTTCGACTGCGCCACCCCCACAGGCGTCATACCCACAGAATCCACAAAACTATCCACCGGCAGGAGGTGGTTATCCCCCGCATGCTTATCAGCAAGGATATCCCCCAGCTCAATATCCTCCATCTCCTTACCCATATGCTCGTGCACCAACACCTGGAGCTCCTCCTCCAGGTGCTCCACAACCATATCCAGGATATGGGTTCCAACCACCAACTCAACAGTAAAAGGCAAGACTATTGTGTTTGTAATCTTTTCTGAGAAATATGTGGACAAACATACATAAACTTATGAAATTTGGCACACCTGTTTAGAAAGCCCACATATAGTTAGACATAATTGTGTATATTGTGTAATTTCAACCATTATGTATCGAATTAGTCACCTTTTTTTTAAATCTGTTAGTAAAGTATTTTAAAGAATTGTAATTCCTTCCCGTGACGCGGCGTTCACCATGTGGGCCTAAGCTATTGTTATTCTATTGTGTCCGCTAATTAGACGCGCCATGGGTCTCCAGGTAGTGTCAACAGCCATCGCAGTAATTTTAATAGAATGCCGGACTAAAGCAAACGGGCAAACTATGAAGCTAAGCCTATATTTTTTTGCTGGCTCCAATGTCCTATGGTAGTAGCCATAGTTGTGTTTGAAGTTGAAATGTGTTGTTACGCGTGATGTAAGTCAAGTAGGAATTAATCTGTCCTAAGTTCGCAATAATGTTGCGCTTTTACTGTTCATACCAAGTCCCGCAGACTGATTACGTATCTTTTGCAAGAGCAAAACGATAGCGATCAAACGCTTTATGTCATAAAAGTCGAAATAACCTGCAGTTTAGATATGGTAGATCCTACACAATCGTTTGCTAATCGATGACTGTTTGTCAAATGAACTTATTTAAAAAAAACACCAAAAACTTCTATATGGAAGAGCAATGATTGAGCAAAAATCGCTATCGTTTTGCTCTTGCAAAAGATACGTAATAATGATTTTCTGAAATGTTTTATTCAATTAGATTACCCTATTATCCATAATAATTATCATGCAACTATTATTTACATACTCAGCTAGATGTGTGGATGGACAGTGTACGATATTTGTTGTATTCGGGGGTACAATGACATTTGATTTTCAATCAAAAGTTTTAACGTTAAAAGGTCAACAGTTTAGTAAATTATTTATGTAGGATATCTAATTAGTAACATAATTTTTTTTTCATTCGTCTTGAAATTAGAAGTAATTAGAAATAACCGTTTTGATGTTTGAATAAAATAGCGATATAATCACAAAATGTGATTTTATTATTGATAGATATAGATTAGTTTTAAGCATATTTTGACATACTCGTATTTTATCACGAGATATTACGTACTTTTATTTATTTGCAATGTGCCATGCAAATAATGTGCAGATGGTGATAATAGATTCTTTTATTGAATGTGTCATAACCAAGAATTTAAATCAATTTGTGTTTTTTATAATAGCCTGATAATCTGTTGGCTCGATTTTTAACATGAACAAGCAAATCACTGGTTATTAAATTAAGTATAGTATTTATTGGTGTACCTACAATAAAGAATTAAGACTACGCTGTTCGTTTTTATTTTTGCCAAAGTTATGGCAATACGAGGTTTTAAGTGCTATTTTTCTTAACGTATATTTGCAGAGATTGGACTCCGAACATGGTAGGCTCAGAAGGTGGAGCGGCAGGTCTTGGTCGCCAGTATCGGGCGAGACCTGTCTTTGCCAGCAGTGGCGAGGGCCATGCAGGCAGAAACAGAAAACTGTAGGGAAATGGCCTCCTTCTGTGAGACCGTCATGGTCCAGAAGGAGGCCGCCGAGCGGGGTCGTGTGAGGGCCGATCCCACTCGAAGAAGAAGAAGGCATCGAGGAGGCAACCGCTCCGCTGCCTAAAACGCCAAAAGCCGAAACCCTGCCTGCATCATAAGCAGGTGGGACGCCAGTCACGGGCGCTCAGATTGTGGACTCTGTCCGCCCACCATGTGACTCCAGGAATGTTACAGTGATCACGTGCTGCCGTGCACGGCGAGGCTCAGAAGAGACGCTCTTTCAGTCGCCCCAGGGATGTGCCCTAACTAGGGTTGCTACCGTACTCCATATCATGTAGGCCAAGGGCGGATTTAGGTATTTTGTGTACTGTGGAGATTCCATAAGAGTACCTACACACTTAGAAGCAAATCATATTATCAGATTTGTTAAAAATTTGTTTGTCTGGACTGGAGAGGGCTAGGCCTCAACGTCAACGGCGAACACATCACTCACCTTCGGTTCGCCGATGATAAAGCTGCCATGGAGACCATGGAGGACCCCAGTACAACGCCCGATGACCTCGGTAGAGCTTCCGAAAGAATGGGTCCAAAAATTAACATGGACAAACCATGGTGATGTTGAACCTCGAGAAAGAAGTCAACCGTCGAATCCATCTCGGCCGGGCAGCATTCGGGCAGCTGCGCGGTATCTTCTCGTCCAACTTACCACTGTGTCTCAAGTCGAACCTATGGCTAGCAATGGCTCTGAGACGTGGTCGCTCACAATGGGCCTCATTTGAAAGCTTACAGTCACCCGAAGGGCAATGGAGAGGGCCAGGCACGGAGCGTTCTTGCGTGATTGAATCAGAAATATAGAGATCCGCAAGAGAACCAGGGTAAACGACATAGCCCGAAGAATTGTCAAACTTAAGTGGCAGTGGGCAGGGCACATTGCTCAAAGAACAGATGGCCGATGGGACAGAAAAGTTTTGGAGTGGCGACCGCGAATCGCAAGACGTTGCGTTGGAATTATTCTCACCAGATGGACCAATGACCTGGTGAAGGTTGCGGGGATCCGCTGGATGCGGGACGCACGGGACCGATCAACGTGGCGACGCTTGGGGGAGGCCTATGTCCAGCAGTGGACGTCTTTCGGGTGATATGATGATGATGATGAACAGAAAGAACATGAGTGAAACTCTTGTCTTTCATAAACCTTCCTATACATACTTCAACTTGTAGAATTTCAATATTAAACTCCTGGCATACCTAGAAGCAAACAATATCCTTAGTGACCGCCAATATGGCTTCCGCCGAAATCGGTCTACTGGGGATCTTCTAGCGTATGCCATTTACATCTGTAGCGAGGCCATCGTGAGGCACGGGGAAGCGCTTGCCTTCTCCCACGACATCTCGAAGGCTTTTGATAGGATCTGGCACGAAAGCCTTATTGGTAAGCTTCCTTCATTCGGTCTGCCCGGTGGCCTGTGTGATTGGATTGCAGACTGCCTGAGAAATCGGTCCATTCGAGTGGTTATCGAAGGCTGCTCGTCGGACCAATTTGATATTAATGCCGGGGTCCTTCAGGGGTTGTACTCTCTGCAACTTTATTCTTGCTTCACATTAACGATCTGCTAAAACCTATCTTTGGATATGCAGACGACAGCACTGTTGCTGAGAGATACTTGTCCAATGCTCGTCCTACCGGGCTTCAGATCCAGGAGGCCATGGTGGTGTGCTTAAACCTGTCCTTGCAGGCAGTCTCCGATTGGGGCGATGCCAATCTGGTCAAGTTTAATGCTGCTTAAACCCAGGCGTGCCTTTTTTCCGCTAAGAAGATGCAATTTCACCCGGCCCCAACTTTCCGAGATATGACCGTGCCAATAACTGAACATCTTGAGCTTCTTGGCGTTACGTTGACATCGACTCTCAATTTTGGCCCATACATTGAGGCAAAGGCTCAGCTGGCTGCCAAAAAGCTTGGGATCCTTGCAAAGGTGAGAAGGTACTTCACGCCAGAACAGCTGCTCAGCTTACATCAAGCGCAAGTTCAATCATGCATGGATTACTGTTCTCATCTCTGGGACGGATCTGCCAAGTACCAGCTTGGTGCACTAGAGTCAATCGAAAAGCGGGCCAAGAGGCTCGGCGATGAGGCACTGGCTAAGTCAAAGCTCCAGAGCCTAGAACATCGTACCGGTTACCTAAGGAGTGGAATTCCCTGCCGGAGTCTGCGTTTCCCGATAGCTACAATCTAGGAAGTCAAAGTGAATAGGTTACTTCTAGGCAAGCGTGCTTCACCGTCGACCACATCATCGCTTACCATCAGGTGAGATAGTGGTCAAGCGCGAGCCTATTATTAAAAAAAATAAAAGAAAAATAAACATGAAGTATGATACTTCAGGTTTATTTCTGACAGTTATTGTTGATTTTTTTGCCAATCCACCCCTTGTGCCCCTCCCAGAAAAAAATCCTGGATCCGCCCTTGATGTAGGCGTACTCTATATGATCTACAGGGTGGGCCAGAAAGGCGTACGATTTTAAAAACACTCTTGCGTTTGAAGCTTTAGAGAGGGGACTGCGCGGGTGGTGGGGTTAAGTAGCTCGGTTCCCGGAAATTTAGTCGCGATGGATCACTTCACCGGAGCGCAACGTGCATTCTGCGTTAAACATTATTACAAAAATCGCGATTCGTGCGTTATTGTTCGGCGTTTATTTCGGCGTGAGTTTGGATTACATGACCTAAATCAGTGTCCGAAAGAAAGTGTGATTCGATCGTGGGTCAGAAAGTTCGAAGATACTGGTTCGACTCTCAAACAGAAGCCTGCGGGACGCCCAAGGTCAACAAGAACGGAAGACACAATTGAACAAGTTAGAGCTTCAGTTCAACGTAATCCTGCTCTATCGACTCGAAAGCGTTCAGCCGAACTTGTGGTATCCAGAACATCTTTGCGTCGCATTTTGTTGAAAGATCTGAAATTGCACCCGTATAAAATTCAACTTGTGCAGGAATTACAGCCAAATGATCCAATTTTACGACGAGCTTTTGTTGAAACAATGTTGGAACGCTTTCGGAGTTTCAACAATATTTTGTTCTCCGACGAAGCTCATTTTCACATAAATGGGCATGTGAATAAACAGAATTGCGGTTACTGGGCTGCAGAGAACCCACGTGCAAAACATCAAAAGCCTCTGCATTCGCCGAAAGTAACCGTTTGGGCGGCCATGTCAGCGCACGGAATTATCGGACCCTACTTCTTCGAAAATCGACAAGGCCAATCTGTCACTGTAAATTCTGACCGATACATAGGCATGTTAAAGGATTTTTTCTTTCCACAACTGCAACAATTTGAAGCCTATAATCGTGCGACATGGTTTCAACAAGATGGCGCGACATGCCATACAGCTAATGCCTCTTTGGCGGTCGTAAACGAGATGTTTGCTGGGAAACTGATATCGCGCCGAGGTGACATTGCATGGCCTCCTAGAAGTCCGGATCTAACGCCACTGGACTTTTTTTTGTGGGGATACCTAAAAAGTAGAGTCTACTCCAATAACCCAGCCACGATTAACCAGTTGAAGACCAATATCCGGGAAGAAATGGCAGCTATTCCCCGTGCAATGTGCCAGCGAGTTTTTACCAATTTGAGGTTCAGATTCGAAGAATGTTTGCAGCGGGATGGTGCACACCTGGATGACGTTATTTTTAAGAAATGAATTTCCCAGATGTAAATTTTTATAAAAATAAAAATTTGTATGTGAATTGTACTAAGTTTTTTTTTAATCATTTTTTCAAATTCGCATTTCTTTCTGGCCCACCCTGTATATAAATTTAGAGTTAGAATGTTTGGAGTCAAACAATTCATTTTAAAACCATTAAAAATTGTTATGTGCTGCAAAAAGTACAAAAAAATACCTTTTAACAAATATAAAATAAATGATACTTATTTTTGGAAGTCCGTTCTCTTTATTTACCTTCTTTGAAATCAGATCAAAGAATCAGATAAACTCTATTTCTTCTAATAAAATTTGGCAACCCTAGCCCTAACAAGCGTTGCACAGAGGGGTGGACTTTTAAGAGTTCACGGGGACCCCTCTATGTGCTGTTGGTGACCACCGGGTTGGTGTACGGGCAAAATCCCACACTCTTGGCATGACCAGTTTGACTACAATCTACTAAAGGATTGGCCAGATATAGCAAAAGATAAAGATGATCAAAACCGGTAAAGAGCGAGTCTGACTCGCGCACAATATTTTGGATGTTTTACTTGACGTAGGTACAGACCATCAAAACTAGCGTAGATGGACAGTCGGAAAATAATTAATTTAGTAACTGGGAGCTTGTTAGAAGCTTCTTTCGTATAAGTACCTACTTAAATAGTTCGTGTGGCTGATTCTGGCTTGGCCCGATGGGTGCCCGCATTGTCGAGGGGGGGTGGGGCTCAGACCGTGGCTTGGTCATCCACGGTGAAGCGAAGAGGAACCCGAGAAAGGGCCGCTCGTCAGGGCTTTTGTCGATAAGCCGACGACGTAGCGGCCAATGTAGGTTGCGGTCCTGCCTGGGCGACATCGCAACTGAGGCGGGCCGCGATTTCGTATGGGGCCTCCCAAACCCATATGATATCGCGGCTGAGGGATGGCGTATTGCGGTGCGCCGCTCTCCCTGCCTTCCTCGGCCAGGACGGGATCGCCACCGTCTGATGGCGGACGCGGTGGGGCCGCAGGGAAAAAGGAGTGTCGGTATAGCGTTGGCCGCTCTCCCTATCCCCTGCGGCTGAAAATGGTAGGTGGCGGTACCACTGACCTTGACCTTCACAAGGGACCAAAGGTGTCATACACGGGGTCGTCTGGCACTCATGTGCTGGTTTGGTCCCTGGAGTGGTCACGGCGCACAGTGTGTTCTAGTGCACCGGTGATGGGGGGAGAGGTACGTCCCCAGAGGAGGGCCGATGACGGACAGCCGCGGTGACTTCTAACGCGTGCCCCTGTTCTCGCCATAAGCGGCACAGGAGCACACCTAGTGGGTTGGAGTCCCACATAACTGCGCTATCTCCCCATGGTAGAGCAGTAGGTATGCATGAACATTTCCCCAAGCTAAAAAAAAAAAAGAAAGGTAACTACCTACTTACCTATTCTTTATTTTAAAACCAATGTCAATATAAAAATAATTAAAAAAAACACATTTTTTTATTACCCGGCCTAATAAGTTATGGGCATTATTCAGAAAGCCCGGTCAATTTAATTACTTCAATAGATCTTATTTTTATCATGTCGCCTATTCATTTTGGGCATTTTTCAAATTGCCAGGGCATTGTGAATAATGCCGTTTGGCGCCGCCTCAATATGCTAGAGTAAAAGATTTACTTTCTGCTTTTTAGTTCGTAATTTCGTCGGTATTTTTTTTTTGTTTGAAAGGTTTTTTTTTGCTTTTTAGTTTACTTAATTTCCACAGAATCGGTTCACAAATGAAAATTTAGCGGGCAAATTATCAATAAATCCTTTTTTTTAGGGTTCCGTACCCAAAAGGTAAAAACGGGAGCCTACTACTATGACTCCGCGGTCCGTCTGTCACCAGGCTGTATCTCATTAACCGTGATAGCTAGACAGTTGAAATATTTCACAGATGATGTATTTCTGTTGCCGCTATAACAACAAAAACTAAAAACAGAATAAACAGTATTTTTTGCGATAATGGTACGGAACTCTTCGTGCGCGAGTCCGACTCGCACTTGGATAGTTTTTTTCTACCTTTAAGGGTGGATATTATTTTTGAAATATAAATGGGACCAACTCTTGCGAATATTTTTTTTTTGTTTGTGTTTATGCTAAACACACATTAATATTATTATTATAGATTTTGCTTGGCCACATTACGCGCTTCGTTTCTGGATACGGCGTATCGCATTCAAAGTAAGAACACAATTTTTGGTGTATTCTGAGATATCATACTAAATTCAAATATAGGTACCTATACTCCATTTATTATAACATTAGACAAAAGAGGCTCGCAGAAGCAGGAGTACGAAACCTTTTATTTTCAAGTCAAGTTCGAACAATTTTAATAAATATTGTATGTGATTTTTTTGTAAATAACATTGTATGGCATACATTAAAGCATATTCTATCTATCTACTCGTCACGATGCTTGGATAGATACATGAAATGAAAAAAAAATAGTAACAATCAGTTTATTAAAAACAACTATCAAATATTTCCATATTATGTTTTCAACAAACCAAATAAATACGTCACAAAACAACACTTAACAATTTAGTCACTGCTACCATCAGTCACCACAAATGATAATAATTAATTGACATTGGTGGTAACTTAAGTCTTTTTTTAACTCTAATAATTTAGAATAACGGAGGATTAACAAATTAAACACTTCCCACACCACCTCACACTTCTGTCTATGGAAACATTTTCCAGAGACAGAAGTGTGAGATGAGATTTATTGCTATTAAATAAGAGAAAAAGTTTTGCCACCTTAATGATATAATGGAGATGATAGACGTATAAATCCTTATTATTCATCATCCTCTGATGATGAAGAAGTTTGACCAACGTTAATAATAAATCTTTCTACAACATCATATCATCATCATCATTATACTTACGCCAATCTAATTTGGTTATTGAACGAAAATATTTTATTTATTTTTTCATACCGTTAAGTAATTTACACTAACTCAAAATCTTCGTCTGATTTACTCTCGTATTTATCGGATTCAGCTTCCTAGTCCACACCTTGTAGGCTTTTTAAGTTCTTCAGGACGTAATTCATTAGCTTCACTCATTATTTTTTATATCGATATCAATCCGTAACAGCGCTGCACTATCTCACACTGACCTTGATTCACTTACGTATATGACGTTACAGGTTGTCTTCTATTGATGTCCATGGCGCACGAGGCACCGATATCTATTAGTTTCGTAGTGACGGGATCTTTCAATATCGATATCAGTATAAACTAAACTCTGGCTTTGTGTGTATTAAAAGATTTGAGTAAATATATGTGTAAGGGCTAGCAAAATTACGTACATTCTCCATAAGGATCGCATTTATTTCAAAACTCAACATTTTGATTCGAAATAAAAGTGTTTTTTTTAAACTTTTGTGTATATCGACACTTTAGAAACTTAATCAAGTAACCACAGCACTAGGCGTCTTCCTATAAAGACTACGGCGCCTGGGACACGGCAAAAAATTTGGCTGGTATTATTTTTCTGTTTTTTATATAAACAAAGACCACTATTGAAATAAAAAAAAATAGTTTAGGTTTTTAGGCAATAGTAGCAATACGCACAAAGCATTTGTTCATGTATTTTAATGTAATAAACGATAATATTATATATTGTCTTCTAATAAAGACGTGGCGTGGGGGGCACGGAAACGTTTGTCTTCTATAGAAGACCGTGGCACTCAAAAGGTTAAATAAGAAGTTATCGAAACAAGTTTCTAATCACATGATTAACGAGTTTTTATAAAATACACTGTGATTCATTACCTTGGAATATGTGAAATTAATAAATAAAAAATCCTTTATCAAGTATTTCATTATTATATTTTCATTATTCACGTAGTTTTTCATAAAAACAAAGGGGAAAATGTTCTCTACACATTGATATCTAACACGAAGTTACTCAACAGCTTCAGGTCGCGCTACTTAACTCCAACTTTTCACCCACACAGAATGTTATAATTGAACGTAGCACACTCCAAACAATCAAATTCACTTCACAACTTTAGGGCGTACACCCAGTATATCTTCTATTTCTAGTACCTACCTATTATTTATTATCCTATGAATTAATTCCTAATGCTAATTTTCTTCGAAAGAAACGGATTGTTCCTCAAATGGTTGGACAGAATCATCATAATATTCCAACGGTAAATCCTCCATGAATGGTTGGGTAGGGAAAGCAGGTGCTGTCGTGTGTTTCTTTAATGGAAGGATTGTGTCAAATAAATAGCACATTGCACCCGTTTCGCCGGGTATAGCTACACCTAATGTCCAGATCACATTGTGCTTTGTGTTTACACGTAGAATTTTCACGCCACGTAGTATCCGCCATCTGAAAGTAAATATTACTTGAGAAATCATTTTAACGATCGATGAAGCTCCGTCAAGGCCGCCAATGTAATGTCCAAAACTCGTCGCATCGTGGTCTCTTTAAAATGTCCGACGGATTGAGGAGCCACTTTTCGTATCTAAATGAAATTAATATACTTATTTAGTAGAAAGTTTATAAAAATTGTAGGTTCGATCCTCGATTTTGTAGTATAATACTTCAAAAGTTATATGAATATAAAGCTGACTCCTTAATCTAGATGTTTGGATTGAGGAGCCACGTCAGAACTAGAAACATCATGAATTTATATTTATCATACTTGGTATGATTTTGTAGCATTTGAGAGTATTTAGTAAACAAAATCTGAGCTCGGTTGCATTAAAATTAAAAAAGTTATCATGGATTATATTATGTGGCCGATTTGTTAAATATTAAATTTCAAAAACTAGTCATCCTGGTTTCATTCTAGACATTAAATACTAAACCAGACGTGAGTTAAAAATATGTCGAAATTATTACGAATTCGGTACTCTAAAATAAGTATCGATATATCTTGATTATACGACTAAGACGACGATATTATATCGATAATCGATATTTCTTGCCCAAGCCTAGTTCGAGATTCGGGACAGTGAACGAATTTGCTAAAATAATGGAGGGCAAAAAAAATATTGAAATATTGCACATTATTATTTTTAGCTCTTTTATCTTTACAATACGACTGAATAACGCTTTAATTTTAACTAAACATAGTAACTTGTATGTTACCTTGCAATTAAACAAACAATCAATTTCAAAGTCAATTAATTGATACGTATGCAGTTTTTAAAATTAGTCGTTTAAATTCATTATCATTTCAACCGAAAGATGTCCACTGCTGCTGGACTCGCATCCAGCGGATTCCACAGCTTTAACCAGCAACCTAATTGCGTAAGTGAATTCGGTAGGGCAAAGGGTATGACTTCATGAAAGAGTATGACAAATTATCTTTTAATAAAAATGTCGATATTTTTGACCGATGTTTATCGATACTGTCTGTAAACATTAATTCGATGGTTATCGATATTTTTTTTTTTGCCCATCCCTGTCTCGAACCTTAATAGGACCTTTGACTGACTGTGACGCAACATTCGTGCTAAATGAAAAACACGAAGATTACCGTGCCACCTTTTAGAGAATGTCGAAAACGCTTTCATTAGTGAAGATACTCTTTTCGAAAGTTTTTATTTGTCATACTCTTTCATGAATCAAACCCTTTGCCATGCCGAATTCACTAACGAAATTATGCGGCAGGTTACCGGTCCACACAGAGGCTTTTAACGTTGCGTCTTCTGGTACGCGGTCGCCATTCCAGAAAAATACAGCCCCATCGACCATCCGTTCCGCGACAAAGTGCCCTGCCCACTGCCAGTTATGTTTGTCAATTTGTCGAGCTATTTCGGAAATGAAGCAGGGTTCATTTCAGATTCGATCACGCAAGGAAACGCCGAGCATAGCCCTCTCCATGCCCTTTGGGTGACTTTCAGCCTTCTGATATGGCAACAAACACTTGACTTTCGTCTTGAGACCCAGTGGTATGTTTAGCGGGATTTTTTCGCAGAATGCGACACAAAAGAAAACTTTTTAAAGAGTCTAACAGCTATTCTTATTGCTAAATATTCATGGGGATGTGCCGGGAAACACTTGGCAACAACAACATTAATATGTTTTTCTTGGAAGTTGTTTTATAGGCCATCTGTATGTACAGCCGACATCGTTATTGGTATACCAACACATGGTTGTATCACACACATAATGAAAGGACAAGATCTATTTATCTTGTTTAAGTTATAGTTAAATAGCTACTACCATCGGAATATGACATTCGCTTTTATTTGATTGCAAGCAAAGCTAAAAATTGTTTCAAGAGAAAGAAATTGAATGTTTTTGCTGCGTAGGCTGTACGTGAAAATTGTGAGTAATGACAACATGAAAACAATATTTAAAACCCTAAGCACGGTCAACTTTATCTGAGCATCCGCAATATCAATGTCACTCTGACGTTAGGCATGTGAAAAAAATATCAATATATTTCGTTACAAATATCGATATATTATAGCGTCGATATTTTTTATCGCGAATTCGCGATATTCGGTATTTATTTTAAAGTATCGAATTCGTATCTAATATTTTAATGCAACTTTGTTTCGTGTTTAATGTTACTAGATACTCCTTGCATGCTCCTCGCGCATCGTCAACTCTATCACTCGAGCTTTAATAAAAAATATTCTTCATGTCTCTTCTTTCTAACGAATTTTGAATGCTTTGGGAATATGTATGAATTAATCATGCGAAAACTGACGATATATCGATATTTTTCACTCAATAATTATCGTTTTTTTTTTCATTTGTCCATCCCTAGGTCCTTTGACAATTCGGGTGCTCAGTTATGTTGACCGAGTCGTAGATGAATAAAATCTTTTTTGAATTTACTTACAAAATATTTTTTTTGCAGCTTCTTTTGTCGAAATTATAATGATTAAATTCCAATGGCAGGTAATTCGTGGAAAGTATGGTAAACGGGTTATTTCTTATTTTCCTGTTATGTAAAAGTAAATACCTGTTTCCCATGTGCCCAGGCATCTTAGTACCAGGCCATACTCGTGCTTTTTCACCTCCACCACCAATATTTCCTGGTCTTCTATGAGTTTTGGTGACACCGTGAGATGCCGGCATTCCTTTAAATCCCCAACGCTTCATTACGCCTTGAAAACCTCGATCCATTCTGAAATATTGTTTGTGTAAAAGGCGTTTAAAACAAAGCTTGATTAAAATAACTGGTCAATGAAAAACTCCAAAATAGCTATTAAGTGCGTATTACAACCGCATCTAATAGCAGCGCGTCGTGTTTCAATGTCACAGAGTGGCTCACGGTAAAGTCTAAAGGGTTCCGTAGATGGGATCTGTATTTACGCATATCACGGGGTCTCATTGCTAATTTGGTTCAAATAAATCTCACTAGATGGCGCGACATGTACACACAATCCGATAGAATTGTGTGTAAAATTATCATTTTCTGGAATGGAACATAAAATTGTAAGTTCTTGTTTAATCAACTCTGGGGCTCTCAATTCACATTTCAAAGATGATTTGAACGGATCATTTAAAATTGATGCCAATAGATGGCGCATTTTTAAATTTCCGAGGCATTCCACTCGATTGTTAAAATTTGCATTGTAACACATTTTGGTGCAAAAAAACTGTAAAAACGTGCAAAAAATACTATAAAACGAACCTTCACTGTATTTAAAGAAAAAAATATTTACGAACCTAGTAAACCCTTTTACTTGCAAGTCGCTGCTAACACCATCTATTGCCGTAAAACGGGATCGAACGCGATTGATGTACTTACAAAAATAACAAGATTAATCAGATGAAAAACGCTAGTTACGTCGGCACGGTTTCTTTGTATGGCATGAGGCATCTGTATGCTACTATTATATTATCTGTGCGCATACATAGTATGTGAATTTTACGATGGATGTTAGATCTCAAACTGCTATTGGCTTAAAATTTTCTGGGTTGCTCAATAAGTTCATAAGAAAAGTGCTTCAAATGTCAAGTGCTCTCATAGGTTTAATTAATTATTCACTTACGTTTTTGCTCGTACATCAATGTAGTCACCAACTTTAAAGTGAGTTGCTAGCAATGGTGTTCCTGGTGATATATAAGATTCTGGCGATACCATAAATCTGCATAAGTGTCTCTTAGGCAGCATGCCGGAACTATTAAATAGACCGCAGTACTCTTTAGTGACAGTGCTAGGATCTATAGTCTCAGCCCCAACTAACATACATCCTAATTTCCTTTTTTCTTTCCACAGATTCTCTTTGGTTTTCATTGGGTTAAATTCTTCTGGAGGGATATATTTTATAACATGATTGTCCACAACCTTAAATAAATACACAGAAACATGGTAATTACATTAAATAATATTCATTAACTTCATAAATAATAATAATAATCCTTTTAGGGTTCCGTACCCAAAGGGTAAAAACGGGATCCTATTATTAAGACTCCGCGATCCCTCTGTCCGTCTGTCTGTCCATGTCACCAGGTTGTATCTCATAAACCGTGATAGATAGACAGTTGAATTTTTCACAGATGATGTATTTCTGTTGCCGCTATAACAACAAATACTAAAAACAGAATAATATAAATATTCAAGTGGGTGCTCCCATACAACAAACGTGATTTTTTTGCCGTTTTTTTTGCGATCATCATCATCATTTCAGCTGAAAGACGTCCACTGCTGGACATAGGCCTCCCCCAGGCGTGGCCACATTGACCGATCCCGTGCGTCTCGCATTCAGCGCCTTCCCGCAACCTTAACCAGGTCATCAGTCTACGTAGTGGGAGGCCTTCCAACGTATCGTCTTCCGGTTCGCGGTCTCCATTCCAGAACTTTTCGGCCCATAGGCCATCCGTTCTGCGAGCAAGGTCCCCTGCCCACTGCCACTTAAGTTTGGCAATTTTACGGGCTCGTCGGTAACTTTGGTTCTCCTGCTGATATCATCATTTCTGACGTGATCACGCATGGAAATTCCGAGCATAGCCCTCTTCATTGCTCTTTGGGTGACTTTAAGCTTTCTGATAAGGCCCATTGTGAGCGACCACGTCTCGGTTTCAGTGATCACTGGCAACACACACTGGTCATAGACTTTTGTCTTGAGACACTGCGGTAAATTGAACGAGAAGATACCACGCTACTTCCCGAACGCCGCCCAGCCGAGGCGGATTCGACGGTTGACCTCTTTCTCGAAGTTAAACTTACCCAACTGGACCGTTTGTCCCAGGTAGACATAATCGTCTACAACTTCGAGTGTAGAGTGTCCGATCTTGATAGGAGTGGGTGTTACATGGGCATTCACCATGACCTTGGTTTAGTCCATGTTCATTTTAAGACCCACTCTTTCGGAAGCTCTACTGAGGTCATCGAGCATTTTACTGAGGCTCTCCATGGTCTCAGCCATGACCACTATGTCGTCGGCAAACCGAAGGTTGCCAAGCCCCCTCCAGTCCAGAACCTTGAAGACATCCTCCAGCGCAGCAGTGAACAGTTTCGGAGAAATGACGTCTCACTGTCTCACGCCGCGCTGGAGAAGGATTGGTTTCGAGGTCTGATCCTGAAGACGGACTGACATGGTGGCGTTTTTGTACAAACACTTTAACACCTCAATGTACCGGTAGTCGATCTGGCACCTTTGGAGAGACTGCAGTACAGCCCAAGTCTCGATCAAATCGAAGGCTTTCTCGTAATCCACAAACGCTAAACAGAGAGGCAGGTTATACTCTTCAGTCTTCTGTATAACCTACCGCAGCGTATGTATGTGGTCTAGGGTGCTAAAGCCTTTTCGGAATCCGGCTTGTTCGGGGGGCTGGAAATCGTCAAACCTGCGCGCGAGAAGATTCTATGACTCTTGAAAACAACTTGTAGACATGGTTAAGAAGTGAGATGGGCCTATAGTTCTTCAGCCGGGCATTGTCACCCTTCTTGAAGAAGTGTACCACCACACCACTGCACCATGCCTGTGGCGTTTTGCCCTCGAGTATGACGGAATCAAACAGCCTCTGAAGGGCCTTAAGGACCGGTTTTCCACCCGCCTTCAGGAGATCGGCCGTGATTCCGTCATCACCCGGCGCCTTGTTGTTTTTGAGCTGTTTCAGAGCCATCATAATCTCGTACAGGCTGACGTCCGGGATATCTTCGGTATTGTGTCGGGTCAATCTAGCTCTTGGGTCGTTTGCTAGACTCGCAACGGGCTTGCTGATTGATGTGTACAACTGCCCAACGAATGTCTCGATCTCCCTCAGAAGCTCCGGTTTGGCGGATACGATCCTGCCATCGTCGGTCTTCAGTTTCGTGAGTTGGCTCTGCCCAATAGCCAGATCCCTTGGAAACACCTTGGAGCCTTTATTTCGCTCGATCGCGTCTTTAATACGCTCGGTATTAAACCGGCGGAAGTCTCTTTTTAAGGATTTAGAGATATGTCTATTGAGCTGCCGGTACTTGCACCCCTCATCTGAAGACTGCAAAATCATCTAACGCCTCTCCTTCATAAGCTTGAGGGTTAAAACTGTGAGCAGGTGACCCCCGTGGTTCCGTCGTCCAACTCCAAATTGCCCCACTTGCAGCTCATCCTCGTCTCGTTTGCCCAGTTTCGAGTTGAAGTCCCCCATGACAACGGTGAAGTGAGTTTTGAAACCATGCATGGCTCTGGAGATATCCTCATACATGGTCTCTACCTCGTCGTCGGGGTATGCCGAGGTTGGGGCGTAGACCAGTATGACCTTCAGCAAATATCTTGAGGATATTCTGAGTATAAGGTACGCCACCCTTGTCGAAACACTCTCGATCTTCACCACGTTGTTCACAAGGGACTTGTGGAGGATAAAACCGACACCACCCTGGGACTGCCGGTCACCCTCTCGGAAATAGAGCAGGTTACCGGATTTGAGAATTATCGAGTCCTCCCCCTCTCTTCGGACTTCTGATTACCCTATAATACTCCATCGCAACATGCTCAATTCCTCTTTGAGTTCGGTGATCTTCTCTTCGGTCCGAAGTGTGCGCGTGTTGTACGTTGCCAGGTCCGGTCGTCGGTGATTGTTGGGGTAGCCAGATCTCGTCTCATTTTTTATTTGTGCTATTCATGGGGAGTTTTGCCATAATCGCCACGCTTGGCAGGCAGTTTGGCGATCGCAGTATGGTTGTTATGGATGGACCCTGTAAATGTCTTATTCACCAAAAATATATTTAACAGTGTACCTGTAATAATGTAGTTTGCATTTTCTTTCCATCCTTGTACCAAAGAGGATAATTGCCTATTTTACGAGCTATGAGCCCAACTCTACGGGTTTGTTGGTTCCATTCAGCTGCTTTGTGTGAGTCAATATTTATCAGAGGCGAGTGCAATGTTTGACGTTGCATTTTGTCCTGCATTACTTCTTCAATAAATTGTTTATTTTCTGGAGTTATAAAGTCTTCTGATGCCTAAAACAATTAAATATTTCCAAATTCATGACTAAACGAAGTCAGGTTTTTGTTAGCAGTCCTCAATATAGTCCAGTCAAAATAGATATTTGATTTTGCATTTGCTGTGCTGAAAATTGGTAGAGGTATATACATGGTAGGTAGGTAAATATTCACTATTACAAACGAAATATCAAAGTTTAGATCATGCAAGAGTGAATACTTCTGAAGGTACAAACATTCTTCACTACCGCCCAACATCATTGCCTACCATCAGGTGAAACAGTGGTCAAACAAGCCTATAAATAAAACTGAAATTATCTACAAAAAATGCTCTTAAATTGTCCATACATAAGACATATCACTTCTTCAAACATAGAAAATAATAATATGCACACTTTTGTCACAATAACATTTCATTTTGAATATATTTTTTAGCAGGTGGGATTCATGGGGAATTTAGACATTTTATTTATAATAGTTTGCCAAAGACCTCTACCAATTTACAGCTCTATGTTAATAAACTGCTCTAATATAAACTTAATCCAATTTTTTTTTCTATCTACGGGACTAATAAGAAGAATAAATTTAAATAACTCAGACATGCAGACATTAAAAGAAAAAATATATAATTGTGTTGACATTACTAAACGGGAAATCAGGAAGATCAGGTCCAGGAAAATTGCAAGACAAGGAGTAGTAGTAGTGAGAGGAGGCGTTTAACGTAAATCGGTTACAGTATATAAATCAATCTGTAATCAGAAATATGTGCTTATTACATACCACTCTTTCTTTAGGTGCATACCAATAGGGAGGTCGAAATCTAGGCTTTTGCAAAGACCGAGTGAAGATATGATCTATCCTGTAATAGAACAAATAATAGGTGTTCGTTACATTGGTCAAATCCATAATAATTTGATGCAAGTGCATATTGTTATTTTATAACCTCAATTTGCTAAAACTATTGCGTAAAAGATTCAAGTTTCCAGAAGCCATTGTTGATACCGGTACATATGAAAATAATACAAGTAAAAACTAAACTATCCAACTTTTCGTATTTGAAGATAGATGTATTATTTAAATTGATCCCACAATGCAATCTGCGGGTTGCGATGAATTCAATTAAAACTGTCAAATTCAATATCGTGTCAATGTCACTGTCACCTGGTTTAACCAGTGTTGCCACTGCCAGAGGCCTCCAGCCAGCATCAAAGATTACTATTGGCCGGCATTGCAAATAAATGAAAATCGTACCGTAGGATAAGCTTTTGCTGTTATAACCACAGTATAAATATGGACGAACAGCACGGAAACTACATACAAATACTTGAAACGGCACCTTATATTAGTCAGCCAGCAGTCGGTTCGCATTGGGAATTCCTCATCTCACTGGTGTAATTTGGAAACTGGCGTTCCTCAAGGCGGCATTCTTTCTCCTTCTTTTTTCTATTTTCATAAATCTCATTACCTTCGAACTTAATTATCATCTGTATGCAGATGACCTGCAGTTGTACTGTCAGGGGAGTGTTGAAGAAATATCTGACGTTATCATTAAATTAAACAGGGACTTATCTGCTATAAAAACTTGGTCCAATAGATTCGGTGTGGCAGTAAACCCCAATAAATGTCAGGCGATCATCATTGGGAGTCACCGTAGCTTCGCTAAAGTGGATGGTACAATTTTGCCACCTATATTGTTTGACAATAAAATTGTGCCTTTCAGCACTGATGTAAAGGACTTGGGCTTGCACATCGATAATACCCTTAACTGGCGTACTCAAGTCGCTAGTGTGAGTCGGAAGGTCACTGGAAGTTGCGGGCTCTGTATCTTATGAAAAACTTATTACCATCGAACACGAAGGCAATGCTTGTGCAAGCCCTAATTTTTCCTATCATCGATTATGGTGACGTGTGCTACTATGACCTGAATGCAGATCTTTTCAACAAACTTGACCGCCTTCTAAATTACTGCATTCGTTTTCAATTTGCGTAAATATGATCATATATCTGCGCATCGATCGCTTCTAAAGTGGTTGCCTATACGCCAGCGCAGAGAGCAAAGGGCACTAACTACGTTGTTCTCATTTCTCGCCTCTTCTAATTCCCCTAGTTAACTGGCACCTCACTTTAACTACATTTGCGCCAACCACAATCAAAATCTACGGTCATCCCATAACCACCTTCTTCAATGTCCCACTCACCGCACTGACTTCATTCACTGTTCTTTCTTCGTTCAGTCTATTTCTTTGTGGAATGCGCTCCCCCGGGAAATCAGGATGGCAACCAACTGGTTAACCTTCAAGTTAAAGTTCGCGAGCACATTCGCAAGAAGTTGGCAGTAGTATCGTCACAAATCTAATGTTTTTCAATTATTAATCTAATTTTTTCTTATGTTTAAGTATATCTATATATTTAGTTTATTCTTTTGAGTAAATATGGTATAATTTTCTTGATTATATTGTATTTATAATTTATATATATTTTTTGAATAAACCTGTTTCGTTTAATTGTCAACGTTGCACCTACCACTAGTTGTATCTGCACCACCCAAAGGTCGACTGGTAGAAAATGCCTATGGCATTAAGTCCGCCTCTGTACGTTTTTGTGCATGATGTATTAAATAAATAAAAAAATATTAATTAGCAACACTGAATCGACGGTGCTGTCCAGTGTCCTCTTTCGGGGCGAAAAAATGGCGCCATTTTCTCTTTCAGTTCACAGATATGAGATAAGTTGGTAGGAAGGACTGTAATAGTAATCTTTGCTCTAGCCGCCAGGTGCACAGTTAGTTATGTATGGTTATGTTGACTGACCGTGTTAAAACCTTCATGATTCATGCATGACTAACATAGATAACTATACACTAGTCACTGAGTCAGAGAATGATTAATTACTTCTTCAACAGAAATAAACGGATTTGCTCTTGCGTGTTAAATACCTCGTAAATATACTGGGTTGTACTCGTAGCGATACTTCGCCGGCCAGCGCCGCGATTGTTATCTTATCTGTGGACTTATTACATTTTCCAGAGAGTTTTACTATGCAAACTCTCTGACATTATCTTACTATACGTAGTATCTCTAATAGTGCTACCACACGTCCGGATTTGGTCCGGCCGGGCTAACTCCGCCCACAAATCCTTTCTCGCTTACACACGCTTGTGTGGATCGAGACGGACTCAATTAATAATAATAATGTCCGGCGGACCACGCTACACACGCTAGGATATGGTCCGGATCGGACTAACTAACTCCGCCCACAAATCCGTGGTCCGGCCGGACCAAATCCGAACGTGTGTAAGCACTATAAGTAGTCTGTGATCTTACTGCAGTACCAAACACAGTCACAGTGAAAGTCACAGACTGAAAAAAAGCGCGGGAATTGTCGAATTTGGCGGTCGTGATTTTTCTTTTGGATTTTTTAAATAATACAAAACCTTTGAGATTGGAGATAAGTTGTGTAGATTTATGTAGATATTGATTAGTCTAGTTAATATTATTGTTTGTGTATATAATTCTCTACATTTAGGGTAAGTTTTTTCATTTTTTATTTTATTGTCCGATGGACAAGGAACCGCCTGATCCGGGGGGCACAGTCCCCTCGGTTGGGCTTAACATTGTTATTAACAATGAATCAAGTATGGACACCGACTCGTCCATAACCAGATCGGCGCGGAAAAGGGCTAGAGCTCCACGCAAAATGTGCAAACACTGCAATAAAAGAAGGAGACATGGTCACTCTACAGCAGGTATTAATAAGGAATCAGATTGCCATTGCGATAATGACTCGGTAGTAGTTCATCTGGAAGCCACTCCACGTTCTGTGGATGCTGCACAAAGTGAAATTCGTTCCGCCTCAGAACTTCCCCAGAAGGCGCCACAGGTTGCTAGGGCTTTGTACGAAGCCACAGACTTGTCGCCATATGTTGTACATATACAAAAAAATATTGATACAGGAAACTCTGCTCAATCATTACACCCAATTACATTAGGGCATTTTCTTAAAAAACGTCGATATAATAATATTGTCAATGGTTCTTTAAAACGCATCGGTCGAAATAGAATTTCAATAAGCTTCTCTCATTACCTAGATGCAAACTCTTTTATAAATGACCCTTGTTTGGCGAAAGAGAAATTAAAGGCATTTGTTCCATCTATTAATGTGTGTCGTATGGGTATTATTAAAGGTGTACCTACAGAATGGTCTCCCGAGGAAATAATGGAAAATGTGACTGTTCCCACTGGATGCGGGAAAGTTATTAAGGCAAGGCGTCTTAACTATAAAGTTCACGAACCGACCCCTGTTTGGAAACCATCCCAAACAGTCGTGCTCACCTTTGACGGTCAAATTTTACCAAAACGCGTGTTTTGTTGTTACAATTCTATGCCAGTAGAATTGTATACATTCCCAACAATTCAATGTTTTAATTGTTGTCGTTTTGGTCATACAAAGGTACAATGTAGGTCGAACCCTCAGTGCTTCAAGTGTGGGGAGAGGCATTCTGCTGACACTTGTAGTATTGAAGACGAAAGTGATAGTAAATGCTGTCATTGCGGTGGCATTCATTACGCGATTAACAAAAAATGCCCAGAGTTTGAGAGACAAAAGTCAATAAAGCACTATATGGCCCATAGCTGCGTGTCGTATGCTGAAGCGTCGCTGCTACATCCCCCAATCACCAAACTATATGCAGATGTGGTAACATCTGCTCCATCACATAAAAATAATAATTTTTCTTCTTCTCCACCTTCGCCCCATTCACCGAATACATCAAATTTCACATCACACAGGAAAACAGTATTTTTAAAACCTCGGGAACCCCCAAAAAAAGCCAAGGGGTATGACCGGGCACCTCATCAAGAACTTATTAATAATGAAGTTTCTACATCGGGTAATGGTGTTGCTTTGCATAATAAATCAACAAGTAATATTAATGAAAGTCAAATTTTTAATTTAATTATCATGCTAATTAATACTTTATCTAAAAATAATATTATTGAACCGTCCAACGTTGCCACTATAATTGATATGCTGTCTAACATAATTAACCATAATGGATCCAAACCAACCCAAGATTGTTCAGTGGAACAGTCGTAGCATTGTAAATAAAAAATCTGATCTGTTCTATATATTAAATAAATACAATCCCTTTGCAGTCGCTCTCTGTGAGACATGGCTGAAGCCGGGGTTCTCTTTTAGAATTCCTGGCTATGCGTGTCTAAGAACAGACAGAAGCGATGGGTATGGCGGTGTCGCCATACTTATTAAAAATAACTTGTCTTTTCAGTCTTATCCTCTTCCAAGTCTCAGTGATGATATATCTGCTGTTGCTGCTATTGTAAATAAAATCTGTATAGTATGTATATATTATTCTCGCCCTACTGTAAATATTCTTTCTGAAATTAATAATCTTTTTACAGTTTTACCTAAACCATTTTTGGTAATGGGTGATTTTAACGCACAGCATCAGTCCTGGGGTAGCTCTAGTTCCAATTATTATGGGGAAAAGTTAATAGAAATTCTAGACTCAAACAATTTGTGTATTTTAAACACATGTCTACCAACACGCCAAACAAATCCAGATGAGGGAAATAGTGCTCCTGATCTCTCAATCTGCACACCTGAGTTAGCATCGACATTATGCTGGTCACCTTTACCGTCTTCTTATGGTAGTGATCATTATCCTTTAATCATTTCTTTTCCACATAAAAAACCAGATACTTGCATTCTGACACCACAACCGCGATTAAAATACAGGCTTCAAAATGCAGACTGGGATAAATACAAAGATTGTGTGGAAGAAAGATTTTCTGCTTTATCTAATTCCTTAATAAATGATCCTCAGTTATTATCTAATGCAATTACAAGAATTTTAATAGAGGTAGCAGATAATACTTTCCCTATTAAGAATGGGGCTAAAGGCAAAATTCCTTCACCACCTTGGTGGGATGCTGAGTGCACTCAGGCCATTAAAAAAAGAAAAGAAGCTGAAAAAAATTATTGCCATACTATGACTCATCAGAATTTTGAGATTTACCAAGAAGCTGCACATGCAACTCGTAAGCTCCTCAGGAAAAAGAAATTTGAAGGTTGGCAAAGATTTTGTGCATCTATATCTCCAGAAGTTAACGCATCTGTAGTATGGCAAAATATCAGGCGATTCAGGTCAGCATTCAGTGACACAACAGCCTCAAAACTGCCATTAGAGTTGGCCAATGAGTTTATGGATCATTTGGCCCCGCCGTCTGTCCCAGAACAGAGATCATTAATGCATTTTCCCTATATTCCTACTTTGGATTCCGAGTTGAACTCTCTCTTCACACTAAGTGAGTTGAAAGGAGTCCTTTCACATGTTAAGGATTCAGCTCCTGGTGAAGATGGTATACCATATTCATTTATAGCCAATCTGTCTGACTCTGTTCTTTTAATTTATTTAGATCTCATCAATACAGCTTTAATATCTGGCAACATCCCATCAAGTTGGAAGTCTCAAACAATTATTCCTATTCTGAAACCAAACAAACCTTCTTCTAAAGTTACTTCTTATCGACCAATTGCACTTTCAACAGTTCTTGCTAAAATTGTTGAACATCTCATTAAGAATCGTTTGGAGTGGTATTTGGAAAGCAAAAACTTGTTGGCAACATCACAGTTTGGTTTTAGGAAGGGCAAGAGTACAATTGATAGTCTTAGTGTGTTCACAACTGATATTCGCTTAGCCTTTTCTTCCAATAACTCTGTTATTGCTGCCTTCCTGGATATAAGTTCAGCTTATGATAATGTCCTAGTATCAGTCCTGGAACAAAAGTTGAATTTATTACAAATTCCAAAAATGCTGTCTAATTTTATAATTAATATGCTTTCAGAGAGATCATTAAATCTAGACATTGAAGGGTGTACATTTACCCGTTTAGTATGGAAAGGTCTCCCTCAGGGTTCTGTACTTAGTCCACTTCTTTATAATATTTACACTTATGATTTAGAATCCTCTCTAAATGAGTCAGTACAAGTCCTTCAATATGCAGATGATTTACTTCTTTATTTATCTGGTCATTCTGTTGAAAATATTTGTACTTCCTTAACCTCTTCTTTATGCTTACTGAAGACATGGTTGGAAACCAATGGTCTACAACTGTCAATTGATAAAAGCAACATAGTCTTATTTACTAGAATGCGTAAGCCTCCAGCAGTTACAGTAATATATGATAATATCTCTATGCCGCTTAAAAATCAAGTAAAATTTTTAGGCCTTGTTTTGGATACACATCTTACAGGTTTACCACACTGTGAATATATAACTGCTAAATGTGAAAGAAATATCAACATAATTAGATGTCTTGCTGGTGTTTGGTGGGGAGCACATCCCTTTTCGTTAAAACTACTGTACAACACCTTGATTAGAAGTGTATTGGACTATGGGACCTTTTTGCTGGAACCTGCTAATGTAGCTGGTCTTAAGAAACTGGAAAGTGTTCAGTCTAAGGCACTTAGAGTAGTTTCAGGTGCAATGAAAAGCAGTCCTATTAATTGTCTTCAGGTGGAATGTGGAGACCCCCCGCTTCATTTGCGACGTCAATTTTTAGCTGATAGATTTATGGCTCGGTGTTTGCAATTTACATATCATCCTTTGCGAAATACACTTTCCATTCTCTCTAAAGAAGTTGCTTCATCCACTTACTGGAGGCACAAAGATACTCCGTGTTTAGTTAAAAGCTTTAGAAAATACAATTTAATTGAAGCTCCTTGCCACCAATCTCAATTTCTTCCTATATATCATTGTAATTACAGTTCATTAATTATGCCACCAAACATTCATTATAACCTCAATATTTACCGAGATGACGTATGTCATAACATTAACTTCAACTTTACTATGGATAGAGACTTTAAGGGCTGTCAGCTCCTGTTTACTGATGCTTCGAAACATGGAAGAAACTCATGTGTGGGAGTAGGTGTATACCACTCCCAGTATAATGTATGTCAAAAAATAAAGCTCCCGCCCGAATCATCTGTATTTACGGGAGAATGTTACGGTCTATTCAAAGCTGTCGAATATATACTCCATAAGGGCTTACGGAATTCACTCATTTTAACTGATGCAAGGAGTGCCTTACAATCTTTGGCCAGATTTCCATTCTACTCTCATAATTCTTTTATTATATTTGAAACACGTGAACTCCTTCACAGATGTTCTATTAAGGGATATTCAGTGCATTTTGCGTGGATACCCTCACATTGTGGCATTTTAGGTAATGAGAGAGCAGACCAGTTAGCTAATGATGCCGTATTATGTGGAGACGTTTTTCCGTACAAAAATAACTCCCAAGATCTGGCTGCTCTGCCCAGGGTTTTTCTACAGGAATCCTGGGATCAGCTTTGGTCAGGGCAATCAGTGAAAGGGAAATTTTATCGTACTATCCAGCCATCCATTCCTGTAAAACCTTGGTTTAGCAAGTACAAGTTGAGCAAAAAGATTTCAACCATATTCATACGTATGCGATTGGGTCATGTATGCACTCCAGCTCATCTTGCCAGGCTTGGCATTGTGCAGAGCCCTGAGTGTGAATGTGGCGCTGAGGTGGGAGATCTGAACCACTTTATTTTTGCCTGCCCCCTTTATGACAACTCCTCACTTTTCCAAAGCCTTGTTTCCCTCCGAGTCCCTTTTCTCACTTCTATCTCATGTATTTTATTTAATTTTAATTTAGATATTTATAAAATCATAGCACTTTTCCTTGTAAATAATGATATAGCTATTTAATAGTAAATTTTAATATGTAATAATTTATTTAATAGTTTTTAGTTTAGTTTAAAGACCGATAGATGCACCGAGTCGGCCCTTATATTGTGTGACCATCACCTGGTGACACAATAAAAGAGTTTGATGTTGTATTATATTCCCATAATATACTGTTAAAATTTATTATTTTATTAATAACAACTATTCTCCTTTTCGTTTCCAAATTTCCCTTTGTAATATTTTTTTTTATTTCGCGAGTTTTCAATTCTTACGTTTTGTTATCATCAGAGTTAATATTGTCAGTGGCAATAAGCACGAATAGTGCAGTGCCAAAAACCAAAAAAAAAAAAAAAAAAAAAAAAGTCACAGACTAAAGTATATAATATAATCTATGGAATGGACTGATTTTGATTTGTTGATTGAGTGAGGTTATGTTTATTTTCAACATTCCAATACTATAACCTGTGATTAAATGAATTACTACACAAAGTAGTACGTCTGTGATTTATCCAAAATGTATTTGAAAATAATGCTATATTTATTGTTGTTATGTGTTCTTACACAATCACAGAATGATGTAATTATATCAGGCCCAGGACTCAAACCAGTTGAAATAATAATGCCGGCTAGATACTTTTTCATTAACTTTACACATATTAGTGCCCAAACGTAAGTAAAAAATCTGTTACTACTACTACAGTTTTAGCTGTTTCTTAGAGTATACACTTTAAAGGTATAAAATAGGTACTAAGATTCTAACTTGAATATTACTTACGCTAACAAAACCATGTTAAATGCAGATCATTGATTATGTTTCATTTAAAGCAATCTAATGATAAAAAAATTAAATGCAGCTTGGCTTATAATATATGAAACATGAATTTGTAAACATAAGCTCTGTACGCTTTACACATTAACTCTCCCAACGGTTTAAACAAAGCAGATGCCACAATATCTCTTCATCACCCTTGGTTGACTGGTAGTCTGGTAGAGAAAGCTTAAGGCAAAGGCATTTGTCGTAATAACTATAAATAAATACAATTTCTTTTCTAGTCATCTTAACAAACAAAATGATAGCGAGTTGAAAATTGTAATAAAGGGAAGAAATTTGAATTTCCTCCCATTTATTAGCCTAACCTAGTGCTTTACAGCTCCATATAACTAAAAACAGCTTTTTAAATATTAAAAAGTATTTGGACGCAATAATCTTAAATTAATAATAATAATGAATCTTGAACTTTATTTATAGGCTAAAAAATCCTTTAAATAAAGTTCTTAATATTTTTTGCCTGGAAAACCTTGCATCAATTACATGAGCATACACTAACTATAAGTCCAGGTTTAATATTATGTACAACTGTTATTAGAAATAAATGTGTAACACCTGAACCTAAACATAATAATAAATAAATAATAATACCAGCCTGTAACTGTCCCACTGCAGAGCAAAGGCTTCTTCTCATACAGAGACAGCACAAGCATTGTTCACCCAGCTTGCTCTAGACAGGGTTGGCGATTTCAGACTTACATTAACTACTAGCTATTGCTTCACTCCCAATGGCTAAAGTAGGTAACCTTCCCTACCCTACATACATGATTGTTGCGTAACTTAAACTGTTTACACAGCACACGCAACGGAAGCTCTCAAAAGGAATATATTTTCCTGTTTTTACAACATTTTTCATGTATGCTCCGCTCCTATTGGTCGTAGCGTGATGTTATGTAGCCTATAACCTTCCTCTATGAATGGACTATCCAACACAAAAGAAAATTTAGTTCCCGAGATTAGCGCATTCAAACAAACTCTTCAGCATTTTAATATTAGTATAGATAAGTCCAGTTTTCCTCACAAGTTTTCCTTCACCATTGTCAGCAATGTCCAACCTATACATACTAATTATAAAATTAATAATATAATAATGTATATTTCTTTACAGTTACACTCCAGAAATAAATAAAAAATTGGTTGTTGAAATAGATGGTAAATCTAGTGCAAGCAAACATTGTCGTGTCTGGGTTAACAAGTTAGACAGAAAAGATGGCACTTTTATTGTGCGCTATAAGGTTTATGAAACGTGCTTTGATTTGTCTATTCATGTGCACTATGATAGAAAAGATTTGGGAAAATCTCCATTTAAGTTTAAAGGTTTGTATGTGTTCTGTAAGTTATTTTGTGTTTCCTTTTAATTATGCCATAAAGTAATATTTATTTATTTATTTATTTAATACTTCATGCACACAAACGTACAGAGGCGGACTTAATGCCTTAGGCATTTTCTACCAGTCGACCTTTGGGTGGTGCAGAGACAACTAGTGGTAGGTGCAATGTTGACAATTAAACGAAACAGATTTATGCAAAAAATATATATAAATTATAAATACAATATAATCAAGAAAATTATACCATATATACTCAAAAGAATAAACTAAATATAAAGATATACTTAAACATTAGTAATATTAGATTAACAATTGAAAAACATTAGAGTTGTGACGATACTACTGCCAACTTCTTGCGAATGTGCTCACGAACTTTAACTTTGAATGTTAACCGGTTGGTTGCCATCCTGATTTCCTGGGGGAGCGCATTCCACAGAGAAATAGACTGAACGAAGAAAGAACAGTGAATGAAGTCAGTGCGGTGAGTGGGACATTGAAGAAGGCGGTTATGGGATGACCGTAGAGTTATTGAGGAAACATAATACGGAACATCACCTGAAATGCGTAACTCAGGTGCAGGACTGCCAAACTGAAAAACAAAGTTATTTCTGCGGGTGTAACCAGAAATATCATATGACCGGTACTAAACCCTAAAGGTCCATTGGTAGCAATGGAATTTGAACTTTGAAATGTATAACGTAGAGTTCGCTTTTTCAAACTGAACATATTGTCTAAGATTCTGAATTCAAGTGTAATTTAATAATGGCCCCTGAAAGTATTAATCCAGTAATCAGTGTATAACACCTGAGTTATGTACCTGTGTAAAATAATAATACAAAAATGTAATAATATTAAAAAAATAAACACTATTTTTTGCAGGACCAGTTTACCCGGATCAGTGTGATTGTCCAGAAAAAGACTTTGAAAAGTGGTTTAACAATTATGGTTGCATACAGGAACATGAACAAATTACAAAAGATCTCAAGCCATTTCATAATTTAGATATGAAAGAGCAAGTACAAAAGATTATACAAAAGTATCATCAACCAGAAAGCACCAGTTTTTGTCACTATGCCATAAAACAAAACGAATTGTATCGTAACTGTTATGGGAAACATGTCGGTTTTAATATGTTTTCTGATAATATTCTATTATCTTTAATGAGGAAAGTAAAACTACCTGATATGGAACTGATAATTAATCTTGGTGACTGGCCCTTGGTTCAAAAGCGCGACAATCTATTACCTGTTTTTTCATGGTGTGGAAGTGATGAAACTTATGACATTGTAATGCCAACTTATGATTTGACAGAGTCTACTTTAGAAAATATGGGCAGGTAAAGAATTCAATCAATTTAACAATAATCTTCATTTCATCATCGTCTATCTCTTTGTCCACTTTATTCAGTGTAGATTTTGAAGAAGGGGCAGTAAAAGCAAGTATTGTAGCTACACAGCTGTAAAAAACGTTCTTAGGACACAATCTCTAGGAGATGCAAAAAATGGTTTTGGGCATTTAACCAATTTTCTTGCAGACTACACATTTTATTTTCAAAATCTGAAAGCAACATAAAAAAATTATACATAAAAAAAAATAAAAGAAAAGTAGCTTTTTTTGTATTGCAGTGCACACAAAATAACTAGGCGTCCATATTGGATTTAGAATTTAGCTAACCATGCATTGTCATCCAAACTAAACGTGTATGCAAAATTTCATCTTAATCGGTGGAGAATAACTGCTTTAAAATTCAGTTGCAAGATTTGACCCGAACACACTTACATAAAATACATTCGATCTCGCGTAGGTAACCCTTTTTCCCCTAAAATATCTTTAAGATCCCTAATGCATATTTATTCACAACCATTCGATTCCATCCCGAGTTTTGTAAAGTTCGATAAGGTATAATACTCACAACGGATCTTTGTGGGTCTGAAGTTAGTTCTGTCAACTATTGCGCAGGAGACAGTTTTATTGCATAGAGTAAGCGAGATAGGATGATGCGACAAACGTAAGCGAGTGAAAGAGACAGTTATACAATACTATAATCACTTTCAATATTGACACAAAAATAGCTACTGCGCACGCTCTTGCAGCCAATTCAGACACACAAAGATCCATTGTGAGTATTATAGATCTACTACAGAGAAGCAATTTTTATGGTAGAAAATGTTAAAGTAAATATAAGCGCAGCTGGTACCTCAGAAGTTTTTCTAATATTATATTTTATGTTACAGAGTGACTTTAGATACATTATCGGTTCAAAGTGGTCCAGAACTTAAATGGGAAAAGCGCGAGCCGCAAGCAGTTTGGCGTGGTCGGGATTCGCGTGCTGAACGTTTGAAACTTATTGATATCGCACGCGCCAATCCAGATTTGTTCAATGCTTCTCTTACGAATTTCTTTTTCTTTAGAGATAAAGAGGCTCAGTATGGACCTAAACAACCGCATATATCTTTCTTTAAGTTCTTCGATGTAAGTATTTTCTTCTAAAACTTGTACTTTTTATGAATTGGGTTGGCGTACCTACCTAATTCATAAATACCGGCCAAGTACGAGTCGGACTCGCGCACGAAGGGTTCCGTACTTGGTAAATTGCAGTTTTCAAACCAATTTTCTGTGGTAATGTACATCATATATTTTTTTTTAGTTTTATCATTCTCTTATTTTAGAAGTTACAGGGGGGACACATTTTACCACTTTGGAAGTGTCTCTCGCGCAAACTATTCAGTATAGAAAAAAATGATGTTGGAAACCTCTATATAATTTTTGAAGACCTATCCATAGATACCCCACACGTCACATACGTGTGGGGGGTCACGTATGGGACGTGTGGGGTATCTATGGATAGGTTTTGATGAAAAAAAAAATGAGTTTCAGTTCTAATTATGAGGAACCCCCAAAATTTATTGCTTTTTAGGGTTCCGTACCCAAAGGGTAAAAACGGAACCCTATTACTAAGACTCCGCGGTCCGTCTGTCTGTCTGTCACCAGACTGTATCTAATGAACCGTGATAGCTAGATAGTTGAAATTTTCACAGATGATGTATTTCTGTTGCCGCTATAACAACAAATACTAAAAACTGAATAAAATAAATATTTAAGTGGGGCTCCCATACAACAAACGTGATTGTTTTGCCGTTTTTTGCGATAATGGTACGGAACCCTTCGTGCGCGAGTCCGACTCGCACTTGGCCGGTTTTTTTTCTATTATTGTGTGAAAATGTTAATGCGGTTCACAGAATACATCTACTTACCAAGTTTCAACAGCATAGTTCTTATAGTTTCTGAAAAAAGTGGCTGTGACTTACGGACGGACAGACAGACATGACGAATCCATAAGGGTTCCGTTTTTTGCCATTTGGCTACGGAACCCTAAAAAGTAGCGCTAGCAAAGAATTGTTGTAGGTCCATAATGATGAAGCTGGGATAGATCTCATTCCTGTATGGCCTGAGTATATTTTGTACGGGTCTGGAGAAGGGTCTATTTATATTCTCTATATCTTCTTATATATTTTAAACGTACGGAGCTTTCGGTGCGCGGGTCCGACTCGCTCTTTGCAGTTTATTTTTTTAATGAAGTTATTAGTTACCTACATTTACGAGAAGTGAGGACCTTAAGTGTGTTATATTTCTTTTTCAGTTTAAATATCAGATCAATGTTGATGGTACGGTAGCCGCTTATCGTATGCCATACCTGTTAACTGGCGGAGGTTTGGTTCTTAAACAGAACTCCCCATATTACGAACATTTTTACAATCAACTCACCGCTTGGAAACATTTTGTGCCCGTGGCACGGGATTTGTCCGATCTAGTAGATCGTGTAAAATGGGCAAGGGAAAACGACGAGAAGGCACAAGAAATTGCAATAAATGCAAAGAATTTTGGAAATGAACACTTATTGCCACAGCATATTATTTGTTATCATGCTGCCTTATTTTGGGTATGTTAACTTTATCATAATAATATTTATTTAAGCTTCATACTACAGGTAAAACTTGTATCTTGAATAGGTACAGCTTGGCAAAACAGAGATTAGAAAAAATGCGCATAGCAGCGTATTTTCACTTTGAACGAGACATTATAAAAAAATAACTAATCTCTAAACTAAATCGAGACCTCAATCACTATTGTCACTATACATTTTTATTTGATTTTGAGGAGTTCCTTGCTGGATCTCCCAAAGTTCAAGGAAAGTACAACCTCAACAAAAATAAAATGGGACCACCATTGAGTTATACCTTTTATAATCCTAAACAATATTCATTCAAATCGATTTGTAACAAATCTATACTAATATTATAAAGAGGAATGATTTGTTTTTTGTATGTAACAAATAAACTTAAAAACTAATGGACCGATTTAAAAAACCATTGGGAAGCTACACTATCCCCGGGTGACATAGGCTACTTTTTAACCCTGTATTCCCACGGGAACGAAAACTACGCGGGTGAAACCGCGAGGCGTCCGCTAGTCTATACTAATATTATAAAGAGGATAGATTTGTATTTTTGTATGTAACGTTTAAACATAAAAACTAATGGACCGATTTAAAAAACCATTGGGAAGCTACACTATCCCCGGGTGAAAAAGGCTAATTTTGATCCCTGTATTTCCACGGGAACGGGAACTACGCGGTTGAAACCGCGAGGTGTCCGCTAGGTAACAATAAAAAGATATGAACATGAAACAATCGGATTAAAAACCATCTTATGAAGTTTCAAAGCATAATTAATTTTGATGATTATTTTTTGATTGAAAGATTAGTTTCGCGATCAAATTTGATTTGGTGGTCCCATTTAAATAAGGTTATATATGATCTGATAACGTCCTTTGGAGACAGACAAAGGAACTCTCCTGACATAATCTAGCTGATGGAAGTTTATATCAATACTAGCTGACCCAAACTTTGTTTTGCCATAAAAGCACCAAACATTCACCTACCCTACCTACAGTACCCTACCTACCCTACCCTACCTACCTTACCCTACCTACCTTACCCTACCCTACCTACCTTACCCTACCCTACCTACCTTACCCTACCCTACCTACCCTACCCTACCCTACCTACCCTACCCTATAGTTTTTCAATAGAACCTTCTCCAAACAATAACAAACACAACAAAAAAAGAATGAGCGAAATCGGTCCAGCCGTTCACGCATGATGCCGTGACCAAGGGAAATAGGGATTCATTTTTATATATATAGATTAAAGGAAAAATAAACGGGTTTCTATAAAAAGCACAGTTTTTCAATAATCAGCAAAAACCCTTTAATAACAAACTTATGTTTGTAGTCACAACAAACAATAGATAAACTTTGAAAATTAAAAACATAACAATTTTTATTTTTCAGGAATGGAGTAAAATTGTGCAGAGCGAAGTAAATATAGAAGAAAGCATGACCCCAGTTCAACAGATTAAGAATGATTGCGATTGTAAAGCCTCAAAATCAAATTACCATGAAGATCTGTGATATTCATCATAATACTTATACCTAAGAACAGGATATTTGACTGTTTCAGAAATGTGTAATCTTATACTTCTTATAAGATATGTTGATCTCCGCGACAGCTGTCAGTATCAATACAGTAACAATAGCGCTTGACAGGCTAATGCTTCGGCCGCACCTGCGTTTATCGTCCCGAAGTAATGCGTGCCGAAGCTTCGTACGTTTTGAAACAAAAAAACTTATCGCGATAAAAGCTGTGGTCATATTAGCGGCTTCCATATTTTGCATGAACTATAGTGCAATAATCCAAGATGGCCGAAATCATTGGACGACGAATTACTTTACTTCTAACAATTACATAATGCATTTATTAAAATCTAAAAAGAAGTATAGGATCCAAAAATTCCCATATGATGGGCTCAGCTTCATAATTTTGGAGGAATTGCAGTACCATTTCATCGCTGCACTCCATTTTTACACAGCTAGCCGAATTCGTCTGAACTAATCGAAAACAACGGCCGAAATGAACAAAACAACGCTAGTCTGACCATGTAGCGCAATATGTTGGCGCACTAAGGCTTAGCACGCACTGCGATTTTTATTCGCGCGAAGCTTAAATAGTACAAGAAAAATTCGCACGAATTAAAATCGCAGTGCGTGCTATGCCTAAAACCCTTTGATGTACCGCTACCCGCACGATAACGCACACGCAGCCCGAATGTTCTCGACGACTACCGATAATAGCTGATCGGATTTGCGTGTATCGTGCCATGGCGCGAAGCTTTGTGTCTATACACGCAGATGCGGCCGAACTTTAACAATAACGTAACAATAACATATACGTCAGTTTGACATAATTATGTCGCAGAGATCAAGCTATCTTGTATGAAGTATAGAAGATTTTTTTAAGAGTTTATACTTAATTAAAAAAACACAAAAAGTGTCTATCTATATAAATAAAAAAAATATTATAATATAATAATATTGATCAGATCAATACTTAAAACTGCTGGACCAATGAGGCTATTTTAATTAAAATGTGTATAATAGTTTGGATAACACACAACAGTCAAATACCCATTTAACGAAAGATCAAAGCCCTAATCTCAGTCTATAGCCATAATGTAGATAGTAAAAGAATATTTTCTTATTAATTTTATTAACATAAAATAAGTACAATTATTATACAATAATATAAAAGTTCTTTTTATTGCTTTAAATATGTTTTTTTTTATCATCTCGTTTAATACTAACCGTATTTTTATAAATAACATAGTAGTTGTGCTTAGTGGTTGTAGAACAGCTGCAATCGTTCACGATTTTTTAAATTCTCTACTATTGTAGATCAATAAATAAATATAGCAACATAACAAAACATCACGCCCTCTAAGGCGAGTTTCTCACTTCTAAATTATCGCAGAATTAATGTGACAAATTGTCAAACACGCGTTATCTGCTGTGATTGGTTGAATCAATTTTTAACAGCCAATCACAGCATTGCGTTGCGTGTTTGAAAATTTGTCACATTAATTATGCGATAATTTAGAGGTGAGAAACTCAGCCTAGTATCCACTAGGCTGAGTTTAGTAGATAGGATAGTAGGCGAAATGTGGATACATTTCGCCAGTTATGTAAATTCGATGTAGTATTTATTTATTAAACTAAAGACTTACTATTTATTTGCTTTTGATACCGTTCCGTCGAGTTTTTGAATCTGATAATCAAACGTGAATTCCATGGTGTGTAGTTCAGCTTGACGGACACCTTTACTTCAATACAGTGTTTCTTTCAGGTACAACTGGGGCGTTTGGAACTTAATCAATAGCAATAGGTTGCCGATCGCTCAGTTTTGCGCTTCTACAGCAGATTTTCATATATTTGTGACGAAGATCCCTACAATTTGGCAAATTATTTAAAACTGATATCATTTTAGAGCTGGAAACCCTTTATTGACGTGTCATGGCACTCAATCAGCCAATCAGGAATTGAGTAGTGCATGACATATTAAAGTAGCCAATCAAAAAGCAGAATAGCGCCTTGAAAGAACGACACACTTTCGAGAATATCGCCATCCCTTTTCCTCTAACGAATAAGATTTTTGTAAAGAATATTCTTCGTGGCTTTTTACAATGTTATTTTGACAATTTTGGTTCAGCATATAGCATATTTTATTCATTTAAATATTAATAAAAATTGGAATTGATTTTAACAATTACTTTGTTTCCTTTATTTACCCCGCCCCCCCGGAGAATTTTGTCTGAAAGAAACACTGCTTCAATATCATCCAAGCAACAAAAACAACTGCTCATCCTGACACATTGTAATATAAAATACTGAAATAGCCAAATGTAGGCAGCAAAATGCGTAATAAAATCATAATTTCCCATGTACCCATAAGAACTACCCCAGTTTTTTAACACAGTATCATATTTTTTTCGGGAATAACAAAATTTAAATAGCTACTTTTAATGTTGTGCTATGACACACCTGCTGAAATTACGTGTCGAAAATACGGTAACCAGCAACATATTAATTAGGCGGAAATTAATTTATCAAAATTAAATTATGTTCGTGGCTACCGCCAGACCCCGACGTCAACCGCTTCCATATTTGGTAAATAATTACTACTAAATTTGTACCAATTAGTACTCGAACAACCAAAATTGGTACCTTAGTAGTTTTCGAGAAAATCGACTTTGAAAGTGGACCTGCGGTAGTCACGCTACATTTAGCAGGACCACCTTGAGCGCCGAAAAAGGGGGCATACTACAGCTATTTTAAGTATACAAATAATTAATACCCATAAATGTGATCCATTTCGTGAAAAAACAGAACTGAAACATTTGTATTTACCGAGAAATCAACGATGATAACTTTCGCTCGGTCGTTCAGCACTATGAATGTTGATGCCAAGCTTGTCATTGTAGTCACGGACATCGTTAAATTCGGTCACTTGGAACTTCGAACTTTGCATAATTATTTATAGACATGGTGTGTCGTAGCAAACGAATAACGCGACATAATTTTCAGCAGGCGTGTGACATCACATAAGAAATGAAGAATATTTACAAAGAGTTGATAGCTCGCTATCGGTACATGGCGACGTCGGGGCTGCGGTAGAAGCACATGTAGGCGTCGGACAGCAGGCGCCTGGCGTGCGCGGGCAGGCCGGCCGGCGCGCCCGCCAGCCCGCGCGCGCCCTCCTCGCTCAGCCACGCGCCCAGCTCGGAGATGCACACGATCTCCGGAATGTTGTAGCCGTTGCGTTCGCCTAGAGTGACAACACTCATCATTACATTTCAACAGGCTTTTTGTAGGTAGATTATGTGTACCGCGTGTATGAAGTATAGTACATTACTGCAGCGGCCAGCAAAAGAGGCATTGATGGACGAACGTATAAATGTGGGCCGAGGCACACATACGTAAATCCATCAATGCCTAGCTGTAGCCAAGGCTTGTATCAGGGATGTCGAAAGTGAAAAAATATATCGATATTTATTAAAATATCAATATCGACCTCGATATATCGAGGAAAAAATATCGATATATCGGTCAGTTCGAAATTTAAATAAAAACTGATAACTTTGGTTGCCATGCTTCGGAGTAAAAGATCGTTAAATTTTTAAATTACACGACAGATATGAGTTTACTATGTAATTTATTTGGGCGCTGCACACGACAGATATGGATTTTCATACAACTTTTGCCGGCCGCTGCTCGCATGTATTTGGCCTGTACTGCAATTTCGATTTATCTCGAAGAAGGTTGTCAAAATAATGCTCAAATTTCCAAGCATTTTTGAGAAATATATATTTTCTTTAAATTTCGAACTGGCTTGCAAATAGAAAGCTGTTTATTGAAAAAAAAAAACAAACACTTTAACGCGGGATACATTATTGTTGTTCGTCATTGATTTTGAAAAGTAATTGTGTTTGACTTAATTAATTCTAGGAACTAATTAGTTTTAATTGCCGCGCATTAAGAGAAAAGTACTATACAAGCCTTGGCCACAATTAGGCTTTGATTTTGATAAGAAATATGTGTTTGACAAAACGAATACTAGGTACCTACTATTAGTTTTAGTTTCCTTGCATTATTTGAGAAAAGTACTATACAAGCCTTGGCCACAATTAGGCTTTGATTTTGATAAGAAATATGTGTTTGACAAAACGAATACTAGGTACCTACTATTAGTTTTAGTTTCCTTGCATTATTTGAGAAAAGTACTATACAAGCCTTGGCCACAACTAGGCATTGATAGACGAACGTGTAAACGTGAGTCTCTTGCCTCTTTTGCTAGCCGCTGCAGTAATGTACTATAAAATAACAAATGGGAAACTTGGCCACAAGTGTAACTACGATTTATTTAGGTATGAAACCAGAAACAATAAAAAAAAAATATCAGGTAAAAATACGTTAATGGATAAGGAATTTTATTTTTTATTACTATTTATTAGTGATAAATCTTTGAGATTCTCAAGACCCTTGGTCGCGGACTTTTGAAAGGCGTACCAGGGGACCGAAACCAACTCGCAGAGGCCTTGTATTTTTGTTTTGTTTAATCCCACCGCACTATTCACAAACAACTGCAACTTCTGAAAGCCAGAATCAAAAGTAGCGACCACCAGAAAAGAATGAAGCTCGACGAAGATCCAGAGAATAAATTTAACCGTCTTGGATCCCGCAACGAAATTAGTCAGAAAAGAATAACGGAGGAGTAGGAAAAAATACAAATTTCCACTTCCCTCCATATCAAGCAGAGGCAAAACAAACAAGGCCAATAGCCACAAAGGTCATAGGGTCGTTTACAACTGGGATAAGCCCAGTTGCCTAGCTCCACGGATCAAAATTAGCATAAATATTAATGGGTCCTAACATTGTGAGCATATTTGAGTTTTCTGTTATATTTAGAGGCCTTGTTAGAAATTCAGGATGAAAGGTTGGTGGCAGATCGGCGATTATCCCTGTATGCACTAATCACTACGCAAGAGCACACAAGGACAATCCCCGGCTGGTGCAGGACTCCTGCAGAATATGGAGAGAAAACACATTGGGCTATGGGTTTTGGGAGGTTTCGTGGATCGATTACTTAAAACTATAGGACTATTGGCCCCTGTCTGACCACTGTTGAGCTACACGGCTTTAAAATGGCAGGGGATGACTTGCACACTCAATTAATTCACTAAAGTGCTAGCGATGTGGCATAAACACTTCCGGTTCGCGGTCGCCACTCCAGTACTTTTCTGCGGCCGTCCGTTCTGCGAGATATGTGCCCTGCCCACTGCCACTTAAGTTCGGCAATTCTTCGGGCTATGTCGGTAACCCTGATTCTCTACATTTCTGAATCGATGACGCAAGGAAACTCCAAGCATAGGCCTCTCCATTGCCCTTTGGGTGACTGTGAGTTTTCTGATGAGGCCCATTGTGAGCGACCACGTCTCAGAGCCGTAGGTTATCATTGGCAACTGCCAACACACACTGGTCATAGACTTTCGTCTTGAGAGTGTCTCAAGTGTAAGTTGGACGAGAAGATACAGCGCAACTGCCCGAACGCTGCCCAGCCGAGTCGGATTCGACGGTTGACCTCTTCTCGAAGTTGGGCCTATCCAACTGGATCGTTTGTGCCACGTAGACATAGCCGTCCACAAGTTCGAGTGGTCTCCGACCTTGATAGAAGTGGGTGTAATAGGGCCATTCAACATCACCTTGGTTTTGTCTAAGTTCATTCTAAGACCCACTCTTTCGGACCCGATACTGAGGTCGTTGAGCATTGTGCTGAGATCCTCCATGACCACTATATCATCGGCAAACCGAAGATGAGTGATGTACTCGCCATTGACTTTGATGCCTAACCCTCTCTAGTCCAGAACCTTGAAGACATCCTCTAGTGCCGCGGTGAACAGTTTCGGAGATATGACGTCTCTCTGTCCCACGCTGTAGAAGGATAGGTTCCGAGGTCTGACCCTGAAGTCGGATTGACATGGTGGCGTTTTTGTACAAACACTTCAACAATTCGATGTACCGGTAGTCGATTTGGCACCGTTGGAGAGACTGCAGTACAGCCCAAGATCCCTACCAGCATCTTACTGGGTTAACTTCCTCCGAGCATGTTTGGAGCAAGCCATCCAATTATGGCAAGAGAGAGGTGGAAGCTCTGTTCCCAGTCAGTGTTCATGCCGACCGGCCAATAAAGGCAAGCCGGATACGAGGGACAACATTTCTTCCTAGAGATCGGGTCCTTGGGGACGCCAATGTCCACCAGCTCGCTATTTATTTATTATTATCAATTTATATTCTGGCCGTTTCAATTTGATTTCAATTCAACGAAAAATATATTATCGATCTTACCTTTTCTATCAGCCATCGAATCAAAGAAGCACCAAGGTGCGTCATGGCCGACCCCTGCCTTGACAAAGGCGACGTAGTGACTAGTTTCAATGCACAGGACTGCAAACAGCTCCATGTACACTCGTGGAACAGGGCACGACTCCAAAATGTTGGCAAACTCCTCGCATACAGTGAGCGGTGTGGCCTGAAAAATAAAGCGACGAGTCAGGCTTGTGGGTGTGGGAAAGCCACCATCTACTGGAATGAATACCGTTTTAATAATATTTACAGCACGAAATTATGCAATATTGCAAAGCAAAATTATAAGCACGAAATTATGGAATATTTGAAATGTGAATTAAGAATTCACATTTCAAATATTCCATAATTTCGTGCTTAGGATAGTTTATTAAACAAAAACATTTTTAATTAACTCTCACAAAAACCTTGAAACCGTGAAACCTTTGTTGCCAAACTCACACAAATAAACTGATAATCATATAATGCACTACAAACAAGCCGATCGTTTTATTTGTCTTTTTAATTTTAGTTAAAACAAGCATAAGTCACATCCTACATCTAGAAAGGAATCTTCACACTCTTTAAATAGGATTTATTTTGCGTTAGTGCAGAAAGTATTTACGACGTTTTGAAATCTAAAGTCAAACTAGATTCGATTGCCAAGTAATTTCCGCTACCAAACCACTGTGGTTTCAATCATAAACTTTATTGCTTTTGAATTAAGGTTGACATTCGTTTCATAGGTTGATATCTACTGCTACTTGACCACGGAAGTAACATTGCAGTTTTAATTACTTCATCGATACCCGATTACTTAATTCGAAAAAAAAAACCTTGTTTGGAGTTCAGTAAAACTGTAGGATGAATGGCGTAGTATTACTTAAACATAAAATATTATATGTATAAAAATCTATTACTTTTCGTTAGTCTCGCTAAAACTCAAAAACGGCTTAATAAATCAACTCCTAAAAATTTCAAGAAATTGCTGCACAAAAAAAATCATTGTAATAATTATTATGCATGCAATACAGCATACTTCCATTTTTTTTGGAAATATTTAATCCACCTATTACAAAAGAAAATACATGTCCTTATTTTATTTTATCGATATCTATCTACAAAATCAATACCCGGCCCGACCACATCCCTAATTGAGTAACGAAGAAGTTTCGAGAACGAAATAGTGAATTAATGTATTCACTATTTCGATTTTATCCAGAATAAACTATATTTTAATCGCGTAAGGTTGATTTTAAGGACGCTATTACATTTTTATCTACTCTCATATCGTAATATTCGAATTATAAAATTCAAAACGAGTTTATATTGGCATACTTTATAAACACAATACCGAAATTTAAAAATAGAATCTTATTATAACACTATTTCTCTAACAAAATAATGCTATAAAACAATTTTTTTTCTATTACGATACAGGACAAATCCAAGAAGTTAATCACTAAGGAGTTTCCATCATTTTTTTTTGTAATGCCATTTTATAGTACCTATTATAAAAAGATTTGATTCCAATTTTAAATTGTCTATGACAATGCCCGCTTTAGACTTAGCACGCACTGCGATTTTTCTTCGCGCGAATTTTGTTTCCTTCTAATTGTTCATAGAGCTCAAAATATTCGGGCGAATAAAATTCGCGCCGTAGTGCGGTGGATTCTGTGGCAAAACACGAATTTCTTGCGGTATTATTTCCGCACGATTTCTTTACCGCAATGCGAACAACTTCATACAATTCCATAGGTCACAGAATGGGCGGAAAAAATCGCGCGAATAAAGATCGCAGTGCGTGCGTGCAAGCCTTAGCGCATGCGCGGTTAATGTGGTGATGTGCTCAGTGCTGGGTTTTGGCGCCATTCATACGTTTTGCAAGTTTTGCTGTACTGAATTTCATGAGTTATTTAAATTATTGTGTGTGAAATGTCTGATATCAGTGAATGTGAAGAAAATTTGACTCCGCCCGATATTTTAGATGCGGCGAAGGAAATTACTCTTAATTTATTACCAGCAAAGTCGAGAAAAGTATATGACAAATGCTATCACGATTTTATGGCATGGAAAATGCAAAAAGAGGTATTTAGTAGGTTCAATCACAATTTATGAGTGTAGATAAAGTAGTGTATGAAACTGCACATAACTAGGTATTAAAACATTCGTGTGAAAGCTATTAAAAACCTCGCCTACGGCTCGGTTTTTAAACACACACTCATGTTTTAATACCCCTCATTATGCAACAGTTTCATAAACTACTATTCTACAAATAATCTTTTCAGGTACAATTTTAATGTATATGCAATCACAGATGTGAAGATATTATGGTCTTAATTTAAAGATAATATATTCAGCTCCAGATTGGCATCAGAAAAATTGTATGACATCATACAAATTTTTTGCACAAATACGTTTTGCCCATCACAGTAATCGCAAAAATATTAAAAAAGTAGGGTCCGAATAGGTCCCAGTTTAGGTAAATTTACAGCATTTTTTAATCTTCAAAATTATAATAAATTGCTGTATATATAGTCCTTTACAGGTTCAGCTAATTATTTTTTACCTAAATCATTATATTATTTCAATATTAGCTAAAATAAAAACACTTGCCGACTTCTTCATACATTTAGCACTCGAGGCTCATCATTCCGCGCTCAGAAGCGCTCGTGGAAGGACGGGCGTATCGCTTTCTCGCAGAAATAAATACGATAAAAGTAATAGAAAAGATTGTAGTGTGCATGCGTGTGAGTACCGTCGTCGTCGTTTGTCTTGATCGAAAGGAGTTGATATTTTATCGGGCCGAAATAAAAGTTTGTAAAAGTTTCCTATTATTATTAAAATGTGATTTAGAAATTATATTGGCTAAGATCGAGATTTGGATAGTTAAGCAGTTGTTGACAAGGTTGAGAAATGCATGGGTGGGGCAGCTCTTAGTAAGGTTAAGATTTGGATGGGTAAGGTTAAGCTATCGGCGGTGAAGGTTAGAAGTGGATGGGAGGGAGAAGATTTATGATTTTAACCGGTTTGTATGTATGACGAATACGGGGCCAAAACCAAAACCCAAGATGGCGCCGACGAAAATTTGATATCTTTTCGTCACGGGTTTCATTGTCATGGTTTTTGGTGTGGCAATCGAATATGGGGTCAAAATCAAAATACAAGATGGAGCCGACGAAAATTTGACACCTTTTCGTCATGGGTGTCATTCTCATGGTTTTTATGATGGCTAATATCGAATATGGGGTCAAAACCAAAACACAAGATGGCGTCGACAAAAATCTGACATCTTTTCGACATGGGTGTCATTTTCATGATTTTTGGGGTCGCTTATATCTAATATGGGGTCAAAACCAAAACACAAGATGGCGCCGACGAAAATTTTACATCTTTTCGTCATGGGTGTCATTTTCATGGATTTTGGGTAGTATGTCATTAGCTGCTGCTCATTATGTAAAAAAAATTGATAATAATATTTTATATATTCCATGTAATGTAAATTAAAAATTCAAGTCTTTTTTAATCCTTGTGACCAGGAAAGTTATAATTTTTCTCTTTTTAGTTTTTGTTGGTACCCCATAGTGGGTATACTAAATACATCTGTTTACCCCCTAAAACCATATAAGCGTGATTTTATATTATGGTATGGAAAAACAAAACATAAACATACGATCACACTAATCGCAGGTCATTTGCTATTTGTTATTGAAGATTTCCACTGTCGTATCTCCGAAGATCTTTATCAGATTCTAATATATTATACAATAAAAGCTTCCCTGAAAAGACATACATTTATCGACGAAAACCCGATCAGTATCGGATAAGTAGTTTTCAAGAAAATCGCGGATACATACGGGTCGAATAGATAGAGCACCTCCTTTTTTTGAAGTCGGTTGAAATTAATAACCTACTTTTTACGACGACGGTTTGTAAAAGTTACCAAATGCATTTTCAAAGTGCCTACTAACCTTCCTGAATCAACTTCAATAAAATTAAAAAATAATATCAAGGACCAAATTAAAAAATAATACCAAGGTTATTTGAGTGATGTATAAAATCGAGCGCTCAGTAGTTTCAATGAGTGCGTGCGCGTAATGTTGCTGTGTGCGACTAGATACCTAAATTTGAGTTCGTCGAAAATGTAACAGCATCCTTAACTAGACGTTTTATTAAATTATTAGTCAATTGAAAACTTAGATTTTATTAGAATACAAATAAAATCGTTATTACCGATATTACGAAACGACTCCATTTTTATGATACTCTCTCCTACAATAATTTTTGCAATCCAAAATGGAACAAAACAACATAGTTACGGAAACTAGATCCGGTCCTGGAAAATGCGTCTGAATGTCGAATTGTATAGAGTTGCAAAACCACAATATTTTAATTTTATCATACTCCTAAAAATTTATGACCCTTATTCACATTGAAATAAGGTTGCTTTTCTATTCTCATTACCATAAGGTCCAGATTGATCACCATTGTCACAGAAACAGCTCAGAGAGACCGATAAAAGGATTTTTTTTACGATCAATAAAATTTTTAAAACCCTCATATCTCTTAAACGGTTGGAGTTAGCGCATTTCTGACAAAAAATTGCCCCCTGCCCGCCGCTACTGCATCCAGGAGAACAAGATAGGATTTACCCCCCCCCCCCCCCCTTAAACGATTACCTCCCTCCGCAAAAAAAAACCACAATATTTTTTTAATTTTATCATACTCCTAAAAATTTATGACCCTTATTCACATTGAAATAAGGTCGCTTTTCTTTGACAAGCAAAAGTGACCCTTATTCTCATTAGCATAAGGTCCACATTAATCACCATTGTTATTTTCGTTACGGAATTTTTCGTTACGGAATTTCTGGATTCGGTGTCCACGGTCAAGGCCCGCGATAGAAGCTATGCAATAGCTTAAAAATTATTTGTCGCAAGACTAGCAACTCGACGCGATGTTAGAACACGACTGGAAGCAAATTGCGTGGAAGCGCTTATTAGTGAGTGGCACGCGTGCCACGCCTACTTTGCATATCCACTGTTTTTGTCTGTTCTGTGGGTACCGCATTAGTTCATTACTAAATCATAATTTTTTGAGCTGTCAAAAGCAGAGGCGGCTCGTGACATTTATTTATGGGTGTTCACAAAAAAAAGAACGTAAAACTAGAGCTTACCAATTATTATTTTTTGTACAGAAAATTCATTCTGATCAGTATTTCTGTTCTGGAAACTTCATAAATAGCATCTAAAATGTCATTCTGAATGGTTTTGGACGTACTTTTAAAAACGGACCTGATGGATAAATGCTGTTTCATAGCCAAATCTATCTCTGACACGAAATCTTCCAAACCTCTATAGATTCCGGAATGCCGTAGATTCATCCTAACCTCGTAAAGCAACTTGAAATGCACCACAAAATCTATTAAACGCCGTAAAATATATCGATTTTCATCAACGCGTTCATTGAACTCTCTAATAGATTTTCGATACGCAGAATCGTGCGCTTTACGAAATTGTGAGTAAGAGCAATTGTAGGACCCTAGCAACCAGGCCATAAAAAAATCATAAAAAAAATTCAGGACGTGGTGGCCCCTTAGCTTTAAGTTCGAGACGCATTTCAAGAGTCTTTTCATATTTTTTTATAAAAGACACACTGTATTGTTCCATTTTTAACACAAATATCGCGCAAAACTATATTTAACACATAATTAAAAGAAAAACTGCGAAGAATATACATTCTACCGTAAAGTAACTGATTTCGAGTGTTTGTTTTATTGTTTACATAAGACAACGGCGCACAGACATAAGTCTCCCGCTCCGCCTTGCGCGATTTGGCAACGTCGCGCGTGAGCGGCGCTCCAGATTAGGCTAATTTCCCATACAAAATCTTCTGTTTCACGCGTCGGACCGTGTCGATGTTTCTCTTTCGCACTCATTGTATACAGTGCTAGAAATCGTACTGAATTTTATTTCATAGGAGCGCAATCGCTGGCGCTCCACTCCACACGTTAGGCACATACAACTTGACGCCAAATGTGCGCGTAGGTAATAGTTAGTTTCTACTACGTTTCTAGTAAACTAGTAACTGAGTGTATTGTATAGGCATTGTAGAAATAATGAATGTAAAGGATTTTATGAAAATATAGATTATTCATTTTTTTGTGGGAGTGCACTGCACCAGCGCTCTTTAGGACGAGCCGCCTCTGGTCAAAAGTAAATTAACAGGCTGGTTAATACTGCTTACCCTCCAAGCATAAAAATATAATAACAAATTTGAGTATTATGATTGATGTAGGTTTTAAATAAAAGCAGATGCATGTCGTGACTGTTGCAAGAAGGCTTCCATTCAGCATATTGCTGAGCCGTGGGGGACCTCCACGCACGGCGCTGATTTTCAGTTGTCGCCTAGGACGTGACGCACGGAAACATATGACATGTTTTATAATTCGTACGTGGCGGTATAGTTGTCGCTACAGTACCTTGTGGTGCGGGCGCGTGGCGTGCGCGATGCGGCGACAGTTGTCGCACAGCGCGCCCGCCTCCAGCGCGGCGCCGGCGCACTGGCTGCACTCCCAGCGCGCCAGCGATCCGCACACCGTACACTGCCGAGGTACTGTGGCAAATAAACGATACAGGTCCTAATTAGAATAGCTAAAGATACTCGACAGTAGATCAATATTACATACATACATACACTCACGCCTTTTTCCCATGGGGGTAGGCAGAAACTACAGAAAGCTACCTGCTACGATTCTTAAATACTTCTTTTGCTTCACTCACTTTAATACATCTAGTCATACACACACGCTAGTTATGACTACTGCGCACCTGGCCTTTTTGAAGAACATCACTTATAAGGTCTATGTATGTCTTTCTAGGGCGTCCCCTCCCGGCGTTTCCATTCACGTCTGCCTTGTAAATACATTTCGTTAGTCGCCTTTCATTCATCCTCTCAACATGGCCAAACCATCTTAACATACTCTTTTCAATTTTAGTCACTACATCTTCTTTTAAAGCACAACGTTGTCTTATTACCTCTTTCCTCAACCTATCATTTGAAGTTACACCACACATACTTCGCAAGGTGCGCATTTCTACTGCATTAATCCTACTTTCATATCTGTTTCATACATAAGTGTAGGCACCAGCACGCTGTTGTGAACGATTATCAATATTGTAATGATAATAAGACGATAAAACAAAAAAAAATGTCCAAACTCTTAATTTAAAATAACTTTCGCTCGTTAAGGGGTTAACGGTCATAGAGAGTGTCATCATTATCGTCATTTCAGCCAAAATACGTCCACTGCTGGACATAGGCTTCCCCAAATCGTGAATGCATCTTGAATCCGGGCACTGTCAACGACCATCCGTTCTACGAACAATGTGCACTGCCTACTGTCACTTAAGTTTAGCAATTCTTCGGGCTATATCGGTAACCTTGATTCTCTTGCGGATGTCTTCATTTCGGATTCGATCACGCAAGGAAATTCCGAGCTCTCCAATGGCATATTTTTTTAAAATATTTTATTGGCTCGAGCTTGATCACTATCTCACCTGTTTGTAAGCGGGTGAGAGCCTTGAGCCTTTGGGTGGCTTTAAGCCTTCTGGTCCCATAGGTCAACACTGGCAACACACACTGGTCATAGACTTTCGTCTTGAGACACTGTGGTAAGTTGGACGAAAAGATAACGCGCAACTGCCCAAACGCTTCCCAGCCGAGTCGGATTCTACGATTGTCCTCGTTCTCGAAGATGGCCCTACCCAACTGGACTGTTTGTCCCAGGTAGACGTAATCATCAACAACTTCGAGTGTAGAGTCTCCGACCTTGATAGGAGTGGGTGTTTCAATACGATGAAGTGTCATTCATCATCACCTTAGTTTTGTCCATGTTCATTTTAAGACACTCTTTCGGAAGCTCTACTGAGGACATCGAGCATTGCACTGAGGTCCTCCATGGTATCAGCCATGATCACTATATCGTCAGCAAACCGAAGGTGAGGGATGTAATCACTATTGACGTTGATGCCTAGCCCTCTCCAGTCCAGAACGATGAAGACATCCTCCAGTGCAGCGGTGATCAGTTTCGGAGACATGACGTCTCCCAAATCGCCGCAGAATGATAGGTTTCGCGGTCTGATCCTGAAGTCGGAATGATATGGTGGACTGTTTTTTGAACACCTCGATGTATCGGTAGTCGGTTTGGCACCGTTGGAGAGTCGCAAGTCTCGATCAAATCGAAGGCTTTCTCATAGTCCACAAACGCTAAGCAAAGAAGCAGGTTATACTCTTCGGTCTTCTGTATAACCTGCCGCAGCGTATGTATGTGATCTACGGTTCTAAAGCCTTTTCATAAACCGGCTTGTTCGGGAGGCTGGACATCATCAAACATGCGCGCGAGACGATTTATGATGACTCTTGAAAACAGCTTGTAGACATATCTAAGAAGTGAGATGGGCCTATAGTTCTTCAGTAGGGCATTGTCACCTTTCTCGAAGAAGAGTAGCACCACCCGTGCACCATGCCTGTGGCGTTTTCCCCTCGATTACGACGGAATCAAACAGCTTCTGAAAGGCCTAATCACCGGTTTTGTACCCGCTTTCCGGAGTTCAGCCGTAATTCCGTCCTTATTGATCTTAAGCTGTTTCAGAGCCATCCTAATCTCGTACAGGCTGACGTCCGGGATGTTTTCGATATAGTGTCGAGTCAATCTAGGTCTTGGATCGTTTGCTAGATTTGCAACGGGGTTACTGATTGACATGTACAACTGCCCATACAACCTGCCGATACGATCCAGCCATCGTCGGTCTTCAGTTTCGTGAGCTTACTCTGCCCAATATCCTATCTCTTGCAAACACCTTGGGGGCCTTTATCCCGCTCAATCGCGTTTTTAATACTCTCAGTATTAAAGCGGCGGAGATCGCTTTTCGAGGACTTAGAGATACGTCTATTGAGCCGCCAGATTGTCTTAAGACTGCAGGCTCATTTAATGCCTCTCCTCTGGAGATTAGGATCTGCGAGTTTTTGTTCCTATTTGTACCACGGATCTTGAAAATAGACCCGACCGTATGGACAGTTTCCAAGAACTCATCGTTGTAATCGTCCAAAATGATTTTGGAGTTCGGGCTGAAAACTTTCGGGGTTTTAGATCTGGATCTGTGCTGGATGGAGAGTAGACTTCATCAGTCGACACCTTTCCAGCTTAATATTTAAGTTCAATGTGCCTGTTACCAACTTTCAGTTTTCACCGCGTTGATTACAGAGACATCATTGAATATGTGCTTCTTCGTCGACATGATGAAGTCTATCTCATTTTTTGTTGCACCATCAGGGCTCTACCTGGTCCACTTCCTGTGCTACGCTTTCTGAGAAACGAGTTCATCATATAGAGGCCCTCCATCTCCATAAATCTGGCCAGAAGGTGACCCCGGTGGTTCCGACAGTGTAATTACTTGAAATTATGAGTTAAAAAAATACATATTTAATTATAATATTGATCATAAATAACATTTTGATACCCAATCACATGGAAAGAATAAAGCATGTTACGTATGCCTAGGAATCTGCTGACATTGCGGACACTTAGTATTCATAGACCTTGACGACAGTGCATAGACCTTGAAGCCAACGCACGTAGCTAGGCATTTGCTGACACAGAAACTACGTAGCATCAATATAGGAAGTAACTGACGGTGCAATTACCGAAACCGTTGCAGCCAAGGAACCAATCAGAACCGAACTAATATTTAAGAGCATTTCTTGTAAGAAGAAGGCATTCCATATTCCTACTTCGAGTAGGATGGATATTCCTAGGCTTTATTTAATTTAATTATTGTAGCTAGTTGTAGTTATAACCATTCCATGTTCCAACCTCGACTTGGAATGGACAGTTCTAGGATAATTCAATATAATTAACTTTAATAATTAAAAGTTTAGAATCATTTTGGGTTTCTTTTTAATCCCCCGGCTGTAGTAAACATAATTAGCAGAAACATTAGGGAGGCAATGAAAATGTCCCATCAGGGGTAACACATAAAACTACATTTGCCGAACGACAATATTACGTCAAAGGTACTTATTTATATAAGAAACTACACAAAATACTAAACATACTTGATTTAAATAGACACGTGCTAAAACACAAACTCACACAATGGCTACTACAACAAGACTACCTCACTACGGAGAATCGCCTAGCATACATCTCGTAAAATACAATCGCAAAATCCACGCACACGCATGCACACTCACTCATACCAATACGCACATAAACGTACTCTCACTCACACACACATAACACACTAAGTAACATACCCACTCTTATTTCTTATTTCATAGAATATTTTTCAATACAGTTGTTAAACATGGCGCACTTTCAGAGGCTATAATTATGATTCGAAAATTAAATCTTTTGCACAGGCATCTTTCTATTACGCGGTCGTGACTTTTGTTTACGAGCTCGATCATTAGTTTTGCAGTTTAGTTTTAAACTTATAAGTCAATTTAAAAAAGTTTAGTAGCGAGGAGTTTTCATACATAGAATAAAATTGGATAGATTTTATACGAGGAAAAATTAATGATTACGTACGTTTTAGCATTGAATTCTCAAAAGTCTTTTAAATGGTTGTTTAATATGTTTAATTACCAGTTTTAATTTAATTATTTTTACATCAACATTTGTCAAAAATCGAATTGGCTGTATAGGCTGTTTTCGTTGTAAAAAAAGCCCAGTTGCAAAAACGCGCCATTTTCTGAATTTTTTTTTGTGATAAATTGATTCTTTTTTTTAATATGAGTTCAAGTACAATTGATGAAATGGAATTAACTACACCCGATATTTTATCTGAGGCGAAAACAGCGCAAGATGAAATTTTGCCGCCAAAATCTCTAGAAAGAATGGCGACTTACGATAATTTTATTTTATGGAAAAAATAAAATTTAATTCTTTGACTTGTTTTTACTATTTCCCACAACTGTATTGAAAAACGTCGTGTGATACACGGGTGTGTAGGTTATTGCAAACTCGTGTCATTAAAAACACAGACAGCTCGTTTGCAATAACCTACTTTCCACCCTTGTATCACAATGTACTATTTAGCTTCAATGTAACATCGACACTGTTCCACTTGTTACATAAAGTCACTGTACCCATATGGCTGAACCCTATCTCTTATAATTGTGCTTATAGTGTGACAAATGTAAAATGTATAATCTACAATGTATATAGTGGAATGTGCTCTTGTTTTAGGAAATAAATATTTTTATTTATTTATTATAAAAGTGTTTCATTGTTCAATCACAATACTCACAGCCCTCTATTAAATCAGTGACGTCCAAAAGGGGAGATGGTAACACTCTTTGGTATAACTTGTATTGCTTTCCGAACCGTGGCATTTGAATGATGAAAGCCGCTGGAACCTGTAAATGGCAGATTTTAAGGGATTAGGATTTAGATCTTACGAAATATTAAAAAAACCGGCCAAGTGCGAGTCGGACTCGCGCACTAAGGGTTCCGTACCAATATCGCAAAAAACGAAAAAAAAAAACACGTTTGTTGTTTGGGACAACTTAAATATTTATTTTATTCTGTTTTTAGTATTTGTTGTTATAGCGGCAACAGAAATACATCATCTGTGAAAATTTTAATTGTGTAGCTATCACGGTTCTTGAGATACAGCCTGGTGACAGACAGACAGACGGACAGTGGAGTCTCAGTAATAGGGTCCCGTTTTTCCCTTTGGGTACGGAACCCTAATAAATGTGAAAGTTTGGATGGATGAATGTTTGTTACTCAATCACGCCAGAACGGCTGAACGGATCTGGATGAAATTTGGCACAGGGCTAAATTATAGTCTGGAATAGCACATAGGCTACTTTTCATTCCGGTATAATATTCCTTTGGGATAAGAAAACACTTTTCACACGGGCAAAGCCACTAGCAGAAGCTAGTTACTAATATAGGTAATATCGGTATTTTTAACCTACCTCACTTAATTTCACGCCAGACGTGGTGAACGACTGTTCCAAAAGCTGCTGAACGGTGGGTAACGAAACATGTTCGTCCTTCTCTACGAACAGTTGATAACAGTACGCTTCTTGTCCCGAAGACAACTTTAGGAACGGCTCAGCTCGCAATAACTGCGCTACTAAACCATTTAAAAATTCTTCTGGATCCTGAAATAATAATTACAGAGTTATGTATTTAATAAAATATTAAATTTTCAAATATGGTTGTATACAGAATGATCTTGTTAACTAGGCGGGGACATTATGGAGGTGTGGAAAAATATATGTTATATATTAGACCATTTTCTTAATAATTTGATCTAAGAAAATTTTATTCCTATAACATAGTGTATAGTCATCGGCACGTAACTTGGCAATGTTTTGGCGTAGTGGGGGTAAGTTCAGGCGTCGTACACTTATTTCTTGTCATTTTTCAATGGTTATGGCCATAATTTATTTTTAAACATGTATGATTAGAGGAAAGTTAATTAATGGAGAGAAAATCGTGAAGTTTATTAGGTGTTATAAATAAAATATATACAGTAACAAGTTAAAAAAAATATTTAAAGAAGATAGTAAAAATTATGGCGTTGTTATCAAAATTAAATATTAACACTCGTAATAAAAACTGAAAAAAAAACTCGTAAAAAAAGTTCAAAACATTATAACAACTACTCCTAACAAAAACTAACTTAACGAAATCTTAACAAAAACAAAGTGTACAACTTTCGTGCACGCAAGTGTAATCGGGAGCGAACGGAAAGAGGACGCGGTGCGGGAGGCGCGGGTCGACTGAGCCACCAATCGCGCGCTCGGATCGGCGCGACCTTGTACCCCGCGTCCCGCTTCACTACCAAGAGGACGCGGTGCGGGAGGCGCGGGTCGACTGAGCCACCAATCGCGCGCTCGGATCGGCGCGACCTTGTACCCCGCGTCCCGCTTCACTACCAAGAGGACGCGGTGCGGGAGGCGCGGGTCGACTGAGCCACCAATCGCGCGCTCGGATCGGCGCGACCTTGTACCCCGCGTCCCGCTTCACTACCAAGAGGACGCGGTGCGGGAGGCGCGGGTCGACTGAGCCACCAATCGCGCGCTCGGATCGGCGCGACCTTGTACCCCGCGTCCCGCTTCACTACCAAGAGGACGCGGTGCGGGAGGCGCGGGTCGACTGAGCCACCAATCGCGCGCTCGGATCGGCGCGACCTTGTACCCCGCGTCCCGCTTCACTACCAAGAGGACGCGGTGCGGGAGGCGCGGGTCGACTGAGCCACCAATCGCGCGCTCGGATCGGCGCGACCTTGTACCCCGCGTCCCGCTTCACTACCAAGAGGACGCGGTGCGGGAGGCGCGGGTCGACTGAGCCACCAATCGCGCGCTCGGATCGGCGCGACCTTGTACCCCGCGTCCCGCTTCACTACCAAGAGGACGCGGTGCGGGAGGCGCGGGTCGACTGAGCCACCAATCGCGCGCTCGGATCGGCGCGACCTTGTACCCCGCGTCCCGCTTCACTACCAAGAGGACGCGGTGCGGGAGGCGCGGGTCGACTGAGCCACCAATCGCGCGCTCGGATCGGCGCGACCTTGTACCCCGCGTCCCGCTTCACTACCAAGAGGACGCGGTGCGGGAGGCGCGGGTCGACTGAGCCACCAATCGCGCGCTCGGATCGGCGCGACCTTGTACCCCGCGTCCCGCTTCACTACCAAGAGGACGCGGTGCGGGAGGCGCGGGTCGACTGAGCCACCAATCGCGCGCTCGGATCGGCGCGACCTTGTACCCCGCGTCCCGCTTCACTACCAAGAGGACGCGGTGCGGGAGGCGCGGGTCGACTGAGCCACCAATCGCGCGCTCGGATCGGCGCGACCTTGTACCCCGCGTCCCGCTTCACTACCAAGAGGACGCGGTGCGGGAGGCGCGGGTCGACTGAGCCACCAATCGCGCGCTCGGATCGGCGCGACCTTGTACCCCGCGTCCCGCTTCACTACCAAGAGGACGCGGTGCGGGAGGCGCGGGTCGACTGAGCCACCAATCGCGCGCTCGGATCGGCGCGACCTTGTACCCCGCGTCCCGCTTCACTACCAAGAGGACGCGGTGCGGGAGGCGCGGGTCGACTGAGCCACCAATCGCGCGCTCGGATCGGCGCGACCTTGTACCCCGCGTCCCGCTTCACTACCAAGAGGACGCGGTGCGGGAGGCGCGGGTCGACTGAGCCACCAATCGCGCGCTCGGATCGGCGCGACCTTGTACCCCGCGTCCCGCTTCACTACCAAGAGGACGGGGTGCGGGAGGCGCGGGTCGACTGAGCCACCAATCGCGCGCTCGGATCGGCGCGACCTTGTACCCCGCGTCCCGCTTCACTACCAAGAGGACGCGGTGCGGGAGGCGCGGGTCGACTGAGCCACCAATCGCGCGCTCGGATCGGCGCGACCTTGTACCCCGCGTCCCGCTTCACTACCAAGAGGACGCGGTGCGGGAGGCGCGGGTCGACTGAGCCACCAATCGCGCGCTCGGATCGGCGCGACCTTGTACCCCGCGTCCCGCTTCACTACCAAGAGGACGCGGTGCGGGAGGCGCGGGTCGACTGAGCCACCAATCGCGCGCTCGGATCGGCGCGACCTTGTACCCCGCGTCCCGCTTCACTACCAAGAGGACGCGGTGCGGGAGGCGCGGGTCGACTGAGCCACCAATCGCGCGATCGGATCGGCGCGACCTTGTACCCCGCGTCCCGCTTCACTACCAAGAGGACGCGGTGCGGGAGGCGCGGGTCGACTGAGCCACCAATCGCGCGCTCGGATCGGCGCGACCTTGTACCCCGCGTCCCGCTTCACTACCAAGAGGACGGGGTGCGGGAGGCGCGGGTCGACTGAGCCACCAATCGCGCGCTCGGATCGGCACGACCTTGTACCCCGCGTCCCGCTTCACTACCAAGAGGACGCGGTGCGGGAGGCGCGGGTCGACTGAGCCACCAATCGCGCGCTCGGATCGGCGCGACCTTGTACCCCGCGTCCCGCTTCACTACCAAGAGGACGCGGTGCGGGAGGCGCGGGTCGACTGAGCCACCAATCGCGCGCTCGGATCGGCGCGACCTTGTACCCCGCGTCCCGCTTCACTACCAAGAGGACGCGGTGCGGGAGGCGCGGGTCGACTGAGCCACCAATCGCGCGCTCGGATCGGCGCGACCTTGTACCCCGCGTCCCGCTTCACTACCAAGAGGACGCGGTGCGGGAGGCGCGGGTCGACTGAGCCACCAATCGCGCGCTCGGATCGGCGCGACCTTGTACCCCGCGTCCCGCTTCACTACCAAGAGGACGCGGTGCGGGAGGCGCGGGTCGACTGAGCCACCAATCGCGCGATCGGATCGGCGCGACCTTGTACCCCGCGTCCCGCTTCACTACCAAGAGGACGCGGTGCGGGAGGCGCGGGTCGACTGAGCCACCAATCGCGCGCTCGGATCGGCGCGACCTTGTACCCCGCGTCCCGCTTCACTACCAAGAGGACGGGGTGCGGGAGGCGCGGGTCGACTGAGCCACCAATCGCGCGCTCGGATCGGCACGACCTTGTACCCCGCGTCCCGCTTCACTACCAAGAGGACGCGGTGCGGGAGGCGCGGGTCGACTGAGCCACCAATCGCGCGCTCGGATCGGCGCGACCTTGTACCCCGCGTCCCGCTTCACTACCAAGAGGACGCGGTGCGGGAGGCGCGGGTCGACTGAGCCACCAATCGCGCGCTCGGATCGGCGCGACCTTGTACCCCGCGTCCCGCTTCACTACCAAGAGGACGCGGTGCGGGAGGCGCGGGTCGACTGAGCCACCAATCGCGCGCTCGGATCGGCGCGACCTTGTACCCCGCGTCCCGCTTCACTACCAAGAGGACGCGGTGCGGGAGGCGCGGGTCGACTGAGCCACCAATCGCGCGCTCGGATCGGCGCGACCTTGTACCCCGCGTCCCGCTTCACTACCAAGAGGACGCGGTGCGGGAGGCGCGGGTCGACTGAGCCACCAATCGCGCGCTCGGATCGGCGCGACCTTGTACCCCGCGTCCCGCTTCACTACCAAGGAGACCTAAAAAACGACTTCTGCGCATCTAACGACTCTTGCCAAGTTACGTGCCGATGACTATAATTAATTTGAAAGCAGGACAGTCACACCAAAACCGCTGGGTGTATTTTAATGAAATCGACACCATCTCAAAGACAATTTAATTATCTACATTTTGATCTGAACCTTTTTTTTTAAGTTATAGAATAATAAGGAAAGTACAAAAAACTACAAAATTGTGGGTCGCGCGGGTGTGAAACGAGTGCGCGTTTTATTCCCTCAAGGTCGTTGGCGTTAGTCGTCGTCTTAACTTGCAATGTATGAGTATGTATGATGTTACGGTCAAAATTGAAAAGCAGTTAGCCTCAACTGATGAAGATGAAATTTTGCATACACGTTTGGTTTGGATGACAATGCACGGTATGACGGTAAGCTAAAAAGCTTGTTTAAAAAAAAGTTTTTGTTTTACTGGAAAAAAATATTTAAAAAAAAAGAGCCCCGACATAAAGTTTCTTTTGCATTGCAAAGTGGTGGCTTCAGTCTTGTTGTTGTTTACGGCGTTTTCTATTCATGTGTGATTGCGTTAGAAAGTTTGCGAGTAGCAGTTATTAATACCTTTTCTTCGCATGTTAGACCAGGCACATCTGAGAGCCTTTCAAGCAAAGTACGTAACTTCATGACTCGGTCAGCGCGCACATAGCCATGCCTTCTTAGTGGGTTCACAATTTCTTCTCGAAGAACCCGCTGCACTTCTGAATAATGCGGAGAGTCCTGTAAAAAATATACTTTCATTTATGTATAGGCATTATCTGAACCAGCGTTCTTAGAAATATAAAAAAGAGAAACATTATTTTTAAAATTTTAACTGTTGGTTTTGTTTTTTTTTTTAAACAAATCTTTCTAATAAGGGAGGAAATTTTGTGCTAAAATTATCTATATACTAATATTATAAAGAGGTAACGTTTGTGAGTTTGTGAGGTAGGGGGTAATCTCTGGATATACTGAACCGATTTCAAAAATTATTTGAGTGCCATAGCCTATAATTTATTTCCAAAAAAATTAGAGATCCTTATGAAAATTGAAATAGTGTAACCCAAAGTAGCAAAATTTTGCAAAAATAAAATTCATTATTTTTCGTGCGCTGAGAAAACTATTGATGATACATAAAAATTATGAACTATATGATTAAAGGTACTCATTATTAACTACAAAAAAGTCAGCGAGAGAATATATCTAACTAACATAAATTTTAATTAGATCGCCGGCAGAAACAAAAGTTGGTTATATTCGTATTGTTGTATTAATTCTTATTCAAATGATTAGTTTAACAAATTGGTAGGTAGGTGGGTAGGGTAGGTAGGTAGGGTAGGTGGGTAGAGCAGGTGGGTCGGGTAGGTGGGTAGGGTAGATAGGTAGGGTAGGTGGGTAGGGCAGGTGGGTAGGGTCGGTGGATATGGTAGGTGGGTAGGGTCGGTGGATATGGTAGGTGGGTAGGGTAGGTGGGTAGAGCAGGTAGGTAGCCAGTTGAAGGAAGCGAAGCCGCGGGGTCAGCTAGTTAAGGATATTTTACCTCAGGCTCCGGCGGACGATACAAAAGGGCATCAAAGACGCTTGTGAAGGTGAACATGGCAAAAAGTGTGGCATCAAGATAACAAGAGTTGTGATGTCCTTGAATGCCGCGGTTCTTGCCAGCCAGCTCTCCGAGCGAACTCAGCGGCGCCACCACACCTGGGACCACGGGACAGTCCGGCTGAAACATTTTGTATTCAGTTTCGCTACGGTCGCTATTCCAATATAACTTCTTAGACATAGAAAAATGCTATCAGCTGCCATTCTAATAAAACAAGTATTATTTGTAACGCATTGTGTATCTACAGAAATGATAGAATTTGTTATATTGTGTGACAAATTCTTGCTATTTGTAATTTTTTTCAAGGTTGGGAATAAAATTATGCTGAAGCAATAGATTAGGAAATTATCCTTCAAATGCGTTAGAGTGCGATTGGCACAGTGGTATTATATACAATACTCAAAAGCATGTTGTGGCCTCCTATAATTGAAGGAGTGGACTAATGATTACGTCATCTTTTAAAAATTGTATTTTCTTTTTCTTGTGTATATCTTTCGTTGGAGGTGATAAATAAATAATTAAATATGGTACCTGGTCGATCATCAAGGTTAAGCAACGCTTGACGAGGTCGGTCCGTGGATGGGTGACTATTTCAACAAACCGAGTTACCCCCGAGCCTCGGAAACCACGTTAAGCCGTTGGTCCCGGCTGTCATTTGAAGATCTTTGACAGTCGTTACGAGTAGTTAGTAGCTTGAGATCTGACATCAGTTTTGCCAAGGGGTACCGTGTTACCCAGTTACTGGGTTGTGGAGGTCAGATAGGCAGTCGCTCCATATAAAACACTGGTACTCAGCTGAATCCGGTTAGACTGGAAGCCGACCCCAATGTAGTTGGGAAAAGGCTAGGCAGATTGATTGGTTCAGCAGTTTTAAGTATTGAGCTGAGCAACGAACCGCAAACATTTTTTGGGTTCTGTACCCAAAGGGTAAAAACGGGACCCTATTACTAAGACTCCGCGGTCCGTCTGTCTGACTATCTGATATTGGTACCTGGTCGAAGTGGTCGGTATCGTGCAGGTCGCTGCGGTCGGGCGGCGGCGTGTCGCGGAAGCGTGCGTCGCGGCGGCACAGCGGCAGCGGCACGAACAGCGCGCGCCCGGCCGCGCACGAGAACAGCCGCGAGCCGCCGCGAGTCCCGTCACCCAGCCCGCACACACTCTGCTCCAGCTCCACGCCGGCTGTCGCTGTGTCTACGATACATAGTCATCAAACTAATTGTTCGAGCAAGGTGCTATAATTTCTGGGCCTGCATGTTGGCTTACTTTCTCATGCTATCCAGTACGCATGCGAGTGCTGTGCCGTTCTTTAACTACCGCACCATGGCGCATGATACTATGTAAGAACTGATAAGTGGTGTGGGCTTGTTCTGAATTTACCAAATTAGCTCGAAACAATTTTTTGTAAATCAGTTTTATAGGAAAAACTAGCTTCTGCCAGCGGCTTCGGCCGCGTGAAAAAAGTTTTATTTTTTTATCCGAAGGGTTACACCGTTACGGTTATACCGGGACGAAAAGCAGTAAATGGTGTTATGTGCTATTCCAGACTCTAATCTATCTCTGCATGCAGATCCGTTAGGACGTGATTGAGTAACAAACATAGATCCATGCACCCATCCAAACTTTCGCAATTATAATATTATTAAGATGCTAGTCAGAGACGAATTATGAAAAAATGTCAAAAAAACATAAATCTTGGATTTTCTCGAAAGGCGAAAAATTTCTAGGCGCATACCCTCCCTCGGGTGCTTGATTGTTGCAAATACTTCGCATTATCACACCCTGCCATATAACGTACTAATTACCATTAAGTAAGGTAAATAACCATTACCTAACCTTGTACCATTTCTTATGCGCAGCCTAAACAATGTTTAAAAAAAAATTGTTTTCATTACATCAATGATTCATCCAGTAAAGGGCTATGACCGCAGATGAACTCTCGAATCATATCACTTACCATCAATGACTCCTATCCATCTGACTACTCCATAGTAATGTTGGTCGACGTCCGTAGCGACTTCCACCAGCGATCCGACTCCGATGTCTTCAGGAACGTGTACGGGAGATGGTCTGGAGGCCGGAGGAGCCGCTCGAGGTGAACCCAGCACCGGAGAATCATAAAATTCCTCAGGGGCTGCTTCCGCATTACATATGTCTAAAAAATATAAAATAAATATTTACTGACAGTACAGCACTGTCAGTAAAAGAGCTAAAAGAAATCCAATAAATGGAATAGAAACTGAACTGTAAATTGGTTCAGTTTGAATCTAGGACACTATTTCACTACCAGGAAACTATTTGTACAATGTATTCCACATTAACTCCTTTGTGTATTAAGAAAATACTTCATTAGAAATAAACAAAATAGGTTTTAAGGTTTCAACAGAACTTTAAAATATTTTATGCCATACACTGTTCACATTCTAGCACACAGAGGGGTATTTCATCAATAGATAAGTCACGTAAATACGACATGTTGGCGGACGAAGCACTGCGCGAGCATGCCAGCCGGCCGGTCGCCCCCCTGCCTCACGAATGCCTAAAATTAGATCCACAAAAGCTATAATTGGCTGATAGATAGACGCGACTTCTATGCTCAGTGCTCTAGCAAAATATTGTGGTGTTTGTCAATAAAATAGAAGTGATTTGTGATACAATTATTATACTCCACAGCCATGAATAAACTGGTAAAGTATAGTGCTGTAATGTCATATCATAATAATTTGAGCATTGAATGCAGATATCTTTAAAAAAAATGCTTCTTGATGAACCTGACAACATTGACATCTTGCAAAGTCACCTTAGTTTGTTTTTGTATTTGAAAATACAGGACTTATTTGAAAGAATAACATGCGAGTTCAAATAATTGTTTGCTTAGAAGAGATAAATGATAAGTCCTAGGCGAATTGTTCTAGCATAAAGTTAAGATAATTATTCATAAGTGCATACAATGTTGTAGGTATAAATAGATACATTATTTTAATCTGTCAACAAATACATCAATCGCTGATACTGAAGCCAAAACAGAGATGGAACCCAAGAAAGTTGTTAGTTGTTCTGGGTCTGAGTGTAGCGCATGTGTGAACAGTGAATGTAAACAAGAGTCAAGAGCAGGGCGTAGTTATTGGAAAACTACTATACACATGGTTTTATTTAATGCAGTTGGCCTTACTGCAATTAATCTTAATTTATATCTAACTAGCTGACCCGGCAAATTTTGTTTTGCCATAAAAACACCAAATATTCATCTACCCTACCTACACTACTCTACCTACCCTACCCAACTACCCTTCCCAACCTACCCTACCCTAACTACCCTACCCTACCTACCCTACCCTACCTACTCTACCATACCTACCCTACCCTACCTACACACCTACCCTACCTATGTAGGTAAGGTACCATTTTCTTTTTCTTATTTTTTTTTCATAAGAACCTTCTCCTAACAATAATAAACACAACAAAAAAAGAATTAGTGAAATTGGTCCAGCCGTTCCCGCGTGATGCCGTGACCAAGGGAAATAGGCATTAATTTTTATATATATAGATGATTTTATTACTTGAACAAGTTGAAGATGTTTTTATGTTATTGTTTTTGCTTTAATTTTTTTTTATAATAATTAGATAATTAAGCTGTTTGTCAAATATGATCATCTTTATTTTGCACATTTTTTGAGGTGTTTTCATTCACTGATATAAAGCTACAGTAGCACTGAGTGCTATGCTATTGGCTACATTTTACACTGGGAACTGCATAGACGGTGGCATAAGCTATGGAAGTAACTCCTGAGGTGAAAGTTCTGCAGCCTAATTGCATAAGTGAGTTTGGCATGGCAAAAGGAATAACTCAATAAAAGAGTATGTCACCTTTAATGGCATTGATAGTATTGATAGGTATTGTTTAAATAATTTAGAAAGGGTACATCTCCACCCTATTGTTGGAATGAGGTTTTAGTTAGCAAAACTCATTAAGTTCTGGCTATACAGAATGTATTAAGTTTATTCTTATTTACAATCAAATGCATGTGTCAGGTTTTTAAATTGAGGACTGGTGTGTCAACCACGTCGACACATCATATAGTGTATTCGCCTGTGAAACATATAGTGATTTTTATATGTACTTTTAAAGAGATTACCACGCAGTCATGTATTGTTGAATATATGAGTATCACAGCCCACCCGCAGTTTTAACGCCCCATAACAGGTCATGGGCCCAGTTTAGAAAATTATATTAAATTTTTGATATTTTTTCAGTTGCAAATCAGATGCTTAGCAACCAATTATTTATGTCATAACCATAGCTACGGAAGAAAAATAGGTTTGTAAATTAAGGAAGATAAGTAAGTACCTATTTTTACTTTAAAGAGATGGAGTCTCTGAATAAATTGAAAAAGAAATCGAATTACAAAAATTGGCGATTAATTACCAAATTGTATCTTGAAGCAAAAGGCCTTGAAGGGAAAGAAATTAATGAAGCGAAAGCGAAATTTTTACTATTAAATGCTATCGATGAAGGAATTTATATTGATCATGAAGAAAACATAGTAAGAATAAATGGGCTGTGGGATGAAGTTGAACCAGAAGTACGAATAGATGATGTAAGAGAGACGCGTGGTAATGAAAAATGTCGAGCAGAGGAAGATGTAAGAAGAAGCATCATTATAGATAGCAATCGAGAAGGAGAAAATTTGGTCAGATATAGTGATGAAACAAATGATGTTGTAAGAAATGAAGATGTAATAAATGAAAACGAAATAAGTGAATCTGAAAGGATAAATGAAGAAAGAATCAATATTGAGAATAATAATGATAATTTTGATAGGCGTTTAAGTTTTGATAATAATTTACAAAATGATGAAGGAAATGAAGAATTTTTTGATATTGAAGAAGTTGAGGAAGATGAAGATCGAGCAGTGGAGAATATTGAAAATGAAGTAGTGGAGAATAATGAAGATCGAGCCGTGGAAAATAATGTAATTAAAAGGATTCAACCAGAAAGACAGAGAAAACTACCAGAACGTTACAAGGATTTTGTAATGGACTATGATACTGAAGTATCTATGTTAACATATGAAGAGGCTATAGAATCAAGAGAAAAAGAGAAGTGGAAAAAAGCAATAGAAGAGGAAATCAAATCTTTAGAAGAGAATAATACGTGGACATTTGTAGAGAAGAAAGAAGCAGAAGGTTCAAAATTAGTGTCGAGCAAGTGGATTTTTACAATTAAATCAGATGGAAGATATAAGGCAAGATTAGTTGCAAGAGGTTTCCAACAAAAGTATAAAATAGATTATGATGAAACGTATAGCCCAGTTGTGAACACGAACTCTTTAAGAATTTTGTTTTCAATTGTTGGAAGTAAAAAATTAAAGATGAAACAATTTGATATTAAAACAGCCTTTTTGCATGGGGAATTAAGGGAGTGTATTTATTTGAAAGTCCCCAAAGGCTATAGTAATAAAGAGGGCAAAGTTTGTAAATTAAATAAAAGTTTATATGGTCTTAAACAAGCTCCACTAATGTGGAATATTAAATTCACAGAATTTTTAATTAAAATGGGTTTCAGACAATTGAAATTAGACCAGTGTATTTTCGTAATGGATGGAGAAAGAAGAATAATTCTTGCCATATACGTCGACGATGGATTGGTCATTGGAGAAAGAGAAGAAGATCTTCTACATGTAATAAATACTTTAAGAAAAGCTTTCGAATTGAGAATTTGTGAAGAAGTGTCCAATTACATCGGTTTGGATATAAAACAAGAAGAAAATGGAGTAAAAATTTTTCAGAAAACGTATGTTGAGAAGATTGTGAAGAAATTTAACTTGAATGAAGCTAGAGAGTGTAAAAGTCCAACTATTTTAATAGAACAACATCCATCAATTAAAATTGATATTAAATCTCATGAATTATACAGAGAGATGATAGGGTCATTGTTATATTTGTCAAATAAAACTAGACCAGATATTAGTTTTCATGTGGGTTATTGTTCGAGGCATCAAAATTCTCCAAATTTAAATGATCATAATAACGCAAAAACAATTTTAAGATTTTTGAAAGGTTCGAAGGATAAAGGTATTCACTTTGGTGAAGGTGATAAAGTGCTCAGAGGATATTGTGATTCGGATTTCGCGGGGGATCCAGACACTAGACGCAGTACTTCGGGTTTCGTGATTTGGTTGAACGGTGGACCAGTGGCATGGAGCTCAAGAAAACAGTCAGTAGTAGCGTTGTCGAGTACAGAAGCTGAATTTATAGCTGCAGCAGAATGTTGCAAGGAACTTCTGTTCATAAGAGACCTAATAAATGAAATTACGAATGAAAAATTAGACCTTGAGATGAGAGTGGACAACCAATCAGCAATTTGGCTAATGAAAAAGGGCATTATGAATAAAAGGAGTAAACACATTGATGTGAAATATTATTATCTGAAAGATGCAATTGATGCAAATAATATATCGGTTAAATATTGTCCAACGGGTTCACAAATAGCTGATATACTCACAAAATGTTTACCACCTGTGAAATTTGAACGCTGTCAGCGAAAACTTGTGTCTTAGTTGTTTGTGTGTTAGTGTTTAAGTGCGGGCTAAAGTGAACTAATAAGTGTTTTTCAGTTGATATAATATGGGTTTAATATTATGTAGTATGTAAGTTTTTATAGGGTGTGTAATTATCTATGAAGAAGTTGTGTAGAGTTGTGATGTAAACTTAAGGAGTCCTGATAAGTTCATGTTAATTAATGAAAGTGTTGGTTAAATTTAATTTTTCTGTTTATAGCAGAATTTTAAAAGAATTAAGGGGGTGTCAAATTATAATTCATTTAAGGGGGTGTGGCAATAACTTGTTGGTGATATTAATAGTAAATGAATCTTTTTTAATCATAAGTAACTCGAATATACGTAACTTGTTCTTAAATTTTTACATTGTTTTTCAGTATGTCGGAACCTTAAGTTTTTATATCGGAACTTTATTTTGTTAACTCTTTTCATGTTAGTAGGTATAGTTATTTTGTTGTTTATGTTGTATTGTTATGTTTGAAAATATTATGTATGGACGGACGTATGTTGAAGTCGAGTTGGAGTTTTAAATATTAATGGAATGTTTGTTAGTTAGGTAGAATTTTTATGGTAGTTAAATATTGGATGAAGGGGTGTTATCGAGTAGTAGTATAATTAATTATGATGATGAGTTTTTATTGATACTGGTTCAAATGATGTTGAGTAGGAGTAACAGAATATTAATTAAATGTTTTTGTTTTTAGTCAGATAGGTTGTGAGATATTTAATATTGGATGTTATGTTTTCGAGTAGTAGGAATAATAAAATATGATGATTAGTTTTTATTGATACTGATGATAGATTGATGTTTAGATTAATTGAGTGGGAGATATTATAGGATAGATGAAGTGTTGTTGTTTTTAGAATATTGTTGAAGTGGGGTCTTATATTAATGTTAATGAGTGTAGGTTTATGATGTTATTTAAAGGCAGTTTGGGGTTTCTAAAATGTTGTTGAAGTTTATAATATACAGGTTGCTGAAATTTATTATATACAGGGTGCTAATAGAAATGTTTTTGAAACTTTAGGTTATGCAAGGTGTTTGTGTAGATGTAACTGTTTTAGCATGTGCATTTGATTGAGGGGGTGTGTTGGAATGAGGTTTTAGTTAGCAAAACTCATTAAGTTCTGGCTATACAGAATGTATTAAGTTTATTCTTATTTACAATCAAATGCATGTGTCAGGTTTTTAAATTGAGGACTGGTGTGTCAACCACGTCGACACATCATATAGTGTATTCGCCTGTGAAACATATAGTGATTTTTATATGTACTTTTAAAGAGATTACCACGCAGTCATGTATTGTTGAATATATGAGTATCACAGCCCACCCGCAGTTTTAACGCCCCATAACACCTATGAGTTGAATTCACATATCCTTTCCATGACTTATGGCCTTTTGAGTGTACTATGCAATACGAAAGACATTATTTTAATGGTGTTGTCACCCTCACCTACACATAACACATGTATAGGTAAGGGTGAAACTTTGCCAAACTCACTTACAAAATTAGGCTGCTGATGGGTTAAAACTTGGTCATATGTGTATTAACATAACAGAACACCCACCCACTAAAATTCCTGTCTCAATCTTCTTAGGTTCATGAACCATTTTTTGTTGTGAGTCTTCACTAACTATTGAAGGTGGTGGATTGGTAGTTGTTTTGTTGCGTCTTCGCTCTGGTGCTAAATGAGCCAATAAGTTTACAGATTTGACTCGCTCATTGTGTGAAGTTCGCTGCATAGTGTTTCTGTAGTTACGCTGCAATGTTCCATACTCAGTATGCACTGGCTCACGCGGTGCTGGTGGCCAGCTACCTCCAATCAAATTAAATAAGTCTACCTGAAATCATGCAAGATATTATAATCATGATTGTATCTTGTGTTATGTGATCATGCAATCATTGTTATTCACTTTTATAAAATAAAGGCTAATGACAAGTTTTATACGTAATTTCGCTTTGTTTATTGGGCTCTTAGTCACACACAAACAAAGACCTAGTTTTATAATATAGCCTAGTGCTTTCACAGATATTTTAACTCTGGTTTTGGTTTTTTCACATTGATTTTTGTTTCTATAAGTTTGCTGTCACTAGGAAAATAACTATGACAGGACTATTACTGATTTTCATACAATAAGTTTAAGGTGAACTGTCTATATTGCTGAATCGGACTCTTGATAGAATATTCAATAATATTAATATTTAAGAAAGCAATTACAAATAAACATGCAAGGATGTTAGATAAATGGACAAAGCCCAAATCATGTAGTTATCACTAACAAGAATAAAGTAATATGAGTACTAATTAATAACAATACACATGTTAGACCACAACAGTAAGCTGTTTAAGTTTAATTTGTTAGAATATAAAGGTGCCAAAGATTTAATTGTTTTGTGACATAAATGTAATAATTTTATTGTTAATAATTAAAACCTGTTGGGTGTCTCTGGTGTGATTGTTATCACTTTCTGAAGAAATTTCACTCGTGTCATTATTCATACTTGTGGACGAAGTGTTCAATTATTTATCAGAAGCTCTAGTTTCTACTACTATTATAATGTAAATAAAATATACGTTACTTTTAATCGATCATTGCATAATTATTTGGAACTTGCAAGATACAAGCAGAAAGCCACCAACCTGGTCATCATCGACTATATATATTTAAATTTATCTAAATATGCTATTTATCAGACAATCAAATTAGACATTAAATAGATTTATAGACTACACGGAAGCCCACTTCGGTTTAATGTTGATTGGGCTGGGAGTGGGGTGGGGACCAGGTTTTGTTATTGTACGAAAAATTGCAATAATAAATAAATAATAATTATTCTGTCATATCATGACAGAATTGTCAGATTTAGTTATTTGCACAGACTACTTAGAGATACGTTATTTGTGGCTATGCCACTAGCTTGGTTACGAGACCTTTAAGCCAAGTCATATGTCAGGATGTCAGATACCACATATAACTATATACTAGGGTGATTGAATGCATGGAAAGGCATTATTTTACAAGGTCTCTCACTCCGGCAGACCTAAAATTAGGCTTTAAAACGTAACAAAGAGACAGACTGGCAGACAGAGTAACTTTGTTTTTTTTTTTGAGATTTTCCTACCGCACACTATTCCCAAACTACTGCAACTTCTGAAAGCCAGAATCAACAGTGGCGACCAGAAGTTGTTAGTTTGCCCATTAAAGCGACTTTAGTAGACCTAGACGGCGACTCACAGGCGATAGGCGATTTTGAAAAAGGGGTATGGTGTGGTCATCGAGATTAAAGTTGCTAGCAATGTAAATCTGAAAAATCACAGGTTAGACGAGACTTAATAAAAACAAATGACAATTTTTCATCTAATTTAATTTATATTTACCTAATGTATCAAATTTAAATTTTTTGTATTGTATGTGAGTTTAATTAATATGACTGCGTGTGCTGGTAATATTGTTAATAAGTTATGAGTCTATGTTGCTTGAAATAAATTGAGTATTAAATAAAAAATTAACTACATGGTTATAGAACCGATTTAAATTCACTTGACAATAATAAACAAGACAAAACTGCCACAATGATCTCTCCTACTTTTCTGGTCTACGGATTGATCGCTATTGCGTGGACAAGAGAGCAGTGGTGGCCTAATGTTGAATGTTATGTATTAATTAATGTTTATATAATTTTGAGGTAGGTAATTTTAACAACAGAAAGCTGAGATAGGATTGCAAGGTTTCATAAATAAACGGAAATGAATTAAGGTATAAGAAAAGCTTGAGGTCGTAGGTTCGAATCCGGGCAAGTAAAAATGTGAATTTTTCAAATTCATATGTACTTTCTAAGTTAATCTTGGACATCACAGGCAACGGTGAAAGAAAACATCGTGAGGAAACCTGGACTTATATAGTTATTTATTGTAAGTCTGAAATAGCCAAGTCAGAGGCCTGTGGGGATTCCCAGACGCGGCTTAATTAACTCTGACACCAGAAGTGGCCTCACCTCACACGAAAAGAAAGAAGAAGATTACGAAAATCATAAACATGAAACATCGACCTAGGCCAGATCTTTTCTACTTTTCTATGGATATCATCAATCGGTATCTATATCACTGACAAATATCCAATCAAACGTAGTGTTACATACTCTTTGATCCAATGTCAGGGCTCTTAAAATGCAATCATTTTCATTTAATTAGATTAGATTTAATGAACATTTATGACCTCAAGAATTCCGAACGCTCAAATGAAACGCCAAATCTTTAATTCGTAATAATAACTTCTAACAAAAAGTAATTCAAACTACGTTATATTTTATTTACATTAGTAAGACGAGATACTCATTTAAACAATACCCTTGAATAGGTACCCGATACAGGGTTTTTTGTAGCTTTTGAATATTGCATTTAGGGCTATTTCCTCAGATGAAGAATGGTACTATTCTTCTATGAGGCTATTTCTATTTCTTAATTTATTAAAATAATTAAATAAATACCCTTTTGATCTTGATGAAATACTCCTTGTATTTCATCTTGACTTTAGTGGTATTTTTTTTAGGAGTTGGTAACCCCTACGTCCTACCAATGTCAAATAGTGATTCTTGGCGGGAACTTGAAAAGCGCGGGTCTCAAATTTTTATATAAAAGATTTTCCCCTAGTTTTCTTAAATTAAAGTTTCCAAAAGTACTCTAAAACTACACTGGTAGTATAAGTTTACCTAGAAAATGGATGGAAACGAGGGGGGCGGGGATAACCCGCCCGTCTCAAACAAACGTCCTCGGCCTCAGGACGGAGGCACCTCCAGCGGTTTGGACTCTGGTAGCGGCGGCGGTGAGCGTATTGACTCCATGTATTTACCTTATTTAAAACCAAATTATAAAAGACTCTACCCGGAGAACTCCTCCAATACTGAATTTAAAGTGTTTGTGGAAAGTAAAAATACAAAGGACAGATTGGGCAATAAAAGTCCCATTTATTTAAATCATATTTTCAATAATGAAGTAAAGGGTGTGGTGGCAATTCAGCGTGTAAATGCTAATAAAATTGCAGTTACATTCAAGCAATATAATACGGCGAACAATTTTATAAATAATGCAACTTTTATGGAGAAATATGAAATAAAAGCATATATTCCTGCGGCACAAATAGAAAAAACAGGCATAATTAGATTTGTACCAGGTAATATTTCGAACAAGGAACTCTACACAAAGCTATCTTCGATTTATGAAATCATTGCTATCAGAAGATTCACTAAAAAAGTGGGTCAAGAGCGTGTACCACTACAAACAGTTAGCATTACTTTTTTATCAAATGTATTACCCTTTAATGTGCATTATGACTTGTTTGCGTACAGAGTCTTTGATTATGTCCCACCATTGCAGCAATGCTTTAAATGCTTTAAATTTAACCACTCAGCTAAAATTTGTAATGGCAAGCAACGATGTTCGATCTGCTCAGGGGAGCATTTGTATAAAGATTGTGATAAGCCAAACGAGATCTGCTGCATCAATTGTAGCGGTCCTCATCTAGCAATATCAAAAATATGTCCAATAAAGATTAAAAAAATTACTGAAAAGAAATCTAAAATTACTTATGCAAGTGTTGCCTTGACTAAGTTAACTGAAAATACTGAATTTCCCCCACTGCCAATGCCAAAACACACACTTCAAAATGTAAATAAACCTGTAAATATTAAACCTGTATATAAAATTGTAAATAGTAATGTAAATAAATCTGTATATAGCAAGCCTGGTTCCCAGGCTGCCAGCAATGATGTCTTACCTTCAGTAGACATCAAATCTCAAATAATGTCCAACAATGATGTACTAATGGCCCTGGTACAGACATTGGTGGAATTGGGCAATAAGGGTGACTCTACACCCATCACTACACTAACAATAAAAGATATATTACTTAAAAATCTATCCAAATAATGGATTTAAGTCCTCCTAGAACATCCCCATTACGTATTGCGCAGTTTAACATTCAAAGTGCTAATAGTAAAAAGCCCTTACTAATTAAGTTCTTGAAAGAACAACATATTGATGTATGTTTGCTAAATGAAACTTGGTTTAAAGACAATAGTAACTTTAAAATACCTGGGTATAATATTTATAATAGAAATTCAAAGAATGAACATAATGGAGTAGCCATATTGATTAAGGCATATTTTAAGTATAATATTTTAAATACTAGATTTTATGAAGATATTCAAACAGTTGCTTTAAATTTATCTACTGAAAAGGGTAATCTTTCAATACTTTGTGTATATTGCCCTCCTATTAGCGGGCACATCAGAATGAACAGGCTGCGTAATATATTAAGAGATCTACCTAAGCCAATATTTATGAGTGGAGATTTTAACGCTCATCATATTGCGTTTGGCTGTTTGTCGACTAAGGGTCGAGGTCGGGATTTGTATGATATTATAGATGATTCTGAATTGTGCATTCTAAATGATGGCAGTTTTACTACAATTAATAATCCCACACGTAATCCATCTGCTATTGATGTCAGCTTCACTAGTCCGAGTATTGCACCATTTTGCGAGTGGTCTGTGCATGATGATGCTATGGGAAGTTATCATTATCCTACAATAACTGAAATATCTTTGGCTGTTGACAAATATCAAGTCAATCCTCCTGTCGACAAGTTTTTATATGGTAAAGCTGATTGGAATAAATATCATGAATTATCAGAAATATTATTTGCAGACATGTTGTTAGATGAGGCAGATCCTATGTCTTCATATTTAGAATTCTGTAACCGTCTTGCTGCCCTGAAGTTGATGGTAATTCCGAAGTTTACTAAACATAATCATTTTAGAAGTAGACCTCCAACACCTTGGTGGAATGAAATTTGTGAGCAGGCTGTAGTTGCATCATATAATGCCCTAAAACTGTACAGAAGTGACCCTAATATTGATAACTACATTAACTATAAAAGGCTAGATGCCTTAAAGAAAAGGACAATTTCAGAGCAGAAGAAGATAGGCTGGAATAATGTATGTGATACTTTTAATAGGACTACTCCTATCAGTAAAATTTGGAATCTTATTAAAAGGTTTAAAGGAATTAAAACTGTAAATAAATCATACAGAGATGAGTTTATTCCTTCATTTTTAGACAAACTTTCAGATAACAGGAACCTTATAGAATCTAATAATTTAAACACTTATTTTGGAAAAAATAACAATAATCAAAATTCAAAATTTTTATTGGAATCTTTCTCATGGACAGAATTCATTTTAAGTCTACAGTCTAGACGTAATACAAGTCCAGGCTTAGATGACTTTCCATATGTTGTGATAAAAAATTTGCATGAGTCTGTTCAAAAAGTTTTTTTAAATATTCTCAATTCTCTTTGGAATAAAAAGTTGATACCAGACTCTTGGAAAACACAGTGTGTTATTCCTATACTCAAACCTGATAAATCACCAGATGATGTAAATTCTTATAGACCAATATCTCTATCATCATGTCTCGGCAAAATATTTGAAAACATGGTTAAGGCTCGGTTGGATTGGTATGTGGAGGCGAATGGTTTAATCCCTCATGTGCAGTATGGCTTTCGTCGTGGGCGTAGTTGCGTTGACAGCTTTGTATCTTTGATCTCGGACCTGAAAAGGGCAAATAATTTATTTTCAAACACTGTATGTGTATTTTTAGATGTACAAGGTGCTTTTGACAATGTTGATCCTGGAATCCTGGTTAAAATTTTATCTGATTTAAATATCCCTGGTCATTTATGTAAATGGATTTATGAGTTTTTAAGTAACAGAACTGTTTATGTTAAGCATAACAATATACTACATGGGCCAAAAATAGCATCAAAAGGCACCATGCAAGGCGCTACATTGTCGCCTTTATTGTACAATTTGTATACTAGTGAAATTTGTAAATATGTAGATACAAGTACTGTAAATATCTTGCAATTCGCTGATGACATAGTTTTATATAGTAGTAACCAAAATTTGCAAATAGCCATTGATAAAGTTAATAGTGCTTTAAATCAATTATCTAACTATTATAATGGTAAATTACACCTTAAAATTAATGCATCTAAAAGTAGTTTTATGATTTTTGGCAAAGATGATCCAACCTGCGATATTGTATATGGTGGAGAAGCAATTAATAGAGTTTGTTCAAAGAAATTTTTGGGAGTTGTCATTGATCAAAAAATTACTTTTGAAGAGCATATTAAACATATTTCACAAAATGCTTTAAAAGGATTGAATATAATTAGATGCCTTGCTGGAGTTTCCTGGGGAGCAGACCCCAAAACATTATCTATTTTGTACAAAGCAATAGTAAGGAGCCATTTCGACTATAGTGCCATAGCTTATTTAAACAGTGCTCATGCCCATAAATTAGACATTTTGCAGAATAGAGCTCTGAGAATCATTTCTGGTGCTATGTGCTCAACTCCCATTAGGGCCATGGAAGTTGAAACTAAAATAATGCCTTTGATTTTGAGACGTCTCCTTCTTACAGAGAGATATTGTTTGAAATTGCTGTACTCAAATAACACACAAATTATTAACAAAATTATACCTCATAGAATCAGTACTTCTGGACCTTTAGCTACTGGTAATTCTCTCCTAATCGGTCATTCCCCAATGCTGCTCAATATTTTCCTGGAAATTGAGAATAGTTGTTTTAAGATTAAAAAGCAGTGCCCTTGGCCCTGTTATACTTTTTCATATCAAAGCATTATACATCCCATGAAAGTAATACATAGTACAGTTGACAATAATTTTGACATGCTAAACTTTCTTTCGGAAAATAATGAATATTATACATTTTACACTGATGGCAGTAAAGGAGATGGTTATGTGCGCTGTGCTGTGTATGATTCACAGATCAAGTTTACTCAGAGTTTTGTTCTACATGATGTGTGTTCGATATTCACTGCAGAGGCTTATGCAGTTTTTCAAGCTCTGAGGCGAATTGAAAATGTAAATAATTGTAAATACTTTTTGATTGTCACTGACTCTTTAAGTTTGATTAAAGGTTTATCTAACCTCAAAATTAATTTTAAATCTAATTTTATTTTGTACATTATAAAAGAACAAATTCATCGACATTCGCTCAGGGGCATAGAAATTTATTTTATGTGGGTGCCATCTCATAAAGGTATTGCTGGCAATGAAATAGCTGATAGAGCTGCATTTGAAGGTGTTAATGCTCTTGACCTTACAAATACAATATATGTGCCTATGACTGATTATCTGTATTCTATAAATGAAAATATTAAGAATCTGTGGATAGAGATGTGGAAGAAAGACCAGGAGACAAAAGGAAGATGGTATGGAAGCATCCAAGAGAGCTTACCAGTTAGACCTTGGTACGATCGACTTAAAGATGCCAGCCGTGACTTTATAACCACAATTAATAGACTGCGTTTTGGCCACAACACTGTGCCATCACACCTTGCAAGACTTGGCATAATTCAAACCAGTACTTGTACATATTGCCAAGAAAAAGACGCAGACATGGAACATCTATTCTTCAGTTGTCAGAAATTTTTGATTGACAGACTAATGTTAGCCAGTGATCTTAGTGATGTGCTAAACTTAAGTGATAGTTCTTCCCGCCCGCCGCCGCTTAAAAATTTATTAAAAGAAATGAACTGTTTTATACCGCTTTACAAATATGTTAAAAGTACTATTCAAAAAATTTAACTAACACAGTGCAGTACATTCTTTATTGTGTTAAAGTGATACCCATCTAAAAGACTTGGCTTAAAGGTCTTAGCAACCAGGCCATAAAATACAAAAAAAAAAAAAAAAAAAATGTCAAATAGTGGTCAAAAAAATAAATAACAATACTGATTATTATTTTAATAAATTAAGATATTAAAAGTAATTAATACTTTTAAGACAAACATGTTGTGTGTCCGTGGTCCGAATCAGGCAGAAAGTAACTTCTGCTGAACTATTAAATCAATTTTATGAGTTTCTGACTAAAGTTTTATAGGCTCACAGGTATTTTTTTGCCAATTACGTTGTCTATTTAATAAAGTACTTTCTTTTGTATATTTTATTTACCTTACACCTACTTCCTTCATTTATTTATAACTGTCTTACAGTAATAATGATTTTAAGTAAGTGAATAAATTAAAATCCGTCAATAATACAAGTCATAAATTAAAATAAAGAGTTCCAATGAGAGAGAGTAGAGTTTCCAATTTAACAGCATTGTAATATTTTATGTTTTTAAATTATTTTCGTTATTGTTTTTCAGCCTTTCCCAGAAATAATGATCCGTCAAGGAAGTATTGATGACATAAATTCTCAACAATTTTTAAAGATATCTAATTATGAAGACACAGTTCGCCAACTGGATATTTATTATGCCATAGGTATGTTTATTGATGTTAGCTCTGAAAAACATTATTTACTTTTTTTAAATCATCAGTAAGTAGATACCTGGAGCCCAGCTCCCTAAACATTGTGTACCGTGTACATAGTATTAAATATGTCTACCTACCCCCATGGGAAAAAGGCATGAGTTTATGACTCATGCCTTTTTCCCATGGGGGTAGGTAGAAACTACCGTAAGCCACCTGCTACGATCCATTATCCTGCTATAATCATATTACAAATATATATGATTATATTTTGCACAGCCCTTGTTTTTTGTTCATTACTCAACAAGTAACCCTTATTGTTTTGCTATGTCCGCCTGTCCGTCTGTCTGCAGCTTAGCTCTGAGACTCTTAGTACTAGAAAGCTATAATTTGGCATAGGTATACATAATAATCATGCTAACAAAGTGGTAAAATAAAATTGTGTTTTTTTTTCTTTTTATTGTACTTCCTGTACAAGTAAAGAGGGTTTTTTTTCTCATCTATCCCATGGTGTGGAGTTTCGTTGGAAAAGCCATTCAAAAATATCATAGGTCTGTGAAAACCATTTTTTATTCAGGGATCCATTTGCATAAAATTAAGCTTTAAATTGCAATTTTTTGTTACCTAGATCCATTAAGTGTATTTCATAAGTTGCTATATTATTCTCAACACTAAAATTGCATTTAACTGAACCAACTGGGTTTTAGTAGACGATTGATAGTCAAAAATTTAAATAAATTCGTAAAAATATATTTCAGAAATCTATACTTAATATTATAAAGCTGAAGAGTTTGTTTGTTTGAACGCGCTAATCTTAGGAACTACTGGTTGGCATAGAAAATTATAGGTGGAAGGTTATAGGCTATATAACATCACGCTACAACCAATAGGAGCGGAGCATCAATGCAAAATGTTCTAATAACGGGCAAAAATTATTCTTTTTGAGAGCTTCCGTTAAAGTTACGCAACAATCATGTATGTAGGGGGTAGGTAGGGTAGTTGGTTGGGTAGCCAGTTGAGGGGAGCTAAGCCGCGTGGGACAGCTAGTATTTAAATTAAAATCTAAAATTCGAAATTTCGAAACTTGAATTAATTTAAATAATATTTTATTTTTTATACAATTGTGAAAATTTGTATTGAAACCACAAGGGGATCATCTGAAAATGAATGTGTTATGCTAGGGATCTTTAAGTCAAGAGTGTTTAGGTTTCTTCTAGGCAAGCATGCTTCACCGTCGATCTGCGAGCCTATTGACAAAAAAAAGAACAATTAGAGAAATTCTAACCATGGTGTTAAATAACTAAAGAGTAGTAAAAGAATCTCGCCCAAAAAAAGCCGCGCTATATAAGAATGGTGGCCAGCAAGGGTAGTAACTACTTTGACAAGGTCCACAATCGTTTGCTGGGCATTCCCATATTTTTTTACTATCGCGGGGCAACCTTCAATAGGCGCCAGGGCGTATGGTATTTTTACTTCACTAAAACCAAATCGATGATCACCATCAGCACTTCTTAAAAGACCACATCCCTGGGGAGACTGTAAAGAATTTTCTCGTGAGCCTCGCTGTGCACGGCAGCACGTGATCACTGTGCCATTGTCTTTCCAGAGGACACTCGATGAACGGACAGACTACCCACTCTGAGCGCCCGAAACCCCGCAGTTCCACTTGTCTTAAATTATATATATAGGCAGGGTTTCGGCGTGCTAGGCGTCGAAGCGGTTGCCTCCACGATGCCTTCTTCTCCGAGAGGGATCGGCCTTCTCATGATGCGACTCGGTGGCTATAATCCGTTTAGTTTTCTGTCTCCACCGGCATATTCCTCACTAATACTGACAGAGACAGGTCTCGCCCGATCCTGATGATCAAAACCCACCGCTCAAAGGCCCAAGAAGGCACTCCTCTCGCGTGTGCTGTGCAGATTCCAATTTACCTGTGGCAATATGCCGTGGCCTCTCACCCAATCCTATTCAGGTACTCACCGAAGCAACCGTGCCCGGTCAGTACCTGAATGTGCCTGTAGGAGATGCGCTCCGCTCTTTTCAGCCAGCCACGTGCTATTCAAATAATCATTTGCCGCTGCATGGTGTTGATTTTAGTCCTGCAGCGTCGGACATCTGACAGTCTGTTGTTGCCTCCGAGATTGGGCAGCAGTCTATGCAAAGCACCCACTGGCCTAACAATGCGTGGGAACAGGCGGTCGGTTTAACAGCTGGTGTAGTAAAAAGTGGACTAAAACACAGAAGGAGAGTATGTGTGCGAGACAGAGGCGGACACGGGGAACATGAATTGTAATCGTAGACTTTCTGTAAAAGTAGTAATAAACGTCATTTGTAACTATTTGGATTGTTTTAATTTGTTTTCTGATCCAAGTTATAAATTTGACGCTTGAGTACCGTTATTTTTACTACTACCTGGGAGCCTTTCATCAAAGTTTTTTTCTAATCATTTTGAAAATACTCTGGCTTGTTATATCTTGTTGGATAGCTAATGAAACGTAGATATATTTAAGCACATCTGTAGCATAACTGTCATAGACTTTTTTTAAATATTTCTATAGAAAGTAACATTTTCTACTAAGAATTTATTTCAATTTATAACTATCAATCGTCTACTACGACCTAGTTGATTCAGTTAACCGTAGTTTTAGTGTTGAGAATACTAAAGCAACTTATCTATTACACAAAAATCGCAAATACAAATAAGTTAGAGGCAAACAACCAAAAAAAATAGACCTATTGACAAAAAATCGCCAATTTTGAAACTTATCTTAACCTATAATATCCCATATCTTAAAAACGGTTATGTGTTCAGTTTGGCGTACGGTGTTCCATAGTCAAATCAGTAATGAATGATGGAAACTGCAATCTCTTAAATGATCTAGGTTGACAACCTGTATCCCTGTATATAACGAAATTAAAAGGAAAACTATCACAGTAAAGTAGGCTTTACCATTTTACGAGTAATAGTCGACCAACTAATAAAACGTACCTAATTGAAAAATTAAAAAAATTGTACAATAAATAAATAAAAAACTGGCCAAGTGCGAGTCGGACTCGTGCACGAAGGGTTCCGTACCATTATCGCAATAAACGGTAAAATCACGTTTTTGTATGGGAGCTCCACTTACATATTTATTTAATTCTGTTTTTAGTATTTGTTGTTATAGCGGCAACAGAAATACATCATCTGTAAAAATTTCAACTGCCTAGCTGTTACGTTTCATGAGATAAAGCCTTGTGACAGATAGACAGACGGACCGTGGAGTCTTAGTAATAGGGTCCCGTTTTTATCCTTTGGGTACGGATCCCTAAAAAACAAAAAAAAAAACTTATATACCTACAATAAATAAAATCATAACATTTATAATAATAATGATTTCTAAGTTGATCATGTTTACGCTCGAAAAACGCATTGGAATGGTCGGCGGCGTTTGGCGTGAGCCGCCAAAACCGAAAGTTTAAATGTTCATGAAACAACAAAAACTCCTCTTAGTCCGCATTATAGTGCAACTAATTTTTAACAGACAGACCATTATATTCGTGTACATAGTAGTTTGATTCTAATGTTTTACTAATGAGCCCTACTTTTTTTACAGTTAAAAGACAATTGTTAAGGTTCCAAAGCCCTATCACTGGACTATTTCCAGTTTTGTCATCAGACCTCCACGTAGGCAGTGTGAGAGATAGTATTTACTGTGCTTCAGCAGTATGGGGCTTATATCAGGCATACAGGTAATCAATATTTCATCATAAGTATATTAAAATTGCCTTTAAATATATATGTCTGTGATCTGCTCAAGGTGTTTAGTGAAATTTTTTACTTCAAATTTATAATAATATTTATATACATTTTTTACTCGCACTCGGTATAAAAAATGTATATAAGTGCGGCCGAGTGCGTTTAGGCGTTTAGAAAAATCTTTAAACAAAGCGTGAGCTTTGTTTAAAGATTTTTCTAAACGCCTAAACACCATTTGCGATAACATTAGACGTTTAAATTAGTCCATTTTACAGCCCGTTCAACCGATTTTGACTTCTATTGCGTTGGTGGTACGAAAAATTGTAGCTGTAGTAAACAGTTGGTTTTGGTAACAGGTTTATGCTTTTAATGTCATCCTTATGTTTACGGGATAGAATGCAAAATCGGTTGAACGGACTGTAAAAAGATTTGGAATCATGTCTAATGTTATTTCAAATGGAGATAGTTGACACTTCGCGTGACCCAAGGGTTGGCTTTTACCTTGGTCAGAGAATAAGCATTGCCATACAACGTGGCAATGCTGCCAGTCTTTTGGGCACATTACCAGTGGACAACCATGTGGAGGAGTTTTTCAACGCCATATTTTAGTTTAGTATATTTTTTAGGTTTAGTTAGTGAGTATTTTTTTGATTTAAGTGTAGGTGTATGTTTGTAGTCTTAGTTAATTAAGTATTTATAAAATATTTCAGACGAATTGATGATGACCGAGGGAAATCATATGAGCTGGGTCAGAGCACTGTTAAGTGCATGCGTGGAATCCTGGAGTGCTGGGTGAAGCAGTCGGCACGGGTGGAGGCTTTCAAAACACGTCAGAGCACCGCACATGCACTACACGTCAAGTTCCACCTTACTACTGGAGAACCTGTTCTGACTGATGAACAATACCATCATCTGCAGATAGACGTTATCTCCCTATATTTACTGTTCCTAGTACAAATGATCACTTCTGGACTACAGATTATTTACACCCAGGTGAGGTTTTTGGACCTAATATTTTTTTGTTACCTAAGAATAATTTATTGTAGTTTTATCCCTAATGTTTATATACAGTACAACTATTTTCTTAATGGCCCTCGGCAAAAATCGCATTTCCGTATATAAACGAATTCTAATTTCGATGTCCATCTCTCATTAGTTATTAGATTTATCGTGTATAATAATTCGAATTCAGAACTAAGTACTTTATTAGTATTTTTTTAGTAGCTTTGATTTCCGTGTGAAATATAAAGAGCTGTAAAATAGCAGCTTCCCTCCCTTTTTAGGGTTCCGTACCCAAAAGGTAAAATCGGGAGCTTATTACTAAAACTCCACGATCCGTCTGTCCGTCTATCTGTCACCAGGCTGTATCTCATGAACCGTGATAGCTAGACAGTTGAAAATTTTCTAAGATGATGTATTTCTGTTGCCGCTATAACAACAAATACTAAAAACAGAATAAAATAAATATTTAAGTGGGGCTCCCATACAACAAACGTGATTTTCTTGCAATTTTTTGCGATAATGGTGCGGAACTCTTCGTGCGCGAGTCCGTTAAAAGAGTACATTATGTTAAAAGAGTATTAACAACTCTATATACTTCCAAGTTGAATGAAAGCTTCCTGTCTGCACCAAGCGCAAAAGGCAACTGATAGAAATCCGACGGCTGACGAAACACGAAGTTCGTCGAGGGACATTAAGAAAATGTTTGTACTGTACATATTTTTTTTTATCAGGATGAGGTGGCATTTGTTCAAAATTTAGTGTATTACGTGGAGCGTGCATACAGAACACCAGACTATGGTATGTGGGAAAGAGGGTCTAAATACAATGACGGAAAGCCTGAAATCCATGCATCTTCAATTGGTATGTAACATGGACCTAACTTATATACCTACCAGTGTGGGCTGTTGTTAAAAAAAAAAATACTAAATTAATCATGACTATACTCGATTTGAAATAACATTAGAAATTTTTACAACCTATTTTACAGTCCGTTCAATCGATTTTGAGTTCTATCCCGTAAATATAAGGATCTTAAATCTGTTACCAAAACTAACTGTTTAATACAGCTGCCATTTGTCATATCACCAACGCAATAGAAGTCAAAATCGGTTGAACGGGCTGTAAAATGGGATTATTTAAATGTCTTGTTATCTCAAATGGAGTATATCAATTGAGATTGTTGACTAACCTAAGCATAAGTAGATAGCGATTTACTTACTGGAAGTATAATACACCAATTCCGTCGGTAGATCCTGTCCAAATAACGTTTTCTTAGGCTACAATGACCAATTATCTAAAATCATACACTTCAATTATCTTATTAACTTTGAAAGTCGAGTTGTTATGAAAATGTAAATTATTTTAAAATCAATAGACTGCTTAATTAAGCAGTCTTTTGATTTTAAAATAATTTACATTTTCATTGAATTCAATCAATTAATTATAACTTGATTTCTTCGGTTGGTAGTCGAGAATCCAATTAGTAAAATAGTTATGGGCAAATTGTTCATCATTATTCAACTAAAATTCTAACTAACCAACAATTAATTATTTCATTAGTCATAAATCAAATTATATTTTGCCCAACACTGGTACCAATTTAGCAGTATCTTTGGTCAAGAGAAATTACACATTTATATGATATTTCAGGCATGGCTAAGGCCGCTCTCGAAGCTATCAATGGATGCAATCTTTTTGGAGACAAAGGAGCATCATGGAGTGTTGTGTATGTAGATATTGATGCCCATAATCGCAACAGAAGTATTTTTGAAACTATGTTGCCACGCGAATCAAGTTCAAAGGTAAATTAGTTCAAGTTCAGAAATTCAGGTAGGTATAACTTGGCAAAACAGTGTATAACACCGCTGCCGTAAGCAAGATTTTATAGAATTTCGTCTTGTCAGGAGATTTTGAACTTTTACTGAAGTCTTAAACATAACATAACATTTAAAAAAATGGTGAAAAAGCATTTTCTTTCTCTGTAACTATTCTTCTCCTTTCTCTGTTCTATATTTGATATTTATTAGTATATTATTTTATTTGTATGTATGTATTTTATGTTATATCTAAGTAATATTATTTAGTATAGTTTTTGTACACTGACAGCCCTATGTCTATCTTCTCTCGTTCAGTCCATCCAAAGGTTGTCTGTAAGAGATTGCCCTGTGCGGTAAGACCGCCCATTGTACACTTATCTTTATAAATGTTTTGTCCTGTAATTATTTAAGTGGTGTACAATAAAGTATATAATAAATAAATAAACAAAAAGAGGTATGAACCTCACTTCAGTAATTAAAGGAATTTTGAGCTAGAGCCTGCAAGAAAACTATACACCAATGGCTCGCAATCAAAAAGATAAAATTCAAGATAGTATTCACATAATAATAATTAAATTGCCAAGTGTGTTTCAAATTCATAAAGGGTTTGACGCAGAATGTGCACTTCGCAAACTGTGCACTTTGCAAAATAGCACTTCTCAAAATGACCACTTCTCAAGAGGAGCACTTCTCGAAATAAGTGTAAGATTAAGATTTTATAACAATGTGTCAAAATAAAAACCTTTTCGTACCTCTTGCTCAAAAAAGTGTCATTCTTTGCCACAAAAACCGAACATAACAATAGTCATTTTTAATCTGTTAAAAACAAGGAAAGAAAATGGTACTGAATTTCTCTCTCTAGGGGGAGAATGTGATTTAAATTTGGAATACTTACCGAAATTTATACTGAACTACATCTGTGTTTACACCATTGAGTTTGTATATAAAGCATTATACATCTTTATGAAAAAGGAATACGCATTTATTATGCAGTTATGATTATTAAATAAAATTACGAAAACCGACGAGGCCGTATGAGCTTCATGCCTTTGCTTTTCCGACAAAAAAATAGTCTAGCAATTTGCCGCGTTTTTGTTTTCTTCAAATACATAAACGTTAAGTTTATTTTACTTTTAATTGTCATTATTTTTAATAAATGCTTATCTCATATTATTATTGTGTTATTTTTTTTGCAAATGGTACGAAAAGTAGAGAATTTTCCTCGGTGATAAAGCTGTCTTAGTCTTGGGTGAACTTAAATCCCTCACTACACTCAGGACTCGTCTTAAATCCCTCGCTTCGCTCGTGATTTAAGTTTTTAACACCCTCGCTACGCTCGGGAGTAAACCTCGGGTCCTTCGTTACGCTCGCGATTTAAATCGTCACCCGCGACAGAAGACACTGCTTTATCCCCTTGGTTAATAATCTACTATTGATTACAATTTTTATTTGCTCGGTTTTTAGCACGATAACAGTAGTTTCTACAACACACACACACTACATCTGTAAAGAGTAGGATAACTTAAAACTCTGGAACGGCTAGAGCTAAATCCTAGAGGCTATAAATGAAACTTATTATTTGTATTTCAGGGTGTTGACGCAGCGTTATTACCAACAATATCATTCCCGGCCTTTGCCACGCATGAGGAACACCTAGTTCAGTTAACAAAAAGTAATATTTTAAGACGTTTGCAAGGCAAATGTGGGTTCAAAAGATTCAGCCGTGATGGGTACAAGTGCGTGCTAGAAGATCCGCACAGGAGGTACTACCATGAAGGGGAGCTCAAGGAGTTTGATGGCATCGAGTCAGAGTGGCCTCTGTTCTATGTAATGATGATTATAGACGGTGTGTTCCGCACCCTGCCTGATCAAGTTGAAGAGTACCAGAAACTACTGAAGGCTAGGATATATATGGATGAATTCGGAGGTGTGTTATACTTTTTACACCGTTTTCTTAGCTAATATAATGAATGTAAAATTGTATTTTTATTTATATATATTCGTAAAAGATAATCTATAGAAGGACTGGTAGCTCAGGAAGAGAACATGTGGAAGGATTTGGGGGAAGTCTTTGCCCAGCGGTGGGTCAGTGTAGGTTAACATTAAATAAAATACTCTTGCAGTTCGGATCCAGTTAGGGAACTTACCCATACTACGTGACCCATTTTTCAGTTTTGTACCCACCTCACCACCTCACGGTGACCACCCGTAGTATATGCCAAAACCCGTCCCCCTCTAGTGTTCACGTAGTAATTCATAAATAAAATTTTAAATATTTTTTTTTGCAAACGAAAGTAAAAACAAAAAATTGCCTCATAATTGTCTTTATTAATACGGCGCGTCTGTCTGTCTAGAAAGTCATACAATTTATGAACAGTCGAATGGCGAGGATACGAAACCTAAGCAAATGTGACCAAGCGTGATATTTTGGAGACCTGCAGCCTTACTGCGCAAGTCTATTAAGCAAGACAAAGTTTTTTTGTTGTAAGGGGGGAACGACACCATACTACTGACCCGTTCAGGGGGTTTCAGCAGCCTAATTGCGAAAGGAACCCCCCTGAACGGGTCAGTAGTATGGTGTCGTTCCCCCCTTACAGCAAAAAAAATTTTTTACAGATAGAAAGCTATATAAGCTGAGTATCGTAAGCTTTTGATTCCGGAAAATGCACGGTTTCACAGAACCGAATCCACGCGAAAAACTAGTTATATTTTAATACACCCATTTTTTTTGTTTGTTGCTATTTAATGGAAATGTTTATATTATTTCAGATCCAGTTATTCCATGGTATTATTATGTTCCCCGCGAGGGTATTGAAAATGAGCGCAGCGAACCAAACTCGGTGCGAAGATTGCCTGCAAGTAAGTCCTTGTAATTTTCAATCCTTTACCTACAGGGTCTAATAGAATACCACCAGAAATGTATTGCACTTTTACTACTGTACTCAACGGTGTATTTATTTAAATTTGCGTATTTTTTATTGTTACTTACTTAATAGGGTAGTTGACTGAAAATGTATTTTTTGTCCGTCAAGTAGATAATAAAAAATATTGGACACGTTTTTTTTTTTGACACGAGGAATGAATAGTTAGTCCATGGTTATTCCATGTTTATTAATATCATTGGTAAACTTAAGTTAATCCTTCATTACTCCGGGATTAGCTAGTCCAAGAGTAACTTCGGAGTAAGCTGGTAATACGCGATTTTTATTAATAAGACGGAAAGTGACGACGATACAGTGCGTTGAAATATTGTGTGACGTCACGCCGCTAGTACACTTTATACTGACAAGTGACGTCACAATTCCCCACTCCTGAATTTTAATACGCTTTATCTTTGTCAATTTTTATTGATTTGTTAAAGCAAAAAATACGTGTCCAATATTATTTGATAATCTCACTGACGGACTAAATAGAATTATATTTTTTCTACCCACGCGACATCCCTATTATAGGTTGTTAAAAAACAAATCTATTAAGAAAAGCGTAGGAGTTCGGGAAAATTAGGTACCGGGTAAATTGTTAAATAAAGAACATAAATATGTATTTAATATCGATATTGAAAAATCAATTAAACAATTCCAGATCATCCCAGTGACAGTAATGAAAAAGGTAAAAAAACGTAACTCCATTGAGAATGACTCTTTTTCTTGTTTAACACTTTTTCTTTGTTTTCTTTTTGTATTTAACCAAATCAACTTATATTTCTCGAATATTCGGCTGTTTTATTGAGCTTGCATTTAGTTTTTCATGAATTAGCAACATGAATATTTTCCATATTTATTTGTGCCTTTTTCGCTTTTCTCACTAGTTACGATCAACTTTGCACACTGCACTAATTTTTTTCAGTTTATAAGTAACCTATGTGTTGACGGTAACTAATACGCTTAATAACGCGATCCAATTCAATGTTTTTTATTATTATTCTTACAGGTTGAGTTTTTAAGTGTGTGTGTGAAGTTTTCAAAGAGTGGGAGTGGGTGGTCAAATCCGAAACTATGAGGTACCTACCTATTGCAAAAACTCTTAAAGGAATCACGAGCCCGATTTTGATGAAAACTAAAACTGCATCAATGGATTTTTGAAAAATCAATATTCCTAACCAGGAATCGAACCCGTTGATTTTAGAAAAAAAAAACCAGCGCTGTATTATTTCACCATACGATAGTGTCGCTAATAAGAATGAAATTCTGGGAAATAATGCCAAACGGCAAACTTGAGGAAAGTCCTAATTTTTAACAAAATACTTTCAAAATTATTTATACTTTCATAATCAAAATTATTGTAATGCTGAATGTAGTACAATGCTTGAGTTAAGAAGGCCAAAATAAAATAAAAAATGTTAATGAGCTCGGTTACCGTAAGTTATTACTTCACAGAATTTGATCCTTATTAGCCACACTATCGAATGACGTAATAATTAATGCAGCAACTGGTTTGTTTTTCAAAATCAACGGTTTCGATTCCAGGCTAGGAATAATGATCAAAAATGTTCGTGACTCCTTTGAGTGTTTTTCGCTTATCCTCATAGTTTCGGATTTGGCCATCCACGCCCACTTGAAAAACAACCTGTATGGCCTGTATATATTATATTGCTTATGTAGATAGGTATGGAATACAATTTCGCGTGTTTTCATCATGATTGTACTTATTAGGTATATAATGCTGTGGTTTAGGGTGTAACATGGGTTAGGACCGAGCAGGGCTTTGGAGCACATAGGGTGACTGAAAATGACCTTATTTTACAATTTTGTTAAAAGTTTAACAATATTCAGTAAAGAAATTATGGAATATTTATTTATTTATTATATACTTTATTGTACCTACATCACAAAAACATACAGGTCAAACATTTACAAAAACAAGTGTACAATGGGCGGTCTTATCGCACAGTGCAATCTCTATTTTCTCTCTATATTTGTTTGTGAAAAGTTTCACTGATTGAAATACCGGCAAAACGCATGGTTCTTGTGCGGCAAGCTATTGTATAAATTAAACAAAACACATATTGCCAGAATAATAAAAAAAAACCGGTACTGAACGTAAGCAAAGCTATTGTGAATATTGTATTTCCTTGATGTATTAGACACAGGTGGCCTGTTCCTCTGGGCGCAGTCGTTGTTCGTGCTGGCACAGCTGTTGACCGGCGGCCTGCTTCACGTCAACGAGCTGGACCCCATCAGGAGGTACCTGCCTTCGTACAATCGGCCCCGACGCGCTGGACGGTATTCTGCTTTTCAGGTATGAATTTGTTGCGCGAATTTACTCGAACCAAGGGCCTTTTTGACTCATGGTACCGAATTAGCGATAGTAACTGTGGGGTTTTAACTGGTAGGAGTTCTACATAACTTTCTGTTCTGCCCAGGCGGAGGCTTCCCCACAAAAAAGTTGCACACATCAAAAGATTTGTTTTTTTTTAAAAGCCCGTATTTTTTTAACCCTTTCGTAAAGTCTCAACATGAATAGACGACCTAGAGACTAGACTCTTTTTGTTTTTCTGGGTTGAAAAATCCTCATTGGATGTCTTTGGATGGTCTTTGACTCATGGTACCGAATTAATGATGGTAACTGTGGGGTTTTAACTGGTAGGAGTTCTACATAACTTTCTGTTCTACCCAGGCGGAGGCTTCCCCACAAAAAAGGTGCACACATCAACAGATGTTTTTTTTATTAAAAGCCAGTATTTTTTTAACCCTTTCGTAAAGTCTCAACATGAATAGATCCTTTTTTTTCTGGGTTGAAAAATCCTCATTGGATGTCTTTGGATGATGGATTGGGGTCTGACAGACTCCTACTGACTAAAAACCACTCCGGTGTTCCATCTCACACCTACGCCGGGGGTCGCGGGAACACCGATACTTCCTCAACCCCCGGCTAGTGCCGGCCCGCCTCTGCAGGCCTAGACCTTGGGTTGGGGGGAGTGAACCTAGACTAGATCCTAGTTTGAGTTTCCACATCTACTATTTACTACAATTTGCATGGCCGTGAAACAGCACTTTATTTAGGTTCCGTACAAATTGAAGTTAGGATAGGCATTATGACCTGATGAATGAAGGTTGCGGGGTCCCACTGGTCTATCCAGCAGTGGACATATTTTTTAAGCTAAATGATGATGAAAATATCTATCGTGCTAATCAGTGTCTTTATTTTTTTGTAATGTTCATTGATTTAAATGTAAATTATTTTACTTTCATGTCTAACATGCAGGGCAAACCTACATGTGTAAGTACCTATTAGGAGTAAAATGATGTCAGTTTGAGCTACTAAACTGCTGCAAAGCATTCTGTGCTATTATTTATTTGCATTGCTTTTATTTTCATGGAGCAGCTTTTTTATAATAATGCCTTCTCCGATCGTATTATTGTTTAATTAAATATCTTTATCCACACCTGAACTGATTTTTCTATGTACACAAAAAAAAACATGTTAATAGATACTGATCACACTTTTGTCGCAGGGCATAGCAACAGATCTGGTGGTCCAAGTGGTGTTGATAGCAGAGTCTATGCGGCTGCAGGCCATGATGGGCACGTACGGCATTCAGACGCAGACGCCGCACGAAGTTGAACCCGTCCAGGTTAGATTAATTATGTACCCAGGTGTTAATACGACCACGGCCGAAACCACCGTGGCAGGACCCTCACAGGGGGCTCGGGAGGGAAATGAAATGGAGTGCCAATAACGGACTCATTACGCCTCCTTCAGGCGATTATCAACCACTGCGCCGCTGCTCAGGATCTTTTGCTCCAGAGCATGGCGCAGTGGTCGATTAACATCGCCGTGGTCGCTGAGCCGTACTTTGTCCCGCCCAGGGATGACTGGGTGGAGGACTTGAGCGGCTCAGTGACCCTAATTTCGTCGGCCGTCGCTGGTTCCCTCGAAGGTATCAAGAGAGGCCAGGGTTGCGTAGCAGCACGGTTTGGGGAGATTGTCGTTGTAGGGGTATCCGCTTCACCCAGAGCGGGAGAAGTCACAGGATGATTTCCCACACAAAAAAAAAAAAGGTGTTAATACGGCACATCTCTCATTTTGGTCCATTCATTGAGACAAAAGCTCAACTGTCTGTCAAAAAGTTGGGGGATCCTTGCAAAGGCGAGACGGTACTTCACGCCAGAACAATTGCTCAACTTGTATCAAGCGAAAGTTCGGTCATGCATGGAGCTGCTCTCACCTCTGGGACGGATCTGCCAAGTACCAGCTGGATGCACTAGAGTCGAAACGGGTCAAGAGGCTCATCGGCAATGAGATACTGGTCGAGTCTAGGCTCCAGAGCCTTGAAAATCGGCGCCAAGTTGCCAGTCTGTCGGTTTTTCATCTGTTACATTTCGGGGAATGTGCGTTGGAATTGCATGAACTAATTCCTCCTAGCCCTTTCCATCATCGGAGTACAAGACGATGCTTCATCGGTACATGGTGGACATCCTCCCTATACGCACCAAACGTTTTGGGTATACTTTCATTATGCGTACAGCTAAGGAATGGAATTCCCTGACGGAGTCTGTATTTCCAGATAGCTACAACCTGGGAGTCTTTAAGTCAAGAGTGAATAGGTTTCTTCTAGGTAAGCGTGCTACATCGTCGACCACATCATCGCTTACCATCAGGTGAGATAGTGGTCAAGCGAGAGCCTAACAAGTTTAAAAAAAAAGCACGTCGTGTTTTAGAACCTCCAACACTTCATTCTCATCTCCTCAATAAACCTCCACGTCCTTGTGTACCGCGAAAAGTGTCCAATAGATTCAAAATTAAAATTTTATAAAATTATCGGTCTTATGGAATATTTGAATTATACGGGAACGATGACGGAGGGACATACTTGACTCTGACTGAAGACAGACGTGTGTGGAAAAGGGAAGGTGCTCAGCAATGGAATAAACGGACTAACTAGATAAGATAATGACAGGAACAAATTATATTTTCCAAGCAAAATGCATAAATAACTTATTCCCTCAGGTGTGCAGTTCAACGCAGTTAGTGCACGTGTACCGCGAGCTGGGCGTGTGTCCCAAGTTGAAGCTCACCGGCCGTCCCATCAGACCCGTGGGATCTCTCGGCACGAGCAAGGTATGGCTGATTTTACTCTTTTACACAGTGATGAATTTACCTAGTCGTTTACATACATACAGAATGGTCAACATAACTGAGCACCCAAAATGTCAATGTCACTCTGGCGTTCGACTCAAGCTATTGGTTCACGAGGTGAAAGCGGGGCACCAGGGAGAGGGGTCGATTGATGTTTCTGTTGCTCAGTTATGTTGACAGAGTAGTAGATAAACTTACCTTTTTTCCGTGGGGGTAGGCAAAAACTACGGCACGCCACCTGTTACAATGCTTACACACTCCTTTTGCTTTGTCATAGTCATTTATTAATCTAATAAATACACAACAGCATAGTATTATATAAATGTAACGTTAGCCGAAATAGTAATTTATGCAACGGTCATATAATAAGGGTTATTAAAACACAAGTGTACCCACACTTGTGTTTTAATACCACAGTGTATTACACGAGGCGAAGCCGAGTATAATAGTATCATACGAGTGTTTTAATACCTAATTATATGCCGTTGCGTACACTATTTTATCTTCACTCATACAGTTGATATAAAATAAAATTGGATACGTAAAAAATATGTGGAATGGCGGGCTATTTAGATTCTCATTGCGCATGACTGCGTAGCGCGCGCATCCATAGACATTGACACTATTTTTAAGCTTTCCATGAAAAAAAGTACGTGTTTATACAATATTTTCAAATTCATATTTGGAACATTACGTTGAGTGTAGATAAGCATACTTTTGCTGCTTTTGCTTATCTTTGAATATCGTAAAACCACAGATAACCTCCCAATAGATTCTGCATTGAAGACAACTTACGCGCACCAGACATCAGCCTATTTAGGCTGATATAACTCAGTGCACGGTATGATGTCTTTCGTCGACCAGACATTAGAGCTGTAGGGACACAAGCGATCTCTAGTTTTAATTCTGTTTAAAAAATAGTTATCAACGGTTTGCCTTAAAAAAAAATAACGATTTGTGCAGTAAAATGGTGTGGAAAATCATCCACCTCTTCAAGTTCAAAACAAGATGGGATAACATTCCACCAGTAGGCAAAGTAATAAATATTGACCAATCTAAAAAAAGGTCAAGTTATAATGGTTAGCAAATCAAAATTGCACACTATACAGTAGCGCTCGTTGATGTCTTTTGTGAAAGTCCCTTTCACTCATAAGGAATTATTACATTGCTATCTTTTGCCCACAGAAGTAAAAATGTTGAGAAAAATACGTTTTTTGCTTATCGAAAAGTATCGATGATCGATGTTTAACTAGGTACATAGGAGAAAAAAATAATTTTGTTAAAATTGATTATTTAAATATTAACAAATTAGTTTTTTGGGATTAAGTGGAACAGGGTGTCAAGTCCCACAAACCTCCATAGAAAAGGGAGGATCCTCCGACCAGACGGGTGTTGTGTCTGGTCCGGGCAACTGCCGGGCAATTTTACATAAAATACCATTCTGTTTGAAAAATATCGATATTTTTATCGACATTTAATGTGCATGTCCCGTCACTACGAAAAGTACCGTGACCTTGAATAGCCAATCACGGCGCACTTGTCACTCCCCGCGCAACCCGTGCCTTCCGGCAAACTTGGTGAACTTGGAATCAAACAAAACAGTGGGCATGCCGTATCTATTGGGAGGTAATCTGTGCGTAAAACCCATAAAACCTAGTTATATGACTATTTTGTCGAGTATTCTGCATCTTGATATTAAAACTCAAAAAGTTGTAGGACGAACTAAAGGATTCCTGATATACTGAAACTACTAAACCCATAGAAATATTTGCGACGACATGAGCTCTCTATGATCGCGATGAGAACTTAAACATACGTCTACTATTTTGGTGTAAATTAAGGTATAACCTATCTATGTTTCTACGCTGTTTTGTTTGCCAATTATCAGTCTTAATTGTGTTCGTCTATACAGATATACAGGGTTTGCGGTATGACGGTGCTGTGTTACCCGCTCATATTCGAAGTGTCGGAGTTCTACCTGTACAGAGATATGGCCTTGCTCATCGACGACATCAAGACTGAACTACAGTTCGTTGGCAAGTAAGTAAACAAACTAAATTCCATTTATTTGTTGCATTACGTTTTATTGATGTTTTACAACAAGTGCGATCTAACGTTGTGCGTCAATCTTTAATCAGTAGACTAATCTTCGGTTACGATCAAAGGGCGGTCGAGTTTTTCAAAATACGATGCTTTTTAGGGTTCCGTACCCAAAGGGTAAAAACGGGACCCTATTACTAAGACTCTGCGGTCCGTCTGTCCGTCTGTCTGTCTGTCTGTCTGTCACCAGGCTATATCTCAAGAACCGTGATAACTAGAGACTTGAAATTTTCACAGATGATGTATTTTTGTTGCCGCTATAATAACAAATACTAAAAACAGAATAAAATAAATATTTAATGGGGGCTCCCATACAAAAAACGTGATTTTTATGCCGTTTTTTGCTATAATGGTACGGAACCCTTCGTGCGCGAGTCCGACTCGCACTTGGCCGGTTTTTGTTTATTTATTATTTATTTATTTTATACTTTACTAGAGGACGCCTCGCGGTTTCACCCGCGTAGTTCCCGTTCCCGTGAGAATACAGGGATAAAAAGAAGCCTATGTCACCCGGGGATAGAGTAGCTTCCCAACGGTGAAAGAATTTTAGAAATCGGTCCAGTAATTTTGGAGCCTATTCGGTACAAACAAACAAACAAAAAAATCTTTCCTCTTTGTAATATTGGTATAGATGTATGTATACTTTATTGTACACCACATAATATGTACAGGAAAACATTCACAAAAACAAGTGTACAATGGGCGGTCTTATCGCACAGGGCAATCTCTTACAGACAATCTTTGGATGGACTGTACGATAGGAGAAGAATTTAGGGCTGTCAATGTACAAAATTAAATACTAAGTTGTCGCCAAGCCTTTGTCGTCATTTCGCAGTTGGAAATCTCATACAAAAACAGCACCGTTTCGTGCCTCGCGCATCCCGTAAACCAACTTCAGGGCGGCCAAGAAGTTTGGCGAGGGCTATACTTTATTTCGGGCCGATTTTTGAAACTGTCCGATATCTGATTGGGAACTAAGTTTTGGTTTTTCCACAATGCATGACTAATCGTGTGTCAGTAAGATCAGCATCACATAACGTGCACAGATACTGGCGCCTGTCGGGGCGGCCCACGGTGTGCCTGCTGGTGCGCGAGGAGCACATGCGCGACCCGCACTTCAAGCACATGCTGGACCTGTTCGCGATGCTCAAGAAGGGCCACTGCGACGGCGTCAAGGTGCGCCTCGGGAGGCTCCAGAACTTGATCTCTAGCTCCTGTATGGGCAAGTAATCTTTTTACTTTACGAAATGTTCATATAATACATACATACATAAACTCACGCCGTTTTCCCATGGGGATAGGCAGAAACTACAGAACGCCACCCATGTTCATATAATATCAGCTACAATAAACGGATGTTTTACCAGGTACGTTGCCTGCGGTTGGGTAGTTCTAAATTTTGGCTATTTTCTGTGCTTAGATTTTTTAAGGTGGATTCACATTGTTGGATAAACAACACTAGTTTCATACATTAAGCACAATGCGCCGTGACACAATGTATCGTAACGAAACATACATAACATCGCGACTGTATTCGCCGAAGAGTTAGGTAGAGATGTGGAACGCTCATAATTTGCAGTACACGTAGTACTGCAAATTATCTATCATATACTAAATATAAAAAAACTGGTCTCTCGCGTATCATTTAACAAAATAATAATAATTTGACCACAGAACATTTGGACTTCATGAGCCAAGGCGATTTCCCGTCGGAGATGTTCACCCAGTTCCGGCAGCTGGAGCACGAGTACATCGGCTACCAGTCGCTGACTGACGTGCCGCGCACTCTGATGTACAGCGAGGAGAACGTGTCGTACGACGCCTACAAGCACCGCTCTACGCCCGACGTGGTGGCGGTGCTCCGCTCGCTCGACAACATCTTCGCGCAGTGCCAGCTGTGGGGCATCCTGCTAGAGAGGGAGGGACCTATGTTTGAGGTGCGTACTGTGGCGTCAACCAGTCGCTGACGTACCGCGAGGAGAACGTGTCGTACGACGCCTACAAGCACCGCTCTACGCCCGACGTGGTGGCGGTGCTCCGCTCGCTCGACAACATCTTCGCGCAGTGCCAGCTGTGGGGCATCCTGCTAGAGAGGGAGGGACCTATGTTTGAGGTGCGTACTGTGGCGTCAACCAGTCGCTGACGTACCGCGAGGAGAACGTGTCGTACGACGCCTACAAGCACCGCTCTACGCCCGACGTGGTGGCGGTGCTCCGCTCGCTCGACAACATCTTCGCGCAGTGCCAGCTGTGGGGCATCCTGCTAGAGAGGGAGGGACCTATGTTTGAGGTGCGTACTGTGGCGTCAACCAGTCGCTGACGTACCGCGAGGAGAACGTGTCGTACGACGCCTACAAGCACCGCTCTACGCCCGACGTGGTGGCGGTGCTCCGCTCGCTCGACAACATCTTCGCGCAGTGCCAGCTGTGGGGCATCCTGCTAGAGAGGGAGGGACCTATGTTTGAGGTGCGTACTGTGGCGTCAACCAGTCGCTGACGTACCGCGAGGAGAACGTGTCGTACGACGCCTACAAGCACCGCTCTACGCCCGACGTGGTGGCGGTGCTCCGCTCGCTCGACAACATCTTCGCGCAGTGCCAGCTGTGGGGCATCCTGCTAGAGAGGGAGGGACCTATGTTTGAGGTGCGTACTGTGGCGTCAACCAGTCGCTGACGTACCGCGAGGAGAACGTGTCGTACGACGCCTACAAGCACCGCTCTACGCCCGACGTGGTGGCGGTGCTCCGCTCGCTCGACAACATCTTCGCGCAGTGCCAGCTGTGGGGCATCCTGCTAGAGAGGGAGGGACCTATGTTTGAGGTGCGTACTGTGGCGTCAACCAGTCGCTGACGTACCGCGAGGAGAACGTGTCGTACGACGCCTACAAGCACCGCTCTACGCCCGACGTGGTGGCGGTGCTCCGCTCGCTCGACAACATCTTCGCGCAGTGCCAGCTGTGGGGCATCCTGCTAGAGAGGGAGGGACCTATGTTTGAGGTGCGTACTGTGGCGTCAACCAGTCGCTGACGTACCGCGAGGAGAACGTGTCGTACGACGCCTACAAGCACCGCTCTACGCCCGACGTGGTGGCGGTGCTCCGCTCGCTCGACAACATCTTCGCGCAGTGCCAGCTGTGGGGCATCCTGCTAGAGAGGGAGGGACCTATGTTTGAGGTGCGTACTGTGGCGTCAACCAGTCGCTGACGTACCGCGAGGAGAACGTGTCGTACGACGCCTACAAGCACCGCTCTACGCCCGACGTGGTGGCGGTGCTCCGCTCGCTCGACAACATCTTCGCGCAGTGCCAGCTGTGGGGCATCCTGCTAGAGAGGGAGGGACCTATGTTTGAGGTGCGTACTGTGGCGTCAACCAGTCGCTGACGTACCGCGAGGAGAACGTGTCGTACGACGCCTACAAGCACCGCTCTACGCCCGACGTGGTGGCGGTGCTCCGCTCGCTCGACAACATCTTCGCGCAGTGCCAGCTGTGGGGCATCCTGCTAGAGAGGGAGGGACCTATGTTTGAGGTGCGTACTGTGGCGTCAACCAGTCGCTGACGTACCGCGAGGAGAACGTGTCGTACGACGCCTACAAGCACCGCTCTACGCCCGACGTGGTGGCGGTGCTCCGCTCGCTCGACAACATCTTCGCGCAGTGCCAGCTGTGGGGCATCCTGCTAGAGAGGGAGGGACCTATGTTTGAGGTGCGTACTGTGGCGTCAACCAGTCGCTGACGAACCGCGAGGAGAACGTGTCGTACGACGCCTACAAGCACAGCTCTACGTCCGACGTGGTGAATGGTGAATTTTGTAATCGGATTTCCAGAGATTATCCATTACTTACAAATATAAATTCTCTCTTTATAATTTAAAATTTTCAAATATTATCAGTTGTTGAGGTGCTCGTGGCTAAATAATAACTGCCGCACGGGTCGATCTTCAAGGTTAAGCAATTCTTGACGAGGTCAGTCCTTGGACGGGTGACCTTTTCAACATACCGAGTTTCCTCCGTGCCTCGAAAAGCACGTTAAGCCGTTGGTCCCGGCTGTCATTTGAAAAACTTTGACAGTCGTTACGAGTAGTCAGAAGCTTGAGATCTGACACCAATCTAGTCAAGGGGTACCGTGTTACCCAGTTACTGGTTTGTGGAGGTCAGACAGGCAGTCGCTCCATGTAAAACACTGGTACTCAGCTGAATCCGGTTAGACTGGAAGCCGACCCCTACATAGTTGGGAAAAGGCTAGGCAGATGAAATATTATCAGTTGTTCTGGTGATTACCCATAACATAAATGTACACAAAGCCTCAAAATTCGTATTGTTTCTATGAGTATAGTTATACATTATGTCATTCAAAATACCATTTTAATGGTCAATTAAAATAAATGCTTTGACTATACAGATAAATGGCACGAACGCCCTGGAGTCCCTGAAGAGCCTGTACCACAGCGCAGGCGTGCTGCGGCACTGGCGCGCCGTGCGGTTCTGCTCGTCGCTGCTCAACCACACCGTGGACTCCATCAGCCCCTTCATCACCACCGTGCTGGTCAACGGGAAGCAGGTCATACAACTCATACCTTAGTATTGCCTCATATAGGTCAATCATTGCCGCTGAACAATAATTTTTGATTAATTAGCCGAAGTGTGGAACTGTTGCCAGCGTCTTGCAACAACACACAAAAATCAGTCACGGAACAGGTATATTCTCACAGACTTTCGCAAAATTATACCCTTGTTTAAACTGCAAGGCATAGCAAGTAAGGAACTTTGTGAAGAGAAAATAATAGTAGATTATTGCATCGAGCACGAGGGCAATATAAATTACTTAAGGCGAGGTGCATAATCTGCTTTTCTTTCAACTATTACCTATAGGAATAGTAGATAAAATAAACTTATATAGTAATATAATATACAAGTTTTAAACTTCGAAGCCGAAGCACTCAAAATCAGATAGTATCACACTTTATCGTTTCCAAAAATATTGTCAAGCAAAATTAACAAAGTTCCCGCCAAATCACTTTTTTAAATTTGTTTTATTTTTAAATCAGAGTTAGCAGCAATCATTTTTTAAATTTCGATAATCATCAAGAAACGAATAATACGTAAGTAAAAAAAAAAGTATTGATATCGGCTGGCTGAATAGAGCTAATCCATTGAGACTGGCACCTTTTGGTGCGATTAAAAAAAAAACTGTGCAATAATGAAATTTCATACATTTTTATTGCTCTAGAGCATTAAAGACTCGCTTTGTACTGAGTTTTTAGTTTGATTGTGATGAAATTAAAGCATAGTTGGAAGAAAAAGTTTATTTTTATTTTTATATTATTCTGGGGTCTATCATCGTTTTCAATCAGGCGATATCGAGATCGAGAGCAGGCTCAACTGGAATTAAAAAGAGACCAAAATGCACATCGTTACACGGCACTGCTTAGTACTTGCCTACACGTCCTTGAAAAAACATTGGCTTTTAGTTAAAATATGATGCTCCTACAATAAAATGAATTTCCTTTTCACAGGAAAGGTTCGTAGAAACTACGAAATACCAATACTACACTTCACTGTCTGCTACTTACACTTAATATTTACTAAGGTGGCAAGGGATCTTACCGAGAAAAAAAATATCCTATCTGTTAATCGAGATAATAAAATATCGATTTGCAAAATGTCATCCAAATTCGTTCAGCCGTTTTTTCCGTAATTGAAACACCATCAAACTTTCGCATTTAAATATTAGTAGGCTATTTCAGTTAAAATTCATGTTTTTCATATCCTTTTAATATTTATATCTTACCTAGTTTTAAAAATATTTTCGTTTTATAAAACAGCTAACAGTGGGCGTGATCGGTCAGAAGGAGACCGTGTTTGACAAGCCCATGACTCCCGGCGAGATCCAGTCTGTCATGTACTCTACCATACAGCCTTACGATGTTATTGGTGCAGTGTTACAACAGGTTAGTGTCAGAGCATCTTTATCTTCTAAATTTACTGTTTTCCATCATCATCTTCCTGCCCTTGTGATTGTGACCTTGTCCCATGTTACTTGGGGTCGGCGCAACACGTTTTCTTCTTCCATACCGTCCTGTCCACCGTCACGCTATCACTGACTCCCTTTTCTTTCATATCACTCCTCACACCGTCCATCCATCTTTACTTTTGCCTGTCCCTCTCCAACCCTCCACATTATTCATAACTCTTTTAGTAACATCCGCTTCATCCCTCCTCATCAGATGAACATACCAGGACAAACGGTTTCCTTTCAACTTTTCTGTCACTGGCGCCACTTTCAAACTTCCTCTAATATACTCATTTCCCCTTTATTTTCTATTTCTTTACTGTTATAACCATTGATAATATAATACTAGCATGCAGATGCCTCATCCCATACAAAGAAACCGTGTCGACGTAACTAGCGTTTTTCGTCTGATTAAAATGATTATTTTTATAAGTACTTCGATCGCGTTCGGTTCCGATCCATAGCTATAGATGTTGTTAACAGCGACTTGCGAGTAAAAGGGTTTTCTCGCTTCGTTGTCACGAAGCGAGAAAACCCTTTTATCTAATTTTTTCTTTAAATGCAGTGACGATTTTGTTTTATAGTATTTTTTGCACGTTTATACATATACCATAATTCATTATACCAAAATGTGTTACAATAAAATTTAATTAATCGAGTGGCATGCCTCAGAAATTTAAAACCGCATCATCTATTGGCATCAATTTTAAATGATCCGTTCAAATAACGTTTGAAAGGTGAATTAAGAGCCCAATATTCCATAATCTTTTGCTTAGGTGAATTGATTTAAAAAGAACATACAATGTTTATGGTCAATTCTAGAAAATGTTAATTTTACACTCAATTCAATAACAAATCGATGCATATCGCGACATCTAGTGACATTTATTTGAACCAAATTTTCTTTGTTAGCGCTGGTAGCCCGTGGTAATAAATTTACTACGAAAAACACCCTTAAGCTTACGAAGTAATGGCTCCGTCAAAGTGAAGTTATTGTTATAGTTGTCGGCACGTAACTTGGCAAGAGTAGTTAGATGCGCATAAGTCGTTTTTTAGGTCTCTTTGGTTACCAAGCGGGACGCGGAGAACGTTTAGCACCTTTCCAAGCGCGGGATTGGTTGGTCAGTTGGCACAAGGATCGACTGACCAATCGCGTCGCGTCTACATTCCGTTTGCTCTAAATGGTGGTTGGCCAGTTCATGCACTATGCGCGAACTTACCCCCACTACGCCAAAACCTTGCCAAGTTACATGCTGGGGACTATACCACAGATTTGCAGTTGACTATACGAAAAAAAGTTATTAAGCTAGCACGTTAAAAACTTACGCGGCAATGCCATTCATTTCAAACATAGTCCTTGCCTCATTCACGTTGTCAAGCTGACGAATTTTTTAAACATGCTATAATACATTGGAAATTTACTTCGAACTGATTGAATATATGTGACGCGATTGAGGTGTAGGTCGCACTATTAAATTTGTCAAGAATCAAATAAGCAGCCACATCACCTGTATAGGAGGTGGTGCTGTACTCGGGGCGGCTGATCGCCACCAACCCGGACATGTTCCGCGGCATCCTGAAGATCCGCGTGGGCTGGGTGCTGCAGGCCATGCGCATCTACCTGCAGCTGTTCCCGGAGGAGCAGCGCTGCGACGGCTCGCTGGAGGCGCTGTCGCCCTACAAGCTACGGACGCTACTGCAGCGAGTACTCACCGTGTCCGACTGGGCAGAGGAGAGAGGGTATCTATTTTTTTTGTTATATCCTACTTCTGAGGAAAAGACAATAGTACATTACTGCAGCGGCCAGCAAAAGAGGCATTGACGGACGAACCTAGAACTCATTTTGTCAAATACAATTACTTTTCAAAATCAATGACGAACAACAATAATTATTCCCGCGTTAGGCTTAGCACAGACGCACGGTGATGCGTCATCGGTACATGGTGGACATCCCACCCATACGCACAAAACGTTTTGGGGACACTTTTATTATGCGTACAGCTAAGGAGTGGAATTGCCTGCCGGAGTCTGTGTTTCCCGATAGCTACAATCTAGGGGTCTTTAAGTCAAGAGTGAATGGGTTTTTTCTAGGCAAGCGTGCTTCACCGTCGACCACATCAACGCTTTCCATCAGGTGAGATAGTGGTCAAGCGCGAGCCTATTGATAATAAAAAAAAAAAAAATCCCGCACTGCGACTTTAATTCGCGCGATTATTTTCCACCCATACTACGGCCTTTTTACGCATTGCGGTAAAAAATCACGCGGGAATAATACTAAAAACATCCGCGCAAATAAAAATCGCAGTGCGTGCTAAACCTTAAAGTGTTCATTTGTTTTTTTTTTTCAATAAACAGCTTTCTATTTACAAGCCAGTTCGAAATTTAAATAAAACCTTTGATAAGTTACCTCCTTGGTTGTCATGTTTAGGAGGAAAAGATCGTATGTCTCTGTACCTAGGGATTGACCATGCCCTGCCTTTTATCAAATACATTAAATAATTACATCTATATTTGTTTAATCGAAATATGCATAATACGCAATTTGTTCCGTTTTAGTTTTTTTTTTAAATTACTTCTTCTATAACAGTTAGCCGGCGATGTACTTTTAAATTACGCACTTTAAAAAAACAATATCTAGATAGGCGATTAGTTCTACATTAACTCTAATTACTTATCTACTTTTTACTTATAAAATTCATTACTTTAAGTTAAAAAAGACAATACAAAGAAGTAAACCATTTTTGAGAAATAGTACATTTCGTGTCAAGCTTAAAACGTCGAGTTTTTAATTGGCTACATCGCTCGTGTTAAAATAAAGCCTTTTTATGCGAGACACGAGCGATTCTTTTTCCATTACCTGATGAGCTTACTTAAATGCAAATAATTTCCAACAACAATTTATTAGAAACGTTCAGACTAAAAACCACTGACTATAAACACACAATCGACACGCGCTTTTTCGAGAGGTTACAGGTTCAGTATCATTCCGCCAGTTACATAATGATCCATACAAAAGTCATGTCGTAATTGTTATTATGTAGTTTTGTTTATATTTTTAATTTTTAGTTTATAATCTTGTGTCTAAATGTTCATATTTCAAAACGAATTTCTTAGACAAACATACATGCATGCTACATGTTACATAATAGACAAGGTAGTGGAAAAAGAGTCTTTTCCTCTGAAGTGGGTGGGATATCTGTCCAGACCCTTTCTTCTTGCACATCCAGCCAAACTATGACATGCCAATGCCATCATTATAGAGAGAGAGAGAGAGATACGGAGCTATAGAGGACGAATAGCACTATCCCTTATTTACAAAGGATTCATAATGGGCATGACATGTCATAGTAGGGGTAGGTTATCTCGCCACCGCTTTTTCTTTTAATCAGTCTATGTATGTATGTTTGTTCCTATGCGGCGTTCTAGAGACCAAACACGTTGGCCGATTTTGGTGATTGTTACGTCAAACGATTCGTCTTAACCTTGCGAGTGTCACTGGCAACATTAAAATTGGAAAATAGCGGCTTTCGGGCGACCAATTTCGATTTTTTCGACCTATCGTATGGGGTATCAAAATAAAGGTTTTAAGAGGTGATTTCAAAAATATTTAGCACTTATATGATTAAAAAAACAAACATAAAACCCTACTGCTTAAGAAGCGAACTAAAAACACGAAAACAAGAAGAAAATCATGCTGTGCAGTCGGAGGATACATCTGGTTTTGGTCAGCCAGCTCGCGAATATGTATCCACTGACTTCTGACTTTCTTCTAGTGTACGTCTTTTTAGTTCGTTTCTTAAGCAGTCGGGTTTTTTGATTTTTTGAATTAACTTTTTTTTATTATATTTTCGTATTAAGATTTTACGTGCCGCTTTGCTTTTTAGGTCAATCCCTAAGAAGCCATGCATTTAACATATGCCATATATATTTTACATGAAGCCTTTGATCCCTAAAGAATTAGCAGGGATTTGACTGCAAGGAACTCCGCCAGTTATGTTTAAGTCACAGCGGAATAAACAATTTTTTTTTAATAAAAATGTATATTCTGTTTTTGAGGGCTGCCTAATTTTGTTCAAAATATTCATATTTCAGTCTGTTTAACTTTTTATTTAAATTACTGAATGCAATTTTTAACAGGTTGACACCGTTACAAAGGCGACAGTTAGAGGGTTGCCTCTGTCGCGTACCAAAACACTTCTACATACAAGTCTGGGATATATTGCTGAGAACACCGAAAGGAATTATTATTCAGGTATGTGCATATAATGAATTTATTATTAATTTCAGATTTAGTTGACCGTGACTTGTATACTTTGTGGTCAGTTACTTTGGCAGCGCGGTTCGATTGCTATTGAATATTTTACAACCAGAAACTGATACATTTCGTTGCAACATTTCGTCCTTTATGCAAATCAAATCTAATCCATATTATAATTTTTTTACAAAAGTTTATATGCATCAAAGAAATTTTATCAAAGAAAAACGTGTGCATATAAAATAAAAAAACCGGCCAAGTGCGAGTCAGACTCGCGCACGAAGGGTTCCGTACCATTCTAGCCAGAAACGGCATGGAAATCAAGTTTTTTGTATGGGAGCCCCCCTTAAATATTTATTTTATTCTGTTTTTAGTATTTGTTGTTATAGCGGCAACAGAAATACATCATCTGTGAAAATTTCAACTCTCTAGCTATCACGGTTCTTGAGATACAGCCTGGTGACAGACATACGGACCGCGCTTAGTAATAGGGTCCCGTTTTTACCCTTTGGGTACGGAACCCTAAAAACACCAAACATTTGTGATTTTTTTATATTATTGTGTTAGTAAAGACATAGCGATACCTTTATTTATATCTAAACACGTAACAGAAATATTCGATAAATGCATTGTATTGTAGCCTACTCAGCATAATGCTGTGTCATGACCACCCACAGCAGAGTGCTAGTTTACGGTGGTCACCTGGATAAAATTTGATTTTAATTTGGGCACATCCAAGTGCCACTGTGGGGTTCCAAACCATTACCGTTTATTTTTAACCTTTTGGGTATATCTTTGGGCACACTCAGCGCAATTTACAATTTAATGTACTTTTTTACTATTCTTCTCTGTTAGTTACTTTTCATCACACTTGCACGTAAAAAGTATCTAAACATACAGGTTAACTTGGCCGTAATGCCCCATATAAAACCCTCGGCCTTTCTTTTTGTCATGAAGCTCTAGGGCGGTAAGTAATATTTTTTTAAATTTATGGCATAGCACACAGGTCATGCAAGTTCAAGCAAGGAGTGAAACACGCAATTGAAAAAAATCTTAAAATGTTATCTAAACAGGAATTTCTTTGCAATCTCGCTACATGTTACTTAAATACTCAACTAATGTTCTTAATAATCGATTTTAATAGTTATAGTATGAAAACGTCGAAATTATTTAATTCTTTTTACACTCCGTCATGGCTGTATACCTACGTAAGTATTTGCCCTTAAAGTTTCTGAACGAAACACTGTATAATCTGTGGTGTGGGTAAAAATTCGCCAACCGCTTAAAAAAAAATCACGTATTTCGAAATAACAGCTATGCTGACTTGTGTATTAAAGCTATAATTCATAATTATTACTCGCAAATGTGATGAAAAACATTGTATGTATCACGGGCGGTACGGGAATTACGAACCTCGACTCAGAAAGCCCTCAGTCTTCGACTTCGGGCTTCTACTAGAGTCTCGATCGTAATTCCTTACTTACCGCCCTTAATACACAAAGTACTATTGTGTGTGTTGTGTCTGGGTCGAATAGATGTTTTCTATTGTATTGTTTCTTTAAAGTTGTAATGTAATTCCCGTGCAGGGCCACGCGATCCCGGCGGACCCGACGCTGGTGAACATGTCCCGCTCGGAGCTGGCCTTCTCGCTGCTGGTGGAGGAGGCGCTGGTGCGCGTGGAGTCGCCCGCGCGCCGCCAGCTGTGCGTGGAGCTGCTGTGTGTGCTGGCCACCATCCTGCGCCGCAACCCCGAGCTCTACCTGCAGCAGCCGCTCTACATCGACCGCCTCGTCGACGACGCGCAGCTCACCTTCGCCAAGGTCAGTGAACACGACGCTGGTGCGCGTGGAGTCGCCCGCGCGCCGCCAGCTGTGCGTGGAGCTGCTGTGTGTGCTGGCCACCATCCTGCGCCGCAACCCCGAGCTCTACCTGCAGCAGCCGCTCTACATCGACCGCCTCGTCGACGACGCGCAGCTCACCTTCGCCAAGGTCAGTGAACACGACGCTGGTGCGCGTGGAGTCGCCCGCGCGCCGCCAGCTGTGCGTGGAGCTGCTGTGTGTGCTGGCCACCATCCTGCGCCGCAACCCCGAGCTCTACCTGCAGCAGCCGCTCTACATCGACCGCCTCGTCGACGACGCGCAGCTCACCTTCGCCAAGGTCAGTGAACACGACGCTGGTGCGCGTGGAGTCGCCCGCGCGCCGCCAGCTGTGCGTGGAGCTGCTGTGTGTGCTGGCCACCATCCTGCGCCGCAACCCCGAGCTCTACCTGCAGCAGCCGCTCTACATCGACCGCCTCGTCGACGACGCGCAGCTCACCTTCGCCAAGGTCAGTGAACACGACGCTGGTGCGCGTGGAGTCGCCCGCGCGCCGCCAGCTGTGCGTGGAGCTGCTGTGTGTGCTGGCCACCATCCTGCGCCGCAACCCCGAGCTCTACCTGCAGCAGCCGCTCTACATCGACCGCCTCGTCGACGACGCGCAGCTCACCTTCGCCAAGGTCAGTGAACACGACGCTGGTGCGCGTGGAGTCGCCCGCGCGCCGCCAGCTGTGCGTGGAGCTGCTGTGTGTGCTGGCCACCATCCTGCGCCGCAACCCCGAGCTCTACCTGCAGCAGCCGCTCTACATCGACCGCCTCGTCGACGACGCGCAGCTCACCTTCGCCAAGGTCAGTGAACACGACGCTGGTGCGCGTGGAGTCGCCCGCGCGCCGCCAGCTGTGCGTGGAGCTGCTGTGTGTGCTGGCCACCATCCTGCGCCGCAACCCCGAGCTCTACCTGCAGCAGCCGCTCTACATCGACCGCCTCGTCGACGACGCGCAGCTCACCTTCGCCAAGGTCAGTGAACACGACGCTGGTGCGCGTGGAGTCGCCCGCGCGCCGCCAGCTGTGCGTGGAGCTGCTGTGTGTGCTGGCCACCATCCTGCGCCGCAACCCCGAGCTCTACCTGCAGCAGCCGCTCTACATCGACCGCCTCGTCGACGACGCGCAGCTCACCTTCGCCAAGGTCAGTGAACACGACGCTGGTGCGCGTGGAGTCGCCCGCGCGCCGCCAGCTGTGCGTGGAGCTGCTGTGTGTGCTGGCCACCATCCTGCGCCGCAACCCCGAGCTCTACCTGCAGCAGCCGCTCTACATCGACCGCCTCGTCGACGACGCGCAGCTCACCTTCGCCAAGGTCAGTGAACACGACGCTGGTGCGCGTGGAGTCGCCCGCGCGCCGCCAGCTGTGCGTGGAGCTGCTGTGTGTGCTGGCCACCATCCTGCGCCGCAACCCCGAGCTCTACCTGCAGCAGCCGCTCTACATCGACCGCCTCGTCGACGACGCGCAGCTCACCTTCGCCAAGGTCAGTGAACACGACGCTGGTGCGCGTGGAGTCGCCCGCGCGCCGCCAGCTGTGCGTGGAGCTGCTGTGTGTGCTGGCCACCATCCTGCGCCGCAACCCCGAGCTCTACCTGCAGCAGCCGCTCTACATCGACCGCCTCGTCGACGACGCGCAGCTCACCTTCGCCAAGGTCAGTGAACACGACGCTGGTGCGCGTGGAGTCGCCCGCGCGCCGCCAGCTGTGCGTGGAGCTGCTGTGTGTGCTGGCCACCATCCTGCGCCGCAACCCCGAGCTCTACCTGCAGCAGCCGCTCTACATCGACCGCCTCGTCGACGACGCGCAGCTCACCTTCGCCAAGGTCAGTGAACACGACGCTGGTGCGCGTGGAGTCGCCCGCGCGCCGCCAGCTGTGCGTGGAGCTGCTGTGTGTGCTGGCCACCATCCTGCGCCGCAACCCCGAGCTCTACCTGCAGCAGCCGCTCTACATCGACCGCCTCGTCGACGACGCGCAGCTCACCTTCGCCAAGGTCAGTGAACACGACGCTGGTGCGCGTGGAGTCGCCCGCGCGCCGCCAGCTGTGCGTGGAGCTGCTGTGTGTGCTGGCCACCATCCTGCGCCGCAACCCCGAGCTCTACCTGCAGCAGCCGCTCTACATCGACCGCCTCGTCGACGACGCGCAGCTCACCTTCGCCAAGGTCAGTGAACACGACGCTGGTGCGCGTGGAGTCGCCCGCGCGCCGCCAGCTGTGCGTGGAGCTGCTGTGTGTGCTGGCCACCATCCTGCGCCGCAACCCCGAGCTCTACCTGCAGCAGCCGCTCTACATCGACCGCCTCGTCGACGACGCGCAGCTCACCTTCGCCAAGGTCAGTGAACACGACGCTGGTGCGCGTGGAGTCGCCCGCGCGCCGCCAGCTGTGCGTGGAGCTGCTGTGTGTGCTGGCCACCATCCTGCGCCGCAACCCCGAGCTCTACCTGCAGCAGCCGCTCTACATCGACCGCCTCGTCGACGACGCGCAGCTCACCTTCGCCAAGGTCAGTGAACACGACGCTGGTGCGCGTGGAGTCGCCCGCGCGCCGCCAGCTGTGCGTGGAGCTGCTGTGTGTGCTGGCCACCATCCTGCGCCGCAACCCCGAGCTCTACCTGCAGCAGCCGCTCTACATCGACCGCCTCGTCGACGACGCGCAGCTCACCTTCGCCAAGGTCAGTGAACACGACGCTGGTGCGCGTGGAGTCGCCCGCGCGCCGCCAGCTGTGCGTGGAGCTGCTGTGTGTGCTGGCTATAAATTGTTGTTTACACCACCGACTATATATACACAATCAACGCTTTTTTGAGAGGTAACAGGTTCAGTATCATTCTGCCAGTTACATAATGATATCAAAACTCCATACAAAAGTCATTTCGTAACTGTTATTATGTAATTTTGTTTTTTTTTTATTTTATATTCTTGTGCCTAAATGTTCATATTTCGAAACGAATTTCTTAGGCAATGTGTTACATAATAGACAAGGTAGTAGAAAAATAGTCATTTCCTCAGAAGTGGGATATCTGACCAGACCCTTTCTCCTTGCACATCCAGCCAAACTATGACATGCCAATATGTGAGAGAAGAATAATGAAGATGAAGAATAATATGAGAGAGATACGGAGCTATAGAGGACGAATAGCACTATCCCTTATTTACAAAGGATTCATAATGGGCATGACATGTCATAGTAGGGGTAGGTTATCTGTCCACTACCTTGTGTATGTAACACATTAGTGATACATAGACAAGGTAGTGGAAAAAGTATGTTTTTATTATTATTATCGATAGCCTTGCGTTTGAACACTATATCTGCGTCACGTGATGGTAAGCGATGACGTGGTCGGCGGTGAAGCATGAAGTAACGTAGCCTTCCTATAAAATTAAAAATATATAATCTGTTGCAGGACGGCGGGCCGACAGACAGCAACGCGCTAAGCTCAACGGCGCCGGGCGTGTCGGTGGGCTACCTGGCGCGCGCCGTCGTCAACAGTGTGCTGCAGGGCTCCGCCGCCGCGCACCTGGAGCCCGCCGCGCAGCCCTCCTGCCTCGTGGCCTGACCGGCTGACCGCCCGACACTAACCACGATGAAGGCTCATTTCTCAAGGCCAAGGTTACAGTACTCGCCAAACTGCTTAACCGGCCTGAAATTGGCTACAATGGCAGCGCAATAATTAATCTCATACAAAAACCGCACCGCGCCGTGCCTTGCGCAACGAAAAGTCAACTTCAGGTCGGCCAAGAAGTTTGGCGAGTACTGTATAGTCCCCGGCACGTAAGTTGGCAAGAGTCGTTAGATGCGCAGAAAACGTTTTTTAGGTATATTTGGTGATGAAGTGGGGCGCGGGGAGCTTTTAGGACCGTTCCAAGCGCGCGATTGGTTAGTCAATTGACACAAGGATCAACTGTCCAATTGTGTCATGTCCACGTTCCGTTCGCTCTATATGGTAGTTGGTCAGTTTGCGGAATATGCGCGGACTTACCCCCACTACGCCAAAACCTTGCCAACTTACGTGCCGGGCACTATACATGTACTCATCGAGCGTCGTGCAAAGTTGCGGCATTTCTTGGTGAACAATTCCAAAACCGAGAGTGGGATACATCACTTTTGTGCCAATCTACATAATTATACTTGCCCGCACATTTATATGATAGATTCAAAAGGAAATCAATAAAATAGTTGTCTCAGCAACAAATAATGTTATAGGCATTATAGCAATATTTAGATATAAGCTAAAAATATTTTGATCGCGGACTGATATTAAAATTGCATAATGTTATATTGAATATACTTTTGTAAGTTGTACTTTTTAAGTATAGGCGTCCAATTTGTGCGCTAATTGACCTTGTTGAAATAAAATAAAACCAATGTTTTATATTAATTGTAGAAACACGAAAATTTAGTTTCGTGTTACTACGAGAATATTCTTTACTTATATTTTATTGTTGTTTGTTCATATTTTTATTGTAAACGTAGCCATTAAAAAGACATCGTCATTCATTCCTGCGTCGGCGCTTAAGGGCCGCATTTCGATGGTGCAAACAAAATAAAATTGTACAAAAAAAGGAAAACTTGATACCGATTAGGTACTGTACTATCAGCAAAGTTAAACTATAAAATTGTTTTTTTTTCGGCTTCATTTGATGCTCTTATAAATCTGACTGACTACAACTAAGTAATACATCGGCTATTCAGCATCTAGACACCTAATCCAACTATGATATCTTACTCCTTTATGTTCCACTTGCGCCCCCAAGATAACACTAACTCCGAGTTAGTAGCTAACTTCGCCAATTATGTATGACGTTGGTTATTACCTCGTGTTAGCAACTAACTCTGATTTAAGGACTTTGTTTTAGTAGTAGCCTTTAATAGTATAAAAAGTCGCTATCTGCCTCTATCTGATTCTCCGCTTACTTCTTTTAAATCTCAACGGATTTTGATACGTTTTTCACTATTAGAAAGAGCGATAATCAAGGCTGAATAGTCGATGGAGTACAACCAATGCGCCGAACGTACTTAAGGCGCTTTATACGCCCCAATGTTAACGCAGTACTGGCCGTGTGTCCGCTCGATGCCAAAATATCAATATTGAACCTCCTTTTGAACAGTTTTGTTTGCAAAATATTATTTGATTTACATATGCTATGTTAGTTATGAAGAAATTCCAGCCATCAATTTTTCTGTGTAAAAATATTTTAAACATCCAAGTGGTTTTGGAGGAGTTTCCAAAAGTTGCGAAAAATATCGTGTTGTTAATTATTTTTTTAAAGTAAAACTATTCGTTATACGAAAAAACTTTGTGTTCAAAATTATGTACATGAATCAATAATAAAGATATATTTTTTTACTGTTACTAAGCAGTATGCTTTAGAAAGTTTACGGCACTAAAGGGTATGTAGGCCCTTAAGTAATATCTTCACTTCACTTTCTGTCTTACCTCCAGGTAGACTATAAACGACATACATTACATAATGTTGATGCATTATTGAATAATATTATTTTAGATAAAGCAGTTATTATTTTACCTATTTCACTACGGGATTTTTTTCAAATAAATTGTGTTATATGGATCCTTACAACAATGTCTATAGACTACCATACTCATCTCAAAACAATAAAAAATCCTGTATATTTTGTTTTTCTTTAATGTTGTGAAAATCCATTTCGGATTTAGAGACAATGTACATTATATTTTTATGAAAATAAAGTTATTGTATTATTATATTACGTTTTATTTGTGTTAAATTTCATGTCTCAGCATTTTGACCCCTATGTCCACCACGTTATGTACAAATTCTTACCAAAATAATTTTGGCTCGCCTAGTACGCTGTTTGTCCCGGCTTTCATTTGTTAATATTCGACAGTCGTTACAGAAGTCAGAAAATCGGATAGCAGTCATGCCACTGTTTTTGTATGAGATTTATTACTGCGCAGCATCGTAGCCAACTTCAGAGTGGAAAAGAAGTTTGGCGAGAACTATACCGAGTTACACAGTTAATTGGTTGTGGAGGTCAGAGCAGTGGCTCCATGTAAAAATTGGTATTCAGCTGCATCAGTTAGACTGGAGGCCATCCCAACGCGTCACAAAAATCTCACCTCTCCGAAAACAGCATTCAAAGCTGTCCAAGCAATATGACACGACTCGCGTATTATAATTATGTCACGCAAAAAAAACGAACCAAACAACGAACGAATAGTTTGACCCAGTTAATATTGGTATCTGTTGAAACTATGTTAGGTGCGGTCGGCTCTCCAAATTTTATGGCGCCAGGACTGTCTATCCTGGGTTGTGGCGTCGGGCATTTCTTCCTCCATTTAGTTTCGTCATGCTAGTCCACCACGTAGCCGGAGGTCGTCCTCTACCTCTCTTGTGTTTAGGTAGTTTCAATGCTTTCATCACTAAATGTTCCTCATCTCCTCGCATCACGTGAGTGCCATCCAACCATGCCATCTGAGACGCACGGCTCTCGGTTAGTTTCTCTGATATTGGGGTGACATATAACTACCGCAGATATTCTCAATTCGTACTTAGTCTAGTCACACCTCTAGACCAACTCAGCATCTTTATCTGATCTCGGCAGTGTGAAGTTTTTGTACTTGCGTCTTTTTCACTGGCCAACATTCCGCACCGTACATCATAACCGGCCTCACCGCTGTTTTGTAGATCTTGCCCATGGTTATGGCATACGAGCATCGCATAACACTTCAGTTAGTGATCACCACTACAGCCATGCCACGTTCACCCCATGTGCTACATCGGCGTAACCGAGCCTAAGTATTTGAATTTATTTATTTTCGGCACAGTCGTACCATCAGGGTAATAGATTAGATTGTGGCTGGTCTGCTTCTGTCATTAAACCGGGATGGTTAGTGTTCAGTCTTTGCTCTACTTACTGTAAGACCTGCAGACTCGAGAGCTGTAACCCATGTGGTCAAGGTGCTCTGTAGATCAGTTGCTGATCTGGTTATCAAAACGTTGTCCTCTACGTACAGGATTGAGGAGTCTCCAGGCAGTGGCGCTTGGATATGTTTTGCTAAGTTGAAAAGTAGCGGGTTAAGAACACAGCCCTGATGAACTCGCACTCCAACCTCGAACTACTCCTTCAGTCCTGCGGGACTTCTGACTCTAGTACGAACGTCACTATACATATCTTGGGCTATTTTTATATAAATATCTGGCAAATGTTGGGCCCTCAGAGCGTGTCAGACTAGTCTGCGTGCCATCCTATCGAAAGCCTTTTCTAAGTCCATAAAGATGAGGTGCAGATCTTTATTGGGCCGATGCTTCTCTGTCTGTCAGCCTGAATAGCAACTGATGTAGATTTTGAGACTATCCAGACTGAGTTGAACACAATTGAACAACTCCAGCAAGAAAAACAATTCTCAACTTATTTTATTCTTCTTTCATTCAGTTAACCCGTTTTATTTCACGCCTTGGTTAATAAAACCAGAAACCCCAAAACTTTTCCTGAGAGCTAAATGAATTGTCTTTCGAATATATTACTGGTGGTCATACTCTTACCATTGAAATAATATGATTTCAATTATTTTGAAGAATATTTAAACAATATTAAAAAGGAGGGTTTTTTGACGCCGAGTGTAGTTGTGAAAAGGCTAGGCAGGTTTTTTTTTTTAACGTTGCCCCACACTAGGAATTTCTTCCTGTATCGTGGGTGCGTTTACAAACATATAAACTCACATACACAACACCCAGAGCCGGAACAATTATCCGTAGGTCATACAAATACTTGTTCCTTGCGGGAATCGAACCCGCGACACGCAGCGTAGCAGTCAATCGCTCAACCACTGCGTCAACCGTGCGCCCAATAGACACGCCCATATAGATATGATAGGATATGCTTATGAGTTGGTAATGTAGTTGTGCTCATTTAGATTGTTGATACGTGCCAATTTATAACATAATTAAGTTTTATCAAATACATGCAGATTTTAGCAGAGCTCCATTTATGGTGGCAGTGAATTGAGCTTGTAAAGTGACTTTATATAACTGACGAAAAGTGTGTGTACCTAGGTTATGGTCGACATAGCAACAGTAAGAAAAAACTCTTTTCTACAATTAGGATGTTTTATTATATAAAAACAATCACATGTATTCACAGGTAACGAAAAACCTTCACACGAACCAGACTTTGTTCATACCATTCACTACTTAAATAAATAAAATTGGCAGTATGGCTACTATAGTCCATTGTATACTTTATTATTTGGTGTTTGTTTAAGTATTTTCCGTAATGCTGAAACAAAAATAAAAAGATTAGCAAAAACAGATAAAATGTTGTCCTTTGGTTCAAGCTTAGTTAATACTAAGTAGTAAAAAAAATACCTTCTTTATCTTCATCAGTGAAGTCCTGTTTAGGGAAATCAATATCGAAAGTGATGTACAGATTTCCATGTAGGTTATTGTTTTCGAAATTAGGCATGCCTTCACCCTTCTTGCGGACACGCGCGCCAGCCCAAGTCACCTTGTCACGGGATACCGAAACTTTGTGACCATCTAAATGCACCAGGTCCATTGTGAAACCAGCTAATGCATCCTGCAAAAAAATAATATTAATAAAAATTAAATTTCTTGCAACATTAGGAATCCCTTAGATGTACTGGGCATTGTGGTTTGGTCCATATGCTTATCAAATAAAGTTAGTAAATGAGTTTCGAAAGTTTTGAAAAATTATCAATATTTTAAATTTTTCATGGGCATGGTTGTTATATTGTTTAACTACCAAACCATGAAAGTCTGAACCACATAATGATTGATAAGAATTTAATCTACACATAAAAACTAGTACAACAATTTTACACAGTATATAACTCATACAAGTTGTATGTTATTGAAAGATTCAGTTCAGCTACAGACCATAAGATAGGAAATTTAGCTTTTAACAACCATGAAATATAAGAATTTTGGCATTGTCTACATAAGATCAGTGGAACATTATTGATGTCTAGCTCTCTTATATCTGGGGAATCAGTTGTTATGGTTTAGTACATCGCTAAAACTACAACCTACCTGAAGACTTATGGTGACATTGGTGTAGAGGTCATCTCCTTTACGTGTGTACTGTGAGTGTCTTTCAGTTGTGAACACGATGATCAGGTCTCCAGGCTCTCCATCCATGTGTGGTTCACCCTCTCCTCGTAATCTGGACTTATGACCATCTGGTGCACCTACTTCTACCTGGGAATATTGTATAAATTTACTGTTAGAAAGATTTTTTTTATTTTATTTGTTAATTGTTAAGCTCCTTATTAAGTTATCCATCACAATAATACCCAGAACAGGTGATACAAATGTTACAAATTGTTATCAACATGTTAGGATTAGTTATCACTATCAGTTGTAAAAACTAAGAATTATGTTGGTATAGTATCGTAACTCTGTTCTCTTTAGGGGATATACCTTAACAATATTGATAGGTATTGGAATAAGGAACAATATTTGTTATAAATATAAATAGAAGGCATGTAATAAAGACATGCATCACTGTTATATCCTTTTTAAGTATTTTACACTAACATTCTCTTTATTTGAAAAGAGATCAAAATATACACAGATACAAATCAGGAAGTGAGCTTTGGGCACACAGAGAAACTATTGTTCAACCCTTATGGTGTGTTGTAATTCACTTCGGCTATCATCCAAAAAATTCATTGATATGCAGTGCTGTAATTAAATTTACTTACCTCAATTTCGAGCAGCCTCTCTTCATTAACGAATTTGACATTAGGGCATTCATCGCACACTGTCTGTTGCATCATCTGGAAACGGCCAGGCCCAAGGTTCCTAGTCACCATCTCCTGTCTGCAGTTACATTTGCGTGTGCCTGATGCTGGTTTGATTACTGGCTTGTTGCGAGTTATCTACAAATGAGGACAAATAATTATAAATATTTTACCTGCACTGTCATGTGTTGTGTTATGTGGCAGATAAGTAAATGGTTATCTTTGATTACTGGGTCAGAGGGTCATCTTCAACCCGGTACGGTTACTAACCTCTATGAAATTTCCGTTATAGAGCTCTTCAAGGGTCACAGTGAGATCCATAACAATGTCCGCCCCTCGTGGCGTTTCATGCTGCTGTTGTTCACCACCAAAGTGAAAACCAAAATCGCCAAAGAAACTTGCAAAAGGATCATTGTTATTCATCATACCGTCTTTCTTAAGACAGTCCTCACCGCAACGATCATACAGCTCTCGCTTTTCGGGATCCGAAAGGGCTTCATAAGCGGCACCAAGATCTTGGAATTTTTGGGACGCGTCAGGATCATCTTGATTTTTATCTGGATGCAGAGCTTTTGCTAATTTTCTGTAAGCTTTCTTGATTTCATTTGTGGTAGCAGAACGAGAAACATCAAGAATTTGATAGAAGTCCCGACCAGCCAAAGTCAGCACTAACGCAGACGTAAGATAAATTAAACATAAATAGGCAGTATTACTAAGCATTTTGTCAACTTTACACCTAGGGACTAATTTAGAAGCTAAACTAGCTTAAATTCAACTATAAATCTAGAACAGTATTCCTCAACACATTTCGTCTTTTGACAACAGCACTACTAGTTTTTGACAAATGGCATACGAAGACAAATTCGTCTATTCGCGATTGGTCCGTGACATAATAAACAGAAAAGGTCGAAAGTAAATTGATAAATCAATAACGTAACATCTATTACAATCAGATAGAGTTCAAAATAGCATAAAGTTTAAAAAAAATATCATCCAATCGTCTGAAGACTCGTAGGCCTAATGTTACCAGATTTTAAAATAATTGTTGTACGGACGGAAAATTTGTTGTTCTTTTTTCAGAGTTGGTAACAAATATTTAAGTCGATTTTTTTATTTTAATCTTTAAATCACCAAATCAAAACTCAATACTCAATTCGTTTATTGCATTCCACAATGTGAACTTAGGTGGTAGGTAAACTATATTGTAATTGTAATCTGTGGCATGATCGCGGTTTTGAAAAGTCATTGTGATTCTGAAATTGATCGTTTGACAGTGACGTTTATAAGCATTGCTTGCAGAAATAGTTCGGCTTTCTCACAAAATTCTATCAACACAAATAACTGAACCGTTAAGTTCGATTTATAATCATTAAATAGACATGGCTTCTATCCTTGTACCTGAAGTCCCAGCTCCAGGATTCTCATTTGAAAACTGCCAGCGGTAAGCATACTTAGTACTCACCAATAATTCATTCGTAACCCTGGAATTTCCATAACTTTCTTGTTCTTTTTCACAGCAATGCTTTCTTAGCCCAGAAAGGATTTCCGGCCCCTAAAGCTACTAAAACCGGTACCACCATCGTAGGTATAATATACGCTGATGGGGTCATTCTTGGAGCTGATACCAGAGCGACTGAAAATACTGTCGTGTCTGATAAAAACTGTCAAAAAATTCATTACCTAGCTGGCAATATGTACTGTTGCGGTGCCGGCACTGCTGCTGATACTGAGATGACCACACAAACAGTTGCATCGCAGTTGGAGCTACAGAGATTGCATACTGGGCGCACGGTACCCGTCGAGACAGCCGCCACCCTATTGAAGCGTATGCTGTTCCGCTACCAGGGGCACATTGGTGCTGCTTTGGTTCTTGGTGGTGTTGATAGAACCGGGCCTCACATCTACTGCATTTACCCCCATGGGTCTGTTGACAAATTGCCCTATGCAACTATGGGTAAGATTTTGTTCATAATATTACTGTTCAATTTTTTTATTAGGATTGTGTTCTAAATTCTAATGATATACTTTTTTTTAAATAGGTTCTGGCTCCTTAGCTGCCATGGCGGTGTTCGAATCTGGTTGGAAGCCAAACATGAGTGAGGAAGAAGGCAAGAAGCTTGTTCGTGATGCTATTGCTGCTGGTATCTTCAATGACTTGGGATCAGGTTCTAATGTTGACCTGTGTGTCATTCGCAACACAGGACCTGCTCAGTACCTCAGGACATACGAAGAAGCCAATGTTAAGGTAATTATTTGCAGAAATAACATGTTTAGATGTCTTGGTCGGTATGTGTTCTTTGACACATCCATTTACTTATGTAGCATAATATGCAGCTATATTTGTCTTTCAAGGTTTGAAGTTTTTGTACTTAAGCTATCACATCTAATTTATCAATTTTATTTAGGCATTTATACCCCACTGCTGGGCAACAACATCCCCTTTTAAATAATTTATTAAATAATAACATTTAAAACTATTATTTTCCAGGGTAAGAAGCAAGGATCTTACAGATACCCTCTGGGCACTACAGCTGTGCTGAAGCAGCGTGTCATTCCCCTGGAGGTTACTTCTGTTAATATCAGCAGTCCCCAGCCAATGGAAGTGGAGCCTGGTCACAGTCGTCGTTAACTTCCTACAGTTTTATATTATACTGCATATAAAATAAATGTATTTTTTTCTTACATCATTTCTAGTTATTTCAATTCATCATCATCATCAGCCCATAGCAGTCCACTGCTGGACATATGCCTCTCCGATTGCACGCTCTTTGGTTCGATTTTCGGCAACTTTCATCCAGCTGCTACCAGCCACCCTGCGAAGGTCGTCGCACCACCTAGCCCGAAGCCGCGTTTCCACTAGGTAACATTTGGCGCGCGACACGTGACGCTCAACATGTACGGCAATGCTGAACAACAGCGCGCGACTTTGCTAGCTGGCGCGCAACATGACGCGCGGCTTGTTGTTTGTTTAAAGAGCATCGTTAGTTGAGCATCAATTGTTGTCGAGTGGAGACGTGACGCGCAACAATGTCCGTAGTGTGGTGTAAAGAACGAGTGCTCCAATTAATCGAACTGTACCAAAACTATGAATGTTTATGGGATACTGCTCACAGAGACTATAAAATCAACACTAGTTCCTTTGGCGACATGTTGGCGACCAAAGATTACTATTATATACTGGTTGGCGACGACTGACGTAAAGTAGTAGATGCATAGACAGACAACGTTGTTCAACAAAAGTTCCGCGCTGAATTTCAACATGTTGCGCGTCAATTGTTGCCTAGTGGAAACGCGGCTTGAGGGCGTCATAACCTGCGTTTACCAGTTCGCGGTCTCCACTCAAGAACACGTTTACCCTAACGGTCATCGGTTCTACGACTTATGGGCCGGTCATGCCCATTGCCACTTCAGCTTACTTAGGCATAGCACGCACTGCGATTTTTATTCGCGCGAATTTTTTAGTACTATTTCAGCACGATGTTTTTTCCGCAGTGCGTGTAGCTTCATACATTTCCATAGGACACAGAATAGGCGGGAAAAAATTCGCTCGAATAAAAATCGCAGTGCGTGCTAATCCTTATTCTGTAAGCTATGTTGACAACTTTGGTTTTCAATTAAAACAACCTTATTATAATAAAGAATAATTTAATAAATTCTCAATACAAAAATAAAAATACTTATGGACGGAATGACTAACAAGTAGCTTAACCAAGACTTCATCTATTCTACAACCTCTGATAGTACCACTGTTTTCATCTGAGTATTCCTTTCAGTCTCTATAATACATTATTGTACTTAAATTATAATTTATATACCATAAGGGACTGATCTGGCTGCAATTAGAGAACAACTGAAACTACTCATAACTGCATGAAACCAAGTACTTTCGTACATCATTTGTAATACCAGAAAGAAACCAGAAGCGGATTCTGCACGTCTGTAACCTTAGGGCCGGCCAAGAAGAGCAACCCAGTAAATAATTGAGTTAATATAATTGCTTTTTTTTTCGGCGCCATTTTGAACGTTGCGGGGAGAACTTGCACATTTGCTGATACCCGCGCCTAGCTTTGAGGTCCGAAAAATATTTTTCATGCTCATGAAAAACGCATTCATAGGCCCTATTCGAGTAGGGGAGATTCTTTTTATACCCATAAACATTTTGGACAGCTAACAACAACTTTGCTTGTATTGAAAATACAATATTTTTTTAGGAATTGCCCATGGCCTCCTTGGTGAAAGTTGTATTTTTTTTATATGTTCTCACCTTTTCGTTACAACCTGTATAGGCTTTGAGGAGTTAGGCAGTTGTTTCAGTCGCATTCGCATGTAATAGGGGGCGACCCCACGCCTTCGATCAACAATACCAACTAGAAGTAGAATCGGCGCAAGAAATACGTCTCGGTAAATAACAGCTCACTTGAGAAGTGAGCTCTCATTTTGTTCAGTTTCTCATAGTAAGTACCTATTGTAAATTTAGGGTAGTAAGTATATATATTCACGCGGACAGAAATTAACGTTGATTTTGTAAGAGACCGACTTCCCAAAAAGGAGGAGGTACTCAATTCGGATGTTTATATTTTATTATATATTATCGAGCATAACTCCGTCATATATAAACGGATTTGCAAAATTAATTTTGGTAAAGATCTGATGAAGAACTTCGGAGATTTACAACAGAACTCTTCAATAAATAACGGCAAATCTCTTCGTGATTGCTGCAATCGCATTTCTGTTTATTGTTTATACCATTTCATAACGTACAATCACGACAGTATGCTCTAAACGGGTACGCAGATGTGTACAGTTCACTCTGCTACACTCTCATTCCACCGGTTATGTTAAATTTACAAGTTATTCGGGTAATCTATTCTGGCATCACTGTGGGCATTATGGGTACCTTACTATTGAACTTGTCCATTAAGTACCGTACGACAAAAAGTGAAAACGGCGGTGTCAAAAAACGAAAAAGAAACACCGACTTCTGGAATATTGAAGTTATTTTTCACTTTGTTGTGTTTTTATTTGGAAGTACAACCGGTATTTCTTTGTAAAAAAGATATTCTCGTTGGTTATTGTTGATCGAAGCACCACGCAGTCCCTTTATAACTTACATTTATTGATTTATTTATATTTCTAATTACTTTAAAATTTTAAATTAAGTATATTGATACAGAAGATTATGTGACAAGATCTTTGAAATGGCAGCTCAAATTGAAATTCAGTTTGGTAACGTCTGTTATCCTTTTTTATGGATAATAAAATCCCAAGTATCTTTCCATCTGAGATTCAAAAGGTCATGCTCAGTCAGGTCAATGTTCCCATAGTTGAGAACACTAAATTTTTTGAAAGTAATTACAACATATCCTAACCATACTGCAATGCATAAAATAAATACATTTGTCAGTGGGCGAGTTTTCTCTCGCGACTGAAGAATGTAGTATATGTGGTCCATGACAAATGATAAGAGTAAAATTTTAAACGTATATGCGGGCAAGTAGTGATGAAGGAACAGTGTACGGTCCATAAAGAAATAAGGTAAGTAGTGAATCCAGTAGCCCAAAAAGAGAATATAGCCGGCGTCGTAAAACTTTTGCAACGCCGCCGGTGATATATCTGTGCAGGCGCGACGCTGTCGTATCGCATACAATGCGAGGAAAATACTGTAGAGAAGAACGCAAATTGATCCGGTGTACCAAGTTATCAGATTTCCGATTAAATGTACTTGAGCCTGAAAATAAACATTCGGTTATTAGCCAAAATCTATATATATAAAATTTAATGTTTGTGTCTGTATCCTTTATAAAATCGTAAACGGCTTGACCGATTTAGATATTTTGTTTTATTAGTTATAAAACAGGGATCAGGGAGGGCTTAGGAAAAAAAATAACCTAACCTAACCACCTGATCCTCCAACTGCACAGCATGATTTTCTACTTGTTAACATCTTTTTAGTGCGCTTACTAAGCAGTCGGGTTTTTGATTTTAAAATTATGTTTTTTTATTTACAACTTTTTAGTTATATTTTTTTTTCGAATCACATTTAAACAAATAAGTGGTATATATTTTTGTAATCACCTCTAAAAATCCTTCATTTTGACACCCCACTCGATGGGTTTCATAGAAAAAAATATTGAGTCCCCCCCATTATGGCACACAAAAGCCGCCATTTTTGTTTTTTTTTTAACGTCACTTAACTAACACTTGGGCGGCCAAGCCCTATCTAACGATGTATTAATTATAAAAATCCATCTAGCGGATTGCAAGATATGAGGTAATAAAGAATATTACATACATACAAACATACGCGCGAAAAACATAACCCTTTCCTTACAGCCGGGTAAAAAGGTGGGGTTGGTAGGTTAAGGTAAGGTAGGGTAGATGAATGTTTGGTGTTTTTGTTAAAAAACACAGTTTGCCGGTTCAGCTAGTAAAATGATAATTAAGAATTTAATGGGAAGAACATATTTCCCAAACTACTTACATTTGAATTGGGTGACAGCCAGTATGCGATGGACCGGACGAGCAATGGCCACTCCGTAGGTTCGCTCGCGAACATATGGCCATGAGGCGCGTCGGGCGCGTGTGCTATCATTTTGTATTGCAACTCTGCAAACTTCTCCCAAAATGTCAACTGAGTAACAGCTGTCGGAATCATTTCTGCAGATACAAGCTCGCGTTCCCTTTCTTTTCTGTCTTCAGCTAAAATAATAAAATTCGAGTTAAATTACGTGCGAATTTAGATCTCTATGCTCAGCTGTTTCTAACCAAAGTCAAATATATTTATTCAACTAGGCCAAAAAGCTTCACTTTTGAACGTCATACACAAATTAAAATTTACAAGTAATAAAAGTTGATTCTACCGTGCATTCGGAAAAGTAGCTTGTTATGGAGAAAAATGCACAAGAAACGCCATACTTACGCTTTTAAAAAAAATAGGTGGCTTACAATATTTACATAAGTATATACATTAATAAATTCATATATGTGAGGACCATGAACCCAGAAAAGCACTACACACTATACTACGTACAGGTATAAAGTATTAACAGGTAAATTCATTAATTTTATAAATAGGAACATGGTTCTCACATACTTACAAATATTGCAAAAATAGGTAAAATACCTAATTCAACAACAACGGAACAGTGTGTGAGTCAATTTCTTAAAAATAAAAAGAATATAATAACTATGAATACCGATGATGGCATAGAGCAACACGGACCAGAGGGGAGTAGCCATACGCAGGCGTTTCCCTCTGTCAAAGTACAAGTCCACGCGGTCCTATGCGTACAATAAAACTAGCTGCAGCCACACTTCTCAGTAGACTAAACCTAGTTGCGGGACTGAATCAACGTCCTAAAAAAATGCCGAATTGTTCTGTTTTTTGCTGCAAAAAGAGATCTGCCACGTCAAATTTACAAAAAGATGGCGTTACTTTTCATATGTAAGTAATTTTTTATCACTTTATTACTATTTACTTCTATAAAACTTAAAAAATTACAATATTGTCGGTCGTGTTGTTTCGGATTTGTTTACCAATACCGGCAGCTCGCCCTCATACAATATGCGGATCGGTCGAGCGACTGATCCGAGTCTGTTTCCGAGCAGTCGCTGTCACCGAGCGAAAGTGTTGTTATCGGTTTGTTTGTAGATAGTTATGATAAAAATGGCAGAGCAAAGGAGTCTTTATCTTTACAGAGATATTTTTGAGATTAAGTTTCCTGATTTATTTAAAATATTATACTGTAAGCTTTATTTTAATATTCATAGTTGTAGTTGTAAAACCAGTGATAGCATTACAACTATCAATGGTTTTTAAAATGATCTAAACATTAAGTTTATTTGTTAGATCATAATTATTGTAATCCATTTAAATAAAGTCAATCTTTATAATAATAAATAGAGTACTTGAATTTATCGATAATGCGTATCGACAGTAGTTACAACCAAGGCTGTAAGCAACTTGTCAGTGTAGTTGCGTCATGTCATTATACTATTATGACACAGAATGTATCTATGTGTGTGTGAAATTGTTAGTGACAGACGATTATTTATGTGTGAGAATTTGAGAAAGTGAGGGTAAAGCAGATTTCGCCCCGCAAAAAATGACAGACAGTTTTGTATCGGGAAAAAACGCTGTGGCTACTCCCCTCCGGTCCGTCGGTTGTCCGTGTTGCTCTATGGATGATGGTGATGATCTTGGGTAAGTTACCTTTCGTGTATCTATGTTCTTCAACGTTCCATACTGTATCTTGATGTGTCAGCACTTTATCAGCAACCACTTCATGCTGGTGGAAGCCCCAGGAAGGTAGTTGGCGACCACTGAAACGCAGCGCAGAGCCAGACTCTACATGCACTAATCGAACCATAGACCGAATGCTGTCCCAAGTGGCGTCTTCGCTGTCGCGGTTCACAATATCAACTCGCCAGAGATTCTGTGCCGACATCGATACGTTATAGTCGATGTAGCAAGAAACTTCCTGAAAATTGATCGATTGTTAATATTCACAAAAATAAAAGTTAATTAAAAAAAAAGTTAATTAGAAAAATCAAAAAACCCGACTGCTTAAAAAGCGAACTAAATAGACGTAAACAAGAAGAAGATCATGCTGTGCAGTAGGAGGATTCATATTCACGAGCTGGCTGACCAAAACCAGATGTATCCTCCGACTGCATAGCATGACTTTCTTCTTGTTTACGTCTTTTTAGTTCGCTTCTTATGCAGTCGGGTTTTTTGAATTTTTGTATTAAATTTTATTATTTATAACTTTTTAGTTAACTTTTTTTTCGAATTATGTACATTTAGACATAATTTTGTGTTAAATGTTTTTGAAGTCACCTCTTAAAACCCATTATTTTGATACCCCACACGATGGGCTTGGAAGAAAAAAATAAATTGGGCCCTCACAATATGGCGCTCAAAATCCACCATTTTCTATTTTCCAATTTTAATGTAGCAAGGAGACTAATTGACATAAGAATCAGCAAAATCGGCCAAAGCGTTTGGTCTCTAGAACTCCACATAGGAACAAACCTACATACATATATACAATCAATAAATCTGCCTAGCCTTTTCCCAACTATGTTGGGGTCGGCTGCCAGTCTAACCGGATCCAGCTGAGTACCAGTGTTGAGCGACTGCCTATCTGACCTCCACAACCCAGTAACTGGGTAACACGACTAACACGGTACCCCTTGGCTAGACTGGTGTCAGATCTCAAGCTTCTGACTACCCGTAACGACTGTCAAAGATCTTCAAATGACAGCCGGGACCAACGGCTTAACGTGCTTTCCGAGGCACGGAGGAAACTCGCTATGTTGAAATGGTCACCCATCCACGGACCGACCTCTTCAAGCGTTGCTTAACCGTGAAGATCGACCCGTGTGGCTGTTATTATTTAGCCACGAGCTCCTCCTGTGTGTACCTACATACATATATACATAGACTGATAAACACAATACCCTCCTTCAGCAGTCGGGTAACATGGACATGTTCTTTCTCGGTTTCCCATACCTGAGACTGAGGTGACACAGGTGCAGCCACATCATGCGAGTTCAGAGCACGACTAGTGATACCGTGTAGCAACTGTACAACATCTCCGTGTCGTATGGCGTCGGGTGGGCGCGACACGGTCAGCGACGCCTGGTCCGGCCGCTTCACTATCCACCAGTTGTTGACGTCCTTGAAGCTGTAGCACGTGACCTGCTGCTGGTGCGACGAGCCGCGTCCGTCCGTGTAGCGCACCGGGTACACGTGCGCGTGCGAGTGCAGCCAGCATGTGCGACCGTGAGTGTGCCTAAAACAACACATATTAAATTTATAACTTTATTCAGATTGTTAGCATTCTTCAAGTAATAGATATATCATCATGTTTCTGCCCTTGTCCCATGTTACTTGGGGTCGGCGCGACACGTTTTCTTCCTCCATACCGTCGTCCTGTCCCCCGTCACTCCTCAAACTGTCCATCCATCTTTTCTTTTGCCGTCCCCTCCCTCCATTCACATTCTTATTCAAAGCTCTTTTAGTAACATGTCTTTCATCCCTCCTCATGATATGGTCATAGCAGGACAAACGGTTTCTTTTCAACTTTTCTGCCACTGGCGTCACTTTCAAACTTCGTCTAATATACTCATTTCTCATTTTATCCATTCTCGTCACTCCGCACTAGCGATGTGCGTTTGTTGCAAAAAAAACAATCGACTGAATCGAAAATTGATTTATCACTCATTCGATTGTCGATTTAGTAGTTCCTCACAATTATTATTCGAATAACAATCGACAAACTACTAACGCGGGATGAACTGCGTAAGGCCGCGTGGGGCGGTGCATGCGGGACGGTGTTGCGTCAATTGCGTTTATAAGTATTAGTACTTCAATTCGTTTACTTTATTAGTTGGTCTTGTGGAAAAACAATTTTAATAAATAAAACGTTTTTACCTAATTTTTTATTTTAGTCTACCCATCTATTCGTAATTTCGTAATAGATGTTCCCGTAACTGGTGAAGGATTGGAGATTACTAGATAAATTGTATAATATATTAGCTACAATCGCTTATTAGCTGCAGTCGTACTAAGTAGCAGACTTTTAACTATTGATTTGTAGCGCAGCGCACCCGCCGCACCATCTTTTGTAATTACTTATTTAGTAGTACGCACTACGCACGTGTATAGTAATGGGTGCGCTGCGCTACAAATTAGTAGTTTAAGTTGACGCGGTAACCATATCAGTCAATGTCGCTCGACGCACGCCGTTGGTCAATAACAATCGACTAACATCGATTGTTATCGACTAAACTGAACAATCGACTAATTCGATTACTTTTATTAGTAATCGCCCATCATTACTCCGCACATCCATTTCAACATTCTCATCTCTGCTACATGCAATATTTTTTCATCCATCTTTTTCACAGCCCAACATTCTGATCCATACAGTATGACAGGTCTGATCACGGACTTGCAGATTTTCCCCTTTAACTTGAGAGGCATCCGTGGGTCGCAAGTTGTTCCAGTGACCTGTCGCCATTTCATCCATCCTGAGTTGATCCGGTGCGTTACGTCTCGGTCTATCTCGCCATCCCTTTGGACAAGGGACCTTAGGTACCGGAAGACGGAGCATAACGATATAAGCATTCCAGCGAGAGCTATAGGCACGGAACTCGAGAAACCGCCAAAATCGCAGAACAAGTATTCTGTTTTAGTTCTGCTCAAATTCAAGACAACACTCTCCAGTCTGTGCCACCACACCTCCAATCTGCTCTGGATCTCTGGGCCACTCTCGGCATCCAGCACAATATCAGGGTCTCAGGACTCTTCCTGTATGTCCGACATCAGAGCGTCCATTATTATCAGGAAGAGGTAAGGACCGAGAGCCGACTCTTGGTGCAAGTCGACTGCCACACTGAAGCTGCCAGTAGCGCCCAAAGTAGATCGGACTTGGGTACTGCATTAACTGCATCGACTGTACATCGCTCGGACCAACTGTACCTACATACTTCCCAGGCACACCTTTCTTCTTAAGGGCCCACCATAAAACCTCACGGGGCATCCGATCGTATGCCTTCTCGAGGTCAATGAACACCATGTGCAAGTTTTTATGTGCACCTCTGTATTTCTCGCACAACTAGCGGATTGTGTATATAAATTTAATTAATAATTACCGAAGAGTTATTTGGGAGCCGTGCGCCACATGCAGCGGTTGTCCCCGAGTTATGCTTGCGAGTCCACCTTGTAGCGACGCCTGGAAAGCGCTAGTCATGACACTATCGTGCGGGCCAGCTTTTGGCAGCATCGTCAAGTGAGCATAAAATACAGCCACATACACAGCAAATGGAATAACGGTGAGTATGAGTAGTCTCCATAGCGCCGACAAAACAAGACGGAGCCCGGATTCCGTACGGCCAATCCGTCGCCAAATCTGTCTTCCAACCAGGAAAACTGCTAGCAAGTACGAATATACGCCTGAGTATTTGACTCTGTAATCATAAAAATAACGAATATTTTTTGAGTACGCGCATCCTTCGTTACGCAAACGCGATGCTTAACTAGTTTACAAAATTATACTCACGAGAAGCAACAACCAAGTGAGAGTGCAGCAATGCAAAGCCAAACAACGCTCGCGAGGCCCGTGCGGCGGGTACTTTTAATGGCAAACAAAACTCCACACAGTCCAAACAGTATCTGTATACTTTCCAGTAACATAAATCTTGACTGTGCTAGAAAACAATTTTCTGAAAGCATGCAGTACATATTTATAAATGACTTAGCAAGGTATTGAGAACTTACGACATTTCAAGCAGAGAATTGAACCCAGTGCCTTTACTTTAACTTTTTAACACCTTGAAAACTGAAGGTCATGCCATTCATGAATCATATTCATAACTATAGAATATGCAGCTTAGTGAGACAATCGTTTTAAAACAGTTGCAAAATAGTGTGCACATTTTATTTCACCCATACACTGACTTAGTACTTATTACTTACCAAATAGGACGAGAATACCAGCCAAAATAGCTGTCCAGTGATACAAAGAAATCTCCAACATTAATTGATACGTAACCGCTACTAGCATGCTTCCTGCTAGTGCGGGAATTAACCTCAGAGCCTTCACTGGCACATTCTCCGTGTAGGGAGTGCCTATTCTGTCAAAAGTAAAGTTTCCATCGTAGCCAGCAGCACGGCCAGCCAAGTATAACAACTGTTTCCCTAGAGGTGGATGAGCATCAAAAAAGAAAACTCCCTTTGTGTACAAAGACACGTAACGGCCATAGTGTAATTCATCAAATCTGTAAAAGGAAACATCTATTGGTACTCGGTTATTTAGCACTTGAGTGATTTTATTATACCACTCTTCTCTCACCATGAGACATGTGACCAAAATGTCAAGAAGTTCTGCAAAATAATTTACTAAAATGTTCTTTTCATTTGGCAACATAATATCACAAAGTACGTAAGCGGCGGCGGCGCGCCGTTATTATAGAATTTTTACCATTATAAACTTGCAAGAGCTAATTATATAAAAGATAGCTATAAAATCAAACTTTTGGACATAAAATAAAACTTTATTTATATCAATTCAAATCAATAAATCTCTATATATGAAAATGAATGCCTATTTCCATTGGTCACGGCATCACGCGTGAACGGCTGGACCGATTTCGCTTATTCTTTTTTTGTTGAGTTTGTTATTGTTAGGGGGTTCTTATGAAAAAAAAAAAGGAAAATATTGGTACCTTACCTACATAGGTAGGGTAGGCATTTAGGTAGGGTAGGCTAGGTAGGGTAGGGTAGGGTATGGTAGGGTAGTATAGGTAGGGTAGGTAGAGTAGGGTATGTAGGGTAGGGTAGGGTAATTTAGGGTAGATAGGGTAGGGTAGAGTAGGTAGGGTAGGGAATGTTAGGGTAGGGTAGAGTAGGTAGGGTAGGATAGAGTAGGTAGGGTAGGGAATGTTAGGGTAGATAGGGTAGGGTAGAGTAGGTAGGATAGGGTTGGTAGGGTAGATGAATGTTTGGTGTTTTTATTGCAATACAAAGTTTGCCGGGTCAGCTAGTATTTTATAATTAACTAGCGGACACTACACGGTTTCACCCGCGTTGTTCCCGTTCCCGTGAGAATACAGGGATAAAAAGTAGCCTATTTCACCCGGGATAGTGTAGCTTTCTGTTGGGAATTTAGAGTATAATAATAACACAGTGGAATATTCATATAGTGAACAGAACACAACTTTTATTCGATATTGACAACCATTGTTAGGAATGTTGCTAAGCATCTGAAACTACCATAAACCCTCTATGATCTTACTGACATAATGGATTATCCTTCATGGACAACACCCCCACTTAATCCTATATGTCTGATGCAGAACATATGCTTCTGACGTACTGTTCCTTTAGTTAGCATATCTGCAGGCATTAAATCAGTCTGACAATAATTGATCCTGATCACCTCACTACCAGCTAACTCTCTAACAAAATGATATTTTATATTTATATGATTAGATCTTTTACCGATAGCAGGACTATAAACTAACATGCTAGCGCTTTGGCTATCACTAAAAACAATCACAGTCTCTGTCCGATTAGTCAGTTCAGCATATAAACCTTTCATATTTACAACTTCTTTAGCAGCCTCACAAAGAGCAATGTATTCTGCCTCGGCAGTACTTAATGCTACGCACCGCTGTTTGCGAGCTTGCCAAGCTACAGCAGCACCACCAAACATAAGGAAATAACCTGTAAAAGAACGACCATCAGGCCCATTTCCCCAATCAGCATCCGCATAAGCAACCAAAGATTTGTCGCACTTCTTATAGCACAGCGATAAATCAATCGTCCCCTTCAGATACCTAAGCACACGTTTCAGTGCTGCCATATGAGAGGAATTGTTAAAATTATTAAACTGACTCAGCATTGTAACCGCAAACGAGATGTCTGGTCTAGTACTACATGCCAAATACATAAGAGAACCTATAATCTCCTGATATTCAACGTTGTCATTCCTCTCTCCTGGCTTCAAGTGAATGTTAGTTTCAACTGGTGTACTAACTGGTTTGCAGTCTTTCATACCATATTTTTCCAAGATCTTTTCAATATAGGATCTTTGAGAAAGAATAATTTCTCTCCTTGTTTGATCTCTGAAAATTCGGACCCCTAAACATTCTCTGGCTTCTCCAAGGTCTTTTATCTTGAAATTACTTGCAATATGCCGCTTTACTTTCTCCGCCTCGATGATATTATTTGTAAAGATATAAAAATCATCGACATAAAGCGCAATAGCTAAGAAAACATCTTTAGTTTTCTTTGTATAAACGCATGGATCATATTTGGATCGTATAAAGTCCATTTTCATAATATGTCCATGGATTTTCTCGTTCCAACAACGAGCTGCTTGCTTCAGACCGTATATTGCTTTCTTTAACTTGCAAACTTTGCGTTTATCCTCAATAAAACATTCTGGTTGCTCCATATATAAATTTTCCTGAAGCTCGCCATTTAAGAAAGCCGTGGTCACATCGATGTGATGTATCTGCAGATCTTTTCCAGCTGCAAGAGCTACCAGAAGACGGATTGAAGACATTCTCACCACAGGAGCAAAGGTTTCAAAATAATCTTCTCCTGGTTTCTGGGAGTAGCCTTTAGCTACCAATCTTGCTTTATGACGCTGCACGCTACCATCTCCGCCAATCTTGAGTTTAAATACCCACTTTGATTTTACCACATTGACTTCTATTGGTCGATCAACTAACTCCCAGGTAGAATTCGCCTTAAGGGAATCATATTCATCCTTCATTGCTTGCAACCACAAATTTTTGTCCGAGCGCTGCATAGCATCCTTAAGAGATACAGGATCACCAACTACATGAAAATTATAGACCATGTCCTCATCACGCCTGTTCCTAAGAGGATACCTTCGTTCTGGAATCTCTAGTTCACGAACGTTTTCATCCGAACCAGAATCAGAAGCATCGTAAAAATCTTCTTCCGGGCTTGACAACGGATTAGCCTCTTCGGGAGTAACCACCTCTTCAATCATCTCATTTTCATCACGTACTTCATGAAAACTATTAACTGGACTAGAAGCAGTCCACGTGGGAGCATTTGCAACACTGCTCTCAGTAATAACTATTTCTTCACGAATATCTTGATCAGTAATCGGAGCCACCACAGTAGACGGAGTTTCCAATGTCTGAACATTTGTATTCGTCAATTCAGGAACATCTGGCTGAGCCACTCTATTTGGCTCAACATTCCTTTCTATAAATGTTGCGTCTCGAGCGTAAATTACCCGCTTTGTGTTGTTCATATTTATGAACCTGTATGCCTTCTGATTCTCACAATATCCTGTCATTATCATTTCAGCAGTCTTGGAATCAAACTTTCTCCGGCCATGATCTTTCACCAGGACATGAGCTTTACATCCGAAAGTCTTCAAGTGTGAAAGGTCCACTTTCTCCCCAGTGAATACTTCCTCCGGAACTTTATCCGCAAGAGCCATTGTCGGAGATCTATTTTTCAAATAAACGGCACATCCAACGGCTTCACCCCAGAACTTCTTATCTAATCCAGCTTCATGCACCATACATCTCGCCTTCTCAACAACAGTGCGAATAGTGCGCTCAGATACCCCATTTTGTTGTGGTGTGTGCGGCACTGATGTCTGGTGGACAATTCCATTAATCTTCAAATAATTTTGAAAATCATTGCTGGTATATTCGGTTCCGTTATCGCTACGCAATTTCTTAATTTTCTTACCAGTTTGGTTCTCAACTAGTGCCTTAAATTCTTTAAATTTAGCAAACACTCGAGTTTTGGATTTCAATACATATCCAAATGTTTTTCGACTATAGTCGTCAACAAAAATCAGATAATATCTGTTTCCACCCCATGATTCAACTTCCATAGGTCCCGCTAAATCCGAATGCACTAGTTCCAGTAATCCCTTAGCCCTTTTACTGTGTTTCCGCCTCGGAAACTTCTTCACACACTGCTTACCCTGGCAACATGCCACACATGGTTCCTTGTTCACTTCTCCAAACGAAAGTCCATCCACCATGCCTTTCAACTTGACCATTAGTGGTCCACTTAAGTGACCTAATCTCCTATGCCATAAATCATACGCACTTGGAGCACTTGAAGTATCTGAAGGAGTCGTGAGAACCATCGCTGCCTCTTTCGGATCTAAAATATATAAACCCTGTTTAAGAGGTGCTGTTAACAATGGTTTACCAGCTATGTTTACATCATTTTTCATAAAAACCTGACAACATTTTACATCAAAGACAACAATGCATCCATTATGACATATCTTACTCACCGATAGCAAGTTAGTAATCAGATCTGGCAGCAACAGCACATCCTCAAATTTAATTTTACGCCCCATGGCAAAAACATCACCTTTTAGTTTGGAAACAATTTTGTCATTGTTAGCAGTAGTAATATAGTTTGAACTTCCTGCACTAACATTTTCCAAAATTTGTTTTTGCGACGTCATATGTGATGTTGCTCCGGAATCTATAACGCATTCCATAGGTTCTGTGGTTGTCGATAAAAGAGTAACAAAATCTTTTTGTAATAATAGCGACACATTACCTGCAGTACCCTTACTAGAACTATCCTGGGTAGAAGATACATTGCCCTTACTGTCTTTAGACTTGCGCTGCTTACACTGCCACTTAAAGTGGCCTTTCCGTTTGCAAAAGTGACATATTATATCCTTCTTGCTAACAAGCGCCGAGTCCATTGTCTTCTTCCGTTCACTTTCCTTCAGAAGCGCTGCCATCACTGTTTCCGTAGTGATTTTCATGCTGGAGTGCTCAAGTGACATTACAAGAGGGTTGAATTCTTCAGGTAGTCCAGCCAACATTATAATTGCAATAAATTCGTCATCCAGACCAGCTTTTATCTTAAACAAAGCCTGGCTTGTGGCTTGGATCTCATGAACATATTCTTCTGTTGAGCTATAGTCTGTGAGCTTCACATTGAATAATTTCCGAAGTAAATTCAGCCTCCGCAGCAAACCTCCATCTGCATAAGCTCGTCGTAGCGCCTCCCAAGTATCCCTCGCCGTTTTAGTTTGCATAATGAGGGGGTAGATCTTCTCTGAACACATAAGGCAGATCTTACTCCTAGCCTTGGCGTCTTTTTTAATCGCCTCCGCCGTTTTTGCCTCAAAATCCTCATTTAGACATTCCCATAAATCCAGGTCTGTCAAAAACATTTCCATCGAGAAAGACCAAGTCCCATAGTTGGACTGGCCCGACAACTTCTCAAATGTAACGGCTTGCATTTTCGTATATGTCCGCAAAAGTTTAAATTTACAGAGATACTACGTTATGCCAAGCAAGTCATGGGCTGGGCCCATAACCTGTTGGGAATTTAGAGTATAATAATAACACAGTGGAATATTCATATAGTGAACAGAACACAACTTTTATTCGATATTGACAACCATTGTTAGGAATGTTGCTAAGCATCTGAAACTACCATAAACCCTCTATGATCTTACTGACATAATGGATTATCCTTCATGGACAACACTTTCCAACAGTGAAAGAATTTTTGAAATCGGTCCAGTAGTTTTTAAGCTTATTTGTTACATACAAAAATACAAATCTTTCCTCTTCATAATATTAGTATAAGATATAGATGACTACTAAGTCTGATAATTGATAATTTTACTTACACAATATAGTGAGGTTCATCTAGGTTGGGTAGTCTAGTGCATAGTGCTAATGCTAGTAGTCCAAGAAACACTAGATTTATTTCCAAATGTAAATACACCCCTGATGGTGATTGATCTATATTTTTAGGTAATGTTGTGTCTTTTATTGGCTCTGTATCATCTACGGTTGTTGCATTATGTTTCTCCTAAAATAAATATAAGTCTCATTAGTTACAAACCAAGTCTTTACGGAATCTGTAAGACTAAGAAAGGAAACAATGTGTTCTGTCTCTGATATTTCAATGCTGTTGCAAGCACCATGAGGCAACAAACAGTAAACATGCTAAATATCCCATTTCTAATGTTAATGTTATTATGAACCTTATAAGTAATGATAAAATTTAATATGTATTTGTTATTAAAGATGATCAAAGGAAATATTAATACATCTCTGGGCTAGGTCATAGGGTCCTCTTTATTCTAGTAGTATGTACCCCTGGGACAGTTATTTAACTTTCACACAGGCGAGGCGATAGTGGTAGGGACCCCGTTTCCGCACTTAAGACACCCATTTCGTACGTTGTGCGTGGCAGGCGAGGCTGTTTGCAAAAGCAAGTCATATTACTTGTAATAAACTTGTATTATTACAAGATATTATAAAACGAATTTCACTTAGAAAATAATAGGAAGAAAACCAGGCTCTGAAAGCGAGGCATTGAAAAGAAAATTTGCAATTTATTAGAATCCTAATAATTGTTATTACAGATGGACAAAACATAATGTTTCCAACACAACAAATTTATGACTTGATGATCATGCTATAGGGTACCGCTTACGTTATGACAGGTACTTACAACTTCTCTTTCGGTATTTACGGGCGCTTCATAACTGTCTGCATCAAGTTCGCTGACCTCTTTATTTTTCTTCTTGTTTAAACTTCTTTTGACATTTGTAGATATATCCATATTTATGCTTCAACTATTAATACATCTCTCGATTGAGTTTCATTCATGAATACACACTTGTACCTATATATTAACAACAAAACCTTTGACTTGTGTAAACTTTTCTGTAGCATATCGAATTGGCGAATTGTGAAATTCAATCTAATCAAAACTGACGTTATGATGACGTATTTTTGACGTTTCACGTCATAGTGACCATAGTTTACTATCTATGGGAATTTAATGACTGGCTACTTAGGCCTTTAAGTACAGCATTACAATGCGGATTTAACACATTACAATGTTTTGTGAATTATTTGGCAGCAAATACATCGAATCAACCTTCTAGACAAGTTTCGCTGAGGGAGTCAACTCATTACTCGAAAACGAGTTACAGTACTCAATGGGTGGGTGGGTGACTGGGACACATGGCATGAAATAGATGGAGTAAAGATAAAGTGGTGACCGAGTGGTGTCCAAAGACTGGAAGAAGAAGTTTCTGTGGTCCAGTGGCGAGATCGGTAGACGACACTGTTGCCATCGTAGGTAAAACCTGAATCTGCGGTGTGAGAGTAGTGCCGGTATTGCGGTACGCCGCTCTGCCTACATTCCGTGGCCTGGACGGGGTCACCACCATCTAATGTAGAACGCGGTGGGGCCACTGATCTGACCCGTCACAATGGGACCAAGGGTGCCATACACGGGGTCGTCTGGCGCACATGTGCTGGTTTTGGTCCCTGGAGTGGTCACGGCGTGCAATGTGTTCTGGTGCGCTGGTGATGGAGGTACTCCCCAGAGGAGACAGCCAAGGGGGGCTCACGGACCGGACGAGTGCTAACGCGTGCCCGTGTTCTGGGCACAGGAGGACACCGTGGAGTTTTAGTAGGTTGGAGTCCCACCTAACTGCACTATCTCCCCGTGGTAGCGCAGTATACATGAGCATTTCTCCATGCAAAAAAAAAGGTAACACCTGAATGGCACAGGAGCGTGGGTATTGGCACAAGAAAACGGACGCTGACGCGCGCTGGTCCTTTGCACACTGGGTGCAATTGCGGTGCTCCTGTACAGACTATGCCCCACTTGCTGGAGTGTCCCGACTGTCCGTTCACTTGCATCTTGGATGACCTGTATAATGCCTCTGACATTGCAATAAACGTCGCCACCTACTGGGCTCAAATAGTTTGATCAAATGTACCATCGAAACGAAAAAAAAGAAGAGACGTACGATTGTTTCATTCAGCAATGATGTAAAGCACCTAGGCCTGCGCATCGAATAAACCTTTAACTGACATATTCAAGTCGCTAGTGTGAGGCAGAGGATCACTAGATGCTGCGGCTCTGTATCGTTTGAAAAAAAAAATACCATCGAACACAAAGGCAATTTTTCTTTTCGTGTGAGGATATGACCACCTCTGGTGTCAGAGTTAATTAAACCGCCTCTGGGAACCCCACAGTTCTCTGTCTTGGCTATTTCAGACTAACATTAACTATATAAGTCCAGATTTCCCCACGATGTTTTCCTTCACCGTTGCCTGTGATTTCCAAGATAAAATAGAAAAAGAAATGAATCAATGCTTGTGCAGATCCTTATTTTTCCTACCATCGATTATGGTGACGTGTGGCTATTACCTGAATGCTGATCTGCTCAACAAACTTGACCGTCTTCTAAATGACTGCATTCGATTAGTTTGCAATTTGCTGAAATATGATCATGTCTCTGCGCGTCGATCGCCTATAAAGTATAATAAGCCCATACGCCAGCGCAGAGAGCAAAGGGCACTAACTACCTTGTTTATCTATACGTCTAATTATCTATTACGTCTCCCTTCACTTTCAATACATTTGCGCCAACCAGACTAAACTACGGTCATCACATAAAAGGTGGTTTTACACCTAACCACCCAACCCATCCTCGCCTCCTCGCCGATGTAAACCCACCTGAACCCTTAGAAAATACATTTTCTTCTCTAAGACTTAACAGCCTTCTTCAATGTCCCACTCATCGCACTGACTTCATTCACAATTCTTTCTTCGTTGTGTCTATTTCTCTGTGGAATGCAATGCTTTGGTGGAATGCGCACCCCCAGAAAATCAGGATGGCAACCAACCAATGAGGGCTATCACGTTTGAATTTGCCGCTAGGGGCGCTAGTGTAGAGTGAGGTCTTCAAATTGTCAAATTTCATTGATTGTTGGCTTTTGGCTCGAGTTTATTTATTATTACTACATTTTAGGGTTTCTTACCCGAAGGATCAAAACGGAGCCCTATTGTTGTCACTCACGTCCGTCATCTGTTACACAGGTTTTACAGTTAATCGGCTGTTAACAACTTATTATATTCACCAAGTATTAAAGCCCCTTAGAATAAATATTCAAAAAATAAAGCCACTGCGTTTGTTGGTGGACGAGGCGCACCAACCAAAGAAGTAACCATTGCCAATTTGCCACTAAAAGGCAGTATTAAAGCGCAGTGGAGCACGCGTAGTATCTCTAAGTAGTCTGTGGGAGCACGCTCGAACTCGTACAAAGAGCTAGTTTATGAATTGTGCAAAAAAAACTTAATTCATAAATTAGGGGAAAGGTCATAATATTACTATACTATAATTTCGGCAGGCTCTCGCTTTCTTTCTTGAGCTTTCGTACGTTTACGTTTTCGATCGTTTGGTGCGTACTTTCTGAGTCAAAATAAATTAACACTATGATAGTACTTTAGAATTCCATGGTCATTTATTCTAGACTTAGACTAGCAGGGAGAAAAAAGTTGAAATAATAATGGCGCGGGAAAATAAAACTTTGTCATTTTCTGTCAAATTATAAAAATAATCAAAACTTGTTCTAACTCATCACTCGTTAGTTATTTATTTTAGTCTTCTTATTCAATTAGTCAAATAGTGGCTGTATAATATTATAATGACTTCGATCAAAATAGTTGAAAAGGACATAGATCCTGAGGAAATTACTATTTCATGTCCTATTTGTAATAAAGATTTTAAGAAAGCCGTGATAGAAGAACACGCTAATAAATGTTTATTTCTGAATACATCTGGAGATAGTAAAATTAAACAAAATATTGTAGACCAACCGAATTACAAAAGAAGTAGTTCACACTTCAAAGATAGAGATACTTCTCTTCATGAAAAACGTGTGCGAATAAGCACAAGCCCAAGTTCAGCCAAAATTGTGGTAAGTAACATGATAACGTAAGTATATGCAACTGGATAAGTAATGGATATCAATAAATTTTCATGAAATGTATAACTCCTTAGAAACCACAACTGGCCGAAACTAGCACAAAAGCTCAAATACAGGAAGTCAAAAGTAAGCCTCTGGCTGAACGGATGAGACCACTACATTTGGAAGACATTGTTGGTCAGACGCAAGCATTTGGTCCTGGGTCAATGTTAAGATCTTCAATTGAACGAAATATAATACCCAACATGATTCTTTGGGGACCACCTGGTTGTGGAAAGGTATTCTTCTAATTTCATAATTACTGTTTTTAATCATCTTTGTAATATTTTTCCTACTATTTTGGGATTGCTCTTTGCCTAACCAGATGCAGATGGTGAAACTTTGGCAAGTAATACAACTGTTTTTCAAATCGTGACAGTGGAGCACAGAAATATCCGGCTCCTGCATGTTAACTATGTGGATCCAATCCTAATAATTAGCTCTTATACTAATCTATTTATTTTTTTTTATCTTAGACATCATTGGCTAATGTAATTGCTAATATTTGTAAGGAACAAAATAATATGCGATTTGTCAAATTATCTGCTACAATGGCAGGAATAAATGATGTTAAAGAAGTTGTAAAAGTTGCTAAAAATGAAGCCCAGTTCAAAAGGCAGACTGTGTTGTTCATGGACGAAATTCACAGGTACTAAATATATAGATTGTTTATTTCTATGCCAATTTTATCTAAGCCAAATACCTTTTTAAATAAAGTGAACAATATTATAAATGTATGCACTAGATTAAATTGCAAATATTTATCATTTTAGGTTCAACAAACTGCAACAAGACACATTTTTACCGCATGTAGAGAATGGTACAATCATTCTTGTTGGTGCTACTACTGAAAATCCTTCATTTAGTTTGAATAATGCACTGCTGAGCCGATGTAGAGTGGTGGTTATGGAAAAATTAAGTGCTGATGATGTGTTAATAATTTTAAAACAAGCTATCAAAAGCAATATGAAGGCGATTATAGGCAACGTCGGAGACTTAGAAGAATCATCTGCTCTGCCAGAGTATGTTTCATAAATAATTTCTATTTCAACACAATTTTGGTCTATAATATCAGAGATTATAATTAAAGGAAGTCAAAACAATTTGCTGCTGATCTCGCGATCTTCATCGTCCATACCTTATCCCAATTTATTTGGGGTTGGTATGGCACATAATTATGTTTTGTCTTTTTGGCATTTTTTTCTTACTGAGCCCTATTATCTTTCATACACAATCCATATTAATGATCATCTAATACTTTTAAACAAGCAATTCTTGTATATATGTCAACTGGCTATCTATCTACCTACCTACCCTACAAACAAACAAACTCTTCAGCTCTGCAGCAAATGCGCACGGTTGGCGCAGTGGTTGAGCGATTGACTGCTGCGCTGCGTGTCGCGGGTTCGATTCCCGCACGGAACAAATATTTGTATAACCTACAGATAGTTGTTCCGGCTCTGGGTGTTGTGTATGTGAGTTTATATGTTTGTAAACGCACCCACGATACAGGAAGAAATTCCTAGTGTGGGGCAACGTTTAAAAATAAAAAATAAATAAAAAAAGTCGTGTGGCACTCGGGGACTGCCGCGGTAAAGGTATTGCATAGCATTTATTCTAGATCCAGTCCTGGAATATGCGTCAAAAAAATTAAAAACGTTAAAAACTCGAAAACGTAGCGAGCCAAACCCGCATTTATTTACGATTAATAAAACTCTAAAAAACAAAACAAAAATACCCTTATCCACATTGAAATAAGGTCGCTTTTCTTTGACAAGCAAAAGTGACCCTTATTCTCATTAGCATAAGGTCCACATTGATCACCATTGTCACAGAAACAGCTCAGAGAGGCAAAAAAATTACGACCAACAAAAATTTTAAAACCCTCATATCTCAGAAACGGTTGGAGTTAGCGCATTTCTGACAAAAAAATTGCCCCCCTGCTCCCCGCTACTTCATCCAGGAGAACAAGATAGGATTTACCCCCCCCTTAACCGTTTACCTCCCCCGCAAAAAAAAAATTTCGTTCTAAAAATACCAACACGGAAATCGAAAACACGTGCAACAAACCTCCCCCCCCCGCCCCCCTGCCCCTCACCACTCAGATTCCACAGAATTCAAAAACCTTATTAAAAGTCAAAGTATCACCGCCGTGCCCGTCGGAGTGGGGAGCGTGAGGTTTTTTCGTTACGGAATTTCTGGATTCGGTCCCCGCGCTCAAGGCCCGCGATAGAAGCTATGCAATAGCTTAAAAATGAACAAATTTCACTACCATAAAAAGGACTACAGTGAGGAAATCTTAAAAGATAGACATATGCTGTCGCGGACTTTTTTTAGAACTTTTAAAGAGAAATAATTCCATGATGCATGATATTTGCGTAACTTAAACCGTTTACGCAGCGCACGCAACGGAAACTCTTAAAACGGAATATTTTTTCCCGTTTTTGCAACATTTTTCATTTATGCTCCGCTCCTATTAGTCGTAGCGTGATGTTTTATATAGGCTATAACCTTCCTTGATAAATGGATTATCCAACACAAAAATAATTTTTCAATTCCAACCAGCAGTTCCTGAGATTAGCGCGTTCAAACAAACAAACTCTTCAGCTTTATAATATAGATTAATCTGAATTTCGGAAACGGCTCCAACGATTTTCATGAAATTTAGTAAGCAGGAGGTTTCGGGGGCGATACATCGATCTAGCTAGGTTTAATTTTTAGAAAATGTCGTTTTCTCTAGTTTCACCCGAGCAGAGGTCGGTCGCCCAGGTACTACTTATTTAAATAAACTTTTTTCAGATGCATTGTAGAAGAAGCATCACTGCAGTGGCTAGCAGAAGTATGTGATGGAGATGCAAGGGTTGCGCTTGGGGCCCTGGAACTGGCACTTGCAGCAAGAGCTCCAGGGACTGCTCTGCTGAACACAGGGCCAGCAATAATTACTCTTGAAGATATAAAAGACGGTATAAAGGTGTGCCACATTGTATTTTTGTTTTTAGGGTTCCCTGTCCAAAGGGAAAAACGGGACCCTATTACTAAGACTCCGCGATCCGTCTGTCTGTCTGTCACCAGGCTGTATCTCATGAACCGTGATAGCTAGACAGATGAAATTTTTACAGATGATGTATTTCTGTTGCCGCTATAACAACAAATACTAAAACTGGCCAAGTGCGAGTCGGACTCGCGCACGAAAGGTTCCGTACCATTATCGCAAAAAACTGCAACAAAAACACTTTTGTTGTATGGGAGCCCCTCTTAAATATTTATTTTGTTTTTAGTATTTGTTGTTATAGCGGCAACAGAAATACATCATCTGTGAAAATTTCATTTGTCTAGCTATCACGTTTCATGAGATACAGCCTGGTGACAGACAGACGGATCGCGGAGTCTCAGTAATTGGTTCCCGTTTTTACCCTTTGGGTACGGAACCCTAAAAACACAATAAAATAAATATTTAAGTGGGGCTCCCATACAACAAACGTGACTTTTTTGCCGTTTTTTGCGATAATAGTACGGAACCCTACGTGCGCGAGTCCGACTCGCTCTTGGCCGGTTTTTTCTCTTTGGCAACGGCTTTATTTGAACCGAGTTGAATGAGTTTGCTATTACAGAGATCACACATGATTTATGATCGAAAAGGTGAGGAGCACTATAACACTGTTTCGGCGATCCACAAATCAATTCGAGCCAGTGACGATAACGCCGCCTTGTACTGGACCACGCGAGCATTGCACGGCGGCGAGGATCCTTTGTTTATTGCACGGCGCCTAGTGCGGACAGCTTGTGAAGATATAGGTAACTCAAATTTTATTCATCAATGATATTAGTTTTTATGGTACAAGCTGAGGCGGCGCTAGGCGTAGGCGACGTGGGCCACCGCCTACGGCCTCGCAGTTACAGGGGCCTCGCGCCTCGTAATTTATATATTAGGTACTAGCCCGCGACTTCTCTGCGTAGCATAAGTACTTCAAATAGCTATTATATTTTAGGATTTTGGGCCAACTTATTTGAGTAAGTTTAACTTTGAATGGTGAACCAATATTCACCATTCAGACTTCAATTCTCAATTCTTTATTGTGTACCATAATGTACTTCCACCCCCGATGATGATTTCCGGGAAAAAAAACATCCTATGGCCTTCCCATGGTTTCAAACTATCTCCATACCAACGGTTTAGCAGTTTAAGGGTGAAAAGTAGACAGACACACAAGATTTGCTTTCGGATTTATAATATTAATATGGATTCAACAAAATTATTTAAGTCTTACCCTATCCGAGGTGGTATGCTAAAATATTTAGCAGAGTTATGCTAAAAAAGAAACTGAAGGGCTAGGGTACATTGGCTATAAATTTTACTTACAAGTCTATTTATCCATTTATTTTTATTCGAAAAATCCGTTTTCGTACCTCGTCAGAGGGCCTCGCAAAATGAACACTGCCCACATCAAATTTAGATCTGGCGCCGCCACTGGGTACAAGTGTGTAATGTTGGTGATTACCGCTGAGGCGCCATTGAGAGAGCCGAGGACGGTAATCATCAATACAAACGTGTATCATACGAGGTTTTTCAACATACTTGTGAAGAAAATAATACAAAAAAATCATTTACAACAGTGAAAACTAGTTGTGAATTTTTTTTCGCAATGGCGGGCAAAATTAATCAGTTTTCCTATGCGCGCGCATCTAACAATGGCGATCGGCCATAGACTAAAAATAATGAGTTTTATTTTTTTTGGCTTTTCGCGAATAGCGTTTTAGCCAAAGGTTTTAGCCACGTACAAAATAGGGAATATCAAGTTTTCTTTATTACAGACAAAAACAAAAGTTATATTTAAGTGAAAGTTTTGTTTATTAAACACGTACAAGTTGAAATTATCTATTTAAATACGAAGTTGCATGAAACGTGTTGCATTTATACTCTTGAGCACAATCTTTTTTGTATCGAAACTTTTTTAAGAACAAAGCAACTCAACCAATAAATTAAAAAAAAAAACTCTTTATCTCACTTGTGAATAATAGTAATGAAAAAGTCACAGGTTGATAACAGGTGTCATTATGTGCCTAATTGCGGTGAGAGCCACTTTATGAGCAAGTGTGTTGAAAAATATAAAAACGCATTATTTAAACTGATTTGAAAATTGTCCATAATATATTTAAAAAAGTACCCCCTTTACTTTGACATATTAGTATTATGTACTTTAGTAGGTACCTGGGCGACCGAGCTCTACTCGGGTGAAAATAGAGAAAAATTAAACTTAGCTAGAACGATTTATCGCCTCCGAAACCCCCTGCATACTAAATTTCAAGAAAATCGTTGGAGCCGTTTCCGAGATTCAGATTATATAATACATATATACAAGAATTGTTTGTTTAAAGGTATTAGATGATCATTGGTATTGATAGGTAAATTGCTCGATGACCTCAGTAGAGCTTCCGAAAGAGTGGGTCTTAAAATTAACATGGACAAAACCAAGATTATGTTACATGCCCATGCTACACCCACTCCTATCAAGGTCGGAGACTCTACACTCGAAGTTGTGGGTGACTATGTCTACCTGGGACAAACGATCCAGTTGGGTAGGGCCAATTTCGAAAAAGAGGTCAACCGTCGAATCCGACTCGTCTGGACAGCGTTCGGGAAGTTGCACGGTAACTTCTCGTCCATCTTTCCACAGTGTCTCAAGACGAAAGTCTGTGACCAGTGTGTGTTGCCAGTGATGACATATGGCTCTGAGACGGGCCTCATCAGAAAACTTACAGTCACCCAAATGGCAATGGAGAGGGCTATGCTCGGAGTATCCTTGCGTGATCGAATCAGAAATGTGGAGATCCGCAAGAGAACCAGGGTTGTCGACATAGCCCGAATAATTGCCAAACTTAGGCTACTTACTTGGCAGTGGGCAGGGCACATTGCTCGCAGAACGGATGGCCGATGGGGCAGAAAGGTTCTGGAGTGGTGATTGCGAACCGGCTGACGTTGCGTTGGAAGGCCTGCCACCAGGTGGACCGATGACCTGGTGAAGGTTGCGGGGATCCGCTGGATGTGAGATGCACGGGACCGCCCAATGTGGCGACGCTTGGGAGAGGCCTATGTCCAGCAGTGGACGTCTTTCGGCTGATATGATGACGATGAGGTACATATTTACTACACAATTAATTTTATATAAATATTTTTTTTCTTTGCGTAAAACTTATATCGCGCAGCCAGTGTGCCATAAGGATAATCTCTGTTCCAATGCCAGTAAACATTTCCGTTATCTGTTTGACAACTTCTCGTGTATAATTTACAGGTTTAGCAGATCAGACTGCCGTCGTTGAAGCTGTTGCATGTTTGCAAGGTTGTCAGCATATTGGAATGCCGGAATGCGACGTTTTACTTGCACAATGTGCTGTTAGACTTGCCAGAGCACCTAAAAGCAGAGAAGTATATAGTGCTATGAAAAGATGCCGAAGATCGCTGGTGGAAACAAAGGGTCCTCTGCCACCAGTTCCACTCCATTTGCGTAATGCTCCTACAAAGCTTATGAAGCAACTAGGTAAATATGAGTGTGTAGCGAGAATTAGTACGAAAGTGAGCAAAGCTGCTCCTTTTTCTAGTAGGGAAATTGTCAGTGGCACAGCAGGCTTAGGGACGCCCACTAACAGAAAGGTACGTCAAAGGATTTTTCGTGGAAAAATGATTTTCGACCTTATTCCAATGACTTTAGCGCTGAAATTCCTTTATTTCTACACGAATGCCGCGGCATGCAGTGGCGGAATGATTGTGTATGCTGAAAAGTGCCGAGTCGTGCCGCAGCAAGGTTGAAAATCATTTGTCCATGAAAAAATACTTCGCTGTGCCCTGCCGTCAATGAGCGCTGGCCCTTAGTCCATTGAGTGCCAAAACTAAAGTACCAATGAACAATGACGACCAGCAGCCGTATTGCGTAAGTGAATACGGCAACGCAAAGACTTTGACCGCTATCCAATCGACCAATCACAGACGGAAATCCACATCGCGTCATTCATCTCGCATGTGATTGGATAGCGGTCAAACTCTTTGCGTTGCCGTATTCACTTACGCAATACAGCTGCTGCACCGTAATTGTTTAACTATATTTAAAGACCAAAGCACGCGCGCACGGTGTATTTCTGAGGTTTTTAGTAAAACCGCGCTGATCGATAGCTATATTTTTCAATAGATCTCGAACGACTAAAAAGTGACCCAAGCATCAGCTGACGCACCCGCGGTGGTTGTATTGGAAGGTTGCGGATATGGTAAAATAAATAAGTAATAGTACGCCGCCAGAAATTTGACTACTTAGATGATATTTTAAATAGTTAAAAGTACGAAAACAACAATCTGCTGCGTGGGTAGCGGTGAAAAGACCGTCAGCTGACGCAGTAAAGATACAGTTTATTCAAGCAATGCACTGTATCTTTCAGGGTTCAGTGACAGAACTCCCCTGCCCGCATCCACTGACTATTAAACCATCATAATGTCTCACTGTAGTGGACGTGTGTTCCCTCCTGCCCGTCTGAGGCTGGCGGCTCCGCAGGTGACACACGTCACCCTGAATGTGTATGTTGGATGGTACGACTACGAGCTACATTATCTTTGGATTCGTGTTTACTGTTTATTAATCTTATTAACCGACTCTGCTAAATAAAAGGAGGTTCTTTCTCATAAAATCTTCTAAAAACAAGGAGGTTCTTTCTCATACAATCTTCTAAAAAAAGGAGGTTCTTTTTCATACAATCCTTAAAATTGTTGGTATTACACATTCCTTATTTACATAAAACACTATTCACACATCTATAAAATTTTGTGGAACAAAAACATTGAAAATATCGGTTCGGTATATTTCCCTTACAGTGATATATCTCATAACACGTGGACCGATTTACAAAATTTATGATAAAATGTGTTCAGGTCAACTAGCTCATAGCGCTATCACTTTTAAGGTAAACGAAGTTTGACTTTTAATTCCCTAGATGGCGTTGGCGTCAAATTAAATCGTGCTATGAGCTAGTTGACCTGAACAAAATGATTCTACGTCTATAACTTTCATCTATATACGAGTATATAAAAGAAGAAATTGACTGACTGACTGACTGATCGATCAACGCACAGCCTAAACCGCTAGGCCTAGAAGAATGAAATTTGGCAGAAAGGTTCCTCATGTCGCGTAAGTGAGCACTAAGAAAGGATTTTTGGAAATTCCACCCCAAAGGGGGTTGAAAGTTTGTATGTAATTTCCAGAGTTTGTAAGTTGGGCACCTGAAATTTTAGATTTACGCTCTTGGTTCATAAAAAAATTAATATATTTATTGGTTTTTGGTAATTCGTCCCCTAAGGGGGTAAAAAGAGGGTTGAAAATTTGTATGTAATTTCTTCAGTTTGTAAGTTGGACACATGAAATTTTAGATTTACGATTTTGGTTCATAAAAAAAAATGGTTTTTGGTAATTCGTCCCCTAAGGGGGTAAAAAGAGGGGTTGAAAGTTTGTATGTAATTTCTACAGTTTGAAAGTTGGACACGTGAAATTTTAGATTCATGCTTTTGGTTCATAAAAAGAATTAATATATTTATTGGTTTCTGGAAATTTTACCCCTAAGGGGGTAAAAAGGGGGTTCAAAGTTTGTATGTAATTTCTACAGTTTGTAAGTTGGGCACGTGAAATTTTAGATTTACGCTCTTGGTTGATAAAAAGAAGTAATGTATTTATTAGTTTTTGCATATTCGACCCCTTAAGGGGGAAAAAAGGGGTTCAAAGTTTGTATGTAATTTCTATAGTTTGAAAGCTGTACACGTGAAACTTAAGATTTAATCTCTAGGTAGATAAAAAATAATTAATGTATTCATTGGTTTTTGAAAATTCTACCCCTATAAAATAGGGGTTGAAAATTTATATGAAATTTAATCGGATTGGAAGGTAAAACATCTAAAATTGTAGGTTTACGCTGCTGATTAATAAAAAAACAATGAGTTTAATTATTTCCGGAAATGCCACCCGTAACGGGGGTTAAAAGGGGGTTGAAAGTTTGTATGTAATTTCTACAGTTTATAAGTAGGACACGTGAAATTATAGATTTACGCTCTTGGTTTAAAAAAGAATTTATGTATTTATTATGTTTTAGAAATTCTACCCCTAATGGGAATAAAGTAGGGGTTGAAACTTCATATGAAATTTCTTCGGTTTGGAAGGTAAAATATCTGAAATAGTAGGTTTACGCTCTTGATTAATAAAAAAAGTAATGAGTTTATTGATTTCCGGTATTTTTTTTTTTCTGATTTACCTTAAAGGTGGCAATTTGTTGGGCTTATATATTTGAAACTTGGCATATATACTAACAGCTGATATTTAATATTTTACTAGCACTCCGCCCGCGACTTCGTTCGCATGATTTCGTATTTTATTCAACTAAATTTTGTGCAGTTAGTGAAGGCGACAAAAAAATAAGCTAATGTTAAAACAATAATAAATGGGAAAATAATAAAAGGAATCGTAAATATCTACGGTTCAAGTTAAGATTTAGAAGACATAGAACCTCCTCCTCTTTGGAAAGTCTGTTAAAAATCTTATTCCTTGGGCAATAATAAATTGCCATCATTAGTTTTTCAGAATTACCCCCAGAACATGTTTTAGGTGTTTCAACGGTTTTTTGAAGAATCTTACGGCACTAAGACGACCTGTTCCTCGATTTGGAACTACAAACACAGTGTTGTTTGACGGAGATATCGGCGAAAATACACAAAAAAAAATTAAGTGCCAAAAGGCTAATTGGCTATTGGTACACCTAAAAAGTGAAAAACACCACAAACACTACCGACACTGAAATCCAACTAAAAACACTACAAAGTGAAAAATAACTTTCTTTTTCGAAGTCGGTGTCCATAACGAAAAAAAATTGTAACTACCAATGAAAATTTATTTAATCGGTAATATTTTTTTGTAAAAATGTTTTTATAGAAATAAATGTCTCTTTAAAGGTTCAATTTCCAAAAATCCCTCCTTAGTGCTCCCCTACATCATAAAAAGAAGCTATGTGCAATAAAATACTTCAAAAATCTTGAACACCCCATAAATAGTATTTTGGGGATAGTTCCCAAAAACTAATAACAACCTACATTATTTATGAAGGTTAGTATTTGTGCCAAATTCCAAGTTTATTAACCCAAGATCTTCAACACCCCCATAATCACCTTTTAGGGATAGTTTCTAAAAACTAATAATGATATCGTTTATTATTTACTTAGGTTAGTATTTGTCCCAAGTTTCAAGTTTATTAATCCAAGAAATGAGTTTTTCCATACAAACTTTAACATCCCTTACATCGTCTTTTGGGGGTAGTTCCGAAAAATTAACGTTACCTTTATTATTTTGCCCAAGGAATTAGAATTCCTTCCAACAAATATCTCTCATTTGCTCCCCTACATCAAAAAAAGAAGCCGTGCAAGTATGTAATATTCTTTATTACCTCATATCTTGCAAACCGCTAGACGGATTTAATAATGAAGACATCGTTAGATACGTCTTTACCGCCCGAGTGTTCTTAGATAAGTGACGTTAAAAAAAACAAAAATGGCGGCTTGTGAGCGCCATATTGGGGGGGTTCAAATTTTTTACTTCCATGGGATATTAAAGTAAAGGGTTTTAAGAGGTGATTTCAAAAAAAATATAACACTTAAATGTTTAAATGTACCTAATTCTAAAAAAAAAAAAAGTTACTTAAAAAAAATCAAATAAACCCGACTGCTTCTGCCGAAAGTGAACTAAAAAGACGTAAACAAGAAGATAATCATGTTGTACAAGTGTGCAGTCGGAGGATACATCTGGTTTTGTTCAATCAGCTCGCGAATATCTATCCTCCGACTGCACAGCATGACTTACTTCTTGTTTACGTGTTTTTATTAGTTCACTTTTTAAGGTGATATATACGCCCCAATGTAACGCAGTACTGGCCGTGCGTCCGCTCGATGCCAAAATATCAAATTTGAATCTCCTTTTGAAAAGTTTTGTTTGCAAAATATTATTTGATTTACATATGCTATATTAGGTAAAAAGAAATTCCAGCCATCAATTTTTCTGTATAAAATTATTTTTAAAGATCCAAGTCGTTTTGGAGGAGTTTCCAAAAGTTGCGATAAAATATCGTGTTGTTAATTATTTTTTAAAGCAAAACTATTAGTTACACGAAAAAACCTTGTGTTCAAAATTATGTACATGAATCAATAATAAATATATATTTTTTGCAAACCTTTTAACCTAGCCGTTACTGAGGAGTATGCTTAAGAAAGTTACCGTTTTACGGCACTAAAGCGTATGTAGGCCCTTAAGTAGTCGGGTTTTCTGTTTTTTTTTAATTAACTTTTTTATTTATAACTTTTTAGGTATCTAACTTTTTTTTCGAATTTGAATATATTATAAGTGTTTTATAGAAAAGCGCGGGAAACTTTCAACTTGGCGGACGCGTATTTTTTGGATTTAATTTAAAACAAAATTTTAACCTGTATATAACAATATTTATTTGGAAAAAGTTCATTATTATATATTAGATCAGTAGTAGTAGTAGTTAAGATTTAGTATTGTTCATTCTTCGGTAGTGGTAAGTTATTTCAATTCTTTTTAGCGTGTAAGGATGAAAGACCCGCCGGACCCGGGGGACTTTGTTCCCCCGGCCGGCGTTTTTGTCACAGTTCAATCAAACGAATCGGGTATGGACACTGATGGGTCGTCTTCTGCTCGAAATTTAAAAAGAAGCCGCGTGACTGTATGTAAGCACTGTAATAAACGCCGTCGTACCCGCAAACACCACGGTTCCGAGTCTTCGGGTTGTGGTTGTATAGACTCTCACTCTACTGAAATCGTGGAATCTGCGCCTATCCATTTAGAAAATAATGTTTCTAATGATATTCCCGCTCCTTCCTTAGTTAATCCAACTCAGATTGGTAGAAAATCCTATGATAAAACGGACAGCGCGCCTTTTATAATACATGTTCAAAAAATAATAACTTCACCAGATGATAGTACGACATTGCACCCAATCACATTTGGCAAGTTTTTAAAACACAATGCTTTTCAAAACATTATTAATGGAAGCGTCAAAAAAATCGGGCGCAATAAGATTTCACTATCTTTTTCTAATTTTCTTGAAGCAAACTCCTTTATTACTCATAATAGTCTAGAAAAATACAATTTTAAAGCTTTTATACCAACTTTTAATGTTACTAGAATGGGCTTAGTACGTGGTGTTCCTGCAGAATGGTCTCCGGAGGAAGTTATTGAAAATATAACAGTACCAATTGGTTGCGGTCCAATTTTAAAAGTCAGACGCCTTAATTTTAAAACTATTGTAGATGGTTCAGCCGTCTGGAAACCATCCCAATCCATAGTTGTTACGTTTGACGGGCAGGTCTTACCAAAAAGAATTTTTATGTGCTATAATGCATTACCTGTAGAGTTATATATTTTGCCCACCATACGGTGCTTCAATTGCTGTAGATTTGGTCACACTAAAATTCAGTGCAGGTCTAAACCGCGTTGCTATAAATGTGGCCAAGGCCATACTGGAGATAGTTGTGATAGAGAACAAGAAAGTACATCTTGCTGCCTTTGCTCTGGTCCTCATTTTGCTATTAATAAGTCTTGCCCAGAATACTCAAGGCAAAAATTAATCAAAACTTACATGGCACAAAGTTCAGTATCATATGCTGAAGCTGCAAAAATTCATCCCCCAATAACAAAATCATATGCTGATACACTTTTATCTTCACCCTCCAAAAACTTTGCAAATAATGCTTCAATCTCTTCTCCTAATAAAACACCTGCTTCAAATAGCTATAAAAAGACAGTCTTCCTCAAACATCACTCTCCTCCTAAAACTGTACAAGGTTATAATAAAGTGGCTCATAATGCCATCATAAAGGATTTTAATATTCCCCAGCCATCAAATGGTTGTGCTTTTTCTAGCAATAATAATAATGACATAAAAGACACAAATTTCTCTATAAACGATTTTCTTTCTGCATTACATAATCTTCTCTCTCAGTTCAATATTTCACCGTCCAACGTAGCCCCAACTTTCTATGAATCTCAATCCATTCATAATGGACAACACATCCAAAATAATACAGTGGAACTGCCGCAGTCTAATAAACAAAAAGAGTGATGTTATACATCTTTTAAACAAATATGAGCCATTTGCCTTTGCATTAGCAGAGACTTGGCTCAAACCTTATCATATTTTAAAAATCAATGGTTATTTAACCATTAGAGAGGATAGATCTGATGGGTATGGTGGAGTAGCTATACTTATCAAGAATTCTATCCCATTCTCTACTATTACATTGCCTCCTCACAGTGAGGAAATTTCAATTGTAGCTATTAAAGTGCATCATACTTGTCTTGTTTCTATTTATGTTCCTCACCCTTCTTCTTCAGTTCTGCAAGAGATGAATAATCTCTTTTCTTTTCTTCCAAAGCCAATCTTAATTTTGGGTGACCTTAATTGCCATCACCAGTTGTGGGGTTGTTCGACTTCTACTTGTTATGGGGATGAATTATTAGATATAATAGACCTACATAATTTATGCATCTTGAACTCAGGAGCTGCTACACGTCGTTGTAGTCCCAATCAGAACCAAAGTGCAATTGACCTTTCTATCTGTTCACCAAGCTTAGCTTCCTCGTTAACTTGGGATATTCTAACCTCCACTTATGGTAGTGACCATTTCCCAATAGTCATATCTTATCCTCTTTCCAAACCAAAGGCATCAAGAAGGCTATCTAATTTAAAACATAAGCTACCTAATAGTAATACTAATGACTGGGACAAATTTAGAAACATTGTTGACAGAAAACTTTGCACCTTGCCTGTTATTGCTGATGGCAATGAAAATAGTTGTGCTGAAGCTTTAGCACACATATTAATTGCAGCGGCGGATGAAGTTTTTCCTGTAAAAAATAACAATAGGAGCACAATTCCTTCACCCCCATGGTGGGACTCCGAGTGCACAGAATTGATTAAAAAACGTAAAGTGGCTGAATTTAATTATAACAATGATATGTCTGATATTAATTTTGTAACCGTTAGTAACATAATTATTGAAACTTCTAATATATTTAAGAAGAAAAAATTTGAATCTTGGCGTAACTTTTGCTCATCAATTTCACCGAACACTCATCCTACGATTGTCTGGCGCAATATTCGTAGATTTAGGTCTGTTTATCACAACCCTTCTCCTATTCCTGATTCTTTAGCCAGTGACTTTTTAGATAAATTAGCTCCTCCTTGGGTTCCTGAGACTATTAACCGTATCCTATCCCCCATATCTAATAACCAAGACACTTCAGACACACATTCCACGCTAGATCTTCCTTTCTCTCTAACTGAATTAAAGGGTATTATTCATAGAACCAAGGATTCTGCGCCAGGCATTGATGGCATCCCGTATTCCTTTTTCGCTAATTTGAATGACAATGTCCTCAATTATTACTTAGAACTTATTAATTCTATTATGAAAACAGGAAACATCCCTGTAGAATGGAAACGTCAAATGGTGTTGCCATTCCTTAAACCAAATAAAACTCCATCAGAATCTGCCTCGTACCGGCCCATAGTTTTGTCTTCAATTCTGATGAAATTAGCTGAACACTTAATTAAGAACCGTCTAGAATGGTATGTTGAAAGTAAGGGTCTTTTGGCTGAATCACAATATGGCTTCAGAAAAGGTAAAAGCACCACTGATTGTTTAAGTATTTTTTCATCCGATATTCGGATATCCTTCTCTGATAACCAATCCATTGTTGCAGTTTTCCTAGATATTAATGCAGCTTATGATAATGTCGTATTATCAGTTTTACAAAATAAATTAAAAGCCTTAGAGGTTCCCTCGAATTTGACGAATTTTATTATTAATATCCTGACTGAACGCTCTGTTAACATGTTAATAGGAGATAATGATGTCTCCCATCTTGTATGGAGAGGTCTTCCACAGGGTTCTGTGCTCAGTCCCCTTCTGTACAATATTTACACTTTTGATTTGGACTCTTTCTTATCTAGTCATGTTAAGGTTCTTCAATATGCCGATGATTTATTATTATATTCTTCAAATCATTCTGTTGAACAAGCTAGTTGTGCTATTAATTCTGCTTTATCTACTTTAGAGTCATGGTTATATTTAAATGGTTTGGATTTGTCCACGTCTAAAAGCGCGGCTGTTTTATTCACCAGGAAGAGAATTTTTCCCTTAATAAACCTTTTCTTTAAAGGAATACTTATTCCAGTTAAAGATAAATTCAGGTATCTAGGTGTAATATTTGATTCTAAATTAAATTGGGTTCCTCATTGCGACCATATTATTAATAAATGTGAAAATCATTTAAATATGCTCAGATGCCTCTCAGGTGTGTGGTGGGGTGCTCATCCTTTTTCTTTAAAACTCATTTACAACGCAATCATCAGAAGCATCCTGGATTATGGATTGTTCGTTCTAGAACCTGGTAGTGTTATGGCTTTTAAAAAGTTGGATCGAATCCAGTCAAAAGCATTACGCATTATTTCGGGTGCCATGAAATCTAGTCCCATTAATGCGCTACAAATTGAATGTGGGGAAGCTCCTTTATGCCTCAGAAGACAATTCCTGTCTGACAAATATTTATTCCGGATTCTTCAGTTCTCAAATCACCCTCTCATCCCAAAATTGGAATCTTTAACGTTTCAAATTGAATCTTCAGCTTACTGGTCCCATAAACGTGCTCCTTGTTTAGTTGAAAGCTATAAAAAATTCCTCTCACTTTCATCACCTATTCACCGTTCAAATAAACTTCCCCTATTTAACAATAGTTATGAGAGTTTACTGTTCACTCCCAACATTGAATATAACTGTGTAAGTAAATCAGATCCCGATTGCCATTTAAGTTTTAATACATTTCTGATTGAACATTCAGACTGCCAGCATATTTTTACTGATGCTGCCAAGCGTTCTCCTACGGGTTGTGTTGGGATTGGTACCTACCATACTCAATACAAAATTGTACAGAAAATAAAACTGCCTCCGCAGACTTCTGTTTTTACTGGAGAATGTTTTGGAATTCTTAAAGCTTTAGAATATTCACGTGTTTTTAAGCTCAAAAAAGCTATAATTTTTACCGATTCACAGAGTGCACTTCTAGCCATCAGTAAATCCCCTTTCGAACTCAAATTTCAGTCTCCTATAGTTTATGCAATAAGAGAACTTGCGTTCAGAACCATCTCTGAGGGTAACACACTACTATTTGCCTGGATTCCGGCCCATTCTGGAATTCATGGCAATGATGTAGCTGATGCACTCGCTGGTGACGCGGTGCAATGTGGGGACTTAGTTCCATATAAGAACTTTAGCTATGACCTCGAGACGCTGCCAAAGAATTTTCTTAGGGACACTTGGAAGGTAGCTTGGGATATCAGCAGAAAATCCAAGGGCCGTTACTTTTCTTTTATCCAACCCGAGATTCCAGAAAAACCGTGGTTTGGCAGGGCAAAGTTTGGCAAGGTGGAGACCTCCATTTTAATACGGTTGAGACTGGGCCATGTTTGCTCTCCAGCCCACCTTGCGAAACTTCATATCATCGACGACCCCAATTGCTCGTGTGGCACAGACGTAGGTGACTTAGATCACATATTTTTCTCCTGTCCTTTACATGACCGTTCTTCCTTTCTCTGTGACCTCTTGTCCCTTCGTATTCCTTTTCCTACCTCAATACTCTCTTTACTTTGTACAAATAGCTTTCCAGTGTATAAATGTATAGTCTCATTCATCACCTTAAATAATATTAAGCTGTAACTTTCCTCATTTTAATTTGCTCATTATTTATTTGTTACGCCATTACCATTAAAATATACTGATCCAATATCCGTCCTTTCCTAAATTCCGTTCAATTTAATAAATATATTTTTAAATTTGGTTTCCCTACCTTTACTTCTAAATAAAACAATCTGACGTGACATTGGCTGAATGCACAAACCGTGCGAAGCCAGAGGGAAAAAAAAAAAAAAAAAAAAGTGTTTTATATTTTTGAAATCACCTCTTAAAGCCTGTATTTTGATAGATGGGATTGGAAGAAAAAATAATTGCCCACCCACAATATGGCGCCCAAAAGCTGCCATTTTCCAATTTTAATGTAACCATTGACACTTGCAAGGTTGACAAATGATTGATGTAAGAATCATCAAAATCAGCTAACGCGTTTGGTTTCTAGAATCTAGAACGTCACATAGGAACAAACATACATACATAGACTGATAAAAACAAAAAAAATGGAATTAGGTACTAGATAGTTCTAAACCTAAAAGACTGCTAAATTAGGTATATGAAGTTCTGGTTATATAAAAAAAATGTGTTAAAAGATGGAGAGTTTTTGGCGAACGCCACAGAACTGCAAATGTTGCGGCAAACTGGCATTACAATTTGAATAAAAAAAGCGCTCCGCCCAATGGCTAAACAACGAAGACCAGAAGATAGGTATAAGATATTCAAACTTCAGTGGATTCAAGAGTCACAACTGAAATTGCTGAATGGCCAAATATCAATCGGTCATTTTCTAGAAATGATGAAATAAATAATAATTCATTGATAAACAACTTGCAGTTTTAAGTTAAGTTAGAATTACAAACTTATTTTTTGTTGTTAAATTTCTTTTTAATATATAGTTTGCGTTTATAACGTTAAATATACTTGAATAAGTTAGACGTTGAAAAATATCTAATGCCTTAGATGGGACTCGAACCCACGTCTTTCACTAATTAGGTGAACACGATTCCAACTACGCCACCGAGACGCTGCAGTGGTCGAACCTGCGAAATTCTTCAACGCTTTTGGTACTTTTTTTTTTCAACATCTAACTTATTTTAGAAAAGTTAATTTACGTCATTGTTATCCCCTCTGTAAACAGATTTTAATTATATGTATTTCATATTGTTATTTCGAAGTGGCTTTTTTATTTAGAATGGACTATAAAGGAACTATTTGGGGACGCTATTAGCTGAGCTTTCACTATTTATATTTCCCCAGTTTGGGGATTTTAGTGGAACAAGTCAATTTTTCAGCATAACTGTACTTTGACAATAGGACGTTTTGCTAATACTAACAGGACATTCTGCTCAAGTCGTTTTACAAATAGGACATTTTGATACGGAGTCCAATAAGTATTACTAACGATCTAATACATAAAGAAATACATCTTCTAGCACCAATAAACAATATTACTGCTTTTTCAGGGTATGGCAGTGGTTATAATATGTGTCATAAAGACCAATCAGGATTAAGCTATATGCCGGAGGGAATGGAGGATAATGATTTCTTCAATGAAGATGATGATTAGGAAGTTGTTAATTAAATAAAATCACCATATTACTAGTGTCAATGTTTTATTTATTTGGATAATCTCATTTCACAATTATTGTTTGACATGGTAAAAATTTACTATATACAAGACGCACACATAAATGTATGTAATATTACAAATTTACCTAAAACATTGTACCTTGAAATGAAATGGCGCATGCCATGATTTCCGTTCCTAATTTTATAAAAATAAAATAACATTATTTCTTACTTACAACATTTGCTACTGCACACATTGTGCACAATTTACATTATATCTGATGCGGCTATATTCTTTCTGGTTCTTCTCAAGTTTGTTAATGAATACTAAGAATAATCTAGTGATGATTTGTTAATCATAGATTGCATAAATAAGTAGGTGGCGCTAACTGTTTAAAATATAAACAAAAGAGCCTCATTTTATATACAAATCACTTTGAACTGTTAACTGCAAGGTACACCACATTCTGTCAGGTTTTGGAAACCTAAATTAGTCACTAAGTATTCATAAATAGAAAATAATGTTCAAAGGAAATTGAACTGACTGTATACCACTGCCTCTTTAAATTTTGATACAATTAATGAATAGGCTAGTTGAAGAACAGAATAGAGGGGGAGCTGGCAGGGTTTTTGAGCAAGTATATTCAGGGCAAAAAGTTTATAACTGATTAGGTGCGGTTTGCTGAGGGAACACCGAGAATATACCAGTAAAGTTTCAGATTTGGTCAAGGGTCCACTTTCAGGTTTACAAGAAGAAAACAATCTGATGAAGAACTTGTGGGTTAACTCTTTAAGTCACAACTGAATGACAACTTTGAAAATTACTTGTTAACTAGTTTTCATACTTGTCAGATTTAGTTAAAATTAGATAGATTTGTCATTTTACATCAAGCTGCACCCAATCAAATGAAAATGAACGGCCCTGCACATTGTTTTCTTTTTGAAAATATTAATTGTACCCCAGGCCAAAGGGCTCCTATCTGAAACTTTTCATATACATTCTCAGTGTTCTCTCAGCTGCACCTCAGCTATGAAGTTTTCGCTCTGAGTTGCCTTGCTCAAAAGCTCAGCCAGATCGGGCCTCAAGAAGTGATCCAAGTGGCATTTTTATCAATACTAAACTATGTCACTTTTGACTGCCTTGTTTAAAAAATTGTTAGACCAAAAATAATTCAAATACCATTGAACGCTTTTTTATAATAATGTATTATTTTTGACAATTCTGAAAAACCCATAAAACATAAATAATTATAAATATAGGTGTGATCCATGTTACTTGTATCACTTCTGTTCTTAAGTAGGTAATAGTAGATTGCTGTTAGAGGCTGCAATAATTGTTGAGAAAATGTTAAAATTCTACTTTTAACATCAAAAAGTTCGTAAATCTATACAAGAAACTCTTAAACTCCCTTTTAACACTAGTCTTAGCCTACAACTAATTAAGCTAAAGAGAACATTGTAACTAAATCAATACAATAAATTAGAATCAGACTTCTAATTTGGATCCTAATCTTGGGAGGAACACTATTCCATTTGGGTCCAAATGTTTTTTTTTTATATCAATACTAAAATCACTGAATAAAAATTTTACGTCAGAATCCATAAAATAAATTCCATGTAAGCAACGAAGAAGTGGAACGTTTTCAGATTTAACGAAAATTATAAAATATTTATAGCTAATGCTAATATTGACCTTAGAAAATATATTCCGGACCGGCCATATCGATCGCCCAACGGAATTTATCACGTTGAGTTTTGTTGTAAATTTTTTCAATTGGTACACCATGTTTTTTGCACCTGAAAAGACAAACATGATCAAAATTTTGTTAAGGGTTGATTGTATTGTTTATTTGTTAAATTTTCCCAACTTACCATGCTACTGAGATACGTGGATCAAGATAATTCAGTTTAGAAGTGCCAAGCGAAATTGTTTTATTTTCGTCACGATCTGTCTCTTGGAGTTCTAGTTTTTTCAGTTGGTCTCTCAGACGTTCTAGTGCTTTCTTTTTCTTATCACAATTAAGTTTCTCTTTGACAGAACCTCGTTTGGCCGCCTTTGATGCCTCTCGCAATTCTTCTTCTGCTTCATCAACTTGGTCACGTTTAGCTTGGATTTTTTCCTTCAAAGCTTCCATAGATTTTGAATGACCTGAAAATAATAGTTTTATAGAGTGGAAGATGTAATGATAAATAAAGAATTTCGTGTGCTTAACCCTTATCATATCACATATGTAACCTAATCTAAAATATTTACCTTTGGGGACAGCACGTTGATGGTTACAAAGGACTGCAACTGCACGGTTTGCACGATTGTAAGCTAAAATTTTTTCTGGTATGGATGCATCACCATCTGTAAGCTCATCTAATTGCCTTTGCAGTGTAATAGATGCATTGTATGTACGGAAAACCTTTGCAGTCAGTCCGGGCATTAAATCTTTTAAGTGTTCATTTAGAGTTTGTGTATTGAGCCTGTCGAAGAGATCATCACTATCTTTTTTATTTTCCATGAATAGCTCGAGATTCTTAAATACACGTTTTTCAACTGGCACTTCATTGTAGTATCTGATAGAATCTTTACCAAGAAAATCAAACACAACCACATATTCTTTACCATCTTTTTCTTTATGCAAGGCAATATGTTCAACACGCAATGAGCAACAACCCACTGTGTCTGCTTGATCATCATCCTTTTCATTACCTGCTCTCAATGCTAGTTTATCAATAAAGTATAAAGCAACTGCACGTTGACGAACACGCATTTCTTTAGCTTTCCAATCATTTTTATAGTTTTCTCTGATTACATCAATACACTTGTGAAGTTTCCTGGCAGTTTCATACTTTTGCCAATCTTTCTCACCTTTCAATTTAGAACTAGGATTTAACATGACGTACTTAGCTTGTCCTTGGACATTTTCAGTCCACGAAGCCAACCAAGTAACAGTGTTGTCATGTCGAACTTCTTTCCATTTATGACCTGGGGGTGGTTTAGGTATTTTACCATCTTTAGAGCAGTTAATAAGGACATCTTCAGGCATTACACGTCTTTTCAACATTCCCATTTTCGGGTGTTCACCTCGTCCTCTGAATAATCCAGGGGGTTCTATCCTAAAGTTCCCAATTTTCTCTTTATGCCCATCTATGGTACAGAAACCATATTCCTTTTGAATTTCTTCATTTTTAGCTTTAAGTGACGCTTTTTCTTCTTTTGTTCGATTCTTATTTTTTTCAGAAACACTTTGGAAATAAGCTTGCATTTCCTTAAAATTACACTTTGAGAGATCCTTGATTAGTTTTGTTTCCTCATGAGTCATTACTTTGCGCCAGTCAGTAAAGAAATTGTTGTTAAATGTGGATTTGGTAGTATAATCATGGTCTAACATTCGAGCATAGAATCCCGCAACTTCCTCTGCATCTTGAGATAGTCTCATCTCTTTACCATCATAAAAGAACCTAACATTTTCAGGTAAAGGTTCATAATCCGGCGCAAATACAGGTCCTTTGTGCTCCAAAAACTTCCATTTAGTTCCATCGTCCTTTTTTTCTTCTTCCCACCTAAAGAAATAAATGTAATCATTTTAATTTCATTAAATTACATTACAAGATTCTATTTATATTTGTGTAGGTTATGTAGTAAGAAACTTAACAATAAAATAACCTACAAACACTTGGGTCGGCGATAACGCACTGTTCTCACAATAACTATAGGTGTTACCCTAAAAACTGATTTTACATTTAAAAATTTTATTGACACATTTATAAAGAACATCTTCAAGTAACATAACCTCGAAACTGTAATGTCACATTGTTGTAGAACAGCGCCATCTTTTCGTCTCCCCGTTAACTAAGGCAATGAGGCTTGTGTGCTATTTTAGCTTTATGGTGTTTAATGACCTTAGTTCTATATTTATTAAACTTACCATTTCCAGACTTCTGGTTCATCTTCTTGTTTCTTCTTACGTTTATTTGGACTGGGGCCATCATTTTGCTCATGCTTCACTTTGCTTGGTTTTGTTATCATCGGTGGCTTTGATTTCTTCTTTTTTGGCTTTACATCTTCTTCCTCATCCATATCATCGTCGTAAATGGGTTCTAATTAAAAAATTATAATGATTGGTTTTATATCCAGAACATTATTTTGATGATGATATTAATAAAAGATAAGTCATTTATCTAACATGAATAAATTACAAACCTTTCTTGATTTTCTTTTTAGATTTCTTACGTTGAAGTAATGGAATGTCTTCTTCACTCTCACTAGGCGCACGACGTTTTTTACCAATGGGCTCAGACTGTTTAAAAAATAACAAGATTAATTCAGTGCCAATATTAAATAAGTAGAGGATTTATTAAGTATATATCAAAAATAAATTACCGATGGTGAATCTTCATCACTTTCATCTTCAGGTGGGAGTTCTGACAATGGCTCATCCTTAAATTGTGATAGTGAATAATCGCATGATGAAGCTGTTGTGTTGAGTCCTCCAAAATCATTGCTTTCATCATTCATTTCTCGCTTGACAAGTTGTTCTATCTATATAAAATAAATAAAATATTGTTAATATAAACCTTCCTTAATCTGAGGATAGCACAATGTGTTATTCATTTGAAAGTAATCACCTGCATAGGTTCATCCTTGATTTGATAATCTGGTTCAGATTTTATTTTATCATGTTTTTCACTACTGCTTTTCTCTTTACTTTTACTGGAGCTAAAAAAAAAGAGTTCTTTATAATACTTTCATAAGTAAATAAAAATTATCTGTTCACATAATGAATGTTATTTTGTCTATAATCTAAATTTTTGAGGAGATTAATTAACTTGTGTATATTTCTGGAGCAATTCATTGTAAGCTGAAGAGTAATACTACTAATAAGAGAACCCAACTTTTTAATAATGAATATGTAGAAGAACCACCATAATTTTGCCAATAAAAATAAGTCTAAATAGGTACAGAAATATACAAAACAATTTTGACTAACTTGACATACAAAAATGACATGTAATTTTTTTTATAGTTAGATTGATACTTTTTTCATAACTATAGACATATTGTATTGTATGAAAGAAATAGAAAGTAAGCAATAATTAAATATTAATCATATTTGCAACCAACCTGTGTTTATCTTTAGAGCTTGAATGTTTGTCTTTATCACTGCGATGTTTGTCACTTCTGTGGCGATCCTTTTCACGTTCTTTATCCTTGTCCTTTGACTTGTGATCTTTAGATGAACTCTTGTGATCTCGGTCTTTATCCTTAGATGATGAAGAAGATGATTTTTTATCATTACTGCTGCTCTTGTGCTTGTCCTTGTCACGTTCACTCCTCTCCTTATCCCTGTGCTTGTCTTTCTCGCTGCGGTTCTTGTCCTTGTCGCGATCTTTATCTTTGCTGCTGTGCTCTCGATCACCGCGTTCTTTATCTTTTTCGCTGCGGTCTTTGTCTTTACTGGAAGACTTGTGTGAGCTGCTGTGATTTTTACTACTTGAGTGCTTGTCTTTATCGCTATAAATTAAACACTTAAATAATAAACTGTATAAGATGAACAAACAGAAGGAATGTTCCCACAGAACCTTCTGGAAAAACTAACCTGCTGTGCTTGGATGAGGAGCTCTTGTGGTTCCGATCTTTGTCTCGGTGTTTGTCCTTACTTGATGACTTGTGGCTGGATCTGTGCTTCTCGGAGCTACCGTACCCATTGTGAACACCGTTCACGTGTTCATTTCTATTACCGTTTACCTTTCCCTGAGAACAATTTACGACATTTTAATATTGCCAAAATAATTGACATTAAATTGTCATCATGTAGTTAAAATATGTAATGCGCTATGAAACACAATTAAAATTGACGATTTTTATTCTCAAAACTTTCCAAACCGACGCTTAGCTTTGGTTTGTTCGAACACTGTAGTTGACGCCATATTGGGACTTAGAAAATTTTCGCTTCGTGGAGACTTGCGTTCACCCAGTAAACAGCACAATTTAAATTATCGGATGGACGGATGTATTATTAGGAGATAGATTTCGAATACACAAATCTATTTAATCACTTACTGATTCACAATCATTGTCGCTAGCGGGATTTTCGACACTCATTTTGCCTACGTATTACCGACCGACGTTAGTACAAAAAGTACGATTACATGAGGCCGGTCAAGCGAACGCAAATTCTAAGTCCTGAGAAGTGACGAATGCGCATGCGCCGTTCCTCCTAAGATTGTTGATAGCTTCAGGTGAGTCGGTTCAATCAGTTCAATGTGCCTAATTGGACGTTGTTCAGACGGTTCAGAAAGTTGCAGGTCGCAGACTTGACAGACTTCGTACGTAGTGTTGCAACGTTCAAAAACAAAACTGAATGTTACTATGTAAATAGGATCACAATAAAATTTATACGGATTATTTATTTTATACTGTGTACTATTTTTTTTTTCTATACTCCCTAAATAAATAATTTAGAAGTTTACTAAACAACAATACATAAATATAAAAAGATGTGGGTCTTGTGTAGAAAACTTTCGACGAAAGATGTCGATGTAAAAAGTAAGAAAAGTTATTGCTATCAATTTTACATTATACCTTTTTTTTGCGGTAGGAAAAGATAAAGATAATTAAAATTAGGGGTTTGCTCTGACAGACACCACCCCACCAACCAAGTACAATACAAACTCGCTTAACTTCTTGGCCGCCCTGAAGTTGGCATTCCGATGAACAAGGCAGGGCGCGGTGCTGTTTTTATATGAGATTAACTGATTTACCTAGTTACTACTGCGCAAATATCTAAAGATAGATTATTGCGTTGAGCAGGAAAGAGAAGAAAAATCCTACTGCGCAGCCATTGTAGCCAACTTCAGGGCAGCCATAAAGTTTGGCGAGAACTGTAGGTAGCCAGACAGAGACGATGCCGGGCACTAGTGTCCGACCGTATCTTATCTTGTGGAGGGGCCGAGAAATAACTCTAACACTTCGACCCATTGGGATTTATTGTAATTGTCCGACCGTAACTGGGTTTTCAGCCGAGACCGAACTTTCGGCCTTGGTCTCAGTTTCGGGTACTAAAAACTAGTCTTCTTCTTCTTAGATTGTCGATGACAAATACAACTTTCAAATGTAATGTTTGGACCATTCTTTTGAACTCGCCACCTACCTACTCTTATCATCCAGGAGGTTAACTTGAAATCGACGGTTAATGAGGAGTCTCTGAGAGTTTAGAGCGAAATACGAGTTAGCCGAATGACGCACGACAATTCACGAAACACTGAGTTTCGGTGCGGCCGATAGTTTCGGCCAATTTTTGGCCCAAACCGAAACTATATTTTCTCACCGAAACCGAACCTTCCGAAATCGATCCGATCTAAATTATTGAAACTTTATGATATTTTTCTCGATACCTAACTATGCGGATTCGCGACTTGAAACTTTGTGAAAGTGTTTTTAAAAATAATACTATACGTAAAATAAAAATATAAAGCTCCTAGCATCCTGGTTAGGTACTGCACTTGTGCCCAGAATAATACGACCAAGGAATGCACTAGTCTACAATCAATCTGTTTTGATAACAACTTTTGGCCGGTTTGGTGCCAGTACTTACACAGCTCACGCATTGTCTAATGTTGATAGTATTTTTAGGCCAGGTTAAGCAACACTTGACAAGTTGACTTGACTGTTTTGGATGAGTCCATGTTTCACCTTGAGCGGCTGGGATGGTCCGTGCTGGTGATGACCTTTGCGATGATCATGATTTCTGTGATGGTGAACGTCATCATTATCATCACCATCACGGAAATCATCATCATCAGGGGCATTATTATCATCATCTTCTCGAACATCATCACCATCATCACGGAACACCTCAGCCGCTCAAGGTTAAACACGGACCTATCCAAAATCCGACCTTGGCAAGTGTTGCTTAAGCTGGCTTAAAAATACTATCAATATCGGACTACGCCAGGCCCATTCTATGACAGCTGCGACCACTGAAGCGCGTGGTAAGCTCGGTTACTGCCTGTCTGTTAATATGTGTTGTCAATGTAAAGTATGTCTACAGAGGACGCCCTGAAGCTCACATTTCAATGAAAATTATTTTGCCGGGTGAGAGCGATGGCGGTGTATAAGTCGGCTACGACCTTTACCACACACTTCAAGCGGGCGGCCTGCGCGATGTACGCACGGGCACGCAGACTGCTCGCTTGCTTGAAGCACGCTAGCTTAGGCTTAGCACGCACTTTGGTTTTTGTTCGCGCAATTTTTCCCGTCCATTCTACGACCTATGGAATTTTATGAAGCTGCAAGCATTGCGGTAATAAAATTGCACGGCAATAAGGCAATAATATCGCACGAAAACCGTGTTTTGCCACAAAATCCACAGCACTTTTTTAATATTCCTAGTGTGCTTTTAGGACTGATTTTATATTTAAATTAATCCTCAGCATTGCTGGCTATGTTCCTGGAAAGAACTCGAGATCTTAAAGCCCAGGAATATTCCATTTTTTTTGTGCATAGGTATTCGTTTTTGGGAGAACTGATATTTGATTACGATTCAATTTATATAATAAATAATATCAGGGGCCGTCCGTACTACGAATTACCAATGTAATCATGATGCCGTTCTAATAAAAGGATGGTGCCATTCCATTATAATGGCTGGAAGTCATAGTAGGTCCTCACTAATTAATATGCCCAGTTATGGAAAGTTTCTGGCAATATTCCCGCTGTTTGGGAATGTGCACGGACACTACCTCTGACTACCAGACATACGGGCACGGAGACCTAAAATTCCCAACATGGGAAGGTGACGACGGCTCTGAAAGACTTGCATTTGTCGCTTTATTGCTTTCGTGTTCGTTGCAGTCGATTTTGAGACAGAAGCATGGACAGAATGCAGTCTCGATCGACGAGTTACTAGCTACCACTTAGCCGTTCGAGATCCCGCATTATTGTCACATTGCGAACACCAACGCGTCGTGACCGCTACTGGAACAGAGGATCTTAGAAGGAGGTTGAATACCGCCGCCATCGCGAACCTTCATACGATCGATCTCGCGGCGAATCATACGATAAAGCAGCAAAGTTCGCCTTCCTATGACAAGCAGGCTACTTACGACGGAAGCATTATTCGCCGCACAGTCGCTTACGAGGTAGAGAACTAGTTAGGTACAGCAGCCGATCTCCTAGTCTTGATAATTCTAGGCGGAGGCCTAGGACTCGACCAGGGGATATCTTTTGTTTAACTATTATATAGAAATGTGTTCAATGCGTTTATTTATTATTACAATTACTCTCTGCACTTACAGCAGTAGCGTTGTGGAGACTGGAGATAGGGGTCGCTACGCTATGCTAAGTAATGTACATTAATTAGACTGTCACATCGCTTCGACTCTGTCTCAGTGCTAATGTGCTTTGACCCGTCAACGAGCCGGCGGCGTCAGAATGTTGTGTGTGTGCGTACACTCAACGCTATGAAGCTGATGCTAAATTGCAACGGGAGTAAATATTGAGCGTATACGCAGCGCAATCATCACGATTTAAAGCTGCATTTTACCCGGCTATGGCGAAGCAAAGGAGGACTATCACTTTGAAGAATTGGTTGTCTACGTGTCCCTTAAAAAAGAAGGCATGACAGGGCAGAGACATCAGGGTTATACAGGAGTAGAAATAAGAAAAAAAAAAATGGTAATTTTACACAAAGTAATTATATTGTATTATTTTCTTAAATTAGTAACACAAGGTTTCTAGCACTAGCACAAAATTATTTTCTTATTATGTCAAAACAAGTTTATTCAATAAGTTTCGAGAAATACAGTGTCTTGGTCAACCCGAAGCTCAATATTGGTATATCTAATTTCATGTTTCTTAGTCATATCCTTTCTTAGTGGATTTGTTTCACATACTTATAGTAAATAAGCTAGGTAAGGAACCTCTTTTTGCTTTCTACATTTACAAACATAAACTTACAAGCTATCCCCATGCAGCATCCTTAAATTCTGAGTTGAGCTGCTTGGTTATTGACAAATGCTTGCACTGACTGGACAGGTCCACTCAATCTGCCTGGTTCTTTCCTCAAAAGACCATTTCAGACATCAGTCTACATGGTCTTCACATTATCTAACCAAGATTTTGTCTGGACTTTAAAAGAGACTGTGACCTCTGAGTGTGTTTCGGCCTTTCTTCTCAGAGTACTCAGATAGGAAACGCTGACCTCATCTAGTTTAAAAAAAATGTGATTGACATGTAAAAGTGTTTGTACAAACCAACTTACAGAAATGTAATCATTTATCATGGGGTTAGGTGAAACTACAGAATGCCGCCTGCTATGGTACTTACATACTCCTTCTTCATTAAACTAAATTTACGAAAATTTGAATAGAACATCATTGTTCGATGTAGCTAATTTCTGCTTGTCGATTGGCTTTCTTCTTTTGGTTTTGCATACACAGGCTTTCCATTTGAATCCCAGGTGCTTTTCAGTTTTCTAAAGGCAAATGCCATGTAAACAGCTAAAAACAAAAAAAGAGTATATTATTATAAAATTGCCATGCAATTTGAAAGTTATTGTATATTAACATTATTAAATAAATACTCACTGGCTACTTCCCATTCACATGCACTCATTGTGCCGACTCGATCTCGCTCAGTCTTGTTTTCCTTGCTCTCCCAGATCTGTTTAGCATGTTCATACTCCGCTTCATCTGCAATAAGCTCCTTGCCCGGAGGTGGAGGATAACTTTCAAAGCAAACAATTCTTTGCAATAGTTGTCTGTACTTTTCTGAGTGATCTTTAAAAAAATCTGCAAATCTTGCTTTGTATACTAACTCTAAACCAAAGTCTAAAGCAAGCTTAGTAAATAATTTAAAATTCACTAGAAACTCAGGACAATCTACAACACCTTCTAGATGAAAATCATACTTCCCACCAAAGAGTGGATAGCCTTTCTCAACATCAAACAGTAATTTAATGTTGTAAATTCTATTACCAAATGACCCATCTGGTGATTTTCGTCCTCGAGTCACAATTTCATTTGCATCAGGAATAGTGCCGAAAAAAAAGCCTCCAGGTTTTAAACACTCAGATATGTTGGTAAGCATCCGCTTTGCTTGAGGTAAGCTTTCAAAACTATAATGCAAGCCAAATTGGCAGCTTACAACATCAAAAGCAATAGAGGGGTCTCTATATTTATCTCTCAATGTGTCTTTAGAGCAATCTGCTGCAATGAATTCTGCAGTATAAAGTCGACCACCCCGAGAACGATTATGAAGATCATCATATCTTGTTTGACACTGTTGCACTGATACCTCAGCTATATCAGCAAAAACAGCATGTTCTACCCTGGCTTTTTGCCATTTACTTAAGTCACCACCTTTGCCACAACATATATCCAGTACTCTCAAGGATCTACCATAATCCTTTTCTCGTATTTTGTCTGTGAACTCTTGTATCAGCACACTCTTGACCCAATTATTAAAATTTCTAAGGTAATATATGGGCGAATTAAATCTTTCATGCAAGCCCTTCTCTTCTAAATGGTTATAATGCGCTGCCACCACAGAACTGTGTTCTTTAGCTTTTTTTTGTGGAGGCTCATTGCCCTTGTCATCTTGATCAGCATGTCTTTTTTTTCCGACATTCGTAGTCTGCTCTTCGTCATCTTGATCATCGTGAGGTTGTTTTCTGACATTCTTAGTCTGCTCTTCGTCATCTTGATCATCGTGAGGTTGTTTGCCGACATTCTTAGTCTGCTCTTCGTCAACTTTAGGATTACCGTTCTTTTCTTTTGAAACTTGGGCAGTACACGACATATTCTTTGATTTAATTGGCTATTTGTAAATGTTAAATGATCATTACTTTTTCAATAAGAGTGTTTTACTTTATCCTTATATTATATGAGTCTTAAACTCTTAAAGAAAGCGTAACTTATAAATATAAAACACAAGTATTAGCGCACGTTCACGTTGTATGACCAAGCAATGAAAGAACTGACAGTGACAGGTGACAGACCAGACAACTTGCTTGCTTCAAAATGACAATGACAAATATACTTGTCGCTGTCGGACGCCGCGGCTTGCCGCTTTTTTTAGGTTTGTAACCAAGCTTTTTTAGAAAGCAAAAAGATAAATAAATAATATAAAGTGCCCGCAAGATAAGTTTGCGCGCGGCCAAAATCAGAACTAATCGTTTGCCGCCATCTTGTCGTTTATGTCAGGTGTCAAGAGAGTGTGTTGTATTCCGTGTTTATAATGGCATTACGAAGAGCGAGATGAATCGTGAAGCTCAAGACCGATCGCGATGGAGGACTACTGTGGACGCCTTCTGCCCCATCTAGGGCACATAGGAGATTATAAGTCAGAAGTCAAAGTTCAGCTAGTCAAAAGCCGCTCGTTTTCCCGGACACGGTTTTTCGGACGTATTTGCTTCCTATCTAGCCAGTGCGCCGCTAATACACTAGTTCAATTTAGCGCGTTCTACCTCGCTCACCCTTACCTACTACCGCCGCTTACTTACTTTGTGCTTTTGGCCAGGAGAGCCATGGTGGAGAGAGCCGCGAGGAGCGGCGCAATCCAACCCTCCCAGTCTGCCATATTTTTTTGAAACAAGTACTACCATGCGGTTCTACTCCGCCGCCCCGTCATCTTGTCTATCAAAATCAATCAATCAATCAATTATTTATTTTGTAAAACATGGTATGGTTACAGTTGGTATATTGTTACAATATGTGCACTATGTTTTGCCAATATCTGGCGTACAAAATTAACATAAGCAAGCAACAATAAATAATAAATTAAATAATACAATGAAGGTGGCATGTCAATAGATTACATTAAAAAAATAAATCAATTTAAAATATGTCAATTAGGTAAACAGGTCATTACAATTTTTGATAAATAAACAGATTCATACATAATCAATAAATAAAATCATAAGTGTCTAATTGGCAAGTCAGGATCGTCATACCTCTGTTTATCAGTAGTAAACTCAGTGATGGAGTAGTAACATCTATCTACAAGGAATTAAAACAAAGACCTCTTAAATGATCCCAGACACTCTTTATTTCTAATAGCTGCTGGTATACTGTTATATATTTTTGGGGCCATACCTAGCACACTTTTGCTGAAAAATGCGGTTCTATGAGAGGTAACATGAATGGTATTCTGATAGCGGTGAGAGCGCAGGTTTTCAAACAAATGCAGGTTACAGCGAACAAACACTCCCATTTCATATATGTACATAGACGGTAGAGTGAGCAAACTGAGTTCCTGAAACAATGGTTTACAGCTATCAATCGATTGCAATTTGGTAAACGATCGCAAGCATTTCTTTTGAGCTTTAAAAGCAATGTCTCTGTCAGTGGAGTTGCCCCAGAATATGATTCCGTACCTAATGCCAGAAGCCACATAAGCATTGTAAGCTATTTGTACTGTAATGCGGTTAACCGTTTTTGATAGTTTGTACAGAGCATATGCAAATTGGCTAAGTTTCTTTGACAAAGCATCGATATGTTGTTTCCAAGTTAGATGGCTATCTATGTAAAGGCCCAGAAATTTTGCGATGTCACATTCAGAGATTGCTACGTTACCATATTTTATATTCAGTTTCGGTTTATTCGTTCTTTGATTGAATGTCATTATTTTAGTTTTGTTAAGATTTATTTTTAGATTATTATTAATTAACCAATTTATTATATTTTTAAGATCGTCATTTATGTCATTTTCAAGAATATTAATGTCATTACTAGAGAACAAAATAGTGCTGTCATCAGCAAATAATACCATCTGATTTTTACTGACCTTAGGCATATCATTGATGTTAATGTTAAATAATGGAGGGCCAAGAATGCTACCTTGTGGAACACCGAAAGTAGTTTTTCTAGGACGTGACATATATGTTCTTTCAAATTTCGAGCTTGCACATAGCCTATCGAGCGCTGTGATTTGAGTACGATTAGAGAGATAAGATTTTAATAGGTTTAATGCAGTTCCTCTAATCCCATATCGCTCTAATTTGTTTAGCAGTATACCATGATCTACATGGTCGAATGCTTTAGACATATCCATGAACAAGGCCGCTACCGGAATTCTAGCATCAACACTAGAAACAATTTTCTCGATCACGTCATAGATCGCCATGTTAATGGATTTACCTTTCCTAAATCCAAATTGCTCTCTGACTATGAGATCATGCTTTTCAAAAAACGACGAAAGGCTCTTGTATATCACCTTTTCCATAATTTTTAAAAAAATTGGTATAAATGCTATCGGTCTATAATTACCCATAATACTTTTATCATCTTTTTTATGGATAGGTTTAATAACAGTTATTTTAATTTGTCAGGAAAATGGCCATGCTCAATACAAAGATTAATGACATAACTCATAGCAGGTCCTATTAATGGCGCTACTTGTTTGACCACTTTTGTAACAATGCCGTCATATCCATTAGGATAAGTCCTCCGTTGGTGATGGTCGCGGGACAATAAATTCCAAGAATGCGACAAAGACAACGGTTGACGAAAACTTAGATTTGGCGTGAGATGCTTTTTGTGAACTTCCATGTTTCACACCTGTAGAGCAGCATTCAATCGTTTGCGAACCCAGCTAGGCCGCTGCAACCAAAATTTTGCGAAATGGGGTTTTATAGACCCGTCTGGTACCTAGAGTGAGTGCGGTGCCCCTTTGCAGACTATGATACACATGCTGGACTGTCTCAAGTGCCCATACACCTGCACTTTGGAAGACCGCAATTGGTTCAAAATATCTAATAAATAAAAATGGAGCTGGAGTTCGGCACCTGGTCGCACCGTGGGCCGTTTAAGCTGTGGCCCGGGCCGGTCTGGTCCGCCAGCCGAACCGGCATGGGCCATAGCCTGACCATGACATTTTGCAGCCAGATGTAGTTTTAAAAAAAGTTGCAGAAAAATAACCGCCAGTGCTGTCATCTAAATATAGGTACAGGCAAGAAAACAGTGCAACTTATACAAGAATATGATCATTGATCACAGTTTCAAATAGTGCTCTTTTACAAATCTTAAAAATGGTACCTAGTGATTGCGCGCGGTTTAATTGTCACAGGCAAAGCATTCCATAGACGAGTGGCCTGGATAATAAAATATTTGTCTAGAAAACTAGTCCATTGGCATTTTTTTTAGCTTCTTGGTATCCGATGACCTAAGAACTTTCATGTGCGAGTCACATAGAAACTCAAAGCGTTTCTTGAGGTAAAAAGGGGTAGAAGGAAAAAAGAGTAGGTATATTATACAGCAGGGAAATTATATGAGCATTTCGCGAAAACACGGTCATATTTGCGCAAACCAAATACGAACTCTACATAAAAATTTTGAAGCCGCTAAAGTTTATCAACTTGCCCTTCAGTGAGGTCAAGATAGCTGGCATCAGCATGATCAAGAATGGAAAGAAGAAGAGATTATTGTGCAAGCGCAAACTTGGTTGCAGTAGGCAGAAAATTACTACTCCAATATCCAGCAGATGTGAATAGCTTGCGACTAATTTCCTGCAAATGGGCAGTCCAAGAGAAGCTCTTGATATGTCCAAGTTCTTAATTTATCACTTGACAAAAAATAAATCCTACAATTTCTGTATAAATGGTCAAAAGAAAATCACCTATCCGAGTGGATTCAAAATTTCTAGAGCTCACTTCGCTTGCATTCCAATCTCATATTTATTGTGCTTCACTACAAAGGTCGACGAAGTCAAAGTAGCTCTATTTCCCGTTAAATGTGAAAACAAATAAAAACCGGACAAGTGCGAGTCGGACTCGCGCACGAAGGGTTCCGTACCACTATCGCAAAAAACGGCAAAAAAATCACGTTTGTTGTATGAGAGCCCCACTTAAATATTTATTTTATTCTGTTTTTAGTATTTGTTGTTATAGCGGCAACAGAAATACATAATCTGTGAAAATTTCCACGGTTCATGAGTTACAGCCTGGTGACAGACAGACAGACAGACGGACCGCGGAGTCTTAGTAATAGGGTCCCGTTTTTACCCTTTGGGTACGGAACCCTAAAAAAAAGAGCAACTATTAACGACATAGAATAATCAACTTACTACAAAACAAAGAATATACGAGATGCAGTTTGATTGTGTAGTGTAAAGTAGGAGTACCTACTTTCATCATCATCATCAGGCTTTTTAATGTTCCCACTGCTGGGAAACAGGCCTCCTCTGAGAGGAGTCCTCTCTGTCAGAGGGAATGGGGCGTAAATCTAAATCCACCACGCGGGCTCAATGCGGGTTGGTGGATGTCACATGCATTCGAATTTCTGTTTCTAGGACATGGTATCCTTACGATGTTTTCCTTCACCGTTTTGAGAGCAGTTGTGGTGAAAAAATTTACACAAAGTAAAGCGCGTGCTGGGTTTGATCCCACGACTTACAACTTACATGTCGCGGCCGATACCAATTAAGCCACCACTGCACTCCTACTTTAAAAACGATTAATTACTCCTGGGATATCCCCCTACAAATACGTGATCAATCATGGTTATAATAAAATTATAGAGGATTTATCAGCAAGTTGGTGATGACTACGAGAACTACCTAAATATTACAACAGCAAAATCAAAATCATTTTTTTTTTAGTTCACATAGGCCTACATGGGCACTTATAAAACGTCGACAAAAGGTGCACGGTTCGGGTTGGTCGTTTCCTATGGAGAAGAACCGGCAAGAAACTCCATGGTTACTCTTTTAAAAATGGTTTGGTTTTACAATATTTCCATGTTACAGCATTAGTACTTAGACATGGGGGGACAACGTAGGCCCGACTTATGACAATAAGTCGTAAGAAACTAAAAAATAAAATAAAAGGATTATATATTTTATAAAAAAAGTTAACATATGTTAACTAGCATCTAGAGGGCCTACAATGTTCACACATTCACAAAACAATCGGTAAAAGAATCTATACAAAGGTAAATAAAAATAAGTATTACATGACTAAATTTAACATGTGGCACAAATTTTGTTATCAGTGCTGTAACTATTCTTAGCAAAGGGCTATAAAGATGTTTGAAAACCATTGTAAAAAGTCTAATTAAAAGAAGGAAAGAAAAATGAGATTGAGAATAGTTAGAGACATCCACATATTTGTGCCGTTTACAAGTTACCAGGGAAGCTGCATGCGCAGAAGGAGCTAAGGCCAAATGTTTTTATCTTCAACGTAGTCCTTGATTTTATAATATGCTTTTTTAATAAAGATACGTTTGATGTAGTTTTTGAACCTTCCATCGGTCAGTTCTATAACTGACTTTGGCAACTTGTTATAAAAGCGTATACTGTTTATAAGAAAAGACTTGCTAGTTTTCGTTAATCTGAATTTGGGTATTACAATTTCGTGTATTTAAATTATGGAAGTCGCTTCTAGTTTTGAAAAGCTCCCGATTTTTACGGACATACAAAATACATTCCAACGTTCTCGTTCCAGCGACTGACGTTGTCATCAACGACTAAACACGATCAAAACCACACCCCCCTTGTACTTACCGACTTAATAAAAACAGCTGCTGAGATGATTGGCATATAGCTATCCGGAATATATTATATTATATTAGAATGGACTTACCTGCTACTAAATAGTACCCGCTAACTCTTATATTTTAAATCTTTTACTGTCCAGGCCACTCGTCTATGGAATGCATTGCCTGTGAGTGTGACTATAAAGCGCGCGCAATCACTGCCTGTTTTTAAGCGACTTGTGAAGGAGCACTACTTGTCATTGTGATCATAATGTTGTATAAGCTGAATTGTTTTCTTGTCTGTATATTAGTTGTATGTATGTATTTATATATCTATTATTTTATTTTGTTTAGTTTATATTTTGTATTTAGTACCTACATTCTTAATAAATTAATTATTTGTTGTAAAATTTGCACCAAGTGCAACCCCATATTGTGTCCAGGCTGTGTCTTTCCATTCTTGGTTGCCTGGAAGAGATCGCGGTTCGCGATAAGGCCGCCTGTTGTATGTTTGTTTTTGTTATAAGATGTCTTTTTGATTAATTTTTATCTTGGTGTACAATAAAGTATATAATAAATAAATAATAAATATTTGTCTAAGACTCTGTCTCTGTCTTTCATTGTGCGCACAGCTAAGGAGTGGAATTCCCTTCCGGAGTCTTTATTCCCTGATAGCTACAACCTAGGGGTATTTAAGTCAAGAGTATAGGTTAATAGGTTTCTTCTAGGCAAGCGTGCTTCACCGTAGACCACATCATCGCTTAACATCAGGTGAGATGGTGGTCAAACGCGAGCCTATAGAATATAGAAAAAAAAAGACAAGACAACCTAGACGCTTTGAAAAATCTTATAATCTAATCTAGGAATGGTAAACCACATGTAAGGGATGGTGACAATTTGGCTTTTTCAGCGCCTATGTTACGTAGTAGCAGTGAGACCGTTTTCCATTACTATTTAAGGTTACCGTAGTCTACGGCACGAACTATTTTGTGCGCGGGCGTTGAAATTTATGCTATCTCATCACAACACGTGCGAAAGAGATGAGCAGTAAGAAGCTAGTTCGCGTACGAATTAGCACTTTTGCAAGTTTGTAGTGAAATGGATGATTATTTAGGACGAAAACGAGCGCGCGAAATTAAATAAACAGACCTTTGGGAATATAGAAATCATGAAAAAACACCGACCATGTGCGAGTCGGACTCGCACACCGAGGGTTCCGTACAAACCTCAGCTTAAAGGTATTATAGACCTGAGTATTTGATATGAATTTCAATTTAATACCTCTACGCGTTCATAAGGAAAGGGGTAGTAAGTTTAAAATTATTAAAAATATTTACAGACAGACGGACGGACGGACAACAAAGTGATCCTATAAGGGTTCGGTTTTTTCTTTCTTTACGGAACCCTAAAAACGACTAAATGTTTATTTCCAAAATATTTTTTTTGCATTGTTGAACTACTAATCTATCCCTTTATGGTGGCTGTTTTGCAATTTTCTGTCTTCTTATGGTATTTATTTTCGCACAAAGATGCGTTAAAATTAGTGTTGATACAGAACTTTCGACGCTCATAACTTTTTCTTTTTTTTTTACTTTGTTTTCCATACAGGGCTAGATAATGATGAGACATATTGATATAATTTTTTATTTTGAACGTACTACGTCAAACAGTGTAGTAATCGCTAGACTACGTTTGTATGGAAGTATTATCGACTAGCTCGGTGCCTCTCTAAGGCCGGGTTTCTCATCGCTACATTATCGCAGAATTAATGTCACAAATTGTCAAACACGCGTTATCTGATGTGGTTGGTTGAATGTATTCAACCAATTCAAATTGAAATTTAACAGCCAACAGCCAGTCCGATAATCGAGTGTTGAGAAACTGGGGGTAAGATAACCCACCAAAAACGAGAAAGTATAACCCTTTCCTTGCAGTCGGGTAAAAATTAAGCCTAAGTAGTTAAAAGACGTGCGTAGGATTAAGTCCTATTGGTATCTTTGCTAGCTGAAATTTTCTCTACAAGATGATTGAAGAGAAGGTCCTGCCAGTTTTCTTCCAAGAAAACTCTCAGTTAAGAAATATTGGCGTAATAGATTTTAAAAAAAAACGGGAAAACTCGGGAACACAGGGGTGTGCAATTGTGCATGAGTGTATCTTCTCGAACACGGTTTGACACACTGCCTTGTGTCGTGATCAAAGATGTTTTATGAGGACGGCTCCAGCAAAACGGCGCGCTAGCCGTTTTTCGTGCAGTTTTTAGGAGCTATCAACTCGTTATTTAAAAAGAAATATCTACTAATAAAAATACATTAAATTTCTACATTTATTATTGATTCCTAAATGGTAGATTTTTTTTTTTTTTTTTATTAAGTATTATGCTTCACTAATCTCCTTTCAACAAAACCATAGAAATGAGTAATAATGATTGATAGCATGCATCTCCTCGTAAAGTGTTCACTATTGGATAGACAATTAAATAACGAACATATTGTAAGTTTTTTTTTTCATAAGACCAACATTCGATTTTATAAAGATTTTATTCTAAAATCTGGGTGTAACTCATGCGCCACCAGTGTGCCGCTAGGGCACTAGGGATGTTCACGCGGTGTTTTCGTCAGGGTACGGCCTTAATTTGGTTCGGTATCTACCCTCTCACAGTGCCAATACAGGTATCACTCATAGGTATGTAAGATCTTCAACTGCCTGGCATTTTTCCCAACTCTCATTTGCAGTTTAACCGGATACAACCAAATTTTACATAGATTGCCTATCTGGAAATATTCTGGTATGGTATAAGTACTTATAAGATACCATCGAAAAAAACCACTCGTTTTTCTTTTTGGGACAATTCCACCGTACTATTCCCAAACTCCTGAAAGTCAGAATCAATAGTTACGACCACCAGAAAAGCGAATCCGCAACGAAATTAATCAGAAAATAATTAATAAAAAAAGAAACAATTGTCCTGGGATTTCAAACAACAATTGTTTGAAATCCTAGGCAACCTATACTAAATACCTAGTTACTTAGCTAGGGATCTGTGATTGTGACTCACCCCCAGTTTCCCAGCTCAAAATTATCGGAGAATTAATGTGACAAATTTTCAAGCACGCGTTATCTGCTGTGATTGGTTGAATAAATTTTCAACAGCCAAACGTGCTTTACAATTTGTCACATTAATTTTCCGATAATTTTGAGCTGGGAAACTGGGGGTAAACGTACTGCCCTAAGGATCAGCCCGATAATTATTAAAATATCGCTCGCAGTGATCGCAGCTACCTACATAATTTTGTTAGGCTTTGTTTCAATATCGCATTCGGAGACAGATATCGATCTACGACACACAAACGTATTGGTGTTTTTAATCGTGTAATGTGGTGATTATAGAGAGTATGCAGGCGATAGTGAGACAGGGCAGGTCCGCAGGAGCCCGCGAGGGGAGCGCGCGGCGGCGGGGGTGGGTGCCGTTACGTGGTGCGCGCGCGGCGGCAGCGGTGCCACGACGCGGACGTGCTTCACTCAGTTCGTGCGCGAAAGTCGTTACCTGCGTCACACGATAGCACTATTGCCCACACGCGAACATTATTCCTGCAGCACGCCAAAGCGAAACGAATCAATTCATCAGCAAAGAGTATCATTGTTTGAATATTAGTGATCGAGTGCACAGGATCTACAGGCACCTAATGCGTTGTTACAACCTTGTGAAGTGGTGAGAAAGCGCGTGACGTCAGAGACACCGGCCACCGCGATCATATGTTGGACGCGGATGCAGTGATGGAATGTGGCGTGTTGTTATGGTGACGTGCGATGGTGCAGTGTCTTGGATTACCTGGATTCTAGCCGCAAAGCCGCCGCAGCGCGGTTCCTCCACGGGAACCATGCGTAGAAAAAGATGAGCCAGGATGCTGAGAGCTTGGTAATATCATTTTTGTAGTTCCACATGACACTACTAACACATAACACAGGCAATAAGTGCCAAGTTTTACCGAACCTCTTCTACAAGAGCGAATACCGCGATGAGCTGTCTCACGACTACTGACAAAAATGCTATTAGATTACTATTTATTGAGAAAAGTGCAGAGGCGATTTCAGTTTGGCTATTTATAATGATGATTGTACAGTAAACGTTGCTCAATACGTGTGTGTTTACTTGAACTGGCGACATTCAAGGCTGGCTACAAACTTTTTGCTTAGTTGACGGATTTTTGTTACTAAGTACTTATTATAAATGAAAAATTTGATAAAATTGCTGTTACAGATTATTAAGTAGATAGATATTTTCCTGTTATAAACAGAAATAGTATTGGTGTATTGTATATGTACACAACAGGAAAACTGGAGACTGGAATACAGATACTTACCACAACTCGACTACCAGTAGAACGATAAATTTGTCCACTTTTAATAACCTTTGAACAGTTGGTTGTTTAATCTAAGCTACCTGCATGGCCGATTGGGCGATGATTCAGTGCGTGGGAGCTATTTATCGCCCACAGAAGAGTAGTTATCAAAATAGAACCCATAGTAGGTCTCCTCGACTTATCGGAAAGGTTATTGACATTTTTTTGCTGTCCGTGGCAAGATTTGCAGACTACCTCTCTACAACTCAGATAGTTCAAATTTAGAATATCTATTATGGGCGTCCGTTTTCGAGGGCCTATTAATGCGCAAGTCACCCCTGACATTTTATCCAATAATAAATGTATGACATTGGTCAGACATAGGTCGGTACCTTTCAAAGTTCTGGTAACCACCTCACTATACCCACCCAAGCCGTTAGTCAAATATCCGGGCTATCGGTTTTGTATAGAACAAACAGAGGTAATCGTCGGTTGGTGCCTGAATCCATTTAAGGCCTCGGCGAGTTGACTTCGGCCCCTCGTATGTCTTCCAAACGTCCTGGATTACAGGGCCCCGATATAAATGTCAAAGATTTTTTGTAAATATCATCAAATTTTAGGATAAGTTAGGTACCTACTATGCAAATTACCCATTATTACCACCATGGTCCGCTACAGCCTCCGTTACGGGTTTTCAGGTACTTGAACAGTTTCAATTGATTTACTTTACTGTTTTACAAGTAAACATTTCCAAAATGCCCGACAATATTTTTATATTTCATACTTTTTAAACTACATAATTTATCTAGTAGTAGACACGCTTCGATCAACAATCTATCCAACACGTAATTATGACACGATATCTTGCGAAAATACCCCGATACAAACAGTAAAACGTCCATAACTTTTGAATGGCTGAACTGATTTACATCAAACATAGCTAATAACACTCCCGATAATGTCACCTTTCAAACAAAAACAAAAACTAAATCAAAATCGGTTTATCTGTTTGCTATGATGCTACAGACAGATACACAAAGACACATATACACAAACACACAGGTACAAATGTCAAACTTATAACACCCCTCTGTTCCGTCGGGGTTTAAAAATATAAGTTGAACATAAAGTCATACATTCTCAATTGCATAAAAAGTATGGCACAGATGTCGATTGCGATATTTGTTTTGTTATTCTAGCAATAACGCAAAATGTTGAAAGTGTTCGTGGGACTGGTAGCAGTGGCTTGCCACACGCGCGTTTGCTCCAGTTTCTGCACCATTGTTAACTTTCAGATTTCCTTCTGTTCTATGATAAATAGAATAGCGTGGAAGGTGAAACCAGAAATTGATATTGACATCGGTTATCATAAGTCTACGTAAGTAATACTTAGTGGTACGTTTCCCTAAAAGCAACCTCTTAACTTGTAGCTGTAAGGTGCTGTTAGCGCTATCGGGATGCAAATACTCCGGAAAAGAATACCGCTGATGGAACGCAAATATGTTGGTATGAGTGGAATGTCTACCTATAACGGTGGCGCATCCTCATAAATGTTGTCGTACGATTATGTAAAGGACTTGAAAGAATGTCTCCAATTTATTCAAATTAAGTGAGCGCACATTTTCCGGAATGCATCAGATAAAACATCTATTTGCAAGTCTTGGACGACGTTAGTGATGCAGAAGTTTCACCAAGTATCCAACCGGAATGGATAGGCGTTCCAATTGTAAATAACTCTTTACAATATTGCTATTTGTGAGACTTTTAAGTATTGACAAATACTTAAAATATCTCCCATTTAACATTTTTATGCTAATAAGATAAGATCGTTGTTTTTATAATTTGGATAGTTGACGTCGGCGCGCGAACATTTCGACAATCGCATTTTTCTGTAGAAAGTGAAACCGCCCCGGACCTTCGACTAACACTTTCACGTTACATTGCGTTCCATAGAACTTTAAGTAATAGCTCGCGTAATTATAGTTGCTCTTTTTCATACAAGACTATTACCTAACAGATACTGTATTAGTTACCCAATATACCTACGGGAACTGTTAATGGTACTAGTGGCAACGAAGGCACGTATCCACAGTTCTCCACACTTCTAAACTCGTTTGTATAAACTCAATTTATTTTTGGATTATATAACTGCACAGCACATGTGTGAGTACTATGTACCAACTGTAAATCTACCATTTACTGTACCTATGTGTCGTTCGTTGACTTTAGTGTGCCCTGGCAGTTGAGTATGTCATGCTCTCTCTAATGTCTCTCTGATGGTGGCACATGTGTTGGATCATTCGGTTCCCTTCATGATGGTTGAGCTGAGTGGTGCCGATCCATGTGTCATGTTCGTGAACGGGCGCCATCAGTTGGGATTGGTCATATCTTAGCTGCCTCCGCCTCTTTTTAATTATCTATTTATTGTATTTTTAATTGTTTGTTTTACTCTAGACGCTTTTAAGTGCGTTTTTTTTTACATCCTTCTCACATATATGTATTTTTCCTACAAGATTATTGTAACCAAATACTTGTAAAACACATTTTTTTTAAAAGAGTAAGTGTGGTGTTTCTTGTCCGTTCTTCTCCATAACAAGCTACATTTCCGAATGGACGGTAGAAGCAATTATTATTACATATAATTATTCTTTTTGACGTTCTAATGTGCCGCTTATTGGCCTAATTGAATAAAGAAATTTTGATTTTGATTTCGTCTTTTTGACATGTGTAAACACAATTTAATAAAAAATACCTAGTGTATCCTGTACCTGTTTTGGTCTTCACTAGTACCTCATGATGTTATGAATGTATTTATGTTATAAACAATAGTCAATGGAAAATTGGTCAGTAAAACAATGTCAGTTTAGTATCGCGCGTTGAGATCTTTTGCATAGATTATAGTAATTTTCATCTATTCTTGTCTATTCTATTGCAATTATATACAACTTTACCTATCTTATAGAACTTCATATTATATGAAAAGACTGGAAAGTTTAGTGCGTAATAGTTATTTGAGACTATAAATAAAAGAGGCCTTTTATCTATACCAATATTATAAAGAGGAAAGATTTTTTTGTTTGTTTGTTTGTTTGTACCGAATAGGCTCCAAAACTACTGGACCGATTTAAAAAATTCTTTCACCGTTGGGAAGCTACTCTATCCCCGGGTGACATAGGCTACTTTTTATCCCCGTATTCCCACGGGAACGGGAACTACGCGAGTGAAACCGCGAGGCGTCCTCTAGTTTTTTTATAATTATGTACCTAAATCATGCATCGACTATGAGTGTTCCCGACTAAACTGTTTTGATAATTATCATCGTCAACCTATGTTGACGATGATAATGTCAACATAGGTTGTTGTTGTTGTTCCCACTGCTGGGACGCAGCCCTCCTCTATGTGAGAGGGAATGGGCCGTAATCCACCACGCGGGCCCGGTGCGGGTTGGTGGATGTCACATGTCTTCGAATTTTTGATTCTAAGACATGCCGGTTTCCTCACGATGTTTTCCTTCACCGCTTTGAGAGCAGTGGTGATGAAATAATTTACACAAAGTAAAGCACCTGCCTGGGTTCGAACCCACGACCTACAACTACACTATGATAATACTAAAGGAGATTGCCCATACACAGGCCCCTTATGACGTATCGTGTCTGCGATTTCAATATTATCCAAAATTAGGATTTATATTTTGTGTATGTTGCCATTTTCCATCCGTGTCCTTTAATTTATATGTACAGACAACAACAGATCAGGTGCCTTATGAAATTTGTATGCTACTTCTGTTTTTGAAATGAACCCGGGTGAATAAAGGTTCATTTCAAGAACAGAAACATCGTTATATCTCGTGAACCCAGAAAAATAAATTAAAATGTTTTCTAATTATGAATATAATGTGTTTTTTTCTACAATATACAACCAAATTTGTATGCTCCTTCTGTTCTTGAAATGAACCCTTGAAATGAATTCTTAATGAACCCTTAATGCTATTGCATTGTAATAAGGTTTAAGGGTTCATTTCAAGAACAGAAACATCGTTATATCTCGTGAATCCAGAAAAATAAATAAAAAATGTTTTCTAATTATGAATATAACATGTTTTTTCTACAATATACAACCAAATTTATCAAGATACAACCATTTTTTCAATGGGGCCCCAAGTTCCCTTACAAAATGGGATCTCCCCTTTATATTTTGAAGTCTTCCCCATAATGTACCTACATTATAAAATACTTTTCATGTACTGATAATTTTTATGCTGTTTATACAGCTGGTTATAACGACGCTGTTGACTATTTTATTATATTCAGTTGGTTGCTAAATAGTGACGCAACGCGCTTGTAAATAGTCGTAAATGAGAAAGAATTAAGTAGGTTAGAAGTAGATCAGCTTAGGTGCATCGAAAGATGTTGATCTGCATCATGATTGCGCAGTACAGTAAATCACAGTTTCCATCAACTGAAAGGAGTTCCTTACCCATTACGTCATATGTTTAAAAATCTGTTTACTTGACAACTTATAAAAAATCTTTTTGCAAAAAAATACTACCGACTTCCAAATACAAAACTACAAAGTGAAAAATAACTTAATTTTTTGAAGTCGGTGTCTTTCGTAGGTACCATTTTTTTGCGTTATGGACACCGACTTCAAAAAATTAAGTAATTTTTCACTTTGTAGTTTTGTATTTGGAAGTCGGTAGTATTTTTTTGCAAAAAGATTTTTTATTTTTCACTTTTTAGTTGTACGTACCTAATAGGCAAGTTAGTAAGGGAACTATTTCGCCAGAATAGATTTCATGAAACTTGAACATAACCGGTAAATTGAGAGATCTGCTTACCCCTTAAGAGCGAACTGGCGTGATGTTATGTTATGAAATATTATAAACAACAAACAGACATGCGATTGCAGCAATCCCGAGAGATCTGCCGTTATTTATTGAAGAGTTCTGTTGTATATCTCCGAAGTTCTTCATCAGATCTTCACCAAATTAAAATGGAACCAATTTCGGAACATACTTTTTCAAACAAAAAAAGAATTTTCAAAATCGGTCCACAATTGACGGAGTAATCGGTGAACATACACAAAAAAAAAAAAAAAAAAACAAACTTGAAGTCGAACATAGAACCTCCTCCTTTTTGGGAAGTCGGTTAAAAACCGGCAATGAATGCTGTTGACTTGCCAAAGTGACAGAGTTTGAGAGTAGACAGTTATCCCGCAGATCATATACCTAATATTCTTCGTCTCATCGTGTCGACAAATCATATTTTGTCCGACCAGTACGTAGTGGACTTTCATATGAACCGCGACTGAACAGAGTGGACTGCTCTCTCGTTTGCAGGATGTAAGTCCTGGATGGTGCAGGTAGTTATGCACGAAAGACAAGAAAGAAGATGCGGCATAACTTGTGTCGGGGCTCCACATTCGCTCTGTATTTGGCATTACCCCATGATACCCTATCTGGCCAGATTAGATCTGTAGAGACCATACTGTGCACGCTGTAGCTTCGTAGATTTCCATATGGACCAAAATAGTTTGTGACCAGGGATAGTTGTTCTGCCGGAGTGCTCAGTGTGGAAATGTGCCATACGTTTTACCACGTCTCTGGCTTGGTATTGACTTCCGAGAAGGGTCATGTGTCTAAGGAAGCTTTTTCAGCTGTCCAAGCGGTTTCGGCATGTCTCACAATGAGTGGTGCAGCTATATCCACCAGTACTGTAGCGGATGCATCACATTGCGGAGTAGATTTGGGTGCTAGGTAACCCAAATTGGGATTTTACGTTCCGTTCCTTAACCGTTGTTGTTGCGAATAAAACTATAACAATATGACGACTTATATTAAGAAAAATCATTCTAAAGTGAATCCAATAAAATAACTTTTAAAACACATGTACATGTGCAAGTACGTGTACGTGTTCAATTTGTTGTTTATTCTTAGATTTTTCCATCCCCTTAAAATCCTTTAAAAACGATTAAATCGAGGGGTTGCCTAAGATAAGAGTACCGCCCATTGTTAACTTGTTATTGTGTACGTTTGTCCTGTATGTTTTTTTGTGGTTTACACTGAAGTATATAATAAATAAATAAATAAACAATCCCTAAAATTCCGGCCGAATCCGAAATGTATAGGATTTGCAATGAAATGAATAGAATATAATAGAATAGGAAAGAATAACGGAACAGAATAGAATAGAAAATAATAGAATAGTATAGAATAGAATATACTTGACTGTACACCAAAAAAACGATTACACATTTATAGCAACTTTAACTTTAAGTCTCAGATCAAATAAAATGTCAAGATGGAACGTTGCAAACAACAAAGTGAAGCCGGTTCAAACTGAGCCTTGCCGTACAAATACACAATTACACGCACTCACGTACAACGAAATTACGCCTTAGCTTGTCCTTCGAGCTTACATATCAAATAATAAAGCTCAACTGACAAGCTAAGGGGTAGTTTCGTTATACGTGTGCGCGTATAATTGTGTATTTATACGGCAAGGCTTAGTTTGAACCGGCTTCACTTTGTTGTTTGCAACATTCCATCTTGACTTTTTATTTGATCTGAGCTTTAAGTATGTTGACGATTTCGCCGTCAATTGTAATTTTGAAAATTATTTTTGTGTTTGATAGGGTAATTTCCCTTTGAATTTTTTTTTGGAGTTGTAATTTAACAGAACGCTCCAATAAATGGCGGCAAATGTTTCGGGATTTCTGCAAACGCATGTTTAATTATTGTACATTAATGTTGAACTTGCCCACAAAAACAGTGAAAAATAAACAACATATTTACAAAAAGTACGGAAGTCCGTGTTTCTGGTTTCGTTTCTTCGTTGTTTGACACCGACTTCCAAAATTGAACTTATTTTCAATTTGGAGTTTATTTTTTTGGAAGTCAGTTGTATTTTTTTGTAAAAAAGTTTTTTTATTAAGCTACAACTTCCACGAAAAGCTATGGTTTTCAAATTGTATTAAAAATATTGAACATTCTTTAGGCTCATTATCAGATTTTTCAAAAGATTGTTATGTAAGAATCAGTTTCAAGTATTAACAAATTATTTATGAATCTAGTGTGTTCTTTAATACCTAATAAAGTTTAATTATTCCACTCGGATAATACAAAAGAAATAAATTTAGATTTAATTGGATTCATCAAACACATCGTCTTGCGAATTTTTCGTTATAAGGGTGTTCTTTGTTTAATTAAATAATTGTAAAATCATATTAAACAAACAAAAGGAAAGAGTTCAACAGTTCAACTACATAAGTCAAGGTGAAAAGTAGATTCTAACTATTTTCACGAATCGTTATCCTAATCACCAATTTTATCTTGAATTTGTGAAAAAAAATAATATGACAAAGCACTTGAAAATAGACGGTGACAAACGTTTTGAGAATACTTTTATTATGCGTACAGCTAAGGAGTGGAATTCCCTGCCGGAGTCTGTATTTCCTGATAGCTACAACCTGGGAGTCTTTAAGTCAAGAGTGAATAGGTTTCTTCTAGGTAAGCGTGCTACATCGTCGACTACATCATCGCTTACCATCAGGTCTATCTCACCTCATGTCAAGCGCAGGCCTAACAAAAAAAAAAATAGGTTGTTTTGGAAAGGTCATCATCATCATTTCAGCCGAAAGACGTCCACTGCTGGACATAGGCCTCCCCCAGGCGTCGCCACATTGACCGATCCCGTGCGTCTCGCATCCAGCGCCTTCCCGCAACCTTAACCAGGTCATCAGTCCACCTAGTGGGAGGCCTTCCAACGTATCGTCTTCCGGTTCGCGGTCGCCATTCCAGAACTTTTCGGCCCCATCGGCCATCCGTTCTGCGAGCAATGTGCCCTGCCCACTGCCACTTAAGTTTGGCAATTCTTCGGGCTATGTCGGTAACTTTGGTTCTCCTGCGGATATCATCATTTCTGACGTGATCACGCAAGGAAATTCCGAGCATAGCCCTCTCCATTGCCCTTTGGGTGACTTTGAGCTTTCTGATAAGGCAACACACACTGGTCATAGACTTTTGTCTTGAGACACTGCGGTAAATTGGACGAGAAGATACCACGCAACTTCCCGAACGCCGCCCAGCCGAGTCGGATTCGACGGTTGACCTCTTTCTCGAAATTGGACCTACCCAACTGGACCGTTTGTCCCAGGTAGACATAATCGTCTACAACTTCGAGAGTAGAGTCTCCGACCTTGATAGGAGTGGGTGTTATATGGGCATTCACCATGATCTTGGTTTTGTCCATGTTCATTTTAAGACCCACTCTTTCGGAAGCTCTACTGAGGTCATCGAGCATTTTACTGAGGCTCTCCATGGTCTCAGCCATGACCACTATGTCGTCGGCAAACCGAAGGTGAGTAATGTACTCGCCATTAACGTTGATGCCCAGCCCCCTCCAGTCCAGAACCTTGAAGACATCCTCCAGCGAAAGGTAATAAATAAAATATTTATTTCTCTTCCACACAGGTTTCATGCATAATCGTGCAATATTATCTGATCAATCCTTTGTGGGAGACTGGTATCTGCACTAGAACATCTTGATTACCAGGCAACCCAACAAAACGGTGATTATTAGTCGATTTAATTACAATTATTACTACACGGAAAATACATACATATTATTTTCAAATTATTATTACATTATTAAAAATTTTCGTATTAAATTAAATTATTCGTAGATTATTATTGATGTGAAACATCTATAGGCGCACGTGAGACCGATTTCTGGCGTGGCGACGCGTCGCCACGCGCAATCGACTGTGCGTTTCTCTCTCACTCGATCCGGCGTTAAGCCATCTCTTTCGCTCCACTGAGCTCGGATACCTATAATGTATACTCTGTTTATTACAGTACTCATAACCTGTGTTTTTCTGGTAAATAAATCATTTTTCTGTTCTGATAATAAAATGTCTGACCGTGATAATTTAGAGAGTGGAAGTGATCAGCCTCCTGCAAAGAAAGCAAAATCACACTATGACACATTATCAAGTCATCAGTAAGTTAATTATATTTTTATAATTAAAGTATGCATTTATCTGTGCATTTATTGAGTAGTTTCGATTTAAAATAAATATGTAAATTTTTGTATTTAATGAAAATGAATGTTTATTTAATAAAAACATCGACGTTATTTCGTAAAAGTAGTATGCAGAAAAGAACAGATTGTGGTAGGAACTAAAAATGTCAATAAAATAAAATAAAAAATATAACGTTTTTTTTTTCTAGATAACGATGATTTTTTATTAAATAAACATTCATTTTCATTAAATACAAAAATTTACATATTTATTTTAAATCGAAACTACTCAATTAGTTTAATCAGTGACTTCGGTAATAGTTACATTCGATGTTGCCTCTGAGAACGGTATTACTGTTACAGCAATTGTTTTAATGCATTAATTTCAATAAGAATGAAATTAAAATTAATAATTAATTTAAAAACATGATATGCAATGAAATTTATGTGAATTTTAATCTACCTAGAGAGTAGATTTTACATTTACTGGCGCTCAATACACACCAAATATACGCGTGCTAAATGCACAGATAAATGCATACTTTAATTATAAAAATATAATTAACTTACTGATGACTTGATAATGTGTCATAGTGTGATTTTGCTTTCTTTGCAGGAGGCTGATCACTTCCACTCTCTAAATTATCACGGTCAGACATTTTATTATCAGAACAGAAAAATGATTTATTTACCAGAAAAACACAGGTTATGAGTACTGTAATAAACAGAGTATACATTATAGGTATCCGAGCTCAGTGGAGCGAAAGAGATGGCTTAACGCCGGATCGAGTGAGAGAGAAACGCACAGTCGATTGCGCGTGGCGACGCGTCGCCACGCCAGAAATCGGTCTCACGTGCGCCTATAGATGTTTCACATCAAAAATCATCGTTATCTAGAAAAAAAAATCGTTATATTTTTTATTTTATTTTATTGACATTTTTAGTTCCTACCACAATCTGTTCTTTTCTGCATACTACTTTTACGAAATAACGTCGATGTTTCACATCTACCAGGCGTCCCGTGACGGCTCCATTTTTTTATTTAATAAAAAAAAGATATTAAATTATTATTAAATTATTACTAAAATCTAAATTCATACATTAATTAAATTATTTTTTTATGAGATGTGGAGATATAACTATAATTATGCATTTTTACTTTTAACAACTAACGAACCCGAAAGACTTTCTCCTGTCCAAATATCAAAACACTAGCGGACGCCTCGTGGTTTCACCCGCGTATTTCCCGTTCCTTTGGGAATACAGGGATAAAAAGTAGCCTATTTCACCCGGGGATAATGTAGCTTCCCAACGGTGAAAGAATTTTTGAAATTGGTCCAGTAGTTTTTAAGTTTATTCGATACAAAAATACAAACATACAAATCTTTCCTCTTTATAATAAATATTAGTATAGATAAGCGCGCTTTCAGTTTTATCCCGACTACGGCGAAGCAAAAGGGAGTGTTATGTTATAACCGTGGTAACCGTGGTCGTATGCCACCTACCGCAACATTCTGCAAAGTAGCATAAGACCACGGTTATCCCCTATACACCACTATGAATATGTATGAAATACAATAAAATATTTATTGCATGTAAGTTGTTTATTTAATACCCGACACATATCGAATAGTTTGTACATAACAATTCCAGATGAGAATATTTTCTTGTTTCATACTTTTTTAAGAGCGTGATTTTTCATTCTTAGTCAGGTTTTAGTTTTTGAACTTATTTTTTTTGCTTAATTTATCTGGCATTATTTCAAGTTATCTGTCCTTAAAAACCTTGTAGTACGATATTTTTATTGTAAATTCGCGCACGGCGTTTCTCAAGTGATGCGTTTACCTAAGCTATATTATTATGTAGATTGCGAAAAACTTGCCATACTATTTCCAAAAGGGGCGGTTTTTTATGTAATACAGTATGTACTTACATAATTATGGTAGTATAGGTTAGGTTAGGTCAGCTGATTTCAAAGCAAAAATAAAAACTTTTCCTAGCTATAAAATAACTCATTAACTTCAATATTTGCATCAGGTTAGCCAGATTTTAAATATACACATAAAAAATACTCATCATTTGACAGGGTGTCCGCTGTTGCGTAAATGTTTTGTTGTTGTTACATAAGTACTAATTAATACATAAATTATCAATACACAAATGAGAGCAAGCTGACATAATTTGTTTCCGGATTTATAAGTTAATAAAAAGACAGGTCCCAGAATGCTACCTTGTGCAATACCTAAAAAATCTTTTGTTAAAGATAGCTCAGCTGTTTAGGAGCTCAATGACGATACTTTGCGGTTAACTTTTCTTTCTTTACAAAAAGTTTTGTTATATCGAAGCGACAAATTAAAGTGTCTTAAAATCATTAAAATGAATTTCATACAGAATGAAATTTCATCAGGTACCACGTAAATTGTATGCTATTTTCCTGTTATGGTACCTGCGGTCGATTATTACCTATTGGAATATTAGTGATTGTACCATTATGACGTAGCTGTTTGAAACGTCATGATTGTGCCGTAGTTGTCGGAAAACCCGAGAGAATCCTGCACATGCGTGGTTTCCTTGTCGCGTCAGTCCTCGGTCCTCGGTGTAGTGCGATAGAGCTCTCAGCTCAGACGACGCGCGCCCCGCGTCGAGTGCGGAAGGCCATTACTTGTCAACGTTCGTTGCCTTTAGTTTACATTCAGTGATACCAAACACTTCCGAAAAATCTCGTTTCAATAGTTTATTGAAATTGAAGTGTCTCTCAGTGGAACCAAAAGTTTTAAATCTTCAGTTTTGTTTATTTCTCTTGTGTGCGAAAGATTTATGTGAATGTGAACAGTGAGATAACATTTTTGTCTTTTTATACGTGTTTCGAGTTCAAGTGTATATAATTTGCATGGTAATTAGTGGTTATACCAATTAGTTATCGGGTATGTAGTTATTGCCAAGAGTTTAGAGGCCCTGGTTTATTGTAATTCATCCTGAAGTGGAGATGTTTTGTGTCAACTATAAAAAACTAGTATGATCAGCTGAGAAATTCGCGCTGACTACCTACATTACTCAATGTTACCATGAGTCCTGAGAAGGTACAAAGAAGTTCATGTTGGTACTTATGACTAACAAATATTCGAGATCATGTGTGTACCCATAATCACTCATAAAATAGGTACGCTTTATTCGTCGTTATGAGAAGTTACTAAGGTTGATGACACTTTTTGCGCGTATTTTTGTCTTAATTTTTTGTTTAGTCTATCTTATTGGTTAATTACTACTACTTAATGTTTCTTATTTAATACAAATGTATTATTTAACTAGATGTAATTATAATACTCAAGAATTAAATGGAAGTCTAATAATCAAAGCGCTGTTTCATAGTTTGAATTGTCTGTAGACAAATAAGTTAAATTATTAAGAATTCAAAACTGAAAAAACTGTTGTTTTAGACAGGTAACTTATCTTTTTCTTGTATCATCAGCTTACAATATATAGGTAAATGATATGACTACAAAAATATTGACAATGTATCAGACCCCGAACCACAAGTTTTCAAACTACTTCTATCACAGACCTCACAGACAAACAAATACTGTTGCTATTAGGTAAATAATTTGATGTCTACTTAACTTTATGATATCAAGAAAAACTTATCTAATCATATCTAAATAATCACGTAGGTAACGAACGCACACGGTCACTAGCAGACTGCAGAATAATCAAGAAAAAGACTAAACGCATTGAAGAACATAAACAAAGTGTTTAGCAGTTTTGTTCGCTTTTATTACTGTAGCGTAATTCCATTCACTGATAATAAGCCAGCCTACTGCCTAGATAATGAGTAGGAATACAAAGTCATACAAAGGCGAGCGAACACGCAAAATCCGCGGTTTATATGAGTAGATGAATAAATTAGCAAGGGGCGTATAGAATCCAGGTAGAATTTCAAAAACCTTTTCGGTTCTTTGTACGATGTGCACCTGACGGTCGTTGCCGGCCACCTGTCGTTTTCATTCCGATTCGGTACTCTCGCCGTATTCACAAGCGTTAAGGTTACACTAGTCGATCATTCTTCCATACAAACTTAGTCTGGCGTTTACTCAACTGTTTGACGATGTACATTCAAAATAAAAAAATATATCAATTTGTCTCATTATTATCTAGCCCTGTATGGAAACAAAAAAGTATAAAAATAAAATATTTGAAAGTTATGAGCGTCAAAGTTCCATATTTTAACACTAATATTAACGCATCATTGAGCGGAAATAAATACCATAAGAAGAAGGAAAATTGCAAAATGGCCTTCATACAGGGATAGATCAGTAATTCAACAATGCAAATAATTTTATTTCGAAAATATACATTTAGTAATTTTTTCATGATATCTAGACTCCCAAAGGTCTGTATATAAAAATTTGCGCGCTCGTTTTCGTCCTAAATCATCATCCATTTCGATACAAATTTGCATAAGTGCTAATTTGTACGCGAACTACTTCTTACTGCTCATCACAGCATCTATCTCTTTCGCACGTGTTGTCGGATGAGATAGCATGCATTTTAACCTCGCGGACAAAATAGTTCGTGCCGTCGACTAGGGGAACCTTAAGGTAGAAATTTTGAGGCATTAAATAAATACGCAGTAGCACCTGGCGGAGGCACGGGTTGTGCACAGTGGATGTTTAAAATGTTGTATAAATTATGCCTTATTTCAATGTTGGATAACTTTTGAAGAATTGCTTTGCTTTTCAAAGCATATTAATCATTTGTCATTGACAGTTCTTTCACTCAGACGCCTGAAATTGTGAAAACCAGACTTCAATAAATAATTGTAGGTACTCAATAATCATAAATCAATGTCTATTAGTTAAGTCCTTACCTTTAATAAACATAATTAGAAAGCGTAATTCAGAAGCTGAGCAGCAATTAATGCTGGTTTACGAGCGAGATATCTTAAAATACACTCACAGTGACCCAGTAAGGAGTTCTCTAGAATGCCTCAGACAACGTTCCACTGAACCGGCACTGTTGCAATTTATTGCATTTTTAGCGTGTTTATTAAAGCATGTTGAAACTATAATGTAGGTTAAAAGGGAAGAGTTTTTTTTTGAAGTATTTAGTTCAGTTTTCCCATTCTGCAGACTAATGAGGGTACAAGACACAATGTTGAAGAGTCACTGTTGTACACAGCAGTGAAGAGAGAATTTGCCTGATGTACCTACAGTTATCTGTGTCTTTTGTTATTGTGCAACAATAACAAAATACACAGAGTACATAGTAAGAAGACGTTAATGTATCGAGTGTACCTAGTTCTCGTCGGTGGCCGCTCCCTTCCTCAATTATCCAATTTCCTCGTCAGATATCGACCTACTCTACAGACATGTATTCTACGGCTAAACTTAACTTGCAATATACGTACGTAGTTATCAAAACAGATCTTGTTGTGTAATAATAAAGAAAAAAAAATGGCTTGTGTGATTTAGCGCCGTTTTTAGCGGGGACGCAACGTTTTTGCACCAAATTCAGTCCAAAATAAAATAATTTCCGCCAGTTCGTCGAAAACTATAGCTTTGTATTTAACTTCTTTAATTTTTAGGGTTCCGTACCCAAAGGGTAGAAACGGGACCCTATTACTAAGACTCACAAATCTACATGGTCTTCACATGATCTAACCAAGATTTTGTCTGGACTTTAAAAGAGACTGTGACCTCTGAGTTTGTTTCGGCCTTTCTTCTCATACGGAACTTCGTACGGAACCCTTCGTGCGCGAGTCCGACTCGCACTTGGCCGGTTTTTTATATTTTTTATAAGCAACTAAGATAAGAGTAAGGTCTTTAATTTGCAATAAAAAAATAGAATTTGTTATTGTACCCACATTAAAATTGTAGTACCTATGATGTCTACGCGAGGCACACGCAGTCTACGTAGTATCTGCTTTGTTCTGCGCCTTCACTGTGTACATGTAAACACACATTTACATCGATACATAATTGAATATATGTTACATTGGAATGAATGTCGGGTGACCTTTCACAATTTCTATTTATATGGAAAGTCGATTCCGGGAAATTGAATGGTTCCTGTGGAAAATGAATGATCAAAGCTTCGCGGTAAGAGGATTATGGTTTTCTGTGAACTGGAAAGTACAGTTTCCAGAATCAACTGGGTCTGATAGTTTGATCTTTAAAACTACATATTATGTAGTTGTGTACTTGAAATTCGTTTTTACAGTTGCAATTAAACCATATAAGGAGAAGAATGTTTTTAATCTTTAAACAAATTTACTGTGCCGACTGCCGTTATCAGTATTTATCTATATCCTACCGACTGTAACAAGTCAATCGATTGCCATGTTGTTTTCTGATTTAAGTAAATTCCAATTTCGATCAAGATTCGAATAATTTATTTCATGAGTATTTTGAAAGTCTGCCAGAATGATTTGGTTGACTTGCATGACTGTTTTAACGTTATTTACCTATATGAACTCTTGAACTTTTCTATTTGCATCCAGTATTCATATATATACTAGCTGACCCGGCAAACTTTGCTTTGCCACAGAAACACCAAACATTCACCTACCCTACCCTACCCTACCCTACCCTACCCTAACCTACCCTACCCTCACCTACCTACCCTACCTACCCTACCTAACCTACCCTACCCTACCCTACCGGGTCTAAGGTGTATGAAAAACCGATTCTCAGACCTACTCAATATGCTCACAAAATTTCATGAGAATCGGTCAAGCGGTTTCGGAGGAGTACGGGAACGAAGATTGTGACACGAGAATTTTATATATAAGATAATTATAAACTATTGTGTCAGTTTTAATTACATTAAAATCATGTTTTCGGCTATCAAACATTTCAGTACATAACTCGCAAATATAAAAATACGTCCGTGGATGAAACAAATTAGCCTTTTGTTGACTTTTGTATAAATCTTGTTGATATTATTCTAAGTTATTGAAAATGAGTAACAAACAGTAATAATACGTAACAGTAGATATGAATGTCAGTCACAACATGTCACCGGTAGATGGCGGGCCGAGCTGTACAATGAGGATGTCCTATATATCTGTCTCCGAGTGTTCACGTCGCACCTTTCCTACAAGAACAGCTAATTTCAACCCTACAATCGGTTGTACACAGTTTTGTTCAACTTTCAGAGAACATGACTCATTTCATCGTACAAAGAATTGACATACAGTTAACATTATTGGAGGCGTTTATCTTTTTAACCGACTTCCAAAAAAGGAGGAGGTTCTATGTTCGGCATTATGTATTTATTTTTATGTTTACCGATATCTCCGTCAATTGTGGACCGATTTTGAAAATTCTTTTTTTGTTTGAAAAAGTATGTTTTGAAATTGGTCCCATTTTAATTTGGTGAAGATCTGATGAAGAACTGCGGAGATATACAACAGAACTCTTCAATAAATAACGGCAAATCTCTCAGGATTGCTGCAATCGCGTCTGTTTGTTGTTTATACCATTTCATAAAATAACATCACGCCAGTAAGCTCTTAAGGGGTACGCAGATCTGTCATTTCACCGGTTATGTTCAAGTTTCATGAAATCTATTCTGGGGTTATAGTTACCTTACCAACTTGCCTATTACGTAGGTACAACTAAAAAGTGAAAAATAAAAAACTTTTTTGCAAAAAAATACTACCGACTTCCAAATACAAAACTACAAAGAGAAAAATAACTTTATTTTTTGAAGTCGTCTTCCGTAGGTACCATTTTTTTGCGTTATGAACACCGACTTCAAAAAATAAAGTTATTTTTCACTTTGTAGTTTTGTATTTGGAAATCGGTAGTATTTTTTTGCAAAAAGTTTTTTTATGTTACTTGCTGACTTGTTTGAAACAAGTACAATATGTTTACCCCCGCTTGAAACGGGATATTATAATGAAAAATTTTTTTGCAAATGTCAATAACGCAAAAAATTGGTAGGTATTTTTTTGCAAAAATGGTTTTTTTTTTATTTTTCTCTTTTTAGTTGTACTTACCTAATAGGCAAGTTAGTAAGGTAACTATAACGCCAAAAAAGATTTCATGAAACTGAAACTTAACCGGTGAAATGAGAGATCTGCGTACCGCTTAAGAGCGTACTGGCGTGATGTTATGTTATGAAATGGTATAAACATTAAACAGACATCCAATTGCAGCAATCCCGAGAGATTTGCCGTTATTTATTGAAGAGTTCTGTTGTATATCTCCAAAGTTCTTCTACAGATCTCCACCAAAAAAAATGGGGCCAATTTCGGAACAAACGTTTTCAAAATGAAAAAGAATTTTCAAAATCGGTCCACATTTAAAACAAACAAACATGAAGTCGAACATAGAACCTCCTCCTTTTTGGGAAGTCGGTTAAAAATATACAGTGACACATGTTCTGATATAAAGTCGTCGCCCGGCAGAATGCGTTTAGTATACTCGTATCAAATGACGTAGCTTGTTGCTTGCGCGACCTTATCATCCGACCTAGACCTTGTTGCTTCGTCTCGTTCATCAGTCTAATCTAAAACAGTTACTATCAATTTATTTTTAGCTACTGAGTGTAATTGTCGGGTGCGACAGTTTTCATATATCTCTGTAAACATTGATGACTCTTACAGTTGACATCTTATCTTGGCATTAATTACATAACCGTTAGTTGAATGGGTTCTAATTGATAGATCCAGAGTGTCCTATAGCAGTTTATGTTTGTGTTAGGCGCCTCTGCAGCACCAACTGCGGGAGTAGTGTGAAGGAGCCGCGATGAGTGATATCCTAGATGACGACGGTATTTCGGAGGAGCAAGTGGAAGTCGGTTGAGATGCTGGTGCGGGGGTGCGTGGGGGGCGAGCTGCGGCACTCGCTGGCTGAGCGGACCAAGGCGCTGGCGGCGCAGTGCCACGCGCTGCGCTCGCCGGCACGCTCCGAGCGCAGCGCTGAGCGTCGCCGAACCAGGCACCGCAAGTCACAAACGCGGTGGTATGTCAAAGTAAGTTTGGTTCAAGGACTTTGTTAGAACTCCTACCAACCCAATCTCGGGGTTTTTAAGTCAAGAGTGAATAGGTTTCTTCTAGGCAAGCGTGTTACATCGTCGACCACCTCATCGCTTACCATCAGGTGAGATAGTGGTCAAGCGCAAGCTTATCAATAATAAAAAAATAACACCTTGTTCATTAAGGACACATCACACATGCATCAGAACGTGGTAAATGGGTCTTGGTGGAGAAATATTTAACACTGTATATTGTATCTACTTCTGAAAACAGAAGCAATTAACTAACAAGTAAAATTTCCTAATTTAAGAAACCCCCGGCACATTTTTATTTCATGCTACATAATTTATCTAGTACATAGCAGATACGCTTCGATCGGCAATCTATTAAACACGTAATTATGACACATCTCGCGCAAACACCCCGATTTAAACAGTAAAACGCCTATAACTTTTGAACGGCTGAACCGATTTTATTCAAACATAGCTAAGAACACTCTCGACAAAATCACCTTCCAAACAAAAAAACTAAATCAAAATCGGTTCATCTGTTTAGACGCTATGATACCACAGACAGGCACACAGCAACACACGTCAAACTTATAACACCCCCTTTTTCCGTCGGGGGTTAAAAAACACTAAAAGTGTAGAGATTTTAATTGCAGACCCTCCATTGGTAAAAACCAGAATAAAACAGGTATACCTGTCTGATTGTTATCGTTCAGGATTTGAGTTTAGAAGATGTGTTGTTGAAGTCGGATATACCTGATCAAAAAACAAAATATAAATATAAAATGCATGCGCAGGTAGGGTTGCCAACTTTTATTAGTAGAAATAGAGTGTATCTTTTTTCAAAGGAGGTAAATAAAGAGTACGGATTGCCAAAAAAGAGTATCAATTATTTTATATTTAAAAAAAGGCATGTTTTGTACTTTTTGCAGCACATAACAATTTTTCATGGTTTTTAAATGGATTGTATGACTCCAAATATTCAACTCTAAATGTATATAGATCAAGAGCTCATTTTAAATCAATTTCAATGAAGCTCTGTTTCTCTCTTCCTGCCACTTCACATTCATGACTGAAAATACTCTCTCAGTAAATGCAGAAGTGGCGGGCACTAGTATAGTAAACATTTTGTAAAAAAGAGTATCACAGCATACTCTATTACTGTTATAGATTATAGAGTACGCCTACATGATATGGAGTACAATACTCTATTTTAGAGTACGGCTGGCAACCCTATGCGCTGGAGTCAAATTCTGAGAAAACCGTCACCGCGTCCAAATCAGTTTCATCTACAGATTTCGTTTTATTGATAAGTCACAACGATAACAAAATTTATAACCCAGGATGTATTACACACCGGATATTGGTGTTTGTTACAAATCATCTCAACGGATGAATCAATGGTTTCCATGATATTTACATGGCAACATGACGATCTTCGGACGTTCGTTGACTCATTCTTTTGTGCCATCATAAATATGTAAATGTAATAGGTACCCATACACCGTATTAATGTAAGAAATGTATTCAATAAGGCATTTAATACCGTTGCATATAAATATTTCGAATTCTCCGGTCAATAGAATATTATTTTCTTAAATACAATGGCGATATAAGATCTCTTTTACTCATAATAAAAGTATTCCTACAGTTTTTTGTTCCTTTTCCTCATCACTTCGTCAGTTTTAAATACATATTTGTAAGTAGTTACTTCCAATCATTAACAGACAATTTAAATAGAAATTATAAAATTATAAAATTTAAACTAGCGAATTAAAGAAGATGATGGAACAAAGTTTACATATTTAGGAGTCTGGGGTTCAATATAAGTTTTTAAGCTGACATGGTCACAATCATTAGAATTAATATTTGTTTCGGGATTATTTATTATATACTTTATTGTACACCACAAAAAAACATACAGGACAAACGTTCAAATATACAAGTGTACAATGGGCGGTCTTATCGCACTAGGCAATCTCTTACAGACAACCTTTAATATAAAAAAAAAACAATGATAAATATATATATGATTAATATTTGTCTGGGGTTCAAGTAAGCAGATTATTTTGTAAATATATGTGATATGTGAGCATGAACAAGGTATCTCAAAATGCTACTTGATATTTACAGATTTCTCAATTAACGTATATCTGTAAATGAATCATAACAACTCAATCTACACTATACAATAATAATATTTTAAAGAGGACAGATTTGATTGTTTGTACTACTTAAAAACTACTTAACCTATTTAAAAATATATTTCACCTATGGAAAGCTACAATATTCCGGAGTGACATAGGCAACTTTTTAATCCCAAAAAAGGGGTCGTGTGGAGTGGGCTAATACAATAAAATTCAGTTATTATACGATCCAAAAACACCATAATATTAACCCTCCTTTTGGGCTTCGCCGAAGTCGCTTAAAAGCATATTTGCATACAGTCCGTGTGATAGCTGAAAATATGTGTAAATGAATAGTGGCAAATTCTCAAAATATGTTATTATTACTGTTCACCTAGATTCAATGAAGTGGTAAGCCGGTTTTGATGTAGAAGAATGCGTAGACAAATGATTTACTAAACATGTATTGATTTTGTATGCTTTACTACATACTGACGTCATTGGTATTTAGATTCTTGATTCATGCTATTACGAATCTGAACGGTTTTCAGTAAATACTTACTTCCTTGGGAAGTCAGTCGAAAACTGTTGATTACGGTCCGTGTTTTTTAAGTTTATTTTCTTTCTTTGTCATAATTATTTCGCAGTTAGCATCTGTGTTAACAACCATGGAATGCAATAGTAACAGTGTTTAAAAGTTTAGTTATTTTGCAATGGTGTCAGTGAATCGTCTTATCGGGTACGTCTGCAGGCTTCGTTAGCAATGCAGGTCAAGGCTTGAGTTATGTGAGCGTCCGTGGCGGCACTGGCGGCGCACGCGCTTAGGAATGCACGGCGCAGGCGCGGGTTGTACTTCACAAAGCGGCTGGCTGCTATGCGGGCCCTGGATAAAGGCGATCAGTTATTTGGTAAATATTTTCTACCTGAAATGCTGCCTATACCTATATATTGATAGAATTCTGTCCAGCGGTAGCCTATACATAATCATGGCATTTCCTTCTACTAAAAGTGCGCTATCGCCGCTCGGATAAATAATCGAGGCTGATTGAAAATTTAATACTATTTTCTCTTTATATAAGGTATTTTTATTCGAATGAGCTAAAACAACCTTACAATAGCTATGCCTAGATTAATCCTTCAAAAAAGTCTATATTTAGGATTTTATTATTTAACTAGCAGTCCCACGCGGCTTCGCTCCCGTCTACTGGCTACCTACCTATCTACCCTACCTACCCTACACACATGATTGTTGCGTAACTTTAACCGTTTACGCAGCGCACGAAACAGAAGTTCTCAAAAATTAAAAAAAATCCCCGTTTTTAGAACATTTTTCATTGATGCTCCGCTCCTATTGGTCGAAACGTGATGTTAATATAGCCTATAACCTTCCTCGATAAATAGACTACCCAACACAAAAATATTTTTTCAATTCCAACCAGTAGTTCCTGAGATTAGCGCGTTCAAACAAACAAACAAACTCTTCAGCTTTATAATATTAGTATAGATTCAGGTTATGCCTGGTATTAGGATCTGTGTTTGTAAAAATCATACTGAAAATGCTGAAAATGATATATATAAGTATTAAAACAATCAAATAGGTACGTCACAGAGGTATTACATCTAACTGATCGTAGGGGGCTTTATTCTGATATTATAATTAAAGAATCAGGACACGGGGTGAAATAGGTCAGGGGGTGGGATTGGGCACACAAATGTAGCGACTTGGAGGACGTCCTTGAGATAAGAGCACCTTATCACTTTGCGGCCTCGAAACATTTGAATGAAAGATAAGTGGTCTTATATTGCGAATTTGCGATATTAATTAAAATATATTGGATTGGAGTTTCTACCGGTGAGGGGCTCGTGACTAAATAGTAACAGCCGCACGGGTCGATCTTCAAGGTTAAGCAACGCTTGCCGAGGTCGGTCCGTGGATGAGTGACCATTTCAACATACCGAGTTTCCTCCGTGCCTCGGAAAGCACGCTAAGCCGTTGGTCCCGGCTGTCATTTGAAGATCTTTGACAGTCGTTACGAATAGTCAGAAGCTTGAAATCTGACACCAGTCTAGCCAAGGGGTACCGTGTTTCCCAGTTACTGGGTTGTGGAGGTCAGATAGGCATTCGCTCCATGTAAAACACTAGTACTCAGCTGAATCCGGTTAGACTGGAAGCCGACCCCAATATATTTGGGAAAAGGCTATGCAGTTTGATTTTTGATTGTAGTTTCTACCTGTAAGTTCTAAAGCTCATATTTTCTAGAACATCTTTGTTTAGTGTAGCGATAATTGTCTGAACAACAGCGTATTTGTGACTGACTCGTTTGTGGAACAAGTACTTGAGCTGTGAGTTCGAATGAATCATAACCTCGTAAGTGACGAATCGTTTGTGGACGTACAAAGGTGATCGTATTATGATAGGTACATAGCTGTTCTCGAGTTTCCCAGAATTTTGTGGCATATATGATAATGTCTAACCATAAAAACTAAAATTTTCATAAAAAGTTGTTTGTTTCAAATTGTGGCTTTATTAACACTGGTAGTTACTTAATTTGTCTATGGTACGGTGGTGTGCCTTCTCTATTTTATTTTGTAAGTATTTTCCGTTACCGTGAGTGTGTCCGTGGTATCAACAGTGGGAATATCAGCGCAGCGTTAATTCCTTTTTGGATATCGCTGCACATGCTGAGATATGAGCCTTTTTGGTCTCGCACGGGTATTATTTTCATTATTGTTAAATTTATTGTTTTTGCTGGTTTATCGTGTCTCCTGTGCGGGTCACAATTTTTTTCTTTTACCTATATGTATAAAGGTTACCTATTGGATGTATCAAAACAATTTCGTCAATGTTATACAACTTACAGTTTTGTTTTATGCACATGCTGGCTGGGATATGAGCCTTTTTGGTCTCGCACGGGGTTTAATTTTTTATTATTGTTCTTGCTTGTTTCTCGTGTCTCCTGTGAGGGAATACATAAATTTTCTTTCTTTCTTTCTATATGTATAAAGGTTACCTATTCGGTGTATCAAAACAATTTCGTCAATGTTACAACTTACAGTTTTTATTTATCAAAAAAAAAAACATTACATATCTAGTAGGGCTAAAATAACCTTCTCTGTTAGGTGACTTGCAGAATATATGGAACTGTATCACTACTTCTCTAGTGTACACATTTCAGAAGCATAGAGTTTGATTTATAAACATGTCGTCTATAAAATCCCAAACAACGGTAACAACACTAGGTACCTAGTATTGTTTTGAATGAACACATCATTACAAGAACTTAGCTGTATAATAAACTAGCTCAAATATTGGTAGTAGGTAGATTTCTATAAAAACCGGCCAAGTGCGAATCGGCTCGCGCACGAAGGGTTCCGTACCATTATAGGAAAAAACGGCATAAAAATCACGTTTTTTGTATGGGAGCCCCCCTTAAATATTTATTTTATTCTGTTTTTAGTATTTGTTGTTATAGCGGCAACAGAAATACATCATCATCTATGAAAATTTCAACTCTCTAGCTATCACGGTTCTTGAGATACAGCCTGGTGACAGACAGACAGACAGACGGACCGCGGAGTCTTAGTAATAGGGTCCCGTTTTCACCCTTTGGGTACGGAACCCTAAAAATGATTTCAAAGAATTGAAATGCCCTGCATAGGTATTTTCGAGAAAATGTTTATCATATTTACCAAGTGCCTTTATCTAAAACTTTTTTAGGAAATTATGGTTTTATTTGGATTATTTTAGTTTTTGTATAAATCCTACTTCCTACTAATTTTATAAAGGCGAAAGTTTATGAGTGTGTTTGTATATTTGTAACTCTTTCACGCAAAAACTTCTCAACGAATCTGGATGAAATTTGGCACAGAGATAGATTATAGTCTGCAATAGCACGTAGCATATTTTTATCCCGGGAATATGCTCTCTTGGGATGATTTTCGACTTTCACGCGGGCGCAGCAGCTGGTAGAAGCTAGTCTTATATTGTTTAATAGCTAATTTGTAGTGTTCTTACATTCCTATGTAACAGGATGCCGTGTGCTATTTCCCGGCGTAGCAGCAAGAGTCAACAAACTAAAATAGGTCAGCTTGGTGCTTCATGTACGGAGGATGCTTCAGTTCTAACTAACAGCCACCTGGCTGCTAATTGCATGGTATTGTCACTTGTACAAGCTAGGAAACAACATGGTCATTCTTATTTGTTGGTTTTGTACCGCGTAGATTTGTTTTAGAGTCTGAGATTGTTGAAGTAAACTTGTAGGATTGTCTAGATCAGATGATATGATCTCTTGTTACTTCTTATTTTCGAGTCGATGGTTGTTAAACTCTTTAGAAAGTTTGAGCTCAGCTGACTTTCTGCGATCTCTTCTTCTAGGTTTCATTATCCCCGGCCTCCTTCTACCATTGGACATCTAGACGCACTGCAAATTACCATCCTTACCGGGTTGCAATTCCACCAATTCGCACTAAGCGCTTCCAAACATCCTTCAAAATGCGCACAGCCAGTGGTGTCTTATCCCATACAAAGAGACCGTGCCGACGCCGACGTACTGTACTGATTATACTGATTATTTTTTGTACATCGATCGCGTTCGGTTCCATTCCAAATGGTGATTCATCTATCGCCGTGAAACGCAACCGAACGCGATCGATTTACAAAAAATAATCTGTATAATCAGATGAAAAACGCTAGTTACTAGTACGTCGGCACGATTTCTTTGTATGGGATGAGGCATCTGTATACTAGTATTATATTATCTGTGGCACAGCGAAAGAGTGCAACTCACAACCTGCGTCTGTGTTTCCGAACGCATTCAACCCGAATCTCTTCAAAGTTAGAGTGAACAGGCTTCTTATGAGTAAGCTCACTCCATCGTCGACTTTGTCTCAGAACAAAGGTATGAAACAGCAATAGTAGCTCTGCATACACTTACGTGAATTTCAGCAAGTGGCTAAGTTAATTAGTCGGATACTAATCAGTGCGATTGCATGGCTACGGTAAGTAGTGGGTCACCCAGTGTCTGAGGTGGCCTGAGGTCGTCGTCACCGTGACTATTCGGTCCGATGCTCGATCGTATCGATTGCAAAGGTGCCGACGAACTCAGACTTGCTTATTTTTATAACTAGAAGTACTTTGAACTTAGTTAAGGGCCTACATACCATTTAGTGCCGTAAAACGGTAACTTTCTAAAGCATACTCCTTAGTAACGGCTAGGTTAAAAGGTTTGAAAAAAATATATATTTATTATTGATTCATTCATGTACATAATTTTGAACACAAGGTGTTTTCGTGTGACTAATAGTTTTGCTTTAAAAAATAATTAACAACACGATATTTATTCGCAACTTTTGGAAACTCCTCCAAAATGACTTGGATGTTTAAAAATAGTTTTACACAGAAAAATTTATGGGGGCATATATACGCCCAAATGTTAACGCAGTACTGGCCGTGCGCCCACTCGATGCCAAAATATCAAAATTGAACCTCCTTTTGAACAGTTTTGTTTGCAAAATATTATTTGATTTACTTATGCTATGTTAGGTATGAAGTAATTCCAGCCATCAATTTTTCTGTATAAAAATATTTTTAAACATCCAAGTCGTTTTGGAGGAGTTTCCAAAAGTTGCGAAAAATATCGTGTTGTTAATCATTTTTTTAAAGCAAAACTATTAGTTACACGAAAAAACCTTGTGTTCAAAATTATGTACATGAATCAATAATAAATATATATTTTTTTCAAACCTTTCAACCTAGCTGTTACTGAGGAGTATGCTTTAGAAAGTTACCGTTTTACGGCACTAAAGCGTATGTAGGCCCTTAATATTGGGGCGTATATAGCGCCTTAAAGCAAATCAAAATTGTGAAATAAGTTAGCCGCGATAATTTAACACTTTAATCGTGAAGTGAAGTAGGCATGTATTTATATTCTGATTGTGATGGACGCACGATTATACCAATGTTGAATGCTCATGCGCAGCCAGTATGATTGCCATTCATACACGACCGAGGTTACATTATTGCTTTTAGGACAATTTACTATGTACTTGTCTGGCTTTCGGCATATTGGGGTTAATAAGGTGGATACCAAAAGAAAATAACGGTTTAACAGTTTAATTGGGCGCAGGGCGCACGGTTGGCGCAGTGGTTGAGCGATTGACTGCTGCGCTGCGTGTCGCGGGTTCGATTCCCGCACGGAACAAATATTTGTATGACCTACAGATAGATGTTCCTCTGGGTGTTTGTGTATGTGAGTTTATATGTTTGTAAACGCACCCACGATACAGGAAGAAATTCCTAGCGTGGGGCAAAGTCTTTATTAAAAAATAAAAAAATAAAATACCCTTTGTTTTATATATCGGAAAGGTGTGTGTAGCACATGTGGCGCCTAATAAGATTGACGGAATACAGTACCGTAACCAGCTAGCATTTCAGTTTCAAGTGTTGACAAGGACTCAAATAATAAACCTTTTAATTAATGGTTAGAGAGAGAAGGCTGGTTAGCAGAGAAGTGTTGAATAGTATTGAATTATTTCCTCTTTAACACGGAATTCATCATATTAATATTCTTTTAGGATAATTGAATAAAATTGACATAAACATAAGAGACATAGAGAGAGAGTTAGCTCAAAGTACGTGCTTTAAATGTTTCTCCTAAGATTTCACCATAAAAGTATTCGCTGCTTTCTGCTTAGTATGTAAACTGTGGTGTTTACGTCAAGACGAGCGTGGAAAGTAAGAAAATGTGTGCAGTGTTGTTTTACAAATAAGGAACGGTGCGGGTACTCGGCTTTATGAGCTGCTTCTAAAAGGAATGACCGAGATTTCTTGACATCGGTGTCAGATTTTGTTTGCAGAATGCGGAGGGATGTTCCTCGCGGCATTCAAATCTTCTTTTCGAGGCGATGGTAAACTCTTTATAGATTTTGGGCCCAGTAGGTGGCCACCCCGATTGCAGCGTCAGTGGCGGGCATAAAGTCTTCCAAAGTGCAGGTGTATGGGCACTTGGGACACTCCAACATGTGTGCCATATCTTGCAAAGGGGCACCGCACTCACACTGGGTATCAGACGGGTCTATAAAACCCCATTTTGCTGCAAATTGTGTTTGCAGCGGCCTACTTGGGTGCGCAAACGATTGAGTTCTTTCCATATAGGCCTGCAATTCACGTCCAGGTGGCAGGTGTTCCTGGGGTTTCAAGAAGTCGGGTGGTGGTAGGTAAGCTTCTCTCCACAACTTGCTTCTTATTTTAGGCTGTGGGTCTTGGATGGGCCGTGTGCATCGAAGAAAACTCTTCCGACTCTTAAGTCTACCCGGGGTTGTAGTGTGATCGTAGAGAGGATGTCGGGAAATGGATTCCTGGTATTTTTTCTCAAGCGTAACATCCCTTCGTACTATTCACGGCATTCAAATGAATAGTCATGTAACGTCGGGTACTGGGTGCCAAGTTCGAAAGCTAACTGCGACGTATAGTGTTTGTAGTTTGCATAAGGTTGCCAACGACGGCACCGTCTTGCCCAATAGTTAGTTGGTGGCTGTTTGTTCCGGGTGGCATCAGTCGCGGGCAGGGCGCGGCGCCGGCCAAGCGCGTCCGTCACGCAGCACGCCTGCCCCGCGTGCCCGCTTGCCCCGCGTCGCCTTCGCACAATGCCCTCCAACTTCACCGCTGTCCTTTGTTTAACAACAGTTTTCTAATAATCAACGACCACTTTTTATCCGCAGACACGGTTCAATGTTTTAAGAAGCTTGACTTATAAGTGGAACATTGCGTATTACCTACTTCTATTTCCTAGTTGTACCTATGGATAAATCGATTCAATATTAGTAGTAATATTAGTTGGTCACTTTACCACGCGTTTCTTTATTGTGCTTTTATTTCCTGACACTGGTAAAGGGAGAATATTATTATAAGTCAAAGTTTATCAAGCCCAAGAAAGAGAGAAAGAGCAGTCGTTTTGTATGGCTTTGAATCGTTCTTTCCCCGTGGTCCCTAGTAGGTACCACCGGTAATTTTTTACGTACAATTTTAAGGTACAATTTTAATTCGGCAGCGTTGTATTTCTCGCAGGGACCACGGGTAAAAAATTACTGGTGGTACCTTCCAGGGACTACGAAAGGGACCACGGGGAAAGAACGCTTTGAATCAGAGTGAGTGCACTCTTTGGGTTTACTGGAAGGTGGCTAGAGGGCGCGTACGTGTCAAAGTGTCGCACTTCAAAGGACGGTACAAAGGACCTCTTGAACACTTCAATAAGTAAATGGATTAATAGACTAATGGCCTTTTGACTTGACAAAAACCGATACTGAATCTGTCTCATAAATCTTTCAGTATTTATGGTTGTTGTTCCAAAACAGTAACTTAGCCTAAGTAGCGTTTGTTAGTGTTTAATCAGTCCATAACCAAATCATTATGAATAAATGTGTGAAAATATCAGAGTGTGGGTAGTCGCGTATGTATATGCATAGGGGTTGCAGACGTCACTTGATTGTAAAGGCGCGAGGTAACAGGGCTTGCCAACTTACGGCTTTTGGCCCCAAATTTAGGGCGAAAATATCCACGTTGGGCTCTTTCTAGGGCCCAAAAATATTTAGGGCTTTTTTTAGTGCCATAAATAATATTTCATGCATTACTAAAGAAACATTCTAAATTTTTCAATGACATATGTATATTTAATTTTTTTTTTTTAATTCTCTCCTTTAAATTTTATTTAACAATGTATTTACAAGAATTTTATAGCTAACCAATTTCAATTTATTTTTTAATATTATTTTTGTTTTATATATCTTCTACAATACATGCGAGTAATGCTGTGAATGATGTGCATGCCTGTAAGTGACTTGTTTACACAGGATCTTTTCTAGATGTTTCTTTATAGTATTGATGTGTAATTGAGTCGTTGGTGTGCCTTGTTAATAAATAAATAAATAAACAAATTATTCCTTGAAATGCTGCAAAGTTTAATGATGACACGATTCATTTTATAAGAGATGATAGATCATTCGTTACATTTACTCCATTGCCGAAAATGTTACTGTTTGTAAACATTGTATAATGTATGACCTAAAGAACTCCGACAGCTCAAATGAAACGCCAAGTCGGAACGTAAACGATTTATTTACAATTATTAACTATATGCATCTTTAATTCGTTATAATAAGTTCTAATAGAAAGTAATTAAAACTAAGTAATATTTTATTTACCTTAATAAAAAGGAGATACACATTAAACCAGTGACACTCGCAAGGTTAAGACGCATCGATTGACGTACGAATCATCAAAATCGGCCAACGCGTTTGGTCTCTGGGACGCCACATAGGAACAAACATATATACATAGACTGATAAACACATTACCCTCCTTCGGCAGTCGGGTAAAAAAAAAGATGTTGAATAGGTAATATAAGGTTTTTTTTTGGGGGGCTTTTGAATATTACATTTAGGGCTATTTCAACTTGATCTTAGGGCTATTTATTTTTAGGAGTTGGTAACACCTGACTGGTGACGGTGTGCGCCAGAAGGAGTGCGTCACTCGGGGGGAGAGGCACTCGCCCGGCGCGTCTGCTGTCCGCTCCATCTGCTGTCTATTTCAGGCTCCGCCGCCTATTACCATCCCAGCCTCTTCACGTTTTATTGCGTTCACCTAACAACCTACGTCATTAGCGTAGGGAGACACAAATATCTTTAGCTTGTTAGTATTTATTCGAGGTCAATAATCTTATCAAACTGATACAGGTGAGTGAGGAATGCCAATGTTATGAGATAAAATGTCAATACATTCGTCATTCTTAGAAATATTGATTTCGTTCGCTTTTTCAGTCTTTCTAAGAAATTGCAACTTTCGTAGCACTGCTACGAAATTCGTAGCAAAAATTTGTTTGGCGTAGAAATAGAAGTTCATAAATAAATAAAGACCATAATAATGCCCCCATCCGATTACAGAAGCTGATAAAATAAATAAAACCGGCCAAGTGCGAGTCGGACTAGTGCACGAAGGGTTCCGTACCCTTATCGCAAAAAAAGGCAGAATAATCACGTTTGGTGTATCGGAGCCCCACTTAAATATTTATTTTATTCTGTTTTTAGTATTTGTTGTTATAGCGGCTATAGAAATACATCATCTGTGAAAATTTCATCTGTCTAGTTATCACGGTTCATGAGATACAGCCTGGTGACAGACAGATATACAGACGGACAGTGGTCTTAGTAATAGGGTCCCGTTTTTACCCTTTGGGTACGGAACCCTAAATAGGTTTAACATTTAACTTGAGTTGTAATTAACTTCTAGGCGGCCATTTTGAAAAAAGAAATAAAAGCAATGTCTTGCTGTCACTAAAGACTTATGCCTCTACCAAGTTATTAAAAAAAATACCCGCAAGGCTCAGTAGGTATTTTATTCCCTGAAGAGAAATATCCAATATTCGTTTTGACAAGGCCAATTATTTCAATACGATGGCCACAGCGCGGGCTGACAGTTGGCGGTAATTGGGCTGGCATGGTGCTCGGGACTAGGGAGGTACACGGGGCACCGGGTGGCAAGGAAGTCACCCAACTTAGGTCATCTGCTATATTTAGACTACCGCGCTGTAAATTGCATGCTCGATCGATATTAGCACTTCACTGCTAACTTTCTAACAACATTAATACAGGTTAAACTAGAATAAAGTCGACGTCTACCCCGCGACCTAATTTTCCTAAATACATACGACTCACAATAATACATTGTAGTGTAAATACATCAAATGCCGCCTATTCATCACGATGACTTTGCAGCTAAGCTAATGAAAAGCCTTGACATCCCACAGTGGATAGCGTGCTAGTTCTTCACTGTAATTTGAACTTTGTAATAACAACCTTGAATACTAATTCCGATGAAATCCGTCTTTCTATTCTGTTTTGACATGTAAAAAGATTTGTTTTGCTTTCTAGGGTTTCGTAAGTCCACATAGGCATGTCTACATATAAGAAGTAGCGATAACAATCGGATTGAATAGACGTAAATAGGCTTTAGTCCGAAATTCTTTGTCGTACCCTTAAAAGGTTTTGTTGGAAGGGTCCAATGTTTAGTCACGAGAGATTTTTCAAGCGATTGCGCATTTTGTGAAGGGCTCCAGTGTCCAGATGGTTAAATGCGTAGGACGACAATTTACGAAATCAATTGGGTATTGTTGTTTGTCCCATCGATTGCTGGAACGTTCTACAAGAGTTGATCTCTAAATACGTGCTCGTATGTTGTTAGTTACCCGACTGCCGAAGGAGGGTAATGTATATGTGTATATGTTTATGGGTATGTGTGTATGTTTGTTCCTATGTGGCGTTCTAGAGACCAAACGCGTTGGCCGATTTTGATGACAAAATCGTCAATCGATTTGTCTTAACCGTGCGAGTGTCACTGGCTACATTAAAATTGGAAAATAGAAAATTGGCGGCTTTTGGGCGCCATATCGTGGGAGACGAAATTTTTGTTTTTCTTCTAAATCCATCGTGTGTGGTATTTGATACCCCGTCGTGTGGGATATCAAAATAAAGGGTTTTAAGAGGTGTTTTTTTTTTTTTAATTTATACACAAGAAGAAAATCATGCTGTGCAGTCGGAGGATACATTTAGTTCTGGTCAGCCAGCTCGCAAACAGGTATCCTCCGACTACACAGCATAATTCTTCTTGTTTACGTCTTTTTGGTTCTCTTTTTAAGCAGTCGGGTTTTTTGTTTTTTTTAATTAACTGTTTTTATTTTCTATCTGAGCTTCAGTTTGAATGAATTCAAACAACTAAATGTGACCCCAAATCGTTAGTAAATCGGCAGAATCGGTGCGATCGAAGTCATTTTTATAATTTGGTCATCACTGAATTCCAATAACATCAGGAGTACTCAAAAATGTTTATGTTTGAAAGGATAGTGTCTAGGAAAATTGTTTATTCCGGCGATAAACATCAAAATTGTAGTACGTAGTATTGTTACATTAGAAAAGAGAGGTCAGGCGAGGTCAGGCGGCGCCGGCTGGGCTGCTGGCGCGTTGTCAACTCTCGTACAACCGCACAATTTGTAGGTACATGTACCAATGTTTTGGAATTAGATTTCAGTTGTAATTGCATTTCGCACCTGTTAATTACTCATTTAAAACTATTAGAGCTTGGGCTTAGGTTTATAGTAATATTATCATTGTTTTTTTTAGTAAGATCATATTAAAATTAATGTTGGCTAGAAGCTGACTCTAAGAATGTACCTTATGTGAAGATTACCGAACCTCGCGTGTTAGGGAAACTTTGGGCTCTGTAGGAGTTGCTAGAGGAAAGTTACTTTCTGTACCACCGTAACTTGAAGTCTTCTGATAAGGCGAACGGCAGGTTTGTAAGGGAATTTCGTACCGCTAATAAAATTTCGTGTTTTGGGATATTTTTTGCTTTAATTGGTAGGTAGTTAATATGATTGACAATCCTTTTTTAAATTCATAGATTTTTAGAACATGGGACGTAAAAGTTAGAACCACTTTTATTTTTAAGGTTATGTTTTAGTGTACCAATGTAGATTGTTACATGGTAAATGTTATATATAGTTACGTAATGTGTAAAGTAAATCTTTGTAGTGTTTTAGTTACCATTTCGTAGGTAGATTGAGATGAGGATCGTACCACTCAAGGCATTAGGAGATACCTATGTCCAGTAGTGGACTGCAACAGTTTCATAATGATGAGTTTGATTATATTAAAATTATATCTGTTTATTAATTATTATTTCATTATTTGTGTTATTTTACATAAGGCAACTTTTAAAAATATAACTGCGTTTAGTGTACGATTTTATTTATTAAAATCTTTTTATTGATATTATTAACTAGAGGACGCCTCGCGGTTTCACCCGCGTAGTACCCATTCCCGTGGGAATACAGGGATAAAAAGTAGCCTAGTCACTCGGGGATAGAGTAGCTTCCCAACGGTGAAAGAATTTTTGAAATCGGTCCAGTAGTTTTGGAGCCTATTCGGTACAAACAAACAAACAAACAAAAAAATCTTTCCTCTTTATAATACTGGTATAGATAATGTTTATTTAGGTGTTCATTTCAATTTTCAATTGATCGCAACAACTTCGTCGTTGAGCAGGCAAGTTATTAGTCGCATGATTGGCTGCGCGCGCGCATATCACTTCACCACTCCCGACTCATTGCGAGTGCGACCAATACTTGCGATAAAACTTATTTACTTTCCTATACTTCGCTTATGTTTGCTCGTATACAGTTTAAATGAAATGTTATCGATAGGTAAATAGTGATTTTAGAATTGGGCTTGGCGGCATCTCACTAATAATAGCAGTTTACGCATAGCGGTAACAGTTCAAAGTTTGTTTGTAGTTGACTACAAATATTTAATGTTTTGGTGCTCGGAGGTAATCGTCGCAGACAGTTTTTTCAAAAAGTTCTGAGTCGAAATACCTACATAGTTATACAAACTGTGTCTTTTCAGGAAAAACTCGGGGAAATAGGGACATCTTTTCAAATCTACGTTGGGAAAATGGCTTTGGACATGCATTAGATACTTAATTCAATCAATTACCAAAATTTTTATTGTTGTTTTTTTGCTAAGATATATTGTTTCAGAATCTTATTTAGATATGAATACTTCAATATTAACCTTTTGAGCGCCACGGTCTTCTATAGAAGACAACCGTTTCCGTGCTCCCCACGCCACGTCTTTATTAGAAGACAATATATAATCTTATCGTTTATTACATTAAAATTCATGAACAAATGCTTTGTGCGTATTGCTACTATTGCCTAAAACCCTAAACTTGATGTTTTATTTCAATAGTGGTCTTTGTTTATATAAAAAACAGAAAAATAATACCAGGCAAATTTTTGCTGTGTCCCAGCCGCCGTAGTCTTTATAGGAAGACGCCTAGTGTTGTGGGTACTTGATAAAGTTTCTAAAGTGTCGATATACACAAAAGTTAAAAAAATCACTTTTATTTTGAATCAAAATGTTGAGTTTTAAAATAAATGCGATCCTTATGGAGAATGTACGTAATTTTGCTAGCCCTTACACATATATTTACTCAAATCTTTTAATACACACAAAACCGGACTTTGATTTATACTGATATCGATATTGAAAGATCCCGTCACTATGAAACTAATAGATATCGGTGCCTCGTGCGCCATAGACATCAATAGAAGACAACCTGTGACGTCATAGACGTAAGTGAATCAAGGTCAATGTGAGATAGTGCAGCGCTGTTATGGACTGATATCGATATAAAAAAAATAATGAAGCTAATGAATTACGTCTTGAAGAACTTAAAAATCCTACAAGGTGAGGACTAGGAAGCTGACATCCGATAAATACGAGAGTACATCAGACGAAGATTTTGAGTTAGTGTAAATTACTTAACGGAATGAAAAAATAAATAAAATATTTTCGTTCAATAACCTAATTAGATTGGCGTAAGTAGGTGCCTGCATTCGAAATTAGTATGATATCTCAGAATACAGAACATACCAAAAATTGCGTTCTTACTATGAATGCGATACGCCGTATCTAGAAACGAAGCCCGTAACGTGGCCAAGCAAAATCTATAATAATAATATAAATGTGAAATGTTTTTAAATGTTTTGTGTGTGTTTTGTAAAAATATTTAAAAATGTAATAAATAAGAAAAAAGTTAAATAAAAGATATAAATGTGTGTTAGCATAAACACAAACAAAAACGTTTTTAAGTAAATTGAACATGGTACCCATCCCTTATAACAAATGAAATTTTACGTGCTACGGGCGCCACGGTCTCGATAAGAAGACAACTAGATGACGCCAAAAGAAAATAGGAAATTTGTCATTATTTTATTTATTATACATTTATAGCTTGGCGCTGGGGGACACATCGCGTTAGGTACCGCTTGGCGCTCAAAAGGTTAAAAATGTATGAACTAATGTACAATAAATCTAAGAAAACTGCCTTAGTAGGTACTCGCGGATGCAAATCTATCTAGTTGTCGAGGGTTATGCGCACTTCGTCCCATTCGCACTTGGTCCCACGTTCGCAGTAGGTCCCATTCGCAGTTGGTCCCATTCGCGGCTGGTCCCATGCAAGTATTTTATAAGGGAAGAGGTATGTTTATGGTCCAAAATAATTCGGTGCCCGGTGGTGCAAATTTGTTGCGTGCGCCATTGTAAGTGTTTATTGTTGTCACTTAAATTGGGACGCAAAACTCTCTGCTTGTTCTCGGTCTAACATTTTACAGCTTGCTTATAGGTACGTATTCTTGTGTGAAATAGTTATGTAGGCACTTATCCTAAAAGGTTTAGTATTATGTGGTAAGGTTATGGATCTCTATTAAAATTTATAGGTCATGTCGTAAATGCCAAGAGCGTAAGAAATTGCGTTATGTTACATTACAACTACAGCGTTAGAAAGATAGAAATGGCTGAAAATTGAAGGTATGAGTTGAATGCAATATTTGTACGCCTGTGCACATTGTTTGCTAATGAGACCGCTTAGGGTGAGCCAGTAATATCGGTTTTCAATACAGTTTGTCCGCAATGTGTCCTCATAAGCAGTTAGGTGCTGAAAGTGATTGTAGGTAAATCTAATGGATGTTTGTGTAGTTGTTTACGCTAATAGGATCATATTAACGTTGCGTATATTTAAGCCTGTTTGATTCGACTCACACATACGTGCGGCACGTGCTGTCGTGTTATATATGAAGCTAACACCTGGTACAGGGGCGCTGCGCCGCGGCCGGGCAGTCAGCCCGCGTCAGTGACGTGCTCTATCGGAGTTTTTCACGCGATCTCTCCGCGAAGAGAGCAGTCGTAGTGCGCGCGCGTTGCAGCGCCAGCGCTTCTCTATTACCTACATTACATATTTTGCTAACTTTAATTATTATTTCTATAATTGATTGTGGTTGTTACGTGTATCGAACAGTTACGCAACACATTTTCAAAATCCAGTAACCCGGCAGTAACATTCTCAATATTAAATGTGTGAAAGTTTTTTGATAGATTGTATTAGTTATGCGATGTAATATGCAAATTTACGACTTCATAATATCAATGTGATGATAATTACACAGTTTAATAGGCTGTAACACAGCACTTAATAGTAGAAAACTTGTTGTTATCGAGGGAGAGTTCGTTTTGGATCATTTGCCAAGTGTCAGTGATTAAGAGGTGACAGTGGAGCTTAATTACGTGGATCGATTAAAAGTTGCTTGACTCTGGAGCCGGATGCCGACAAGTGTGTCGCTGTGCGCGTCCGCTGCGATTTCTCCCGCGTCCGCGTCACGCACGTCCGCGCTGCTCGCATACTCGCTCGCCTCTCGCCGCTGATTGATCCAATTACTGAATTACTGGATTTGCATGTGGATGTAACGTATCGTAGCGGCGCGAGTGCTGCAGCAGTGAAAGTGAGCGTGATGCGGGAGGCGGGAGGCGCTCAGCTGCGGTGACGTCGCGTGACGTCGCCGACATGGGCCATGTGGAGGATCTGCGGCGTCAGTAAGGCCGAGCCCGCGCTGTTCGCTCGCCACCTAGACGATGATTATGTAAGCACGAGTGCTGTTGCAAGCAGCGCGTACACACAATCAACAACATTATGACATGTTCCTTATCTTTACAGCTAAAAACGTTGTTGTAATGCACTTAAGGCGATATATACGCCCCAATGTTAAGGGCCTACATACGCTTTAGTGCCGTAAAACGGTAACTTTCTAAAGCATACTCCTCAGTAACAGCTAGGTTAAAAGGTTTGAAAAAAATATATATTTATTATTGATTCATGTACATAATTTTGAACACAAGGTTTTTTCGTGTAACTAATAGTTTTGCTTTAAAAAAATAATTAACAACACGATATTTTTTCGCAACTTTTGGAAACTCCTCCAAAATGACTTGGATGTTAAAAAAATATTTTTATACAGACAAATTGATGGCTGGAATTTCTTTACCTAACATAGCATATGTAAATCAAATAATATTTTGCAAACAAAACTGATCAAAAGGTGGTTCAATTTTGATATTTTGGCATCGAGCGGGCGCATGGCCAGTACTGCGTTACATTGGGGCGTATATATCGCCTTAACGCAGTACCTACCGTGCGCTCGCTCGATGCCAAAATATCAATACCGAACGTCCTTTTGAACAGTTTTGTTTGCAAAATTTATTTGATTTATGTTAGTTATAAAGAATTTGCAGCCATCAATTTTACTGTGTAAAAATATTTTTAAACATCCAAGTCGTTTTGGAGGAGTTTCCAAAAGATGCAAAAAAAATATCGTGTTGTTAATTATTATTTTAAAGCAAAACTATTAGTTATACGAAAAAACCTTGTGTTACCAAAATTATGTACATGAAACAATAATAAATATATATTTTTTTCAAACCTTTCAACCTTCAACCAGCCGTTACTAAGGAGTATGCTTTAGAAAGTTACCGTTTTACGTCACTATAGCGTATGTAGGCCCTTAATAAGTACAAAGTATGACTAAACTAGTTACCTATAACTTAAAGTTTTAATTGTTTACCAACGCATACGTTCAATAGGTGTCACATGCATTTGACGTGATAAGCAAAATAATGTCTCCTACCTCTAAATATTCGGTTCTAAAGAACTCTACGCGTTCATCACTTCTGTTATTTGACACCTTTTCCGAAGTGGGAAATATTAGTGGAATTGGTTATCATCCCAATTTGAATCACCATGATGACGTAGGATGAACAAGACTGAATATAAGGGTGAAAATAGATTGCAGCTCTCCATCATCTTACAACGTATCAAGTCGACTGCTGTCTACTTGCACCCTTATATTTAGTGAATGAATGTTATCTTATAACTAAGTGCGAGAATGTTGGTGTTGTACTGTTATGTTGACCTATTGGTGGTGTGTTCCAGCAGCCGACATGGCGGTTGTGGGGCGAGGAGCGCGTCGACGGCGCCATCTACACCGTCTACCTCAAGAAGGTTCGCTACCACCGACCGACAAGGAGTGCTTCTAACAGTGTGAGTATTAACACTTACATATATACTTGTAAGTATGATTACCATTATGTTGGGTTCCTAGTGCCCACTGCCACTTCAGAAATAGTCCCGTTCAGGCAGGGCTGAGGCTTAAAAGTAGATACAGTGGCAGTAACACCAGAGTGTTTGCTTATTAGATCTCAGTATCTCATAGTCTATAGTCTATAATTCGTATAGGAATGCAAGTATTGAAACCATCGCAACTGCTTTTGAATCCAGCATATTATCATTCTCACCCTCTTCTCGCAAATACTTCCAAAAATTCTTCTTCTTCGCTCTTTTCTCTTTGTGCTTATAATTTTTCGGCTTGGGAGGGGTTTGTCGTAATCGCCACTCTTGACAGGCGGATTGGCGGTCACAGTTTGTTGTTAAAGTGCACAGTGAACGCTGCTGCTCATTCTCTGGTATGATACTTAGTCGTCTCTTTTAAAACTCACGGGAAGATATGGGATGGTGAAAATCTTTACGTCCGGCACCAAACGGAACTTGATATAGAAACGAGGAACGAGGTATAGCTTAGTGTTCCACGCGCGCCTCAACGAGATGTCAGCAAAAAAATTACGGGATCCACTAGGGTCCATGCCTGTCTGGGTCGCGGATACTGTCGGTTCAGGCCCACCCTCATTACGCCATTTATGATTAGATGTCAGGACGCAAATCCAGGTAGCTATAAGTCCTGTCTGGGTCGCAGATAAATTTGAAAAAGAGTTACCGAAGCCCTGTCTCAAGCAACTAAAGGAACACGGGTGGGTTTTAGTCAGTAAAAGTCTGACACGTCCTGCCGCTTCACCCAGAGCGGGAGAAGTCATTGGATGATATCCCACACAAAAAAAAATTGTGTGAATAATGGTTTTAAATATTAATTAGGATCGCATGTTACTACAACGAACATTTACACAATATACGTAACCAAGACAATGTAAGTATCATTAAGTATGCTTATTTATTTCATACTCACTACCGTGACTCGATGACCTATGAGGAGGAATCACTTACGCATTTGATTACGGCACGATTATGTTTTAGAAACCAAAAAGTAGTAAAGTACCCATCTATCTATCTATTTACAATATTTTATACTAATATATAAATTGGTCATTTCAAAGCGCTTTAATAGAATAGAGTTAAGGAATTCTTTCAGTTTTCATATCGTGAAAAATCGTCTCGTGAAAGCTGAGAGTAAATTTTCATTAAAGCGTAGAATCCGGCACCTATTATTTGTCATCTCTTTCATAGCTCGGTCTTCGTCATAGTAAATATATTTAAATTTCGGTTTCATTCACAATTTGGTATTTGGTATTTATTAGTCTATTGTTTTAGAAATTATTTATGTATTTTATTAGTTAGGTAGTTTATTAATATCCAAGTTTAATTAATGTTCGTAGTTTTATTTATTATATACTCCTACCACTGTTGTTTCCTTCTTAACCCAAAGGTTGACTGGTAGAGAATGCCTTGCTGCATTAAGCCCGCCTATGTACCTATCACCACTGACACACACATGAAGAAAAACAAAAAAATAAAAAAAATGTGATAGTTCGTTAGACGTTACCACAGAATAAATAATAGTTGCCATAGACGTTGCTTCGCCAGCCTCCTCTAATTCTTGTTCGTCAAACTCTGGGTCATCGACTCCAACTCAAGCTGATTTTATTTTCTAAGTATTCCTCCATTTTTCTCCACACGGTTCTATCCTTCGCCATTTCTATCCAGAATGCCGAATGTACTAGCTAAGCTCCAATTAACTAACATTATTGCAATGTTTTATTGCATAATAATGAAACGGTGAACTATAAACGTGGACGATAAACTAATTCTAGTGACACGGTCTTGTTTATTACTCAATTTCGTAAGTTTTGAGTACAATAGTGTAATTCAGTAAGTATTGTTTACATGTTTAGTAATTACTTTTATTGTGAGCTAATATATACGATTACTATGTACACGGTAGTTTCCAATTAAAAGTAATGTATTTTCTGATTATACAGTTTATGTACTGTCATAGCCTTTATATTTTTTTTATGACCCAGTTCATTATTTTGTGATATTCATCATCATCATTTTAGCCGAAAGACGTCCACTGCTGGACATAGGCCTCCCCCAGGCGTAGCCACATTGACCGATCCCGTGCGTCTCTCATCCAGCGCCTTCCCGCAACCTTAACCAGGTCATCAGTCCACCTAGTGGGAGGCCTTCCAACGTATCGTCTTCCGGTTGGCGGTCGCCATTCCAGAACTTTTCGGCCCAATCGGCCATCCGTTCTGCGAGCAATGTGCCCTGCCCACTGCCACTTAAGTTTGTCAATTCTTCGGGCTATGTCAGTAACTTTGGTTCTCCTGTGGATATCCTCATTTCTGATGTGATCACTCAAGGAAACTCTGAGCATAGCCCTCTCCATTTTCCTTTGTGGTATTAGTTCAGTATTTTCTATTGTATTCGTTTTTGCAGCTCGTTACAGTTCCGATTTACGGTTTGCGATAACATTTTTTTGAATATAAAGTGGCCATAAAACATCGCGGATCAGTTACAATCTGACAGAGTTATTCATGTTTAGATATATTTACTGTACTGTTGGCTTCCCGGATGACCAACAATGGTGTACAAGGTTGTACATGACAATTACTGAATGTAATTTTGGCGTGTACCATACAATTTTAATTCTTTATTACCGTGTATCTTTTAATTAGTCCGCTGTGTAATGTATGGTTTATCACGATCTGCGGTAGGTATATAAATAGAGCGGTGGGGTTATGATTAAAATGCACAAGCACGAATAAAACACACGGAGCATGCACACAAACTCTACGAACAACAATAACAATATTTTGATACAAGTTTGCGACTGCGAAGTTTGTCATTGCAGCTCGAGCCAGACCCCGGATCTACGACTTTTTCGAACCGGGGCAAAACCTTGATAGTGGCGCCCCCTCCCTTCAGTGTTTGAAAAAAACTGTTAAAACAAAACTGCCAATAAGTAGCATTTTTGTGACCATTTGTTAAAATAATAATCCTATAAATTTAATCTTTTTATTATCTAATATCTAACTTTCATTTGTCATATAAAATAGAAAAACAGAAAAAATATTTAACCAAGAAAGACTACAACTTTACACAGCGTGCTTTCTTTTCTGTGAAATAATCTATTAGCTACTCAAAGTCTGTCGCATAGGCAGTTTTGTTTTCAATGCCTAGAAAAGTTAGCTTTAAACTAGAAAAGTTTGTTTTACAAATATATTATATTAAGATTCGATTACTTGATTAAAAACCTATGAGATTGTAGGAAAAGAGGCTTCATTTTTTCGATATTTCGAATTCTTGTCTCAAGGATTTGGCGCCCCCATGAAACTGCCGCCCGGGGCAAGTGCCCGGTTTGCCCCTCCTTAGATCCGGGTCTGGCTCGAGCCAAAAGTGACAAAATTCGCACACTGGCACAAAACGACGATTTTCTAAAAATTCTAAAACTTATTTAAATATTTCAAGAAACAATTAGGTACTGAACTGCAAATATTAAAATGATATACTTACAACAAATTCTTTTAATATGTTTACGGTTTTTGAGGTGATATAATTACATATTAATCATTTTAATTGGTTTCACATGTTTTGCGTGGCCGTGATTTCGGAGTTGATGGAATCAGTCAATATTTTTTTTATAAATATAGTTAAATGTTCACATTAAGACTTAAATAACCATGAAATACTTCTAATAACATCATCGACCACATCAAGCCTTACCAACCAGTGAGATAGTGGTCCAGCGCGATCCTATAGATAATAAAAAAATATTTTCCGAAATAAAAGAAAACTGAATATCTCTGAGTTAATTTTTTTTATTGGACTCAACGTTGCTAAAGCGAAATTCACTATAAATTGCACGTGAAATACACTACATTTTGAAGTAGTAGTTCAACAAGTAAAATTCCAAAATTAAAAAAAACCCCCGACACATTTATCTTGCGAAAACATCCCGATTCACACAGTAAAACGCCCATAACTTTTGAACGGCTCAACCGATTTTTTTCAAACATAGCTAAGAACACTCTCGACACAATCACCTTTCCAACAAAAAAATAAATAAATCAAAATCGGTTCATCCGATGAGGCGCTATGATGCCACAGACAGACACACAGATACACAGCAACACACCTCAAACTTATAACACCCCTCTTTTTCCGTCGGGGGTTAAAAACGGTTGGCGCAGTGGTTGAGAGATTAACTGCTGCGCTGCGTGTCGCGGGTTCGATGCCCGCACGGAACAAATATTTGTATGGCCTACAGATAGTTGTTCCGGCTCTGGGTGATGTGTATGTGAGTTTATATGTTTGTAAACGCACCCACGATACAGGAAGAAATTCCTAGTGTGGCGAAAGTTTAAAAGAAAAAAATAGTTCTAGTTTTCGGATAAGTCTGTAGGAAAATACCTTCATTTACGTAATTATTTGGTAACGACACTACCAGCCGCACTACCAGTAGTGTCGTTGCCAATTAAAGACACTACCAAGCCTATTTTGGATTAAATTGTGCAGTCAACACGGAAGTTTTGGACCCCCTATTCCACTAAGTTCAACTCAAAGTTCAACTTCTTCAGTTTTACTTATGAAGTTTAAAAATTTGACAATGATTAATTGACACTGACGATCAAAGAGTAAAATAATAATATGGGAGGATAATCTGTTCTGACCTTACACTGATATTTTATGAATACATTATTATTGTGAGACTATTTCTTAAATTACGTTTTTTCGTGGCCTAACAAAACTATCACCAATGAACTGGTGGTCCAAAACTTCCGTGTTGACAATTAATTTAATCCAAAATTACGCTTGATAGTGTCGTTAATTGGCAACGACACTACTGGTAGTGCGGCTGGTAGTGTCGTGGCCAAATAATGATTTACGTAAGTATGCTCAAATCCGCACATTTCTAAGTTCTTGAAACTTGGAAGGTTTTATTTATTACCTTGAAAACAACCCCATAAGCTTATAACAATGAGAACATTTTCAACAAGATATTGATAATAATGGGGTTCTGCCTATTGTTATTAATTTTATTGGGACAGTTTAAGGAAAATGCTTTTCGAGTGCGGTATTTACGTGGGTTGACCCCTGATTGAGCAAATTTGACACACACACACACATTTGACATGACGCTTTTGTTTGTGTCAAACAAACAAATCGGCGGTTAGCTGAGTAGTTATTTGAATTGTTTTCATTCATCATTTTATTTCGCTATAACTAAACTTACGTCTTCAAAATATAGTAATTGTGTCATTGGTGTGTTCAATGACATCAGCAATATACCTGCGCGTATTTTCCTAAAGATTTTTAGTCGGGTAGTTTATAAGGTGACAATCGGTAGGTAACTTACTTACAACTAGGAGTCTGTACCTACCGGCACATTTCTTTTTTACCCGACTGCCGAAGGAGGGTAATGTGTTTATCAGTCTATGTATGTATGTTTGTTTCTATGTGGCGTTCTAGAGACCAAACACGTTGGCCGATTTTGTTGATTCATACGTCAATCGATTCGTCTTAACCCTTCAAGTGTCACTGGCTACATTAAAAATGGAAAAGAAAAAAATGGCGTCTCGCATTTGGTTTTGGTCAGCCAGCTCGCGATTGTGTATACTCCGACTGCAAAGCATATATTTCTTCTTGTTTACGTATTTTTAGTTCGCTTTTTAAGCAGTCGGGCTTTTTGTTTTTTTTAATTAACTTTTTTTAACTGCGATAAACTGACTTGATATAAAAAATGCTAATATTCTTGAATGATATCAAAAACTTTATCGCGGTGCGCTTAGGTAGGTACTTTCTGAAAAATTCTCATCGAAGTTTGTTCAATTGTGCGCTTTGCATATTGATTTTCAGCGCCGCGAGGCCAAACTATTTCAATGTCGTTAAGATAGCAATCAAAACGGTGCAGGTACACAGGTGATGACAAAGACACTGCTGTATGCACTGTAGGTACATGTACATGTCATAAATCGTAATGTTGTCACATTGTTGCCATTCCTTACCTTATCCTTCCGTAAAAATTCCCAAGAGGTCGTTGAATGCCTGCAAAATTACGAAATTATATTATCATTACTTGAGATAACAATTAATGCGTTTACACGTGAAATATTAAGAAAACAATGGTTGAATGAATGAACGACAAAGTGCTTTCCTTTCGTTGTAATTCCATTCTTCATTTTGCTTACGTAAAGGTTTCTGGGAAAAATACTTCATTATAAAATTTTTGAAGAAAAGGTGTTGTCGAAAATCTCGTTTGAGTATGAATCCGTTTATATAGTCCAATAGGAACTCAGAAATATTTTGTGTGTCAGTGAATAAAACAGAAATCAGAGGCGTACAATGAATGAGTACATAACAGGGGCGTAGCTACCGCCGTATCTGCCGCATCAATAATACGGGGCCCCCGGGCCACGTAAGAAAAATTAAAACTGATAAAAACAATCCTAAGAACTTCGATGGGACATGAACAACTGTCAGACCTGTCACTATTTTCCATCGAGGCAGAAACTTTAGAAAAACTAAAGTCATCATTAGCTATAAATGATTTAATAAATTAGTTTGCCGGAAAAAAGGAGAGTGAAAGGAGAGTGTATATTTAATTTGAATTGTTTGTAAAAAAATTGGAAAAGTGACAGATAGTTAATTATGATGAATAAATATTTCTTTTAATTTTATGCAAACTTTTTTTTTCTTTTGTGAGATATCTTTACCCTTAATAAGGGCCCCCAAACAAATTTTTATACGGGGCCCCGCCAAGGCACGCTACGCCACTGCATATGAATCCAATATTCATTATATTTCTACATGTTTACAGACAATATACACATTATTCGGATACAATGAGCGAAACAAGAGTTTAATAGGTAGTGTGAGGTGTGGGAACCCGTAGTCATTCATGTCTTTAGTTTTGTTCGCTGATCTCACAATGGCTTGACGACTAAATTGCATAAAATTACATATCTACATGTACATAGTTACTTGATACACTGTGTTATTATGTCTGAGGCTGGTTTTGTTCTATGTTCAAGTAGCTTTCTTAACTATTCAGTAGGGTTCTCTCGAGAGGCTCTCACCGCACCGTTTAAACATGAATTGAATTCAGTTTGGCCTGGATTTTAGTATAGCAAAGATATTTAGTTATTTATAAGGGACTAACAAACAGTGACACATTACATTTTATATCAAGTTTTACATAAAACTACGACCAATTGTGTTACCAACTACATTTCGCACGGAGTACACATAAAAAAATTATTTAGGTTAGGCAGATGCGTATAAAATACTTGGCTTTTTTGAAATGCTAATGCACATACCATGTATGTATTTGAGTATCATTAATTTCATTTCAAATGTCTCAATTAAAGAAAACTACTATGTTTTTGCAGCACTATCGAGTACCTACCTATGTTATTCGATTTTCCTCTGTAATAATATCTATTGACTCTGGTTATCCTTTATAATGTTTTTAACTTTGTGAGGACTACCTAATAATAAGGTTGAGCATAGGCGGATCCATTAGGGAGGGCACGGGGGCACGTGCCCCTCCCAGACTAATTAACCCATTTTCTTTATTATACATTTATTACAAATACCATTTATATGTATAGTTATTATGTCGTTGATCAGGGGTAGATTAACTATGTAGCAGCATTGTCCCTCGTGCCTCTCCCAGAAATAAATCCTGGATCCGCCATTGAGGTTGAGCATCATCTGCCTAGCCTTTTCCCAATTATGTTGGGGTCGGCTTCCAGTCTTACCGGATTCACCTGAGTACTAGTGTTTTAACATGGAGCGACTGCCTATCTGACCTCCACAACCCAGTAACTGGGTAACACGGGGGGTTCAAAGTTGCCTGGAAGAGATCACAGAGCGCGATAAGGCCGCCTGTTGTATGTTTGTTTTAATTTTAATGTTTCTTTTTGTATTGTCTTACTTGTTGTACAATAAAGTATATAAATAAATAACACGATACCCCTTGGCAAGACTGGTGTCAGATCTAAGGCTTCTGACTACCCGTAACTACTATCAAAGATCTTTAAATGACAGCCGGGACCAAAGGCCTTACGTGCTTTCCGAGACACGAAGGAAACTCGGTACCTATGTTGAAATGGTCACCCATCCACGGACCGACCTCGTCAAGCGTTGCTTAACCTTGTAGATCGACCCGTGTGGCTGTTATTATTTAGCCACGAGCAATAATAAAGTTGAGCTAAATAGGCTTTATTGAATATCAAAATCAACGAGTCAACAAACGTATAAAAATAAATATCAACTCATTAGGGGAATCCTCTTTAGGATTCGCAACATCACAGGATGATGAAGTAATAAAAATAATGATTGTTAATTTCTAAATGGAGTTTCCTTACGTGATCGAATCAGAAATGTAGAGATCCGCAAGAGAACCAGGGTTACCGACATAGCCCGAAGAATTGCCAAACTTAAGTGGCAGTGGGCAGGGCACATTGCTCGCAGAACGGATGGCCGATGGGGCAGAAAGGTTCTGGAGTGGCGACCGCGAACCGGAAGACGTTCCGTTGGAAGGCCTCCCACCAGGTGGACCGATGACCAGGTGAAGGTTGCAGGGATCCGCTGGATGCGGGACGCACGGGACCGGTCAATGTGGCGACGCTTGGGGGAGGCCTATGTCCAGCAGTGGACGTCTTGCGGCTGATATGATGATGATTATGATGAATTTCTAAATAAATTGTTCTTTTTTATCATGGGAGCTTTATGAACAACGCAATTGAGTGCGCGTACGCATACTTTCCTTCACTTGCGTAGGCATTCCACTTGCAACTGATTCTCCTCATATTTTCTTTTGTTATTAATTATTATCCAACATAATAAAACAATTGAGTCATATTTACTTGTACAGTTTACAGTATTCAGAAGGGTTCTCTCGAGAGGCTCAGGCGCCGTTTCCCTTAAGTAGCTTTTAAAATGAGAATCACGTCTAAACGGCTAGTCGTAATTTTTTGGAGAAAATATGTGTTACTTTAGACCATTATCTTAATAATTTGATCTAAGAAAATTTTGAGTTTTATTCGTATAACATACTGTAATTAATTTGTAAAGTTATGTCTAAACGGACAAAAACACGAAAATCGCACCAAAATCCTAATTTGGCCGTATTTTAATGAAATTGACACCATCTCAAAGACAATTTAATTATCTACATTTTCATCTGAACCTTTTTTTTAAAACATACATACATACATAAACTCACGCGTTTTTCCCATGGGGGTAGGCAGAAACTACAGAACGCCACCTGCTACGATCCTTACATACTTCTTTTGCTTCGCTCACATTCATGCATCTAGTCATACACACACGCCGGTTATGAGTACTGCGCACCTGGCGTTTTTGAAGAACATCACCTATAAGGTCTATGTATGTCTTTCTAGGGCGTCCCCTCCCGGCGTTTCCATTCACGTCTGCCTTGTAAATACATTTCGTTAGTCGCCTTTCATTCATCCTCTCAACATGGCCAAACCATCTTAACATACTCTTTTCAATTTTAGTCTCTACATCTTCTTTTAAACCACAACGTTGTCCTATTACCTCATTCCTCAACCTATCATTTGAAGTTACACCACACATACTTCGCAAGGAGCGCATTTCTACTGCGTCTTTTTTGCCATACCCACCCATCACTGCACGCTGTTGTGAACGGCGAGTCGAGCTTCTGGAGACATTGATTTGCTGGTCACAACCGCATGTATAGCACCATTCTCTTTATTCCCTGCATTCACTCTCCTTTCCACATCATCTTCAATCTTTCCATCCCTTGTGAACATACTTCCCAGATATACAAACTCTTTCACTTGCTCCACACTCTTAAAGCTCTCTTTCTTTTTTTTTATAGTCATAGTATAATAAGGAAAGTATAAAAAATACTAAATTTTGGGTTGCGCGGGTGTGAATCGAGTGCACGTTTTGTTCCCTCAAGGTCGTTGGCGTTAGTCGTCGTCTTAAGCATGAATTGAATTGAATTTGGCCAGGGTTTTACTATAGCAAAGTTATTTATTTATTTTGTAAAGAACTAACAAACAATGAGACATTATATTTTATATCAAGTTTAACAAAAAACCAGTAAATAGTGCACAATAAATATTATTATACTTCTGTAATAATATTTATTGTGCACCGGTCATCCTTTATAATGGGCTTAACTTTGTGAGAACTATCTAATAATAAAATTGAGCATGCACCTAGTATCATTTTTTTAAATGAACTAATATAACATTTTCAAAGCAATAAATTTATTAAGCAAAAAAACAATTGCAAGTTACTCGTAAGTTTAGATAGTTCAATAATTAAATATTATTTATAATAATTATATTATTTTATAGCCGTGTAGTTCAACAGTGGTTGCGCAGGGGCCGGTAGTCCTATAGTTTTGGGCAATTGATCCACTAAACCTACAAAATCTATAGCCCAATACATTTTTCTCCATAATTTTCAATAGTCCTGCACCAACCGGGGATTGTCCTTGGGTGCAGTTGCGTAGTGCATACAAGGAGAATCGTCGGTTGGTGTGACATTTCCTGATACATGCCTAACGGGGCCTCTACGAGTTGGCTTCGGCTCCTCGCATGCCTATCAAAGGACCGGGACCCTAAGGTGCTGAGATACACAGAAAAAATAGAATTAATTAATTATATGTATTAACTAGCTTTTGCCCGCGACTTCGTTCGCAAAGAATCGTGAAAAAAAAAAAAAAAAAAAACTATCCTATGTCCATTCTCAAGTTCCAAACTATGTCTGTACCAAATTTCTCACAAATCGGTTCAGTAGTTTAGGCGTGAAGCAAAGACAGACAGACAGACAGAGTTACTTTCGCATTTATAATATTATAGTTTGGATTATAGTTTAATTCAAAAAGTCAACAGCTTATGAAAAATAAATATCAACTCATTAGGGGAATCCCCTTTGGGATTCGTTCGCATCGTCGCGTCGCAAAATGATGAAATAAAAGAAATAATTTATATATATAAAAGAAGTTATTTCTAAATAAATTGTTTTTTTTTATGCATGGGAGCTTCATGAATGACGCAATTGAGTGCGCGTAGAGTAGGCATTCCACTTGGAACTGATTTTCCTCATATATTTTTTTTGTTATTAATTATTATCATCAACATAATACAACAATTGAGTCATATTGAATTGGAAACTGTATTTTGTTACTCATCGGGACTTTGCTATGATGACGGAATGTATTTGCGCTATAAACAAATAAAAATCATATTTAGGTGTGTATTTAAAATACAAACATGTCTAAATGCACGTATACATTGCGAAATGAACTTAATTTTTATTACAAACATTATTATTTTTATACACATGGTACCCTAAATGGCGAAAAGTGTCTTTACTCTTGGTAAACCTCAGCATAATCCTTCGGAGAAATACGTGATGTTAAGTTAATTCAAAGGTAGAAAGTAAAAAAAATATATTAATTATTTAGGTTAACCTATGTGAGAAAAGGTCACCTTCTCCCAGGCGGGCGAGCACGGCCTGCTGTGACAGGCTTGAGTTACACATTTTATCACAGTTTGGGAGCAAAAACCGTGATAAAAAGCCCGTGCTCGCCCGGCTGGTGTAAGAAAGACGAAAGACAAAGAGATCCGTATGGTACTTATAAAATAACGATCACCACACTTTTTACCCGACTGCCGAAGAAGGGTAAAGTATTTATCAGTCTATGTATGTATGTATGTACCTATGTGGCGTTCCAGAGGCTAAACGCGTTGCCAATTTTGATGATTCTGAGGTCAATCGATTCTAACCCTGCGAGTGTCACTTTATTAAACACTAGCTTTTCCCTGCGGCTTCGCTCCCGTGGACCGCCCCATAGGACCCGTTTTCGGGATAAAAAATAGCCTGTGTCACTTAGGAATAATGTAGCTTTCTAATGGAGAAAGAATTTTTGAAATCGTTCTAGTAGTTTCGGAGCCTTTTCGGTACAAACAAACAAAAAAATCTTTCCTCTTTATAATATTGGTATAGATGGACATATTGTGGTGGCCCAAATTTTTATTTTCTTCCAAAACCATCGTGTAAAGTTTTAAGAGGTGATTTAAAAATATATAACACTTATATGTTTAAATGTATGTGTTACTATAATGTTATAAATAAAAAAAAATACAAAAAAAAACAAAAACCCATTTAACACACATATTCGCGAGCTGGCTGACCAAAACCAGATGTATCCTCCGACTGCACAGCATGATTTTCTTCTTGTTTATGTCTTTTTAGTTCGCTTCTTAAGCAGTCGGGTATTTGCATGTGCCGTTCTGTGGTTTCTGCCTACCCCTATGGGAAAAAGGCGTGAGTTTATGTATGTATGTATGTAAAATAACATTTTGCAAATGTCATAGTAAAAGTTTATTAGGAGGCCTTTGTCACCTCACAATCGCCCTCCTCATGGTAAGCGATGATGTGGTCGATGACGGAGAATGTTTGACTAGAAGTAGCCTGTTCAAAAGTTAACATGAAGATGATGCTAACATTTGATCATGTGGTTTCCAGGAGTCAGACGACGAGATCTCCCATCTGGAATGGGAGACCGTGCGCGTTCGCTTCGTGAAAGCGGGCACCGTCGAGCGTCTGGTGGAGGCGCTGGCCACCGACGATGGAGAGCTCGAGTCCACGTACGTCAACGTGTTCCTGGCAACGTATCGGTAAGTTATCAAAACCACAGATAATAATATACTAGCATACAGATGCCTCATCCCATACAAAGAAAACGTGCCGACGTAACTAGCGTTTTTCATCTAATTATACCGATGATTTTTTGTAAATCGATCGCGTTCGGCTCGGTTCCGAGGCGATAGATAGATCACCAGATATCCGTGGAACGGAACCGAACGCGATCGATGCACAAAAAATAATCAGTATAATCAGTACAGTACGTCGGCACGGTTTCTTTGTATGGGATGAGAACCCATGTCAAAACTAATATTTTATAGGAGTATTTTTTTTTGTTTTCTGCACACCTTCTTTTTTGTGCTATCGAGGGGAAACCTTCAAAAGGCCTGGACTTTTGGGGAAAAGACTAGGGTGTTTGGGATTGTTATCTCACTAAAACACTCCACTACAACACTAATTCCACTACATTTTTGGATAAGTCATTCACTGTCCAGGCTGCTCGTTTGTGGAATGCATTGCCTGACCCAATAAAACGTGCTCAGTCGTTGCCTGTCTTTAAAAAACTTATAAAGGAACATTACCTCTCTCTGTGATTATGTCCTTGTTTAAGCTGTATTGTTTTCTTGTTTGTTTATTTAGATGTATGTATGTATCTATTTTAATAGTTTGTATTACCTGATTTGAAATTGGCACCAAGTGCAACCCCATGTCGTGTCCAGGCTATCTCTATCCATTCAAGGTTGCCTGGAAGAGATCGCAGAGCGCGATAAGGCCGCCTATTGTATGTTTGTTTTAATTTTTAATGTTTCTTTTGTATTGTCTTATCTTGGTGTACAATAAAGTATATATAAATAAATGAAACCAATCAGTGATAACCATTAGCTCAAGGAACTTCTTGACCTCTTAAAAGGCCACCCTGGTAGCAAGGACGATGTGTGGATGGAAGTACTAATATGATAACGCTGATGCTTACTGCTTCACGTCCATCATGTCACTTTAACAGGTCCGGTTGAAAACCAGCATCGGGCACTAGTTGCCCGACATTTTGCTGAACTGGTCCTATTTGACACAGCAAATAGGACCAGTGCTCTCTTTTTTATTGTTGTTTAATTAATTTTTGTTTTTTTTTTTATGTTTATATTGTGTGCTCTAGTGGCTTGTGACAAATAATGTGTTTCTTTCTTTCTAAAAGCTATGCTATGTCTGAATAAATTAAACTGCTTTTTATCCCAACAAAATGTACGGTTCTTGGGTATGGATATGCCACAGGAGCGAAGCTGCGGCAAAAAGTTAGCAGAACATGAAATAATGGTTTATCAGATTCTTCTTTTGCAACCTGGAAGTTACCCTCGCTATATATCACCTGCAAATAGGTTAGTTGAGTGGTTGACGTCCCAGGGTGTGTCGCGGATATATTTGAAAGAGAGTTACCGCGGCCCTGGCACAAGCAACTGAAGGAACACGGGTGGGATTTAGTCAGTAAAAGTCTGACACGCGGGAGAAGTCATTGGATGACTTCCCAACCTAAAAAAAAATGAAGAAATACTATCGTACTTCATTCCGTTCCGTGTTGTGGATTATGCCAATTTCTTCTCACAAATATGAAGCCAGTGTGACAGTGTTATAGGCTAATAATGCTTAGGCTTCTACTACATCAGTCACTCTTGGTGTTATCTTTCTGCAGACTGATTAAAATACATCGATATTGATTTCATTGAGCCTTTCACAACATTGCTGCAGAGGTATACTTAGTTGATTTTGAATTGCATCAAATATTTATTTTATCCATTTCCAGTTCGTTTGCGGAGTGCAGCCGAGTGCTGGACCTCCTCCTCCGACGATATGAAGCACTGGCGGCGGAGGAAGTGCATCCAACAGCAGTTGACACGTCGCTGCAACACCGAAAGTAAGTCTTTTACGTTATGGTTTAAGTCTATTGACTAACTTGACTATACCAGTTTTTAGGGTTCCGTAACCAAAGGGTAAAAACGGGACCCTATAACTAAGACTGCGCGGTCCGTCTGTCTGTCTGTCATCAGGCTGTATCTCATGAAGCTTGATAGCTAGGCAGTTGAAATTTTGAAAGATGATGTTGCCGCTATAACAACAAATACTAACAAGTGAAATTTCAAAATTTAAAAAAACCCCCGACACATTTATCTTGCGAAAACATCCCGATTCAAACAGTAAAACGCCCATAACTTTTGAACGGCTCAACCGATTTTTTTTCAAACATAGCTAAGAACACTCTCGACACAATCACCTTTCCAAAAAAAAAACTAAATCAAAATCGGTTCATCCGTTGAGGCGCTATGATGCCACAGACAGACACACATATACACAGACACACATATACACAGACACACAGATACACAGATACACAGATACACAGCAACACACCTCAAACTTATAACACCCCTCTTTTTCCGTCGGGGGTTAAAAACAGAATAAAATAAATCTTCAAGTGGGGCTGCCATACAACAAACGTGATTATTTTGCCGTTTTTGCCGTAATGGTACGGAACCCTTCGTGCGCGAGTCCGACTTGCACTTGAGCGGTGTTTTTATACTGATGTAGTTAAGTCAGTTTCAATATCACCATGTTACCATTGTAGAATTATCACATAGTTTTTATACAGAATTAGAAAAAGTTCAATGTTTTCTCACATAAATTAATATTTAAACGAATTGTAAAATATGGCCAAATTATAATCTAATACTTATACGGAAATGTTAAGCAGTCCTTCAAAGGATCACGTTCATGAACCATTGTTGTGAATATTCCAGGACTCTAGTCGCGTGTCTCCACGTGTGGCTGGACACGTACCCCGAAGACTTCCGCCAGTCCCCCCACCACCCCGCACTGCAGCAGCTACTCGCCTTCACACAGGTTCATCTTCCCGGGACGGAACTACACACGAAGGTATGCGTTGAAGCTCTTGTAATGCTGAATTTAGACCAAGTGTACGCTAAAATTATTAAGTTTTTTTTGTTTTTACCCGACTGCCGAAGGAGGGTTACGTGTTTATCAGTCTATGTATGTAGGTATTTATGTATGTTTGTTCCTATCTGGCGTTCCTATGTGGCTTTCCAGAGACCAAATGCGTTGGCCTATATTGATGATTCGTACTTCGAATGGTTTGTCTTAATCTTGCGAGTGTCACTGGCTACATTCAAATTTGAAAAAAGAAAAATGGGGGTTTTTGGCGCCATACTGTCCAAATATTTTTTTTATTCCAATGCCATCGTGTGGGGTATCAAAATAAAGGGTTTTAAGAGGAGATTTCAAAAATATACAACACTTATATTTTTAAATTTAACTAATTCGAAAAAATGTTAACTAAAAAGTGTCAAATTAAAAAAAGTATTAAAAAAATAAAAAAACCTATATTATTTATTTTATAGTTTTTTTTTTTTGTATTTATGTGGTCAATCTTGGGTGTAATTACTTGCAGGTATTACAGAAGTTAGCTGTGTTCAGTGCCGAGCGCAACGGTTGGTGCGGCCCAGGAGGGCTGTGCCTGGCGGCGGGCATGCGCGTGCCGGCGCACCACACGAACGCCTACCGCCTGCCGCACGTGCCGCACCGCCACTTCGCCGAGCAGCTCACGCGCATGGACATGGAGCTGTTCAAGAAGCTCGTGCCGCACCAGTGCCTCGGCGCCATCTGGTCCCGCCGCGACAAGGACCGCAACCACGACGCCGCTACCGTACTAGCCACCGTTAACCAATTCAACGCTGTTTCGTTTCGAGTCATTTCTACAGTCCTGGTCGAACCGAACCTCAGGCCGCTCGAGCGCGCCGAAATCTTAGCGGCCTGGCTCGATATAGCCCGCGAACTGAGAGTGCTCAAAAACTTTTCTTCATTAAAAGCTATCATCTCTGGACTACAGAGCAACCCCGTTTATAGACTAAGAAAGACGTGGGCGTTACTAGCCAAAGAAAAAGCGGAATTGTTCGATGAACTCGCGCGTATTTTTAGTGAGGACAATAATCGGTGGGCTCAGCGGGAGTTACTGATGCGCGAGGGTACCGCGAAGTTTGCAGACACAGTGGGTGAAAACGATCGTCAGCTACAAAAACTACTACACGAACGGGGTTCCCCAGGGGTCAGTCATGGGACCATCCCTTATCTTGGAACTTTTCTAACTGACCTAACTATGATCGATACCGCCATTCCGGACACGGTAGCTGACGGCTTAATTAATTTCGACAAACGACGAAAGGAATTCGAAGTTCTCGCACAGATAAAGTTATTGCAGGGTGCTGCCAACGCCTACCACTTGCCTCAAGACTCAATGTTTGATAGGTGGTTCGACTCGGTCATTGTGCTCGATGACCGGGAGTCGTACCAGCTGTCTTGCCAGATCGAACCACCGACAAATCCTCCAAAGGAGAGGCGACCGAAGAAAATAAACGACGTGAATAACCACGGTCACAGAAAGAACGACTCGATCGCGAGCACGAGTTCGAGTAATAGCTCGCAGTTCTATTGTGAGACGGACGGGACGGCGACAGCGTGGAAGAGAGACAGTCTAGAGAGGCGGGTGTCGCCGACGCGTCTGTCACACGGTTCGTCATCATCGTCGTTGCCATCGTTGGATGTGTCGCTGTCGAGTGCTAACAGCGGACAGAAGCCCGCCAACGGCAAAGCGGGCGGCGTGAGCCCGGCTGCGGTGCGCTCGGGGCCCGACTTCTACATAATCCGCGTGACGTACGAGTCGGACTGCGCGGAGACGGAGGGCGTGGTGCTGTACAAGTCCATCATGCTGTGCAACAACGAGCGCACGCCGCAGGTCATCCGCAACGCGATGCTCAAGCTCAACCTCGATGGCGATCCCGATGGATACACCTTGGCGCAAGTTCTGCCCGAGAAAGGTAATGATTTACTCTTTTAAAACAAAGTCTATTCCTTCATTATTACACCAAACAATCCCTGAAAGTCACATTAACTGAAAAGAGTTTGTATAGCGAGGGCATTCAATAAATAATTCTATACTAGTATTATAATGCTGAAGTGTTTGTTTGTTTGAACGCGCTAATCTCAGAAATTACTGGTTGGAATTGATAAATCTTTTTGTGTTGGATAGTCCATTTATCGAGGAAGTTTATAGGCTATATAACATCACGCTACGACCAATAGGAGCGGAGCATAAATGAAAAATGTTGCAAAAAGTGGCAATATTATTCCTTTTTGAGAGCTTCCGTTGCGTGCGCTGCGTAAACGGTTTAAGTTACGAAAATATCATGTTGATAGAATTATTTCTCTTTAAAAGTTCTAAATAAAATCCGCTACAGCTTATGTCTGTCTTTTAAGATTGACTCACTATAACCTTTTTTAATGTAAATAAATTACATTAAAAAAAAAAAAAAAAAAAAAAAAAATGTAAAATTTTTTTTAATGTAAATAAATTCAATGGATAAAGGGACACAGCGGATCGCTGGGTAACGACGCGGCTGACGAGCTTGCGAGACGCGGATCCAGCTCTGCGGTCTACGGACCCGAGCCTATTGTACCCATCCCATTCAACCAAATACGCAGGTGGCTACAGTAATTCACCCAGACACAGGCGGAGAACTGGTGGGCCTCGGCACCGGGCTGTAGGCAAACGAAAGAAGCTCTGCCATCCTTGGACAGTAGGCTCACCAGGCGTCTTTTACGCCTGGACAGGAATGGCCTGCGCCTGGTGACGGGGACCATCACGGGACACTGCTCACTCAACAAACACTTCCACACAATAGGCATAACGGACAGTCCTCTATGCAGAGCATGCATGGAGGCCGAGGAAACCGTCGCGCACGTTCTCTTAGAGTGCACAGGTGTCACACAGATAAGAACACGAACCCTCGGGTCACCCAGATCTTACACGGATGTTTTGAGGAAACCAGGAGCTCTAATTGACTTCTGGAGGGAGGTGGGCTGGTTGGAATGACCACCCAACGGCCGCCATGGCCCACGTACAAAGGTCCATTAAGGGACTAAGTGCGGAAACCAAACCCCCCTAACATAGAACATAGAACATAGAACATGTAAATAAATTTGTTAATTTGCGAAGGAGTTTTATCAACATCTATACTAATATTATAAAGCTGAAGAGTTTGTTTGTTTGTGGGGTAGGTAGAGTAGGTAGGTAGTGGAAGATAGATAGCCAGTTGACGAGAGCGAAGCCGCGGGGGTCAACTAGTAGTAGATAATGTTATTTTTACAAAATGGAATAATAATAAAATGCATAAGGCATGAAATCCGAGCCAGTTCTCCAAGTAAACCGTCTACAGTCTACTACGCTCGAAATGTGAGATCACTCCTTGCCAATCTTGTGAAAACTGCTAAATCAATTGTAGTAAATTATCCCTTTACAAATAAATCATGATATTGTTTCAGAAATGCTGCTCCCTGCTAACGCGAACGTGTACTATGCAGTAAACACAGCCTACAATCTTAACTTTATACTGCGACCGCGCAAGACGCAGCAGCTAGAACCAGTGGTGAACGGAAAAACGCGCGGCAAGCGTCCCTGATCGTAGGTACTCAGAGACAATTCGATAGACAGTTGTGTTGTTTTTTTTTAATCTATAGGACTCCTACAGGTATAAGCTATGGTGAGTGACGGCAATTTGGTGTTAGGGCGAACTATACACACAAGAAATAAAAAAGACTTCAAAAATTTCGCATTTATTGTTTAAAGATGTTGTATCTCCTCAGTTTTGAATGATTCAAAGAAGTGATTTTTCTTCATTACCACTAATTGTGCTTGGACCTCAGTCCGACGTATAATCTAATCATTTCGAAGATACATCTAGCCATGTATTTGGAAGTTATTTTCGTAATTTTGCGACTACCCGACTCCTAATATGAATGCCTGGTCTGACGCGTTACTTAAAACTTACTGCGTTCCCTTGTAATATTTGTATTGTATACTCATGTAAATAACTAAATATAATGCCACCTTTAGCATAGTATTGTAAGCTGTTTATGTATATGTGGATTGTTGTTTGTATATAATGTTTGTAAATAAGAATCTCATGAAATAATATTGTAAGTAGTATAATACTGAGCCAAAGGCAATATACGTCTAATAGCAAGGTGCTGTACCACTTTTGTGTAACGTTTTAGAAGCTTTAATATGAACATGTTTTTTAAATTGAATTTCGTATTGTATTGCATACTTGTAGAGTGTGTGTTTAAAAGTAAAGAAGGGTAAAAAATCGGGAACAAACTGATTCAAAAGATGTTCACTAAGCCAGTCGTTATAAGTCATGTTTTTGATAAATATACACTTAATGATGGCTAGGAAATTATGAGATTAGGATCAATCTGAAACATATACTCGTTTTTATTTGTAACTTCTTCTTAGTAGGTTTAACCTGACAGAATGATGTGTTGTACTTAACTGTTTTATCCTTCAAATGTTTTACCTTAAAGTGGTCTTGTAGTTTCAGTAGAAATATATGTCGCTTTAAGTATGTGTTCATTGCTGCAAAGGCCATTTTGTAAAAAATAATCTTGATATCAAATCCACTATTTGCACACAAGTAAGTTATTGTGTAGATCGTAAGCTCTACATACTTACAGCCATACTTACATCAAATGTACTGATTTTCACGAATATCTATCGTATTATTAAAGACAAAGACAATATAACATTATTTATCCGCTGTATAAAACGCCGTGGTATTTAATACTAATTCTTTTGACGTGACCATAAACGGAAGATTCACGGTGTGCCTAATATAAATTATTATTTAAAATATCGTTCATAATGTATTTAACTCATATATCTTAACTCTGTATTATATAATAACTGTATTTATGTTACCTACCCTATGTATTAAGCTCAGAATGACAATCGTAATACTATTGTTTTTGTAAATATATGTATCTAATTAAAGTGTAATTTTGTAGTTTTCCACCAGTGTCGCTATAATAATTGTTTATATTCGTATAATAAAAGTTAACGAAACCTTTTTTGTATAGTTTTAATTAACAACAATGTGACCCGTTTTTAGCAGCGTAGTGCGGACAGCAATAAATATTTGAGTCAACGTTAAGCAATGGGATTTTACCAATAGAGATGTCATACTCATTATAATTAACAACATTGTGACCCGTTTTTAGCAGCGTAGTGCGGACTGCAATAAATATTTGAGACAACGTTAAGCAATGAGATTTTACCAATAGAGATGTCATACTCATTATAATTAACAACATTGTGACCCGTTTTTAGCAGCGTAGTGCGGACTGCAATAAATATTTGAGACAACGTTAAGCAATGAGATTTTACCAATACAGATGTCATACTCATTATAATTAACAACATTGTGACCCGTTTTTAGTAGCGAAGTGCGGACTGTAATAAATATTAGAGTCAACGTTAAGCAATGTGATAGTACCAATAGAGATGTCATACTCATTATAATTAACAAAAATGTGACCCGTTTTTAGCAGCGTAGTGCGGACTGCAATAAATATTTGAGTCAACGTTAAGCAATGAGATTTTACCAATATAGATGTCACACTCATTATAATTAACAACATTGTGACCCGTTTTTAGCAGCGTAGTGCGGACTGCAATAAATATTTGAGTCAACGTTAAGCAATGAGTTTTTACCATTAGAGACGTCATACTCATTATAAAGAAATAAAAACAAGGTGATACTTTACTTTAGCTACCAACATAGGATATATGAAACTTGGAACTTCAGTTCTATCACTGTAGTTTAAAAGATCACAGAGATATAAATAGGACCCCGTTGTCAGACAGAGATAACATATTGTTCAAATGTACGTTCGTGTCGCGGCCAGATGCAGGACGGACTTCTTCTTAGGGTATATACCTAGTCAATGATATTATATATGTATTTAGATAGATACGTTTTAACGACGTCTGTATCGCGGCGGCTCGCGGCAATATAAACACAAGCAGACCAGCTTGAGTGAACTCAGTCCGACTGAGTTCACTCAAGCTGGTCTGCTTGTGTCTGCTGATGAGCAGTACTCCTAATCTTATAATTACCTATAATAAAGTTGAAGTTACACGCTTAGGGGATGACGTGCCTAAACTACCAAGTTGAAGTCGTGCTTAGGGCGACGTTCATTCAAGTTTAGATAGATCGAGCAACAGCATATCATCATATCAGCCGAAAGACGTCCACTGCTGGACATAGGCATCCCCCAAGCGTCGCCACATTGACCGGTCCCGTGCGTCTTGCAACCAACGGATCCCCTCAACCTTCACCAGGTCATCGGCCCACCTGGAACAACTCAACAACAGTCAACGGTCCAACAGCATATATTCTAAGATAAAATTATTTGAGAATAGAATAGAATAGCATACTCTTTATTATGTACACCATATAAGTTACAGAAAGTATAGATGAAGAAAAAATTACACTGGGTGACACAAAGGGCGGCCTTATCGCTAAAAGCGATCTTTTCAAGACAACCTTTGGATGGATTTTAAAAAAGAAAGGAAAGAAAGTACTGTAGGTAGTCTATTGGTGTACTGCACCAATCACACCTTTGAAGAGCACTTACGTAGTTACTGCTGAAACATCAGTAGAATTTGGAAAGTTATATCTGTATCCTAGTGGTGCCACCTATGAGGGGTGTTCAAAAGTTCGTCCAGACACGAGTTTTTGGGATATAGTGCTTCGCTACTACTCTGAGGTTTCTCTGAGTTCGTAGTTATAGGGTGTTCTGCCAGATAGCGTATTCATATCCTCTCCTCTCTCCTTTTGACCTTTGACATCTTTACTAATGGCTACATGGACGATGGTGACGAAATATGGCTCTAATAACCGCGCTTGACAAATATTGTCAGCAAAAAGAAGTAGGCTGCTGACTAACCTTTTTTTATTTCTCATTCGGACTACGATATACCAATTACTTAAAGAAATATTATTTCTTTAGGTGGTTGTTTCTGTACGAGCCTCTCTCTTATAATTAATATTTTCTGAATCATATTTTGCTGACATTGTAATGGCAAAAAGCAAACATTTACAGAATAGGTTTGTGTATGTAGTAAAAGCTCGCAGGTGATGGGGAATTGAAAATTATAGCGCCTATGCTTTTGAGAGAGAAACCATGAGTTCGAGGGCATCTTATATGGTAGGATAGTAGAGGATCTGGGTGAGTGGGCTGGTGGTGATGGCGCAGCTGCGTGCCGCCACCGGTTGACAGCGGCTCGGCTGAAAATTTCATGGCCAGCGTATCGAGCGCCTCGCGGACACGCGCCCGGCCGCGCAGTCGCGCCGCGCCGCCCGCCCGAGCGCCTCGCACGCTGTTCTGAGCCGACACTCGCTCCGTGACAACCTTGCCGTGCCGACCCCGGCTCACAACAATAACACGCGCGACCTCCACTCTACCGACTCCTCAGTTCCAGTGCCGGGTGTGCAGTGGTCGTGCCACGTGACCAAGTCCTGGGCCCCGCGGCCGATATGTGAAAAACAAAGCCTTTGTGACAGCGCCGCGCGCCGGCCAGCGGCATGTGGTGTGCCAGAGTTACGCACAAAATGAAATAATAAGGTGAGCTGAACCAGCATTATTTTGAATGAAAATGTTGTTCTATGAAACAACTGAGTTCATCTCTTGATTTCGTGACTGAAAACTTACTGACACAACTAAAATAAATATAAATAACATCTTAATTTTTTGATGCAACTTTCATTCAAAAGCCTACATGGGGGGCACATAGTAGGTCAAAGACGTTCAACTTGAACCTACGTGTATGTACCATATTGCATGATCAAGGTCAGAGTGTATTTATGTCATCGTATATTTGGGTAGATTATTGGCATAGGACCGACCTCAAAATTGATACTAGTGAGCTAGTTGTGTGGTGGGAGCGGCCGAAGTCCGTCCTTACAGCGAAGCTCTACGACTGCCGCAATCTGATTATGGCACACCCACTAAGCTACAAGATATTTATTCAACGATATTTTTAGTAGTAGCCTAGATATCGACTGACATACAGAACATATATTTATGACCTATTACATACACTTTGGTTTACCATTTTTAACAAACATGTGTTTCGTAGCATTCTCGTAGCAGCGCGTAGCAGCTCGTAGCACTGTTTTGTTTTGTTAGCTGGGTTCGAAAGCGGGTTTAGTTATTTTTTGAAATACTGATGAATTATTTCTAGGTTCATATAGCTACATATTTTGTAAATTATATATAACTATAATAATTATTTTATAATAATACTAACTGCCGCCCGCGGCTCTGCCCGCTTTTTATTAGTTCTTTTCCTAACATCTTTATAAATTACTAGCTCACCCCCGCGGCTTCGCTCCCGTCAACTGGCTATATACCTACCTACATACCACCTACTTACCCTACCTTATCCTACATACCTATCTATCCTACCCTACTCTACGTACAATTTTTTTATTTGTTTCTACCGGCGATCTAATTAAATTTTAGAACACAAAAGCTGCTATTGTGACATAACTACCATAGTGAGATATATTCTCTCGCAGCCTTTTATGTAGGTAACAATGAGTACTTTAATTATGTAGTACATAATTTTTATGTATCATCAATAGTTTTCTCAGCGCACACCAAATAATGAATTTTATAGGCAAAATTTTGCTACCTTGGGTTACATTATTGCAATTTACATACGGATCTCTATTTTTTTTTTAAATAAACTGTAACCTATGTTACTCGGGAATAATGTAGCTTTCCATACCTGAAAGAATTTTCAAAATCGGCCCAGTAGTTTCGGAGCCTATTCGGTACAAACAAATAAACAAACATACAAAAAAATCTTTCCTCTTTATAATATTGGTATAGATATCTATATGTAGTTTTGTACGTTTGCAAAAGGCGGAGGGCAATTACTTAACTTACCTCACATTTAGATCAGGTATATATTTATTATTTATTTATTTAATTTTAAGAAAGCTTACAGACTAATAACAATCTTAAATATCATGAGTATGGAAAAAAAAATTGTTGTTAACTTAATTTTGAATAAGTCATGAATATTCGTATTTAACAAGCTTATTATTTTATCAGCAGTAGATATAGTTTGGCGTGCCGCAGGGTCGCGTGCGGAGGCGCGGCGTGCACGCAACTCGCACAAAACGATGCAATAACTCAGCCCTCTCACGTTTGTTCTCATCGATCCTGGTAATCAGGGTTCGGACATGGAATAGGACTGCTCATTAGCTAGAAATATGAATAATTAACAGTTATTTTATTATTTCGTCTGACTCCTGAAAGAGAACCGCCTTTTCAGGCGGAGGGGCTTGAAAGGTGAATTATAGTTTGACTACTAGAAGAGGAGTGGGGACTGACAGTTTGACACCCACAGCTGTGTTAACTTATGTGTTCAAACTTCCCTGTTTGACCGTTCATTGTAGTGGCAGTGGAGGTATATAAAGTTTGTTTAAAATTGAAGCAAGCAAAATGGTAAATCTTTATCGCTGAAATCTTTGTACTTCTTCTTTTCGTGTGAGGATGTGGCCACCTCTGGTGTCAGAGTTAATTAAGCCGCCTCTGGTAATTCCACAGGCCTAGCTGACTTGGCTTTTTAGATTCAGATAACTTTATTTGCTCAAACATGTGTGTACATACAATATTATAAGAAACAAAAATGCATGCAAGGTGATATAAAACATGGGGTTGTTCTAACATGTTTACCATACTGTCATGGTGTGCAAATATTAATTCAAAATTGCATTTGCATTGCTTTTTTTTGCAACAGACTAACTATTTAAAGTCCAGGTTTCCTCACGATGTTTTCCTTCACCGTGGCCTGTGAGGTCCAAGATAAACTTAGAAAGTACATATGAATTTAAATAAGTCACATTGGTTTTGCCTGGATTTGGACCCATGAACTCAAGCACGAGAGGCGAGGTCTTAGACACTGGGCTACCACGCCTTTTGCCCTGAAAAGCCCACTAGCTACTCAATCAATCTGCCTAGCCTTTTCCCAACTATGTTGTGGTCGGCTTCCAGTCTAACCGGATACAGCTAAGTACCAGTATTTTACATGGAGCGACTGCCTAACTGACCTCCACAACCCAGTAATTGGGTAACACGGTACCCCTTGGCTAGACTGGTGTCAGATCTCAAGCTTCTGACTACTCGTAACCACTGTCAAAGATTTTCAAATGACAGCCGGGACCAACGGCTTAGCGTGCTTTCCAAAGCACGGAGGAAACTCGGTATGTTGAAATTGTCACCCATTCACAGACCGACTTCGTCAAGCGTTGCTTAACCTTGAAGATCGACCAGTGCAGCTGTTATTATTTAGCCACGAAACCCACTATAGCTAGTGGGTATTCTGCATCAAATCATCATAACGAAACACTCTAAGCAGCAAGTTATCAGCTAATTACACAATTATCTCATTCACGCAAACTGTAATTATGCTATTTGGAGCGCCGAGCACCTCACAATGTGCTATTTACTTGCGGAGCCAAGTTTACGCGGATCAAGTAAGTAGATTAACAGAATCTTTGTAACTTATGTAATTTAGTTGTGAGTTCCTGCTCTCTGAATTATGAAATTTTCTTGTATTTGGACAATTTTCTGTTTAAGTTAGGGCAGGTACTCTGTGCTCTTGACCAATAGAAACAAACCAGAAATTGTTTTGATGTTTATGACGAGTTGAAGTAACAATCAATATTCAAATCAGTTCCATACGACTGCCCAAAAAATGGGAGTGGCCTTTTTCAGTAAATTACAGTTTATTACCTACATACTCAAAGGCGGATCGTGAATTTGTGGGGCCCAGGCTAATATACTTGGGGTCCTACCACGCAATCCATAAACGACATAGACTACCTAATTACCAAACTTATAAAACATTTTGTTTAACTTTTCTATTTTTAACCAATTTTCCAAAAAGGAGGAAGTTCTATCGATTGTTTATACCGATCAAGAGGTGTAGGAGGTTGTAGCGAAAAGGTGTGACCGTAGACCTTTTGGTCCCAGCCACTGAGAAAGGCATTGCGGCAAAGTACTTTGGCTTCGGTACTTTGGTAACTCCAAAGTACCGAAGCCAAAGTACTTTGCCGCAAAATATTCATGAGCTCCAGTGCAGAGGTTAGAAAGATCGAAAATTTTGCTCCCAGACTCGTATAGGTTAGTTTTTTCTGTCAGTTCCTACAGAAATAGGATTATTAGATTTAATATTTGTTTCGGGATATTTACCATGTACCTATATTTTGAATTTGGTTGAGAGCTCGATATTTCGGCACCGTTACAAGCGCCATGATCACGAGAACTGAACAAACAAAAAACAATATACATGGTAAATATACCGAAACAAATATTAATTCTAGTGATTGTGACCTCAGCTTAAAAACTTAAGAAATAGGATTAGGTAAAATTTGCAGATTCGTTGAAAATAAAGGAATGCTAGAGCAATCAAAGCAAGATAATTATAGCTTATGCACCAAGGGGATAAAGCACTGTCTTACGTCATGGGTGGCATATTGAACCCTGAGCGTAACGAGGGCTCTAGAGTTATGTAGAATCCTGAATGAAGCGAGGGGTTCAAGCTGCCCAAGATGAAGACAGGCTCTATCGCAGACGAGCATACTCTACTTTTCACACCTTCTGCGAGAAAGTAAAAAGCTGCTGTATGTATTGATTTGAATATTGTGTTTGATGATTATTGTAGATCTGAGCATTGAATAAATGCATCACAGTTTGCTTGACATTTGAGCCTTTAGGCGCGATTGGTCTTAAGTTTCTGCTAAATGTTGGAAATAAACTAAAAGGATGGATTCTGACACTTTGTTGTTCTCCATTAAATAAAATCGCCATATACTTTTTCGTATGTGTGTTTTGAATTTTCCGGTAGTAGATTTATTAATAATCTCTAAAGCGCCTGTTTTGATTAACTCCAGAGTAGAATCACTAACGCTCGAAAAATTTTTAAACACGATGAAAATCACAGCACCAAACTACGTCTTTTGTTTTACATTCTTTGAAAACGCGCCTTTTTTTTTGAGTTCTGCTTAAGGTAGCCAGTTCGATTTTCGAACAAACCTTTTTACAATGCCATATGGGTTTTTTTTACTTAGAGTTTGCCACGAGTTTCCAAACGAATTTGACGTTCCAAATCCAAATCACTTTACTGCCTTGCAAGTTTCATACAAATTTATCTCCCTTGGGAAATAATGCCACAAAATAGAAAGTATACAGAAAGGCCACTCACGCAGTTTCGGAAATTGACAGCTAAACTTGACAGATTCACTAAGGTTGCTACTATATTGATTCCAAATTTAAAAAATGATAGGTTGTTAAGTTTCAAACGATTCGTCTAAACATACATCATATCATGCTTACATGCCTTAGACCGAGCATCAAATATCCATTACATATCACGACGCCACATACGACGAAGATTTGAGGGTAACAAGACGTTACAATAGTGTAATAATGATCCCACTAATAATAATATAATGTGAACATAGAACCTCCTCCTTTTTGTGAAGTGAAAAAAAAGTTAATAAAACCAAAATTTAATGACCTTTATAACTTAAAAATGAATGAAACAACGAATTTAAAGAAATTATTTAAAATATATTCGGTCTGTAACAATTAATAAAGGTAACGCAGCCATTGCAACCTCGTTACAGTACTTTATTTATGAATGACGTGACAAAAGCCCGCACAAAGCACTCGTGACAGCCGCGATGATCTCGGTCCAATCTTGTCCAATATTCCCTGTAAAATCGCAATGTCAATGTGTGTGTGCAAAATGACGCTTTGTTCGAAGTGTCTCTCTGTCTGCGGCGCGCCGCCGCTTACGTACTTTGTGATAATGCCTTAATTTACGTTGAGATTGCATGATATGTAATTGGACATTGTCGAGCAGGTGGTTTGAACAATCATTTACATGCCTTCAATGGGGCCTGGAGGAAACAGCCATAAGATAGATCCGGCACTGTATATACTCGTAAAACTTGTAGAACACATACAATTTCCAGCTTATGTTTTTCTAAAACTGGATGTTAATTTTTGTGTGTTTTATGGTGATATGAAACTGTCACGCTGTTCGTTAAGAATAGCACACGAGTTAAAATAGAAGAATAGAGGATAAGGCTGGGATATTGTAAGGAACCGGTACATAGGTACCTGTATACATATAACATACTATCTATCTGAAGCAATCCCAGAGTCGCACACGATGCCCCTGGGATGTTCGTAGACGAGAATACAAGGTTATTTATTTGGGTACAGCAAAGAACATTCATTCAGTGCCTTTATTTACATGTTATCTTCTACTTGTATGACATAGAGAGCATAGTAGAAATACAGTTTCTACTATTCTCTGTTTCAATTTATTATTGACCGACGATACGATAGTACTTTTTAACCGACTTCCCAAAAAGGAGGAGGTTCTATGTTCGACATTATGTTTTTTTTTTGGTTTATGTTCACCGATATCTCCGTCAATTGTGGACCGATTTTGAAAATTATTTTATTGTTTGGAAAAGTATGTTTCGAAATTGGTCCCATTTTAATTTGGCGAATATCTGATGAAGAATTTCGAAGATATACAACGGAATTTTTCAATAAATAACGGCAAATGTCTCAGGATTGCTGCATTCGCATGTCTGTTTATTGTTTATACCTACCATTTCATAAAATAACCTCACGAGCGTAAAGCGTACTGGGCTCTTAAGGGGTACGCAGATCTCTCATTTCACCGGTTACGTTCAAGTTTAATGATATTCGGGAAATCTATTCTGGCGTTCGGTACCTTACTAAACAACTTGCCTATTAGGTAGGTACAACTAAAAAGTGAAAAATAAAAAAACTTTTTTGCAAAAAAATACTAGTTACATAAAAAAAATAAAAAAATACTACCGTCTTTTGTAGGTACCAATTTTTTGCGTTATGGACACCGACTTCCAAAAAAAAAATATTTTTCACTTTGTAGTTTTTATTTGGAAGTCGGTAGTATTTTTTTGCAAAAAAGTTTTATTTAGGTGAAAAAGCTTCTATAAAATACGTACACAAACACCATAATTCGTTTTGTTTCGAATTCGAAGGTATTAAACTACCGAACTTCTCTATTTCCGTTAATACCAACCCCAGGAAACGAAACGGGGTCGCACCTTTTATTAGAGAAAAATAGCGTGGAAATGAGATCGCAAGAGCAAGAATTTTGCAATTGTACGCTCGGTAATAACAGCCCGAATGCTCATCGCTTACGACCGTGCATACATACGAAATGCATTCTCTCCGAGACGATTCCAACGAGTTCACAGGAAGGTGGGCTATAATACTCTATAATTTTCTTATATTCTCGGAAAACTGCGAAACTTCTAAAGGAATAGTTAAAGAGATAGCAGTAGAGGAACTTACAAGTAATTGGCATTACTTGACTTCTTTGGAATCACTGGTAGGTATACCTAATATGTAATGCTCATTAAAAGTTTGCTCTGCTTTGCTTAAAGAAGAGTCAGCTATTTTAGCTGTATCTGTTAGTTATCTTACCTTTGATTCTCGGGCAAATACTCAGCTTAAAATTATTAATCCAGTTTTGGCTATGGAGGATTAAGGATTTGCACTTAAGTTTTTATCAACCCTTACTGTAGCCTGAAAACCTGTGAATCTTTGGAATGAATGTAGGTTTTTACCAAATTCTCAATTCAGAAATCGGCCCTTAGTCATAATGAGAAGTAAGCTATAGACAGTTAATTCATCCCTTACTGAACATACAAAAATTATATCGTTTTTGATGATTATAGTGCTAGCAACAACGTGCCTAATGAAAATGTTACGACTTTTATGTCTAGGATTCCTATTAGCTATGTGGTCGATGCTATTAGCATATATTCAGATTTTTATAATTTCGTAGGATTGTCTTAGCGTATATTCATTCATTTGGAGCTGGAGGGTTGTCATTTTATCGTTACATAAAAATTGTTCGTGTCCCGAGTGCTGTAGTGTGTGAGAGTGAGAGAAAGTAGATCGAAAATCGAAGTAGTTCGAAAATGGAACTATTTCAAGGCACAAAAAAAAATTGTTATGAAACTAGCGGCCCTTATTTAGTTTCTACGCATTTACGTCAGAATTCATTTTATCGATCGATATTTTATTGTTTAAAATTTAACAGAATAAAAGTTTATGTACTATGTGTATGAATAGTGTTATATTTAAATATATTACGTTTATATTGAAAATCATTTATTTATACAGTAAAGTTAAATTGAGGAGTCTTGTGACATCGATTCGATGAATCACTAATAGTGCTTACACACGTCTGGATTTGGTCCGGCCGGACCACGGATTTGTGGGCGGAGTTAGTCCGGCCCGGACCATATCCGAGCGTGTGTAGAGTGGTCCGCCAGACATTATTTATTATTATTAATTGAGTCCGTCTCGGTCCACACAAGCGTGTTTAAAAGCGAGTAAGGATTTGTGGGCGGAGTTAGTCCGGCCGGACCAAATACGGACGTGTGTTAGCACTATTATGATTGAGCCTCACCTAAAACACTATGCTCCGCGTAAGCAAAATTTTAAAAAAAAAAACATTGGCAGCCTCTGTTTAGATTTCGGACACAGTAAGACACAGTAATATTTTTATTTGATAAGTGCTATCAAAGTAAACTTCAAAGTCATGCAAAGTTTGCATAGTTATTCCGCCATCTTGCATAATCACAAAAAGAAAATATTTCTGTCAGCATTCTTGATGTTTGCATTCTTCATTCTCCTTATTTTCTTTAGCCTTTTTGTCAACTGCTCTGAAGGGTTAGTCTAAAAATGGTTTCATGCAGAGTAGTCGCGGGTCGGACCACTGTTTACATTAAAAAAGATCCTCTTTTATTATGTTCTTTTAGAACAAGTTTTGAATAGAGTAGTGTAAGCAAAACTAGCAGTGACTAGGAATTAGTACATTTAGTATTGCAGACGGCTTAATGCTATCTACCTTTGACTTATGATTACTACTAATTACTTATTCGGTGCACTTTTCTAAGTCACGTAACACACTCATCTCAACGCAATGGATAACCATGCACTTACTAAATAAAACAGTTTTCTGTGTTTATGTAGGTAATTTAGTGACCTAAACGTACTAAGCAAAACATAATAAATCTTATGTTGTTCTTTATTTAGTTCGTTTCCATTAATATTAACACCTTATGAGCCGAAAGACTCACACAATTACATCGACTGGTCATGTGCGTCTTGTATATAGTTGGTTTCTTGAGTTAGTTGTAACAGGATTTGCAAAATGGCATATTTTTTTTAATAAATAGGCTTGCACTTGACCACTATCTCATCTGATGTTATGCGATGATGTGGTCGACGGTGAAGCACGCTTACCTAGAAGTAACTACAATTCACTCTTGACTTGCCACTCCTTAGCTGTACGCATAATGAAAGTATTTCCAAAAAGTTTAGTGCGTATGGGTGGGATGTCCACCATGTACCGATGGCGCATCTTTGGACATACTTAAATCTTTGAGATGCTTTCGGACCGTAGGCACCGTATTATCAAACGTCATGATTATTAGATATGTGGGTGTACATATCAAGTAAAAGTAAGTTCCCCGTCTAACTTGTGTCCGATGCGGGCTCATTGAAATCGCTTAGTACCTACATTTTCATTAACGACTCTGCTGTACCTACAAAGGTATTTTAATAGAAAATGAAAAACAAGTGCGAGTCGGACTCGCGCACGAAGGGTTCCGTACTTGGTAAATTGCGGTTTACGATTTAAGACGTATTAAAAAAATACTTGCTAGATCTCGTTCAAACCAATTTTCGGTAGAAGTGTACATGGTAATGTACATCATATTTTTTTTTTTAGTTTTATCCTTCTCTTATTTTCGATGTTACAGGGAGGGGCACACATTTTACCACTTTGGATGTGTCTCTCGCGTAAACTATTCAGTTTAAAAAAATATATATGAGAAACCTCAATATCATTTTTGAAGACCTATCCATAGATACCCCCATGTATGAGTTTGATGAAAAAAATAATTGAGTTTCAGTTCTAAGTATGGGGAACCCCCAAAATTTATTGTTTTTTTTTTCTATCTTTGTGTCAAAATCTTAATGCGGTTCACAGAATACATCTACTTACCAAGTTTCAACAGCATAGTTCTGATAATTTCGGAAAAAAAAACCGGCCAAGTGCGAGTCGGACTCGCGCACGAAGGGTTCCGTACCATTATCGCAAAAAACGGCAAATAAATCACGTTTTTTGTATGGGAGCCCTCCTTAAATATTAATTTTATCCTGTTTTTAGTATTTGTTGTTATAGCGGCAACAGACATACATCATCTGTGAAAATTTCAACTGTCTAGCTATCACGGTTCATGAGATACAGCCTGGTGACAGACAGACAGACAGACGGACCGCGGCGTCTCAGTAATAGGGTCCCGTTTTTACCCTTTGGGTACGGAACCCTAAAAAGTGGCTGTGACATACGTACGGACAGACAGACAGACATGACGAATCCATAAGGGTGCCGTTTTTTGCCATTTGGCTACGGAACCCTAAAAAGCTCTCTGTTTTTACTACGTTTTTACGTTGAAATACGGTAGCAGTAAATATCGTACATATTTATTTAATTTTATCATCGTATAGCCCAATCAACGGGGCATATGTAACCCGAAAAATTCTCCTGCCTGTGAGAGTAGGTAGTGTGATAAAGTAAGACCTACAGATTACAGATATCAAATTATCCAACAGATTTTGATAAGAGAAGTTAGGTATTTTTACCTAAACTTGAAAATTGCTTATAACTCTCTGTGAAAAATTCCTCAGGCTGAAATACTTTCTGTATACGTACGAGTGTATTAGTTAGAATAGGCATGTATAGGCATCCAACATTTTTTCGATTTGGAATACACTCCAAATTTAACTTTCAGCATTTTACGCTATAACTTCTACTGAAAAATTGGTCTGCTACTTTTTATTTTTTAATATGGTTTTATTTCGTTAAATAAACAGATTTGATAAGTTATCCAAAAGATTTTCCTTTATTTGCCATTTTTTTTTTATTTTTGCTTAATTACGTAATGTGAAAAATATCTCCGTGCATTTTCATACCTTTATTAGTCATATGATTTTATATTAAATAAGAATTATCAATTATCCAACAAATTTTCGAATGTTCATTATATTTGTTAGGATAGTTCACGTCGCTGATTTATGCTAGAGCGTAAGGGTTGACCTTCACTTGACCGCTCGGAGCTGCTTTGCCGCGCAAGCACCATTTTGTGGCCACCGTTATTATTACAATTTTTTTTTATCTTAATATGCACAACTTATGTGAAGTCATCAGTTACCACAAATTTTCTCATTCGATTTTGAACTTGAACTTAACCATCAAGATTTGAAGGTTTAAAATAATTTGGAGAAATTTTTCAGTTTTGTATAACCCAATGTGTTGTTGACTGTAAAACGCCGTTTTACAGTCAACAGCACTGTTGACTGTAAAACGGCGTTTAGAAATTCACTTTATATTTCTAAAGAATATTTATTACCTATATGGATTTAAAATAAACGTTTGATACCTCCTTAAGGACTTTGTAAACTATGCAAAAAAATGGTCAAAAAGTATGTTTAGAAAGACACCTGTTGAGGCGATATCGAGTAAGATAAAAGAAGATTATTATTATGTCCCATATGTAATGTTCTTTTCTTATCTCATCTACATTTATTTTTATTTATATATAATAAATGTAGACGATAAGACACCGGTATCGGGAACAGGGTCTAAGCATGAAGTCCAAGTCTTGTATGCACTAGGTAAGTGCCCCCAAGGACAATCCCCGGTTGGTGCAGGACTATTGTTAAATATGAAGACAAATATATTGGGCTATGGGTTTTGGAAGGTTTATTGGATCGATTGTCTAAAACTATAGAATTACTATTAGCCCCTGCCTGACTACTGTTGAACTACACGACTAAAAAAGATAAAATGGCAGGGGTGACTTACACACTCAAATAATGGGCTACCATAGATCTCCACTCAAGCCAGCCAATTAAGGCAAGAGATGATGAACTTTGCCCGCAACTTATGGAGGTGTCAAACCTTACAGAACACGTAAAATGTCGAAAATCATATACAAATGATCCATGATCAAGGCGTTTAAAAGGAAGAAGACATTAACACAAGAAGACATTGACATTATTATTTTATTATTATTATTGAACGCTACAGTGTCAGAACCACCGGCAGCGAGCATCCCGCCTCTCGAATTCGATTTCCAGTCAAAATGTCTAATAATAATACGACTGTAAAAACTAATAAAAAACTAAACTATTAACTTATACAACTCTACGCACCTTCCTAATTTTGTGTATGGGGCAATAGAGCACGGTCCTTCGGTATCCAGGATGTCTAAATATCCAGAGGAATAGCGAACATGTAAGGATCGACGAGGTATATTCCAGGGTGCTAGTTTGAGTCCACTTTGGTTTTGCTTAGCCCTGAATCCTATAAGCATGCTGGAGAATTCAGGGCTGAAGAGAGGTGGTCAGGTTATACCTCACTTCCTTTACATGGATGACCTGAAGCTCTTTGCCCCCATCAGGATGGAGTTTGGTGTGGATAAATGTGCGGTCATGCATGTAAAGCGAGGGGAAATTGTGGAATCCGTAGGAATTCAACTCGCGGATTCCGTAAAACAACCGTCCGTTCCGTATTCCCCAAACGAATCCTATAATTATTTGGGTATGTCTGACATGAAGCAATCGTAGAAGGAACGCTTCTTTGGCCGCCTGAAGAAGGTATTCAATAGCCTTTCGGGCGGAAACATGGTGCGTGCCTCAACGATTCCGAGAACGTAGCATTCCTTCAACGATTGCTTCATGTCAGCAGTGTTGATACCTAACGCTTCCGACATACTCAAATACATATATTATGCATTGATGTACTCTTTCGGCATACTCAAATTAACTCAAACGGCACTTGACGCCCTGGATAGGCGGGTCCGTACACTGCTGACTGCATATCAAATGCACCACCCACGATCGTCGGTCATGAGATTGTATATCCCTCGGAAGTGTGGAGGCCGAGGCTTTTTAAATACCAAAAACCTCCACAACCGCGAGATAAGCAAACTGAAAGAATATTTTCTACACGCCGACGTGGATATGTATGAAGTAGAAGTGGACAAGGGACTCAGCCCGCTCTCCGTGGCTAATGAGAACTGGCGCAAGCCTGTAGTGCTTGACAATAACGACCGCAGGGAGGTATGGCAAAGTAAGGAGCTTCACGGACGCTTTTTCCGGGAACTACATGGGTTCGATGTAGACCAATCGGCGTCCGTAGCCCGGCTTCGTTTCGGTACCTACTACAGGTATATGCCCGACCCAGTGTTCGAAAATGGCAATGTCACGTTGTATTGGGATCGGTCTATTATCACAGACGGGGCTATTGTTGCCAATAAGCCTGACATAGTGGTGATAGACCGACTAGAGCGTCGCGCAATGATTGTTGACATAGCGGTCCCTCATGTCGAGAACCTCTTGAAGGCTGAGGGAGATAAGAAAACTAAGTATCTTGATCTGGCTCGCGAGGTTGTCGACATGTGGGATGTGAATACAGCAGTAATTGTGCCAATAGTCGTGAGAGCCTATGGCATAATAGCTAAGAGCCTCGACGAACACCTGGGAGAAGTCTTGTTCCTCACCACTCTCTTGCCTTAATTGGCTGGCGTGAGTGGAGATTCACAAGAGCAAACGTGCTCGGAGGAAGAAAGTTAACCCAACAAGATGCTTGTAGGGATCTTGACTGTACTTCCGGGAATGTCCTGATAGCCGTGGTATACCTCTCCACTCCTCAAGCACCTCCGGATATGGGCAACATAGCCTTGGCGCTACGTCACTCAAGTGCTAGGAACCGTTTATGGGAGCCCATTAACTGAGTGTTGCGGGGATCCGCTGGATGCGAGATGCACGGGACCGATCAATGTGGCGACGCTTGGGGGAGGCCTATGTCCAGCAGTGGACGTCTTTCGGCTGATATGATGATGATGAGTTCAGCAGTGGTCAGGCAGGGGCCATTAACCCTCCTATAGTTTTAGGCAATCCATCAATCAAACCTACCAAACCCATAGCCCAATACATTTTTCTCCATATTTTGCAATAGTCCTGCACCAACCGGGGAAGCAATTGCGTAGTGCATACAGGGATACTCATCGGTTGATTTCACATTTCCTGATACATGCCTAACAAGGCCTCTGGGAGTTGAATTCAGCCCCTTGCACGCCTTTCAAAGGATCGGGACCCCAGGGTCCCGAGATTGTCAAAGTCATGTAAAAATAATAATAATATTTTTGCAGGGCAGTATTGTGGCGAGCTGGTGGGCTGTGGCGACGATGTGTCCCTCATCTCCGGCTTGCCTTTATTGGCCGGTCGGAGCGAACACTGACAGGGCACAGAGCTCCCATCTCTCTCCTGCCTTAATTGGCTGGCTTGATTGGAGATCCGCTATGGTAGCCCATTAATTGAGTGTGCATGTCACCCCTGCCATTTTATAGTCGTGTAGTTCAACAGTGGTCAGGCAGGGGCTAATAGTAATTCTAAAGTTTTAGGTAATCGATCCAATAAACCTTCCAAAACCCATAGCCCAATATATTTGTCTTCATATTTAACAATAGTCCTGCACCAACCGGGGATTGTCCTTGGGGGCACTTACCTAGTGCATACAAGACTTGGACTTCATGCTTAGACCCTGTTCCCGATACCGGTGTCTTATCGTCTACATTTATTTTATATAAATAAAAATAAATGTAGATGAGATAAGAAAAGAACATTACATAAGGGACATAATAATAATCTTCTTTTATCTTACTCGATATCGCCTCAACAGGTGTCTTTCTAAACATACTTTTTGACGATTTTTTCGCATAGTTTACAAAGTCCTTAAGGAGGTATCAAACGTTTATTTTAAATCCGTATATGTAATAAATATTCTTTAGAAATATAAAGCGAATTTCTAAACGCCTTTTTACAGTCAACAGCACATTAGGTTGTACAAAACTGAAAAATTTCTTCAAATGATTTTAAACTTTTAAATCTTGATGGTTAAGTTCAAAATCGAATGAGAAAGTTTGACAGTTTGTGGTAACTAGATGACTTCACATAAGTTGTGCATATTATGATAAAAAATATTTGTAATAATAACGGTGGCCACAAAACCCGCCTACAATACTCCAAAAGTAATGCGCGGCAAAGCAGCTCCGAGCGGTCAAGTGAAGGTCAACCCTTACGCTCTAGCATAAATCAGCGACGTGAACTATCCTAACAAATATAATGAACGTTCGAAAATTTGTTGGATAATTGATAATTCTTATTTAATATAAAATCATATGACTGATAAAGGTATGAAAATGCACGGAGATATTTTTCACATTACATAATTAAGCAAAAATAAAAAAAAATGGTTAGAAAAGGAAAATATTTTGGATAACTAAACAAAGCTATGTATTTAAGGAAATAAAAACATATAAAAAAATAACAATTAGCAGATCAATTTTTCAGTAGAAGTTATAGCGCAAAATGTTAAAAGTTAAATTTGGGGTATCACCAAAATCGAAAAAATGTTGGATACCTTTACATACTTATTCTAACTAGTACATACATACGTATACAGAAAGTATTTCAGTCTGAGGAAATATTCACAGAGCCTTATAAGCAATTTTCATATTTAGGTAAAAATACCTAACTTCTCGTAACATAATTTGTTGGATTATTTTACATCTGTAATCTGTATTACCTAATTTCATCACATGCCAAATTTCATAGGCGGGAGAATTTTTCGGAAGTCTCCATACAACAAATATCCTCGTTGACTGGACTAGTAACTCTGCGAGCCATGTTAATTAAACAGGGATATAAATTATCCTCTGTTTTGACTCACGGCTACGTGAGTGAAATCCCGGGTATAAGCTTCAACGTTTCAATTAAGTAAATAAGTATTTGTTTATTAAATTTCATGTGATAAATAGGTTGAGATGGATATAAATTTCATGAAAATATAGGAAGGTCACAATGATATTCAAATAAACAGATATGTTATGAGCGCGCGCATTGTGAAGACTCGAATAGGTCAATTGTGACCTTTAGTCTTTAGTTTATGTCACGCATGGCGAAGAGCGATAGGCTTTGTTGAAAGAAAAACAAAATAAAAAAATGCCATCGTGTGTATTTAAAAATTGTACCAATTATGATACCAAAGTACATAACATGAAGGGATCTCATACCATATGTAAATACGTAATACGCCACAATTTACTAATTTATTTCATTTCTTTTTCCTAATATTTTGATATTTGGAGGTTAGAAAAAGATAACAACATTGGTGGTCAGAATAATGTTTGTTTACATCATTGTTTATGTCAGATGAATGAAAAGTGTGTTTGTGTGCTGCCGCTGCTGGGCGGAACACCTTTTTCAATTGTTTTGTGAGACGTATCTGTTTATTTGAATATCATTGGAAGGTCAGCAATATTACTATTGGAAGTATAGGAAGGTAAACGCTGTTCCCCTTACTAATGCTTGAAACCCAGGATTAAGTTACACTAAAAGAAAATGATTCGTAAGTGTAGGTGTAGGTATCCGTGTAAGCTTATTAACTTACCGACGAGTGTACTAATAGCCGCAGGTACAACAAGATAAGTATTATCCCCTTATTAATAAATGTCTTAGGAGCGTGCTCACTGGGAGCATTCTTTCGCGAGCATTTGTAAACGAGCAATCGTAGGCGAGCAACAAATGCTTCAAGGCGAGCCCAACATTCACCTTCGAGCAAAACTATGAACGTTCGAGTCGAACCATTCCCTTGCGAACTTGGAGTTTTCGAATACGATCTCGTTCAATGTCATTCATTCGATAATACGATTGACCAAGAAGGTCACAAACACTTAAGATTAAGGAACTGTTCCTTGCTTACAAGGGGCCAGTAATATGCCTACATATATACTCATTCATTTCATTATCTTAGTGCTCGCTTTCGAGCGTTTTATTTGCATGAACATTCGAATGCGAGCCGTTTCGGCGAAAATCGTTGTGACGTCCACACCGGCCGAAGTTCGCGCTTGCGTGCAAGGTTTGTAACGCTCGGCTCAACGTCCACACCACTCGAATATTCGACGTCGAATGCTCATTACACGTTAATGCTCTCAGTGAGGACACCCCTATAAACAAATAGATGGTGCTGCAGAGGAAAATAGCACTGTATAGGACGAATAGAATATAATAAATATTTCGGCATTCTATTATCTGAAGGACATTTTTGTAATACCTTCCAACCAGTTGCGGGTCAATCCAATTTACTGATAGCTATTTGTATACTCTAATAACTACAAAAACCCAAAAGATTTCAAGAAGAAATAATTGTATTCTCCTTATTAAGGCAAAGAAAGGCTTAAATAATATCGTTTTATTTCATTTGGCGTGTCTTTGGCGAAGAATAAGAGTCCCAAGGGGGTCGTAAAAGGTGACTAAAGCATAATGGTGAGGCGATAACTATAGTACGATAGGTAGCAGCTTTCCCCTGAACACTAATAACAATATATTGCGCGCACAATGTTTGTCAAGCGTGCTGATTAGTGCAATGTTCCCTTGTTTGCGTCTTGCGACGCGTCGACCGTTCGTTCTTACGGTCTATTAGGAAACCTTGTTCAGCCGTAAATGTTACCGAATTGTTATGATTTACACACATGATATATCTGTACTTGAGTATGTATTGTTACTTTTAATTCTGCTTATATTATTTTATTTATTTAAGGAAATACAAACAGTAGCACAATAAGAAATAGTCATAATATCATAAATATTACATTTATACAATTATGCTACCCACTATGTTCTCCACAGATTACAAATTTAAAGTATTTAAAACTAGCTAGTAACGCAGATACAATACAATGGTTGTTGTCCTAGAACTTATATCTGGTTTTTAAATAATATATAAAATAAAGTGGAAAAATTTAATTTGTGTGCGTATATTATTAAACATTCCGTTATTATATATTAATTTGCTGATCCTTTAGGGTTGCTTGGATTTGCTTCTTAAATGCATTTTTACTAAGAAAAAGAATGTCGATTGAATTCAATTCATTGTTATATGTCTCAACCAAACGATGAAGTGGTGAACGCGAGCCAGCATTGGCTTTACAGAGGCTAGTATAGCCAATAGATGTCTAATAGTGCGTACCTCACGTACATGAACTGTTCGAGGAACCAGGTAACACAGACTCCTAACTAGGTCCGGCCAATCAAAATGGTTGCGGCACAAATTGAACAGAGTCATAACTTCTAGAAGTTTCCGTCTTGACTTTAAGGTCAGAAGATTTTTAAGAAGTAAGTGGTATGACTATATACTAATGTGTATTTACTATATACTAATTTTAACCTTAATATATGTGAAAATCTGTACATAAGAGTGTTTGTTAATTAATCAAGCCTCGTGGGAGAAATTTGTCACACAGGCAGACCATGGCCTGGATTAAAGAAAAGAAAGAAAGTAAGAAAGAAAACACATTTGTTTGACACAAGCCAGAGCACACAACACTAATATAAAAAAGAAAAAAGATAACTTAGAATAAACAACACTAATATAAAAAAGAAAACTATATATTAGTAACATTGGATTAGAGCAAAGGATACTTTTTCGACTTCCACGTGGGTAAAGTAGCATAGAAAAGCTTATAGTTACAGGATATATTTTCAAAATAAAGTCGCTTAAAATGAAACTTCACTATTGGCGCGGATATGAGTTCTGTTTAGTTTTGCAAGAAACAGTTTTATTTCACGGTTGCTGCACACAGAGATTTGAAAACAAGTCGATTTAAAGTACTTAATGTTTGAACAATAGCATAATTATGTTTTATCGTCAATTTCATATAACATCTGTAAGATAACTTTTTCTCCTTACTCACCAGCCAGCTCAGGGGTAGGTATTCTGGATGAGACAATTGCAGGGATGATTTCGCATGAGGGTCGATAGAAGTAAAAGTCATACTATTTGGTCAACTAGTTTAATAATTCCCAGGCATCACTTTTGCATCACAATTTTATATGTATCTCACTTACTTGTGGATGGTATATAAACTACCCTTTAAACTTAGCTTCAGATATGTGATGTCACAACCAGCATCGTTCCTGTGCAGATAGTATCCATTATTTCATCGGTCAAAATATCATGGGTGTCCGGAGCCTGTTGTTGAATGCGGTGTTGCTGTTCTTATATAGTTTCGTTGACCATGTTTTATTCTATTTTATTAATATTAAAATTAATCCTAAGAAGCCCTGTCGATGGGAGAAAATGCGGTATTAGCATCATACGAGCACATGTCTCACAAGCATGAAAATATAGTTCAATTCCACAAATACTCACAGCGCTTGCTGGCACATTATTACTTTAAACTTAGGGCTGTTTCCCTGTCGCCTCCGAGTCATTTTAAATTACTTTATTTAACTTTTCTTATGGGATTTTATTCCTGGACTCGTTTCGTATCCATTCGTAATGAAAAAGAAATGTCACTCTCGTCGGCCATAGACATTGATCATTTTATTGACCCATAGAGATGTCATGTCTATATTTTCTTTAAGTATTTATGTATACCAGAAATTAATAGCCTAGATATGTAGGATATTGTGTGCTTGTTGAATTATATTAATACACACAATATTTAACGGGTTTCGTAAAGAATTTATAATAATTCCGTCCCGATCTCAGCGCCATCTAGTCCCAAAGTGCCTCAACCACCTAGGTGAAAAAGTACACTCGAGACACCAGATGTCGCTGGGAGTCGTCGCGGAAATAATTATATTTGTTACAGTACATCTCACCCCGGTTAAAAAAATTGATTTACAATTTTTTTTGTATTTAACATATTTCCATGCATATTGTGAATCTAGCTTGCTCCCTAACAGCAATTGAGGCAGTCCAAGAAAATCTAATTCATATGAGAACTACCTACATTAAGTTTTATAAAAAAAAAACTAAAAGTTTAAAAAATAAAGTTCAAAACTTATTTATCAAGTTTTTAAGTTTCTAATTATGTACAAAATGTACTAAATATTAGAACATTAGTAATAGTCAAATAACTAGCAGATAAAAACTTTGATTGTTCTCATCTAAGACTACTACGACATACTTAGTGATTGTCCCAAAACAGATAGCAATTAAAAGCATCTATGTATCAAAACACAATCGCCAAGTAGCCAGTTTAAATGCTAGTTATGCCATTAACTAATTTTATTTAAGTTAATGTTTGATTCATCAAACATTTAAGTATGTTAAATGTTTAAGAGTCAGGTTATACTCAAAAGAGATTTAACCTTTTATTATTTTTAAGTTTAGACCAATAACTGATCAAGTTAAGTTTTATCAACAGCAGAAACACTGCTTTTTTAAATCGGCAAGTGTTATAAGTATCAAGTTGTTCAAATGTATATAAGTAAATGTAGACAAGTACTAAATCAAGTTAAGATTCGCAACAGAAAGTAACATTGCCTTTTAAATCAGCAAATGTTCCATTAAGTACCCATTCATTGTATAGATATAGGATAACCTAATCAAGTTAAGATTCGCAACGAAAAGTAAACCCGCCTTTTTAAATCAGCAAGGGTTACATTGAGCACCTATCCGTTGTATAGATGTAGGTAAATGTCTACTTTAGTTAAATTTTATAATTCAGAATACTACTAAGTTTTTGCATCATTGTGTTTCCTTTCATCCATCCATATACATAACCAGTTATTGAATTAACGCCGACTTAGAAAAAAAATCCTTATACCCTTCCAGCATTCATTCATCCCTTTCTTAATTAAATATTTGCACCTCCATTATTGAATTATGTGCAAATATTTTAACACAACAATGATTATAACTAGAGAATCTTCATATTTTCCATTAATGTATTTAAATCAATTGAGGACCATTGTTAACATGGACACTTATAGGCTTTCTGTGTACAAGAAACACTATTCACGATAGCATTGTTTGTTGTAATCCGTATAGGAAACAACATAACATATCTACCATAGTGATCAGAGTATAATAAATACCACATTGTGTTACTTTTAGTTGACACAGGAAAAAAAAAGACCTAATAAGTTTAAGTATTGTTCACATGTACAAATTTAGGTAATTTTGTGTACAAGAAACACTAGTAATTCAATCAAAGTACTGCTTGTTGCATTCCGTATAGGAAGAAATCAACATAACAATTAGAATATACTATAAAATTGTGCTTCTTCTAGTTGACACAGTAAAAACGTCCTAATAAGTCACTACAAATTGTTTATTTTAAGATTGGGCGCCAGTGGGATCATAATTAAATAGTTATTATAGATGTCCCACATTTTCTTTTGGCATTAATATCTTCCAAAAGAATTTAACAGTTAAGTTATATTTATTTTTAGTATAAATAATTAAGTATGAAACTAATTATTATTAGAGAGATTCTCATTAAGTAAATTAAAGCGAGCTACGATACGTATGATTGTAAAAGTACCTCCTGAATTTAACTCTTTATTTAAATGAACAGCTCAGCAACAGGTTTCCGAACACCAGTGTACCTCATCAGATAACAACATATGTGCGGGATAATCCATCTCCTTGATGCTTCCACTATGATTCAACTACACAGGGAACGATACTGCTTGCAGACCACATCATCAGTTGCTTTATGATCTGTTGAAATATAATAACATTTAAGTATATGAACTAATTCTTCTTTATGAAGATAGTCAAATAAAATTGCTATAAGCATGTTGAACAAAAAACACTTTTTGTTCTAAATATACAAAATTAATTATCAGTTAAACAAAACATTCACTGGTGGAAAGGTATATAGTTTAAATAAACCATGTGACTATAACCCCACTTTTAAATTTATATATAATGTTAAAGTTTTGTTTTTTTAGTTTAGTTTTAGGTAATGAACAAAACATAAATGTTGAACAAAAACAATTGTTTGTTCCATGTATATATTTAAACCTAATTAACAGTTATAATAACTATGTTAAATTAGAGTGTTTTATATTCAATTTAGCAAAACATTTATCATTGAAACGGTTTATAGTTTTTAAATAAAACATGTGACTATAACCGCACTTTTAAATTTTATATAAAGTTAATGTTTTGTTATTTTAAGTTTTTAAATTAAGCAATCATGAAGTTAACCTATAGTTTGGTTAAATCCTTATGTATTTAAGTTATAACTATTAGACACAAAATAAGTAATCAAGTATTACAATCAAACTACATGCGACACATTGGTCGTACAAATTGCAAGTTTGTTAAGTACTTCTATCTAACTTCATGCGACACGTTGGGCGTACAATTGTAAGATAAATTTTCCTTACTCACCAGCCAGCTCAGGGGTAGGTATTCTGGATGAGACAATTGCAGGGATGATTTCGCATGAGGGTCGATAGAAGTAAAAGTCATACTATTTGGTCAACTAATTTAATTACTTCACAGGCATCACTACTGCATCACAATTTTATATGTATCTCACTTACTTGTGGATGGTATATAAACTACCCTTTAAACTTAGCTTCAGATATGTGATGTCACAACCAGCATCGTTCCTGTGCAGATAGATCCATTATTTCATCGGTCAAAATATCATGGGTGTCCGGAGCCTGTTGTTGAATGCGGTGTTGCTGTTCTTATATAGTTTCGTTGACCATGTTTTATTCTATTTTATTAATAAGTATATTAATTAATCCTAAGAAGCCCTGTCGATGGGAGAAAATGCGGTATTAGCATCATACGAGCACATGTCTCACAAGCATGAAAATATAGTTCAATTCCACAAATACTCACAGCGCTTGCTGGCACATTATTACTTTAAACTTAGGGCTGTTTCCCTGTCGCCTCCGAGTCATTTTAAATTACTTTATTTAACTTTTCTTATGGGATTTTATTCCTGGACTCGTTTCGTATCCATTCGTAATGAAAAAGAAATGTCACTCTCGTCGGCCATAGACATTGATCATTTTATTGACCCATAGAGATGTCATGTCTATATTTTCTTTAAGTATTTATGTATACCAGAAATTAATAGCCTAGATATGTAGGAGATTGTGTGCTTGTTGAATTATATTAATACACACAATATTTAACGGGTTTCGTAAAGAATTTATAATAATTCCGTCCCGATCTCAGCGCCATCTAGTCCCAAAGTGCCTCAACCACCTAGGTGAAAAAGTACACTCGAGACACCAGAGGCCTTAGTGCGAGTTTTTACTCACGCTCACTCGTGATACGTAAACATCATTTTGTATTGAAACTGGATAAGCGCCGTCTGGTGACGGTAAGGAGAAATCACTTTTTTTGTATACATTTTGACATAAGAGATCGTTTACGTTATCACGAGTAAGCGTGAGTAAAAACTCGCACTAAGGCCTCTGATGTCGCTGGGAGTCGTCGCGGAAATATATTTGTTACACATCTATATACAGCACATCAAGAGGTTTTTTCAGCAACTAGATCTGAAACTAGCAATTTCATAAGTTCTACAGATGTAAAGAAAATACACCAAATTGAAAGTCGGTGTCCATAACGCAAAAAATTGGTACTTACCAAAGACACCGACTTCCAACAATAAAGTTATTTTTCACTTTGTAGTTTTCTTTTTTGAAAGTCGGTTCTATGTGTTTGTAAAACGTTTTTTTATTTCTTATTTTTTAGTTGTACCTACCTAATAGGCAATTTGTTTAGTAAGGTACCGATGTATATTTTTGGAAGTCGGTGTCCATAACGCAAAGAAATTGGTCACTACCAAAGACACCGACTTCCAAAAATAAAGTTATTTTTCACTTTGTAGTTTTCTTATTTGGAAGACGGTAATATTGTTTTGTAAAAGTTTTTTATTTCTTACTTTTTAGTTGTATCTACCTTATAGGCAATTTGTTTAATAAGGTACCTACGTATATAATGCCGAATATCATGCAAGTTGAACATAACCGGTGAAATAATAGTGTACAAAGTTCAATTGTACACATCTGCGAACCCCTTTAGAGCGTACTGGCGTGATGTTATGTTATGAAATGGTATAAACAGACATGCGATTGCAGCAATCCCGAGAGATATGCCGTTATTTATTAAAGAGTTCTGTTGTATATCTTCAAAGTTCTTCATCAGATCTTCACCAAATTAAAATTGGACCAATTTCGAAACATACTTTTTCAAACAAAATTAGTTTTTTTTAAATCGGTCCACAATTGACGGAGATATCGGTGAACATACACAAAAAATAAATTAAAAAAAAGCAAACATAATGTCGATCATAGAACCGCCTCCTTTTTGGTAAGTAGGTTAAAAATGCACTGCAATTATGGGTTAAACAATAAAATACACGATGTTATTATTTAATCGAAACTAAATTAGGTTTGTAGTGTCGTTTCTTAGGTCATAAACTCTCTAGTCAGGCTTATTTGACTTTTTTATGCGATTTGTGTTCGAGCAGTAAAAATTTACTGGCCATTACCCTCAGGCTCCTTTACGATGCTGGCGAATGTGCACCCGTTGTAAACCGGGACACGCTCGCCTGCTGAGCGAGCCAAAGAGGATTTTCATGTTTGTTCAAGGGCTCTTCACATACGGGTAGATAGATCTACTATTTTACTTCGTATACCTACATCTGAGCTTATATTTTAACGAGGTAAAATTGTTGTCTGTTTGTAGGAATAAGCTACTGAGATAGAATATTTTATATCTATATGTATACATATTACAACCCTTATAGGATCACTTTGTTGTCCATCCGTCTGTCTGTCTGTCAAGACCTTTTTGCTCAGGAATGCGTGGAGGTATCAAGTTGAAATTTATATCAAATAATCAAGTCTACTGTCCCTTAAAGCTGTGAAAAAATCAAACTTCTAAGCCAACGCAATCAAAAGATACAGCCATTTATGCCGCAAATTTTCGACACTCGCAATGGAATCAAAACCTACAGGGTACTTCCCGTGAACTCAGAATCTTGAAATTTGGTACGAAGCAACGTCTTATAGCATAGATAAGGGAAAAATTGCGAATACCGTAAATTTTTAGTTACATCATATAATAAAAATATTTTTAATAATTTTAAACTTACTACCCCTTTCCTTATGAACGCGTAGAGGTATTAAATTGAAATTCATATCAAATACTCAGGTCTATAATACCTTTAAGCTGAGGTTTGTACGGAACCCTCGGTGCGCGAATCCGACTCGCACTTGGCCGATTTTTTTTTCATTTAGTTGCACCTGCTATATTTTATCTCTGCACCACCCTAAGGTTAGAAAATGCCTAAGGCATTGAGTCCGCCTTTGTACTTGTGAATAAAGTTTTAATAAATAAATAAACCTAAAATTCGTTCACTGATAGACAGCTTAGCCACTCTGCTATTTTTTATCCCTGGCAAATGTTGTAGCTCTAAATATTATTAGTAGGTGTGCATAAAATCGGCTACTGTACGAATCTAAAACCGACCAAGTGCGAGGCGGACTCGCGCACGAAGGGTTCCGTACCATTATAGCAAAAAACGGCATAAAAATCACGTTTTTTGTATGGGAGCCCCCTTAAATATCTATTTTATTCTGTTTTTAGTATTTGTTGTTATAGCGGCAACAGAAATACATCATCTGTGAAAATTTCAACTCTCTAGCTATTACGGTTCTTGAGATACAGCCTGGTGACAGACAGACAGACAGACGGACCGCGGAGTCTTAGTAATAGGGTCCCGTTTTTACCCTTTGGGTACGGAACCCTAAAAACAGATGCTACAAAAATATAAAAGACATTTCTTGAAAATGGAAATAAGAAAAGTTTGGTGTTATTAGGAGACTGCTATGATAATAAATTCTATCAGGTGGCCACGAAATGATCGATGAACTTCACTTTAAAACATTTCAGGATATATACTCTTAGCGTATAACAGTTTCTTATATATCGTGAGCGATTTTACATTTAGTTAATATTTAAGTATACACCAAAAGCAATAAAAGCATAACTTTAAACGGAACTATTTAAAGATCGTTTGACACGCGAACTTCGTCGGTTCTAAATCTTATGTATATGTAAAATTAACCTTTCCTTGGGTTTTCACGTAATTTTTTACCTGAAATTAAAATATACCTGAGGTACCATTGTATAAGTTACTTTGAAAGTTTTTTTTCATTTAAAGTCGTTTTATAAGATTCTATTGTCTCATTTGGATCCTTATTACCCGACTGCCGAAAGAGGGTAAGGTGTTTATCAGTCTATGTATTTAAGTATGTGTGTATGTTTGTTCCTATGTGGCGTTCCAGAGACCAAACGCGTTGGCCGATTTTGATGATTCTTACGTCAATCGATTCGTCATAACCCTGCGAGTGTCACTGGCTACATTAAAATTGGACAATGGAAAAATGGCGGATATTGGGTGCCATATTGTAGGGGCACAATTTTTGTTTCCTTCCAAACCTACGATGGGTGGGATATCAAAATAAAGGGTTTTAAGAGGTGATTTCAAAAATATACAACATTTATATGTTTAAATGTAACTATGTAATTCTAAAAAAAATAACTAAAAAGTTATAAATAAAAAAGTTAATTCAAAAAATCAAAACACCCGACTGATTAAAAAGCGAACTAAAAAGACGCAAACAAGAAGAAAATCATCTGCACAGCATGCTTTATTCTTGTCTACGTCTTTTTATTTAGCTTTTTAAACAGTCGGGTATTTTTTAATAACTTAAACAAAAAAGGACAACGTAACATAAAATATGTACTAAATTCATTTGTTTTACTTCCAAAGAATTTACTGACTAGAAAAGCATCTTATGTAAGAACATTATTTTCCCACAAAAGCCGCTAAGACCCTGCCAAGTGTTCATGACACGACATGACAGGCACATATCACTAACTTACTTATATCAGACTAGCGGACGCCTCGCGGTTTCACCCGCGTAGTTCCAGTTCCAGTGAGAATACAGGGATAACAAGTAGCCTATGTCACCCGGGGATAGTGTAGCTTCCCAACGGTGAAAGAATTTTTCAAATCGGTCCATTAGTTTTTAAGTTTATTCGTTACATACAAAATATAAAAATATAAATCTTTCCTCTTTTTATGTAACTAGCTGTCCCACGCGGCTTCTCTCCCGTCAACGAGCTACCTACCTACCCTACCTACCCTACATAAATGACTATCCAACACAAAAATATTTTTTCAATTCCAACCAGTAGTTCCAGAGATTAGCGCGTTCAAACAAACTCTTCAGCTTTATAATATTAGTATAGATATAATAATAATATTAGTATAGATATAGAATAATTTCTTTGTCACCGAACTATCTCATCCATTCCCCTGCAGCTAAGTAGAAGGTATTTGGCATTCCTCTGTGTTCCTATGTGCCTGTAAGTGAATTCAGCGCGAAGATGGAATATTTGATTGTGAAAGGAATACCAATGAGTGTCCTCGAAGAAGATAATACAAGTTCAATTGGAATAAAAGTTCCATTTCGATCACTACGTTGTAAATGAGCCTTGTATGTGAGAGTATTATCGTAGGATGCTTTGAGAGTTCTGATTTAGAGAATACTCGTAAATTCGTTATGGTTGAAATAGAATTCAAGCTTATTTAGACTCAAGTCTGACAATGAGTAGGTACCGTAAAACGTACATTTAATTGAATAAACAATAGCTTTTCAGTGAAGGGTTCAGGCTCGTAAAGCCGTAAATCACGGGAAACACGCTTATTTGAAATTCAGCGATTGTGCCTTCCATTAACTAACAATAACCTACATTCAGTTAGCATCGAAAAGCATTGGAGACCCTTTGTACTGCCGTAAACGGCTCACAATACTTTGTAGTAGCGAAATATTGACGGTTCAATCAATATTCAGGCAGTTTCAGTCCTATTGAACCCCAGTAACTAAAATTCAGCTATTATAGAATGTAGGTTTACAATAATTTTAAGCAACTGTTCCAAATTATAAACGGAACATTTGGCTCAATTTGTGTCCTTTTCAATGAAAATAGAGGTGAATGTAAGAACTAAAGATCCTATAAATATTGTAAAATATTGGCTGGAAAACGGTTTATTGTTTTAGTTGTCGTGTAGGTGGGGTATATATTAACTAAGGAGTTGACACGTCGTTGAGATCGATACAATGGTACATTGATAATGGAAATTAGAAATTATCGAGTACGGATGAGAATACCTGCAGTGTATTTTCGATCAAACTCCTACTTTTGGAGGTACGTTTGTTCCTGTAACTGATCGGCTCGAGCTCTTAGGCATGAAGTTGACATCTAGTCTCAGCTTCGGCGCCTCCATTGAGTACAAACCCCAAATTGCGGCCAGAAAACTGGGCATCCTAAATAGAGTGAAGCGATACTTTACACCTGGACAGCTATTAACTCTATATAAAGCGCAAGTCCGATCCTGCATACTCCATGCAGCCACCTTTGGGATGACTCAGCTAAGTATCAGCTTGCCACGCTTGACTCGGTGGAACGCAGAGCAAAGAGGCTCATTGGCGACGTTGAACTGGTGGATACCAAGCTTCACAGCTTGGTTCATCGCCGCAAGGTTGCCTGCTTGTCGGTCTTCTACAGACTGTACTTCGGTGAGTGTGCTCAACTCCACGACCTGATCCCACCATCCTACTTCTACCATCGGATATCTAGACGCACTGCAAGTTACCATCCTTATCTTGTTGCCATTCCACCAGTTCGCACCAAGCGCTTCCAAACATCCTTCAAAATGCGCACAGCCTACCTGCGTCTGTGTTTCCGAATGCATTCAACCCGAATCTCTTCAAAGCTAGAGTGAACAGGCTTCTTCTGGGTAAGCTCCCTCCATCGTCAACTCTGTCTCTGTCACCTCTGACCTAGACTAGAGTCAAGAGCAAACCAATTTCAAATAAAAAATAAAATAAAAAAAGTATGTGTGTGGTAATGTATGTCTATAGTTATATACAGGTACGTAAGCTGAACGCTCTCTTGACGAATGTGTTAGGTGACGGGAGCGTTTAGCGCCTACAGACAATGCCTGTGCAGCCCGCTTAAAGGAAATTCTCGCTCAGCTTCACACGTTTGCTGTCAGTTTCCGCCCACTCGCGCTCCAGTTCCCATTGAGAGGTTGTTTTTCACTCTTTAACTATAAACTAAATTGAAGGACCCAGTTGTTTGCACAGCACTCGTGAGCTGTTGAAACGGTGATGGGTCGTTACTTTCTGTTTTTATTTCCACTTCTTTTATAAAAACTTTATGCCATGCTAAAATAATGCAGCGGGACCGTTAGCTAAGCATGCAATATAACACTTTGTTAAGTCTAGTAGCACTTATAAGAAAAATAAGTTACAGATAGTAAATTTTATCATTACAGAAAATCAAAAAAAAAAAAACATCATCATCATCATATCAGTAGAAAAACGTCCACTGCTGGACATAGGCCTTCCCCAAGCGTCGCCACTTTGACCGCAACCTTCACCAGGTTATCGGTCCACCTGGTGGTAGGCCTTTCAACGCAACGTCTTCCGGTTCGCGGTCGCCACTCCAGAACCTTTCTGCCCCATCGGCCATCCGTTCTGCGAGCAATGTGCCCTGCCCACTGCCACTTAAGTTTGGCAATTCTTCGGGATATGTCGGTAACACTGGTTCTCTTGCGGATCTCTACATTTCTGATTCGATCACGCAAGGAAACTCCGATCATAGCCTTCTCTATTGCCCTTTGAGTGACTGTAAGCTTTCTGATGAGGTCCATTGTAAGCGACCACGTCTCAGAGCAATATGTCATCACTGGCAACACACACTGGTCATAGACTTTCGTCTTGAGACACTGTGGTAAGTTGGACGAGAAGATACCGCGCATTCCAGAAAATACTTTCAAGTATTTAATGCATATTGGTCGTAGTGAAATAATGAGATGCGGTGGAGAGCTATTTTCATTTTCGTGTCAGTATTTCGCAGGCGTGCCGTGTCGTCCGTTGTCTCTGTCACGTCCTACCTCTGTGGAACAGAATTATTCGATTATTTTCGGCTGTTTCGTCGGCTCCAAGCAAATTAGTCCATTTGCATGCTAACGGACTTTCCGATTCGGATGTGAATATGGGCAAAGAGTATTTATTGCTACCGGGTTTTTGTTTTGTTTTTACGCGAAACGGCCTTTTTTCGTGGAGCTATTATTGTCACAATATGTAATTTTTTACTGATTACTTATGACACAAATGATAAAATGAAATGTATTCTGTGGTATGGGCCAGGGTGTACTTTACAGCACAATTGATGTGCTGTGTATGAAAGCAATGTAGGGGTGTATTACACTATCATATATTTAGGATCTGTGAGGCATATTTAAATGATAATCTTACTTCACGTCACGTCGTCGGTCACAGGTCAGTTGAAAAACAGCGTCGGGTACTAGTTTCCCGACATTTTGTTGAACTGGTCCTATTTGGCACAGCCGTGGGACACACAATGCTACTAATATATTGTTTTCGTTTTTTTTATATTATTGTTGTTTAGTATTAACTCTATATAAAGCGCAAGTCCGATCCTGCATACTCCATGCAGCCACCTTTGGGATGACTCAGCTAAGTATCAGCTTGCCACGCTTGACTCGGTGGAACGCAGAGCAAAGAGGCTCATTGGCGACGTTGAACTGGTGGATACCAAGCTTCACAGCTTGGTTCATCGCCGCAAGGTTGCCTGCTTGTCGGTCTTCTACAGACTGTACTTCGGTGAGTGTGCTCAACTCCACGACCTGATCCCACCATCCTACTTCTACCATCGGATATCTAGACGCACTGCAAGTTACCATCCTTATCTTGTTGCCATTCCACCAGTTCGCACCAAGCGCTTCCAAACATCCTTCAAAATGCGCACAGCCTACCTGCGTCTGTGTTTCCGAATGCATTCAACCCGAATCTTTTCAAAGCTAGAGTGAACAGGCTTCTTCTGGGTAAGCTCCCTCCATCGTCAACTCTGTCTCTGTCACCTCTGACCTAGACTAGAGTCAAGAGCAAACCAATTTCAAATAAAAAATAAAATAAAAAAAGTATGTGTGTGGTAATGTATGTCTATAGTTATATACAGGTACGTAAGCTGAACGCTCTCTTGACGAATGTGTTAGGTGACGGGAGCGTTTAGCGCCTACAGACAATGCCTGTGCAGCCCGCTTAAAGGAAATTCTCGCTCAGCTTCACACGTTTGCTGTCAGTTTCCGCCCACTCGCGCTCCAGTTCCCATTGAGAGGTTGTTTTTCACTCTTTAACTATAAACTAAATTGAAGGACCCAGTTGTTTGCACAGCACTCGTGAGCTGTTGAAACGGTGATGGGTCGTTACTTTCTGTTTTTATTTCCACTTCTTTTATAAAAACTTTATGCCATGCTAAAATAATGCAGCGGGACCGTTAGCTAAGCATGCAATATAACACTTTGTTAAGTCTAGTAGCACTTATAAGAAAAATAAGTTACAGATAGTAAATTTTATCATTACAGAAAATCAAAAAAAAAAAAACATCATCATCATCATATCAGTAGAAAAACGTCCACTGCTGGACATAGGCCTTCCCCAAGCGTCGCCACTTTGACCGCAACCTTCACCAGGTTATCGGTCCACCTGGTGGTAGGCCTTTCAACGCAACGTCTTCCGGTTCGCGGTCGCCACTCCAGAACCTTTCTGCCCCATCGGCCATCCGTTCTGCGAGCAATGTGCCCTGCCCACTGCCACTTAAGTTTGGCAATTCTTCGGGATATGTCGGTAACACTGGTTCTCTTGCGGATCTCTACATTTCTGATTCGATCACGCAAGGAAACTCCGATCATAGCCTTCTCTATTGCCCTTTGAGTGACTGTAAGCTTTCTGATGAGGTCCATTGTAAGCGACCACGTCTCAGAGCAATATGTCATCACTGGCAACACACACTGGTCATAGACTTTCGTCTTGAGACACTGTGGTAAGTTGGACGAGAAGATACCGCGCATTCCAGAAAATACTTTCAAGTATTTAATGCATATTGGTCGTAGTGAAATAATGAGATGCGGTGGAGAGCTATTTTCATTTTCGTGTCAGTATTTCGCAGGCGTGCCGTGTCGTCCGTTGTCTCTGTCACGTCCTACCTCTGTGGAACAGAATTATTCGATTATTTTCGGCTGTTTCGTCGGCTCCAAGCAAATTAGTCCATTTGCATCACTGACCTCTATCATACATTGTACACTGGACTTCATATTATCGATGACAAAATGAAGACATTTGATTATCGCCATTTTGGCGCTGATTGCAACGTGAATTAACGTGAGAGTCGCATGGAACTAATATTAGAGATGGGACACAGTTTTCGGTAAAAACTTTTATGGGTTTTATCGATCGTGAGACTAATTTAATACGTAAGAGAAAAAAAAAACAGTTATTTTTATAATGATTAATTTTTAAGTAATAGAATAATTGCTGTAAAGGTTAACTGAAAAATATTTTCAGTCAGATTGCAAGCTATAAACTAGTGGATAGATTGCTAGTAAAGTTATAGCACATTACTGTCAGATCAGTGAGATTTAAATACCGGGGATAGGCTAACTAACAACTTATCCTTAAAACCAGTATATTTGAGCAAGTATCTTCTCGCACACTTACAATCGTTCGGATTCACTCGGTTGACGCCCATCGGGTTCGTGAAGGGAACACCATTCATACAATAATAATAATAAATGAGATGGATAATCATTTACAACGGACGTATTTCTCGCTATCATCGCTGAGATCCTGTCTCTGTAGTGTTAAGGTGCAAATAAGAGTGGTATCGCATTCCAGCAAGGTGAAGACTTTAACTCTGTTTCAGATGCAGATAGTTAATAAATTATTTGACTTCAAAACATTTGTTAATATAATTATAACTATCATGCTCAGACCAACAAAAAAAGATAGACGTAACGTCGCGAACATCATAAGTGAAGCCACAAAACTATGCTCCTCCAAGTAAATATACACTCTCACGCACACACCTGCACTAAAACTATGCTCATCGCTCTTAGTACGTTACGAGTCGTCGTCTAGTTAACATATATTAAAAAAAATAGAATTATGCCTTCCTGTGTAGTGAAAACTTGTAAAAACAATAGCAAAGCACATAAAAAGTCTCACGGAATCACATTTCACATGTAAGTACTTGAAATAACATCGTTTATTTATTAAATATACTATGAATTTTAGGTTCCTTGGAACAAAAAACCTCAACGAACGAAATCAGTGACATAAAGTGCGTGGGTTGCCATAATATGATTTCAAATTACCCCATTCGATTAAACAAATTTAAAATGATTTCTTACTTCGAGTTATATTCGTTTTCTTTTTTTATGTTATTTTAATATTTTAGATTTCCAAATAATAATGAAACAAAAAGAAAATGGATAGTAGCTATAAGAAATAGTCCATTTATCTTTATCTAATTGTACCATTTATCTTTGTATTACTTTTTGGAGACAGTGATTTTGTTATGGTGGTATTTTTCACACATCACACAAATACGCGCATTTTTTTCTCTGTATTACGCTCGTTCACATAAAGTTTGCTTTTTCTATTATTTAAAACTTGTCTATTTATATTTGTATTTTTTTTGCATTAAATTGCAAATTAATGGTTATTGCTAAGCGGAAGAGTGAAGTCTCCTAACACAAGCAAGAATTGCATAAAAGGTGATCTCCAAATCATAAGCATGTAAAGCCACTTTCTAATTGTTTATTTTTAAATACATTTTGCGATGTAACAAAAAAAATATTTCTTTTCGAGAGTTATAATTAATAATGTACCTTAATCGTTTACTTTTGAGGTTCAATACCATATTCAACAATATCTTACTCGAACAATATTATCCTACCCACACAATAATATTATTAATTTATTACCCATTTTATAGGGAAAAAAATCAACAAATGGCAACCCTTCCAAACACACATAGATAAAAATGTGGCTTCACTTTTGATGTTCGCGACGCTACGTCTATCTTTTTTTGTTGGTCTGAGCTATCATGATATTATTCCAGAATTAATTCCAGGCTCAGGAACGTGGTGATTGGTACAAGAGAGAGGCCTGTGCTCAGCAGTGAGCGAAGTCGGGCTGTGGATGACCATGATGATGATTCCAGAATTTAGTATTACACATCGCTTTTAAACATATTATTACTGATTATTAGGCATTCATATACCTAACATTCATCACCAATACCAATATGAGATATTTAGTTCCAACATTCTACGAGAAGTCAATACAGTAAATGAGTGATACGCTTTGCCAAGACTACTATTTTGATATTAGTGTAATTTAAAAATATCACTAATACTGATATATAAGTTACAATATTATAATATTTCCAGTCAAATATATTAGTATTACCTAATTTTTAGAAATATCGGTAGTATCCTATCTCTAAATGTGTCAATTTTAGTTCCTGATACGCTCGAGCGGGGCGCTTTGAATCAGCACAAAAATCAACTGTCATTTCATATAGTATGTTTAGTCCAGCGTACTTGTATAATAGAGGTCAGTGATTTGCATGCTAACGGACTTTCCGATTCGGATGTGAATATGGGCAAAGAGTATTTATTGCTACCGGGTTTTTGTTTTGTTTTTACGCGAAACGGCCTTTTTTCGTGGAGCTATTATTGTCACAATATGTAATTTTTTACTGATTACTTATGACACAAATGATAAAATGAAATGTATTCTGTGGTATGGGCCAGGGTGTACTTTACAGCACAATTGATGTGCTGTGTATGAAAGCAATGTAGGGGTGTATTACACTATCATATATTTAGGATCTGTGAGGCATATTTAAATGATAATCTTACTTCACGTCACGTCGTCGGTCACAGGTCAGTTGAAAAACAGCGTCGGGTACTAGTTTCCCGACATTTTGTTGAACTGGTCCTATTTGGCACAGCCGTGGGACACACAATGCTACTAATATATTGTTTTCGTTTTTTTTATATTATTGTTGTTTAGTATTAGTTTTCTTTTTTATGTTTGTGTTGTGTGCTCTGGCTTGTGTCAAATAAATGTGTGCTTTCTTTCTTTTTCTTTTCTTTCTTTCTTTATAAAATTATAAAAGCGAAAGTTTGGATGGATGTGTTTCTTCCTTAATCACGCTAAAACGGCTGAATGGATCTGGATGTAATTTGGCACAGATATAGATTATAGTCTGGAATACCACAAGGGCTACTTTTCATCCTGGTTTAATGTTACCTTGGGCTAAGAAAACACTTTCCACGCGGGCAAAGCCGCTGGCAGAAGCTAGTGTAATATAAACATATGAATCATTTAGTCTTTCATAAACAATAATCTTATAAATGACATATATACTATCATATGGATAATATATGATAGCGTAATACCCCCTGAAGTGCTTAGTCCGGAACCGGCACAAATTATGCGTGGAAAATGAGCTGGCTTATATGTTTACGAAGTGGACGTTATATTTTCTCTGTTATATGTATCTTCCGACTGCACAGTATGATTTTCTTCTTCTTTATGTCTTTTTAGTTCGCTTTTCAATCAGTCGGGTTTTTTTTAATAGCTTAAACAAAAAATCAGGCCAAGTTTCAGATTTAGAGTATTATAGTACAATGCTTTTAGAGTACTGATGTAGAGAATACTCGTAAATTCTTTAAGGTTGAAATATAATTCAAGCTTGTTTAGACTCAAGTCTGGTCTGACAATAAGTAGGTGCCGTATAACGTGCATTTAATTGAATAAACAATAGCTTTTCAGTGAAGGGTTCAGGCTCGTAAAGCCGTAAATCACGGGAAACACGCTTATTTGAAATTCAGCCTTTGTGCCTTCCATAAACTAACAATAACCTACATTCAGTTAGCATCGAAAAGCATTGGAGACCCTTTGTATTGCCGTAAACGGCTCACAATACTTTGTAGTAGCGAAATATTGACGGTTTAATCAATATTCAGGCAGTTTCAGCCCTGTTGAACCCCAGGAACTAAAATTCAGCTATTATAGAATGTAGGTTTACAATAGTTTTAAGCAACTGTTCCAAATTATAAACGGAACATTTGGCTCAATTTGTGTCCTTTTCAATGAAAATAGAGGCGGAATGTAAGGGCTAAATATCCTATAAATATCGTAAAATATCGGCTGGAAAACGGTTTATTGTTTTAGTTGTCGTGTAGGTGGGGTCTATATTTACTAAGGAGTTGACAGGTCGTAGAGGTCGATACAATGGTACATTGATAATGGAAATTAGAAATTATCGAGTATGGGTGAGAATACCTGCAGTGTATTTTCGATCAAACTCCTACTTTTGGGGGTACATCTGTTCCTGTAACGGATCGGCTCGAGCTCTTAGGCATGGAGTTGACATCCAGTCTCAGCTTCGCCGCCTCCATTTAGTACAAAGCCCAAATTGCGGCCAAAAAACTGGGCATCCTAAATAGAGTGAAGCGATACTTTACACCTGGACAGCTTTTAACTCTATATAAAGCGCAAGTCCGATCCTGCATGGAGTATTGCAGCCACCTTTGGGATGGCTCAGCTAAGTATCAGCTTGCCACGCTTGACTCGGTGGAACGCAGAGCAAAGAGGCTCATTGGCGACGTTGAACTGGTGGATGCCAAGCTTCACAGCTTGGCTCATCGCCGCAAGGTTGCCCGCTTGTCGGTCTTCCACAGACTGTATTTCGGTGAGTGTGGTCAAGAACTTCACGACCTGATCCCACCAGCCCACTTCTACCATCGGACATCTAGACGCACTACAATTTACCATCCTTACCTTGTTGCCATTCCACCAATTCGCACCAAGCGCTTCCAAACAACCTTCATAATGCGCACAGCGAAGGAATGGAACTCACTACCTGCGTCTGTGTTTCCGAATGCATTCAACCCGAATCTCTTCATAGCTATAGTGTACAGGATTCTTCTGGGTAAGCTCACTCCATCGTCGACTCTGTCAAGAGCAAACCCATTTCAAATAAAAAATAAAATAAAAAAGGTATGTTTGTGTTTATGTAGTTATATACAGGTACGTAAGCTGAAAGCTCTCTTGACGAATGTGTTAGGTGACGGGAGCGTTTAGCGCCTACAGACAATGCCTGTGCAGCCCGCTTAAAGGCAATTCTCGCTCAGCTTCACACGTTTGCTGTCAGTTTCCGCCCACTCGCGCTCCAGTTTCCATTGAGAGGTTGTTTTTCACTCTTTGACTATAAACTAAATTGAAGGACCCAGTTGTTTGCACAGCACTCGTGAGCTGTTGAAACGGTGATGGGTCGTTACTTTCTGTTTTTATCGCCACTTCTTTTATAAAAACTTTATGGCATGCTAAAATAATGCAGCGGGACCGTTAGCTAAGCATGCAATATAACACTTTGTTAAGTCTAGTAGCACTTATAAGAAAAATATGTTACAGATAGTAAATTATATCATTACAAAATATGGTTCGAGAAAATCATCATCATCATCATAAAAGTCGAAAGACGTCCACTGCTGGACATAGGCCTCTCCCAAGCGTCGCCACCTTGACCGGTCCCGTGCGTCTCGCAACCAGCGGATCCTCGCAACCTTCACCAGGTTATCGGTTCACCTGGTGGGAGGCCTTCCAACGCAACGTCTTCCGGTTCGCGGTCGCCACTCCAGAACCTTTCTGCCCCATCGGCTATCCGTTCTGCGAGTAATGTGCCTTGCCCACTGCCACTTAAGTTTGGCAATTCTTCGGGCTTTGTCGATAACCCTGGTTTTTCTTGCGGATCTCTACATTTCTGATTCGATCACGCAAATAAACTCCGAGCATAGCCCTCTCCATTGCCCTTTGAGTGACTGTAAGCTTTCTGATGAGGTCCAGTGTAAGTGACCACGTCTCAGAGCCATTTGTCATCACTGGCAACACACACTGGTCATACTCTTTCGTCTTGAGACACTGTGGTAAGTTGGACGAGAAGATACAGCGCATTCCAGAAAATACTTTCAAGTATTTAATGCATGCATATTGGTCGTAGTGAAATAATGAGATGCGGTGGAGAGCTATTTTCATTTTCGTGTCAGTATTTCGCAGGCGTGCCGTGTCGTCCGTTGTCTCTGTCACGTCCTACCTCTGTGGAACAGAATTATTCGATTATTTTCGGCTGTTTCGTCGGCTTCAAGCAAATTAGTCCATTTGTATGCTATCGGACTTTCCGATTCGGATGTGAATATGGGTAAAAGAGTATTTATTGCTACCGGGTTTTTGTTTTGTTTTTACGCGAAACGGCCTTTTTTCGTGGAGCTATTATTGTCACAATATGTAATTTTTTACTGATTACTTATGACACAAATGATAAAATGAAATGTATTCTGTGGTATGGGTCAGGGTGTACTTTACAGCACAATTGATGTGCTGTGTATGAAAGGTTTGTAGGGGTGTATTACACTATCATATATCTAGGATCTGTGAGGAATATTTAAATGATAATCTTACTTCACGTCACGTCGTCGGTCACAGGTCCAGTTGAAAACCAGCGTCGGGTACTAGTTGCCCGACATTTTGTTGAACTGGTCCTATTTGGCACAGCCGTGGGACACACAATGCTACTAATATATTGTTTTCGTTTTTTTTATATTATTGTTGTTTAGTATTAGTTTTATTTTTTATGTTTGTGTTGTGTGCTCTGGCTTGTGTCAAATAAATGTGTGTTTTCTTTCTTTTTCTTTTCTTTCTTTCTTTATAAAATTATAAAAGCGAAAGTTTGAATGGATGTGTTTGTTCCTTAATCACGCTAAAACGGCTGAATGGATCTGGATGTAATTTGGCACAGAGATAGATTATAGTCTGGAATACCACAAAGGCTATTTTTCATCCTGGTTTAATGTTACCTTGGGCTAAGAAAACACTTTCCACGCGGGCAAAGCCGCTGGCAGAAGCTAGTGTAATATGATATGAATCATTAATGATTCATATGTTTATATTTCACTACACGTCTTTGATTCAAAAAAAACTTATAAATGATATATATACTATCATATGGATAGTATATGATAGTGTGCTGATACCCCCTGAAGTGCTTAGTCCGGAACCGGCACAACTTATGCGTGGAAAACCGAATATGAGCTGGCTTATTTGTTTACGAAGTGGACGTTATATTTTCTCTGGCTTAAAACACCATTCCGAATACGCAGTATAAATAAAACATGGTTATCTACAGACGTACGAGTTTGCTAATAAATACGCCAAAGTTTTAATTTCTCCCCAGTTAGCTGTAATAACTTGCGCGAAACTCGCAATGTGCACATTCAGCGGTTCTATTTACGTTCTGCAACTAACTCTATCTAATATGTAGATGAATGTAGCTGGAATGGCATCTAAAGGAAATAATATAAAACCTTGAAACTATAAATAACCGAACACTATCCGTAATAAAAGGCTTCTCAGCCGGCATTCTTATGTAAAATGATGCTATCCACAACGAGAGAAAGACATTATGAGGGTACAGATTTTTAGAACAAATAATAAGATACACCTGATTTGGAAAATATCATGTTGCGATGATTGAAGACAGTTTTCTATTTTGGTTGGTTTATTAAAGTGGTTTCCATTCTACAGTGCGATATAAATCAATTCTATTCTCATTATGTAACGAATAGAGAAAAGATATTCTAATGTTCATGTTGAAGAACACAATTAAACATAGTGTTGCGTAATGGCGTCTAGATAGTTTCTTGAAATTGTGAAAATGCTGAATACTAAACAGTTGATTTGAATATTTTATTTTTATGTAAATATGTAATCGGAAAAAAATACCTAAAAAGTTATAAATAAATAAAGTTAATTAAAAAAATCCGACTGATTTAAAAGCGAACTAAAAAGACGTAAACAAGAAGAAAATCATGCTGTACAGTCGGATGATTCATCTGGTTTTGGTCAGCAACAGGGGCGTAGCTACCGCCGTATCTGCCGTATCAATTATACGGGGCCCCCGGGCCACGGGGGCCCCCGACGTGCGTAATCAAAAATTAATAAAAACTTCCCAATTTTTTTTTCACCTGTCTGACCTGTCGCTATTGTCCATAGAGACAGAAACTTTAGAAAAACTAAAGTCATCATCAGCTAATATGTCATAAATGATTTAATAAATCAGTTTGTCGAAAAAAAGGCAAGGAGAGTGTATATTAAATTTGAATTGTTTGTAAAAAATTTGGAAATAGTGACAGATAGATAATTATGAGGAATGAATATTTCTTTTAATTTTAAGCAAACTGTTTTTTTTGTGAGAAATATTTACCCTTCATAAGGGCCCCCAAACAAATTTTTATACGGGGCCCCGTCAAGGCACGCTACGCCACTGGTCAGCAAGCTCGTGAATATGTATCTTCCGACTGCACAGTATGATTTTCTTCTTCTTTATGTCTTTTTAGTTCGCTTTTTAATCAGTCGGGTTTTTTTTAATAGCTCAAACAAAAAATCCAGCCAAGTTTCAGATTTAGAGTATTATAGTACAATGCTTTTAGAGTACTGATGTAGAGAATACTCGTAAATTCTTTAAGGTTGAAATAGTATTCAAGCTTGTTTAGACTCGAGTCTGGTCTGACAATAAGTACTCGTAGGTACCGTATAACGTGCATTTAATTGAATAAACAATAGCTTTTCAGTGAAGGGTTCAGGCGCGTAAAGCCGTAAATCACGGGAAACACGCTTATTTCAAATTCAGCCTTTGTGCCTTCCTTTAACTAACAATAACCTACATTCAGTTAGCATCGAAAAGCATTGGAGACCCTTTGTACTGCCGTAAACGGCTCACAATACTTTGTAGTAGCGAAATATTGACGGTTCAATCAATATTCAGGCAGTTTCAGCACTATTGAACCCCAGTAACTAAAATTCAGCTATTATAGAATGTAGGTTTACAATAATTTTAAGCAACTGTTCCAAATTATAAACGGAATATTTGGCTCAATTTGTGTCATTTTCAATGAAAATAGAGGCGAATGTAAGGGCTAAATATCCTATAAATATCGTAAAATATCGGCTGGAAAACGGTTTATTGTTTTAGTTGTCGTGTAGGTGGGGTCTATATTTACTAAGGAGTTGACAGGTCGTAGAGGTCGATACAATGGTACATTGATAATGGAAATTAGAAATTATCGAGTACGGATGAGAATACCTGCAGTGTATTTTCGATCAAACTCCTACTTTTGGAGGTACGTTTGTTCCTGTAACTGATCGGCTCGAGCTCTTAGGCATGAAGTTGACATCTAGTCTCAGCTTCGGCGCCTCCATTGAGTACAAAGCCCAAATTGCGGCCAAAAAACTGGGCATCCTAAATAGAGTGAAGCGATACTTTACGCCTGCACAGCTATTAACTCTATATAAAGCGCAAGTCCGATCCTGCATGGAGTATTGCAGCCACCTTTGGGATGGCTCAGCTAAGTATCAGCTTGCCGCGCTTGACTCGGTGGAACGCAGAGCAAAGAGGCTCATTGGCGACGTTGAACTGGTGGATGCCAAGCTTGACAGCTTGGCTCATAGCCGCAAGGTTGCCTGCTTGTCGGTTTTCTACAGACTGTACTTCGGTGAGTGTGCTCAAGAACTTCACGACCTGATCCCACCAGCCCTCTTCTACCATCGGACATCTAGACGCACTACAATTTACCATCCTTACCTTGTTGCCATTCCACCAATTCGCACCAAGCGCTTCCAAACATCCTTTCATTATGAAGGATGTTTGGAAGCGCTTGGTGCGAATTGGTAATTCCATTGCTTCGCACAGCGAAGTTACATATAGTAAATTGTATCATTACAGAATATGGTTTGAGAAAATCATCATCATAATCATATCAGTCGAAAGACGCCCAAGCGTCGCCACTTTGACCGGTCCCGTGCGTCGCAACCAGTGGATCCTCGCAACCTTCACCAGGTCATCGGTCCACCTTGCCTTCCAAGGCCTTCCAACGCAACGTCTTCCGGTTCGCGGTCGCCACTCCAGAACCTTTCTGCCCCATCGGCCATCCGTTCTGCGAGCAATGTGCCCTGCCCACTGCCACTTAAGTTTGGCAATTCTTCGGGCTATGTCGGTAACCCAACCAGGGTTACCGACATAGCCCGAAGAATTGCCAACTCTTGCGGATCTCTACATTTCTGATTCGATCACGCAAGGAAACTCCAAGCATAGCCCTCTCCATTGCTCTTTGAGTGACTGTAAGTTTTCTGATGAGGTCCATTGTAAGCGACCACGTCTCAGAGCCATATGTCATCACTGGCAACACACACTGGCTATAGACTTTCGTCTTGAGACACTGTGGTAAGTTGGACGAGAAGATACCGCGCATTCCAGAAAATACTTTCAAGTATTTAATGCATGCATATTGGTCGTAGTGAAATAATGAGATGCGGTGGAGAGCTATTTTCATTTTCGTGTCAGTATTTCGCAGCCGTGCCGTGTCGTCCGTTGTCTCTGTCATGTCCTACCTCTGTGGAACAGAATTGTTCGATTATTTTCGGCTGTTTCGTCGGCTGCAAGCAAATTAGTCCATTTGTATGCTAACGGACTTTCCGATTCGGATGTGAATATGGGCAAAGAGTATTTATTGCTACCGGGTTTTTGTTTTGTTTTTACGCGAAACAGCCTTTTTTCGTGGAGCTATTATTGTCACAATATGTAATTTTTACTGATTACTTATGACACAAATGATAAAATGAAATGTATTCTGTGGTATGGGTCAGGGTGTACTTTACAGCACAATTGATGTGCTGTGTATGAAAGGAATGTAGGGTTGTAGGGGGGTCTAGGATCTGTGAGGCATATTTAAATGATAATCTTACTTCACGTCACGTCGTCGGTCACAGGTCCAGTTGAAAACCAGCGTCGGGTACTAGTTGCCCGACATTTTGCTGAACTGGTCCTATTTGGCGCAGCCGTGGGACACACAATGCTACATACTAATATATTGTTTTTTTTTTAATATTATTGTTGTTTAGTATAAGTTTTCTTTTTTATGTTTGTGTTGTGTGCTCTGGCTTGTGTCAAATAAATGTGTGTTTTCTTTCTTTCTTTATAAAATTATAAAAGCGAAAGTTTGAATGGATGTGTTTGTTCCTTAATCACGCTAAAACGGCTGAATGGATCTGGATGTAATTTGGCACAGAGATAGATTATAGTCTGGAATACCACAAAGGCTATTTTTCATCCTGGTTTAATGTTACCTTGGGCTAAGAAAACACTTTCCACGCGGGCAAAGCCGCTGGCAGAAGCTAGTGTAATATGATATGAATCATTAATGATTCATATGTTTATATTTCACTACACGTCTTTGATTAAAAAAAAACTTATAAATGATATATATACTATCATATGGATAGTATATGATAGTGTGCTGATACCCCCTGAAGTGCTTAGTCCGGAACCGGCACAACTTATGCGTGGAAAACCGAATATGAGCTGGCTTATTTGTTTACGAAGTGGACGTTATATTTTCTCTGGCTTAAAACACCATTCCGAATACGCAGTATAAATAAAACATGGTTATCTACAGACGTACGAGTTTGCTAATAAATACGCCAAAGTTTTAATTTCTCCCCAGTTAGCTGTAATAACTTGCGCGAAACTCGCAATGTGCACATTCAGCGGTTCTATTTACGTTCTGCAACTAACTCTATCTAATATGTAGATGAATGTAGCTGGAATGGCATCTAAAGGAAATAATATAAAACCTTGAAACTATAAATAACCGAACACTATCCGTAATAAAAGGCTTCTCAGCCGGCATTCTTATGTAAAATGATGCTATCCACAACGAGAGAAAGACATTATGAGGGTACAGATTTTTAGAACAAATAATAAGATACACCTGATTTGGAAAATATCATGTTGCGATGATTGAAGACCCCCATTAGGGCCCCCAAACAAATTTTTATACGGGGCCCCGTCAAGGCACGCTACGCCACTGGTCAGCAAGCTCGTGAATATGTATCTTCCGACTGCACAGTATGATTTTCTTCTTCTTTATGTCTTTTTAGTTCGCTTTTTAATCAGTCGGGTTTTTTTTAATAGCTCAAACAAAAAATCCAGCCAAGTTTCAGATTTAGAGTATTATAGTACAATGCTTTTAGAGTACTGATGTAGAGAATACTCGTAAATTCTTTAAGGTTGAAATAGTATTCAAGCTTGTTTAGACTCAAGTCTGGTCTGACAATAAGTACTCGTAGGTACCGTATAACGTGCATTTAATTGAATAAACAATAGCTTTTCAGTGAAGGGTTCAGGCGCGTAAAGCCGTAAATCACGGGAAACACGCTTATTTCAAATTCAGCCTTTGTGCCTTCCTTTAACTAACAATAACCTACATTCAGTTAGCATCGAAAAGCATTGGAGACCCTTTGTACTGCCGTAAACGGCTCACAATACTTTGTAGTAGCGAAATATTGACGGTTCAATCAATATTCAGGCAGTTTCAGCACTATTGAACCCCAGTAACTAAAATTCAGCTATTATAGAATGCAGGTTTACAATAATTTTAAGCAACTGTTCCAAATTATAAACGGAATATTTGGCTCAATTTGTGTCATTTTCAATGAAAATAGAGGCGAATGTAAGGGCTAAATATCCTATAAATATCGTAAAATATCGGCTGGAAAACGGTTTATTGTTTTAGTTGTCGTGTAGGTGGGGTCTATATTTACTAAGGAGTTGACAGGTCGTAGAGGTCGATACAATGGTACATTGATAATGGAAATTAGAAATTATCGAGTACGGATGAGAATACCTGCAGTGTATTTTCGATCAAACTCCTACTTTTGGAGGTACGTTTGTTCCTGTAACTGATCGGCTCGAGCTCTTAGGCATGAAGTTGACATCTAGTCTCAGCTTCGGCGCCTCCATTGAGTACAAAGCCCAAATTGCGGCCAAAAAACTGGGCATCCTAAATAGAGTGAAGCGATACTTTACGCCTGCACAGCTATTAACTCTATATAAAGCGCAAGTCCGATCCTGCATGGAGTATTGCAGCCACCTTTGGGATGGCTCAGCTAAGTATCAGCTTGCCGCGCTTGACTCGGTGGAACGCAGAGCAAAGAGGCTCATTGGCGACGTTGAACTGGTGGATGCCAAGCTTGACAGCTTGGCTCATAGCCGCAAGGTTGCCTGCTTGTCGGTTTTCTACAGACTGTACTTCGGTGAGTGTGCTCAAGAACTTCACGACCTGATCCCACCAGCCCTCTTCTACCATCGGACATCTAGACGCACTACAATTTACCATCCTTACCTTGTTGCCATTCCACCAATTCGCACCAAGCGCTTCCAAACATCCTTTCATTATGAAGGATGTTTGGAAGCGCTTGGTGCGAATTGGTAATTCCATTGCTTCGCACAGCGAAGTTACATATAGTAAATTGTATCATTACAGAATATGGTTTGAGAAAATCATCATCATAATCATATCAGTCGAAAGACGCCCAAGCGTCGCCACTTTGACCGGTCCCGTGCGTCGCAACCAGTGGATCCTCGCAACCTTCACCAGGTCATCGGTCCACCTTGCCTTCCAAGGCCTTCCAACGCAACGTCTTCCGGTTCGCGGTCGCCACTCCAGAACCTTTCTGCCCCATCGGCCATCCGTTCTGCGAGCAATGTGCCCTGCCCACTGCCACTTAAGTTTGGCAATTCTTCGGGCTATGTCGGTAACCCAACCAGGGTTACCGACATAGCCCGAAGAATTGCCAACTCTTGCGGATCTCTACATTTCTGATTCGATCACGCAAGGAAACTCCAAGCATAGCCCTCTCCATTGCTCTTTGAGTGACTGTAAGTTTTCTGATGAGGTCCATTGTAAGCGACCACGTCTCAGAGCCATATGTCATCACTGGCAACACACACTGGCTATAGACTAGAGCTATTTTCATTTTTCGTGTCAGTATTTCGCAGCCGTGCCGTGTCGTCCGTTGTCTCTGTCACGTCCTACCTCTGTGGAACAGAATTGTTCGATTATTTTTGGCTGTTTCGTCGGCTCCAAGCAAATTAGTCCATTTGTATGCTATCGGACTTTCCGATTCGGATGTGAATATGGGTAAAAGAGTATTTATTGCTACCGGGTTTTTGTTTTGTTTTTACGCGAAACGGCCTTTTTTCGTGGAGCTATTATTGTCACAATATGTAATTTTTTACTGATTACTTATGACACAAATGATAAAATGAAATGTATTCTGTGGTATGGGCCAGGGTGTACTTTACAGCACAATTGATGTGCTGTGTAAGAAAGGAATGTAGGGTTGTAGGGGGGTCTAGGATCTGTGAGGCATATTTAAATGATAATCTTACTTCACGTCACGTCGTCGGTCACAGGTCCAGTTGAAAACCAGCGTCGGGTACTAGTTGCCCGACATTTTGCTGAACTGGTCCTATTTGGCGCAGCCGTGGGACACACAATGCTACTAATATATTGTTTTCTTTTTTTTTAATATTATTGTTGTTTAGTATTAGTTTTCTTTTTTAGGTTTGTGTTGTGTGCTCTGGCTTGTGTCAAATAAATGTGTGTTTTCTTTCTTTCTTTATAAAATTATAAAAGCGAAAGTTTGGATGGATGTGTTTGTTCCTTAATCACGCTAAAACGGCTGACTGGATCTGGATATAATTTGGCGCAGAGATAGATTATAGTCTGGAATACCACAAAGGCTACTTTTCATCCTGGTTTAATGTTCCCTTGGGCTAAGAAAACACTTTCCACGCGGGCAAAGCTGCTGGCAGAAGCTAGTGTAATATGATATGAATCATCAATGATTCATATGTTAAAAAAAAATCTTATAAATGATATATATACTATCATATGGATAGTATATGATAGCGTGCTGATACCCCCTGAAGTGCTTAGTCCGGAACCGGCACAACTTATGCGTGGAAAACCGAAAATGAGCTGGCTTATTTGTTTACGAAGTGGACGTTATATTTTCTCTGGCTTAAAACACCATTCCGAATACGCAGTATAAATAAAACATGGTTATCTACAGACGTAAGAGTTTGCTAATAAATACGCCAAAGTTTTAATTTCTCCCCAGTTAGCTGTAATAACTTGCGCGAAACTCGCAATGTGCACATTCAGCGGTTCTATTTACGTTCTGCAACTAACTCTATCTAATATGTAGATGAATGTAGCTGGAATGGAATCTAAAGGAAATAATATAAAACCTTGAAACTATAAATAACCGAACACTATCCGTAATAAAAGGCTTCTCAGCCAGTCACAAGCTTCTTATGAAAAATGATGCTATCCACAACGAGAGAAAGACATTATGAGGGTACAGATTTTTAGAACAAATATTAAGATACACCTGATTTGGAAAATATCATGTATCATGCGATGATTGAAGACAGTTTTCTATTTTGGTTGGTTTATTAAAGTGGTTTCCATTCTACACTGCGATATAAATCAATTCTATTCTCATTATGTAACGAATAGAGAAAAGATATTCTAATGTTCATGTTGAAGAACACAATTAAATATAGTGTCGCGTAATGGCGTCTAGATAGTTTCTTGACATTGTGAAAATGCTGAATACAAGTTGATTTGAATATGTTTCTAGGGTTCATAGTCCTTTAGGAAGTTCGTGATTTCATTAGCTTTATTGTGAGTGGTGGAATTGCATGAAAAGGCTGGGTCACCGCCTTCCCTCAAATAATAACGTGATTTGTAGGAATATCGGACACGCTACCGGAAGATCACGCGTCGATTAGCAACATAACAATGGTTCTATGTTAAAGTTTACCCTGGTTTCAAAGTAATGTTTTGATTTCTTTCTGGTAAGATTTTAAAGAGCTTTATCAGCCTTTTTACTAAGGTCTTTATCAGCCTTTTTGCTAAGGCCTCTATTGGCCGTTTTGCTAAGGTCTTTATAGGCGGTTTTGCTAAGGTCTTTATCGGCCGTTTTGCTAAGGCCTCTATCGGCCGTTTTGCTAAGGCCTCTATCGGCCGTTTTGCTAAGGTCTTTATGTTTATTTCAGCAATTCTTATTCATTCTGATATTAATTCGTATCAAATGATTAAATACGTTACCGGTAACTTTTCTTTCTCAGATCGTAATGGCCCTTTTAATTGTATCTTTTGCTTGCTCAAGATTTGCTTCGTGACTGCTTTAATCGTGTTAAATTAGAAGTAAATTCTTTTCTGAAGCATTCTTGAACGATTCTTTTGATGTGTCAGGTTTCGGCAAGTTATCGGCCAGGTGGAAAATATTCACAGATTGTGCTCTGAACCGGATAATTTCTGTAGACGCCGCTGGGCCGTAAATTATAGGCACCTTTATAATTAACCTAAATACGTGCCTAACGTGTCAGGCAAATGTTGGAAACAAAGGAACTTTGATGAATAGAATCTACAAGGATGTATTAACAACAAATAGTTTAGTTTTGAAGCAATAGATAGTCAATATATTCGACAAACAGAGAGTTTATGGGCAATAGGCATGCAATAGTATGACAGAACCAACCAGGAAGTAAGCTGCCGTGAGCCAGTGTTCGTAGTAAATCCGGTAGCCCAACTTCGTCCGTGTCCCATTGACCCAGATCCGCGCCCTTGAACCCCGACCCCCCGACACCCCGCGACCGACACCGGCGCGCTCCCGTGACGTCATAAATGCCCTCCGCAAGCATTGTCTTTTAAGTATATTGTTTTGATCTAAAAAAAGATAGCCCCACTGTGTGTCAACAAAGCTATTTAATGAAGATCGTAGAGAAACACCGGTGCGTTATCACCATTCGTTATTCGTCTGTTGTTCGAGCAAGAGATTATTGATTTTAGGTTGTCTTTGAATAGGTCACAGGGATTTTGGGTTACAGTAGATGATGTAGGGCAGAATTTGTAAGATGCTATGAAGAGACCACACGAAAAAATATTTTTTTGCTACAATCTACCTTATGATAAATTCATAACATGGAAAATATACGTACGCAAAAATTTACGTGTTTGAAATTGCGGTTATTAGCCCGATTTTCAATACAATACAACATGAATATATATATTACTACAATTTCTAAGATCTGAGTCTTAATAAATTCAAATCTTTCATTAAATGTAAGTTGTGCCAGAAAGCGTTTTATACAATTAAAGACTACCTTGAGGACAAAAAGGCTTGGGATTGAGCTGCTCCAATTGTTTAAAATTAATTTTGTTTTTTTTTTATTATATTTTGCACCATTATTATATATTTTTTTTGGTTTTCTTGCAATGACAAGAATATTTACTTTTTAAAGTATTATATTACTTTATTTTAATTATTGTGAATGTGAAGACTATGTGGATCATTTTTTTTGTGTTAATTTTAATTTATCTTAGTTTTTAATCATAGTCTGGCAGTTTGAGTAGTTTATGCGGCCTACCCGAATGTCCTTTCTTTGGTATTGTTCGTCGAATCGTTGAGCTCCTTAAATTCTGAGTTGAGCTGCTCGGTTATTGACAAATGCGTGCACTGACTGGCCATGTCCACTCAATCTGGCTGGTTCTTTCCTCAAAAGACCATTTCAGATATCAGTCTACATGGTCTTCACATTATCTAACCAAGATTTTGTCAGGACGTTAAAAGTGACTGTGACCTCTGAGTTTGTTTCGGCCTTTCTTCGCAGAGTAGTCAGATAGGAAACGCCGACCTCATCTAGTTTTAAAAATATTGTCGACATGTACAAGTTTTTGTAAAAACCAACTAGACTAAAAAAACAACAACTAGGAGACAAGAAAAAAAATTGTAACAGACTTGGTTATCGAAGATGTGAAAGACCAGCAGATAGGTACTGAAAGTTGAGGTTTTGCCAAAGATCTTAACGTCAGGATGTTGAAGAACATGTGGAAAGGAGAAGTAACTGAACAATAAACAATACGTATTTACGTTAGTGTAAAGTTCATGTTATTTTCAGAATGCTGCAGTACCTTTCTGCAGTAATAATGAACGCTTGTTTATACCTAGCGAACACGTTCAACAATGCCAGTAAACAAATAAGGTTAAAGCAAGTAAATTTCACGTTTGATGTTTGCATTTCAACGAATGAATGCAATTTATTAAACGCGGGTTCAAGATTTACAGCAGTGTTAAGTGTAATCTACATCATTACATACTTATAGTAAAGTTAAGTCATTATTTCATTAAACAATACCTACAGCAAACAATTAGCTTGCTTTTTATAGGGGATGGATTATCAAGGATTCTTGTTTGTTCTAGAAGAGCATTTCACTTCTATTTGCGATATTGTTAACCCCCTACGGAAAAAGATGGATGTTATAAGTTTGACGTGTGTTGCTGTGTCTGTCTGTGGCATCATAGCTCCTAAACGGATGAACCGATTTTGATTTCGTTTTCTTTTGTTTGAAAGTTGATTTTGTCAAGAGTGTTTTTAGCTATGTTTAAATAATTATTTATTTATTTCGACGTCATCCAAGGACAGATCTCTAAAGGAAATTAACGTCAAGCAGATACTTAATTTTATGATACCGAGATGCGTACCCTTTTGTTAGTCATGTTACGTCTCTGAAAAACAACTTACGCAAATTCAACCGGTCTTTTATTGGCTATAACCGGCCCATTAGGAAATAGCTTTTTTAATGGTTTGTCAGGTAAAAATGGAACAATGGATGTTACCTACATATAATATTATTCTCTTTGTGTTTGCCAGAAATATATTGTCATATAAAAGCCGAATATCCATTCGATCTTTTTTGTGGACACAATTTTTTTATAGTCTGAAAACAACAGAATAATTTAGTGGCAAATACCGGCCAGCTAGTGGCTCAGCTCGCTTCACTGGCGCCTCCTGGCGGTTGTAGGCAAATTTTCCATTTGGTTGTCTGTGGTTCCAGCTTGTTTTCCGAGTCACTGGCTCGTTCAAATCTATTGCTGTGAAGAAATTTTTACGTAATAAAAAGTATGCAAAGCATATATGTGCGCGGGTAAGCTCAACTGTATTCACGGGTAGCTTTACACAATAGATATTATAGATATATTTTTATGTTTGAATGTGGGTCCAGTTAACCAATAAAATACAAAAAATAAATAATGTGGTCAAGTGGACTCGCGGGTCCAGCAACTAGCTGGTGGCGCAAAGTTTTTTGGGTTTAAGTATAGTGTTTTGTTCGAATGTTGTTGCTATCATTGCTAGAATTGCATACTTTTGTTAGTAGGGATGTGCCCTAAAAGGCGTTGCATAATAGGGGCTCCGTGGTGGTCTTTTGAGAGATCCCGGGGCCTCTTCTGCGTGCTGATGGTGATCACCGGTGTGGTTTTAGTGAGGCAAAAATCCCACACTCACTGGTATTTTCAGTCCAGGCGCCTTTTGAAGGTATTCCCCAGTAAAAAAAAAAGGTCTGAAGTTTTAGCAGATACAATAACACAGAAACAAGACCAATAAGCTGTTGTTATTGTACATGCGTACTTTAAATATTTAAATTACCAGAACAGGGTACTCGTTGAGCTGTTATTAGGGTGCTTTCAGTGGTTTCATTTTTAGAATTACTTCGGAACCATTTGGCGCCCATTTCTGTGTTCAGCGATAAGACTGGTAATTCGCTCGTTTCATACTCGTACCAAGCGTCTTTTCAAATTCAATTAGCGAACTATTTTGCATCGTATTGACATTGAACGGTAAGTTTATACAAGGCTAGGGCTTTTAGATTCAAAATTGGAACGCAAAATTCTTTTTTTTTTAATAGTTTCCGTGCCGATTCTAACCTAATAGTATTAGGGCGAAAATACACATGCCTGTAACTTTCATAAAAATCATGAATCTGTAAATGTCAGCAAGTGTGATTTCGCCCTTAGTATAGGCACAATTTTGACCTTTTCAAAATAAGAGTGAACAGCCATCTCGTCGTTCTGTCGCAGACCTTATCCATCGCTTACAATCAGACTCTATCGAGGTCAAGAGAGCGCTCAACAAAAATGAAAAAATGAATTGCTTGTAAACAAATTCCTCTTAATAATAAGCTAAACTCTTAAAGGTCTCATAATAACGTTTTTATCATAAGTCTTTCCCCGGGATAGCTGTTTATTGTCATAATCACATACTTGGCACACAGAACGGGTCGTTCATTGCAGTATGGCGTTATTATTTCACATCTGGACAGTTTTGTGTCCCTTCGGTACAATCCGTTAGTTGGCCTGAACGGGTCCCAGGGGCACCTGTGGACTTGTAACCAGGACGTGCAGTGTATATGAGATAAGTAGGTTATAAAGCTGTACATAAGCGGAAGATTGTATAACTATAAGCAATGTTATTTTAGTAAACAGATAGGTTATAAACTCACAAAACAACCGAAAAAAGTGTTCCCCGCAGCAACGGCAGCACACATACACACTTTTCATTCATCTCGAAGGGATGGCTTGATAAAACCAACAAGAAAAAAAGAGACAGCTGGTGTTTGTCACTTGCGCGTAAATGTAAACAAACATTATTCTGGCCACCAATGTATTCACCATCTCTTTCTTTTTCTAACCTCCAAATATCAGAAAAAAATATTAAAAATCCTTACGACTTCCTTTTTATACATAACTCGAAGATAAAAGTTTCTGGGATAATATTCTTTGCCTTTTTCGCGAAGTTTCATTATGCCTCTCGTAAGGCTTCAAGAGATAATCATTAAGATGGATGGATAGGACAAGAACCTTCTTCAGAAAAGTAAACATTTCACATTCGAGGCTTATAAAATTACGAGTGCAGCATAAAATTATTTGCTCTGGCTTTGATGGGTTCAGTAAGCACGGGTTCAGTAAAATTCTGAATGAATTTATTTAACGTAAGTGACGCAGCAAATTCTGCAAAGGTATAAAAGTTCTATATAACACATGAAGAATAAATAGTAAAATGATTTACAAATAAGGTTATCTTTATTCCCAGCTCGAAAGAAATAAATTTCCATTGTACCGTCCTGTTTCTTTACTGACTACTCAGCTAGTAGTCTTATTTTCTAAAGTCCATTTGCGATAACATTAGACGTTTAAATAAGCCCATTATACAGCCCGTTCAACCGATTTTGCCTTCTATTGCGTTGGTGATACGGCAAATGGTAGCTGTAGTAAACAGTTGGTTTTCGTAACAGGTTTATGCTTTTTATGTCATCCTTATGTTTACGGGATAGAACTCAAAATCGGTTGAACGGACTCTAAAAATATTTGGAAACATCTCTAATGTTATTTCAAATGGAGTATAGTAAGTATAAGGCAAATTATAAAAAAAAACGATGAGGCTATTTTCGGGCGAGAGACTGCAGAATTGAATTTTTAAGGTAAGAGCAACAGTGCCTAACGCCTAAAGCAGCGGGTACTTACCCACTTCGTTCATAAAAAAAAACTTTTTACAAAAAATACAACCGACTTCCAAATAAAAAAACAAAAAAGTGAAAAATAACTTCAATTTCGGAAGTCGGTGTTCTTGTTTTATTTTCTTCGTTTTTTGACACCGACTTCCGAAATTGAAGTTATTTTTCACTTTTTTGTTTTTTTATTTGGAAGTCGGTTGTATTTTTTGTAAAAAGTTTTTTATTTTTCACTTTTTAGTTGTGCTACACAATTTATATAGGCTAGGTACCAAAAATGCCCATAGTGAAACCAGAATAGATTTACCCAATAACATGAAACTTAAACAAATTCGGTCGAATAAGGGTATACCAAGGTGAACTGTTTACACCTGCGTACCCCTTTAGAGCGTACTAGTGTGATGTTATGTTATGAAATGGTGTAAACAATAAACATAAATGCGATTGCAGCTATCCCGAGTGATTTGCCGTCATTTATTGAAGAGTTCTGATGTGTATCTCCGAAGTTCTTTATCAGATCTTGATGAAAATTTAATGGGACCACATGACAAACACCAGCTTTCAAATAAAAAAAGAATCATCAAAATCGGTTCACCCAGTAACAAGTTCTGAGGTAACACACATAAAAAAAAAAAAATACAGTCGAATTGAGAACCTCCTCCTTTTTTTGAAGTCGGTTGAAAAGTGAGGTTCACGGCAGGACTTTCGAGAGGCCTAAAAGGTTTTTTATTAAGTTAGGGCTCATAGCAGTAATTAGGGTGCGATGCTGAACAGTGTTTTTACGAGTTTGTACGATACATGTGGGTTTTATGCATCTACAAATATGCGCGAGTGTTGATCCTACATATTTTTACCCGACTGCCGAAGAAGGGTAATGTGTGTATCAGTCTGTATGTATGTATGTTTGTTCCATGTGGCGTTCTAAAGACCAAACGCGTTGGCCGATTTTGCTGATTCTTACGTCAATCGATTCGTCTTAAACCTGCGAGTGTCACTGGCTACATTAAAATTGGAAAATAGAAAAATGGCGGATATTGGGCGCTATATTGTGGTGGCCCAATTTTTTTGTGGGGTACCAAAATAAAAGACAGAGAGCATTTTGGTTTTTAAGAGGTGATTTCAAATATATATAACATTTATATGTTTAAATATACCTAATTCTAAAAAAAGTTAATTCAAGAAATCAAAAAACCCGACTGCTAAAAGGCGAACTAAATGACGTAAAAACGTCAAAAAGCATACTGTGCAGTCGGACGATACATCTTTAAATACACTGATAAGTTTTCTATTATATTCTGAAATTTATTTACAAAAAAACTTTGGGCAATTGGTATTTAATTAAACAATCGCCCTCAACCTTCCAACAAAAATAAGAATGCGTTTTTAAGTTTATATTTCAGACTCACTTTAATAAACCGTTTTAATTTGAGCAGGGACAATTCTATTGCATGTGTAATGTTTTAAGATAAGACTGTCAGGGTGTCTTGAGAGAATTTTGTCTGTTAGGACTTTCTCATTAGCAGTGGATTTGCGTCTTAAGGTCTATCCACACATATCAGGGTCGTGCCCGGGACGTGACAGGGCCGGGCCCAGGCATTGAAGATCCGTCACTGGCCCGTGCACATGCACACCGTGTGCCGATGAGCACAACGATATTTTTTTGAGCCCCTGACGGGGCACGGTCCGTCACGTCCCGGGCACGGCCCTGATATGTGTGGATAGACCTTTATAGTTTTTTTAGTTTTACAGGAAAACCGTATAAAATTGCTAGATTAGATGGATCTGAACCCGGATAGGTGAGCTGTACCGGCCAAAAACGTCATTGTGTTATGGGGGGTAAGATATCTGATATTAACAATGTACATTTGTTTCGTAATTTTGTTACGAAAAAGTTAGTTTTGAGATATTTTGCATTTCGGTCATTTTTTTAGAATATGTTCTAGTTAATTTTTTTTTAAATCTTTTGTACTGTTGCCGAAATTACCAAAATATTGTATTCAGACATTTTTAATGTCACTATATATAACTCAAAAAACGAAAAGAACGTTTCGGAGTCGAAAATGGTTTCGACACTTAGAATGCTCACACTTACTTCTGAAAAATTATTTATTCTCATCGAATAACTAACTTTTACTTGAAAACATGAATTTCAGACAGTTTGCTATGGAATTGTTTTGCCTCATATTTAATTTTCTCAAATGACGCGAGCAATGTGCCCTGCCCACTGTCACTTAAGTTTGGCAATTCTTCGGGCTATGTCGGTAACCTTCGTTCTCTTGCGGATGTTTTTATTTCTAAAATCAAAATTTCTTTATTCAATTAGGCCATTAGGCGGCACTTTCGAACGTCAAAAATAAAAATTAAATGTAATAATAATTGATTCTACCGTCCATTCGCTACGCGAAATGTAGCTTGTTATGGAGAAGAACGGACAAGAAACTCCAAACTTACTCTTTTAAAAAAAAAATGTTTTTTACAAGTATTTGGTTACAATAATCTTGTAGGAAAAATACATATATGTGAGAACGATGTAAAAAAAACGCACTTAAAAGCGTCTAGAGTAAAACAAACAATTAAAAATACAATAAATAGGTAATTAAAAACAGGCGGAGGCAGCTAAGATATGACCAATCCCAACTGACGGCGCCCGTTCACGAACATGACACATGGATCGGCACCACTCAGCTCAACCATCATGAAGGGAACCGAATGATCCAACACATGTGCCACCATCAGAGAGACATTAGAGAGAGCATGACACACTCAACTGCCAGGGCACACTGAAGTCAACGAACGACACATAGGTACAGTAAATGGTAGATTTACAGTTGGTACATAGTACTCACATATGTGCTGTGCAGTTATATAATCCAAAAAATAAATTGAGTTTATACAACACAAATATACATTATAATTATTCGTACAGTCTTCAGGAGGTCCAACAATACTTCAGAACTTTTCTAATTCGATCACGCAAGGAAACGCCGAACATAGCCCTCTCCATTGCCCTTTGGGCGACTTTAAGCCTTCGATGAGGCCCATTGTGAGCGACTACGTCTCTTTCCCGTAAGTAATCGCTGAGAACACACGTTGGTCTAGTAAGAGGAAATAAAATTTCGGTCTTGTGCTAATGGTGCAAATTACAAAAAATTAGGGTATTTTATTGTAACCCACACAATGCTCTCTGCCATCTCCTAGTCGAATGATAGTTAAATATACGTAAATTGAACTTGCATCTTCATTCGATACAATCTTGCTGACATTCCGATTACGAAATCAGTAGTTTATGCAATATTTTTTTTTTTACCTTAAAACGGTTCTATTTGATTTGACACTCAGTCCCAAAAAGCATTTAGTAAAGCCATATTTTCTTCAAAAGAAAAAGAAGAAAAAAACATATTTTATGGCTTTTCATAATTATTTTGACGATAAACAGCCAGTGTATAATGAAGCAACTAGAAACTCAATTATTCAAGATTTATTAAGAAGGTTGGACTAAAATGTAGCCTATTCCGTTTATCATAAAATTAAATACTTCCACCTAAGAATTGGCAACTCACACGGCTGCCCACTTTGGCCCATTTTCAATTGCACCTATCAACTGAATATAAACGACTTTTTGGTTAGTAAACATGAATAAAATACAGACAAATCAGACATTATGAAATTGTTACATGTTTTTCGTACGTTGTTATGAGCATTCTGATATTTATGTATGAATTCACTTATTCCATATGAACACATTCGGTCTGGATGGTTGAAAAATAACAACAATGCAATGTAGCACATCGAATGGACATTATTAAAATGAACTGTGTTTTCCATAAAATTAAATGAACGCCCGGCTTAGATGAGCTTTTTACTCCTTAAAATACTCTATCTTGTTTGGCCAATTTGGAGTACATTGCAATGGCACAGATGAGTGGATGGCATGACGTCGCTAGCTGATGAACCGGTAACCAAAAGCCTGTCCGTTGCATAACGTCTGCACTGCGGTCACAAGATACATATCTAATTGAATAATATATATAAATGCCTGAAACGATAAAATAGACGTAGGTGACCTTTGTCCATACCTTTTTTGCGGATAACTAAAGAAGTCTCTTCGTGGAAAGATCATTATTTGTATTGTCCTAAATGAAATAGAAAATAAACTAGCTTCCCTTATATGTGACCTTTTACCTTTATCACGTTATTATGTACTGCCCACATTATAAAAAAGAACCTTGAGGAAACTAAGGATGACCCGTAACTCGGGTTACGAATAGTCGAGGCCACGGCTAAGGCTTTGACTGCCTATACAAAGGTTGTGAGTTCAAAACCCCATTGAACTTGGTGAACTGAAACAAGAATATTTAGTGTTCGTAGAGGGTGCTACGAAAGTGCTACGCGAGGGTTACGAGCGCTACGAGTGAATTGTGGTATCTTTGATCGTAGCTTCTTAGGGTTACACTATTCGATTATTCTTCCATACAAACGTAGTCTGGCGATTACTCCAATGTTTGACGGTGTATGTTCAAAATAAAAATTATATCAATTTGTCTCATCAGAGACAAATTGATATAATTTTTTTATTATTCACTTTTCTATTTCCATACAGGGCAACCTGTATGGAAATAGAAAAGTAAAAAAATATAATATTTGAAAGTTATGCGCGTCGAAAGTATCATATTTCAACACTAATTTTAACCCATCTTTGGGTGGAAATAAATACCATAAGAAGAAGGAAAATTGCAAAACGGCCTCCATACAGGGATAGATAAGTAATTCAACAATGCAAATAATTTTATTATGAAAATATACATTTAGTAGTTTTTCCATGATATCTAGATACTCTCAAAGGTCTCTTCATAAAATTTCGCGCGCTCGTTTTCGTACTAAATCATCATCCATTTCGCTACAAATTTGCAAAAGTGCTAATTCGTACGAGAACTAGCTTCTTACTGCTCATCACAGCATCAATCTCTTGCGCACGTGTTGTCGGATGAGACAGCATGCATTTTAACCCCGCGCACAAAATAGTTTGTGCCTTTGACTAGGGGAACCTTAAATAAATGAATAGCGGTAAAAATAGTAAAAGTAAATCAATCAATAAGCTAACTCACAATAACGTAAATAAAATACTGTCCACGTCTTTGAAAATAACAACACGCGCACACTTTCAAATCAATGCAACAGTTGACAATAAAACCACTTAGTCTTAAATATTATTGAAATAAATTAGGGAAACGGATGCAATTTGTTTGTGATAATTTATCTCGGCAAGTTCCAAGGATGGTCGGATGAGAACCTGGCTCGGGGCCAGCAGGCCGCCCGCGCCCGCGCGACCGCCAACTGACTCGCATCCTACAACTGTATATCTCTTTTACGTCGTGCCACTTCATGTCTCATACATTTTTACTGCCGGTGGAACATTTCAAGATACCTATACAACAGAATTCATTATACTTTATTAGCTTTTCCGTAGAATTCTTGATAAGAATTTGCATTTCCTTTTTTCGTAGAACACGAATTCTTTTTCTACTATTACGGAAATGTCAGCTAAAAAGTAGTAAAGGCTTAAATTAGAACGTTTTGTTAAAGCGAGTTATGCAGACTGGAATAAAAAAATCTTAATGCATTTTTATGCTCACTAACTGCTGAAACCTGCAAAAAGAGAGGCAAACTTATTTGCCTCTCTTTTTGCGGAATCTTCGCGTCTGAATCATGGAGACGCGCGGCCCCCTCCTCCTACTGGTGGATTTGAGACGAGTGTTTCGGACATTCGCATCCATTAAAAGAAAGTCCGTAGGATGCTGCTCAACCTCGACGTGAACAAGGCTACCAGCGCTGACGGCATATCAGCAATAGTTCTAAGAACCTGTGCACCTGAACTGTCTCCGATTATGACACGCAAATGCCGCATTTCGTATGAGACTGGAAAAGTGTCGTATGCTTGAGAGCAAGCTGTATAACGTACAGCCCATGCCCAAGAAGGGCAGTCGAGCTTACCGGCAGGCTTATTTATTACGTATCTTGCAAGAGCAAAACGATAGCGATGTTTGTCGCAATAATTGTTCTTCAATACAGAAGTGTTAGAATTTTTTTTTTTTTAGAAATGATTGCATTTGATAAACAGCGAGCGCTGTAGGTAATACCGACTTTTATGAAATGAAACATTTAATCGCGCGATGATTGCTGATTGCTGTTTAAGTAATACGCCTGCCGGTTAACTACAGACCCATCTCTGCAACGAGCGTGTACTTAACAATAAGCTCCTGGCATACCTAGAAGCTAACGATATCCTTAGTGACCGCCAATATGGTTTCCGTCAAAATCGGTCCACTGGGGATCATCTAGCGTATGCTATTTACATATGGAGTGAGGCCATCGAGAGGCACGGGGAAGCCCTTGACATCTCGAAGGCTTTTGATAGGGTCTGGCACGAAAGCCTTATTGGTAAGCTGCCTTCATTCGGTCTACCCGGTGGTCTCTGTGATTGGATTGCAGACTTCCTAAGAGATCGGTCCATTCGAGTGGATATCGATTGCTGCTCGTCGGACCAATTGGATATTAATGCCGGGGTACTTCAGGGGTCGCGGCGGTACTCTCAGCAACATTATTCTTGCTGCATTACGATAACGGCCTGCTAAAACCTTTGGGTACGCGGACGACAGCACTGGCTGGAGGTGGATCACTGTGTTGCTCCATTTCTCACCTGGCATGGTAACTTTAAAAGTAAATTATTTTCTTTCTAGTTAGCTAGTTTCAAGCTCGTTGCCTCGCCTTTATGTCAAAGTTCAAAATCTGACTGCGAATATGTACCACCTGCACATCATATCTTATGCGCATCATTCTTTGGCTGAATGAACGCAATATTATGTTGGATAATGTACAGGTTGCATCTAGAGTTATTTACTATACGGACCTTGTAGAAACTAGAATAAAGTTTCCGTGCGTTCAAGTGTCTTTGCCATATCTGTTATTGAAATCAAATATAACAGCTCACAATGTTAGGGCCCATTAACATTAAGTATAAATTTTATCCGTGCTGCTGGCAACTGGGCTTATCCCTGTTTTAAACGACCCTTTGTGCCTATTGGCCTTGTTTGTTCTGTCGCCTGCTTGATATGAAGCAAAGTGGAAATTTGTATTTTTTCCTATTCCTCCGTTATTAAAGAATATCATTTTTTTTTAGAAAATTGATGGCTTTTTTTAGATATAAAATACCAATTAACATTCTAATAAATCTTGATTGATGTGGTGGTTACTAGTGGCCACAGAGGACTTTTTTTATATATGCTGGTGGCTGTTTTTGTGTTAGGCCGTCAAAATAATTATGAAAAGCCATCAAAAAAATATGGCTGTATAAAAAAGAAATAGAACCTTTTTATTGTGATAACTGATTTTGAAGATAATAATATTAATGTGATCAAAATGTCAGGCAGCTTCTTTCGAATGAAGATGGAGATTAAATTTACATATATGAGCTGTCTTCAGCTATTAAATGGCAGAGAACATTTATTTATGTACACACAAAACACTTAACAGAGAAAAAAAGAATACAGATAGAAGAGCACAAAGGTACTGCTTATTTCAATAGAAATTTCTTCCAGCAGACCTGCGACAGGAAAGTGGAGAACCCAATGATATTCAAATAAACAGATTCGTTATACACTCACAAAACAATTGAAAATGTGTTCCGCACTCACACTTTTCATTCATCTGACATTTCAATACAAGTCGAAAGGGATGGCTTGATAAAACCAACAAGAAAAAAAGAGACAGCTAGTGTTTGTCACTTGCGTGTGAATGTAAACAAACATTATTCTGACCACCAATGTTGTTATCTTTTTCTAACCTCCAAATATCAGAATATTAGGAAAAAATGAATTAAATTTGTAAATTGAGGCGTATTGCGTACTTACATATTTTATGAGATCCCTTCTGTTTTATGTACTTTGGTATCATAATTGGTACAATTTCTAAATACACACGCTGGCATTTTTTTATTTTGTTTTTGTTTCAACAAAGCGTATCGCTCTTCGCCATGCGTGTCATAAACTAAAGACTAAAGTTCACAATTATTGTGACCTATTCGAGTCTTCACAATGCGCACGCTCATAACATATCTGTTTATTTGAATATCATTAAGAAACATAAAAAAAAACCCGACATTTTCCTAATTATTTCAGCAAGCCCACGACCGGAATTTTATTTACTTTTATTACACCTATGAAAGAAGTAAAGTAATTTACCGAAAATCATGCCACGGTGGACTAGTCCAGTATTAAATGACCATATAAAAGTTCTCGTTTTTTCTTCGTCCCGTAGGTAATGTTCTTCTTATAACTAAATCTAAGTAAACGAATGTTAGAGGAGGTAAATTTTGTATAGATGAGATGGTTTGGCCATGTTGAGAGGATGAATGAAAGGCGACTAACGAAATGTATTTACAAGGCAGACAGAAGTGAATGGAAACGCCGGGAGGGGACGCCCTAGAAAGACATACATAGACCTTATAGGTGATGTTCTTCAAAAAGGCCAGGTGCGCAGTACTCATAACCGGCGTGTGTGTATGACTAGATGCATGAATGTGAGTGAAGCAAAAGAAGTATGTCAGGATCGTAGCAGGTGGCGTTCTGTAGTTTCTGCCTACCCCCATTGGAAAAAGGCGTGAGTTTATGTATGTATGTAAAGTTTGTAATTTTGGTGACGTAATCTCCTTAATTTACTCATGCTATTTCAAAAACGTTTCAGTTATACGAAACTACACTATCACTGTGCACCATAGGCCAAATCCCGTAATAGGGAATATGCATATTATTATTTTTATATGCTAAATGAGATAATACTTATTAACTATAGTAAACAAACGTGAAAGATTTCTTAAAATATTTCGATCAGAGACGAAGTTATAAAGCGTCAAAGTTGAGAATTAGAAAAAGAAGTCTGACGTGCCACATGACGTCAGATGGCAAGACGACGTCTATACAGTTGCCATAGAAAACTTCGTAGAGAGGGACATATATATTTCTTTAAATTGTTATATCTCTTTCGTTTTTCGATCAATTTTGATTCTGTTTTCACTATTAGTATTCAAGGAGGAGGTTTTCAATCCGGCTATATTTTTTTTAATTTTTTTATTTGTGTTACCTCAGAACTTGTTACTAGGTGAACCGATTTTGATGATTCTTTTTTTATTTGAAAACTGGTGCTTGTCATGTGGTCCCATTTAATTTTCATCAAGATCTGATGAAGAACTTCGGAGATATATATACATCATCATAACTCTTCAATAAATGACGGCATATCACTCGGGATAGCTGCAATCGCATGGCTGTTTATTGTTTACACCATTTCAAAACATAACATCACACTAGTACGCTCTAAAGGGGTTCGCAGGTGTGAACAGTTCACCTTGATATACTTTTATTCCACCGGTTTTGTTTAAGTTTCATGTTATTGGGTTAATCTATTCTGGCTTCACTTTGGGCATTATTGGTACCTAGCCTATATAACTGGTCCTCTATGTACCACAACTAAAAAGAGAAAAATAAAGAAAACTTAAAAAAAAAAACAACAGACTTCCAAATAAAAACACTACAAAGTGAAAAATAACTTCAATTTCGGAAGTCGGTGTCAAAAAACGAAGAAACGAAACAAGAACACCGACTTCCGAAATTGAAGTTATTTTTCACTTTGTAGTGTTTTTATTTGGAAGTCGGTTGTTTTTTTTATAAAAAGTTTTTTTTTATCAATAAATTGGTCAAATAACAAATATTTTCATTATTTTTGATAGGCTACGGGGGCGAATATGCGAGCGAAAACTCGCATCATAATAAAATGAGCAGGACAGCCATTATAGCGTCGAAAAATGCATCCAAAAATCTTGATCTCATTGAGAGTTAAAATATTCTTCTTTTGAAATTAACCTAGGATCCTACTTACTAGGCAGAGGGCGGACAACGCTCTCTTCCAGCCCCCCTAAATGGGTCCAGAGGGACGTCCGTCGCCCCCAACACATCAGGACCCGAGGTGGCGGCGCGTAGTGTTCCACGCGCGCCCCTCTTAGACGTCGCGGGGGAGTCCAACACCTCACTCCTCCCCCAACCCGAGATCGTGGCCCGCAGAGGCGGGCCGGCACTAGCCGGGGGTTGCGGAAGTATCGTAGTTCCCGCGATCCCCGGTGTAGGTGTGAGACGGAACACCGGGGTGGTTTTTAGTCAGTAAGAGTCTGACAGACCCCTCCGCCTCCCCAGGCAGAGGACATCCAATGAGGATTTTCCAACAAGAAAAAAAAAAAAATGGATCCTACTTTGCCAACCCAAACCTTGATAATGAATGCGGAACCATGATCCTAGTTCACCTAGATAAGCGGTATTAATGCGGTCAGGAACCTCTATAAATCAGTGCCACGAGTGACCATAACGTTTATCAGACTTGTTAAGGCCACACACATTTACAATACAACTTTACTCGTATTTAGTAGGATTGTTCTCGTATTTCCTGAGGGTTCAGGCCCAGGTGTACGGAACACCCTCATTACGCCAGTTATGATTAGGTGTTATATATTGTATGATTAGGACGCAAATCCAGGTAGCTATAAGGCCTGTCTGGGTCGCAGATAAATTTGAAAAAGAGTTACCGAGGCCCTGGCTCAAGCAAATGAAGGAACACGGGTGGGTTTTAGTCAGTAAACGTCTGACACACCCTCCCGCTTCAGAGCGGGAGAAGTCATTGAATGATTTCCCACCCAAAAAAAAAAGGTAGCCTTAGAGAAAGTCCTAAAGGTTAGTATACAGTAGAGTACTTTCGCATGCATTACAATGTAATGTAACGTTCTTACGAATGGTACAATACAGACAAATGCTCAGTTTCCTAAAGCATTTCCATGTAATGTAACGTTTTTGCGAATGTTCGACGCTGTGTTCGAAGTAATGCTCACGGCGATTCAGCATTTACCTGTAACATGTATTTGTACCTTGCGTTCATATTGACCTCACTCCACGTCACCCGCACTGGTGCCTTTGCTCGATAAAATGTTACACCAAAACGCTCGCTGGTTTTTAAAATCAGGTTGTAACAAAACATCGAGCGTCATGTTCGAAGTGTGGTTTGAGTAAATTTAAAAACAGCGAATGCTCGGTGTTCTGTTACAAGTAAATGCTCTAGTCTTTACACATCCTAACAGAATGAAAAGGGTAGTTGACAAAAAATATCTAGTTAGTCCGTCAGTTAGATATTCTAAAAATATTGGACATGTATTTTTTATTGCCAGGTTATCAAAAAATTACGACGATACAGTGCGCTGATATATCGAGTGTCGTCACAGTGTGCTACACTTTATACTGACAAAGTGACTTCAAAAGCCCCCACTCCTCAACATTGATGCGCTTTATCTTTGTAAATTTTTGTTTATTTTGAAACGCATCTCACTGACTGACTAAATATAATTATCATTAGGGTTCCGTACCCAAAGGGTAAAAACGGGACCCTAATACTAAGACTCCGCGGTCCGTCTGTCTGTCTGTCCGTGTGTCACCACGCTGTATCTCGAGAACCGTAATAGTTAGACAGTTGCAATTATCACAGATGATGTATTTCTGTTGCCACTATAACAAAAAATAATTTAAAAAAAATATTCATTTTTTGCTCCCATACAACAAACGTGATTTTCATGCCGTTTTTTTGCGATAATGGTACGTAACCCTTAGTGCGCGTAGTAATAAACACCCATATTTCACCAGCTATGTCAAAAAAGTATACTTGTAATTAATGGTAATAAAATACACTGTAAACGGTTTTTCGCGTTCATGTAATTCGGAGGGTAGATTTGAGCGTGTGTAAAAGGCGTATAAACAACGTGCCTCGAAGGGCCGAGGTGACCGGAAGTGGACGGCCACGCCACCGGACATCGCGCCCAATGGTCGGAAGCTTATTTTGTACTTAAGCCCTCATTACGGACTTTATGACAGTTTACTACACAAACGTACATAAGTTACTGTACCTACTTCTTTGTCACGGGATATTCGGTCGACACACACGACAGAAGATCGACAGAGATAAAGTAGGCGTTGTTTTTACCCGACTGCCGAAGGAGGGTAATGTGTTTATCAGTCTATGTATGTATGTATGTTTGTTCCTATGTGGCGTTCTAGAGACCAAACGCGTTGGCCGATTTTGATGATTCTTAAGTCAATCGATTCGTCTTAACACTGTAAGTGTCACTGGCTACATTAAAATTGAAAAAAAGAAAAATGGCGAATTTTGGGCGCCATATTGTGGGGGACAAAAATTTTTTTTTCTTCCTTATCCATCGTGCGGGGTATCAAAATAAAGGATTTTAAGAGGTGATTCAAAAAAAATATAAGACTTATATGTAAAAAGTAACTAAATCTAAAAAAAATACTGAAAAGTTAATTAAAAAAATCAAAAAGCCCGACTGCTTAAAAAGCGAACTAAAAAGACGTAAACAAGAAAAAAATCATGCTGTGCAGTCGGAGGATACATCTGGTTTTGGTCGGACAGCTCGCGAATACGTATCCTCCGACTGCACAGCATGATTTTCTTCTTGTTTACGTCTTTTTAGTTCGCTTTTTAAGCAGTAGGGCTTTTTGATTTTTGTTTTTACCAGCTTTAATTTAGTTTCACGTGTCCCGGTATACATGTGTATCCTATATTATTAAACGAGCAATATTTGTACCTGAGACCATGGAGGATCTCAGTAAAATGCTCGATGACTTCATTAGAGCTTCCGAAAGAGAGGGTCTTAGGATGGGCATGGACAAAACTCCTATCAAAGTCGGAGACTCTACACTCGAAGTTGTGGACGACTATGTCTACCTGGGACAAACGGTCCAGTTGGGTAGGGCCAATTTTGAAAATGAGGGTCAACCGTCGAATACGCGTCGGCTGGGCAGCGTACGGGAAGTTGCGCGGTATCTTCTCGTCCAACTTACCACAGTGTCTCAAGACAAAAGTCTATTACCAGTGTGTGTTGCCAGCGATGACCTATGGATGATGATGATGATGAGACATAATCGACTAATCACTCACAGTTGGCCTCATCAGAAACCTTACAGTCACCCAAAGAGTAATGGAGAGGGCTATGCTCGGAGTTTCCTTGCGTGATTGAATCAGAAATATAGATATCCGCAAGAGAACCAGTATTACCGACATAGCCCGAAGAATTGCCAAACTTAAGAGGCAGTGGGCAGGGCACATTGCTCGCAGAACGGATGGCCGATAGAAAAATTCTGGAGTGGCGACCGCGAACCAGAAGACGTTGCGTTGGAAAGCCGCCCACTAGTTGGGCCGATGTCCTGGTGAAGGTTGCGGTGATTTGCTGAATACGAGACGCACGGGACCGGTCAATGTGGCGACGCTTGGGGGAGGCCTATGTCCAACAATGGACGTCTTTCGGCTGGTATGATGACAACTTTTGTTCTGTCTTTTAAAAATAAAACAAAAGAAATCTGCTGATGCATAAATGTATTTTATCTACGTCGGTTTCGTTATATTCGAATTACAAAATTGACAGCGGTTTCATTATGATACCCATAACGACATCGGGTTGCATTATGCGAATCGTCATAAATTCTAAAACACAAGCAAAGACATTCTGAACATACAGCCAGGTACCTATAATATTACTTCGAAATCGAGACAATGTAAATTATGTTTTTAAAAATGGAACATGTTTTGGACAAAAGTATCGTATACTATTTGGCTGGTGCGGCTACAAGATATTTGCCCTATACCAATGATATTCAAATAAACAGATGTGTTATGAGCGCGCGCATTGTGAAGACTCGAATAGGCCACAATTGTGACCTTTAGTCTTTAGTTTATGTCACGCATGGCGAAGAGCGATAGGCTTTGTTGAAACAAAAACAAAATAAAAAAAATGCCATCGTGTGTATTTAGAAATTGTACCAATTATGAAACCAAATTACATAAAACAGTAATATGTTACATATAATTACATATGTAAGTACGCAATACATCTCAATTCACTAATTTATTTAATATTTTTTCCTAATATTCTGATATTTGGAGGTTAGAAAAAGATAACAACATTGGTGGTCAGAATAATGTTTGTTTACATTCACACGCAAGTGACAAACACTAGCTGTCTCTTTTTTTCTTGTTGGTTTTATCAAGCCATCCCTTTTCGACTTGTAGTGAAATGTCAGATGAATAAAAAGCGTGTGTGCGGAACACTTTTTTCAATTGTTTTGTGAGTGTATAACGTATCTGTTTATTTGAATATCATTGCCCTATACCTAATAAAGACTAAATAAAAATACTTATTTCCTTCCTTCGTAGATAAAATCTTGTATACAATTGTACGTTATTGGTATTTTAATAACTCGTGCCCACCTATTTAGGTACGCGCTACGCTTGTACCGAAAAATGGCACTCGTATTAAAAGACCGTCCATAACGTAACAGTTGCATAAATAGCTATTATGCTCGCATAACTCGCCAGAATGTATGGATCTTCTTCAGTCATAGTACAAAAGTTGATGTTTATGAAGTTTGTAATCGTGTTCTCGAAAACGGCTCTATAGATTTCAAAAATTTGCAATACAGGTGTTTTTGAGTTCAAAAATCTATCTAGCTAGGTTTCATATCTGGGAAGATTAGTTTTGTTTTCTCTATTTTCACCCAAGCAGAGTTCGGTCACACAGGTACTGTAATTAAAGCTTGCAAGTTAAATTTGACCCACTTCTCGGTGTTCAATTGAGCTGAAATTTAGCATACTTACTCGTTTGTTTCTCGCGACAGTGCAATCTTGAATATAAAAGCTTGTTATTACTATATTTTGGCAACGCTATTCCCCTTGTGGCCTTAACATATGGTGTATTTTTCCGTGTATTTTTCTGGGATAAAAGTAGCCTATGACACTCAACGATAGCTTTTTATCAGAGAAAGAAGAATTTCTGTGATCGGACCAGCGTACATTCTATCGCCGAAAGCGTGGCGATAGTGATTGCCAAAAAGGAAAATTGTATGGGATTGACAAGCGATATCGAAAAATCTCGTGATCAATCCCTTACATTTCGACTATCGCCTCCACTGACATCGAATGCCACTTGTCTAGAGCATCTTGATAAATAAACATCGAAAGCGTGGCGATAGCAATTGTCAAAACTGCAGAATTGTATGGGATTGACAAGAGATACCGAAAAATCACGTGATCAATCCCTTACATTTCGACTATCGTCTGAGCTGACATCGAATACCATTTGTCTAGACCCTAATGCCAGATACCTTTTACGCACAAAGCAATTTAACCCTTCATAATATAAGTTTAGCTTATAATTTATAGGGAAGTCCATAGCAGTAGTCATTACACATAAGTGTGATATTAGATCTATAATCGTCTGAAATACGATAAGAGTAATTATCTCCGACGACCGTTTGTTAAAGCGACCGGAACTCGGCGGCAATGAAGCAAACGACGTTGATTATATTAATTGATATAAGTAGCGTGTTTCCTGGCGATTTCTCTCCATAAGACCGATGAAAAGATGAAGATAGTGCAAGTGCAAATCGGCATTATTTCAATTCTTTTTAGGGTTCCGTACCTCGAAAGGAAAAAACGGAACCCTTATAGGATCACTTAGTAGTCCGTCCGTCCGTCTGTCTGTCAAGACCATTTTTCTCAGGAACGCGTAAAGATATTAAGCTAAAAATTATATCAAATACTCAGGTCTACTGTCCCTTAAAGCTGTGAAAAATCAAACTTCCGTACGCAAAATACGCGCTTAGACGTGGAGTTGCGGACACCAGCCCGTCTTAATCTAATCTAATCTAAAATCAAACTTCAACGCAATCAAAAGATACAGCCGTTTATGCCGCAAATTTCCGAAACTCGCAAAGGAACCAAAACCTACAGGGTACTTCCCGTGAACTCAGAATCTTGAAATTTTGGTGCGAAACGTCTTATAGCACAGATAAAGAAATAATTGCGAAAACCGTAAATTATTAGTTATCTAGATCATATCATCAGTTATATATATCTTTGCCTTATACCTAATAAATAAATTAAATAAAAAGTGGACGCGGTAAAAAGTTTTTGAGTGAAATTTTATTCCAAATTTTATTAAAAACGTTTTCAACATCAAGTGATATTGAAAATACTCCACCAGATATAACAAATAGAGCAGTTGCGGCTGCAAATAATTTACTACCAGAAAAATCAAGACATGTATATGAGAAATGAAATACTTAAACACACTTCCTGAAATACTTATTTGTCTATATCTGTGTTTTATTCCTTCCTTCGTAGATAAAATCTTGTATGCAACTGTACGTTATTGGTCTTTTCATAACTCGTGCCCACCTATTTCGGTAAGCGCTACGCTTGTAACGAAAAATGGCACTCGTATTAAAAGACCGTCCATAACGTAACAGTTGCATAAATAGCTATTTAATAATTTTAAACTTACTACCCCTTTCCCCATGAACGCGTAGAGGTATTAAATTGAAATTCATTTGAAATACTCAGGTCTATAATACCTTTAATTTATACATTATATATTGTATTGCACAACAAGAAAAAACAATACCTTAAGAAACCTTAAAATTAAAACAAACATACAACAGCACCCTAATTGTGTAAGTTTAAAGAGTGGGGTACGGATTGTTTGCCTTGCATTCATTGCTTCATATGTTCAAAAAACAGTGAGCTCGACAGCGTAAAACTCGCAATGAATATTGTTGAGTTACCCAAATGAAAGGAAAGGAGTGTGCTCCGTGCTGTTAAAGCAGATACGCGGATAGGGTGCAGGCGGCTTTATCGCGTTCTACGACCTCTTCCAGGCAACCTAGAATGGAAAGGCTGTCTACCTGGACTGTGTTTACTGTCCTGTCTTTGTTAAATCCTTGAATCAACTAATATGCGTGTGTACTATATGTGTTAAAATGATTATTTTAACTCATAACATATTTTTAATTTATTTTTTTATTTAATTATTTCAACCTTATCACATACATCAGTACAACATACAGTGGATGATACAAAAAAATAGTTTTTCTCAAACATACATGAAAATATTGTCATTATTTTCGAAAAAAGAACACGCGATGTATCGAATTTACGGACAAAGAAAACCAAATCCATTGCAGGAGCGTTTTTTTGAATTTGGAACATTACAACGCTCCAGCAATGTTGATCAAATCCAATGCAGGAGCGTTTTTTGAATTTGGAACATTACAACGCTCCAGCAATGTTTTTGTAACTTTTAATAAATTAAATGTATAATATAAATAGTACATTACTGCAGCGGCCAGCAAAAGAGGCATTGATGGACGAACGTGTAAATGTGGGCCGAGGCGAAGCCGAGGCACACATACGTAAGTCCATCAATGCCTAGTTGTGGCCAAGGCTTGTATAGTACTTTTCTCAAGTATGCGCGGAAATTTAAATTAAGTAGTACCTAGAACTCATTTTGTCAAAATCAATGACGAACAACAATAAATGTTCCCGCGTTAGTGTTCATTTGTTTTTTTTTTCAATAAACAGCGTTCTATTTGCAAGCCAGTTCGAAATTTAAATAAAACCTTTGATAAGTTACCTCCTTGGTGGCCATGCTTCGGAGAAAAAGATCGTTCCATTTTTAAATTACACGACAGATATGAGTTTACTATGTAATTTATTTGGCCGCTATTATAGACACGACAGATATGGATTTTCATACAACTTTCGCCGGCTGCTGCTTGGCCAGTACAGCAGTTTCGATTTATCTCGAAGAAGGTTGTCGAAATAATGCTCAAATTTCCAAGCATGTTTGAGAAAAAGTGTTTTATTTCCCTGCATACTTTTGAGAAAAGCATTATTATATTATATATGCCTCGGCGGAAATGGCAATTGCCTGTTTCGTATTAGAAACTTATACTCGACCTGCAATTGCCTATTTCCCGGCCTTTGCAATAATGTACTATTAATCTACTCCTTGAATTCACAGTAACTTAACACGAGCATAGAGCATGTATTTCAAAGGGTTGTTACCACAATCGCTTTCAAGTAAAAAGTGCCGCCGCAACTCGTTATGGTGCGGCAAACTTTAGGAGCCACATAAAGCTTTATGTTGTCGCTCACTTGATGGCTGAAGAAAACCTCCTGAAAATGAGAAACTAATGGGGCAGTTCTCAAAGTTTATTGGTGCTGCAACGGCTTGTTATACAAGTAATGTTTAGACTCAAGTTTCGTAGATGCTTACTGATACATTTTTCTCCTCTGTCTATGTGAAAGAGGCTACAAAGCTTCTCCACACGTTAAAAAAACCCGTTAAGTGTGAGTCGGATTCGCGCACGAAGGGTTCCGTACTTGGTAAATTGCGGTTTACGATTTATGACGTATTGAAAAAAACTACTTACTAGATCTCGTTCAAACCAATTTTCGGTGGAAGTTTACATGGTAATGTACATCATATATATTCTCTTATTTTAGAAGTTACAGGGACACACACACATTTTACCTGTCTTTGTCTCTTTCGAAGTGTCTCCCGCGCAAACTATTCAGTTTAGAAAAAAAAATGATATTAGAAACCTCAATATCATTTTTGAAGTAAATACAAGAAGTAAATACCCCACACGTAGGGGATTGATGAAATAAAAAATTGAATTTCTGTACTAAGTATGGGGAACCCCCAAAATTTATTGTTTTTTCTATTTATGTGTGAAAATCTTAATGCGGTTCACAGAATATATCTACTTACCAAGTTTCAACAGCATTATTCTTATAGTTTCGGAAAAAAGTGGCTGTGACATACGGACGGACAGACAGACAGACAGACATGACGAATCCATAAGGGTTTCACATTCCTTTTTTTGCCATTTGGCTACGGAACCCTAAAAAGAAAAAGTCGCTCGCACATGAATTTTATTCATTTAAGACATTTGTATCTCTAAAATGCAAAACTACTCTTGGCATCGGCCTGTAAATAATTGAAAACGATGAATGAACTAGAGTGTCCATGAAAAATGTATGTCGTGGTTCACGATCGAGTCGAGTCGTCGGTCGGTTTCATAAATTGAGAGCGCCCAGGCACGGTAAAGATATCTAACAGTATTGTGACTCGGCCCTGTCCTTGAAATAAGTGCCTACAAGTCCGCGTCACGTAAACACGCATTAGGGCTGCCCGCCTCTGCCTGCCTGAATTTATTTCAAGTTTTGTGATTGTAAATATCCCAGATTCTTTTCTCTAATCTGAGGTAAATACCTCTATATTATATTTTTATTATACCTACCATTTATAACCCTCATAGGTAATCATTTCATAATGATATTTCGTCATATTCAATAATATATGTAAGTAGCTAAGTACATAAGTAAGTAGCCTAGCCTAGGAAACGATATTATACCTACTAGTTTTTTTTAACCCGAGCTTAGGTAGGTCACTCGTGTGTGACTTTATCACCCGATCCACTAATTTACGTTCGTCACTGCGACGCGTCCGCGACTTGTAGTATACTGAGTGTGGGCTGAGCTCGAGTCACGTAGGCATGACTCGCGTTCAAACCGTTTGTATGAAGATATAATACTGTAGATATCTTTACCGTGGCCCAGGTGTTACGCTTGCTACTAGGTACATCCCCCGCTAAATTACCTAGAACGGCGGTCCTGCGGTTTATGCTCCCTACCACTACTTGCGCCTTCCGAGAAACTACCCTCAATCCTAGCCACTCTTTTAATAACAAATTTTAGTGGATTCTGTCCCCGGAGTGAGCAGTAATATTTTATAACGTAGCACTACTACAGAGCGTTGCTAGCCCGGAATATTTATTTAAAGTTACCTGGATTTTGTTGGTTGTTTTCCTAGGAATAGTACATTAATGCAGCGGCCAGCAAAAGAGGCATTGATGGACGAACATGTAAATGTGGGCCGAGGCGAAGCCGAGGCACACATACGTAAGTCCATCAATGCCTAGTTGTGGCCAAGGCTTGTATAGTGCTTTTCTCAAATAATGCGCGGAAATTAAAACTAAGTAGCACCTAGAACTCATTTTGTCAAATACAATTACTTTTCGAAATCAATGACGAACAAAGAACAACAATAATTATTCCCGTGTTAGGCTTAGCCCGCACTGGGATTTTTATTCGCACGATTTTTTTTCGCCCTTTGTGCGGCCCATGGAATTGTATGAAGCACACATTGCGTTAAAAAAATCACGCGGGAATAATACTACAAAAATCCGCGCAAATAAAAATCGCAGTTTTTCAATAAACAGCTTTCTATTTGCAAGCCAGTTCGAAATTTAAATAAAACCTTTGATAAGTTACCTCCTTGGTTGCTATGTTTCGGAGTAAAAGATCGTTCCATTTTTAAATTACACGACAGTTATGAGTTTACTATGGAATTTATTTGGCCGCTACACACGACAGATATGGATTTTCATACAACTTTTGCCGGCCGCTGCGCGCATGTATATGGCCAGTACAGCAATTGCGATTTATCTCGAAGAAGGTTGTCAAAATAATGCTCAAATTTCCAAGCATGTTTGAGAAAATATTTTAATTTACTTTAGAAAGAACACTTTGTAGACAAAGTTGACTTTTAAGTTGTACTTTCTTAAATTTGAAAATAGAAGACCGTCTAGGATATGAATTTACTTAGACAAAGACAAAGATATTTTATTTCAACTAGGCCACAAAGCGGCACTTTTGAACGTTAGATACATTAAAATTTACAAGGAATAAAATTTGATTCTACCGTGCATTCGGAAAGTAGCTTGTTATGGAGAAGAACGCACAAGAAACTCCATACTTACTCTTTTAAAAAAAATATGTTTTTTTACAATATTTAGGTAAGTAGTGTATTATTGGGCATTCTAGACCACCTATCGCTTCCTACGGCTCACTTTGTTCGCCTTCGTCGCTTTCGGTGGAATAGAACGCCCAATAATACGAAAAGTTTATCGATGGCTTACCTCATCGCCTTCGTCGCTTTCGGTGGAATAGAATTCCCAATAATATAAATGAAATCTTACATAGGGCAGTAATGCAGTAAAATAATGGTTCGACGCCTATTCCACAACGTTTGTGGTTTGGACGCTGCTCCACTTTTTAAAACTCGTTTGGTTACGATTGAAACAAAAAGTTTTCTAGAATGTTCCAATAACATAAATTTATCTATAAAGTTTGTGGGTGGAGAACGTATAAATAATTGTTTGCAGTAATTTAGCGCTACATTCGATTCTTACTATTGTAGTGAGAAGGTTGATTTTGTATCACGAAACATAATACAAATAACTAAGTTAACTACAATGCATACCTCAGTGAAATCTGATTTAAAAGACATTTGTAAACTTATAATCAAGAATTCAAGCGGCAAGATTATATTTATTCGAGCTTTGCAAAATGATCAGAAAAATACAGATAACGATTCATCAAAACACCAGGACAACTATACAAACCACACAGAAGATTTCTTTCAGCGACAGATGCAAGATTTGGTGAAATCTCATTTAGAAAACGTTCACTATCTTATAATGAAGGATAGCCATGGTGATGTTGTTCGTACATTTGTTCGAGTTAGCGACAATGAGTTATAAATGTCAGTGTAATAAAATAATTGACTCATTATTAATATAACCGTTTAACCAGTTGCCATGAAATTTGTAAAACAACCACAATCATTACAAGTAAACAATCTTTGTGTTCATTCTCAGGAGACTGGTTTTCGCCATGGAGAATTATTACCTAAATCAGTACGATGCATTATTTGCGGCCCGTCAAATTGTGGAAAAACTAATTTAATAATTGGTCTTCTTATACACGAAAATGGTTTAAGATTTCAAAATGTTTATGTTTATTCGAAAACCTTGCAACAACCTAAGTATCTTTTTTTAGAAAAAGTCTTGCAACGAGTACCAGACATTTCATTTCAGAAATATCATGAAAATGAACAAGTACTAAGTGTTCAGACCGCAAAACCGAATTCTGTAATTGTATTTGACGATGTTGCTTGTGAAAACCAAAGTAATATACGTGATTATTTTGCTATGGGGAGACACAAGTTCATCGATTGTTTTTATCTAAATCAGACGTATAGTAAAATCCCTAAACAGTTAGTAAGAGACAACGCAAACCTAATCGTGCTTTTTAAACAAGATGAAAGAAATATGAAACATGTTTATGAAGAACACGTCAACACTGACATGACATGGATTGAATTTCGTGAAATGTGTTCAAAAATATGGAGTATACCTTTCAATTATGTTGTAATTAATAAAGATTGTTCAAAAAACAAAGGATGTTATAGAAGTAAATTTGACACGTTTGTAGTCTTTGACTAAGAACACGAATACATATAGTATATAAGGCTATTACCTTTCTAACAATATTATTCACCTTACGACGCTAAATCAATTACGACCTATTTACCAATATGGAAAAATCATTAAAACAACAAATTGTTGATGCGGCAGAAGCTGTAAAGATAAAAGTACGAAAAATGAGAGATACCGAGATTAACAATAAACAAGCACTGGAATCTGTTTTCAAACCTGTAACAGAACCACTTAACTTAATTGCTAATGCTGCTAAGCAAGCTCCTCTCCTGCGTGTCAGTGATGATTTTGCTGATGTTCCGTTTACTAACGAAACTTTGCAGAAAGAAGGAACTGGTAGCTCAGAAAGAAATGAAAATAATGATGATGAAGACAAATATGAATCCGATATCAACAGTGACTCTTCTTATGAATCAGTAGTTGAAAGTAATCAAGCTTGTGATACGTCATCCTGGTCAGTATCTTCAGAGGCGTTGGCAGATATTCCATTTGGAGTAAGAAAAGACCGCGGGCAATTGATGTTAGGTTCTGCTTGCATAACGATCAACGATCAATACATCACCGTGGCTGAACGTAAATACCGAAATACACCTGGTTTAAAACAGTTGTTGCTTAAGAAAGATGTGGACTTAAGCTTGGTTACAGATAGTGATATGCAAAATTATAAGTTGATGTTACTTGACACAAATGCACATCGTCGAGACTATGAGCCAAGTAAGCCAATAAAAAGTAATAAAGGACAAAAATATTTGCAAGTTATTAAACCTCTTTTTCAACTAAAGAATACAGTTCAGGGAAAGGGTCTACCGTTACTAAAAAAGTGGCGAAAAAACGTAGATTTAGTGTACTGGGATAACCCTAATGAATTAGTGGACAGGTTGAAATTGTTAATTGCATCTAGAGATGCTGGCAACACAGGATTAGATAATGAAATTATTTCTATCATTGAAGAATTGCGTGAATGTAAAGTTATAAATAAATAAATATTTTAAAATGTGTTTATTTTACTATCAACCTCTCGATACAATACACCTTAAACATGAACGTAGACAAATTCGGGCACTTCATTCACAAAAGAATGCGTTTATCAGAATTATTTGAGTTTAATGAAAATGCATTATTAAAATCAGAAAACGGAGACTTTGATTTAAAAACATCAAAACTGAGAGGAATTAGAAATCCAGTAGAAGCAGACGATGCTGTGAACAAGGATTATGTAGATCGATTGAATGCTAACACGTTAAAAGAATTAAATAATCTGGCTGTGAACAAGGATTATGTAGATCTATTGAATGCTAATATGCATAAAGAATTTAATAATCTGATTGATACATTGCGTTCTCAAATGATAAAAGATGCAAAGGGTATAGTTCAAGGTACTTTAAAAGCAAGGGTACTTGAGGTTTCAACTCAGTTGCAAGATAAGTTTTATACTAAAGCAGAGGTAGATAAATTACTTGAAAATCTCAGTAATGACAAAACAACAAATAGTAAATGAAATACATAAAGCTGCACGAAGAAATTTCCTTAGACGTACTGTCATTCTAAAGGGGATCGATGACTTGTGGCAAGCTGATCTAATGGACATGCAGAAACTGAGAAAATATAATAAAGGTCATAATTACATATTAGTTGTAATTGACTGCTTCTCAAAGTATGTTTGGACAGAGCCGTTAAAATCAAAAAATAAACTTGATGTTTCTCATGCATTTAAAAGAATATTGATTAACAGTCATCGTAAACCTGTTAATTTACAAACTGATATGGGAACAGAATTTTATAACATCACCTTTCAATCGCTTATGAAAAAGCACAACATTAACCACTACTCATCGTTTTCTACTAAAAAAGCATCAATTGTGGAGAGACTGATTAGAACTGTAAAAAATAATTTATATAAATATTTTAGTCTCAATGGAAACTATAAGTGGATAGGACTACCATTGGAAGATACATTGAAGAGATATAACAACACAAAACATCGCACTATTCAATTTAAACCGGTAGATGTTAATAAAGGTAACGAACAAGTAATCAAAGAAAATATTAAAAAAAATTACAAACATGATTTAGTTCAGTGGAAGCCTAAATTCAAAGTTGGTGATTGTGTTCGTATAAGTAAATACAAACATAATTTTGAGAAAGGTTACACTCCTAATTGGTCAACTGAATTATTTATTATAAAAAAGGTAAATAAAACCATACCAGTTACATATCACATAGAAGATCAACGAAAGCAAAACATATTAGGAGCGTTTTACGAACAAGAACTGCAAAGATCGAATTATCCTGATGTTTATTTGATAGAAAAGGTTTTGAAAAAGAAAGGAAATAAATTGTATGTCAAATGGTTAGGTCTAAATAGTGCAGAAAACAGTTGGATTGAAAAAACTGCAATAATGAACTAATATATTATATAACCATTTTTCATTTGAAATCCTATCATTATAATTTGAGTAATGCAAGGAGGTGGACTAGTTAACAGGATAATTAATAATCTACCATTCGAAGTTCATTTGCCAGGATACAATTATTGCGGACCAGGAACCAAACTTCGCAAACGCTTAGCGCGAGGTGACCCAGGTGTAAATAAGCTAGACGAAGCTTGCATGCAACACGACATTGCGTATACAAACCATACAGACTTATCAAATCGTCACAAAGCCGATTTACAACTACTTAACATGGCTAAACAAAGACTTGAATCCAAAGATGCAGGGAAAGGTGAAAAGCTAAGCTCTTGGCTAGTGAGCAAAGTTATGAAAACGAAACTAAAGTCTGGATCTGGCATTAAAACATTTAAAAGCTTAGTTTCAAAAATAAAATCAAAAATTAAGAAACTCAAACGCAAAGATAATAAGACTTTAATAAAAGCAGCTTACTTAGCCGCAAAAAAGTTATTTCCAAACATTCATCATCGAATTCGAGTACCCCGAGTAATACCCATACCAAAGACTGGAGGAGTTCTACCTTTAATTCCAATTTTCGCTGGTTTATCGGCTTTAGGAACTTTAGCTGGTGGTGCAGCTGGCATTGCAAAAACCGTCAATGATTACAAAGCGAACAAAAAAAATTTGCAAGAAACAGAACGACATAATAAAGCTATGGAGGCTTTAGTGTTGGGTAAGGGTTTATACATTAAGCCGTATAAAAGCGGTAAAGGATTGTTTATAACATCTTCAAAAAACTGAAAAATATGCTACCCAATCGCCCTCTAACTAATGTAGACATTCAAAAGTATTCAAGAGACATCCCATATTTTCGTGGGGTCTACATGAAGGATCGACTACCTCGGAAACCGAAACGCATTGAATGTGGTATCGTTAATTTAGATGATTCTAAGAACGAAGGAACGCATTGGGTAGCTTATGCTAAAGTATACAATCACTGCGAATACTTTGATAGCTATGGAAATTTAAAACCTCCAATGGAATTGATGCAATATTTAAAAAATTGTAATGTGTTTTATAATTATACAAGATATCAAAAATTTAACGCAGTCAATTGTGGTCATTTGTGTCTAAATTATTTATGGACTTTTTGGAATAAAAATGTATTATAAAATATATGCTTTTCTTTCATTTCAATCATTTGCAAGATGTCACTCACTTTGTCGATAACTGGAGACTCGTCAGTGTTAACTACAAACTATCCTAATACATTGCAACTAGATGGAGAGTATGAGTGTGCTTTATTACACTTTTCAACATTTAATTCTATTCCAAACATCGATAAAAGTAATAATAAGTTCTATTATGGCTTTAATGAAGTTATTGAAATACCGGATGGCACTTATGAATTGCAAGATATCGGCGATTATTTAAAATCTGAAATAAAAGATGCAGCAATCAAACTACGGTGCAATAATAATACTTTAAAAACTACAATATTCTGTACAAAAGACATTAATTTTATCAAAGAAGACTCTTTTGGAAAACTATTAGGATTTAACAAACAAATCTTGAAAGCAAATAAATGGCATGTGTCACAGTCTCCAGTCAACATTCTACCTACGACCGTTGTCAGGATTGAATGTGATATTGTAAGCGGTTCATATGTAAACGGTGAACCAAGTCATATTATTCACGAATTTGCCCTTAATGTGCCACCTGGATACAGGATCATAGAAATCCCGAAGAACGCAATATACTTTCCAATCAATCAAAACAACATAAGCTGCATACATATTAGACTGTTAGATATAAACAAACGATTAATCAATTTACGCGGTGAAGAAGTGCAGGTATATCTGCATCTTAGAAGAAAAAAATGATTGACTACAATAAAAATGTGTCTCAACATGTAAAAAATATCAGTTCTGCTCGAGCTACCTATCAAATAAGACCTATCTCTAAGAAGAAAATAAAATTAACTAAAGACAATAAAGCATTCCTTAGAGCGATCGGATTGTTAAAATGAACATCTTAGACGTTTTATCCGCTCCGACTTATGATAACACTATAGAAGGAATCGAATTTCATTCCTACAAGCCCTATGTAACAAGTTTCAACAGGAACGATGAAATTCGCATACCTATCAACCAACAGAACTTATACATATTACCATCAGCTAGCACCCTATATTTGGAAGGAACTATTATCGTTAGCAAAAAAGATACGAAGGACAAAGCTACTAGTGTCAATTTCACGAACAATGCTCTACTCTACTTGTTCCAAGACATTAGGTATGAGCTAAATGGAGTGGAGATTGATAAAATAAAAAATGCAGGTATAACAACAACTATAAAATCACTCATTTCGATGAACGAAAGTGAATCAAAAATGTCTAATGCCTGGGGGTGGAATATTGATGGCATAAAAAATATCGATGGAGGAAGATTTTCTGCCTCTATACCACTTCGGAATATCCTCGGTTTCGCAGAAGATTTTAAAAAAGTTGTAATAAATAGTAGACATGAACTGATATTGTTACGAAGTAACACTAATTTGAACGCTGTAAAACTTAATACTGGCGAAGTAGTAGATGATGTTCAGATCAACAAAATCATATGGCGCGTACCGCATGTTAAAGTATCGGACAAAGAAAAAATTGGTTTGTTAAAAGTATTAGAAAAAGATCGCCCACTTCAAATGATATACAGAAATTGGGATCTGTACGAATATCCAGCTTTGCCTAAAACTACAAAACATACCTGGTCTATCAAAACTTCATCTCAAATAGAAAAACCAAGATATATTATTATTGGTCTACAGACAAAGAGAAAAAACAATGCACATTCTGACATGTCTCAATTCGATCACTGCCATATTCGAGACGTTAGAGTGTATCTCAATTCAACCTATTTTCCATATGAAAACTTAAATGTGAATTTTGCTAATAACAGAATCGCTTTATTATACGAGCAATACACCAGATTTCAACAGTCGTATTATGGACGTCGCTCGGAGCCCATACTAAACGAGAAACAATTTAGAGATTTAGCACCGCTGTTTGTAATCGATTGCTCTAGACAAGCTGATAATCTAAAGACTGGACCTGTTGTGGATGTGCGGGTAGAAATTGAGAGTGATTCGGAAATACCAGATCAAACTTCAGCATACTGTCTCATACTCAACGATTGTATTGTTGAATACAAACCATTAAGCAACATTGTGAAGAAGATATCATGAACGCAGACATCATCATTGTCGAACTCCAAGGATTTAAAGATTTATTTAATAATTTCATTGTGAAAGAAGTGGCCATCGTAAGTCAGAATCATACTCAAACGTTCTTGGTTAAACCACCGTGTTCCTTTTATTACTTAACAAAAGAAGAAAAGAAACAAGTACGATGGTTAGAAAAAAATCGAGGAATTTTCTGGCGTGAGGGCTTCATAGACTACAGAGAGTTTCAACACGTTATCTTACCATATTTAAAAAATAAAAGAATTATTACAAAGGGTTTGGAAAAGATTAAGTGGATTAAAGATTTATGCGTAAACTGTGAAGTGATTGACATAGGCGAGAAAGGGTGTCCTAATTTCGCGACATTAAAAAAAAAGTTTTGTATAAATAAAACTGATTTTAATTGTGTGAACCATAAAGCTAATTGTGCATTAAATAATGCAGTGTGTATTAAAAAATGGTATGTTGATAATAATATGTCTGTATTTAATTTATTTTAAATAGAATTGTGTTGAAGAGTTAATAAAAAATATTTATCTACCTTACAGTGTTTTATTTAATAATCAAGGTAACCCACATAACTAGTTATAAATTAGCTATAGCAAAATGATATTTCTTATAAATTTTATTATAAAATTTCAAATACATGTTAAATTAATTAATCTAATAAAAAACTAACTACGAATAACCTATTATTGTGTCATTACACTAGAGCTAATTTAGAGTTCGAGTATACAAAATAAAACACAGTTTAAATTATAAACAAAATAGATTTATTTACATTATTTCCAATTATTACAAACTAATGATAACCGTCCTACATAGTTTATTTAATGTTTACTATTCGTACCTACCTAATTACAAACTTGTGATGTATGAATATTATCCTAACTAGATTAAATAAAGAAATTAATATTAACTACATTACAATATTTTTAGACTATGTACAGGATAAAATGTAAAAAGTTAATTAAAATAAAACGTAACTACATTATTTGATATTTATACATTCAAAAGTTATACAACTTAAAAACCTAAGATGCTTAAAGACTAAAGAATAAGAAAACAAATAAATATACCTTAATAACTACAATATTACTTACATAATTTATTATTGTTTATTACAAAAAATCTTACACATTAACTTATAAAGTAGGTACTTACAGAATAATGGCACCAGTTAATAATAACAACTGTCCCCACCAAGTTTTTTTGATATTTTATTAATTAACGATTGCGTCTCCTCCATAACATGGTCCACCGATTCAGTTACTACATACTGCGCACTTAACACTACCACGTCCTGATTGTCACTTGCAGGTTCTGGTTGTTCACTGATATCCAACACTTGTACCTGGATAAGTCTTAAACCTTTTTTCTTCTCATTGTTTATGACGAATGATTGACATGTAGACAGAGATGATTTCTGCTTTAGTCCCTCTCGTCTTGTTCTAGGCTTCTTGTTGATAGGTTCGCAATTTTGTCTTGCTCTAGGCTCCTTGTTGACAGGTATTTGTTGTTCTGGGAAATCTGGTATATGCCAGCTTAAACTGGGAGTCGGAAAACCTTGAGCGTATTGTGAGAAGTCGATAACATCTGGTGAATCATCCATTATCAATGATCTGAAACAATCGAAATAATAATTAATTATAATTTCATAAAACAAAATGATGAAATAAAGTTATACGTAGATTGGTACTTGTACAATACTTACAATTCGTTTCGTTTTTATTTGACGAGATATGACCGCTCCGGCAGACTGCTTACTGATGTATGTTCTACACAATAATATTACTGTGGAACGCGGTTAATATGTAATTAGACTCCATAAAGCCTTACGCTGTGATTCAATTTCATGTTTCAACATGTTCAAGCTCGTGCAGGCGCACCTGGTCAACGTCAAATTCTACACCGCGCGTGCAAACTTCGAGCTATGAGTGCTTTGTCATCAAAAATGGACCTTACATGTTTTATCAAGTTGGAACCTGTTTCTTTGTCACCAATCAGGAATGGACATGAAACTAATGTTTTAAATAATACAAGTACCTATGGTATTTAATCAATTTCATGTTTCAACAAGTACGAACAGTTATGTCGTGTGCAGCATGAAGCGACGTGAGCGAGCACCTGATTAGTGTTATATTTCATACCAGGCAGCGCGATGCGCATTGTCATCAGGAATGGAAATTAAACAAATATAATTATGATAGTAAAATACGATTTATTAAAGTATGTATTTAATTAATACAAATAAAAGAAAATTATAGTAACCATAGTAACCTGTAAGTAATTATCAGGTCTGAATTGGCAGAGAATATTTTCCTAAACTTCTAGACTGTATGATGTCTCTTTCTGAAATTCCAGAATAATAAACATACTCTACCTATTCTGACCTTCGATAATTATCCTAATTTATAATATTGATATTACTTAAACTATTTACTAATTAAATGTAAGTTTGCAACAAATATTTGGGACACCAAGGGAATATATATTTTTACATGATTATTAAGCGAGGTCCAGACACATGTAATGTGAATGTACTGTAAAATTAATAGGTGTCTGTCTAGTACTTGCGTAATATTATCAAACTCTGCATTTAAACTTCACAAGTTTTATTTACCATTTACAATCAATAAGAAACATGTTAAAATGTATCTAATGTAATTACGTTTCAATTGTAGTAATGCATTACATAAATATAGTTGCGTTACCCCAGGCTAAAGTAGAAACTTTATCAAACGATAGCAATCGTTTATCGTCATTGCTTGAAAGTGCTATTTTATTTACGTCATGTGTGAATATTTCATGTTTTATTGACCTAAACAATACATTTTTTTTGCGAATAACATTGCAATTGTACAAAACATTTTTATAATCTAACATATTAAATTTTTTAGTAATACATTTTTTTGTACCTTTTGCCTTTTTAATTGTTTTATTTAACATTTTAATACAATAAAGTTTTGAGCGCAGTCCTACGAATTCTTTGATAATGTTGCCACCCATTTCATCTTTAAACAGTCCTGGAACCTTCTTATTAATAATTGGTAAGTTATAGTCATTGTTACAGTCATAATTGCTGGTATCAAAATATTTTAGAAAATGGAGCTTGAGGTCTTTATAAACGTCATCACTCTGTACATCATACACAAGACTATCTGTGTCAGTATAGCACAATTTAATTCGGTTACCATAAAAAGGTTTTATGATAGAGTAATGAAAGTCGTACATATGAGTCTTAGATAATTCTAATACTGCGAAACCTATGTATATTGGTTTATTAAGTATTATACGCACAGGTTTCATTTGGATTGCCACTAGATCATCAGAAAAAACAGAAGCGCTATGAAAATATGGACTAGCTATCAATTTCTCAGCACAAGTGGTCTTTTTCGTTTTATTGTTTGAATCACACCATTTGTTAACTAATTTTACTTCTATTCGATTTTCATTATTTTCCAAGGTCTTTCCGAAAATACTATTGTTCAATAATTTGAAAAAGTCTTGTTCAAACGTTGACTCTGCTTTTTGACGTAACTGAGTGTTAATATCAATATATTGTTTTAAATAACAACTTTGCTTAAATATAATAGCGCGATGGATCCTTCTCAATACTAAACCGTACTGTAAACATTTTTTTAAATGTACGTAATGAATAACATAGTGATATTTATCGTACAAGTTTGGTATTAACTTTTTATTCTTACCACCAGGTGGTAGGCATTTTTCTGGACAAAAAGGAAAGTCATTGTGTTCCATGTGCAAATTCGTTGGATATATTAAATCGACTTCAAGAATGTATCCGTTTTCCGCGGTATCACTGATATCTGCTAAGTTCAATTGTAAAAAATCAATTTCATGTCTATTCATAAATCTAAAATCGGAATAGGGTAGGGATTGACACATGCTATAACCATATAAATTGTTACAATCTAAATAAATGATAAATGAATTTGGACGAGTTGGATCGTAAGTATCTAAATATTTATGATTGGCTTTGACATGTCTTTTGGAACACATACAAACACCACCTCGAATACCTTTTTGTATCATTCTAAAAATTTCAACATCACTAATTAATTCTAATTTAACTCCTGTTTTTAAAAGCATTGCATCAAAAGATAGACTTGGTGCTGTAAGATAGAACGCGGGATCGAGATTGTAATGTAATTTACAAGTTTTTCGAAAATTTTCAAAAACATCTGTTAACAACAGAACATCTGTTTTGAGATATAAATCTGTGTACATACCCATGTTTTGAATATTAAATACTGACCAAACAGACCGAGCGTGTTCATAATCTTCGTCGGTAATTGTTTCATTAGATAAGGAGTTAAAAAAATATTTTTTAGAGGGTAAACACGTATCTTCATAACGTTCCCATTGAGACATATAGTCATATGGATACACTCCTTTACGGGTGAGTAGATTAAATTGTTTTTTATTAGAAAAATAGGATTGTAATTGTTTAAACTCTTGTTTTTTCATTGAACTAACCAACTTTTCTAAGCTTGTTCCTAAAAACTTGAAAGAATCTACAAACCGTATCTGTATACTTTCACTATCGGAAATCGGAATATACTTCGTGAATGAAATATAGTTTTCTTTTGTTTTAGGTATCACTTTTATAGATCCAGGCGCTTCGCCTAATTCTTTTATGAAAAGGTGACAATCATATCCGGACAAATTATGAAAAAATACTGGCAAAAATGTCGGTTGTTTGTATTGCATATTACAATAACTATGAGCTGCACCACGATATTTACCAGTCAAGTGACAATGATCGCGAACCCTATCGCCGAACAAGAAGTGTTCACAAATATGACATTTTATCGCGTTTTCAAAGTCGCGAGCATTATCATTTGAGTAAATCATAGGAACATTATTTTTTAACATATCATGAATTTGTTGTGCATCTTTATAAATAGACTTCACAAAATTTAATACACAATCCGAACCGCGATAAGAAACGAAACGATTATGGCTTTCATCTAGCGTACACGTAATATGATAAGCGAAAGCTACAGGCACGTGTCGCTGTCGTGTAACAGTACCTGCCTTAGAGGGGTCAAGATCACAAGATTCATACCGCTCTAGCATTGTTTCAAAATCTGCGTATATGACAAATGGTACAATTTGCTTTCTAATATAATTTTCAAATTGTATGAACGAACCTTTTGGAGGTAGTTCAGTGGCGACACCTCCACAACTATGCGAACTAAGATTGTCGCATGAATTAAAAAACATTAAACAAACGTCACAAAAGTACAGTTTACTGTGATGTTTTGTTAATTGATTCTTAACAAGTCGCGGCAAGTCTTTAATGAGACAGTAATGTGAGAAATCATCTCTTTCTAAATAAAGTAAATGAATCACCTTTCCGTTCAAGGCTTTTGGTTTGTAAAGCGGTCCTATGATGGTATTATTTTTTAAACCATAAATGTAAATGCAAATTTCAGGGTTATTTACTTCGAACCGCGCAATATCTGTGAAATTCATTGGAAATGATATGTTCTTAACATTTAACACGTTACGAAAATCCGGGTACGAAGATACTCTATCGGGATGAGTTTTGGCTGGATATAAAGCAGCAACAACAGACCAAAAAAAACAATACTCATCATTATTGTGGATATTAATGCATGCTTTTTTCGATTTTATTGAAGAAGGCAATTCGATAAAGCCTGAACCGCGCAAAGGTTGATATTTGTTAACATTGACTTCCAAATGAGAACTGCTCAAGAACGTCCATCCACTATCTCGATCCTGAATTTCTTCTATCTTTTTTGTTAAAGTGTTTTTGACTTGAGACAATAATGAATCAAATTCATAATTCTGATGCAGAGTAAAGTTTTTTGTGGCAAATGATTTAATCTCCTGAGAATCATTTTTAATCATTAAAAACAAAGCAAAATATTCAAAATTAACTTTTAGACAAGTGTGTTCTTTAAGAGACATGTCAATAAGCGTTTTAATTTTGTCGCAAATATTATTGAGAAATGGTTCTAGCGAACAATTCTCAGACGGATCGACAATTCTATAAGAAGTTATACGATTACGAAATGCAGAATGTATTATTTCAACACCTTCGCAAAAAGGCAAAATACTTTTGTTTTTATGATTAGTACTACGTAGGTGACCTGTCCAGTGACTGCGCTCAACAGAGGTATTACAAACAGTACAGAAAGGCATTATAGCTTAAAATAGTTTTAGACTTACTATTAGTTGTTGCTATATATTATTATTATTGCGATTATGATAGACGTCTGCTAAATAGAATATAGACCTGGTGCCCCAAAACTTAAATATTTATTTTCTATTTATACTATCACTATAAAAGACGGGCTCAGAATTGTCAAATAATTCATGAGTCCGTCTCATAAAAACTTGTAGACCATCCCACTGCGGCGTGTTGCGGTTAAGCTGCACTTTTAGAGCCACCGAGGCTTTCTTCCACCGATCCTCTTTAGGGGTGGAGGCAACATCGGCCTTGTTGTAGACTTTTACCTCCACATAGAAGTCCCCGGTTAAGTCCACCGTTCGCCGCACTTTCCCGTTAGCGACACGGCTGATGAGGGTTGAACCGAAGTCTCCAACTGAGGTCAACGAGGGAATGTAGTCCTCGAAGCCAAAGAGGTCCGAGCCCGAGCTGCGTCTTTTACTGTAAACAATTTAACATTTTATTACATTCACAACACAAAATTACATTTATTTTTATGGAGAATTGAGGGCATCATCTGTGTACGGGGATAGAATCTACTAGGACAAAAAGCATGATATCTTGTTATAATAATTTCAATAACAATACCTCATGAACTAACTGTAAACATTCCTGCAAGGAATATAATCGGAAATTGATTTCAGCGCTTTCTGCGTTACAGTTATAATTTAACGTATATCTGTGTATAACATACATTTAATTGATATAACATACACAACAAGCAATAACACAAAATTACCTTGATTTCGATTCTGATGGCGTGGTGCTCTCGGAAGCTTTGCGCTTCGCCACCTTCTTCTTTGGTTGCACCTTCGCAACCTCGGCTACAGCTGCGGTTGGTGTATGGAATTCTGAATCGGAGTCCGACCTGAAATGGAACACATAAAATTAATTTTGTAACTAACAACTGTGACTTAATTAAGACTATCAATACATCAGCTAGCAGGCTGGGTAGCAGTCATGATGGATAGGTAGGGCATGATAACAGTAACATCAGCCGGCAGGCAAAAACCAGGTCCGTAGCTGAATAGTAGTCGCAATGGAAAGATAAAACATGATAATCATAAGTTCATAACAGCCGGCAGGCAAAAACCAGGTCCGTAGCTGAGCATTATGACTAGGTACATATTTAAAATTATGAATTACTTACTTACATGTTAGAAAGTCGATTTTAAAGCAGCGCTAGTACTACTTGTCACTTTGAAGATTCTGGAGCGAATGTAATTTATTTATTAAAATTAATTCGTTTATATACACAAAAAAATACTAATTCAGCAAGAAAATAGGTTATTTCAATATTAAACTCTAAGTACTTGTCTTACAGTTGTAAAAAACAAATATGATGTTTACGTCATATTGAACCGTATTGTTTGTATACCAATTCTGCAAAATTGCAATTTGTTCATAAGGACTGAAAAATAAAGCCGACAAAGTGAACCCGATTCATTACCCTGTGATTCATAACTAAATTAATATGTATAATTAATTTAATAATTGATGTATGTTTGTTGAGATTTTTTTTACTTCACAATTAAGTTAATGTGAGAGGTGAAACTAAGAACAGTCAAATTAATTCTTGTAGGTAGGTGCATATTATAGATTTTTTGAATTCTCTCGACGTTGAAAGTAAATTTGTGAACATAGTTGTTTACTAAAAACAGTTAAGCAGAAGTAGTTAATAATTAATCATAACTATTTTGAGAAAAACATACTATTTTGTAATACATACAAACCAATCCATGTGTTCGATAATGTTAAGTTGCAGTTAAACTCGATATTTCGACATTCGACAAACTAATAACATTTTCATTCGTACTATTAAATAATCACCTAAACCCGCAATTAAAGAATCCAATGCACTGTGACGTGTGGGAATCGAATGCACGTGTCTGAGTTATGGTTTCATAGTTGCCCAATTTATCAATAATAACTCGAGTCCTCCTATTATCCCAAATAATCTTAATGTACACAGTGTTCTCTTTTTTCAAGGTGATCTTACTTATAACAGTTTAGATCGCACTCGATGACAAGTGACAGATAGCGTATTTGATACAAAATATATCATATAAAAAAATTTATAATCTTAGTACCTAGAAGAATGAAACACGTTAAAACTAGAACCGATTACAAACTTTTAGAATTAAATACGAAAATAATATTTAGGAAGTTCTTTATAAAACAAATTTAGTGTTTACAACATGATAGTCATGTTACTATACAATATAAATGCATGGAATGCAATTTGTGTACACGTGGAAAGTGTGCATTACATTGATATTGAACTTTGCTGATTCGAACTAACAAAGCACACTTATATATAAAGCTACGTAGCATTTACATCTACGTAGCAACCGGGTACGGATACCGTCAACGGAGTCTACAGCAACGGATTTACACACAGTCTTTACGCTAGAATGAATAATGTGAGATACGTTTCTAATCCGGTTGCCGTTGACAAGTGTATCCGTGCCTTAGCTTTATGCATGCATGGCAAGGATCGACTATCTGTAATCCGTATGACCACGCTTACCACTTGATTGTTACGTGTTGATGTAAAAGGTTGTATCGTCTGTAATGTGTTAAATTTAAATTTAGATGTCCTCGAACCAAACTGGTCACAGAAAAAAATGTGTGTGGACCTAAGGGTGTGCGCTATTTTACTTTTGTGGAGAGACATGAGACAATCTGTCCTAAATTTAGTTTAATGTATGCGGTATCCTAAAGTTCAGATTTCCTTGAGCCAATCTGGTCACGAAACGGGTATGTGTGTTATCCTAAGCGGCATTGCACCATCCTTAAGTATGTGGAGAGAAATGAGACAATCTGTCCTGAATTTTAGGTTACTGGTTCATTTCGATATATACCTGATTATGTTAACGTATAAAGCTTTATAGTTGATTTAAGCTGGTGAGTATAATTAAATAAACCGAGGATTGAATTTGAGGTAAGCCATCGATAAACTTTCGTATTATTGGGCGTTCTATTCCACCGAAAGCGACGAAGGCGAACAAAGTGAGCCGTAGGAAGCGATAGGTGGTCTAGAATGCCCAATAATACACTACTTAGGTACATAAGTACTATGGGCCAAAGCTACATCTGCTCACTTTGAAAACAAAATCCCGTGCACAAGATGACCACAGCTGCGTCCGCCCTTTTTACGTCGATTTTTTTACCGTCTTTTTTAATTACAAAAACAAGGGGCTGACAGTATATACAGTATAGACAGGTATTATAGAGTTAGATTTGTAGCTAGAGTTTATTGGTGCATACTATAGTCGTAACAATCTAAGAAGTTGGATTTGACAGCTATCAAAATCTTACTAATATTATAAATGCGAAAGTTTGGATGGATGTATGTTTGTTAGTTAATCAATCACGTCAGAACGGGTGAACGGCAGGCTTATTACGTATCTTGCAAGAGCAAAACGATAGCATTTTTTTCGTAATAATTGTTCTTCTTTTTTCGCAATACAGAAGTTTTAGAGTTTTTGACGGTTTTTTTTTAATTAATAAGTGCATTTGACAAACAGCGAGCGATTAGCAAACGATTGTGTAGGACCTACCATACCTACACTGTAGGTAATTCTGACTATTATGACATAAAGCGTTTGATCGCGCGATGATTGCTGATTGCTGTTTCTTACGAAATAGGCCTGCGGATCTGGATGAAATTGGGCACAGAGATAGATTATATTCCAGATCCGTGGACTATAGTCTGGGATAGCACATAGGCTTTTCATCCCGATAAGAAAACAATTTTCACGCGGGCGAAGTCGCTTGCAGAAGTTAGTACGTAATCTTTCTTCTTTCTTTTCGTGTGAGGTGTGGCCACCTCTGGTGTCAGAGTTAATTAAGCCGCCTCTGGGAATCCCCAAAGGCCTCTGACTTGGCTATTTCAGACTTACATTATAACTATATAAGTCCAGGTTTCCTCACGATGTTTTCCTTCACCGTTGCCTGTGATGTCCAAGATTAACTTAGAAAGTACATATGAATTTGAAAAATTCACATTGATACTTGCCCGGATTCGAACCTACGACCTCAAGCACGACAGGCGAGGTCTTAGCCACTGAGCCACCACGACACACTAATACGTACGTAATAATACGTAATAGTACGTAATAATTAAACTTGATGCTTACGAATGATACTCGTTGTTATATACTATAAATAGTGTATGGGTAACATAATAATACATTAGGATCATAAATTTGAGCTTTCATCGTCTTAGTACAAAATTATCGCGACATTTAAAATAAGAAACGTCATCGGTCTTAGGCGCAGGCCACATAGGAATGGCGTCGGGCGCGGACGTGGCACGGGCGGCTTCCTATTCCATTCAAATACCATGCAAAATGCATGGAAATTAAGCGCAATTTAGGATTAGGACACACGGTATGTCGTTGCTAGGACGTGGTTATGACGCGCCATTTCGGCACGCGTGCCTAAACAAATTGCGCTTTATTTCCATGCATTTTCTATGAAATTTGAATGTAATAGGAAATTGCCCGTGCCATGTCCGCGCCCGACGCCATTTCTATGTGGCCTGCGCCTTAGATTGTCACGAGTACCTACATTTAAGAATGTTTTTGCAACACGTGAAAGTTTTTCTTGAGCGATAAACTTTATTTTCTGTGTCCATTGTTCCAGAAAGCATCGTGACCCCCGGCATGAGGTCGGGGGAGGCGGGCTCGGGCTCGGAGCTGGCCGAGTTCGGCGCGCGCTGGCCGCCGCCCTACAACCAGGGCTACGGCTGGACGCGCTCCGCCACGCCGCAGCACCCGCCCGCGCACCACCTCGCCCGCCACTCCCGGAGCCACCAGGTAACACAACTCTCAACTGACTTGTAACGTTAAGAATTTTCATTAACTTTATTTCTCAAAAGAATTACATTGGCAATCAATTACATGAGAAACTTTCATATTTATACTTATTTTTTTTTCATATTTGTGTCTGTTGTTAAATGATTTTATTTCTATAAGTTGGTTTGTACAAACACTTTTACATGTCGATCATATTTTTTTAAACTAGATGCGGTCGGCGGTTCCTATCTGACTACTCTGAGAAGAAAGGCCGAAACAAACTCAGAAGTCACAGTCTCTTTTAAAGGCCAGACAAAATTTTGGTTAGATCATGTGAAGACCATGTAGACTGACTTTTGAGGAATGAACCAGCCAGATTGAGTGGACCTGTCCAGTCAGTGCACGCATTTGTCAATAACAGAGCAGCTTAACTCAGAATTTAAGGAGCTCTACGAATCGACGAACAATAGTAAAGAAAGGACATTCGGGTAGTCCGTATAAACTACTCAAACTACCAGAACATGATAATAAACTAAGATAAACGAAAATTAAAAACAAAAAGAATAATGATCCAAATCACACATATACCAAAATTTATCAATTTATTCATCATCTTTTCTTGCTCATATGCCAATTTATCTGGACTTAGCGCAGTATGCATTGAGGTAATAATGTACTATCTCAATGGCAGTATGTGACTTTTTTCATAATTTTCGTCGTCTTAGTCTTTCGGTAGTCATGGCCTCATGTCTCTGCCTTTTTCATAATTTTCGTCGTCTTAGTCTTTCGGTAGTCATGGCCTCATGTCTCTGCCTTTTTCATAATTTTCGTCGTCTTAGTCTTTCGGTAGTCATGGCTTCATGTCTCTGCCTTTTTCATAATTTTCGTCGTCTTAGTCTTTCGGTAGTCATGGCCTCATGTCTCTGCCTTTTTCATAATTTTCGTCGTCTTAGTCTTTCGGTAGTCATGGCCTCATGTCTCTGCCTTTTTCATAATTTTCGTCGTCTTAGTCTTTCGGTAGTCATGGCCTCATGTCTCTGCCTTTTTCATAATTTTCGTCGTCTTAGTCTTTCGGTAGTCATGGCTTCATGTCTCTGCCTTTTTCATAATTTTCGTCGTCTTAGTCTTTCGGTAGTCATGGCCTCATGTCTCTGCCTTTTTCATAATTTTCGTCGTCTTAGTCTTTCGGTAGTCATGGCCTCATGTCTCTGCCTTTTTCATAATTTTCGTCGTCTTAGTCTTTCGGTAGTCATGGCCTCATGTCTCTGCCTTTTTCATAATTTTCGTCGTCTTAGTCTTTCGGTAGTCATGGCTTCATGTCTCTGCCTTTTTCATAATTTTCGTCGTCTTAGTCTTTCGGTAGTCATGGCCTCATGTCTCTGCCTTTTTCATAATTTTCGTCGTCTTAGTCTTTCGGTAGTCATGGCCTCATGTCTCTGCCTTTTTCCCACTCACAACAGCCCTTTGTAGCAACTAATACAGTGTCCATTACTGCCATGGCATTTATTTAAATTTTTTCAAAAATTATATCGACTGCATGAATGGAACAATATTTAACCGATTTCAAAAAAGCAAACGTCTCTTCGCTCTGTAGCTTAAATTGCCTGTCTACCCCCAACCAAATGTATGCTGATTGTAAACTAGAAATTACCAAAAGTTTTCCAATTTCCCTATTAAATATTTTTCAACACACTTGCTCATAAAGTGGCTCTAATTTCACCGCAATTAGGCACATAATGAACCCTGTTATCAAACTGTGACTTTTTCATTGACAAGTGAGTTATAGAGCTTTTTTTTAATTTATAGGTTGAGTTGCTTTGTTCTTAAAAAAAGTTACGATACTAAAAAGATCGTGCTCAATAGTACAAATGCAACACATTTCATGCAACTTCGTATTTAAATAGATAATTTCAACTTGTACGTGTTTAATAAATAAAACTTTCACTCAAATATTTATTTATTTATGTCTGTAATAAATAAAACTTGAAATTCTCCATTTTGTACGTGGCTAAAACGCTATCCGCGAAAAGCCAAAAAAAAGAAAACTATTCTTTTTAGTCTATGGCCGATCGCCATTGTTAGATACATGAGTATCTCTAAGTAGTCTGTGGTTAGATGAGCGCGCATAGGAAAACTGATTAATTTTGCCCGCCATTGCGAAAAAATATTCACAACTCGTTTTCACTGTTGGAAATTATTTTTTTTGTTTTATTTTCTTCACAAGTGTATTGAAAAACGTCGTATGATACACCTGTGTATTGATGATTACCGTCCTCGGCTCCCTTTAGACCCTTACCTAACGGCTCGGGTCTCAATGGCGCCTCAGCGGTAATCACCAACATTACACACTTGTACCATAATGTACTAATACTACAGTAAACTGCTGTAGTATTATATTATCTGTGCTTAAACCAACTAGACGTGGCTTCTGAAAAAAATCTAAACGCGTCACTGTATTATGTCGGTCGCAGGCGGTTGCTCTTTATTGCACGGTTTTAGTCTGAAACTTCTATTTTTATGTTTGTTTTTTTTTTGTGTATGTTCACCGAGAAATCGGTGAATAAATTGTGGACCGATTTTAAAAATTCTTATTTTTTTGTTTGAAAGAGTATGTTCCCATTGGCATTCAAATTGGTCTCATTTTAATTTGGTGAAGATCCGATGAAGAACTTGGGAGATATACAACAGAACTCTTCAATAAATGTCGGCGAATCTCTCGGGATTGCTGCAATCGCATGTCTGTGTATTTTTTATACCATTTCATAAAATAACATCACACCAGACTCTCTAAAGGGGTACGCAGATGTGTACAGTTCACCACTTCAGTTCACTTGGTACATTTCACCGGTTATGTTCAAGTTTCATGATATTCGGGTAATCTATTCCGGCATTATAGGTACCTTACTAAAAAACTTGCATATTTGGTAGAGCTAAAAACTGAAAATAAAACCTTTGTTACAATAAATAGTACCGAATTCCAAATAAAAACACTACTAAGTGAAAAATTACTTTTTTTTAGGAAGTTGGTGTCCATAACGAAAAATAATGGTATTTTTCACTTTGTACTGTTTTTATTTGGAAGTCGTTAGTATTTTTTTGTAAAAACGTTTTTATAAAAATTGTTTGGACGGTATTATTACACTTTCAGATTATTATCACTTGTTTTCTTGACTGGCTTGACTACTAAGAATTTCTTGAATTTCCAGTTTGCCAGAAAGCCTTGTAACTTAGATAAAGTTCTATGAATATAATTCTAATTGTTACGCCGTCACTAACCAACCCGGCCAATACCAAACTAGGGAACTTTTTGTCCAACTTTACTTCTGAGGCTGACTCTTGGCTCCTTGCCACCGTTCTAATATTAAATACCACTTTACATGCAGTCCAGCGTTAAAATGGGTACCAATAATTGCAACAATGGTTCAAGTTTCAAACTGCATAGTTACTGTAAGAGTTGAAAGAACAATGTCTGAAAGAATTTCAATTTTACGTGTTTTAGAATTATGAATTCTAGGCTTCTTTGTTGACTTCTAAAACATGAATTCAAGAAAATTTCTTGATGGCAGTAGTATTACAGTTTTGATTTAAATTGGAAACTGATTTTGGGAAATCTAAATAGTTTGTGCAGTCAATATTATCACTAAGTATTTGATGGTATACCTGTATATTCAACACCGTAAAACTGATTCACATCCGTGCACTTCAACGTAAGGTTCAGTTGAAAACCAGCGTCAGGCAACTCCCAGTTGTCTGGCATTTTGCTGAACTCGACATTATTGGCGCAGCCGCGGGGCACACTATGTATGTTATTGTTTTAAAATTAAATTCCCTTTTATTTGTAGCTACATTGTGTATATCTGTGTGTGCCAAATAAACTAGTTTTCTTTCTTTTATTTTGCTGAACTTGATTCAAATGCAATGAAATAACAATTTTCCGATCTGATCTCAACCGATCATCTAGACCTAGAAAACACAATCTGGTTGCACCTTCAGGAAGTCGTAGGACATTTTAGTTTCATTTTTAACTGACTTTCCATAACGAGGAGGTTCTATGTTCGGCTGTATGTATTTTTTAGGGTTCCGTACCCAAAGGGTTAAAATGGGACCCTATTACTAAGACTCCGCGGTCCGTCTGTCTGTATGTCTGTCTGTCACCAGGCTGTATCTCATAAACCGTGATAGCTAGACAGTTGAAATTTTCAAAGATGATGTATTTCTGCTGCCGCTATAACAAAATATAATAAAAACAGAATAAAATAGATATTTAAGGGGCATTCCCATACAACAAACGTGATATTTTTGCCTTTTCGTTGCGATAATGGTACGGAACCCTTCGTGCGCGAGTCCGACTCGCACATGGCCGGTTTTTTTATGTATGTTCAGCAATTACTCCGTCAATTATGGACCAACCTTTGTTTTGGAAATCGTTTTGTTTATCTTTTTAATATTTATTTTTATAGTCTTGGGTTCTCTTGTAACTAACTATTTGTTGCAGGACAACCGGCACACGAGTTACGAGGCGGAGGACGCGCGAGGCAGGGCGCGAGGTGGGGTGTACTACTCGCCACCGGGCACCTCGTACACCATCGTGGAGCGCCCGGCCTCCTCGCACGGCCACCACACCTCGTACTCGCACCACTACGCGGGCAAGCTGTCCCGGGCGCCCTACCTCGGCTCCACTACTATTGCGAATAGTGCAGGTCATTCAGATGATACTGATAAACTCTTATAAAACTCTCCGTAGCAATTTCTGTAGAGGTTCGGAATCTTGCTATTAGAATATCATCATCTACCTGCCCTTGTCCCATGTTACTTGGGGTCGGCGCAACACGTTTTCTTCTTCCATACCGACCTGTCCCCTGTCACGCTATCTCTTTCTCCCTTTTCTTTCATATCACTCCTCACACAGTCCATCCATCTTTTCATTGTCCTCTCCCTCTCTACCCCCCACATTTAAATTCATAACTCTTTTAGTAACCTGCGTTTCATCTTCTTGCTACCAGAATAGAAGTAACTACATATATATATATACACGTCATACATAAACTCACGCCTTTTTTCCATGGGGTAGGCAGAAACTACAGAACGCCACCTGCTACGATCCTTACATACTTCTTTTGCTTCACTCACATTCATACATCTAGTCATACACACACGCCGGTTATGAGTACTGCGCACCTGGCCTTTCTGAAGAACATCACCTATAAGGTCTATGTATGTCTTTCTAGGGCAGGGATGGCGATCGTTTATTAGAAAACGTGCCATTAAAATTACATATTTTTTAATGTGACAGAGACGTGCCGCCAAAGAATGTTGACTTTGTGACTTAATAGCATTTAGAGTTTATTTTTTTCTCAATTAACCCCTTGTATGCCGGAACACAGATCTACGCGAGACACAATGGCTTTTTAATTGTGTCTTGAATGCCCGCATCCAAGGGTTTAATGAATACTTTATTTCAATCAATCAATCTGCCTAGCCTTTTCCCTACTATGTTGGGGTCGGTTTCCAGTCTAACCGGTTTCAGTTGAGTACCAGTGTTTTACTTGGAGCGACTGCCTATCTGAGCTCCACAACCCAGTAACTGGGTAACACGGTAGACTGATGTCAGATCTCAAGCTTCTGAATACTCGTAACGACTGTCAAAGATCAACAAATGACAGCCGGGACCAACGGCTTAACGTGCTTTGCGAGGCACGGAGGAAACTCGGTATGTTGAAATGGTCATCCATCCACGGACCGACCTCGTCAAGCGTTGCTTAACCTTGAGTATCGACCCGTGCGGCTGTTATTATTTAGCCACGAGCTCCTCCTGGTTGCAAATAAAGAATCATTTTTTTATTTGCAACCAGCAATCCTTACAGCAATCCTAATATTTATGTACAGTTTTATGTTGTATTTAAATAAAAGTAGGAGTTGGTGTCATTTCTGCTGTTGCAAATGACCTCGACTCTAAATAACCTCATTTTAGCGTGCCCAAAATATTTTGTCGTGTGCACGTGTGCACGCGTGCCATAGGTTCGCCATCCCTGTTCTAGGGCGTCCCCTCCCGGCGTTTCCATTCACGTCTGCTTAAATACATTTCGTTAGTCGCCTTTCATTCATCCTCTCAACATGGCCAAACCATCTTAACATACTCTTTTCAATTTTAGTCACTACATCTTCTTTTAAACCACAACGTTGTCTTATTATCTCATTCCTCAACCTATTATTTAAAGAAGAAGTAACTAATTATGAATTAATTATCTGTGTAGCCGGAGCAACGAGCTTGAGGAACAGTACGAACCACCTGAGCTCGGCGAACGGCAAGAAACGGCCGATCTCGCCGGAGCAGGTGCTGCGGCTGTTCGGCCAGGGCGGAGCAGCCGCGCTGGGCAAAGCGCTGCCCCCGTCGCACCCGCCCGCGCCTTTGCCCGCACCATTGCCCGCGCGCAGGCACTCGCCCGCCAGTAGCCCCAGCAGCACTACGCATCATGTAAGTGCTCTTAATGTAACACTAATTTCATTATTTAGACGCTGCCACGGTGGAGCTGTCCTAATTAGAGCACTACTTAATTAGCCTGCTACAGCGCTAGCCAGAATTCAGGTTAATTCCGAGAACGTTCGTGATTAATTAGAGTTCAATCGTTGTATAACTCTCTCCTCAGTTATTCATAACTTGCACCTGTTTGGGTAGTTCAGATGTAAGCAATTAGCACATTTAGTAAGGTTACACTAGTCGAAAATTCTTCCATACAAACGTAGTCTGGCGATTACTCCACTGTTTGATGGTGAACGTTCAAAATAAAAAATGATATCAATTTGTCTCATCATTATCTAGACCTGTATGGAAACAGAAAAGAAAAAAATACAATATTTGAAAGTTGAGCTTCGAAAGTTCCATATTTCAATACTAATTTTAACGCATCTTTGGGAGGAAATAAATACCATAAGAAGAAGAAAAATTGCAAAACGGCCTGGATACAGGGATATAATAGTTATTTAACAATGCAAACAATTTTATTTTGAAAATATACATTTAGTAGTTTTTTCATGATATCTAGACTCCCAAAGGTCTGTTTCATAAAATTTCGCGCGCTCATTTTCGTCCTAAATCATCATCCATTTCGCTACAAATTTGCAAAAGTGCTAATTCGTACGAGAACTAGCTTCTTACTGCTCATCACAGCATCAATCTCTTTCGCACGTGTTGTCGGATGAGACAGCATGCATTTTAACCCCGCGCACAAAATATTTCGTGCCGTTGACTAGGGGAACCTTAAGTACAAAACTAATTGGTAGTAGCTACAGTTACACTACAATATCTGAAATAATCATCTATATTTCATATTCTTATTAATAGAACCTTGAAAATGCTGAACAAAAATTCAACAGCTGTTGAAATGGCAGTGCAGCAATTATTGAATCAATACGAGTATCGTCAAGGATGTCAGTGGGTGAATTAGAGTTCTAAAAATAGCTGAATATGAGGCACGGCAGGGCGGGGGTTAGCGGGGGGTGTCATGTGTGTAAATTATTCCAGGGTGAGGCCGCCCTCGCCAGTCGATACCACTACTTTATTCATGACCACCGCGGCGACCGTTTAGGTGCTGACAGTATGGACATGACCATACAGAAATGAATGGGTTTTGCTTTATCCCCATGTGTACATAGGATGCTTGCCTAATAAATTACTAGACCAGGATAAATATTTGATGTTCCGCGCAGGTTTGACCCGACTACTGGTCCGAATGTCTGAAAATAACACAAGTGTACAATGAAAAATATTGAGGTGAGGGAGTGTCCATACAAAGCTTATGGTGTCATGGTCACCGGCGGCTACTGTCATCGCCACGTTCAGTCGCTGTCAGGAGACAGCCCCGACAGCGCAGTCTACGGTGTATTTAACCGTTATTTTACGTAAAACTGAAGCAACAAAATTTTATTTTGCGCAAACTTTCCTAACTTTATCGTAAAATCGTTAGGGCGGGCGGTTTCGTGCCATTTGACCCAATTACACTGTCTTTTTTCCAAGACGATAAATATTTCAATTTGTGAACGACGGACGACTCGCCGACGACGGCGAAGGTCTCATTTCCTCGTAACTGATGTGGTTAGCCGGGAGACATCAATACAAACAAATATATAGAGAGAAACGCTAGAAGACCAGTGGCGAAAGGAAATTGTGTTACCAAGAATCGTATACACTTTAAAGTAATTTATAAAGATTTACTTACACAAAGAGAGCCGAAAAATGAGTTCTTAAATAGTGTTCAAACAGTGCGTGATGTTTCTCAGTGTAAGCTGGTTTAGCGACATATACTTACCAGACATTCCAAATTGGATTCCACCGAGAATAATGAGGTAATTTTGAATTTCATATTATTCTACGAAACTTTGTTTTCTTGGTTGCCAACGACTTTGTTATACACAGATATAACAGTAGCTAGACGTTAGAAATTACTTTGTTCAAACGTAAAAGTTAAAGCTGGCAACTTGTGTGCAATAATAGCTGTTTTTAAACTTTGGTTTTAATCAATTAAAGTGTACTTAGGGGCTATTAACATCGCTAACTGAAAGCGAGCACTTAATCACGGTTGGAAAGCGTAGGTAGCTAAGTGCTCGGTATCTATACCTTTAGTAAAGTTGTATGAGCCGCGCTCGGCGGCGGCAATTCCCTGCTGGGCTCGTGAGCGATCGCAGCTGGGATACACTTGTTGATGTAAATCTGCATATATGTACGGTTATTAAGGTTCATTTAATGATGGAAACGTTGCAATAATTTATAATAAATTTAAATTCATTAGCTTTTTCTCTCAAAACATAACACTTATTTTTTATTGACTTGACCGCTATCTCACCTGATGGTAAGCGATGATGTGGTCGATGATGAAGCACGTTTGCCTAGAAGAAACCTATTCAATCTTGACTTGAAGACTCCCAGGTTGTAGCTATCAGGAAATACATACTCCGGCAGGGAATTCTACTCCTTTGCTGTACGTAAAATAAAAGTATTCCCAAAACGTTTGGTGCGTATGGGTGGGATGTCCAACATGTAACGATGACGCATCGCCGTACGTCTTGTAGTCAAATGATGGAACGGGCTAGGAGGAATAAGTTCATGTAATTCCAACGCACACTCCCAGAAATGTAACCGATAAAAAACCGACAGGCTGGCAGCTCGGCGCCGATGTTCGAGGTTCATGAGCTTAGATTCGAACAGTACTTCATTGCCGATGAGCCTCTTGGCCCGTCTTTCGATCGACTCAAGTGCATCCAGCTGGTACTTGGCAGATCCGTCCCAGAGATGTGAGCAGTACTCCACGCATGATCGAACTTGCGCTTGATACAAGTTGAGCAACTGTTCTGGCGTGAAGTACCGTCTCACCTTCGCGAAGATCCCCAAACACATGCATTTTTTTCCTACAATAGGTAAATCGTTCATCACAAAACTCACAAAATAGTACATTTTGATAAAAGGGGGCAAACTTTGTCATTGCAGACGAGATGGAATAGATGTCTGAGCTAAAGGCGACGCCTTTATTGAGTCGAGATACTGCAATTACTTTATGTCAACGTGCATCAAAGTTGAAAAAAAGGGTTGACCACTGTATTAGCCATGCCACAGATAATATAATACTAGCATAGCCATGCTGCACACTGGTCAATATCTGCTGAGCCTGCTCCTTTTAGCATGCTCAAAAATATTGTCCCTCAGAACTAATTTGTGTTTTAATAAAACATGGTACAGTTGCCAATAAATGCTTTCTTCCAAACTTGTTTTTCAACACACTCGAAAAAATAACGAATGTTTTATTATTACACACTTTACATAATAAGCATAATGACGGGTTAGGTTACCTACCTATAATTGCAAATATTGGTTTAAAACTTCTTTTGCAATGAAAAACAACCGTCAACCAAAAAAAGGAGCAACTTATTCCATCTCAGCCCGCCTTTGGCAATTTATGTTCTTTAACTGACACTTAAATAGACGCGGAATAAAATATGCATGAACATTGTACAATGCAAGCGAAAGCAAAGCATAGTTTTCAAGTAAATCTCGGGCGGATGAAAATATTCGCGGCTGGGATCGCTGGCAAAGCGCTAGCGAGGGCGAGGGCGCCCGGCAAATACTACTCCTTTGAGATGTTAAACGTTCGCCTCGAAAAACATTGTTTACGCAAAAGAGGGCACAGGTTTTATTGCTTATGAACGCCCCGTCGAGTACAATATTGAGGCAAATTCTTTGAACAGGCACTCGCGTTTCTAGAAATCATTTCCTTTCGCTATATTTGGTTCAAACCGCTTTTGTATTGCACCTTATTGAAGTATAAAGGATTAGAATTTTATTACTTGCCAGCACGCAGATAGTAGGTACGTGTTTGTGTTATTATTTTGGAGAAAGCCGCCAAACATGCCAGGTCACGCTGTAATGTAAGGAAGCACGTCACTTAGTGAAAAATTAATAAATGCGGAAGGCCAAGTACCTAACCCAATAAAGCTTGCTACCTACATACATGTATTTTTTAAATCGACCGAGCGTGTAGCGAATATGAGGTTTATGCCTCTGGAAAGAATTTAGGACCACATTTTTAGGTGAAGGCTCTTTCTGAAGCGGAGTTTACCCATGGTTATTTATTTAACCGACAGGAAAACATGAAGGAAGATTAAATATTAAAATAAGGGTAAGACTATTGTGGGTCCCTGGGCACAAAGGAATCCATGGTAACGAAATGGCAGATGAACTGGCAAGAGAGGGCTCAGCAAATGACTTTGTGGGTCCAGAACCATGTGTAGGCATCTCGACGTGTCTCGTAAAAGCCGCATTTAGGGAGTTTGCAGATCACAGACAGCGAACTCATTGGCTGTCTAGTACCGGTCTACAACACTCCAAGAAATTCCTAGGCTCTTCGTTCAAAGCCCGGGAATGCATTTGGAACATGAGCAGGGGGCAAATCCGCTACCAGCTTGGGGCCTTTACTGGGCACTTTGGAACCAACGACATGCTCATGAAGATGTGTCTAACCGCGACACCCATGTGCAGGTTGTGTGGGGAACATACGGAGCACATGGAGCACCTTATTTGCACATGCGATGCACTGGCTGTTAAGCGAATGAGTCTCCTAGGGGTTGGATATCCAAAACCAGAAGACTATAGGCTCATATCTCCCAGTCTCGTTGTAAAACTCATGAAACGAGTTTTTAACGAGATTGGGGAGGAGTAAGTTATCTAGGGGACACAATAGATCCCAATGGGTCGAAGTGTCCGAGTTGTTTCTCGGCCCCTCCACAAGATAAGATAAATATTAAAATGCTCTTTCGTAAAACGATACTATACTTAATAACTTTCCTCTTAAATCTGATATTGTTTACTTTCTATAACCTCGGTAAGACCATTGCAATTAAAGGTGGACGCGCACCTATCCGCGCCGCAGGAGCCGCACGCGCCGCAGTCATCGCATTTTATAAATCTTTATATGAAAACGTATGCAGCCTCGCGCACCTATCCGCGCCGCACTACCCGCATTTCAGCAAAATGCTGTAGGTATACGGATTCCACCAGCGCGTGCGGATGACGTCATCAGATTCGGCAGGTGATGCGGGTGGCGCGTTAACATCATTGCAGATGTACAGAAGTGGATACAATGCGTGCGGCGCGTTCGGCGCGGATAGCGCGAGGCCTTGAAAAAATCCGATGACTGCGGCGCGTGCGGCTCCTGCTTCGCGGACATGCCCCTTTTTTGACTACTGAGATTTCCTATAGTGGCCTCCTTCACCAACATTACGTTATATAAGGACAGGACAGACAGGACGGACAGGTGCACGTACACCTTAAACATCCGCGCCGCACTCGCCGCAGTCATCGCAATTTCTCAAGGCCCCGCGCAATCCGCGCCGTATGCGCCGTACGCGCCGAACGCGCCGAAAGTATCCACTTCTGTAAATTTTGAACCATATTATCTATGCGCATGACGTCTCCGCGGCGCCCGCATCGCACTCGCCGCAAGCATCGAACGCGCCGAATCTTTTGACGCCATCCGCACGCGCTGGTGGAATTCGTATACCTACAGCATTTTGCTGAAATGCAGGTAGTGCGGCGCGGATAGGTGCGCGAGGCTGCATACGATTTCATATAAAGATTTGTAAAATGCGATGACTGCGGCGCGTGCGGCTCCTGCGGCGCGGTTAGGTGCGCGTTCACCTTTAAAGACAGATTTTAAGATCGAGAGTCTCTAAACCTTCTTAAAAGTTTACGTGACAAACAATAAGGAGCACGAGCGTTATTTCAACGACCATAATTTGACAAGCTTCTGTTCAACAACAAAGGGGACGGGCCGTTCATTTTTTAGACAAACACAATTTTGTTTAAGGAGCTAACAGGCTCATCGCTCACGCCTTCCAACGTTTTAATATAGACGGAGTTTTAAACGTAACAATTAAGCGGGTTAAAAGCCCAAAATAATAGATATTTATGAGTTGTTTGTTCTAAAGTATACTGTATTAGTAACACTTTTATTATGTGTGTATTTATACTTATAATTAGAGTATTTCGTTGATGAATTTTGACCAAGCTTTTCTCTCTACTCAATTCGCCCACCCCTCCTTCCTATCTTAAGGTTACACTAGTCGAAAATTCTTACGGTTAGTCTGGCGGTTACTCCACTGTTTGACGGTGTACGTTCAAAATAATAAAATAAAATAAAATATATCAATTTGTCTCATCATTATCTAGCCCTGTATGGAAACAGAAAAGTAAAAAAACACAATGTTTGAAAGTTATGAGCGTCGAAAGTTCCATATTTCAACACTAATTTTAACACTTCATTGGGCGAAAATAAATACCATAAGAAGAAGGAAAATTGCAAAACGGCCTCCATACAGGGATAGAGTAGTAATTCATCAAAGCAAATAATTTTATTTTGAATATATACATTTAGTAGTTTTTTCATGATATCTAGACTCCCAAAGGTCTGTTCATAAAATTTCGCGCGCTCGTTTTCGTCCTTAATCATCATCCATTTCGCTACAAATTTGAAAAAGTGCTAATTCGTACGAGAACTAGCTTCTTACTGCTGATCACATCATCAATCTCTTTCGCACGTGTTGTCAGATGAGTCAGCATGCATTTTATCCCCGCGCACAAAATAATTCATGCCGTTGACTAGGGGAACCTTAATTTCAATATCTATGTTCTTCACATGCTCGGAATCTGCGTTCTTCCAATAATCTCCTGTTGCTTTTTCCTTCTCATACTACTGATTTTGTTCACGCTTCCCTTTAATATTCAGTACATTCTTCTCTGGAACGCGCTTCCTCTCGCTGGACGGCTACAAGTTGGTTTACATTCAAGAGGAAATTGCGTATTTATTTTCAACATAGCTAAGGAGAGTCATCTCATTTTCATCTTTACTGTTACTTCATATATATTTATATAAGTAGGTATATATTATATTCAATATATAAGTACGTGTATTTTATCTATTTTAGTATGGTAATAACAACTTTTTTTATTGTTTAAACAATGCACCTGCCATGTTATCTCTTCACCACCCTTGGTTGACTGGTAGAGAATGCCTAAGCCATTAAGTACGCCGCCTTTGTACCTTTTGTGCATGGAAGTCTAAATAAATAAATTTTACTTCAAACTGGCCTTCAAAACTTGGCCACACTTTTAAAATTGCAATTTCTCCTAAACTATAGAAGTCGTAGTTTAAAACCAAAAAATACGGCCAAGTGCGAGTCGGACTCGCACATCGAGGGTGCCGTACAAACCTCAGCTTAAAGGTATTAAAGACCTGAGTATTTGATATGAATTTCAATTTAATACCTCTACGCGTTCATGAGGAAAGGAGTAGTAAGTTTAAAATTATTAAAAATATTTTTATTATATGATGTAAATAAAAATTTACGGTTTTCGCAATTAGTCCTTTATCTTTGCTATAAGACGTTGCTTCGTACCAAATTTAAAGATTCTGAGTTCACGGGAAGTACCCTGTAGGTTTTGATTCCCTTGCGAGTGTCGAAAATTTGCGGAAATTTGCGACATAAACGGCTGTATCGTTTGATTGCGTTGGCTTAGAAGTTTGATTTTTCCACTTTTGGTATAAATTGCAGCTTGGTACCTCTACGCGTTCCTGAGAAAAAGGGTCTTGACAGACAGACGGACGGACAGACGGACGGACAACAAAGTTATACTATAAGGGTTCCGTTTTTTCCTTTCGAGGTACAGAACCCTAAAAACATTTTATAGAAAATTGTTGTTCTTTTAAATTATAGTTTATTATACATTAGTATCTAACGTTATTAACTTGAAAAGATAGAAACCAAAAAACAACCATTTTTAACTTACTGGCAAAAACTCAAACTCAAAATGAAGACGACTTCAGTATGCCAAACCGGCTCGAAGCTGTAACCAGATCCTGATGTGGCAACACCAGTTAATAACATGTAATGCCGTAAAACATACTTTTAAATGTTGTTTGAGTTTTTGCCAGTAGACAAAGTGTTTACCTATTTTTTTAACATTTTGAGTTGTTTTTTAAGTTGATGAAATTGTCTATAAAACGTTTTTATTTCAAAACTCTGACGTCTATAGTTTAAGGGAAATTGCAATTTTAAAAGAAGCGTCATAGTTCAAAGAGACTGAATGAAGTGAATAACATTAGCTCAATGATATTCAAATAAACAGATACGTTATACACTCACAAAACAATTGAAAAAAGTGTTCCCTGCAGTTGCGGCAACACACATACACACTTTTCATACATCTGACATTTCACTACAAGTCGAAAGGGATGGCTTGATAAAACCAACAAGAAAAAAAGAGACAGCTAGTGTTTGTCACTTGCGTGTGAATGTAAACAAACATTATTCTGACCTATCTTTTTCTAACCTCCAAATATTAGAAAAATAAATAAATAAATTAGTAAATTGAGGCGTATTGCGTACTTTTACATATGGTATCAGATCCCTTCTGTTTTATGTACTTTGGTATCATAATTGGTACAATTTCTAAATACACACTATGGCATTTTTTTATTTAGTTTATGTTTCAACAAAGCCTTCGCTCTTCGCCATGCGTGACATAAACTAAAGACTAATGGTCACAATTGTGACCTATTCGAGCCTTCACAATGCGCGCGCTCATAACATATCTGTTTATTTGAATATCATTGCATTAGCTACAATTTCTACACAGTTCTACTCTCCCCGCCGGGTATATGTAGGTACATAACTGTTTATCAAATTAAAATTCATTGTGCATACATAGAGATAATCTTTACAAGCACGTTGTCCCTTTATGTTGTGATGGCAGATAAAAATGGACATAAGTATGGTTCAACTTTGGTTTCAAAACATTTTCAACAGAAACAAAGCCATGATTCTACCGCTGAAATGTAGATACGGCAAAGCCTGTTGGAGTGCTGGCATCGTATTGATCCTGCTCTTAAAATAATGTATACCCTGAGCTATTTCAGCAGCGCATTAGGGGCGCTCTATAGCCACCCAAACTATGCCTGAGTTTATTAATAGTTTCCATTTATCAATATCTAACATAGCTTCTTCGACATGATTAATAATACGATCGATAAATTCTCTTTCTTTGGTAAACTTACTTTTAAAGGATGCTTTGGCAGAAAAAAACAGTTTCAGGTTTTGGTAAAAATAAAAATATGTGGCATTGTCTGTGATTATTGTATCGAAAAAAAAAAACAAGATGGCGGCATTCGTTTCGATTTTGGCCACGCGCCAAAAAATCACTTTAGGCATGGATTTTAGGTACAGCTATTATCTCTTTTTTTAACTGACATGACAACTGTCCTCCCTAGAATGATGAATGCTTTTATCTACTAACTATATTATTTTTCTTAGGCAATATACCGTGGGGGCGAGCGGGAGAGGCCGTACTCGTCGGGCGGGGCGCCGCCGCCGCCGGCGGAGCCCGCCACGCGCACGGTCACCATGTCCCGCGACCCCGCCGACTCACATGGCTTCGGCATCTGTGTCAAAGGCGGGAAGGAGGCAGGTGGGAACCTTCCTTGTATCTAAGACATCTAAGTAGACACCCTTGTCACACAGACAGCGAACACGTGATCAAACGCTTCCAAATTGTTAAGGACAAGACAACTCGTGAATTGAAAACTGTAGTGACACAAAAACAGATCATTTGTTAAATTCCATCCAAATTAATATTTTAAAGAGATGAAATTGTTTGTCTTGAAGTACAGATCGGTTTTAGAAGATTCTTTCACTTTAAAACTACTAAACTAAAAAACTACAATATCGTTTTTATTGCAATAAGCATTTTATTATCCTTGTCACGGTCACGGACATAAAGCCGTGGCAAAAGACTTGTTCTGAAATAACTGAAATCAGAATTCTGTTTTGTTTTGTCTGTCTATTTTTCAAAAGCTTTCGTCAAGGTTCGCTGTCTGTTAATTTACTGAAAACATACGTCATAAAATACATGGAATCATTTACAGTCATTTCGCCAACTCCATGTCGTATCTTGACTCATTGTAGAGCTTTTTTACTTACTGAAACGGCGTATTAAAATTAAATATTCATAAATTTATTAACAAAAACAAAACAATGTTATCTCGCGGCAAATATAGCTGAAGTTGTCTGCCGTAAGCTCACAACAAACGAAGCTATCCTATCGATTATGAGCAAAATAACGTGAGAGGCACGCAAATAGCGCCGAGAGCGGTCAGTACCGAAACAATGACCCGCCCGACGCTATTTGTGACACTCGTTTTACGTGTTCTATTTGTATCATAACAATTTTCTTTATCGGCAACCCTTTGTGTGTCGAATACTAATCGTGTGTAGTGTGTAACAGCGTGATGAATAAGGGGTTTAGTGACTGTTAACCTGTCATTAATTACAACTTTAGCAAATATAAATACAGGGTTCGGATTTCATAAACCGCTTTCAGAACAGGCACTTATACCGAGGTTTCTTATTATTACAGATTGAACCTATTCCTGTATGAAAATAATGTTAGTTTTTGCAAAAAAAAAAAACTTGTTAAAGTTAAACAGTAATGTAAAGTGGCCAATAAGCAGTGCAAATACAGTTTTACTTAGTTTATAGGCGTGCGTAAGCATTAGAATCCATTTTCAAGTTTTAATAGAAAATAAAATATTCTGTCTTGTTCAGTCGGATGGGCGGTCGCTTGTGGCAACTTTGAATGATAATCCCGCTCGAGTGAACTCGGCAGACGCGACGGCGCGGTTCTTTATTTAAATTGCATAAAATCTCTTACGAGAATGTACGCCTATTATCCATGAGCCACACAGGAAAATACGTTGCAGTACACAAAGCCACAGAATACAATACGATGACGGCATAAAAAAGAAAATACTTTTTTACTCGACTGTTTGCGACGTAAAAAATAATAAACCCTGGGTAAAGACAAGATATTATTATTCTTATTATATTACTCAGATTCCAATGTACCTACAGATAAAAAAAAGGTCTACGTAGGTTCCACGTGAATGAAGCAGCATGAAGTTGTAAGTAAAATCTTGTATATCTTCATATAAAATTTCAAAATAAGTCAGCTAAGTTAAGTTTAATATTCAGCCACAAAGACAAGTTAAGATAACGATCCTCCTTGGTTTAGAAGCCCCTTTTGTGATGGTTACATTGTAGGAACGGTTTATTTTAACGGTCCGTATTAATTTGTTCAGGTTTAAAAGTTTACCAAAGACAGAAACTTATTATTATTGGGGTGCACTCATGCATTGTATGATTCATTAAAACAAAAGCAATGTTTGGAGAATTTTCAAAGTTTTCTGTCTTAGTATTACATGTAACATGTCAAATTGAAAAATCCAACGTTTGTCTATGGATTTTAGCGCCAAATTTGAAGAACGAACAGCGAACTTCAAAATGCTTTTTATTGATTTAATAATTTTATTTTGCATTTTGTTACGTTGGCTAGTTGTACTGTAGGTTTATAAATTTTAGTTAATGTAATAATATTTAGGCGTAGGTGTGTACATATCGAGAGTGGAGGATGGATCGGTGGCGGAGCGCGCGGGCCTACGCCCTGGGGACTCCATTCTGCAAGTCAATGGCACGCCGTTCTCCGGGATCTCACATGAAGATGCTCTTAAGGTAAGATATTCTGCCTCGTAAGATGGCCCCGATATTCTCGTAGAATATTTATGTAGGGAAGTAATGGAAGAAACTGAATTTGGGTAATGTTAAGGCCGTTCCCTGACCAAACCACCGCCGTAAAAATTATTAGTGCCCTAGCGGCACACTGGTGGCCACGCCCAGATTTTAGAATAAAATCTTTATTAAATCGAATTTCGGTCTTTTGAAAAAAAAAATAACTTACAATATGTTCGTTATTTAATTATCTATCCATTAGAGTTAGTACAAACATTAATTAATGAACATTTTACGACGAGATGTATGCTATCAATAATTATTTCTCATTTTTATGGTTTTGTTGGAAGGAGATTAGTGAAACATATATATAAAAAAAAGAAATCTACCATTTTGGAATCAATAATATGTAGAAATGTAATGTATTCTTATTAGTTGATATTTCTTTTTAATAACGAGTAGATAGCTCCTAAAAACTGCACGAGAAACGGCTAGCGCGGCGTTTTGCTCGGGATGGGGCCTCAAACATATTACGGCGTAGTATCTACATAGCAAACTTTTACTGCCTACGTATTTCATGAACTACTCGCTTACTATTTCGCTTACAAGCAATGATATTCAAACAGATTCGTTATACACTCACAAAACAATTGAAAAAGTGTTCCGCACTCACACTTTTCATTCATCTGACATTTCAATACCAGTCGAAAGGGATGGCTTGATAAAACCAACAATAAAAAAAGAGACAGCTAGAGTTTGTCACTTGCGTGTGAATGTAAACACACATTATTCTGACCACCAATGTTGTTATCTTTTTCTAACCTCCAAATATCAGAATATTAGGAAAATAAATAAAAAAAAGAGTAAATTGAGGCGTATTGCGTACTTACATATGGTATGAGATCCCTTCTGTTTTATGTACTTTGGTATCATAATTGGTACAATTTCTAAATACACACGCTGGCATTATTTTATTTTGTTTTTGTTTCAACAAAGCGTATCGCTCTTCGCCAAGCGTGACATAAACTAAAGACTCAAGTTCACAATTGTGACCTATTCGAGTCTTCACAATGCGTACGCTCATAACATATCTGTTTATTTGAATATCATTGCTTACAAGTAAATCAGTCATCCAAATTCGGTATTACCGTTCCAAAATTACGATTCCTTGATACTCATGCATTATTCCTCTGTAATTAAGGTTTCGAATCTTGACAGTTTAGATAAATAAATCAGCCTCTACAATCCTCAATCTGGCGCTCGGCCCATTTAGTGTAAACGTTTGGTAGTCAAACACATCGTAAGCTAGGCATCTTGATTTACATAATGATGGCGGGTCGTTGATAACTTTGGATTACACGGTGATTACGTATGACGAAGGCTCCAGTCGGACCTGTTGCTGTCGAAGTCGCTGGCAGATTGTCCTGACGGTAAGCCAAATGACCCCCAGTGTCGCCCGCCAAATGCCTTCACTACAGAACAGTTTCGCTGTTGAGAATATTTTAAACAGTTAACTTCGGCGTACCTGCCAAAACAGGAAAGTATTTCTGTTTTGTTGAATAGACCATTTATTTTTCAGGAGTCTAGTTAAGGCCCCACCCCGAGCAAAACGCCGCGCTAGTTGTTTTTCGTGCTGTTTTTAGGAGCTATCTACTCGTTATTTAAAAAGAAATATCAACTAATAAAAATACATTAAATTTCTACATATTATTGATCCTAAAATGAAAGAAAGAAAGAAAGAAAAACATATTTATTTGTGACCCGCACAGGAGACACGAGAAATATGCATAAATTTAAACAATAAAAAAAAATGGTAGATTTCTTTTTTTTAATTTATTTTTCACTAATCTCCTTCCAATAAAACCATAAAAATGAGAAATAATGTTTGATAGCATGCAGCTCCTCGTAAAGTGTTCATTAATTAATGTTTGTACTAACACTAATGGATAGACAATTAAATAACGAACATTTTGTAAGTGTTTTTTTTCAAAATACCAAAATTCGATTTAAAAAAGAACTTATTCTAAAATTTGGGTGCTCATGCGCCAACAGTGTGCCGCTAGGGTACTAGGAATGTTTACGGCGGTGTTTTGGTCAGGGTACGGCCTTAAGTCTGACACTGGTTTGTCTTGCTTTCGATGTCAATTGTCCATGAAGATATACATGTTTTCGCATGTATAACTTCAGTAGAGATGAATCTGTACACTCACTACCTATCTGAAATGATTGCAAAATATATTCAAAAGTTAGTAGTAGGAAAAACCAACTATCACACTCTTATTGCAAAGGCCGGCAAACTCAAGCGACGCTATTAAAATTAACAAAGTGTTCTCAAGCGCAGACGAGCTCGTCGGCTCATACTCGGTGCTCGGTAGCACCACTTAACGGATGATAATCATGTGATTTATACGACAGGCAGGTCTAGGCAGCTAAAATTATGCATATTTCATGTACTAATGGTGTCGAGCGTTAAAAGCTTTTTAACTTTCATCTTTCATAGCTTAGTTGCTATTTTTAAAAATATGGTTTACTTATTTGTTACCCGTCTGCCGAAGGAGGGTAATGTGTTTATTAGTCTATGTATGTATGTATGTTTGTTCCTATGTGGCGTTCCAGACACCAAACGCGTTGGCCGATTTTGATGATTCGTTCGTTAATTGTTACGTACTAACCCTGCGAGTGTCACTGGCTACATTAAAATTGTAAAATAAAAAAATGGCGGCTTTTGGGCGCCATATTGTGGGGCACCAATTTTTTTTTTCTTCCATACCTACCGTGAGGGGTATTAAAATAAAGGGTCTTAAGAGGTGATTTCAAAAATATATAACACTTATATGTTTGTATGTACCTAATCCTAAAAAAAAATACTGAAAAGTTATAAATAAAAAAAGATAATTAGAAAAATCAAAAAACCCGACTGCTTAAAAAGCGAACTAAAAAGACGTAAACACGAAGAAAATCATGCTGTGTAGTCGGAGGATACATCTGGTTTCGATCAGCCAGCTCAGCATGATTTTTTTCTTGTTTACTTCTTTTTATTTCGCTTTTTAAGCAATCGAGTTTTTGATTTTTCTAATTAACTTTTTTATTTCTGCTTTGCTCATAAAACGGCGAAGGAAAACGTCTTGAGGTAACCGGCATGTCCTTGAATCAAAAATTCGAAAAAATGTGACATCTACCAATCCGCATGAGCACGCTTGGTGTATTAATGTCCATTCCCTTTATCACAGAGAGGACGCCTGTGTTCCAGCAGTGGGAACATTAAAAGATTGATGATGATGATTTATTTCTAAACTATTTGTCAGCCGTAGCTCACTACAGGGCAACGGGTTACCGTCCTTTATTCCCTTCCTCCCGATGGTTGAGTCTTTTTAATAGCATTTAAAAACCATTTAGTGTAATTTAAAGTTTTGACAAGACATCAAAAATGTAAGCCTAGTTATATCAACTTTGAGAGTCCAACTTTGAGTATCAACGTCCCCCACGAGATATACTATCGTAGGCTGTATATTATCCAACTGTCACAGCCAACTAGGCCGGGACGTGTTTAATATCGAGTTTGCAGTATGTGACATCGGGAAATAGAGACCGCATTTCTATCGAAAGTTGCTATATATAGAGAAAAGTATTGCAAGATCTAATCCATTTGAAGTCCCATGTTACAGATATGGGTGAGTTTTTCAAGTGGACGTGGATGACCAAAGCCGAAACTACGTAACCACTCAAAGTAGTCATGAAGCCGATTTTGATGAATACTAAAACTGCATCATTGGATTTTTGAAAAATCAATATTCCTAGTCAGGCATCGAATCTGTTGATTTTGAAAAAAACAATAGTACATTGTGTATTAAGGGCGGTAAGTAATGAATTACGATCGAGACTCTAGTAGAAGCCCGAAGTCGAAGACTGAGGGCTTTCTGAGTCGAGGTTCGTAATTCCCGTACCGCCCGTGATACATACAAACATATGCGAGTAATAATTATGAATTATAGTTTTAATACACAAGTCAGCACAGCTGTTATTACGAAATACGTGAACTTTTTTTTAAGCGGTTGGTGAATTTTTGCCCACACCACAGATTATACAGTGTTTCGTTCAGAAACTTTAAGGGCAAATACTTTACGTAGGTATACAGCCATGACGGAGTGTAAAAATAATTAAATAATTTCGACGTTTTCATACTATAACTATTAAAATCGATTATTAAGAACATTAGTTGAGTATTTAAGTAACATGTAGCGAGATTGCAAAGAAATTCCTGTTTAGATAACATTTTAAGATTTTTTTTCAATTGCGTGTAAACTCCTTGCTTGAACTTGCATGACCTGTGTGCTGTGCCATAAATTAAAAAAATATTACTTACCGCCCTAGGGCTTCATGACAAAAAGAAAGCCCGAGGATTTTATATGGGGCATTACGGCCAAGTTAACCTGTATGTTTAGATACTTTTTACGTGCAAGTGTGATGAAAAACACATGACGTATGCCTGTATTGTTTCACCATTCAATAGTGTCGCTAATAAGGATCAAATTCTGGATTTACTATCCATGTAATAGTAATGAAAAACGGCAAATTGAAGGAAATTTTTAACAAAATACTTATTTTTCCTACGTAAGAACCTTCCTACTAAACTTCAAGTGATGAAATGATGCAATTTATTTTCAACAAATAGCCGGCTTCGAAAACTCAAGTATTGTACATACTACAATGCATTACAATAATTGTGATTCCGTTTAAATATAATAATCTCCAAAAATCATGTCATCAATTGTATGATACGAGTTTTTGTAGATGTCCTACTAAAAATAGTACGAGTATTTTGTAAAAAAATTGTTGTATCCCAGAATTTGATCTTTATTAACTACCGGATGGCGTAGATAATAATACAGCGTGTGTGTTTGTTTTCCCAAAATCAACGGGTTCAATTCCTGGCTAGGAATATGGATTTTCAAAAATCTAATGGAACAGTTTTAGTTTTCATAAAAATCGGCCTCGTAACTCCATTGAGTGTTTTTCGCTATTCCTCTTTATTCGGATTTGGCCATCCATGCCCTTCAACTGAACCTCTGATCCTGTATACAGTCCAACCTATACCTAAGTGTTTTTTGTCGTCAGAAACCATGTTGATGTCTACGGGTCTTTCTAATTTTCGGACTTTCACACAAGGTTCTGAATACAAATGATGAGGCAAAATGATGTAAAATATATTTAACTGCCGACAGTGTGTTTACGTAAAGCGCTGATTGCCCAATTGGGAGTAAACACGAATTCACAAACAAGAGTTTTAAAAGTGTCTGAATAAAATAAATATAACGTTACATTGGTATTTGTAAAAGCTGCAATCAAATGGAATCAAATTAAAGTTTAAATGATTGCTTTGTTAAATATTACGCTACATTGGTATTTGTAAAAGCTGCAATCAAATGGAATCAAATTAAAGTTTAAATGATTGCTTTGTTAAATATTACGCTACATTGGTATTTGTAAAAGCTGCAATCAAATGGAATCAAATTAAAGTTTAAATGATTGCTTTGTTAAATATTACGCTACATTGGTATTTGTAAAAGCTGCAATTAAATGGAATCAAATTAAAGTTTAAATGATTGCTTTGTTAAATATTACGTTACATTGGTATTTGTAAAAGCTGCAATCAAATGGAATCAAATTAAAGTTTAAATGATTGCTTTGTTAAATATTACGCTACATTGGTATTTGTAAAAGCTGCAATCAAATGGAATCAAATTAAAGTTTAAATGATTGCTTTGTTAAATATTACGTTACATTGGTATTTGTAAAAGCTGCAATCAAATGGAATCAAATTAAAGTTTGAATGATTGCTTTGTTAAATATTACGTTACATTGGTATTTGTAAAAGCTGCAATCAAATGGAATCAAATTAAAGTTTGAATGATTGCTTTGTTAAATATTACGTTACATTGGTATTCGTAAAAGCTGCAATCAAATGGAATCAAATTAAAGTTTAAATGATTGCTTTGCTATAGGTACCTAAACATTCGTTAACATTCTGAAAACCTATTGGAAATTTAACAAATAAATTACAAAACAACCTATGAAAAATATTTCATAACAGAGACATTTCACTTGTCTTTAAGTTATAATCTAATGCAGTCTTTCCCAAAGTCGGCGATAACGCTCCTTTGTGGGCGCTGCAGGCCTAAAGGGAGGCGGTAAGAGACCCAGAAAAAGAATGGGGGCGTTGTGAGAAGTGTGTGTGTTAGAGGCTTGGGGGGTGATTTGTAATTTAATTTAGCTAGGAGGCCTCTTAGATACCGACTGCATGATCTCTTTCTCGACTCTCAACTACAACTTGTGAACATCAACTAATATTAGTTCAGTGATTGTTCAAACTCGGTTCGATATTTCTCTCCACGTAGTTCTTATATCTGTCCTATTTTATTGAATATATAAAATAAAAATCATGTCAATGTCATGCAAATCGTGTAAAATAATTTATTCTCAAAGTGGGTAGTAGCCAAATAAGTTTGGGAACCCCTGATCTAATGTAACAAAGTAATGCAGACTATACATAGTTTTAGGGTTTGTTTTTTGATTCTACAGTAATTGATACAACTAGCTGTTGCCCATGACTTCTTCTGCTTAGCATTCTAGTACGGCGAATAGCCTATTTTTATATCGGGCAATAATATTGTAGGTGTTTGGGCCGCCTTCCTTTGGTTCGCCATAAAAACTTCTACCACTCTTTCTATCCCCTTAAGGATAATTTCCAGGCTAAAAACTATCCTATGTCCTTCTTAAGGAGTCAAACTATCTCCATACCAAATATCGTCTAAATCGGTTCAGCGGTTTAAGCGTGAAAAGGTAACAGACAGACATACAGACAGAGTTACTTTCGCATTTATAATATTAGTATGGATTATATAAATATTCTAAAACATAAGACTAATAAGAAAACTTACCTAAATACAAAAGGGAGCTTACGAAAGGGGCTTAATGCGCATTCAAAAAAATCGTCGACATCGATGTCAATGTAAAAAAAGTGCCTAGAACGCTGCCAGCATTGCCACGTTGAATGGCAACGCTGATACTCTGGTCAAATCAGACTTGAAAATTAAAATATTCTCATTCCGGCATTATTCAAGTACATTTATTTACAATTTACTTCAACCTGAATATTCGACATGCAAACGGCATTACTGTGGGTTTGGGAATGACAGGCGGACACGATAGGGAGACATTTTCTATTTCCGTGCTAATGCCGACCGCAGGCACCTACGCAACAAATAATACAGAAATTTTCCAAGCTTAATACATATAAACAGATATTTTATTGCTGCAAAACTCTGCTTGGTGTGTGGAAACCCATATTTCTTCGACTTTATTGCTTGACCAACATATCGAAGGCACTTTTATGATTGTAGCTGTCTTGAATTATACAGAAATCGATATGGTTACCGTTATTATATCTTTCTAATAAAAACTAAAGATTTTAGAGAGTGAAGGGCTTGTGGCGAAATAAGCCACAAGCTCCTCACCTGCCTCAGCCTGGAAGCTTTTTATCATAAATTGGAATTATATGTTTATTATTATTTATAGAATTTAATTTTAATTTATATCTATTTTAGTAATTTAGATTATCAAATAAATTAATATATCTCTGTCACTATTCCAATGTTAAGAAAATATTGTTAAAAATGCCTTGTCCTTCCAATTAGATTGTTTGAGCCCAAGCCATCTGTTATACAGGGTTACCTAGTACAGGCACCTAACATTGATGGACCTACTCTATATATAAGACTTAATGATATAGTTAACCAATTTGAAGTTAGAATAAAGATTTATTATTAGTAACAGGGCCGGCTTTGCAAGGGTCGATCTTCAAGCATAAGCAACGCTTGCCAGGGTCGGTCAGCGGAAGGCTGACCTTCCATTATATACCGGGAAACTTCTGGGTCTCAGAATGCACGATAAGCTGTCATTCGTAGAGACAGAAGTCTAAAAATCGGACATCCAGTCTTGGCCAAAAGGCATCGTGTTACCCAGTTACTGTTTTGTGGGGGTCAGCTAAGCTGTAACACTATCGTTACATGTGAAATATACTGATACTCAGCCGTACAGTGGCGGATTATCCCTAAGGCAAACTAGGCACGTGCCTAGGGGCGCGAGGTTACAAGGGGCGCACGCGCTGCAGTTATTAAACTAAGAAAAATAATTAACATGAAATTAATTGCTATAAATAATACAAGTAATTTCAAGTACCAGTAGTAAGTACTTATACATTATAAAATATTCTTTAATTCTATAGAGATTAAGAGCTTCCGAGGCGTGCTACTTCTTGATTATTCCTACATCCTGATTTCATAATAGAAGTTCGTAAGATACAGCATTCGATACAGCTCAAGCAGATGCTTGTAAAAGTCATTTCCAGAAATTCACATTCTTTGATTGCTATCGAGAGCAATACTGAACAAAAACGTTATGTTGTAAGTGTAGCTAAAAGCATAATAAGATCGAAATTAGAACGACTAAAGATATAATATTGCTTTCATGATCGTGGTTTGGGGTTTTATTTTGGTTAAGCATCTACTAGTTATAATTTATAATAATTATGGATATGGCCGCTAGAGGGGCGCCGATGAGGTGCTTGCCTAGGGCGTTCTCGACTTTTAATCCGCCTCTGCAGCCGTATCTGGTTGGACTGGAAACCTACTGCAACATACTCGTAGTTAAGGTTGATTGATATGAACTAAAGATTAGTGTCGCTTTCGAAAATTTGCTCGATACGAAAATGCCATTTCCGTTTAGAAGAGCAATGTATTTGCTCGTTAATCTTACATTCAATGTATCGTGACTGAACAACGTTAAAGCTAACAGGAATCGGACGGCGCTTTTCCGTTTGATATTTTCTTATTTTTGGCACTCTTTATGCATTTGATAGGCGTGTTGGATTGTTTGATATCATAAACCTGCGTATTGCCAGGATCTAAACACAATTTTATTACGCTTTTTCTTATTTTACTTATATTTTCATTTTAGTTTTGAGGTTTGGGAATAACATAATATAGTAGGCATCTAATGTTGTTTGATGATTTGTTTCGTTGCTAATTATTTTCCAAGCAACAAGTACGAATGAAATGTGCCTGAAATGTAACAGAATCAGTGTCTTTAGCTTCTCATTGTCTTCAAAGTTTTGATTCAAATTACCTGCGTATAAGTTCAATAAGTAAACAATATTGACTTTGTTAAATAAAGGTATTCAACTCATATATATTTCTAAGAGAATCGAGGTGAAAGTTCCTGAGTTAACATCGAGTTTTGTTTTATTTTCGGGAAAGTTTGTTTTCCTTTTGTTTTCTCAGAAGGTGCGTATAAGTCAGTATTAGACTTGGAATGGTATTGGCTATGGTACTTATATTCCAGTTGTTCCCAAGTTCTTATTGCCCTCATTTATTAAGTACCAATCTTCTATAAGTACTAATATTATTTACATTTGTGTAGGTGGGTATGAGAAGCATTGGCGGAAAGTTTCATTTTGCGTTCTTTTCCAATACTTAAATAAACAGTGCCAACAATATACAAAGTTTGTTTGTTCTAGGTATACCTATAGAATATAAAAGTGACATGTTTCAAATATTTAGCAATAGGCAGCGGTTAGGTAGTCGGTTGGGTCAGGTAAGCGGTACTATTTTTGCAGACGTTGTTGGACTTTTCCTTCCGCACTTGACGATATCGCTTGATTTACGATCTCGCTTCCTGACATATACTGAGACCTTTTTGTAAAACACGACTTTAGTTGTGTCGCTACAGTGTCATTGTGTTATATTATTAACTTTAATCTTTAGGAACTTTTCCGTTTGTGCATACATTTTAACTTCTAATAGAAACTTTGGGCGCACGGTTGGCGCAGTGGTTGAGCGATTGACTGCTGCGCTGCGTGTCGCGGGTTCGATTCCCGCACGGAACAAATATTTGTATGACCTACAGATAGTTGTTCCGGCTCTGGGTGTTGTGTATGTGAGTTTATATGTTTGTAAACGCACCCACGATACAGGAAGAAATTCCTAGTGTGGGGCAACGTTTTTTTAAAAGAAAAAAAAAAAAAAAAAAAAAAAAAAAAAAAAAAAAAACTGTGCACGAAATAGCTTTTAATCAAGTGGAAAAGGTTAATCTGAAAAAATATTGTTCTATCTGAGAGATCTAATTTGTTAAATGGGTATATTACGTAAAAGCGTGTATACAAATTTAGCTAGGTATATGTGTGAAAGGGAGTGGGCAGTAGCGCCGCGCCGGCTGGCCGCGATCGCCGGGTCGCCGGGCTGTCCCGGTCGCGTCCCCTTGCCCGTCAGATGACGTGATTTTATCACACATATAAAAATCCACGCGTAGATTCGAGAAGTCGTTTTCTTTCCATTTATGGAATAAAACTAGGTATTTACCTACTTTGTAATTTAAAATGTTTTTAGAGAAGTAGAAATGGAGCCAAGTTGTTTTAGTGCCTTCATGGATAACTTTTGTCGTAAAAGATTTGATCCATAACTTCGTTTGCTACTTACTCGAGGATTGGCTTTGGTTCTTCGGAATTTCTGTGGAAGTAAAATGTAGAACAGCGATAGATAGGCTATATAAAATGGCGCCATTTTCGAGAACTTTGCCTATTTCTCACGATATTGTGCGTCGATTTGTTTTGTAGTCCCTCCATTCCTGCTGCCCTGTTGTCCTTCCTGTAAGGTTCCATTGATAAAGTTCCGCCATTTATGTTCAGCCAAGCGTCCGAGCCCTCTCCTTCTGACGCGTGTATGTGCTTTATAAGAGTAGATATATAGAAACTACCAAGCTGTACTTAGTTATACATGATAATTATCCAAGCAAAGCATATGCAATAGTATAAAACATAAATCACTGAGTTTATAACATAGAGCCTTTAATACGCTCATAATATCTAACGATGTCAGTGCAGGTAAATTAATTTGCTTTAAATACAAATGACTTCCTTGCCCAAATTCAGAGCCAAAACACGAATATGTTTCTAATGTGTGCGCTATTACGATTTACGTCACATTAACTTAGTTTTACGAGTAATGGATACTCGTAACATAAATATATTTATGTGAAACATAAACATTTATGCAGTAGAAAATAAATTTCTCTTCTTGAATACCTATGAGCTTGAAGGTGAACCCAATATGTTTTGTTATTGAATTTTATTTAGGTTACGAACGCCTAGAACATGTATTGTGTCTTTAAATCATTGAAATTGAAAATAGTGTTCGGTTATTGAAAGGCACAACAAAGCTAACACTGGTCAGAACTAAAGCTATGTTTCTTTCTCTAGATGTTGAAGTCATGTCGTCAGTTGACGATGACTGTAAGGACCGCGGGAGCGCTGGTGGGCCGTGCGTCGTGTTCCTGGATGGACCGCTACGGCCGGCCCGCGTCGCCACCACCGCAGCGGTCGTCGCGACCCAGCAGCAAAGACCGCACCGTCCGGAGGGTGAGAAACAAAACAACAGCTACTTCTGTTGAACATGTGCCAAACCTAACACTCTAGTACTTTTTCTGTGTAATTTATTAAAACACCCCATTTGTCTCTTGTCACGTGCCAAGCTACGGCCTACGCAAACGTCATCATTGGTAAGTGCCTCGACATATGAATGTCGAGGCACTTACCAATGATGACGACAGTTACTTATAAACACGTAAATTAATTTAAGACATCATAATTTTTTATGGTCAATTCCGTTAGTCGTAAATATTTTATGTCACTGCATATTGAGGTTAGAGGTCGGAGCGCTTCGTGGTATGCTAATCGCAGTCAACTAACCACAGAACTCTGTCGTTAGTGGTTGTAATGACGTGGGGCCGCAGCGCATCGATCTCTGTGACATCACCGCGATGAGCCCGATTATAATAAAGTACATTTTGGTGAATGAAGCCATTCTTGAGCCTTTGCGAGCACAGATTACGTGTTTATGGGCCCTTATGTATTATAATCACGTAACGTGCCACCCGTGCGGGCTTTCCCTAATAGAAATTTCCGTAATGTTCTATCCGGAATTCCATGAATTTTCGTATGTGTTCAACCAATGATATTTTAATAAACAGATACGTTATACACTCACAAAACAATCGAAAAAAGTGTTCCGCGCATCAGCGGCAGCACACACACACTTTTCATTCATCTGACATTTCACTACAAGTCAAAATGATGCAAAAGGGATGGCCATGTCAAAACCAACAATACAAAAAGAGACAGCTAGTATTTGTCACTTGCGTGTAAATGTAAACAAACATTATTCTGACCACCAATGTTTTTTTCTTTTTCTAACCTCCAAATATCAGAATATTAGTAAATTGAGGTGTATTGCGTATGAGATGCATTTTGTTTTATGTACTTTGGTATCATAATTGGTACACTTTCTAAATACACACGATGGCATTTTTTAAATTAAACGAAGCCTGTCACTCGTCGCCATGCGTGACATAGACTAAAGTCTATAGGTCACAATTATGACCTAATCGAGTCTTCACAATGCGCGCGCTCGTAACATATCTGTTTTCTAGAACATCATTGTGTTCAACGCATTTTCATTTTCTGTAGCGTAGCACTAATGTACCGTAATAAATAGCTAATCTTATGAATTTGTGTGCAGGTCGACCTTTGTATAGAACCGGGACAGTCGTTAGGACTAATGATAAGAGGTGGTCTGGAGTACAACCTCGGCATCTATATCACCGGGGTTGACAAGGATTCCGTTGCAGATAGAGCAGGACTTATGGTAATTATCCTTTCATGTTCAACTTACTTGATAATTTCACCCATTTGGACAACTAATGACTCTTAGAATGGTAGACGATATTGTAAACGAGAAACAATATACCACGGGTATTTAACGCGATGATTTCGATTCATTTATTTACCTATTTCACCCGACGTTTCGGCCGTGTTGCAACGACCGTGGTCCCGGGTAGACTGGTGTCTCGGTGTACTGACTCCGTTGGGGCAGAAAATTCTTCATCTACCCTCACATTTCTCACACAACACTGACCGCGGATTCCACGCCGCGGATAACACGTTTCGTTGCAACACGGCCGAAACGTCGGGTGAAATAGGTAAAATAAATCGAAATCATCTTGTTAACACATCTTGAAACAATATACCCGTGGTATATTGTTTCTCAATTATGAAACGCGAAAGTTTGAAAGTTAATGATATTGTAAACTCCAATAAAGTGATGGCTTCTTCAGTAGGTATTGAAATTTGACTTATAGAGAGTGGAATATTTTTATGAAGGTCATCAGAAATAAGTTATGTTTTTGGGCGTTGTGTGGCCGCGCATTTTATATTGTATGTCACGTGTCCTTTTTATTTATCACGTATAAAAAGTAAAAGAGGCCATTAGGACGACATATTTATTGGCTTTTATCAGACATACAGTGTGTCAAGCCATCTATTGGATAAATATAAAAATTGGTACCTACCAAAGACACCGACTTCCAAAAATAAAGTTATTTTTATCTTTGTAGTTTTCTTATTTGGAAGTCGATAGTATTTTTTAACCGACTTCCCAAAAAGGAGGAGGTTTCTCAATTCGACCGTATATATATATTTTTTTATGTGTGTTCGCGGATAACTTCGTCGTTTATGAACCGATTTTGATGATTCTTTTTTTGTTGGAAAGGAGATATTCCAAGGGTGGTACCATGATAAGAAAACCAGGATCTGATCATGGAATCCTAGAGAAATTGAGGGAACTCCTCAAATATTATAGGCTTCCATATAGCGATTTTGGTATTTTCATCAATAATGCAATCATTTGCACTCAGAAAGTATCATTTAGTGAAGTGGAACTGATGAAGAAGACCACAATGGTCACTAGAAGTAAAACAATGTATCCTAGTCGTGTTTGGGCTTATTGGAATTGTCATAAGATGTACTTTGGCTATAAATGATTTTCATATTAATTGGAGGTACCTACCAAAACTAAAAAGAGAAAAATAAAAAACTTTTTAACAAAAAATCAAACCGACTTCCAAAACAAAACACTTCAAAGTGAAAATTATTTTTCACTTTGAAGTGTTTTGTTTTGGAAGTCGGTTTGATTTTTTGTTAAAAAGTTTTTTTTTGTAAAAAGTTTTATATTTTTCACTTTTTAGCTGTACCTACCTAATAGGCAAGTAGTTTAGTAAGGTACCTGTAGTGCCAGAATAGATTACCTGAAAATCATGAAACTGAACATAACCGGTGAAATGAGAGTGTACCAAGGTAAACTGTACACATCTGCGTAACCCTTAAGAGCGTACTGGCGTGATGTTATGTTCTGAAATGGTATAAACAATAAACAGACATGCGAATGCAGCAATCCGGAGAGATTTGCCGTTATTTATTGAAGAGTTCTGTTTTATATCTCCGAAGTTCTTCATCAGAACTTCACCAATTTTAAATGGGACCAATTTCGAAATATACTCTTTTAATAAAAAAAGAATTTTCAAAATTGGTCCCCAATTGACGGAGATATAGGTGAACATACAGAAAAAAACATACATAAAGTCGAACATAGAACCTCCTCCTTTTTGTTGAATCGGTTAAAGAGGCCATTAGGATGACATATTTATTGGATTTTACCATATATTCAGTGCCAGGCCATCTATTGGATAAATATACGAAAATATGTATTTTCAGAAAACAATCTCATTTTCACCCTAATTTTAGGAGAGTAGATTTTAATAAATAAACATAGTTTCAATCAATTTCATCTAAAACAATTTCAGTGCTATGTAAAAGGAATGCGGTGCAAGTTTACTGTGAAAATAAATCTCAATTTAGTGAGCTTAGTTCGCTGCAATTCGTTGTAAATTAACGCGACACCCAACTCTAGCAAACTTGCGGACGGAGGCGGCGGCAAGAGGCCGTCGAGACGGAATTGCATCGAAGTTTGTGCCGAGGCCGCTTCATAGTCGGCTAAATTACTGGTTTGTTATCCATTAAACTTGAAACGCTATGGAAATGACATTTTGCATAGCTGCTATTAAGGCGCAGATACCCCCCTTCGTCGCCCGTGTTACTACCAATCTTACTACCAGTAGTAATACTGTTCATTTGATTCCCTTTCTTACTACTGCAGAAGTAAGTTGTTAGAAGGGTAATTATTATTTTGTCTTTGTTACTATCAATGATAGAAAAAAAGAAAGAAAAAAGTGTTTAGTCACCACAAAAACGACATACTATTACTATATTACTTTTCCATTTATTCATTTTATTTACATATTTTTCCTATCCAGGGTATCAAGTTCTAACTGAGAGAGAACATCAAGACTACCGTAGGCATGGCCAAGCCGTTGAAGGCGCGCACCTTGTTCCTGCCTGTTATAAAACTATTTCGTACTTTTTTCAGGCGGCCAAAGAAGCGCTCCTACAACTACAGTTTCGCGTCAGTAGTATTGATGCCTAGTGCTTCCGACATACCCAAATACTTGTATGTTTCGGTTGTGGAAAGGGATCTAAGGTGCATGGAATCCGAGATTTGTATTCCCACGGATACCTTAATCTCCCCTCGCTTTACATGCATGACTGCACATTTGGCCACACCAAATTCCATCCTGATGGCGTCACTGAAGTTTTATGTTACCTTCAGTAGCTTCATCAGTTGTAAGTTGTTGAGGGCAAAGAGCTCCTGGTCATCCATGTAAAGGAGTTGTGATATGACCTGAACCTCTTCTCAACCGATAGCCCCGGCCCGAACCCTCCAGAAATGTACTCAGAGGGTTCAGAGCTAAGCAAAACCACAGAGGGCTCAGACTGTCGCCCTGAAATATTCCGCGCTCTATTCTTATAGGTTCGCTGTTTGCCTGAATCTATCGACATCCTGGTGTGCGTCAGAATGGCTGGTTGTCTGTAACGGTTCGCGTCACGCTGGTGACCAAAAATTGCTACCTATTTGCTACTTTTTACTACCTATAGTCAATTAATTGCTACCTAACTCTGAAAGAAAATAAAGGGACTTCAAAATGACCAGCCATTCTGACATCAGGATAGCTGGTCAACTCTCCGTTTGTGTAAACTATTCAAATTTGTGTTATTATTTTTACTTGAGTAATTACTACCTGATTGCTACCCTCACGTATTTCAATGTCTACCTTGTAGTTTTAACAAGTAAAAAGTTATGATCATTTGAAATTTTTACGGGGAATGGATTACGATTATTGATACAAAGCAATTTAATGCGATTACTACAATGTTTATTTTTATTGGAATACACCTATCCATTATGTTAACTGAACATATATATGTATATGTTAATATAAAAGCCCGAACTACGGTAAAACCTAAGATTTACCCAGTCTTACTGGTAATCAAAAAATAAAAGGATGAACGTTTTCAAACAATAAAACAAACAAACACCTCAGTTTTATTATTTAGTGCAGATGAAACAGTTTTGATAAAGTAAGTAATGATTAATAATTTTGCTTTTACGATAATATTACAAAAAAAATGTTTGTTGTTGTAGATGTTTAATCAGCATGTTACCTAACAAATAAATAATATATATAAAGGTATCAGTATAATCAGTGATTTTTTTTGCGTACAATATACAGTGAGAAATATATTTTCTAAAACTTTTTGTTATTTTTGTATATTGGTCATTTTAACACTCCCACACCGAACCTCGTTTACAGTGAGCTTTTAGATATAATGGCCAAAGTGTATGTAAAACTACGTTTATAATAGCCCATTCCATGTAAAAAAAAAAATGATCATATCTTTTTTCTTGTTAAAGCTACAAAGTGGACATTGAAAGACGTGAGGGTAGCAATCAGGTAGTAATTACTCAAGTAAAAATAATAACACAAATTTGAATAGTTTACACAAACGGAGAGTTGACCAGCTATCCTGATGTCAGAATGGCTGGTCATTTTGAAGTCCCTTTATTTTGTTTCAAAGTTAGGTAGCAATTAATTGACTAACGGTAGCAAAAAGTAGCAAATAGGTAGCAATTTTTGGTCACCAGCCTGACGCGAACCGTTACAGACAACCAGCCATTCTGACGCACACACATCCTGGATAGTGAATGACCGTCTTTCACTGCCCCATACATGACGTAAGGAAGGTGCGCAGAATTGCATCAATTTTATACAACTCCAGCACCCTCCTGAGCCATGTTTGTGCCACTGAATCATAGGCCTTCTAGTAATCTATCCAACATGTCGAGATTATTTATAATTATTTATTATTATCATTGGTAGTAACAAGGGCAAATTTTAATTACCCTTCTAACAACTTACTACTGCAGTAGTAAGAAAGGGAATCAAATGAACAGTATTACTACTGGTAGTAAGATTGGTAGTAACACGGGCGTCAAAGGGATACCCCTGAGTAACTGATTTTAAAATGAGAATCACGTCTAAACGGCTAGTCGTATTTTTTTGGAAAATATATATGTTACATTAGACCATTATCTTAATAATTTGATCTAAGAACATTTTGAGTTTTATTCGTATAACATAGTGTAATTAATTTGTAAAGTTATGTCTAAATCGGACAAAAACACGACAATCGCACCAAAACCGCTGAGCGTATTTGAATGAAATCGACACCATCTCGAGGAAAATTTAATTATCTACATTTTGATCTGAGGCTTTTTTTTTAAAGTCATAGAATAATAAGGAAAGTATAAAAATCTACTAAACTTTTTGTCGCGCGGGTGTGAAACGAATACGCGTTTTGTTCCCTCAAGGTCGTTGGCGTTAGTCGTCGTCTTAAATGAAGCCCTAGTTTTGGAAGCTGTGTATTCAGAACTTATTCAGCTAGTTGACTTTTACATTATGTTTCTGTTTCCCGAATTGAACAAATATTATTAAATTTCCGTGTCACGGGTAGCGGTGCGAGGTGTGCTGGCAAATTTATAGCATTTGAGCTTGAGACTCGCCTCCGTTCTCTGCACGCTACCTAGCTATATCCATGCCTCGTAACTTACGTTTCAAACTTCTACTGCTAACAATTTTCCAAGATTTTTTATTAAACAAACCGCACTTGAGAATTATTGCTCCATCACACCAATCACCTTGGACCGATTAGTATCATGAAAGGTATCGATAGATTTTATAGATGGAAGGGGAAAATCTTCAGTTGAAATAATTAATAAATTACTGAAATACTTTCCTAAAAGATGAGGGATTTGTTCTACCACGTATCTACAAAATGTTGATAGGCTGATCCTGCGGTGTTTTCGCGAAATTACGACAAGGAAAATTAAAGAGTCTCTTTGAAAACAATAGGTATCCTTGGTATTCCTAGAAGAGAATTAGAAGCTATAAAAAGTGTCATTCTCCCAACGAAAGCGTCGCGATAGCGATTGGTAAAATATAACAAACTAGCTTCTGCCAGCAACTTAACCCGCGTGAAAGTCGATAATGATCCCGAAGGAACATATTCCAGGCATAAAAAGGATCCCATGTGCTATGCCTGACTTTAATCTATCTCTGTGCCAAATTTCATCCAGATCCGTCCAGCCGTTTGAGCGTGAAGAAGTAACAAACATACACACGCACTCACAAACTTTCGCCTTTATAATATTACTAGCTTCTGCCAGCGGCTTCGCCCGCGTGAACCTAGAAAATGATCCCGAGGGAACATATTCCCGGCATAAAAAGTATCCTATGTGCTATTCCTGGCTATATAATGTATCTCTTTGCCAAATTTAATTCAGATCCGTCCAGCCGTTTGAGCGTGAAGAAGTAACAAACATACAAATAAACACGCACTCACAAAATTTCGCCTTTATAATATTACTAGATTCTGCCAGCGGTTTCGCCCGCGTGAATGTCGAAAATTATCCCAAGGGAACTATTACCGGGATAAGTATCTCATGTGTTAATCCAGGGTGCTAGCTACCCCCATACCAAATTCCAACAAAATTGGTCTGAAACGGCTGGCCTTTTGAGCGTGAAGAAGTAACAAACATACAAACAAACACACACACACACACTGACTCACAAACTTTCGCCTTTATAATATTATATAATTTATAATATAATAATAATAATTATTAGTGTGATGTTTGGAATTGTCACAATCAGCAATCTTTTACATTCTGGCATTTCGAACATCACCCACCAAGCCACCATCACTGACATCGAAAGACACCTGTTTAAAACTTTTGATGTCCATAGGCGGCGGCGCCTAATTGTTTGTAATTCTATGGACTTCAAAAAAGCTATAAAGTTTCTTCAACTATCTCATTCCTCCGCTAGGTTGGAGACCAGATCATAGAGGTGAACACCCAATCGTTCCTCGACGTGACGCACGACGAGGCGGTGGCTCAGCTCAAGTACCACAAGCGAATGTCGCTGGTAGTGAAGGACGTCGGGAAGGTTCCTCATGCGTGTACTGCGTATGGGGAACGGGATACGACGGCGACGCCTAGGTAACTATACCAGTCATATTACCTGTATTCATAAACTCACGTCTTTTTACCCGACTGCCGAAGGAGGGTAATGTGTTTATCAGTCTATGTATGTATGTATGTTTGTTCCTATGCGGCGTTCCAGAGACCAAACGCTTTGGCCGATTTGTATGTACGATGATTCGTACGTCAATCGATTCGTCTTAATCTAGCGAGTGTCACTGGCTACATTAAAGCTGGAAAATAGAAAAATGGCGGGTTTTAAGAGGCAATTTCAAAAATATATAACACTTATATGTTTAAATGTACCTAATTCGAAAATTATGTTTACTACAAAGTATTAAATATCAAAAAAATGAAAAAACCAAAATCAAAAAACATCTGGTTTAGGTCAGCCAGCTCGCGAATATGTACCCTCCGATTGCACAAGTGCACAGCATAATTGTTTTTCTTGTTTTCTTCTTTAGTCGGGTATTTGTTTTTTTTTTTAAGTTCCATTGTGCTAGACAGAAACTTCAAAAAGCCACCAGCTACGATCCTTACTTACTAATAGTCATATTGTTGTAATTGATTGATGTTTTATTTTATAAGTGTTGATCCCCAGTACAGAATATGTATATTGTAGTGGTGATGTAGAGAAATTTTTAGTAGCTACCTGTGGGCTTAGTGCAAGTTTTTACTCAAGCTCAATCGCATTAACGTAAAGGTCAATTTGTATTGAAACCCCTTGAATGTTAATTAGCAGACACAATAGAAAAACTATTGTTTTAAAAAGCCTAATCTGGACGGTCGACTAGATGCGCCGTCTGAAGACGGTAAAGCGCAACCTCTTTTTTTTTATACATTTTGACATAAGAGATCGTTTACGTTTTCACGAGCCAGTACGTTAAAAAACTAATAAGCCCACTGGAGTCACAGCAGATTTAAAATCAGTCGACAACAGCACGCTGACCCTTTATTTCATGCGAGTTACGAGTAATATGTACAATACCAACCGATACATTCATAACCGGCGTAATCGAGATGTACAATTTAGTCCCACATTTGGTTGTACACAGAGGTAACCTCGACCTCCGTCTATTTCAGACATTACGGCTGTATTGCTCTGTAGATTACGTTTACCTAGGTAAAGTATTACGATTTACGAATGACCTCGTGCTCTGCAAGGTGTATCGGAAACTCATTCAGTCTTATTACAAAAAGCGGTTTACCTAAAAACCCAGGTTTAAATCTCTATAAACTGTGGTTTACACAAAAATGATATTACAAATAATGGTTTAGCGATAAACCATAGACCAAATCATGGTCTAACGCTAAACCTCGGCGGCCCCTAGTTTAATGATGGTCTAAGTCGTATCTGTCAAAGTTTATCTTTTATGTTATAGCAACTTTTTTATTGTGTTGTGTTGTTTTTATCCGAAAATGGATATTAACATGAGTGATTTAATTAATATTGAGTTTATTACTTTTTCCTCAGTACTCCAATTTTCAGATCGTTTTTTTTTGGTCCATCACAATACCTATATTATTATATATATATTATTAACAAAGAGGCAATTCTTCTATTAGAGACTACGATAACTTAAAAATTCCAAAGCTTAATGAACTTTGTTCAGCTTGCGATGGTTTTGTTGAATGTTATGGTTTCATATAACGCGCGAGAATGTTACGTTTCGTTACACGTCCGTAGATGTATTATTAGTAATTAATACGAATTTAGGTAATTTGCTTAAATCTAAACAAAACTTCAATCGATAAATAACAAATTTTTATATCCATGCCAAATAACAAAGTCTCAATATTTTTAACACTCCTAAATATCATTTAATCCTTATCATACAATCAAAACGTTTTCTTTCCTGGGCATACGGAACGTTGCAATAGAATGATATTATGGTGAACGAATGATATTTGTATTAATCTGTGGTTAAGTATAGAGAATGGTTCAAATGACGGTACTAAGAAGACCACGGTTTTTTTTGAGTTTTGTAATACGAACAAATTTAGACCATAGTTTTGCAGATAAGCCTGGACTTGATAGTACAGGTTTAAACCATGGTTTATCTCGTTTTTTGTAATAAGACTGATTTAGTTTGACCGCAAATTAGAAAACGCTGTCTCAGCGCGGTGTGGCCCTCGGCAGATGGTCGAACGATAAACTTGAAGAAATCGCTGAACCAAGTTATGCCTTACCTCGATAAACCCTTAATCAGTACTGGCATTCATACAGTTCTTAAATCTTTACTGGATAGCTTTATTTATTTATTTAAGTACACACAAAAAACTTTACAGAGAAATAAAATAATACAGATTGAAAAGCACAATTTGAAGGTACTGCTTATTTCATTAGAAATTACTTCCAGCAGACCTGAGACTGGAAAGTAGGGTGATAAACGAAGACACAGTGTGTAGAAAGAATAAGGAAAATTAAAATAGACAAAAATAAAAATGGTCGTTTATGTGCAAAGTTTTAAAATATGTTAATTAAAATGTATCTTGCTCGAGTAGAAAAACAAAGCCATTACATTCGCTTTAAATAATTTTCATTTAACTTTGTTTCTGGAACTATGTAGCTCTACGATATTAAATGAAATTACATGACTTGTAACTCGTAAATAGGTTAAAAAGCTAATTTAGTAAATTGTATCTGCTTTCTCGAACGCCATTATAAAATTGTTTTTGGCAAACCACGAAAGGGGAACACCTGTCAGCCCAAGGCTTAGAGATTAATTGAGTGATGCATTTGATTTCCTTTAGGTACGGCTTTTCGACAGTGAGTTTGTTAGAAACAGGCGATCCGGGTTATCCTGATAAGCCTGGATGTGTTTTTTGGGTTCCGTACCCAAAGGGTAAAAACGGGACCCTATTACTAAGACTCCGCTGTCCGTCTGTCTGTCTGTCACCAGGTTGTACCTCATGAACCGTGATAGTTAGACAGTTGAATTTTTCACAGATGATGTAATTCTGATGACGTTGAAACAACAAATACTAAAATCAGAATTCAATGAATATTTAAGTGGGGCTCCCATACAAAAAACGTTATTTTTTTGCCGTTTTTTTGCGATAATTGTACGGAACCCTTCGTGCGCGAGTCCGACTCGCACTTGGCCGGTTTTTAATTTAAAGGAAGTGCTAGCAGGTATTCAGTTGAACATACATCAAATAACTTTAGAACTAAACAGGAGAACTTTGGCTTAATGGTCTTTTAAAAACAGCGGTCAGTTTTGGGGGTTTGTTAACAAAAATGCATAAATAGTTGCAAATAACATACACAGAATGAAGAGAACAGAGGCAGTATGAATACTTACGACTTTGTCCAACTTTATTCAACCGGAATCTCCCGCTCGTTATGATATTACGACCTAGCTAGACTCTATTCATAATGAGACACCGCTAGTAACGCAGTCTCACTATCATCTGAATATGCAGGTAGCTTAATGGGGATCATATTTATTTTCCGTATCAGAGTTTATATGTTAAATTAGAAGTCACAGAAATAACTATATGTTATTATAGAAACGCAGTTTTTCCACGTAAGGCACTAAGTAGCTATCAGCGTTTTAGTACTCATTAGCTTAGGTCTTGGATCCTGAATTTTTCGATCCAGAATAACTTGTTATTCCTAAGAGCTATGATAAAATCAGTCCCTCCGTGAAGGTGAACCGACAATCTGGTGAAGGAAGAGGAAATCCGCTGGAAGGTAGAAGTACGGGTTCGATATTAGTAGCGATGCTTGGGGCTATCCAAAGGCTGTCCAAATATTGCAAAGTATTCAATGTTGGTGTACAGTATACGCAGTATATATGTATAGTTTATTTTTTGTGAATATTATTTAATTTTATCTTTTCGAATCGATACTGTTTCATGCACTGGATCGACGCTCCACGGGATTAAATCGATCAATATGTAACGGTGTTTATAGTTTACTAGCTGTCCCACGCGGCTTCGCTCCCGCCAATTGCCTACCTACCTACCCTACATACATGAATGTTTCGCAATATGGCATAATTAGGCATTTTCCTAGATTTCGGTGGAACTCCGGTGTTGATAATGCTAAATGAAATGCTCAAATTACGTTCTCAATCATAATTTTACTCCGCTTTATGACACGCAAAGTATATATAATCGCGTCAACTATACTGTGATTTTAAATTTCGTATACTAAACTGACAGCTGCCGATGACCTTATTTTTTAAATGTTGCAAGCGCGGAGCGTAGTGTTGTAGGTAACGCTCAATCATAAGTGATTCATCAATCAATTCAATTTTACTAATTGGTGTAAATAAATGTTTTATGAATATAAACGTAAAATATTTTTTCAACACACTTGCTCATAAAGTGGCTCTAATTTCACGGCAATTAGGCATATAATGACACCTGTTATCAAACTGTGACTTTTTCATTACTATTATTCACAAGTGAGATAAAGAGTTTCTTTTTTTTATTTATTGGTTGAGTTGCTTTGTTCTTTAAAAAGTTTCGATGCAAAAAAGATCGTGCTCAATAGCACAAATGCAACACATTTCATGCAACTTCGTATTTAAATAGATAATTTCAACTTGTACGTGTTTAATAAATAAAACTTTCACTTAAATATAACTTTATTTTTTGTCTGTAATAAAGAAAACTTGAAATTCCCCATTTTGTACGTGGCTAAAACGCTATCCGCGAAAAGCCAAAAAAAAGATAACTCATTATTTTTAGTCTATGGCCGATCGCCATTGTTAGATGCGCGCGCATAGGAAAACTGATTAATTTTGCCCGCCATTGCGAAAAAAATTCACAGCTCGTTTTTACTGTTGGAAATGATTTTTTTGTATTATTTTATTCACAAGTGTGTTGAAAAACGTCGTATGATACACGTGTGTATTGATGATTACCGTCCTCGGCTCTCTTAAGACCCTCACCTAACGGCTCGGGTCTCAATGGCGCCTCAGCGGTAATCACCAACATTACACACTTGTACCATAATGTACTATTATAACACATTTGCTCGTAAAGGGTCTCTTATTTCACTAATTTCAATATCTTAATGTATCTCATTACGTACTTGTGCGTTATTGTAATGTAAAACGCACGGAGTACTTTATTAAATCTTAGCAAAGAGTTTTTATTTCAGAAAAGTGGTCAACATATTATGAATATAATTAACTTTGGGAGATAAAATATAATAAATAAACATTTAATTTTGACCATTACATCTGTTACAAAACACAAAAATATTAATTTGCTTTATTAGTAATACTTGCTGTTTTTGTGCCTTTGCCTTAAAAAAAAGCGCTGTAATTTTTACTTTTTCACAAATTAGCGATGCGCGCGCGCATCGCTAATTTGTGAAAAAGTAAAAATTCTTGAAGAAAGTAAGATTTATTCGCTTAAGAAAGGCCGAGTTTTATTTATTTCCTCGCAAATATGTTATAAAACGTCGTATGACATACGTGCGCTTTGATAATTACAGCCTCTGCTTTCTTGTAGCCCTCGCGCCTACGGCTCGGGCTAGCAATATCGCCTCGTCTGTAATTTTCAACTAACCGCACTTATATCATAATGTACTAAAATATTACAGCATTCATACACATAACATGAACTTTTATTGTGTTGATTATGAATTCAACAATCAAATAATTGCAATCGATAAAATGGAGCCTGACATAAATGAGTAGAAACTAAATAAGGGCCGCTAGTTTCTTAACAAATGTATTTTTTTTTGCCGTGAAACAGTTACATTTTCGATCTACTTCGATTTTCGATAACTCTGGATAGTCAGGATACGACACTATTTTTATGTAACGATAAAGTGACAAACCCCCCAAATGTCAGTTTAGTCTACGAAATTTAAAATCAGAGTATAGTTAGATTTATATCTGTGGTTTATTCTAACTAACTAGGCATTTATTCAATAGTATTTCACGTAAGTTAATTATGATAAATATATAATACTTTAGAATAAGCGGCTGGGGCAAGCGGCGGGGAGCAGCATCAACTGCCGTGGAGCAGAAGGCACGTTCGCTGCTGCCGCAGTGCGACCTGCCCGCCATCGCCTACTACATGGAGGAGTACGCCGCGAGGAGACTCACACCGGACTCCTTCCTCACCGTCGTCCGGGACCTGCTCGATACGCCACAGAAGGTATGCGATCATTATCATCATCACCAGCCTTGCCTCCTCTCTGTGAGAGAGGGAATGGACCTTAAACCAGCACGCGGGCCCAGTGCGGATTGGTGGATGTCATGTTTCCTCACGATGTTTTCCTTCACCGTTTTTAGAGCAGTGGTGATGAAATAATGTACACAAAGTAAAGCGCTTGCGAGTGAGCCACCAATGCTCGTATTTGTACAATATCTTGTTAGATAGGTATGTCCAAAATTATGCCCCAAACCCAAGTTAATCTTTTGACTACCATGGTCTTACATACAAGACAAACACTGACGTTCCCTGCATGCCACGTCTTATTAGTCGACAACATGTCTTATCTTATTATAAACACTTTAGGTACTTACGAGTACCGGGCACTCCGACGAGTATTATATTGTGGCGGTTAAGGTTGAAGCCAAACAAACCTAATTTTGTGACTTGTGACTCGCGCAAAATGCGTCACAGAATTTACGTTCAACTGAAATTCGGTTAGGCTGCCAGACGGACGCACGTAATTTCAGTTGCTATTCTACGTTTGTACGGGGTGCTGACGCTTGCCTCATTCTCCTCCCTCACCTCAAGTGCAATTCGGTTGAAATAATGTGCATCAGTCAGCAGAAAACCCATCTTGCGTCGCCGTGTGGCACAAACAGGACTTTAGTATGAAACCGAATGCAGCGAAAATTCTGCGACGCATTTTACGCAACTCACAAATCACAAAATTGCGTTCGTTTGTCCAAATACTTAAAGCTCAAAATAGGTTGTAGGTACACGTTCATTTGACAGTAGACTTGAGTACTCAGTATCTATGGCTTGGACTGTAATATAAGTACCAAACACAGTCCTCGCAAGACTGTAACCTTCTTATTCTTAGTTGGCACTCTAGATTGAATCAACCCAGCGAGCTACGAGTGTAAACTAGTGTCTATATGTATACAGAGTTGGGCAAAGGTGCTTTGCTTTAATTGAAATAAAAATTACAAAATACTATCTCACATCACATCACATCATCAGCCTTTTAATGTTCTCACTGCTGCTGAGACACAGGCCTTCTCTCATAGAGGGTGTGGGCTATAGTCCACCACGCCACAGGTAATACTATCTCGCATGTATTTAAAATACGAAATACAAAATATTTGTAAGTTGAAATATAAAATACAAAATACAGCATTTTTGCAATTTTTATTGAAAATCAAATTATACAAGTAAAATTTAAAAATTTAAAAAACCCCCGACACATTTATCTTGCGAAAACATCCCGATTCAAACAGTAAAACGCCCATAACTTTTGAACGGCTGAACCGTTTTTTTTTAAACATAGCTAAGAACACTCTCGACACAATCACCTTTCCAACAAAAAAAACTAAATCAAAATCGGTTCATCCGTTGAGTTGCTATGATGCCACAGACAGACACACAGATACACAGATACACAGATACACAGATACACAGATACACAGACACACAGATACACAGATACACAGATACACAGACACACAGATACACAGATACACAGCAACACACCTCAAACTTATAACACCCCTCTTTTTCCGTCGGGGGTTAAACACCCCTCTTTTTCCGTCGGGGGTTAAAAATACAGTCGATCATCCATCGTGACATTCGTACTAATAAACTTCAATAATACACCGAAGTTTCGTGAAAATAACCTTTTGAAATAAAAAAGGACAACTGACAAGATACTTGACAATTTGACATACGCGGTCGCCATTTTGCTTAGGAGAGCTATTTTCTACAGAACGCACCCATTTAAGATCGCTAAATGTATTTATGTTCAATAAATACAAATACATCAGCGCCAGGTATTTCAAATACCAATTACAAATTACATTTTTAAGACGTAATTGAATAACAAATACCAAATACATATTTGTATTTCAATTACGTATTTTAATTACAAGTAATTCAAATACCTACTGCCCAACCCTGTATGTATACCTATCTAAACCAACTTGTATCATTGCAAGAATCGATCCCAATCCCGAGTGCAGAGTGGCTCCACCATCCGCAGCATTTAGGTCATCACACAAATATGCCACTCACAGCATACACAGATAATTAGGTAATAGGCAACCTACCCCGTTGTTACTGGATCTATTGGACGAACAAATAATGCCTTTTGATCCTATAACAGTATAGTAAGACTAAGACTACCAGGATACCAACAGGCTTTGATTAATAAACTAGCAAGCAACCAATTGTGGTCAAGGATAGCGGATAGAAGAATACTCAAAGAGTAAATAATAAATACTCACTTTAAAATCACACACCGATTTATTCTTCCTTCAACCTACAATCAGTCTGTCAAATTATAATTAAATATAGACTATTTCGTAGGTACACTTTCGTAATACTTAATCTCCAGAGCTTTTCATCCAAAAACGGACCGTGCTCAAACTAACTCCAAAAGCCCGCCAACATTTTTTTCCCCGCCTCTCATTCATTTGTTTTTTTTATTTTCTTCTTTTTTTTTTGAAAAAACGTGGCATCGAACATTCGACTCCATTTCAAAATGTTACCATAGCGAATAATTTTAGAAATTAAATCATATTAAATTTTTAATAAAACCTAACAACAGCATTATCTACACTTTTCTATCCTAAAAGAATAGTAAATCGGGCGAATTTCGCTATTGTATACGAATAAGGTATAAAATACACACACCAAATACCATCTAAAGAACCTCATACAAAATGTAATGTATGTTAACCGATTTCGGATACTTTCAAAGACTTCTTTCTACTTTTCCTGAATTCCAGATTGTGCTCTATCGACCCTATTATCTTGGCCCCTTTGATCCCTATTTTCGGACATTCCGTACTAATACATACCTACGTCTACTAATGAAAATGTTTGAGTGTGTAGCTGAGGCTTTTCTCGTGTTAACAATAAGGGTACGCTCACCCAGAACATCCGTATTTCCAGGGTCGTTTTTAGGGTTCCGTACCCAAAGGGTAAAAACGGGACCCTATTACTGAGACTCCGCGGTCTGTCTGTCTGTCTGTCACCAGGCTGTATCTCATGAACCGTGATAGCTAGAAAGCTGAAATTTTCACAAATGGTGTATTTCTGTTGCCGCTATAACAACAAATACTAAAAACAGAATAAAATAAATATTTGAGTGGAGCTCCCATACAACAAACGTGATTTTTTTGCCTTTTTTTGTGATAATGGTACGGAACCCTTCGTGCGCGAGTCCGACTCGCAGTTGGCCGGTTTTTTAACGGGTCCGCCGCTACTGGAGGTGATGTTCATACCGCATTTACAGTACCGTTTTAACGGATCCGTCGCTGCCGGGAGTAATATCCACACCACATATAGTCAGTGTACCTACAACCAACTTTTAAACAAAACGGATCATTATTTCAATACTGTTATATATGTCGCTCATACATAAAACATACGTCAGCGCCGAATAAAAACGTATACGATAAAGCGAACCTGTAAAACGGATTGCTGTATAATTTGTCGGATCGGTTATTTTTACTGGATCTAGAATACTGTCATATGTGTGAACTCATTCATACAACTACATACGTTAGCGCTGAATAAAAAATTATACGATAAAGCGAACCTGTAAAAGGGATTGCTGTATATTTTGTCGGATCGGATATTTTTACTGGATCTAGAATACTGTCATATGTGTGAACTCATTCATACAACTACATACGTTAGCGCTGAATAAAAATTTATACGATAAAGCGAACCTGTAAAACGGATTGCTGTATATTTTATCGGATCGGTATATTTTACTGGATCTAGAATACTGTCATGTGTGTGAAGTCGCTCATACAACTACATATGTCAGCACCGAATAAAAACGTATACGATAAAGCGGACCTGTAAAACGGATTGCTGTATACTTTGTCGGATCGGTATTTTTTACTGGATCTAGATTACTGTCATGTGTGTGAAGTCGCTCATACAACTACATGTGTCAGCACCGAATAAAAACGTATAGGATAAAGCGGACCTGTAAAACGGATTGCTGTATATTTTGTCGGATCGGTATTTATTACTGGATCTAGATTACTGTCATGTGTGTGAAGTCGCTCATACAACTACGCTATCGCCGAATAAAAACGTAAACGATAAAGGTGGACCTTTAAAACGGAACTCTGTGTGAAAGAGCACTAAGGGAAACTAGGCTGTACACATAAAGATAATGTTTCCGATTACAACAGGCTAATTTATGCTCAAACATTGCTTAGCTTGAGCAAAGTACTTTGTATAGTGCTTCCAATTGATTCTAAATGAGATCGTTGCTCAGAATTATTCTCCATTTATCTTATTTCATGGCTTTGTTCGTATTTGTTTCGTTTCATTAAGTTCGCCATTTTATTTTGCCGGTTTTACTTTCCATGAAAACTTATTCAATTTTATCGCGATTATTCAGGTCTCTCGCCAACTTCAGCTCTACGTGAAAGTAGTTTTTATTGATAAATAGAAATCCAATTTATTTCGATGCCAATCTCCTGATTGCAGATAGGGCCAGAGGTTCGGAAATAGGCCACTCGGTAGATTAGAAAGTCTACTGAATAAATATGATTAGTTCAAATTACGTTTACCTAACTATTTGCTTTAGAAAACACTTTTTATAAAGTTTAATTTTATTTTTACAAGGATTTGACATACATTGTTTTTATAATATATTTTTTTAAATTGATTGTAATTTTTCCATAGATTTGACATTTGATTGATATTTTTACATAGACGATGTTTTAATTACTTTAATTACTTGATATTTTTGGACATTGTTATTATATATTTTTACTGTTGACATTTGAAATTATATTTACATAGATTTGACATTTGCTTAATATTTTTGGTATTTTATTAATATTTAGTTTTTTACTGTTGACATTTGACATTATTTTTACATGGATTTGACATTTGCTTAATATTTTTGATATTGTTGTTATTATTATTTTTCTTTTACTGTTGACATTTGGAATTATTTTTACATGGATTTGACGTTTGCTTGATATTTTTGACATAGTTACTATATAATTTTAGCTTTTATTGCCGTAGTCATTTGAAATTATTTTATTTTTAAATTCAATGGAGTAATTAATTATTATATTTTTTGTTTTTTTCTACATAATATTTGCACGCCATAATATGGCAAACATGGCTGGACCTTTGTTTTTTTTTTTTGTCATCCTGCATGCAAGTGTAATGATTTGTTATATGTATACACATGTTTGGGCAAATAAATATATCTTATCTTATCTTAAATACTGCAGCCGAATTGTGTAAGTGAATTCGGCAAAGGAAACAGTTTGGAACCTTCACAAAAACGACTTTACGTATTGCATATTACACTATGAAAAGGAAAGGAGATGAATCTTTCCATGACCAATATTTTGACGTAGAATTGATTGTAAAGAATAATTGTTTTTTTTTCAGTTTTAAGGAACCATTATAATGTGTTTTTTTTTTATTAAAAGCATTAAGTGTCGTGGTGGCCCAGTGGCTAAGACCTCGCCTGTCGTGCTTGAGGTCGTAGGTTCGAATCCGGGCAAGTACCAATGTGACTTTTTCAAATTCATATGTACTTTCTAAGTTTATCTTGGACATCACAGGCAACGGTGAAGAAAAACATCGTGAGGAAACCTGAACTTATACAGTTATAATGTAAGTCTGAAATAGCCAAGTCAGAGGCCTGTGGGGTTTCCCAGAGGCGGCTTAATTAACTCTGACACCAGAGGTGGCCACACCTCACACGAAAAGAAGAAGAATATTAAAAGCATTAGAAGTCCTTCAGTTGTAAGTAAAACAAAATTAAATTATGTCCTGATTATTTGGACATAAATCATCAGGAGGATGACCGTACTCTTTCCAAAATTAGTTTCGAAATACCGAAAAATTTTAAAGAAATAATTATAACTCTTTGAAGGTTCTAAACTGTTTCCTTTGCCGAATTCACTTACGCAATTCGGCTGCAGGTCTTTTAAGCCTTCTCAAGTCTCTTGACTAATTTTCAGAAGTTTTTCAGAGATCTATATCTTAGATCACATCATAATATACGCTTAATGCGTATTCGATTCTGAGTAAGCACGTAGAAAACGTCTTTAATTCGACGTATCATATTGCATTATTCAATACAGCCCGAATTTTGTTCGCCAAGACATCGTTCTATCCTATTTTACGTCTCGCCGCGTGGTTTTTTAGGGTTCCGTAGACAAATGGCAAAAACGGAACCCTTATGGATTCGTCATGTTTGTCTGTCTGTCCGTCCGTATGTCACAGCCACTTTTTTTCGAAACTATAAGAACTATGCTGTTGAAACTTGGTAAGTAGATGTATTCTGTGAACCAAATTAAGATTTTCACACAAAAATAGAAAAAAAACAATAAATTTTGGGGGTTCCCCATACTTAGAACTGAAACAATTTTTTTTCCATCAAATCCATACTTGTGGGGTATCTATGGATAGATCTTCAAACATGATATTGAGGTTTCTAATATATTTTTTTTACTTCCAAAGTCGTAAAATGTGCCCACCCCCTCCTGTAACTTCTAAAATAAGAGAATCATAAAATTAAAAAAATATACATGATATATATGTAAACTTCCACCGAAAATTAGTTTGATCGAGATCTAGTAAGTAGTTCTTTTTTTATACGTCATAAATCGTAAACCGCAAATTACCAAGTACGGAACCGTACGTGCGCGAGTCTGACTGGCACTTGGCCGGTTTTTTTAAGTTTATCTTTATCTAAATATCAGGTATTTTAGGCCTCCTCAAGTCTCTTAGACTACTTTTCAGAAATGTTTCAGAGATCAATTTCTCTATCTATCTTGTCATCAATAACAATAACAATATACGCTTAATGCGTATTCGATTCTGAGTAAGCACGTAGAAAACGTCTTTAATTCGACGTCTCGTATTGCATTATTCAATACATCCCGAATTTTGTTCAACAAGACATGTCTCTATCCTATTTTACGCCTCGCCGCGTTTTTTTTATTTATAGGCTTAATAGCTATTTATGCAACTGTTACGTTATGGACGGTCTTTTAATACGAGTGCCATTTTTCGGTACAAGCGTAGCGCGTACCGAAATAAGTGGGCACGAGTTATTAAAAAACCAATAACGTACAGTTGCATACAAGATTTTATTTACGAAGGAAGGAATAAAACACAGTATAGACAAATAAGTATTTTTCTGGTAGTAAATTATTTGTAGCCGCAACTGCTCTATTCCAAATAGTATACGATACTTTTGTTCTAAACTTGTTCCATTTTTAAAAACCTAAAACTTACCTGGCTGTATGTTCAGAATGTCTTTGCTTGTGTTTTAGAATTTCTGACGATTCGCATAATGTAACCCGATGTCGTTATTAGAGATGGGCTTAAACGTTAAAAAAAAATAACACTGCTAAATGCTAATGCTAGAAATAATTAACAGTTAAAATTAGCAGTTATTTTTAGCAACTGCTAAATTTAAACATAGACAGATTATTGACATAAATTAATTCTAGTTTCCTTTATAGGCTTGGACTGTCAACTTTTTCTGTTGGCGTATTTAGAATGTTATTTTTCCAATAATCAAATACAAACTACATAAGATATTGATTATATTTTTTATGTACACAAAAACACTTAATGACAGATATAAAGTATCCATTATAGAAGATTTATTCCAATTTGAAAGTATTATTTTAAAAACGTAAACAACACAAAAACAGTCACACATTTAAAATTAAACTCACAAAACACACATTAACTACTACATATACGTAAATGTACTTCGTAACGAAGATCAGTCTTTATTTAACACTCACTAGTAAAGTTAAATTTAACATTTCCGAACACTGAGTTCGGAAATGTTAAATTTAGCAGTTAGCAGTTAACTAAATAACAATCTGTCTGACTCAACACAAAATTAACAGTTTACATTTCGTTTTCTGTTTTTTTTTCGTCAATTGAGACGGAACACCATTGTGACCTTTCCTGTCCTTTGTTTTGCTTGAAAAAAATATTGCTATTAAACTTCTGTTCGCAAGATGTGTGTGTGTGAAAGTGTTCGCAGCTTTAGTTTTTTTACAATTTCTTGAACCCTGCCATAAATTTTTCTACACTCTATTACAAAGAGAACAAAGCCGTCGTGTTTGTGAGATGTAACTGTTAAATTTAGCAGTTAGATCAGAATTTATTTAACAAGTGTTGACACTAGAAAAATATAGCAGTGCTAATTTAGCAGCTTATTAATTTTAGACCCATCTCTAGTCGTTATGGGTATCATAATGAAACCGCTGTCAATTTTGTAATTCGAATATAACGAAAACGAAGTAGATAAAGTAATTTGTGGGATGACATGAAGTGCTCGTGTAGAACTAGAAGCTATATCAATACATAATCATCAATCATTCGCGGCATAACTTATGCCTCGTGCAGGCTTACTCGCGCCTCGTCATATTACCAAACAACAATTTATCTTTTGGAGCAGCCAGCGTATACGAGCCGCGATGCCTGTTTATGTTCAATTAATGATGTGTGCATAACGAGTGCTTTAAAGTTATTGCGTACTAGCTTCAGCAAGTTGCTTCCACCGTGTGAAAAATGGTTCATGATTGAACTGCCGGGATAAGGATAGGATCATAGGATAAGGTTGATTGGATCTAATATCCAAGGGATAACTTTGCGGCTGATCTTAACAGACCGAGTAAACATTTGGCATATTCAAACGTAGTCCTTTACTGCTGGGATCATCGCCAGTTAGGAACAGTGACTTCCTTATATATTTTTTAAACGTTATGCCTAGCGTGAAATATAGGTACTTACAAATAAATGTTGTGTGATTGAGCCGACATTTGATAAACAGGCAGGAAAGGACCGATGCGTATTTTCACTGTCACATCTGTGGGTGGGTTGGGTTACTGTCTGGGTCGCGGATAAATTTGAAAAAGAGGTACCGCGGCCCTGGCTCAAGCAACTGAAGGAACACGGGTGGGTTTTAGTCAGTAAAAGACCGACTAAAGCCCTCCTGCTTCACTCAGAGCGGGAGAAGTCACAGGAAGATTTCAAACACAAAAAAAATAAAAATAATGATGGGTTGGGTTGACCAACCTAAAATAAAAAAAATAATTTTAATATCATGCTCAGAGACATAGAGCAATGGTGGCCCCGTGGTAATGGCCACGACTTACAAGTTGAAGGTACCACTGCTCTCAAAACGGTGAAGGAAAACATCGTGAAGAAATCGGCATGTCTTGGAACGAAAAATTTAAAAACATGTGACATCTACCAACAAGCACTGGGCCCGCGTAGTGGATTACGGGCCCACGGGTCCATCCCTCACTTACAGAGAGGTGGCCTTTGCCCCAGCAGTGGGAACATTAGGGCTGGCTTTATTTATTTTTATCTATTGGCTCGCTCTTGACCACTATCTCACCTGATGGTAAGCGATGATGTGGTCGACGGTGTAACACGCTTGCCTAGAAGAAAACTTTTCACCCTTGACTTAAAAACCTCAAGGTGGTGATAATGATTTTCGTCACAGAGAGGATGCCACGCATAGCCGACTAAATGCAAGTCTAAGTGCGGCAAAGGGGTCCATCTATCCTATCCTACTGCAGGGATAAAAAAGTGCCTTAAGTCCTAATCCAGGATATGTTCTACCTTGTCCCACCCAAATTCATACAGCCGTTAAGGAGTGGTTGATTAACACACGTCAAAACATTCAGGCTTACTCGTTCATATATGGGATAGCATGAGGATGAAGGCAGGATTAATAGGATGTTGTCTTTTCCTGCTTCAATATATATATTTAAGAAAATGGAAAAATAGCATTACCTGTGACTATAATTTTTATTGTTTTTCCCTTCTCTGTTATATATTTGATATGTATTAGTATAATATATAATATTGTATGTTATTATGTCTAAGTAATATTATTTAAGTATGTAATTGTGTACACTGACAGCCCTAAATTATTCTCCTATCGTTCATCCATAGGTTGTCTGTAAGAGATTGCCCTGTGCGATAAGCACTACACACACACACACACTTGTTTTTGTGAATGTTTGTCCTGTACATATTTTGTGGTGTACAATAAAGTATATAATAAATAAATAAATAATATATTTCGTGCTTAAGTTTTCTTAGTGTTTATCTTAAAATGTATGCATAAATTATTCCGTATAGCAAAATATCTTCCGTATCCTTTGTTTCCCTACCTACCTGTTTGACCTACATTCACCGCTCGTAATCTCGACAGTTTCGTTCCAGTGCTAGTTTTGTAGCGTTATTTCTTGTTACAAATAATAAATGAGTGTTTCGTTTGTAGTACACGCTTCTGACGGAGATCCGCGAGTTCATGGTGCCGGAGGACAGGGCGAGGTTTGACGAGCTCGTGTATAGGAGAGGGGAGGAGCCCGTCGACCATCATATTAAGGTAATTACGTAATTAAAATAACACAGCTGCATACTAATCCTTAAAAAATAAATAAAACCCAGCCAGTATTTTAATCCATTCGACGACTTGGTTCCTTCAAAAAACGAATGTGTTTTCCCTTTTTACTCATAAAGCTTCGTCGTGGTGTGGTTTAGTTAAAAAAATCCAGCCAGAGCTGTTAATCTTCTGTAAGAGTTGATATTATTAGCGATATTAACTTTTTATATTATATTATATTATATTATATTATATTATATTATATTATATTATATTATATTATATTATATTATATTATATTATATTATATTATATTATATTATATTATATTATATTATATTATATTATATTATATTATATTATATTATATTATATTATATTATATTATATTATATTATATTATATTATATTATATTATATTATATTATATTATATTATATTATATTATATTATATTATATTATATTATATTATATTATATTATATTATATTATATTATATTATATTATATTATATTATTTTATATTCACCGTCGACCACATCATCTAGATAGTGGTCAAGCGCGAGCCTATAATATATATATATATATAAAACCTATACGTATAGTAGTCTCAACGGATCTTTGTGTCTCTGAAGTTCGCCGCAAGACCCTGCGCAGTTGCTATTTTTGTGTCAATGTTGAAGTAGAAGATAGCATTGTCTATCTGCCTCTTTTACTCGCTTACGTTTGTCGCATCGTCCTATCTCGATACTCTATGCAGTATACTCGATGACAAGCTGTTTCTTGCGCAATGGTTCGCAGAGCCAACTTCGGAGACACAAAGATCCGCTGTGATTCAAAAACATAACCTGCACACAGAGTAGGAACCACAGACACCTAAAAAGAAGCTTTGCAAATTGTAGAGTAAAATAATCATGCAAATAAAAAGTAATTCGCAAAGTTCTCACAATGAATCTCTTCTTCAGCGAAAAATAGAGGTAAAGGTGTATTTTCTCCGAGTTTATTATCCAAGCTTTCGTCTTACAATGTTGTAATCTGTGCTCCACCTGCAGTACCTAATTAGGATTCCGCCCTCTTGGCAAGATTGTTTGGACTAACTGTCGACTATAATATAACTAAGTTAGTTTAATAAACTACGCCTTTCGTTAGTTTTAACAAACTTATTAATCGTGATTACTTCAGCTGAAGTGAAGTCTTAACTCTAGTTTACTATTCGATTTAATGTAGTGCCTACATACACAATTATGGTACCTACAGGCACATCACTATACTGTGATTTTTAATTTCGTAGACTAAACTGACAGCTGTCAATGACCTTATTTTTACCCGGCTGCAAGGAAAGGGTTATGTTTTTCGCGCGTATCTTGTATGTTTGTATGTATGAAATATTCTTTATTACCTCTTATCTTGCAAACCGCTAGACGGATTTTTATAATAAATACATCGTTAGATAGGACTTGGCCGCCCAAGTGTTCTTAGATATGTGACGTTAAAAGAAAACAAAAATGGGCGGATTTTGTGCGCCATATTGGGGGGCACTCAGTTCTTTTTCTTCGAAACCCATCGAGTGGGGTATCAAAATGAAGGATTTTTAGAGGTGATTACAAAAATATATACCACTTATAATTAAAAAAAAACTTATAAAAAATATGTAACTAAAAAATTGAAAGTATAAAAAGTTAATTAAAAAATCAAAAACCCGACTGCTTAATAAGCGAACTAAAAAGATGTAAACAATTAGAAAATCATGCTGTGCAGTCGGAGGATCAGGTGGTCAGCCAGCTCGCGAATATGTATCCTCTATATATATTTTTTTCTAAATGTTGCATGCACGGAGTATAGTGTCGTAGGTAAGGCCCAATCATAATTTATTCAACGTATCGATGTGACATGACTCCTCAATTTAATTTAAGGAGTATGTTTTGGAAAGTAACCGTTTTACGGCCCTAAAGCGGTGGAAGGCCTTTAAGAGAAATTGCTAGTACCTAAATTCACATGGACGAAATGCTGAGCAATTCGACCGATAAGCACATGAAATTCTCTTAGAAAATATTTGTACGGTATCGCCTATCGTCACAATTTAAATCGTGCCATCATGCAACGTAATATATTTAAATATAACAGTATTCATACACATAGTACATATACTTTTATTGTGTTAAATATGAAATCAACAATAAAATAAATGCGATCGATAATTTGTAGTCTGACATAAATGAGTAGAATCTAAATAAGGGCCGATAGTTTCTTAACAATTTTTTTTTGCCCTGACATAGTTCCATTTTCGATCTACTTCGATTTTCGATAAACTTTCGATCATTCAGGACACTATTACGACACTATTTTTATGTAACGATAAAGTGGCAACCCCCCAAATGTCAGTTTAGTCTTCGAAATTAAAAATCAAAGTATACAGCTGCTCTACGAAAACTGAGCAAATTCATAACATGGGTGAACGCATAAATCTTCATACATAGAACACACGACGAGTATGTACACTTCAGTGCAAAATCATTTGCACAAAAGTTAGTTGATGCTTACGATTTGTTGGTAGCGGGCTCCCGAGCGACACATGCTACCCTCCTCGACGATGCATGAGTTGCACGACCCGGTAAGTGCACGCTTTACTTATTCACTCGACTGAACACAAGGACGTACACAGCTGCTCCTAAAAACAGCCCTATCTTCCAAAATTATTTAAAATGAAGCTCTTCGAAGGTCTAAGGATCGCCGAGTACGCCCCTGTCTCTGCATGTTCCATCGATGTCATAGTTTGATTGCTTTCTATAGTAGATTGAGCTTGTTTATAAATGGTTCATAAATGTATTATTTTAATAACACGTAGGCATCATGAAACATCAATAATACATCCATAAGGTCAGGCCTGACAAATATAAGATTTCCATTATGGCAAAGTTTTTGTGACCCATGATTTACGCGTACTTTTTCTGAACACTATGCCAACCAAAACGACTTCAATGTATATCGTCATATTTTTATCTCAGTTGATGGACTTTATAGAGTATACTTTAGAGTTCAAAGTCCGTAATCAAGTAAAAGTTAGTAACTCTTCCACGTAAGTAAAGTTACGTGAGAAGCGGTTGAAAGTGTTGGGGCTTTTGGGTCAGGTTGCGGGTTATTGTTATAGGAGGGACCGGCGGAGGCACCTCTCGTAGCCGACCATCGCTCGCCCTCCGAGGACTCCGGCCTGGGCCTGCCACCGCATGACCATGCTTACAGGTGACCTCATTATATGACTGACCACACTTACATTAACATATAGCTCTTTACACTAGGATTAAATACGATGTAGAGGTTTTCATGAAAAACGGAAGGATATGAAAATAATTTGTGATTCATCTAAAGCCGTGCGAGATCAGAGAGCCGCCAGCGCGAGAGACCGCACCCCTCTAATGAGCGCGGCGTAAATCCCTCATCGCTGCGAGGCCTCTTATAAAGGCGCTTAAATGCTAAAGTACCATTAAAGTGCGAAAGCAAAGGCTGAGTCCTCGTCGAGTGTTCGCTTTCGTCCGCTCTTTTACATCTCACAGCGAAAATAACCCACAGTTTTCCACTAGCCCTTGTCAGCGCTCACTCTTGCGAACCGAGCATCTCATTGGCTGATCGCCAAACACTTCCACTTTTATTCAGTATTGGAATCGATTGTTTTATGACGGCATAAACGATCCCATTTATTGTCACCGACGGTTTAGTGCCATTGTCCTGCATCCGTAAGTGAGGGTTGCTTAAAAATTTACTGCCAGTAAAAACGATGCGAAGCGACGTTCAAACTTTTATTGAAGATCAATTTTGTCAAATTGTTTCAACGCAAACAATTCAGATTTATTATTATCGCAGTCCATTTTCACTTAGAAAAGTTATTAAGCGGTTTTGTTGCATGGAGTTATTATGATAATGATATTGAGAATATCAAACAATGTTTTACTGAAACAACAGCGAACGCTCGAATAAATAATTGGCTATACTTGCACAAGTGTAACTAAACTTAACGTTACAATTCTTATATTCAGAGCAATGTGAAATTCACGAACAATATTAAGGAATACATGAACAGTAGTGTCTGTTCATTATTGAAACCTTTATAAAATAAAATCCAATAGGAATAGGCAACAACATCGACCGATTAAATCACAAAAATTAGGACCTGCGGCCGAAGTCCCTGTAAGGTTGAGGTCGTTCAAATCGGTTGATGGTTGAGTAATGAGTTTGTGTGTTCTCGTATGGTGTTATGTGTGACTAGTTGGTGTAGCGATGTGTTGGTGTTATGTGACGTGGTGTTGTCTGGGGCAGGAGCGGGCGCGCGTGGCGGCCCGGCGACGCGCCGCCCCCGGACGACGTGTTGGAGCCCCCGCACGAGGTGATTTTGCCAGAATTACCTTCTACACTTATCTTGTCGAACACATTCACTTCTCTGCGCCTTGTCTATAGCAGTGTCCTGGGTGTCACTCGCGTTCTCATCACCGACCATTCACACTTTATAGATTTTCTACTGATCTTTACCGACAGCTGTTCTAGCTCATGCTCAAGTTCATCTTATATTTTTGGTCTTATTAAATGAAACACTGAACAAATACGGAAGCAGGTGATGCTGCATCGCTTTCATTGCATCTGTTCTTATCATCGCAAAAATAAAAAAATAAAATATTTTTTGCATTTTTTTGGAATTGGCTATTAATACAGTAGCTTAGCTGGAGTAGCTGGAGTGGCACCTCGGCACTACCACTGTATACCTATGTATCTCACATTTTCTTGCATGAGTCGATAACGGCTAGCGAGTAGAACAGCTCACAATTATGGCCGTTATTTCCTGTATACCTATTGCATTCCATGGGTAAATCTGGCAAAATTCGGTTAGATAACTATTTGTTTTTCATTTCAAAAAGAAGGTATCTGGGGAACATTGGCAATTTAAATATGCGAAAATACCTATTCGGCAATAGCGGCCAATAACAGTGTTTTCTTTCGACTCTATTAGTATAGAATAGATTCTAGTAGCATTCTTCTCTTGGAAAATGTTTTCATTTATCTGCCAATGTGTGTGCGATGCTTGAATAACTTAAATCTCAGTTAGCTCGCAAGTGATTCATGAAAGAAAATAGTTTATAAGTTACTAAATTCGCTTCATCTCGTATGAAATTTAGATGACTAATATAATTTTAAACATTATGACGTCATTGATAACACAGTTATATAGGGCGTTTGTTTAGAGTACTATTTTAGCGCGGAGAAGTATCGGCTCGTTGGTCTAGGGGTATGATTCTCGCTTCGGGTGCGAGAGGTCCCGGGTTCAAATCCCGGACGAGCCCGCTGTGTTATCTTTTTGCTACTACTTTTATTAGTTTTGTTGCTTTTTATTTATTTATCGGAGTGTCTATTAATTTATTAAAAAGTTAATAACAATAATTATTTCAACAAAATCATAAAACTAAGGAAAAAAGTGGTAATATGATAAAATATGATTAGCATTACGATCTTTTTTCTGCCTTTTATGTAAATTTCCAATGTATTTTTAAATCAGAAATAATTAAATAAAATTAGGTAGGTATTTAATTTAATCATTTTGGTAGGAGTTTTTCTATTTGAAACTTTAAACCACATTTTTCGTGCTATTTAATATCTTATTAAATATTTAATGGACAGGTGTTATGTACATTCGAAATAAAGAACTTTAGATTTTTTTAAATAGAGGTACAGCCAACAAAATAATTTGAGCGTAGGCATGGTTTTCATGCAATTCAATGCAAGTAATATCCATTTTATTGCATTTGTATTTATTTTTGTAATAAAGGTATAGGTTTTTTTTTACTTTCTTTTGAGCAACTTTTTACCTTGTCATTGTTAAAACCAAGTTGCTAAAGAATTAGGTACGTCACGGGGTATCCTACATTACTACTTTACTTAACAAAGAAATAAAAAAAAAATTTTTGGCTTTGTTATAGGACGTTGTGGCTCAGTGCCAAAATGGTATCAAAAGAACCCTATCGGTATGACACCTTTGTCCGTCCATCTACCTGTCTGTATCAAGATATAACCCTCAAACATCCGTACCATTTTAAATGGTGCTCAATTCTTGTTAAAGCTATTTTTAGGGAGCCGAATGGCAAAAACGGAACTATTGTAGCTACGTCATATCCATTGTCGTCGGCAGAACGTCTGTTAGAACGTTTGTCGATACCTATGTCATACTACTGAAGCTTCAATATAAAAAAGAACTACGTAAATAATGTAAACTTTACCTACGTCACTTTTCAGAGCAAAAGAAATGCATGTTTTTTTTTTGATCATTATTAATTTTGTAAAAAATATATGTGTATTCCATGGGTTTAACTTCTACACTACCGGTTCATTATACTGACTAAACACGCAAACCAGTATATAGATGCGTATCTAATAAGAATTCTTTAAAAAGAAAAGGATTTTTATTAGATACGGATTAGAGTCAGCAACAAGGCTTTGAAGGTATGCAGGCTATATACAAACATTTGTTCTTTATTACTTGGCAAATGGTATGTTAATTACTTTTATTAATATACGTGCGATGTCACCCCAAGCTAAAAATCTTACTGGACAGGTTTTCGTTTTTAACGTAGGGTTCTAGGGGAACACTAAGCAGGAATTTTCGGCAATTCAACCTTTAACGGGATAAAGTAAATGATCGAAATTTAAATAAAACGCTTTTTAAAACTACCCCACAGATAGGGTTAAGGGGTGTCCAAGTATTTTTGAGGAATCTTACTAACATAAACGAAAAAGAAAAGAGTGAATAACATATTTGGGTTGTTCAAAACTCGACCCTCAACGGGGCGAAGTGGGGTTTTTAAGTTTTTAGGGGAGTATTTTACTTTGTGGCGGTAATTTAAAATGTATTATTATTTAAGTCAAATAACGATTCGTCCCAAACCAATAAACTCTGTATATCTTCGATACCCCATTTTTTACATACATACATAAACTCACGCCTTTTTCCCATGTGGTAGGCAGAAACTACAGAACGCCACCTGCTACGATGCTTACATACTTCTTTTGATTCTCTTCTTACCCATTTTTTATTGATTTAATAATATCTTATTTTTGGTCGCCCTCACTAACTGCACATAAGAGAGTAATTTATAGGATAAACGAAGTCGCGGGCGAAGTGCTAGTTAAGCATAAACGCACTCAGACGTGCGATTCAAAGACTTTAATGCTTACTCAGCACTCTCACAATGGGTTAACTTAAAAGGGATTTGCAATTACCTGCCTATTATACCTGTCTCTTTTGCTGACAGTACAACGTGCGTCATTGCGTCATATTTTATTCACGAATTAATAAATCGGTCCTATTTGAGAATTCCCTTTTCAGTGTCGTTTTCATATCCTTTGGGATGCTGATTGTATGTATGAAATTCAGATGACGTATTGCATTACATATATATGCGGTATGCTGAGAGTGGTTTATACGGGCCAGCACTTCACCGGTTTGGAATATGCAAAGTTTCTTGGATCATGGCCTTTGTTTACGAAAAAGTGTTGTTTGTTTTATCTTAATTTCTTATAGGCAAATCTATAAGAAATTAATATAAAGGAGGCTCTGAGGAGCTCGTGGCTAAATAATAACAGCCGCACGGGTCGATCTTAAGGTTAAGCAACGCTTGACGAGGTCGGTCCGTGGATGGGTGACCCTTTCAACATACCGAGTTTCCTCCGTGCCTCGGAAAGCACGTTAAGCCGTTGGTACCGGCTGTCATTTGAAGATCTTTGACAGTCGTTACGAGTAGTAAGAAGCTTGAGATCTGACACCAGTCTAGCCAAGGGGTACCGTGTTACACATTAACAGGGTTGTGGAGGCAGATAGGCAGTCGCTCCATGTAAAGCACTGATACTCAGCTGAATCCGGTTAGACTGGAAGCCGACTCCAACATAGTTGGGCAAAGGCTATGCAGATGATGATAGGCAAATCTATAAGAAAGTAAGAAAGAAAAACCGGCCAAGTGCGAGTCGGACTCGCACAGGGTTCCGTCGTACCATTACCGCAAAAAACGGCAAAAAATCACATTTGTTATATGGGAGCCCCGCTTAAATATTTATTTTATTCTGTTTTTAGTATTTGTTGGTATAGCGGCAACAGAAATACATCATCTGTGATTTCAACTGTCTAGCTATCACGGTTCATGAGATACAGACTGGTGACAGACAGACAGACATACAGATGGACAGTGGAGTATTAGTAATAGGGTCCCGTTTTTAGCCTTTCTGTATGGAACCCTAAAAAGACAGACACTACAAATAATAAGCCAGTGTACTACACAGTACAGTGTATCTACTTAAAATCGTTTTTTAATTAAGACTAATTACGGATAACGCCAAGAGCAGACCAACCATGTTTCACTGAAAAATTCTTCTTAAAAGAATTGCTGTTGCTAACCTTAATTAACCTTCACGGAGGTTAATATCGATTTAATTAAAGGTGTACTTTTCACCGCGCCTTCTCTTGTTAAAATTAATGAGTGCTAAACGCTTAAACATCTAATATTGTGACGTCGGTGAGTTGAGGCAAGCGCCATTTTGGTACGTCATAAAGATAAGTTGAGCTTATACCATCAGCTTATGCTAAAGATAATGAACTTAGGTACCTCTAATCAGTTCTCTTTGTTAAAACTTATCTTTTAAAGATGCTGTCTAGAAATATTATGAGACATGCAAGCGAAGCTGTATCAAGGATTTACCGCGGCACGCTTGAACTAACTAATTATAAATTACTAGCTTCTGCCAGCGGCTTCGCCCGCGTGTATTATACATATAAACCTTCGTCTAGAATCACTCTATATCTATTAAAAAAACCGCATCAAAAACCGTTGTGTAGTTTTAAAGATCTAAGCATACATAGGGACAGACAGCGGGAGGCGACTTTGTTTTATACTATGTAAGGAAGGGAACATTATACCGGGATAGCCTATGTGCTATTCCAGACTATAATCTATCTCTGTGCTAAATTTCATCCAGATCCGTTCAACCATTGTGGCGTGATTGAGTAACAAACATACATCCCTACATCCATCCATACTTTCGCATTTATATTATTAGTAAGATTACATTAATCAAGAAAGCATTCATCTATATTCTATACTAATATTATAAATCTGAAGAGTTTGTTTGAACGCGCTAATCTCAGGAACTACTGGTTGGAATTGAAAGATTATTATTGTGTTGCATAGTCCATTTACCGAGGAAGGTTATAGGCTGTATAACATCACGCTACGACCAATAGGAGCGGAGAATAAATGAAAAATGTTGCAAAAACGGTAAAAATATTACTCTTTGAGAGCTTCCGTTGCGTGCGCTGCGTAAGCGGTTAAATTTACGCAACATTCATGTATGTAGGGTAGGTAGGGTAGGGTAGGTAAGTAGCCAGTTGACGGGAGCGAAGCCGCGTGGCGCAGCTAGTTAATAAATATAGGACATCTTTTATAAATGAAGCTCAATAAGGGAGAAAGAGGCGAGCCAAGGAAAGCCTCTTTGTTGGCAATCTGCTTTTATTCTTCCCCAGTGTAATTAATTAGCTACTATAAGTAACTATACAGCAACCCATAGTACTTCCTAAACGAAATTAGTCCTATAGAAGCTTGTTATGGAAGCTTATCTTGTTTGTCAACCTTCAGTCGCAGGTATCATTATATTTACCTTGTGTGTCCGAAATAGACAAAGATAAATGGACCAGGCTTCTTCTTTACAACTAATAGTTTATTTTATGTTCAAGTAAAATTTGTTTGGGGTAAATGTCTATCCACACATATCAGAGCCGTGCCCGGGAGGTGACAGGGCCGGGCCCAACCATTGAAGCTTCGTCACTGGCCCGTGCACGGACATGTGTGAAAGAGTTCATATAAAATGTACACAGCGATTTTTTTATGAGCCCCTGACGGGGCACGGTCCGTCCACGGCCCTAATTTGTGTGGATAGACCTTAAGGGTTTTGTGTACTTTTAGTCAGTAACAACTATCTAACTAATCTTTTCGTGAATATCTGCAAACTAACTCCTTACCCGTTTTGTTCCGTATAAAACATTTGAAAACAAGCAATTGTTAATTAACCTCTAAAACGAAATACATTTCGCGGGTTTAAAGCTACAGTTATTGACGTGTTGTGACGTGTACGGTCCACCCGTACAATTCATATCTTTTTACGATAAATAAGCAGTTTTGTACCGCGTGCGCAATTTACCTTAGTTCGCGTTCGGTCTTCGCCGCGTGTACTCACTATCATAATATCGTAGCTGTTCGATGTCCGAAAATCATGCTATTATAAGCTGTATCAATTAGCAATAGCATTATATCAATAAATCTATCATTATAACTATCACATCGTATCATTTATAGTTGTCCCGTACAGCACGTATTTTACTGTGAGCGTAGAAAATAAAAAATATTTCCGGGCCTACTTGCCGCGGGTGCGCCGTAAAATGTAAAGTTAACAGGGAGCCTCTTAAGTAAACCGTAGGGAGGGTGAGTCCCAAGAGCGGTAAGGGCGGTAAGCGCGGCTAGGGCGGTAAGGGCGACAAGGGTAACTGGGGTGGCTCCAGGCGGTTGGCTCCATCAGTGCGCGGCGCGCCGGCCGCTAGGCATGACGTCGCGGCGGCGGCGCCGCGTCGCCTTCCGCGACTACGTACCTATGGACGTACGAGCCATGGCCAAGGTACCTCTAATTTCTTTCTATCACACACAGTTCGGTAACATTCTCACCATCTCCGTGATATAATAGACACGTATGCATTCTATTTTCGGTTCCGAAGTTTCAGGGCTAGTTTACAGTTTCACTCATAGTTTCAAGATTTTGTTCTTCAAGCAGTTCGAAACATTTGGAATGTCTAAAGAACATTTGAAATGTTCGAGTTTAAAAAAAAAAGTTACTTAATTAAATGTCCGTTCATTCGTGTGTGATTCATTGTGTGTAGGTACTGTTTAATGGAAATTTCGTGTATCTACAATATACATGCAATGTAATTATATTTTAGCAGGAATGTAATGAACGTTAATATCTAATTAGTGCGCCCGTTAAAACAGCCATTAATATTTAATTAGTCTTTGGGTGTGTACAATTTTACTTTTGTGATTTTATAAAATTAATAATTGTTCTGCGCCTGATTTTTTATGTGCTGCAACAATAACTGAATGTTCAATTTGAACTTAGACGATAATAACAATTAACTTTTAGTGTGCTTTTTATATAAATAAAACACAGTGTTTTCGTTTCACAAAGAGGTTACCTAAACATAATGAAATTGTGCTCTTAAAATTAATAATTCAAACATTATACATAAATTCCCGTAGTTAGAAAGGTGTAAGCAAGTTCTACACAGACCACGGATTGTCCTGAATAATTAACAGGGTTGTTTGTTGGATGTTAATCCCTCTCCCAAACCGATACTCCGGCGAATAAAGACAAGAAAAACTTCAATATTTAAACAGTAGGTTACAGTTCACAGCGACTCTGATACATTTTATTCAAGTGTTTTCTAATCAAGCACAATAAAGCCAACAACAAACAAACTGATAAATAAAATTAATTAAATTAGCAGTGTTATGTCCGGTCGTTGATGTCTTCTCTTTGGGGAGTCATTGTTGCAGTTCATTCAACCATAGTCATGCAATATTTGACAGCGTTATCTATGGTATTTTAATGAAAATATCGCAAATGTAGTGAGTTAATTCGAGTAAGTATTATAACAACAAGTACTGGAGTTATACATATAGCAAAAGCATTTTCGTAGCTCGTAGCACGCGTAGCGTTTCGTAGCCGCGTAGTCAATCCTTCGTAGTTTCAAGGATCTCTTTTTGTAAACGGACGAACAAAACCCCGACATTATCTAAGCTCAGTCAGGTGCTACGACAAAGTCATCTTTTAAGAGTACCGGTTGAGTCAGTGGGCCACGACTGCTACGAGTACCGGTATGACCTATTTTCTGTGTTGACACTTAGGATTTACGCGGGAACATGCCTCTGATAGCTAACGTACACACTGCGTGCTATGATTTATGAATAGATTTGGCAGATTATGGTTCTATAGTTGTATTTCTTGTTTATTTGCGTACTGTTTTTCTGGGAGAAAAAGAAGGTAGGATGATTTAAAGTCCTGCTTGGCGACTATTATAGTCCTGAGAATTTAAGGAGTCGGGTTGATACTCATTGATTTAGTGTATGGGTAACATAGTAATTAGGATTATGAATTTGAATTTTTAACGTCTTACGTACAAAGTTATTGCGGCATGTAAAATGAGAAACGTCATCGGACTGCTTAAAATGTCACGATTGTGGGCATATTTTTGCTCTATAATAGTAGGTATGTATGTACTGGGTCGCGGATACATTTAGTTACCGCGGTTCTGGCACAAGCAACTGAAGGAACACGGGTGGGTTTTAGTCAGTAAAAGTCTGACACGCCCCTCCCGCTTCACCCAGAGCGGGAGAAGTCATTGGATGATTTCCCAAGCCAAAAAAAAAGTAATATTTTTGCTCAGCAAAGTAAGATAATGTATCCTTACATAGTATAAAACAAAGTCGCTTTCCGCTGTCTGTCCCTATGTACGAGTATGCTTAGATCTTTAAAACTACGCAACGGATTTTGATGCGGTTTTTTTAATAGATAGAGTGTTTCAAGAGGAAGGTTTATATGTATAATACATACAGGCGCAGCCGCTGGCAGAAGCTAGTTTGGAAATAAAATGCAACACGTACAGAACCAATCAGACAAAGTACTTTTATAATAAAAAGGTTGTTTACTTCTTAAATTGAACTAGGAATTGGGTCGCCTTTACTTCATATTACAGGGTTCCTTAGCCTTTATTAGTTGCGTGACTATTTATTCTAGTTACACATAAAAGTATGGCGTTCAATGGCTCCAGCTACGTGATGATAGCAAATGAGTTCGATTCGATATTAAACACGCAAGTGTCCAACTGGAAGCTTACTTGCTTTAGGTTTTAGTAACAGTTTTAAATGTTATTACTTTATACTTTAAATTAATTCTTCCAAGTGCCTGGCCCACAAAAACCGTACAGTTTCTTGAACGCATTTTCGTAATCTATACTAATCTATACTTCTATACTAATATTATAAAGAGGTAAAGTTTGTGAGTTTGTGAGTTTGTGAGTTTGTGAGTTTGTGAGTTTGTGAGTTTGTGAGTTTGTGAGTTTGTGAGTTTGTGAGTTTGTGAGTTTGTGAGTTTGTGAGTTTGTGACGTTGTAAGGGGTAATCTCTGGATCTACTGAACCGATTTTGAAAATTCTTGCACCGGTAGAAAGCTACATTATTCCTGAGTGTCATAGGCTATAAAATATTATCAAAAAAAATAGAGATCCTTATGAAAATTGCAATAATGTAACCCAAGGTAGCAAAATGTTGTCTGTAAAATACATTATTTGGCGTGCGCTGAGAAAACTATTGATGATAGATACAAATTAGTAGGTAGGGTAGGTAGGATAGGCAGTTTAGGCAGGGTAGGCAGAGTAGGCAGAGTAGGCAGGTTAGGCAGGGTAAGCAGAGTAGGCAGGGTAAGCAGAGTAGGCAGGGTAGGCAGAGTAGGCAGGGTAGGCAGGGTAGGCATGGTAAGCAGAGTAGGCAGGGTAGGCAGGGTAGGCAGGAAAGGCAGGGTAGGCAGGGTAGGCAGGGTAGGCGGGGTAGGCAGGGTAGGCAGGAAAGGCAGGGTTGGCAGGATAGGTAGGGTAGGCAGGGTAGGCTGGGTAGGCAGGGTAAGCAGAGTAGGCAGGGTAGGCAGGGTAGGCATGGTAAGCAGAGTAGGCAGGGTAGGCAGGGCAGGCAGGGTAGGCAGGGTGGGCAGGATAGGCAGGGTAGGCAGGAAAGGCAGGTTAGGCAGGGTAGGCAGGGTAAGCAGAGTAGGCAGGGTAGGCAGGGTAGGCAGGAAAGACAGGGTAGGCAGGAAAGGCAGGGTAGGCAGGGTAGGCATGAAAGGCAGGGTGGGCAGGGTAAGCCGGGTAGGCAGGGTAGGCAGGGTAAGCAGAGTAGGCAGGGTAGGCAGGGTAGGCAGGAAAGGCAGGTTAGGCAGGGTAGGCAGGGTAAGCAGAGTAGGCAGGGTAGGCAGGGTAGGCAGGAAAGACAGGGTAGGCAGGAAAGGCAGGGTAGGCAGGGTAGGCATGAAAGGCAGGGTGGGCAGGGTAAGCCGGGTAGGCAGGGTAGGCAGGGTAAGCAGAGTAGGCAGGGTAGGCAGGGTAGGCAAGATAGGCAGGGTAAGCAGAGTAGGCAGGGTAGGCAGGGTAGGCAAGATAGGCAGGGTAGGCAGGGCAGGCGGGGTAGGCAGGAAAGGCAGGGTAGGCAGGTTAGGTAGGGTGGGCAGGGTAGGCTGGGTAGGCAGGGTAAGCAGAGTAGGCAGGGTAGGCAGGGTAGGCAAGATAGGCAGGGTAGGCAGGAAAGGCAGGAAAGGCAGGGTAGGCAGGGTAGGCAGGGTAGGCAGGGTAGGCAGGATAGGCAGGAAAGGCAGGGTAGGCAGGATAGGTAGGGTAGGCAGGGTAGGCAGGGTATAGGCATGGTAAGCTGAGTAGGCAGGGTAGGCAGGGTAGGCAGGGTAGGCAGGTTAGGCAGGGTAGGGAGGATAGGCAGGGTAGGCAGGGTAGCCAGGGGTAGGCAGGATAGACAGGGTAGGAAGGGTAGGCAGGCTAGGCAGGGTAGGCAGGGCAGGCAGGGTTGGCAGGGTAGCCAGGGTAGGCAGGGAAGGCAGGGTAGGGGCAGGGCAGGCAGGGTAGGCAGGGTAGGCATGGTAGGCAGGGTAGCCAGGGTAGGTAGCCAGTTGACGGGAGCGAAGCCCCGAGGGTCAGCTAGTAATATTATAAAGAGGTAAAGTTTGTGGGTTTGTGAGTTTGTGACGTTGTAAGCGGTAATCTCCGGATCTAGAGAACCGATTTTGAAAATTCTTTCATCAGTAGAAAGCTTCATTATTCCTGAGTGTCATAGGCTATAATATATTTTCAAAAAAAATAGAGACTTATGAAAATTACAATAATGTAACCCAAGGTAAGAAAATGTTGCCTATAAAATTCATTCTTTGGCGTGCGCTAAGAAAACTATTGATGATAGATAAAAAATAGGAGGTAGGTAGGTTAGAGTAGGTAGGGTAGGCAGGGTAGGCAGGGTAGGCAGGGTAGGCAAAGTAGGCATGGTTGGCAGGGTAGGCAGGGTAGGCAGGGTTGGCAGGATAGGCAGGGTAGGTAGGGTAGGCAGGGAAGGCAGGATAGGCATGGTAGGCAGGCTAGGCATGAAGGCATGGTAGGCATGATAGGCAGGTAGGTAGCCAGTTGACGGGAGCGAAGTCCCGGGGGTCAGCTAGTCAGTGTATATTTGTACTTTCAGAGATTTACTCCTAAATATGAAGTATTTAATATTACGTTAAGCACGTTTAGTTTATAATATTAAGGTTTAGCCGATGTATAAAGATAATATAATAAATAGTAAGTAACTAGGTAAGGTAATAATATAATAAATAAAAGAAAACCCGTGAAAGATAAGCAAATTAAGTATCTTGACTTGGCTCGCGAGGTTGTCGACATGAGGGATGTGGACACAGCGAACCGAACGGTACAATACCGATAGTCGTGTCAATCAATGGCTTAATAGCCACGAGCCTCGACCAACAACTTAGGAGGCTCTCAGTACTGCTGGACATGGCTCGTATTGTTAGGAGGTTCCTCTCTCTGGAGCCCAGACCGCCGTTAGCTTGGATATTGGTCCGGATACCAGAGGGCCTTTAATTTATATATTTTTATTTGTTTTATAAAAAATATAGTAAATAAGCAAGTTAATGAATAAAGGAAATAATAAATAATTAATATATGCCATTTTATAGCCGTGTAGATCAACAGTGGTCAGGCAGGGGCCAATAGTGCTTCTATAGTTTTAGATAATCGATCCACGAAACCTCCCAAACCCATAGCCAAGTGTGTTTGCCTCCATATTCTGCAGTAGTCCTGCACCAGCCGGGGATTGTCCTTGGGTGCTCTTGCGTAGTGACTAGTGCACACGGATAATCGCCGGTTGATTTCACATTTCATCCTACATGTCTAAGAAGGCCTTCTGGCCCCTGGTACGCCTTTCAAGGGTCCGGGATCCTAGCGTCCCGAGAATCTCAAAAATAATATATTATATCTCATTTTCATTACATATTTTACCGAAATAATTATACGTACAAATTTTTACATATTTGTGTCTTTACAACACGGAAATGAATCCTTTTACACAGAGCCATTATGTTAAACTTTTGTTACGCAACAGAAATTAAAAGTAAACAATACATAATTATGTTTTGTGGGAATGTTTTTTGTTGGTTTAATGTTTGTTACTGAAAACGAAAACAATTATATCAGACCAGACTTTGTACACTTGTCTTCAACTATATTTGACTCCGTTGGGACAGCGAATTATTTATGTTTAATTCATGGGGTATTTGAGCAAGATATTGTCTAGCAAAAAAGTCTTTCATAAATATTAAAGTTAACTTGAGTATTTATTGTCATCAGAATTATATAGGTATGTGAAGCTAGGCCGAGCTCTGCCAGTAAAATTACCATATGTATTTGCGTTGTGTGACTTTTTCATATTTCCAGCATACTTTAGGTGCTAGTAGAGCGATAACAATACTAAACAAGCACTTCCGCACGGCGTTGGCGCTAGTCGAATCTGTGCCAACATGCAAAAATAGCGTGAAAAATCAATTGAACCGTCGAGACAGTTAGTTGGTCATCCCTCGCCCTGCAGTTTAACCGCGAGTCTTCGCTGTTTCACAACCCCCTGCTCCATAAGTCTTAGACGTTATTTTTATGTAATAAACAACTTTGTATGTAGGTTGTAGTCTAGACGAACTTTATCGTGTGCTACATAGAGTTATGTAATTTGCTTGTATTACTTTCTTGCGTGTGAAGTGTGATGCATGTTATGATTTGTGACACGGTGCTGTCTAGTGTTTTGTTCTTGTAGTTCTGTCGCGGTACACATTGGTTGTTCTTTGTATATGTAAGCTTGCATATTGTGTATGTGAGGATATAACGCACGTCCATGTGCAGGAGTACGAGGAGGAGGGGAGACGCTCGCGGCGCCACTCGTCCCCGTGCAACTCGCGAGAGGGCAGCACTACTGCACTACATACCCAACACTACGATGATTCCGTAAGTAATCCATTGACTTTTACACCTTCCACAGCATCCTAAAATTAGTAAAATTGTGTGCTAAGGTTTTGGTAATCCCTAATGTTTTTTTCTTAGCAATATTGGGGCGATATGTACAAACCTAGCTCCTTCAAAACATGAGGTTTTCTAGTGAATCGAAACTGCCTAGATTTGAAAAGAAAATGCTACAAACTAGCGAATCAATTTCAACATATAAAAACGTTTAATAAGACAACAACAAATTGCAATTTAGAAAATTGAGACGAGTAACGTAGTGCTTGAAATTTTTGCTCCATCGAAGCATATTGTATTATCCAATCACGAACGTTTCAAACTTCGTACAACAATATCGAGATTTCTCGTGACAGAGGAAAATCATTTTGTTTCATGAAATTACAGAACGTAAAGTATATGCTTTATGTGTATCTACCCACATGAACTATCTGAATATATGTACCCGAGGAAATGTGAACGGAAAAATTGTGATGATATTTACAAAATGTTGTGACATTTCATGCCGATCATGCTGTTAACATTTAAAGTTACTTTTTATGTCGGTACCTACTTACTTTTAAAGATCACGTATACAAGTACCCAATCGCATTTATCGAACGAAATACAGTAGGTAAGTTCACAAAGATGGAGCCACGTAGTGAGCTACAAATAAGTTACTTAAGTTATCGAACAATTTCGTTCGAATAAGCAGAAGCTGTTGTTTATATGTATGTTTGTTGGAATACAGTGGATACCCACCAAAACTCATTTGTAACTGAATAGTTTGGCATCGTGCCAGCCCTCTGACACGGCCATCTTGATCTCACAGGTCCATCTAAAACATTCTATGGAATATCACTAGCGAGGCTTAAACATTTCAACAATAGAGGACGATTTTTTTTCAATACAATGTTGCAAAACTTTTTTAGGTTACTAAAGTTATCAAATTGCATATGTGTATTAGGTTACGTACATTAATTTGATAGCTTAGGCAACTTAACCCCATTACTGACACCAAAAACAACAACAAACGATACATCAATATTTATTTATAAAAGTATTTTAATACTTATCGAGATTCAATAAACTTAGTCTAAAATAATGTCAGTCTAAATAACTATGTCTAATCGTAGCTAACAATATTATACTGGTTTCGTAGCTAAACGTGATTCAGTAACACGATCATAAGCCATAATATTTTTTTTTGCTTTATGGCAAGTAAAGCAAAACTGTTATTGGTTTTTAGTTAAACAAAAGAACAAAGCTATGCAAATTAATACTGACAACCTTTTCATACAAGAATACCAATGTCTTGCAGATTATTGTAACTTTGTAACACATAATTGTATTTTTATTTTGTAGCAAACACGTCACACACATCTGCCTATTCTGTTATAATACTCGGTCCAGGGGCATTTTGACATTCAAACAGTTATATCACTTTAAAATCTTGCGTTATATCACGACATGAATACGATTTGTGGTTTAATATTTCATTTCATGAAGTGGTCTTATTGTGTGTTTTGAATTTCTGTTTTCTCTATATTTCATTTTGACTGTAACCCGCTAATAATGAAGTACATTTAATATCGATCACTAAATTCAATGTTTAACAAAATAATAACACTATTACTAGTAGCCATGATAACAATAACCCGGACGATTAACACGTGTTACACGTGTCCGTAACACTTCGCAAATTTAGCAAATCACGTTCATTTGTATCGAACAATGTCCGTCAAAGTGCTTGTATAATCGCTTAAACGGTTGCGTCTATGGGTAATTATGCCATTGGCTAGGGTTAAAGCTAAATTAGACCTAAATATCTGTTAGGAGGTCATAGTTTCTCTTGCAGTGATCGACGTAGCTCTTCTGTCGCCTTAGTCAGGTCTTTGTCGTGGCGGCGTTGCTTGCCAAGATCCCCTCCACAATCTTCTAGGTAATCCTTCGGTGGTTCTACGGGATATTTGCTGCCGAATTTTGGCCGAGGGATTCTGACGCGTTTGACATCGCCCAACCAGCTCTCCATTTTCAATAGATGAGTGCTTGATTCTGGAAAATTAAATATCTTCATTAAATAAATGATTAATCAGACAGTGAAGCTGTTGTGGATAAAATTAATTTTGCGCAACAACGTTGTACCAAAACAATTCATGAACAAGGGAACAGTTTAGCAGCTGTGAAGCCTGACTGATACAAGATCTATTGCAGCAACTAGGAAATTGTTAGTAGTCATTAATTGAAACAGATTCAATCATATCTGATCGAGTAAGTACAGGCCGTGCAAAAAGTGGCAACACGCACTACTTTAGCGCACACCGTTGGTTAATAGTTGTGTAAGTACGTAACGATGGTCATTGGGGAGTGGTGAAATCCTATAAGCGCGGTTTCATCTGGCGCCAGGCGTGGGTGCCGCCGTCAGCTAGTGCCGACCACTCGAGACATTTATGGTAAGGCAACAGAACCATTTTGAAATTATTACACAAGTAATCTTAGTTGATTCAAGAGAAAACAGCGCCTGTTTATAATAAGCAAAGAGTGAAGTAGGTTGGATTGGTACAGGATTTCTTAAAACATTATTAAATCCAAATGTAAGTATCTCAACATCCAGTGACCTCATCAATCATAATTCTACCTGGCTCGTTCGTAGTGATTAAGTGTCCCGCGGGGACCAATCTTAGGGCCGGTTGTTATGGAGGCTGATATTAATATTAGGTGGATGCCAATTAATTATACCTATCATTTATCACAAAAATCGTCCCCTAATTTTATGTTTGGGCACGTTCAATAAGACATACAATGCTAATTTTATTACATACGCACACAACATTATACGCAATAAAACTAAATTAATAGCAACTTTAGTTTGGCTTATCTAAACAAGTATATTGACTACATATTACTATAAGTAGACCTCGTTAAAGATATTGTATTGTATGGTAATCGCGTCTAAATCGTGCTCGTTCGCTGGGTAACATAAAAAGTGATTAATAACTAGTCAGTCGTTCCGCGCATCTTAAGCGCAAAGACAAAGATATTTTATTGCACGAATAGCTTTCTCTAGCGAAAGTGTTGCTAAACGCGGTGGCATTATTTCTCTGTGACGCTTTCAAATACAATTTGCTTCGTTATTAATAGGCACTTGATTTATGGGCTCTACGTTGTGGTATTCAAAGACTGTCAAAGCGAAACAATTTGGTGAAGCGGTAATGATAATGTAATCTGAAGACATTCAAAATAGATCAAAGTATTTTCAATAATTGGGTGGTTACATATAATAAGAAGTAAGTTGTACAAAAGTATCGGGAATCAGATAGGATTAGAGAGGTAAATTGAAAAAAAAAATGCTTTTTGCACGACCTTGAAAAAAAAACTTGAAAAATAGTTGGCAACGTCGTTGTTTTGTACATTTGTTTTTTTTCAGAATACGTGAAACACTAAATAAAAGTCAAATTATATATAAATCAATGGGTATCTATGTGAACTTAGAAAATACTTAATTTGTTACAATCAGAATCATCTTTTCTTTGTAATTAGGAAAATCGCCGTCCGTAAATGGTAAACTTCAGTGGGTGTTGCCAATTATTTTAAGACATGTGACTATTTAACAAAACACAAATGGTATTTTCTTATTAAACAGAAAGCAATGTAATATCAACTCATAGACGATGACCGCCCTACCATATTTTTATTTTCGTACTCTTAAAAAGAAAACTAATCCAGAAAGAAAACTATTTCTTTTTCATGTGTTTTTTCATCTCAGAAAAAAACACCGTTTTTTTACAACTTGTAGGATATCAAAGATAATATGTTTATGATGTGAAACTTAAAGCGAGACGGTGTCGTAATACGCGTAATATCCGAGAAAGCGGGCCGACAGAATCAAATGCATTTACAGGTCCGGTAGTTGGAACAGATCGTGACTCACTGCCACCTACCGTGGGTGAGATCCGAATTCGACACGACAAGCGGACACCCAAAGGAAGCATTGAGAACATATTCTTAGAAACGACTCAGCAATGATAATGATATCGGAAAAATAAGATAAGATACGTAGATACACAATATTGGAGTGCAATAAAGTTAAAAAGTCATTGCATGATTGCAAAAACGATTGATACTGATATAATAGTTTTATGCAATTATTTTCCAACAATAAAAGCAATAAATCCAATCACCAATTTCATTTGAAAGTAGGTATGAAGAATTGGATCGAAAATTTGTAGAAAATTTAACTTTTGAGTTCTCTAAAATTTGATTAAAACTTTAGGCAGTGCTATTCAATGCTTTCTGTTATTAACAAGGAGATTTAATCGACAATACATTTTAAAAATAAGCCCGTTGCAAAGGCCTCCTTGCCCGTTTTTAAATTTTTCGCGTTCAATAGCAATATCTGGTAAATCCTTTAAAAGTCTAACTCGTCACACCATAGCTGTCTAAGCCTGCCGCGTCACTGATTCCTGTTGTTCGGAACCCAATCTTTGTTGATACTTTCGCTCAATTCTGTTGCGACATGCGGCAGATGTGGCCTGCGCAGTTCCATTTTAATTTGGCGGCTGTGTTGCCTACGTTTGCGATTTGTGTTTTGGAACGAAGTGTTCTGTTCCTCATACGGTCTGTGATTTTATCTCCGAAATACAATATCACTTTTAAAAAAAAAATCGACCTATATGTTAGTAATAATACGAGTATACATGTCGCGCTTGAGAGGAGCTCAGACTTGCCGGAAGTGGGACGTCGCGTGCGCATCGCCCACGCCTTATGTCGTTTGTATGTATTAATTTGTGATTGTAAATAAAGGAAAGTACATCAATAATGAAGCATTATGTCTCCCACAGACGTGTAAGATACAGACGAATATTAACTGTAGAGCAATTTCTACGCTTCGTCACATCGTCGCATCGCGCTTGTCTCTGGAAGCCTTTTAGTCTATGGATGGATATGATTCCGTAACTGACTGTTACTGCACTTATTTTCTTTTTTTTTGTCTCTCATTAACAAAATGTGTCATACTCATAATGTATCCAAGGAATTTTAAGTTAAGCATGATGTAATGGTGAGATAGTGGCACTTTTACGATGCTCTAAATTACTTTGGTACGTGACATCGTAAGTAGTCATGGGGCCTATAACTATATGGTACTTTCACTTTCGAGTGTAGTTTAAAGGCTTCAAATAAGGTTGATATTGGATTTCAATATGGTGCAGAATTTAAATTGAAACCCTAAATTGAAGTACAATCATTTGCGTAGAGATTATTTATGACGCCAGCAAGGTGAGTTGTAATCTATACCAATATTATAAAGAGGAAAGATTTTTTTGTTTGTTTGTACCGAATAGGCTCCAAAACTACTGGACCGATTTCAAAAATTCATTCACCGTTCGGAAGCCCCGGGTGACATAGGCTACTTTTTATCCCTGTATTCCCACGGGAACGGGAACTACGCGGGTGAAACCGCGAGGCGTCCTCTAGTAGTAAATAAACGTCTTTTTGCTTTTTAACAGACTTTAAAAAAAGGAGGCGATTCTATGTTCGTTTTTTCCTTTGATTGTTCACCGGTATTTCCGTCAATTGTGGCCCGATTTTGAAAATTCTTAATACTAAAATTGGTCCCATTTAAATTTGGTGAAGATCTGATAAAGAACTTCCAAGATATACAACAGAACTCTTTAATAAATAACGACAAATCTCTCGGGATTGCTGCAATCGCATGTCTGTTCATTGTTTATACCATTTCATAACATAACATCACGCCAGTACGCTCTAAAGGGGTATGCAGATGTGTACAGTTCACATTGGTACTCTCATTTCACCGGTTATGTTCAAGTTTCATGATATTCGCGTAATCTATTCTGGCATTATAGGTAACTTACTAAAATACTTGCCTATTAAGTAGGTACAAGTAAAAAGTGAAAAAAAAACAGTTTTTACAAAAAAAACTACCGACTACCAAATAAAAAAACTACAAAGTGAAAAATTACTTTCATTTTGTTAAGTCTGTGCATAACGCAAAAAATGGTTACCTACGAAAGACACCAAATTTCAAAAAGAAAGTTATTTTTTCACTTTCTAGTTTTTTTATTTGGAAGTCGGTAGTATTTTTTTGTAAAAAAGGTTTTTTCTGGTACATTTATAGGCAGGGATAAAAATACTTCAATTGCAATAAACACCAACCTAAAAATTAAGTTAGAATTCTAAAAAAAGTAAATCAATACAATATTTGAATAATTTTCGTCCAATTATAATAAAATATTCAACTAGTCAATAAACACGTGATTAAAATTTTCAAATTCTCACTTTGTTGAGGCCAGTAGACCAGAGGCCTTAGTGCGAGTTTTTACTCACGCTCACTCGTGATACGTAAACGATCTCTTATGTCAAAATGTATACAAAAAAAGTGGTTTCTCCTTACCGTCACCAGACGGCGCTTATCCAGTTTCAATACAAAATGATATTTACGTATCACGAGTGAGTGTGAGTAAAAACTCGCACTAAGGCCTCAGTAAATCGTAAGGTCGGACAAGTAGGATACTTTCGCTACAAAAACAAGATTATTGTATAGTGTCGCACATTTAGGTGAGTGTGCTAGACAAATCTATGGCAATTGTACGTAATGTACTGTCATGACAATTTGATACCGTTACCTTGGCGATATTAGTGATAATATACCGACGTTCCACTTAGCAATTCCTTTGCGTCGCCGCATCTGTGTAAGTGGGCTTTGCTATGTCCGTGTCAAACGCTTGATTCAATTAGACATTGCTCATGCTAGACAGAATTTCATTTGTTTATCACGAAACTGAAGATTGGCACAATTATTAAGTAGGTAATTACTGCTTTTATTTTGCTCTTCCTTAGAAACGATGGCACGAGTCTTTTTACCCGACTGCCGAAGGAGGGTAATGTGTTTAGCAGTCTATGTATGTATGTATGTTTGTTCTTATGTGGCTTTCCAGAGACCAAACGCGTTTGATGATTCGTACGTCAATCGATTCGTCTTAACCTTGCGAGTGTCACTGGCAACATTAAAAATACAAAATAAAAAAATGGCGGATTTTGGGCGCCATATTGTGGGGGCTCAATTTTTTTCTTCATCCAAACATCGTGTGGGATATCAAATTAAAGGGATTTAGGAGGTGATTTCAAAAATATATAACACTTATATGTTTAAATGTATATATAGAGTTACCTAAAAAGTAATAAATAAAAAAGTTAATTAAAAATATCAAAAAACCGTAAACAAGTTTTAGTTAAAGAACTAGTTTTAGTTTGCTTATTAAGCAGTCGGGTTTTTTTTTACAAAAAACATATCATGCACTGGCTAGTTACATATCGCGTGACATTTCCCAAATAAAGCACAATGCAGTTTACTAAAAGAAAATTATATAACCAAAACACAGCACCCTCACGATTATATTAAATTGAAATGAACCGATAAAACAGTTCTTATAGCGGAAGAATTACATTGTAAACGTTATTTGCAATATGTTCACCAATTGAATGCAGGAAACCGAAAAGATTGAGCGTCTAAACAGGAAGAGTAAGGGGTACTTGTATGGTCTGACCCAATATTTCCTGCAATTACCCACCATTTCCCGTGAACTCGCCGTGCCACTTTCTACTTCGTGTTTCTGGAAATGTTTTAACTTGTAGACTTATATTTAAGTGTTTATTTTTACTTGAGCCAAACAAGTTATCAAGACACTGAGCATGAAAGGTTGTTATTTTATTCACTTCAGTCAACTTTTTTGTAAAAAGTAGATTAACTGGTTTAAAAACTTGCTGCCTGCTGCTACTTCTGGCCAGGCAGTTATTACTTCCGATTAATCTTTCCAAATAAAACAAGAACTTACAAAAACCATATGAGATTAATAAGGAAAACGTAACAGAAAAAGTTGAATCCTTTTCTTGAACTAGATATCGAAAACCTGATAGTTGGGGATAAGACTGGTGATCTTAACTTGTTAAATGTATTTCGTGCAAGAATTTAATCTATTAAAAAGTAATCTAAAGTGCCAGTCAATTAATAAAAATAAAACTTTTTAACAAAAAATACAACCGACTTCCAAATAAAAACACTACAAAGTGAAAAATAACTTCAATTTCGGAAGTCAGTGTTCCTGTTTTGGGATCTTCGTTTTTTGACACCAACTTTCGAAATTTAAGTTATTTTTCACTTTGTAGTGTTTTTATTTGGAAGTCGGTTGTATTTTTTGTTAAAAGTTTTTTTTATTTTCTGTTTTTAGTTCTGGGTACATAACGGACCAATTCTCCAAAGTGAAGCCAGAATAGATTAACCCAGAAACATGAAACTTAAACAAAAGCGGTGGATTTATAGTATACCAGGGTGAACTGTCCACACTTGCGTACCCCTTTAAAGCGTGCTAGTGTGATGTTATGTTATGAAATGATGTAAACAATAAACAGACAGCCGATTGCAGCTATCCCGAGTGATCTGCTGTCATTTATTGAAGGGTTCTGATGTATATCTCCGAAGTTCTTCATCAGATCTTGACCAAATTTGAATGGGACCACATGACAAGCATCAGCTTTCAAATAAAAAAAGAATTATCAAAACCGGTTCACCCAGTAACAAGTTCTCAGGTAACAAATATAAAAAAAATACATTCGAATTGATAACCTCCTCCTTTTTTGCGAAGTCGGTTAAAAAACAGTTTATTTTTGATTCTTCGTCATGTACATAGGCTTTAAATACGATCCAATATATCACGCCAAACATATATGTCTTGGTATGCATGATATAGTGGATTCTGTCACTCACAAAATTGGACACGAAACTGACATATTACCTAACGCTGTAATATGAAAACTTACAGTAAAATATAGTTGAAATTTTCAACATATTTGCACAAAAATGAATGGTGATCGATTCACAGTATGTATACAGCATATATTGAAGCTAGAAAATGTATTTTAGAGCGAGCGCTTGTGGTTCTTGTAGCGATATCACGAAGACGAATTTGCATAAATAAGTATGTTAGTGGTGGAGAAAGGAGGAAGGTATCTTATTGAAAATCATATGTTTATGTGGCGTTCGATGGTGAAATAGTGCAGGGGTGGCCGCTTGGCCCCGTCAATCGCTGAAGGTCCGCTTTGTTTGGTTAGCGGGACTACGACGTTATGCTCTCCCACGCCACCTCGCTAATTGCCAGTCTTGTTTGTCCATACGAGTCGAGTGCTCACGACCCAATGCGACGCATGCTCATTTGCCTGTACCGCCTATTTATTATTTATCCGCTATCGTCTGATTCATTAATTCTGTCCACGGAAATACAATGGCAACGACAAGGTTTGCCCTATTGAGCCATTGTTGGCTGGTTAACAAGAGTATCGGTATTGTGTATTTAAATAAAACACCATCGACGTTCGATTAAAAACCTACTTTGGCGGGCAGCGATGAAAATCATAGCTTTATTAGGGTTAACATAGAATGTCTCAGAACCTACCTATGCGGTGGGTTAACCTAAACTTTTCTATCGATCTTGGGCCTAAACACATAACCGCGATGCGGCGCCTCAACGCAAAAATCAGCTTTGGAAATTCAGGGGTTAACAATGCATTTCTATGTATTTTGGGCCGAAACACAACGCTGATCTCGGCGTTGTGTTTCGGCCGAGATTCGTTTCGGATCTTACAGAATATAGTTACCTATATTATTTAACAAAAGAGAGATCTATTCAACAGTTTCAACCCATACCTACCATTCCTAGTGCTATGTGTATTAAATAACCGACTTGTAGTGTTCAGTGTTGTTTCTAGGGCTCGCTGCAATCTCTCCATGTTGGTCGTGCGCTATTGTGACCTGCGGGTCGACATTAATCTCTACCTACACAGCTTTCGCGTACCGTAAACCTAATATATGAGCCCAATCAATGTTTCTCTCCCCATTCGTGTACTGCATTAATAATGGGGCTGTATCGTGGAAACTGTTTCCGTGCTTTGCTATAATAATAACGAATTTACGTAACGACTCCGCCAGTAATTTGCTAATATAAATCAAGGAATACGAGAGAACGGTTCTTTTTCAAAGGGCCGGAAAGCTGTCGGTCCGTCGTTCCAACAAACTGTATATGGAAGGTGTGCTGTAATATTAACCCCTTTACAAGCCACAGCTCCGGTTCGTGATCTCAACAATATTTCTCGTGTAGCGCTATCTCGTGAGCGGCGATACAATAGAAAATAAAGACCTGTCGATTCAGCACGATAGCATAAAATTATGTATAAACATCGTTACTTTTTCCTATCATTCATGTATCAGAACTCGATCAAAAGCGGCAAATAGATTACGGTTTTATACAAATTCATTGACACGATAAAAATGGAAATTAAGCAATGGACTTTTATTATTATCGTTATCCCTAAACCAAAGTACCTAAATCCAATACGTGATTCATACTGTGTAGAAGATTAGGTACTGTTGATATATTTAGCAAAAATGTGCCTGCTCTTCGGCGGCTTCTATCGAAAAAACAATCAAAGCTTAGCAAAAAAAATCTTCACTTATTTTATGTTCGAATTTCAATTATCTTTCAACAAGTTATCTGTTGCCAGTCTTAATATGATCAAGGAGTTTTCCTTTATATAGGCAGATACCTCACAGTACATTCATAAATAGAAATGTTTTACTCAAACACAGCCTTGATATTTTTGATAGTCTAATGCACTTAACCCAATCTCAGTAGTGCTCGCCGGCTATCAGATGGCTATACCAGTGGTTTTGAATCTCTACTAGCAAATGGTGTATAGCAATATCTTCCATTCCAATCGTAGAAAGCGTGTCATGGAGCTTCGCCGGCTGTGTTGTGGATAGATAAAAAAGTGCATATTTTACGATAACACAATAGAAATACAGACGTCTCTTGAAGGCCTTCTGTCGAGCTGTGCTGTCCTTGTTGCATTCAACAAGTCGGTCATGCGTGTCGCCATAAAACCGCAGGAAAAATATGTTTTACGAAATGCAATGGGAGCTGATTAGAAAACATTTCTTATTAGGAACACTGCCCAATTGAGATCTTGATATCTGTTACTTATCTGTCACAGGTATATATTTTAACTAAATATTATACCGGTTAAACGGGGTTACATTGAGATCTGGGGTAACTTTGATGGTAACTTATTTTTTTTAGGTTTTTAAAGCTAACTCCGTGAAAACGAAACGTACCTCAATTTTATTTTTAATATTTGCTACTCTGACAAGTCAGCCATGTTTTGTATCAACCTCATCGCAAGATTATGTTTACTTGTTGCAAAAAAATATTTTGAAATGCACAGTGAAAATTCATAAAAAATACATTGTAAATTGAGGTCACTTTATATTGCAATGAAAAAACAATGGGGTATCAAAGTAACCCCATTTTTATTTTAGCGCTCATAGGCTCGTTTTTTTTATTTCCTCCAAAAACATGAAAAAATATGTTTTAGGGAATATATAATCATTTGTAAATTCGCCAACATCGCATTTTTTTCATATTTTTCAAAATATAATTGAAATAGTTATGTCAATTTTAATTTCAAAACTAATCAATTTAACCTCGTTTTACGGTATCAGTTGTTTTGGGTAACTAACCACACGAAAAAGATAGAAAGCGATCAAATAAATTAAGCACAAATACTAAGTTGGATCCATTGGTTCATTATATTGCTACTTTCTCCACTAGTGTAATCTCAATATCCCATCGAAACCAATAAATAAACAAATTATTAAACATGAAAAAAATATCTTTTAGTTAAAGTCGCCAAACAGCAATTGTATGTTATTGACTTTAACATTGTTTACTTATATTTATCACTGAATAATTGATCGATAAATGTGACCTTTGGTACAATTGTTATTTCATAAAAATGCATTCATATTACACGATATGTCAAGGAACTCGAGTCATGACATGCTCGGTAACCAAAATTATAATAATACAAGATAAAAACACAATGAACATACAAATGATTCAGTTTTTATTAATATAACAAAGATTATGCTTTAATTTTTAGACAAAAACTGAATCTGATGCACGGCTCATAATATTATACAACAAAGTAAGACAAGGACCATTTTTTCTGCCCATGGCCCGAAAAGAACCAGCCGAATGCAAGCTAAACTTGCTTTGATGAATGTGTTCTGAATAACGAACTAAGAAAACCACATGACTGTACTTACTTAGGGATATTGGTAGTCATGTAACACGCATGGAATATGTTTAAACTTAAAAGCAAGTGCCCTAAGCTAAACTTATTTCATATATAAATTCTAGCTAGATGACCTACTAAAGCGTGTTGCTACTTTAACGATAACTTTTTTATTAGAATCATAAAACATTTATGAAATAATGTAGCCAAGCAACTCAAAACAAACTTAACTTAAATTCTACCCACGATCTTCACAGTATTAGCACATATCACATTATAATGTCCAAAAAAACAAAAGACACACAATCGTATTGTTTTGTTTACACCCTACTAAACTAACTGCGATGTTGCAAGCGGATCTTTCTCGAGAACTTATGCATAAAACTGTATTTGGCACACTGGCCTCCATTCATATTTAACTCACCTGTCACGGTTATCCTGTTGACAGCGAGATTGCACTACCTTCTATTTGTAAACAAGCGATTGTTAAGTCAGTTACGTGCACACGTGTCGGCGCTTGGAGCGAAACTGACCGCGAGAGCAAAGCGAGCGCCTGCCTCGGCCGCTGTGCGAATCGAGTTCACTTGATACTCAACTGGCTACGCAAGCGTCGCCTCGCTTTGAGGTAGAAATGGTTGTATGCCACGGGCTCAGATCAAATAAAAAGTCAAGATGGAACGTTGCAAACAACAAAGTGAAGCCGGTTCAAACTAAGCCTTGCCGTACAAATACACAATTACACGCACTCACGTACAACGAAATTACGCCTTAGCTTGTTCTTCGAGCTTACAGATCAAATAATAAAGCTCAACTGACAAGCTAAGGGGTAGTTTCGTTATACGTGTGCGCGTAAAATTGTGAATTTATACGACAAGGCTTAGTTTGAACCGGCTTCACTTTGTTGTTTGCAACGTTCCATCTTGACTTTTTATTTGATCTGAGGCCACGGGCAATGGCCATGACCACCCACACACTACCATTGTCGATTTGTAGTCAATAACATCCCTGTACCGGAATAATCGAACGTCATGTAGGACAGGTACTAAAAATAAGTTGTGTTGATACTAAACCAGTCAAATCGAGCATTTTCAAGATGGATTTGCGAATGACGTGACGAACGTTGTCTGTGAAAGCGAGCGTTACGTAAACAACGTTGTCGCAAAAGTAGATTTTAGTGAAAATTATCTATAGGTGACTGCTGAAGTAGAATACGACTATTAATTACAATAAATCAGCATTAATGACTACACATTTATTAGTTTTACGTAACAGTATTTTTTTATTATCTATACCAATATTATAAAGAGGAAAGATTTTTTTGTTTGTTTGATTGTTTGTTTGTTTGTACCGAATAGGCTCCAAAACTACTGGACCGATTTCAAAAATTCTTTCACCGTTGGGAAGCTACTCTATCCCCGGATGACATAGGCTACTTTTTATGCCTGTATTCCCACGGGAACGGGAACTACGCGGGTAAAACCGCGAGGCTTCCTCTAGTTAGGTATATATTCATAAATAATGATACAAAAATAAGCAAAAATTTCATAAAAAGTCAAAATGATATGATGGTCAAGAAAATAATGTATTGTAGGTTAGTATACCGTTTTGTTCGTTTCAATTTCACTGTAGTCGTCGCCGCCGATACCAATCACCGCTAACGTCGTGTCGAGGCATAACTAAAAGATGCATGTTCTCGTGTTAATCAAACACAATGGTTATGAACAAATCGTCTTACCAGCCCGCACCGTTAGTTCCCACGCGGACATCGTCCAAAACCGGACAAACCGGAAACTTCCAAGCCAACCACCTGCGATTCCCATGTCTCGTGAAGACTATTTAATTTTTTTAGCTCTTCAATCACGCCGCCCGATAAAACTTAATTATAGTTAAGATTATCATGCATATTCGCCATTGTTGTAATTTAGAATAAGGTGTAAGTACGCAGTTCAGTGGATTATAAATCTTGTTCAATTTAAAACGTATATTCGTATAATTTTGATGTTTGAATTATTTACACGCTCAGATGCTCTATGATTCACTAAAACACGCATTATATTATGTTGACTGGATTGAATGTGTAATTTGCAGATTTTTAGGAATTAGTCTCTTTTAATTCTCGTCCAACTTACCGCAGTGTCTCAAGACGAAAGTCTATGACCAGTGTGTGTTGCCAGTGATGACATATGGCTCTGAGATGTGGTCGCTTACAATGGGCCTCATCAGAAAGCTTACAGTCACTCAAAGGGCAATGGAGAGGGCTATGCTCGGAGTTTCCTAGCGTGATTGAATCAGAAATGTAGAGATCCGCAAGAGAACCAGAGTTACCGACATAGCCCGAAGAATTGCCAAACTTAAGTGGCAGTGGGTAGGGCACATTGCTCGCAGAACGGATGGCCGATGGGGCAGAAAGGTTCTGGAGTGGTGACCGCGAACCGGAAAACGTTGCGTTGGAAGGCCTCCCACCAGGTGGACCGATGACCTGGTGAAGGTTGCGGGGATCCGCTGGTTGCGAGACGCACGGGACCGGTCTAAGTGGCGACGCTTGGGGGAGGCCTATGTCCAGCAGTGGATGTCTTTCGGCTGATATGATGATGATGATGAGGAATTAGTCAAAAGTTATTTACAATATGGGTAGGTATCGAAATCTATTTATATATATAGGTATCCAAAATCGTGGATCAAACAAAACAAGGTGATATTTGGGTTTATTTGAATTGAAGTAGGTCAAAAAGTACAATTTTTTTTTATTATTTATTACGCCAACTGTCGCCCTGTTTTGTTTGATCCCCGATTTTTGGCCCACCCTGTATATACCTACCTAAAGGTGTCGTTTTTAAGTGCTTTTTCAGTTCACACAAAACCTTTATTCTTATTCATGTTAAAATTTAAACATAATACTTAGAACATGCTTATATGTTACTGTAAAAGACCGAACTAAGTAAAACCTAGGATTTACCGGTAAAACCTAAGATTTACCAGTTCTTACTGGTAAATGTCCGAAATGATTTTTGATAATCGCTAGTTTCGGACTCTTACCAGCAATCACACGGCAAATCTTAGGATTTACCTCAGAGACTGATAAAATATGAAAAATTATAATCTCTATTTTTACCGGTAAATCTTACCATAGTTCTGACTTTTACAGTAACATATGCAATGGTGCCATAGAATGTGTCGATCATACGGTAAAGCGGTATACGGTATACATAACAAATCCTTTGATAATAAAATAAAGAAATTTATAACAAAGTGAAGTTATTAAACACCTTTGTTATATATACGCTCCATTCATTACCTACGCATTTGTTATATACAATGGATTGGCATTTAAAACATATCAAAACTTTAAAGGAAAAACCGGCCGAGTGCGAGTCAGACTCGCGCACGAAGGGTTCCGTAACATTATCGCAAAAAATAGCAAAAAAGTCACGTTTGTTGTATGGGAGCCCCACTTAAATATTTATTTTATTCTGTTTTTAGTATTTGTTATTATAACGGCAACAGAAATACATCATCTGTGAAAATGTCAACTGTCTAGCTATCACGGTTCATGAGATACAGCCTGGTGACAGACTGACAGACAAACAAACGGATCGTGGAGTCTTAGTAATAGGGTCCCGTTTTTAACCTTTGGGTACGGAATCCTAAAAAAGAAAGGACCTTCCTTAGGTATTTAATTGAAATGGATCAATATTAATTTGTTTTTCTGTTGTATTTTTTTTTAAGTTTATGAGCGTAATGCCTGTATGATGATGACTAGTTATGTCTGAAATAGTTATACACACATACAAATAATTATACAATACAATCTGCCTAGCCTTTTCCCAACTATATTGGGGTCGGCCTCCAGTCTAACCGGATTCAGCTGAGTGCCAGTGCTTTACTTGGAACGACTGCCTATCTGACCTCCACAGCCCAGTAACTGGGTAACACGGCACCCCTTGGCAAGACTGGTGTCAGATCTCAAGCTTCTGACTACTCGTAACGACTGTCAAAGATCTTCAAATGACAGCCGGGACCAACGGCTTAACGTGCTTTCCGAGGCACGGAGAAAACTCGGTATGTTGAAATGGTCACCCATCCACGGACCGACCTCGTCAAGGGTTGCTTAACCTTGATGATCGACCAGTGCGGCTGTTATTATTTAGCCACGAGCTCCTTACACACAAATAATTATATTAACCAGATAAAATCCTAACTGGCATCATAATCATTCCTCCTGTATGATAGGGGAGAGCACAGCGGCGACGGCTATGGTTTCAGACGGGAATAGGATTCATTCGTCCAGTTCTCGCGATATTGAATTTCCGGCAAATCGGCGCTGTACGAGTTAAAACAAATTTACAAACCTTTTTTTTTCTTTAAAAAGAATTCTTTGTTCAATGAGTGCATTGCCGAATCTACGTGCTCGAGTTTGTAATACAATTTTATTATCACGGATTTCTTTCTTTTGTTCATTGTATCAAAAATCTCTTCTTTCCAAACATGATTACGTTTTCAATTAAAACAATATTTTGTGGAACAGTCAAGAGTCTTACAATCCTTTGCTATTGGAAGTGATACTTTAGTTTTATTTATAAAAATCTTTTAGCGGTTTGGCAGCTGATTAACCAATTCCAAATTAAAATTCTCTTCTTTTAACGCTAATATTATATTGCTAACTAGCTGGCCCTCGGGGCTTCGCTCCCGTCAACTAGCTACCTATCTACCTACCCTGCCCCTACCCTGCCTACCTACCTACTAATTTTTATCTATCATCAATAGTTTTCTCGCCGCACGCCAAATAATGTATTATACAGGCAACATTTTGCTACCTTGGGTTACATTATTGCAATTTTCATAAGGATCTCAAATTGTGTTGAAATTATATTATAGCCTATGACACTCAGGAATAATGTAGGTTTCTACTGGTGAAAGAATTTTCAAAATCGGTTCAGTAGATCCAGAGATTACTCTTTTATTACCTCTTTATAAGATTAGTATAGATAATAATTTCTTCGCTAATCAAACGCTAAACGATTACGGGGACGATTCAAGATCAAGATTTTTATAAATAAGGGTATTAGGATGGATACGCACTGCACGTCCGTTCCGTGTCCGTGATCCATGTCCGTGATCCGTGTCCGTGATCCGTGTCCGTGATTTGAGTTCCGTGTTCAAAATGTTTTGAATTATGACTGATTATGACGGATAGAGTTCGGATGTAGTGCCCTACAAGAAGTACTTCGGCTAGTTTTGAACCGAAATTTCACGGATACAGATCGGATGTAATGCGTAACCACACTAAAAATAATTTAATTTTTGACACACACAAGTTACAACAAAGAAACATTTTGCACAACGAGATACGAGTATGATAAACTTGTTACAGAATTTAAGTGGTAATGGGCTCCAAACTAGGCACAACCTGTATCTTAGAGGCCCAGAAATTCAGAGTAGGCAGATTGATGCAAATGACAAACTATATGATAAAACTGACATTGTGTGAAATTTTAAGTAATTATAACTTACACTGCATTGGATGTAGAATCTCGTGGTCACCAGACACCTCTGCCCACACACGTGCCTGACACATACTTATCATATTTCCCGCAAAGAAAGTCTGTAATTCAATCAAACGCGGTGGTTTACGCCGATTAGTGAAGCGTACTCGGTGGTTGGTAAAAGTGAAATTAATGGCGGCTTTATTCGATACGGTTTCACTAACAGGGCGTGGCATTGTCTCCAGAAGCTTTCACGGTTCACTATACAGAGCTTACCAGCAGTTCTATATTGACATAAGCGTATTACACAAGAGTTAAAACCCGTCGGCTTATTCCCGCAGTCCCGCTGTATAAATACAGAATCGAACGAAATATACTTGTCATCTTATATGATGGAAGCGAAATCAATAAGTGCGAAACGGCCCTGTTATGTTTGTCAGGACTTTCCTATGTGGTAACTGAAATAATATTTACTTACTGTCTACTTCAATCAAAGCGCTCGGACTAGATTCTTATTGTATTTTTTGGGGCTGTATTTTTAACCGACTTTCCAAAAAGGAAGAGGTTCTATGTTCGACTTTATGTGTTATTTTTTTTTGTTTTTGTTCAACGATTTCTCCGTCATTAATGTTGATGTTTAGAAAGTACAAATGAGATTTTAGATTAAATATGCGATATTTTTGAAATTATCAAGAAGATTACGTGAATCGAATAAATCTATATCTAAATATATAATAAAAAAACTTATTTCGCAAAAAAAATACCACCGACTTCCAAATAAAAAACTACAAAGTGAAAAATAACCTTATTTTTGGAAGTCGGTGTCTTTCGTAGGTACAATTTTTTTGCTTTATGGACACCGACTTCCAAAAATAAGGTTATTTTTCACTTTGTAGTTTTTTATTTGGAAGTCGGTGGTATTTTTATGCAAAATAAGTTTTTTTATTTTTCTCTTTTTAGTTTTACCTACCTAATAGGCAAGTTTTTTAGTAAGGTAACTATAATGCCAGAATATACTACCCGAATATCATGAAACTTGAACATAACCGGTGAATTGAGTGATCTGCGTACCCCTTTAGAGCGTACTGGCGTGATGTTGTGCTATGAAATGGTATAAACAATAAACAGACATGCGATTGCAGCAATCCCGAGTGATTTGCCGTTATTTATTGAAGAGTTCTGCTGTATATCTTCGAAGTTCTTAATCAGATCTTCACCAAATTAAAATGGGACCAATTTCGGAACATAACATACACTTTCAAATAAAAAAAGGATTTTCAAAATCGGTCCACAATTGACGGAGATATCGGTGAACATATATAAAAAAAACAAAAAACATGCTCCATGTCGAACATAGAACCTCCTCCTTTTTGGTAAGTCGGTTAAAAATGAATCCCTATTTCCCTTGGTCACGGCATCACGCGTGAACGGCTTGATCGCTAATTATTTTTTTGTTGTGTTTGTTATTGTTAGGAGAAGTTCTTACAAAAAACAAATATAAGAAAAAAAAAAGTTGCTTCACCTACATAAGTAGGGTAGGTTACTACCTACCCTGTAGGGTAGGGTAGGGTAGGTATAGTTGGGTAAGGTAGGGTAGGTAGGGTAGATTAATGTTTGGTGTTTTTAAGGCAAAACAAAGTTTGCCGGGTCAGCTAGTAACTCTAATAAATATGATCATGCTATCCAGTATCTGAACAGTCCTTTCATGTCTTTTGGAAATGATAAAACACAAGACAAATTTAAATCCCCCGACAGAAATAACTTTCTAAACTATAAGTACTGTGATTTTTAATTTGGTAGACTAAATTGACATTGTCACTTTATCGTCACAGAAAATAGTGTCGTATCCTGACTCTGAGTGATCGAAAGTTGATCGAAAAACGAAGTAGATCGAAAATGGAACTATTTAACTGCAATCATATTACATTTGTTAAGAAACTAGCGACTCTTATTTAGTTTCTACTCATTTATGTCAGACTTCATTTTATCTATCGCATTTATTTTATTGTTGATTTTATATTTAACATAATTTAAGTTTAGTTTATGTACTATGTGTATGAATACTGTTATATTTAAATATATTACGTTTATATTCATGATACATTTATTTACAGCAATTAGTAAAATTAAATTGAGGAGTCACGTCACATCGATTCGATGAATCACTTATGATTGAGCCTTACCTACAAAACTATGCTCTGCGCTTGCAACATTTTAAACAAATAACGTCATTGGCAGCTGTCAGTTTAAGTCTACGAAATTATAAATCACAGTATATACAATTTATCTAAAAAAGAAAGAAAAGAAACAAAGAAAAATATTTATTTGTGACCCGCACAGGAGACACGAGATAAGCAAAACACAAACAATAATAAAAAATTAAAATAAATAACCCTGTGCGAGACCAAAAAGGCAGTGTAAGGCAGTATCTAGTAGTAGACACACTTCGATCGACAATCTATCGAAACACGTACGATATCTTGCGAAAATCCCCGATTCAAATAGTAAAATGTGCATAATTTTTGAACGGCTAAACCGATTTTTATCAAACATAGCTAAGAACACTTTCGATAAAGCCACCGTTCAACCAAACATCAAAATAAAAACACAACATCAGTTCATCCGTTTAGGAGATATAATGCCACAGACAGATACACACATCAAACTTATAACACCCCTCGTTTTCCGTCGGGAGTTAAAAATTGCCATGCTTCATTATAGCACACTTTCTTGGGCTCTCCAATTACCATTATCTATCTCAATAGGATTTATTGTACAAAAGATGGACGCTGCTATTCATCTTCCTTATAACAGTTCTTTCATCAACGATATTATTGCCTTTCTTAACGCATAAAAGATTATTTATAAGACCGAGCTTAGTCTTACAATTTCACTCAACGTTTGCTTAAAGTTAAGTGATAGAGTTTCTCATAATATTTTTACGTCGGTTCAACGCTTTCAGGTCTATTGATAATAATATTTCAATAGAGTTTGAAAGTGTTGAAACTAACATAAAGATGTGAACAGAACAAACAGTGAAAGGAAACGAAACAGGAAACAGGAAGTGAAGGAAACAGGTAACTCGTTTTCTTTTATCTGAAACTTAAATGATTATTCTGCCAAATGAACTATTGAGACAGTGTTCGGTTTTTTGGACTTATTATGTTATTTAATGGAGAGGGCTATGCTCGGATTTTTTCTTACGTGATCAAGTCAGAAATGAGAATATCCGCAGGAGAACCAAAGTTACCGACATAGTCCGAAGAATTGCGAAACTTCTTGTACTAAATAAATAAATACTTAGTCAAATAAAAGCCCTCTTCCTCTCTCCTACTTTTGCAGTGCCCGACAGGGTCCACAATGGTCGAAATTTGTAACCTACCATCTAAGTTCACATGTGGAAGCAATACATGTATTGAGTAACTTAAATTGCAGTGGGCAAGACACTTTGCTCGCAGAACGGATGGCCGATGGGGCCGAAAAGTTCTGAAATGGCGACCGTGAACCGGAAGACGATGCGTTGGAACTATTAGGTGGACTAAGGTTGTGGGAAGGCGCTAGATGCTTGACGCACGGGATCGGTCAATGTGGCGACGCCTGGGGGAGGCCTATGTCCAACAGTGGACGTCTTTCGGCTGAAATGAAGATGATCTTATTTAAAACTTAAAATAAACATAAATTTGCACTTATTCTAAGAGAGTACCTTTTTTTCGCGACGTCTATGTCCTACCCCACAGGAACTTTGCATTTTTCCGTGACAAAAAACCTTTGGCTCTCACTAATAAGTAACACTTTCTACCAGTAAAATAATGTATGTAACCGGATCAGTACTTCCAGAGATTCCTCCTCCAAACGAAACAAAACCTTTGTATACATATAATACTAGCTTCTGCCAGCGGCTTCGCCCGCGTCTAAGCGTTTTCTTATCCCAATGGAGCATTATACAGAGATGAAAAGTAGCCTATTTGCAACCAGACTATAATCTATCTCTGTGCCAAATTTCATAAAGGTCCGCAGCCTAATTGCGTAAGTGAATTCGGAAAGGCAAAGGGGTTTGACCGCATCAATCGGCGAATCACATAGACTGAAATCCACATAGCGTCTTTCATCTTGCATATGATTGGTCAATTGATGCGGTGAAAACCCTTTGCCTAGCCGAATTCACTTACGCAATTAGGCTGCAGTTCAGCCGTTCTGGCGTGATTGAGTAACACACATACATCCATAGAGATGTAAAAAACCGCTTTATTCAGAGATGAAAAAAACAGTTTTTTTTCTGGTGTAGGTTTTTTTTCAAGAGTACAAAAATAAAAATATGGTAAAGCGGTTATCGTATGAGTTAATATTACATTCTTATTTGTTTAATATGAAAATACCATTTGTCTTTTGTTAAAAAGTACATAAATGTCTTAAAATAATTGGCAACACCCACTGAAGTTTACCATTTACGGACGGGGATTTTCGTAATTACAAAGAAAAGATGATTCTGATTGTAACAAATTAAGTATTTTCTAAGTACATAATAATAGGTAACCATTTATTTAAACATCATTTGATTTTAATTAAAACAAAACAACCAAATCTAATGTTTCATTTTTTCTGAAAAAAAAACCAAATGTAGAAAAAAAACGACGGTGCCATATTTCTTTTCATGTTTTTTTTTTTCAAGATTGTGAAAAAAAACTTTTTTTTTTTTCAATTTACATCTCTATACATCCATCCAAACATTCGCATTTTAAATATTAGTAAGGTTGGTTTAGATAATTTTAAATTAGATATTTCTTAACAATATTAGTTTAGATTACTGTGTTGTATTTGTGGCAAACACGTGTAATGACGATTTAATTGGCAATTACTATTCATATTAGCAGATAAAGAGTTAACCAAACTATAGAGCTGTTAGAGTTCCATCTGGCACACATCCAACGGTAACACCAAGCTTGATACGCCACCGTTCGTACAATACGTTACTTAATGGCTAAAATTTAATTTTGCTGAAATCATAAAGAATCTAACGGATATTGAGATTTGGAACGTAGATAATGGTGAAGTTTCATTTGTAATTACGACTGGCAATGATTGCGCATCGTTATTCGAAGAGACGATACCGGGTTATCTGTAGAATTTATAAGCTAACGGTGCTTGAAATTTGTAATAACAGGTTAATTATCTTCTATTGTCACGGCAACGGTTAAAACGCTGGTCTTGCTTGAGGTTATAATAGTACATTATTGCAAAGGCCGGGAAATAGGCAATTGCAGGTCGAGTACGAGTTTGGAGGACTTAACTAATACGAGACAGGCAATTGCCATTTCCGCCGAGGCATATATAGTGTTTTTATCAAAACAATGCAGGGAAATAAAACATTCTTTTTATATTATACATTTAATTAAATTAATATTAAAAGTTACAGCGACATTGCTGGAGCGTTGTAATGTTCCAAATTCAAAAAACGTTCCTGCAATGGATTTGATCTACATAGCTGGAGCGTTGTAATGTTCCAAATTCAAATAACGCTCCAGCAATGGATTTGATTTTCTTTGTCCGTAAATTCGGTACTTCACGTGTTCTTTTTTCTAAAATAATGACAATATTTCCATTCATGTTTGAGAAAATGTCTTTGCTGAGCCCCTAGCACGAGTTTCTGCGTAATTGGATCGACTACGTTAACGTATCGCCTCCGACAATTTTTGTATGCAAAATTAATCAGCGCCATGTGTCCGTATTTGGAACTAACAAATCGGTAGCACAAGTTTTTGACAATTGCCTTCGTATCGAGTTCACGTATTTACGTTGCGTTAACGTTCCAAATGTATGGGAATCGGTAGCACGAGTTTTCATTTTGACATGTAGTATCGAATTTTACGCTAGGTGTGACGAAAGCACGTCGAAAACTATCTCACTGACATTTTCTCGGTGAGACATTTCACGTCAAACAATTTTCCGTATTTATTTGGGTATTTTTGCAATAAAATGCTATTTAATCATGAATAAAAGGGGCAGGCATGCTGTCTATTGATTATCTTACCTCCTAATTTAATAAAGAGGCTAGGAGAAGATGTTAAACGAGGTAGACAACATTTTCATTTTCTTTGTAAACAAATGTAGCAGTAGTTTCTTTTAATAAACCATTTCTATAAGTTATTGACACTAACCACACATAGAGCGGCGCGGCAGGCCCGCGCATCGCCCGCTCTGTTTTCCTGCCGTGGTGGAGTACGGCCCTAGCGCGTTATTCCCGCAACTCTACGTTTTACTTGCGGTTCTCCATAATTATCATGACTCATTTAAAGATTCAAGAATCGAAGAAAACGGCGATATGCCTTTTAAATTAGAGATTATAATACTAGTATGCACGTATGCCTATATATTTTGCATCCGGTTTATACCGGTATTTACAGTTAGTTTGGGAATATGGGTTAGAATTTGGGATAAACAACATTGGCAGTTGCTTCAAGGCAACTGAAGCATTTATCGGCAGCTAAAATGTTCTTGAGTAGGTACCCTATTAACAACAATACAAATCTAAAACGTATTAATATACATTTTCTTCAGCAGGTCTTATGGGAATGGTTGCGGTATTTTAAGTAGCAAAAACCGTAAGCCGTTCTACAATTCTAGCTAGTCTGTCGATGATAAACAGAGACAGATGTACAACGAAAGAGAGAAAACTAGGACAAAAATGAAACAGAATCCCTTCGCAGCGTGACGAACGGTCTATTATAAAGACCTTCCATCGTTATTGCCACCTGACAGCCAATGTTCCAGAATCCAGAGTAATCTTTATGAGACGAGAAATCGATGCAGAGAGTGGACTGTGATAGGACTCTCCTTCAAAACTAATCGAATCCTAAGTCATATCGTTCCTTCGTACATGGAAAGCCTTGTTGGCTCAGCCTATTATTATTTAAAATTCCTACTTGTTGTTGATGTTTATTGAATTTAATATATTTCTAACATGTACTTAAGTATACGTGAATTGAATAAGTAAATAACTAAGCTATAAATGTGATAATAAAAACCAAAATAAACAAAAACTATATGTTTTTCCTAATCTAAACATACATACATAAACTTACGCTTTTGCCGGATGAGTAGAAACTACAGAATGCCACCTGCTACGTTATATCCACGTTCATACTTCTACACGCACGCGGGTTATGACATGCACGCACGCTGGCCTTTTTGAAGAACATCACAATAAGATCTGTTGCGGACGGTACCCGGGTGCTGTAGCTGTAAGTACCCGCGGTCGCCCTGGGACAGTATCCCACTGTTGTTTGACGTGCTTTCCATACGCTCTGAGTCAAGCGACTCTGCTGGTGGCACTCGCCACCACGCACCCCTGAATGCGTATGTAGGGTGGTAGGTACTAGGAAGACCCACATACAAGAACCAAGTTTTGACCACAAAAATAAAAAACCGGGCTTTTTCATGAAAAATATTGTTGCATGTGTTTCAGGACATTTTTGCGTTCATCTTTACTTAGCCGAAATCTTAAGAACCTTATTTATAAACCTTAATACATAAATATAATCATTACAGTACTAATAACCGGCGTGTGTGTATGACTAGATGTATGAATGTGAGTGAAGCAAAAGAAGTATGTAAGGATCGTAGCAGGTGGCGTTCTGTAGTTTCTGCTTACCCCCATGGAAAAAAGGCGTGAGTTTATGTATGTATGTATGTGTATAATCATTACAATTTTTGATTTTTTACACACGGGCAAGGTTGGCATACGACAATAATAATTACACATTTTTATCATCATCATTTTTCAATCTATCATTCAAAATTACACCAAACATAGGTACTTCCTATTCTAAACTAATATTGTAAAATTGTTTTAACTATATTTGTACAAGGTAATCTCTGGAAGGAAACGCCTGCCGTTCCTAGCGCTAAGTGTAGCAGTAAGAACTTCATGGGCTGATAATGCGTTAAGAATAAGTAATAGAATATATAGCTGTTGTAGGTGGTACTAATCTATATAATGCATTGATGAAATAAAATGCAGATTTAATGAACAAAACTTTGTATTACATAATGTTCTTTCATATTCGCATCATAATAAATTGACAGAGCTTCTAAGATTCCAACCATAGCTCATAGCTGCTTCAAACGCTTGAAATAGCATGAAGAGCATTTGTACCAAAACGGTTGTGAATTAGTAGATACTTTTAACGTCGTCGTTAGTTACAAAATATTCCCCCAATTCCTTCGTTGGATGTCACTATTACACGAAGAGACGTATAGCTTGCCGTGGGCTTTGAAGAAATCACGGCTGCAGTCTTGTAGACGGTGGTGCAAGCGATTGGAATGGCTTGTCTTCTCTAAGTGGCAATGCTGGCTTATAACATTCCGGTGTCGACAAAGGCTTTTGGCTAGTACCGGTAATATTTTATTCTTCATCTCCTGTTGGCAAAAGACGTTGATATATAACAAAATACAAAGATTCTGTAACTAAATACAACATTGTCGGTCGTGCAGTGTTATTGCACTTTTTCATTTGGAATTTCTTAGTGGCAACCCGGAGTCTCACTCTAAGTGCTGTGCACGGCAATAGGCCCGCCTCTTATTACATGAGACCTTATAGGATTAAGCGGATGAAGCACATTTTGCATAATTGTATGAATCTGTGCAATAAACTTACTTGTTTGCTTCTTTATGAAGTTCACCATGATGATGACCTGAGTGACGCAAGTTCTTTCTGGATTCGTTAATTCTAAAATCACAGAACCGTCGCACATAACAGATTTACGTATGAAATTGGTAAATTTAAATAAATATTTGAAATGACAACAAACAACAATATACGTTTACATCTTAGGGTCTGCTCACACCGAGACGCAATGCGATATACCATATAAACCGCGCGGCATTTAAAATTAAAAAAGTGATCAAAGTCTCCATCCTCTATTATTTCTGTTTTATGTTTTTCTTTTGGAGTAACAGATGCTTTCTAGCGTTTGTATTTAGGCTTGTAAGTGGCGTTGTTAACTTCAGCTTGCTCAGTCATAACTTTGCTGATGAAATCTATTTATACATATAATTATATACATAATATTATTATACGTAAAATGTGAATGATTATGTGGACAATACTGGTGAGTAATAGTGGAGGTATACTTATTATGTGTCGCATTCTGGGCATGATTGCTGACAGGCTGTGTAGTATAGAATCGTTGCTCCAGTATTTCAGCTGGAATATTGAAGCAATGATGGTTACCTGTGTGTAAGTGTTGAATGTTTGTGTGTATAAATGTTGTTTGTTGTTATTGTGTTACTAAAATAGGTGTATAAGTCTTTTTACATAGTTCTCACATATCTTTGTAATTTTCTTGTAACCAAATACTTGTAATTGTATTGTGTTGATGGAAAAGAGTGTTCGTGGAGTTTCTTGCACGTTCTTCTCCATAGAGACTTACTGACGCTTGTGAATGTGCAACTAGTTTCATCTTTTGTTTGTCTATTCAAAAATGCCTTTAAATGGTTTAGTTGAAATAAAGTATTTTGACTTTGATAAGTTTATATTGTTACTAATACTATGTATATAATATGTATTTAGGTTATGTTATTCTGTAGGCTCTATTGCCTTTAATAAATTAATTAATAATTAAGTATAATAAGGTATTTAACGTTTCGGTGTGGACGTGCAAAATACCTATTGGAACAAATCACTGAGTTCGGAAAGTTCGTTGGAAGAATTTCGCTTCTACACGCGTTTGCATCAGTGTGCTAACGGTTTTATGTTTTTGTAGTTTGAAGGAAACCGTCAAACATTAAGTGACAATTGTCAAACGTCATGTACGGGACCGTTCGAAACCGAACAATTTATCATAAATTAAAATTCCAATAAACTGAAATTTTCAATGATTTGTTAAAAAAAGAATTAATAAAAATGTTAAATATGTTTTAAAGTGTGTTTATAACAAATATTTGTTCAGTTTTAGTCTCTAAATTATTTGAGATAATGTTAACCGTTTTTGTCTTCGATTTTCAGAACGCACCATTCACTACAAACCAATCCAAACGCTATTGGATTCTCGGCCTTAATTAACCATAGTTCAATTACTACTTCCGAGTTGTCGCAAGACGTTTTTATGAACTCGTGCTGCCAAAATAACTTGTCGCAGCATCGACTACGTTTTCGTCTGGTAAAATGTCACGATGACGATACGAAAACGTTAGAAACTTGTGCTAGGGGCTCTGCATAATGTACTCTTACGTCTCGACTATGAGAACTCTACTCAAATAACAAGTAGGTAGTAATTTAATAACTCCAAAAGAGCCGTATACGTCACGTCCCAAAAACTTTTAACTCGTAATGTGTACAGCCTCCATTGTAACGGACTTCATACACTTGGCCCGTATGTGTTACGTATGATTACGAATTAAGATTGTAGGTAAGCGTGCACTTACAATTAAACTATGGGAAAGGTCAAAGCGAACTACAAAAAAAATATTTAACAAAAATCGTTCATGCGTGCCGTCACGACACCTGAAACGAGCGCTTGTTTTAGTACATAACATACAAGGTAAGTAAATTATGTGAAAGCAGGCAAGCTTTAACGAGGTAGTTTATATCTGAAACTTACTTAATCCAAAAGGACCAAAAGAGCCTTTTTAGGGTTCGCCAAATGGCAAAAACGAAACCCTTATGGATTCGTCATGTCTGTCTGTCTGTACGTACGTTTGTCACAGCCACTTTTTTCCGAAACTATAAGAACTATGCTGTTGAAACTTGGTAAGTAAATTTATGTTGTGAACCGCATTAAGCTGTCACACAAAAATAAAAATAAAACAATAAATTTTGAGGGTTCCCCATACCTAGAACTGAAACTCTTAAACAATTTTTCATCAAACCCATACGTGTGTTCAAAAATGATATAATTTTTTTAGGTTTCTAATATCTTTTTTTTTTAAACTGAATAGTTTGCGCGAGAGACACTTCCAAAGTGGTAAAATGTGTGTCCCTCCCCCTGTAACTTCTAAAATAAGAGAATGATAAAACAAAACAAATATATGATGTGCATTACCATGTAAACTTCCACCGAAAGTTGGTTTAAACGAGATCTAGTAAGTAGTTTTTTTTTAATACGTCATAAATCGTAAACCGCAATTTACCAAGTACGCAACCCTTCGTGCGCGAGTCCGACTCGCACTTGGCCGGTTTTTTAATTTATTTTTATTGATAGGCTCACGCTTGACCACTATATCACCTGATTGTAAGCGATGATGTGGTCGACGATGTAGCACGCTTACCTAGAAGAAACCTAATCACTCTTGACTTTAAGACTCTCAGGTTGTAGCTATCAGGAAATACAGACTCTGGCAGGGAATTCCACTCCTTAGCTGTACGCATAATAAACGTATTCCCGAAACGTTTGGTGCGTATGGTTGGGATGTCCACCATGTACTGATGACGCATCGCCGTACGTCTTGTAGTCAAATGATGGAACGGGCTAGGAGGAATTAGTTCATGCAATTCCATCGCACACTCCCCGATATGTAACCGATCCTTACACTTATGCAGAAGCAAATAAAACTTGATGAAGTATCTTTACAAAAATATGTAGGTCTAATACAAAACTGGAGTTAGGCAATTTGTTTAGAGGTATTTTTATAATACATATCTTTTAAGATCATATCATATCATCAAATCAGAACCGTCTACATGTATTTGTTAAAAAAATACTCAAAGCTACATAGCTCAAGCTTTACTTTCAGCGACAGCTTTTGGATTTCCAATTTGTCTATAACATATTTATTTAAATATGTACCAAGTACGTAACCGCAAATATTTAAGTAAGTGAAATGGGGTTCAGAGTCGCCGATAATAAAATATAGATAACAGTGGTTCGGGTGCTTGTATCGGTTGGCGCGTCGTACATCGCATTCGGATCGGATCGGCGCGAGTCGGACGACATCGGCCGATGTTATCTCATTGTTTATAGAAGACGCTAACGAGACGCACCATTTCGCGCCTGCTTCTAGATATGGCCCCTAGATACGGGCTAGATTTGTTAGGAACAATCTCGTCATGACAAACTTCACCTTTGAAGTGAAAATTTGACATAATTGGTTAAGAATTGAGAGTGACACAAGTACGCGTCACATCTAAGCACATTTCGTTATACGAGAGAGAAGAAAGATATAACTTCTTCCTTCTCTCACACTTATTATTTATGTTTTAAGAAGTTTCACATCTTTCTCGTGTACGGTGCGTTTTGTATTATTTACGTGTCCTCAAGATTATGCATGTCATGGGTAAAGCGTCACTACATTTTCTCCAAGACCACCGCCAATTTTAGAAAAACACGTAGAATCAGACGCTCTAGTACCAGAGAAAGTTTCTCCCAAGCCCTGTTTTTACAAGGATTTTGAATTGTCGAATCATACGTCGTATATGAAGTTTCTAAACGTTTTTATATTGATTTTGGTTACTGGGCAAAACTAAAAGACTACACGTTTCCGTCATGAGGTTTGTGCAAATACAAAGTGAAACAAAATGATTATCTTCTAACAAAAATATTACATAACAGACTACAGTCCCCCGAAAAACAGACAAAAGAAGTATTCTTCGCCGACTAATGCGAAGTTTTTCTTTGAACAAACGCTGAATTTGTTGACAGATTCAAAACACAGCACAATTGATGGAAAGTTAACGCGACGGCGACGTGGCACACAATATAAACACAATAGGACAAAAATTCTTGCATGACTTGAAAGTTACCAAGTACATTATTGCTTGGCTGCCGCTAGACGAAGTGATACAATCTTACCGTTTTTGTTTCATGCCATCTGACAAATGACACATGTAGGATCAGGTATGTATCTTAATTCAATTTCCAAGACATGTTAAGAATATTTCTTTATTACGACAGCAAGCGGTGTAACCCTGTAACAGTCCAAAAATTGAGGGGTTAGTAAGTAAGTTAATTAAGGCTTGGCAAATAATTTCACCTTTACATTATCTAAGTAATGTTTTGTAGATAGCTAGCAATTTGTAGTATTTGCTAATTTTTCAAGCATCTTATAAAGTTTTTGATAGAACAACTAATTACTCAATATAGATGTTATGATGTTACCTTACACTTGTACGAGTATACAGATTACGTGTTTTGTGAACCTACTTCGTAGCCTAATCGCATCGGACTGAATTTTAAATCTATTAAGTAGGATATATCCTATTAATCCTATAGTGTCCTGTCTTCAGCTAGATTTATGCTAGATGCTTAACAGTCACTCGAACATTGAACATGACAAAGAACACAAGCTGGTTGCTGTGTGGCAAAACTCAGGGTGTTAGAAGTCGCGAGTCGCGAGATAGAGAGTATCGGAGGGAGAACGATCTGGTCCTGAGTGAGTGTGATGTTTCAGTGCGGCTATCTCGAGGGGCTGCGCTCATCACTCGGTGGCTGGACGCAGAAAGTAAAATCATGGTACTGGGGACGACCTCTAGTAAGTGGCCCGGCCTCTCGCCGCCGGCATGACCAGCGAACTGTCCTAGCACATTAACGATTCTTACATTTGCACGAAATTAAAAAAAAAAACTTAATTTTTTTATTGGAAGTTCTTGCTTCGAATTCAAAACGATTGCTTGGTGTTAGTGAATTATTGTATGTTTTCACTTCTCTTGTCGTTGCACTTCATTTCGGTGTTAATTTTGTTAGTAAAACATTTTATTTGACCCATGAATTTATTTCGAAGTAGTGACGCACATCTCAGTGATTTAATTTATCATTCCGGTTATCTCATTAGCCTGTAGAGGTACTTTGTCTTGAATGGATTCGAGCTAACGTGCTGCATGAAAATTTTGTATAAACTGAAGATCATGTTACAAATCCTTAATGTAATAAACCAGTACCTGAATAGTGTATTGTACATTCAATTTCTAACTCATCTATTTTGTATTGAAATAAAGTTTTATTTATTTACAATTAGAGCATGGTGGCATAAAAGCATAATAGGATAAACTTGCGTTACAAATATTTGATTTGGTTTCTAGATTTTCTTCATTTATCTGTTGCATTTCCGTTGTTTTCTTATTCAGTTCGTGTCTGCTATATTTCTTGCTGTAACTAAAATTCGCCTACTCAGGTAGGTAACGGGATAAGAACTCTCTCCATAATACATTGTAACACTTGTAAAATATACCCACCTTGAACCACGCCACCGAGTGATCGAAACGCATGAATCCAAGCCTCTAGCACACATCTCACTTACAGCTTCTCAATACATTCGAAGTATAATACTCACTGTACATTTAGTAACTGAGAGGCACAAGGTCGTAAATCAGGTCTACCTGTATCTGTTCCACTAGCCGGCACTAGCAGCCAGCATTTGCCGCCGCTCGGCTGCCCGTCCGCGTCACGCGTCGCACGGCTGAGTTACTGCCCTCTGCCGCCCAGCTACACGTCTCCTCAATATTCTTAGAGCACAACTTGTACTTAGAGCCTGAATTAAATTTGCTATTTATTAGCATCGTAGAGTAACAATCTTAGTGTGGATGTGTTAAATTAGTTACTAGGACTTAGGAATTGGAGGCTTAACAGTAATTTGTATTCGTATTTATGATGCTGAAATTTTACACACAATGAATCGAAAGTGACTTATTGTTTAGCTAGCTATAAAATTAAATGAAAGCAAACATGGAAAAGTGGTAACTTTTTATAGGAGTTAGCACACAATTTGTCACGAAGTTTCGACATGAAAGAGGATAGTGGTGCGTTGTTGGAGGAGCGGGGCGGCATCCGGCGACACCAGTCCATGCAGCGCCTGCAGCACGGCGACGCACCGGACGACGGCCGCGCCGCGCGAGTGGTGTCCGACCACCACGGCAACCTGCACATCACCGTCAAGAAGACCAAGCCCATCCTCGGCATCGCCATCGAGGGCGGCGCTAACACTAAGCACCCGCTGCCCAGGATTATCAATATTCATGTGAGTTACTGCCACTCGGCATTGCATCAATAGCCTCTAACTTTTCCAAGGGCTCTAACAAGAAGGGCTGCATTTGAACTGCGCACGGTTGGCGCAGTGGTTGAGCGATTGACTGCTGCGCTGCGTGTCGCGGGTTCGATTCCCGCACGGAACAAATATTTGTATGACCTACAGATAGTTGTTCCGGCTCTGGGTGTTGTGTATGTGAGTTTATATGTTTGTAAACGCACCCACGATACAGGAAGAAATTCCTAGTGTGGGGCAACGTTTTTAAAAAAAAAAGAAAAAAAAAAAAAAAAAAAAAGAAAAACCAGCTGCAAAATTGCAACCGGACTGCGCGGTGGTTTGGCAGTTTCCATGCAGTTATTTCAACTGCTTGCAATCCTTTAGCCTGTCATGCAGTGCAAAAGCAGTTTGTATGTTTTCAGCTACCTGTTAAATACAGGTCTTCGGGTCCCAAGCCAGGAGATAAACACCGGGGCCCATAGCGGCGTTGGGACTCCTGGACCCTTTCTGAACCTGTATCCCACGAAACTGCCGTAACGCAGCAGTGGAAAGCCAGGGATTTGCTCCTTATTGGGAGATATACTGGTTCCTACTATTACCGCTTAGTTTATATTCACTTACCTGGGATTCCTGCGGTAGGCTCCTGGAGGTCGATCAATACCGTGCCGTGCCGGGAGATTAGGGATAGGAGAACATATATAATATAAGAACATTAAGGGATAGACTGACGGCTGTCTGGACCGAAGGCTCCGGCATCCACCAGACAAAACACGTTTCCCGCAAAAGCACTTCGCTGCGCGTGAAAATATATTCAAAACCCACATCGCAGGCGCCCTACAAACCGATTGCGAACGGCGGGCGCAATTAGCAATTAGAAATGGGTGAAACACATCTCGATTCGATATGTTTCGGCAAGAACCCGAATTCAGCGTGTCCGTTACAAATTTTCTCTTTCGACCCTGTCAAGTGTCAGCTGTCAAATCGTTGACAGCCGACTGACTTGGTGTTGCAATTAAATATTAAAAATCGGGACGAAACATGGTTAACTAATTACCGCCACACTGTGCTAACCTATTTTCTGTATTCCAAATCTTTGCTAAACTTACAGATAGTGTCCCCAAATCCCCAGAATCAGAATGTTGCGTAACTTATTAAACCATGATTCCAGGAGCACGGGGCTGCTTATGAAGCTGGCGGGTTAGAGGTGGGCCAGTTGATCCTCGCGGTGGACGGACATCGTGTGGAGGGTCTCCAACACCAAGATGTGGCGCGGTTGATCGCCGAGTCCTTCGCGCAGAGGGACAAACCGGTGAGCATTCACTTGTTGTAGTAACATTACACAATAAAATACCAATAGGTACTACCATTAGACATTAGTAACCTTAGAGAAACACTATTGCACAACAAAATTAACAAAAAGACTAAAATTTACGATGCTATCTCTAAAATGTTTGTATAACACAAACAAGTATAAACAACGTGCTGCTAAATGTCCGCAGGAGATCGAGTTCCTAGTTGTGGAAGCGAAGAAGTCAAACTTGGAGCCGAAGCCAACCGCGCTGATTTTTTTGGAGGCCTAACATCTACTGTCCCTCCCCGCCAGCGACCCGCCGGCCGCGCAGGGCAGCGCGCCGGGGGCCGCCCTCACCGCGCACACCACGGCATAGCCAACTCCAACCTGCGCTGCCACATGCTCTTCTGAGCGGCGGCGGCGGCTAGACTGTGACGTCACCGGGGCAGGGAGGATGTAGCGAGTGTGACGAGCCGTCCGGGCGACGCTTACTGTACCGCCCGAAGGGTCTAGGATGTAGCGAGTGTGACGAGCCGTCTGGGCGACGCTTACTGTACCGCACGAAGGGTCTAGGATGTAGCGAGTCCGACGAGCCGTCCGGGCGACGCTACTGTACCGCCCGAAGGGTCTAGGATGTAGCGAGTCCGACGAGCCGTCCGGGCGTCGCTACTGTACCGCCCGAAGGGTCTAGGATGTAGCGAGTGTGACGAGCCGTCCGGGCGACGCTACTGTACCGCCCGAAGGGTCTAGGATGTAGCGAGTGTGACGAGCCGTCCGGGCGACGCTACTGTACCGCCCGAAGGGTCTAGGATGTAGCGAGTGTGACGAGCCGTCCGGGCGACGCTACTGTACCGCCCGAAGGGTCTAGGATGTAGCGAGTGTGACGAGCCGTCCGGGCGACGCTACTGTACCGCCCGAAGGGTCTAGGATGAAGTCTCTCGAGAGCGATGCGACCGTCCGACGATGGACGCTACGGGAGTGCTGAAGTTTTCTAAAAAGTTTTCTAGGAGAGTAGCTATTAATCCGATTTTAACGGTAGGCGGCGACTGAATTTTATAAAAAAGAATCTCCTACTTTTACCGTTTACTATATAGGTTCATCTTAAAATCACAAAATTTTAAAATCACATTTTTAAAAAAATTAGAGAGTCGATCAATTCCGCGAATAATTTTAATAGAACTAGAGTTGTAAAAAGATGACGATAACATAGATCTTTCGAATTTCATTTTGAATCGTGCTAACATACAATGGAACGGCAACGGTGCTACGGGCAGATAATCATGTATCAAGTAAAGTATCGTCCTCGAGTTCAGAGTCATGTTCCCATCAGTAGCTGTCACTAGTGTTCGTGTAGAGTGCTTCCGGTCGGCACATCGCAAGGATCGCAGTACGAGAGTACAGAAGTACGACAAGTACGGTAAGTACGACAAGTACGGTCAGTACGACAAGTACGGTAAGTACGTCAAGTACGGCCCCAGCGCAGCCCCCTCGGCGCGCTCCTAAGCAAGCTCACTTTATGGTTTCGTCGGTTCCAACATTGCTTGTACTGTCATTACGTCAGCTTTTAACTATTCATACACATTGTCTCTTAGAAATGAAACCGACAATTTATTAACCCATTCGTTTCAAATCAAAATTAAGTACCATTTCGAAAAAATCCATGTTCTGATAAGTTCAGCTGTCTCTTGATTGAAACGCATAAAGTTGTAGATTCGGTTCGTCCTCGGTATCGCTTCGTATAGTTTGCTTAGAGAGTGTCACATAGAAGGTGCGTCAAACATGTCATCCATCAGGTAGATAAGCGGTGAGTTTACGAAAATATGGCGGAGAGGGATTTTAGCCCACTCTTTTATGGATATTTAGTAGGAATAAGTGAATGTGTGCAATATAATCAAATGTTAGATGTTAGAATCAATAAACAGTGTTCGACGTCGATGTTATAGGCGATCACGCGGCGCGGCTCTTGTGGTGTCGGAGTGTGTGTGTGTGAGTGCGGGCGACGCCGCGTGACGCCGCTAGTCCCGGCTCCGGGTATCGATGTGTGTTGCTAGAGCTTTTACTATAACGTACGGCTACAGCTGTAGATATTGTACACGTTCCCACAATGATTTATTCCGTTCTAATACCAACAACTTAACCAATGGTATTTGTTTCAACTCATATTTATTTTTATTCCGAACGGATACCCTCTTCAAATAATTATATTTAATGTGTGAACGAATACTAAAAATTTGAATTTGGATCAAATGAAAGGCGAATGCCCATTTTTAGACATGAAACGCCCAGAAATTAGCATTTGTTACAAAAAAACATCTTATTTTATGTTTATTAATCGCGGTATTCATTTATCCAAACAAGATGGCAACATATTTGCACAAATAATAGCACAGAAAAGATGAAATACAATTAAGTAAATCTGGAAATAATTGATTTGTGGATAACATAAAAAGTTAACTATCATTCTTATCTGTTCTGCAAAATACATTAAAAATAGAATTAAAAAAACTGAAAGAAACAAAATAATAATCTTTAATAATCAAGCATATTTTGTGACTATACCTTACATCTTTGAACTTGTTTTGGTATTCGTTTAAAAACGGTATCCGTCCGGAATCCAAACTAATATTATAAATGCGAAAGTAACTCTGTCTGTCTGTCTGTCTGTCTTTCTGTCTGTCTGTCTGTCTGTCTGTCTTTGCTTCACGCCTAAACTACTGAACCGATTTGTGTGAAATTTGGTACAGACATAGTTTGGAACTTGAGAATGGACATAGGATAGTTTTTTTTTTTTTTTTTTTCACTATTCCACGCGAACGAAGTCGCGGGCAAAAGCTAGTAGAAAATAAAATATGAATTGAAACAAATACCAGTGGTATTAGTTTTTGGTATTAGAACGAAATAAATCCCCACAATAATAACTTGTATTGTATAAAATGTAACATGCTATAAGTGAACCTCATTACCCCTTATTATCTCAACAAGCGACCGTTGTAAATATATATATCTGTATCTACTCATAAGCTGTAAATATCAAATTTGAATGTATTGTAATATAAATTATTATTATAAATATTTATTGAAGTTAGTGCCAAAAGCATTTTACATTCCCCACTAGGCGTGTACAGTATAGTACCGCAGAGGTATCAGCAACGGTGGTAGGCTCTGCCGACATCAAGATATCTATTACTACTAAAATTTATCGAATGCTAATCTCACTCAATACGCTTCTAATATTAGGATTTGATCATGATTGATATATACTTTGATGTATCATTACAGTACATTGCGTATTCAAGTAAATAAATATTTATTAAAATTATATACTTTCACATTGTACACGATATGGCGGCATGAATACTTCAGTTCAATTGAGAACACTTGTGAATAGTTCAAATTGTGTCACATATATACAGGTTGAGTTTTTCAAGTGGGCGTGGATGGCCAAATCCGAAACTATGAGGAATAGCGAAAAATATTCAAAGGGGTCACGAGGCCGATTTTGATGAATACTAAAACTGCATAATTGGATTATTGAAAAATCAATATTAGCAAGGAACCCGTTGATTTTGGAAAAAAACTAACGCTGTATTCTTATTTATTACACCATCCGGTAGTGTTGCTAATAAGGATAAAATTCTGCGATGTAATTCCATGAGGCAAGAACTCCTTTTTATTTATTTTTTTGTTGGAAGTCAGCGAAGATGCAATTGATGACATCAAAAAATCTTTGGAGATCTAAACGAAATCAAATTATTTTAATGCTGAATGTAGTAAAATGCTTTAGTTGTCGAAACCGGTTCTTTTTTTAAAAGGATAGTCCTAATTTTCATCACTTAAGGTTTAATATGGAGACCCCTAACGTAGGAAAAATAAGTATTTTGTTAAAAAAATGCCCTTACCTTAACTTTGTCGTCAGTCATTACTACACAGAATTGAATCCTTATAAGCGACACTATCGAATGGTGTAATAATACAATACTTATATATTTTTTTAAATCAGCGAGTTCGATGCCTGGCTAGGAACATAGATTTAAAAAAATCCCCTCATCGTTTGAGTGTTTTTTGCTATTCCACATAGTATCGGATTTGGCCATCCACGCCCACTTGAAAAACTCACTCTGTATATAGACATCCGCCTTTCCTGATTACTGTTTTATCCACGAAAATAATAATGAGCAGAAGTGCACTGATACAAATATATTTTGTACGAGTAATTATAGTTAATTTTAAACTTATACCTAATTGTATTTAAAGTACCAATAAGTTTTTATGATTACAATTAAGCGGTCATGTATGTACAGGCAGGCTCGAGTGACCAGCCAGCCTTCAATATTTGAGTCAATTCATCATTTACGTACGTTTTAAACACGTCAAACCAAAAGCAATGTAAGTAGAAATAAGAGATTATTTTAACAACAAAACTATTTTAGGTTAACTAATGTGTTTATATGTAATGAGTTCGCAAACCTGCAGAATGTTTTCGTAGATTTGTTTACCAACAGCTTGCAGTGTTTCTTTAGATGCTCCAGCCCTTAAATCCCGCAGTGCCTCTGAATGTTGGCAACCTATATATCCTAAATATTGTAAGCCGTCCATTTATGTTGCATTTATTTCGTCCTCGGATGCTGTGAGGTGATCGTGGATTTGTATCTGTATAATGGACCTTCGCTAATCTCAATGTGTTGGTAAACACTTCAAAGGTAAAAATGTCTAAACTTCGCGCAGGTGTTTCGTTGAGAAGATCTATGTTGTAGTCTGTTGTTAAGTTTGTCGTTGATGACAAAAATATATTGTTATCTAGATAATTATATATTGTTTTATTTGACTACTTATACACCTCAGATCAAATAAAAAGTTAAGTTGGAACGTTGCAAACAACAAGGTGACGCCGGTTAAAACAACGCCTTGCCGTATACATACACAATTACAGGCACACACGTACAACGAAACTACTCCTTAGCTTGTCAGTCGAGCTCTCAGATCAAATAAATAGCTCGACTGACAAGGTAAGGCGTAGTTACGTTGTAAGTGTGTGCCTGTAATTGTGTATATACTACATAGACTTGCCAACCAACTGCATATACATCGATCTCATGAGGAGCTGTTGACATAATCCGTATAATCAGCTCAGATTGATGTTCAGATTATGTTGTCATACCGCTCAGTGTGACTATGCTATCATTCATGGCAATGAGAACCTACTGTCTCTATATTTGAATAACATGATCGTGAAAGAGGATTATCTTTATAAACATTCCCGTTCTCATATATTTATAAACTTGCCTTTATATTAAGCAAACAAGGATTTCTATTCACAATAGTTAATACTGAGATGAGAGACCAAATTCTGAATGAGAACGCAATATTTCAGCCTAGTAAACCAGATACTAAATTTTAAACCGCTACGCCATCATAAGTACTAGTTAACCTATTTCTAGTAGAAAGCCTACGGCGTAGCACTACGCCGTAGCAGGAGGCAGGTCTATTAATTAATACCCAGGGAATTTATTTCACATTTTTTAAATATGTTTTTCTCAAACATGCATGGAAATTGTCATTATTTTCGAAAACAGAACACGCGAAGTATCGAATTTACGGAAAAAGAAAAATCAAATCCATTGCAGGAGCATTTTTTGAATTTGGAACATTAGAACGCTCCAGCAATGTTGTAACTTTTAATAAATTAAATGTATAATATAAAAATTATGTTTTATTTCCCTGCATTCTTTTGAGAAAAGCACTATATATGCCTCGGTGGAAATGGCAATTGCCTGTCTCGTATTAGTGAAGTCCTCGCCTACGGCTCGGCCTTTGCAATAATGTATTATGCCTGGTATGTATAATACTGTATAGCCCAGGCAACTGTTATTAAAGACAATCTGCGAAAAAAAGATCTAGGTAAGTAATTTTACTGGAATTATGTTCATTATGGTAGTAGTAATATTGGCCGAAAAGTCCACAAAAATCCCATCACAGCGAATATAATATGGGCTGTCAAAGGGCCCAATAATCAAGTTTTTGCTTAATTCTCGTAAAGTTTATCATTTAAGATTATAAAATAAGTTTTTTTGTTTTTTTTAGTTTTCGATATTTGAGCCAAATTAACAAGGAATAAACCTGGTCTGAACACAAATTGCAGTAAAATCAGAACTTTACGATGATTAAGCTTTTGACATGCTTTTTGCTGTGATAGGATTTTTATGGAATTTTCAGGCAACAGTACTACTACAATAATGAACATAATTTCGGTGAAATTAATTACGTAGGAATTTTTCGTAGAATAAATCTTTATTTCCTGGGCTATAATGGGTGTTGAAAGATATACATTTAATTTTAAACACTATTAGGTGCTGTATTATGGAACAACGATGTCTCAAATACATATCATCATCATTTCAGCCGAAAGATGTCCACTGCTGGACATAGGCCTCCCCCAGGCGTCGCCACATTGACCGATCCCGTGCGTCACGCATGCAGCGCCTTCCCGCAACCTTAACCAGGTCATCAGTCCACCTAGTGGTAGGCCTTCCAGCGTATCGTCTTCCAGTTTGCGGTCGCAATTCCAGAACTTTTCAGCCCCATCAGCCATCCGTTCTGCGAGCAATGTGCCCTGCCCACTGCCACTTAAGTTTGGCAATTCTTCGGGCTATGTCGGTAACTTTGGTTCTCCTGCGGATATCATCATTTCTGACTTGATCACGCAAGAAAAGAGCACAGCCCTCTCTATTGCCCTTTGGGTGACTTTGAGCTTTCTGATAAGGCCCATTGTGAGCGACCACGTCTCGTTCCCATAGGTGATCACAGGCAACACAAACTGGTCATAGACTTTTGTCTTGAGACACTGCGGTAAATTGGACGAGAAGATACCCCGCAACTTCCCGAACGCCGCCCAACCGAGTCGGATTCGACGGTTGACCTCTTTCTCGAAATTGGACCTACCCAACTGGACCGTTTGTCCCAGGTAGACATAATCGTCTACAACTTCGAGTGTAGAGTCTTCGACCTTGATAGGAGTGGGTGCAAAATGGGCATTCAACATCACCTTGGTTTTGTCCATGTTCATTTTAAGACCCACTCTCTCGTATTATCGTATCAAATACATATCATTTGAATTTATATTCAGTCTAAAGAAAAAGGTTGGTTATAGGGGTAGCGAAAGACCAAAAAAAACGTTGGATGGATTGTATGAAAAATAATAAGGATAGAAATAAGGTGGCTATTGAGATAACTGTGAATAGAGATGTAACAAGGAGACATGCTGCGCCAACCCTACATGAATTGGCATCTAAGGGCAGGTAGGTGATGATTATGAATGAAGAAAAAGATTTTTTTGCAAAAACTTGGACAACGTTTACAGTAAATAAGGACCTCCTTTTGAAAAGATATACCTGTGATTGGAAGACCAGTTCTTCAATGACAAATTATGACATGGTTAAAGTCACAGAACAAAAAAAAAGGCCTTCTCTGTTCTGTGGTAAAAGTAGTGTACAATAGTGAAATAGAACCTAAACAAAAAATTACAGTCAAAATCTCAAATTAAACAAGATGAGACTAGAACTATAACTAAAAAAAGAAAGAAACTTAGAAATATAGCCGAAAATAGGGTGTGTGAGTGTGTGCATGTGTGTGTATGTACCTTTTCTATTTACACAAATAAAGTTTAATTTAGAAGCAAGCGTAATAAGGCATTGCTATTTCTACTCCTATACAAAATATAAGAGTGAAGTTGTCTAGGTGTGTGTTTCTTTAAACACGTTACGTACGAACGCCTGATGTCGAACGCTGAGCAAACACTCGCTATTATTTATAATAAATTACTCAGATAAGTTAATTGTTATTGTTATTCAAGTAAATATCGTGATATAATTTGAATTATTGAAATGTTGTTTCTGGGTAAAGTGCATTGCTTTGTGCTTTAGACTGGTGATAACATCTTTTACTTTCAAACTAAACCAATTAATCTGCCTAGCCTTTATCCAACTATATTGGTATATTTAGCTGCCGGTATTTCGAAGCACCGTCAGAAGACTGCAGGGTCATCTAACGCCTCTACTTCATGAGCTTGAGAGTAGGATCAGAGAGCTTTTTGTTCCAATCTATATGATGGTCTTGAAGAATGAAACTTGAAGAGACTTGGTATTTGAGGATTATTGAGTCGGGGAGGACTCTCTTCGAACTTCAGATAACCCTTTAATACTCCATCGTAAACTGCTCAATTCCTCTTCGAGTTCGGTGATATTTTTGTCGATCCGGAGTGTGCGCGTGTTGTACGTTGCCAGGTCTAGTCATCGGTATTTGTTAGGGTAGCCGGATCTCGTCCAGGATTCTTAGCACCCCTTGCCATACCGTAACCTCGACCGCTACCGTAGTCGAGGGTACAGACTGCCGGGCAAAAGGGGCTATGTTTTATTTGTGCTATTCATGGGGAGTGCTTTGCAGGCGGGTTGGCGATCGCAGTATGGTTGTTACAAATGCACAGAGAACGCTGCTGCCCATTCTCTGGTTTTTCCCTTAGTCGCCTCTTACGACACCCACGGGCAAACATGGGATGGTGAAATTCTTTACGCACGACACCATACGGTTATTGATGTAGATACCAAAAAATATAAACATTTTTTTTTTATTAACTTTCAATTAGGTAGGTTTAGGTAGCGCAGTTAGGTAGCATCAACATATCGGAATATTTAAACTATCGTTTTTACAATCAATTTGTCCCGTTTTCTGTTTAGTCATGGTCAGCTCATTAGAAAGAGACACACTACCAAAGGGAGCCCTCTCGCTCGGACCGGTTTTTGCGCCATAGTGCACAGTCTAGTAGTAAGAAGTATAAGGTCTTTGGTTCTACCCGTAACGACTGTCAAAGATCTTCAAATGACAGCCGGGACCAACGGCTTTCCGAGGCACGGAGGAAACTCGGTATGTTGAAATGGTCACCCATCCAAGGACCGACATCGTCAAGCGTTGCTTAACCTTGATGATCGACCAGTGCGGCTGTTATTATTTAGCCACGAGCTCCTTTAAAATTAAGCCGATAAGAAATAAAAAAGTCACCATCGTTTATAGCGTAAGAATAATCAGTCTGTATTACAGACTGCTCTGTTCCTCACTTTGAAGTGGCCACCTGTTCTGGGAACATTACATACTCTGTAATGTTCCCACTTTGAAGGGGCAGTAATCCACCACGCGAGACCAGCAGGTCGATTCGTAAAAATCTCACCTATCTTAATCTAGGTAGAACTCGAAGTGAACTCTCTTTCCACCTTGATTGAACGGATTTTCAGCTCACTTCATGTTTACATCATCTTAGTTATCACGGTGAGTTTCATAAATTATCGACCAATTAATGCAGTTTGGTCAATATGTCACATGTATTTGATTTCTAACCGACTTCAAAAAGGAGACTTTTTTATGTGTCACCTCAAAACTTTTTACTAAGTGAATCGTTTTTGATGATTATTTTTTTATTTGAAATCTGGTACTTCTCATGTGGTCCAATTTAAATGTGATTTGGTGAAGATCTGATAAAGAACTTCGGAGATGTACAACAGAACTATTCAATTAACGACGGCAAATCTCTCGGGATTGCTGCAATCGCATGTCTGCTTATTGTTTACACCATTTCATAACATAACATCACGCCGGTACGCTGTAAAGGGGTACGCAGATGTGTACAGTTCACCCTAGTACTCTCATTTCACCGGTTATGTTCAAGTTTTATGTTATTCGGGTAATCTTATCTGGCATAACTTTGTGCATTATAGGTACCTTACCATAGAACTTGTTCATTATGTACCACAACTAAAAAGTGTAAAATAAAAATCGTTTCACAAAAAAAAAAAAAAGAATTGAAAAATAACTTCAATTTCGGAAGGCGGTGTCAAAAAACGAAGATACAAAAGCAGGAACAACGACTGCACAAAAAATGAAGTTATTTTTCATGTTCTAGTGTTTTTTTGGAAGTCGGTTGTATTTTATTTTTTAGTTCTTGGATATGGCGCTTTCACGAGCGTTTTCTGCGTGGTGCATCTTCAGCACCCCATGTCAAATAGGATGGATTTTCTTTTGCTCATTTGTAGAAATAACTTTGTCGACTTAAGCAGAAATGTTTGAGAAATAAAGAAGACGACTTCAAGAGCCCGATACCCGAGCTTTGAATATTTTAGCAGCCCGCCTCTTGTTTATAAATGTTTGGTTGTCATTGTATGTGTATTAATTTAAAAATTATTTTTATAATTGCATTTTAAGGTGTAAGTACAATAAAGCATATCCTTACATAGTATAAAACAAAGTCGCTTCCCGCTGTCTGTCCCTTTGTATGCTTAGATCTTTAAAATTTCTGTCAGCGGCTTCGCCCGCGTGAATGTCGAAAATTATCCCGAGGAGACATATTCCCGGGATATAAAGTATCCTATGTGCTATGCCTGACTATAATTTACCTCTGTGCCAAATTTCATCCAAATCCGTTCAGCCGTTTAAGTGTGAAGAAGTTACAAACACACACACTCACAAACTTTTGCCTTTATAATATTAGTAGGATATGAAGTTTTTTTTATTTTTGACTGTATTTGTATTTTTTTATTGACATACAGGGGGGTGCAATTGTACACTACTCTCCCGGCGCCTTTAGCCGGTTTTCTCATGAAGTTTTCCTTAAATTTTTTGGGAGCAGTGGTGGTGAAATAACAAAATTAGTAACAAAAGAAACATGAACCTGATAATTAAGTTGTCTACGTCAAGATAATATGTATCTGAATAATATATTTTTTAATTATTTGTTTTTTGTGAAAATTAAGATAAAAACTTAATAACAACTATTCAGTCCCCATGGTGATTTAAGAATGAAAACTTGTATCTCTTCCTTATCGTCTTAAAAATGAGTAAGTTACAAACAATAAATTTGGTTAGGTAACTGTTGTTAGGTGCGATTGTCTGCTATAATAATTATTACGAGTAGGTACAACAAGCCACAATGAAAAAAATTATTGAATCTTAAAAACTTTTTTCTTACCAGCAACAAAAATAGTTTTGTAATATTTTATTAAAGTTTATTTACTAATAACTAAAGCTTAATAACCAATTGTCTAACTTAAGGTTTACACTAGTCGAAAATTCTTCCATACAAACGTAGTCTAGCGATTACGCCACAGTTTGACGGTGTACGTTCAAAATAAAAATTTAAATCAATTTGTCTCATCATTATCTGGCCCTGTATGGACACAAAACAGTAAAAAATATATATATTTGGAAGTTATGAGCGTCGAAAGTTCCATATTTCAACACTAATTTTAACGCATCTTTGGGCGGAAATAAATACCATAAGAAGAAGGAAAATTGCAAAACGGGCGCCATACAGGGATAGATTAGTAATTCAACAATGCAAATAAATTTATTTTGAAAATATACATTTAGTCGTTTTTCATGATATCTAAGACTCCCAAAGGTCTAGGTTATAAAATTTCGCGTGCTCGTTTTCTTCCTAAATCATCATCCATTTCGATACAAATTTGCAAAAGTGCTAATTCGTACGCGAACTAGCTTCTTACTGCTCATCACAGCATCTATCTCTTTCGCACGAGTTGTCGGATGAGATCGCATGCATTTTAACCTCGCGGCCAAAATAGTTCGTGCCGTCGACTAGAGAACCTTAAGTGGCAGTGGGCAGGGACATTACTCGCAGAACGGAACTAACTACTTACTGGCCAATGGGGCCGAAACGTTCTGGAATGGCGATCGCGAACCGGAAAAAGTTGCGTTGGAATGCCTCCCACCAGGTGGACCGATGACCTGGTGAAGGTTGCGGGGATCCGCTGGATGCGAGACTCACGGGACCGATCAATGTGGCGACGGTTGGGGGAGACCTATGTCCAGCAGTCGGATGTCTTTCGGCTGTTATGATGATGAATTTTACGAAAACAAAGTTAAGTAAATAAATTAAACTAATAAGATTTATTTTTAGTGCACACGTTAGTGGCAAATACTTCGACCTTAAGCTGGCCTAACATGGTTCGAAGTCTAAGCCACTAGTGACCAAGTACCAACTATATTGTTTATGCTACCAGTGACGTGCGAATGACATTACAGTTGCAATACTTAAATCTGATATCGTCTTTACGACCAATGCATCGCTGCAAACATGTAGATACGGCCTAGTTTACGATTTGCAGATCTTATTGACTTCGCCTGGAGTTATTGCTATCCGTTAGGGGAGGGATCGTGACGATACTGCATTGCAAGTAAATAGCCGTTGTCTTGGGCGTAGCCACGAGAGGCCACATGGGGCAATTGACTCTTGTTTTGATGCAGACCAAAACAATAATACTAGATAGGAATAGATTTCTAATCATAAATCTTCTTACGTACCTAGTATTTATTACTTATTGGTATAATTCCTACTGAGGTTCAGCGGAATTGCAGTACTAATGTCATGAGGCACTACTTAATACGGAAATATTTCCTGATAATATTACGAAGGGTTTTATGAGGATAAGAAAACATTGCATGAAAAAAAAATTAAATTTCAGTACCTACCTACCTACAATATAAAAACCGCTGAAACCTTTATGTTCAGAAAGAACTGTTTTTTGTCTTCAACTTTATCAATCCATTGTGACGTATATGTATGCCCAATATTATCTAATCATGGCACGGGCCTGAAGTGACCCCAGTTTATGAGCCTCTCCAGAAACTTCCATCCGTAAATGCAAAACAAAATATTATTACTTATTACGTAGATTTATCATTCATCTTGTAAATATAAATATGTTGCACAATAATAATATTGATAATAGAGATTTGTTGCAAACACTTTTTTCTTTAAATTTGATACAGATACAGAGATCGTACAAGTTCAAGGCTTTGAACTTAAAATAATACCTACTTAATTAGTGATTGAAGAGACTTTTCGTTTTTGGTGTTCTAGTCTTTTGGTATAGTGCTTGCCAAACTTCTGGGCCGTGCTGAAGTTGGCTTTCCGATACGCAACGCGCAAGGCACGAAACGGTGATGTTTTTGTATGAGATTTACTACTGCGCAGGCATTGTAGCCAACTTCAGGGCGGCGAAGAAGTTTGAATTCTCTGGTTTTTTTACCCGACTGCCCAAAAAGGAGGAGGGTCTCAATTCGGAAGTTTCTATCTTTTTTATGTATGTTCGGGCATAACTCCGTCATATATACACGGATTTAAAAAAATATTTTTTAGGGTACCGTACCTCAAAAGGAAAAAAAAAGAACTCTTAAAGCCCCGTCTTTCTGTCAAGACCCTTTATCTCGGGAACGCGTGGAGGTATCGAGTTGAAATTAATATGGTATACTCAAATTTGCAACCCCTTGACGCTGAGAAAAATCAAACTTCTAGATCAACGCAATCAAGAGATATAGCCGTTAATGGCGCATATTTTACACTCGCAAGGGAATCAAAATTTACAGGGTATTGCCCGTTGACCTAGAATCATGAAATTTGACAAAAAGCAAAGGCTTATAGCAAAAGTAAAGGAACAAATCCGAAAACCGTATATTTCTACCTACATCAAAAACAAAAGATTATTTAATTTATTTGCAGGTGGAAAACTGACTGCGACTTATGTCGATGTATGGGGAATACAGCTTATAGTTTATGAACTTCGGTAATGTTATTTAAATATTTTGTTGAATGAAGCTGTTTGTACGGAACCCTCAGTGCACGAGTCCGACTCGCACTTAGCCAGTTATTTGTTTGAAAGGGTATACCCTCAAAGTGGTCCCATTGTCACCAAATCAGAGTCTCATGATGGGATCTCATGGAAATCGAGGGCACTCCTCAAATGTTATAGGCAGACATATCGCGATTTTGGTATATTCAATAAATTAAACAGCTGAAGAGTTTGTTTGTATGTTTGAAAGCGGTAATCTCAGGAACTACTGGTTGGAATTGAAAAATCCTTTTGTGTTAGATAATCCATTTATCGAGTAAGGTTATAGGCTATATAACTTCACGCTACGACCTAAAGGAGCGGAGCATAAATGAAAAATGTTGCAAACGGGAAAAAATATTCCTTTTTGAGAGCTTCCATTGCGTGCGCTGCGTAAACGGTTTAAGTTACTCAACAATCATGTATGTAGGGTAGGTAGGGTTGGGTAGATGGGTAGGTAGGTAGCCAGCTGACGGGAGCGAAGCCACGTGAGTCAGCTAGTATTCAATAACATAGCAAGCATTTGAACTCAGAAAGTATCATTTGGTGAAGTGAAACTGATGAAGAAGACAACAGATGGCCAGTGGAACTCCTTAATAAGTATGTCATGGGTATTAGATCATCATTCATCACCGTCATCATTTCAGCCGAAGGACGTCCACTGCTGGACATAGGCCTCCCCCAAGCGTCGCCACACTGATCGATCCTGTGCGTTTCGCATCCACCGGACGCTCGCAGCCTTGACCAGGTCGTCGCTCCACCTAGAAAGAGGCCTTCAAACGCTGCAACTTTTCGGCCCCAACGGCCATCCGTTCTGCGAGCAATGTGCCCTGCCCACTGCCACTTAAGTTTGGAAATTCTTCGGGATATGTCGGTAACCTTGGGTCTCTTGAGTCTTTATTTCTGATTCGACGTGAGGAAACGCCGAGCAAAGCTCTCTCCATTGCCCTTTGGGTGACTTTAAGCCTTCTGATGAGGCCCATTGTGAGCGACCACGTCTCTGTCCCGTAAGTAATAACTGGTAACACACAATGGTCATAATATACTTTCGTCTTGAGACACTGTGGTAAGTTGGACGAGAATATACAGCGCAACTTCCCGAACGCTGCCCAGCCGAGTCGGATTCGACGGTTGACCTCTTTCTCGAAGTTGGACCTACCTAACTGGACCGTTTATCCCAGGTAAACATAATCGTCCACAGCATCGAGTGTAGAGTCTCCGACTTTGATAGGAATGAGTGCAACATGGGCATTCAACATCACCTTGGTTTTGTTGGTATTAGATATTCTCACATAAAAATATTCCGACGAATTGTTAGTTACAAATAGTATCGCACGTAAGAGACTAATCTTATACTATATGCCCTAAGTTTTTATTCAGTGACTGGGCGACTGAAGGACTCAGGAAAAGTAGGGAAAGACTTTACGAGTTGTATGGCCTTAAGCCATAAATTAACACTGAAACTTTTGATAAGTAGGTTGCTACTAAAATAATGAAATACGTGTAAAGTAGTTAAGGCTTTATACATTGGCAATAAGTTTAAATTCGCAGAAAATAAAATCAAGACAGTTTGGATAATTATTAACAATGAAAAAACAGGAACAAAATAAATAATACTGATTACTTGAAATTAGATTGAAACTACACATGGACTTATTAGAGACTAGCTGACCCCCGGGGCTTCGCTTCCGTCAACTGGCTATCTACCTACCTACCCTGCCCCTTCGCCTACCCTGCCTACCCTGCCAACCCTGCCTACCATGCCTATCCTGCCTACCCTGCCTATCCGGCCTATCCTGCCCATCCTGCCTACCCTGCCTGCCCTGCCTATCCTGCTAACCCTGCCTACCCTGCCTACCCTGCCTACCCTGCCAACCTTGCCTGCCATGCCTATCCTACCTACCCTGCCTATCCTGCCTTCTCTGCCAACCCTGCCTACCCTGCTAACCCTGACTGCCATGTCTACCCTGCCTTCCCTGCCTATCCTGCTAACCCTGCCTACCATGCCTGCCCTGCCTGCCCTGCCTATCCTGTTAACCCTGCCTACCCTGCCTACTATGCCTACCTTGCCTACCCTGCCTACCCTGCCTACCCTGCCTACCCTGCCAACCCTGTCTAACCTGCCTACCCTGCCTTCTCTGCCTATCCTGCCTACCCTGCCTACCATGCCTACCTTGCCTACCCTGCCTACGCTGCCTCCCTGCCTACCCTGCCTACGCTGCCTTCCCTGCCTACCCTGCCTACCCTGCCTGCCGCGCCTATCCTGCCTACCCTGCCTATCCTGCCTAATCTGCCTACCCTGCCAACCCTGCCTACCTTGCCTACCCTGCCTACCCTGCCTACCCTGCCTACCCTGCCTACCCTGCCTACCCTGCCTACCCTGCCTTCCCTGCCTATCCTGCCTACCCGGCCAACCCCGCCTACCATGCATACCCTACCTACCCTGCTTACCCTGCCTAGCCAGCCTAGCCTGCCTACCCTACCTACCCTGCCTACTTTGCCTACCCTGCCTACCCTACTTACCTACTATTTTTATCTATCATCAATGTTTTTCTCAGCGCAAGCCAAAGAATGAATTTTATAGACAACATTTTCCTACCTTGGATTACATTATTGCAATTTTCATAAGGATCTCATTTTTTTTTGAAAATTTATTATAGCCTATGACACTCAAGAATAATGTAGCTTTCTACTGGTGAAAGAATTTTCAGAATCGGTTTAGTAGATCCAGAGATTACCCCTTACAACGTCACAAACTCACAAACCCACAAACTTTACCTCTTTATAATATTAGTATAGAAGTATAGATAACAAAAAAGTTGCTCAAGAATTTGTAAATTTCTTTACCAGCATCCCGATTAAAACTACTGAAACCTTAAATTCTTCGCCCTCGCATGCTTCTTTAGTTAGAAAAATTCGTCAGTTTACTGATGTAGATATCGCATGGTTCATCTATTTTGGTTACTTTCATAGTATAATGTCTTACGGTACCTTAACATCAGAGCGATATACAATCTTCGCCGTCGCGATTCTCTACGGGAACTGTATAAGGACATTAACATCATGACGGTACCATGTCAATATATTTATGAAAATATCATGTATGTTAGAAATAATTAACATCTTTTTATTCATTATTTATTTAAAAATGGCGACAAACATAATTATGTTACTAGAAATAGGAACCACTTAATTCAAACAGGTTTCAGGCTGGCTAAAGACGCGTCATCTTTTATAGGGTACTGTATAAAATGCTACAATAAAATAGCACCCTACATTCTAGAACTGAATGAGACGAAATTTACAACTTGTATAAAGCGCACACTATGCAGGCATGCATATTATAAGTTGGCTCAATGCTACTAACTAGGGCGCAAAAACAAGTGATGTGCAGAAAAGTTATGAAGTATTGTTGGACCTGCTGAAGACTGTATGAATATAAACTAAATTTCTTTTAGTATTATATAATTGCACAGCACATGTGTGAGTACTATGTTCCGACTGTAAATCTACCATTCACTGTACCTATGTGTCGTTCATTGTCTTCAGTGTGCCCTGGCAGTTGAGTGTGTCACGCTCTCTCTAATTTCTCGCTGATGGTGGCACACGTGTTGGATCATTCGTTTCCCTTCATGATGGTTGAGCTGAGTGGTGCCGATCCATGCGTCATGTTCGTGAACGGGTTTGGATTGGTCATAACTTAGCTGCACCGGCCTGTTTTTGTATTTTTTTAAATTGTTCGTTACTCTAGAAGCTTTTACGTGCACATCTTTTTACATCGTTGTCACATATGTGTATTTTTCAACAATAATGGTGTAACTAAAACTTGTAAATAAAACTTATGGAAAAGAGTGTCCGTGGAGATTCTTGCAAATTCTTCTCCATTGAGATCTACTGAAGCTTGCGAATTTGCAACTAACTTGTCATCTTTTTAGGGTTATTTATTTATTTATTTATTTATTAAAACTTCATGCAACATACAGGTACATAGGCGGACTTAATGCCTGAGGCATTCTCTACCAGTCAACCAAGAGTGGTGGAGAGATAACATGGCAGGTGCATAAAAATATAAATTATTATTAAAGTAAAATTGAATAATAGTTAAAATAAACATACATATATATTGCCTATAATAAATATATATATATATATTTAAGCGATAGAAAGGTGATTGAGTCGACTCTGCTATTGGTGTAGAAAGTAATGCCGTAACTTCCGCTTAAATGCATATTGACTGGTGGCCGTCCTGATATCGAGAGGTAGCGCATTCCAGAGAAGAATGGACTGAATATGAAAGGAAGAATGAATAAAATCAGAAGTATGAGAAGGATAAAGCAAAAGCAGACTGTTAGACGAACGCAGATTCCTAGCGTGTGAAGTAGATAAATATTGAAAGTGAGTTGTGAGATAAGAAGGAGGAGTGGGAGAGTTGAGTAGGGAGAAAAGCGTGGTCAAAGCGCGCAAATTTCGCCTCTGCCCAATGGGCATCCACTTGAGTTCAGATCTGCAGCTCGACACATGGTCATATTTCCTCAGGTTGAATATGAACCGGATGCAGTTATTTAGGAGCCTATCAAGCTTATCCAGGAATACCGCATTCAGGTCAAAGTAGCACACGTCACCATAGTCTATTATAGGGAAAATTAAAGTCTGCACAAGCATAGTCTTCGTTTTAGCAGGCAGAAAGTTCCTCAGACGGTACAGGCAACGCAAGGTCCCATTGACTCTTTGACTGACACTAGAAACCTGACTTTGCCAGCCAAGCGTCGAGTCAAGATGTAGACCGAGATCTTTTACACTAGGGCTAATGGGGATAACGGTGCCATTAAAAATAATAGGAGGAAGAGAGCTAATCTGCCGTAGCCAAATGGCAAAAAACGGAACCCGTAAGGATTCGTCATGTCTGTCTGTCTGTCTGTCCGTCCGTATGTCACAGACACTTTTTTCCGAAACTATAAGAACTATGTTGTTGAAACTTGGTAAGTAGATGTATTCTGTGAACCGCACTAAGATTTTCATACGAAAATAGAAAAAAAAAACAAAAAAAATGGGGGTTCCCCATAATTATGAAAAAAAAAATGAGTTTCAGTTGAAACTCAATTTTTTTTTTCATCAACCCCATACGTGTGGGGTATCTATGGATAGGTCTTCAAAAATGATATTGAGGTTTCTAATTTTTTTTTTCTTAACTGAATAGTTTGCGCGAGAGACACTTCCAAAGTGGTAAAATGTGTCCCCCCCCTGTAAATTCTAAAATAAGAGAATGATTAAACTAAAATAAATATATGATGTAGGTACATTACCATGTAAACTTCCACCGAAAATTGGTTTGAACGAGATCTAGTAAGTAGTTTTTTTAATACGTCATAAATCGTAAACCCTAATTTACCAAGTACTTCGTGCGTGAGTCCGACTCGCACTTGGCCGGTTTTTATTTGTTTTACAATTCAAAAGTACCTCTAAGTTTTTTTTGAAATAAACTATTTAATTTTGATTTTGATATATTTAAACGAGCAATGAGAAAGGAGTACGCCAGGGCTGTATTCTGTTCCCTCTTCTTTTTAACATCTATGGCGAATACATCATGAGGAGAGCCTTAAAAGAGTGGGAGGGAGGCATCGCGGTAGGTGGCAATAAAATCAGCAATCTCCGATATGCAGATGACACCACATTGTTTGCATCTTCGGAGCGCGAACTTGCTGAGCTATTTGTGAGGATGGAGCGTGAAAGCGAGATGGTCGGACTGTCGATCAACAAGTCCAAGACCAAAGTTATGATCATCGACAGAGCTAGACTAATAGCACGCACGGGGGAACTTGTAGATCTAGAGTTCGTCAATGAGTTTGTGTACCTGGGCTCCATGATCAGCAATCAGGGGGGCTGCAGTCGGGAAATTCGAAGACGTACGCAGATGGCCAAAGTTGTTATGAGCAAGATGTCGAGGATATGGCAAGATAGGAACATCTCGAATAACACCAAGAAGAGACTCGTTAGAACCCTGGTATTCTCAATTTTCCTTTACGGCTCCGAATCTTGGGCAATTCGCTCGGTGGATCGAAGAAAGATTGAGGCTTTCGAGATGTGGTGCTGGAGGAGAATATTGCGCATATCATGGACAGCAAAACGCACAAATAAGTCCATTCTCGACCAGTTAAACATCAAAACCAGACTCTCCACGATCTACTACCAAAGAGTCCTAAATTACTTTGATCACATCGCCCGGCGACAGCCAGATAATCTAGAAAAACTGGTTGTTGTAGGAAAAGTAGATGGGAAAAGGCCACGCGGACGCTCACCCACTCGGTGATCAGACCAGATCAGGGAGATTACGGACCTCACGGTGACCACTGCCCTGAGAAGAGTCGAAGACAGAGTGGCTTGGAAGCAGCTCGTCAATGACTCCGTGAAAGCTTTCCAAGACGGGCACGACCTTCAGTAATGAAGACAACGAATAAGAAGAAGAGAAACGAGCATTTCCTGCAACCAACTAAACCAAATCTTCTTTCTTTTTTTCTTGCCGTTTCCAATTCTTGGAAACGGCTCCAACCATTTTCATGAAATTTAGTATACAGGGGGTTTCGTGGGAGATAAATCGATCTAGCTAGGTTTCATTTTTAGAAAACGTCATTTCTCTATCTTCACCCGAGCAGAGCTCGGTCGCCCAGGTACTGATTATTTAAAGATTTTAAGATTGAATATGAATTTGAATTTATTTGATGTGTTGATGTTGTATTTATATTGTATTTATTTGCTGGTATTTATCTATGTGCTTATTTTTTATTAAATAATTGAATTTAAATAGTTTTATTTATTATTTTTATTTTTTAGGGTTCCGTACCCAAAGGGTAAAAACGGGACCCTATTACTAAGACTCCACAGTCCGTCTGTCTGACTGTCACCAGGCTTTATCTCATGAACCGTGATAGCTAGACAGTTGAAATTTTCACAGATGATGTATTTCTGTTGCCGCTATAACAAGATAAAATACTAAAAACAGAATAAAATGAATATAGAAGTGTTTTTTTTTGCCGTTTTTTGCGATAATGGGAACAATTCGTGCGCGAGACTGACTCGCACTTGGTCGGTTATTTACATCGATGTGGACGAATTTCTTGATGCACAATGAGCCCTTTTCCCTCTTCCTTTTGTGTTTGTTAATAGGCTAGTTTTTTTTTAGATGTAAATATATTTATGTCAACATTAAAAACGAAAAGAATCATTTAAAGATATTTTCTGATATATTTTCTGAAATAAAATAAAATAAATTGCAAACATCCTCCTTTTTTTGAAGTCAGTTAAAAATACAGGCAAATCATTAATATAATCAATTAAATTCAAGAAGAACAAATTGTACGGGTTCCGAGTTATTTGTTTCTGAATGTAAGTGATTCTGATTACGTATATGTGTTTAGAGAGCTATGATAGATATACAATACATAATATACTTGCTAACATATACATGATACCTAAAAACCACAATCCCAGGTTTGGGTTCATTGCTCAAAAACAACACTTATCTGTTGTTACTATAACAAATTTATTGGCTGTCATAACAATATAATCTGTAAACTGTACGAGTGCCTACTTCTATATCTGATGTTTAGCTGGATGAGTCATCCGCCGGTATGTACCTACAGTCTTGTTGTTATGGAAGACGAATGTGGTCTAGGCACAGCTTGGTAAAATTGGTATTTTTAATATAGATTATAAATCCTATCCTATACTATTAAACGAGCAATATTTGTATGTACCTACCAAAAATAAAAAAATAAAATATTTACTTACTATTTTATTATTTTTATTTACTTTTGAATTGTCAAACGAAATATGAATCTAGTTGCACATTCGCAAGCGTCAGCAGGGGCGGATTAACCCTAAGGCAAACTAGGCACGTGCCTAGGGGCGCACGCGCAGCAGTTTTTAAACAAACAAAAAAAAATAACATGAAATTAATTCCTATAAATAATACAAGTAAGTTCCCATTCCAGTAGTAAGTACTCATACAATATAAAAGATTCTTTAATTCTAAAGATATGAAGAGCTTCCGAAGCGTGCGACTTCTTGATTATTCCTACATCGCCTGATTTCATAATAAAAGTTCGTAAGATACAGCTCAAGCAGAAGCTTGTAAAAGTAATTTCCAGAAATTCGCTATGCTTTGTTTGCTATCAAGAGAAATACTGTGCAAAAACGTTATATTGTAAGTGTAGCTAAAAGCATAAGATCGAAATTAGAACGACTTAAGGTATAATAGTTTGCTAACATGATCGTGGTTTGAGGTTTTATTTTGGTTAAGTACTAGGTATAATTTATACTAATCATGTATATGGCCGCGAGAGGAGCGCCGATGAGGTGCTTGCCTAGTGCGTTCTCGACTTTTAATCCGCCTCTGAGCGTCAGTAGGTCTCTATGGAGAAGAATGTACAAGAAACTCAACGGACACTCTTTTCCATCAGTGTTAATTCCAATTATTTGGTTACATCATTCTTGTTGGAAAAATACATATGTGAGAACGATGTTAAAAGACGTGCACGTAAGAGTAAAACAAACAATTCAAAAATACAATAAATACGTAATTAAAAGCAGGCCGAGGCAGTTTAGTTATGACCAACCCCAACTGATGGCGCCCGTTCACGAATATGACGCATGGATTGGCACCACTCAGCTCAATCATCACGAAGGGAATCGAATGATCCAATACATGTGCTACCATCAGAGAGAGCATATACCTATATAATCACGTTCTCGCTCTAAATCAGGCTATATCTCATGAACCGTGATAGCGACAGTTGAAATGTTCACAGATGATGTATTTCTGTTGCCGCTATAACAACAAATACTAAAAACAGAATAAAATAAATACTATCTAATAAGTACTCATCGATCACTTTTAAAATGGTTACCCATTCGTCAGCGTAGAGCGCTGAGGGCATTGACTACCCTGTTTTCTTTTATTGATAAACCCACTTCTCCTTCTTATCTGACTTCTCATGTTCAATTCCTTTGCTCTGCTCACAGTAAAAATCTTCGCTCCACCAATAATCGTCTTCTACAATGTCCCTCTCACCGCTCTAGGTTTATCCACTCGTCCTTCTATGTCCAGGCAATCTCTCTTTGGAATGCGCTCCCTCAGAATATCAGGATGGCAAACAGTCGGTTCTCTTTCAAATTTAAGGCACGTGAGCACATTCGCAAGAAGTTTGCAGAATCATCACAGAATTGATTTGTTGGTTTCGGTTTCTCTATAGCATTGTTTTTGTATGTATATATCTAAATATATATTTGTATATATTTTTTATATATGTTTTTTTTTCTTAATTTATCCCTTAATTTAGTTACACCTGCCTTATTTTATCTCTGCACCACCCTAAGGTCGACTGGTAGAAAATGCCTAAGGCATTAAGTCCGCCTTTGTACTTGTGCATAAAGTTTTAATAAATAAATATTTAAGTGGGGCTCCCATACAACAAACGTGTTTTTTTGCCGCTTTTTGCGATAATGGTACGGAACCCTTCGTGCGCGAGTCTGACTCGCACTTGGACGGTTTTTTTAATAGAAAACAAACCAACAACAATATCATAATTGTTAATAACACAAAAGGCTCAGTCACGTTATTAAGTAAAGTTAGCGACCCAGAAAATGGGTTTGGTCACGTCGGCTTCACATAACGTTTCAAGAATCAGCAATTTATCTGTGTAGATATTGAACTGAGCACATATTGAGGAAATTAAGTGAAATAGCGGTCAGCTTACAAGCGGTAATAACCAGATATTTTCTTATCGTTTTTACTATGAATGTTAGCATTTATCTCTTCTTCACTATAACTATCTACCACAAATTATAAACCAATATTATGAAGAAGTTAAACTGTTTGAGTGTTTGTAGGCGGAGATAAGTTTATAATTTTTATATAATTAGCTTCTGCCAGCGGCTTCGCACGCGGACTGTCGAACATTATCCTAAGTGAACATTCTCCCAGGATAAAAAGTACCTATCAATGATATTCAAATAAACAGATATGTTATGAGCGTGCGCATTGTGAAGACTCGAATAGGTCACAATTGTGACCTTTTGTCTTTAGTTTAAGTCACACATGGCGAAGAGCGCTAGCCTTTGTTGAAACAAAAACAAAATAAAAAAAGCAATCGTGTGTATTTGTAATTTATTTATTTATTGATTAAAATAAATATTTATTAATATCAGATAAATGAAAAGTGTGTATGTGTGCTGCCGCTGCTGCGCGGAACACTTTTTTCATTTGTTTTGTGAGTGTATAACGTATCTGTTTATTTGAATATCATTGGTACCTATCTTATGTTTTAATCCAAATCTCGTGTGTCATAAGTCGTTTATTTCGTAACACCATACATTGTATCGAAATTTGTGGTAAGTAAAAACACCACTAAAACATTACAATAGATTAGAATAACATGAAATAACAATAACTTTCAAAAACAATAATTAATTTAATTTACAAATAATTGAAATATTTTAAAAATAAAATGTCATGGATTAAAATACAATAATAATATAACAAAAAAAAATATAACAACTACAAAAAAAATAAAACAAAACAATTATAATGATTGTCCACATTCTGTATTAAATTAGTTCAAATCAATCAAAAATTAAATAAAATGTCAGACATAGACAATAAATAAATATGTGTCAATAAATATGTCACATAGACAATAACAAATTAAAAATATATAATAAGCCCAATTACGTATAGGTTACATTTAATTCCAGTCAATCACTGACCTCTTTTATACAAGTACGCTGAACTAAATATACTCTAAATATACTCCTACTATATGAAATGACAGTTGATTTTTGTGCTGATTCAAAGCGCCCCGCTCGAGCGTCTCAGGAACTAAAACTGACACATTTAGAGATGGGTTATTACCGATATTTCACAAGATTAGGTGATACTTATATATTCACCTGGAAATATTATAATATTCATCATCATCTTCCAGCCGTTGTCCCATATTACTTGGGGTCGGCGCAACACGTAATAACGAAAATAATAATATATAATATTAGAGGACGCCTCGCGGTTTCTCCCGCGTAGTTCCCGTTCCCGTGGGAAAACAGGGACAAAAAGTAACCTGGGAAAGAATTTTTGAAATCGGTCCAGTAGTTTTGGAGCCTATTCGGTACAAACAAACAATCAATAAACAAACAAAAAAATCTTTCCACTTTATAATATTGGTATAGATAATAACAAATAATAATTATAATATTGTAACTAATATTATCAGTATTAGTGATATTTTTACATTTCACTAATACCAAAATAGTAGACTTGGCAAGGTGTATCACTCATCTACTGTATTGACTTATCGTAGTATGTTGCAAACAAATATCTCATATGGTATTGGTGATGAATGTTCTAAGAATGTCTTATAATCAGTAATAATCTGTTCAAAAGCAATGGCTAATACTAAATTCTGGAATCATCATCCAGAGCCTGACTTCACCACTGCTGAGCATATGCCTCTCTCTTCTTGTACCAATCACCACGTTCCTGTGCCTGGAATTAATTCTGGAATAATATCATGACAATTATAATTTTATTAACAAATGTTTTGAAGTCAAACAAATTATGTTTGTATCTGATAGAGAGTTCAAAACTGATATAACTCTTCTCCTCGTTGGAATACGATGTCACTCTAATTTGCACCTTAGCACTATAGAGATAGGTTCTCGGTGATGAGAGCGAGAAATACTTCCGTTGTAAATTATTATCCATCTCATTCGTACACGTTTCTTACGTATTAAATTACTCTCACGATCGGTAAGTCCATAAAAGGATATTTTTATCGAAGGCTGTGTCCCATCTCTAATATTAGTTCCATGGACGCTCACCTTACGCTCACGTTGCTATCAGCGCCAAAATGGCGAAAATCAAATATCTTCATTTTGACATTGATAATATGAAGTCCAGCGTACTTGTATAATAGAGGTCAGTGTAGTCAATCAAAAATTCAATGTCAAAGATTAAAAAAATCAGTAAAAATAATATATGTCACAAATATACACAATAAATTGAATATAATATAATATCCATGTTAAATAAATTCTTGTCAATTGAAAATACAATGTAAAAGGTAAAATATATAAGTACAATAATATGTCACACACACAATAGCAAAATCAATAATGACATTAATAATATTCCATGTTCTCTGAGGAGGCTTTCGTTGGGCAGCTGGATCAAGGGCTTGATCCAGAAAGCGGTACTCCAGGACACGCCGCGTATAGTCAGGCAGGAGGTCCTCTCTCAGGAGCCCTGACCACCTTTAGCTAAGACCCTATTCCCGATTCGGGAACAAGGTACCGGTGCTAATGGGCAAAAAATACAAAATAGTAGCCCACCGGTATCGGGGATCCCTACACCTGTGGGCTACTATTTTTGCATATTTAAATGTTTTCTATTTTATTTTTTTATAGAATAATATTTAAAATGTAAAAGTTTGTGTATATAATAAATAAATGGAATAATCCATGTTCAATTTTGATTCATTATGATTGTCAATTGTCATTCAGGAATTCATCGACACCGTAATAACCCTTTCTCAATAAATATGTTTTGAGCTTGTTTTTAAATAATTTAAGGCCGTACCCTGACCAAAAAATCAGCATGAGATTTGAGCATTCCTATTGGCCTAGCGGCACTGGTGGCGCATGAGTTACAGTAGTGAATACGCCCAGATTTTAGAATAACTTCTTTATAAAATCGAATATTGGTCTTTTGAAAAAAATAAATCTACCAAAATGTTCGTTATCAAATTGTCTATCCATTAGTGTTAGTACAAAAAATTATTAATGAAAACTTTACGAAGAGATGCATGCTATCAATCATTTTTTCTCATTTTTATGGTTTTGTTGGAAGGAGATTAGTGAAACACATAAAAAAAAAAAGAATTCTACAATTTTGGAATCAATAATATGTAGAAATTTAATGTATTTTTATTAGTTGATATTTCATTTTAAATAACGAGTAGATAGCTCCTAAAAACTGCACGAAAAACGGCTAGCGCGGCGTTTTACTCGGGGTAGCGCCTTAAGCCACATAGCGCTAAAGCCTTGGTGTACACGGTATTGATTACAATTGTTAGTACTCTACCGTTAACTCTACTAAATTCTAAGGGTAATTTATTATATATGTAGAGTGATTGTTATCTGGGACAGTGATGAACCACGATACATTTCAGTTGGATTGTGTTAGGTAGGTAACTCTTTCCGACGGGTATTGTCTCTAGCAAATCTTTGCTCATTGGTTTCAAATTTGTGCAAATTCTTTATAAAATTGGCAAGCAACATCAGTCGGGCGCCGTTAGTTGGGATTGGTCTTAACTTAACTGCTTCGGATGCTAATGTTTTTCTAGTACCTATTATGTAACTGCACGGTACATGTGTGAGTATTTTTAATGCTTTGTACCTGTACGTAGTATAGAATGTAGTGATTCTGGGTGCATTGTCCTCACACATATGAATTTATTAATGTATGTACTTATGTACCTAAATATTGTAAAAAAAAATGTTTTTTTTTATAGATTTAGTATGGAGTTTCTTGTGCGTTCTTCTCCATAACAAGCTACTTTCCGAATGCACGGTAGAATCTATTTTCAATCCTTTTAATTTTTAATGTATTAACGTTCAAAAGTGCCGCTTGGTGGCCTAGTTGAAATAAAATATCTTTGTCTTTGTCTTAAAATATAGTGGCATGGCAAAGCCAAAATTTTAAATCTAGTAAAATACACGGTTCCTGCAGAATAGACAGGCTACAGCGAAACGCGCCGCGATTCTTTCGCCAAGTAAAGCTTTCTCTCTTATCGGAAGACTTACAAATCTGCAAGGCATCATAAAAAAAAAACCTTTTATCATATTTCAATCAGTTGTTTACGCCGATGGTCCTGACGTTACAAGTATGACTGCTGAGCGAGAGGTCCTGGCTTCAATTCCGTTAGGCATTGTTATTGGGTTTAGAAGTATAGGTGGTGTGACACCTCCGTGCTTCGGCAAGCACTTTAAGTCGTTGGTCCTGCTCCACATTTCTCTCTGGCCGTGGCGAATAGTCGCTCCATTGGACTTTGAGAGTTAGAGAACAGAGAGTGCACCTGCGTTTGCGCATTTGCATTCAAATTATTTTGTATCTTTATAGTCTATCCGTCTATCGTGTGTTAATAGTTCGTTGAATGCGAGATGCACAGAACAAGTCGAAATGGGCGAGCTTGTGGTGAGGTTTAGAAATGATGGAAAGAGTGGCGACCCTACTTAAGGTTACACTAGTCGAAAATTCCTCCATACAAACGTAGTCTGGATATTACTCCACTGTTTGACGGTGTTCTTTCAAAATAAAAAATGTCATCAATTTGTCTTATCATTATCTAGCCCTGTATGGAAACAGAAAAGTAAAAAAATACAATATTTGAAAGTTATGACCGTCGAAAGTTTATGTATTTCACCATTAATTTTAACGCATCTTTGGGCGGAAATAAATACCCTAAGAAGAAGGAAAATTGCAAAACGGCCTCCATACAGGGATAGATTAGTAATTCAACAATGCAATAATTTTTATTCCGAAAATATAAATTTAGTAGCTTTTTCATGATATCTGAACTCCCAAAGGTCTGTTCATAAAATTTCGCGCGCTCGTTTTCGCCCTAAATCATCATTTCGCTACGAATTTGCAAAAGTGCTAATTCGTACGAGAACTAGCTTCTTACTGCTCATCACAGCATCAATCTCTTTCGCACGTGTTGTCGGATGAGACGGCATGCATTTTAACCCCGCGCACAAAATAGTTCGTGGCGTTGACTAGGGGAACCTTAAGCATCAATATTGTTTTTCCAGCTTCAATGTTTGGTCAGTTCTGTTTGTAACGATAGGCGGCATGTATCTATTTGTGCTGTGAAGATACTCTGAATAAAGAAACAATTATTCATTATTTTTATCATAATATTGTCTAGTGTCTATGTCAATTACCGATGTGCACAGCACTTTTATAAATAAAATAACTCATCTAATTAAACAAAGAAAAAAAGATAAGATAAGCAAAATTGCAATACAAATTATAAATAGAAAATATTAATCGTGAATTAATAATTAAAAACCAATTAAGTTGAAGCAATAAGAAAAATTAAATTATGTCATATCACACAGATCACAACTATCTTTCCATTTCCAAGTTCTTCAGTCTAAGCTGAGTGGCGGTCATGAAAGATGTCTAGGTCAAGCAGCTCACACCTAGCTTTGAAGGAAAAATTAGGAAACCTTGTCTTAGGGAAATTCATCCCAAAATTCGATTTATGTCGGGGGGTACCAAACAGGCGTTTGGGCGCATTATGTCCTCGCAAAATGTCCAATGGGCTCAAAATGGCCAATTCGCAATTTGTCCAATTTGCAAATAGTCCAAATCGCAAATTGTCCAATTAGCAAATGGTCCAGTAAGCAAATTGACCAATTCAAATTACAGTCGTTAATTAAGTATAGATATCGTTGGTATTTTAATTCTCCTAAATCTCTTTTATACGCAGAGAATATTGAGCTTTAGAACCGCATCTTAGTAGAATAGTTCAAGGCATTAAAAAACATTGTTTACGGTGTTTAGTAGATAGATAATACGTTTTTGTTTCCTTTAATTTCGTTTTTATTTTAGTTTTCTGATATTTTTATAAACAACAAACGTATTTTTAATAAGATACTATTTATCAATAAGTGCTTACTACAATTATTACTTTTCAATTGTATTCTGTTCTACCCACCACTCACCATACGGCTAGTTACCTCATTTCCAGTAACTAAACGTAGTCATTTTTATGTCTTTTTTGAGTGACATTTGAGTTATTATGATTTATCAGGCTTAATTATATGCATTTTTACTTCGAGCCGAATATCACCCCACGTTAGTGAACCTCACGTGGGGGTCGTCTAAATACGCCTCTCGTAATCAAGGACGCCTGGACTAATTGCGAATTGGACTAATTGAAAACTGGACCAGTTGCGAATTGGACCTATTGCGAACTGGACCAATTGCGAATTGGGATAAGGTTTAATATTATAGGTATATATAATTTAATTTCAAAAATTTACATATATTTATTTACATAGATAAAAGTATATACAGTGTATAAAATACTTAAATAACTAAGACTACAAATATATAACCAAAAACTTCTTACTAACTAAAAATATACACAACTAAAATATGGCGTCGAAAAACTCCTCCACATCGTTGCCCACTGGTAATGTACCCAAAAGGCTGGCAGCATTGCCACGTTGTATGGCAATACTTAATCTCTAACCATGATAAAAGCCAGCCCTTGGGTCACGCGAAGTGTCAACTAGGCGTTTGGACAGATCTTTAAACAAAGAATAATTGCGAATTAGATAGCTGGATATTTTGCAAAAAAGTACCTACATTTTCGCCGGGCATTTAATTTAGGAACGCATAGCCCGATACGCTCCAAAAGTACATCACACGATGTGGGACTCTGCACAATTGTATGAAGGATCAGCAAGTCCAACATGCGTCTGCGATGCTGTAGGGTGCGTAGTCCGAAACGAGACAGTCTCTCTTCGAATGAACATCGCATGCTGACACCAGCAGCCTAGACGGAAATCCACATCGCGTCTTCTTCACATGTGATTGGTCGATTGATCATACTCTTTGCTTTGCGGAAATCACTTACGCAATAAGGCTGCAGGGGTAACAAATGCAAGATGCCTTGTGAAAGACCTTTGGAGTAACTCGATACGATCGGAGTGTGCAGCATTTTATGGGTTGATTACATATTAGTACGTATAATATATATATATATATATATTTAATGTATCATCGTCAGTTTATTAATTTAGGAGGCAACTTATTTTAGCTTAGTCAAACTGCATAACTACGAAAATTTGTAATTGTATGATGTAGGTAACACCCGTCGCCGGTCGCCTTTTCAAAAGAGGATGCAGGACTTCCAGCCTTATTCGCATACCATGTTTCGAATACCTCTATACATTTGATCTTTAAGCTACTACGACATACAGAAAAATTATGAATAATTGTTTCTTTATTCACAGCACAAATAGATACGAGTACATCGAAGCTGGAAAATCAATCTTGATGCTTAAGTAGGGTCGCCACCTTTTCCATCATTTCCAAACCTCACCACAAGCTCGCCCACATCGACTAGTTCTGTGCATCTCGCATTCAACGAACTATTAACACACGATAGACGGATAGACTAAAGAGATACAAAATAATTTGATTGCAAATCCGCGAACGCAGGTGCACTCTCTGTTCTCTAACTCTCAAAGTCCAATGGAGCGACTATTCGCCACGGCCAGAGAGAAATGAGGAGCAGGACCAACGACTTAAAGTGCTTGCCGAAGCACGGAGGTGTCCCACCACCTATACTTCTAAACCCAATAACAATGCCTAACGGGATGAAGCCAGGACCTCTCGCTCAGCAGTCACACTTGCAACGACAAGACCATAATCGGCATAAACAACTGATTGAAATAATTCTGATAGAAGGATTTTTTTTATAAGGCCTTGCAGATTTGTAAGTCTTCCGATAAGAGAGAAAGCTTTACTTGGCGAAAGAATCGCGGCGCGTTTCGCTGTGGCCCATCTATTCTGCAGGAACCGTGTATTCTTTGGTGATAAAAAGTGTCTATGGCACTCAGCAATAGTGCACCTTTCTATCAGGAATTTCGGATCAGTGCTTCCAGAAGATTTTTACTGACCTTACAATCCATATTAATTAGTCTAAGTAATTAGTAATCAATATACTAAATCCATACTAATATTAGAAATTAAATAAAAAATTCCTTTCGTTCTCTACTGTTCTCTTTATTAGTATCTTTCACGTCTTGAAACTTGGGTCACGGGTAAAACATGACAAGCTCCGCATGAAACAGACGGAATCGTGCAGGGACCATTTTACTATACTTCAAATTTTGACAGTGCCATGCCTGTATACTCTGGTGTTGCTAGCCAATTTTGTTAAGAATTTGCACAAATTTTAAACCGAGCGAAGATTAGCAAGAGACAATACACGACGGAAAGAGTTACCTACCTACCGACGTGGACGGACCGTGCCCCGTCAGGGGTTCAAAAAAATATCATTGTGTACATTTTATATGAACTCGTTCACACACGTCCGTGCACGGCCCGTGCACAGGCCAGTGACGAAGTTTCAATGATTGGGCCCGGCCCTGTCACGTCCCGGGCACGGCCCTGATATGTGGGGATAGACCTTAAGGTTAAACTAGTCGACGGCACGAACTATTTTGTGCGCGAGGTTAAAATGCATGCTATCTCATCCCACAACACGTGCGAAATATATAGATGCTGTGATGAGCAGTAAGAAGCTAGTTTGCGTACGAATTAGCACTTCTGCAATCTTTTATCGAAATGGATAATGATTTAGGACGAAAACGAGCGCGCGAAATTTTATAAACAGACCTTTGGGAGTCTAGATTTCATGAAAAAACTACTGAATGTATCTGATCAAAATAAAATTATTTGGATTGTTGAATTACTAATCTACCCCTGTATGGAGGCCGTTTTTTAATTTTCCTTCTTCTTATGGTATTTAGATAAAAAGAAAGATACGTTAAAATTAGTGTTGAAATATGGAACTTTCGACGCTCATAACTTTCAAATATTTTATTTTTTTATTTTTTCGGTTCCATACAGGGCTAGATAATGATGAGACAAATTGATATATTTTTTTATTTTGAAAGTACATCGTCAAACAGTGGAGTAATCTCTAGACTACGTTTGTATGGAAGAATTTTTGACTTGTGTACCCTTAACACGCACCACCCGAATTTAACGTGGTTCATCACTGTCCCAGATATTAATCATTCTTTCTTTATAATAAATAACCCTTAGAATTTAAAAGCATACATAGTGCTAACATATTTAAAAACAAGCTCTAAATATCATTGCTCTAAACATATTTATTGAGAAAGGGTTATTTACGGTGTCGATGAGTTCCTGGATGACAAATACAATGAATCTAAATTGAACATGGATTATTATTATTGTTATTATTGAATTTGCTGTTATGTGACATATTATTGTCCCTATTTTTTTATAATTTTACCTTTTGCTTTGTTTTTAGGGTTCCGTACCCAAAGGGTAAAAACGGGACCCTATTACTGAGACTCCGCGGTCCGTCTGTCTGTCTGTCTGTCACCAGGCTGTATCTCATGAACCGTGATAGCTAGACAGTTAAAATTTTTACAGATGATCTATGTCTGTTGTCGCTATAACAACAAATACTAAAAACAGGATAAAATTAATATTTAAGGGGGGCTTCCATACAAAAAACATGATTTGTTTGCCGTTTTTTGCGATAATGGTAAGGAACCCTTCGTGCGCGAGTCCGACTCGCACTTGGCCGGTTTTTTAATTGTGACATATAATATTGACTTTATCATTTTACTGATTTGTTTATCATTGACATAGATTTTTTTAAATTTTGAAATTGAAATTAAATTTATCCGTAATTAGGATTTATTTTTTTGTTCATGTGACATATTTATTGACGTTATTATAATTATCATTTTATTTTTTATCTCTGACATTTCATTTTGTTTTTAATTGACTGGAACTAATTTAATACGGCATTTGACGTGCCATTATTATTATTTTTGAATTGTTTTTGTATAATGTTACATAATAGTGATCTTTTTGTATTTGCTATTGAATTTTTATTAAGTTTTTAACTGACTTGAACTAATTTAATACGGGATTTGGATAATCATTATTATTATTTTGTTTCTAATTTTTTTTTTGTATTTTTGGCATATAATTTTCTTTTTTGTTTGAATTTGAATCCTTGACATTCTCTTTTCACAATTCTCATAAATTATATCAATTCTTCATAAATCATTTTTAATTATTTTTATTTTTAATTCTTGGTTCAAAGGTTGGCCATTGCCATCCAACGCGGCATTGCAGCAAGCGTTATGGGCACCTTTGCGGCGGGAACAGTTAGGGGCGGGTTATTGTTATATTAATAAGGTTATTGAACTGTTTGACATATTTGTGAATGTGTGTATTTATTACTATATATAAAATGTCTAAATATATGAGATCGTTTTTATGTTTTAAATTTTATTCTAATCTATTGTAATGTTTTAGTGGGTTTTTACTTACCACAAATTTCGACACAATGTATGGTGTTACGAAATAAACGACTTATGACACGTGGATTAGGACATAGCATACTTTTTATCGCGGGAGGGGAGAATGGATCACTTAGGATAATTTTCGACAGTCCGCGTGCGAAGCCGCTGGCAGAAGCTAGTTATAAATAAATTATAAACTTACTACCGTCTACAAACAATTTTATTTATTCATAATATTGGTTTATAATTTGTGGTAGATAGTTATAGTGAAGAAGAGATAAATGCTAACATTCATAGTAAAAACGATAACAAAAAATATCTGGTTATTACCGCTTGTAAGCTGACCGCTGTTTCACTTAATTTCCTCAATATGTGCTCGGGTCAATATCTACACAGATAAAATAATAAAGTTGGTGCAGGCCACTGTCAGATGTTCATCAGAAAGTCTACTCGTACACCGAAATTTTATCGTACTGTTTACTTAAGGCGATATATACGCTCGGAGCCAAAATATCAATATTGAACCTCCTTTTGAACAGTTGTGTTTGCAAAATATTATTTGATTTACATATGCTATTTTAGTTATGAAGAAATGCCAGCAATAAATTCTTCTGTGTAAAGATATTTTTAAACATCCAAATCGTTTTGGAGGAGTTTACAAAAGTTGCGAAAAAATATCGTGTTGTTAATTATTTTTTTAAAAGCAAAACTATTAGTTACACGAAAAAACCTTGTGTTCAAAATAATTACATGAATCTTTTTTTTTAAATCTTTTAATCTAGCCGTTACTAAGCTTACTATGCTTTAGAAAGTAACCGTTTTACAGCACTAAAGCGGATGTAGGCTCTTAAGGTCCACACAAAATAAGTCGGCGGTCCGACCCCTGCTCTAGTAGTTTGATAGTAAATCTTCAATCAAGCGAAATTGTTTTAAAAAGTTCCAAGTGAACACAAAGATATTTTTTTATCAAGTTGTTTATCTTTCGTTTGTTTTTCATAGCTCTCTTTCATTCAAAGTTCAGATTTGTCCAATCGCTGGTCAAGTCCAACGACATTTATAACGAATAATCTAATCATATGAGCACGCTTTTAATTTGAAATAATGATCCTTGATGCTAAAAGCTGTTAAATAATTTGATTATAAATTATGAATTATTAGATAGGTTTATTATTATTATATACCTTTACCTAACGGTAAAGGTATATAATATGAAAAATTACCTATAAATGAATCTTACCTGAAGTAAATAAAATAATTGGCGGTCAACACAAACATTCAAATTACCTTTTACCAATTACCTACAACGTAGAATGATTGTAGCTAGGTTGATCTTTGTTGCACCATGATGTTGATTTGTTTGGCGCCACCGCGCTGCCTCAAAATGCCTGACAAAAAGCTTTTTTTTTGCTTTTTGGTTCGTTATTACGTAGGTTATTTTTGTTTACTTAGTTTGATAGAATCAGTTCACAATTTAAAAAATCTGTAGGAAAATTCCGGACGGACGAGAAGATAGCCGAACTCGAGGAAGAGTTGAGCAGGTTACGATGGAGCATTATAGGGCTATCTGAAGTCCGAAGAGAGGGGGAGGTCTCGATAATCCTCAAATCCAGTAATTTGCTCTATTTCCGAGAGGGTGACCGGCAGTCCTAGGGTGGTGTCGGCTTTATCGTCCACAAGTCCCTTGTGAACAACGTGGTGAAGATCGAGAGTGTGTCGACCAGGGTGGCGTACCTTATACTCAGAATATCCGCAAGATATTCGCTGAACGTCATACAGGTCTACGCCCCGACCTCGGCACACCCCGACGACGAGGTAGAGACCATGTATGAGGATATCTCTAGAGCCATGCATGGTTCCAAAACTTACTTCACCGTTGTCATGGGGGACTTCAACGCGAAACTGGGCAAACGAAACGAGGATGAGCTGCAAGTAGGGCAATTTGGAGTTGGACGTCGGAACCACCGGAGTCACCGACTGGCCAGTTTTATGGAGAATGAGGGCCTCTACATGATGAACTTCTTCTTCAGAAAGCGTGAGTACAGGAAGTGGACCTGGCAAAGCCCCGATGGTGCAACTAAAAAAGAGATCGACTTCATCATGTCAACCAAGAAGCAAATGTTCAATGATGTCTCTCGTTAAAAACCGGGAGCGATCACCGCATGGTAAGAGGCACATTGAACATTAATTTCAAGCTTGAAAGGTCTCGACTGATGAAGTCCACGCTCCGTCCAGCACAGATCCAGGTCCAAAACCCCGAGACCTTTCAACTCGAACTCCAGAACCGTTTCGAGTGCCTAGGGATCCGTGGACAAATACAGTGATGGGTTCGTGGAAGCTGTCCATACGGTTGGGTCTAAGTTTTTCAAGACCCGCCGTACATATAGGAACAAAAAGCTCTCTGATCCTACTCTCAAGCTCATGAAGGAGAGGCGTGAGATAATCCTGCAGTCTTCAGACGATGCGCTGAAATACCGGCAGCTAAATAGACAGATCTCAAAGTCCTTGAAAAGCGACCTCCGCCGCTTTAATACCGAGCGTATTAAAGACGCGATTGAGCGGAACAAGGGCTCCAAGGTCTTTGCAAGAGATCTGTCTATTGGGCAGAGCCAGCTCGCGAAACTGAAGACCGATGATGGCAGGATCGTATCCGCCAAACCGGAGCTTCTGAGGGAGATCGAGAGATTCTATGGGCAGTTGTACACGTCAACCAGTAAACCCGTCAAGAATCTAGCGAATGACCCTAGAGCTAGATTGACCCGACACTATACCGAAGACATTCCGGACGTCAGCCTGTATGAGATTAGGATGGCTCTGAAACAGCTAAAGAACAACAACACAGAACTCCTGAAGGCGGGTGGAAAACCAGTACTTAAGGCTCTTCACAAGCTGTTTGATTCCGTCATACTCGAGGGGAGGACGCCACAGGCATGGTGCAGGGGTGTGGTGGTACTCTTCTTCAAGAAGGGTGACAATGCCTTACTGAAGAACTATAGGCCCATCTCACTTCTTAGCCATGTCTACAAGCTGTTTTCAAGAGTCATCACGAATCGTCTTGCTTGCAGGTTTGATGATTTCCAGCCTCCCGAACAAGGCGGATTCCATAAAGGCTTCAGCACCGTAGACCACATATATACGCTGCGTCAGGTTATACAGAAGACCGAAGAGTACAACCTGCCTCTCTGTTTAGCGTTTGTGGACTACGAGAAAGCCTTCGATTCGATCGAGACTTGGGCTGTGCTGCAGTCTTTCAAACGGTGCCAAATTGACTACCGGTACATCGAGGTGTTGAAGTGTTTATACAAAAACGCCACCATGTCAGTTCGATTTCAGGATCAGACCTCGGAACCCGTACATTTGCAGCGAGGTGTGAGACAGAGAGACGTCATATCTCCGAAGCTGTTTACCGCTGCACTGGAGGACGTCTACAAGATTCTGGACTGGAGTGGGCTAGGCATCAACGTCAATGGCGAGTACATCACTCACCTTCGGTTTGCCGATGATATAGTGGTTATGGCTGAGACCATGGAGGACCTCAGTACAATGCTCGATGACCTCAGTAGAGCTTCCGAAAGAGTGGGTTTAAGGATAAACATGGACAAAACCAAGGTGATGCTAAATGCCCATGTTACACCCACTCCTATCAAGGTCGGAGACTCTACACTCGAAGTTGTGGGCGACTATAGACATAGTCAGGTAGACACCTGGGACAAAGGATTCAGTTGGGTAGGGCCAACTTCGAGAAAGAGGTCAATCGTCGAATTCGACTCGGATGGGCAGCGTTTGGGAAGTTGCGCGGTATCTTCTCGTCCAACTTACCACAGTGTCTCAAGACGAAAGTCTATTACCAGTGTGTGTTGCCAGTGATGACATATGGCTCTGAGACGTGGTCGCTTACAATGGGCCTCATCAGAAAGCTTACAGTCACTCAAAGAGCAATGGAGAGGGCTATGCTCGGTGTTTCCTTGCGTGATCGAATCAGAAATGTAGAATTGCCAAACTGAAGTGGCAGTGGGCAGGGCACATTGCTCGCAGAACGGATGGCCGATGGGGCAGAAAGGTTCTGGAGTGGCGACCGCGAACCGGAAGACGTTGCGTTGGAAGGTCTCCAACCAGGTGGACCGATGACCTGGTGAAGGTTGCAGGGATCCGCTCGTTGCGAGATGCACGAGACCGGTCAAAGTGGCGACGCTTGGGGGAGGCCTATGTCCAGCAGTGGACGTCTTTCGGCTGATATGATGATCATGATGTAGGAAAATTATCATTATTTAACAAGACACCAGAAAATGTAATATGTTGTATGTTTGTGTTGATGAGCCTTAATAAATAAAACAAATTATTAAATAATCTAATCAAAGCTTTATGGTAGTGTCTGACCGAAAGTTCGTTTTTGGTTTCGGTTTCGGTCGAGTTTCGGCGAGATAAGGGGTTTCGGTTTAGTTTCGGTTTCGGTGGCAAACTTGCCGAAACTACGACCGAAACCACATTCGGGCGTTCTCGCGTTGTGATAGATCATGTTCGGCGCGTTAAATTCCATCCAAGAAAGTTTTTTTTTGCGAATATTTTTTTTCTTAAATGTTATGTTGATTATCATACCAATAAGTGAAAATGTCGAAGACTGCATAGCTGTGTGATTTAAAGATAAAAATCTTAACAAGAAATCAAATCGACTTCCAAAACAAAACACTACAAAGCGAAAAATAACTTTCTTTTCCGAAGTCGGTATCTTTGGTAACTGTTGTTTTCCGTTTTTCGACACCGACTTCGAAAAAGAAAGTTATTTTTCGCTTTGTAGTTAATTGGTTTTGGAAGTTGGTTAAAAGTTTTTATTTATCTCATTTTATTTTTGGTAGGTATCTCCAAATACCATGCAAATCATTTATAGCCAAAGTAAATCTCATGATAATTCCAATAAACCCAAACACGGTACTAGGATCCTTTGTTTTATTTCGGAGTTCCAGTGCCTACCTTCCGGCTTCATCATCAGATCAGTTCATCCTCAAAACATGAATCTTGTAAGAAAGTTTCGGTTTCGGTTTCAGTTTCGGCCGAAACTGAGACTGTAGCCGAAATAAATTTTTGGTTTCGGTTTCGGTCGTAAAAACCAGTTTCAGTCGGACACTACTTTATGGTGACAGCCTATGAGACACATGGCGCATAAAAAAGTTCTGAAATTGATTGCTATCAACCATAGCATGTTTTAAGATAAAAAATCCTCACTAAATAAAAATCATTCTAAACAACCTTGATATCAACTAATTATTAATAGTCTGATTTCAAAAGAGCAGAAAGACATTACAATCTTATCGTGCCACGTAAAGTTGTTCCAATAAACTTGGACAGATTAAAAACTGGATAATACTGCTCGGTTTTTAATAAATCCGAATCAATTTGAAACGCTAATCAGGAAACTCCGCCACTACGGGATCCTTACTTCATATTTGAGTAATAGGATTCAGACCGTTGACGTTAATGGAAAAAGATCTCCTGGATCTATGGTAACAATGGGAGTCCCGCAGGGCTCGATTCTTGGTCCTTTCTTGTTTCTTATTTATATTAATGACTTGCCTTACCTCATAAAGGATAACCATGATATAGTGTTGTTTGCGGATGATACTTCACTTTTGTTTAAACTTAAACGTCAGCAGCTGGTTACTGACGATGTAAATAGCGCGATCTCAAAAGTAGTTCACTGGTTCAATGTTAATAATTTACTTCTTAATGAAAAAAAAACCAAATGCATTAAGTTTACCCTACCTCACGTTAGGCAGGTGAAAACCGATGTGTTGATAAAGGGCGAAGAATTGAATCCTGAAAATAGCACAGTATTCTTAGGCTTAACTTTGGATGCTAAGCTTCAGTGGGGCCCACATATAGATAAATTGTCAAAGAAGCTAAGCTCCGCAGCATATGCTGTTAGAAAAATTCGTAATTTAACTGACATAGAGACAGCCCGTTTAGTATACTTTAGTTATTTTCATAGTGTAATGTCATACGGTATTCTGTTGTGGGGAAATGCCGCCGACATCCAGACTATCTTTGTTTTGCAGAAAAGAGCTGTTCGATCAATTTATAAATTAAGCCCGAGACACTCTCTCAGAGAGAAATTTAAGGAGATTAATGTAATGACTGTGCCTTCTCAGTATATTTATGAAAATCTTTTATATGCCCATAAAAATATAAAATTGTTTAAAAAATACAGTGATATTCATAACATAAATACTAGGAACAAACACAAATTTGTAGTACCTACAACAAGGCTCAAGAAAATAGGTGGCTCGTTTAGATGTCAATGTGTACGCTTTTATAATAAGCTTCCAAGCCACGTGCAAGATCTAAGTCTTAATAAATTCAAGTCTTTCATTAAACGTAAGTTGTGCCAGAAAGCGTTTTATACAACAAAAGATTACATTGAGGACAAAAAGGCTTGGGATTGAGCTGCTCCAATTAATTTTGTTTTTTTATTATATTTTGCACTATGCATTTTGTTATTATAAATATTTTTTTTATTTTTTTGGTTTTCTTGCAATGACAAGAATATTTACTTTTTAAAGTATTATATTATTTTATTTTAATTATTGTGAATGTGAAGACTATGTGGATATTTTTTTTTTTGTTTTTATTTAAATTTATCTTAGTTTTTAATCATGGTCTGGCAGTTTGAGTAGTTTATGCGGCCTACCCGAATGTCCTTTCTTTGGTATTGTTCGTCGAATCGTTGAGCTCCTTAAATTCTGAGTTGAGCTGCTCGGTTATTGACAAATGCGTGCACTGACTGGACAGGTCCACTCAATCTGGCTGGTTCTTTCCTCAAAAGACCATTTCAGACATCAGTCTACATGGTCTTCACATGATCTAATCAAGATTTTGTCAGGACTTTAAAAGAGACTGTGACCTCTGAGTTTGTTTCGGCCTTTCTTCTCAGAGTAGTCAGATAGGAAACGCCGACCTCATCTAGTTTTAAAAATATGTTCGACATGTAAAAGTGTTTGTACAAACCAACTTACAGAAATAAAATCATTTATCATTTATCAATATACCGGTTAATGTGTTATTCACTTAGACATTAAATATTTATCACATTAATGACACACATTCACAGCCCTATGTCTATCTCCTCTCGTTCAGTCCATCCAAGGTTGTCTGTAAGAGATTGCCCTTTGCGGTAAGACCAAAACATTTATAAGGATAAATGTACATGTCCTGTGGTGTACAATAAAGTATATCTTAAATAATAATAGGAGAAAATATTCAGTGATCGTAACGTTAAAAATGCCCATTCAAGTATATCTCATTTTGAACTTGTTTAAGTCCTAAGCGTTGTTTTATGGGATACTTAGCGGCATTTATTAAATAACATTGAAATTGACGTTAATTTATTTAATTGTAACAATTTATTTAATCTTCACAAAGAAAAATAGATCTTTATTATTGTTTCTCGTTTATTTGGCACTCATTCTTGCAATCTCTACAGAAATCACTTGTACAGTTTATCACTTAAAACTACTATTGATACCTAAAGCTGGATCTAATTTTAATTTGTTGTCCTACATCTAGTTATAATGCAGTTTAGTTTAGTACCTACTTATTACGTTAATTTGCATGAGGTTTTTCTCTTTCGGAAAAACTAAATTCTAAAAGGAACTAGCACGAACTGTATTCGAAATTAACAATTAGCAATTTGCCTTTACCTATTTTTAATCGACGAAAAAAAAGGTGAAGATTCTCAATTCAACATGTAATTTTTTTTGTGTATCATTTAAGCTATCGCCAATTTAATTAGTTTAGTTTTTCTTAAATAATAGGGTTTGCCCGCAAAATAGTAGATTTGTCACCAAAATGTAGTCACCAAACAATATAAAATCAATTCCATAATAAATCACCTAAAATCATGGAGATATAGGGTCTAGTACCAAATAAAAATTTTGGTATGTATTATAATAGGTTTGTCCTAATATGTATTTAAGCAAATTAATTTAAAGAGACCACCAATATCATATAATATGTTATTATTGTATTTTATTTACTTATTGATTTTAATATAGAATAGGTGCAAGTTAGATTAGTGTATAAGCAAAAGAGTCGACGGACTCCTATTTCTGAATGTAGGGTCTAAAGTAACCTAACACGATGGAGATGACGAGAGCTCCCCAAGTAACATAGAAGTGCTGTATATCCGCCGAATCACTGTCCACAATAGAATCCTAAACTGTACAAGCCTTCTGAATAAGAGCATTAGAGGCGCTGTTTCAGCTGATATAACTCTGATTTGGCACAAATTAAACAGCTGTTAGCTGAATAACTAATTTATAGCAGGTTGCTGTAATTTAGCATCATATAAATTTTAGCATCATTCTAATTCACCCATAGTGATCATGTGGGCTATATAAGTACTATTATAAGATTGCGTGTAACACGCTGATTAACACTATTAAAGTTCAACTATGTGCAGCAAGACGCATTATATCATTGTTAATTGAAGTCACAGAATAACTGATTGCAATATAGTAGCTCACATGTTCGTTCTTAAAATGCAAGCGGTATAAGGGTACACTTGAGGCCTTCAATTCAGAATATAGCTGAGTTAAAGTCCATATAGTTAAATACTTAACTGCAGCTTACAGTACTAAAACTGAACTGCATACCTGTATTAACGCTTGCAGGCGGATTTAGGGGGGGGGGGGGGGCACGGGGGCACGTGCCCCCCCCCAGACGGTATTTTATGTACTGTGGAGATTCCATCACAGTACATACTTAGAAGCAAATTTAATAATAAGAGTAGTTAAAATATATGAATAAAATAACAGAAAGAAACTATTCACCGCTGCACTGGAGGATGTCTTCAAGGTTCTGAACTGGAGAGGGCTAGGCATCGACGTCAACGGCGAGCATATCACTCACCTTCGGTTCGCCGATGATAAAGCTGTCATGGAGACCATGGAAGTCCTCAGTGCAATGCTCGATGACCTCAGTAGAACTTCCAAAAGAGTGGGTACAAAAATGAACATGGACAAAACCAAGGTGATGTTGAACGCCCATGTCGCACTCACTCATATCAAGGTCGGTGAATCCACAACCGAAGCCGTGGACAACCATATCTACCTGGGACATACGGTCCAGCTAGGCAGGTCCAACCTCGAGAAAGAGGTCAACCGTCGAATCCTACTCGGCCGGGCAGCATTCGATAAGCTGCGCGGTACCTTCTCGTCCAACTTACCACAGCGTCTCAAGACGAAAGTCTATGACCAGTGTAACACACACTTATTACCTATGGCTCAGAGACGTGGTAGCTCACAATGGGCATCATCAGAAAGCTTACAGTCACCCAAAGGGCAATGGAGAGGGCCAGGCTCGGAGTGTCCTTGCGTGATTGAATCAGCAATGTAGAGATCCGCAAGAGAACCAGAGTTACTGACATAGCTCGAAGAATTGCCAAACTTAAGTGGCAGTGGGCAGGGCACATTGCTCGCAGAACAGATGGGGCAGAAACGTTTTGGAATGGCGACCGCGAACCGGAACACGTTGCGTTGGAAGGCCTCCCACCAGGTGGACCAATGACCTGGTGAAGGTTGCGGGGATCCGCAGGATGCGGGACGCACGGGACCGATCAAAGTGGGGTGGGGCGGCCTATGTCCAGCAATGGGCGTCTTTGGGCTGATATGATGATGATGAACAGAAAGAACATGAGCGAAATTCTTGTCTTTCATAAAAATTCCTATACATACTTGAACTTGTAGTAATAAACATGAAGTATATGCAGATACTTCAAGTTTATTTTTGACAGTTATTGTTGTTTTTTTTGCCCGTCCGCCCCTTGTGCCCCTCCCAGAAAACAATCCTGGATCCGCCTTTGCTTGCAGCATTACAATGTTGTCACCGTGACGCATAAAATCATTATTATACAGGCGAAAGCGTAATTTTCAGCTATTGCAGTTTAAGTGTTCTGTAATAAGTATTCATAAATGCTATAGTTACCGATGTTACCTTTTGTGACATCCTATAATGCAGTTTTGTGCTACTTGGGTGAGTTCGCTCACTTTGCTCGCTCACTTCAGCTGCAACCTGTCCGTGTCGGGGTGCTCTAAGCTCCCGAGCTCGCTTCGCTCGCTCTTGGACCGATTCATTGACCATCATTTGTTATTTTAATGTTGACACGACATATCGTTGGGGCCGGATAAGTAAATTTTTAAAAGCGCGCCAATTTGTCTCCGCCTCTTTGAACATATTTTCATTAAAATTATAAATTGATGTATTAAATTGGTAACGAATACTATTATTTTAATAACTTCACAAAATAACAAATAAAAAGGAGCGGCAGTCAGGGATCGATAATCGATTTATTTGGTAACAGATCTACCATTCTGAGCACTAAGCTATTATTTAAGTAATAAAACTTTTATTATAAGAATTAGGTTTATATTCATCTGATGCAATTAAATTTTATTGGTAATCCATCTCTTATTTTACACATATATTAACATTTTGATAATTCATACCTGGGAACACTTTTTGTTTATCTGACAATGAAAATATTTCGTGGCGATAGATATATTATTAGGTGATACAACTTGATGACAAATAAAAAATTTGGTGACAAGAAATAGGGACCCCATTTTTTTTTATAGCTTGGTACCTATGACCACTCATAACTTTTTATAGAATTATCCGATTTCAACAACAACCTCTAAGTTGGTCCCATTTAAATTTTTAAATTTACCCGATAAAAACGATTTATTGATAATTTTCAATTGTGAACCGATTCTATTGAAATTATGTAAATTGAAAAGCAAAAATAACCTACGGAACGACCTAAAACCATAGACATATTAAATAATCTTTTAGTCATGTTTGTGTTTGGCGCCAACAATTTTATCTACTTCAGACAATGATATTCAAATAAACAAATATGTTATACACTCACAAAACAATTGAATAAAGTGTTCCGCGCAGCAGCGGCAGCACACATACACACATTTCATTCATCTGATGTTAAAAAATATTTATTTTAATAAATAAATAAATAAATTACAAATACACACGATGGTATTTTTTTATTTTGATTTTGTTTCAACAAAGCCTATCGCTCTTCGCCATGTGTGACATAAACTAAAGACTAAAAGGTCACAATTTTGACCTATTCGAGTCTTCACAATGCGCACGCTCATAACATATCTGTTTATTTGAAGATCATTGACTTCAGGTAAGATTCCTTTAGAGGTAATTCTTCATATACCTTTACCTAAGAGCATATATCTTATAATTATTAAGTTCTGCATAATTTATAATCTATATAATTTATTATATAAAATATGTATTTATGTAAGTATATATCCACCATTACATTATTGTGTAGGTGCCTATGTTTTTATATCTTAGTTTAAGTCGTTTAATTTTTCTTCTCTTCCTGTTCTCACACACTATTGTCTACATTTCTTTTTCATTTTTCCTTTTCGCGGGTCTGCTGGTAGAAATTTCTTTAGAAATAAGCAGTTCCTTTGTACTCTATCGTCTTCATGTGTTGTCTTTATGAATTTACTGTGTGTACATTAATTATAAAATAAATAAAAATAAACAAATTATTTACGGTTTTTGGCATCAAGGCTCATGATTTCAAATAAAAAGCGTGTTCATATTATGATTAGATTATTCGTTATAAATGTCATTGCACTTGACCAACGATTGGACAAATCTGAATGAACTATGACAAACAAACGAACGATAAACAACATGATAAAAAATATTTTGTGTTTACTTGGAACTTTTTTAAACAATTTCGCTCGAAAGAAGATTTACTATCAAACTACAAGGGTCACCAAATGGCGGACCACGGTCCGGGTCCTGACCGCCGTATTATTTTGTGTGGACCTTATGTAAACAGTACGATAAAATTACTAATTTGACAAACATCGTGCGGAAACCGGCATGTCCTAGAACCAAAAATTCGATGACATGGCAGTGACATCTACCAAAACCCGCACTGGAATTGCGTGGCCCAGTCCCTCTCACAGATATAGGCTAGATAGGAGGCCTGTATCTGGGCTGATTACATCCTTTAAACTTATATTAGGTCCTTAGTTCCTTACCTATGAAATTGGCGTTTTGTCGTACTGGCCACTTTGATCTCAAATATCTCCACTTTGGTTTAGAATTCAAATTTTAAATTTATACAGCTATTTACTCATGCTTTTGTGTTTGGAAAACCGTAATTTATTTGCTTTTTCCTCTTTTGGTTTTTTCTTTGCGCCAGTTTACAAAATGGAAAACTTGAAATACTCGTATCTCGTTATTTACGAGTACGATTTCCATCGTGGCACCAGTCCTGCAGAAACGGCTCGAAGGATTAATTATGTGTATGGCGACGGTGTCGCAAAAGAAAACACAGTGCGTCTTTGGTTTTACATTTTCGGTCTGGAAATTTCGACCTGCAGAACTAGCCCCGTGGACGGCCGGAGACCAAAGTTGATAATGAAGAATTGAAGGCTATTGTGGAAGCGAATCCATTGCAAACCACGTCCAAGTTAGCTGCAGGCTGTGGTGTTATTGATAAAACTGTTTTAATCTACTTGAAGCAAATTGGGAAGGTGAAAAAGCTTGAAAGGTACCTCATGAATTGAGTGCAGCAAACCGAAAAACTGCCCAAGCAAAAATTGCCTCAAAAAAATACTTGTGAGCGTTTGGAGGACTAGTGCCGGTGTCGTTCACTACAGCTTTCTTAAATCTGGCCAGACGATTATGGCGGATGTCTATTGTCAGCAACTGCAAACCGTGATGGAAAAGCTAGCTGCTTAACAGCCGAGGCTGGTCAATCGCTCTAGGCCACTGCTGCTTCAGGACAACGCTAGACCACACACTGCACAACAGACGGCTACCAAATTAGAGGAGCTTCAATTGGAATGTCTAAGGCATCCACCGTTCTCCCCGGACCTTGCTCCAACAGAATACCATTATTTTCGAATTTTGGATAACTTCTTGCAAGGGAAAAAATTCAACTCCGATGGGGCTGTCCAAAGCACCTTCAAAGATTTTATTGATTCTCGTCCGAATGGTTTTTTTTAGTAAAGGGATCAATAAACTACCTATGAGATGGCAAAAGTGCATAGATAGCAACGGTACATACTTTGATTAAATAAATATATTATATTTAAAAAATAACGACTTTATGTTCCTCTCTTACAAAACGCCAATACATAAAATACGTTTAAGCACGAATTTGCAAATTCTGAATTCAAATTTTCGTCAGGTGACAGGTGACAATCCGACATTTTGTAAGTTTCTTTCATTTATTTTCTGGGCAAATGAACAAGATGCGCGAAGCTAAACTCCACTGATGAGAATAAAAAAAAACATTTTCTGGTTTCTTTAAACAGCACCTGTCGCAAAAATGTGAAGCAATTTTTTCATGAATAGACAAGTGTCATTCGATGTCAGCGATTACCATTGCCGAAATGTAAGGAATATATCACGTGACATTTCGATAGCGTTTGACATGCCTATACTTCTTTGAAGTTTTTCCAATCGCTATCGCCACGCTTTCGATGGTAACATGCCACTTGTCTAGGGCCTCTGATCCGATTACAAAAAATCTTTCTTTGATCGAAAATTTTTTTCTCTGATCGAAAAATTCTTTCTCTGATCGAAAGCTGCAATACCGTTGACTGCGTAGGCATATAGTTAGACCATTTTTATCCCAATACAATTCAAAAACTATTTATTCCAATGAATATATACACCGCGTAAACTACTTCCAAACTACTGGCAAAGCTAGTATTTTTTAAGTGATCGTAGACAAAAATGTAACATGTGGTTAAAACCTTGAAGCGGGTAACCTATCCAAAAATAATGTAGGTATTAACATGAAATAAAAACCGGCCAAGTGCGAGTCTGACTCGCGCACAGTGGGTTCCGTGAAAACAGCTACATTCACCAAAATAAATAGGTAACATTACTAACATTTATAAAAAAACCGGCCAAGTGTGAGTCGGACTCGCGCACGAAGGGTTCCGTACAATTATCGCAAAAAACGCAAAAAAAAAAAACACGTTTGTTGTATGGGAGCCCCCCTTAAATATTTATTTTATACTGTTTTTAGTATTTGTTGTTATAGCGGCAACAGAAATACATCATCTGTGAAAATTTCAACTGTCTAGCTATCACAGTTCATGAGATACAGCCTGGTGACAGACAGACATACGGATCATGGAGTCTTAGTAATAGGGTCCCGTTTTTACCCTTTGGGTACGGAACCCTAAACAAAACATATATACGATCAAATTGAGAAACCTTCTCCTTTTTGGGCAATCGGATAAAAACATCCCCACTTTACGAGTACAGGAGGAAAACATTTTGTCATGGTTTTACTTTACCACTTTATCGGCGTGGTTAATATGTATATCCATGCCATAATATAACTTTCTAGTACTAAGAGTCCCTGAGCTAAGTTGCGGACAGACGGACGGACAGACGGACATGTAGAAACTAAGGGTTCCTTGTTGACTACGGAACCCTAAAAACACATTTTATGACATGAGCTGCACTTCATTATGAATTCCTAACACCTGCTAAGATAAGGAACTCTTGTTTTAAATCATTTTTATATTAAGCATGAGTCTAAATATATTTCTGATGCAACAAATTGCGGACGGATATCATAACAACGCAGTGTGGTGTTTTATAACTTCAGACTGGCTAGCCCCCCGCGAGTATCGTCGGTCGCGTTCGCGTCATGCCATTGGCCACGGTCGTCTGCGTACTAGGCTTGTCGAAAAAGTATCGATATATCGATATTTTTGATTCGATATATCGATATTTGTAGCCGATATATTTCCATCAAATTTTGATTATTAGCAGAATATTTAACAGAATTCAAAGCCGTAAAAGATAGGAACTAACGGAAAATTACTGCATTGTTTATGACTATAATGTTTTGTTAGTCTTGTGTCTTGTGTGTGTATTTACAAGGCAGACGTGAATGGAAACGCCGGGAGGGGACGCCCTAGAAAGACATACATAGACCTTATAGGTGATGTTCTTCAAAAAGGCCAGGTGCTCAGTACTCATAACCGGCGTGTGTGTATGACTAGATGCATGAATGTGAGTGAAGCAAAAGAAGTATGTCAGGATCGTAGCAGGTGGCGTTCTGTAGTTTCTGCCTACCCCCATGGGAAAAAGGCGTGAGTTTATGTATGTATGTAGTCTTGCGTGTGTGTGTATGTGGCGGCCGCGGAGGCAGTCATCATTAGACACTCGTTACTCACTTTCAAATGTGAGTTCTTTTGCATTGTGTGTGTATGGTGCGTATCATATTTTAATATTTTTGCTTTTAATTTTTGTTATTTTCAATTTTTGCCTATTAAAAAGGAATAACGCCTAAATACCTTCGTTTTTATTAAGTTTCTCATACATTAAAATAATGTACATTTTGTTTAAAAATTTGTATTAAAATAAAAAATAACCTAAAAACTCTGAAAATCGGACCGATATATCGATATTTTTCCTCGATATATCGAGTTCGATATTGATATTTTAATAAATATCGATACATCGATATATCGATACAATTTTACACTTCCGACATCCCTACTGCGCACGCGTCGCCGGCATCGCCAGACGCACATGCCACGCAGGTACGCGCACCGCACACGGCCGCGTTCCGTGCCAAGCCCCAGCTCACGGCACAAGCTAGTAACTTGCATCAGCCGGCTGCACGTGTTTATTGTTGCGTTAGTTATATAATCAGTAGCAGTCGGCAGTTTTACAGCACTTTCTTCAGTGTGCACTTTGACTTACAAATATGTTTCCGTAAACATTTAATTGTTTATAGCAATTGCGTAACTAAGTAATGCCAATTTTAAGATTGTTACTGAACCATAGGTCAATTTTAATTGGATACCAAAGTCTCAGAAATGAAACTGAAATCGTTCCAATTATCAGTAACTAGCTGACCCCCGCGGCTTCGCACCCGTCAACTGGCTACCCTACCCTGCCTACCGTGCCTACCCTACCTACCCTACATACCTACCTACCTAATAATTTTTATCTATCATCAATAGTTTTCTCAGCACACGCCAAAGATTGAATTTTATAGGCAACATTTAGAATTTGTTACCTTGGGTTACATTATTACAATTTTCATAAGGATCTCTATTTTATTTAAAAATATATTATAGCCTATGACACTCAGGAATAATGTAGCTTTCTACTGGTTTAAGAATTTTCAAAATCGGTTCAGTAGATCCAGAGATTACCCCTTACAACGTCACAAACTTTACCTCTTTATAATATTAGTATATATATTAATTTTTGGGCTGAGACTGAACCACAGCTGATTAAGATTGAAGGTTGAGGAGGAAGTTGATGTCCGTCACAACTCCATTGCACCATCGTACAAAGCTACTACTAAATCTTATTAAAAAGTCTGCCTTATTCCATGTTCCTATCTTTAACATCTGAGGCTGAAAATCAGTCACGCAAGTGAATACGTATTCTGTAGGTGGTTGTATGATTGTATATACATACTTAGATCTAAGAATATAGGTGCAAAGGTAATTTACTTTCCTCTTATCTTATCTTAACTTGTGGAGGCGCCGAGAAACAACTCGGACACTTCGACCCATTGGGATCTATTGTGGTCCCCTAGATACCTTACTCCGCCCCAATCTCGTTGAAAACTATTTTCATGAATTTTACAACGAGACTGGGAGATATGAGCCTATAGTCTTCTGGTCTTGGATATCCAGCATAGACTCATTCGCTTACCAGCGAGTGCATCGCATGTGCAAAGAAGGTGCTCCATGCGTTCCGTATGTTCCCTACACAACCTGCACATGGGTGTCGCGGTTAGACCCATCTTCATGAGCATGTCGTTGGTTCCAAAGTGCCCAGTAAAGGCCCCAAGCAGGTAGCGGATTTGCCCCCTGCTCATGTTCCAAATGCATTCCCGGGCTTTGAACGTAGAGCCTAGGAATTTCTTGGAGTGTTGTAGACCGGTGCTAGATAGCCAATGAGTTCGCTGTCTGTGATCTGCAAACTCCCTAAATGCGGCTTTTACGAGGCACGTCGAGATGCTTATACTTTCCTCTTACAAAATCTTATTATCGACACAGCAAACTATCACGCCCATTTATACAATTCGCGCGTGGTTAGAAAGAGGTCACCAAAGGTGTATCGTGCTATTCATAATCGCAAGTTTAGTGATGGAATAATTCGTAATGAATGGATGGGTCGACACTGTAACTAATTGAAATTTCTAATCCAACTTTGCTGAGTAATTTTGTAATGGAATTTCTGTATATAAGTATTTCTAATGAGATAAGGTATCCGGATTAGGTTTCAACATCGTTTCAATATCGATCGAACTGTAGCATAGAAGAAATAAGTCATTCTAGACACTGCGTTACCGTGTCTAGCACACATTCCACATTTTCCCAAAAAATTGGAACAAACGATGACTGCAGGGATGTGTAATGGAAAGCGTCGGTGAATCGAATGCAGCGGCGAACTGGGCAGAGTGCTGTTGCCTTCTTTGCTCCGGAGCCCACAGCCAGCAAGATGCAGCTAAAACACAGACAGAAGGTCTATCGTACTTTTCAAAGACACAAACTCTTTAAGAAGTATGAAGCTGGGATCTTCAAAAATTAGATCTGCATTCATGTTCCCCATGATGAATCAGTCAACTTAGCCTATAGTAGTCCTCTGCTGGACGTAGACCTCTCCTAAGCTGTGCCACACTACCCAATCCCCTCTCCCCTGTGTATCAAGCTTGTCATGATGACTTAGTCTTAAAATAAAACATATTTATCTAAAGAAGAGGCAGCATGCCTAGCACCAGTGATACGGCTTATTACGTATCTTGCAAGAGCAGAACGATAGCGATTTTTGCGCAATAATTGCTCTTCAATACAGAAGATTTAGAGTTTTTGGCGGTATTTTTAGCAATAAGTGCATTTGACAGCCAGCAACCAGCGAGCGATTAGCAAACAATTGAGTAGGAACTACCGTAATTCCGACTTTTATAACATAAAGCGTTTGATCGCGCGATGATTGCTGATTTCTGTTTCTTACCTAATAAGCCTACCGCCTAAATAAAATTAATTGACCGTCTGAATTGATAAGTACGTACGTGCCATAAAGGAGCAGCGCATCAACATTTGATATGTTTACAAACTATTTACAATTTACTGTGTCTAATAATAATGTACAATAATATCATATAATAGGTAAACGCTTCGAATGTACAATAATATCATATAATAGGTAGTCGTTTAGTTTTTGCTATGACCGGATTATCGTAGGGTCACCATTCGATCAGTAGGTAGACGGTACGGCGGTATCGTCTATTCGGCTCATCCTTCCCTGCTGCTGGACATGGGGTCCCATGTCTCTCTGGGAGTAGGGTTGCCATTTTGAAAATTGACAAGTCCTGACGAAAAGACGGACTTGAAAAAAAAGGCCGGGCCTTTTGGTTACAAAATAAATAAGTTAAAAAACTAAAATGCGACTACATAAAAAATTGCGATTTCTAAACTATGATACCTAAAGGATAGCCGTGGTCGTATGAAAAAATAGTAGATTGTTTATTTATGGAGCAAACAATTTTAAAGGAGAGTGTTTTTTTTTATCCAGAGCGGAGCGAAGGATTCTAAAGTAGAATCCTGAGCGAGAGATTCAAATTCAATTCAATCATTTATTTCGGACCATGATCCATATTTTTTTAATAATACACTTATGATGACTATGTTAGTATATATACATAATTTAATAATGCCATTCTTATAAAAAATATAATCCATCCACACAATAAAAATAAATAAATAACAAGTAAAAGTACGTCACTCGAGCTTAAAATAGTGTTGCTCCCGAGGTGGACACTCTATTTTTAATCAACCTCCTTAAAAAATAAGTAAGTGCAACCTATGAACAAGAACGTTACGTAAATTTATTTACATACAATTAGGAACCATAAGACATAACATAGAAATAATTAGAGGTTAATGTTTAGATTTTAACAATTATGGAAGTGCACTTAACAATTTTATCAGTACCATTCGTTACAGTTGTAGATTTATTTTTAATTTGTCTCGCGCGCGGTTTTCCAGCCAGTCACTTGTTCAAAACAATGTTCCCGTGCGGCCCGAAATAGAAATACATCATTAGATATTCTCCTCATACATTCGTCATAATCGATTTTAGTGATTTAATCCTATTTTGGACCGCATGGTTTGTGATTCATCTCTTTGCTGATAGGAACATTTACTAACAATATTCACTTTCCAGATTCAAATCGCTTTTAGTCTCAAGGGATTAATGAGCAATTTTAGCCCCTGTTTACGAAGAATAAACTAGCTCTTTTTGAATAGATGTGACAAAAACAAAATTTTGCCATCCAAGCGAAAAATGCGGCAAATTCCAAATGTCTTATCGTTGGTTGATATAAATAACATGAGAAAGGAGCGTAACGGGTAAACACACGGTAAACATCATGTTGTGATCCACTCTGACAGGACAAATATGATCCAAATAGCATAATATACTTTTCGTACCACTTGCTCAAAACATCAACTTATTTATAAAAATAACTTAAAATAAACTTAACGTTTATGTATTTGAAGAAAACAAAAACGCGGCAAATTCCTAGACTAATATTTTTTTGTCGGAAAAGCAAAGGCATCAAGCTCATACGGCCTCGTCGGTTTTCATAATTTTATTTAATAATCATAACTGCATTATAAATGCATATTCCTTTTTCAAAAATATTTATAATGCTTTATATACAAACTCAATGGTGTAAACACAGATATAGTTCAGTATAAATTTCGGTAAGTATTCCAAATTTAAATCACATTCTCCCCCTAGAGGATGAATGAAATTCAGTACAATTTTCTTTCCCTGTTTTTAACAGATTAAAAATGACTATTGTTATGTTCGCTTTTTGTGGCATAGAATGTCACTTTTTTGAGCAAGTGGTACGATAAAAACTTATTAATCAATCTTTCACGGTAATTTAAAATATTTTTAAATTACCGTGAAGGCGTGAAAACAACCACAAGGTACATAAGCGGCGGCGCGCCGTCCAAACCAAACGTGTATGCAAAATTCCATCTTAATCGGTTAAGGATAACTGCTTTTAAATTCAGTGTCAAGATTTGAGTCGAACTTACATACATACATTGCAAGTTGATAAAAAGCTTGTAAAAACAATAAAGTTGACCTTGAAATCATTAGTTATACGGCCCAAAAAGGTCGATAAAGGTCAATTTTGTTGACGCTGCAGACAGACCCCCGCAATCGATTTGTTTGTTGTCATCAGATCGGACGGAAGCAGTGGCGAGTGTGGCGACCACTGGCGAGCAGTAGCCGCGTGCCACGACATTCAATAAAAACATTACATCAGCCGCCACATGGGGCACGCGAGGTCTCACACCTTCCAAATTTAGAACAGTTGTAACTTTTACAAACTATTGCTAAGCCAAACAGATGTCTACGCAGCACATGTTGACATATCTATGGCATTTCAATGTATGATTTTAATTAAATAAGTAAGTATTTAAACGGCAAAGATAACATTACTGCAATTTTGTCTTTAGAGATACTTATAGTTTTGCCATTCCTGTTGGGCCCTCGATAGCAAGCTTACAACAACAAAGTAACATGTTATATATATATGCTAAACGCCAGCTGTATAAATTTAGCTACTGTAATAAATTAGGACTCGTCAAAGAACTTTAAAACTAAACCGAAACTAATTACCTGTATTATGTTATTTCGATAGCTTTTTACCGTTTTATATTTAACTAGCTTCTGCTAGCGGCTTCGCCCACGTGACATGTGTTTAATATACATATAAACCTTGCTCTTGAATCACTCTATCTATTAAAAAAAACCGCATCAAAATCCGTTGCGTATTTCTAAAGATCTGAGCACGCATAGGGACAGACAGCGGGAAGCGACTTTTTTATACTATGTGAGGATAGATAAAATATATACTATGTAGTGATCTAACAAACAAAAAAAAATTGTGTCTGTTGGTTTTGTGTTCCAAATCTCATCTTTTTAAATAAATTTGCAATTCTAATAAATCTACTTCGGAATAAAACAAATTAATAAAGTTTTTGGTAAAGTCACGAATTTACTTCGTGGATATAACTCGTTTCTTAAACTCAGACCAAGCAGACAGACAATTTCCAAAAACAACTCTCTTAGCTGGAAAGATTTCACGTGTGCACTAATCTGATACCTACGTATCTTTAAAATTACCTTTGCGAAGGCTTAACAGGATTACCGATCGAGACATCCAAACAGAAAAACAACGTAGAAACCAGTCCATTTTTTTACTACTCCTTAGTCAGACTAAATTACTGAGTAAACCTGTTCAAGCTGACAAATTAATGTAAAATGAGGCTTAGGTATATTTCAACTCTTATCCTCTCCAACTCGACTCTCAATACATACATAAATCTAGGGTTCTTTTCCGTGCACAGCGACTGAGTCGGGTGACTTACTTGTGTTCGTAGTCGCAGCGGAAAAATGTTGAATATCTTAATTTCAGTTTAGCAGATAGTTAGTGTATGATGTCGTGTAATTGTGTATGGTAACTACAAATTTGTGTATCCAACCATTGGGGAGCTAATCAATAAAAACTGTTTCTGCTGGAACTACGTCATCCCAGCGGAACTTTTTTTTTCCTATGCACGTAGAAGAAAAAAAAAACATCCAATAATTAGTTTGTAACGAGAGGTAAATGTGTATACTTGAATGAAATTTGTGTGACATAAAACTGCGGCAATAATTAAGTTTCCGCTGCGCTGACGTTTGGCAATTTGATGAAAATCATATAAAACGGCTTAGTGCAGAATTGATTTTTTTTACGCACGTTGCTTTGAATTTGTGTGTAATGATTGTTAACACAGAATTAGAAAAAAACATACCGTTCAGAAGATATACACGTAAAAGTAAAATAAGGTTATTAGGTCCAAGAACCTAAAATAGGAACACTAGAGCATAACTTATAACTTTTATTTGTATCTTTTAAGGGACTACAAACTTGGCAAAGTTTCATTTATGTGGTCTTAGTAATTAATGAGCAATGGCATAATTTACTACGGCTTGAGTACTATATTGTATGACATCCGATTGCAGGACTTTTTAATGGAAAAGCAAAATATAACTTATTCCGATGATTAGTTTATTAATGCAACTATTCACATCTAAAATTTCAGCTCAATACACTAAATAATTAAAGAGATATAATAAAAATACCAGAACAACCGCAATACATGGATAAACCGACCAAGTTTGAATGGCTACAAAAAAGCGGCCGTGCAGTATAAAGAGCTAACGTTCTAAAATTTCCAGTGTTGTACCATTATTGGACTGGTACAGCTGTGCACACAAGTTTTGAACAATTAACTAATACTAGTATACTATTTTTTAATAATTTTGGAGTGCACTTGTCATTACTTCATATTGACGATTCATTGTGTTTTTTGTGTACATCTTTCGTTGGAGGTCCTAAATAAATAAATAAAATAATAATTTTCTTGATAAAAATAGTAGGTCACTTGATTTTTAACCGACTTTCCAAAAAGGAGGAGGTTCTATGGTTGGCAGTATATGTATGTACTGATTTCTCAGTCAATTGTGGACCGATTTTGAAGATTATTTTTGTTTGAAAGAGTAGGTTCCTGAATTGGTCCCATTTAAATTTGGTGAAGATCTGATATAAAACTTCGGAGATATATAACAGAACACTTAAATAAACAACAGCACATCTCTCGGGATTGCTGCAATTGCATTGCATGGCACACTCTCATTTCGGGTTTTTCATCGTCATTTATTCGGTTAATCTATTCCGGCATAACTTTGGGCATTGTGGGTACCTTACTATAGAACTTGCTCATTAAATTATTTACCATAAAAATACAATTGGCTTTCAAATAAAAACAGTACAAAGTGAAAAATAACTTGAATTTCGGAAGTCGGTGTCAAAAAACGAAGAAACCAATCAGAAACGACTGAAAACTGAAACAGAAGACTGCCGAAATTGAAGTAATTTTTCACTTTTTAGTGTTTTTATTAGTAAGTCAGTTGTATTTTTATATAACAAAGTTTTTTTTCTTAAACTTTCAAAATTATTTGCATCTGTAACAAATGCATTTATTTACCAGTACTTATATTACAAAAAGTTATTACTGTAGGTAATTATTATTTCCTTAATATTAAGCTAGTAATAATTTAATTTTTTTTTTACACCGGTAGTCATTTCAAATATCGAATTTAAAAAGTTAACAGTATACTATGGAATAATTTAAAGTAGGTAGGTATTTTCTTAGCACGCGCTTCCTCTTCTTTTTGTTCATCAGTCACAACCAACTCCCTAAAATTTACATAGTAGAACTTAAGATTTACAATCTATATGGGCTTCAGTAGGTAATATATTTTTTATTTATATATAATAATAAAAACTGATTCATTATATCAATGTTTTTAACAATCTCGGGACACTGGGGTTCCGAACCTTTGAAAGGCGTGCTAGGGGCCGAAGCTAACTCGCAGAGGCCCTGTTAACTATGTATCATGATATGTGACACCAAACGATGATTATTCGTAGATGCACTACGTAAGAGCACCCAAGGACAATCCCCGGTTGGTGCAGGACTATTGTTAATATGGAGACAAAGATATTGGGCTAGGGGTTTGGCAGGTTTAGTGGATCGATTGCCTAAAACTATAGAATGACTATTAGCCCCTGACTGACCACTGTTGAATTACAAGGCTATAAAATGGCAGGGGGTGACTTGCACACACAATTACGGTGCTTGAGGAGTGAAGAGGTATACCACGGCTATCAGTCCAATCCCGGAAATACGGTAAAGATCCCTACCAGCATCATCCAGTAAGATTATACTTCTTCCCACCGAGCACTTTTGCTCTTGTGAATCTTCATTCAAGCCAACCAATTAAGGCAAACGAGAGATGGGAGCTCTGTTCCCCATCAGTGTTCTTTCCGGCCGGCCAATAAAGGCAAGCGGAAGATGAGGGTCAACTGACAAGACTTCTCCCAGGAGATCTGGTCCGTGGGGCCGCCACTGCCCAGCAGCTCAACACAAAGCTGCCCTGCGGACCTATCTCTGTTATTATTACTTTGTTAATAATATTGTTTTTTTTAAGTATTATATTAACATTAACTAATAAATACTTTTAAGAATACAAAGTTAATGCAGTTGTTTTATTTTCTGCAAACTATTGTGTACGCACCTGTACGAAACTATTAAACACAATAACGAGCTATACTGCAAATTTTAGAACGTTAGCTCTTTATACTGCACGGCCGCTTTTTTGTAGCCATTCAAACTTGGTCGGTTTATCCATGTATTGCGGTTGTTCTGGTATTTTTATTATATCTCTTTAATTATTTAGTGTATTGAGCTGAAATTTTAGATGTGAATAGTTGCACTAATAAACTAATCATCGGAATAAGTTATATTTTGCTTTTCCATTAAAAAGTCCTGCAATCGGATGTCATACAATATAGTACTCAAGCCGTAGTAAATTATGCCATTGCTCATTAATTACTAAGACCACATAAATGAAACTTGGCAAGGCTTTGTAGTCCCTTAAAAGATACAAATAAAAGTTATAAGTTATGCTCTAGTGTTCCTATTTTAGGTTCTTGGACCTAATAACCTTATTTTACTTTTACGTGTATATCTTCTGAACGGTATGTTTTTTTCTAATTCTGTGTTAACAATCATTACACACAAATTCAAAGCAACGTACGTAAAAAAATTGAACTCTGCACTAAGCCGTTTTATATGATTTTCATCAAATTGCCAAACGTCAGCGCAGCGGAAACTTGATTATTGCCGCAGTTTTATGTCACACAAATTTCATTCAAGTATACACATTTACCTCTCGTTACAAACTAATTATTGGATGTTTTTTTTTTCTTCTACGTGCATAGGAAAAAACAAGTTCCGCTGGGATGACGTAGTTCCAGCGGAAACAGTTTTTATTGATTAGCTCCCCAATAGTTGGATACACAAATTTGTAGTTACCATACACAATTACACGACGTCATACACTAACTATCTGCTAAACTGAAATTAAGATATTCGACATTTTTCCGCTGCGACTACGAACACGACTTACTTGGCCTTTAAACCGACTTGGAATAAGGGCCAATCTTTCATCAAAATGTGTTTATTTCATTTAATTTTTGTTAAACCATCAATATGGTATAAGGTTGTCTGTAAGAGATTGCCCTGTGCGATAAGACCGTCCTTTGTACACTGTGCTTGAAAATGTTTCTTCTGTATGTATTTTTTAATGGTGTACAATAAAGAATATAATAAATAAATATATATCCCATAAGTAACATAGTTAAAATTTGCACTTACTACAGGGCTCTTAAATAAAATTTTAGTACGGACCTAGATGTCTAGACGATATTCGCGGTTGTGATGACAACTCGTTACTTTTTTTTTAAATCTCCGGAAATGCATCAGGTACCTAGGTCCTTATAATTTTGTACCTTACTGTACATTGAACATAAGCGTCGGACGAGTTGGGAAAGAGACGTATTACGGCTTGAGACAAATTGGGAAGCTGACTATATGTACAAAATGACGTATTGGCGAAAGTGACCTATTATGGATAGCGACGAAATAGCTAGGGTGACGAGTTGACATCACAACCATATTTGCTACCAAATTGACACGAGGTCAATCCTTTAAATTTCAGCATTTGAACAACCACTATCGCTGGTAGTTTGTCCTACCCCTCGAGAAAACCTTTGTAAGACTATCTAGATACCTAATATACTACTGTTTCTGATGATCCACTTGTTGCAATAGGTAGGTATCCCAGTAAATAAGACGTATAAAAATGTCGATAACTCCCGCACTGTCACGGCCTCGGTGTATGGCCATCATCTGACTCATGACCTGAGGTGATCCCAGCGATATACATGCTCCAATTTCATCCGGATCGTGCCTGATCATTGGATTGGTACAGAACGTATCAGACAGCATGTATGTGCAATATCTGTTTAGGTTCTGTTATATAATAAGTACTTATGTGCCTACTTGGTAACAGCACACGAGGCATATAGAAAAGGTAAAACAATAACGTTGCGATTATTATCACGCTTAACGATATGACGTGAACCGCTGTGCGCGCTATTAACTTTTTTTTTAATGCTAGGTACAAGCATTTTTACAAATGTACGTACAAGAAAAAGTATTTTACATAAGAATCTACGTCAGAAAAACCAGATTTTTCATGCAATTTAATGGCCATTTAATAAATACCCTTGATTTGATAATATCTATAAAAACCAATTTATTTTATAATATTTCCTTAATATTACACAATATTATTATCTTGAGAAGCCAAGGTACTTTTTAGAAGAATAGTAGTAAAAATCAGACGTGCCTTATCAAATTGCGTATCGCATCGTCTGCCATTGAACAAAATTTGCGCAATATTGATAAGAGCTACATTGATGTTGGCGTAGGCCTTCTCTTAGAGGCATAAAATATTAAAAGTTATATTTTTATTGTGATTAAACTGCCCTGAGAAGAGATGAATACAGAAGTGGCCTGGAAGCAGCTCGTCAGTGAATTCGTCAGAGCCAGCGCCCGATCTAGCAATTTCGTCGCTCCGGGCATAGACAATATATGTAATATATGTAATATATGTATGACTACATTTGTTAGCTTGGGTTTTACCTGTAAAAATAAATGTATGTGTTAATAATAAATAAATAAATATTTGCCGCCCCTGGCGCCCTGAGAAATGTTTCAGGATATTATACCTACATGCATACATAAACTCACGCCTTTATCCCATGGGAGTAGGCAGAAACTACAGAACGCCACCTGCTACGACCTTACATACTTCTCTTGGTTCACTCACATTCATACATCTAGTCATACACACACGCCGGTTATGAGTACTGCGCACCTGGCCTTTCTGAAGAACATCACCAATAAGGTCTATGTATGTATTTCTAGGGCGTCCCCTCCCGGCGTTTCCATTCTCGTTTGCCTTGTAAATACCTTTCGTTAGTCGCCTTTCATTCATCCTCTCAACATGGCCAAACCATCTTAAAATAATCTTTTCAATTTTAGTCACTACATCTTCTTTTAAACCACAACGTTGTCTTATTACCTCATTCCTCAATCTATCATTTAAAGTTACACCACACATACTTCACAAGGAACGCATTTCTGCTGCAGTACCATCATGTTTTTTTTGTCATACCCAACCTTCACTTCCATACATAAGTGTAGGCACCAGCACGCTATTGTGAACGGCGAGTCGAGCTTCCGGAGACATCGATTTGCTGGTCACAACTGCATGTATAGCACCATTCACTTTATTCCCTGCATTCATTCTCCTTTCCACATCCTCTTCAATCTTTCCATCCCTTGTGAACATACTTACCAGATATACAAACTCGTTCACTTGCTCCACACTCTTATCATTTATTTGTACTTCACACTCCGATACATCGTTTTCTCTTTGACACCATTACCTTAGTCTTGTTCACATTTATAGTCATCCCTTTTTAACCGACTTCCCAAAAAGGAGGAGGTTCTATGTTCGACTTCAAGTTTGTTTCTTTTTTTTTTTTTTTTTTTTTTTGTGTATTTTCACCGATAACTCCGTCAATTGTGGACCGATTTTGAATGTTGAAGTTGAAGAATGTTCCGAAATTGGTCCCATTTTAATTTGGTGAAGATCTGATGAAGAACTTCGGAGATATACAACAGGACTCTTCAATAAATAACGGCAAATCTCTCGGGATTGCTGCAATCGCATGTCTGTTTGTTGTTTATAACATTTCATAACATAACATCACGCCAGTTCGCTGTTAAGGGGTAAGCAAATCTCTCATTTCACCGCTTATGTTCAAGTTTCATGAAATCTATTCTGGCGAAATAGTTCCCTTACTAACTTGCCGTAAGGTACGTACAACTAAAAAGTGAAAATAAAAGAACTTTTTGCAAAAAAATACTACCGACTTCCAAATACAAAACTACAAAGTGATAAATAACTTAATTTTTTGAAGTCGGTGTCCATAACGCAAAAAAATGGTACCTACGAAAGACACCGACTTCAAAAAATTAAGTTATTTATCACTTTGTAGTTTTGTATTTGGAAGTCGGTAGTATTTTTTTGCAAAAAGTTTTTTTATAACTTAAACGCTTCATTCATCACAGTCACCATGTCTTTCAACTGTTCTGCTGACGTTGCAAGTAGAACTTGATCATCTCATCCTCAATCCACACTCATGCTCTTTCAAACTTATCAGACAACTATCCATGTACAGGTTGATCAGCTACGGTGACGCTACACAGCCTAGGTCTTTAACACCCCTTGAGATGGAAAACCAGCCCGTATACGCCACATATATAGAGATTTCAGTGCCCGTACCAAGCGACTCTTGCCAACTTACGTGCCGAGGATTATATATAAACAATAAAAATAACACAATGACGATATAGATGTCAAAACAACACAAAGCAACCGACAAAAATACCAGTAGTTGTAAATTATCTATTTTGTTTCTTAGTTAGGATCACTTCATCATAATTTTCTTAGGAAACTCCATCTTTTCCATATCCTAGCATGATTTGTAAAAAACAAGATGACTGACGCACTTCTACTCTGAAAATTATTTTGTTTAGCTTCATTATTTAATAATCATTGTGCATTTGAGGAAAATTTTGATAACAAGCGTTTACGTAAAAAACATGATGTGTGTAACCCGTAACGATATTTATGTAAACAAATGATAAAGATTCATTGAAAAAATAACAAAAGTTGGGTTTTTACTTGCACGTCATGCATACTTACGAAAAATATATAGGTAGGTAAGTACCTAGTAGCCAATGAGGCAATGATAGTATAGGTACCTATCTCTTTTCGGCTTTCAGGACAAGAAATATAACAGTACATGGCGTACCTATCTTACTGAGGTAAAAATCTGACTAATCAGCTAAATTGTAAATGAGGCTGACTGTTCGCCAGCATTGAACCGTCTACTGGCTACCTACCTACCCATCTTCCCTACCTACCCTACCCTTCATGTATATGATGGTTGCGTAGATTGAACCGTTTACGCAGCGTACGCAAAAAGGAATATTTTTGCCCGTTTTTGCAACATTTTTCATTTATGCTCCGCTCCTATTGGTTGTAGCGTAATGTTATATAGCCTATAACCTTCCTCGATAAAAATCCAACACAAAAAGGTTTTTTTAATTCCAACCAGTAGTTCCTGAGATTAGCGCGTTCAAACAAACAAACAAAATCTTCATCTTTATAATATTAGTATATAGATAATAGGTAGGCTCGTGCTTGACCACTATCTCGATGATGTGGTCGACGGTGAAGCACGCTTGCCTAGAAGTAATATTTATCTCTTGACTTAAAGACCCCTAGGTTGTAGGTAGCACTCGGGAAACATACACTCCGGCAGGGAATTCCACTCCTTAGCTGTACGCGTAATGAAAATCAATTATATCTATACTTAATATTATAAAGCTGAAGAGTTTGTTTGTTTGTTTGTTTGAACGCGCTAATCTCGGGAACTACTGGTTGGAATTGAAAAATTCTTTTTGTATTAGATAGTCCATTTATCGAGGAAGGTTATAGGCTATATAACATCACGCTACGACCAATAGGAGCGGCGCATAAATGAAAAATGTTGCAAAAACGGGCAAAATTATTCCTTTTTGAGAGCATCCGTTGCGTGCGCTGCGTAAACGGTTTAAGTTACGCAACAATCATGTATGTAGGGTAGATGGGTAGGTACCCAGTGCGCGTGCCGCGTGGGACAGCTAGTTATTCTATACAAAAGAAAACCTGATTCTTTAAATTGGTAACTATATCTAGAATAACCATTGCAGCAAGCGTAATCATCCTTTTGCCTAGCACGTGTAGGTGAGAAATAAAAAAGAAATAAAAACATTTTCATTATTTTTAAAACCCGCCGGAAAACGAGGGGTGGACATCATAGCTCCTAAACGGATGAACCGATTTTGATTTAGTTTGTTTTGTTTGAAATGTGATTTTGTCGAGAGTGTTCTTAGCTATGTTTGAATAAAATCGGTTCAGCCGTTCAAAAGTTATGGGCGTTTTACTGTTTGAATCGGGGTTTTTCCTCAAGATAAATGTGTCAGGGGTTTTTAAAATTTTGAAATTTTACTTGTATTTTATCACTTTGTCGGAGCCAAATTATAGCTTTCTAGTACTAAGAGTCTCTGAGCTAAGCTGCGGACGGACAGACGGACATGGCGAAACTATAAGGGTTTCTTATTAACTACGAAACCCTAACAAGGGAAATCTTGTCGCTTTATGTTGGTGTACTAGGGTGCATCTCTACCGAACCCTTCGGAAATTACAGCCGTGATGTTGTGTCACGTGTATCTTGTTGTATGATGTAATAAAATAATTTCTCCTCCTCATAATCGAGAGACAACACACGCAAAGGAATGTTATGAACGGACTTAAAAGTATAAACATTCATGGCAGCCTTGATCTTGCGTGTGAATGTCAAGAAAATATTATGCCCACAGTTCAACGTCTTTGAGAAGGCTCGACACTTCGAGATAAATAGGTATTTTGGTAAATATCTCCATTGGTACTAGGCAACCTGGATAGAAACTGTGGTTAAATCAACCCATGAACTGTTAGCAGTGTGAACGGTAAAGGAATAGTTTTGGACTTTTCGTGCATCAAAAAGTCCGAAACAAGAAAAGATTCCCGAAAAATTTACCGTGTTCGTATGCCATCTGCCCTAACTAAACAATACATTGTGCAAAGTAGCATACGACGACGGTAAATATACGGGAATATTTTCTTGTTTCGTACTTTTTAGAGCGTGATTTTTCAGTAGTCGGGGTTTTGTTAGTTTTTGAACTTATTCTTTATTTAAAATATGTTGGGGTTTTTGCAGAGCCTGAGGTAACAAATAAACATAAATGCATACATACATAATTAAATACCGATCAACAAATACTATGGCGACGCCGCGCCGTAGTCGGGCCAAAATTTTGATTTTAAGGCCGTACCCTGGGCAAAAAATCAGCATGAGATATGATCATTCCTATTGGCCTAGCGGCACTGTCGGCGCATGAATTATAGTAGTGAATACGCCCAGATTTTAGAATAAAATCTTTATAAAATCGAATATTGGTCTTTTGAAAAAAGTTAATCTACCAAAATGTTCGTTATCAAAAATTGTCTATCCATTAGTGTTAGTACAAAAAATTATTAATGAACACTTTACGAGGAGATGCATGCTATCAATCATTATTTCTCATTTTTATGTTTTTGTTGGAAGGAGATTAGTGAAACATATACTACATTAAAAAAAAGGGATTCTACAATTTTGGAATCAATAATATGTAGAAATTTAATGTATTTTTATTAGTTGATATTTCATTTAAATAACGAGTAGATAGCTCCTAAAAACTGCACGAAAAACGGCTAGCGCGGCGTTTTGCTCGGGGTAGCGCCTACGGGATATTATAAGTCTCGCAAACAGTACGCTTGACAAAAATATGATGTACCAAACCCTACCTTAATTTTAAAATAGCATTTCAATGATACCAAACATGATGGGGTGGGACGCCTTTATTTTGTTCTTGTCCTCATGCCCCCTAGAGGGCGCCATATTCAATTTAATGTAATTTCGCATAGCCTATAACCAGCGGAAAAACAAGACGCTTTCACCAACACTTCATTTGTCATATTATGATAAGTAGTTAAGAAGCTATGAGGGAACAGATGAACATACATACACACCCACCCACATACCGGTCAAAAACATAACTCTCTCTTTTGCTTCGCCGTGTTCGGGTAACAAATTGACAGCAACCACAGGCTACAGATAGTTACATGCTTCTTAGAAGAAAAAAAAAACAATTAAAAATTTCCGAAAATATAGAGGAATTTAATATTTTCTAACTACAGAAGATACCTTTACTTTTAACCGACTTTCAAAAAAAGAGGAGGTTCTATGTTCGATTTTTTTAAATTTTTTATTACACAATAGTTGACCCGAGATCCCTAGGAAAAATGACCTAAAGTAATTTTTCTGTTTTGCCGAATTTTCCAATTCGGTCTAACCATTCCAGCATTCAATTTTATTTTATAGATAGATAATCTATCTGTAGCCTATAATTCTCCAATGATTATTTAGGACCGTGGGAAACGACAGGCGTTAAATCATAAAATCCTAATCAACCATTAAGATTCATGAATATAGAACATAGGAGTACGTTCCTACCACGAAATGTGAACAGTTGTTATTTTCTATCAATTCGTGGACATTCTTTAAAAGCAGGTTCATCCCGCACGTTCGACAACATTATCACAAGATCTATGTACATTATGAAATGAAAAACATTTGTGACGTCAAGGTAGATATTATAATAACGGCCTATTATGATACGTCACATATTATTTTGTTGATGATAATGTTATTCAACTAGTGAACACTACGGTTCGACGTACGCATATATCATCAATTTAACAAAATATCACAACATATTATCCGTTGTTTGAATGGAGATAATGCAGAAATATTAGCGTCACTAACTAATCAATTGTTTCTAATTTTAGTTTCGTAGTTACCATACATATGTAATGTCGTCACAGCTGGATAGTCAATGTACGTCTAATACGGAGCACTACTATTGGGTACACCGTAACGATTACGCCAATCTAATCATTATGCCTCAACAATGTATGAATACTGATCCGTTAGTAATATCAACCTTCTAATAAAGCTAATCTAACAAATAGTCTGACGCCAGAGGTGACCACATCCTCACACGAAAAGAAGAAGAAACAAATGGTATGCGAAAATATTTGTATTGGTTTATCCATTTTTCACGCAGCAACAGAGCAACAGATATTTTGATTTCATAGAGATAGACGGTGCGGAGAGTGATACAGGTCTTGAGGGTGCTTTTCGAACAAAGCTGTGCGAGATAGCGAGGCTGCCAGAAGGAGTAGCGAAGCTGTGAAAATATGTGAGACAGTTTCCACCAAATTTATGCGTGGCTGCGCGAGGTATCATAGCGAAACTGTGAGACGGTGTGTAGCTAAGTGGTGCGAGGATGCGTGGCGGACTCTTTTCAGCCGTGTTCACATCGCTTGCCCGTGTCCCTCGCACGCATCTCTGGATTTTTTTCTTGTAAAAATACATAGTTCTGCTAGCCATTATCCACCACAGCTGCGCTAAGGTTGGCTAGGAAAAAGAAGTGATCTCATTGTTGAATATTTTTCTCGCGCACCGCTTCCGATCTGTGATGGAAACCCGGCAAATGCACTGCGTCTGGTTTTTCCTCGGTTTTTGTTTTAAACATCGGTAATTCGATCCCCATCAAATCTGAGGAGTTTCGCATTTAATTTAATTTGACCCTCTATTTTATATATGCAAAGATCTTGCTGGTCATGCTATTCATTTGATATACTTGTGCCGATACCCTTTTCAAAACAAAATGATAGCCGTTGAACGAAAACAGACAAGAGGCCAATATCACACTTTACCCTTGTTTGAAGGAATCATAACAAGATTATGCGTAAACTAGCTTAGTTTATGTTTTAATTTAAAGGAGAAAGCTCTTTTGGCGCATAATAATATGCGATAAATGATAAATGATTTTATTTCTGTAAGTTGGTTTGTACAAACACTTTTACATGTCGAACATATTTTTTATAAAAAAACTTTTTTGCAAAAAAATACTACCGACTTCCAAATACAAAACTACAAAGTGAAAAATAATTCTAAAAATAAAATTATTTTTCACTTTGTAGTTTTGTATTTGGAAGTCGGTAGTAATTTTTTGCAAAAAAGTTTTTTTAATTTTTCACTTTTTAGTTGTACCTACCTAATAGGTAAGTTAGTAAGGTACCTATAACGCCAGAATAGATTTCATGAAACTTGAGCATAACCGGTGAAATGGGAGATCTGCTTACCCCTTAAGAGTGTACTGGCGTGATGTTATGTTACGAAATGGTATAAACAATAAACAGACATGCGATTGCAGCAATCCCGAGAGATTTGCCGTTATTTATTGAAGAGTTCTGTTGTATATCTCCGAAGTTCTTCATCAGATCTTCACAAAATTAAAATGGGACCAATTTCGGATCATACTTTTTCAAACAAAAAAAGAATTTTCAAAATCGGTCCAATATTGACGGAGATATCGGTGAAAAAAAAAAAAAAAAAATACAATCATAATGTCGAACATAGAACCTCCTCCTTTTTGGGAAGTCGGTATAAAGCTAGATGAGGTCGGCGTTTCCTATCTGACTACTCTGAGAAGAAAGGCCGAAACAAACTCAGAGGTCACAGTCTCTTTTAAAGTCTAGACAAAATATTGATTAGATCATGTGAAGACCATGTAGACTGATGTCTGAAATGGTATTTTGAGGAAAGAACAAGCCAGATTGAGTGTGTGCGTTAAACGAACAGAAGAATTAAACTGAGAACTCTTAAAATCTCAAATCCCTTTTCAGTAAATAAATGTTTAAAATAAAATACTCCATGTATTTTATTTGTTGTCAAAATTAACATCACGTCTGCAGCCTAATTGCATAACATATTCATGGCATCAACCGCAAGTTCTTTCATTTTGACTATTCAAAAGTATTCATCGCGTGTTTTACGTTGTCCAGTAAACGGTTTTTAGGCTTCCAAAGGGTAAAATGGGGACCCTATTACTATAAAGACTCCACTGTCCGTCTGTCTGTCACCAGACTGTATCTCATGGACAGTGATAGCTAGGCAGTTGAAATTTTCACATACGATGTATTTCTGTTGCCGCTATAACAACAAATACTAAAGACAGAATAAAATAAATATTTAAGTTATTATTGTTATAAATATTTAAGTTGTGATTATTTTGTCGTGTTTTTGGATAATGGTACGGAACCCTTCATGCGCGAGTCCGACTCACACTTGGCTGCTTTTAAACATATAAAACAATGAATGCAATCAAAGAATACGCGCACGCGTTCTTTGTAGTTACGCAATTGCGGTGAGTTAGACAAACCTCCTCGAAGAGTTAGACAGATGTAGGTAAATACTCATAGGTACTTAGTACACCCAAGTTACGTCAGTAATGTTCCAAAACATTTATTTAGGACATAATACATTGTTATCACAGGTGTTAACAAAATAAAGGAGCTGCTTTTTCTACATATAATGCTAATTACACAGTTAATGTACGTCAAGAATATCAAGAAAAGCTGAAACTCTAGAGTTATTAATTGTATAAAGAAAATAAATTATTTGAATTTTCTTATAAAGAAACTAGCTGACCCTGCAAACTTTATTTAACATAATAACACCAAACATTCACCTACCTTACCCCTACCCTACCCTATTGTGAATCTAAACCATCCAGGGCGCCACACAAACGCATTCAAACAATTTCATTTAAATCGGTCCAGCTGTTTAGGAGGAGTTCAGTGACATACACACGTACAGTAGAATTATATATATAAAGATGGTTTCCAATATAAGTATTCGTGTCATGGATCAATTTTGTTCAATGTTATAACAAATTTGATTTATTTAAATCTCTTATTTAATTATGTACTCAGAATCATGATTTAATACAACAATTATATAGTTACAGGTAATTCAGGCTGGTATTAAAAAATGGTATCGTACAAAAAAAAGAAAATAACGTAGGCTAATCAAGAATTTAATTGTTGCCATTGTTATGAAATCGTCGGCAAAGTCGGGTCAAACCACTTAAGCAGTGTACAGACACCAAAGTTGATCAACACTTCAGTAATATATATATATAAATTATTGCAGATGTAATACAATTTTTCAAATGAGGATATTTTTTAACCCCCGACGGAAAAAAAGGGTGTTAAGAAATATCAAATAAGTTTGACGTGTGTTGCTGTGAATCTGTCTGTGGCATCATAGCTCCTAAACGGATGAACCGATTTTGATTTAGTTTTTTTGAAAGGTGATTTTGTCGAGAGTGTTCTTAGCTATGTTTGAATAAAATCGGTTCAGCCGTTCAAAAGTTACGGGCGTTTTACTGTTTGAATCGGGATGTTTTTGCAAGATATCGTGTCATAATTACGTGTTCAATAGATTGCCGATCGAAGCGTATCTACTATGTAGGTACTAGATAAATTATGTAGCATGAAATAAAAATGTGCCGGGGGTTTTTTAAATTTTGAAATTTTACTTGTTTACGAATTGAAATGTTAAAGACAACAATCAAATTCATGATTGTACATTGCCTTTCGTTGCTAGCCGTACCTAGATATCACTCGATTTTTAGTGTCGGTTCTTTGGCTTTATTAATTGTAAGAAATACTGATATTTTTTGTTATAATTATGAGTAAGATGTTATCACTAAAACCAATTATTTTCTTTTATAGCTAAATTATCTTAATTTACATCAGATTATTGATCAAGAGAATATAACCATTAGCACGTTTCCACTTATTTGTTCTAGTCTAAGTGATCGCAAGCGTATCTGGCGATCGAAGGTTCTGGATTCTTAGGTCTGGTAAGTGTCCCCGCCCGGAGAAGAAGGCGTCGTGGAGGCAACCGCCTCGACGCCGCCTAAAACGCCGAAACCCCGCCTGCATCAATTGCAGGTGGGACTCCAGGGTCACGGGTGGTCAGATTGGGGATTCTGTCCGCCCACAAAGTGACTCTAGGAAAGACGGTGGCACAGTGATCACGTGCTGCCGTGCACAGCGAGGCTCAGGGGACGCTCCTCAGTCTCTCCCCAGGGAAGTGCCCTAACAGGCGTTGCACAGAGGGGGTTCCGGAGTGGTCTTTTAAGAGGTAACGGGGCCCCTTCCAAGTGCTGATGGTGATCACCGGGGTGGTTTTAGTGAGGTAAAAATCCCACACTCTCTGGTCTTTTTCCCCAAAAGTCCAGGCGCCTTTTGAAGGTTTCCCCCCGTAACAAAAAAAAAAAAAAAAAAAAAAGGTCTGGTAAGTGTCACAGAGTTCCTCCAATTATGAAGTCCCATAGGCGCCGGCCAGGACTATTTTCTGGGGAAGCATCTTCACAACCCCCACCTCGAATAGAATGGTTTTCCTTTTGCTAATTTGTACAGGGATAGAAGTAATTTCTTCGATTTCTGCAGAACATATTGAGAAATAAAGAAGAATAATTCAAGAGCAAGTGCGAAAATGTTAGCACCTCGCCTCGAATAAATACCAAGTTCTCTAATTTGTGAGACAGAGTATAAATATGAGATTTGTTTTATTTTTTAATGATTTTTAAAGCCAGGGACGTGCAAGCACCCTCTTGGACGCCCCTCCCGGTGCCCATGGGAACTCCTGAGCTCGAAATTTAAAGTTCAGTATTTGTCAAACTCTACTTCAGCCTGAAAACCTGTCAAACTTTGGTATTACACTAGGGTTCGACAAATTCTTAACTCCAAATACTCAATAGCGTAGTTGGCAAAAAATATATATTTAGTCCGTCAGTTGGATAACCTAAAAATATTGGACACGTATTTTTTTTTGCCAAGTTAACAAAATATTACGACGATACAGAGCGTTGAAATCACGGTGTGCTACACTTTATACTGACAAAGTGACGTCACAAGACCGCACTCCTGAACTTTGATGCGCTTTATCTTTGTCAATTTTTATTTATTTGATGAGGCATAAAATACAAGTCCTATATTGTTTGATAATCTCACTGACCGACAAAATATAATTATGATTATTCTACCCAGTAAACGGCTTAATTTGTTACAAATTTATTTATTACTAGCTGTAGCCTCGCGGTTTCACACGCGTAGTTCCCGTTCCCGTGGGAATACAGAGATACAAAGTAGCCTATGTCACCCGGGGATAGTGTTGCATCCCAACGGTGAAAGAATTTTTGAAATCGGTCCAATAGTTTTTAAGTTTATTCGGTACATACAAAAATACAAATTTTCCTCTTTATAATATTAAGTATAGATGTTTTGCAAGGAATAATAACAACAATTAAAACATTAAGGTTTCTGACGACACTCCAACGCACAAAATCATCATAAAAATAACCTTTACATTGATGTTACAAAGTCAGGTACTTTTTACCTGTTTCTAACGACATTATGCTATGAAAGCATAAACAAGTAATCGGTTAGAAATATTGCATCATGTGTTTGCAAAGAACTAAAAATAATAAATATTGATGGCAAGGTGATGTTTTTGTCAAGTCAGGCGCAAACGCAATCGCGAAAACGGTTTTCATCAGATGATAGATATTTTGTTATTCAACTAATATGTGATTATAATGCAAGGACAGGCAGATCGATATCATTCTGGTTTTTACTATTATAATATCTAATATAGCACCTGTAGTTTTAAAAGGTCGTATTTTTAATCTAATGTCACACAAAAGTGTTACGTAATTTCTTATATTGTTAAATAGTTAGTTGATACGTCACTTTGCTTAAATTTAACAGTAATAAAAAAACATTTTTACAAAAAAATACTACCAACTTCCAAAGTCGGTGTCTTTTTTAGGTACCATTTTTTTTCGTTATGGACACCGACTTCGAAAAAGAAAGTTATTTTTCACTTTGTTGTGTTTTTAGTTGGAAGTTGGTAGTATTTTTTTTTGTATAAATGTTTTTTATTTTTCACTTTTTAGTTGTACCTAATATGCAACTTGCCTTTAGTAATCTATACTAATATTATAAAGCTGAAGAGTTTGTTTGTTTGAACGCGCAAATCTTAGGAACTACAGGTTGTAATTGAAAAATTCTTTTTGTGTTGGATAGTCCATTTATCGAGGAAGGTTATAGGCTATATAACATCACGCTACGACCAATAGGAGAGGAGCATAAATAAAAAATGTTGCAAAAGCGGTCAAAAATATTCCTTTTTGAGAGCTGCATTAGCGGTTAAAGTAACGCAATATTCATCATGTATGTAGGGTAGATAGGGTAGGATAGGTAGGTCTAGGTGAAGGGAGCGAAGCCGCGTGGGACTGCTAGTTTGATAATAAAATAAATCTTCATCATTTAGGAGCCGGACGTCCAATACATTATGTACATTGATAGATTTTATAGATCTAATGAATTTCACACTAGTAACCACATAATTAATATTTACCGCAACAAACATTTCTATAACTAGCTGTTCCACGCAGCTTCGCTTCCGTAGACCACCCAACAGGATCCGTTTTCGGGATCAAAAACTAGCCTATGTTACTCAGGAATAATGTAGCTTTCTACTGGTGAGAAATTTTTTAAAATCGGTCCAGTCGTTTCGGAGCCTATTCGGTACAAACAAGCAAACAAAAAAATCTTTCCTCTTTATAATATTTGTATAGATTTGAGAGAGAGGGAGCGACTAGCACCTTCAGGAAAAAATCTATCTAATCAGTCAATATGACAAATGTAAACAGGACAGAGGGAAGGGGGCGGGAGGAAGTGCCCGCGTCATGAATATATCAAAATAATAACATTTCATGGAAATTAGGTCACACATCTGTTTGGCCAAAGTAATACGCTGCAGTATCTAAAGATTGATAACGTTATGACGTGAATTCGATTGTTTATGGGTGTCGTACGATGGGTGACGGAGGTTCATTCACCGCCCTAAAACTACGTCATCTCTCATCCAAAAATGGCAATAACATTAGAACCAAAGTAATTTAAATCTAGGCAAAGTTATTAGAAGTTTTCTATACCTATCTAATAGGCAAAAAATAAGATATAATATGTCTATCTACCGAGATAGCTGACAGGATTTTTATAGCAAAGTTCAATGATAAGGCTGGTTCAGGAACGTGGGATTGGCACAAATTAAGAGATACCTAAACCCTATAATGATGATAAATAAACCGGTCAAGTGCGAGTCGGACTCGCGCACGAAGGGTTCCGTACCATTATCGCAAAAAACGGATAAAAAATCACGTTATTGTTAAATATTTATTTTATTCTGTTTTTAGTATTTTTTGTTATAGCGGCAACAGAAGTACATCATCTGTAAAAAATCGACTGTTTAGCTATCACGTTTTATGAGAAATAGCCTGGTGATAGATAGACAGACAGACGGACAGTGGAGTCTTAGTAATAGGGCCCCGTTTTTACAATTTGGGTACGGAAACCTAAAAAAAAATTACACACAAACCCTTTTACGTTTTCCCTACTGTGTTGGGTTCGGTTTCCAAGTAGCTGGGTTAAACGATACCCCTTGCCAAGGCTGGCGTTAGATATCCTGGTTTAGGAAAGATGGACCCCTTTTCCTCACTTACACTACCATTTGGTCCGTTACGCGTGCAAGCCTCCTCTCTGTGGGCCGTAATCCACCACGCGGGTCCAGTGCGGGTTGGTGGATGTCCCATGTCTTAGAATTATTGGTTCTAAGACTTGGCGGTTTCCTCACGATGTTTTCCTTACTGCCGTACTTTACCGTGATACTATACCCCTAACTCTACCCTTGTATACAAGGCATAACGATTATCAAAGATCTGCAAATGGCAGCCTGGACCAACAGCTCGAAACGTGCTTCCCGCTATCAGCAAGCATTGCGTAACCTTGAAGTTCGAACCATGTAGTTGTTATTATTTACCAACGAGCTCTTCCTAGTTGATAAAAACATATTAAATATGAATTATAAAAGCACATCATCAAAAAATTACATAACCCAATATATGTGAACAATTTCAAGCATAATTTGAGGTCAAATTAATATGAGTAATCGTACCGACACCGTCCGTGGTGCTGATAACTTTTGCAGAGGTGTTGGCAGCACACGACAACTGTGGAGGCGTGTGGACCGCGGCCCGTGCCGGCGCGCGCGCAAGATAGCGCTTTGTTACATCAGACCGAGCGAGCCAACCACGGCGCGTGCGCAGCCGGTATATAACTCACGGTTCCGCGACGATCCACTCATTCACTAATCGCAAGTAATCGATGACAAGAGTATATTAGTTTTGTGGCAATGTTCTACGCTCTCATGCATCATTCTACTATCGTGATTAATCAACTGAAATACGAACAACTGTGGCATAGTGACAATTGGTGTGACAGTCATTCCCCGCGCTTCGAGCATCAACAAAGATAACCCAGAGTCCTTCAGATCCAGTGCAGTGATTAAAAGGTAAATATTATTTGTTTTGAAATTATTGCTTGTTTTCACAATAATGCAGTTACGTCCCCAAGCATACATACATAGAGTCGAAAAAAAGATTCAGAAAAAGAAAATATCGCTAAAAGTTTTCAATGCCTTTCTTTCACTAATGATTTAAATTGTCTAAGTTGTTCGTAAAAACTTTTGTATAAGTCTTAGAGGTTAACGACATAGAAGTCATTATTTTTATCAATGAACTTTCAATTTGCGTCAAATGCGAGAGATAACTACAACTGCCGATCATTATTGCCAAAACTTCTTCAGATAAAAGTCTTCGTTATCGGCTGTTTAAAATTAGGGGTCACCTGAGTGTCGCGATAAATTGTTCAAAGATACTCTCGTATGCCAATGAAGCTGTAAACTGCCTCTAGTTTCCCTTATATAGGAAAGTATTGCCAATCCTTTCGTGGTGGTCTAGACGCGTAAAACGATACGACTTAACAGTATCGTATTTTAACTATTCACGCTCTAGTGCTTTCACCCAGGGCTGGCACTACTCTAGCAATATTTAAGCTCGGCATCCACAATACTTCAAAATACACATTAATCAATTCATCGATGTTTACAAACACATAGCTTATCCTGATCTTACGAAATTGTATGGACGAAATCTTAGACCGATTTAGAAATTACTCGCCATGTTTGACACCCCTAACAGTAAATGAATGCGGGCACTAATATGGTTTCATAATTCCTTTACAGAGTGACAAGCGGCCGATCAATCAATCGAGTCTAGATCACCTGAACGAGCTAACGTGTCTGTTAGACGAGAAGAGACAAGAAGGAGAATTTATTGAGAAGAATAATTTTTGAGAAGAATTAAGATGGCAACTGTACAGACCCCTCCTGAAATGAGCCTCTCGGCGTCTCTGCCAGTACAGCAAGAGCAATCTGAAATAGACCTGATGGCGCTCACCATGGCGGCGCTGCGCTTCGTTAACCCCTGGTCGGTGGAGGCCAAACCGAGCCAGTGGGGAGACCAGATCGTCCCGGGAGCCCCGGAGGCTAAAGATCGCACGATCACCCTCGCGGAAGTCAGGCTTCACGACTCACCGCAAGATTGCTGGGTAGTCATATACGATAGAGTATACGACATTACTACTTTCTTCGATGAGGTAAGTTCGAAACATAATTATGAGCACTCAGTCATTCCCTTTTAACAAAACATTTGGCATATCTGGAGTCTGCTTCAGAGTAATTTTACGCCCTCTTATAAAGACCAACACATTCTGAAATAAAAATGTAGCTATAATGTTGTTTCCTGTTGTTACAGCACCCTGGTGGAGCGGACATAATGTTCGAGTACGCGGGACACGACGCGAGCACGGCGTTCCGCAGCTCCGGCCACTCCCGCATGGCCACCAAAGCCCTGGAACGTTTCCTTGTCGGAGAACTGCCCCTTCAGGAGCGCATGTACCGACGCCCCGGCGGAATCCGACTCAGTGACATGCCAGAATAAGAACCCAAGTTCATCAGCACATTTCACTGCCAATAATTAAGATTCAGTGGTATTAAGTTTAAAACCCGCTTATAAAACTTGTTGTTTATCCTCCAGTACGTCAATTGCCAATAGCCTTTGATAGTGACCGGCCTTGGTGGTGAATTCAACATCGTATTTATGGGGAAGAGTTGAAAAATGTGTGGCCTTTTAAATGCTAACATTTCTTTCAATCACTCTCTCGCTGTCACGAAATTAGTACGTGTTTGTTTTCTATTGTTAAGATTTTGTTTAATTTTATCAAACCACCAGCTTTACTTTAGAAATAGATAGATTATTTAAGAAGAATATTGTAATATTAAGTTTCTTAAACCGAGATAGCAGAGTAGGCACTGTATGTAGGTACGGACGATAAGTTGATAATTTATTTCGTTAACCATGTCTTGCTTATCCGAGAATTTGTACTTTATAATAATTATTGTTACTGTTAACCTCAGTGATGTCAGAGCTTTGATAAGCGCAGTCTTGTGAAAACGAACGTGCCAAGTGTAGGTACTTTTTCCAGTATCCATCATATCTGTTGCCAAGTCGTGGATGTCTCTTAGTATTGTATGATATTTTGCATTTATTTAAGTAGGTATACCTAGATATCATTATTTAGTTTTTTTACAATGAAGAGCAGTGTTCTTAATAATAATGTGTGTTCGTTGTTGTACGTCATATTTTATAGCCAATGATAACATAATCTTGTTGGCCAAATTTGGCGAAGCTTGTGCCTGAATGAGGACAATATTATCCGTAAGAAAGCTAAATGTACGTCCTTTGTTTGTATTGTTACTTTAGATATAACTCAGTATTAATTTTAATTCTAAAAGAGATGTATTGTAATTGTTCGCTTAAATCTAGCAATAAGTGCTTTCTCTTATGTTCCTACTATTTTATAATTAGAAAATATAATTTTCGCTTTAATCAATTAATTTCGTTATTTTATTTATCCACACCTGCCTAATTCAAACTTAAACTAAAAAAAAATACTACAATCATGTGGTAAAGGTTTTATATTTATGGGCTACATTTAGTCTTGTCTCACATAGAGACAAGTCTTTTATGCGAAGGTTTAATTCTGTCATCTCACAAAATAAGTGAAAAGTTCAACCAGTAAAAAAGTGGTTCTACCTTTCGGGTAAAACCCGCAAAAGTGGTTCTACCTTTCGAGTAAAACCCACACCGGTCTACAATTATTTTCCTCATTATAAAGTATAACACAGACCAATAACCACCTATCTGTGTATCACAATTCGCTATATAGATAGGACAGTATCTTACTGCCAATTTCACCCGTTGGATGACATTGCAAAAAAAAGTACCTATCTAAACAAATTTTTGTCTCGTCTATGGTCAACTAATGAACAACAATACCAGTCAGCTAATCACTGTTTTTGATATTACTCTGTGTTTCTACAACATACCGTTATAAAATCAGAAATATAATGTAAAGAATTTATAGATTTTTAAAACCATTTTCTGACCCTTTCAGAGCTGAATGGTTTTTTACAGGTACATATATGTATAAACCTGTTTTAAATCAATAATACTTATTAAAACAGACGGCCAAGTGCGTGTCGGAATTCACAGAGTTAGGGATCCGTACTAGACCGCAAAATTAAATTAGTTGTAATAGGAAAAATGAGATAATTTCAAAGAAGGAATCTGATTTCATATACCAATATATGAAATCAGATTCCTTCTATTTGTTAGTAAAATATACGTATATTTTACTAACAAATAGAAGGAATCTTACGTAATAATAAACAATATCACCAAATTTAAAGTTCATAGGTCAATAAGAAGTTAAAAATGCTGATTTTGGTGACTTCTCATTCCTTTATTTTCCAATATTTTTATAACGAAAAACACAGTATTTATCTACTCATGAGCTCTAACTACGATACTCCATTCGATGAGGCAGATATTTTTTTTTCATCGAGCCCCCGTTTACCTGTATGGGAGCCCCCCTTAAAAAAAACATTTTAAAATATATTTTGACAATTTGTATGGCTTTGGGTCCACAAGATACTTATACTGTGAAAATTTGAAGACTGTAGTTCCAACCGTTTGGCTGTAAATCCCGTGTGACAGAAGACGGACGGACAGATAGACGGACACGTGAGTAACAGCAATCGGGCTCCGTTTGAACCCTTCGGGTGCGGAACCCTAAAAATCTATTAAATCTAAAGAAATAAATGACCTTGTTAGACTATCGGTTGAACACGCTATTGAATTGTCCTGTGTTGAGCTTGATAAGCATGTTGTAGTGTGCGTCTACAGACCTCCAAGTTATCAGAATCTATCTGTGATTGACTCTGTCTGTAAAGGAAGATGTGTTAAAAAAGTTAGTACTGGTAGTAAATCAATCATTATATTTGGCGATTTTAACATTCATCATCACCATTTCAGCCGAAGGACGTCCACTGCTGGACATAGGCCTCACCCAAGCGTCGCCACACTGATCGGTCCTGTGCGTTTTGCATCCACCGGTCGCCCGCAGCCTTGACTAGGTCGTCGCTCCACCTAGAGGGAGGCCTTCCAAAGCTGCGTCTTCCGGTACGCGGTCGCCATTCTAGAACTTTTCGGCCCCAACGGCGATCTGTTCTGCGAGCAATGTGCCCTGCCCATTGCCACTTAAGTTTGGAAATTCTTCGGGCTATATCGGTAACCTTGGTTCTCTTGCGGATGTCTTCATTTCTGATTCGATCACGTAAGGAAACGCCGAGCATAGCCTTCTCCATTGCCCTTTGCGTGACTTTAAGCTTTCTGGTGAGGCCCATTGTGAGCGACCACGTCTCTGTCCCGTAAGTAATCACTGGCAACACACACTGGTCATAGACTTTCGTCTTGAGACACTGTGGTAACTTAGACGAGAAGATACCGCGCAACTTCCCGAACGCTGCCCAGCCGAGTCGGATTCGACGGTTGACCTCTTTCTCGAAGTTTGACCTACCTAACTGGACCGTTTGTCCCAGGTAGACATACTCGTCCACAACTTCGAGTATAGAGTCTCCGGCTTTGATAGGAGTGGGTGCAATATGGGCATTCAACATCACCTTGGTTTTGTCCATGTTCATCTTTAGACCCACTCTTTCGGAAGCTCTACTGAGGTCATCGAGCATTGTACTGAGGTCCTCCATAGTCTCAGCCATGACCACTATATCGTCGGCAAACCGAAGGTGAGTGATGTACTCGCCATTGACGTTGATGCCTAGCCCTCTCCAGTCCAGAACCTTGAAGACATCCTCCAGTGCAGCAGAGAACAGTTTCGGAGATATGACGTCTCCCTGTACCTCGCTGCAGAAGGATAGGTTCTGACGTCTGATCCTGAAGTCGGACTGGCATGGTGGCGTTTTTGTACAAACACTTCAGCACCTCGATGTACCGGTAGTCGATTTGGCACCGTTGGAGAGACTGCAGTACAGCCCGTCTCGATCGAATCGAAGGCTTTCTCGTAGTCCACAAACGCTAAATAAAGACAGAAGACCGAAGAGTATACTCTTCGGTCTTCTGTATAACTTGCCGTAGCGTATGTATGTGGTCTACGGTGCTAAAGCCTTTTCGGAAACCGGCTTGTTCGGGGGGCTGGAAATCGTCAAACCTGCGCGCGAGATGATTCGTGATGTCTCTTGAAAATAACTTGTAGACATGGCTAAGAAGTGAGATGGGCCTATAATTCTTCAATCAGGCATTGTCGCCCTTCTTGAAGAAGATTACCACCACATCCCTGCACCATGCCGGTGGCGTTTTCCCTTCAAGTATGACGGAATCAAACAGCTTCTGAAGGGCTTTAAGTACCGGTTTTCCACCCGCCTTCAGGAGTTCGGCCGTAATTCCGTCATCACCCGGCGCCTTGTTGTTCTTAAGTTGTTTCAGAGCCATCCTAATCTCGTAGAGGCTGACATCCGGGATGTCTTCGGTATAGTGCCGGGTCAATCTACCTCTTGGGTCGTTTGCTAGATTCACAACAGCTTTGCTGTCTGACGTGTACAGCTGCCCATAGAACCCCTCGATCTTCCTCAGAAGCTCCGGTCTGGCGGATACGATCCTGCCATCGTCGGTCTTCAGTTTTGTGAGCTGGCTCTGCCCAATAACCAGATCTCTTGCAAACACCTTGGAGCCCTTATTCCGCTCAATCGCGTCTTTTATATAATACGCTGGGTATTAAAGCGGCGGAGATCGCTTTTCAAAACCTACATACCTATACAAAAATTCAAATAAAATTTAGTCCAATTAAATGTAAAAAAATTAATAATACCTTGAAATATAAATTATGTATTCATAACTTTTATATAGATGAACACGCAATTTAATGACACTTCCAATAAAAGCAAAAAGTATTTACACCAATTTCGTATTTAGCGATTGAGCGACTCCAGGCATTCGTAAAAGTAGGGAGCTAAAGCGCTGAAGCTATATGAACTTTATGGCCTAAATCAACATATGAATAATACAACATAAGTGTGGATCAAGGAGTTTTTCCGGACCTCATGAAACACAGTTAAGTAGATCGATTGTTCAAATCCAGGCATAGCAAAGCCAACAATTATAGGCCTGTTTCAATTCTGCCAGTTCTCAGTAAGGTCTTCGAAAAGTTAATGCGGTTGAGCATTAACTTTTCGAAGACCTTTTTGTTGCATAATTTAACAAAAAAAATATCTTTCATGATCAACAGTACGATTTCACCAAAGGGCGTTGCACAACTGACGCCGGTGTCACCCTAATAAAGAACGTCTTTAACGCCTGGGAAGAAGCACAAGATGGCATTGGAATCTTCTGCAACCTCTCGAAGGCTTTCGATTACGTTAACCATGATACACTATTGTTGAAGCTCGAGCACTATGGGATTAGAAATATGGCCCTTAATTTACTTAGAACGTACTTAAAAGCCAGATAAGTTAACCTATTCAGGTAAACAGCGTTAACGCACTAGGGTCTGAGATGACAATGGGCGTTCCTCAAGGCTCGATATTGAGTCCATAACTTTTAATAGTTTAGATAAATGATTTGCCCCAATTACTATAAAGCCAACCGAAGATGGTGTTATTTGCTGATGGCACATCTTTGATATTCAATGACAAAAATTTTACAATGACGACCTCACAATAACATCTCTCGCGGGTCGGCTAAGCTCAGCCGCTTATGCTGTTAGAAAGATAAGACAGATGTAGAAACAGCGCATTTGGTATATTTTAATTTCTTTCACAGCATTATACGGCATTTTGCTGTGGGGTCGGGCTGCTGACATTGAATCCATATTTATATTGCAAAAGAGAGCTGTTAGAGCCATATATAAGCTAAGTCATCGACTCACCTAGAATCTCCAGGGAACTATTTATATAACTATATATATATAAATAGTACATTTTCTGTTTATTAATAAAACATATATATACAATTGAATATTCTAAAAAAATAAATTACCTATATACAAATACAAAGGGGAGACGGAAAAAAGCTCATTGTGCATCAAAAATAAATAGTTGAAGTTAAATTAATAAAGATTAATTTAATCAATTTCAGTCAGTTTAATTAATAAAGATTAATTTAATCAATTTCGACGATTGATATTTTAATCTTAAACTGAAAACTTTATGATTAAAAAAAGATAAAAGAGATGATGTTGTTGTTGTTGGTGTGTTGTTGTTTGTGTGAGATGTTTAAGATTTGTGTTTTTTTTAGTCCGTTAATTTTTAATCGCCTATCGAAAATTTTCGACAACACTGTTCATTGCGAAGAAAATATATAAATAGTGTAAAACATTGTGATGAAACCAGGGGCCGTACCATAACGTGTCAACGCCATCATGAATACCGCTGTGAAAAAGGGAAAGGCAGGGCCCTTCGTCCTTTATAGCTTCGTCTCCATGATAGTTTTGACACATCTGAGTAAAGAGCCTGAAATGAGTGAATGAAAATCGCCAATATAAAGCACAGTGTGAAGGGTTATCCTCAATTGTTCCTTCAGTTCACAAAAAAAGACCTTCACAGATCAATAATATTATTGTTTATTTACACGGCCGAAGCCTTGAGGCACAGCTTGTAGTATTTATATGAGCAATCACCTCTATATCAAGCCCTGATAATTACAAGTAAGGGTCTCGAACTCTCGACCTCGTTTCCGACCACTATTACTATACGGACATTGAATTGAAATAACGAGTAAATAAAGTAGCATTTAATAAATAATTAGTATAATGATATAAACAATAAATAATTAGTTATATAATATCAATACAGCAACATTAAGTAATACCTTATAAGCAGTCTCAAACTTTCTTGCCGGATCTGAAACAAAAAATTTAAGATTATTCTAATATTTTATAGAACGCAAGGATTCTGTCTGTGTTGGTGCGTTTTTGACTCGAGAAAGAAGTGACCAGTCTACATGACGTTTTTTGAAATTAATAACCTTATTCTCAACAAGTTTTAGTGGTATATTAGCCCTTGTGAGCTGAGTGTGGATAGCAATATAAAAATATTTTTTCAACACACTTGCTCATAAAGTGGCTCTAATTTCACCGCAACTAGGCACATAATGACACCTGTTATCAAACTGTGACTTTTTCATTACTATTATTCACAAGTGAGATAAAGTCTTTTTTTTAATTTATTGGTAGAGTTGCTTTGTTCTTAAAAAAGTTTCGATACAAAAAAGATCGTGCTCAATAGTACAAATGTAACACATTTCATGCAACTTCGTATTTAAATAGATAATTTCAACTTGTACGTGTTTAATAAATAAAACTTTCACCTAAATATAACTTTTGTTTTTGTCTGTAATAAAGAAAACTTGAAATTCCCCATTTTGTACGTGGCTAAAACGCTATTCGCGAAAAGCCAAAAAAAAATAACTCATTATTTTTAGTCTATGGCCGATCGCCATGGTAGTAACTATTTAGTAATCTGTGGCCATGGTTAGATGCGCGCGCATAGGAAAACTGATTAATTTTGCCCGCCATTCCGAAAAAAAAATCACAACTCGTTTTCACTGTTGGAAATGATTTTTTAGTATTATTTTCTTCACAAGTGTGTTGAAAAACGTCGTATGATACACGTGTGTATTGATGATTACCGTCCTCGGCTCTCTTAAGACCCTCACCTAACGGCTCGGGTCTCAATGGCACCTCAGCGGTAATCACCAACATTACACACTTGTACCATAATGTACTATTATTCACTGTTCTTAATGTTTAAGGCCACATAATGTTATTAAATGAAAATTCAGGAGCTTCTAAACAAAAATTAAAAGTTCTTAATCAAAATTTAAGGAAAATTAATGAAAAGACAAGTTTTTTAATGGCGATACGAGCTCTTAATAAAAAGTTAAAAAGCTCTATTTGAAAATGCAAGGGTACTAAACTAAGATTTGTCTAACTAAGACTATTTCTTGGTGGTGATTCTGTAACAGTAGAATATAATAGGTTTACTTTATTGTACACCAAAAAAAGAAATTACACATATATATTTTACAACAACTTAATACTATGGATACAAAGGCGATCTTATCGCTGACAGCGATATAATCTACCTTTCAACCATTTGGATAGATATAAAAGAACTTTAAATGAAACAGGTGATAGCCTTTGGTGTACTGCTACATCAAAAAATGAATATATAAATATATATAGCTATATAAAATACAATACATATACTTCCATACATAATATTACTAGATACATAGATATAATAAACTAGATAGAAACAGAAAAGCATTAAAGATAAAGGAAATGGTTCTTAACAAGATTTTTAAAAGATGCTAGTGACTGTCGCTAGGCTAGTGATGTAGTGGTTTGCCTTACTGACATCGACAACTCGTTCCACAATGGCACAATTTATTGTAGAACTTAGTAGATTAGCAGGCATCAAAAGTCTCAAATTCTCCGATCATCTCAAGTTTCTAGAATGTGTGTCAAGAAGGAACTTAAAGCGTTCTTTGAGATAAGAAGGAGTTTTAGGAATAAACAGAACACTGTAGAGTAAATATAAAATAACTCTTGAGCGCAACCTACGACTGCAGACAACAATGACTTGAGTCTTCGCAGGATTAATCCAGAGACCTACTCCACTCAGAAATACGACTTAAATCATTATTGATCACATTAACTGCCTCAGACAATTCACATACCGGAGCTTGTGAATATATTTGCAAATCGTCAGCGTAAAGGCGGTAGGACGAGATAAAGTGGTCGCGGCTAAATTTGAAAGAGAGTTACCGCGGCCCTGGCACAAGCAACTGAAGGAACACGGGTGGATTTTAGTCAGTAAAAGTCTGACACGCCCTCCCGCTTCACCCAGAGCGAGAGAAGTCGTTGGATAATATCCCCCCAAAAAAAAAGGACTAGATAAGGTAATTGGAAATATAATTAATAAAAATAGGGGAAAAGAAGAGGAGATAGAACGCTCCCCTGTGGTACGCCTGCAGAGGTATTTCACCATGACGAAGGAGAACCTTCAATGCAAATACGTTGTCGGCAACCACACAGGTAACTACGAAACCAATCAATTGTCGTTGGAGATATGTTAAGAGAGTTGAGTATGCCGAGTAAAATATTAAAATCGACGGGGTTAAAAGCATTGCTGAAATCTAATAAGGAAAGAACCGTCAGAACTCTAATATCGTCCGTAATTCTATCAAGAGCATTTTGTAATACTATGTCCTGGACGAAACGCAGATTGTAAATAATTAAGGAGGTGGTTCTTGCACACGAATGTGCTAAGTTGATTATGGATAAGGCGTTCAAGGACTCTGGGTAGAAACGGTAATATGGAGATAGGACGGAATTCAGTCAAGGAAACAGGATGACGCTATTTCTCGTTTACGATTGCTTGTTTACAAAAGCTCACGAAAGAATGCTCCCAGTGAGGACGCTCTTATATACATACGATAAAAAAATATATATATTTTTACACACTTATGGTAGGGGAAATCCACATAGTAAAGCACTTCTCCCACCGCCGACGAGTAAGCGATTAGCTATCGATTATAATCTCGCTGATGAAACGTACAAAAGATATAAGATCCCGTGTCAATAAAAGAGATACCTATAGTAATAGTTCATCGCTGGCTGTTACACTGCCGGCGAGTACTCTCTCCACACCACAAGTTTATCGCAGCAACAAGAGCTATCAAAGTTATACTCGCTCAGCGATGCTCGCTTGCTCGCTTGGCGGTCAGAACACACGCCGAGACACCAACCAGCAGTCATTTCTACCTACAGTGCGGCCGCCCCGAGCGAGTAGTGCGAATAATCGCCCGTCGCACAAGAACACTCGGTTATATCCGACCGACAAAACTATCGAAACTATACACTCGCTTGACGCTGCTCACCAACTTATTTTTATTTTCTAGCTTTACTCGCTGATCGTAGGCGGTGGGACTAGTGCCTAAGTATAGTCCCCGGCATGTAACTTGGCATGGTTTTGGCGTAGTGGGGGTAAGTTCCCGCATGGTGTGCGAACTGACCAACCACCATACAGAGCGAACGGAACGTGGGCGCAATGCGATTGGTCAGTTAATCCTTGTGTCAACTGACAAACCAATCGGTGCTAAACGTTCCCCACGTCCCGCTAGGTAACCAAAGAGACCTAAAAACGACTTTGCGCATCTAACAACTCATGCCAAGTTACGTGCCGATAACTATAACTATAACCAAACATGTGTCTAGCTGCAGTGAGACCGCTAATAATACCTGTTATCTGTCTGACCAAAGTCACGAGTGCAAATATGTGACCGCGCATAAGGCAATCCACACACTTGCCATATCTGGTGGTGAACTTCTTCATGTTCATTATCATAATTTATATACTCATTCATTAACTACTACGGAACCAATGGTAGTTTCAAGCGCGAGTGCTGAACATGAGATTCAGAATTCGTTTTTTTTTTCATTACGAAGGTTTTAAGGGTGAGTAAATTTCAGTCTTGAGAATAGAGCCTCACTCTAGGTGGGGACCATCTCTTAGACTATATTATATATACTAATTCGGCGTTTAAAATTATTTAATTCATAATTTATTTATCAATATTCTGTAAATCTGGTTAAGGAGTTGAGGATGGCCACCTTTCGGCTCCATCATGAGAACACCTCCATAGTACCATCTATACTAATATTATAAAGAGGTAAAGTTTGTGACGTTGTAAGGGGTAATCTCTGGATCTACTGAACCGATTATTACCGAAAATTCTTTCACCAGTAGAAAGCTACATTATTCCTGAGTGTCATAGGATATAATATATTTTCAACGAAATTAGAGATCCTTATGAAAATTACAATAATATAAACCAAGGTAGCAAAATGTTGCCTATAAAATTCATTCTTTGGCGTGCGTTGAGAAAACTATTGATGATAGATAAAAAATTAGTAGGTAGGTTAGGGAAAGTAGACAGGGTGAGCAGGGTAGGCAGGTTTGGCAAGATAGGCAGGGTAGGTAGGTAGCCAGTTGACGGGAGCGAAGCCCCAGGGGGTCAGCTAGTATTATATAAATTTCATATAAATACGCCGAGTTTTATTTCAATCGGATGCCAGGCAGTACTTGAAAAATGGATTACCACTCATAAATAAAAATCAGTACTCTAACTTTACGCAAATTGAGTAATATATTTGGGTACCCTTAGGCACTTGGGCACCTGTAAATGTTCATTCACCCAAATCTAGGAAATATGCTTATATACAAAGTACATAGTAACACTACTCTACGCCACACATTTTTGTAGAAAGAAGTAGAAAACATCTGGAGGCTGAGGGATCTTGCTCTACAAGAATGAATAAGTTTTTTATTTACATAAATAATAGGCAGGTTACAATGTCCAATGCACATACCTGAACCGCAGAAAAGGAAGTTGATAGAATCATTACAACAGGCTGTTTCCCTGACACATAACATTTGGAAGTGCACTAAGAAAAGATTTATTGATTCTGAATCCTTGAGTTACTGAAGACCTAACGATCCATCTACATTTGCTATGCGACTAAAACCTTATAATTGGATTGTGCGAGTTTATACTGAATAAGAGTTTATCATATTTGCTCCATTAATATTGTGCTTGATATCAAATAACATTTCTTGATCGAACCAGTTCTCACAATCAAACTAGACCCAACAACATCCGTCGTATCAACTAAATAAATAATTATAAAAAAGTTAATTAGAAAAATCCAAGACCTGACTGCTTAAAAAGCGAACCAAGAAGAAGTAAACAAGAAGAAAAACATGCTGTGCAGTCGGAGTACACATATTCGCGAGCTGGCTGACCAAAACCAGATGTATCCTCCTTTTTAGTTCGCTTTTTAAGCAGTCGGGTTTTTGATTTTTGTTTCTAACTTTTTTATTTATAACTTTTTAGTCATTTTTTTGAATTTGGTACATTTAAACATATAAGTGTTATATATTTTTGAAATCACCTCTTAAAACCCTTTATTTTTATACCCCACACGATAGGGTGGGAAGAAAAAGGAAATTGGTGCCCCACAATATGGCGCCTAAAATCCGGCATTTTTTTTTATTTTACCATTTTAATGTAGCCAGCGACACACGCAGTGTTAAGACGAATCGATTGACGTACGAATCATCAAAATCGGCCAACGCGCTTGGTCTCCGGAACGCCACATACATACATAGACTGATAAACACATTACCCTCCTTCGGCAGTCGAGTAAAAAAAACAATAAAATAAGTCCTAATATGAGGTGATTTCTTCTCTTCGTTGCCAAAAAGATTTTTTTGGTTGAGGCATGGCGACACTGAAGCCGAGTTTCTCTCGCCCATGAAGATTTTGCCTTAGACTAGCAGTGGATTATATTTTCAAATTGAGTAGCCAGCTTCAGCAAAGTTACTTAAGGTGATATATACGCCCCAATGTAACGCAGTACTGGCCGTGCGCCCGCTCGATGCCAAAATATCAAAATTGAACCTCCTTTTGAACAGTTTTGTTTGCAAAATATTATTTGATTTACATATGCTATGTTGGGTATGAAGTAATTCCAGCCATCAATTTTTCTGTATAAAAATATTTTTAAACATCCAAGTCGTTTTGGAGGAGTTTCCAAAAGTTGCGAAAAAATATCGTGTTGTTAATAATTTTTTTAAAGCAAAACTATTAGTTACACGAAAAAAAAATGTGTTCAAAATTATGTACATGAATCAATAATAAATATATATTTTTTTCAAATCTTTTAACCTAGCTGTTACTGAGGAGTATGCTTTAGAAAGTTACCGTTTTACGGCACTAAAGCGTATGTAGGCCCTTAAGCCGGGAACTCATAGTGAACCAGAAATTATCATGAACTGAATGTTCCATGGTAGCCCAGTAGCTAGGACCTCGCCTCTCGTGCATCGTGAGGTCGTGGTTCAAATCCGGGCAAGTACCAATGTCATCATCATCAACAGCATTTTAATGTTCCCACTGTTGGGACACAGGCCCCTGTCTGTGAGAGGGAATGGGCCGTAATCGTAATGGATGTCACATGTCTTCGAATAGTACCAATGTAACTTTTTCAAATCCATATCCTATTTTTTAAGTTATTAGTTTGGACTTCACAGACAACGGTGAAGACAAACATCGTGAGGAAACCGGCAGCCGAACTGCGTAAGTGAATTCGGCAAAAGTAACAGTTTGGAACCTTCAAAGAGTTAGAATCATTTCTTTCAACATTTTCGGTATTGCGAAACTAATTTGGAAAGAGTGCGATCATCCTTCTGATGATTTATTTCCAAATAATTAGGACATAATTTAATTTTGTTTTACTTACAACTAATGGTCTTCTAAAGCTTTTAATTAAAAATGTGTAATGGTTCCTTAAAACTGCAAAAACAATTATTCTTTACAATAAATTCTACGTCAAAATATTGGCCATGGAAAGATTCACCTCCTTTGCTTTTCAGAGTGCAATATGCATTTTTGTTTTTTTTCTTTTTTTACCTTTTTTGTAGATTCTTTTACCGATTATTTTGTGAACGTGTGAACATTGTAGGCCTTCTAGATGTTAGTTAACATTTGTTAACTTTTTTATATATAATATAATCTCTTTTTTTTAGTTTCTTACGACTTATTGTCGGGCCTACGTTGTCCCCCCATAGTACTAATGCTGTAACATGGAAATATTGTAAAACCAAACTATTTTTTTAAATAGTAACCATGGAGTTTCTTGCCGGTTCTTCTCCATAGGAAACGACCAACCCGAACCGTGCACCTTTTGTCGACATTTTATAAGTGCCCATGTAGGCCTATGTGAAATATTTTTTTTATTTTGATTTGTTTTTGATTTTGAATACGTAAAGTCGTTTTTGTGAAGGTTCCAAAAAGGTTCCTTTGCCGAATTCACTTAGGCAATTCGGCTGCTGGACTTTATAGTTAATTCAAGTCTGAAATCACCAACCCGCCAATGCGGGTGAGCAAGCGTGGAGATCAACGTTCGTACCTTCTCTGTATGAGAAGAGGCTTTTGCCCTGCGGTGGGACAGTTGGCAGGTTGGCAGGAATGTTCGATCCACGAACTAAATTCACTAAGGATAAGATTGAAGATTTTTTTATTTTACTTAGGCCTACATGGGCACTTATAAAACGTCGACAAAAGGTGCACGGTTCGGGTTGGGCGTTTCCTATGGAGAAGAACCCGCAAGAAACCCCATGGTTACTATTTTAAAAAATGGTTTGGTTTTACAATATTTCCATGTTACAGCATTAGTACTATGTGGGGGCAACGTAGGCCCGACAATAAGTCGTAAGAAACTAAAAAAAAAAAAAGTTTATATAATATATAACAAAGTTAACAAATGTTAACTAACATCTAGAAGGCCTACAATGTTCACACATTCACAAAATAATCGGTAAAAGAATCTATACAAAGTAAAAAAAATATAACAAGACTAAATTTAACATGTGGCACAAATGTGGATTATAGGTACTTACAATTGTTTATAGCTAAGAGTGTTGACGCTGGTGTAGTATCTCAAGTAGACCAGCAGTGCGAGTGTCATCAGTATGGCCGTGATCTGCAGCGTCCACTCCCGAGGCATGCCGCATTTAGATACCTTCACTTCTTCCGGCGTTATCGTCAACTGGAAATATATCATCATCGTTTCATTGCAGTCGAAAGACGTCCACTGTTGGACATTTTGTTTCAGCAACATTCTTTTTTCGTATTCCTCTCAGCAAACCCTTTCATTTGATACCCATAATTATAATGGACTAGCTGACCCCCGCGGCTTCGCTTCCGTCAACTGGCTACCCTACCCTGCCTGCTCTGCTTACCCTGCCTAACCTACATACCCTACCTACCTACCTAATATTTTTTATCTATCATCAATAGTTTTCTCAGCGCACGCCAAATAATTAATTTTATAGGCAACATTTTGCTACCTTGCAATTTTATACCTATGACTCTCAGGAATAATGTAGCTTTCTTCTTGTGATAGAATTTTCAAAATCGGTTCAGTAGATCCAGAGATTACCCCTTACAACGTCACAAACTCACAAACTTTACCTCTTTATAATATTAGTATAGATGCAAAAAAACAATTGCGTAAGTGCATTCGGCAAGGCTAATAGCAAAGAGTATGAAAAATGGACCAATCACATGCAAGATGAAAGACTCAATGTGGATTTCCGTTTAAGGTGATATATACGCCCCAATGTAACGCAGTACTGGCCGTGCGCCCGCTCGATGCCAAACGATCAAATTTGAATCTCCTTTTGAACAGTTTTGTTTCCAAAATAGTATTTGATTTACTTATGCTATGTTAGGTAAAAAGAAATTCCAGCCATCAATTTTTCTGTATAAAATTATTTTTAAACATCCAAGTCGTTTTGGAGGAGTTTCCAAAAGTTGCGAAAAAACATCGTGTTGTTAATTATTTTTTTAAAGCAAAACTATTAGTTACACGAAAAAACCTTGTGTTCAAAATTATGTACATGAATCAATAATCTTAATATATATAAATCTCGTGTCACAATGTTTGTCCTCAATGGACTCCTAAACCACTTAACCGATTATAATAAAATTCGCACACCATGTGCAGTTCGATCCAACTTGAGAGATAGGATAGTTTAAATCTCAAATTATAGTCGCAATTTTAATTTATTGCTAATTATTTGTCTGTTATTATTTGACAGTCACAATAACCTGACGCTATAACTCCAGAACGCACGAACCGATTTCCACGGTTTTGCATTCGTTGGAAAGGGTAGGGTAGGTAGGGTAGGGTAGGTAGGGTAGGGTAGGGTAGGTAGGGTAGGGTAGGTAGAGTAGGGTAGGTAGAGTAGGGTAGGTAGGGTAGGGTAGGTAGAGTTGGGTAGATAGTGTTAGGTGGGGTAGATGAATGTTTGGTGTTTTTATGGCAAAACAAAGTTTGCCGGGTCAGCTAGTAAATATATATTTTTTGCAAACCTTTTAACCTAGCCGTTACTGAGGAGTATGCTTTAGAAAGTTACCGTTTTACGGCACTAAAGCGTATGTAGGCCCTTAAGTGATTGGTCGATTTTTTATATTCTATGCCCTTTGCCTTGCCGAATTCAGTACGCAACAAGACTGCAGGTGTAACTTTATGATAACACTCACCAAATAATACTTAGGATCCAGTCTATTTCTCCACGAGAAAGAAGGTACAGTGTACTCAACGAACTCGATCTTATGATCGGGAGTGGGTACGAAGCTATGTCTGACGACGCAGCTGTGATGCGTGTGGCCGCCGAGCGCTGTGCGTGGTCGCAGGCTTTCTACTAAGTACTCTGTGGACTCTTTGGACAAGCAGTCCCATCGCTCCTCGAACAAGCTGTTGCGTTCAGGGAGAGGGGCTGCGTCGGGCTCCGTGCATCCACTGTCTGATTCTCTGTATAGAGGGTAGTGCTGGAAAGAATAAAAGAATATAAATAAAATTACTACTACTTGTTGTTTTGTACTACTAGGTACTAATACGCCCTAGCTACAGGCCAGTTTGTGATCCGGTTCAGTACACAGTAATAGTCACTGACCTTTCACTGGACTCTTGAAGGTACTTAATGGTAATTAACGCTTTTAGATTACTAATAAGGAAGCATCCATGAGCATCCATCCGTATGGATCATCTCTCCTCCCCCTTGTGATATTTGCTGGAACCTTTCCCCCTCACGTGACATTATATAAAATAATAATAATATAATTATTTTAAAGGACTAAATGTATTTAATATCATGGCTAATGTTCGCAGTCCGTTTGTGCATTTTAATCGATAGTGTTCAAACATTAGGTCAATACACTGCACACGACAACGATTTATCGTAGCGATTTGAGTGCGCAGTCCGTTTGTGCAGTTTATCGAACATCCATAGTGCGTCCACACGTCTACTATATATGCGTCGATCATCAGTTCTCCGCAGAAACTCAGACGAGAAACGTGTCTGCATAGCGATTTGTCTGCGCAGTCCGTTTGTGCAGTTTGTACCTTATCTGATTGACAAGCAAACGACTGTAACCGGCTCAGTAGATAATTCCGCGAGTAAAAGTCTTGTAAAATGAAACTTATTCGGCAGTTTTTTTTTTCAAATCAGGGAATCCCATTCATAGAAAATAAACGAAAAGAAAAAAAAAATCTTTTTATGAATTCCAGCCATTTTTTTTACTTCTTACCACGTGATTAATTTATATCCCTAATTATGTTTACCAAAACACAAGGTATATTAGTTTTATAAGACAACTCATAAATTTCGAATATAAGCAACATGGAGAAATGGGTTAGTTTCAAATAAAATTATGTAGTTATATTATTCATATCCACTCACTTGCAAAATAATTGGTCGGCTATATCTCTCCAATTTATTTTTGCCTTTGCATAGGCTTGATCCACTGCTACACTTTAATATATCTGTTGAGCAAAATAAAATCATTTGCGATTGTTAATAAATCTTGGGCTGAAGGCTTCCTGTCAAATAATATAGTTCATAGAGCGATAGACTATGGAATCGAGGACGCGAGTAAAAGTTTAAAAAAGTGTAGCCTGAAGCACTGGCATCTCAAAGGATTGGTTATACTTCATGGAAGTAGTAAGCTGTACAACTGGAAAATTATCTGGCAATGCCGTGTCAAACTACACAATTTAAATTATCTGGCAATGCCGTGTCAAACTACGCAATGAAAATTATCTGGCAATGCCGTGTCAAACTACACAATGAAAATTATCTGGCAATGCCGTGTCAAACTACACAATGAATATTATCTGGCAATGCCGTGTCAAACTACACAATGAAAATGATCTGGCAATGCCGTGTCAAACTACACAATGAAAATTATCTGGCAATGCCGTGTCACACTACACAATGAAAATTTAGATAAATGTAGTCACAGTTATGAAAATAATATTGCCGGATGCATAACATCCTTTTTTTTAAGTAGGCTAAATAAAGGTCAAACAATCAAAATAAAAAATATACTTATATAAGTTACTGAAAAAGCCCAAGCTACGGTAAAACCTAAAATTTACCGATAAACCTAAAATTTACCAAGACATAGTAAAAACTATAAACCCAATCCCATGGAAAATCTTAGATTTACCTCAGAGGCTAATTTGATTGTGCTATGCCTATAACCTTTTCGATAATTATTTCTCCTGCGGCATCAACGCGCCACGTATAATTCTCGCCAAACTTTTTGGCCGTCCTGAAGTTGGCAACAATGGCTGCGCAGTAATAAATCTCATACAAAAACAGCACCGATCCGTGCCTTGCGCATCGGAAAACCAACTTCAGGAAGGCTCAGAAGATTGGCGAGAACTATACCAGTTAGCAGTAAATTAAATTAAAAACTTTTTCACAAAAAAATACGGTAGTATTTTTTTCGTCACAAAGTTTTTTATTTTTCATTTTTTAGTTGTTAGGTACAACTAATAGGCAAGTTGTAAAGTAAGGTACCTATAATGCCAGAATAGATTACCCGAATATCATGCAACTGAACATAACCGGTGAATTGAGAGTGTACCAAGGTGAACTGTACACATCTGCGTACCTCTTTAGAGCGTAATGGCGTGATGTTATGTTTTGAAATGGTATAAACAATAAAAAGACATGCGATTGCAACACTCCCGAGAGAATTGCCGTCATTTATTAAAGAGTTCTGTTGTATATCTCCGAAGTCCTTCATCAGATCTTCACCAAATTAAAATAAGATCAATTTCAAAACATACTCTTTCAAACAAAAAAAGAATTTTCAAAATCGATACACAATTGACTGGGATATCGGTGAACATACATTAAAAAAACATACACGAAATCGAACCTCCTCCTTTTTGGTTTCCTACTTTCTAAGTCGGTTAAAAAAGGATATAAAGTTATAACTCACTTGATATGTTAGCTATTTCAGCAACAGTGCGAGCACACAATGTGCACCCATCTCCTTCCATCGCCATAGAGTTGATAAGGACGAAGTGATTCCCCCTGATGCTGACTAACTGCACTGGGGGCGACTTCAGCCGAGTCTCGAACCTCTTGACCAGCTGCGGCGTTATCCTTTGAACATACTGCAGTTCATTTATCTTATGTTAAAGCTCTGAACAAACTGAAATGAAACCCACGTAGGATGAGAGAGGAAATTTGCCCGCAGCAATTGTTTTAACTAACTTGTATGGAGGTGGGCCAAGGGCCCAAATAGTTTAGTGACTTCTGAGTCATTAAAATAAATCAAAGCGCACATTCGTATCCCCCATACCACATGAGATTAGGCCGTCTGGCCTGAACCTAAGTGGACAGTTGAGCGAGAGCAAAGAGCAAATATTTATGTAATACTGAATGCCAAAAAACATATTTCTAACAAGATTTAAGTCACACTTGTTGAGGGGCATAATTTTACAAAACAAAGGTTGCATGATGTATGTATATTTTATATCATTGACATAAGATTTGAATAAGATATATTAGATATGTAGGTGCCGATATGTATAACAATCTTCTGAAATATATCAAAGAAATAAAATATTTTCCTCTATTTAAAAAGAAATTAAAATTCCATATTCAAAAAAGTATTCACTTATTTTATTTCGTGTACTAGTTATCTAGTTAATCAAAACGAAGACCAAAAAAAAAATATACCCACAAAAAATATAATTATATCTATCTCAATTCATAAAAAATTTACTTACGATCAATGTTTTAATAGACTAAGTAAATTAACAAGTAACAAAAAGTTTAACACCAAATGCCTTTAATAGCAACTGTGATAGAAACTGTGTGTTCAACACTTAATTGGGCGCACACCACAGGTACTTGTCTCACTTAATTTATTTTAAGTGAACCCACAGAACAAAATTAACAAATTTAAATAATGTACAAAACTTGTTATCCTGCTAAGATGGTCTTGTGTTACTAACATAGTATTAAGCTAATCACTAAGATTGTTTATTTACTTTATTATTTTGTACATAATAATTGATAACGGACTGTTTCCGGTACTCGTTTTTAAATTTTTAGTCTAACTATTGTTTCTCATTTTAGGTGAATGTATTTATTCTGTTTTTGAGAAATAAATTTCTTAGACCATATAATAATGATTTGGTTGATCATTGCAATTACAACCTTATTTATTATTATTTATTTAGTGAAAACTTGAAAAGTTGTCTTCTCAGCACATGTAGCCAAGTTGACAATCTACAATCGATAACGCTAGTAGAAAACGAATCAATGTATGGTAATGACACATCTAAACGGTAAGTCGCGTGGTCAGCACATACAAATAGACGTTGTTAATGATTGTAGATAGAGATTCGATACAAAACGTTTGTAAATTGGCTAGGGGGGCTGGACTTTGGTCTGCAATGGAAAAGCAACTGTTTACCTGTAATGGAAGCCAATGTCATGGTTGCCAGCAACAGAATACATTGCAGTGCCATCCGGGACTTTGAATAATTGATAAAATCTTTCCACATAATCATTAAATTCTTTTTCAGGACACCACAGACCCTCATCAAAGAGGTCACCTGTAAATAACAATACAATACATGATACTATAAACCCAATACACAGATTATTGAAATAAGAAAATAAGGAAGGGATAATTGTTAACTATGTCTAAAAAGAAACTGAATAGAAAAGTTACATAAGGCTGGCCTCACACATTCTGAATTCCTCTCTGAATTCAGAGTCGGAATTCATAACCTGAATGCCGGCAATGAGTACATCATAATCAGAAAAAAATCAGAATGTGTGTGGGCCATAATTAAATTGTATGCATTGCCAGGCTTTCTTAAATAATAATATGAATTCTGAGTCTGATTCATAGGGGAAATTCAGAATGTATGCTAAGAGGAAAAGAGGGCAAAGAGCTCTGACTGAATTTCCTTAGTAAAAAGTCATAATTCAAGGTTTGGCTCTCACCTATTTCCTCCTCCAATATTATGACCAATTTAAAAGATAATCCATAGACTGGAAAATAAGGATATATACTATGCCCCTATGTTTTTATTTTTTCAAAAAAAAATATGATGCAAAAAAAAGTATATATATATGGACTGTGTGAGGTGATATGAAGGAAAAGGGAGTCAGTATTAGCGTGACATGGGACAGAATGGTATGGAAGAAGAAAACGTGTTGGGCCGACCCCAAGTAACATGGGACAAGGGTAGGAAGATGATGATGATGATGATGTTTTTATTTTTTCATTAATAGTTGTCGAATTTGTATGCTAGGCCTCTGTTGACAGCGCAATTTTGAGCATTTATGAGGGTTCTAGTGCTTCTAAAGATCAATCATCAAGAAGGACAATGTAGGGCCATATTATGTATCTCTCTTATTCAGTTTATACGGAATATCTTTTAAATTGGTCCAATATTGCAGGAGTAAATAGGCGAGAGCCAAACATTCATTCATTCATTTATTCATCAAACAATTTACATTGTGTTCGAATTCTACAAAATAATTACATTTCAAATCATAACAGAAGCAATAATCAAATACAAAGCAATCAGAAACATTCACAAATAAAAAATACTATGTATAAATCAAAAACCGTTTACATGTCAAACCATAAAAACCACAAAAATAAAAATGTCTAGTCCAATTATCTTATAAAAACTAAGAATTAAATGTCAATTAAATTACTGTTCACATGTCCAACCATAAAAATCTCAAGACCTAAATTTAATCGAACTAGAATTAAATGCATTTGGTATTTTATAAAATTAAATGTCAACTGTAATACCATAATATCCATAATTATCCATACAAGAGTCAAATTCAAGTCAATTAAAATTAAACACACATTAAATAATTAAAATTTCAATACCATGTCAAATATGTCACACACAATTCATCTGGAATCATTCAACGTCAAATCTGATACTGAATATAAACATTTTTGTAATAGGAAGGCTTTCAATTTTGTCTTAAATAAATTTGTGTTATAGATTAAAGTTTTTAAATCAATAGGTAACTTATTATATAACTCTACTGCTTGGTAACGTGAACAATGCGTTACTATATTTAATTTAGGCACCATTATATTTTTAATGACATTCCTTCGTGTGCTCTCTCTCAGCTCTCTTTCTTTTTGTGATTCATATTGATGTATATATTTTGTGAACTTGCCTAACAGAATTAGTATATACAAACTGGGAACTATAAGAATGCCTAATTTTTTAAAGTATTCTTTGCATGAATCACGCTGTGAAATTTTTACCTCTACTTCGGATATTCAGTTGGATGTCTGCGACCGCATTTCGCGACTTAATAAGAATACAAAGCCTATCCCAATGTTGTGTCATTGTGATGTATTGGGTTAGTAACATTAAATAAAAATGCTTACCTAAAACAAAGACAACATCTGGACTATGTAGAGTCAAAGCAGCCTGAAAAGCTCGATGCATCTGCCACTCCCGCCGCCATTTATCTAACCAGTGTCCATGCCGGGAGCCAAGGAGGTGTGGATCAGCTATAACCATCGCATATACTGGCTCCACACCGTCAGTTGGCTCTTTGCTTAATGATGGCCAACCACACTGGAACGAAAATAATATAGAATTATTATTAGTTGATTTTCCCTTATTCATGTATTGTAAATGTAAGTTACCTGAATTTGTGTAACATAGTAAATTAAGTATTCGCAATAAACGTAAATTACAACTATACCAATAAACAAGCGCGGAATTAAATTACTAAGAAAACTTCTTCGCAATCTTCGTAACATTAATGCCATAATGCTTCTGTATGCTTATTAAATCATACTGTCGATTATATCCCCCGTATTAATTCATTATTGTAGTTCAATGAATTCAGAATTTCATGAAAACTAGCTATTCACACACAAATAAGTACCCGGTTTGTATGCAAACAAACCAAACAATCAATTTCGAATGACACTTTGATTTGACACTTAAACGAGTGTTGCTTTGGTTTTAAATATTGTACCTACCAAATTATCGACAAACTTTAAAATCTACTAATTGTAAGTAAATATAACATAGTGTTACATACTCTTTAATTATAAGGTCTCAGATCGCGGACACAAGTCAGTTATTTCGAAGATTGATATTGAGATTCATTAGATTTCAGTTGATTCTTCACAAAAATATTTTATTGTATATTAACCGGTAGAAAATGAAAGAAGAAAGGGGGGCCTTTGCCCTACAGACAATAGGATATCTCAAGCTGAAAATAAAAATAAATGTACAATAAATATAGTTATCGGCACGTAACTTGGCAAGAGTCGTTAGATGCGCGCAAGTCGATTTTTAGGTCTCTTTGGTTACCAAGCGGGACCTTTCGCTCTATATAGTGGTTGGTCAGTTCGCGCACTATGCGCGAATCTTGCCAAGTTACATGCCTGGGACTATACTAAGTTTGCGACTAAATTCCAAAAATAATTACTATTTGGGCAGATCTTATAAAAAGTGGCAATTTTTGAAAATGTACACTTCTTTCCTTTGTCCACAAAAATTAAAAAAAAACTTCATTCTTAAATTTCTTAAAAACTATGCAAAAGCATTAAAAATTTAACTTTTTTGGACCTTCATTGCCCTAGATTTTTTTTTCCTGCGTGTTTTAAAAGTATTTAGTTTAATTAATTTAAATGGTTTTTTTTAATGGTTGCATGAGTTGGGTGCTGCCAAATTAAATGAAATGAAACGTTTCTCCAGCTGCTTTTGATGCTGATTGTTGTTTGTCAAAAAAATATGAAATTGTCTTGTCAATATTGTTGGGATTCGGAACAAAAAGTATAAATAAACCATGTTTTCAATAAAACAATAACATTAATTGGTGGATAAGTGTAATAACCATAGTAAGCAATTCTTAATTATGTCTATTCACTGGAGTTCAGAAATAATGAAATGGGAGTATCGCGACTTGCAAGCCACGGCTATGTCCGTGGATTACTCGGGCAACAACGTGCTTTTAGCGGGGCGACGATGGCTCGCAATCAAACAGCTCACCCAGGACGACGACTCGGGTGATATTGTGAAAAAGTACCCTCGACACAGCAAGTATGATGCGGCTGGTGCTGAGTGGTGCCAGTCATACCACGGACAGAAACTATGCGCAATCGCGGTATGTACAAATCTATCCAAATTAAAATAATGTATCCCAATCAGCTAAACTATAATAGAAAAATTTCAACCCTATTTTGTCCACTTAATCCATTGTATTATTTTGCAAATACCTACATACTTCAAAATCGTAACCTTGTAATCTAAATAAAAACTAAAATGAGAGGTGTTGACTAAATGCGCAAATTAAGTTACCTACTGTAATTTTTTATCAAAATATTCATACTGTTCTAAAGCAAAAGCTAAATGCTAGTTATCAGTGTAAATAACTCTTTTACTCAATTCCAGAGCAACCAAAGAGTGGATGTATATGAATGGCGTGGAGGCAATGACTTAGCTTGCATCTGTTCCCTTCGTGGACACACCAGAGTGGTCAGTGACACTCACTTCCATAGACAAGATCATAACTTAATCGCAACCTGCTCTATTGATACCTACACTCATTTGTGGGATCTAAGAGATGCAAGAAAGCCAGTGGTCTCTTTGAGTGCTGTTGGTAAGTGTCATAATTTCTAAATGCTTGATGTTATTTAACACATTCGCTGCCTTACAAAATGCAATAATATTAAAAAAAAACGGCTAAGTGCAAGTCGGACTCGCGCACGTGGGTTCCGTACCATTATCTCAAAAAACAGTACAAAAATCACGTTTGTTGTATGGGAGCCGTACTTAAATATTAATTTTATTCTGTTCTTAGTATTTGTTGTTATAGCGGCAACTGAAATACATCATCTGTGTAAATTTCAACTGTCTAGCTATCACGGTTCATGAGATACAGCCTGGTGACAGACAGACAGACGGACTGTGGAGTCTCAGTAATAGGGTCCTGTTTTTACCCTTTGGGTACGGAACCCTAAAAAGAAAATGTATTGTAAACCTTTTACTTTTTGCCAAGACTTAATTATCATAGATGTTTTCCTCTACTATGTCACTCAGGAAGCTACAACATAAAGAATCAAAGATGTATTATGATTTCAGCTGGTGCATCACAAGTGCAATGGAACAAAGTAGCAACCCACATTGTAGCCACTGCCCATGATGGTGACATTAAAATTTGGGATTACCGCAAAAATTCTGCACCCATACACTACATTTCCGCACATCTGTGCAAAATCCATGGAGTTGACTGGAGTCCCCACCATGAATACCAACTGGTTACTTCAAGCCATGATGGTAGCATCAAATATTTTGACATAAATAATGCAAGGAGACCTGAGAATGTGATAATGACAAACTTTCCTGTGTGGCGTGCAATATACACGCCATTTGGGAGTGGGCTATTGACTATAGGAGTAGGCTGGGGAGGGATGCCTAGAGTGGAACAGGCAGGAGTCATTGGCATCTGGGTAGGAGGAGCACTGACACACAGACTGGTAGGACACACTGACACAGTTCAGACCATGGTCTGGAGACCTAACACCTCGCCATCCAACTATCAACTAGTGACATGGGCTCGAGATCAATCACTCAGGGTTTGGTCGATGCATCCATCCTTGTTGAAGATGTGTAATCATTATCTTCCTGATGATGGTGAGAATGACGAAGACAATAATAGTGACAGTGAGTAATTCGGTGAATTTTTCCATCACAATCACAACAAGAAAGGGCTCCAAATATAAGCAACATTTTGTTTTCTTTTTTCAGATGTTAGCTATGCTTCTACAGCAGGGTCTACAAACGATATCTCTACAGGAGATAACAAAGGTCAAGATATTGCATTGGTAAGCAGTTATCATTGTAAAGTTTAAATCTGCACATATGCATATTTTAAATATATGTTCCAATTAGAATAACCCAAATCTACATAGGTATAAAAATTATAACACAAGAAATTGTATTTGTGGGCTTGCCTTAAATCAAACTTTTTTGAAAACTATTACTATATCAAAGTTATAATTAAAATTACATTTTTAGGGTTCGTTACCCTAAGGGTAAAAACGGGACCCTATTACTAAGACACCGTGGTCCGTCTGTCTTTCTGTCTGCACCAGGCTGTATCTCATGAACCGTCATAGCTAGGCAGTTGAAATTTTCACAGATGATGTATTTCTGATGCCACTATAACAATAAATACTAAAAACAGAATAAAATTAATATTTAAGTGGGGCTCCCAAACAACAATCGTGATTTTTTTGCGATAATGGTACGGAACCCTTCGTGCGCGAGTCCGACACGCACTTGGCCGGTTTTGAATATTCAAATACCCTTAACTTTCAGAACAAACTTCCTCACAAAACAAACACGTCGATTGACGAGGAGTTCGAGTCTATTCGTGAGATGGCGAACATCGAAGTTACAGACATGAATATTGAGACGCGAACCTGCCAGATTCACTCCGAACGGAACGGCTACGTCGCCAACCTTCAAGTCACATTCCCAAGAAACGTGTCCGAACAAACTATACCAAAGTTCTCCTGGCTATCAGAAACAAATGTTGATAGCCCCACTACTATCAAAATTCTGCAGTCTATCAATAGAACAGCTTACCGCAAGAAAAAAGAAGGCCACAGATGTCTTTTGCACTGTTTGAAAACGTTAGCTACATCTATAGACGAGGTATTTATATACTTACGAAATCGTTTTTCAAAATCAGTATAGGGTAGTTGACTGAAAGTTAGTTTTTGTCTGTAAGGTAGATTAATAAAAAATATTGGTCACTTTTGGCACGTAAACACAAATTGACGACGATACAGTGCGTTGAAATATCGTCGTGTGTGTCGTCACGGTGTGCTACACTTTATACTGACAAAGTGACGTCACAAGCCCCCATTCCTGAACTTTGATGCGCTTTATCTTTGTAAATTTGTATTTATTTGATAAACAAAAATACGGGTCCATTATTATTTGATAATCTCACTGACATGATCCATGAAACATCCTTATTTGGTTCCTTGCATTTAAATGGGAAAGCCATAAAATGTTAATAACGCAGAGGTCCGTGGATTGGAACCACGCTCTGCTACCATGTTGTGAGGAATTTATCCGTGAAATTAAAACCATATATAAAACTGTCTAAACGAAAATATATGGTTTTAATTTCACCGATAAAATTCCTCACAACAAGCTACATTCTTCAGTTACTTTTACATTAATGCTGATCTTTGAAAAATAACACAAAATATAACACATGTTCTAGATACCAGTGAAGTCCAGTGACGATACCGACTCAATGAAATCAAGTCAAAGAAGTCAATCGGAGAGTGAAAGTGCTGGTGACTCGTGTATACCATTCCCTAGAACTTGTGGGGCCAAGTGGTGCGGAGTTAGTACACTAGTTGTCTTCAACCGTCCTCCCAACGCGCGCCGTTTGTCACTGAAACATGAAACCGGGACCCCGCGGTCGATGTCATCATTGTCATTAACTCCGGGACTATTTGGCACTACGGGGTACAGCTCTGTGTCACCCCATGCGACCACGACGCCGTCCCCGACGAACGCATCCGGTTTTCCGCAGTTGCACCATAGACATCCGTCGAATTCTATTACTACATTCTATTTTCAAGATAGATGGGTAAGTTTGTAATGACAGTAACGTGATTACCTTTAAAAATCCCCATAGATAAATATGCTACTTATAATGTGACCGCGTCTGATTAATCTAATTCCATGGATCATCCATCTGGATCATGCATGGAGTACTGCTCTCATCTCTGGGACGGATCTGCCAAATACCAGCTTGATGCACTTGAGTCGATAGAAAAACGGGCCTTAAGGCTTATTGACAATGAGAAACTGGTCGAGTCGAGGCTCCAGAGACTTGAACATCGTCGCCGAGTTGCCAGTCTGTCGGTTTTTTATCGGTTACATTTCGGGGAGTGTTCGTCGGAACTGCACAATTTGATTCTGCCTAGCCCGTTCCATCATCGGACTACAAGACAAACGGCGATGCGTCATCGTTATATGGTGGACATCCCACCCATACGCACAAAGCGTTTTGGGAATACTTTTATTGTGCGTACAGCTAAGGAGTGGAGTTCCCTGCTGGAGTCTGTATTTCCTGATAGCTAAAACCTGGGAGTTTTTAAGTCAAGAGGGAATAGGTTACTTCTAGGCAAGCGTGCCCCATCGTCGACAACATCATCGCTTACCATCAGATGAGATAGTGGTCAAACCCAAGCCTATCAAAAATAAAAAAGTAAAAAAATCCTCTCTTTAAAAAAGCCATGTCTTATTTGAAAATGTTATCTTCAATTTTATCTACAACAAAACCAGTTTCCTAATTTACAATTGTCTCCTGTGTTCAGAAAGCGCAGGGTAGGCGCGCGGGTAGCATGCGCAGCCGCGGCAGTATATCTGGCTGCGTGGCGCCGCGTGTTGTCTTGTATGGCGCGCCTGACCTCTTCCCGCTTAATCGCAACCTCGCTGAGAAATATGTTATCAACTCTGACAATCCTATTGGTAAGTACTCTTACTTTTATAAAGCTGATTACGAAGACCTAAGTACTTAGAGTGTCTTGCTGATCCTTTGATAAAGAGCTTTAGATTTTTTTAACGTGAAAATTTCATAATATTTTGTAATGTAGCTTAATGACAACTTCAACAGAAATGTGCGAAACAAACGCCAGGCTGGCAACAGAAGAAGGCGAGACCGATATAGCGCACGCGTGGAATCTTGCAGCCCTGACCGCGCGGTCGCTGCGTGCTCGCCCGTCTGACCACCTGGCGTCCAGCGAGGAGAGTATCGGCTGGGCTAACCACCCGCTGTGCAGCAACCTGCTGCAGACGCTGTGAGTATAAATAATGAACGCTAGAACCTCGCGGTCAAATCGCGCGAGAGGGCATGGGTTGGGCCAACCACCCGCTGTGCTGCAACATGCTGCAGTCGCTGTGAGTACTAACTATGAATCCTAGAATCGAGCGGTCACTGCATGCTCGCTCGTTCGACCAGCTGGCGTTCAGCGAGGATAGAATGGGCTAGGCCAACCACCCGCTGTGCTGCAACCTTAGCAGTCGCTGTGAGTATAAATAATGAACGCTAGAACCTCGCGGTCAAACCGAGCGGGAGAGCATGGGCTGGGCTAACCACCCGCTGTGCTGCAATCTGCTGCAGTCGCTGTGAGTACTAACTATGAACCCTAGAACCTCGCGGTCAGACCGAGCGGTCACTGCATGCTCGCTCGTTCGACCACCTGGTGTCCAGCGAGGATAGCATGCGCTAGGCCAACCACCCTCTGTGCTGCATCCTGCTGCAGTCACTGTGAGTACTAACTATGAACCCTAGAACCTCGCGGTAAGATCGCGCGTCTACGCTATAGAACCTCGAGATCAAACCGCGCATGAATGCTAGAACTTAGAGGTCAGACCGCGCATGAACGCTAGAATCTTACGGTCAGACCGCGTGGTCGCTACGTTGGCATGTGGTTATGAAGCGTTAAAACGAAATAGAATTGTGGCCAACGTATAATACGGTAGGGCGAATCTAGCAATAAAGATTTTTGAATAAACTTTATCGCATCATCTTTATTACAGAATAGCACATTCTGCCAAAGCCTCCAACGTGCAGATGGCGGCCATGTTAGCGTGCGCCTTCTCTGTCTTCAATGACACCAGCAATTCTAGCTCACAATCCACAAGCAGCACATCTAGTTATGTAAGTATGAAACTGCCCTATTATACTCTTTATCCGAGTTTTGTTAATTTTTATGACAAAAATATTGTGTTATATAGAAAATCCGTTGATTTACTCCTTAGAAAAATTAATCTATTGATATAGATTTCATAGTGAAAGTTGTTAAAAACGTTTTTTACTTTGTCTTAATTTTTTATGGTTTTCTACTGTTTAAATACCCAACATTAAATAATAGTAGTTTATGCAATAATAGGGGTTATTAAAACATTTATAAAGGTTGAAGTATGAAATTGCCGATTTGTACTGATATATTGAAATTAATTTAGTTTTAATTTAACATATTTATTTAATCAAAATAATTACCATTATTATCTATACATTGCTGCCATCTAATAGGAAGGTCATTTATGCCTTTGCGATAGAACTCTGGTGATCTAGATTCGACAAACTGTGTGAAAGCATTTTTATTTATTTATTTCATATTAGGAGAACCAACAGCTATAACAGATGGATAACAATTGTATATGAGACATAGAGCCAATTACTGGTTCTCACGGATAGAAACAGAAAAAGTAGTAGAAAACTTAGGATCACTAACAAGCACGATTATATGATTAAATAACTAACAATAAGAACTAAACTACACTTTTGAAAAAGTCAGCATTCAGCCGAGTAAGTGCCGAATAGGTTTTAGTGGTAAATGGGTCGAATGAGAACTCTTTACAAAGAATATTAAAGTCCTTACTCGCTCGCATCATGTATGAATTTTGCCTGTAGTTAGAATAAGAAAAAGGAATGGAGATAGGCGAATTAAATCTAACCGATCTCCTGGGGACATTGAAGCGCAGTTTATGCAGGAGATCAGGACAATCAATCTCGTTAGAAACAATTTTCAAAAGAAAGGTGCAATCTGCTAGTCGACGACGTTTTATGCAACCACTTGCAAATGAAATTTCTTGCAAAGATTTAAGTAATTATCTGAATGGTACGGTATACGTAGCCGAAAACATAGAAAGCGAATAAATCTTTTTTTGTATATTTTCAATACGATCAATGTATTTGCCATAACAAGGGTTCCAAATTTGTGATGCATATTCGAGGTGACTTCTCACAAAAGAGCAATAAAGAATCTTAAGGGTTTTGGCCCTCTCGAAACACCCTGCGAGTCTCATAACAAAACCCAGTGACCTCGAAGCTTTGGCTACTATTTGCTCAATGTGCACGTTAAATAAAAGTTTGTAATCATGATATACACCTAAGTCGCGTACACCATCGCATCTCTGCAATAACTGCCCTTTAAGTTTATAAGTTGTAGGCAGACGGACCGGTTTTCTGCTAAAGAAGTTAACTGAGCATTTAACAGGATTCAAATCGAGTTTGTTAATCAAACAATAATCATCCGGTCGCGCCAGGTCAGATTGGAGAGCATTCATATCGTTAACTGATGATATTGAAGAAAATATCTTCATATCATCAGCAAAACAGAGTAAACCTGAGTTGTGGAAACACGAGTCGATGTCGCTTACATAAATTATAAAAAGTAACGGAGCCATCAAGGAACCTTGGGGAACACCACTGGGAACTGAAACCCAGCTCGACATGTAGTTACTGATAACAACAGCTTGAGATCTGTTTTCAAGGTATGAAGGAACCAACGAAGAAGATCCCCTCTAATACCGTTATTAAAAAGTTTTTATTTAAGAATATTTTGATCGATTCTATCAAACGCCTTACTGTAATCGGTGTAAACGACATCGACCTGTGCCCCTTTGTCCATACTATCCGTTAGAAAGCTATCTGTTGAACGGTCCTTAAGAAATCCGTGCTGAGAAGGGCTAAAGGCTTTTGTACTGCCTCCTTAGAAGAATACTTTTCATCACGTAGAAAATTGTCCAAATCACGAAAAAAAATGGTAGTCCGTTGGAGCAGGGTCTAGCGAATATGGAGGATGACGAATGGTTTCTAATTGCAGTCCCTGTAGAGTTAAAACGCTTTCTCGTGCTGTATAAGGTCTCGCGTTATCATGGAGCAATAATGGTGAAGATTGATTCATGAGTCGGGGCTGTTTCACTGCTAGTTTTGCTATCATTGTTCGGAGTTCAGCACAGTAGACATCTGCCGTTATTGCTTGACCAGATCGGAGAAAGCTATAGTGAATAACACCATGCTGTGACCACCAAACAGTTACCATTACCTTTTTATTGGTAAGCTTTGCTTTAGGACACTGTTGCGGCGTTCGACCTGGGGTCAGCCATTGCATTTTTCGCTTACGGTTATCATAAAGAATCCACTTTTCATAACATGTCACAATTCGATCCAATATTCCTTCATTTCTGTATCGATTCAACAAGGCAACACATGTTTCAACACGCGATTCTTTCTGCAGATCAGACAAATCATGAGGCACCCATTTTTCATATATTTTTTTTTATTCGTTGACGCAAATGAGTTAATATTGTTGGTAAGGTAACGTAAAACCATGCCGCTAATTCTGGGTAGTTTGGCTCGGATCGGCTTCCACCATCTCTTTCAATTCATTGTTATTCACCTGTGTGGGCGGTCTTCCACGTGGTTCGTTCTTCAAATCAGTTTCCATCACGAAAGCGTTTAAACCAAAATCGCACGGTGAGTTCATTAGCAGTCCCCTCTCCAAACGCAACATTGATGCGAGCTGTTTCTGCCGGGTTAGTTCCGCGTCGGAACTCGTATTCAAAAATCACTCGAATTTTCGAAGTATCCATCTTTCTTGTCTAAGCTGAATAAAAAAAAAACAAGTGAAATTCTAAAATCGAATGTCGCACATTTTTTAAAAGAATAACTTCATAGGTACCATTTGAAAAAGTTTCACTCAAAAATCTCAAACCATGAAGGTTCTACGTCAATTCGAAGTACCTATTACAATAAAACGGCAATTGCATACTTTAACACGCAAGTGTTGTAATAGGTACCTAATTATATAAAACCGTTGCATACACTATTTTAGCTTCACTCATACAGTTGAAATAAAGCAAAAGCGGAAACGGAAAAAATATGTGGTATGGCGGGCAATTTAGATTGTCATTGCGCATGACTGCGCAGCGCGCCTCCATAGACAATGACACTACTTTTTTACATTAAGTCAATGAGCCCATAAGCGCCAATAAATTAAAAAGTAAAAGTGTGCTATAAAAATTAAATAGCTATTTTATGATACAGTTGTTTGAAAATCGAAGTAAAATGTTGCACTGTAATGGTATTTTTTTTTAATTTTAGCTTTCCACGAATATAAAGTACGTCAATATTTTTTGAATTCATATTTAGAACATTATGTTGTGAGTTTAGATACAATATGTTACGCTTGTGGGCTTATCAACGTGCCCGTAAAAACTGCCTTTCAGGTAAAATGTCGCATCTGACTAAAACCACAATCCGAATAACAAAATTCCATTTTAGGGCAATGGCACATCCCCATACAGTACAGTGAATCAATACAGCGAGATCAGCGCCGATGGTTGGACACTCCCCATGGTGCGAAGCAACTCATGCTCCGAAGCAGAGAACTTCTATACCGACTCTACAGTGTCCAAGTCTGAACCAGCCTCGTCGTGTGTGCTTGACGAGGCCACAGTACATCTGTACCACTGCTTCAAACGAGTGTACGCCGATATCTTAGACCGCTGGCAGTTGATTTATAAAAAGACTGAGGTGAGTGACATTGCCAAATATTTTCTAGGATTATTTTTATAGTTAAGCATAATGAAAAAAAAAGTATCTAAAATAAATCGTCATGTCTTATTTTTTACTTGTTATGTTTTTCATAGCCCGTCATCATTCCTATTTGCTAGTTTGTCCCTTTACATGTTCAAAAATTAATATGGATGTTTATTCTCAGGTGCTAAAGCTAGTAACAGACTCGAGCGGCGCAGCGCCGGGCCGCGGGCCAGAGTTGGCCGCCGCGTGTTCGCGCTGCGGCGTGGCGGCGCGTGGGGCCGCGTGTGCGACGTGCGCGCGGCTCGTACTGCGCTGCGCCGTGTGCGCGCGCCCCGTGCGCGGGCTGGCCACCGCCTGCCAGTACTGCGCGCACGCCGGACACGTCATGCACATGATGCACTGGTATGTCACACACCTACACATGCACTCGGGGCCGCGTGTGCGACGTGCGCGCGGCTCGTACTGCGCTGCGCCGTGTGCGCGCGCCCCGTGCGCGGGCTGGCCACCGCCTGCCAGTACTGCGCGCACGCCGGACACGTCATGCACATGATGCACTGGTATGTCACACACCTACACATGCACTCGGGGCCGCGTGTGCGACGTGCGCGCGGCTCGTACTGCGCTGCGCCGTGTGCGCGCGCCCCGTGCGCGGGCTGGCCACCGCCTGCCAGTACTGCGCGCACGCCGGACACGTCATGCACATGATGCACTGGTATGTCACACACCTACACATGCACTCGGGGCCGCGTGTGCGACGTGCGCGCGGCTCGTACTGCGCTGCGCCGTGTGCGCGCGCCCCGTGCGCGGGCTGGCCACCGCCTGCCAGTACTGCGCGCACGCCGGACACGTCATGCACATGATGCACTGGTATGTCACACACCTACACATGCACTCGGGGCCGCGTGTGCGACGTGCGCGCGGCTCGTACTGCGCTGCGCCGTGTGCGCGCGCCCCGTGCGCGGGCTGGCCACCGCCTGCCAGTACTGCGCGCACGCCGGACACGTCATGCACATGATGCACTGGTATGTCACACACCTACACATGCACTCGGGGCCGCGTGTGCGACGTGCGCGCGGCTCGTACTGCGCTGCGCCGTGTGCGCGCGCCCCGTGCGCGGGCTGGCCACCGCCTGCCAGTACTGCGCGCACGCCGGACACGTCATGCACATGATGCACTGGTATGTCACACACCTACACATGCACTCGGGGCCGCGTGTGCGACGTGCGCGCGGCTCGTACTGCGCTGCGCCGTGTGCGCGCGCCCCGTGCGCGGGCTGGCCACCGCCTGCCAGTACTGCGCGCACGCCGGACACGTCATGCACATGATGCACTGGTATGTCACACACCTACACATGCACTCGGGGCCGCGTGTGCGACGTGCGCGCGGCTCGTACTGCGCTGCGCCGTGTGCGCGCGCCCCGTGCGCGGGCTGGCCACCGCCTGCCAGTACTGCGCGCACGCCGGACACGTCATGCACATGATGCACTGGTATGTCACACACCTACACATGCACTCGGGGCCGCGTGTGCGACGTGCGCGCGGCTCGTACTGCGCTGCGCCGTGTGCGCGCGCCCCGTGCGCGGGCTGGCCACCGCCTGCCAGTACTGCGCGCACGCCGGACACGTCATGCACATGATGCACTGGTATGTCACACACCTACACATGCACTCGGGGCCGCGTGTGCGACGTGCGCGCGGCTCGTACTGCGCTGCGCCGTGTGCGCGCGCCCCGTGCGCGGGCTGGCCACCGCCTGCCAGTACTGCGCGCACGCCGGACACGTCATGCACATGATGCACTGGTATGTCACACACCTACACATGCACTCGGGGCCGCGTGTGCGACGTGCGCGCGGCTCGTACTGCGCTGCGCCGTGTGCGCGCGCCCCGTGCGCGGGCTGGCCACCGCCTGCCAGTACTGCGCGCACGCCGGACACGTCATGCACATGATGCACTGGTATGTCACACTGCGGGTGTGTAATGTATGGTATAATAACAGATAGTATAATATCACTTGAAATAACGTTCACATGATATAATTTTCATATGCTTTAAAAACAAATAACGTAATTTCATGTGATCTAAAGTTATTTTTCATATATTTTTCTGATGACATTTAGTATAACGTTCATTTCGTATAATTTTAATTTGTATAATGTTCTTTTTATATGACAATCATTTGACTTAATTTTTACATTAACTAATTTTCTAAGGGAACGCACCGTTCATGAGTAAAACAAATTATTGTACCTCAAAACACTAAAATTTCTTCTGCGTCGTCCCCGGCGCTGCGGGAAGTGCAACCCCTGCGCCCTTGCGTAATAAAGGATAGGCGCCCATGCTCACCTAGCACAGGAGCCTTTGCTTTGCTACAGCGGGCGGGATTGCTCTCCCTTCGCGCCTTCGGTTTTTATATACACTAGCGGAGCAGCCAAAAGACTATGTGAAGTCGGGGTGCACTGATTCGGTTTTGGAACAGATTCGACCTATACACTAGCGGAGCAGCCAAAAGACTATGTGAAGTCGGGGTGCACTGATTCGGTTTTGGAACAGATTCGACCTATACACTAGCGGAGCAGCCAAAAGACTATGTGAAGTCGGGGTGCACTGATTCGGTTTTGGAACAGATTCGACCTATACACTAGCGGAGCAGCCAAAAGACTATGTGAAGTCGGGGTGCACTGATTCGGTTTTGGAACAGATTCGACCTAATATCCATTTACACAAAGTTTTTGTCTACCTTTAGAACTTTTGAATGTACTGCAATAAATAGTAGTAATTTTAATTACCAAAACAAATATCGAGATCACAATAGTCAAGACATTAAATAGCTGTATGACAGTAAGAAAAACCAAAAATGTCCACCCGCATAAAAGCAAAATAACAAGCAATATTTATGTAGTGCTTGTTTCTGCTAGAACGAAAATGGCCTAAAATCTAATCAGTTTCGCCAAAAATATACAAAACAAAGTAGACATTTCTATATTATACTAGCTGACCCGGCAAACTTTGTTTTGCCATAAAAACACCAAACATTCACCTACCCTACCCTAACCTACCTACCCTAACTAAACTACCCTACCCTACCCACCCTACCCTACCGGGTCTAAGGGGTATGAAAAATAGATGTTAGCCGATTCTCAGACCTACTCAATATGCTCACAAAATTTCATGAGAATCGGTCAAGCCGTTTCGGAGGAGTACGGGAACGAACATTGTGACACGAGAATTTTATATATAAGATTAAACGTTACATAGAGATTTTGAGTATAATAGTAACTATTAGTAACTGAACACGACACACACACTGTTATACTAAATTAATATGATTTCAAATGCATTATATAAAATGTTAATTATATCATGCAAAATTAGCTAAAATGAAATTATATCAATAATTTATTATATCATTTGATCGTTATATTAAACAAAAGCATATTAAATGAAATTAAGTCTTATGATCATTAGAACTTTTGTTATTATTTCAAACGTTACACACCCGTCACACTGCTTACGGGACGGCGCACATAGGGGTATTTGATAAAAAAAACGCCAAAGATCAGTTATTTTAAAGTTCGCTATTATAACAATATTATTAATTGGAAGAATAGTATAATACATGGTCAATGTCATGGCGGCCATCTCAATGCGCCAGAGTTATCAATTGATCAGTAGCGTCAGTCGGAATATAGATATATTCATGCTGTTCTCGGTGCATTAATAAAATCAGGCTTTACTTTGTGATATAATGAGGTGAGTTTTTTGTTTTTGTGCTCACACCATAAATTATTATTATAAGTCTATACGTGAGGATTTGTAATTGGCTTTTTGTTGACTATGGTTTCCTTTTTTGTCTGTATTTATTAGCTGTAAGTCCTCCATGTACTAAAATAAATATAACAAAGTAATTAAGGTTCCCCTAGTCGACGGCACGAACTATTTTGTGCGCGAGGTTAAAATGCATTTCATCTCATCCGACAACACGTGCGAATGAGATAGATGCTGTGATTAGCAGTATGAAGCTAGTTCGCATACGAATTAGAACTTTTGCAAATATATATCGAAATGAATGATAATTTAGGACGAAAACGAGCGCGTGGAATTTTATAAACAGACCTTTGGGAGTCTAGATATCATGAAAAAACGACTAAATGTATATTTTCAAAATATAATTGTTTGCATTGTTGAATTACTAATCTATCCCTGTATGGAGGCCGTTTTGCAATTTTCCTTCTTCTTATGGTATTGATTTCCTCCTAAAGATGCGTTAAAATTAGTGTTGAAATATGGAATTTTCGATGCTCATATTTTTTTTTTTTTTTTACTTTTTTGTTTCCTTACAGGGCTAGATAATGATGAGACAAATTGAATGTTATTTGAACGTACATCGTGAAACAATGAAGTAATCGCTAGAATACGTTTGTATGGAAAAATAATCGACTAGTGTAACCTTAAGTGTTATTGACAAGTATTAATGATGGATCCTGGTGATAGATGTATTTAGCTTATTTTATACATTGTTTTACTAATTTTTATATCTTTGGAATCTTTTTCATGACTTAAATTAGAAACAGGAAAAAATATCAATCTAGCTTAATAATTAAATCTCATAACTTTCTTATATTTCCGGGCTATTCCAATTAGACAATGTAAGAGAATTGTAATCAGATATATTCTGGCAAGTTAAAAAAGGACAAAGAGATGTTGCTGCGGCAACAAAGCGTTGTATATTAATTAATATTTTCGTCAATTATAACATTCCTGCATACGCCCATTGCCAAGAACAAAATCTCAACCGATTTGTAGTGAAACTATTGAACTGCTTCGCCCCCTGGGATCTGGAGTAACTGGAGATGAAAACGGAGGTAATCTGTACGAGGAAAAATCGGAAAATGATGAATATAGTGATTAAAAAAGATTTTGTATTATATGCTTTTATTAAAATGTAGAGAGCAGTGGTGGCTCAGTGGTTACGGTCCCGACTTATGAGTTATAGCTCGTGGGTTCGAACCCGAGCAGGCGCTTTACGTTGTGTAATTTATTTCATCACCACTGCTCTCAAAACGGTGAAGGAAAACGTGAGGAAACCGGCATGTCCTAGGACCACAAATTCAAAGAAATGTCACATCTACCAATCCGCACTGGGCCCGCGTGGTGGACTATAGCCCACTCCCTCTATGAGAGGTGGCCTGTGTCCCAGCAGTGGGATCATTAAAAGGCTGATGATGAGATTAAAATGTATAAGTCTGTATTATTTTGTGTTTCATTTAATGTCAATCGACTTTGATAAAAATTTTGCTGAGAAAATCTGTAAAAAATATTTTTGGCCATATTTTAGTATCAAATACCCGTATGTGCGGCGTTAGGACGTAGACAGTGCGGAGACGGCACGTAGTGTTATGTAAACAAGGACGAGAGTTTATAGCAAACGCACCATCGATTTCAATCAATTGTTCGTGGTCCATTGTATTAGCTTGGTAACAATTAATTTAAAAGGATATAATAATATATTTTTCTTTTTTGTATATATTTATAAACATATTTAATAATGTAACAAATAAGAAAAAAAAAAATAAAGCACATAATACAATATAATAAATCCGCAGGGCAGCTTTGTGGCGAGCTGGTGGGCAGTGGCGACCCCACCGACCTGATCTCCAAGGAGAAGTCTTGTCCCTCATCTCCGGCTTGTCTTTTTTGGCCGGTCGGAGTGAACACTGACGGGGAACAGAGCTCCCAGCTCTCTCTTGCCTTATATGGCTGGCTTGAGTGGAGATTCGCAAGAGCAAACGTGCTCGGAGGAAGGAAGTTAATCCAGTAAGATGCTGGTAGGGATCTTGACCGTACTGCCGGGATTGTCCTGATAGCCGTGGTATACCTCTCCACATCTCAAGCAACTCCGTATATGTTGCCCCCATGGCACTACGTCACTCGAAGTGCTAGCGACCGTTCATGGGGGCCCATTAATTGAGTGTGCAAGTCACCCCCTGCCATTTTATAGCCGTGTAGTTCAACAGTGTTCAGGCAGGGGCTAATAGTCCTTCTATAGTTTTAGGTAATCGATCCACGAAACCTCCCAAACCCATCGCCCCATTTGTTTTGTCTCCATATCTGCAATAGTCCTGCAACAGCCGGGGAATGTCCTTGGGTGCTCTTGCGTAGTGACTAGTGCATTCAGGGATAATCGCCGGTTGGTGTCACATTTCATCCTACTTGTCTAACATGGTGTGATTCACGAGAGTGACTGTGCATACGAAGCGGTACCACGGACGGCACGGGGTACACGCAGGGCGGGTCGTTCTAAACTTTTTCGTTGACGATATTTTGCCCGCCCCTTGGGGTTGGCACGTCGCCGTCCCGTCCGTGTGTACCCGTGACGTATGTTCTTGCATATACATTTTGTATGAAACGATATTTTTTTAACTTATCGTTCCGTCTGGACCAAAACACGTTACGTATGCAGCAATCTAAAGCCGCCTCCACACGCTTGGCGAACAACGGCAAACAACAAACAAGAACGTTTGCCTGTTTTTGTTTGTGTTCGCCCGTGTTCGGCATCGGTGTAGGTTTTTATGCACAAATCAAAGGGTGTTCGACAAACGTGTTTGCGATATATCCAGACGCTAGTTCAGTTCAGTAGTAAGCGCGAGCTTGCGGGCGGCGGACGGAGTTAATAGTGGTGGTCAAATTTACGAATCGTGACGTTTTGTGTATCCTTAGCTAAATTATAAAGAAAAATGAGGAGTTTAACCCGAAAATAATCGCTGCCACAACAAGTTCGTCGTCCGCCATGTTTGCCAATCAGGAATATACAAGCACGTTCGCCAAGCATGTGGATGCCGTGTTTGTGTTGGATGGTTCGCCACTGTTTGTGGCTAACAGCAAGCGTGTGGAGGCGTCATTACGTGTTATTCATCCTCTTTTGTTTTATAACTATTGGATACCAATACCTAGCACGTCTCTTTGATTGTGAGGAAGGTGATATGGCTAGAACTGAATGCAATCACTACTCTTTATCCACAGTTTTCCGTCTAAAGGCTCTAGGATCTTGCTCTAAGAGAGAAAAGGATGTATGGAGAATACATGCTGGGCGTACCCCAAATAGAATGGAATGAGTTCAGGAGGATTTGAGGTTGATTAAATTTAGGACCTAATTCATATAGGCACGGTGCGACACAGAACCGGCCATTGTAGAAACTTTTATCAAACAGTGGACCAATTTCGATGAAAATCTTGGAATGTTTTTTTGTCAAATCTATACCTACGAAAGTACCTACGACCATGAATTCTACCTTTAATACTTTCAGATTTGTCCATACTGACTAAGGCATACTGTCCACGGACGCGTAGCTTTATAGACGCGTATTCGTCATTTTACGCTTGGTGTACGCCTGCTTGCAGCTTATATACATGTCTATGTAACTCATCGAAGGGGAGTCAAAGTCGCGCTCGCGTCGCTGCATGCAGGCTTCATGACGCATGCCGTACTGCATTGTTATATGCCGAGGCGTACATCGCGTGAAAGCACGTGTGATATTTTTGTAGAAATAGTGGGAATGGCAGCGAAACTTGTTAAAATTATTGAAAACGTACGCGTGCAATACGCCTGGTGGACAGAGTCCATTACGCTGGGCTTCACAAGCTGCATGGCGTTTTAAAGCGTCTATGAATCTACGCGTCCTTGGACAGTAGGCCTTTTGTAAATTAATAACCCGTTATGATATTTTATGACTTAGCACTATATTTATTTATTTTTCCTCCCAGCCTGTTCTGTCCCACTTCCGGGCAAAGGCTTCCCATTATTCCTTGCATTCAATATATAATAAGTTCACCAAATAAAACCAAAATTATGAATTAAAAATTTTTTTTTCTTTTTTTTTTTTTCGTGTTCTCCTCAGCAAACCCTGTCATTTGATACCCATATCATGGCAGTGCACAAAAAATAACTAGACGGCCATCTTGGGCCGTCCGCCATATTGGATTTAGAATGACCTCACTTGTCATCCAAACTAAACGTGTATTCAAGATCGTTGGAGGATAAATGTTTTAAAATTGAGTTGCAAGATTTGACTCGAACACACTTACATACATACATTACAATATAAATAAAAGTTTGTAAAATTAGACCTCTTTCCACGTGACTATTTTCTCACCAGTATTTTACTCCTCAGGTTTGCCGAACACGACACATGCCCGACGGGTTGCGGCTGTAAGTGCATCATGGAAGGCAACTCCGCGTGGAAAGGAGTCAAGTACTAGTGAGCCTCGAACAACGTATGTAAATAACTAGGTAATAATTATCTAAGCGTAATGTTTAGTCGTGTCTCATTTAAATTATGTTCCTATTGGGTAGAAGTAGAGTAGAATTTTAAATGTCGATAGCATTTACCTGGTGGCTTTTTGATACTGTGAATTTTGAGTGAAATGTAATATCCATGATTATGAACTTGTACGGTATACTTTCGGCTTGTGACGTCACTTTAAAGCCCTGGTTGAACTCATAGCATAGACATGGAGGAATGAACTGAGCGTTCTCCATCCGACTGTGAAGTAAATACAGTCAGAAAGGTGTGAGAGAGACAAACCGATCGTATGGCCTGTAGTTGTCTCTTTTTATAATTCTAATTGGTCCTCGACAGACGCTTGCAGTATCACACTTGTTACTAAGACATACACAAAAGAAACAGATATTGGCCGCACAATCGCTTGGTCTCATTCTAATGAATAGGCAATGTTGTCACGTTACTGATCAGTCCATTGCACTATGTCTATGGTAGTCTATGATCATTTTTTTAAACTGTACACACTTATAATCAATTTCGAATTACGTAACAACAATATGCGATTCAGATATTTATCTAAAATGTTTAATATGTAAGTTAATAATAATTATAAAGACTGGAAATTTTATACAATCAATTGTAATAAATAATTACACAATTTTTATCAAGAATTTTATTTAACAAACGTTTTTATATTACAAATATTTTTAAACAAACAAACGAAAGTGTGCTCTTGATTATCTTAGAATGAGTGAGTTTACAATATAAGAAAGAATAATTAAAATGCTTTACTTCAGTCTCTTTCAAGCATTTATTTATGCGAAGTTTAGAAGCAGTAAATATTATACAGGTAGCGAATTTAATGTAGATAAGTAATTATACAAGTTAGTTTAAGATTACACAAAAAATAATCAAAAATACGTGTTATGTTTAATGGTTGCGAGATCGTTTTAAAATAATCATCTTCAAAAAATAAATAATAATAATCTAATGTAACGGACAGTAAAAATCGTTAAATAAATAAATGAGTATTGCATATCCTTTAAATAAGTACACAGATACCAAACTATTTCAGGCTTGTTTTTATATGACGAGGCTTGATTATACATAAAAATATATACGTATATATAATATGTACAGCGGCCATAATTAGCAGACACAATAGAAAACAATGACATCCACGCCTGATTCAGGTGTCGCGGCCGTCGAGAGCTTTGATCTAATGAGCAATCAGGGGATAAAATACGTTTTTAGGGCAAAAATATTTCTCTTGATTGGCTGGATTATGTTATTAATACATGATAATATCAGCTTTCGTATGTACAGTATTATTTCTTATTGCAATATCGGAAACTATCTACAGGAGAAAAATAAAAAGTACATTTGTAGGCTCAGTATAAACGGAAAGATTTAGGCACCAATTGTTTCAAGCGAACTACTTCTAAAGGAACAATAATAATAATACTTTCAACTAAATTTTAATAAAATATAAGTACCTATGACAACAATATCAAACAAGAGATTCTTTCATTATTGATTTCTAATATCTACTTTAAAAATTCGTGAAAATTTTGTAAATGTTTCCATGTGATTCTGTACCCTATATAATTTGTATTTTCTGAACACAATGTTATGTGTAAAACTAGTTTTAATATTAAGTTCGCCAATGTGGCTCGAAACATTTTATTTTTAATTAGAAAAAGCAGTGTTCAGAAAGAAGTCGTTGTTTTTATTGATATAAGGAACAGAACACTTACGCATTTTTTTCTATAACATAAAATTTTAAAGTTGCTACTAAATCTAAGTATTAAATCTACTGTAGTGGTACAAAGTACGCATGCGCGGCGCAATGGCATGGATGCGGATCTCAGAGGCGAGTCGTTCTATTGTAGCAGCTAAAACAATAAATTCTTATTAGTTAAATTATTTTGTCTTAAAATTAAAATATAAAACTGCACACAACTTTATTTATGTAGCAATTTTCAAGTCTTTTTATAAAACTGTTTGTATACAGCTATACATAATAAACTATATAATTATCAAAAAATTTAGCGGGGACTAAAAACTTTTTAATAAGAATCTGAATAAAAACTGGTAAGGATACCCCGTAATTTTCAAATAGGATCGACTATTCAAACTACACCTTCTATTTTCATAATAGGGTGCCTGAACTACTGTTACCTAGAAATCAACTGAGCGATGTCATTAAATTTTGAAATTATAATATTCATTTCAAATTGCAATCATTCGCTTAGTGCTGCAAAAGGTCTTGGGTAATACTGTACCTAATGTCTTGCAAACTTAACCCCTACTTTTTCCTCTATTTTGAAAAGACTATACTTGTATGGAAAGTAATTTGGTAGACGGTAGAGCAAGATGTGATGCTCTTACAATGGGCATTAGCCCACCAGACACTGTACAACAATCATGTTAGAGAGCTCTTTTCAAAACTGTTTTTTTTTTGTGATCGGTTCGCGTTTGACCACTATCTCGCCTGATGTTAAGTGATGATGTGGTTGACGATGAAGCACGCTTGCCTAGAATTAACCCATTCACTCTTGACTTAAAGATCCCTAGGTTGTAGCTATCAGGAAACAAAGACTCCGGCAGGGAATTGCACTCCTTAGCTGTTCGCACAATGAAAGTTCGCAAAACGCTTTGTGCGTATGGTTGGGATGTCCACCATGTACCGATGGCACATTGCTGTACGTTTTGTAGTCCGATGTTGGAAAGGACAAGGCGGAATCAAGTTGGGCAGTTCCATCGCACACTCCGCGAAATGTAATCGGTAAAAAACTGACAGGCTGGAAAGTCGGCGTCGATGTTCAAGGCTCTGGAGCTTTGAGTCGACCAGTGCATCGTTGCCGAACCTCACATCTTATTCCTGCATCCACCAAATAAGTCTCCTGTTCGCACTCTGTATAATATACAGAATGGATTATGTATGTATGTGCAAAAGTCCCCGTTTCGGCTAATTTTAAAACTATTATCAATGATATTGGGGCGTAGAGTGGTCAACCAGGAACTTTCGCGGTAGTACATATACCTTCTAAAACAATGAAAAATTTAATTCCACCGCTCAATTAATTATCAGAAACTTTAAATAGCTACTTTAGAAATCATCCTGTGCATTTTAAAACCTCGCTATAAAAGTGAGTTAAAACAGTTGGAGTAAGTGTAACTAATAGATTTATCTAGAGCTAATGTTCAATGAGATAAACATTTCAAATGTTAACGTATCAACAGCATTCTACAAACCCGATTTTTAACATAAACTTCACGAATCCATCAAACTATTATTGCCTCACATTTAGTGCTAGCTGGTCCAGTACAGCTTGAATTTCCGACAGAGATAAAGATTAGACATTCAAGTAGGTGTGTAAACTATTCATCAGACTGAAGAGTAATATATAAATGGCTCCCTGAATAAAACCACTGAAACTTATGCAATCTCAAAATCAATTATGAAACAGCTTCTTGAGAGCTGGGGGGCCGTACTAGGAAGTGTCAAAGCCAAGCCATCATGGTTCCTTTGCCGAAAGGGGATAGCGTTATTCGTCATTTCATATAATATAATACTAGTATAATGATGCCTCATCCCATACAAAGAAACCGCGATGTCGGCAGGCCGACGTAACAAGCGTTTTTCTTCTGATTATTTTTGTAAGTACATCGATCGCGTTCGGTTCCGTTCCACGACTATACATGGTGTTAGCAGCTACTTGCAATGCAAGTAAAAGGGTTTACTTGGATCATGACAATATTTTTCTTAAAATACAGTGACTATTTGTTTCATAGTATTTTTTGCACGTTTTTAAAGTTTCATTGTATCAAAATGTGTTACAATACAAATGTAAAAATCGAGTGGCATGCCTCAGAAATTTAAAACCACGCCATCTATTGGAATCAATTTTAAATCACCCGTTCAAACAATCTCTATCAGAAATGTGAATTAAGAGCACAATATTCCATAATTTTGTGCTAAGGAGAGTTGATTAAACAAGAACATACAATTTTAATGATCTATTCTAGAAAATGTTAAGTTTACACACAAATCGATGTGTATCGCGCCATCTAGTTTTATTTATTTGAACCATATTTTTTTTCTTAGCGCTGGGAACCCGTGGTCATGTATAGCTTCGCCTCTATCGTAGAACCATGATATCTTTAACACATCATAGTACGCCCTGAACATTATACGCAATTTATAGTCGTGTTAATCTTTTTTTTTTATAAACTATAGGCTAGCGTTTGACCACCATCTCGCCTGATGGTAAGCGATGATGTGGTCTACGGTGAAGCACGCTTGCCTAGAAGAAACCTATTCACGCTTGACTTAAAGACCCTAATCTACACGCGTTTGTCTGATAAAAGGCGAGAGTATGATAAGTGTGACTTTGTTCGCTTCGTACCTCTCGAGCAGGCGGCGCTTGAGCTCAGGCGGATAGGTCACGTAGATGTAGTGGTCGTCGTGGTCGGGGTCGTCCAGCAGGGCTTCCTCGGCCGCTGAGCGCTCGCCACGCGTGGGAGAAGAATGCGTCGTCATCGAAACCGACGCGCTCCCAGCTATACTGCCTTCCTCCGAACTATACAGTTGTAGATAAGCTCAATTTTGGAAGAGAAAGGACAAAGGATAGCAAAGTAACGTCTGTACCTAGATAATTGCGGGAAGATCGGCTCGATGATGAAGTCTTCGTCCTCGACGTCTTGACGGTAAAGATGTTGGACCATTGATTTAATCAGAAACGTCTGTACAGAAGGCATCCTTTCCCAAAACAAAAATAGGTCATCTATGAGCATCTGAGTACAGTTAGCAATGAAAGCTCGTTTATACTTTACAGTGGTAACAAATCTTGTAAATAGAGACACCATGTCTGCTTTGTAATGAAAATTTATTTTCCTTTTTTGTGAATATACTTGTGTTTAGACAAACAAAGTTACTGAAGTATAACCGAGTTTCGTTGCTGACTGCACCCCTAGAAACGCGGCTTCTGAATTACCAGAGCCGCTAAAATGTTCTAGGATACTTGAACCTGAATTTTCTCTTACTGTAAAAATATGTAGCATCAATTTGTAGAAAGAAAAACGTGAAGCGATGACGTAGAACAATTTGACATCTGTTTTCTTATCAATAATCATTTTGTGATTTCATCATACTCTACCCAATTCTGGCCATAAATAAGCCTCTCTTTGTTTATACCAATCTACTGGCTCTTGTGCCTGTCTCACCCAAGTTCAGATGGCTACAATGTCGTCCGCCAATTTCGCTGCCGGACAACACTTACTCAAACACAATCCATATGATGTAGTAGCACATGCAGAGTGCCAGCGCGAGGCCGGTGGCGAGGGCCAACAGGAGCGGCCATGGGAAGGCGCGGGCTGAAGGTGCCGTGTCCTCCCAGTAACGGTCGCAGCTCAGGTACCAACACACGGCGCGCTGCATCTCCTCTGACAACCAACGTCACAAAACAAGTCAGACAATTGACTATACAAATGGAGAAATTCATAACGCCGCCTCCACACGCTTGCTGTTTGCTACAAACAGGGCGAAAAGCAAACACGTGCCGAACACTGACCACAAACACCCAACACAAACACGGCATCCACACGCTTGGCGAACATGCTAGTCTATTCCGGATTGGCAAACATGGCGGATGACGAGCTTGTTATGGCAGCGATTACTTTCGGGTTAAACTCCTCATTTTTCCTTACAATTTAGCATAGGATACACAAAATATCTCGATTCGTAAATTTGACCACCACTATTAACTCCGTCCGCTGCCGCCGCCCGCAAGCTCGCGCGTACTACTAAACTGAACAAGCGTGTGGATACATCGCAAACACGTTTGTCGAACACCCTTTGATTTGTGCATAATAACGACACCAATGCCGAACACGGGCGAACACAAACAAAAACAGGCGAACACAGGAAACACCCACCCATCCAGACGTTCGTGTCTGTTGTTTGCTGTTCGCCATTGTTCGCCAAACGTGTGGAGGCGGCTTAACAGTGCAACCGAAGACGTTAGACAAGTGACATTCTATGAACGAGTTTCGCGATAGCGATTGGCCATCGGTGATAGATTGACATTATCTTAATGTCCCTCGGCAAACTTCGTGTCTCGTCAGTCGTAGGCTTTCTATTAGTTGCCCTTTGCACTTGGTGCACTCAAACTGGACGCTCTCAATCAACTTGGAAGTAGATACCGTTGTTAATACTCTTTTAACATAATGTAATTTATTTAAAAAATGGGCGGAAAATAGCTGCTAAAGCTGCTATTTTTACACAGCCATATATATTTCACGCGGAAATCAAAACAAAACAACAATAAAGTACTTAGTTCTGAATTCAAATTATTATACACGATAAATCTAATAGTTGATGGGCATGGCAATAAGCATTCGTTTGTATTTGGAAATGCGATGATTGTCAAGGGGCAATAAGAAAATAGTTGTACTGTACAAACCTTCAAGCTCTGTGAACTGATGTTGAGTAAGATGTAGCAGAAGCGTCGCTATGCAGGAGTGCACGATTCTTTCACAGCGAACCTGAAAATACAAAATGGACAATGAAATTCTAAAACAGTTTAAATACCTTCTGTTAGAACCAGCACCCCCTGGTTTCCTGTTTTCTTTGAGAAAAAAAATATACCTACAATCAATGATATTCAAATAAACTGATATGTTACGAGCGCGCGCATTTTGAAGACTCGAATAGGTCACAATTGTGACCTTTAATATTTAGTTTATGTCACGCATGGCGAAGAGCAATAGGCATTGCTGAAACAAAAACAAAATAAAATAAATGCCATCGTGTGTATTTGTAATTTATTTATTTATTGATTAAAATATTTTTTTTTTAAGGTTAGATGAATGAAAAGTGTTTATATGTGCTGCCGCTATGTGCGGCACACTTTTTTCAATTGTTTTGTGAGTTTATAACGTATCTGTTTATTTGAATATCATTGCCTACAATACATGGTTGCATAATCAAGACGATAATACAATCTAATGACCTTGAGTGTCTGAAGTCGGGTGGGGTCACAAGCCGCCCGCTCGGCCTGCAAGTCCGCTAGTCTCTTCTGTCGGCTGTCGGGAGGCAGGGACGACTCCACAGTGTCAGCGTCGCAAAGCTCAGCCGTCTGATTTGCATCACCGTCGCTGTCTTCTGTTCTTTTCTCTTCTGGCTCTGAAAACATAATTATGTCTGCACTCATTATTTCCATAATTTTTAGGCGGTACACCAGCAGCCGAATTGCGTAAGTGAATTCGGTAAAGGAAACAGTTTGGAACCTTCACAAAAACGACTTTACGTATTGCATATTACACTCTGAAAAAAAACTTTATGCAAAAAAATACTACTGACTTCTAAATACAAAACAACAAAATGAAAAATAACTTTATTTTTTGAAGTCGGTGTCCATAACGCAAAAAAATTGGTAGCTACGAAAGACACCGACTTCAAAAAATAAAGTTATTTTTCACTTTGTTGTTTTGTATTTGGAAGTCGGTAGTATTTTTTTGCAAAAAGTTTTTTTTATTTTTCACTTTTTAGTTGTACCTACCTAATAGGCAAGTCAGTAAGGTAACTACAACGCCAAAATAGATTTCATGAAACTTGAACATAACCGGGGAAATGAGAGATCTGCGTACCCTTTATGAGCGTACTGGCGTGATGTTATGTTATGAAATGGTATAAACAATAAACAGACATGCGATTGTAGCAATCCCGAGAGAATTGCCGTTATTTATTGAACAGTTCTGTTGTATATCTCCGAAGTTCTTCATCAGATCTTCACCAAATTAAAATGGGACCAATTTCGGAACATATTTTTTCAAACCAAAAAAGAATTTTCAAAATCGGTCCACAATTGACGGAGATATCGGTGAAAATATATAAAAAAAATAAAAAAAAAATACAAACAATGTCGAATATAGAACCTCCTCCTTTTTGGGAAGTCGGTTAAAAACGAAAGGAGATGAATCTTTCTATGACCAATATTTTGACGCAGAATTGATTGTAAAGAATAATTGTTTTTTTTTTCAGTTTTAAGGAACCATTATACATTTTTAATTAAAAGCATTAGAAGACCAATAGTTGTAAGTAAAACAAAATTAAATTATGTCCTAATTATTTGGAAATAAATCATCAGGAGGATGATCGTACTCTTTCCAAATTAGTTTCGCAACACCGAAAAAGTTGTAAGAAATGATTCTAACTCTGAAGATTCCAAACTGTTTCCTTTGTCGAATTCACTTACGCATTTCGGCTGAAGATAAGAATTGTCGGATCTTGTTTATAAAAACATCGCAAAAACACTTCAAGTGTCTCATTGTTACTTATTTACAGATCGTTAGCTTGTCTCGAACCTAAACAAGAACGACGAGTGAGTCTAAAACCGCGGATTTAGTCGCGGCTCGTCTTCCCGGACATACGATCCACCCAAACAGTGGATCTCTAAAGTTAGTGTGATACGTTGCGCATTTAAACTCGTCAGCTTAAGATATTGCGCTCTTGTGATGGTACACCAGTCTCGCTGGTGGATCAAGTCCTTAATATAAAGATTTGGAAACTCAACGCATTGGAAATGAAAACTCTAATCACAGTGAGTACCTACGGGTTTTTCCTTAAAAGTACGTACCAGCTTCCTCCACTCTTGCATCAGCGTCTGTTCGGGGACAGTCCTCGATGGGCGGCGGAGGCGCAGAGCGCGGCCGGTGCCGTCTGCGTGTCGCAGCAACCCGAGCCACACTCCGCGTCGCTGCCGGTGCTAGCGCTTTCTTCACTGCTTCTACGTCTTGCCATACCTGAAAAGTATTAAGGATGGCGTTTCTATTTGTTTGTAGTTACCATTTCGTAATCTGGTCACCGTTGGCTCACCTCAATATCAGTGCTCGGACCGCCAGCGCCGCTGAGAAGGCCGTGAGCGACCAGCACCTGACAGCGCATGATGTCGCAGTAGTCTGCCAGGCACACTGCATCCTCCGCCTGTGCATCATCATAAAGGATATTGTATGAGTATTGAGTACCTTTATATCCACAAATTCACGGGACTACTGTCCCGCGGAACATGTCCCTAGAGACATCGGGCAAACACAAGGCCTCACCCAGCAAGCATTGGGTCTCGACATATTACCCTGTACTGTAGTTATCGGCAATCGTCACTTGGTACATCACCTTATTAATCTGGTTCTTGTGTCGCTGGTCGAAGTGCGTGTCGAGGTGTCGTTCCTCGTAGAAGGACTTGCCACAGAAGGCGCACGTCCATTGCGACGGCCGGTGCTGCAGCTTGGCTGCATGTTGTGGTGCGAAGATGTCGCGCGCTGGGTGGAATGGACACTCCAGTGGTAGTTTCACCTATAACATAGTTGTTGCACTTTAAGCTGTTGTTCCAGGCTGTCATATACCCTGGTTCCTGCAGGTTTCTGCAGTCAGATCTTAGGCTATAACATAAAATCTAACCGGCGAAATGTACCCCTACTAAAAGTACACATATGCTGTGCCCAAGCTTTCGTGCAATACACAGATGTAGGAAGGTATTTTACAAGCTTTTGACTAGAACTCTTTTCGGTTGCTCATAGCTGATACGGTCGGCATATAACGGACCAAATGGGAGTGTAAGTGCGGTAAAGTAGGTCCATATATCCTACGGTCGGCATAATGCGGACTTAAAAGCACATAAAAATCAATATTTCCCTTTTGTGTTATCGGAATACCTTAAGCGCTTAATCAGTCAGCTGTCAATAAAAATCTGATAAATCATTAATTGCACGTAACAAGCTGTTCAGTCATAGTATTGAACAATCATATTTATTCTTTTCAGTATTTACTTTTTTACTATGTTTGTGTATCTGCGCACTGTTATTTAATTTGAAACTTATTTTTTTCCGTAATTGCGGATTGTAATAACTTATGAATATTCTACCGGACATGCCACCGACCCAGTGAATTCGATCCGACGACAGATTGTTTCAGTGTGTTCTCGTCTGGCTGACGAAGAGCAGTAGGAAGGTACCTACTTGTTTTTGCACAAATTGCAAGCCCGGAGTATCCTCCAGAAATTTAGTCTGATCAAAAAACACAAGTGGATATATGTAAAGGTGAGTGTCTTTATTTCATGTGTGTTCAGTGCCAATTCTCTCTTTAAAAGAATGAAAAAAAACCGGCCAAGTGCGTGTCGGGCCACGCGCAGTAATAGGGTTCCGTACTTGCATAATAATGCGGATTGAGAAGAGGGTTTTTTGTTGTTACATGATCATTAAAACGGTTTCAGCAGTTCACCACTTCTAAAAACTTACCCACATAGGACTATGGTAACTGAAGAAGGAGTTATAAAATCCAACTTAACAAGTGAAGTTAGAAAAAATATTATCTATTTGAGTACCATCGCGGGCTTATACATGAACATTAAAACGGTTTCAGTGGCTCACAACGTCTAAAAACGGGCCCACATATGAAAATGGTAACTAAAGAAGGAGTTATAAAATCCAACTTAACAAGTGAAGTTAGAAAAATATCATCTATTTGAGAACCACCGCGGGTTTCGGTGGCTCACAACGTCTCAAAACGGGCCCACATAGGACGATGGTAACTGAAGAAGGAGATATAAAATCCAACATCACAAGTGAAGTTAGAAAAATATCATCTATTTGAGAACCACCGCGGGTTTCGGTGGCTCACAACGTCTCAAAACGGGCCCACATAGGACGATGGTAACTGAAGAAGGAGATATAAAATCCAACATCACAAGTGAAGTTAGAAAAATATCATCTATTTGAGAACTACCGCGGGTTTGTTACATGAACATTAAAACGGTTTCAGTGGCTCACAACGTCTAAAAACGGGCCGACATAGGACGATGGTAACTGGAGAAGGAGTTATAAAATCCAACTTCACAAGTGAAGTTAGGAAAAATATTATCTATTGAGTACCACCGCGGGTAGAGGCAAGCGTTTGTAATAAAGATGAGCGTCACTCAACAATTCGAATACTGCAGTATTGCCATTACGGAGATAGTCTTCGTTAAAATCTCCAAATATTTACAAACCGAAAACAAATATTTTAGTATAAGTATTTTCAAACAACCTACTCAACTACCAAAAAGTAAAACCAAATTATTCAATGGTAGGAACAAACAAACAACGTAAACAAGCTGCAATAAATAATCTTTATGAAGGACGTCAATTGCGAAAGGATCCGATACGTGTGCGTGTTAAGGAACCAGGAACGAACCATTACCCAGGAACGATCCAGGAACATACCATTCCCCGTGGCCACGGGGAATGGTATGGTTCAGAAAGTTGAAAGTTCAAATTGAAGTTCTGCCTTCAAATTGAAAAAAAACACAAGTCTTATTTTTTCGAATTAAGAAATCGGGTAGCCATCTATGGTCGGGTAGCGGAAGTTGCTTGGCAATCGAATCTAGTTTGACTTTAGATTACAAAACGTTGAAAATATTTCTACACTAAAACAAAATAAGTTCCTCCGCGAGCATGCGCCGTAGGGACCGGTACTGCCAACGACTCCGCCCACTCCAATGCGTTATTCGAGCTTAAACATGATTAATCTAGGAATCATTATTATTATTTTTGTTTGTCTCGGCACCTTACGGTCCCAGTCCTTTGAAAGGCGTGCGAGGAGCCGAAGCCAACTCGTAGAGGCCCCGTTAGGCATGTATCAGGAAATGTCACACCAACCGACGATTATCCCTGTATGCACTACGCTAGGAATCATTATTATTAAGGATGTAATGATTTTATTATTGTATATTTTTACATGGTTCATAAGCATATATTTACTATCTGTTTTATCAGCCCCGAATCTAAGGGGGGGAAAACCGGGGCACTTGCCCCGGGCGGCAGTTACATGGGGGCGCCAAATCCTTGAGACAAGAATTCGAAATATCGAACAAATGAAGCCTCTTTTCCTACAATCTCATAGGTTTTTATCAAGTAATCGAATCTTAATATATTATGTTTGAAAACAAAGTTTTCTAGCATAAAACTAACTTTTTTAGCCATTGAAAACAAAACTGCCTATGCGACGGACTAAGAGGAGCAAATAGATTCTTTCGCAGAAAGTGCAGAGCGAGATCTAGTCTTATTCTTAATATATATAAATCTCGTGTCACAATGTTTGTCCTCAATGGACTCCTAAACCACTTAACCGATTATAATAAAATTCGCACACCATGTGCAGTTCGATCCAACTTGAGAGATAGGATAGTTTAAATTTCAAATTATAGTCGCAATTTTAATTTATTGCTAATTATTTGTCTGTTATTATTTGACAGTAACAATAACCTGACGCTATAACTCCAGAACGCACGAACCGATTTCCACGGTTTTGCATTCGTTGAAAAGGTCTCGGGCTCCGTGAGGTTTATAGGGTAAGTAGGGTAGGGTAGGTAGGGTAGGGTAGGTAGGGTAGGGTAGGTAGGGTAGGGTAGGTAGGGTAGGTAGGGTAGGGTAGGTAGGGTAGGGTAGGTAGGGTAGGGTAGGTAGGGTAGGGTAGGTAGGGTAGGGTAGGTAGGGTAGGTAGGGTAGGGTAGGTAGGGTAGGGTAGGGTAGGTAGGGTAGGGTAGGTAGAGTAGGGTAGGTAGGGTAGTGTAGGTAGAGTTGGGTAGATAGTGTTAGGTAGGGTAGATGAATGTTTGGTGTTTTTATGGCAAAACAAAGTTTGCCGGGTCAGCTAGTATATTTATATAAAATTATTAGAGGTCAATTGGACTCCCCTTATCTTCTAAGCAAAACAAGTTTTGGATGTCCACGCTTAAATGCACGCAGGAGAACTCTCTTCCAAATTGGTTTCTCCCGAACCAATTACGGCAAGAATACTTTTATTAAAAGAGCATGTCGTCTGTACAACGACATAATCTCATTAAAAGAAAATCAAGATTTAGATGTTTTTCACCTTTCTCTTCCCAAATTTAGATTTTGCATAAGAAATATTTTGGCAAATAAATTTAAATAATATAATGTTATACAATAAAATAATATTAAATTGTGACTTCATTAAACTGTGTGAACTTCTGGTTGTTATAGCACTTAAGTTAATTTACTTGTATATTAATCTGTGGAAACTGTTTCTGGATTGTGTTGAACTAATTTGTATGCTTATGTTTGTTATTGCATCTGTTTGTTTCCCAAATAAAATAAAATAACATCACGCCATTACGCTCTAAAGGGGTACGCAGACGTGTACAGTTCACCTTGGTAGTGGTACACTCTCATTTCACCGGTTATGTTCAGTTTCATGATATTGGGGTAATCTATTCTGGCATTATAGGTACCTTACTTAACAACTTGCCTATTAGGTAGGTAAAACTAAAAATTGAAAAATCAAAAACTCTTTTACAAAAAAATACTACCGACTTCCAATTAAGAAAACTACAAAGTGAAAAATAACTTAATTTTTGGAAGTCGTTGTCCATAACGCAAAAAAAATAGTACCTACCAGGGACACCGACTTCCAAAAATAAAGTTATTTTTCACTTTGTAGTTTTCTTATTTGGAAGTCGGTAATATTTTTTTGTAAAAAAGTTTTTTGAATAAGAATTAATACTACAATACGAATGTAACCAACTTTTGTTTCTACCAGCGCAGCGAACTAATTAAATTTAAAAACACAAAAGCTGCTATTGTGACTTAACTATGATAGTGAGATATATTCTCTCGCAGCCTTTTTTCTAGTTAATAATGAGTACTTTAATCATGTAGTACATAATTTTAATGTATCATCAATAGTTTTCACAGCGCACGCCAAATAATTAATTCCATAGGCAAAATTTTGCTACTTTGGGTTACATTATTGCAATTTCCATAAGGATCTCATTTTTTTTAAAATATTTTATAGCCTATGTTACTCGGGCATAATGTAGCTTGCCATAGGTGACAGAGTTTTTAAAACCGGTCTAGTAGTTTCGGAGCCTATTCGGTACAAACAAACAAAAAAATCTTTCCTCTTTATATATTGGTATGGTCACAGAAAATATAATACTGGCATAGTATGGTTTAGATTGAAGTACCATTATTCTACTCATATAAAAAATCTTGAAACGATTCTGTAATTTCTTAAAAATGCAAATCTTGAAATCGGTCCAGTAGTTTTGGAGCCTATTCGGTACAAACAAACAAACAAAAAAATCTTTCCTCTTTATAATATTGGTATAGATTTAGGCGCTGCTGCTGATGTGTGTTCTAGATACGCAGAATTCAAATAAGAATAATTTATTTAAATTAAAATAGTTCACAAAAATGTATATTTGGTGCAGTAGGACAATAAAAAAAGAAGATTTTTGATAGCAGCAAACACCTTGCCGATGCGGCTACAGCGGCATGTCGTGTAGCTAACGTCAAATTTCCCAAAAATAACAGAGCTACAAGACTAGCTGTACCAGCTTGGCAATGCAGAATTGAGCGTCGTATCAGTGAGGCTAGAGCATTCTGCGGCAAGCTTATCTGCTTCAGGAAGGGCAACACTCGCCCTAGTGATGCGGTTTGTGAGGCGGGTGTTCTCGGGGACTGATATCAGTTCTCGAGATTATCTTACATGCGTCACAGAGCGTTTGACTTTCTGAAGCAGAAGATCTATGCATGTGTAAACCGTATTCGTCGGTACAAGTGGCGAGTGGAGCGTACACACAGAATCGCACATTCCATATCTAGGTGGGTTTTTAGAACTAGGGAGAGACCCGACCAAGGTATGACTAATGTGTTCGATCTCGCGCGATATCTGGTCGGTGCCTGTCAGTCACACCGAGGGTGACTGGACTCGGATGGTCGAGCAAGCGTGCGATGGAATACCACAAATGAGGGCAATTACTATCAGCCCCAAAGATGTAGCTCGTGCAGTCCGTCCGTTGCCTAACTGGATATCGCCAGGACCGGACAGCCTGCCCAACTTTTGGATAAAATGGTTCCAAAGGTCGCACGCTTGTTTGGCAGCTCAGTTCCTTAGAGTCGCTGCCCCAGTTTCTAACGACAGTGATAATCCACCAGCCATCCATTAATCAGGTAGTACTGCGGAGCCTAAAAATTATAGACCGATAACGTGTTTACCGACGTTCTATAAAGTTCTTACATCCATTCTGGGAACTAAAATAATAATTAATCCACATATTGACAACAAGGCATTAATGTCAGCTTCTCAGAATAGATGTAGGAATGAGTTCCACGGTACTAAGGAGCTGCTCCTCGTAGACATTGTCATTAGCCAGTAGGTTCACCGTTTCCGAAGAGATCTGGCGACATGTTGGATAGACTACAAGAAGACCTATGACTCGGTGCCACATACATGGCTCATGAGGCTAGAGTTGTATAAAATTGATGCAACTCTGCGCGCCTTCCTGATATCGTGTATCAGGCAGTGGAAGACGGTTTTTCACTATTCAGGATGTCGACAGATTCTGAAGAACCGCGGACCTATAAGACTATAAGGGTCGAGCGTGGAATATTTCAGTGTGACAGTCTGAGTCTTCTGTGGTTTTTTTAGCCCTGAACCCTCTCAGTATACTGCTGGAGGCTTCGGGCTTGAGCTATCGGTTGAGAAGAGTTCTTCAGGTCATATCACTACTCCTTTACATGAATGATCTGAAGCTCTTTGCCCCCAACAGCTTGCAACTGATGAAGCTACTGAAGGTAACAGAACCCTTCAGTAACGCCATCAGGATGGAATTTGGTGTGGACAAGTGAGAGCATGGAGGCTATGGAATCCGTGGGAATACATCTCTCGGATTCCATACACCTTAGATCCCTTTTCTCAACCGAAACTTACAAGTATTTGTGCTGCTGACGTTTAATAGTCGTTGAAGGAACGCTACTTTGGCCGCCTGAGTCAAGTACTTGCCTGATGTAGATCTCTTAGCGTGTTTGGCCTGCTTGGTGACCATTTTGGGGAAACCAAAGGTATTGTCTTTGCGATTATGGACGAAGTTATGATGGAAATACATTGTGAAGGATGGCACGGTTGACATCTGTCGGGCAGGTCATCATTACCGGGAGAAACCAATCCGTCAAATTATCTCCGGTTGTTCTAGTCTAGCTAACGGAGACCATGTAGCCAGGATTATCCATCAGCAACTTGCTTTTAAATACAATCTTGTAGAATCGGAAGTACCGTATCTACTATAGGTATGTGCCCGACCCAGTTCTCAAAAATGGCAATGTCACGTCGTATTGGGATCGGTCTATCATAATTGACAGGACTAATTGTTGGCAATAAGTCAGACATAGTGATGATAGACCGACTAGAGCGTCGTGCAATGATTGTTGATATAGCAGTCCCCCATCACGAGAACCCCGTGAACAGAAGGCTGAGAGGGATAAAAAATCTAAGTATCTTTATCTGGCCCGCGAGATTGTCGACATGTGGGATGTAAGTACAGCACTCATTGTGCCGATAGTCGTGACGACAAATTGCATAATAGCCAAGAGCCTCGAAGATCACCTGAGGCTCTCGTTGGGTAGTTTGATCAAGGCCTTGATCCAGAAAGCGGTACTCCTGGACACGGTGCGTATCGTTAGGAGGTTTCTCTCTTAGAAGCCCTAGCCACCGGTAGCTTGTACCCTGTTCCCGATACCGGTGGGCTACTGTTTTTTTTTATATTATTAAAGGTTTTCCTTTATTTAAAATGTAGCAAATATGAATGTGTGAATTACACTTACGCAATTATGCTGCTGATAGTGGCAGGAAACACTTAATTTCAATTAGATTAGACTACCGGTATTTCAGGTGGAAATGACTCCTTGCAGTTTATGCAAAAAGTTAAGGCTATACAATTCATTTAACTCACTTAGCAACGTAACATATCAATCTCGTAATCAAAATATTTTATTTCAATTAAACCGTTTAAAGGTTTTTACTTTTAAAATGTCAAACAAAAAATGAATCTGTAAATGTATGTTATTCTGTGATAGTGAATTCATTTATATAAAAAGTGAGTGGCTATGAAGACTCCGGGGTTCCACAAGGTAGGGTGTGTGGCGAGGTTCTTGTGGAACGTCGTATGCAACAAGAGCATCAGAGCTAGCAATGTTGAGAGGTAATTCTACGCTTTTGCTTCATTAACCCCCGACGGAAAAAGAGGGGTGTTATAAGTTTGACGTGTGTTGCTGTATGTCTGTCTGTGGCATCATAGCTCCTAAACGGATGAACCGATTTTGATTTAGTTTTTTTTGTTTGAAAGGTGATTTTGTCGGAGAGAGTTCTTAGCTATGTTTGAATAAAATCGGTTCAGCCGTTCAAAAGTTATGGGCGTTTTACTGTTTGAATCGGGGTGTTTTCGCAAGATGTCATAATTACGTGTTCAATAGATTGCCGATCGAAGCGTATCTATACTACGAATATGTACTAGATAAATTATGTAGCAGGAAATAAAAATATGTCGGGGGTTTTTTACATTTTGAAATTTTACTTGTCATTATACAATTTTTTCCAGTCCTAATAAAAAGCACAAAATTCTAAGAAGTTGTTTAAAAAAAGTAGCTTACCTGAAACCTCTCCAATACTGGGAGCCATTTGTTCTCTATTACTTTTCTTACAATTTTGGAGTTGTCACGAGAGCAGGTTATTTTGAAGACTGAGGGCCCCGGCCATGGGATCAGTGTGAGGAAGAGTAAGGCCAGGACCTGGAAACAAAACAATTGATATGTTTAGTAAATTAAGCGTATATAAAGACACGAATTAAATTTGATTGTTTTATGAAAAATCGCTTTTTTCCATTCATCGTGTTTCATCATTTCAATGCTGAGTCAGAATGTATCTTTGGTATCCACGGGGCTGTTCCCGCTTGCAATTTTTGAGGTTGTAACACAAATTCATGTGGGCAAGAAAATCAACAACGTTTTGTTTATAAAAAAAAGATATAGGTGAGCGTGCTCCCTTGCAGCCAGCGTTCTAAATGAGCATACGTAATTAGTTTATATATAAATGAACTTAAGACTCCTCTTCAGACACGATTGATAAGAATTAATAGAACTTTCTGTAAAACATAATGCTTAATCTTTTTAGAACGATTATACAAACGTAAATGAAATCAAGTGTGACCAAGTGAAGGTTCCTGAATACTTAATTTCACCCTGACATTCGGCAAATCACTTTCTAATTTCAAAACTCATTTGGCACTTCACAAATTATTATTTATCTTCACTATCACTTACGGGATCACATCATGGTGCACAATATCACTGAATATACACGATACACGCAGAATATTAGAAGTCACAATGAGAATTAAGGTTATGCTTGTGTTATTTAACTATCGATTTTCGAGCATCGGAGTTAACCTTATCTTCAAAGAAGCGTTGGCTTACCTCGAGGGAAAACGAAGTGGTCCTCATTCATATCTTTTATACGGCAGATGGTCAAGGAAACTTTTTATATTAATCGTGTACTATGCTAGTTTATTACATAAAGTACAGGACCCTCTGTATGCGTTGCCATCACCGGTTCTTCCGCGCATGCGTACTGAACGCCCGGTCTCCCCTCTTAGCAAAACTTTGAATTTTAATTACTTCGACCTTAAAAAGTTAACAGTTTATTTATGAGTATTATATAAACTGGTATTTGTACTTTTTGATGCATTTAATTAATTGTATGAGTTAAAATGGTAGATTTTCAAATCTATACTAATATTATAAAGCTGAAGAGTTTGTTTGTTTGAACGCGCTAATCTCTGGAACTAGGTACTGGTTGGAATTGAAAAATTACGGTACGACCAATAGGAGCGCAGCATAAATAAAAAATGTTGCAAGGATGGGCAAAATTATTCCTTTTTAACCCCCGCCGGAAAAAGAAGGGTGTTATAATTTTTACGGGTGTATCTGTGTGTCTGTATGTGGCATCATAGCGCCTAAACGGATTTACCGATTTTGATTTAGTATTTTTTTTGTTTGAAAGGTGATTTTGTCGAGAGTGTTCTTGGCTATGCTTGAATAAAATCGGTTCAGCCGTTCAAAAGTTATGGGCGTTTTACGTTTTGAATCGGGGTGTTTTCGCAAGATATCGTGTCATAATTACGTGTTTAATAAATTGCCGATCAAAGCGTATCTACTAGGTACTAAATAAATTATGTAGCATGAAACAAAAATGAGTCGGGGGATTTTTTTAAATTTTACTTGTTGTTTACGCAACAATCATGTATGCAGGGTTGGTAGGGTAGATGGGTAGGTAGGCAGCCAGTTGAGGGAGCGAAGCTGCGTGGGACAGCTAGTCAATAATATGATTGATTAATCAATGTCTTTGCAAAATAAATAATACAAATTAAAATACTTCCTAAGCCCAAATGTAGCTACAGTCGTAGCCAGCTGCGCTACGACTCCCACATGTGCTCGTAGCCCGTAGCACGCTACGACTCCCGTAGTCCTATTTTTGTAGCATGCTACGGCTCGTAATTGTAAAGGTTCATAAATTAAATATAAAACTGTTTATTTTCTTTATACTTTGACTTTCATATATATTAAAACTCACGTCTTTGACACTGGGGTAGGCAGTAACTACAGAATGCTAACTGCTACGATCCTTACATATTCCATTTACGATAATCATCTCCATCAAACATCTCCAATTATTATTCTGCAAGCCGGTTCATCAACACCATCATCACCAGCCTTTTTAATATTCCCACTGCTGTGACATAGGCCTCCTCTCTGTGAGAGGGTATGGGCCGTAATTCACCACGCGGGCCCAGTGTGGGTTGGTGGATGTCACATGTATTCAAATTTTTGCTTCTAGGACATTGATAACATGACATACCTGTTTTCCTGACTTGTTCTTTATCATTTTTCTTTATTTATTTCTTTAACCGACTTCCCGAAAAGGAGGAGGTTCTATGTTCGACTTCATATTTGTTTTTTTTTTTGTATGTTCACCGATTACTCCGTCAATTGTGGACCGATATTGAATTTTTTGTTTTTGTTTGAAAACAAAAGTTCCGAAATTGGTCCCATTTTAATTTGGTGAAGATCTGATGAAGAACTTCGGAGATATACAACAGAACTCTTCAATAAATAACGGCAAATCTCTCGGGATTGCTGCAATCGCATGTCTGTTTGTTGTTTATAACATTTCATAACATAACATCACGCCAGTTCGCTCTTAAGGGGTAAGCAGATCTCTCATTTCACCGGTTATGTTCATGTTTCATGAAATCTATTCTGGCGAAATAGTTCCCTTACCAACTTGCCTATTAGGTACGTACAACTAAAAAGTGAAAAATAAAAAAACTTTTTGCAAAAAAATACTACCGACTTCCAAATACAAAACTACAAAGTGAAAAATAACTTAATTTTTTGAAGTCGGTGTCATAACGCAAAAAAATGGTACCTACGAAAGACACCGACTTCAAAAAATTAAGTTATTTTTCACTTTGTAGTTTTGTATTTGGAAGTCGGTAGTATTTTTTTGCAAAAAGTTTTTTTATTATTTTACTGTATTGACTAGAACTTGACGAATTTGTAATCCCATTTTATTAAAATTGACATTGTGCAATTATTTTACTGTATTTGATCTTGACATGGTAAATTGGTATTGATTTAATTGAATGTTTTAATTATTTATATTAAATGGGTCTTTATTATTATAGCTAAAACTTCCTTGCTTTGCCTTAGTTAAGGTAGTTAGTATAAGAATCATTGCATTAAAACTTAACATCTGTAACTTGTACCTACTTTCTGTGCAAATAAAGAACTATTCTATTATATTATATTCTTACGATGTTTTCCTTCACCGTTTTGCGAGCAATGGTGGTGAAATAATGTACAATCGGCCTAAGCTATATCTGATCACTGTAAGGACTATTTTAGCTTGCAGGGCTCGCCCGCTAAATTAACGCCGACATACTCATCAACCAATAGCATCGCAGCATCGGGTTACTGTTTCTCTAGTACCTGTCAGCCCCTTGTTTTTGTAATTAAAAAAAGACGGCAAAAAAAACAAATAATTCATTTGGCTATGGTCGACGCAAAAAGGGCGGACGCAGCTATGGTCATCTTGTGCACGGGATTTTGTTTTCAAAGTGATCAGATGTAGCTTTGGCCCTTAGTACACAAGGTAAAGCGCCTCCCTGGGTATGAACCCACGACGTACAACTTATAAGTCGCGGCCGATAGCACTAAGCCACCACTGCACTCACTGCACGCCGGTTATTATATTAATATGTAGCTGAGCTTATTGGTCGTTTTTAAAAGACTTGGTCAAAAATGAGGCGGATGCTTTTCTTCTTATTCGTCTGTATCTGTTTTTCACGTATATTCTGATTGTGTGACATACATACTTCTGAATAATGCCCATCGCTTATTGGGCCGGGTAGTGAAAATTTATTTTCATGATTTTGAAGGAATACGTGTCGCAAACGGTACGCTTGACAAAAATAAGATGTAGATGTACCAAAGCATTCATTAATATTAAAATACCTATTCAAAGATAACTCACGTGATGGGGTGGGGCGATATTTTTATTTTTGGTCTTGACATCAGGCCCCCTAGACGGGGCCATATTCAATTTATTGTGACAACTCATAGCCTATAACGAGCGGACATGGATTGATTATTTTGGTTTGGGATAAGTCACGCTCACATTGTAATGTCGTTGGAGGTACACGTCAAAATTTTAGTGATTGAAGTATTGTTAGGTTTCAGATAATCTCGAAACAAGGACTTGAGTACACTCAAGCTCAACCTAAGTAGGTATTTGTGTCGTATACTTGTGATCATCAAGATTAAGTAGATTGAGTTATAATAGTTCTTTTTTTTAACATTCGCGACCCTCCTAGCTGACCCGATGTTGACTTTCTGCACCCGTGCTTCCTGGCCCCTTCGACGTGGATACATCGCCACCCATCAACAGACGGATACAGGCGGTAGTTTATCCTCGCTCTACCAATCACGCCTTTTAACTTTTTTATTCAACACCCTCGAAAACTGGTTCTTATTGTATTTCTCTAAAGTTGCTGATAGACTTGAGCATTCACTTGTAACAGAACACCGATCATTCGCCGTTTTTAAAGCTCGTCGAAAAATGTATTTTCACGAAGTGATGATGTGAGATTTGACGGTCGCGTGTGCTGCATTTATACTTATGGGATATATTAAAAAAGAAATTGGCCAAGTGCAAGTCGGACTCGCGCACTGAGGGTTTCGTACAAACAGCGACATTCACCAAAATAATTAAATAACATTACTGAAGTACATAAACTATGAGGGCACCGAACATTGCTCTAACGATAAGATTAACAGAATTGAGGGACAAAATTAACTTTTGCCTTTTGAGGTACGGAACCCTAAAACAAGATGGTGGCAAACTAATCTGTATCATCTTAGAAATGGAAGTGGAGGTCTACAATTAGTTGCAGAGTTAAAACAACAAGAAATAGTGGCAACAGGCTTCTTCTGGGTAACTAAGCTAACTCCATTGTCGACTTTGTCTCTGTCATCTCTGACCTAGACTGGAGAGAAAACCCATCATAAATAATAGTACATTATGGTACAAGTGTGTAATGTTGGTGATTACCGCTGAGGTGCCATTGAGACCCGAGCCGTTAGGTGAGGGTCTTAAGAGAGCCGAGGACGGTAATCATCAATACACACGTGTATCATACGACGTTTTTCAACACACTTGTGAAGAAAATAATACTAAAAAATCATTTCCAACAGTAAAAACGAGCTGTGAATTTTTTTTCGCAATGGCGGGCAAAATTAATCGGTTTTCCTATGCGCGCGCATCTAACAATGGCGATCGGCCATAGACTAAAAATAATTAGTTATCTTTTTTTTGGCTTTTCGCAGATAGCGTTTTAGCCACGTACAAAATGGGGAATTTCAAGTTTTCTTTATTACAGACAAAAACAAAAGTTATATTTAAGTGAATGTTTTATTTATTAAACACGTACAAGTTGAAATTATCTATTTAAATACGAAGTTGCATGAAATGTGTTGCATTTGTACTATTGATCACGATCTTTTTGTATCGAAACTTTTTTAAGAACAAAGCAACTCAACCAATAAATAAAAAAAAAGAAACTCTTTATCTCACTTGTGAATAATAGTAATGAAAAAGTCACAGTTTGATAACAGATGTCATTATGTGCCTAATTGCGGTGAAATTAGAGCCACTTTATGAGCAAGTGTGTTGAAAAAAAAATAAGCGAACACTATAGAATCTTTCTTTTTAACCGACTTCCCAAAAAGGAGGTTCTCAATTCGGATGTTTTTTTAAATTTATTTTCGGGCTGAACTCCGTTATATACATACATACATACAGATGCATTTGCAAAAATATTTTTTGTTTGAAAGGGTATACTCTCGAGGTGATCCCATTGTCACCAAATCAGAATCTGATGATGGGATCCCATGGAAATCAAGGGTACTCCTCGAGTATAGGCAGACATATAGCGATTTTGATATTTTCAATAACATGGTAAGAATTTCTTATATTCGCACATTCACTCGTGCAGATTTCTGGCTCGCGTTTGCCCTGTCCTGGTGTTTCAGGTCATTCATTCAGATCAAGTTAATTTTTTTTAAAAACACAACAAAATAAACCGACTTCAAAAGCAAAACACAAAAAAATCTGGAAAAATAAAAATGGTGGCTTTTGGGCGCCATGTTGTGATGGCCCAATTCTTTTTTCTTCCAAACCCTTCGTGTAGGGTATCAAAACAAAGGGTTTTAAGAGATGAAATCAAAAATATATTGCACTCATATGTTTAAAAGTGTCGCATTCGCATGCTAAAAAAAAATATCAATAAGAAACGTAAATTAAAAACGAGCCAAGTGCGAGTCGGTCTCCCGCACGAAGGGTTTCATACCATTATCGCACAAAACGGCAAAAAAATCACGTTTGTTGTAAGAGAGTCCCACTTAAATATTTATTTTATTCTGTTTATTATTTGTTGTTATAGCTGCAACAGAAATACATCACCTGTGAAAATTTCAACTGCCTAGCTATCACGGTTCATGAGATACAGCTGGGTGACAAAGGGACAGACAGACGGACCGCGGAGTCTTAGTGGTTCCTGTTTTACCCTTTGGGTACGGAACCCTAAAAAAGCCGACAGCTTAAGAAGCGAACTAAAAAGACGTGTATACGAAGAAAATCATGCTGTGCAGGAGGATACACGCGTGCGTCAAACCTTGCAGTTTCCCACCTCGGGCTTAGTGCCTAACGGTAAATATGATGCCGCAGGCAAGGGTAAAGTTAATGTAGGTGGGTATTCTGGTACTGTTGCCGCAGGCAAGGGTAAAGTTAATGTAGGTGGGTATTCTGGTACTGTTGCCGCAGGCAAGGGTAAAGTTAATGTAGGTGGGTATTCTGGTACTGTGTTACAAGTCTATGTACACATTTGAATCATGCTCCACTTTCACATATGGTCAATGTAAGCTTTTCATGTGCTCGAGTCGCAGGCTTATCAGCACGAAAACTGCTAAGTATAAATAACAAACACTTTGGTTTCAAGCGTTCATTTTACAATCGGTCGTATGGGACCGTTACAATTGGCCATTAAAACTGCAATTAACGAGTTTTGTTTGATAACAGTTGTAAAGTCGCCTTCGAGTCGTGCCACTGCCGCACGCACCGAGGACTCTGCAAGGGAATTTGTCTCAAATTTTAAACAGGTTAGTAAGTGATAAGCGTCCATACATACATCTATGTAGCTACATCATCAGACAATTTGGTGCTGTGGTACTCGTTTCGTGGCTTGCTTTTTTTATCCGACTGCCGAAGGAGGGTAATGTGTTTATCAGTCTATGTATGTTTGTTCCTATGTGGCGTGCTAGAGACCAAACGCGTTGGCCGATTTTGATGATTCTTATGTCATTCGATTCGTGTTAACCCTGCGGGTGTCACTGGCTACATTAAAATTGGAAAAGAAAAATTTTGGGCGCCATTTTGTGGTGGGAATTTTTTTTAAGGCACTAAATAAAGAGTTTTAAGAAGTGATTTCAAAAATATATGACAATTTATGTTTAAATGTACCTACCTAATTCTAAAAAAAATACTAAAAAGTTGTAAATTAAAAAAAATCCAAAATCCCGACTGCTTTAAAAGCGAACTAATAAGATGTAAACAAGAAGAAAATCATGCTGTGCAGTCGGAGGATATCTCTGGTTTTGGTCAGTCAGTTCGCGAATATGTATCCTCCGACTGCACAGCATGATTTTCTTCTTGTTTACGTCTCTTTAATTCGCTTTGTAAGCAGTCGGGTTTTTTGATTTTTTTAATTAACTTTTTTTATTTATTTTGTTGTGAAACTCGGTATTGTCGGAGCACTGCAGTCTGCTAAGTTCGAGAAAATAGACGTATATACGATCAAGAATATTCTGGTACACAGGCTGGGTGCCTACTTTATAATTAGTTCTTGAATTTGAAAATACTAAATGCATTATTTTAAGTAAAATCTCACAGTCTTGGTGCTGCTGTAGGAATGTTTACAAATCAACAGTGTTACCTACTACGTGTCGCAATAATGAAGATTGTTATTTAAACATTAAGAAGTGTTCCCACCACATACGATTGGAATAGAAATCTGGCAACATTGTTTTAAAAAACTTTGCAATAACAACAATCTTGAAAAACAGAAGATATTATTGCGGAGATCGCTATCGCTGTTATTTAAGTTCTGTGCACACCTGTATCTGACAAGTTCACTCTAGATTTAAGTTAAATTTGTTACAGTACCCAAAATAATACGTTACGTTTGAGTGCCATAATTAAATAACTTCATTGCTTAAAAAGAACGATGAAACATACAATTTTCCAAGTGTTAATGAAAGTTCTAATATTTGGTAGAGGATCATGGTGCGCTATCCCTTATGGTGATAATATGATGCTTGAAGATGAAGATGTAGACCTTGAAAATGATTCTTCGCTTGAAAGTTACGAGTATAGCGATAAAAGTTTCACTATCAAAACGATGGGCTGTTTTATTCCATCCGCCAATTTCAAGGAGGAGTCGATAAAGAAAGTATTCGTATCAAAAGAACACACAAAAGGATGTAAACATTATAAAAATCGTTTGCTAGAAAGCAACCTAACACACATTTGGATTATAAAAGATAATTTTAAACATTATAAAATGTATAATGAAACAAACTTAATATGTTGTTATCGATCCTTTCACCGACCAGTGCCAAGCCGAAATCTACCTCTTGACGAGGGTGACGATAGAATCCTGTACCTTCCTTGCATAAACTTTAAAAAATTCATTAGAGTGAATAAAGAGTTCGTGAAAGTGAGTTGTTTTTATGAAGATGATGACGAACACCCTGTTTATGAACAATATTTCGTATTTACGCCGAAAAAGCCATTTACTGTTTTTAGAGATAATCCTTTTACGACGCCTGCTTACCAATTAACGTACAATGTTATTGTAATGGGAATAGATTCTATGTCAAGGCAAAACTTTCATCGAACCATGAGTAATACTGTAGAATTGCTGAAAAACTATAACGCAATAGAATTAAAAGGTTACAGCACAGTAGCAGGGGACACCTTTGGGAATATGATACCGGTTCTAGTGGGCATGAACAGCTCCGAACTGAGAAGCACCTGTTGGACAAGCGAACAGTCTACGTTGGACCACTGTCCTTTCATTTGGGAAAGGTTTAAAGATATGGGGTATTACACGGCATTGATGGAAGATACTTCCAGATTTAGCATGTTTACTCAAGATACACTTGGTTTTAGAGGAAGCACTACAGACTACTATGTACACCCCTTTATAAAACAGGCTGAAATGTTACACGAAGTAAACAATGTGAAGCCATTAAAATCATGTATGGGAGATAAATTCTATTTTGAAGTACTTCTAAAATATGTTCAAGATATAACTACAACTCTTAAAGGATATAAGCTTTTTGGTGTTTTTTGGGAAGCATCGATGACTCGCGCTAATTTAAATGATGCTGTAATAATGGACGATGAATATTTCAGATTAATAAAACATATGGAAGCAACTGGTTATTTAAATGACACAATATTGATATTTATGAGTGATATGGGTATTGAGGATTTTCCTTTAACAAAACAAAGCCAGATAGAACAGAGACTGCCACTCTTCTTTATTCAGTTGCCACCTTCATTCCAGAAACAATATAGTTTGGCCTATCAAAATTTAAAGCTGAATGTGGGACGCCTCACAACTCCTTTTGACGTGCATCAAACGTTATTAGATATTATTGAAATGAGTGAAATAACTGAGAAAAGAATAATACAAAGAACTTCAGAGTTCTATACACATGACAGAGGTATTAGCATGTTCCTACAAATACCCAAAAATAGAACTTGTGAAATGGCTGGCATTAGTGATACATGGTGCGCTTGCAATAAAGAAGTACCACTCCCATCTAATAGCCCCATACTTCAATATGCTGTTAAATTTATAACTGACCAAGTAAATGAGATGCTGAAGCCCTATCCAGAATGCTTAAAACTGATAGTAGACGAAATTGTCGTAGCAAAGGAATTGGTGCCCGTTTACGTAAATACCACCGAATGGCGTGACTTTAATTTGGTAGTAAGTATGGCGCCTGGAGGTGGGCTTTTTGTGACAATGTTGCGCTATTACAATAAGCGATGGACCATTCTCGATAACATAAGACGTCTAAATTATCTCGGTTTACAGAGTGTATGTGTCGAAGATCCCGTTATAAAATTATTGTGTCATTGTAAATTAATGCAATAAATAAATGTTTCTCCAATGTATTGTTGTTATCTTTTTTATTTTATTTTTTACCATTACTTTAAAGTAGTAGATTCATTAAGTTTTTAATAAAACGCCCGGCGTACCCTGGTAACAGCTGGCACTCGGTAACGCAGAGTCCAGCTGGCCAAACTTCTCGCCACGATGATTCCCCAAAGGCCACTACCAAAGCCAATACAATCGGAATACCAAGTTCCAGTGAAAACTGCTCCTAGATCCGACGTCGTCGTCTGGCTGAACCCGCTCTGAACGTCATCTCGATAAAAATAGAGGGTTTTTTTGCATACAAAGCGCTGGTTCTTTCTGAACTATGCCTGGCTACTCAATGCTACATAATCTGCGCACAATAAACCCACCGGGACCACAACCAACCTAGGCCGCAAATAGCTGGACTAAGTCAAAATATGTTAGCGCTGTTTTCATAAAGCCTAATATCACTATAGTCTCGGCTTCTTGCAGATCTGTTAACTCTATCGAAATAATAACCGTAGACCCCGGAAAGTGTACCGTAAATTCTGTCTATAAACCCCCTAACCAACCCTTCCAACTTTGTCACACATCCAACTTCCACGACCGAGACAGTCGAATAATAATTGGAGATTTCAATAGCCACAGTATGTCTTGGGGATATCGGAATACAAACAACGATGGCGCGGCGGTTGAACAATGTGCAGAAGCGGAAAACTTACTTCTGTTGCATGATGCAAAACAACCTGCTTCTTTTAACAGCGGTCGATGGAAACGTGGGTATAATCCCGACCTTGTTTTTGTTAGCCTGAACATAACTCACTTTTGCCTCAAAACAGTAGAGAACCCAATACCACGAACACAACTCATCTTCCCGCTGCTATTAAACCAATTACAGTGCCATTCAGACGCAACTTCCCAAGCAATGGAGGAAAGCGATGGTGTCAGCGCTTCTCAAGCCGGGAAAATGCTCATCGGATCCGAAAAGTTATTTGAACGGCTAATTCTAAATCGCCTACAGCCCCTAATCTACCCTGGGCTGACCACAGAACAAGCTGGTTTCTGTCCTGGAAAATCATGCCCTGGAAAATCCTCCGTCTCACCCAGTACTTTGAGGATGGATACGAAGTCAATAAAATAACCGGTGTTGTCCTTTTCGACTTGTCAGTGGCGTACGATACTGTTAATGTGAAAAGGCTGTTATTCAAGTTAACGGCTTTAACAGATGACTATGCATTCATACGACTCCTGGGTGAAATGCTACGCAATCGACGCTTTATGGTCAGCTTAAACTCGGAAAGGAGCAGGTGGCGTATCTTGAAGAATGGTCTACCTCAGGGTAGTGTCCTGGCTCCCATTCTATTTAACATTTACACTAATGATCAGCCCAGAACGAAAAACACGGAAAGGTTTCTCTACGCGGATGACTTTGCGCTGGCCACAAGGACGACAAACCTTGAATATACCGAAGCAAACCTTGAATCTAATCCGTCTAAAACGCAGTCGTGCTTATTCCACTTGAGAAATCGTCAGGCTGCCAGAAAATTAAACATCCAATGGCAAGGTGCTGACATTAAACACAATGAGAATCTTGTCTATCTGGGTGCTACCTTGGAACGCTCACTGACCTACAAAAACCACTGCGATAGAACTAAACTCAAGTTTAACACACGTAACAACTTCCTTCGTCGACTCACATCCACTTCCTGGGGCGCCTCCCCTCACGTCCTTTGTACATCTGGTTTGGCTCTCTGCTTCTCGGCTGGCGAATTTGCTTGCACAGTGTGGCATCGATCCGCTCATGCCCGAAAAGTAGACGAAGCCCTAAATGACACGTGCAGAATAATCACTGGATGCCTTAAACCAACTCCACTTGCTACATTAGCCCCTGCGGAGGTCCGTAGGGAAGTTGCCTGTTCCTCCGAAAAGCACAAGCAGGAGACCGATAACCACCACCTATTGTTCAACGCGGAGCAATCTTGGAGGCGACTAAAGAGTCGGAACAGTTTCCTTAAGTCGGCTAAAACAACATGCGACAACAGCCCTGGCAAAGCACGTAGAAAATTGTCGCTCCTCAAATACCCCCCTCCAACTGACTATATCGATCCTGCAGAAAAGCTCCCAGCTGGGAATAAACTGCCATGGCCTACCAGGAAATCCCTAAATAGGCTGGGAAGCCAAGTGGGCCGCTGTAGGTACAACTTGGTCAGATGGGGGTACTCCGATCAGTCAACTGCGGAACGGACTGTGGAACTACACCGCAAACGATGCCCTATCTGTTGTCCCGCTCTATGTGCACAAACACGTGCACGCATTTCGGAACGCAATCTATGTTTAGTACCTAAAACCACACATCGCATGTTGCGTATTTGGTTGTAAGTACTATATAGGAAGGTACACTTCTGCGCATACCCTATTCTTTTAAATCGTTTATCTACTCCGGTTTCGTTATATTCGAATTATAAAATTGACAGCGGTTTCATTATGATACCCATAACGACATCGGGTTGCATTATGTATGTGAATCGTCATAAATTCTTAAAAACAAGCAAAGACATTCTGAACATACAGCCAGGTACCTATAATATTACTTCGAAATCGAGACAATGTAAATGATGTTTTTAAAAACGGAACAAGTTTAGAAAAAAGAATCTTGCGGCTACAAGATCTTTGCCTTTACCTAATAATGACTACATAAAAAATAAAAAATGGATGCGGGAAAATAATTCTGAGTGAAATTTTGTTCCAATTTTTATTAAAAATGTCTTAAACATCAGGTGATATTGAAAATACTCCAACAGATATAACAAATAGAGCAGTTGCGGTTACAAATAATTTACTACCAGAAAAATCAAGACATGTATATGAGAAATGAAATACTTAAACACACTTCCTGAAATACTTATTTGTCTATATCTGTGTTTTATTCCTTCCTTGGTAGATAAAGTCTTGTATGCAACTGTACGTTATTGGTCTTTTAATAACTCGTGCCCACCTATTTCGGTACGCGCTACGCTTGTACCGAAAAATGGCACTCGTATTAAAAGACCGTCCATAACGTTACAGTTGCATAAATAGCTATTAGTTCACTGGTGACTTTTCTTTTCAATGTCTCTAAAATCTTGTTATATTGTGCTCGTATCATCTTCAGCTTTATAATTTTCCCATTGTTGGGACACAGGCTTCCTCTCTGTGAGAGAGGTAATGGGCATTAATCCACCACGCGGGCCCAATATTGGTGAAAGTCACATGTCTTCGAATTTTTGGTTCTAGGACATACCTCGTGCCTCATGTACTCGTATGAATTCTCGTAATTAATAGAAACGGTAGTCTAACGGTGGTGTTTAGGTAGCCATTATAAATAAAAGTTCCTGGAAAATATTAAATTGCGTTTTATCTTAATTAACTGACTTCCCAAAAAGGAGGAGGTTCTATGTTCGACTTCAAGTTTGGTTTTTTTTTTTTTTTTTTTTTTTTTTGTGTATGTTCACCGATTACTCCGTCAATTGTGGACCGATTTTGAAAATTCTTTTTTTGTTTGAAAAAGTATGTTCCGAAATTGGTCCCATTTTAGTTTGGTGAAGATCTGATGAAGAACTTCGGAGATATACAACAGAACTCTTCAATAAATAACGGCAAATCTCTCGGGATTGCTGCAATCGCATGTATGTTTGTTGTTTATAACATTTTATAACATAACATCACGCCAGTTCGCTCTTAAGGGGTAAGCAGACCTCTCATTTCACCGGTTATGTTCAAGTTTCATGAAATCTATTCTGGCGAAATAGTTCCCTTACTAACTTGCCTATTAGGTACGTACAACTAAAAAGTGAAAAATAAAAAACTTTTTGCAAAAAAATACTACCGACTTCCAAATACAGAACTACAAAGTAAAAAATAACTTAATTTTTTGAAGTCGGTGTCCATAACGCAAAAAAATGGTACCTACGAAAGACAACGTGAAAGTTTGTGAGGATGGATGGATGTCTGTTACTCTTTCACCAAAAACTACTGAACGGCTTTTGATGAAACTTTACAGAAATATATCGTGTACATCCGAATAACTTAAAGGCTATAATTTATAAAGACAATGGGAGAAGTACTAAAACCAATCGCGCAGAGCCGCAGGCTGCAGCTAGTATTTTAAACTAGTGGCCTGCTCCGGATTTGCATGTGTCGGAATAATTTATAGCCTAATCTGGAATACCTTTAAAATGGGGATTTTTTTTAATAAAAGGTTTACTGGTTTCAGAAATTACCTTACAAACTCACAAAATTCGGGCTCTCTTTTTATTCGAGTATCTTGTGTTAGTTTTGCAGTGGGTACTGTGGGTAGTAGGTACTTAGTATAGTACTCTTTTGATGTAGGTACAAATTGGTAGCGACACCGGCCGCTGGTAGCGAGCGCGGCTGGACTATGAAGGGTCGCCGCACTCCAGCACGCATGCGCGCAGCCTCCGCCCCGACCCGCTATTCCGTCTCCCTGTGCAATACTCGGCTAACTAGTGCTATCTTGCTTACATGTTTCATAAGGTCCCCATTAGGACGAACTTCGTACTGAGAAATTCAGTCAGTATTGAATCCGGGCACAACATCCCCCGGGACGTCACAATCTCCTCCAGAATTCGCGGCCACTGCACTTCTAAATCACAAAATGAAACATGTATTTACCTACACAGGTCTCGCTGTCAATTAGTGTCAAAACTATTTCGATTCAATCAGTGCGAAAGTAAATATTTATTTAATTTCAATATGCCTACTGCTACTCCATTGCACTACTTGTGTTGTGACTTCTGTTTCAAATGTTTTTGTCACTTAGTGTTGACCCGACGTTAAGTCAAGTTCTTACGAGGTAAGTGAATACATTTGACCTAAACCGGTTTACCTAAAGTTACAACATAGCTCAGAAAAATATCTTTAATTAGAGTCTAAACTGCGAAAAAAAATCTATTTAAACTGTACTTGAATTACACACCAGTAACATGTTTCTTGCTAAAGTCCATAAAAAAACAATTGCCTGTCAAACGTCCCAATATTCAGTTTTTTGCCTTATTCTCGTAAATTATGGTTTTATTGCAATTTATGCTAGGGCAACTTTATTCTTTAATAAATTGTGCACAAAAAAAACTCTCATATGATTCACTAATAGTCATTAGTTCTCAAATGAAAATCTTTATTGCATTTCACGTGTGTTTAACATGATTTTATAAATAGTAGTAAGTTCACATGGACCCTGTCGGACACAGCAATTTATTATACCTAATAATAAATGCAATTAATATAACTGTGAAAAACTATAATGTAAGTTTTAAATGTAGTTAAATGATGCTACAGAATAACAATGCATTTCAATTAAAGTATAGACCCAAGTGAAAAAAAAATGGTAAAATACGAATTAAAAAAAATAAGATAATAATGACATTGTCAACAAAATAAAATAGAACAAAATACAATGTGTCAATATTTCGGACACAGCAATTTAGTATAATAGTCATAAATACATACCTACCTAGCTTATTAAAAGTACGATTAATATGATTTGAATTAAACGTAAGTTTTAACTGTAATTATATGACGCCAAAGAATAAATTGTAAAATAGAATATATGTCAAAGTTACTCAAATAACCATCAATGATGAAAAATCAATCAAAATAAAAAAAAACAAATAATAATGGCCATATCAACAAAATAAAATAAAAAGAAAATACAATATATCAAAATATAATTTAATATTTGGTATGTGAAATCAAAATGTGAAATTCTCAGGATAGTCTTGTTCGAAAGTCATCATTAGAAAAAGCGCGGGAAACATCCAACTTTGCGTACTTTTTGGATTGGAATTTAAAACAAGATTTTAATCAGTATTATAATAATATGTATTTGGAAAATGCGCACAATTATGTATAAGCTTAGTAGTAGCAGTTATAGTTAGGATTTAGTTTTGTACATTCTTCGGTAGTGGTAAGGTTCTTCAATTCTTTTTAGCGTATAAGGATGAACGACCCGCCCGCTCAACCCGGGGGACTTTGTTCCCCCTGCCGGCGTTTTTATCGCAGTTCAAAATAATAATGAATCGGTTATGGACACTGGTGGGTCGTCTTTTGCTCGGCATTTAAAAAGAAGCCGCGTGCATGTCTGTAAGCACTCTAATAAACGTCGTCGTACCTACCCATAAACACCACGGATCCAAGTCTTCGCGTTGTAGTTGTATAGACTCGCACTCGGGTCAAGTTTTGGAACCTGCGCCTATCGCCTATCATGCTGAAAATAAAGTTTCTAATGTATTGCCCTTATGATATTCCCGCTCCTTGCATGGTTAATCCTTCTCAGATTGGTAAGAAAACCGATTATAAAACACACGAGGACAGTGCGTCTTTTGTAATACATAGGTGTACAAAAAATAATAACTTCACCAGATGATGGTTCGACTTTGCACATCACAACAATCGAAATTGCAATCGACATCTGGCAATTTTTTTAAGCCTTCCAAAATGATCATTGGTAGCGTCAAAAAAATCGGATGCAATACGATTTCATTATCTGTTTCTAGTTTCCTGTACGCAAATTCCTTATTTACACATAATAGTCTTGAAAAATACAATTTTAAGTTTACCTACTTTTAACGTTACTAGTATAGTAGGTACGTGGTGTTCCTGTAGAATGGTTTTCGGAGGAAGTTATGAATAATATAACAATAAAAATTTGTTGCGGTTCAATTTTAAAAGCCAAACCATTGTTGATGGTTCATTCAGTTCATTTGGAAACCATCCCAATCCATGTCATATGTTGTAACCATGTAAAAATGTATTAAAACTTACATGGCACAAAGTTGAGTATCATAATATATGATGAACCTGCAAAAATATATCCCCCAGTAACAAAATCGTACGCTGATGCACTTTTATCTTCACCCTCCAAAAACTTTGCAAATGCTCCTTTAATCTCTTCACCTAATAAAACCCCTGCTTAAAGTAGCTATAAAAAGACTGTCTTTCTCAACCTCACTCGCCTTCTAAATCTGTAATAGATTATAATAAAGAGGCTCATAATGCCATCATTAAAGATATCAATATTGCCCACCCATCAAATGGTTCTGATTTTTATAACAATCATAATAGCTCCATTCTCGCAAACCTTCTTCACTTTATTTACTTAATACGGCAAAGTCAAGACCCCGGACGTTCTCAGCTCACCAAATCTTGTTCTTCTCACCTCGCTTAGAGCGAATAACTGCAGGTTGTAGCTAAGCATTACTGTCCTCGCTTAGCTTACGTACATTACAAAATTCAATTGGTGTCCGTTATTTAAAGCCAAAAGTCGTCGGTGAATGATCATCACATTCATAGTAAGTAGGTTAATCATTCGATGTCGATGATGGCTTACAGAATTATAAAAGTATTTTGTTGAAAAAATATCTCTTTCTTTAAGTTTGCCGTAAGATATTGCTTACCAGAATTTGACCTTTATTAGCGATACTATCAAATGGCGTAATAAAACAGCATGATTTTTTTTTCCAAAACAATAGGGTTCGATTTCTGGTTAGGTATATTGATTTTCCAAAAATCCAATGATGCAGTTTTAGTTTTCATCAAAATCGGCCTCGTGTCTCCTTTGAGTGTTTTTAGCTATTCCTCCTTCCACTTGAAAAACTCACCCTGTATACGTACAAAATAATCTCTTTCTTTTTCAGCATGGCCCAGCTGGCGAAGAGCAGCACTAGGCTGCACTCGGTTCCGGTCCGGTTGAGATATCTGTTCCTACTCGCTATGGTATGCGGCAGCAGTTTCTTTATTATTTCGGTCACTAATCGCACAGAGATGTTTCTGGTCAACAATGAACAACCTTATGCGTCACTAGAATTTCAAAATTACGAAAATGTGCCTGATGAAGTTTTTACAATCAGAACAGAAGGTTGTACGATACCCAGCTTGATAGCCTTAGACGAAACTATTAAAATGTTTAATAAACCTCCAACCGAGTTAAAAAGTTGCCCCAATGCCAAGTATTCTCTTTTACAACGCAATGAAACACATATCTGGGTCGATACGGAACTTTTACAATATCATAATGTTCCTAAAAATGCAAAAATTACCTGCTGTTACAAATCATTTTACAGACCGGTGTCGATCAAAAATGTATATTCGATGGATGTTGATGACAGAGTTGAATACGAAAACTGTCTGAATTTTACAGACAATATCAGAGCAAAACATGAATTTGTCAAGGTAGCTTGCGAATATAATAATAAACAGGTATATCAACAGTACTATCTATTTGCTCAGAAAAAAACACTCCGTAAGCCAAAAAAGAATTCGAATGACACATCATACAATGTGATAGTAATGGGTATTGATGCCATTTCAAGATTAAACTTTCATAGAACCATGCCAAAAACTGTGGCTTATCTTAAACTGAAAGGTGCTATAGAATTACTAGGTTACAACAAAGTGGGCGACAATACATTCCCTAACTTAACTCCTATGCTGCTCGGCATCAAAGACACCGACTTGAAGAGAACGTGTTGGCCGCGTAATGATGCAAATTTTGACAACTGTCCGTTTATCTGGCAGTGGTTTAGAGAAGCTGGATTTTATACAGCTCTGGGTGAAGATAGTGCAAAATTGGGTACATTCAATTTCTTAAAACGCGGCTTTATCAAAGCACCAACTAATTACTACATAAGAACATTTATGCGTGAAGCGGAATATAACGTGGGTAATACCAAAGATTTCAATTCATACATCTGTATGGGCAATAAATATTTTTATAGGGTACTTCTAGACTACATTCAAGATTTAACGTCAGTTTTACAATCTCACAAACTGTTTGGGTTTTTTTGGGAGGTGTCTATGAGTCATGATTACCTGACGTACCCGATGGCTATGGATGACAGTTACGAAGCATTTTTGAAAACTCTTGAGAGTAATCATTATTTAGAAAAAACCGTTCTAATACTATTAAGTGATCATGGAATAAGGTGGGGCGCAATAAGATATACTAAACAAGGACGATTAGAAGAACGTTTGCCCTTTGTTCATATATTGTTGCCGCCATCATTTCAAAAGAATTACAATTTAGCTTACCACAATTTGCAAGAAAACAGCGGACGTCTGACAACACCGTACGACATATACGCGACTCTATCCGATTTAATCGATTTGAACGTAATAAATGATAAAAATATAAAACAACGAACGGAATCACCTTACTCTGAAAGTAGAAGTATGAGTCTGTTTCTGCCGATACCCAGAAATCGAACTTGTAAAATGGCTGGCATCGACGACCACTGGTGTACTTGTCACAAAGGTATTAAAATACCACCAAAGAGCTTTGACGCACGTGACGCAGCCAAACATCTAGTCGACCAAGTGAATGAATATGTGAAGGATCACCGGCAATGTGCAAAGCTAGCTCTTGCCGAGGTGCTGGACGTGACGGAGATGATGGCGGGGCAGCCGCGGGAGAAGGAGGTTGGGTGGCGAGAATTCATGGCCGTAGTACGCACCACGCCGGGCGACGGCGTGTTCGAAGGCACGCTGCGCCGGCACCGCAACGCCTGGAGCCTGGCCGGCACCATCAGCCGCCTTAACCTGTACGGAGACCAAAGCCACTGCGTCAACCACTACCAACTGAAATTGTACTGTTATTGTCAGAGCCAAGTAACTCTCTAATCTGTTCACAATCAAAATCATGTTAAAAAAGCTGTGATATTACGAAGAGTTGATTCTACGAGGTGTTAATACAGATAACTTAGCTGTATGAGAACAAATATTTTAGTAACGTGGAAAAATATTGATAAACAATCCGGAACTATTTATGCAAAGAATATTGGTTAACCTGTATACTTTTTAGACGATTGTAGTACCTACCCTAGAATACATATCTGTACCTAGTATATTGTAGATAATGAAAAGATTTGATTTTAAAATCTTCAACGTTGGTTTAAAGTTCATATCGTTTACCTAGCAATGACATATCTCTCTATTTGATGTTTTGATTCCGAAGTTGATCATTTAGGGTAAGCGGGTTAAAAAGCCTGCGTGGTATCTATTTTTGTTCTTATACACTACATATATCCATACCTAGAAGTATTTAAAATTGAATATTATTGGTAAACATCTTACATCGTTAAGGCCATCGCACACCTAACGACACGACTCAAAGTGAAGCGTTGATATATTAGTTCATATTAAAATCCAATTGAAACTATAATTGGCGGTGAGTTGACTTTACGTTGCCGTTATAATTAATTAAATAGCTCTTAGGGACTGGGGGTATATGTCACTTCGCTCGATGCCCAACTTAGTCGTGATTATGACGACTAGGCGTTCACGCTCGCCTTGATACCATGACCACTTCGGAACAGAGACTGAAAGGACGTCGACACTTAAAAAGGCATAAATTGGGTGGTCTATACTGTTATTTAATGGTTGTGCCATATCGGTACTGAAAAACTTACAAGTGACCGAGTAAAGCGCCACAGCGTGGTTGCAGTGGCGGCTGGCAATGCCTGGACCTCTCTTGACCAACCTGCATATATCTCTTGTCGCCTCGCGTTAGGCCTCTTACACATTATGCCGTAGCGGCAGCGGCACCGTCGCTACCGCGGCGCCGCTGCGATTGTCTGCCTTAGATTTATATGGAGCTTTACATACGACGCCGCGGCGGCGACGGCGACGGCGAGTCTTTATGCCGCGGCGGCCAAAAACGCTGCCGCCGCGGTGTCGTGTGAAAACACCCTTATAGTCGCGTGGTAGGTCCACTTTTTTTTAAAGAAACTGTTAGTAAAAATGCCAAGTCCACGCCATGTGCACTAACATTGAATTGAAGATTCGTGGACCCTGGACCAAAGGATGTTGACAAGAGATGTCCGAATGGTTTCGAGTGGATATGGTGTGCGTTAGCCATTAATTTGTTTGTAGTTATGCCTAAAATATTGGATTTTATCTTGATATTTTACAGAATATACAGTATTAATTTTGAATTGGTGATAAGAATTAGACTGTAGTATAGTTTTCTAGAACAATCTGAATGTTCTGTTTCTGTGTCTGTTAATATAGCAATAATGTTTTCACAAATGCTCTAGATTTGTCTAAAAACATAGTTACTTATCTACCTACATAGATATTTTACTCCCTATGGTTGTTTAGGCACATTGAACAACGATTCTGTCGAAAAAAGGAAGTATAGGATATTAAAAAGTAAGTTTATCTATTAAAACTTATAATAAAAGATGCTGGTTTATTTCATAACTTATCAGAACAATAAAATGAGGTGCCAAAGTGAATTTTAGGTAATTAGGTTAAAGGGGAAAATCTGTGCGGATAAACGCGGGTAAAATGGGCTCTTAAGGTAAACTCGCACCTATGTGCGCGCCGTAGGAGCCGCACGCACCGCAGTCATCGCATTTTCTCAAGGACCCGCGAGAACCGCGTCGAACGCGCCGAATGCGCTGCTCGCATCGTATCCAATTCCGTACATCTTGAACAATATTTTCTATTCTCTATTCTTCTCGGATACGGATGATGTCTCCGCGCCACCTGCATCGCAGTCGCCGCAAGCATCGCACGCGCCGAATCTGATGACGTGATGACGTCATCCGCACGCGCTGGTGGAATCCGTATACCTCAGCATCTTGCTGAAATGCGGGTAGTGTGGCGCGGATAGGTGCACGAGGCTGCATACGATTTCATATAAAGATTTATAAAATGCGATCGCGTGCGGCTCCTGCGGTGCGTCTAGATGCACGTTCACCTTTAAAATCATTCCTTTCAAGTATGTGAAGGTATATTAAAAGGTTCTGCAATGTTGTTGTACTTGAATGAATAATTCGAGATAATTTCAATCAATCGCCACCAATTCATGTATCGACTTTAGCATGTGTATTTTAGGATGATTTTTAATCATTTTAAATGTCCATTATGTATTTAAAATGGCCCTAAAAAGTATGGGTTGCAATGGAATTTGATCTTTGTCATGTATGATTTATGGTTTGCTGTTCCAATATTCGATAATTATCTCGAATTCTGAATTCAAAAAAAAACTTTTTGCAAAAAAATACTACCGACTTCCAAATACAAAACTACAAAGTGAAAAATAACTTAATTTTTTGAAGTCGGTGTCTTTCGTAGGTACCATTTTTTTGAGTTATGGACACCGACTTCAAAAAATTAAGTTATTTTTCACTTTGTAGTTTTGTATTTGGAAGTCGGTAGTATTTTTTTGCAAAAAGTTTTTTTATTTTTCACTTTTTAGTTGTACGTACCTAATAGGCAAGTTAGTAAGGGAACTATTTCGCCAGAATAGATTTCATGAAACATGAAAATAACCGGTGAAATGAGAGATCTGCTTACCCCTTAAGAGCGAACTGGCGTGATGTTATGTTATGAAATGTTATAAACAACAAACAGACATGCGATTGCAGCAATCCCGAGTGATTTGCCGTTATTTATTGAAGAGTTCTGTTGTATATCTCCGAAGTTCTTCATCAGATCTTCACCAAATTAAAATGGGACCAATTTCGGAACATACTTTTTCAAACAAAAAAAGAATTTTCAAAATCGGTCCACAAATGACGAAGTAATCGGTGAACATACACAAAAAAAAAAAAAAAAAAAAAAAAAAAAAAAAAACAAACTTGAAGTCGAACATAGAACCTCCTCCTTTTTGGAAAGTCGGTTAAAAATTGAGTAGAATTACGAGCATGAATCTCGCGTGTTTTCGCTCAGACTCAACCTAGCTAGCCTGAAGTAGTTTTGAGAATAATCACATATCACAAAGATATGTTTACCTAAAGGATATATAAATTTGTAATGAGACTTTTAAGTACATGCTGAGATATCGTCAGTGAAGTTCTAATAGTGTGTAGGTAAGTTTAAAATGGCTACTTTACAGGAGAGCAAAATAACTAAGTAGGTATAAGAAATTACGATAACGTTTTCGAGAAGTATGCAGTTGAAATTAGCATCGTTCTTCATACCGCCAACAGCATCAATATTCAAAATGAATTAAAATGACTTACGCACTTTTAGAACTTCACTGTCGATATGTATCAATACAATAAACACTTAGGTTTTAATGTAATTTAGATAACTTTAGCTATAGGTATGTAACTGTTTACAATATCAAAAATACATATTATCTACTATCGTGTAAAATATCATGGCATAGTTGGTATTATAATTATTTTCTGTAAATATATGATGTATGGATAAATTGTTAATAATAAGAAGAAATGGCAGCTTATTGTTATTTTTTTGAATAAAATTAAACTTGTTGTTGTTTACAGCTGTTGACTTATTTTTTACTTAAGAGCTCCTTCACACTAAGTAGCAAGCAACGCGGCAGTTGCAGCGCGACAGTCTCGCTGTTCAGTAGCGATAGACTTCTATACTAATAAAAAAAAACAAAATACCCGACTGCTTGAAATCGAATTAAAAAGCCGTAAACAAGAAGAAAATCATGCTGTGCAATCGTAGGATACGTATTTGCGAGCTGGCTGACCAAAACCAGATGTATCCTCCGACTGCAGAGCATGATTTTCTTCTTGTTTACGGCTTTTTAGTTCGCTTTTTAAGCAGTCGGGTTTTTTGATTTTTTGTTTTTTTTATTTTTATTTATAACTTTTTATAGTTATTATTATTATTTTTATATTGAGGTACATTTAAACATATAAGTGTTACATATTTTATAAATCACCTCTTAAACCCCTTTATTTTGATACCCCACATGATGGGTTTGGAAAAAAAAATTGACCTCCACAATATGGCGCCCAAAATCCGCCATATTTCTTTTTTCCAATTTTGATGTAGTCAGTGATACTCGCAGGGTTAAGACGAATCGATTGACGTATGAATCATCAAAATCGGCCAACGCGTTTGGTCTCTAGAACGCCACATAGGAACAAACATACATATATATATATACATCCTTACATACATACAAACATAGACTGATAAACACATTACCCTCCTTCGGCAGTCGGATAAAAAGAGCAGCGCGACAGCCGCGCGACACGTAATTGACATCTAGAAGTGAAGAACTTCTACATCTACAATATACTATAGTATAATATTATAAAGAGGAAAGATTTGTATTTTTGTATGTATAGAATAAACTTAAAAACTACTGGACAGATTTCAAAAATTCTTTCACCTGGATAGCTACATTATTCCGGAGTAACATAGGCTATAATTTATTTTCAAAAAAATTAGAGATTCTTATGAAAATTGCTACAATATAACCCAAAGTAGCACAATTTTGCCAATAAAATTCTTTAGGTGGGTAGCTAGGTTGGTAGGGTAGGTAAGTGGTAGGAAGGTAGGTAGCCAGTTGACGGGAGCGAAGCCGCGGGGGTCAGCTATTAGCGGACGGCAACGCGGTAACCGCGTGTGATCAGTCGGCTTCGAGCCAGTGTTGCAAGCGCAAATTAAGTTAACGACAATCGGAGAGTTTATAAAATAACTTTATTTAACTGACAGAGTGACAGTAAAGATAATAACGTCTTAATCCTAAAGATACAAGGTTTTTATAGCTAAATTATGCTAAGATGACAATTGTAGCGTGACGACAATGTCCTACATTATAATTACTTACTCACTAGATTTGGATGAAGCTGTACTGCTGACAAAGCTAATTGTAGTAGGGCTACCACACTTAACTCCTCCCTCCTTAAGAGAGAAATTATCTAAAGGCAACTGTGTAGTCTTTAGATAATTTCTTTTACAAATTTTATATAAGTTCCATCTATAAATTATAAGACCTACAGCAGACACTATGATTATGACATAAGTGCTTAGGGTCCATACACTGATATTGTCAGTTGTTACACGTATATATGACTCGAAATCACTGACACTTTCACTGTATTTTGCACGGTTCACTAAGTCCTTGATGTCACCTTAGTCAACCCCTCGAAGATCCATCTGCTTAGCTGGTAGGCTGACGTCACGACGAAGTTCGGGCATCTGTGCTGTTGGTAATCCGTGAAATTATGTTTAAGTAACATAAGTTGCTCGACGCATGTTTCTTCTGTGTACTGAAGTACGTCGTCTTCGGAGCAAAGGTATGTGAGGTCATCAATTGCCTCGCAGCTGTTGACTACGGGTCTGTATTTCGACTTTTTCACCAGGAGGTAAGGATATTTGGGAATAATGACAAGGGTTTTTTGTGGTTGGGTTAAGAATTGCAACAGGGATAACTTTATAATAGATATATGTGTTACTGTCTACTAGTGGGACTTCTAATATAAAAACTAGTTTACTACTATCTATAAACCCCTTAATTTGTATGCTTCCTTCTAACTCAACTACGTTATGAAGATCTAATGGATAAACTAAACTATGATGCGTTTTGATCCTAGTCATTGTTGACGGAACTTGTACGATCATTGACATTGTTATTGAAATACGAAACGCTACACACACCAAGAAACTAATTACTTAGTGGCACAGTTTAATACAAAAAAAATATCGTAATAAACTGGAATAGTTTTATGCCTACCTAATAGTTTTATCACGAGATTGGTATCGTAATAAAATGTACTAAAGTTGTTATATCTATCTATTTATTTTATCACGAAAGTTCTATCGTAATAAAATATGTATGTTACCCAGGTATTGTCCGACCCCCAATAACACAAACACATATACATAATCAAGAGGAAAACGTAAAGGAAAACAGAAAGGATAGTGAAAAAGTTCTACTCACAGTCCCGAAGTTACTCCCGTCTCCTCCTTGGGTTATTATCACCACACTCAGCGTCAGCCTCTCGATGAAGTTGCTCAATAAATTTGTTTGTTCGGCGATCTCTGTTAAACTGTTGGAACAGACGTCACAGCAGCTTGTAGAGTTTTATACTATACTGAGTGACTACAGAGATCCTACCGGCTGCGCCAATTAAGTTAACGACAATCGGAGAGTTTATAAAATAACTTTATTTAACTGACAGAGTGACAGTAAAGATAATAACGTCTTAATCCTAAAGATACAAGGTTCTTATAGCTAAATTATGCTAAGATGACAATTGTAGCGTGACGACAATGTCCTACATTATAATTACTTACTCACTAGATTTGGATGAAGCTGTACTGCTGGCAAAGCTAATTGTAGTAGGGCTACCACACTTAAATCGCACGTAATTATTGCACAATGAGAACTGCCACTGTTTATAGTTGTATACTGTTACGTAATAACTATTCACACGCTGATTTCGAAACAAAGGATCAATCCAGTATTGCCTTTTTTATTATGAATGCGACGTCGATGGTGGCGAAGGAGAACCAAAAAAAGTAGGAACAAAAAGATGTTTCCTCGTTGGAATCTATTATTGGAACGAAGTGCGCCACCCTTAACTCAACAAATCGCGCGGCTGTAGTTGTAATAAGAAGGCATGTCCTGCTGCCGCACTGCTGCAACCTGATATGAAGGCACTCTTAATACCCACGCTTGAATAACACCTCTCAATATGAAACGACAAACGAGACTCTAGAGGAGCGAAAATCTCTTAACGAAAGCGTTGCGATAGCAATTGGAAAAATGACAATAATCTATGGAATTGCGAAGCTCTGTCGAAATGTCACGTGAACTAATCTCTTACATTTTGGCTTTACGACCATCGCCTTCGCTGATAAAATGACTTTGTCTAGAGTCCAATTTTTGTGTTCAAGAGAAATCTGATGGTTATACTAGGTGTTTTTTTGATATCTCATCATCATCATCATCATCCACAGCCCGACTTCGCCCACTGCTGAGCATAGGCCTCTCTCTTCTTGTACCAATCACCACGTTCCTGTGCCAACCAGGACACATGGTAGGCGCGGTGATGATAGGTGGAGTAAGGTGGTGACTGAATGGCGTCCAAGGACTGGAAGGAGAAGTATTGGTCGTCCAGCGGGGAGATAGGCAGGTGACATTGTTGCCAATGCTGGTAGAACCTGGATGATTTCCCATAACTCTAGAAAAAATGGTGGTTGAAAAATTATTCATATTCCAGTTGATTCTTTGATATGGTCGCATTCATACACTAGAGATAACGGATATCAAAAAAAAAACACCTGGTATAGTTCAACCTTAGTCATATTTTCATCATCATATCAGCCGAAAGACGTCCACGGCTGGACATAGGCCTTCCCCAAGCGTCGCCACATTGACCGGACCCGTGCGTCTCGTATCATGATAAACAGTATGGTTTCACCAAAGGACGTTGTACAACTGACGCTGGTGTCACCCTATTAAAACACATCTTTAATGCGTGGGAGGAGTCGCAAGATGCCATAGGTATCTTCTGCGACCTATAGAAGGCGTTTGATTGCGTTAATCATGAAACATTACTTCTGAAACTTGAGCATTACGGGCTAAGTCAATCAGCGTTAAGTTTGGTTAAATCTTATATGAATGATAGACAGCGATTAGTTCAAATAAACGGTGTGAATTTGTTGGGGTTAAACGTGAAAATAGGGGTACCCCAGGGCTCAATTTTAGGTACTTTCTTATTTTTAATATACATAAACGATTTACCCCGTTTATTGGAAAACAAACTAAACATGGTGTTATTTGCTGATGACACATCTTTAATTTTTTAAATATAATATCCAGCGGAGTGATGTTTTACCTAATTTATAACTCAACTAGCTGTTCCCGCAACTTCGTCTGCGTAGCATTAGTACTTCGAATAGCATTTTTAGGGTGCTGTACCCGAAGGGTCCAAACGGAACCCTATTGCTGTCACTTACGTTTCTGTCTGTCTGTCTATCCGTCTGTTTGTCCGTTGTCGGTCACACAATTTTGTTCCGAAGAATTTTTAACTTCCCATTGACCTATGAACATAAAATTTGGTGATAATGTTTATTATTACGTTATTTTTCTTTGTTGCGGAATCCCAAATGTGCGAAGTCCGCGTGCAATAATATTGTAAGTGTGTGGGCCGCCTTATTTGAGAAATTATTAGTTCACCTTACGAACATCTACTCCCCCCCTCCTTCTACCCCCTTAAGTGAATTTATATATGAAGTCATAGCCTGCCTGCCTGCCTGTTTAACATTAATAAAAAACATATAATTGTTGTATCACTGGATTTATGGAGCTAAATAATGATTAATATTAAACTATTCAATCGACAAGCTTTTATAATAAAAAATGTATCGTCACGAGAAACAAACGTTTGTGCAAAATTTCATCTCAATCTTACAATCGAAATCAAAGTGGGTTAAACTTGCAAGCTTTGATTGCATACCTACAAAATCAGGGATAGGTAACCCTAAACTTAAAAGCTTCTTAGAAGAGACGGCATCTTATGGATTGTATAAACCACTTTTAATCACAATTTTATAATTCCTATTGGAGCTATGTGGTTTCGATGGACAGAGCCAAAAAGCACTACTAGAGCTAAACAGCTACTTTAAGAGTATAACTTCCATTTTATTTGTGAAATAGTCAACAGATAAGTAGGTAACTGTGCAAGGAAACCGTTGTCGTAGAAAGTTGTTAACGAACCAGTTTTCGAAAAGGCTAAATTCATGCAGGTAATTGAACCGCTCGTCGCGCTAAATCATTTGCTGAAACTTGAAACAGCAAACACAAAAAACATGAACCTTTAAAAAAAAATCTAATTAACCAAAAAAAATGCGATCTTGCTACAAGTGATCTACTTGTTTCGTAGACCTCGCTACGCGCGATCCACTCGTTTCATAGACCTTGCTACGCGGGATCCATTCGTTTCGTAGACCTTGCTACGCACGAACTTCAGAGCTTGCTACGCACGATCCACTAGTTTTGTAGATCTTGCTACGCGCAATGCACACGATTTATTTATTTAAACTTCATATACAATGGTGATACATAGGTGCACTTAATGCAGCAAGGCATTCTCTACCAGTCAACCTTTGGGTTAAAAAAAAAGTTAATTTAAAATCAAAAACCCGACTGCGAACTAAAAAGATAAGTAAACAAGTAGAAAATCATGCTGTGCAGTTGGAGGATTAGGCGGTCAGCCAGCTCGCGAATATATAGGTATCCTCCGACTGCACAGCATGATTTTCTACTTGTTTACATCTTTTTAGTTCGCAGTCGGGTTTTTGATTTTTAAATTAACTTTTTTTATTTAAAACCTTTTTTAGTTACCATGTTTTTTTCTAATCGCATTTAAACATATAAGTGGTATATATTTTTGTAATCACCTTTAAAAATCCTTCATTTTGATACCCCACTCGATGGGTTTCGAAGAAAAAAAATATTGAGTCGCCCCCAATATGGCGCACGAAAGCCGCCAGTTTTGTTTTTTTTTAACGTCACTTATCTAAGAACACTTGGGCGGCCAAGCCCTATCTAACGATGTATTAATTATAAAAATCCATCTAGCGGTTTGCAAGATATGAGGTAATAAAGAATATTACATACATACAAACATACATACGCGCGAAAAACATAACCCTTTCCTTGCAGCCGGGTAAAAAGGACATACAAGGGATCTCCTCTGACAGAGGCGGCCATTTAAGCCAATAACGGAAGATAGAAATGTGATCATATTTACGAAGCCCGATAATATAGCGAATAAAGTTGTTAAGAAGTAGATCCATTTTGTTAAGAAGTTCTTGGGATAGATCAGAGTCACAAACATCAGCATAGTCGATTATACGCAATACAATAATTGAACCAAGGCGGTTTTAGTGCTAAACAGCTAGACGAAAGAAAATGTTTGAATCTATAGGGAGACCGCAGTGAGAATGTCACTCTCTGGCTAATCTGAGCGACCTGCTTATTCGAGCTTAACTTGTCATCAATGTATAGGTACGTAAGGTGAGAGAGGGATGGCGGTATTGCCGAAAATAAGTGTCACTAGAAGGCTGCTGTCCAAAGTTCGTAGAAAATACGAACTACCAATAAAGAGAGCCTGACATTGGCAGTAACCCCAAATCTGCTAGACCAGTCAGCGATTGCTTGAAGATCAGCATTCAACAGCGAGATGCAGTTATCCAGATTGAGAATGTAAGTTTGCGAGTAGAGCTGCAGGTCATCAGCATACAGATGGTAGGAGTATTTGAGGATAGTAGTAATAGAGTTAATAAATGAAGAAAATAAGAGTGGAGAGAATATACTGCCTTGTGGAATGCCTGTTTCCAGAACGCACCAATCAGAGAATTTCTGATCACCTCTACCGCCTGCTAGCGACCATGAAGATATGATAAAAAACCAATCCCGTGCCAACGAAGAAACCCCAATTTGAGATAGGATGGCCAGGAGAATGTCGTGATCGACGGTATTAAATGCATTGGAGAAATCTATTAAAACCAACACCGTCAACCTCGAACTCTCCAAGCCGTTCCTGACGTCTTCAGTAACTTTAAGCAAGGCTGTGGCTGTACTATGGCTGGGCCGAAAACCAGATTGGAAAGGGGACAATAGGTTATGCCGGGACACGAAGGAGGATATTTGGTTCAGAGCAACTGCTCCCAGGATCTTAGATAGGAAAGGAAGAACGGAGATTGGTCTGTAGTGATTGGATAAGGTGGGGTTGGAAATTTTTGGAAGAGGGCTAATGAATGCCTTAGCCAGGTAGTAGGAAACTCACCAGCCTGCAGTGAGAAGTTGATGATGTGTGAGATAATGGAAAAGATACTTTTAAAAATGAGGGATAACATAGATCTGCTCACTCCATCACAGCCGACAGCCTTGGACTTAATTGCACTGAACGTTTTGAGGATCTCAGCGTCGGTCAACGGGTAAAAAAAGAAAAAGATTTGGGAGGTACAATTGCCATGGAAGTTATAATATCACGTATTATTCTTAACAACAGCCGTGAGCATATTTTACATTGAAAAGTGATTATTCAAATCATTCAGATACATATGAGATGATACAGTATGAAAGGATGATTGCGTGATTCCAATTGATTTGAGAAACTTCCATATGTCAGCCGGTGAAGACTTAAGGACATTTTCACAAATGTAACGGCGGATATTTTCACGATGTGTCGTAGACCGTGCTATGCGCAAACTACTCGGTTCGTAGACCCCTTGCAACGAGCGACCAACACGTTTTCTAAACCTTGCTACGCGCGTCTTCTTAATTTTCATAATGGTTCCCCTTCATTTAGAAAAATTACAGAGGACTTATCGTTATTGAATGTTAGACTTCAGTAAGTTTGTATAAAATCATCTCATAGAAGAAAACGCGGCACTGACATTATCAGAATGTTTAGAAATTATGAAAACTTAGGAAGGTAAATATTTAGAAATGCGTCGCACGTACCTGAGAACTAAATTTCATTTGGTGTTGTATTGCAATGATATTCACTTTGAAAACAACAAAAATTATATCCAGGCATTTTGATGGCAATGAACGTTTCAGCAGTTTTGTGTTTTATTTTAATAACTGTCTTAAAATTAATACTTGCAATTAAAAATAGTGAGCTGTACACGATCCGTACAGAAGGTTGTTCTATAGCTCGCATGACAGAAGTTAGTGAAAGTATTAAAGACATAGTGGCCGCACCGCCTCGAATGCTTAACTGTTCGTCTGTGGAGCCTCTCGTCACAAGTAACGTGTCACATATCTGGGTGCAGCGAGAAGCTTTCGACATCTACAAAATATTTAGTGAAGATACTTTTTACTGCTGCTACAAGTATTTTTCAGCACCAATAAACGTAAACGAAATAGTTTATAGTGATTGCAAAGAATTTCTAACAGTGATAAAAGTGGAACACGAATTTGTTAATATTGACTGTTTTTACTTAGACGAAGTAGTTTACAGTGATTTCTTTTTATTCAACTTACATGGAGATATTACACTCGATACGTCTCGCAGCAAAGAATCATACAACATACTCATACTTGGAATAGAAAGTATGTCGCGACTCAATTTTCATCGTACTATGCCTTTAACGACACAATTTTTGAAGGAAAGGGGTGTTGTTGAGTTGCTCGGCTATAGTAAATTAGGGGATAACTCATATCCTAACTTGTTTCCCGCATTAACAGGACTCTCTTTCAAGAATATAAAAGAAACATGTATTCGGGACACAGTATTTAATTTAGACAAGTGTACCAACGCGTTAATCTGGGATAAGTATAAAGAGAAAGGATACCACACAGCGCTGGGCGCCGACAGCATCGCCGGCCTGCTAGGCCAGTACGAGTACCACCTGCCCAGGATACCCACCGACTTCTACTTACAGCCATTTATTTTAGAAACGAGAAAATTGTATAAGAACAAATTTTACGATTATCACGCATGCATGGGCTCTAAATATTTTTACAAAGTTCTGTTAGAATATATTTATGGGTTGACGCAACATTTAAAGCTAAATAGATTGTTTGGTATGTTTTGGGAAGAGTCTATAAGTCACGAGGACCTTAATAACCCACAGCTCATGGATGAGTCTTATTTCAACTTTGTATCTGATTTAGATCAAGACAATTACTTGAGTAAAACCATACTTATATTACTAAGTGATCATGGAATGAGATGGGGGGATATTGTGCGCACAGAGCAAGGCCAGCTGGAAGGATTTTTGCCATTACTCAGCATTCTTTTTCCTGAAGAATTTAGACGCCGTTATAAGTTAGCATTTGAAAATATTCAACAAAATGTCCATCGGCTAACCACGCCTTATGATATACATGAGACACTGTTAGACCTACTAAATCTAGGTTCACTAGAAGATAATATGATTAGAAAAAGGGCTAATAGTTCTGTTATGAGTAAAACAAGTCTTTTTCTTCCTGTATCTGCAGTAAGGAATTGCTCATCAGTTGGTATTGCAGAACATTGGTGCCCGTGTCACCAAGGGAGAAAGATTAAGGTTGGAAGCAAACTCAAAAGTTTAGCAGCACACAAACTTGTTGAGCAACTTAACAAGTTGTTAAAGGATTATCCACAGTGTCGTCAATTAGTCCTCGGTCATGTATACGACGTTTATTTAGTGGAAAGTAATAAGCAATGGCGAATTTATACGGTAATGGTGAAAACGAGACCAGGCGGTGGTATTTTTGATGGCACGCTTATCCATAGCAGATCGCACTGGGTGATCTCTGGCACAGTGAGCCGCCTAAATCTTTATCGAAATCAAAGTTATTGCGTTACTAACGATTCAGTAAAAATGTATTGCTACTGTGGCTAATCAATACATATAATAAATCTGTAGAAAAGTCGTTTTTGTTCATCGAAAATATTTCTAAAAAAATTGCCAGGGTGTTAAAGGAGAACCAACAGAACCCATTTCCAGCAATTTTCTAAATTTTTGTCTGTTTATCTGTTTGTCTGTTTATTTGTGCACGCTTTACGTAAAATGTACGAAACCAATGTAGATAACTTTTATATTTTATATTTTATTGTGCGTAACATGAAGTAGTAGTTCTTTTTCATATCTATTTGAATCATTTTGTCATCAACACATCCTGGCGTCACAACAATAAAAACACACTGACAAACTATCATACATACACCTTACACGCTTTTTTTCACGACAGCTGCTCTCACGCCTTTTTCCCATGTAGGCAGAAACTAAAGAACGCCACCAGCTACGATCCTTACATACTTCTTTCTATCTTCTTTGTATTTTATATATTCCATCAAAAAGTGTTTTAAACTAGTATACTTTGTGTAATTATAACAGAATGCATATATTTTTCAACCAACTGCAAAAAGAAGGAGGTTCTCAATTGGACTGTATTTTTTTGTGTCGGTAAAATCGGTCCACAATTGGCGGAGTAATCGCGTAACAATACGCGATTACTCCGTCAATTCTGGACCGACATTGAAAATTATTTTTGTTTTTAAAAGGGTATACTCTCGAGGTTGTACCACTGTAAACAATTCAGAATCGGATGATGGGATCTCATGGAAATCGAAGGAACTCCTCAAATATTATAGGCATACATAAAACGATTTTGGTATTTTCATCAACAATGCAATCATTTGCACTTAGAATGTATCATTTTGTGAAGTGGAACTGATGAGAAAGACATCACCACAGATGGCCACAGGAACTCGTCACGGGTATAAGATATCTCAAGTAGTTAACCGACTATGATGAAGCATATACTTATAAATAAATTTGTACCACCAACGAACTGATCTGATGATGATGTCGGAAGGTAAGCACTGGAACACTGAAATAAAACAACGTATCTCATTCGTGTTTGGACTTATTTGACCTATTTGGCTATAAATTATTGTTTTATTTGTTACAAAAAACAATATTAATTTAAGGTACCAAAACTGAAACGAGAAAAATACAAAATATAAAACTAAAAAAAAAACCTACTTCCAAAATGAAAAACTATGAGTACCAAAGACACCGACTTTTTTCACATCTCAGCAGTGTTTTTTTTTTTGGAATTCTGTTTAATTTATTTGTTATATTTTTTTTATGTTAAATAATTTACTGCAATTAACTTTAGCGGTCCTCCGACGCAAATATAAGGCTCCAATAGCAATGTGATTTATATTTTCCGAAAGGGCTTCTAAAGCACTTCAATTCATGTTATGGAAGCTAACTTAACAGTAAAATTGTGTCCCAGTTTTCAAATATAGGGGTAAACGTACGTAGCAGTTTATAATCACTTAGGACGAACCACGCAAGCAACAGCAATGAGGTTTATATTTTCTTAAGGACTCCATTTCATGTTATGGAAGCTAATGTCAATTGTGTCCCAGTTGTCAAATATAGATGTAACCGTGTCTAATAGGACGTTATTCTATGAGTTAAGACAATCTGGGTAACTGACAGCAATGATGATTATATTTTCTGGAAAAGTTTCTTAAGCACTCCATTTCACGTTATGTAAGCTTATGTTAATTGCGTCCCAGTTTTCAAATATAATGGGCAAAACCAATAAACGAACATAGGCAGTTTACCGTGACTTACGACGAACCGAGTAACCAGCAGCAATGAGGCTATCACTTTCTGAATGCGCTTCTTAATGACTTTGAAGAAGATCCAAGCAACCAACAGTAATAACGTGATTATTTTCTAAAACTATTTAATAAACACTATATTACTAGATAGGAAGACATAAACCTGTGTTCAAAAGACTCGTAAAGGAACATTACCTGTCTTCGTCTTAGCGTGTTGATTTGTGATTGTGATTATCTATGGCGTCATTCATCATTTATTTTTTTGCCATTATATTTAATATTTATGTATATATTACATAGCATATGTATTTATCTGTGTATCTATTATAATGTAGTATTTTAACAATCTTAATGCAAAGATCTTATACTTCTTACTACTAGACTGTGGACTATGGCGCAAAAACCGGTCCGAGCGAGATGGCTCCCTTTGGTAGTGTCTCTTTCTAATGAGGTGACTATGACCAAACAGAACACGGGACAAATTGATTGTAAAAACGATAATTTAAGTATTTCAATATGTTGATGCTACCTAACTGCGCTACCTAAACCTACATAATTTATAGATAATAAAAAAAGTGTTTATATTTTTTGGTATCTACATCACTAACCGTATGGTGTCGGGCGTAAAGAATTTCACCATCCCATGTTTGCCCGTGGGTGTCGTAAGAGGCGACTAAGGGAAAAACCAGAGAATGGGCAGCAGCGTTCTCTGTGCATTTGTAACAACCATACTGCGATTGCCAATCCGCCTGCAAAGCACTCCCCATGAATAGCACAAATAAAACATAGCTCCTATTGCCCGGCAGCCTGTAGCCTCGACTACGGTAGCGGTCGAGGTTACGGTATGGCAAGGGGTGCTAAGAATCCCGGACGAGATCCGGCTACCCCAAAAAATACCGACGACTAGACCTGGCAACGTACAACACGCGCACACTCCGGACCGACGAAAATATCACCGAACTCGAAGAGGAATTGAGCAGTTTACGATGGAGTACTATAGGGTTATCTGAAGTTCGAAGAGAGTCCTCCCCGACTCAATAATCCTCAAATCCCAAGTCTCTTCAAGTTTCATTCTTCAAGACCATCATATAGATTGGAACAAAAAGCTCTCTGAGAGGCGTTAGATGACCCTGCTGTCTTCTGACGGTGCTTTGACCTCAAAGGATCTCTATGATTTCACATATATTCCAGTTGCGTAGACAGTTGAGAAATAAAACTACACCAATTGTATTCCACTAGGAATTAATTTGCAAATAATATTAACAGCCGAATTTCACTCGAATAAAGTCCGCCAAAAAATCCACAAACCACCACCCTACGTTTAGTATTACCAGGCCCAAACATTTAAAAGTACTACTCTTACTCAGTATTAATGATAATTTTTAAAAATACAACGAATTGATTAAATATAGGAACTGTAGAAATATTTATATACTTTTCTAGAAATATTTAAATAAGTGTCAAAGTCTATGAATTGTTCGTTTTGGTATAACATAAAAAGAAACATATAAAATTTTCTACCATTTCTACCAAACCCAATGATTAGTTGTGCTAGCAATAGGTCAGACAAGGACACACTACCAGCGGAAACCCTCTCGCCAGGACCGCTTTTGGTTAGCTACCGCTTATAAGGAAATAGCTAACCTAGGTGTAAGATGATAGATTTCATTTTAGCTAAACAAAAAATTTTGGTACACAGTCTAGTAGTAAGAAGTATAAGGTCTTTGTCTTAATGTCACACCAACGATAACCCCACTTCAAGTCCAGACAATTACTGTCCATACCAGGTTGCCTGGAAGAGATCGCGGAATGCGATAAGGCCGCCCATTGTATTTGTATTATTTATAAGTTTCTTTTTATAATTGTATTTTAAGGTAAAGCATAAAATAAATAAATAAACGAACGTATTAATAGGACATTACCTATTTGATGAGTTAAGACAGACCGGCAGTCTTATTGCATAATTAAATACGGCAACGCAAAGGGTTTGACCGCTATCAATCGACCAATCACACAGACGGAAATCCACATCGCGTCATTAATCTTATTAATGATTATTAATATTGTATAAATTTGATTTTGTTTTTGTCATTGATTTTGTTTTTGATTTCAATTATGGTTCTCATTTTTAATTTTAATTTATATAATTCTGCAATTGTAATCCATGTAATTAATTTTATTTTGTAATAAGTTAGATATTCCCATAATTAATTTATTGTTCATACAGTATTAAATGGAACCCTACCTTGGTGGAAATATTAATAAATTCATTAATTTAATTTTTATACTTTATTTTAATTTCTACAGCGCAAATCCAGAAACCTACACCATGGAACCTTCTATATGCAGACGATGTGGCCCTTATCTCGGACAGTGCACAGGAAATACAAGAAAGTTTGGAGCTGTGGAGGAGGGCTTTGGAACTTAACGGGCTGCGCATCAGTCGAACGAAGACGGAATATATGGTATGCAGATTCAATCCCGATACCAGCCTAACCGAGCCCGAAATAAAACTTAACGACCGAGCCTTACCTAGAGTGAATAAATTTAAATACTTGGGTTCAATGATCTCTGAAGATGGATCGATATCCAATGACATCACTCACAGAACGACGTCAGGATGGATTAAATGGCGTACATTAACGGGGGTTCTGTGCGATCCAAAAATGCCCATAAGAACAAAAGGCAAGGTCTATAAAACAGCGGTAAGACCAGTTTTACTCTACGGTAGCGAAACCTGGGCCACCAAAAAGAGTGACGAGCAGAAACTGCACACAACGGAGATGCGCATGCTGCGCTGGGCAGGTGGAGTCACTCTCAAGGATAAAATTCGGAACGAGTATGTGCGGGGTAGTTTTAAAGTTGCACCCATCGCCGAAAAACTTACCGAATCCAGGCTTCGTTGGTACGGCCATGTGATGCGGAGACCCAATGATTACATCGTGAAAAAGTGCCTTTCCATGACGACACAAAAGAGAGGGAGAGGTAGACCGCTGACATCTTGGATGACGAATGTCCAGAAGGACATGAAGATGTGCGGCCTATCTACTGACGATGCTTATCAGCGGAACAAGTGGCGCCTCATGACCAGGAAAGCCGACCCCGAGTAACGGGAAGTGGCGAGGTGGAAGAAGAAGACTTTATTTTAATTTCACTTATTTAATTTAAGGTTAACTTAGCTTTAGTTTAAACTCTATTTTCTGCAACATGACTTTGACTATTTTGCAGTAAAAATTGTAAATGATTGCATGCTCTATTAAAAATATTTGTAATTTTCTTTCCTGGAGGGACACTGACTTCTAAGATACAGGCATCTGCCTAGTTTGGAAGTCAGGGTTCCATCTTTTGTGTTTTGCCGTATCGTGTATTTATTATTTGTAAACAATTTTCGTATGGCTTGATGAATGAATAAAAATTATTATTATTATCTCGCATGTGATTGGTCGTCTTGATAGCGGTCAAACCTTGCGCCTTGCCGAATTCACTTGCGCAATTCGGCTGCCGGTAACCAACACTGACAATACTAAGAGGTAAGTTCTGAAAGAGCTACGAGTACTTAAGGGCTGCATTTGATGTTAAGATGAAATTATGAAAATGTTTAGCATTATTTGATTAGCGTTTAGGATATTTTTAGTTTAATATGTTCATTACTTTATTTAATCACTTTGTAGACGTGATTAATATGTATATCCATGCCAAATTATAGCTTTCTAGTACTAAGAGGACGTACAGACGGACATGGCGAAACTATAAGGGTTCCTTGTTGACTACGGGACCCTAAAAGTGGTTTTCTTCTATTTGTTATTTGACTTAAGGAATACTAACTTTTAGGTTACCGCCACGCTTTATATCCTCCCCTAGAAACTTAATAACCTCGGGGTTTTTACCCCGTTGAGGGTCGAGCTTAATATGTTAAACAACCCAAATATGTTATTCACTCTTTTCTTCTCTTTTTTTCGCATGTTAGTCAGATCGCGCTGTTATATTCTTCAAAAAAACTGTAACACCCCTTAACCCTATTTAGGGGGTAGTTTTGAAAAACTAATAATCTCAATTTTGATTATTTACTTCATGTCCAAGATATTAATTTTTTTCATAAGTGCAAACAAAGTTTTCCTTTTCACCCCTTATAGGTAGAATTTCCAAAAACCACTTCTTTGTACTCCCCTATAGCATTAAAATAAGCCTTGTGTAGTAAGATTCTTCAAAAACTTTCTTCTTCTTAATCGTTGTCTTCATTACTGAAGGTCGTGCCCGTCTTGGACAGCTTTCACGGAGTCTTTGACGAGCAGCTTCCAAGCCACTGTGTCTTCGGCTCTTCTCAGGGTAGTGGTCACCGTGAGTCCTTTAATTGCCCTGATCTGGTCTGACCACCGAGTGAACATTCCCCTCCAGCACCACTTCTCGAAAGCCTCAATCTTTCTTCGATCCAACGAGCGAATTGCCCAAGATTCGGAACCGTAAGGGAAAATTTAGAATATCAGGATTCTGACGAGTTTCTTTTTGGTGTTATTAGATATGTTCCTTTCTTGCCATATCCTTGACATCTTGCTCATAACAGCTTTGGCCATTTGCGTCCGGCTCCAAATTTCCCCATTGCAGCCCCCATGTTCGCTAATCATGGAGCCAAAAACTTGAACACCGTCTACATTTTAGGGGTTTTATTTCGAAAAACTAATAATGACAGACTTAATTATTTATTTAGGTTAGTATTTGTTCCAAATTTCATGTTTATTAAATCAAGAAATAAGATTCATCCGTACAAACTTAAATCCCACCAACAACCCGTAAATCCTCTTTTCCCCCTAAAAGGCGATTTAGGGGCGCGGTGAGTTTCGGAAAACTAATAATTACATCCTTTACTTAGGTTAGTATTTGTGCCAAGTTTCAGGCATTCGGTTTTTCATACAAACTTTTCACCCCTTTTTTAGTGATCAAAAATAAAATATTGGATATCGCATTAAGTCAAAAAAGGAGCCAAGGCAAGGCATTTAACTAAAAAGATCTGCTTGTCATCGACACGCTAAGAAGAAGGAGTCATCACAAACCATTAAACTCTAGCTCCCTTATTAATAAACACAGAATAAAGTTATACCAAGTATAAACGTATGAAAATGTATGGTTATTCCTTTGTTATTCCTGGTTTAAATTTATTCCGTGTTTATTAGTAAGCCATAGATATCTACTAGAGTTTAATGGTTTGGGATGACTCCTTATTTGCCTTAAAGAATAATAATGTTTACGTTATACAGTTTCGAACATTTTTAGCGCTAGTGTGATAAACTCATACAAATGAAATAATTTCTAATAATCTTTCTTCTTTCTAAATCTATATTTCTAATAATAATTTTAAAATTCGTTCGTTTTTGGGAGGGTCAGATAACAGCTATTACCGACTGTAATTTCAAAAAACTAATAATGACAACATTTATTGTTTACTTAGGTTGGTATCTATGCCAAGTTTCAAGTTTATTAATCCAAGTTTCTTTTTTAAAATTAAGTTACCCCTAATTCGTCTTTTGAGGGGTAGTTTAAAAAACTAATAATTATAACCTTAAACAATTATTTAGGTTAGTATTTCTGCCAAGTTTCAAGTTTATTAACCCAAGAAATAAGAGCCTTAAAAAAAACATGTCCTTTATTATTTTCTTAGATTTATATTTGTGCCAAGTTTCAAGAATAGTGGAATTTACAAAAATCCCTTTTTAGTGCTCACTTGAGGCAACTTTCTGCCAAATTTCATGCTTTTAGGCCCAGCAGGTTTGGCTGAGCGTTGATCAATCAATCAGTTTCTACTTTTATCTAATAAAAAAAAAAATAGAAGATTTACAGTTTGTTGATACACATGTGTTAATTGTTTTTTGAAGGCTCTTATTTCTTGGGTTAATAAACTACAAGAACCCATATAAAAATCCTTAAACGATTCTGTAAATTCAAATTCGATAGAATGGTCGTTCGAGAAATGATATTTCGAGATACCGTCATTTTCAATTTCGAATCGAGCAAAATACTTTAATTTGTTTTCGTTTCTATCCAGTTATCAAGGGGTGCGAGAGCCGCATGTAATCACTAATATCAATTTCACAGCTTCAATAAGCCTACCTACATTTTTGGGCAATATTTTTTTAGCGGTTCTAGTTTTGCCTGTGTGTGATGTAAACTAAGTATCGTTTTAACTTCTAAATCAAAAACGTGTCAGCATGGATCACATGGCCATGGACTTTTATGCAAGGCAGGCCGAACTGTCTAAAGCTATAACCATAATAGCATCTAACATCAAGAAAGGATATTGTACTACTTCTGGTGAATTGAAGAAGAGTTTGAAAAGTTTGGAACAATTGTGGAGGATCTGTCATGACTTGTTCTTCAAGCCTCGAGAATGCCCCGTGTACCCGCACGTTGTGGAAGAAAAGTTTGAAAGACTACGCAAGTTGTACAAGACTACAAAGACTATCATCCATATAAAAATGAAAAATTTACCTTTCAATGATGAAGATGACGTTGAAGATGATCAACATGAAGATGGTGTAGTTATAGATGACGTTGAAGATGATGAAGCTAAAGATGATCTATAAATGATGTTTCATTATACTGTTTCAAAACTGAACGAAACTCAATTTTAACAGAATGAAATATTTGGTGATCGTTTAGTGTTAAGTAGGTAGGTATATACGTCGTATTACTCAACCTTGTACCTGTGTATGGAATTGTAGTAACTGAAAAAATATTTAAGTACCCTCTTCTATTTTTATTTCAATAAAAGATTGTCTTGTGATATGTTTGTGAAGTTTTTGAGTTATAAGAGAATGTTTTTATCAACAGAAATCTCAGGATTAGGAGTAAGACATGCCTAAAATAAGACTACCTTTGCTTAGAAATGTTATGATTATGTAGTAATGCAATAGGGTTGACTTACAATCCTTAACTACTAAAAAAAAAGTTTTTAAGGTTCCGTACCCAAAGGGTAAAAAACGGGACCCTATTACTAAGACTCCCCGATCCGTCTGTCTGTCTGTCTGTCACCAGGCTGTCTCTCATGAACCGTGATAGCTAGACAGTTGCAATTTTCACAGTTTATGTATTTCTGTTGCCGCTATAACAACAAATACTAAAAATAGATTAAAATTAATATTTAAGTAGGGCTCCCATACAACAGACGTGATTTATAAGCCGTTTTTTGCGATAATGGTACGGAACCCTTCGTGCGCTAGTCCGACTCGCACTTGGCCGGTTTTAAAATTAATTTTGTGTGTAACTAAACAGTCGCGTCATGTAAATATTATCAACTCAACTGTCTGGTTGGACTGGAAGCCCAATCTAGTTGGGCAAAGGATAAGCAGATTAGTTAAATTAATTGAACTTTAGGGCAGATAAAAGTCTGATTATCCATATTATTATTTTTATTTCAAACAACGTTTGGAAATAATATTTAAATGAAGTTAAATAGATTATTTTATTTATTAAACCTTCATGCTACTTTAAGGTACATAGGCGGACTTAATGCCTATGAGGCAGTTTCTACTAGTTAACCAAGGGTGGTGGAGAGATAACATGACAGGTGCATAAAAAAAAGATATAGTTAATGGATACAAAAGTAAAGTTGTCTTTTATACCTATCTACAACCTAGCCTGTAGCTAATGTGTTTTTTTTTTTAATCAGTTGTAAACTAGTGGCCCGCCCTTGCTCTGACATTTTGGTCATAATAATGTATTCACCTTTCAATCCACCTATTATTTACACCTACCTATTTCTATTTTCTATTTCTTTACTTTTCAAATGTTGAAAGATTTTTTTTAATAAGTTTAGTGATTCCAGAGATTACCCTACACTATGCTAGTATTATATTATCTGTGCCTACACGTAGGAACAACCTCACAAAGAGTTTTTGACGGGATTTTTTCGAGTGCAGTTCAGCGGCTGTTAATATTATTTGCAAATTGATGTATAGTGGATATTGTGATATAATATTGGTGTAGTTTTGTGTCTCAACTGTCTACGCAACTGGACAATATCTAAAAACGTTGACAGAAGCGATCTCGGGATAGTGGAGCGGAGTATTTTACTGGGAAGGCTGACTCGATGCAATATGCTGCCAAATGCTCCAAGAAACATTAGAATGTGTTGCATCCGCATTCTAATGCATACTAAAGAATACAAATACCTAAAGACGTGGCTAAAAGGTCTTAGTAACCAGGCCATAAAACTTACTTTAAATAAAAAAAACAACCTCACAAAAATAATTAACAACACGATATGTTTTCGCTACTTTTGGAAAGTCCTCCAAAACGATTCAAATGTTTGATATATTTGTACATAGAAAATATGATGGCTATAATTTCTTCATACCTAACTGAAATAGCATAATAATATGTAAATATAAGAATATTTTGCAAATAAAACTGTCAAAAAGGAGGTTCAATATTGATATTCTGGTTCCGAGCGGATGCAAGGCCAGTACTGCTTTAATATTGGGAAATAATATGCCTTAAGAAGTTTTTATTTTTCTCTTTTTAGTTTTGGTAGGTAGGTAGGTACCTCAAATTACCATGGCAATCTTTATTGAAAGTACATCTCACGAATATGCCAATAAGCCCAAACATGATTAGGGTACATTGTTTTATTTCGGCGTTCATCATCAGATCATTTCAATGGTACCATTTTCATAAGTACCGCCAAATAATTATAAGTGTATGCTTCATCATAGTCAGTTAACTATTCGAGATATCATATTATACCCGTGACACACTCATCAGTAAAGAATTCCAGTGAGCCTCTCTGGTCTTCTTCATCAGTTTCACTTGACCAAATGATACTTTCTGAGTTCAAATGTTTGATGAAAATACGTAGTATGTAAGTGGCGGCGCGCCGCTATAAGGGCCACCGTGGCCACAGTGATGCCAGAATAGTTTACCCGAATAACATGTAACTTGAACATAACCAGTGGAATGAGAGTGTACCAGGCTGAACTGTACACATCTGAGGAATTAGATTTTTCATACAAACTTTCAACCCCCTTTTTACCCCCTTAGGGGTGGAATTTCCAAAAATCCTTTCTTAATGCTCACTGTTACTTTACTTACTACACTTTCTGCCAAAAATTTCATGATTCTATGCTTAGCGGTTTAGGCTGTGCGTTGATCGATCAGTAAGTCAGTTTCTTCTTTTATTATATATATACATATATAGAAGAAGAAGATAACTTTATATGAGACGCACCCCAAAATACTTTGTAATAATTAGTAATAAGTTATGCCGCTCGCCTCTCCTTATTTTAATATTATTAATGTTAATGTCTTAACTTTTCGGGGCGGCGGGGGGAGGGGGGTTGAAACCCCCAAAACCCTCCCCCTGGCTACGCCTGTGGTTATCGGTAGTCTCGATGGAATCGAAGGCTTCCTCTTAGTCCATAAATGCTTAGTAGAGAGGCAGGTTATACCTACTATTTAGTATGACCGGCCGCAGCGTATGTGATCTACGGTTCGGGAGGCTGGAAAATGTCAAAGCTGCGCGCGAGAAGATTCGTGATGACTCTTGAAAACAACTTGTTGATTCGCAACGGGTTTACTGATTGACGTGTACCTACAGCTGCCCATATAATAGAACTATGCAATCTCCCTAAGAATCTCCGGTTTGGCGGATACAATCCTGCCGTCGTCAGTCTTAATTTTCGTGAGCTGGCTTTCTCCAAGAGCCAGATCTCTTTGAAATTCTATTGAACCCTTATTCCGTTCAATTGAGTCTTTAATACGCTCGGTATTAATGCGGCGGAGGTCACTTTTCAAGGAATTGGAGATCCATCTATTGAGCTTTCGGTAGTTACACGTATCGTCTGTAGTCTATCTTCTTCATGAGCTTGAGAGCAGGGTCAGCGGTTTGTGTTCCTATTCGTACGACGGGTCTTGAAAATCTTAGACCCAACGGTATGGATGGTTTCCAGGAACCCATCGTTTTACTCGTTCACGGAGCTCCCTAGGCACTCAAAACAATTATGAAGTTCGAGCTGAAAGCTTTCGAGGTTTTGAATCTGGATCTGTGCTCAATGGAGCGTAGACTTCATCTATCGAGACCTTTCCAGCTTAATATTTATGTTCAATGTGCCTCTTACCATACAGCGAACACTTTTACCTATGGTTTTCACCAAGTTGATCACAGAGACATCATTAAATATGTTAAGTCAAGTCTATCTCAATTTTAGTTCCACCATCCGTACTCTGCCAGGTCCACTTCCTATGCTCAGGCTTTCTGTAGAAGGAGTTCATCATAAAGTCAGTAGGGTCAGTAGATGACCCCACTGGTTCCGACGTCCAAATACAAATTGCCCCACACGCAGCTCATCTTCGTCCCGTTTGCCCAGTTTTGCGTTGATGTTCCTCATGACCACGGTGAGCGAATATCTGGAGGATATTCTGAGTATAAGGTACGCCACCCTGAGCGACACACTCGATCTTCACAACGTTGGTCACGAGGGGCTTATGGACGATAAATCTGACACCACGAGGATTGAGGATTATCGAGTTCTCCCTCTCTCTTCAGACTTCTGATAACCCTATAATAATACTTCATCATTACCTGCTCAATTCATTCTCGAGTTTGGTAATCTTCTAGAAGGTCCGAAGTGTACGTGTATTTTAAGTTTGGTTTGTATTCTGATAGCACGCTCTCGTCCGAGGATTCTTCGAACCCCTTGCCACGCCGTAAACTCGACCGCTGCCGTAGTCGCACTAAGGACCATTACTTTGTTGCGCTATTCATCGGTTTGGGAGTGGTTTGCGGTAGGTTTGACACGCTTGGCAGGTGGCTTTCGATTATAGTTTGTTATTAAAATGCACAGAAAATGCTGCTGCCTATTCTCTAGTAATGCCACTATAATAATAAACAATAAAATAATAATGTTGAAATTCATATTCCGTAAACCAAGTGCGTATAAATTTTAAAACTTTGCTCAAGTGCTTATTTTTTTATTATTATTTATGACCTATTATACAAGTCTTTCAATCGGATACATAAATGGGTTTTAATATTCTTTAGTATGCATTAGAATGCGGATGTAACATATTATAATGTTTTTGGAGTATTTGGCAGCAAATTGTATGGAGTCAGGCTTCTCAGTAAGCTTTGCGGAGGTAGTCAAAGTCGGCGGCTCGTCCTAAAGAGCGCTGGTGCAGTGCACTCCCACAAAAATTTAATAATCTATATTTCCATAAAATCCTATACATACATTATTTCTACAATGCCTATACAATACACTCAGTTACTAGCAGTTTACTAGAAACGTAGTAGAAACTAACTATTACCTACGCGCATATTTGGCGTCAAGTTGTATGTGCCTAACGTGTGGAGTGGAGCGCCAGCGATTGCGCTCCTATGAAACAAAATTCAGTACAATTTCTAGCGCTGGACTTATGCTTGTGCGCCGTTTTCAAACTTATGTAAACAATAAAACAAACACTCGAACTCAGTTACTTTACGGTAGAATGTAGACTCTTCGCAGTTTTTCTTTTAATTATGTATTAAATATAGTTTTACGCGATATTTGTGTTAAAAATGGAACAATACAGTGTGCCTTTTATAAAAAAATATGAAAAGACTCTTGAAATGCGTCTCGAACTTAAAGCTAAGGGGCCATCACGTCCTGAATTTTTTTTATGAATTTTAACGGCCTGGTTGCTAGGGTCCTAAAATTGCTCTTACTCAAAATTTCGTAAAGCACTCGATTCTGCGTATCGAAAATCTATTAGAGAGTTCAATGAACGCGTTGATGAAAATCGATATATTTCACGGCGTTTAATAGATTGTGTGGTATTTTGTGGTGCATTTCAAGTTGCTTTACGAGGTTAGGATGACTCTACGGCATTCCGGAATCTATAGAGGTTTGGAAGATTTCGTGTCAGAGATCGATTTGGCTATGAAACAGCATTTATCCAGTAGGTCCGTTTTTAAAAGTACGTCTAAAACCATTCAGAATGACATTTTAGATGCTATTGATGAAGTTTCCAGAACAGAAATACTGAACAGAACAGATCAGAATGAATTTTCTGTACAAAAAAAAATAGTAAGCTCTAGTTTTACGTTTTTTTTTTAGGGAACTCCCATAAATAAATGTCATGAGCCGCCTCTGGTCAATAATACAATAAAATTCTCCGCTCCACTATCCCGAGATCACTTCTGTCAATGATTTCCACATATTGTCCATTTGTGTAGACAATTGAGACACAATACTACACCAATTTTATATCAAAATAACCACTAGGCATCAATCTGCAAATAATATTAACAGCCGCTGAACTTCACCTGAAAAAATCCCGCCAAAAACCCCTCAAGTGCTTACTTATCTGTCAGTGTTCCAAACGCGAAGACCAATTTAGCGACCTTAGATGAAGAACCTAAGCAGCAACGGTACCGGTATTTTGTCAGACAACATTGAATTGAAACGCAATTACAAAGACCAGTACTTAATAATTCCATGTTAGATTGCCACAAGAGTGGCAAATGTAATCTATTATTTGAAATCTTTGTATTTACTACTTCCATGCGTATAACATAAGTTACGGAATGTGTAAAGCTGGGAACAAATTATCGGACGCTACTGACAGCCCAACTTATAAAGTGCCTGTGAAATGAATGTACAGCTTGGCAAAAAAGAGTGTGGAATAAATGAGGTCGCCACTATCGCACCTGTGGTATCCTGAAATACTATGACTCAACTTGGACTCAACAGTTTTTGATACTTCTTATTAATTTTTAGTTACTCTAACTACTCTTAGTGTTAATATGTAATAATGGGCTAGTAATAGGTGGGTTATTTTAGTTAACTAGTTAGTTTTATTTTTAGTTCCAACTGTCACCGCGTCAGACTCTTTTTTGCCAAGCTGTACATTGTGCAAACTATCGGACGTAAGTCGCGGACGTGACCTTGTTCGTTCGGACGTGCGATAGAGATCTGGCCCGCTGGATGTTTGTGACAGCCGAAAACGACCGCGGACGGAGTGCACGGGGTGCGGGACGCGTCCGGCCGTCAGAACAACAGAACTTGACTACGCGATATCTCGCACGTGTGTAAATAAAATGGAAGAAAAGCTTATCGAGTGTGTTCGCAGTAGAGAATTGCGTCCTCACTTTCACTACTCGACATGTTTCTACGTAAACATTATAATCATCGTTATATACGCTATATTATCTATAGAATAAGCGTTTGGACGCGTCCGCAAGCCGCGTCCCAAACGACTGTGCACACTTATCAGTCGCGGCTGTAAGTCGCGTCCATCAGCCGCATCCGATAATTTGTTCCAGCTTCGGACTGGGACTCAAACAACTACCGGGACTTTTTTTTGAACTGCGGTCCACACTAGGCAAAGGCAAATAAATAGGGTGAATGTAATAATTATCGGTTAAATTTAATTATTATTTACTTATGAGTAGGTACACACTTTACTGACATGAAATCAATCAATCTACCTAGCCTTGTTCCCAAATAATGTTGGGCTCTTCTTTCAATCTAACTGGATACAGCTGAGTACCAGTATTTTTCATGAAAGTACTGCCTTTCTGACATCCACAACCTAGTAACTAGGTAATACGATATCTTATCATGACTGGGGTCAGATTATCTGGCATCTGACCACTGCCACTGATCTGATCTGTCAGCTGAATGCGAGACTCACGGAACCGGTCAATGTGGTGACGCTTGGAGGAAGCCTATGTCTGGCAGTGGACGAAGACTATCTTGCATACGATGTGATCCTGAGTGTTGACCTACCCGTCGGCGTTAATATCGTTATTTACGCAGACGACACCCTAGTGTTAGCCGGCGGGTACACCTTCGACGAGACCATCCAGCTTTCCGAGCTCGGGGTGGCAAGACCCGTGGCGTCGACCTGCGAGCTGGGTTTGGAGAAAGCGCCTCATAAAACTGAGGCTATGGTTCCATAAACTGCAGAGGGGCAGATAGGGACCCAGCTCGTCAGTAACAGTTGGAGATGCGCAAGCCCAGGTGGTTCGTTACATTAACTGTCTTGGGTTAACCCTGGGCGCCTGTTTGGTCAAGCAGACTATCAGGTGTCCGATGCTGCAGGACTAAATAGCCTGTAGCGGAAAATGGCCATTCGTATCGCACGAGATTACGGAACGATATCCTTTGAGGCGGCAACACTCCTGGCACGCTTTCCTCTGCTAGATATTCTGGCGGATATGGAAGTGAGGGCTTACAACCGAAATCGCGCCATCCGCCAGAATGGTGATATCCTGCCAAAAATCGCTGAGTACAGCGATTTCTAGCAGTGGCGACAGGAACGGCGACACGCGCTTAAACGGTGGCGGGCGCAAGCGGCTACAGCAGCTGCAATTTTTACGCAAGTGCGTTGTCGAAGCCGTCCTGCCGCACTTCGAAGCATGACTGAAAAGAGAGGTGCGCATCTCCTACAGGCTCAGTTAGGTACTGACCGAGCACGGTTGCTTCAGTGAGTATCTGAATAGGATTGGGCGAGAAACCACGGCAAATTGCCACCACTGCGGAGGCGACCTTGACTCTGCACAGCACACACTTGAGGAGTGCCCAGTATAGGCCTCTTAGAGGCAGCTCTTAGTCACCAGGATTGGGTGAGACCTGTCTTTGCCAGCAATTGTGAGGGCCACGCTGACAGAGACAGAAAACTGAAGGGAAATGGCGTCTTTCTATGAGACCGTGATGGTCCAGAAGGTGACCGCCGAGCGGGATCGTGAAATGGCCGATCCCACTCGGAAAAGAAGGCGTCGGGGAGCCAATCGCCCCGATGCCTAAAACGTCGAAACCCTCCCTGCATCATAAGCAGGCGGGACTCTGGGGTCGCGTGCGCTGAGACTGGGGACTCTGTCCACCCACCAGGTGGATCCGGGAAACACGGTGGCACAGTGTTCAAGTGATGCCGTGCACAGCGAGGCCCAGGGGAGACGCTCTTTCAGTATCCCCAGGGTTATGCCGGGGTCGTTTTAGTGAAGTAAAAAGCCCACAATCCCTAGACAACAAGGACCACCTCACTGCGCTTCACCTCATTCCACGTCATTCCGATGCTCGTCCCTTCTGCCAACACGGTGCAACGCCAGGTTTGACGGGGACGGGATCACATGATCGAGACCCCTTTGGAGCTTGTGGCTAATCTATCTCCACTTGCTACGCTTGATCTAGCGGTCGATCGGGCTCTCGCGGCATTTCTCCAAAAGCTCTACGTTGGAGGGAGCTCTAGTCCCGGGTCAGTAAATTCCGAGAATGCGACCATGCGACGAAGGCGAAACTTGACTTGACGAAAACTAGGAATTCGCGTTAAAAGTTTTGTTTTGTATCCTATGTGACCTTCCAAGTTTCGCACTCATAGAGCAGCACGCAATCGGTTGCGCACTAAGCTTGGCGTGTCCACTGGGACCAAAATATTTAAAGATGTAAAAATTAAGGGTAAATGAAGCTGGAGTCCGGCTCCGGGGTGCTCCGCGGGCCGGTCATGCAGTGGCCCGCGCCGGTCCGGTCCACCACCCAGACCGGTCCAAGAGCCATAGCTTGTCCGCGCACATTTTGTAGCAAGTTACAGTTTAAAAAACAGTCGCGGAAAAATACCGCCAGAGCGGTCGCTTGTATGACCGCGAGCGGTTAACCGCAGTGCAGCCTAGCGCTTTCTCACTAATCACGGCTTGGGTTAAATGGAACTGGGTCGTTCCACGGGCCGGTCAGGCTGTGGCCCGGGCCGGTCTGGCTGGCGAACCGAACCGGCCCAAGGAGGGACCGGCCCACCGGGAAAAGTCCCGGTACTCCTGTATGGCCAGTCCGACCCTGGTGCTAGTAATTATGTTGCCAGCAGCCTAATTGAAAGAAAATAAAGAAAGAAAGAAAAATATATTTTAGTGACCCGCACAGGAGACACGAGAAATATAACTTTTTATCTCAGGCTTATGTGCGATAGTGTGCCATTAATTGTTTTATTTTGTATAAAAAATCCATGTACACAACTGCGTAAAACACAAGTAAAATTTCAAAATTTAAAAAACCGATCTAAACAGTAAAACGCGCATAACTTTTGAACGGCTGAACCGATTTTATTCAAACATAGCTAAGAACACTCTCGATACAATCACCTTTCAAACAAACAAAAAACTAAATCAAAATCGGTTCCTCCGTTGAGGAGGCGCTATGATGCCACAGACAGACACACAGATACACAGATACACAGACACACAGATACACAGCAACACACCTCAAACTTATAACACCTCTCTTTTTCCGTCGGGGGTTAAAAATGAATATTGTTGAATTGTCGATATTTGCAATCAGTTTCATGGACTTTTAAGATAAGCAATTCAGCCTAATATACCTGGGAAAATAAATAAATATATTATTCCTGATTCTAGATCACCTAAGATTTTATTTAGACAAAGATTTTGCCGTAAAAATAATAAAGCAGGTATTCTATAAAAATCTGGTCTTTACTTATGTGAGAGTGGGTAACAATGGATCGCGGGGTACAGTGGATAATTCACTATTACTCAATTTTTGTACACATACAAACGTGTTCTTGCCGCTCGTCCCTTTCCTACGAACTAGTCACCGGCGCGGTATCGAAGCGGGAAGATGAAATTGCACACTCCGTTCAGTAGGTAGGTAAGGAAACTATTTTATTAACGAGGTTTTAAAATTTGTTTAATTTCTAAGTGAATAAGAAATTTTTAAGTTTTTGTTTTGTTGTACGCTTGTTATATCCTAAATCTGTTGTGTAACTATGTTGTTTTGTCCTTGAGATAGATAGTATTTTTTTTTTGTTATTTTTATTTTTGCATAACGGCCAATGGGTCACACTGAATCATTTCGTATTGGGTCACAGTGGACTGCTGATCCAATGTGACCCGTGAAGCTGAAGTTCGGCTGGAACCGATATTTGAAGATAAAGAAGATGATTATGAGACGAAATTCCAAAAATTTACATGCAATTCATAGTTTGCCAAATGAAGTTGAATTTATTATTGGTATTGGTGATGCATGTTATATGATTGCCTAATAATCAGTAATAATATGTTCAAAACCAATGTGTAATACTAAATTCTGGAATCATCATCATGATCATCCACATCCCGACTTCGCCCACTGCTGAGCACAGGCCTCTCTCTTGTACCAATTACCTACCACGTTCCTGAGCCTGGAATTAATTCTGAAATAATATCATGATAATTATAATTTTATTGAAGTCAAACAATTTATTATCTACATCTGAAACTGTCTTTACCTTGCTGGAATGCGATGTCACTCTTTTTTGCACCTTAATACTACAAATACAGGGTCTCAGCGATGAGAGCGAGAAATACGTCCGTTTTAAATGATTATCCATCTCATTTATTATTATTATTGTATAAATGATGTTCCCTTCACGAATCCGATGGGCGCCAACCGAGTGAAACCGAACGATTGTAAGTATTAACTTGTAGTGTACTTGAGCGAGGAGATACTTGCTCAAATATACTAGTTTTAAGGATAAGTTGTTAGCCTATCCCAATATTTAAATCTCACTCATCTGACAGTAATGCGCTATAACTTTACTAGCACGCTATCCACTAGTTTATAGCTTGCAATCTGACTGAAAATATTTTTCAGTTAACCTTTACAGCAATTGAATCATAATAAAAATAACTGAGTTTTTTCTCTATGTTACGTATTAAAATATTCTCACGATCGATAAAGCCCATAAAAGTATCTTTTTACCGAAGGCTGTGTCCCATCTCTAATATTAGTTCCATGGACTCTCACGTTAAGTCACGTTGCTATCAGCGCCGAAATGGCGAAAATCAAATGTCTTCATTTTGTCATCGATAATATGAAGTCCAGCGTACTTGTATGATAAAAGTCAGTGAAAATTACGAAAAGAGGCCGTATGAGCTTGATGCCTTTGCTTTTCCGACAAAAAAATATTATTCTAGGAATTTGCCGCGTTTTTGTTTTCTTCAAATAAACGTTAATGCTTATCTCATATTATTATTGTGTTAATTTTTTCGCAAATGGTACGAAAAGTTGAGTATTTTCTTTGGTGATAAAGCTGTCCTAGTCTTGGGTGAACTTAAATCCCTCGCTACACTCAGGACTCGTCTTAAATCCCTCGCTTCGCTCGTGATTTAAGTTTATGACCTCGAGTCCTTCGTTACGCTCACGATTTAAATCGTCACCCGCGACAGAAGACACTGCTTTATCCCCTTGGTTAATAATCTACTATTATATTCCCTTTAACTTGGAATTCGACCATATGAGATATTTAGTTATAACATAATACGAGAAGTCAATACAGTAGATGAATGATACGTCTTGCCAAGTCAACTATTTTGATATTAGTGTAATTTAAAAATATCACTAATACTTATATATTAGTTACAATATTATAAATATAAATATTTCCAGGCGAATATATTAGTATTACCCAATGATATTCAAATAAACAGTTAACATATGTTATGAGCGCGCGCATTTTGAAGACTCGAATAGGTCACAATTGTGACCTTTAGTCTTTAGTTTATGTCTCGCATGGCGAAGAGGGATAGGTTTGGTAAAAAAAAAAAAAAAAAAAAATGCCATCGTGTGTATTTGTAATTTATTTATTTATTGATTATAATAAATATTTTTTAATGTTAGATGAATGAAAAGTGTGTATGTAGGTATGCTGCCGCTGCTGCGCGGAACACTTTTTTTCAATTGTTTTGTGAGTGTATAACGTATCTGTTTATTTGAATATCATTGGTATTACCTAATTTTGAGAAATATCGGTATTAACCTATCTCTAAATGTGTCAATTTTAGTTCCTGAGAACCTCGAGCGGGGCGCTTTGAATCAGCACAAAAATCAACTGTCATTTCTTATAGTATTTTTGGTCCAGCGTACTTGTATAATAGAGGTCAGTGGTAATTTTATTTAATAATCTTACCTGCATAATAAATGCGTATTCCTTTTTCAAAAAGATGTATAATGCTTTATATAAAAACTCAATGGTGTAAACACAGATGTAGTTCAGTATAAATTTCGGTAAGTATTCCAAATTTAAATCACATTCTCCCCCTAGAGGATGAATGGAATTCAGTACAATTTTCTTTACCTGATTTTAACAGATTAAAAATGACTATTTTTATGTTCGCTTTTTGTGGCCTAGAATGTCACTTTTTTGAGCAAGTGGTACTGTCGCGGACTTACAGATGATATAAGCCGCGAATGTAAATACAACAATAACCAGACATAGCAACATTACAACAATAATTTTATGCAACGGCAACACCGATGGGACATCGCTGGGCGTACCTGTCAAATCAGTATTGGCGCGGTAAGAAACAATATTTGTCTTGTTGTGTTTAGCTTAAGTTTAGCAAAAGGCCGTGTTTATCAAGGAGAGTTCGTATCGGGGTTGGAGCCGTCGGCATCCCTGGATTGAAAGCTGAGTGTTTTATGATTTAAGATTATTATTATTTGTATACACTTATCTATGCTATTCACTGAAACGAACTGTCTTTCTTGAGAATACAGAAATACTGATGAATAGTGTTTACATATAAACCAATGATGTTGGCAAACTTTGTATGTTGTAGTTGTATATTATAATGAAGCTTCTTGAGATCTCAATTAGTGCTATCAAGTAGATTGGGGCGGCGATGTACTCCGCCGGCCTCATGAGTAGGAGGTGGCGATAGCACTCCGCTGGCCTCATGGGTCTGAGGCGGCGATAATACTCCGCCAGCCTAATGAGTGCCCTTGGAAGTGAGCTTCCAAGGGCTAAAACCATACCAGCTGTTTGAATAAGGTAAGACTGACCCTTAAAACCCATGTAGTGGGGGACTGAGGCGGCGATAATACTCCGTCTGCCTCAGTGGATGAGGCGGCGATAAAACTCCGCTGGCCTCATGAGTGTTCTATGGAAGTGAGCTTCCTAGGACGGAAACCATACCGGTTTCCAGCTGTTGAGCAATGTAATACAAGACTGAGGCGGCGATAATACTCCGCCTGCCTCAGTAGATGAGGCGGCGATAAAACTCCGCTGGCCTCATGAGTGTTCTATGGAAGTGAGCTTCCTAGGACGGAAACCATACCGGTTTCCAGCTGTTGAGCAATATAATACAAGATCTAATATTTGACATTTAGTTTCAGTAAATACCAATAATATAAGATGTCCATAATATCGAAGTCTCAGTATCATCGATGGTATCTATAATAAAAATAAAGTGTCAGTATCATCGATGGTATCTATCTACAGATGGTGGAGGTGGCCCTCTATGTTCAAGTTCTGTTGCTCTGCGTTCCTTGCTCCGTCTCCATGCAGAATTAACAAGCGAAGCAGATAAAGTAAACCCAGGTACAAGTTGGAAATAATATTTTTTTCTTATTCGCTACGTCTGCCCAAGGTTACTCCCTCAGAAGAGATCAACATAATACTCAGGTATCATATGATTCCTTTGAATAATAGAATCCCTAGATATTAAGGCAGACGTCGCGACATGGTGGAGATGCTGGGATAGGAATCGGATTTAAAAATATTATGAGTGTCAAGAGACCCTAATGCATGGCATGGCAGCAGCATCATGACTGGGAGAGAGGTGAATTGACACAACTAGTATCCCTAACAATGGAGAAGAGCAATTGGATACTTCAAGTTATACAAACCACCCCACAAGTTGTGAATAAAGATCTAGTTGCAGTATGCACTAATGTAAACAGAGCACAGGATTGAACGGAGGCCACCGACACCACGACGAACCATAATTTTCTAGTATGTTATAATTATCTAATAACCAATAATACATTGTAAAGTTTCTTATTATTACATGTTTGTAACCAAAGTTTTGTGAATGAATCACTGGATGGCGCCAGTTGCATCAAGGTGTACGTGTTATTCGTGAACTATTGTTTAAAGAAAACCATTAATTAAAATTTATATATTTCTTCATTTATATATATATTGAGTCGTTACGGAAGTTCCTGCATTCAGTCATAGACTAACCTTCGGTAAGCTTTTGACGCGCCAATTCTCGAATGGAAAATCCATTCAATTTAAGAAATTATCTCGATTAAATACCGCATTATAGAATTATTTTTTTTTTCTTTATTAATTTATTTGTTCTTTAGACAAAGCTACCTCTTTGATATGAATAATAAGTTAAATATGTTAGAAAATTAAGAGTACTTGAACTGACGTACTAGTCCGTAGGGATGTGCGACATTGAACCGAATTTGCGTAAATACACACTCGCAGAAATCGATTGAGGTTCTGTTTAATTTATGTTTTATCTTTAACGCTCGATTATCGTGAACTTGATGTCTTGTTTTATGATTAATTTGATATTTGACATAAAATTAGGAGCGAGATACCGTTTAATCTGGAATATTAATCTAATCGATAAATGAGAAATCGATCATTGACAAAAACCGATTGTAATTACGATTTATGCAGTTGACCATCCCCGCACTGATTTCGCGGCAAAGTTCCCGTGAAGTTGTGACGCTTGGAACGGCGGAAAAAGTTTGAACACTTTTCTTACTGAAATATTGTCATTTAGAATAGAAGTGAGAATCTATTGAAAGTACATCGACCAACTTGGGCTAGTGTTTGTGACTGCCTAACTACCTACCTATCGGAAAGGACGACCCCTTGTGTAGTTGGAATTACGGATACCTACACAACCAAGAGGTAAATAGACTTTTATTAAGATTGGTAGATGAAATTATATCTGTTTAGTCATATGCAACGAGTGTACATACAGATTTCAAATTCAAAGATCGGTTTCGTCGAATAAGAATACCCACTTACTACGTGTTTATAGTAAATAATTTACACTAGTAGTATTCTGATGAGTTACCAATTTGTAAGTTCACCAAGTAGGTTACACTCCACAGAACGTGGACGGAGTAAAAATCAATACTAAAAGTGAGATTTATCACAACATACCTAACGATTTTATTTAAAATTTTGAGTAACTATAACTGGTGAAAGTAAATAAATGTTTCTCAATTGCAAACAAAAGAGGTAGAGAGGCATAGTATTTAGTGAGTACCACAATAGGAACTTAACTATAGGTCTTTTAATATTGTGTTATCTGGACACATTTAATTGTAGTTACTGAAGAATAGTTTATAGCATGGTGATGAGAATGTGAGAAAATTTGTCACAAAGATACATTAATTAATTAGGCATGAAGTAATTACTTCTTGAACTATAAACCTTATGTTTTCTTATTACATATGTAATTCATTATAGAAATGAACTTGTCTGTGCTGAATCTGTTATCTATAACAGGATCCTGAAGATTTCTGAAACAAAATACAGTAATTTAGTTAAGTCAAATTTAAAATTAATATGATAGAACTTGTTAAGTTCTTACTACATTACTTATCTTTAAAACAGATTTCAAACATGTCAAATATACTTTCATAGTTCAAATGAAATTAAATCTAAACATTTCAATACATAACAAGGCGTGGTCTATACATTTGTGAAAACATTTAAGATATTTAAGTTTCTTGTAAACTTAATACATTTGAAAATAAAGGGAAATGATTGCCTTTACACAGCGGGGTAATAATTCTGATAAAGGAGAATGACAAAAGACAGTATCAAGAAGTCTCATGGTTCAAGATCAAAATATTATAGTAATTATTTTCAAAATGTTTTTCCTCCACTGTATGCTTCATGGATTGGATTTATATATATATATGAAATTTAATTTGAAGTATAGAAGTATGAATATTTCACTCCCTCTACATGACAATCATGACATTTTTTTTGACAATTGATCCTTCTGTATTAAATAAGTATTAACATATCCTTCAAAATTATTTGTATTACCTCTTGTTGAATAACAGTACCATTAAGTAATACCAGTATGTACATCAGAATCAGTTGTTGGGACTGGTCATCCTTTAGCTACCACGGTTTATATTAATTACATTAATTTTAAATTGTTGATTAAATCTTCTACTCTGAACTCCTTTGATGTGGACGTCTTTCCACATGGTTCTCACATATATGTATAATCTCAACATGAATGATTTATAACAATAATGTTGTTTTAAAAGAGTGTCCATGGAAGTTCTTGCCTGTTCCTCTCCATTGTGATCTACGCTAGGGAATGGGAAACTATAGTAGTTTCTCAAGTTATTATACCTTGGGACTGGGACAACAACTTCTTTTCTTGACATTCAATAGTGCCGTATCGGTCTAAAGGAAATGAGTGATTCGAGTTTGAGTACTACCATCATTCTTGTAGTACATTGATTAAGATTGAATATACTCTTCACAATGTCTGACTTAATTTGTTACATAAACTCATACACTTCTGGAGTAATTCTATGATTAAGGTGGAATTCTCTTATTATTGTTTGCCGTAATAAAACAATAATTACTAAGTCGATAACACTATACATTTTAATAAACGGTACATTTTTCGGTCACAATTTTCGGTTACAGGACTTGTACGAACATGGAAGAATTATTGTTGCACCGCTTGCAATTATTAGCAAATCAAATCGAACGTCAGTCTAGCTTATCCTCCCGCCTCTCTATACATAACGATGAGACAAGATATGACGCAGAAATTATAAAACTTAAACTTGAATCTTCATTAAAGAGATTTAACGAAGACCTCACTAACTACTTTCGTATGATAAATAATCCTTCCGCTGACGACATAGGAAAAATGAGCGAAGTTCAACTTGAAGCTGAACAGAACCTCGCTGAACTGAATGTAAAAAATAAAATGTTTTCTTCACGCGAAGACACGGTTAAACAGGGTGCCAACCAAGTCTGCAGTACTTCTGGCCGCCTGCCAAAACTAAGTTTACCTGAGTTCGATGGGGACGTATTGAACTGGCATCAATTTTGGGACCAATTCAGTTCTAACATCGACGCCAGAAACATCACTGAGGTTGATAAGTTACTGTATTTAAAAGCATCTGTAAAAGAGGAAGCCAAGCAGGTTATTGACGGTTTCGACACTACTAACGCCAACTACCAGATTGCGTTGAGAACATTGAAAGAAAGATATGGGAAGACTTGCCATTTAGTTGACGCTCATTACTCTGCGTTGTCTAAAGTAAAAACTGCCGATAAAACAACAAACGAGTGCAGGAAAGTACTAAACAATGTAGAACGGCATTTAAGAGTCCTAGAGTCCCTTGGTGAAGATATAAACCATAATCATTTGAGGCATTTAATTTTCGAGAAATTTCCCGAAGACCTAATTTACGAAATTAAATTAAAATCGTCTGATAACTCGATTCAAGAGCTGAGGAAACTCTTGGAAATAGTCATTACCGCGCGTGAAGATGCGAGCCGAATAACGCAGGAACGGACCCCTAATTCAATTGAAAATTTCACCGTGGAAACGCTACATGTTACACAGTTAAACAAAAATCATCCCATTGAGACGAAGGAAAATATGAAGCGAAGGGAAATAGGAGAACCCCGAAGGAAGAAGAGGAAGTTGACCTGTATGTTCTGCAATGGTAACCATTTCAACGACCAATGCGAGAAATACAAAACCACTACAGATAGAAAGACTGTGATAAAAGACAGGTGTTATCAATGCCTTCGTCCTGGCCATGGCATCCGAAGTTGCACATCACAGAGGTCATGCGTTCATTGTAAAGAAAGTGGAAAACACAATAGAGCATTATGTCCCAAACGATTTCCTTCTCAAGTAAAGTCATCTACACAATAAAAATATATACACCATAAACAATAAAAGAGACACTGCGTTGCAAACGGCGGTTGCTATGGCCTCAAAGGAAAGAGATACCTCCCATCAGGTTAAGTGTCGAATCTTGTTGGATTCTGGGTCACAAAGATCCTACGTCACTCAAAAAATTGCATGTAAATTAGATCTCCCAATTGAAGAAGAAGAAAACTTATCTGTTTTTACCTTCGGAACAGAAGCTCCCCGAGAGCTCAAAAGTGCATTAGTTAGACTAAATTTAAAAACCCGAGACATGTCTAAACGATTAATTTATGCAAATGTAATACCAATTATATGTAAAGGAATACCAGTCGCACCACGTGAGTTAATTAACTGGAAACAAAAGAAATTACTAGCTGACGATGGTTCATCTGACCAAGTTGATATTCTTATAGGTAACGATTACTACTACACTTTTATGAAAACTGAGAAGATTCAAATCAGAAAAAACCTGTATCTAGTTGATTCCAAGTTCGGTTGGATATTATCCGGAATAATGAACCAGGAAAGTAAAGAAGCTTTAACGGTAACTACATATTTCCAAACAGAGCTAGATGTGAAGTTAACTAAGCCGGACCTACCAATGGATCAAGTAAACATATCCTCTCTGTGGGACCTTGAATCCATCGGGATAACTGATTCACCGAAGATAACAAAGGAAGAAGAAGCTATTCGAAGCTTCAATGAGACCACCAATCTTATCGAAGGAAGGTATTACGTGCACTGGCCTTGGAAAGAATTTCCACCTTATCTGACCACTAACTTCGGAATGGCATTCGGCCGCCTCAAGGGTCTCATCAAACGAATGAATTCCGAATCAATACACTCATATGATGAAACTCTGCAAGACCAGCGACAGAAAAGAATAATTGAAGAAGTTTCCGAATTTAGTGAAACTACTAATAAGGATAGACCTATACACTACTTACCACATCACGGTGTTCAACAGCCAGGAAAGCCGACTAGAACCGTATACGATGCCTCGGCTAAAGTTAATGGATACAAGAGCTTAAACGAATGCTTGTATTGCGGGCCGATGTTGCTCGAAGACCTAACCAAACTGATAATCTGTTATGTTTGAGATTCTCTCGGGTTCCATTTGGAGTGATATCGAGTCCATTTTTGCTTAACGCCACCATTAGACACCATCTCATGAAATCAGAAGATCCCGTAATTAAGAACGCGGCTAATGACATATACGTGGACAACCTAGTAACTGGTGCACAGACAGTGCAAGAAGCCTTGATTCTTGGTAAACGCTGTAAAGATACATTTCACGCTATATCAATGAATCTAAGAGAACGGAGCTCGAACTCTGAAGAATTCATGCAGAAGATTTCTGACACATACTCAAATCAGACCATAAAATTATTAGGTTTAGAATGGCATTTAAAAGAGTATACTTTACGACTACGTTTTTATAATAATAAACCTAACGCAAGTACTAAGAGAGACATTCTAAGAGTAATAGCTTCCGTCTATGATCCTTGCGGCTTCGCCACACCTACATTGTTACCAGGAAAGCTATTGTTACAAGAATTATGGAAAAAAAAAGATAAAATGGGATACACCAATACTTGAAAGTTTCGTATCAAAATGGATAGAAATCAAGAACGACCTTAGTGAGATCTCTGAAATCGCATTACCAAGACGTTATACCAGATTACCTAGAGAGGACTGTGACTTGAATTGCTTTACAGACTCGTCAACACAAGCATACGCTGCAGTAATTTATATAGTATCCAAAGGCGAAGTATCGTTTGTAATCGGAAAGTCTCGCCTAGTTCCAATAAAAGACCAGGAAGACCTAAAAATACCTAGATTGGAATTGCTAGGAGTGCTAATTGGAAGCCGTTTAATGAGATATGTAATCGATTCTCTAAAACTAGAAATAAGATAACAAATATTGTGGACCGACAGTCAAATAGTTATCGACTGGGTTAATTCAGACAAATTATTGCCACCGTTCGTTGGACGAAGAATTGAAGAAATCAAAAGAAACAAAGAAATGGCTATCAGATATGTTCCATCCGAACTTAATCCTGCAGACGTGGCTACAAGATCAGTGAGTACAAAAGAAGACAGAGATAGATGGCTAGTAGAGCCTCAATTTCTGACGCGAGGATCTGAAACTTGGCCTACAAGCGAGGTAAAGTCCATAAACCTGTTGTCTCGGGAGGGCTCCCGAGGGAACCTCGAGTCGAAAGACACGTTAATGTAGAATGTCAAAATACACCAGAAAAGAATATTAACATGCCCAGAGAACGAGAAAGAAACTTGCAAGCCCAAACGAGCGGATTGTTAAACAAGCTGGAAACGATAAAAAAGTTACAAGCCAAATATTTCCCACAAGAATACAATGATGAGGAGACTAACTTAAGTCGCAATTTAAGATTATTTAAAGACGTAGACGGCATCCTACGTTGTAAAGGTCGTTTGATGAATGCAAATTGGACCTTTGAAAAACGCTATCCTATTTTCATACCAAAGGAGAGTGAATTTACCAATAACATTATAACAAAAACACACAATGAAAATTATCATGTGGGTGTAAATCACACCTTGAGCATCATACGTCAATCCTACTGGATCCCTCAAGGAAAAAGTCAGGTTCAGAAACTTTTGAGACAATGTCCGAATTGCGTGAAACATGGTGGGGGACCCTTTAAGCTTCCACCTACACCAGCGCTACCACCAGAAAGAGTGAACTATAGTACACCGTTTACTTTCGTTGGAGTGGACTACATGGGACCACTTTTGGTGAAAGGAGAAAACGGAGCAACCAAAAGATGGATTTGCCTTTACACCTGTCTAGCAGTAAGAGCTATACACCTAGAAGTCTCTCAGAGATCTAACGGCAGAAGAAGGCCTACTATCATTGAGGAGAATGATAGCTGCCAGAGGCATTCCAACACTCATAACATCAGACAATGCCACGCATTTCAAACTTATGTCTGAAATACTGTCAAAACAATACTGTATCGATAAAGAAATACAGTGGAAATTCATTTCCCAACTTGCACCGTGGTTCGGGGGTTTTACGAGAGGCTAATCGGTATAGTTAAAAATTGTCTGAAAAGAACATTGAGAAAACACATGCTGACACACAGTCAGTTAACTACAGTTTCAAAGGAAATTGAAGCATCTGTAAATATGAGACCACTCACTAGCGTAGACACAGAGCTAGAACACGTTCTAAAACTAGCAGATTTTCTTACAATGGGAAAATGTATAACAGTAGAGAGCTCACCTGAAAACTTTGTCAACGAAGGTACCGTAACCAAAACCGATCTTATTTAAGGTTGGAAGAAAGGTTTAGTCATTTTACAAGAATTCAAAGAAATGTTTCTAAACAGATACTTACCAAGTCTTCGTGAGAGATACCAGCATTCACACAAAGAACCAAGAGTAACTGCGAGAATCGCACCTGTAGTAGGCCAGATCGTCCAGTTGCGAGGTGATTCTAAAAACAGAGAAACCTGGAAAGTAGGAACTATAGTCTCACTTCAAAAGGGAATAGATGGACTATGTAGAGTAGCCAAAGTAAAAATAGGTAACAAAGAATTCATAAGATCTTTAGCACATCTATATCCTCTTGAAATAGAGGACAGTCAAGGCGAATCTGATCAAGTATATAACGAACCTATAAGTGGAAGTGAAGGATTAGACACACAAGACATTCAATCTATAGACGTAGCTATGGAACCTATATACATAGGAAAACCCAGTGAAACGTTAAATGATCAAAGAGACGAAACCAACTGCGTTAGAGATATATCAGTACATAGTGAGGAATCACTAGAGGTCAACGGGAGGATAGATGACGATAGGATTGATAAAGATAAGAATAATGAGTATAAGAAAATTGAGAAAGAAGTACCAAAGGCAAGAAGAGGTGCGGCCACGAGAACTCTGCAAAGGATCAGAGAGTGGACGCGAAATCTAATGACATTACTTTAATTCCCCGGCCGGGAGTGTCGCGGACTTACAGATGATATAAGCCGCGAATGTAAATACAACAATAACCAGACATAGCAACATTACAACAATAATTTTATGCAACGGCAACACCGATGGGACATCGCTGGGCGTACCTGTCAAATCAGTATTGGCGCGGTAAGAAACAATATTTGTCTTGTTGTGTTTAGCTTAAGTTTAGCAAAAGGCCGTGTTTATCAAGGAGAGTTCGTATCGGGGTTGGAGCCGTCGGCATCCCTGGATTGAAAGCTGAGTGTTTTATGATTTAAGATTATTATTATTTGTATACACTTATCTATGCTATTCACTGAAACGAACTGTCTTTCTTGAGAATACAGAAATACTGATGAATAGTGTTTACATATAAACCAATGATGTTGGCAAACTTTGTATGTTGTAGTTGTATATTATAATGAAGCTTCTTGAGATCTCAATTAGTGCTATCAAGTAGATTGGGGCGGCGATGTACTCCGCCGGCCTCATGAGTAGGAGGTGGCGATAGCACTCCGCTGGCCTCATGGGTCTGAGGCGGCGATAATACTCCGCCAGCCTAATGAGTGCCCTTGGAAGTGAGCTTCCAAGGGCTAAAACCATACCAGCTGTTTGAATAAGGTAAGACTGACCCTTAAAACCCATGTAGTGGGGGACTGAGGCGGCGATAATACTCCGTCTGCCTCAGTGGATGAGGCGGCGATAAAACTCCGCTGGCCTCATGAGTGTTCTATGGAAGTGAGCTTCCTAGGACGGAAACCATACCGGTTTCCAGCTGTTGAGCAATGTAATACAAGACTGAGGCGGCGATAATACTCCGCCTGCCTCAGTAGATGAGGCGGCGATAAAACTCCGCTGGCCTCATGAGTGTTCTATGGAAGTGAGCTTCCTAGGACGGAAACCATACCGGTTTCCAGCTGTTGAGCAATATAATACAAGATCTAATATTTGACATTTAGTTTCAGTAAATACCAATAATATAAGATGTCCATAATATCGAAGTCTCAGTATCATCGATGGTATCTATAATAAAAATAAAGTGTCAGTATCATCGATGGTATCTATCTACAGATGGTGGAGGTGGCCCTCTATGTTCAAGTTCTGTTGCTCTGCGTTCCTTGCTCCGTCTCCATGCAGAATTAACAAGCGAAGCAGATAAAGTAAACCCAGGTACAAGTTGGAAATAATATTTTTTTCTTATTCGCTACGTCTGCCCAAGGTTACTCCCTCAGAAGAGATCAACATAATACTCAGGTATCATATGATTCCTTTGAATAATAGAATCCCTAGATATTAAGGCAGACGTCGCGACAGGTACGAAACATATTATATTTATTGCCAAAGTTATATGAGAACGGGAAAACGAGGAAGGAAGGCTAAAATCCTATATTATGAAACCTATATTAATTAAACTGTGATTGTAAATTTTTCTATGACTATTTTGAGACTGTCTGTAAATGTGGACGTTTTGGGAGAGTGGACGTTTTGGGAAGTGTTCGTTATGAACCTAAAGTATAAATAGTTTTACTCAAACAATTTTATAAATACAATTGAAGATTCTAAAAAAAAAAACAAGTCTTACAAATACAAAGGGGAGAGGGAAAAGGCCTCATTGTGCATCAAAGAATTCGTCCATATCAATTTCAAAGGGAAACGTGCCCGAACGCTGGCAGCATTTTAATAGTAAAAATGAAGAAGTAATAATAATATGGAAATTTTTAGGTCTAAGAAAAACCTATATTTATGTTCAATAAAGCGTAATTATTATTTTTTCTTAGACTATTTTAATGTAAAAGACTGTATATTAGTACAAATATAAAGTAATAATATGGAAATTGTTGTCTTTTAATTATTCTAATTAAATAGATCCAGTCTGCCCCAGTCGATTCACTATCACCCATGCATTGATCCAAAGTGACCCATGCCCGGGTCAAATTGAATAATTTTCCATTTTATTTTAAAGTGGCTATATCTTGTAATTTTATATAATAAACGTCATACAATGCCTTTATTCCTGGCTATTATTGATTTTTTAATGGGCCCGAAACTCCTTTTAGTGTTTTTTTTATTCCTCATAGTTTGCTTCTACATTTAATAAAGAATATGAAAACATGTAGGTTGTGTTTCAAAAAGAGCTGCTATGGTTATTACTATTCGTCGCATAAAATATTGTAATAATTGCTGTGCATATATATACTTTGTTTGACTTAAGATGTATTTCAGAGTTACATATATAATAAAGCTGTAGAAATGCGTGTCTTGTGAAGTATGTGTGGTGTGATGTATGTACTAAGACAAAGTAGGTAGTGCTTTAACATTTTAAAAGAGTACATAACTATACTTAATTAGATCGTTTTGCCATGTTGAGAGGATGAAAGAACCGTGACTAACAAAAGGCAAATGTAACTGGAAACGCCTGAAGGGGCACCCTACAAGGAAATACACGGATCTCACCGGTGATGTTCATTAGGAAGATCTGATGCGCAGTACTCATGTCCACACCGGCGTTCGTGTATGAGGATTATAATTAAGATCGTAGCATGTGGCATTCTGTATTTTCTGCCTACCCCCATGGGAAAAAGGAGTGAGTAAGTATTTAAGTTTATGCATGGTATAATAATATATGTGTTATTGTACCATGAGTAAAATAAGGAAAAAGTATTTTGTATAATTTCTGGGACCCAGCAGTATAACTGACTAACTCTATTAGTCTATTACAGCAGTTTATCAGTGGGTGTACTATGCCAAATCGAGTGCCGAATAATCGAATATCAATTGATCGACCACTATAAATCGAACGCTTAAATACTCGAACGTTTATAATATCGAATGGTTAACAAATCGAACATGCAATATATCGTACACTCAATACATCGAGTGCCCAAAATATCTAATGTTTGTTTGATCGAGCGTTCAACGCATCACATATTCATTCTATCGAAATATCAATATAGGTACTGAATACTTTTTATAAAGAATACATACCTCAGGAGGCCTAATAAGCCCTAAAATAAGTAATTTGGCATTTGCATGTGTCAATTTTGTCTCAGAGATACTCGTAAAACAACATACTATAGGTAGTGCATTACAAGTGAAAAATAACTGTAAGGTCTTAATCCGATGGCTATGTCGTCATCATCATCAGCTTATAGCAGTCCACTGCTGGACATAGGCATCTCCAATTGCGCGCCATTTGGTTATATTTTCGGCAACTGTCAATACTGTTATACAGCTGCTACCAGCCACCCTGCGAAGATCGTCGCACCACCTAGCCTGAGTGCGTCCTACCTTACGTTTACCAGTTCGCGATCTTCACTCAAGAACACGTTTAAATGGCCGACCCATTGTCACAACAGCTTTTTTTTATTGGGACAAACCCAGCGCACTATTCCCAAACCACTGCAACTCCTGAAAGCCAGAATCAACAGTGGCGACCACCACTGTTGATTCTGCGCCGAGGCTATGAAGCTCGACGAAGTCCCGGAGAATGAATTTAACTGTCTTGGATCCCGCAACGAAATGTATCTAAAAAGAATAATGGAGGAGTAAGAAAAATACTAATTTCCACTTCCCTCCATATCAAGCAGGAGACAGAACAAACAAGACCAATAGGCACAAAGGGTCGTTTACAACTGGGATAATCCCAGTTGCCTAGCACCACGGATAAAAATTAGCATTAATATTAATGGGTCCTAACATTGTGAGCTGTTATATTTGTTTCGAATAATAGGTATGGCAAAAACGCTTGAACGCACGGAAATTTGTTCTAGTTTCCAAAAGGTCTTTATAGTAAACAGCTCCTGATACAGTCTGTACATTATTCAACATAGTATTGCATTCATTCTGCCAAAGAATACACTCCCATAAGATATGATGTGCAGATTGAACATATTCGCAGTCAGATCTAGAACACTGACATAAAGGCGAGGCAACAAGCTTGAAGGAAAATAATTTACTTTTAATGTTACCATGCCCTGTGAGAAATTGGGCAACACAGTGATCCACCTCCAGCCACGTCCTGGCCAGCCGCACGCGAACGGATGGAATGAATTGGTGGAGGTGGCGGCCTTTGATGGAATTATCCCACCTACATTGCCATTCGGATCAAAGTTCCTCCCAGACGTCAATATGTGGTTTAAATAATCTAGAGATTTTCTCACGGTCACTCCGCGTTAAAAAGTCCGCGTCCATGGTCTCTTTTGCGGAATAGTACATTGCAGCCCGTCGCTGCACTTCAAGGTCGACCGGAAGTACGCCAGCAAGTACCGGTAAGGCCTCACTACTAACCGTCCTGTATGCTTTGCATAAAAATATCAAAGCCAAACGCTGACTCTGAAGCAATTTACATCGTACCGCCCCAATTGTGGCCCTATCAGCCCTAACAGGCGCCCCATAGCAGATACAACCCAAGTAAGTAGCCCCATAAATAGTCTTTAAAGTCAAAAAGGACAGACCCCACGTAGATTTAGATATTCTCGTTAAGGCATAGAAGTTCTTTTTTGCTTTTTCACCGACTGTTTTAATATGATCTATAAATGCAAAATTCCTCTCTAACACTAGACCAAGATAGCACACGGATTGCTTCCTTTTTACCGGAACGTTATTTAATTTAATAGTAGGACACGATTTAAGATTACCTTTCAAAATGAGCTGATAAGTTTTATGCGGAGCGAAGGTCAGGCGGTTACGATCGCCTCACTGAGATATTAATCGTAGGCAAGTGTCAGCCAAGTTCTCGAGTCCAGCTCGAGTACTTGATTGAATGAGCAGAAGACCGTCGTCCACGTAACTGGTTAATGAACAGCCGCTTGGAAGCGGAATCGCGAGGAAATCATCAAAGCCTAAATTCCATAAAGGTGGACCAATAACCGAACCCTGAGGACATCCCATGATGAGAGACTTCGACATGGAATGATGGCCGAGTTTGAGTTTCGCGGAACCATTTAAAAAGTAAGAGTAAACTAACTTGTATATATTTCTATAGCAGCCTCGAGTTTTCATTTTAAGTAATAGCACTGGCCACCATGCGTTATCAATAGCCCCAGAAATATCTAGAAAAATCCCAATTTCATACTTATGTTCAGATGTATTAATTATTTACCTAACAGTAAGGGCCGCGTTTACGGTAGATTTTCCAATAGTGAAACCGAATTGATTACTATGAAATTTTGGTCCGTCCTGTAGCAGCCGTGGAACGATAAGGCGCTCCAGGAGTTTTCCCAAAGATGGAAGTAATGTTATGGGCCGGTACGACTTCGGGTCGTCCGCGGGTTTGCCGCCACTTTTCGGGATGATTCGTATAAATCCGCGTCGCCAAATACGAGGAAATACGCCCTCCAAAATACAACGGCTGTAAACGGTTAAAACCGCATCACCGGCTGTTTTACACGCTTCTATAATCATCCGATTAGATATTTTATCTTCACCTGATGACTTGTTGAGTGGTAACCTCTTGACAACGTTAATAAATTCGTCAGTGGATGGAAGGTCTGACGCTGGTGATTCAGGTGGTACAGCTGCCCACGCTCTGATCTGTTGATGGTATTCGTTTTCATTAGCTAGTAAGTCATCAGGTATAAGAGTATTCAGCAAAACTTCAGTTTCCTCAATAGCGGTGGTGTGTTTATTATTTACTTTAATATTCTAAACAAACACGAGATCGACTGATCGATTGGCTTTAGACTCATGATATAAAGGAGACCACGGACCTTCTTTATCTAATTTCACTTCAGCCTTCCTCATCTCGGTGGCTATGTAGCACGATTGCTATGATGGCAATAAACAAAAATATAAATAACAAGTTCTACTGGCATTGTTATTTATATTTTTCATACAGAATATCTCAAGCGGCCTCCTGAGGTATGTATTCTGTATGAAAAGTATTCAGTATATTGATATTTCGATAGAATGAATATGTGATGCGTTGAACGCTCGAACAAACAAACATTCGATATTTTGAACACTCGATGTATTGAGTGTACGATATATTGCATGTTCGAATTATTAACCATTCAATATTCTGAACTTCCGAGTATTTAAGCGTGTGATTTATAGGGGTCGATCAATTGATATTCGATTATTTGGCATTCGATTTGGCATAGTACACCCTTATCAGTATAGGTCTACTGGCAGCCCTATGCCTAATAATTGTCACTGTCAGTTGTCACAGTTGTGTGTGTCACTGTCATGTATATGTCATGTCACTTCTCAATTTCTCAACCTGTCAACAATAATCTTACCCCGTTCGTTCGTTACACATTTTTTCAGAATAGTATTAAAAAATGTTATAGTTCTTAAGATTTTTGTGCAATAAAAATAATATATCAGTAAAGATGGCCCTTACCTATAGGGCTTTGTTTAACAAATATCACTACCTGCAAAATATAACCAAATCGGTGAAATGGAGTGTCGGGGAAAAATATTCGATAAGGACTCTGGCAAGTGGTATTTGCTATCAAAAACCATTCGCTCAAATACCCATGATTGACTCAAAAGTGTTAACCTTCCAATCAAAAAACTTTAGGCTATATTCTACTCCAAGCAGCTCTCCCTCCAACGCCGCGCCATCTGACGATGCGCCGAAAAGTAAGCTGGGGATAATACAAAGGTTTAAAGTGATGTACAGGGATTACTGGTATGTGTTAATACCAGTCCATGTCGCTACATCTGTCCTTTGGTTTGGAAGCTTTTACTACACTGTTAGGAGGTTTGTATAAAGTATGAAATTTTTATATTATTAAGTTAATAGTCTTTATACTTTATATTTTTTTAACTTTATTGCAGTGGTGTGGATGTTTTAGCTCTATTACAGTCAATAGGTGTCAGTGAAACAATAATTGCTCCGCTACGTGATTCACAAGCAGGCTATTTTGCCATTGCATTCGCAATGTACAAGTTAGCAATGCCCCTACGGTATGCAGTCACAATAGGTAATACGTACATGCATTGTAAATAACATACACTTGTGAGCAGCTTATAAGAAACTTGGCTAGATCAACTGGGTTTAAAGTCCAATACATTTGATTACTTTCTTAGCTTTGCATGTCTTGTTCTGAATGAGACTTATTTATGGTTGGTAAGACAATCTTGCCAAATATTTTAAAAAAAATGTACTATTTGTTAATAGCTATAGTTATTAATAATTTTTGAAAATGTGACATGAAATTACTTAGCTATGCCTGATAATAAAAGCATGATGAAAATGATGCAAATATATAGTCTTGTGGCTCAACTAGAGAACAACCATGTTCAGAAGCAGAAAGATCAATTCAAGTTGGAATTATATATACTTTGTCTAAACTTATTTAAAATAGTTTTGATAAACAGAATTGAACCTTACCTAGAGCATTTTGGCTGAACAGTTCATTATAGTCTTAGTAAGTTATAAGCTGTTAACACAACAACTAAAATAAATTTTAACATTAATTTATTGTTAATAAATTATAATTACAAAACTTAATATGATTATAGGAGGAACTACAGTTGCAATTAAAAAATTAACAGGACTTGGTTTTATTAAACCAGTCCCTTCAAGGGAAAGAATAAAAGAAATTTTTCAAGAAAAACGAGAAAATTTTCAAGATGCCTTCAAGGAGAGTCAAGCACAGATGAAAGAAAAACGCACCCACGTCATGCGGGAAATGAAACGCTATAAAACTGATATGAGGAATTTGAAAAATAAGGTGAAGAAAATGTGATACTTTCGAAGATCCCATGTATAGTCCAGGTCATTAAATGTATAACATGATGATTGAATGCCTTTTTATAAAGAAACTAGTGGACGTCTAGTGGTTTCACCCGCATAGTGCCCGTTCCCATGGAAATACAGGCATAAAAAGTAGCCTATGTTACCTGGTGATAGTGTAGCTTTCCAACGGTGACAGAATTTTTTAAATTGGTCCAGTATTTTTTAAGTTTATATAATATTAATATAGATGATCACTAAAACGCAAACCAAGCCATCAAGTTAGTATGAAAAGTTTTTTGGATGAATTTGAAATTACAAACGGTTTTCAATTTTTTAATATTTATTATTACTTATAAAAAGAACTACATAACGAAATCATGTTTATTTAATATAAAATAGCTAGTTACATAATAATCACATAATTTTTCATCAAAATGTACATATAAAAACAGTATAATCTAATTATATTAAGTACAAAACAAGACAGCACATTACTGGAATGTTTTATTGCGCCTTTCATCCTAAAATATTTCTAAATTTGTGACAGAATCAATGAATATATACTTGTTAAAATCAGGGACACTGTTACATAAAAATAATTATTATAATATGCAGTATACACACCAACCAGGAGTGCTGTCCAGTCTAGTGTGTAAAATTAATAAATGCATTTCACATCAATGGCAATTCAACTAGCAGCCATAATACTTCGGGACAATTATTTCTTATACCATATTATTATACAATTTGTATTGGAAAGTGTAAATCTGTACAAGTATATAATAGCTTATTGGAATTTCCATGCAAGTTAAGTTCAAAAGAACCCTTCCAAAACCACAATACAGCTATGGTAATTAAACAAGCTTAATATATTAAAACCAATTCCATATTAAGATGTATTTTATCACTTTCCATAAATCAATTCCTTTGATAGTGTTTACATAATATTTATTGACATATTATCACCTTATGAGTAAAATTATTGGATATCACAAAATATAATAGGCAAATCTGTTCTTGGCTAAAACAAATCACATTTCGCATTAATTTATTATTATTTTGTTGCTATACATAGAATAAAGTTGCACTTAAAATGTAACCATACATCTTGCTAACCTCCAACAAATACCTATGCAGGATATCATTATATCCAACTTCTTGTATGCTCGTCATAGATTTTGTAACATGAAATTTACATTTAAATCACATTATCTTGAATAATGTATCCAAATAATAGTAACAAAACTAGTAAAAATGTTCCACTAAAGTCACCACCAGATAACAAAAAAATAAAAAGTCGTTAACACCTGTACCAATGTATTCCAATATTGCAAAACGATACGAAAAAAAGTAAAGGCAGTGTCGCTAACACGGTCAAAACAAACGTGTCGCGGTAAGTGGCGTCCTTGACCTTTTCACTTGGCATTCAGTATCTCATAAATGCGTGGACTGATTTACATTATGTAAACGGATAAAATGGTTCGCGCCAATACATACAACAAAAAATCATATTTCATATTTTGCTTATACACTTTGGTACAAGTCAGTTCAATGACTTTTATTTTTTTGTTATGCGGTGGAGACTTTAATACCTACATCAAAATTAAATGAGGCATATTAAAGCTAATTAAATTAAATGCTAATAGATGCAACATTGACTATACAAAATCATTTTTGAGCACATAATAACTTGGATACCTAATAGAAATATTAGGCCTGTCAACTACACATTCTGATGTTATGTAATTGTTTTAACACTAGACGCCGCCGAAAGAATAAAGCTCAGCCCATGTACTGGTAAGAAGCGGGGGAGAGATGAGGCGCTGGCGAGTGGCCCGGCCCCGTCGCCGCCCCGATCGTGGCCAAGTGACAAGCGCGACACATTAACTTACCTGAAATATTTACATTGTTATTAAAAGAAAAATATTTTATATTTAACATTATATATTTTGTATAATCATAAACAGAGTGTAAAAAATATATAAATACAATATTGAAAATAGTAATTGAGCATATCATAAAGGATTTATTTATTACATATTTTGTTAATTTTTTTTCTACTCCTGTCCGACTACATGCTCAATCTTATTTGCACAAATTCTTGTTTGTAAAAGCAAACATTTGCGTCAAGACGGCAAAACGGTATACCGCACAAATGGCTTGCACAAAACGCTAGTTTGTATAAAATTGATTTGTACAAAATAAATGCGCAAACGTTTGGCACCAATAAGCATGCAAGACGTTATTGTGTGGAAAATACAGTTGTTGAGCCAATTTTTGCACAATTGTTTGTGCATGCAGTGTATACAGGGAAGCGATTTTGCACGCGTTTGCTTGAGATGCAGGCAGAGGCCGCGGATCCGCCGTGTCGCACGCTACATTTGTCGCGGCGTCGCATGTGCTATAAAATATTAGGCCTCCACAATATGGCGCAAAAATCTTAGTCTTCTATTTTCCAATTTTTATGTAGCCAGTGACACTCGCAAGGTTAAGACGAATTGATTGACGTTAGAATAATCAAAATCGGCCAACGCGTTTGGTCTCTAGAACGCCAAATAGCAGCAAACATATATACATAGACTGATAAACACATTAACCTCCTTCGGCAGTCGGGTAAAAAACGTCCGACGCCGCGCTGCAAGCCCGCGCGTCACCCCGCCTCTCCAGAAACGAGGGCTAAGAAAGTATATGTGTAATCTAACAATATGAATATGTCTGCAAAAGGCATCATATTCAGGTTCTGCTCCATCCTGTATTATTTTGGGTCATGTGACTCCTAAATGCACTACTTACCAGCTAAGGGGTAGCAGCGTTTATCAGGTTCGTCAGTCAGCTGCATTCCACAAAGGCAGCACATATAACAGTCAACATGGAAGTCCCGGTCCATCGACACAACCCTCACTGTCTCATCCGTGCCTTCAACTGGAGTAATACCTGGAATCAAAGATTTTGTTTTATTAATTATATTTTAACATTCAAAAGGTTATTTAAAGTGGTTTGTGGCTACATAATAATAACCCCACAGGTCTATTTTTTAGGTTAGATGTTTACTGAGGTCAGCCCTTGGATGGTTGACTATCCATTCCATAGCGACGTGCCTCAACGTGCCTGGGAAATCCCGTTAAACTGTACACTATCAACATATTTGTGGCTTTTAGACAGTCTTTACGGGAAGTCAAAAGACTGACAGTCTTGCCATGGAGTATTGTATAAACCGTTGTGGAAGCAGTGGTTCTATCTATCTATGTTAGGGGGTTTGGTTTCTGCACTTAGTCCCTCAGGTGGACCATTGTGCGTGGGCCATGGTGGCCATTTGGTGGTTTTTCCAACCAGCCCACCTGCCTCCAGAAGTTAATTAGGGCTCCTGGTCTTCTCAGAACAAAGCAGTGGTATTCAGCTGCATCCGGTTACACTGGAAGCAGATCCCAACATAGATGGAGAAAAGCTAGGTAGATTACAGTGCGCGACACATAACTTGACCCAAAATGTATTATCGTTCTATAGAAATTAAACAATTTAAACCGAAATAAATCCCTTTTCTACGACGTAATCGTTTACAATATACAAATTGTCAACGGTTAGGTCATAAAGAAAAGATTCATTTCGGTTTAAATCGTTTAAATTCATTAAAACGATAATACATTTTGGTTCAACTTACATGTCGCGCACTATAATTGAGTTTACTTTTAGGAATAAGAAAAAAACTGACCCTTTCCACAACTAGCACATTTAGGAGCAAACATGCGGTGATAATCATTCACACAGTAAATCTTGTTGTCAACATCCACAGTGAAGGGTACCCCATCAAGGCACTCATTACACACACAGCAACGGAAACACCCTGGGTGATATGATTTTCCCATTGCTTGTAAAATCTGTAAAAGATAACAAGAATACATTTAATATTTGTTGAATGTATTAAAAAACATGACAGATTGGCAAAAACAACCAAAAATGCCTTACCATTTCCATAATAAGATGTCCACATATTGCGCACTTTTCAGCAGTTTGTTGAAAGCCAGAGTACTGTAATATAATTTAAAAAGGGTTACCTCATTATTTCCAATTAAATGTTAATAGGTACAAAATTAAGTTCTAATTTATTTATTTATTTAATTAGGGACAACCAACAAAGCATACACCAAAAAATACATTTTAAAGTACACATATTTTTACATCGTATAGTGTAGCCTTAATTAAAGGCTGCCACGGCATGCATTAAACAAAGGAGTAGGAAATGTAGAACAGTTACAAACAGATTTTACTACTTTTTCAAATAGATTGTTACATAAATACAGTTTACGTATATTGTAACATAAAACTGACATACAAATACAAATCAAAATTCATGAAATAATGCTGGTTTTGCTCGATTAATCCAAATATTTTTTTATGATATAGAATACACACCAAATAGTCTTCTTCGCAATAAACTTTGCCATGTACATTGTAGAAAGCCTTGCCCCGTAATGCACGACCACATGAACAACAGATGAAACAGTTTGTGTGGTAAAGGTTGCCCATTGCTTGGCAAGCTTGGCCTGCCCCTGTAACTCCTGCACCGCATGTGTGGCAGATGCCTAGGTAATAAGTTTAAGTATGAGTTCAATATGTAAGTGTTCTGAAGAGGTAGAATTTTTAATGAAAATAGGGATTTTCTCTATAAAATCCTATTTTAAATCAATAAAATGACTGTTGACTTACCAAAATATTCACCCTCTTCATCTTGCCTTTCCATTTCCTCTTCGAGTTGTCTAGTAAGTTCTTCTATCTTACGTTGAGCCTCACTGGGGCCAGGTGGGCGGGGCGGTGTGATGCTGTACGGCAGCAAGCTTTTTCCTCGACCACCAGAGCCTCGAGAGCCACCTGACACTTGGGACACAGAGCTTGGAGTAGGACTGGGAGCTGGGGACTGAGCCGGAGAACACAATGATGTCAGTCCTGATACTAAATTTCTAGAAGCAATAGATTCGGAAGCAAGGGAGACATTGTCTCTGTTAGCTGCTGCCACCACTGCGGCTGGGGAGCCCCCAGTCATGCACACATAGTCTGAGCCGTTACTATCATCCACTATCTGCATTCTACTACCAACTGTGGACTTTGAATTAAACCCTCCATTCATTAATGGTTTCTCTTTTCCAATATTATTCCCAATATTTGGTTTGGGATGAAAGAATTTAGGACTTGCTGTAGCTGTTTGTACTTCAGTAGCAATGTTGGCTTTAGGTCTTTGGGCACTTGGAGCTATAGATGCATATATTGCTGTAGATGGTATGGTCACAATTTTATCATCAAAACTAATACTGTTATCATTCTTCAGGAGAGCACTCACATCAGTATACTTGGGAGGGGCAGACTTCATCACTGTGTAGTCACTGCCTGGATTCTCATGAGATGTGTTGTATGGAGGTGGAGGTGGAGCCTTGTCTATTTTCACTTTCTCACTTGTTATCATTTGTGCCAAATTCCTAGTAACACCAGTGTTTGGTACTTGTGGACCAGGAACTGACCCCTGTTGTATGAATCGCTGATCATGGTTTTGCTGAGGCTTAAATTCACTTTTCTTATCGTTTTCTGAACACAACATATTTTCATACACTATTGGATTAACTTTAGTCTTGGAATTCACTGGCACTTGTGGTTGGGCTTTACTGTAGCGTGTGTCGTAGTAGCCGTCTGACACGGGCGGCGGCGGCGCCTGCTGGTACAGCTGGTGGTAGTAGGGCGGCTGCGGGGACCGCTGTTCGCCGTAATAATCTATATTCTCATAAACAGGTGGTGGATATTGAGCATTCGGAATGGCTGGAATTTCGTATAGGTCGTCAGTTTGATAACTGAGTGACCTTTGCGATATAGAATCGATGGAACGTGTAGGACTTGAAGGCAGAGCTGCAGTGTTTATATCGCGTTTATTGATCGACGCAATAGTTTCAACTCGTTTAGGCGTAGCAAACTTTGAGGCAGCTATGACATTAGATCGTTCATAAAAACTGTAATCTTGACGATTGTTTTGGCTATTATCCAGTACAAAGCTCTCTATTGCGCCCACAGGTCGGGTTTTGGCGAGAGAACTTGTGTTCGACGTTACGGCGCCGTGCGCTTGCTCAGTAACATCTTCAACTTTATTGGATAGTTTTAAATCTTGAAGACCAATAATACACCGTTGTTCTTCTGAGTTACTTCTGCGTGATGAATCCATATTACGTATGGAATTAAATGCACTAGTAAAAAAATAAAGTAAACTTTAGTTCTAAGCACTTCAATCAGACTTCGAATGAATCATCTCAAAAATCGTCAAATTAATAACTCTCAAACTGTGTTCTCAAACAAAACATCTATGTACTACTAGGGATGATCTAACCATTCGATCGATATTCGATTATTAGTTATTTTTCAAACTATGGTCTAAAACTCTTATTTTTTTACCCAACCCACCATGCGACTTATTAAAATAACCCATTTCAATACATCCCCATTTTTTTTATATTAAACTAAGTTTATTTTAGTTAATACAATGATACAATACAAGTATCAGTAATTCAGCCCCCGCGATATCCGAAAAACCGCTAACGAGATTTGCGGCTAAAAACCGTAGATTTTATCCGAATTGTTCGCAATTTTATTAAATATTCAGTTCAGTCCTTACACCCTTTTCTACACGGTCAGAACAACCGTCCAACCTAGGTAGGTGCCTTTGGTTGGGACAACCAACTGGCGCGTTTGTTCTACGGTTTATCTATTCCATACACATAAATAAAATAACTAAGAAGAAACTGACTGAATGACAGATCGATCAACGCACAGCCAAAACCGCGAGGCCTTTTTTTTACCTGGAGAAATGCTCATGCATACTGCGCTACCAAGGGGCGATAGCGCAGTTATGTGGGACTCCAACCCACTAAAACTCCACGGTGTCCTCCTGTGCCGCATATGGCGGGAACACGGGCACGCTTTAGCACTCATCGCGAACCCGTCGCGGCTGTCCGTCACCGGACCCTACTCTGGGGAATACCCCCATCACCGGCGCACCAGAACACACTGTGCGCCGTGACCAACCCAGGGACCAAACACGGTACATGGGTGCCAGACAACCTCGTGTATGGCACCCTTGGTTCCCTTGTGACGGGTCAATGGCCACGCCACCTAAAATTTTTCAGCCGCAACGGATAGGGAGAGCGGCCAACGCTATACCGAACCTCCTCCTCCTCTGCGGCCTCACCGCGTCCGCCAGCAGACGGTGGCGACCCCACCAAGGTAGGGAGAGCGGCGCACCTCAATGCCGGCACTCCTCTACCACCGTGGCCTCCAACCTTCAGCCGCGATAACGTATGGGTTTGGGAGGCCTCAAACGACATCGCGGCCCACCTCAGTTGCGATGTCGCCCAGGCAGCACCGCAACCTACACGTTGGCCGCTACGTCGTCGGCTTATCAGCAAAAGCCCTGACGAGGGGCCCCTCATCGGGTTCCTCTTCGCTTCACCGTGGGTCCGTGGGTGACCAAGCCACGGTTACTGACCCTCCCCCCTCTCCCGCCTCGACAATGCGAAAACCCATGGCGGAAAAACCGCTACGCCTAGAAGCAGAAAGGCAGAAAGGTTTCTCAAGTAACGTAAGTAAGCAGCTAAGAAAAGGATTTTTGGAAATGGCACCCCTGAGGGTACCCCTTAGGGGTGGAATTTCCAAAAAAGGGGTTGAAAGTTTGTATGAATAATCTAATAGTGCTAACACACGTCCGGATATGGTACGGCTGGACCACGGATTTGTGGGCGGAGTTAGTCCGGCCGTACCATATCAGAGATTGTGTAGAGTGGTCGTCTGGACATTATTATTATTAATTGAGTCTATCTCTTTCCGCTTGTTATCGGATATGGTCTGCTACGCCTATAAAACCCGCGTGGCTAAAAATCGAAATGCGTGCTAAGCCTAAGGCTACTGTATTTTTATGTTGCATGAAGTTTGAATAAATAAATAAATACACCCCTTCCGTACCGCCCCGCTACTTCAGAATGGTCTCAATCTCAGATAAGCGGTCGGCTATACACGGTCGCATAATTGACACACCTTAAGTTATTATTTTATTCGCGAGCAGTCATACAAACAAGATATGGGGTCTCATAGCCTTTCTAAATAACAGAAAGTTGGAGGCTCTTCTGCAAGCAAAATTTAGTCAGCGTCCATATTTTCCTTTCTTTGAAAATGGACGCTGACTTATATTAGTATAATATGATAATATTAGTATAGACCTCAGACCAACAAAAAAAGATAGACGTAGCGTCGCGAACATCAAAAGTGAAGCCACATTTTTATCTATGTGTGTTTGGAAGGGTTGCCATTTGTTTTTTTTTCCCTATAAAATGGGTAATAATATTATTGTGTGGGTAGGATAATATTGTTCGAGTAAGATATTGTTGAGTATGGTATTGAACCTCAAAAGTAAACGATTAAGGTACATTATTAATTATAACTCACGAAAAGAAATATTATTTTTTGTTACATCGCAAAATCTATTTAAAAATAAACAATTAGAAAGTGGCTTTACATGCTTATGATTTGGAGATCACCTTTTATGCAATCCTTGCTTGTGTTAGGAGACTTCACTCTTCCGCTTAGCAATATCCATTAATTTGCAATTTAATGCAAGAAAAAATACAAATATAAATAGACAAGTTTTAAATAATAGAAAAAGCAAACTTTATGTGAACGAGCGTTACACAGAGAAAAAAATGCGCGTATTTGTGTGATGTGTGGGAGTATAGGGGAGAGTGCGCTAATGTGTGAGGGTGAATAGTTTGTATGAGTTAAAATTAGTATATACAGAGAAAAAGAATGCGCGTATTTGTGTGATGTGTGGGAGTATAGAGGAGTGCGCTAATGTGTGAGGGTATATAGTTTGTATGAGTTTAAATTAGTATATTTAGTTCTACTCTGGGGTATATGTTTAGGTGTAAGTAAGCTTAGCCTGTGACAGTGTCTTGGGATCGGAAGAAGTAAAATACAGCTACTTCCTATAACCATGCTCATAGAAATTCTATTAAAGTTTATAAGTTGCTGAAGCGTAAATCATAACATCGTCAAGTGTATGAGTCATTATGTAAATTGTTTTGAAATAATTTAGATAATTAAATTTTCAATCAACTTTATTAAATTCAAAAATACCACCATAACAAAATCACTGACTCCAAGAAGTAATACAAAGATAAATGGTACTATTAGATAAAGATAAGTGTACTATTTCTTATAGCTACTATCCATTTTCTTTTTGTTTCATTATTATTAGAAAATATTAAAATAACATAAAAAAAGAAAACAGGAATATAACTCGAAGTAAGAAATCATATTAAATTTGTTTAATCGAATGGGGTAATTTGAAATCATATTATGGCAACCCACGCACTTTATGTCACTGATTTCGTTCGTTGAGGTTTTTTGTTCCAAGGAACTTAAAATTCATAGTATATTTAATAAATAAACGATGTTATTTCGTTATGTTTATGTGCTTTGCTATTGCTTTTACAAGTTTTCACTACACATGAAGGCATATTTCATTTTTTTTTTAATATATGTTAACTAGACGACGACTCGTAACGTACTAAGAGCGATGAGCATAGTTTTAGTGCAGGTGTGTGCGTGAGAGTGTATATTTACTTGGAGGAGCATAGTTTTGTGGCTTCACATATGATGTTCGCGACGTTACGTCTATCTTTTTTTGTTGGTCTGAGGTATAGACAAACTAAGGTACCTATTAATTTACCTTATTGTATTATGTCTTTGGGAAATAGGTACTTCCTGTGAGAAACATCCCAACGTTCGGAGACCATGTCGGCAACCGAACCATATAGTAAATAATAACAAAGTCCGTAAACAACGTAAAGTTCGTAAAAAAGTAGATTACTCAATACCAAAGTTCAAATCACAAAGCAAATCTAAATCCAAGTTCATAGCATAAGTCAATAGTGTCAAAAATATTAAAATAATACAATTTAGAAAATAAATAAACGCGCACATAGTGAAGTAATCGTCTAATAATGACAACAAACAATCCACAGAACAGTAGAACAAAAAACAGTAAAACACACCCGAAGCACACCCGAAGTGCCCCGAACAAACCCCACGCCGTACGAACGATACACAACCGTGAGCAGTGCGACCACGCACACATTGACATTTGCTTGACGCGACAGCAATACTAGCTATTGGAAATGTGTGATTAATTTGATGTGTTCCGTAATACCAAAGATTATGAATGAAAACTTAATGTTTTTTAAAAAAAAAAACGATTATTTGTAATTTGATAATATGAGCTATGTTCCTGGTACGATATTAATAAAGTTATTGTTTTTTATAATACAGAAATATCAAAAAGAAAACATGTCATTTACGCTGTAAAAATATACAAAATGGAATTCGCTAAAACTTCATTTTAGGTGAGTATTTAGAAAAAAAGAAGACGTAGGAACCTAGATAAATACTGTCTTAATCCGAATATCATCATAATATTGTGGAAATATGCTAAAATTACAAAAGATTTTGGTATTACGTTTGTATGGACAATTCATGGTTCGCCGCGCTCTTAAGTCTATTTCATTACAAAGAGTCAAATAAGTTAATAATTTGTATTATAGCATAAACATAAAAATTACCCTAAAATTATCCTCACCGAGATTGTGACCTCAAAAAAAAACCCTAAATATGTCTATGCTGATGAAACTTTACTCTCCACTGATCATGCTCTCGACTGACTGACGCGTGGGGTATATATGTTCTGTGCGCGTGGCGTCGGATGTTAACTAGAAACACACTGTGTGCGAAGCGTCGGGTGGCGTGTGAGCCCCCTCTCCCGCCAACACGCTGATCCAAACCGGCTGGGTGTTACCGCGTGAGAATGCGTGTGATCACATGGCGTGTTGACTATGTGGCCATATTAAAAATATGGGATGGATTAGTACTTCAATGCGTCAGAAGGCGTCGCGTGGCGTGGCGTCACGTCGGGTTTTAATAGTATGTTTCCACCTTCAACCTCTGTCATGGGCACAGAAAAACTTTTAGATACGTTCTATGGATTCAGGAGTTGTTGGCGGGATTTTTAGTGTGAAGTTCAGCGGCTGTTAATATTATTTGCAGATTGTTTCCTAGTTGTTATTGTGATATAAAATTGGTGTAGTTTTGTGTCTCAACTGTCTTGTGCTGCTTGGTAGTAGACTCGCTACTTACCAAGCTCAATACTGGACCATTCTACACAGTAGGCTATGCAGATGACATAGCTATAATGGTTAATGGTAAATTCCCGAACATAGTCTCTGGATTATTACAACAGGCATTGAGGATGACAGAGGAATGGTGTACAAAGAACCACCTCTCTATCAACCCAAGCAAAGCAGTCATTGTTCCATTCACGAGGAAGAGACAATTAGGAAACCTAGGAGAGCTCTCCCTCAATGGAATAAAGCTGCCCTGGTCTACCGAAGTAAAATATCTGGGTGTAACGCTTGATAGAGAACTCAGGTGGAAAACTCATGTGGAAAATATTACGACGAAAGCCCTACGAGTGTTCGGCATGTGTCGTTCCACCTACGGTAAAACTTGGGGGTTAAAGCCCAAAGTGATACGATGGCTGTACCGGACAATGATAATACCTATTATCACATACGGCAGCATAGTGTGGTGGCCCAGAACAAAGCTTGCCTCGTGCAAAGCGCCACTCACCAAATTACAAAGAACAGTGTGTCTAGGCATCACGGGTGCTTTCAGGACAACACCTACGGCAGCGATTGAGAGATACCTCAATATCCCTCCTCTGCATAATATGATGGTTGAATTCGAGGCAAGGAAGACATTACATCGACTTGCTGTGGCTGGACTATGGGATGCCTCTAAGCCTAGGACCAACCATACAAAGTTTGACGGGAATGAAGGCCTGGATCGGGTAACAAGCATGTTATCCGATAAAATGCAAACTATGTTTGTGTTTGAAAGGTCTTTCAAGGTCCAAATCCCTACAATAGAGGACTGGACGAAGGGAATCGATCCACCAGAACAAGACAGTCTGGTGTGGTACACTGATGGATCCAAAATGGAATCATATACAGGGGCGGGCATATACGCAAAAGGTTACAAATGTAGCAAAAGCCTAGGGAAAATGGCAACTGTATTCCAAGCGGAAACTTATGCCATAATAACCTGTGCTCAAGAGAATATAGATAGAGGAACCAGAGGTAAATCCATATATATTCTTAGTGACAGTCAGGCTGCAATCAAAGCCATGGCATCCTACAAAGTGGACTCCGGACTTATTCTGGATGCTGTCCAAACCCTAAACAGGCTTGGGAAGCACAACAGGGTAAGACTGATGTGGGTCCCAGGGCACAAAGGAATCCATGGTAACGAAATGGCAGATGAACTGGCAAGAGAGGGCTCAGCAAATGACTTTGTGGGTCCAGAACCATGTGTAGGCATCTCGACGTGCCTCGTAAAGGCCGCATTTAGGGAGTTTGCAGATCACAGACAGCGAACTCATTGGCAATCTAGCACCGGTCTACAACACTCCAAGAAATTCCTAGGCTCTACGTTCAAAGCCCGGGAATGCATTTGGAACATGAGCAGGGGGCAAATCCGCTACCTGCTTGGGGCCTTTACTGGGCACTTTGGAACCAACGACATGCTCATGAAGATGGGTTTAACCGCGACACCCATGTGCAGGTTGTGTGGGGAACATACGGAACGCATGGAGCACCTTCTTTGCACATGCGATGCACTGGCTGGTAAGCGAATGAGTCTCTTAGGGGTTGGATATCCAAGACCAGAAGACTATAGGCTCATATCTCCCAGTCTCGTTGTAAAATTCATGAAAAGAGTTTTCAGCGAGATTGGGGAGGAGTAAGGTATCTAGGGGACCACAATAGATCCCAATGGGTCGAAGTGTCCGAGTTATTTCTCGGCCCCTCCACAAGATAAGATATAAGATAAGGCGCAAAGCTTACTGGGAAGGCTGTCTCGATACAATTTGCTGCCAAATGATCCAAAAAACATTAGAATCTGTTACATCCGCATTCTAATGCATAATTATAGAATTCAAAAAAATACTAACTGATGACTAGGCAGCTTAGTCTCAGACCTTAGTCTGTTCCGTCAGGTTATAATATAAAAAAAGTCTATGGGTTCAGCCATAGTGGTTATATTCTCTGTGGGTTCAGCGTTCTCCTCAGTTCTGTCAAAAACTAAAACACTTTTGCGATTGAGAGTTTGTGCCTTTGTGGTTGTGTGTGAATCACAGTTTATCAACGTAATTTGTTAAAAATAACGTAATTGAGGGGAACGTCTAGTTCTCTTCTTTGATTATGTACGATACTGAAGATGATCAATATGAAGAAATTGACGTGGAAGAAATTTCTTCGGAACTTTGGCAGGAAGCTTGTTGGATCGTCATCAACGCTTATTTTGATGAAAAAGGTTTAGTACGCCAACAGTTGGATAGCTTCGATGAATTTATTCAAATGTCTGTCCAGCGTATCGTAGAAGATTCACCACCTATAGAATTGCAAGCTGAAGCTCAACATTCATCAGGTGAAATTGAAACACCACCGAGGTATCTTCTGAAATTTGACCAGATTTATTTATCCAAGCCTACGCATTGGGAAAAAGATGGTGCCCCGTCACCTATGATGCCTAACGAAGCCCGTCTTCGAAACCTGACCTATTCTGCACCACTCTATGTTGATATAACTAAAACAATTGTGAAAGAACATGAAGACCCTGTTGAAACACAGCATCAAAAAACATTCATTGGAAAAATTCCTATTATGCTAAGATCCACTTATTGTCTGTTAAATAATTTGACTGACAGAGATTTGTCCGAATTGAATGAATGCCCACTTGATCCTGGTGGCTATTTTATTATCAATGGATCTGAAAAAGTATTAATTGCACAGGAAAAAATGGCAACAAATACCGTCTATGTATTCAGTATGAAAGATGGTAAATTTGCTTACAAAACAGAAATTCGATCTTGTCTGGAACATAGTTCTAGACCTACTTCCACTTTGTGGGTTAATATGATGTCTCGTGGAGGACAAAACATAAAAAAATCTGCAATTGGACAAAGAATTATTGCGATTGTTCCTTACATCAAACAAGAAATTCCAATCATGATTGTATTCAGAGCTCTTGGTTTTGTAGCTGACAGAGATATTCTAGAACATATTATTTACGATTTTGATGATCCAGAAATGATGGAAATGGTAAAACCCTCCCTTGATGAAGCCTTTGTTATCCAAGAACAAAATGTGGCTCTTAATTTCATTGGTGCCCGTGGAGCTCGCCCTGGTGTAACAAAGGAAAAGCGTATCAAATATGCTAGAGAAATTTTACAAAAAGAAATGTTGCCACATGTTGGTGTTTCAGACTTTTGTGAAACTAAAAAAGCTTACTTTTTGGGTTATATGGTACACAGATTGTTACTAGCTGCTTTGGGTCGTCGTGAGCTAGATGACAGAGATCACTATGGAAACAAACGTTTGGATTTAGCTGGCCCATTGCTTGCATTCTTATTCAGAGGTTTATTTAAAAATTTATTAAAAGAAGTCCGAATGTATGCTCAGAAATTCATTGACAGAGGAAAGGACTTTAATTTGGAATTGGCTATAAAGACCAAAATTATTACAGATGGTCTCAGATACTCCCTTGCTACTGGAAATTGGGGCGACCAAAAGAAAGCTCATCAGGCTAGGGCTGGTGTCTCACAAGTATTGAATAGATTAACATTTGCTTCGACATTATCACATTTGAGACGTGTTAACTCACCAATTGGTCGTGATGGTAAACTAGCCAAACCTCGACAATTACACAATACCTTGTGGGGCATGATTTGTCCTGCTGAAACCCCTGAAGGTGCAGCTGTGGGTTTGGTGAAAAATCTTGCATTAATGGCATACATTTCTGTAGGCAGTCAACCATCTCCAATTCTAGAATTCTTGGAAGAATGGTCCATGGAGAATTTGGAAGAAATTGCACCTTCAGCTATAGCTGATGCTACAAAAATTTTTGTAAATGGTTGTTGGGTCGGTATTCATAGAGATCCGGAACAATTGATGGCTACCTTGAGGAAACTGAGACGCCAAATGGATATCATTGTGTCTGAAGTGAGCATGATCCGTGATGTCAGAGATAGAGAAATCAGAATTTACACAGATGCTGGTAGAATATGTCGCCCTCTACTGATTGTAGAAAATGGAGCATTGCTATTGAAGAAAAAGCATATTGATGACCTTAAAGAGCGTGACTTCAATAACTATGGATGGCAAAATTTAGTAGCAAGTGGAGTTGTCGAATATATCGACACATTGGAAGAGGAGACTGTTATGATAGCAATGAGCCCCGATGACTTAGCTCAAGTAAAAGAATATGCCTACTGTACTACTTACACTCACTGTGAAATTCATCCTGCCATGATCTTGGGAGTTTGTGCTTCTATTATCCCCTTCCCTGATCACAACCAGAGTCCTAGGAATACTTATCAAAGTGCTATGGGTAAACAAGCTATGGGAACTTATATTACCAACTTCCATGTAAGAATGGACACACTGGCTCATGTGTTGTACTATCCACACAAACCGTTGGTGACTACAAGGTCCATGGAATATCTAAGGTTTAGAGAATTGCCAGCAGGTATTAATTCAATAGTTGCAATCCTGTGTTATACTGGTTACAATCAAGAAGACAGTGTCATTTTGAATGCTTCTGCAGTAGAAAGAGGATTCTTCCGATCTATATTTTACAGATCTTATAAGGATTCTGAGTCCAAAAGAATTGGTGACCAAGAGGAGCAGTTTGAGAAACCAACCAGACAAACATGTCAAGGCATGAGAAATGCTTTATATGACAAATTAGATGATGATGGCATTATCGCGCCTGGTATAAGAGTATCTGGTGATGATGTAGTAATTGGAAAAACAATAACATTGCCTGAAAATGATGATGAATTAGAAGGCACCACAAAACGTTACTCGAAGCGTGATGCGTCAACATTTTTAAGAAACAGTGAAACTGGTATCGTCGACCAGGTCATGTTAACATTAAACAGTGAAGGATACAAATTTTGCAAAATTCGCGTCAGATCTGTCCGTATTCCTCAGATTGGAGACAAGTTTGCTTCTCGCCACGGACAAAAAGGCACTTGTGGAATTCAGTATAGGCAAGAAGATATGCCATTTACTTGTGAGGGACTTACTCCTGACATCATTATTAATCCGCATGCTATCCCATCTCGTATGACAATTGGCCATTTGATTGAGTGCATTCAAGGCAAAGTCTCATCCAACAAAGGAGAAATTGGTGATGCTACACCATTCAATGACGCTGTAAATGTGCAGAAAATTTCTTCTTTATTACAAGAGTATGGCTATCATCTTCGTGGCAATGAAGTGATGTATAATGGACACACAGGGCGAAAGATTAATGCCCAAGTTTTCTTAGGGCCCACATACTATCAACGTTTGAAACACATGGTGGATGACAAAATTCACTCCAGGGCTCGAGGACCTGTTCAAATTTTAGTAAGGCAACCTATGGAGGGCAGAGCTCGAGATGGTGGATTACGTTTTGGAGAAATGGAACGGGATTGTCAAATTGCTCATGGTGCTGCACAATTTTTGCGTGAGCGGCTTTTTGAAGTATCTGATCCCTATCGTATACATGTTTGTAACTTCTGTGGCTTGATAGCAATTGCAAACTTACGAAATAATACTTTTGAATGCAAAGGTTGTAAGAACAAGACACAAATTTCGCAAATACGATTGCCATACGCTGCCAAATTACTTTTCCAGGAACTGATGTCTATGAATATCGCACCAAGGTTAATGGTAGTAAATTAAGAGTAACTTTATTTCTGGAAAATTAAGTTTAATGAAGAATGTTATCTTCAAATTTGGATATGTTTTAATATGTTATCTTACAATCAATAAAAATACTTGCAACATTTCATTTGACTTTTATTATCACAAACTGAGACAACATTAAATGCAGCTTAAACACAACAACCATAATACAAAAGTGTACAATATGTATAATTCTCTTACTCCAATAATTTAATTAAGTAATATCAAATGCAATAAGGTTTTTTTTAAATTGAGGTACTTTTTATGTACAAATAGATTAGTTAATATAAACTAAGTGGATTTTTGAGATGGGATGAAGCAGTTGGGGCCAAAACACATGTACGTGCCACGTTACGGCGCCGGGCCGTGTCGTGGAAATCTATATTTACTTATTTCTCCTTACGTAATAAAAAAGACGATCGAGTTTGAAGGTCGAGTGTGCGTCTTTTTATCTGGGTACTTTAGAAAATTAATAAGAAATGCTTACATTAGATTGGTTGACGCTCCGATCCTTCATCTATGTTTCAGAGTTTTTTGACCCTTACTGCCCGTCTCAATAATCCACAATGTATATTTTGTGCTTTAATAGATTATAAATTTATAATGTGCAGCCCTAAAATATTTATAAATAGGTAACTAAATATATATAGGTAGTTAAACATTGCACTTAAAACATTTTTTTAAATTATGAGTAAATACAAAGTGTTCTAGGAAACCTCGTACTTTACTGGTAACATTCAAATCATAACAGACACGAAAATATTTTTATAAAATATTTAACTATTGCACAAACATTTGGAAATACCAGAATACATAAATATTTTTTTAACAGAAGATAAAATAACAATATACTTATAAGAGCTTGCAACAGCCAGTTAATAACTATAATAACTGTCTCTAAAATTTAAAATTTTAGACAAGAGAGCTTTTGATTGTATCATGTAAGAACGCATAAATAAAATTAAGTACAACAACAGCCAGTATGTGCGCTTTATCGAAATGAATTGTCCGGTGCAAGAAATCATTTGTAGAATAACCACTACTGGTAACAATAAACGAAAAAAGACGATCATGCAGGTTATTGTTGTTTAGCTCTCAAACTTAATTGATTAGTAGTTAAGGTAGGATCATCATAACAAGATTTCGCCAATTTCAGAAACTTACTGAATTGAGTTACCTAATAAAATATCCACCATGATTATTCTTAAAATATAACTATTTTACTGTACAACTTACGTATCTATGATCGATGTAATGTGTTGCATACTGTACCTATGCAGTCATAATTAAATTATAAATTACAGTATAAAATATGGACGTTTAGACAGCATTCAAAACAATAGAACATCGGCTAAAACCTTGTATTTTCCTGCCTCCTAAATTATCTTAAAAGATCTATGTTTTTTGAAGAGTTATTTGAATTGTTTAATAATTGATACACATCTATATAAATCTGATTATTTATCTGTCTAAAATTAACTCAATAAATTATTGGCATTTCATGTATTATAGTAAAAAAAACTACTTCCAAAATAACTATACCGAATGTAGTGGCCATGTATATGCAGGCATAGAGGACCTTGTAATAACTTAATCATTTTCGGGTAAAACTCCCAGTAAATTGAAAATCTATTAAGATTGAAACTATCTTTCACATTGACCTAATACCTTGCAATAGCGTTTTATGAGTTGCAAGTGGCATTCAACTTCAGGGCGATAAAGCAATTACAAAGTCGACTATAAACATGACTACAATTCGGAAGCCATGGTCGGCATAGCCTTACTTGTGTACATATACGTAGAAGTCAGGTCCTACAGCGTATCTGTAAAGCTACTTGGAATCAATGAACTCAGCGCGATGGTGGCAGCGCCCGCTGTTCTGCGTTTTCGTCTTCCTTGGGTCGACTCCACTTTATCATGGTTTCAGGTGATCGATATAGGAATACTAATTTAGCAAACAGATCCTCTTCTAAGGCCAACTCGAGTGCTTCTCGTACCTAAAAAATAAGGTTTTGTTTAAAAGATATCTTAATTTTAGTATAGTCCTCGCCAAACTTCTGGGCCGCCGTGAAGTTGGTTTACCGGAAGCGCGAGGCACGAAACGGTGCTGTTTTCGTATGAGATTTACTACTGCGCAGCCATTGTAGCCAATTTCAGGGCGGCCAAGAAGTTTGGCGAGGACTATACTTATAAAAACAAAAACACAAAAGAAAAAAAACCAACATCAAAAGCAAAACACTAAAACGTGCAAAATAACTTTCATTTCGGAAGTCGGTGTCCTTTGTAACATCTTGTTTTTATCGTTTTCCGACGTAAAAAACGAATGAAAAAATTATTAGTTATTTAAAAAAAATCTCTCTTTTTACCGACTTCTAAAAAAAAGGATGTTATCAATTCTATGTGGGCTTCTAAACACGTGTTCCAAATTTTTTATTGGATAACTAATCCAATAAAAAAGAACGATCACGATCCGATAAGTGGTTTCGGCGAAATGCGTGGACAAACATACATACACTTTTGAAATTTGGCACACATGTTTAGAAAGCCCACATAGAGTAACATACGTGAATATTGTGCAATTCCAACAATATTACATACCTACATACGAATTCGAAATTCGACAGAATTGATAACCTCCTTTTTTTTGAAGTCGGTAAAAAAACGAATAACAAACAAAAACCTTGTATAGTTCTCGTCAAACTTCTGGGCCGCCGTGAAGTTGGCTTTCCGATGCGCAAGGCTCGGATCGGTACAATTTTTGTATGAGATTTACTACTGCGCAGCCATTGTAGCTAACTTCAGGGCGGCGAAGAAGTTTGGTTTTTATACGAAATAGTGTGATATTTGGCATAGTTGGTTTATATAGAAAAGTGATTGTTACTTATACCTTTGAATAATATTATAATAATATGTATAGCCCTCGCCAAACTTCTGGGCCGCCCTGAAGTTGGTTTACCGGATGCGCGAGGCACGGAACGGTGCTGTTTTTGTATGAGATTTCCTACTGCGCAGCCATTGTAGCCAACTTCAAGGCGGTCAATAAGTTTGGCGAGAACTATAGTTACTATTACTTATATTAATAAAAAAAAGTTTATTTCTTTCGCTTTTTCTTTCTTATTTCGCATAGGAGCTGTCACTGAATAAACTTACCAGATAAATATCAAGGCAGAGTTGTAAAAGTCTGTCAGCGTTCGGCAGGTCATCGAACATGATCCTTGTGTAAATGCCGGAGAAGAATCCTCGCAGAACTCGAGACGCCAAGAACACGAACGTGGTGTACAATCCGATGATACTACAAATAATCACATAAAATGTTTAAATACACGAAATGATACAAATGTTTTCAAAGCCTACTTTCTAATTATATTATTTACTAGCTGACCCCCGCGGCTCCCGTCAACTGGCTACCCTACCCTGCCAACCCTGCCTACTCTGCCTACCCTACCTTAAGAATTAATTTTATAGGCAACAATTTTTGCTACCTTGGTTTATATTATTGCAATTTTCATAAGGATATCTATATTTAAAAATATATTATAGCTATGACACTCAGGAATAATGTTGCTTTCTACTGGTGAAAGAATTGTCAAAATCGGTTCAGTAGATCCAGAGATTACCCCTTACAACGTCACAAACTTTACGTCTTTATAATATTAGTATAGATAGATGTGAACGTATGGCGCTTTTGTGTGACAGATGCCCAATTACAAATAAATTGTTCTAATTAGGTACAAAAATCTTTTTAAACTATAGTCGTGACAATCTACGAAGTCGGATTTGACAGCTATAAAAATATTTAATAACTAGCGGACACCTCGTGCTTTTCCTGTTCCCGTGGGAATACAGGGATATAAAGTAGCCTATGTCACCCTTATCCTTGGTAAACCAGTTAATGTTATACTTTGAAAAAACGTAGTAGAAATTCTTTCGTATCTAACTTACGCTCAAATTTAAATCAGCTAAGATTTCGCCATTGTTCTATGATCCACACATACCAACTAATTATAATTTAATCTCAATCTGTTTTCCTACATTTAGCAATCAAATTAAAGGCAATAAAAAAACGCCAACGTAACTATATGAAAAAGGGCTAATACTTATTATTTATTTATTATATACTACTACTTACCCACTGCCAGAAATAAAGTTAAGTGTCTCTGGGAACAGTTTATCGTTAAAAGTGTACATGACGAGCATATCACAGTTGTTGAGGGGTACTGTCAACAATTTATCCTGAAAATATAAATTAAAATTAAAACTCGAGCTGTCAAAAGTAAAATAAATCGTTGGAAGAAGTATAACAAATGAAATTATAATAACAACTAATCCAAATAAAATGTAGTAATAAAACGGTTTTAATTATTTATGTATTGCAATCATAATGTAAGTTTTAATATAGCGTACAATTTGGATGGCGGTTATCCTACTTGTCAACCTTTTAGTCTGAGGCCTCATTAGTGCGATGCGTCGCAACGGATCAACACATTGTATGCCACACCTGCGTTACTACCAGTGTTTCTTTCAGGTACTTCTCCGGCCTTACGGCCCCCCGGGGCGTTTGGAACTTAATCAATAGCAATAAGTTGCCGCTCGCTCACTTTCGCGCGTCTAAAGCAGATTTACGTATATTGACGAATATCACTACAATTTGGAAAATTATTTAAACCTGGTATCATTTTAGAGCTGGAAACCCTTTATTGACGCGACGTGGCACTGAATCAGGAATTGAGTAGTGCATGACATAATAAAGAAGCCGATCAAGAAAAATAATAATAATTGGAATTGATTTTAAATATTACTTTGTTTCCTTTATTTACTCCGCCCCCCCGCCCCCCCCCCCAGATCTTTTAACCGCCCCCCTAGAGAATTTTGCCTGAAAGAAACACTGGTTACGACGACGCACGACGTCACAATGCATGAGGGCGATGCACGCAGTCACATAGCAGCGTCTCAAGTGTGGATTCCAGATTCGAAAATAGATCGGAATAAACACTGTCCGTCGTCGCACAGCAGCGCATCACCCGCCCCCCGCTTCGTTTCTCGTCCGTCGATCCGTTGAAACATTATGTGGCATGTCACTTAAAATATATCTAAAACGCACTAAAGAGGCCTCAGCAAAGGAAGGTACAGCCCAGGATCTATGGTTTTTTCGAACCGGGGTAAAATCTTCCTAGTGGCGCCCTCCCTTCAGTGTTTGAGAAAATCTGTTAAAACTGCCAATGAGTAGCATTTTTGTGACCATTTGTTAAATTAATAATCCTTTATTAAATTTAAACTTTTTATTATCTAATAACTTTCATTTGTGACATAAAACAGAAACACAGGAAAAATATATAACTAGGAAAGACTACAACTTTACACTCTAATCTATTAGCTCCTCAAAATCCGTCGCATAGGCAGTTTCGTTTTCAATGGCTAAAAAAGTTAGCTTTAAGCTAGAAAAGTTTGTTGTTCAATATTAAGATTTGATTACTTGATAAAAACCTATGAGATTGTAGGAAAAGAGGCTTCATTTGTTCGATATTTCGAATTCCTGTCTCAAGGATTTGGCGCCCCCATGAAACTGCCGCCCGGGCCAAGTGCCCCGGTTTGAACCCCTTAGATCCGGGGCTGGGAAGGTATTACAATTGCAACTTACTCGTTCAGCACAAGACTCTCGAACTCGCCAATACATCACGTCTGTATCTTTAGCTCTCTCCAATCGAAGTAATACGTCTCTATAAAATCTTGCATCCGGATCTGCAATAGTACAATAATTAATATAAAACTGGGCCTCGATTTCAGAATAAAAAAAAAGAGTTTATTATTTGTAAAACTCTACTTAAGCTTGAAAACATCTCAAATTTTGATAAGTTTTAACTCCAAATTCTTTATTCAGAAACCGGCCCTCAGCCTACTACTCATAAAAAATAAGCTCATTAATAAAATAAAAAATACATAAAAATACAACAGACTTTTTTAAATTATTTTTTTTGTTTTTTTTTTTTTTATGGAAGATGGTTGTATATCTTTTTGTAAAAAAAGTTTTTAAATTTTTACTTGTGGCACCTAGTGGGTAAGTTGTATAGTAGTAGCAATTGTATGTGGGAATAAATAAAATGTATTTGATAATGCCCATAATGACCCAATTAAACTTAAGGAGTTCCAATGTGTTCCTTCGTGAAATGAAATTCCGATAGATTTATCGACAAATAGACGAAAAATAATATATGACCTGAAAAAGTTTGCTTTTGTATCCAGGAGAATGGTTGATCAATATTTCATAAAATCTATAGTTATTTTATTATTTATAGCTAAATCGAAACAAATATATTTATATGTAAATTTTTATCAAGTTTTACTATCATATTACATTACAAAATAGTTGAAAATAGTTTAAAAGTGAACTTTGTTATTTTTCTTTCATGTTTATAATCACTTTCTCTCACTAAGCCCAAAATTATAGACCTTATCATATTTTAGTTGTATTGGCCCTGATTGCGTTGTTTGAAATGTATGATATCTTGATGAAAACGTTCTCCTTGTTCGTCTGAGACGCACCCATGTTGTTTTCAAATTTATCTAAATGAACATGCAGCATATGTACTTTTAGAGACATTCTGCAACCAATATTTTTACAGTCTTCTAGCATGTTACCAACTAGCTCACGGTATTTTTTTGCAATTACTGTAAGCGACTTGTGGAGCCCAGGGTTTGTCTAGATTCCGAACAAGGCACTTGAAATAAACTGTGTTACTTCACAAAGTTTTTTACAGGCATTTAAATAAAATTTTATATCTCATTTTTTAATAAATATACCACATATATATGAAAATGCATCAGCATCAAATTTATACTCTCTGGACGACATTTTAACCTCTTTGGATCTTCTACAAAACTGTTAATTGTTTTCTTTATCACATAAGTGACATCTGTAGACGCTGTGTACCTTTAAAATTTATCGCAATATTTTACTATGGAAACTATCTCATACCTACGTTTTTTTTTAAGCGATAGCTCACAAAAAATGTATTATTATCATAACTACCACAAAAGCAAACTTTTTAAGGCACATGGGTATTTTTCCTTTATTTTGGAGCATAATGAATAGAAAAATCATAAAATGAATTTTAGGACGAAGAAAAACTATTTTTTGTTAAGTTGTGTATTAAATAGACATGTGCAGCCTTTTTCATGTTTAGCCCTTTAGCTGTAATACATTTTACTGTACTTTGGCTGTAGTGCTTATACTGTGAAAATTTGAAGACTGACAGACAGCAATAGGGCTCCGTTAGACCCTTCGGAACCTTAAAAAAGAAATTCAAAATCCGTCCATAATTAAGGACGCTGTTACATTTTCGACGAACTCAAATTTAGGTATCTAGTCGCACACAGCAACATTACGCGCACGCACTCATTGAAACTACTGAGCGCTCGATTTTATACAACACTCAAATAATATTGGTCCTTGATATTATTTTTTTATTTCATCGAAGTTGATTCAGGAAGGATAGTTGGCACTTTGAATATGCATTTGGTAACTGTTACAAACCGTCGTCGTAAAAAGAAGCTTATTATTTTTAACCGACTTCAAAAAAAGGAGGTACTCTATCTATTAGTACCCGTAATAGTTGCCTTACTAACTTGCCTATTAGGTACGTACAACTAAAAAGTGAAAAATAAAAAAACTTTTTGCAAAAAAATACTACCGACTTCCAAATACAAAACAACAAAGTGAAAAATAACTTAATTTTTTGAAGTCGGTGTCTTTCGTAGGTACCATTTTTTTGCGTTACGGACACCGACTTCAAAAAATTAAGTTATTTTTCACTTTGTTGTTTTGTATTTGGAAGTCGGTAGTATTTTTTTGCAAAAAGTTTTTTTATTTTTCACTTTTTAGTTGTACGTACCTAATAGGCAAGTTAGTAAAGCAACTATTTCGCCAGAATAGATTTCATGAAACTTGAACATAACCGGTGAAATGAAAGATCTGCTTACCCCTTAAGAGCAAACTGGCGTGATATTATGTTATGAAATGTTATAAACAACAAACAGACATGCGATTGCAGCAATCCCGAGAGATTTGCCGTTATCTATTGAAGAGTTCTGTTGTATATCTCCGAAGTTCTACATCAGATATTCACCAAATTAAAATGGTACCAATTTCGGAACATACTTTTTCAAACAAAAAAAGAATTTCAAAATCGGTCCACAATTGACGGAGTTATCGGTGAACCTAAAAAAAAAAAAAAAAAAAAACTTGAAGTCGAACATAGAACCTCCTCCTTTTTGGGAAGTCGGTTAAAAAAACGCTACATGAAATAAGTACCTAAAACGAAATAATTTCCGGTCACAAGGATTAAAAAATTACTTGAACATTTTGCATTACATGGAACATATAAAATATTACTATCTAAAACTTTTGGTGCATTACATAATGAGCAGCAGTTAATGACATATTACCCAACATCCATGAAAATGACACCCATGACGAAAACATGTAAAATTTTCGTCGGCGCCATCTTGTATTTTGATTTTGACCCCGTATTCGATATAAGCGACCCCAAAATCCATGAAAATGTCACCCATGACGAAAAGATGTCAAATTTTCGTAGGCGCCATCTTGTATTTTGGTTTTGACCCCGTATTCGATATAAGCGACCCCAATATCCATGAAAATGACATCCATGACGAAAAGTTGTAATTTTTTTATCGGTGGCATCTTGGGTTTTGGTTAAGACTCCATATGTGAGTGGTTGACCAAAAAGGGACCTCAAGGGAAAATAATTGATTTCGAGTAAATCGCGTTTGAAATTTCGTGTGCTTGATGTATTTCTAACTGCCTCGGCTCACAAAAAAAATCATAAAAAAAACACTACAGCACCTAAAAATATTCTGGTTAGACCAAAACAAAGCTAAAAGACCACAGATTAAAAAATTCAAAAAAAAAATTAACGGTTTCCAATCCCTCCAGGTCCCTTTTTGGTCAACCACTCACATATTCATTATTGGAAACCCAAAAAAAACATGAAAATGACGAAAATATGTTTGATTTTTGTCGGCGCCTGTTTGTATTTTGGTTTTGACCCCATATTCTATGTAAGCGACCCCAAAATCCATGAAAATGTCACCCATGACGAAAAGATGTCAAATTTTCGTCGGCGCAATCTTGTATTTTGGTTTTGACCCCGTATTCGATATAAGCGACCCCAATATCGATAAAATGACATCCATGACGAAAATTTGTAATTTTTTTATCGGTGGCATCTTGGGTTTTCGTTATGACTCCATATTCATTATTGGAAACCCAAAAAATCATGAAAATGACGAAAATATGTTTGATTTTTGTCGGCGCCTGCTTGTATTTTGTTTTTGACCCCATATTCTATGTAAGCGACCCCAAAAACCATGACAATGACACCCATGTCGAAAAGCGGCCTCGTCGGCGCCATCTTGTATTTTATTTTGACCCCGTATTCGTCATACATACATACATACAAACCGGTTCAAATCATAAATCTCCTTCCACCCATCCACTTCTAAACTTCACCGCCGACAGCTTAACCTTACCCATCCAAATCCTAACCTTACTAAGAGCTGCTTAAACCCACCCATCCTTTTCTCAACCTTGTCAATAACTGTTGTGTGTTGTTAGGAAACTCTAACATACTTTTATTTCGGTCCGATAAAATATCAACCCCTTTCGATCACGACAAACGACTCACGCATGCACACTACAATCTTTTCTATTACTTTTATCGTATTTATTTTTTGCGAAAAAGCGATACGCTCGTCCTCCCACGAGCGCTTCTGAGCGCGGAATAATGAGCTAAAATGAGCTTCGAGTGCAAAATGGATGAAGAAGTCGGCAAGTGTTTTTATTTTAGCTAATAATTAAAAAATATATTGATTTGGGTAAAAAATAATTAGCTGAACCTGTAAAGGACTATATATACCGCAATTTCTCATAATTTTGAAGATAAAATATGCTGTAAAATAACCTAAACTAGGACCTATTCGGACCCTACTTTTTTAATATTTTTGCGATTATTGTGATGGGCAAAACATATTTGTGCGAAAATTTTGTATGATGTCATGCAATTTTTCTGATGCCAATCTGGAGCTGAATATAGTATCCATAAATTAAGACCATAATATCCTCACATTTGTGATTGCATATACATTAAAATTGTACCTGAAAAGCACTGTTATTTGTAAAAAATGTAATAGCTAAGGAAGCAGAGAAATCGGAGAACATACACAAAAAAAAACATGCGGTCGAACATAGAACTCCTCCGTTTTAGAAAGTCGGTTCAAAAGTCAAGCAAACTAGATAACTCACTTGTATCTCCACTTTCTTCGATTGTCGGCATAAGTTGGCTCACTGCTTTTGTGGTACCCTTATTGAATACTTTCAAAAATTTCGGGAACAGGTAGGGTACAGTTAACCTGCCGAGTAATTATTATATCAATAAAAAGGAAGTAATAACACGGTTTAATGATTAAATTAAAAGGATTATCGTAAGGTTAAATTGCCATCACATGAAAATACTGCTTGCGTTCAGTCATTGATTGAAAAATAAAGAATTTTCAGTAGTCACAGCAGATCTCTGTCTGAAGTTGGCTCTGTGAACCATTGCGCAAGAAACAGTTTGTCATCGAGTATACTGCATAGAGTAAGCGAGATAGGACGATGCGACAAACTTAAGTGAAAGAAGCAGTTATACAAAGCTATCTTCTACTTCAACATTGACCCAAAAATCAAAAAACAAGACAGCTTAAAAAGCGAACTAAAATGACGTAAACAATAAGAAAAGCATGCTGTGCAGTCGGAGGCTACATATTCGCGAGCTGGCTGACCAAAACCAGACGTATCCTCCGACTGCACAGCATGAATTTCTTCTCGTTTACGTCTTTTTATTTCGCTTTTTAAGTAGTCGGGTTTTTTGATTTTTAAATTAACTTTTTTTTATTTACAACTTTTTAGTTATTTTATTATTAATTACGTACTTTTAAACATATAAGTGTTATATATTTTTGAAATCACCTCTTTAAACCACACACGATGGGTTTGGAAGAAAACAAAAATTTCTCCAACAAAATGGCGCCCAAAATCCGCCATTTTTGTCTTTTCCAATTTTTATGTAGCCAGTGACACTCGCAGGGTTAATACGAATCGATTCACGTAAGAATCATCAAAATCGGCCAACGCGTTTGGTCTCTAGAACGCCACATAGGAACAAACATACATACATAGACTGATAAACACATTACCCCCTACAGCAGTCGGGTAAAAATAGCAACTACGCAGGGTCTTGCAGCCAACTTCAGAGACACAAAGATCCACTGTGACTACTATACTAATTGTGAAAAAGTGAATTCTCATGTGAGGTTCAAGCAATTTTGAAACATGTGCGGTGCACTTTCACGGTCCAGTACTGGAACTATATAGTATGTGTTCTATGAACACTTGGCTCACCAGGTATCTGGATCAGCGGTGCCGTCCAGCAACTTCTTGAGCTTTTCCCGCTGCGGGTTGGGTTTGTCGTTGATGTAGGCGGGTATGGGCACCTCGCGGTGGTCCTCTATGGTGGGCGGGTTCGGAATCGCGTTCGTCGGGTGCGTTATCACGTATGTGAACTTCACCATCAATGTTGCATCTGTTGATGATGGCACAAACAACATAATTTAAATATATGGGGTTGAGATAGCCAGTCACACCAGAATATTGCTGATTTTCCTTACCTTGAAGAACTGGGGCGGATCGAATGACCTATTTATTACGTCTTTAAATTTAACTATACATGGCGAATCATGCAGAATATTTTCTATTGTATTTTAGTGCTGTAGGTACTCACTAGAGGCCGCCTCTCTCTCGAGCCGGTCGAGCTCGGGCGGCGAGATCTCCCACTTGAGCGTGGAGTTGGGGTTGATGGAGATGACGTCACGTGGTCGTTACATAGTTGTTATGTTAGTGCTGTAGGTACTCACTAGAGGCCGCCTCTCTCTCGAGCCGGTCGAGCTCGGGCGGCGAGATCTCCCACTTGAGCGTGGAGTTGGGGTTGATGGAGATGACGTCACGTGGTCGTTACATAGTTGTTATGTTAGTGCTGTAGGTACTCACTAGAGGCCGCCTCTCTCTCGAGCCGGTCGAGCTCGGGCGGCGAGATCTCCCACTTGAGCGTGGAGTTGGGGTTGATGGAGATGACGTCACGTGGTCGTTACATAGTTGTTATGTTAGTGCTGTAGGTACTCACTAGAGGCCGCCTCTCTCTCGAGCCGGTCGAGCTCGGGCGGCGAGATCTCCCACTTGAGCGTGGAGTTGGGGTTGATGGAGATGACGTCACGTGGTCGTTACATAGTTGTTATGTTAGTGCTGTAGGTACTCACTAGAGGCCGCCTCTCTCTCGAGCCGGTCGAGCTCGGGCGGCGAGATCTCCCACTTGAGCGTGGAGTTGGGGTTGATGGAGATGACGTCACGTGGTCGTTACATAGTTGTTATGTTAGTGCTGTAGGTACTCACTAGAGGCCGCCTCTCTCTCGAGCCGGTCGAGCTCGGGCGGCGAGATCTCCCACTTGAGCGTGAGTTGGGGTTGATGGAGATGACGTCACGTGGTCGTTACATAGTTGTTATGTTAGTGCTGTAGGTACTCACTAGAGGCCGCCTCTCTCTCGAGCCGGTCGAGCTCGGGCGGCGAGATCTCCCACTTGAGCGTGAGTTGGGGTTGATGGAGATGACGTCACGTGGTCGTTACATAGTTGTTATGTTAGTGCTGTAGGTACTCACTAGAGGCCGCCTCTCTCTCGAGCCGGTCGAGCTCGGGCGGCGAGATCTCCCACTTGAGCGTGGAGTTGGGGTTGATGGAGATGACGTCACGTGGTCGTTACATAGTTGTTATGTTAGTGCTGTAGGTACTCACTAGAGGCCGCCTCTCTCTCGAGCCGGTCGAGCTCGGGCGGCGAGATCTCCCACTTGAGCGTGGAGTTGGGGTTGATGGAGATGACGTCACGTGGTCGTTACATAGTTGTTATGTTAGTGCTGTAGGTACTCACTAGAGGCCACCTCTCTCTCGAGCCGGTCGAGCTCGGGCGGCGAGATCTCCCACTTGAGCGTGGAGTTGGGGTTGATGGAGATGACGTCACGTGGTCGTTACATAGTTGTTATGTTAGTGCTGTAGGTACTCACTAGAGGCCGCCTCTCTCTCGAGCCGGTCGAGCTCGGGCGGCGAGATCTCCCACTTGAGCGTGGAGTTGGGGTTGATGGAGATGACGTCACGTGGTCGTTACATAGTTGTTATGTTAGTGCTGTAGGTACTCACTAGAGGCCGCCTCTCTCTCGAGCCGGTCGAGCTCGGGCGGCGAGATCTCCCACTTGAGCGTGGAGTTGGGGTTGATGGAGATGACGTCACGTGGTCGTTACATAGTTGTTATGTTAGTGCTGTAGGTACTCACTAGAGGCCGCCTCTCTCTCGAGCCGGTCGAGCTCGGGCGGCGAGATCTCCCACTTGAGCGTGGAGTTGGGGTTGATGGAGATGACGTCACGTGGTCGTTACATAGTTGTTATGTTAGTGCTGTAGGTACTCACTAGAGGCCGCCTCTCTCTCGAGCCGGTCGAGCTCGGGCGGCGAGATCTCCCACTTGAGCGTGGAGTTGGGGTTGATGGAGATGACGTCACGTGGTCGTTACATAGTTGTTATGTTAGTGCTGTAGGTACTCACTAGAGGCCGCCTCTCTCTCGAGCCGGTCGAGCTCGGGCGGCGAGATCTCCCACTTGAGCGTGGAGTTGGGGTTGATGGAGATGACGTCACGTGGTCGTTACATAGTTGTTATGTTAGTGCTGTAGGTACTCACTAGAGGCCGCCTCTCTCTCGAGCCGGTCGAGCTCGGGCGGCGAGATCTCCCACTTGAGCGTGGAGTTGGGGTTGATGGAGATGACGTCACGTGGTCGTTACATAGTTGTTATGTTAGTGCTGTAGGTACTCACTAGAGGCCGCCTCTCTCTCGAGCCGGTCGAGCTCGGGCGGCGAGATCTCCCACTTGAGCGTGGAGTTGGGGTTGATGGAGATGACGTCACGTGGTCGTTACATAGTTGTTATGTTAGTGCTGTAGGTACTCACTAGAGGCCGCCTCTCTCTCGAGCCGGTCGAGCTCGGGCGGCGAGATCTCCCACTTGAGCGTGGAGTTGGGGTTGATGGAGATGACGGCGACGTCGTCGAACATGTAGTTCGACAGGAACGTCTGCGCGTTGCGGTCGCGCGCGTGCATGTTGCCGAGCTGAGTGTAGTCTTGTTCCGTGAAACTAGAAAATTATTAGACAGCCTTTTAGACCAAAAAGAAAAGAAATATAAAAGACTAGCTTTTGCCCGCGGCTTCGCTCGCGTGGAATTTGGTCTGCCACATAAAGTATCGTGACAAACAATATTATTTATTTTTTAACAATAATTTCTACTCGTATCCGAAATTTCAGATGTCTAACTTCAAAACTGATGGATCCCGACGCATCATTGCTTGGATCACATCGCCCCTCCCCAGCTTTACCCGCCGCGCGTATTTATGTCGCTCGAGCTCCATTCAAGTCAATCTTATCGTGATAACTTTTAAACTATGCGTTCAAATTACTAAGTGTAAAAGACAAAGTTTATCTACATTAAATATTAAAACCGTACGCAAAATACGCGCTTAGACGTGGAGTTGCGGACACCAGCCCGTCTTAACCTAACCTAAATATTAAAAGCGACAAATGTGTCGATATTCGTAAGAGTTCGATAAATATTCTAAAATGTGCATTGCAACAAAGTTTCCAATTTAATTGTATTTATGGTTCACTATTTTGGTCATAGTGGCTTCCACATAAAAGGTAGATATAATTATGCTGTCGCGGACTTTTATTTAGAACTATTTAAGACAAATAATCCTATGGTACATTATATTTGTGTATATATGTGTCCAACGGTTTAGGCAGCGCACGCGAAGATAGCTCTCAGAGGGCAGATTTTCCCGACTTACTTGATATTTATCGTTATATTATGACCAAACTACAAAAAATCATTATAAATTGTAGCCTATGTGTTATTCTGATGTATAACCTATATTACTGTAAAGTTTCATCCAAATCCGTTAAGTAGTTTTTGCGTGAAAGAGTAACAAACATACATACATCCATCCTCACAAACTTTCCCATTTATAATATTAGTAGGATCAGTAGGATTCGACCTTGAATGGACCCCATTTGCATTCTCGTTGATAATATCCAAGCAACGGGAGAACTTTGCGGCTGATCTTAACATACCGAGTAAACAGTTGGCATATTCAAACGAAGTCCCTTACTGCTGAGATCATCGCCAGTTAGGAACAGTGACTTATATTTTTTTAAACGTTATGCCTAGCGTGAAATATACTTACACATAAATGTTGTGTGATTGAGCCGACATTTGATAAACAGGCAGGAAAGGACCGATGCGTATTTTCACTGTCACGTCTGTGGGTGGGTTGGGTAGACCGACCTAAAATAAAAATAAATAGTTTAATATCATGCTCTGAGACCAGTGTTTCTTTCAGGTACTTTGGCCCCCCCGGAGTAACCTTACTGCCCCCCGGGGCTTTTGAAACTTAATCAATAGCAATAGGTTGCCGCTCGCTCACTTTCGCGTCTACAGCAGATTTACGTATATTCGCGACGAATATCCCTACAATTTGGCAAATGATTTAAACTTGGTATCATTTAAGAGCTGGAAACCCTTTATTGACGTAAAGTGGTACTCAATCAGCCAATCAGGAATTGAGTAGTGCATGACATATTTAAGTAGCCAATCAGAATCCAGAATAGCACGTAGAATGAACGACATACTTTCGAGAATATCGCTATCCCTTTTCCTCTAATGCTATCCCATAAGGCTCTCCCACTCTAAACAGATGTTAATAGATAGTATAGTTCTCGCCAAACTTATTGGCCGCCCTGAAGTTGGCTACAATGGCTGCGCAGTACAAAAACAGCACCGTTTCGTGCCTCGCACATACGGTAAACCAACTTCGGGGCGGCCAAAGTTAAGTTTGGCGAGGGCTATAATTTCGCGAAATTTGTTGAATGAAAATTATAGCTGTGTCCTTATCGCTGTGTACGCAAGAAAAAAGCCACGAAGAATAAGATTTTTGTAAAGAATATTATTCTTCGTGGCTTTTTACAATGTTACTTTGACAATTTTGGTTCAGCATACAGCATCTTTTATTCATAAAAATATTAATAATAATTGGAATTGATTTTAAATATTAATTTGTTTCCTTTATTTACTCCCCCCCTCCCCCCCCCCAGATCTCTCAACCGCCCCCCCCGGAGAATTTTGCCTGAAAGAAACACTGTCTGAGACATAGAGCAGTGGTGGCCCAGTGGTAATGGCCGCGATCAAGGTGTAGGTCGATGGTTCGTACCCAGGCAGGCGCTTTACTTTGTGTAAATTATTTCATCGCCACTGCTCTCAAAACGGTGAAGGAAAACATCGTGAGGAAACTGGCATGTCCTAGAACCAAAAATTCGAAGACATTCCCAACCCGCACTGGGCCCGCGTGGTGGATTACGGCCCATTCCCTCACACAGAGAGGAGGTCTGCGTCCCAACAGTGGGAAAATGTCAAGGTAGACGATGATGATGCTCCGACATCTTATATTTAATGCATTTAAAAGCAAATTGCTGACATAAATTCATTATTATAAGGATGGCGGTTAACACTTTTATAGATATAGAATATTACAAAACTTACACTTAATTTTCATTTGCTCTTTAACCTGTTTAAGCGTATTGTAGGAAAAAAAGACGTTATAATCACTGGCACGTAAGTTGGCAAGAGTCGTTAGATGCGCAGAAGTAGTTTTTCAGGTATATTTGGTAGTGATGCGGGGCGCGGGGAACGTTTAGGACCGTTCCGAGCGCGCGATTGGTTGGTCATGCCCCTTTAAACTACTGAGATTTTCTATAGTGGCCACCTTCACCAACATTACGTTATATAAGGCGGCACACTATACCAGGCAACCCCTTACGAGGTGTCTGGGACCATCTTCGGTAGGTCACGCCTCTAAGAGTACTCGCCCCTGGTACTCAAGAGAAAATGTGAGTCGCATCGTTATTACTCATTACCATTTGTCCAGAATGGTACCGGAGCTGTAAAGCCGCTCACAACACGCACCCCAGCACGCCAGCACTAGCGCAAGCACCGGCACCAGCGCACCTTGTTGGTGCTAGCGGATTCAATCCCCACTAGGGACGCCAGAGAAGCTGGCTCCCATTTCTCCAGAATGGTCCCGGAGCTGTCATGCACGCTCACCTCTCAATATGAATCAACGCATCTTCCCAATGCCTACAGCTGGGTTGCCGGTAAACTAATCCAACGGGTAGTCTTCTACTTTCTATCCAGGAAAGTGCCGGAGATGCAGCTCGCTCACAGGAGCTCACTTGCTTGAGGGTTACTCACGAACCCCGCGTCTGACCACCAGGTGGCCCTTTGCCTTAGGCCGGTAACTTCAGACACTTGTTGCGCGCGAGGAATGACGCTCGACCCACATGTAGCCGAGCAGACAACATGCCACTCCTCTGCAACCACCACATAGACCACCGCGAGTCCAACCTCAATGGCAGGTTCCACCTTTGCGCTTGCAATGGTGGAGGGCCTACCTGACCCCGCGTACCCTGATCCAAACAGCTGGACCCGTAGTTCCAGCTGCGAGCCCCATCTGTTCGGGTCGTACAGATAGGGATTTTTTTTTTGGGATTGGTTGGTCAAGACCCGATCAAACTACTGAGATTTTCTATAGTGGCCATCTTCACCCACCTTTCGGTATATAAGACGGCACACTAATGACCAACCACTACCAGGCAACCCCTGGGATTGGTTGGTCATTTGACACAAGGAGCGACTGACCAATAGCGTCGCGTCCACGTTCCGTTCGCTCTATATGGTGGTTGGTCAGTTCGCGGAATATGCGCCAACTTACCCCCACTACGCCAAAACTGCCAACTTATGTGCCCGGCACTATAATAAAAATGTTGGTTGTTAGGGAATTTGAACCATGTTTGATTTGTAGGTTGATCTAAGACTTTGTATTTATTATGTTTTAAAAGCATGTTGCCATAGTAATACGAGGAGCTCGTGACTAAGTAATAACAACCGCACTTGTCGATGTTCAAGGTTAAGCAACGCTTGCAGGTCGGTCCGTGGATGGGTGACCATCCATTACATGCCGAGACACCTCCGAGCCTTAGAAGACACGTTAAGCTGTTGAACCTGTCTTTTGAAGATCTTTGACAGCTGTTACGGTAGTCGGAAGCCATAGAACCTGACACCAGTCTTGCCAAGGGGTATCGTGTTACCCAGTTACTGGGTTGTGGCAGTCAGATAAACAGTCGTAAAAATACTAGTACTCAGATGAATCTGAACACTGGTAACTAATTAACTGCAGTTTAAACTTGGAACGTTGACAAAGGTCCACAGATATAGCTGTTGAACGTTGTTACAACGCGCACAAAAGCAAAGTCTGAATCAAAATAATTTCTAATGTCGTAGAAAAATCAGTTTTACGTAGCCCCACTTTTATTTGAAAAAAAAGGAGAAATCAGTTTCTGAAACATAAAACTCTATAAAGCAGTGGTTGGTAAATCCCGTACGTACCTATCTTAATCCGCCATATTTAGAAAATATTCACAACAATAAAAAAAGAACCGGCCAAGTTTAAGTTGGACTCGCGCACGAAGGGTTCCGTAACCAGGGTGGCATCAACTATGTATGCATGAGGACACTCTTTAATTTTCAACTTGTATATTTTATGGAACTTTTCCTTTATTTGTGCTGTAAGACCTAACTTTTTGCCAAATTTCGTGATTCTAGGTCAACGGGAAGTACCATATAGGTTTTCGACCCAAAATTTGTACTTACAAGTTTTCGCGAATATCTAAATTTGCCCATATATTTTAATCGTGTTGACTTAGCACCTTGATTTACACCTTATAGGGACTATAGACCTCAGTATCTGGTATAAATTTTAACTTGCTAGGTCCACCCGTTCCTGAGATAATCGGTGGTGACACATGGACAGACGGACAAGGGAGTGATCTTATAAGGGTTCCTTTTTTACCTTTTGGTACGGAACCCTAAAAAGTTAATAAGCTCGCGCTAAAAGCCAAAAATCTATTAAAATTGACATATCGGAGACCTTACGCCACACCAGCGCCCTTAGCGGCGAATTCATACGCGGCATTGGGAGATTAATCGCCATAGTAATAATATGACACTGTAATTACCGTATTTCCAAACGCGAAGAACACAAGCGGGAACCATATGATGGCGATGACGAACGCGAGTACTCCTCCACCAAGCATGTACTTGGACATGTTGGACTTCTTGGAGCCGCGCGGCTGCGGGAACTCGTCCTCTATGTAGCGGGAACACTGGAACAATGCCATGTATCTATGTTATAATGGATGTAAAACATACATCACCGAGTGCATCATATATATACCGTCATTGCGATTTACTTGACCTGTGACATATGGGTATGATAACAAGTAAAATTTTAAAATCCCTCTACACATTTTTATCTTAAGCTACATAATTTATCTATTAGTAGACAGGCTTCGATCGACAATCTTTTGAACACCTAATTTTATTATGACACGATATCTTGCGAAAACACCCCAATTCAAACAGTAAAACGCCCATAACTTTACAAGTCTGAACCGATATTCATATAATAATAATTTATCTAGTAGTAGACACGCTTCGATCAACAATCAATTGAACACGTAATTTCATTATGCCACGATTTCTTGGGAAAACACCCCAATTCAAACAGAAAAACGCCCATAACTTTAGAACGGCTGAACCGATTTTCATATAATAATAATTTATCTAGTACCATATAATTTATCTAGTAGTAGACACGCTTCGATCAACAATCAATTGAACATGTAATTTCATTATGACACGATATCTTGCGAAAACACCCCACTTCAAACAGTAAGTCGCCCATAACTTTAGAACGGCTGAACCGATTTTCAAATAATAATAATTTATCTAGTACCATATAATTTATCTAGTAGTAGACACGCTTCGATCAACAATCAATTGAACACGTAATTTCATTATGACACGATTTCTTGGGAAAACACCCCAATTCAAACAGAAAAACGCCCATAACTTTAGAACGGCTGAACCGATTTTCATATAATAATAATTTATCTAGAACCATATAATTTATCTAGTAGTAGACACGCTTCGATCAAAAATCAATTGAACACGTAATTTCATTATGACACGATATCTTGCGAAAACACCCCAATTCAAACAGTAAGTCGCCCATAACTTTAGAACGGCTGAACCGATTTTCATATAATTATAATTTATCTAGTACCATAAAATTTATCTATTAGTAGACACGCTTCGGTCAATTGAACACGTTATTTTATTATGACACTATATCTTGCGAAAACACCCCACTTCAAACAGTAAGTTGCCCAAAACTTTAGAACGGCTGAACCGATTTTCATATAATTATAATTTATATAGTATCATACAATTTATCTAGTAGTACACACGCTTCGATCGACAATCTATTGAACACGTAATTTTATTGAGACACGATATCTTGCGAAAACACCTCAATTCAAACAGTAAAACTCCCATAACTTTAGAACAGCTGAATTGATATTCATGTAATAATAATTTATCTAGTACCATATAATTTATCTAGTAGTAGACACGCTTCGATCGACAATCTATTGAACACGTAATTTTATTGAGACACGATATCTTGCGAAAACACCCTAATTCATCCGTAAAATGCTTATAACTTTAGATCGGCTTTACTGATTTTCATCAAACATAGCTAAGAACATTCTCGATAAAGACGAACAAAAAACGAACTCAAAATAGGTTCATATGTTTAGGAGCTATGATGCTACAGACAGATACACAAACACACATCTTTTTCCGTCGGGTGTTAAAAAGGTCGCATGAGAAACGATTCTTGTGTCAAAATATTTTTGGGTGAATATACATTAGAACCGTCACGGGAAAATAGAAATATATTTAAAATAAATTGTCAGGGCGGCCAATACAGGCTGAGGCGCTATATTTATAAGTACCTCTTCCAAAGTACGATAGTACCGACTATTTCTGGAAACATGTCGTTCCCCTTATGGAAGAGTAGAATCAACATACAATTTAGTCCAAAATAATATTACTTAGTTCAAATACCTTCAATAGAAAGACACTGGCGAAAATATCCTCCATCTTGAGCCAATCCATGAGGTTCATGGACGTGTCTGTCCATATCCAATCCATGAGTGTGCGCAGCTCGAACAGGAACGGTACTACCATGAACCTGTGAATTTTAACAGTATTAACATAACATTACTTACTACTAACATTACTAGGAACATTACTTGACGCTATAATCGTGTTCTTAGTTTATTGACATACATTTTGTCTATGATTGTCTTACGTATATTTTTTTTTCACTGCTTTTATTTTAAATATGTATGTATTTATGTATCTATTTTATAGCATATATAATTATCTATTTGTGTTTTTAGTAAGTATTATTGTATCTTTATGGTCTTTGTTGGTATTTTGACAACCCCATGTCATGTCCAGGCAATCACTGTCCATTCCAGGTTGCCTGGAAGAGATCGCGGAAAGCGATAAGGCCGCCAGTTGTATATTTTTTAGTTTTATGTTTTTTTTGTTCCTGTATTTTCTGGTGTACAATAAAGCATACATAAATAAATAACATCACGAGCTAATCATCAGTTATCTCCAAACGGTGTATAATCACACTAATAGGCGAAAATTTGTGTGTGTGTGTGTTTGTTACTTCTTCACGCTCAAACGGCTGGACGGATCTGGTTGAAATTTGGCACAGAGATAGATTATATTCTGGAATAGTAAATAGGATATTTTTATCCCGGGAATATGTTCCCTTGGGATAACTTGCGACAATTACGCTGGCGAAACCGCTGGCAGAAGCTATAGTCAGAATTTTAATTCGATTCCAGATTTGACATTAGCTACTGTCATTTTGTGAAATAATGATACCACATATAATAGTGTAGTGATGAACACAAAAATCGATAAACAATCAGTGTGTGTGCATTCAAAAAATTACGGCTACCGAATGGTCTAAATGCGTATCCCATGTTGTCAAAGAAGAGGAAAACATGAGTAGGCTAGATATGTTAATTGACAATATCACAGACACATTTATAATAAATGTTACAGAAAGTGACAGCGATAGCGATAGCGATGACGGCGACAATATATAAAATAAATTATTACCATAATACATCTATCTGTTTTATTTGTCATGTTCCTTCATGATCACATTTTTTTATTTATTTCACAAACAATTATAAAAGAAAAGTCTCAGATCGTTAATTAATCGTCAAAACTAAATTATCGGTTCAGAAATATTTAATTTCCTGATATACTTAGTTTACGAGAGTAAAATTATAAACGAGAAGAATCGATCCGGAAATATTCCATTTCCATATCGAATAATTTTGCAACGTCACTATTTAGTACTTGTCATAACGTTGCAACACTGAAATTGTCAAATCTGGAATCGAATTAAAATTCCGAGTATAGTATATTAACATAATATTTGTTACTGTGAATTTCTGTAATCGGTGAATGTTAAGATAAACCGATATATGTCGAATGATATTGACATTTTTCTTTTTTGTGTGTTGTTGTATTGTCTCAAGGATGATAACAACATTGAACGGGAGCGGAAAGCGTTGTCGGTTAGAGCGTAATGCTGGCTCGCAGGTTTGCACGATGCTCAAAATTTCGATCAAAATAACGCTCTTTCGAGCAAGCACATTTTACATGAGCAGCCTGTGGGCTACATATACGCAAAGATCGTAAAACGCTCTCCGAGTTCAGTACATTAATGCGTTTAGGATGCTGGTGGGGCTGCCTCGCTTCTGTAGAGCATTGGGGATGTTTGCGGATGCGCATGTAGATTGTTTCTATACATCCATGCGCAAAAGGTCCATGGTGCATGGTGTGGGGCAGCTCCAACAGTATCCTAAGTATGATTTCGTGTCGCCTAGACTGTATTTTCTTGGGTCGCTGTTGTGCCATCTCACATGGGTTATCGCAACGGTGATCCACTGTTATTTGTTGTTTTGTTTTTGTAGTGTCAGTTTGTTAATATCTGTGTTACTAACATAGTCATAGGCATGCTTCGCCGGTAGACGCGGCGTGCTAAGCCGGTAATACACGGCTTTATGATGCGTCGCGATACTTTTCAAAGAACAAGGGGGTGACCATAAGCTCTTAGAGTAAGGTTATTTTGAGTGAGCGTAATGGACAGATTTATACAAGCCATATACAACAGTCCCTTACACACACGCAAAATAGCCTTACTCTAAGAGCTTGTGGTCACAACATCGCGTGGTTTCTATGTGCGGACCCTTATACGAGCTTGTCTTACCCTCTAAAGAAGATCATGTTGAGGAACCGGTAGGACTTGCAGAGGAAGTTGCCGATGATGCGGCGCGGGTAGCCGCAGCGGATCTGGTAGGCAGACAGCAGTAGGTAGATGCACTTCAGCATGTACCACATTGGAGGCGGTAGAAGGGCGTTGAATGTCCTAAGCACAATAAAATTATTATTGAACATCACAAGTGTACTTATAGGCATAACGAAAACTATAATGCAGGCTAATGATAGCCTTTTTGCTTAGATGTGGCGCATATTCAGCCTATTTGGTTATGCTGAATGTAAGCCTAATTGCCACAACCACGACATGCATCTGGTTTTATTTATACACACATTTGTTTTTTTTTGTTATTTAATTTTAACACGCTTTTATTCGCTTTGTATCTATGTGACGGAATCTTTGTACGTGATTTTCACCCCCTTCAAAACGTCGGATTAATTTGAAACTTTGTACACTTATCAAGGACCAATGACAATACAATAATTAAAATAGTTTATCCCATTATCCTTACCAGGATCTTCAGGATTAGCGATTGACTAAAAATAAATAATAGTTAAAATAATTTTCAATAAATTTAAATTATGAATAGTGAGACTAAAAATTGACAGATATTGGTAAAAGTAGAGACATTTTGAAATTATTTTAAAAAGCACCCTACGCGGTTTTTTAATATCTTTTTTGTTAATGACACTATTCATAATTTAAATTTATAGAATTTTTATTTCTACTTTTTAGTTTGATTTTCTATTAAAGCGTGTTTTTAACTATTATTTTTAACTTGTCTTTACTAACATAATATATGAACTACTAACACATCATCACTTACCATCAGGCGAGATCGTGGTCAAAGGCGCCTACAGGTATATAAAAAAAAGCTACTAACACTATCGTTAAGGGTCTAAGCAAAATCTACTACTACTATTCTTGTTTACTAATCTTTGTATGTCGTTTTGCGGCAATTAAATACCATTTCTCTTTTCTTTTTTTTTTCACTATATTAACATCATCATCATTTGCCTAGCCTTTATCCCAATTATTGTTGGGGTCGGCTTCCAGTCTAACCGGATTCAGCTGAGTACTAGTGTTTTACATGGAGCGACTGCCTATCTGACCTCCACAACCCAGTAACTGGGTAACACGGTACCCCTTGGCAAGACTGGTGTCAGATCTTCAGGCTTCTGATTTCCCGTAACGACTGTCAAAGATCTTCAAATGTCAGCCGGGACCAACGGCTTAACGTGCTTTCCGAGGCACGGAGGAAACTCGGTATGTTGAAATGGCCATCCATCCACGGACCGACCTCATCAAGCGTTGCTTAATCTTGAAGATCGACCCATGCGGCTGTTATTATTTAGCCACGATTTTATTTTTTCACTATATTAACATATGGTATACAAATAAATGTTCTAAAAAAAAAAGAGACGTTTGGCACTCGGGGACTGCCGCGGTAAAGCTATTGCATAGCATTGAATTTCTGAGAATTTAAGTCATTCGCGTTCTTAAAATCTACTTTCTTTTCCCAAATAGTAAATGCAGATCACGGTCCACCCACAATAATAAACCCTTAACGCCACCCTCTAACAACCCCCTTATTATCATATTTTTTAACTTTTCCCCAAATAATAAATTTAAATAATGACCCCTATTTATACCACAATAAGGTCGCTTTTTCAAAGTGACCCTTATTCCCACATACATAAAGTCTACATTGAACGCGGTGGAATTTAAAATAGGATACAAATAAAGAACCTCAACTTCAATAGAACATAAAAATATTACCTATATCCGTCATAATAAAAATTCTTATTTTAACTTATCATTGCCAAGCGAATATGAGCCTTTAAATTAAAAACGTTAAAAACTCGAAAACGTAGAAAAAACAAAACAAAAATATAAAGTGACCCTTATTCACATCGAAATAAGGTAGCTTTTCTTTGATAAGCAAAAGTGACCCTTATTCTCATTAGCATAAGGTCCACATTGATCACCATTGTCACGTTTCGTTACGGTATTTCTGGATTCGGTCTCCACGCTCAAGGCCCGCGATAGAAGCTATGCAATAGCTTAAAAACAAACCTGTATACAAAGGGGAGAGTGAAAAGGGCTCATTGTTTATCATTTCTTTTTTAAACAAAATTAAAAACAACGTTTATCACATTAACACCAAATCTCTTACCTCTCAGTAATAAAAGGCAGTACGAAGAACATCCAGATATGCACTCCTATGATGAGTGCATACTGGAACAGTATCTTGCCGAGCATGAACTTGCGCAGGTACAGCGCTCGGTCGATGACTATCAGCGCGAACTGGAGGATCAACATCACGAGGAAGGGAATCGGGACTTTGTTCTCTTCTAAGTACGCTTGCACTCCGCCGTCGCCTTGGTGCGTCTACAGAACAGATAAAAATTACATAACATCATGCTTGTATACTCCTAATGGTTAAGCAGTGGTGTAACTTTAGCACACCACATTTCACCAATACAAAATGAAAATCTATTAAATGCATATAGGCTGTGAGGAATACTGATAGTTGAATACTGGCAAAAGCGTAACATTTTGGCGATTTAAAAGACCAAAATAATGTGCCAATAGGGGTGTTTCCTGGGTAAATTCTATTTAATCCGTCAGTGAGATTATCAAATAATATTGGACACGTATTTTTTGTTTTACCAAATCAATCAAAAATTACAAACTTGACGTCACTAAGGCAGTATAAGGTGTACTAGTGGCGTGACGTTTCACGACATTTCAACGCATTGTATCGTCGTCAATTTATGTTTACGTATCAAAAGAAAAAACGTGTCCAATATTTTTTATTAATTTACCTGACGGGCAAAAAACGAATTTTCCGTAAACTACCCTATTGGTACATATCTTATTTTTACAAAAGAATACAGATATTAGACAAAAATAAATATATATTTGGCCAGCACTCTAATTGCGTAACTGCTTTGAAAATTCAAAGTAGTTCCAGTATCCATTGCGTGTTTTTACGCTTTCGAGTAGACGGATTTTTGAACATATCGCTCACCTAGAAATATCTACCATTGGCATATCTACGTTACGATGAAGCCCTGTGTGAAACTCAAGAAATAAAATAACTGGTTGATGGAAAATAAACGTTTTATTTTGTATGACATATACAAAAACATGTCCTGAAACTTACAACATTATAAAGTACAAGTTGAGCTGCTGTTCTGACGTGAAGTACCGTCTCACCTTTGCAAGGATCCCCAATTTTTTGGCCGCCAGCTGAGCTCTGCCCTTAATGTTGCTGAGAGTACCGACTCCTGAGGGACGCCGGCATTTATATCTATTATATATATATTGGTCGGACAAACAGCCAACGATAACCACTCGAATGGACCAATCTCTCAGGAAGTCTACAATCCAGTCACACAGACGACCGGGCAGACCGAAGGAAGAGCTTACCAATAAAGCTTTCGTGCCATACCCCGTCAAATGCCTTCGAGACGTCAAAAGAGACGGGTAGCGATTCCCCGTGCGTATAGCTTAGCACCATTTGGACCTTTGACGTAAGTACTGCTTCATTTAATGTAGTTAAAACGGCACATCAGACAAATAAGTCGATGGTTTTACATAGGAACTATATATATAGTTAATTATTATATATACTAATAATTAACTACTAATATTACTTACTGTACAAAAACGTGACATCGGTTTTGTAATTCTTACTATATAGTAAGAAGTACAAAATATGTCACATTTTTCAAATGAGTCGGATACGCGGATTCGGGGGGAAACAATAATAATGGTACAATGACACTTTGCCGTTTTACCACTTTATAAATTATGCACTTTTGAAGACGTAGGCCGCATAAACTCAATTTAGCTTATTTTGCAGATGTACCAATATATTACTAGGTAAGCGATATGAAACAAAGAATGCAAGCAACGCGTACGTGCGCTATTCTTTGAACTTACGTGATTATGGGACAGATGTTTTGAACCAACTGGTACTTAAACCTGAAGATACAGTAAATTTGTTAAAGTACACATCGATATTAATTATGATAGGCTTACCCCAAACGCGGCGAATCCGAAAATAACAACAAGGAAATTGAAAAAGTCACACAAGAACATATACGCGTATATGTCAGCGGTAACTCTCGCTCCCGGCTCTAACATGCGCTGGAAGAAGTGGTGCATCGGACGCAGATAGCGTTTTACGCTGAAAATACAGAAAATGTTTAACTTAGGGTATTTTTCCTAGTTAGTAGTATTAATTATTATATGGCGAAATGCATTAATTTAAGTGTGCACTACTCGACATTTTCTCCATTAAAACGTAGTGAGGCGTTTTCTATTCGGTATTGTAAGTTCAAAGTTAGGTATGGTGTCGATTTCTCTTATCAATTATGAAGTCATTTGAAAGTTATTAAGTACGACAACAGACAATAGTTCCGTATTTGAAATCCAATTTTGCGCAACTACGGGTCCAAATACGTACACAGCAGTACTTTTTTCACAAAGCCCTACAACAAAAGGTCTTTACAAGTGTACTATCTCATCTTCGGTCAATCAAAAGCGCTAAATGATTTTAGGCGAAATAGCATATTTTTAGCCACGCCCACGAATGAGTTCGTTCCACCGACTATAATCGTGACAATCTAAGAAGTCCGATGACGTGTCTCATTTTACATGCCGCGATAACTTTGCACGTAAGAAATTGAAAAATCTCATTCATAATCCTAATTAATTATTATGTTACCCATCTATTTCGATACTAATATTATATTATATCCTTACATAGTATAAAACAAAGTCGCTTCCCGCTGTCTGACCCTATGTATGCTTAGATCTTTAAAACTACGAACTTTGATATTGGGCGAACGGATTTTGATGCGGTTTTTTTTTATAGATAGACTGATTCAAGAAGAAGGTTTATATGTATAATACACGCGGGCGAAGCCGCTGGCAGAAGCTAGTAATATTATAAAGAGGAAAGATTTATATTTTTTCTTCCAACTATGCTTTAATTTTATCACAATCACACTAAAGACTCAGTACAAAGCGAGTCTTTAATGCTCTAGAGCAATAAAAATGTATGAAATTTCATTATTGCACAGTTTATTTTTTGCCAATCTCAATGGATTAGCTCTATTCAGCCAGCCGATATCAATACTTTTTTTTTACGTACGTATTATTCGTTTCTATCCTACTTGTTCCAAATTTAAAAAATGATTGCTGCTAACTCTGATTTAAAAATGAAAGAAATTTAAAAAAGTGATTTGGCGGAAACTTTGTTAATTTTGCTTGACAATATTTTTGGAAACGATAAAGTGTGATACTATCTGATTTTTAGTGCTTCGGCTTCAAATTAAAATGGAATCATCTAGCGACACATTAACTCCGGAAAACATTCTAAATGAAGCCGACAGTGTTATAGAATATCTTTTAATTTCAATAATTAAACTTCCATTTTAACTATTTGATAAGAGTTTCTTTTATCTACTATTCCTATAGGTAATAGTTGAAAGAAAAGCAGATTATGCACCTCGCCTTAAGTAATTTATATTGCCCTCGTGCCTGTTAGATTAGGCATTCGGTGCAATAATAAATTACTTTGTGCTCGATGCAATAATCTACTATTGTATGTTTTTATTTTTGTAACGAATAAACTTAAAAACTACTAGACCGATTTCAAAAATTCTTTCACCGTTGGTAAGCTACATTATACCCGGGTAACATAGACTACTTTTTATCCCTGTATTCCCACTAGAAGCGGGAACTACGCGGTTGAAACGGCGAGGTGTCCGCTAATACACTATAACAACGAGTATCATAAAGCTGTCAAAGCCGACCTCTTAGATTGTCACAGGTATAGTGTCACCATAAGGAATGTGGGGTAGAACATGTACTTACGACAAAAACATCACTTCTGGGTAATGCTTGTAGGTATTTTCCAGTGTCGTTGTCACCGCAATAATCGGTTCTTGATCATCATTTACACTGAAAAACATGAAAAATTAATAGTTTTAATGTTCTTAGAATACAAGTAAAATTTCAAAATTTAAAAAACTCCCGACACATTTTTATTTCATGCTACATATGTTATCTAGTACATAGTAGACACGCTTCTCTCTCTATCTTGCGAAAACACCCCGATTCAAACAGTAAAACGCGCATAACTTTCGAACTGCTAAACCGATTTTATTCTAACATAGCTAAGAACATTCTCGACAAAGCACCTTTCAAACAAAAAATCTAAATCAAAATCGGTTCATCCGTTTAGGAGCTATGATGCCACAGACCAGATACACAGCAACACACGTCAAACTTATAACACCCCTCTTTTTCCGTCGGGGGTTCAAAATAGTTTTGATTAAACTGTGACCACGACTACACCCGCGTGAAAAACTGTGGCATCTAGATGTACATACTTGTAGTGATCGTCTTCAGGCCCTTTCGAAGGCCCCGGCTCATTTTCATCGAACTGGACTGGCCTATTGGCACCGTCTCTCTCTGGATCGGCCGCTTCATCTTCACCCACTCTATAAAATAAAAATTGCTATTACAGTAAAAGTATATATTGTTTACTAGTATTCTAAAAAAAAAATGATACTAATTATACTTAAAAAAAATACTTTTACGTTTTATCTTCTAAAATGTAAATTATATACGATACTAGAGGACACCTCGCGGTTTCACCCGTGTAGTACCCGTTCCCGTGGGAATACAGGGATAAAAAGTAGCCTATGTCACCCGGGGATAGAGAGTAGCTTCCCAACGGTAAAATAATTTTTGAAGTCGGTCCAGTAGTTTTGGAGCCTATTCGGTACAAACAAACAAACAAAAAAATCTTTCCTCTTTATAATATTGGTAAAGATAGGTAGCAGTCAGCGTAATAATACTACTCAATAGTTTAAAACCTTGAGCTCCCTAGTAATCCTGAGTTGTACTACACGATTACTGACGAATTTACTTTTTAAGGTTGCACTAGTCTATCATTCTTCCATACCAATGTAGTCTGGCGATTACTCCACTGTTTGACGATGTACGTTCTAAATAAAAAATGATTTCTATTTGTCTCATAATTATCTAGCCCTATATGGAAACAAAAAAACCGGCCAAGTGCGAGTCGGACTCGCGCACGAAAGGTACCGTACCAATATCGCAAAAAACGGCGAAAAAATCACCTTTATTGTATGGGAGCCCGACTTAAATATTTATTTTATTCTGTTTTTAGTATTCGTTGTAGAAGTGGCAACAGAGATACATCAGCTGTGAAAATTTTAACTGTCTAGCTATCACGGTTCATGAGACAAAGCCTGGTGACAGACAGACGGACCGCGGAGTCTTACTCGTAATAGGGTCTCGTTTTTACCCTTTGGGTACGGAACCTTAAAAAGTGAAAAAGTATTTGAAAATTATGAGCTTCGAAAGTTCCATATACAGGGTGTCCCAGAAATCGACGTCAAGCCGTAAATGGGTGATAGACCAAGTTATAACAGTTCTCAGAAAAATACGAAAAAAAATCTATCTCATGTTTTTAAAAAATTATGTTCACTTTAAAAAATTACTAAAAAAATCAATCCCTGTAATGGTTCTTTAACTCCAATTGCTACAAATCCCATAATTTATCAATTTTTTTTATTATTATGTAATCTTGAATAATGCTTGTGTAGATTTTTGCCTAAAATTTAAAGCCAACTCCTCCTACTTAGAAGAAAATTAAACTTTTTCAAAACCAAATTATTCAAATTTACTGTTTCGCCCAACTTTAACTGACTGTACTGAAAAAAAAATGTACTACGCTAGTTTGGCAAGTAACATGAAAAATTGGCGCATTTAATAAGGATTCAAAAATGGTGTAACACTTGCTAGATTACGTTTTCAATAATTGGTCAAATTTTTTTTTGTAAATAGTATCGGTTTTTACCCAAAATGTCCATACTTCCTTAAAATGACTTTAGCTTACCTAAAGCTTTGCTAAACTCCGTTTCTAATTCGATAGAGACGGAGAGAGTCATTTTACGAAGTGTGAGCGAGATAAGAAATCGAAATTTTACGTAATTTAAGAGCAAAGTTATGATAGTGATTCAACCTTTTTACTTTAAGTCAGGACCAGTTTTCTCATCTTAGAAAAAAAAAAACAAATTATCAGATTTAATTTTTTTTTATTACAATAAATGTTCAAACTGCCTTCCTTCGACGGCAATGCAAGCACGACATCTTCTTAAAAAAGATCTGATTATTTTCCGGGCAAATCTTCCCCTATTTACAAAGACAACGGCTTCCGTTATTCTTTCCCGCAGCTCGGCTAAATTCTCTATTGTTTTTGAGTACACTTTCTCTTTTACCGCTCCCCAGTAAAAAAAATCTAGGGGATTTAAATCAGGCGAACGGGGTGGCCACAAGATTGTCCCACCGCGCCCTATCCACCTGAGCGGGTATTCTTCATCAAGATGTTCTCTTACTAAACGGGCATAATGCGCTGGGCAGCCATCTTGCTGGAACCACATTTCCTTGTAAACGTTCAGTGGCACGTCTTCTAATAAATCTGGTAAAGTATTTTGAAGAAAATCCAAATAAACTGCGCCATTCAAAATCTCTGGCAGCTCAAAAGGTCCAATTATTTTGCCATTTAGTATCCCGGTCCACATGTTTACTTTAAATCGATACTGTGACTTATCTTGCCTCATCAAATTTGGATTTTCTACATGCCACTCGTGCAAATTGTGCAAATTCATGTAGCCATCTTTTTTAAATGTTGACTCATCGGTCCATAAAATCTTCTCTAAGAATCGAGGGTCTTCTCTGTGCCTTTCTAGCATCCTTTGGCAAAACGCAACTCTGGGAGCGTAATCCCGTGGTAGTAATGATTGTACTCGCTGTACATGATACGGGTGGAACTCGTTCTTTTTTAAGATTCGGTGGGCGGTACTCTTAGATACACCTGTGCTTGTTTCGATTCCACGTACAGAAGCACTTGGGTCTTCTTGGACTGCTTGTAGTACGACGTCTTCGTACGGATTACGATGTCTTCCTTCACCATGTACTTGGTTAGGGAATCGTCCCTCTGATAGTGAACGGTGCACATTAATAAAAACTCGATGATCTGGGTGACGATTGTTCGGGTACCTCTCACGATAAAGTCTAGCGGCTGCATTGGCATTGCATCTGCATTCCCCATAAACGAGGTGCATGTTCGCATATTCCAATGCAGTGTACACAGCCATGGTAGTACTACACAATCACAGGATCAGCAACAGTCCAGAGTAAAGCACAGGTCGTCAGAAAGAGGAATTAAACAGTCCAAATCACAAGCAATTAAGTCCAGAAAACAACGCTAAAAGTGGTAAGTACGGAATCAACATGAACGAATACGGAGATGCGCAGTAAACAAAGCAGCGTAACGTACTGACTTGTAATTGTGTGTGCGTCTGCGCTTACAAAACAGAACAATAACTACTGCTGTCTCATTCGCACTCATCGGTAAATTGTCCGTTTCATGATAAAGGTTGTGTCACTGATAAAGGTGGCGTCACTCTCTGTCTCGCTCACACTTCGTAAAATGACTCTCTCCGTCTCTATCGAACTAGAAACGGAGTTTAGCAAAGCTTTAGGTAAGCTAAAGTCATTTTAAGGAAGTATGGACATTTTGTGTAAAAACTGAGACTATTTACAAAAAAAAACTTGACCAATTATTGAAAACGTAATCTAGCAAGTGTTACACCATTTTTGAATCCTTATTAAATGCGCCAATTTTTCATGTTACTTGCCAAACTAGCGTAGTACATTTTTTTTTCAGTACAGTCAGTTAAAGTTGGGCGAAATAGTAAATTTGAATAATTTGGTTTTGAAAAAGTTTAATTTTCTTGCAAGTAGGAGGAGTTGGCTTTGAATTTTAGGCAAAAATCTACACAAGCATTATTCAAGATTACATAATAATAAAAAAATTAGATAAATTATGGGATTTGTAGCAATTGGAGTTAAAGAACCATTACAGGGATTGATTTTTTTAGTAAATTTTTAAAGTGACCATAAATTTTTAAAAACATGACATAGATTTTTTTTCGTATTTTTCTGAGAACTGTTATAACTTGGTCTATCACCCATTTACGGCTTGACATCGATTTCTGGGATACCCTGTATAAACAATAATTTTAACGCATCTTTGGGTGCAATTAAATACCATAAGAAGAAGGAAAATTGCAAAACAGCCACCATACAGGGATAGATTAGTAGTTTAACGTTATATTATTTTATTTTGGAAATATATATTTAGTAGTTTTTTCATGATATCCATAGGTACTCCCAAAGTTATGTTTATAAAATTCCGCGCGCTCGTTTTCGTCCTAAATCAATCATCATCCATTTCGCTACAAATTTGCAAAAGTGCTAATTAGTACGCGAACTAGCTTCTTACTGCTCATCACAGCATCTATCTCTTTCGCACGTGTTGTCGGATGAGATAGCATGCATTTTAACCTCGCGCACAAAAAAGGTTCGTGCCGTCGACTAGGGCAACCTTAAGTGATATTATAAGGCCCAGTTTTTTTTATCAGTAGTTAACTCAACCAATGGTTAAATATGCAAACCAATGGTTTTAAAATTCAATAAAACACGGTTATTCATAAATTTTTTGTCAAAAAAATGGTCAAATAAATAACTCTTCAACTTATTTGATCATTTGTGATGCCAACAATTGATGAATAAATGCGTTTTACCGAAAATTTTAACCATTGGTTAGCTTATTTAACCATTGGTTGATTTAACTACGGATCAAAAAACTGCGCCTAAGAGACCTTAATTATACTTAATTAGACCTTAATTATACTTAATTAGACCTTAATTATACTTAATTAGACCTTAATTTATATTAATTTACATAATACTTACAACGATAAAAGATAAATTTACTTACTATCTTACAATACATTTTTTTACAATGCATTATACGATTCCGCTACATCAACTGGTAAGTATTCTACATACAGTTCCAACTACATTATAGTTTTATTTTCTAGTTAATATGAGACAGTTTTAAGTAAGTTATTAACCAATACGGGGTACATTTACTTACTCACTAGAAGGATCTTCTTTACGTTAAAAAGTATACGATTACGTTATACAATAACTAAACAGTCCCACTATCTCCCATACAAATTTCAGTCAGCTAACGACAACTTAGTATAGAAAACTCCATTTTTTTTTGAATTGCCTTCTTATATATACAGTACAACTATTTTCTTAGTGTCCCTCGGCAATCATCGCAATTCCGAATATAAACGAATTTTAATTTCCATGTCCATCAATTATTAGATGTATAGTGTATAATAATTTGAATTCAGAACTAAGTACTTTATTGTTGTTTTTTTTTGATTACCGTGTGAACTAGAGCTGTCAAACTATTTTCGTACTTTCCTCCCATTATTAAAATAAATTAAGTTAAAAGAGTATTAACAACTCCACATACTTCCAAATTGATTGAGAGCGTCCGGTTTGTACCAAGTGCAAAGGGCAACTGATAGAAAGCCGACGACTGACGAAACACGAAGTTTGGCGAGGGACAATAAGAAAATAGTTGTACTATACATGGTCAGAACCAGATTTTATAATATGATCGCACTTTGCTGTTACATCCTGCATAAATTGTATTATACATACAATAATTTTACGGTTCAACATCGCTAGTTACTAGTTGTACAGGCGGACCTGTCGCAGGAGTCGCGCGGGGGGCGCAACACGGTGCGCAGCATGAGGTGCAGGATGGAGCGCGGGCGGCGCTGCTGGCGCAAGCGCGCGCGCCTGCGCATGTAACGCCGCGTGCGCTGCCTCAGGCGCGCCCACACCAGCTCCGCAACGCGCGGGTCCGAGCGCGACGCCTGCAGCTCGTGCATGGCCTGCGCTATGGTGGCCTGCACGTGGTACAGCCGGTCCACCAGCCGGTGACGACTGTCTGATCCGCACACCTCGCTATGTACTATCCGAACACCCGCTACCTACTACATGCCCTACCTGCTACCGCCTACAGACCGCTAGAGCATACAGGCCATACAGGCTCTTCACACATATTCAAACTGATAAATGACACTATGGTTCGCCCCGACATCAGTATGAAGTTCGAGTTTTAGGCAACAAAAGTAGCACAATAATATTCAAAAACATGTTTGCAGAACAATAAGGAACGTCCTCAATGAGAGCATTCACGTGTAATGAGCATTCGACGTCGAATATTCGAGTGGTGTGGACGTTGAGCCGAGCGTTACAAAGCTTACACGCAAGCGCGAACTTCGACCGGTTTGGAAGTCGCAACGATTTTCGCGGAAATGACTCGCATTCGAATGTTCACGAAAATAAAACGCTCGAAAGCGAGTACTCAGATAATGAAAACAATGCGTATGTATGTAGGCATATTACTGCCTACTTGTAAAGCAAGGAACAAATCCTTGGTCTTAAGTGTTTGTGACCTTATGGTCAATCGTATTATCGAATGAATGCCATTGAACAAGATCGTATTCGAATGCTCCAAGCACGCAAGGGAATGTTCGACTCGAACGTTCATAGTTTTGCTCGAAAATGAATGCTGGGCTCGCTAGGAAGCATTTGTTTCTCGCCTACGATTGCATGTTTACAAATGCTCACGAAAGAATGCTCCCAGTGAGGACGCTCCTATATAGGTATGATGCTAGTAAAATTTCAAATTTGAGTGTTTAATAGGTATCTCTTTAGTCATGAAAACGAGGGAAGCTATATTGCCACTTTATATTTATGCACTAAGGGGAACGTTAAGTGTGTATAGTTATAAAAAGGAACTCACGGGCCTGACTGGTCGTGCAATTTGACATATTTCTTTCCTACTTCTGTGATGCGACCTTCTACCATCAACTGAGTATCTTCAGGACTTAGCGGAAACTCCATATCTTCCCTTAATTCAATTTCTGGAGTCGATTCCTTCCATAGCCCCAGAGATTTCAGCATGAACCTGAAAGCAAAAGCACACTGTGTATTTTGTAATTTTTGTCACCCTTGAAGGGTATAATTTAATTAAATTATAATTAACAAGCTGACCCCCGCGGCTTCGCTACCACTTACCTACCTACACTACCTACCTACCTACCAATTTGTTAAAACTATTTATTTGAATAAAAATTAAAACTACAATACGAATGTAACCAAGTTTTGTTTCTACCGGCGATCTAATTAAAATTTAGACCAAAAAGCTGCTTGAGAAACAATATACCACGGGTGTATAAGGACACGGTCAGTGTTGTGTGTAGAAATGTGAGGGTAGATGAAGAATTTTCTGCCCCAACGGAGCCAGTACACCGAGACACCAGTCTACCCGGGACCACGGTCGTTGCAACACGGCCGAAACGTCGGGTGAAATAGGTAAATAAATAATCGAAATCATCGCGTTAAATACCCGTGGTATATTGTTTCTCAATTATGTAACGCGAAGGTTTAAAAGTTAATAATAAAAGCTGCTATTGTGACTTACCTATGATAGTTAAAATTTTGCTACTTTGGGTAACATTATTGCAATTTTCATAAGATCCCTTTATTTTTTTTAGAATAAATTATAGCCTATGTCACTCAGGAACAGGGCCCGATCTAGCAATTTCGTCGCTCCGGGCATAGAAAATATTTGACGCCCTTGGCGACCTTTAAAATGACGCCATAAAAGGAGGTAACTGTTTCATGATAAAAAAATAATAATTTGGTTTTTAAATGTCGGATCGGATAAAGCCGCTTTTTTGACAACTTCGTTAAGTGAGCTCGAAAATTTCACCTAAAAATTTTTGATACATTATTAATGTTAATTATTGTGAATTGCCAAACTTAAGTGGCAGTGGGCAGGGCACATTGCTCGCAGAACGGATGGCCGATGGGGCAGAAAGGTTATGGAGTGGCGAGCGCGAACCGGAAGACGTTGCGTTGGAAGGCCTCCCACCAGGTGGACCGATGACCTGGTGAAGGTGGCAGGGAACCGCTGGATGCGGGACGCACGGGACCGGTCAATGTGGCGACGCTTGGGGGAGGCCTATGTCCAGCAGTGGACGTCTTGCGGCTGATATGATGATGATTAATGTTAAAGTGTCGTGGTGGCCCAGTGGCTAAGACCTCGCCTGTCGTTCTTGAGGTCGTAGGTTCGAATCCGGGCAAGTACCAATGTGATTTTTTCAAATTCATATGTACTTTCTAAGTTTATCTTGCAACGGCAACGGCGAAGGTAAACATCATGAGGAAACCTGGACTTATATAGTTATAATGTAAGTCTGAAATAGCCAAGTCAGAGGCCTGTGGGGATTCCCAGAGGCGGCTTAATTAAATCTGACACCAGAGGTGGCCACACCTCACACAAAAGAATGAAGAAATGTTAAATTTAACGATGGGATTACAACAAGAACCAATAATATTCGACAGCGGAGCGAGCTTGAAAATTTTAGCACCACACCACGAATAGGTTAGGTTTTCTGATGAAATGAGTAGGGATGTTAGTGCAGTTTGGCCGCCCCTCATTTATGCCGCTCTGGGCATTTGCCCGGCTCGCCCCTCCCTAGATCCGGCCCTGCTCAGGAATAATATAGCTTACTAATGGTAATGAATTTTCAAAATAGGTTCAGTAGATCCAGAGATTACCTCCTACAACCTCACAAACTTTACACTTTAGTACAGCATTTAGTTTGGGAGGTAGACTGGCTTTTCCAAAAGTTATACCATGAGAGTGAATAGGTTAACCTACTTTTTAGTAAGCTTGCTCCATTCGCGACAGCAAAGATTCGTTCTCATCAAAGCCGATACGCCGTAAGTCCTACAGTCTGCTTTAATCTATATTAATATTATAAAGAGGTAAAGTTTGTGACGTTGTAAGTGGTAATCTCTGGATCTACTGAACCGATTTTGAAAATTCTTTCACCAGTAGAAAGTTACATTTTTCCTGAGTGTCATAGGCTATAATATACATACATACATAAACTCACGCCTTTTTCCCATGGGGGTAGGCAGAAACTACAGAACGCCACCTGCTACGATCCTTACATACTTCTTTTGCTTCACTCACATTCATACATCTAGTCATACACACACGCCGGTTATGAGTACTGCGCACCTGGCCTTTTTGAAGAACACCACCTATAAGGTCTATGTATATCTTTAGGCTATAATCAATTTTCAAAAAAAATTTAGATACTTATGAAAATTCCAATAATGTAAACCAAGGTAGAAAAATATTCACTATAAAATTCATTCTTTGGCGTGCGCTGAGAAAACTATTGATGATAGATAAAAATTTGTAGGTAGGTAGGGTAGGGTAGGTAGAGTAGGGTAGGTAGGGTAGGGTAGGGTAGGGTAGGGTAGGATAGGTAGGGTAGGGTAGGTAGGGTAGGTAGGTTAGGCAGGTTAGGTAGGGTAGGTAGGTAGGGTAGGGTAGGTAGGGTAGGGTAGGTAGGGTAGGGTAGGTAGGGTAGGGTAGGTAGGGTAGGGTAGGTAGGGTAGGGTAGGTAGGGTAGGGTAGGTAGGGTAGGTAGGGTAGGTAGGGTAGGTAGGGTAGGTAGGGTAGGTAGGGTAGGTAGGGTAGGGTAGGTAGGGTAGATAGGGTAGGGTAGGTAGGGTAGGTGGGGTAGATAGGGTAGGGTAGGTTGGGTAGGGTAGTGTAGATAGGGTAGGCAGGGTTAGCAGGGTAGGCAGGATAGGCTGGGTAGCAAAATTTTGCCTGTAAAATTCATTTGTTGGCGTGCGCTGAGAAAACTATTGATGTTACCTAAAATTTATTATGTAGGTAGGGCAGGCAGGGTAGGTAGGGTTAGCATGATAGGTAGGATAGGCTGGGTAGGCAGGGTAGCCAGTTGACGGGAGCGAAGCCCCGGGGGTCAAATAGTCTCTAATAAATCTGGATAGTTACCTATGCAAAAAGATAATGAGCAGCAGAAGTAGATCGTAGAGAGCATAATTGAATTTCCTCTCAATACCAATGATGCGTGGTGCAGTGAAAGGCATGTTCGCAGGTATCACCTTCTGATTCCACGGCAGAATCTCGAATTGGAACATACTCTTTATGAGAACGATTACCTGTGAATTTTATGTAACGGAATAAGTTGAAGAAAATAGCATTTTTCATGGTACTTTTATTTGTTCAGTATTACATACCTCAGTGTACGCGATCAGGGTTACCCAAAACGTCTTGGTTGGTCGCGGTATGGTGAGTGTTCCCCACAAGAACACCATCAGCGGGAGAGGAATCGACAATATTGTTGCTGATTGTATCTGAAATTTGTTTAATTCTAATGTAGTCAATCAATCTGTCTAGTCTTTTCCCAACTTTATTGGGGTCGGCTTTCAGTCTAACCGGATTCAGCTGAGTACCATGTTTTACATGGAGCGACTGCCTATCTGACCTCCGCAACCCAGTAACTGGGTAACACAGTACCCCTTGGCAAGTCTGGTGTCAGATTTCTAGCTTCTGACTACTCGTAACGACTGTCAAAGATCTTCAAATGACAGCCGGGAACAACGGCTTAGCGTGCTTTCCGAGGCACGGAGGAAACTCGGTATGTTGAAATGGTCACCCATCCACGGATCGACCTCGTCAAGCGTTGCTTAACCTTTAAGAACGACCCGTGCGGCTGTTAATATTTAGCCACGAACTCCTTAATTCTAATGTAGTATAATACAATAAAAAATGTTCTGAATTTGGTATTAGTGCTCCCCTGTAGAAGTAGCTAAGAGGGGTCAGAAAATGCTGGGCACTGATTGAATTACGCGAGATACGTGAACAGGATAAAAATTTGGACTCGGGTTTCAGGACCTACATATGTATAGGTCGAGTTGAGGTGTATTAGTAAAAAAAATAAGTTATTAGAAATTGTTATGTTGTAAAACGTAACGCCAGTCGCAAATATTAAAATAAACCATATTATTTGTATCCACGTTACCTGATTAATAAAAACCATAATGTAGCAAACTATATCCGTGTGGGCCAGCACGGTATACCACAGCGCGTAGCCGAAGTGCACGAATGGCGAGCGATCTTGTTTGAACATCGAGTCGTCGTGGTCCTCCAGCGTACTCACGTCGATGCTGGAAATTAACACTTTCGTTACAACTTCAAAGGAAGACTAAAGCCTGGATGTAAGTACCAGTATCTTGTAACAACGAAATACTGTTGAGGGCATATAAAATACACATAACAGTGTCACTTTATATGTCACAGGAACTGTGGGTTATCGCAAAAGTTCTCGGTCAACCACATTTTCCTCTTCAGCGGGGACTTTCGAAGGTAGGATAGATGTACCCCTTTTCCGCACTTACTCTCATTTGGTCCGTGGTGCATGCAGGCCCGTAATCCTCCACGCGGGCCAAGTGCAAGTTGGTGGATGTCACATGTCTTTGTTTTTTTTTTGGTTCTAAGACGTGCCGGTTTCCTCACGATGTTTTCCTTCACCGCTTTGAGAGCAGTGGTGATGAAAATAATTTACACAAAGTGGGTTCGAAATCACGACCTACAACTAATAAGTCGCGGCCTTTACCACTGCTCTACACTCACTTTCGAAGGTATAAGTACATTCAAAGTTAGTTTAAAGGAGCGTCCTCACTGAGAGCATTCACGTGTAATGAGCATTCGACGTCGAATATTCGAGTAGTGTGGACGTTGAGCCGAGCGTTACTAAGCAAGCGCGAACTTCGGTGGGTGTGGGCGTCGGTCGCAACGATTTTCGCGGAAACGGCTCGTGTTCGAATGTTCACGCAAATAAAACGCTCGAAAGCGAGTACTCAGATATTGAAATGAATGAGTATACATGTAGGAATATTACTGGTCACTTGTAAGTAAGGAACAGTTCCTTGATCTTAAGTGTTTGTGACCTTCTTGGTCAATCGTATTATCGAATGAATGACATTTAAGATCGTATTCGAATGCTCCAAGCCCGCAAGAGAATGTTCGACTCGAACGTTCATAGTTTTGCTCGAAAGTGAATGCTGGGCTCGCTGGGAAGCATTTGTTGATCGCCTACGATTGCTTGTTTATAAATGCTCACGAAAGAATGCTCCCAGTGGGGACGTTCCTTATGTTAGGTACACAGGGTGAGTTATTCAAGTGTTTTATCAAACTCATACAAATAGTTTAGGATTTGGCCATCCACGCAAACTTGGAACACTCACCTTGTATATTTAGAGAATTTTGACAGACAAAACGTAGTGACAAGTGGTGCACTTAAAGAACTCACGAATAGTGTTTTTTTCCCTGAATTTCAGACACATAAACTCTGGCCAAACTTAAGCTAATGCGCGTGGGATGCGTGACGAAATTCACTCGATTCAAAGGAACCAATTACCTTGTATGAAGGTTTTCAAACTATTGCGAATAGTTGCATGTAGTCATTACAACAATCGACAAAGCGCCCCCGCGTCCTGCGCAACCGCGCGCTTTTGTGTGGCCATAGCAACAAGAGTGTGGCATAGAAGTTTTTTGAGGCATTCAGAAATTGCGATAAAACAATTATATTTTCGTGGAACTAAATAGGAAGGGAGAACATGCATTGTTCAGATAAAATAGTACATTATGGTACAAGTGTGTTATGTTGGTGATTACCGCTGAGGCGCCATTGAGACCGTCTTAAGAGAGCCGAGGACGGTAATCATCGATACACACGTGTATCATACCACGTTTTTCAACACACTTGTGAAGAAAATAATACTAAAAAACCATTTTCAACGAGTTGTGAAAAAAAATTCGAAATGGCGGGCAACATTAATCAGTTTTCCTATGCGCGCGCATCTAACAATGGCGATCGGCCATAGACTAAAAGAATGAGGTTTATTTTTTTTGGCTTTTCGCGGATAGCGTTTTAGCCACGTACAAAATGGGAATTTATTAAACACTTACAAGTTGAAATTATCTATTTAAATACGAAGTTGCATGAAATGAGCAAGCAATAGGTACATTCATTTATTTGTAGATACAATTGAGCAAGATCTTTTTTGTATCGAAACTTTTTTTAAGAACAAATCAACTCAACCAATAAATAAAATAAAATCTCTATAACTCACTTGTGAATAATAGCAATGAAAAAGTCACAGTTTGATTACAGGTATCATTATGTGCCTAATTGCGGTGAAATTAGAGCCACTTTATGAGCAAGTGTGTTGAAAATATATTTATGTTCACAAGCACGAACTATGTTCGTGAAGGCGAACAAATCACAAATCAGATGCGACGTTGGCGTTGTGTCGAGAGTGTAGATTTAGAAGAATAATGTATAGCTAAAATTTTGATAATATAACGGAATACGTTTATAAATATAATCCATGCAACAAAATAAAGTTTACACGTGCTCTCCATAATATATTAAAATGAATACACGTTACAAAAAAATATGTTTGAATCACACTTACCGTCCCCGATGATCGAAAAATAAAAATAGGTACAATAAAAGCTGCGACAACGTGTTGTTTTGACAAGTGAGAGAAACAAGTTGTTATAATAAAACGACAAAAAGATATAGCAAAAGCCCATCGCAAGAGACGATCAATTCAACGAAACTTGTACTGCGAATCATTTTAAAATGTAGACTTTGTCTATGGTTTATCCACCGGTTTTTTTTAAACATATGTCCAGTCAAGCTGTTTGATTCATGACCCATGCAGCCGATAGTTCATAATTAAGGTTCCCCTAGTCGACGGCACGAACTATTTTGTGCGCGGGTTAAAATGCATGCTGTCTCATCTGCCAACACGTGCGAAAGAGATAGATGATGTGATTGAGCAGTAAGAAGCTAGCTCGCGAATTAACACTTTTGCAAGTTTGTAGCGAAATGGATGATAATTTAGGACGAAAACGAGCGCGCGATGGAGCTAGACTGCATAGCATGAAAAAACGACTAAATGTATATTTTTTTAAATAAAATTATTTGCATTTTTGAATTACTAATATATCCCTGTATGGTGGCCGTATTGCAATTTTCCTTCTTCTTATGGTATTTATTTCCGCCCAAATATGCGTTAAAATTAGTGTTGAAATAAGGAGCTTTTCGGCGCTCATAACTTTCATTTTTTTTTTGCCTTTTTTTTCCATACAGGGCTAGATAATGATGAGACAAATCAATATCATTTTTTATTTTGAACGTACAATCGGCCAAAGCTATATCTGATCACCGTAAGGACTATTTCTGCTTGCAGGGCTCGCCCGCTAAATTAAGGCCGACTTACACTCATCAACCAATAGCATCGCAGCATCGGGTGACTGTTCCTCTAGTGCCTGTCAGCCCCTTGTTTTTGTAATAAAAAAAGACGGCAAAAAAACAAACAAGTAATTTGGCTATGGTCGGCGCAAAAAGGGCGGACGCAGCTTTGGTCATCTTGTGCACGGGATTTTAATTCAAAGTGATTAGATATAGCTTTGGCCCATAGTACATCGTCAACAATGCAGTAATCGCCAGACTACGTTTGTATGGAACAATGATCGACTAGTGTAACCTTACGTATTAGGATATCTGTAGTAAAACGCTTAAGATGGGTCACGAATAAATTTTGTCGATAGTACTTTAATGTCAGGACGATAAAAACGACAGTACAAGTGAGCGTTGTGAGCGGGCCACTGCACCTCGGAGACGACTGCAAGGAAAAGGCACTCTCATGTTCGGAGGTGTCATCTTCATCGTCGGTGATGTGGCGAGGAGACGCGCTGGAGAGCGACAGGCGCGGACGGCGAGGCGGCGGTGACGTGTCTAGCCCCCGCTCCATAGAGGGCGCTAAGATGCGGATCTCCGGCACACTTATCTCGCTTAACTTACGGCTGGAAACACCCACCACGGTCACGTACGGAACCTTAGGTTTTACAGGGTTCGAATCCACCCGACGCCAGTCGAGGACACATTCGCTGCCTACTGAACCTTCGGGTGGGGCTAAGATTTTTAACATTACCATGAAATTCTAATACCAAAATTGTTTATTTTTTTATTTTAGTCAGTTTTTTTTATGATTTTATTATTTCATCGAATTAAAACAACGGCTCAACCATTTAAATGTAAGTAAGCAATACAAACCCCATCTCTACTGGTGGTGCGAGTAGATTTTTGTCAAATAATTCCATTTCGCGGGTACTAGGCAGCGTGCAAACAAAACACTACTTACTAAGAAGGCTACATGATAGTGTTTTAATGTCCAAAATCAAATACTTAGCTTCTGTTTGTAACGTTGTTTAAACATATACTTAATCCTTAAAGAAAATAAAGCATTCCAGCACCTCCAACGTTTTAAACAATGTTTAGAAGTTCTAAAACTATAATATTTTAACTAAATCTAAACTAAACATGCAGTAAGCATGGCTTTTACTCATGCCAATTACTAACGACTACTCATACAACCTAAAGGAACATTTGGCATTTGAAAGGAGTTTGCATGTTCTCCATGTTTTAATAGACAAAATCATAACTCACTGTCTCGCTATTGTCTCTGGTAGTGGTTCCCATATCATCTGCGATCCTTCTCTTATACCGATGCCGAAGCCCTCTTTTTCCTGGAAAATACATGAAAATTATTCTCTATGGTTCAAAGCTCGAAACCGCCCATTGCGAAACAATTGCTCTGAATGCGTTGTGGCTTCTTACAAACGGCTACAACGCGAATTTCGGTTAGTACAAGGCGTTGTGGCAGTGAAGAAATAGCAGAACGCGTCCTGAACCTTAGCTAATGCAATCAGAACGCGAGTTCGCAAAGGACGAAAGGGCGCCGACGAAAATTTGCTTACTTTTCGTCTTGGGTGTCTTTTTCAGGCTTTTTGGGGTCGCTAATAACGAATATGGAGTCAAAAACAAAACCTTAGATGGCGCCGAGGAAACTTTCCCCCATTTCGTTATGGGTGTCATTTTCACGGTTTCGTCGGCGCCATCTTGGATTTTGATTTTGACACCATATTCGTTATTCCCGAAAACCATGAACACGATTCCCATAACGAAAAATTGACAAATTCTCGTCGGAGCCCTTTCGTCGGTCGCGAATTCGCGTTGTTGTACATCAGCTAAGGTTCAGAACGCGTTCTGGTATTTCTCCCCGGCCACAGTGGCCGATTTTAAAAGTACCACAACCCGAAAATATTATTATTTATTAATTAGTTAATGTAAGTCTGAAATAGCCAAGTCAGAGGCTAGTGTGGTTCCTAGAAGCGGCTTAATTAACTCTAACACTAGAGGTAGCCACATCCTCACATGAAAAGAAGTGAACCCGAAATTCACGTTTTGGCCGTTTGTTTGGAAGAAGCCACAACGCGTGCTGAACATTTTTTGCGCTCAATGAGCGTTTTCGATCTTTGAGCCAAACATCTAGACCCATATGGTTGTTACTATTGATTGAAAATTAGTATCAAAATTACTGACAACATTCTTAATTCAAGTCGTCTACAGTAAATAATAAAATGCTATCATACCTTAAGCACTTTCTTTTCAATTGAAAGCGTTTTCGATACGTATCGGTAATCCCGGGAATACTTCATAATATGTCGTGTGAGTGACACCAGGAGGCTCGAGATGAACGCCCACGCAGTGTCCCAGAGTGCCTTTAGCTTGTCCTCGAATGAACTTTGTTCTGAAACAATGGAATATTCACAGCTTCTCAGATTCTACACTACTTTACCACAGATAATATAATACAGTAATACTAGCATACAGATGCCTCATCACATACAATGAAACCGTGCGCTGACTTAACTAGCGTTTTTGTCTGATTAAACCGATTATTTTTTGTCCATCAATCGCGTTCGGTTCCGTTCCACGGCGATAGATATATGGTGTTAGCAGCGACTTGCAAGTAAAAGGGTTTACTCAGTTCGTGAATATTTTTTTCTTTAAATACAGTGAAGGATAGTTTTATAGTATCTTTTTTGCACGTTTTTACAGTTTCTTTGCACCAAAGGTGTTACAATGCAAATTTAAACAAGCGACTGGTATGCCTCAGAAATATAAAACTGCGCCATCTATTGGCATCAACTTTAAATGATCCGTTCAAATAATCTTAGAAATGTTAATTAAGAGCCCAATATTCCATAATTTAGTGCTTAGGAGAGTTGATTAAACAAGAACATACAATTTAAATGTTCAATTCCAGAAAATGATAATTTTACACATATTCAATAACAAATCGGTGCATATCGCGCCATCTAGTGAGATTTATTGGAACCATTTTTTTTTCTTATAAATAGTATACGCTTTTATAACAAGTTGCCAAAGTCAGTTATAGAACTGACCGATGGAAGGTTCAAAAACTACATCAAACGTATCCTTGTTAAAAAAGCATATTATAAAATCAAGGACTACGTTGAAGATAAAAACATTTGGGCTTAGCTCCTTCTGCGCATGCAGCTTCCCTGGTAACTTGTAAACGGCACAAATATGTGGATGTCTCTAACTATTCTCAATCTCATTTTTTCTTTCCTTCTTTTAATTAGACTTTTTACAATGGTTTTCAATCATCTTTAAAGCCCTTTGCTAAGAATAGTTACAGCACTGATAACAAAATTTGTGCAACATGTTAAATTTAGTCTTGTTATACTTATTTTTATTATTTTTTACCTTTGTATAGATTCTTTTACCGATTGTTTTGTGAATGTGTGAACATTGTAGGCCTTCTAGATGCTAGTTAACATTTGTTAACTTTTTTATATAATCTTTTTCTTTTTTTTTAGTTTCTTACGACTTATTGTCATAATTCGGGCCTACGTTGTTCCCCCATATCTAAGTACTAATGCTGTAACATGGAAATATTGTAAAACCAAACCATTTTTAAAAGAGTAACCATGGAGTTTCTTGCCGGTTCTTCTCCATAGGAAACGACCAACCCGAACCGTGCTCATTTTGTCGACGTTTTATAAGTGCCCATGTAGGCCTATGTGAAATAAAAAAATTGATTTTGATTTAATTTTTTTTTTCTTAGCGCTGAGACTCCGGGACTGTAGTATGTAATGTTGGAATTTCTCCAACCGCGTTTTAAGGGCCTTCGGCTTTTTTCACAATTAATATTTTATTTATTTATTATACCTACACCCAGTAGGTAGCTAAAACAAATCAGTAAGTAGCAGTATAAAAAACCGGCCAAGTGCGAGTCGGACTCGCGCACGAAGGTTTCCGTACTTGGTAAATTGCGGTTTACGATTTATGACGTATTAAAAAAACTACTTACTAGATCTCGTTCAAACCAATTTTCGGTGGAAATTTACATGGTAACGTACATCATATATTTTTTTTAGTTTTATCATTCTCTTATTTTAGAAGTTACAGGAGGGGGGGGGACACATTTTACCACTTTGGAAGTGTCTCTCGCGCAAACTATTCAGTTTAGAAATAAAATGATATTGGAAACATCATCAAACTCAATATCATATTTGAAGACCTATACATAGATACCCCACACGTATGGGTTTGATGAAAAAAAAAGTTAAAAAGTTTTGAGTTTCAGTTCTAAGTATGGGGAACCCCCAAAATGTAGGTATTTTTTTTGTGTGAATCAGCATAGTTCTTAAAGTATCGGAAAAAAGTGGCTGTGACATACGGACGGACAGACAGACATGACGAATCCATAAGGGTTCCGTTTTTTGCCATTTGGCTACGGAACCCAAAAACTATGTGTAAACTTAATTATGGTATAGAAACTTATTAATTTTAAATTAAGTTACGCAATAATGCCTTAACTATATTTTTGTTGTAAATTTACAGACCGGATGATGTTTTTATTTAGTTCTGAACAAAATACATACAAATTGTACGAACCTGGCTCGGGTGCGAAATCATCCAACTCCGTCAACGGTCCCTCGTCTTGTTCAAACACTCGCGATTCACGTTTTGGGTCGTACTGCTTACGAATCTGAATAATAGCAGCGTTCATTATAATACTAGCATAAGAAACAAAGGTACACAGAAGAAAGCATAATGTTAAACATAAAAAAGATGCAAAAACATGATGGTACTTACTATAAAAAAAAAACATTTTGTTTTTTTTTTGCATTAACCACCGGTATTTAAGGAAACGGTGTTAAAAGGAAAAAAAAAACATATTTTTTTAAATAAAAACTAAAACATAGATACTTAAAAATAATACAAACATAAAAATGCATGCAAAAGCCAAAACAAAAGTGCAAGCAATATTTAATACACACTAATAAAATATAATAGCAGCGCAATCAAACTCGATCTTTTACCCGAATCCGATCAAGTGTGTGGGGCGAAGGCCGTGGTACACATTCATGTATGATTTCCACCGATCAGGCCACGGTGTAGCGCATTTTGCAATGTGTCGAGGGAAATTAAAACGATTTTAAAGTGGTAACATGTCATATTTGCAAGGATTTTAAGTAACAAGTTACGGCAGGCTTATTACGTATCTTTTGCAAGAGCAAAACGATATCGATTTTTGCGCAATAATTGATCTTCAATACGAAAGTTTTAGAGTTGTTGGCGGTTTTTTTTTAAATAAGTGCATGTGACAAACAGCGAGCGATTAGATCTACCATACCTACACTGCAGGTAATGCCGACTTTTATGACACAAAGCGTTTGATCGCTATTTTTTTGCTCTTGCAAAAGATACGTAATAAGCCTACGGGTCGGCAGTAACATCGAATTTATTATAGTTGGACTTTTTTATTCAACCCATGCGGCAGAAAATAATATGCTAACCCGAACAAGTGTGTAGCACGCCTAAATGAAAGATCTCAAGTAGACCCATCCAAACATCCAGCTTAGTCATCCAATTCGAATGAATTCGTCAAAGCTGTAATTAATACATATTTATGTCGGATTCGGGAACCTAGGTCACCTGAATCCGGGTAAACGATCGAGTGTACTTGCGCCTTAAGAGATTCCCTAAGCCACACGTATTTAACACGCTTAGCGCCATGCAGAATACGTGCGACTTAGCGGAGTCCGTTTTACCTGCATCTTGCTTGCTGTTCCATTGTATCTAAAGTGAACCCCCACATACATACCAACGTTGTGAAACCAAAAGTGGATTGTATTGGTGTGATGATTGCATTGAGACCCATTACCTGCTGGTAGGAGATCGGATCGGTGACAGAGAAGCGCCTGGGAGACCGAAGGTTGGGCGCGGAGGCTCGCCGGAGGTTCACGGCGTGCTTCAAGTCCGTCTTGATCATCGTAGACAGCAGCTGCTCGGCCCACGCGACACAATCGTAAGCTCACATGCTCTCGAATTCAGTACACGTTGCTTTGTATACTTATTGCTTTGTTACCGAAACTAATTGTTATAACTACTATTTCCACAAATGTTACAACGTGAGCCGATTCGAGAAGCATGGCAGTGCAGTAATAAATTAATACCGGGCGTTATGGTTAGTCACCTTAAGCGGACCGGACGTAACTTTGAACTACAACAAATTATTTTCCCATACTTCTATACTAAGTCGGAGGGCTTGATATTCCGCTTTATCTAAAAGTATCCAGGGTAAGCGATCATGCGGGAACACCCAAGACGTACTATGTATAGTAACAGTCACCAATATATACTTCTAATACAGATGCTCAAACATGCCCATACCAAAACACAGTACACCATTTTAAAACATTGTCTTTCTCAGTATCCCCTTAAATTTGTCCATACAGTCTGGTGTTCCCATAATTTTGTGTTATTAATGTGGCTAAAAACGCTAATGAAATGTCCGAAAAGTTGAGTACAAGCACTTTATTTGTGCATTGTGACAGGCGAAGCACGAATACTGATGACAATGTTCTCTTAGATACAGCATAACCCACAATCACAACGACCTTCACCAAAAATACTTTATAATAACGGTAACCAGCAGGCTTATGGAGGAAAGCGCTTTCAGTATCAAAATCTTTGTATATAAAGAGCTGCACCTGTAGCCAAGTTGATAATCTACAATCGATAACGCTAGCAGAAAACGAATCAATGTATGGGAATGACACATCAGACCATAAAAATATAATCCCAGGCACGTAAGTTGGCAAGAGTCGTTAGATGCGCAGAAGTCGTTTTTTAGGTATCTTTGGTAGTAAAGCGGGGCGTCGAACGTTCCAAGTGCGCTGACCAATCGCGTCGCGTCCACGTTCCGTTCGCTCTATATGGTGGTTGGTCAGTTCGCGGCATATGCGCGAAATTACCCCCACCTACGCCAAAACCTTGCCAACTTACGTGCCGGGCACTATAGAAGACGTTAACGATTGTAGAAAGTGTTTGTAACTTGGCTAGGGGGGCTGGGCACAAAGTTCAGAGTAAATTTTTAGTCTTTACGCGAATAATGTTATCCAAAACATGGAATAGTTTTCACAAAAGAACAATTTAGGAAGGCCACCATAATCCCGCTGATTATCCCCAAAAAGAACCCTGATTGACCCAAAGTAACTGACCTTGCCAATTCCCATTTCTCTGGGAGCATCCTCGTCTGAGCTCGAATCTTCTTCCTGTATTTGAACCTCCGTGTCATCGAATTCATCGAACATGTAATAGTCTCCGGACCGTACAGCTGTAAGTACAAAAATATATGAAGAACAATGTATTTCAACCAAATAGGCGTAACTTTTTAAGCAATAATTTATTTAAGATTGTTAAAACAATTTTATATAAACATATAATCGATTTATGAAAATCGTTTTACACCCGGTTTCTGAATTGAATTAAAGGAGGGTTTACTTCAATGCTGAAGTTTGACAGGTTGCCAGGCTAAATTAGATGAACTTAACTCGGAGTTAGTTGCTGACACGAGGATATATTGACAATATTGAATAACAAACTGTCTAAGTCAAATTCTTAATGCAGAAACTGGGAGTTAAACTACAGCAATAATCTTTAGTTACGCCTATTTGAATTTTTTAAAGTTCATTAAGCACAAGCTTTTTATAAATGATTCTAATATATTCTGTTGAATGCCATGCTATACGAAGTAGCGGTAAGAATAACAATAAGATATCAAAATTAAAATATAATAAAAACAACAATAAAATGAGTGAATTTCTTCAATAAGTACTTATATAACTATACAAAATATGTGAAACAATACATAGTGTTATTGCAGACATATCCATGCAGCATGCACATAGTGAGGTTAGAGATATACACTAAACATACATAGCATAGCAGTAACATGCAGACATTCGACTATGGCACATCAGGCGCAGAAAAACAAGTAAAGCCGACAACCGGCGCATTCTGTCTTAGGATTTTTTATTTACATCATTCAACTGTAATACAAAATGTACAAGTATATACATTATTTCAAAATATTGAGAGCCCCTACAAGTTTCACGAGCCAAAAACAGAAAACAGCTACATTTTCAGCGAAAATTTCTCAATAACTACAACATATTTGATAAAAAAATAATGACAATAATAAAAACGACACAGGCCCGTCGTCTACAAGCCCTTGAGCGAGACTGAATGCCTCGCACGAGCGCAACGGTTTATAAGGCATTATTTAGACAATTTATTACAATAAAATAAGTACTCAAAAATATAAAATAAAAATTGGATTCGATTGATAAACACCCCAAATTTCAAATTATTTATCAGTTATTTTTATATTCAACATATTCTTATGCGTAGACGACGCTTTCGCACATGATAAAAATGTCTTTTTTTCCGCGTGGACAACATTTTTTTTTAAGTACAAATACAACAAACTTTGAAAAACAAAATTGGTGGCTTACGAGTCTTACTATATACCCAGTCCATACGATTTTTTGCAAATTATTATTCGCCACCAGTAAGCTGAAAACGTAATTGAAAATTTTATGCTTTTCCGAATCTCTTCAAAGTTAGAGTGAACAGGCTTCTTCTGGGTAAGCTCACTCCATCGTCGACTCTGTCTCTGTCACCTATGACTTAGACAAGAATCAAGAGCAAACCCATCACAAATAAAAAAAAAAAAACCTGGTGTTTCGCGATTACGTAAAAACGTGTGTTATATAATTTTTTCTAATTTAATTTGAGCAGTTATCAAAAATATTTATTGTACATTTACTAGATAACTATTTGACGCAAAATATTGCATTAAAAGATTTATCATATATCTTGCAGTGATTGAGAAATTTGCGCTGAAAAAGTAGCTGTTTTTCTGTAAAAACAGAAAACAGCTACTTTTCTCGTGAAACTCTTAAGACAGTTCCCGCCATGGCGATGCAATTTGCCTAAATACCATCACCGACAAGCCGAGGAGGGGTTAGTAACGCGTTACGATTCTATAGCGAGCCTGGTTTAGGAACTTTACCCTTTTGATGGCTTGCTGGCGCCCTATACGTTGGTCTGTCCCGCACTACAAGAAAAAGCATTACTTGTTCAGTATCAGCTCGCACACCATCCATTTTTATTATAGAGTGACTTAACACTAACGGAAATTAATAATCTTAAACTGTTAACAACCCAACATCACGTAATTATTAATAAAAGCTGTTTCTGGTAGTCACACACATCACAGCTGGTCAAGACATGATAAAATATGGCCTGATTTGACCTCTATGGAGATAGGTCTATTTGGAACTAATTCGACGTACATGAGACCTGTAACACAGTTGATCTTGAATTGAATGTTCGGCGCCCATATTACTATAGTCAAAAGAAATTAAGAGAAAATTTTTGGTATGTAAATAAATGACAATTGAGTCATTGATTTACAAAAAGAATTGTCATGTCTTCAGGTTAAGTTTGAACGACCAGCGCACAGTGTGATATAGAACAAAATAACAAACACCTCCCACACCTGAGAGTACGCCACGAATAACATTACCTTCGTGTCTCTTTGTATACACGCGGCGTCTACTCAGACCCTCAGAATCTGATTCTGTTCCTAAAAAGAAAAACAATATAGAGTCTGGCAAACGGAAGTAGACACTCGAATTATTTGCAAACTTTTTATATGGCAATGCTATACTAATGTCAAAATCAATTTTCGGTGATTTGTTGTGGTCTTGATAAAAGCATTTAATAAGTGAAAAATGAATAAAACTAATAAAAGTGGATTACGGGAGATGTCGTTTCGTCCTGTCTAAATATCAAGAAAAACAACAGGAGAAAGAAGTCGAATTCAAACAATAACAAGATTGTTTACGTGTGGTGTTAGATTTCATAAGTTAGTATGACGCTAAGAAGTTGATACTTTGTTTTAATTCGTAATCACTATTTATCTTTGATACATAATATCTAAAGTATTACCTACCTAAAGTACTTATTGTACTTTTATTCAGACGAAGTAAAATAAATAATTCTAAAGTATCAAATTAGGTTATTCCAGGTATTTCAAACTAGTTTTGGGGTTGCTATGCTGATATTTTTTAAATTTGCCGCGCTTTTCCAGTCTCTACTTTCGTTTGCTAGACTTTAAAACCACATATGAACGTAAAAAATATGCTTTACATTTTTATACAAAGTGCAACAGTCGGTGTATGTTCAACTGGCCGTGATTCAACAACAAAAGCCCGCGGCGACACGTCAGTGAGCGATTACACGTGTGGTGCGAGTGCGGCTCGGCGCGGCTCGACTGCGACACGATGGAGTGGCGGGGCAGCACACTGGGGCTGGCCACCGTATGGCGCCGGATGGGGGGCGGGGAGAACACCGGGTACGACTCCTCCGGGCTGGGGGCTCGCGGCAGCAGCTCGGACGACGGCGGCGACTCGAACGAGATGCGACGCGGCTCCAGGTACGCGTCCAGCGACACGGTCATCAGCGCCGAGGATGGTGAGGGCGGGCCGGCTTGCGAGGCGGGCAGGCTGGGCGCGGGGAGTGCGGGGAGGGTCGGGCGCGTTCGGGTCGGCTCGTGCACGGGCGACGGCGGAGCGGACGGCTCGCTGAGCGGCGTGTGGAAGCCGTGCGGCGAGGCGGGGCTGTCGGGCGTGTGGTAGCCGCGCGAGGCCTCCGAGTCCCCGCGCACCAGCGGCACCTGCTCCGACTCGCCTGCCATGGTCTCCTCCTCCTCGTCTGCTCCGGGAGTGCGCGAGGAAAACGGGCACGGAAATATTATACCCCAAATCTTGGTATTTTTGTCCTCCTATTGTCAATGACCCGTTCTTGTCCCTTAATTTCCCGTTACATAATCGATACCACAGATAATATAATACTAGCATACAGATAGCTCATCCCATGCATAGACACCGTGCCACGTAACTAACGTTTTTCATCTGATTATACCGATTATTTTTTGTAAAAAGATCGCGTTCGGTTCTGTTCCACGGCGATAGATAGATCACCATCTAATAATCAATCGATATTGATAGATAAATCAAATAATCAGTATAATCAGTACGTCGGGACATTTTCTTTGTATGGGATGAGACCACATGCCGATACAGTATGCATTAAAAAATTGTAATAAGCGGCCTATTGAGGTCACACATTAATTCGGCATTATGTAATAGAAAAATTTAGGATAATACTCGTAATTAGGCTCCTCAAAGGGAAAATATTATAACACCCTATCAATGGAATATCAGTTCGACCGACTAATATTTAAATGAATATTGACTCTGATATAGAAAAAAATACAATACCAACAAAAACATACCTCTATCATGGTGTTGATCTTTAGCTAAGGTGCCTTGTATTTTCTTCTGGTTAGCTTTAATTCTCTCCATTTTTACTTTGATTTTCTCTAGGATTTTCGTCTCTTGTTCCTCCTGTACATTCATCTGTTTCTGACGGAGTTCTTCTATTAATTCTGCGCCTCTACAAATATAAAACACCTCTAATTGAAGCGACACCTATATTCTACGAAGGCTAGTTAAAATTCTTCCTTTTAGGAAAATTTTATGTAAATCTAGCTTCTGCCCAGCGGCTTCGCCCGCCCAAAAGTTAATAGTTATCCAAAGGGAGTTTTCCCGGGATAAAAAGTATTCTATTTGCTATTCCACACTATAATCTATCTCTGTGCCAAAGGGTCTAGCAGGCTAAGGAAATTCAAATATTCCTCTCTGGTCCCTGAGAGGAATACATATTTGAATTTTATAGTGTCGATTATTTGGCAACACATAATAAGGTGACGCAACAATTTTCGGCCCCCCCTTTTACAGTTTAGGAGAAAAATGAGTTTGAAAAATATTAGCTCAGTGACGTACCAAGGTAGGGGGCTGAAAATTGTCGTGTTACCTTATTATATGTTGCTAATTAATCATCATTAAAAATTCAAATATTCCTCTCAGGGGCCAGATACCCTTACTTAGCCTGCCAGACCATTTCATCCAGGTCCGTTCAGCCCTTCTGGCGTTATTGTGTAACAAACATACATCCATCCAAACTTTCGCATTTATAATATTAGTAGTCGTGGTGGCCCAGTGGCTAAGACCTCGCCTCTCGTGTTTGAGGTCTTGGGTTCGAATCCGGACAAGTACCAATGTGACTTTTTTAATTCATATGTACTTTCTAAGTTTATCTTGGACATCCCTGACAACGGTGAAGGAAACCTGGACTTATAGTGAGTTTATTATAAGATTTTTCCCCATTGCTGTAATTTCTGCAAGGCGTTCCAGTGCGAAGATAAACTAATAAAAACCCGACTGCTTAAAAGCGAACTATAAAGACGTAAATAAGAAGAAAAACATGCTGTGCAGTCGGAGAATACGTATTCGCGAGCTGGCTGGCAAAACCAGATGTATCCTCCGACTGCATAGCATGTTTACCTTCTTATTTACGTCTTTTTAGTTCGCTTTTAAGCAGTCAGGTTTTTAGATTTTTTTAATTAACCTTTTTTATTTATAACTTTTAGTTATTTTTTTTATTTATGTACATTTTAACATGTGAGTATTATATATTTTTGAAATCACCTCTTAAAATCCTTCATTTTGATACCCCACACGATGGGTTTGGAAGAAAAAAAAAATGTTGCCTGCCACAATATGGCTCCCTAAATCCGCCATTTTCTTTTTTTCAATTCTAATGTAGCCGGTGACACTCGCAGGGTTAAGACGAATCGATTGACGTAAGAATTATCAAAATCGGCCAACGCGTTTGGTCTCTAGAACGCCACATAGGAACAAACATACATACTTACATACATAAATACATAGACTGATGAACACATTACCCTCCTTCGGCAGTCGTGTAATAACTAAATTAGTAAGATATATTTTAATAATTTGTTTCCATTCAGGGATATTACCTTGAAGCGAGCACGGTTGTAGCTTTGCTTTCGTCTATTACTCTATAAAAGTAGTAGCTATGGAAGAGCCTCTGTTGGAGTATGAGGAAAGCAAAGCAAACTCCGTCCCACGCTAATCCTATATCTTCTTGGGGAACAGAACAGACTGCTTCCTACAAAAATAATGAAAAACAAATACGGACATCAGAAATCATGGCATTACTTATTCAAATTGCCTATTTTCAATTTTTCTGTTAATTTCTTCTTAATTCTTTATTGTACACAAAAAAAAACATTACATACATAATTGATAATAAAGTACATGTACAATCGGCCAAAGCTACATCTGACCACCGTAAGGACTATTTCTGCTTGCAGGGCTCGCCCGCTAAATTAACGCCGACTTATACTCATCAACCAATAGCATCGCAGCATCGGGTGACTGTTTCTCTAGTACCTGTCAGCCCCTTGTTTTTGTAATAAAAAAAGACTGCAAATAAACAAACAAGTCATTTGTTTATAGTTGACGCAAAAAGGGTGGACGCAGCTGTGGTCATTTAATGCACGGGATTTTGTTTTCAAAGTGGTCAGATATAGCTTTGGCCCATAGTACAGTCAAGGCTCAAAAGTGCAGTCATACTCTACCAAAACAGCAGCGGCAATTTTTCTTAGGCAAAAGAATTTCAACTGTTTCACGGTTAGTTCGTATAACCTATACGTTAATTTCTATACAATATATTAAATCAGTTGTGGATAATTTATTTTTTTCTACAAAAACTAGCCATTTGGGTTTTAGGAGATTAAGATTGCACTTTTGACACTAGACTGTACAAAGGCGAGTTTAACTCAATGCTGAGTTCTGATAGAGCAAACCCTAGAGTGACAGAGAAAGTTGAAAATTATGGAGGGCATGCATCCAGTGTACAATATTAAGGTTCAACTAGTCGACGGCACGAACTATTTTGTGTGCGAGATTAAAATGCATGCCATCTCATCCGACAACACGTGCGAATGAGATAGATCCTGTGATGAGCAGTAAGAAGCTAGTTCGCGTACGAATTAGCACTTTTGCAAATTTGTATCGAAATTGATGATGATTTAGGACGACGGACCTTTGGGTGTCTAGATATCATGAAAAAACTACTTAATGTATAAATAAAATTATTTGCATTGCTGAATTACTAATCTGACCCTGTATGGTGGCCGTTTTGCAATTTTCCTTCTTTTCATTCATTTATTGACGCCCAAAGATGCGTTAAAATTAGTGTTGAAATATGGAACTTTCGTCGATCATAACTATCAAATATTTTATTTTTAACTTTTTGTTTTCCATACAGGGCTAGATAATGATAAGACAAATAGTTTTTTTTTTTTTTTGAACCTATATCGTGAAACAGTGGAGTAATCGCTAGACTACGTTTGTATGGAAGAATGATAGACTAGTGTAACCTTAAAATAACCTATGACGAATTAAATTAAAATACAAATATACTTACTACGTACGTACATAAATACACATATATATATATATTTCTTTGATAATTTTATACTTTTTTATTGGCATCTGGGTATTTCACTACCTACATCAAAACGGTTAACTTACTTTTGTGTAATTCATCTTAAGAAACCTCGCTATATTCCCGCCGGCGAACTTGTCGACACACCCGATGCCCAGGAGCTGGACTAGCCAGCAAGCGTGATCTTGCATCACCGAGCTAAAGATACAGCCTGGGATCTGCAGCAGCGTCTTAATAACCACCACTCCTACGTTGTAACGCACCAGCCACGACCACCTGATGGTGTAACACCATAATTAGAGATTGGATTATATGCATTTATTAATGTATATTTAAGTAAATATTGCAAGACACCAATATTTTTTAAAAGAGTAATTATGGAGTTTCTTGTGCATTCTTCTCCATAACAAGCTACTTTTCCGAATGCACGGTAAAATCAACTTTTATTACTTTTTACTAGCTGTCCCACGTGGCTTCGCTCCCGTCAACTGGCTACCTACCAAGCTAGCCCACCTACTCTAAATACGTTGCGTCTCAAAAAGAATAAATTTTCCCCGTTTTGGCACATTTTTCATTGATGCTCCGCTCCTATTGGTCGTAGCGTGATGTTATATAGCCTATAACCTTCCTCGATAAATGGACTACCCAACACAAAAAGAATTTTTCAATTCCAACCAGTAGTTCCTGAGATTAGCGCGTTCAAACAAACAAACAAACAAACTCTTCAGCTTTATAATATTAGTATAGATTACTTGTAAATTTTAATTTGTGCTTGTCATTCAAAAGTGCCGCTTATTGGCTTATTTGATTAAATATATTTTACTTTGCCTTTTTACATTTTTGCATATGAAATTGCATATTTAACCCATTTTCAGCGGATATTATATCAAATATCTAGTGATGATGCATATTTTCGCTATATTTATTATATTTTTCGGTAGGTTACCTTATTGATAAGTGTAATTATAAACTCTATAACCAAAATTTCGCCCATAAACACTTACAATTTTTACTTATAAAAATATTTTGATTGATTTAAGACTATACTTTTAGAACACCTACCTACATGATGGTTTACGTTTACAAAAATGTTAAATAATTTTTCGTTTTGGTGCATTTATTATCGTCTACAAAGTTGTTACATTTTGGTATTGATAATTTATGATTGAATAATTCACTAATTGCTAAAAACTATTCTAATAATTACAATTGTTATTAAATCCAAACTTGTTTCTTGTTAAGCGATATGTTAATCTTTTGTGAAATAAATGATAGTACCTGGGCGATAGTACCTGAAAATAGAGAAAACGACGTTTTCTAAAAATTAAACCTAGCTAGATCGATTATCAAAATTTCATGCAAATCGTTGGAGCCCTTTCCGAGATTCCGAGATATATACAAGAATTGCTCGTTTAAACCGAATTGTAAGCTGAAAATAAAAAAATAAAGCCTACCCCTCTTCCTTTTTTGTTTTCTAAAACTTTAATGTTGCATATTTAAAAAATAAAACATGCATAAAAAGTTTTTATGTTGCATATTATGTTATTTCATTTCTGTTACTGTTCCAAGGCAGGAAAACGAACATGATCACCAAGCTTGCTCAAGACGGGCTGGCGATTTCATCGCGGGTTCGTAACCACACGTCCATGGCAACAATTGACACTATTTGTCTTTGACAGCGTATTTACTTAGTAGGAGCAAGGCTTTTAAGGTTTAGATTTCCGTATTATTTTTTTATCCTCTGTAGGCTTGCGCTTGACCACTATCTCACCTGATGGTAAGCGATGATGTGGTCGACGGTGAAGCACGCTTGCCTAGAAAAAACCTATTCACTCTTGACTTAAAGACCCCTAGATTGTAGCTATCGGGAAACACAGACTCCGGCAGGGAATTCCACTCCTTGGCTGTACGCATAGTGAAAGTGTCCCCAAAACGTTTTGTGCGTATGGGTGGGATGTCCACTATGTACCGATAACGCATCGCCGTGCGTCTGGTTGTCCGATGATGGAACGGGCTGTAATTCAAATGACAACCATACTGGTCGTCTACCATGTTACATAACAGACTAGACATACAAAGCTGAACCACGCGCCGCCAATAATGGCACTATTATCAATTTTACGGGCCCTATTTGTCAAAACTTTTTCACCATAGGATTATTTTAAATAAAATTATTAATTCAAATTTTCTATGGTGATTAGGAATTTAGAATCCGCATTTGTTTTTTTATAAGGCTGTATATTTTAGACGTTTGAAAACCATCATAAAATATAACAACATCACACTTGTTGCCGTGTTAATAGCGTCTAAAATTCGATACAGGAAATATTATGACTTACCATTTTAATATAGCGCTTTTGGGACGCAAATAGAAGTCGGTTCCTTGCCACAGGAATATGAAGGAGCCAATGAGGTATCCCATAGAGAACAGGTTCACTCGATTGGTGCCAGTCATGAACATAATGGCAAGAGTCACCCATAGCATTCCCAAGAATATCATGCGCTTCAGCACGTCCAGCCATGTCCTGGAATTAACATACAAAAGTTCTGAAATGTGGGGTTGTCCAAATATATAAGGTGGCTTTCGAAGGTACGGAAGCGCGAGCCTACTGCAATCAGCCAGGCACAATATCCTGACTATGAAGCCGCCATTGACAAACTCCTGAAGGAAACACCCAATACACGGTCCCTGACCTAGAATCGAAACCAGGTCCTTGTGTCAATTATGACGTTTAATCCACAGTCGAATTATATTTTCATATAATCTGGCACTTCACTGAGGAAAATTAAACTTATCCGCTCAGCACTCGCAATACGATATGTGGACAGGTGGACGCCAACAAGACGACAGTCATCCTTATTGAGTTATGGTTGTGCGTTTTTTTCTATAAAATAGGTGTTTACACATACTATTGTACAGTACAACTATTTTCTTAATGTGCTTCTGCAATTATCGACTTTAACAGATTTCCTCTAAAATATATTACATTAATTTAAAAGAGAATTAACAACTCTATATACTTCCAAGTTGATTGAGAGCGTCCGGTCTGCACCAAGTGCAAAAGGCAACTGATATAAATCCAACGACTGACAAAACACGAAGTTTGCCGAGGGACATTAGGAATCCGTCACCCCCACACATCAGGACCCGAGGTGGCGCCGCGTAGTGTTCCACGCGCGCCCCTCTTAGACGTTGCGGGGGGAGTTTAACACCTCACTCCAACCCCCAACGGGCCGACACTAGCCGGGGGTTGCGGAAGTATCGTTGTTCCCGCGACCCCCGGCATAGGTGTGAGATGGAACACCGGGGTGGTATTTAGTCAGTACGAGTCTGACAGACCCCTCCGGAGGACATCCAATTAGGATTTTCGAACCCGGAGAAAAAGGATCATTAAGAAAACAGTTGTAATGTACCTTCTTAAATCCGACTAATTCAACCGAAAGAGTTAACTTTGATACCATCAATGTTTAAATTAACTTACCCGACGTAGCCAAGGAAATCTGGTACAGGATTAACGAAGTGGGGCGTCTCCCAATCACTGCCAATGTTTTCGCTGTTCGAACCTCCTGGATAATTTTCACCAATAACCTTTTCTATACGGAACACTTTCATTTGACGAGTGGCGAATAATAGCAGGAAGAAATCGAAGATGAGCTTGTAAGCGTGCGGCGGCGATATAGCGTATGGGAGGAACATCCATGTACGAATATGCTTCATTTGCTGAAAAATATTACTTGGGTTTTAAAATCAGAATGTCGTCACGTGAAAAAAACTGATGTGTGGAATGAGAAATAAGTATTAATTAGTTTAAAACTTTCTCTAATGACCGATTGAGATTAAGGTGGTTTTGGTTTCCGGCGTGGCGAGACGTGGGTGGGATGGGTGAGGATCGAAATTTATATGGCAAAATTTCTATCCACGCCATGCCCATCTTTGGTGTAGGTCTTGAGGATGTGCGAGGCTAGAATTAAAATATTTGTTAGTACAATATTGAACTTTATTGCTCTAAGAATAGAATATTTATTTGAAGGTCTAAATGCGCGAGGATGTGCGAGGCGAGGATTGAAATATTGTTAGTACAATATTAAACTTGATTGCTTTAAGAATAGAGTATTTATTTACTTTGTAAAACGGATATACAAATCTCGCACCGGTCATCGAGGACCCGTGGTATAGCGATGGACATATTTCAGTGTAAAAGGGTAAGCATGATTTTAATTCTCGCCCATCCCATCCACGTCTCGCCTTGACGGTGTAAAACCATCTTTAGAAAGTTAGAAAGCGGCGCCATAGAAAGGGGACAGTTTGTCTTTCTAAACGCATATATTTTTATTTTTTTTGTATATTTTGGATGGACAGAGAAGAAGAGGAAGACCAAATAAAATATTTATAGAGGATGCGGAAAAAGATGGAAAGTACCGCAACCTCTATTGAAAAGGAAGGATCCTTCGACAAGTGTTGCCTAATAGTTGTAGTCGGGCTGTTGTATCTGCTCAAATCGCGCGGAGAACTTAGATTATGCTAAGTAGAATTTGTGAGACGTCAGGCCTTTTTGTAATTCGTATAATATGGTGGTGTAGATTCCGCTAAAAATGCGGTGTGTGGCGGATGACAGGGGCGAATGAAAAATAGTAGTTTATGAAACTGTTGCATAATGAGGGGTATTAAAACATGAGTGTGTGTTTAAAAACCGAGCCGTAGGCGAGGTTTTTAATAGTTTTCACACGAATGTTTTAATACCTAGTTATGTGCAGTTTCATACACTACTTTATCTACACTCATAAATTGGGATTGAACCTACTAAATACCTCTTTTTGCATTTTCCATGCCATAAAATCGTGATAGCATTTGTCATAATTATACTTTTCTCAACTTTGCTGGTAATAAATTAAGAGTAAATTCCTTCGCCACATCTAAAATATCGGGCGGAGTCAAATTTTCTTCACATTCACACATACATATATCAGACATTTTTAAAGAATAATTTAAATAACTCATAAAATTCAGTTCAGCAAAACTTGCAAAACGTATGAATGGCGCCAAAACCCAGCACATCACCGCAGTAACCGCGCATGCGCTAAGGCTTAGCACGCACTGCGATCTTTATTCGCCCGATTTTTTTTTTGCTCATGGAATTGTATGAAGTTGTTCGCATTGCGGTAAAGAAATCGTGCGGAAATAATACCGCAAGAAATCCGTGTTTTGCCACAGAATCCACCGCACCATGGCGCGAATTTTATTCGCCCGAATATTTTGAGCTCTATGAACAGGTAGAAGGATATAAAATACGCGCGAATAAAAATCCCAGTGCGTGCTAAGTCTAAAGCGGGCATTGTCATAGACAATTTAAAATTGGAATCAAATCTTTTTATAATAGGTACTATAAAATGGCATTACAAAAAAACATTGATGGAAACTCCTTAGTGATTAACTTCTTGGATTTGTCCTGTATCGTAATAGAAAAAAAATTGTTTTATAGCATTATTTTGTTAGAGAAATAGTGTTATAATAAGATTCTATTTTTAAATTTCGGTATTGTGTTTATAAAGTATGCCAATATAATCTCGTTTTGAATTTTATAATTCGAATATTACGATATGAGAGTAGATAAAAAATGTTACCCCATCACTAAAAACATGGGACAAGGACATGATATTTTAAATACGATGACGCATACTTATAAGCCAACAGTTACTTCATATTTCTAGCCTAGGTGGTCCCACTCTAAGGCTAAAGCTGATTTACACGATGCGATTTAGTTTCCAGTGTCATATCCTAACTTGAAGCAACAATAAAAGTTGTAACATTTGAACGGGATTTAGACGGTGCTAGTCATTCGTAGCTTCAATTTTCTTGCATGCCACAGGCAAGCAAACTTGCATCGTATAAATAGGGCTTTACAAAGCTCAAGATTTACAAACATACTTCAATGAACGTCCAGTCTATTCTAGTGTGACCCTAAATTAGGGCGATAAGCACCAACAATGCTAGTCAGCCCCTCCATTAAAGGATGAGTGTTCAATTTATAAACTAATGTACGCATCAAAACTAAATCAAACTATTCGGAGCCATTGTGATACCAAATGTTACCAACAATACAAATCTACGTTTTAGTAAATATCCTCACCGCAGTGAATGATTCGCTCAAGGGTTCCTAAAGAAGGAAAAAATTAAAAGAGTTTAAATAAAAAGGAAACGGTTTTATCTTCCCTGCTGGAACAGTTTTTCATCCGGTGAATAAAACAGTTATACATTTACCGTAGATACCAGCAAATCTAAGGCCGAGTTTCTCACCTCCAAATTATCGCAGAATTAATGTGACAAATTGTCAAGCACGTGTTATCTGCTTCTTCTTTCGTGTCGATTAACTCAAACTATACAACCATTCAGGATCTATGTACTCGGACAGCTCTATCATTTGATACCAATGATATTCAAATAAACAGATATGTTATGAGCGCGCGCATTGTGAAGACTCGAATAGGTCACAACTGTGACCTTTAGTCTTTAGTTTATGTCACCCATGGCGAAGAGCGATAGGCTTTGTCGAATCAAAAACGAAATAAAAAAATGCCATCGTGTGTATTTAGAAATTGTACCAATTATGATACCAAAGTACATAAAACAGAAGGGATCTCATACCATATGTAAGTACGCAATACGCCTCAATTTACTAATTTATTTAAATTTTTCCTAATATTCTGATATTTGGAGGTTAGAAAAAGATAACAACATTGGTGGTCAGAATAATGTTTGTTTACATTCACACGCAAGTGACAAACACTAGCTGTCTCTTTTTTTCTTGTTGGTTTTATCAAGCCATCCCTTTCGACTTGTAGTGAAATGTCAGATGAATGAAAAGTGTGTGTGCGGAACACTTTTTCAATTGTTTTGTGAGTGTATAACTTATCTGTTTATTTGAATATCATTGTTTGATACGTTCAAATCCCGTAAGGTGCAGGTGGTCGGGCATTAAAGGCAGACAAGGAGTTGGGCTATATCTTGCGAAGGGGTCCCACACTGGCACTGTTTTTTGGATGGGTCTATGATATTCCAATTAGCCAGGTTGTTTTTACTATTTTATTTATACTGATTGGCTATTGAAAATTCATTCAATCAATCACAGCAGATAACGCGTGCTTCACAATTTGTCACATTAATTCTGCGATATTTGTGAGGTGAGAAACTCTGCCTACTTGTTAATTTATAGACATGAATAAAGAATGCAACACATATTCTCAAAGCAACTTTTTAAAGTTTAATTTAGAAATGTGCCGATTATGACTTTGCCCGACTAATCGGCCAAGCCGATCACGGTTTCGGGGGTATTCGGCGATTTTCATGACGCTTCGTTTACGTTTTGATTCGCGTGCAAGTCGCAACAGCCAACTGCGAGCGTGTCGGAACATGTATTTTTACTTAGCATTGTTTCTTGATTTTTGCTTTTGCATGGGGTGTTTTTGTTTAAAAAAATTAAGAAAATACTGTTATTTTTCACTAAAGTGAAAGAGCTTAATGAAAATTTTATCATGTCAAAAAAAAGACTCGTGTTATATATATTTTTTTGCAATTGGATGACCATACCAATGATTCCCGTAAAGTCAAGTGTAATCAAGTAATCAATGCCTAATGATAATTTCAACAGCACGTACTACAGAAGCCGGATAGTCGGTGCTCTTTGCCAAATAGTCAGGAACTAGTCGCAGACTACGAAAATGGCCGGATAGTCGGCTTTACCGACTAGTCACCGACTAGTCAGAACATCCCTAGTTTATTTATTTTACAAGTTCTTTCTATCTTTGGGGTTTGAAAGATAACATTAGTAAAAGTATTTTTTATAATTATCTTGGAAACGAAATGACTTTATCTAAGTACAGTACAACTATTTTCTTAATGTCCCTCGGCAATCGTCGCTTTTCTAAATACAAACGAATGCCAATTACCTGTCCATCAATTATTAGATTTATCGAGTATAATAATTTGAATTCAGAACTAAGTACTTTATTGTTGTTATGTTTTGATTTCCCTGTGAACTATATAGAGCTGTAAAACTATTTTTTGCCTGCGATATGGCAGCTTTCCTCCCAATGTTAAAATAAATAACTTTAAGTTAAAAGAGTATTAACATTAACTCTATATACTTCCAAGTTGTTAGAGAGCGTCCGGTCAACCAAGTGCAATCGGCAACAGAGGCCTTAGTGCGAGTATTTACTTACGATCAATCGCGTTAACGTAAACATCAATTTGTATTGAAACTGTGTAAGCGCCGTATGGTGAAGGTAAGGAGAAATCTCTTTTTTGTATACATTTTGACATGAGATCGTTTACGTTATCACGAGTGAGTACGTTAAAAAACTCGAAATACGCACACTGATAGAAAGCAGACGACAGACGAAACACGAAGTTTGCCGAGGGACATTAAGAAAATAGTTATACTGTAATAGGGAATTAAGTGATTGTTTTTTCAATTGATGCAGTAACGAGGTTCACGACATGATGCCTCACATTAAATTTCTTTATATCCGACATGAAGCACTAGATTTTTATTTAAGTTATAATCGTTTACCTCATCATTGGACTCCCAGGGATATGTAATGCAGAGCTGCGGCAGGAATCCCACGGCTATCATGTACTGGAGGGGGATGAGGATAGTGATGCAGGCGGTGAAGTAGGACCACAGGCGTGCCTGCGTATCGCGCTTTACGGACACCAGCACCAGCAGCCACGCCGCGTATAGCACCGCGTACAGGTCCATACGAGAGCCGATCACCCCCATTAGACATATCATAGTTATCTGTAACACATCAGATTATATGACGTATACAATAACTTACTTTAACTACAACACATATACATGTATACTTAAATAAATAAATAAAAAATATTTGTAAAAAAAAAATAAGAAAATGTTGATATGAAGAACGCTGTGCGACACTGGAGGGGATGTGTCTGCGCATGGGTACAGTCGCGTTCTAAAGTACTAGGCTATTTTTTTTATAATATAAGAGTAATTGTTTTATTGGAGAATCATAATAGGTACTTTACTAGCTACTTAGTACTTTGAGTATTATTTTTTATTTCGATCTTATCATTATAAATATTTAAATATCTTTGCATTATAAATTATCAACTGCTCCTTTTTCATAAAACAATAAATACTATAAATCATTTTTCTTTCCTTCATTTTTAAAACCATCGTCATACAAAGAAAGTTGTATGTGCGACTGTATTTTGGGAGCGAACGAAGCGTGATCGCAGCGCTGGAAGCATGTGCCAACTGACGAACTAAGGCCAGCGTTCTTTTTACGTGACGGGACCTGTACAGTCTATCTTACTTCTTACTAATATTAGAAATGATAAATTTTGAATGGATGTATGTTTGTTATTCAATCACGCCAGAACGGTTAAACGAATCTGGATGAAATTTGGCACAGAGATACATTATAATCTATCTAGAATTTCAGAGAAATATTATATTTTATCTCTGTGCCAAATCACATCCAGCTTCGTTCAGCCGTTCTGGCATGATTGAGTCTGGAATAGCACATAGGCTATTTTTTTCAGTATAATGTTCCCTTGGAATAATAAAAAACTTTTGACGCGGGTGAAGCCGCTGCTACAAGCTCGTTAAGGTATAAATACATAAAAAAATGGCATCGATAAGTCTATGAAATGCCTGAAGCCAGTCTGTTACATTTGTTATCTGTGTTTTTATTCCAGTAGACAAAATGGAAACAGAATTACTAACCTCTACCCCAAACTTATAGAATCCATAATTGATTAGATATTTTATACAGTGCACCAAGTCTATGTCCGCTTCCTTGCGCGTTATTCCAGCGAATATTGTTTTACTCCTGTGATTCGGCATCTGCCCAGAGGCTCTGAAAATAAATTATTATATTCAATGGATATTTCAAGAAAATTCAGCTTAAGGTTCAACTAGTCGACGGCACGAACTATTTTGTATGCATGCCATCTCATCTGACAACACGTGCGAAAGATATAGATGCTGTGATGAGCAGTAAAAAGCTAGTTCGCGTACGAATTAGCACTTTTGAAAATTTGTATCGAAATGGATTATGATTTAGGACGAAAACGAGCTCGCGAAATTTTATAAACAGACCTTTGGGAGTCTAGATATCATGAAAAAACTACTAAATTTATATTTTCAAAATTAAATTATTTGCATTGTTGAATTACTAATCTATCCCTGTATGGAGGCGTTTTGCAATTTTCCTTCTTCTTATGGTATTTATTTCCGCCCAAAGATGCGTTAAAATTAGTGTTGAAATATAGAACTTTCGACGCTCATAACTTTCAAATATTTTATTTTTTTATTTTTTTGTTTCCATCCAGGCCTAGATAATGATGAGACAAATTGATATATTTTATTTTATTTTGAACGTACATCGTTAAACAGTGGAGTAATCGCTAGACTACGTTTGTATGGAAGAATGATAGACTAGTGTAACCTTAATTACAGAAGAGGAAATGTTCAAACCTGAACGTTTGTTGTCTGTATGTCACCAGAGAATAAAAAGTGAACAGGGCTAAAACGCCTATGTATCCCTTGAGTAACTTCACCAGCCGATTATCTGCTGTAGCTTTGGCAAACCCGAGCCAATCAGCATTGTTATGTACCGAGCTGTTCGCCGTACCGTTATTATCAGTCTGAAATATTAAGTAACAATAATTAAAAGGAGCAAAAAATGCAATCGACATAGACAGAAAATATCGGTTTGTTCAATACTCACATCATAATCAGAAGTACAAGATACATCAAAGGTAGAATGTTTGATGTAATCAATCTGGTAGACCATTTTAGCCATGAAGTAGATACATATTAGTGTTGATATCAAAAGTACGCAAATGCGTTGTTTCCCCGAATTGAGCCACAATGCTGGCGCTATTAGTATCATAATAGGTACATGCATAGCGCACACCTGGAATAATACAGAGTTTTATTTATTATTATATACACTTTATTGAACAGGACATTATCATCTTCCTGCCCTAGTCCCATGTTACTTGGGGTCGGCGCAACCCGTTTTCTTCTTCCATACCGTCCTGTCCCCCGTCAAACTATTCATCATCATTTCAGCCGAAAGACGACCACTGCTGGACATAGGCCTCCCCCAGGCGTCGCCACATTGACCGATCCCGTGCGTCTCGCATCCAGCGCCTTCCCGCAACCTTAACCAGTACATCGGTCCACCTAGTGGGAGGCCTTCCAACGTATCGTCTTCCGGTTCGCGGTCGCCATTCCAGAACTTTTCGGCCCCATTGGCCATCCGTTCTGCGAGCAAGTGCCCTGCCCACTGCCACTTAAGTTTGGCAATTCTTCGGGCTATGTCGGTAACGTTGGTTCCCCTGCGGATATCATCATTTCTGACGTGATCACGCAAGGAAATTCCGAGCGTAGCCCTCTCCATTGCCCTTTGGGTGACAAAGCTTTACGTCAAGCTATTACTGACTCCCTTTTCTTTCATATGACTCTTCACACAGTCCATCCGTCTTTTCTTTGGCCTTCCTCTCCCTCTCCATCCGTCCACATTTATATTCATAACTCTTTCAGTAACATGCGTTTCATTGTTGTTTATTGTACAGTAGATATGTTGTAACACTGTGCCAGGTCGCTGTCATTTTGAGTTGACGGTCTTTGGGTTGACAGCTGACACTTGACAAGAGTAGAAAGAGAAAAAATTGTAACGGACACGAGAAATTCGGTGTTTTGTGGAGTGATAAGCTAATCGAGCTATATTTCGTTCATTGTGAGTTGAATTTGCGCCCGCCGTTCGCGATCGGTTTGTGGGGCGCCCGCGAAGTCGGTGTTGAATATATTTCACGCACAACGAAGTGCTTTTGCGGGAAACGTGTTCTGTCTGGTGGACGCCGGAGCCTTCGGTCCAGACAGCCGTCAGTCTATCCCTTATTGTCCTAATATTATATATATTCTCCTATCCCCAATCTCCCGGCACGGCACGATATTGATCGACCCCCAGGAGCCTACCGCAGGAATCCCAAGTGCGAGTCGGACTCGCGCACCGAGGGTTCCGTACAAACCTCAGCTTAAAAATATTATAGACCTGAGTATTTGATATGAATTTCAATTTAATACCTATACGCGTTCATGAGGAAAGGGGTAGTAAGTTTAAAATTATATTTTTATTATATGATGTAACTAAAAATATACGGTTTTCGCAATTTTTCCTTTATCTGTGCTATAAGACGTTGCTTCGTACGTGAATTCACGAGAAGTACCCTGTAGGTTTTCATTCCCTTGCGAGTGTCGAAAATTTGAGGAAATTTGCGGCATAAACGGCTGTATCTTTTGATTGCGTTGGCTTTGAAGTTTGATTTACAGCTTTAAGGGACAGTAGACCTGACTATTTGATATAAATTTCAGCTTGATACCTACATGCGTTCCTGAGAAGACAGACGTTCTTGACAGACAGACAGACGGACGGACAACAAAGTGATCCTATAAGGGTTCCGTTTTTTCCTTTCGAGTTACGGAACCCTAAAACATACATTTCGGATTTTCTACATACCATTTCCGCCTAGACTTTATCGCGTGTTCAATTGAAGCAAATAGGTCACACTATCACGTCTTGTCGGGAATATGTCGGCTTACCAGTAACAACGATATTACATATATTTTTTATTATTTATAGGCTCGCGCTTGACCAATAGTAGAAGACCACAATTACAGTAGAATGGCGATATTGATCTCCGACAAGTATATATTAAAAATTTAAAAGCCCCCCGCATGCTTTTTAAGCTACATAATTTATCTAGTAGCAGACACGCTTCGACCGACAATCCATCGAAACATGTAAATTATAACACTATATCTTGCGTAAATATCCCGCTTCAAAGAGTAAAATGCGCATAGCTTTAGAACGGCTGAACCGATTTTCACTAAACATAACTAAGAACACTCTCGATGAAGTCACCTTTCAAACAAAAAAAAGCTAAATTTCATCCGTTAAGGAGCTACGATGCCACAGACAGAAACACACAGATATAGATAGTTGATGGCAACTTTGCGCGCGGCTGCATGTGTGGGTTGTTTGCACTGCTGCCACAAATACAAGCTGCGTATTTATAAGCGTACGCACTAATGGCGGCGCACGCACTCATGCCGCCGTACGCGCAAAGATGAGTTGAACTATTTATACACAGCAACACACGTCAAACTTATAACACCTCTCTTTTTCCGTCGGGAGTATACCATATTTCGTACTTTCGGCCTCGTTGAGGACAATAAAAAAAAATACTTACTTCGATAACGCAGAGCAGCATCAAAGAAATGAAGACGATCTTGATGAGGTGTAAGTCGAGGTATATGAAGACATGGTCTATGATCTCCTGCGCCGTGTGCTTGGAGGAGTCGTAGGTGCGCTTGAGTAGCGCCCACAGCGCCGACGACGGCCCCTTCTTAGACGATCGCAGGTTCGCATGAGACGACGACGATAGTGTCCGTTGTCTGCGGACATACAACCAGAGTTCTATAGGGCTGTAACATGAGCAATTAAAGCAAGGCTATTTCCATAGTGCATAAGCGACAGATGTATAAGTCCCTTACGCACGATGGATATAACCTTGCTCTAAGAGCCCTGAAATGATATTTAATATGACGTTTCAAAGCCATCATTGTTTATGTGTTGAAGAACGGAAAGCGTTATTCGTCCTGTATAGGTCCCTTTTCTGCCTTACACTAGAACAGTGACGGCTTTACTACGTCATTCATAGTATGGCCCCAAACTATTGCATAATAGTAGTTTGTTGCATCGAGCACAAAGTGAGTTATTAATGCATGAGTGTTATGTTGGTACTAAATTAACACGAGTGCATTAATTACTCACTTGAGCGAGTTGCATAATCTACTTTTCTTGCAACTACCAATCTACCTATCGTGATAAAATATACATACCTACTCAAAATAAAACTCAAGTTAATGAAAACTATTTATCCCGCGACTTTTGCCGCAAAAGGTTATTAGCAATTTAATTTGCAGCTGTATTTATACTTTCTGAAGTTGAATTCATATCGCTATCGCTATTTCCATTTTTTTGCTTTTCTTGCTAAATATAAAGTATCAGTTTTACAATGGTACAAAATGCGCGCCATTTGTTTTTTTTTTTCATAAAATCGATGTTAATCAACCGATTTTTGTTAACAGCCAGTATCTTTTGATATCATGTATACATTTTATATTAAACTTGGGAGTCATTAAACCTTTGTGGTAAATTTATATCTAAATAAAAAATAAAAAACAGTGCATTAATGAAAACCTGTGGAACAATGAGATTTCATATATAACATTTCTGCACTGTTTTGGTGCTACGCAAAAAATACGTCCTTTGTGATCGGTTTTGTAGTGATTAATGGTAACATTACTACGTAGTTGAAAGAAAAAATCTATAATCACTTGGATAGACCAGCCATTTATTTACATTATCAATAAAATCTGATTTTATTTAATTATGTCTCATTTTTAGCAACAGAGTTTAATTCTGTGACATTCACATAATATCATCAATTCATATCATCAATCAACATTCACATATTTCACTGACTCGCTAGAGCAGATTCTGTAGTGAATAGAACAACCAATAAAAAAAAACATGCTATGCAGTCAGAGGATATTTGTAGTTTTTGTAAGGACAACTCGCGAATTTGTGTCCTCCGACTGCACAGCATGATTTTCTTCTTGTTTAAATCTTTTTAGTTTAGCTTTTAATCGCTTAAGCCGTGTAGTATTCTATTCTATATATTTTTATTTATAACTTTATAGTTATAATTTTATTTTCGAATGACTTTTAAACATATACGAGTAAGTGATGTACATTTTTGTAATCACCTCTAAAATCCCTTCATTTTGATACACCACTTAGTGTGCATCGAAGAAAAAAAAATTGGAAGTCCCACAATATGGCGCCCAAAATCCGCCATAAATATTCTTTAATTTCACTTATATAAGAACACTTGGGCGGTCAAGACCTGTCTAACGATGTCTTAATTATAAAAATCCGTCTCGCGGTTTGAACGATATGAGGTAATAAATAAATTTAATTTACAAACAAATATACAGTACAACTATTTTCTTAATGTCTTTCGGCAAACTTCGTGTTTCGTCAGTTGTCGGACTTCTATCAATTGCCCTTTGCACTTGGTGCAGATCGGACGCTCTCAACTTGAAAGTATATAGAGTTGTTAATACTCTTTTAACCTAATGTAATTTATTTTAAAATGGGAGGAAAGCTGCTGCGGTTAAAAGAGAAAATAGTTTTACAGCTCTATATAGTTCACACGGAAATCAAAACAAAACAACAATAAAGTACTTAGTTCGGAATTCAAATCTAATAATTGATGGACATGAAAATTAGCATCCTTTTGTATTCGGAAATGCGATGATTGCCGAGGGACATTACGAAAATAGTTATACTGTACATTTATACATACAAGATACGCGCGAAAAACATAACTCTTCTTTGGCAGTTGGGCAAAAACAGACTAAAGTAACAAACCTATTTCTGCTATGTATGTACTAACCTTTGAGTAGGCAGCCGAGTTAACGTTGGTTGTATTGGAGATAGCTCGATGGATTGGTCCTGTTCTGTGGCGTTTTGTGAATGCGGATTTGTCTCTTCAGATGGTAGTTGTGGTAACTAAAAAGTTTAACAGATCAAATATACTATTTGACTTAAGGCCCTTCCACCGCTTTAGTGCCGTAAAACGTTTACTTTCTAAAGCATACCCCTCAGTAACGCCTAGGTTTGAAAAAAAAAAACAATGCATTATTGATTCATGTACATTAGAATTAATATTTGTTTCGGGATATTTACCAAGTATATTTTGATTTTGGTTGAGAGCTCGATATTTCGGCACCTGTGTCTGTGGTGTTTTCCTGTGGCTCAACTATGTGAAGGTCGTAAAACTACTAACTAAGTGTCAAAAGTGGATACAGTGGGCATAGTCTGTCGTGAACAATGTTCTGAGGCCTTAGTGCGAGTTTTTACTCACGCTCATTCGTGATAACGTAAACGATCCCTTATGTCAAAATGTACACAAATAAAGTGGTTTCCCCTTACCGTCACCAGACGGCGCTTATCCAGTTTCAATACAAAATGATGTTTACGTTAACGCGATTGAGCGTGATTAAAAACTCGCACTAAGGCCTCTGGTAGTAGTGGCAACGTGCGTGAAAAACGAGTGAGGAAGAGGGTAGACAGATCAATATGTCAGCCCGTAAACCCGCAAAGAATGTATTTAGTTCTCGTGATCATGGCTCTTGTAACGGTGCCGAAATATCAAGCTCTCAACCAAAATCAAAATATACATGGTAAATATCCCGAAACAAATATTAATTTTCATATACATTATTGGTGAAACAGCATTTTTTCGTGTAACTAATAGTTTTGATATCAAAAAATAATTAACAAAAGGATATGTTTTCACTACTTTTGGATACTTCTCCAAAACGACTTGGATGTTTAAAATATTATTACACAGAAAAATGTATGGCTAGAATTTCTTCATAACTGAAATAGCATATTTAAATCAAAGAATATTTTGAAAACAAAACTGTCCAAAAGGAGGTTCAATATCCTCCTCAAGGTTTGGTCTAACTAAAACATTCATTTCGAGCAGATTTACAGCTCAAGCAGTGAACTCAAGTTTTATTGTAACGCATAATTTGCAACGATTCGTATAATACCTTCGATTAAAACTTAATGGCGGCTCGGAACACTACGCAGTAGCAGCATTTATGTGACAGTGGCGGGGTGAGTTATAGGTTACTGCGCAGCAAGTAGCCCCAATTAAGTTTGATTGACAATTGTTTGATTACTGCAAGGCTTATAGGTACAGACCACGTGTATACACCGATACTGACTTTGTAATGAAACATTACATTCAAATGATACAGGGGATTGAGCATAACCTCTTCGTATTCTAGTGTTCGTAAGGGACAGATGTCCCAGAGGTAACGACCGCAACTTGCAAGTTGTAGGTTGGAGGTTCGAACCCAGGCAGGCGCTTTACTTTGTGTAAATTATTACATCACCACTGCTCTCAAAGACGGTGAAGGAAAACATAGTGAGGAAACCGGCATGTCTTAGAACCATAAATTCTAAGACATGTGACATCCACCAATAAGCACTGGGCCCGCGTCGTGGATTACGGCCCATTCCCTCTCACAGAGAGGAGGTCTGCACGCACAACGGACCACATGCCAGTCTAAGTGCGGAAAAGGGGTACATCTATCCTATCCTATCCTATCCTAAGGGACAGATGTAGCCTTTAACCCTATTATTGTTGAGGTCGGCTTCCAGTCTTACCGGATTCAGCTGACTATAGTCATCGGCACGTAACTTGGCAAGTGTCGTTAGATGCGCAGAAGTCGTTTTTTAGGTCCCCTTGGTAGTGAAGCGGGACGTGGGGTACAAGGTCGCGCCGATCCGAGCGCGCGACTAGTGGCTCAGTCAACCCTTGCCTCCCGCACCCCGTCCTCGCTCCCGATTACACTTGCGTGCACGAAAGTTGTACACTTTGTTTTTGTTAAGATTTTGTTAAGTTAGTTTTTGTTAGGAGTAGTTGTAATTGTTTTGAATTTAGTTTCTATTACGACTGTTACTGTTTTATTTTGATAACAATGCCATAATTTCTACTATTTTTTTCAAATATTTTTTTTTAGCTTGTATTAGTAAATATTTTATTTATAACACCTAATAAACGTCACGAATTTCTCTCCTTTATTTAACTTCCCTCTAAACATACAATACAATTTCAAAATAAATGATGGCCATAACCATTGAAAAATGACAAGTAAAAAAAGTGACCCCTTTTTTGTGGCAATAAGTGTACGATGCGCGAACTTACCCCCACTACGCCAAAACCTTGCCAAGTTATGTGCCGATGACTATACCAGTGTTTTACATGGAGCGACTGCCTATCTGACCTCAACAACCCAGTAACAGAGTAACACGATACCTCTTGGCAAGACTGGTGTCAGAACTCATGCTTCTGACTACTCGTAACGACTGTCAAAGATCTTCAAATGACAGCCGGGACCAACGGCTTAGCGTGCTTTCCGAGGCACGGAGGAAACTCGGTATGTTGAAATGGTCACCCATCCACGGACCGACCTCGTCAAGCGTTGCTTAACCTTGAAGATCGATCCGTGCGGCTGTTATTATTTAGCCACGAGCTCCTAAGGGACAGATGTATATGACTTTGTAAACGTCTGTCCCTTTTTTACAGTCAAAACATTATGGTTTTAACACGTCATGGTATGGGGGGTAGATAAATCGACAGTTTTTTAGTTTTCTGAATACTTACATCATCTCTTATCGTGGATGCCCCATCCTGGCTTGGTTTACCTGACCCAAGACGAGTCTGTGCTAAACTATTAGATCTGTAAAAAAAAACAATATGAGCATTAGTATTCGTACTTAAAATCCGCATGCGTTTTTCCGCAAGTCATTGATCGCGGTTTACCAAACTAACCTTGTTTTCGGGTCCGACAACGCCATGAAATCCTTATGGAAATAATGTACTTGCAATATTGTTGTGATAAGGAATAACGTTGGTGTTAATAGTTTGATGAATAGATCCGCCGGGTGGTATGGCTCTAAGCCCAAGTCTCGCTGTCTGAAATTAAAAAGCCAAGTTATAATTCAAAATCAAAATCTTTATTTTTTATTTTACTTAGAAGGCCTACATGGGCACTTATAAAAAAACCACCCAAGTGCGAGTGGGACACGCGCACGAAGGGTTCCGTACAATTATCGCAAAAAAAAAAAACCGGCCAAGTGCGAGTCGGACTCGCGCACGAACGGTTCCGTACCATTATCGCAAAAAACTGCAAAAAAATCATGTTTGTTGTATGGGAGCCCCACTTAAATATTTATTTTATTCTGCTTTTTGTTTTTATTGTTATAGCGGCAACAGAAATACATCATCTGTGAAAATTTCAACTGTCTAGCTATCACGGTTGATGAGATATAGCCTGTTGACAGACAGACAGACAGACAGACGGACCGCGGAGTCTTAGTAATAGGGTCCTGTTTTCACCCTTTGGGTACGGAACCCTAAAAACGGCAAATAAATCACGTTTGTTGTATGGGAGCCCCACTTAAATATTTATTTTATTCTGTTTTTAGTATTTGTTGTTATAAATACATCATCTGTGAAAATTTCAACTGTCTAGCTATCACGGTTGATGAGATACAGCCTGGTGACAGACAGACAGACAGACGGACCGCGGAGTCTTAGTAACAGGGTCCCGTTTTCACGTACCTATACGGAACCCTAAAAATGGTTTGGTTATACAATATATCCATGTAACAGCATTAGTACTTAGATATGGGGGAACAACGTAGGCCCGACAATAAGTCAAAAGAAAAAAGAAATTAAAATTAATTAATTTAAAAAAAAATAAACCATATCATTTGATTGATTTATACTTACAAGCTCTCATTGATCAACAAGTATTTTTCTATAATTTTCGAAAAGTTGTCGAACTGATAAACGTATAATAGAATAAGATTTATCATTGAATATATGATGACCACTATCCAGAACATGTACAATAATTTACGCCACAAATACCAACTCATCTGAAAAAAAAAAAGGACATTATATTAGATTTTAGAAACAAAAGTGATGTACCTACAGTAAGTAGTCACAGCGGATCTTTGTGTCTCTGAAGTTGGTTCTGCGAACCATTGCGCAAGAAACAGTTTGTCATCGAGTATACTGCATAGAGTAAGCGAGATAGGACGATGCGACAACGCGAATGAAAGAGGCAGTTATTAAATACTTCAAAATTGACACAAAAATAGCTACTACGCAGGGTTTCGCAGCCAACTTCCGAGACACAAAGGTCCGCTGTGACTACTATTCCTACTTAATAAAAATCTTATATTTACTGACAATTGTCATTCAGGAAATATAAAAAGGTCTAAACACATATAATTTTGCATAAGTTTATAAAATTCATCCCCTCAAGGGGTAAAATAGATGAAATTTTGTATTGAAGTTCGTTTTTTTGCCATATTTTTTTTTTTGTACTCACGGCTTGTATACGTAAGAAGTTTATAAAGAGTATAATAGATGAAATGCGTAGAAGCAATTTAAATAATAAATATTATGGTGGTACTTCACATCGCTATTCGATTTTCGCGTTTTTTTCCGTCTTTGTTCGCTTTATTCGTACTCTACTACAAATCGTTCATGAACAGCAAATATGCCGAACATTTACGAATATTTTTGCTATTGTTTATACTATTCCATGCGTCATTAACTTTACTTCTGTTTTTATGAGAGGCATGTGCGGGTCCCATATGCAGGTGTAGTGTGTGTAACATATCCTTCCTATATAATTGTACTTAGCATGTAAGTTCGGCGATGCGCCATCGATACATGGTGGACATCCCACCCATACGCACAAAACGTTTTGAGAACACTTTTATTATGCGTACAGCTAAGGAGTGGCATTCCCTGCCGGAGTCTGTGTTTCCCGACAGCTACAATCTGGGGGTCTTTAAGTCAAGAGTGAATAGGTTATTTCTAGGCAAGCGTGTTTCACCGTCGACCACATCATCGCTTACCATCAGGTGAGATAGTGGTCAAGCGCGAGCCTATTGGACAAAAAAAAAAAAGTTGAAGCATTAAACGTTGGTACTTCGAGTGAGACACTTCTTTCATTTAGTTTCCCGAACACCAAACAGTACACAGGGATGCATTTGATAATATTCCAAAAATCGCATAACAAGGTCATTTGTCCAATCCATTTAGGCGCGAACAAGGTGTAAACAAATACACAATAAAACCGCCGCTGACGCGCACCGCACACTACTGAGGGAGCGATGTGTGGCCGGTAAACGAACATATTCGCCATATGCAAAATCCTTTGATATGTTGTAAAAAAACCGACAGCTGGGCGGATACGGGTGTTCGGGTATTTGGCGTATTCGTCTTGTTCGTGAGAATACAGCTACTTCACATCGTCCTATTTGGCCGAAAAGACAAATACGCGAACACGAATAGCGATCTGAAGTGCCACCATTACAATTTTAGTTTGAACAATTGACATTCGGTTTGACAGCAGATTATCTTTCTAATTGTATAACTATTTACCTGGAACATAAGTATGAACGCAAGGAAGAGGAACATATAAATGATCCGGAAGATGGTCATGCGCTGGCCGGTGATGCCGATGACGAACAGCATGATGACCACGACGTAGATCCAGTAGCGCGCGCATAACGCTCGCAGCGCGACCCCGAGTGCGCGCAGCAGGCGCGAACGACTCTCCTCTTCACGACGCGCGTCCAGAGCTAACAATATTGTTAATATCAAATCTTTTATACAGGCTAATAAAGGTATGCAAAAGAATAGTAGATACGCTGTATTATAATCTAACGGTGTGCAATTGAATGAAATTTTAGAAGTTTATTGATCAAGCTAGACTCTATGGTAACGATACTTTACTTGAACAGTTATTTTATTCTTGACAACGGCCTTCTAGAGTGTGATAATTTTTATTTTCTCAAATATGCATGGAAATATTCAGCAATGTCGAAGTCCATTGCAGGAGCGTTTTTTTTGAATTTGGAACATTACAACGCTGCAGCAATGTTGTTTTAACTTAAATTATATGTATAATATAAAAATTGTGTTTTATTTCCCTGCATTCTTTTGAGAAAAGCACTATATATGCCTCGGCGGATATGGCAATTGCCTGTCTCGTATTAGTGAAGGCCGAGCCGTACGCGACCTGCAATTCCCTATTTCCCGGCCTTTGCAATAATGTACTATTAAAGTGATTTCAAGTTCTCTTGTCTCTTCCAGGAAAAGTGTGCGTATATTGTTCTAACAGAGTGCTGCTACTAATAGCTAATTATGTGTTAAAATTAGTCTGACATAACGGTTTTTTGTGATTGAAACTAAGGTCCACTTTCACGAAAAACAAAAGATTAAATCGACAGTTCGTCATACAATATTGTCAATTTAACCTCGTGTTAGCAATTAATTCTGAGTTAAGTTTTTCGTGTAAGTGGACCTAACGCCGAGTTGAAGCAAAATTAATGAGGCAAATTGTCAAGCGCGCGTTTTCAGCTATGATTGGCTGTTGAAAATACATTCAACCAATCAAAGCAGATAAAGCGTGCTCGACAATTTGTCACATTAATTTTGCGATAATTATGCTCGTGGTTAGTAAGGTAAAAGGAGACGTAATCTGTAAAGGTGTTGAAATATTTCAGGATTGTTATCTAATATTTGCAGTTTTGATTGGTAAAAAAATGTGATTTTCAAAGATGATTACAAAATTTGACTTTATAACTTTAAGAGATTTAAGGCGGTTACGCACTATATCCGATCCGTGTCCGTTATTTGAGTGCCGATATCAAAATGTTCTGTTTTATGACAATAGAGGTCGGATGTAGGCTTACCTACAACAGGTACTACCGGCTACTTCTGAAACGAAATTTTACGAACACGGATCGGATATAGTGTATAGTCATCGGCACGTAACTTGGCAAGAGTCGTTAGATGCGCAGAATTAGTTTTTTAGGTCCCCTTAGTAGTGAAGCGGGACGCAGGCTACAAGTTCGCGCCGATCCGAGCGCGCGATTGGTGGCTCAGTCGACCCGCGCCTCCCGCACCCCGTCCTCGCTCCCGATAACACTTGCATGCACGAAAGTTGTACACTTTGTTTTTGTTAAGTTAGTTTTTGTTAGGAGTAGTTGTAATTGTTTTGAATTTAGTTTCTATTACGACTGTTACTGTTTTATTTTGATAACAATGCCATAATTTTTACTATTTTTTTTTTCAAATATTTTTTTTATCTTGTATCTGTAAATATTTTATTTATAACACCTAATAAACTTCACGAATTTCTCTCCTTTATTTAACTTTCCTCTAAACATACATATTTAAAAATAAATGATGGCCATAACCATTGAAAAATGACAAGTAAAAAAAATGACCACTTTTTTGTGGCAATAAGTGTACGATGCGCGAACTTATCCCCACTACGCCAAAACCTTGCCAAGTTACGTGCCGATGACTATAGTGCATAACCGCTCTTAGAGTGATAAGCAAGTAGAGTTTTAGCTGAAATAAAGAAGACTTATCGAAAACGTAGCGAGATGAGGAAAACTATGACTTACAGAATAGGATCAAAATGGCGGCGCAGAGTATTCTAAATTAAACATTTTATCCGTGGAAAAATTGACTTTTAACAGATTCTGTTTGGAAAAAAATCGGATTATGTTTGGAGTTGGTAAAATTAGCCCTTAACAAAATTATAATTAACTTTGGTCACAGTTGTAGAACAGTTATAAAGTAGCCATTTTAAATCCCATTCTTTAAGTTAACGTGTAAAGTTCAAATCATTTGATTACCGTTAACCAATCCTGTCCCAGGGTAAAAAATGGAATAGAACATCAGTATTATATTTTTAAAGATAGTTAACACAATTTCCAGAAAGATGAGATATATAGATAACGATTAATATATACAATAACGTCGTTAGTATCGTTTTTGCCCATCGACCACATAACCACTAGACGCCTAATTCTTGATCCAATACATCAAAACAATTCTGTCAACTAGCTGAGGTATGAGGAACGGGACGACCGCTCTCTGATTGGTCACTTACCAAGGTGATACGCCTTATTAAGGGTGGGACAAGTTTAAATAAAACCAGGAAGGTATCGATATTTTTATAAATAGTATTTGTATTTTTTTTTTAAATTAATATTCCCCGTTTTATTATTAATTATACGGCGTTTTAACATTTTAATAATAACATAAAATGTAAAAACTAAAAAAAAAACTAAATTCTAAGGTAACATACTTTTTCCGGTTGTTGGTTCTTAATTATAGTAATATTAAATATTAGTAAAAAACGTAATCTTTTCACAATTAATAAACTATTCAATTTAATGTTTTTATTTGTAAGTTTTCGAGATCTCTATCGATAACAGATTTATTCATAGGATATGGTGCATCACTTGTTTTGTTTACGAAATTATAGAGGAGAAGAGATGGCGAAAAAATTACTTTAAAAAGAAAGAGACGCAATCATGCGGTGGGCGTTTTCACCTACAAACTTGACCGGTATAATATGAAATCCGATAAATAATATCAGAAAATAAATCTAAGTATGTTTATGTAACTATTAATTTATCAATGAAATGTTATGCCATATTTCCGGCAACTCGAAGTCTGGTTGTTGTTACCAAAGTATTGTACAAGAGGACATTATAATATTTATTTCATATTTTGTTTATTGACTGACGCGAATGTGTTTACGGCTCACAAAAGTGATCACTACCTACTTATTCGAAATTTTCGGGTGGCGACCTGTATTACCTTTATATGATATTTTAGTCATATGTGTTGACAGACATCGCTCGCCTGTTATTAGGCGTCTAGGGGCTGTATGGTCGCTGCTTTTGCCAAAAGAGCAAACTTTATCTTTGAAAATTAAGCAAGTAGTTCAAGTAAAAAGAAGTTTTTATTCACCGCTAGCTGCAGTCGATGCCGTTAGCTGCAAAGGTGCGGCCATGTCTGCGATGACAGCAGACTGTCGGCGCTGGCGCATGTCTTGAATGCGCTGCCTTAGCGTCACCCAGAACATGCAGGTGAACAGCGACTTGATCAGCAATGGCACGCACGGCTCGCCTTGCACGCGGCGCAGACCTATCTGATGGAGGTTCACTTCCTGAAAAAGAAATATCACCATATAAAGATAAAGATAATTTATTTGCCATAACATTTGTTTACATACCATAAGTATGCAAGATGGTTAAACTTATTATTTGTGGCACATTCATGTTTTGCCTTTCGAGACGTACAATATTTTTTTTACAAAATTGTTATTATTAATTAAATCGATCTATAGAACATTTAAATATAAATTTTAAACAAAAAATAATTTAATTGATAGTAAGTTGAATCATAAAAAGTCAAGTTAAATAAAAAAAAATAAAAAAATATCATACAGGTATAATCAAATCATAATGTCATAAAAAATGTAGTTAGTAAAATAAAATAATGTCAATAAAATACAATAAAATCATAAAATTACTTACAAAATCAAGATCTTAAATTATGTCAAAAAAGTTGAGTAAAATCATAAAATGACATAAAACTTAGGATTGATAAAAACCCAAAATAATAAAATGTCAAAAAAGTACAATCAAATCATAAAAAATGTCCAAGAAAAATACAATAAAATATCAACCGAAGACCTGAGTGACGCCATGAATACTGTGTCGTTGTTAAAGGTGATATATTCGTCTAGAATAGCTTTATCTCTCTCGTGCACTGATGTAACATGAAACATCATACGACTTTTTTTTTTACTATTGATAGGCTCGCTGCAAGTAAGATTTCAATGAGAGTCGCGCATATACACATAAAGAAGGATGGCATGATTGAGAGAGATCCCATTGCAAGAACCTGCATGTATTTTGTTTCGACGACAAAAACTTCAAATATGTTGTATTTTAGGGTTCCGTACCCAAAGGTTAAAAACGGGACCCTGTTACTAAGACTCTACTATCCGTCTGTCTGTTTGTCACCAGGATGTATTTCATGAACCGTGATAGCTAGACAGTTGAAATTTTCACAGATGATATATTTTTATTGCCGCTATAACAACAAATACAAAAAAGGGTTAGTATAAATATTTAAGTGGGGCGTCCCATACAACAAAAGTGTTTTTTTTGCGATAATGGTACCTACAGAACGCTTCGTGCGCGAGTCCGATTCGCACTTGGCCGGTTTTTTATTGTTGATAGGCTTGCGCTTGACTACTATTTGGCCCATAATTCAACGACGCGAACGCCGCTTCTGTCGGAGGACGCAATGATATCAAGTGAAACTACATGGATTTGAAATGGAGGGTATTCTGAATTAAACTTCATTCTTTTATGAAGTGCTTTGTTACCTTCAGTTCCAAGGCGAACTACAAAACAACTAATCGATCATTATACTAGCCATAGATAAATTATAATTGCACTTTTCATTCAGGATTTTTTTTTCTACTTATGTGATGACGCAACGATGGTTGCGTATAGAGTACTAGCTTCTGCCCGCGACTTCGCCAGCGTAAAATGTGTTTTATTATCCCAAGGGAACATTATACCGGGATAAAAAGCCAATACGCTATTCCAGACAAAAATCTATCTCTGTGCCAAAGTACATCCAGATCCGTCCAGCCGTTTGAGCGTGAAGAAGTAACAAACATACAAACACACACTCTCACAAACTAACGCCTGTTAGGTGATGTGATTATCAGAGACCAAGCTGCTATTACTAGATAAATATTCGAATAAGGGCGATATTATTTTGTACGTTTTTCCTTTTATAATTCTGCGTGCTTGATACACGATAACAATTTGCGTATTTATACTAACCGTGATGTTACTAGGCAGTTCTGACTCGAGCAAATTCATGCCGTATATGTACTCTGCAAGGAGAAGCAGCATGGCGTAGCAGACAAGCACGGGACTGGTCTTGAGCATGAAGCCACGCTGGTCGTGACACAGCCACACCACGTTTGCCCACATCAGGAACACGAACGTCAGCCACGAATGGAACATAATACTCCAAGCCATCATCGTGATCGTCGTAGCTATGTACGATGACCTGCAAATGTTAATTTAACACATAATATCTCAAAATATATAGGCATACAGTTTTATATACGCTCCATATAGTAGAAGTCGATTCTATATTGCCATCAACTGGACACAAATCTAGAATCAGGGCTGAGAGCTTACTTAAAAAAAAAAATAACAAATTCCTTTTTTCCGAAGTCGGTGTCTTTGGTACCCACTGTATTTCGTTTTTAGACATCGACTTCGGAAAAAAAGTTATTTTTTCCTTTGTAGTGTTTTGCTTTAGAAGTCGGTTTTATTTTTTTGTTAAAAAGATTTTTATTATGCATTTTTTTATGGTACGTAGTGGACAAGTTCTATAGTAAGGTACCTATAATGCCCACAGTGATGCCAGAATAGATAATTCGGATAACACGTAACTTGAACATAAACGGTAGAATGAGAGTGTACCAGGGTGAACTGTATACTTCTGCGTACCCGTTTAGAGCTTACTGGCGTGATGGTATGTTATCAAATGGTGTAAACAATAAACAGACATGCGATTTCAGCAATCCCGAGAGAATTGCCGTCATTTATTGAAGAGTTCTGTTGTATATCTCCGAAGTTCTTCATCAGATCTCGATAAAAATTTAAATGGGGCCATATGACAAGCACCAGCTTTCAAATAAAAATCGGTTCAACTAGTAAGAATTTCTGAAGTAACACAAATAAAAAAATAAAAAAACAGTCAAATTGATAATTTCCTCCTTTTTGGGAAGTCGGTTAAAAAGTCAATAACACTTCGCCTGGCTCATGGATCAAACCCAAGACAACTACGATCAGTAATCGCGCTAATGCCGTCATATATAGCTAGCTAATGTCGTCGACTATAACGTCAGGCGCGGATACAGGATTTCGCTCAGGAGGGGACAAATTTTTCTCCCGGGGGGCAGAAGGGAAGGTTCCTTAAAATCATCACCTCGCATCTAGATTAAATTGTTTATGGTCAATAAACTAACTACTAATGACATTTCTTTTTCAACATAATTATGCCTAAAAACATGAAAAGTAATGGTGAAACAGCAAGCGATAACAATACAGCGAGCTTGAAAATTTCAACAACACTCCTAGGGTAGATTGTTTTTTTTATGTTTTCACCAGTCATAATTTTATCTAGAAGTTATAAATGACAGCCTCGAAGACTAGAGGCGCTTTTAGCGAGCCACAACCCTTATTTAGGGCCACAGGGACAATATGCCTGACTAAGCGGCCCGAGTGGAATAATATCTCACAATTAGCCGACATTCAGCACTTTTTCTTCATTAATTGGGGCCCCTTCCAAGGCTGCAGACAAATTATCAATATCTAAGTAATATAGCTATCCACTAATGAAGGTTAATATAGGTTAAAGCTATCTTTGCGTCATATTTAGAGTTTTAGACCAAGTTTGATTGAGGCTCAAGGGGGGTCAAATTGCCCCCATTGACCCCCCCCCACCCTTGAATCCGCGCCTCTATCATGTAATATGTTAAGGAAATATTTAAATTAGTTTATCTTTGACTTTAATGCTTACCTGACTAAAACTTGGAAGAAGTCGACGACCGCGGTTATAATGTCATCCATCAAGGTAAGTTCAGATTCCTCGCCCATTTCTGTAAGAAAAAAAAAATGTTTTTGTCTGGGAAACAATTCGCCCTCTTTATAATAATACTTTAGATTAGATGCCGAATAGATGGATATCCCATTCTTTTCTAAACATATTTTATTGCTATTGTTTGTTGAACTTTTCTAATTAATGAAGAAATTACCTGTTTCTTGAAGAACGACGGAACCCGTGGAGTCTTGTCGCATCTGTCTCGCTGACCCGCTCGGGTTTTCAATTGACCAATGTTTTGATGAATTCACGCGAATTAGCTGTACGTTAATAAAAGTTTCAGAAATAGTTCACAAAGGTTTATATCATAAAAATAAGGTAGTATTATGGTCATATAGTTTTCAATTCATGGGACTGTCATACGCATGGTGATTATACCGCTTTTTATTTTTTATTTATGGACTACACAAGCTTCACGTAAGTTATTTGATATTATAACTTGATTATAGCTAATGGTTGTGTTGAAACTCTATTTGTATCATATTATTCCTAATGATGTTAAATTTATTTAGGGCTGGTCATCCCTCCTATGCATATATCCATGCCTTACCCTTGTTGTTTTGATTATGTAACATTGTGAAATGTTACAAGATTCATCATATAATGGTAATAATAGAACTAGATCTTTATTGTGATATTTATATGATTGTAAAAGATATCTGTAAATACTATAGAAGAGCTTCCGTGGAGTTTCTTGCCCTTCTTCTCCACGAGAACTAGTTTACCGTCCGGCGGTAAGCTCTCTGAGCCTTAATATGATTAATTGACAAGCTTAATTGAAATAAATACCTAGTCTTGTCTTTCTGTGTACACACAGTAAATAACCAACAACCATCTTGACATTCTAAGCTTGCTATATCGATACTTTTATATGGAGTTCCTTCATGATTCTAACATGTGCATATATGCACAACAAACTGCAAACTGTGCATGTGCATGCTCATATATATATATGCTTGTGTGGTCCATAAATAAAAAAATAGAAGTCAAGTCAAAATTGGATAAAATCTGTCATTACTTCATTTAGATTATCTATTTTTGTATGGCTGTCTAAATAAACAGTAACTTGAACTAATTATAAGACTTTTTAGAGAGAGAGGTCGTATATTATTATTAGTGGACCAAGCCTGATACATTTTTGTCCATTGAACATTTTCAATTCAATTCTCACACATTGTAATTTTCGACTTTCAAAAATGGATTAAATATAAAAATCTTGAAATCAATTATAGGACCTTGATGTTTAGCAGTGGTGTCTCATCGCATACAAAGAAACTGTCCCGACGTACTGTACTGATTATACTGATAATTTGATTTATCTATCGATATCAATTGATTATTAGATGGTGATCTATCTATCGCCGTGGAACGGAACCGAACGCTATCGATTTACAAAAAAAAATCGGTATGATCAGATGAAAAAACGCTAGTTACGTGACACGGTTTTTTTGTATGGGATGAGGCATCTGTATGCTAGTATTACATTATCTGTGTCTTTAGCAAAAACATATGTCTGAAATTAAGATAGTTCTATAAAAATGATTATACAAACAACTAATGATACATATTTAACCATGCAGTACACACAGCCAAAGTGATAACTGCCAACACACAACACAGAGTAGGTCTAAGTATTAGTAGATGTGCACAAGACGCGTGTTAAATCGAGAAGTATTTGCGTCGTTACATGTGATAACCAAGCATTGAATAGCTCACAAACATTATTTTCAATATTCCAGTCATAATTTGGTTTTTCATTTCGTCTGAATCCGAACCAAGAATACCTGCGGGTTTTTTTTTTCCACTTCAGATACCTATGTTGAAGGCGAAGATAATAAAAACGGAATAATTAGTATCAACTAGGGTAAGATAACCAGTTATTGGCACTTTAAGAGTCTACTATCTACGAAAATTAACTATCTAGGAGTACTAATAACTATTAAAATGCGAAAGTATGTCTGTTGCCTTTTTATTTGTTTGTTTGTGTCTACTTTCATTTCGAAACGGAGCGCCTGATTGACATGATTTTTATTTTATATATTCAATAAAACAGGACAGATATATGAACTACGCGGAGAGAAATATCGAACCGAGTTTGAGCAATCTCTTAACTAATATTAGTTGATGTTCACAAGTTGTAGTTGAGAGTCGAGAGCTCATGCAGTCGGTGTCTAAGAGGCCTCCTAGCTAAATGAATTTACAAATCACTCAGCCCCCAAGCCTCTACACAAAGCCCCCATTTTTCTTTCTGGGTCTCTTACCGCTCCCCTTTATTTTAATTTAGCCCTGCAGCGCCCACAAGGGGGCGTTATCGCCCACTTTGGGAAAGGCTGATCTAGTGAAATAGTAATTTTACAATATATTTTCACTAAATTATAAAAAAGTTATCTAAAATCCTATTAGTAGCATAGAAAGTCCAACTTTGCGTAATTTATGGTTGTCATATTTTTAGACTTTAAACTCAGAAGTGCCAATAACAGGAGGGGTGCTAGCGATAGGTTGATTTACCCTAGATAAAGCAAGATATTTCTTGGCTTGGACGCACACGAGGTTTTCCACAAACACAAAACAGAAATAAAACAAAATATACCTACAGGATCTGTTTCTCGGGCCTCACCACTGCCATGTGGTTGTGAATTAACGTATGGAATTGCAGCCTATAAAAGAACGAAAGCCAATTGCAAAAACAAAATTTAATTACAATGAACATTTGTGCCAAAACCCAAGTGCCAAACTAAAATAAATGTTTATTTCAATCCTGGGTTCAGTAGAAGCGCCCATGCGTTGTCCTTGGTGGTGAATGAAATCAATATCTGGTTTGGTTTTTATTTACAAATTATCTACATAATCTACAAGTACGTGCCATGCAGTTATAAACATTATATGTAATATAAGTAATAAACAAACTGAGAAGTAAAGCAAATACACAACGTGATCAAAGTTCTTAGTGCTGTATCAAAGTGACAAGGACTACAAAATTTTCAATATAAACATGAGTGCCTGAACCTAAATACAAGTGATAAAAATTGCTACCGGTTAAGGCGCAGATACCCTTCAGTAGTTGATTTTAAAATGAGAATCACGTCTAAACGGCTTGTCGTAATTTTTTGGAAAAAATGTATGTTACATTAGACCATTTTCTGAATAATTTGATCTAAGAACATTTTGAGTTTTATTCGTATAACATAGTGTAATTAATTTGTAAAGTTACGTCTAACACGGACAAAAAAACGACAACCGCACCGAATATTATTATGCAATTTTCACCAAATCAAAAACAATTTAATTATCTACATTTTGATCTAAAGCTTTGAAAATAAGTCTTAGAATAATAAGGAAAGTACAAAAAACTACTGAATTTTGGATCGCGCGGGTGTGAAACGAGTGCGCGTTTTGTTCCCTCAAGGCCGATGGTGACTGTCATCGTCTTAAATAACGGAAACTTTTCCGTTTTCGTTGACAGACAGAGCATCCATTGGTACGGGCAAAGGAAAAAGACAAAAAATTTCGCACTTGTATTCAGAATCGATGTAAAATACAACGACATATGTACAAACAACGTGCTATGATGAATAAGATGGGACCCATGAATAATTCTCATAAGCTTACTCGAACTCTTTTGGTAGCACTTTTCCACTTATCCCTTGCGAGGCGTCGGCTGCCGCGGCGAAAGGATATGCCCCGCGTCAGGGGACCGTTCTGCTTGCCCTCTTCCAAGCCGGAGAGAGTGCTCTTTCGTTTCGCCTAAGTTTCCAGTTTGATAGCACAAGAAATATAACACGCTTATGACTTTAATATGATTCTACTTATTGAAACATTCTATGATCTAATCTTTAAAAAAAAAACACGTTTGTCTTGTTTGAGGTGTAATTGAATACAAAGACTGCTGTTTTAACTCATAACCCATAAATATTGTTATGTATTTGATACGTAACAATAATGTTAAATAGGCATCTAGACGCATTTTCAATAATTAGTAGGCCTCATGTCTAAGCATTAAAAGAAACATATTCCAAAGTTACCAATCTCGTTATTATTTTCAGAAGCATATAGCTGGTAGTATTTTGTTAGTTAGTCAAGGAAGAAACCCTTGTTGTTAGCACACAGTAGTAAACTGTTATTATTATGCATACTACTCGTTCAAAATAACTGTGCACCTCGGTGATATGCGTCTTTTCTTTTTGTTTTCGCGGGGAAACCTTCAAATAGGGCTTGGACTTTTGTGGCAATCACCAGATAATGTGGTATTTTAGCCTCACTAAAACCAACCCGGTGATCACCATCAGCACATGAAAGGAGCCCCGCGACTTCTTAAAAGACCGGAACCACCTCTGTTAAATGCCTGTTAGGTCACATCCCTGGGAAGACAGAGAAGCGTCCCCCCTGAGCTTCGCTGTGCACGGTAGCATGTGACCACTGTGCCAGATGCCCAATCTGAACGCCCGTGACCCCGGAGACCCACCTGCTTACGATGCAGATGAAGTTTCGACGTTTAAGATCGAGGGGCTTGCCTCCACGACGCCTTCTTCTCCAAGCGGGATTGGCCCTCTCAAGATCCCGCTCGGCAGCCTCCTTCTGGACCATCACGGTCTCACAGAAAGAGACCATTTCCCTCCAGTTTTCTGTCTCTGTCAGCATAGGCTTTACAGAGACAGAGGCTGGCAGAGACAGGTCTCGCCCGATCCTGACGACCAGGATCTGTACCTTGCTTCGCGCGTCGCCCCACCTTTATCACGATCGTCATAGTGATGTCACAGCACCAGGTGCACAATTATTTTGACCGAGCAGTACGTACATAGTTACATACCTTGGGTTTGAACAGTTGTCGGGTCTCAAGTGCGAGGATAAAATAAGTGAATAGTATGACAAACGGACTCGCTAACGTTGCCCACATGTGGTCATCTGATACTTCATACGTAAAAAGTGCTGGATCCGTGTCATTGATTACTACTAATTTTGTTAAGCCAAAGTACCTGAAAATATTATTGATGATTTAAAAACGTATAAGGGGCCATCCATTAATCACGTAATGATTTTTTTTGCATTTTTAAACCCCTTTCCCCTTGGTGATACGTGGTGAGGTTTAAGACTAACCCAAAAAATTCACGCGTATTTTTAGTACCCACAAAGGATCTTACAATTTTTAGAATATTATCTCGAAATACAGTAATAAAGTATAATCTAATTGTATTCTGAAATTAAGGCAACCATGACAAAAATGTCTAGACAGAAAGGTGGCAGGTTGTTTTTGACTGGCATACAAATAATATTACTTGCGCAATAACACTACACGCCGCTTTTCGGTTTAGAAATAGCGCGTTTGACGAAAAAATAAATACACGTGATATCTTACTACATCCCCCTCCCCCCCTTTCAAGCCTCACGTGATTAATGGACGGTCTCTTACACATATAAATAATACCATTGTTTCAAAGCTGTAAGTTCAGATGATTGTAACTCAATCACGTACTGAACGGATTTGAAAATATTAAAATTTGAGTCCAAGTTAAAAAAAATACACGATTATCATAAAGAACCATTATTTCGAAACAATAATTAATTTGCTTACGGCAACTAATTCCTATCGGTCACGTGTAACCTAAAATTGGTTCCCAGAAACGAAAATTGCTCTTACCTAGCAAATTCCCTATCTGGTGGATAGAGGTCGCCCAGTATGGAGCACTGGTATGCTAGCTCAACCACGACGTGGACGACCATCACGGCCATGACACAGCGGCACACGACAGCGAAGCCGCGGTTAAGCGGCTTGCCCAGCGCCCACGCCGTCGCAGAACCCATGAACACCAGGAAGTAGATGCCTGAGGTGACGCTTGGCCGCATTATGCCAGCAATCATGAGCAGCATCAAGCATATATATTTCCCTGAAAAAAAAAAGAACGAGGTCAGATCCTAGTAATATCTTGACAAGACTTAAATGGTACTCGTAAGATGCACGTACCTATAGTCAGAATTTTAATTCGATTCCAGATTTGACATTAGCTGCTGTCATTTTGTGAAATAATGATACCACATATAATAGTGTAGTGATGAACACAAAAATCGATAAACAATCAGTGTGTGTGCCATCAGTGTGCCAATTAAAGACTAAATTATTGATTTTTATTTAAATAAATACATAATTATTCATAATAATTATTTATTAATTAGTAATCGCTGCTCTATTTTATAAAAAGTTAATATTTTTGTTTTTATATTAAAAACAAAACTTATACTACAAGAGCCTCGATAGTTTTCAGTATTGGCAACCCGTGCGCGCTCGTGCAGCTATCGCCATTTTGTTTATCGTGTCATTCGGCTTCATTCTCCTAGTGTGACTGCACGAATATCTTATTTCATTGCGAATCGATATTTTGTTGGGTTTTTGTTAAAGTGTTGTTACGTTGTGTTTGTTCTCATGATCACATTTTTTTATTTATTTCACACACAATTATAAAAGAAAAGTCTCAGATCGTTAATTAATCGTCAAAACTAAATTATCGGTTCAGAAATATTTAATTTCCTGATATACTTAGTTTACGAGAGTAAAATTATAAACGAGAAGAATCGATCCGGAAATATTCCATTTCCATATCGAATAATTTTGCAACGTCACTATTTAGTACTTGTCATAACGTTGCAACACTGAAATTGTCAAATCTGGAATCGAATTAAAATTCCGAGTATAGTATAAATACTTGTAATACTGACATCTGGATAATGTGAAGTGTATTTATAGTCAGTGGCGGATCCCTAAGGCACGTGCCTAGGGACGCGAGGTTATAAGGGGCGCACGCTCGGCAGTTTTTAAACAAAGTCAAAAAAAAATATCATGAAATTAATTGCTATAAATAACACAAGTAAGTAGTAAGTACTTATGCAATATAAAAGATTCTATAATTCTATAGAGTTTCAGAAGTGTGCTCTTTTTTGATTATTCCTACATCGCCTGATTTCATAATAGATGTTCGTTAGATACAGCTCAAGCAGATGCTTGTAAAAGTCATTTCCAGAATTTCACTATGCTTTGATTGCTATCAAGAGCAGTACTGAGCAAAAACGTTACGTTGTAAGACTTGTAAGTGTAGCTAAAAGCATAAGATGGAAATTAGAACGACTAAAGGTATAGCAGATTGCTTTCATGATCGTTGTTTGGGGTTAAGTTCTAGTTATAATTTATATTAATTATTTATATGGCCACTAAAGGGGCACCGATGAGGTGCTTGCCTAGGGCGTTCTCGACTTTGAATCCGCCTCTATTTATAGTAGTCAAAAGACAACATACAAATATCAGTAACTCCAGTAGTAAGAATGTTTATTTCTTGTTCGAAAGTCTGAATAAACGAGCCACCATCAGCGAGACCCTTGCTCGATTTGGTGGATCTATCAGACTGTTCCAGGCATGTTAATGACAATGTTAATATCGAAAATAAGCTGCAGAAAGCTTAAAAAGTTTACCTGCACTTGTCAGAAGGGGATACTTCTGATATTTACTATCCGCTTCCGCGGATACTGGCGTTCCTGTCGGGTCAGTTAACAATCTTTTAACTATCGTATACACTAGTAGTGACGCTGTAGTAGTTACAATCTGAAATTGAATGTAAGAATTAATTAATTTAAGTACTGAATAAGTATCTACGGAATTAAGGAAAACAAGTAAGAATTAAAAAATTCCAAACGTCCGACAATTTCTTTTATTTCATACTTTCTGAAATACATAATGTATCGATATACATATGTACGATGGCGCAAAATGCCCGTTTGCGATTACATCACCGTTATCTCGAAAGTTTTGTTTAGGAACCCTACATGAAACTTATGTTGTTGGAATCGTGATGAAATAAGCTATCAGATTTTATGTCACAAAAAAAGGCATATGTTGACGTCTGTGACAAACGACCGAATCAGTCGGTGTCACGTTTTCGTATGAAATGTCACCTTCTGGATCAGTCGGTGCCACGCTCGACAGGGTAGTAGACACGCTTCGATCAATCGAACACTTAATTATGACACGATATCTTGCGAAAATACCACGATTCAAACAGTTACACGCCCATATTTTTGAAAGGCTGAACCGATTTTCATTAAACATAGCTAAGAACACTCTCGATAAAGTCACCTTTAAAACAAAAAAAACGAAATCAAAATCGGTTCATCCGATTAAGAGCTATGACGCCATAGACAGATACACAAACACACAGGTACACACATCAAACTTATAACAACCCTCTTTTTCCCTCGGGGGTTAAAAATCAATAAATTAAGCACAATACAATAAAACGACACAAAACATTGAATGTTTCGTTGTATGTAGTTTTGTTGTATTGTTGTAGGTCTAAAAAACAAAACAATTTTTAACAATTTGGTCAATGTATGTAGTTATCATTCAAAATACTTGATGAGTTATCATATCTTTTTAACCGACTTATCCAAAAAGGTGGAGGTTCTATGTTCGAGTTCGAATGATTTTTTTATTTTTATTTTCACCGATATCTCCGTCAATTGTGGACCGATTTTGAAAATTATTTTTCATTTGAAAGAGTATGTTCGGAAATTGGTCTCATTTTAATTTGGTGAAGATCTGATGAAGTACTTCGGCGATATACAACATAACTCTACAATAAATAACGGCAAATCTCTGGAGGTTGCTGCAATCGCATGTCTGTATATTATTTATACCATTCCATAACATAACATCACGCCAGTACCCTCTAAAGGGGTACACAGATGGGTACAGTTTACCTCGGTACACTCTAATTTCACCGGTTATGTTCAGTTTCATGATATTCGGGTAATCTATACTGGCATTATAGGTACCTTTCGTAACTACTTGCGTTTTAGGTAGGTACAACTAAAAAGTGAAAAAAATAAAATACTACCGTCTAAGTACTAAGTCCATAACGCGAAAAAATTGGTACCTACCAAAGACACCGACTTCCAAAAATAAAGTTATTTTTCACTTTGTAGTTTTGTTATTTGAAAGTCGGTAGTATTTTTTTGTAAAACCTTTTTTTTTTGTTAAATAGTTTTTTTATAAAATATATATTTACCTCGGGGATAATAAATTCCACGGCCACAAGTGGTTGTATCGAGGCGTAAGACACAAAGCCTAGATTGTGGCCTATGACTGCCAGAATGGGGTACTGCTCGAGTATGGTGCCGTAAGGTGGTATCGCGGCCAGCATCGAGTGCCATGCTATGTGCAGGAGCAGCAGCAAGAATGATACCACCACATTTAATAACAAATATCTGCCGCGCCATCCTGAAAATGAAGAATATGTTTATTAGTTACTAGCGGACGCCTAGCGCGTTCACCCGCGTAGTGCCCGTTCCCGTGGGAATACAGGGACAAAAAGTAGCCTATGTCACCCGGGGATAGCCTTTGTGACCGCATAGATGCGTTTTGAGATGTGGTGCTGGAGAAAGATAATGCAAATCCCTTGGATCGCCTTTCGCACCAACAACTCCATCCTCCGGGAGTTGAAAATCAAGATCAGACTGTCCACGATCTGCCTTCGTAGGATATTGGTGTTCTTTGGTCACATCGCCAGAAAGGATGGAAACAACCTAGAACAGCTGATGGTTACTGGTAAAATTGAAGGGAAACGTTCTAGAGGTCGCAGTCCAATAAGATGGTAAGATCAATTCCACACATCGTTGAACACTAAACTACACAATGCTCTCCACGTCGCAAAAGACAGGCATAGATGGCGCAAATTAGTGAAGGAAAAGTTTTTGCCACGACAACAGGGGAATCACGACCGTCAGTAATGAGGAACACGACGCGAGGAGGAGGGGGGGAGTGATGGTATAGTCTCTGTTGAACTTGACTTGTATGAATGGTGCTAAAAGGTTTTCTTAGCGTCTAGTTCTCACAATAAATATATGATCTGTGTTTATCTATACTAATATTATAAAGAGGTAAAGTTTGTGAGTTTGTGAGTTTGTGACGTTGTAAGGGGTAATCTCTGGATCTACTGAACCGATTTTGAAAATTCTTGCACCGGTAGAAAGCTACATTATTCCTGAGTGTCATAGGCTATAAAATATTTTCAAAACAAATAGAGATCCTTATGAAAATTGCAATAATGTAACCCAAGGTAGCAAAATGTTGTCTGTAAAATACAATATTTGGCGTGCGCTGAGAAAACTATTGATGATAGATACAAATTAGTAGGTAGGGTAGGTAGGGCAGGTAGGATAGGCAGGATAGGCAGGTTAGGCTGGGTAGGCAGAGTAGGCAGGGTAGGCAGAGTAGGCAGGCTAAGCAGAGTAGGCAGGGTAAGCAGAGTAGGCAGGGTAGGCAGTGTAGGCAGGGTAGGCATGGTAAGCAGAGTAGGCAGGATAGGCAGGGTAGGCAGGGTAGACAGGATAGGCAGGTTAGGCAGGGTAGGCAGGGTAAGCAGAGTAGGCAGGGTAGGCAGGGTAGGCAAGATAGGCAGGGTAGGCAGGAAAGGCAGGGTAGGCAGGGTAGGCAGGGTAGGCAGGATAGGCAGGATAGGCAGGGTAGGCAGGGTAGGCCGGGTAGGCAGGGTAGGCAGTGTAAGCAGAGTAGGCAGGGTAGGCAAGATATGCAGGGTAGGCAGGAAAGGCAGTAAAGGCAGGGTAGGCAGGGTAGGCAGGAAAGGCAGGGTAGGCAGGGTAGGCAGGGTAGGCAGGATAGGCAGGGTAGGCAGGATAGGCAGGATAGGCAGGGTAGGCAGGAAAGGCAGGGTAGGCAGGATAGGTAGGGTAGGCAGGGTAGGCTGGGTAGGCAGGGTAAGCAGAGTAGGCAGGGTAGGCAGGGTAGGCAAGATAGGCAGGGTAGGCAGGAAAGGCAGGTTAGGCAGGGTAGGCAGGAAAGGCAGGGTAGGCAGGATAGGTAGGGTAGGCAGGGTAGGCTTGGTAGGCAGGGTAGGCAGGGTAGGCTGGGTAGGCAGGATAGGCAGGGTAGGCAGGATAGGCAGGGTAGGCAGGGTAGGCAGGGTAGGCAGGGTAGGCTGGGTAGGCAGGGTAAGCAGAGTAGGCAGGGTAGGCAAGATAGGCAGGGTAGGCAGGAAAGGCAGGGTAGGCAGGGTAGGCTGGATAGGCAGGGTAGGCAGGATAGGTAGGGTAGGCAGGGTAGGCAGGGTAGGCATGGTAAGCAGAGTAGGCAGGGTAGGCAGGATAGGCAGGGTAGGCAGGGTAGGTAGGCAGTTGACGGGAGCGAAGCCCCGAGGGTCAGCTAGTCTACGTATAATTTTATTAAAATATGTGTTCTATAATCACATAAGGATAAATATACCAATATATCTTTATACCTACTCTAAATTCAACGCCTTTTCACATCTTCGCTAAAATCTTTTAATCGCGATTTTTTGTATGGTTTTAAAAACTTCCTCGTTCCTCACTCTTTCTATTGGTGAAAACCGCATGAAAATCCGTTAAGTAGTTTTTGAGGTTATCGCGTACAGTACAGAAGCGGCGGAGGACTTTATTTTATAATTATGTGGTGATACTAATATCCAAGGGCGGATTTAAGAGGGGCGCACGGGGGCACGTGCGCCCCCCAGACGGCATTTTGTGTACTGTGGAGATTCCATCACAGTACATACTTAGAAGCAAATCAAAGAGTTGTGAAACTCTTGTCTTTCATAAACCTTCCTATAATACTTGAACTGGTAGAAATAAACTTGATTGGGATTGACAACATTCCCAGAAAAAAGTCCTGGGTCCGTCCTTGCTAATATACTTTTTCTCTCACTTTTCCTCACACTATACGTCCATACTGTTTCGGTGTGATTTTTTCTTTATTTATATGTTTAGGCTAGCGGGAAAGATTACATAGTTACCTATCTACACTGATATTATATAGAGGAGTTATTTGTATTTTTGTATGTAACGAATAAACTTAAAAACTACTGGACCGATTTCAAAAATTCTTTAAAACTTATGGATGGGGCTACATTATTCCGGTTTAAAATAGGCTATACTTTATTTTGAAAAAAAAATTGAGGTCGCTATGAAAATTGCAATAATGTAACCCAAAGTAGCAAAATTTTACCAATACAATTCATTAGGTGGGTAGCTAGTTTGGTAGGGTAGGTAGGTGGTAGGAAGGCAGGTAGCCAGTTGAAGGGAGCAAAGCTGCGGGGATCAGCTGGTTTATAATAATTCAAAGAAAATTAAATTGTTGCATAACTCGGCAACAGTTTTGTTATCCTGAAATAGGTCAATCATTACATACATAAGTATTGTACTTATTATATTGTCAACAATCGAGCCAACGTGCGATACTACAGGTTACCGACTTAAAGGCAAGATAAGGCAGTAGTGTACCAAGATCCCAATATCATTTTCCACGATATTTATTACTTATACAAAATCTGCCTCTGGTTCTGTGGTCGCGAGCCGTAAAAAGAAAATATTTAAGTCAAATTGTGTTAGATAGGAACAACGATTTTGAACAGATTACAGGAAAAAATGCAGAATCATGTACCGAATCCACGGTACTCCTTTTTTGCATCGGTGTCAAAGGCATCCTGTATAATAGAATGATTGATTTGAATAGGTCTAGGAAGAGGTGTATGAAAATGGTCATCCCATGCAACTTAGGGTTGACCCAAAACGTTTTCTTCTTCCATTCTCCTCTTTCAACCGTCACGTTATTATAAACTCCCTTTTCTGTCATGTCATTCCTCACACTATACATCTAACTTGTCGTTTGCCTTCCTCTGTCTGAGAGATGAATATTCATCACTCTTTAAGTCACATGCGTTTCATCCCTCCCACCATGCCATACCAAAACGTTTTCTTCGTCCATTCTCCTCTTTCGACCGTCACTTTATTATAAACTCCCTTTTCTTTCATGTCATTCCTCACAATATCCATCCAACTTGTCGTTTGTCTTCCACTGTCTCTCCATCCGTCAAGATGGATATTCATCACTCTTGTCTAAGTCACATGCGATTCATCCCTCCCACCATGCCATACCAAAACGTTTTCTTCTTCCATTCTCCTCTTTCGACCGTCACTTTATTATAAACTCCCTTTTCTTTCATGTCATTCCTCACAATATCCATCCAACTTGTCGTTTGTCTTCCACTGTCTCTCCATCCGTCAAGATGGATATTCATCACTCTTGTCTAAGTCACATGCGATTCATCCCTCCCACCATGCCATACTAAAACGTTTTCTTCTTCCATTCTCCTCTTTCGACCGTCACTTTATTATAAACTCCCTTTTCTTTCATGTCATTCCTCACAATATCCATCCAACTTGTCGTTTGTCTTCCACTGTCTCTCCATCCGTCAAGATGGATATTCATCACTCTTGTCTAAGTCACATGCATTTCATCCCTCCCACCATGCCATACCAAAACGTTATCTTCTTCCATTCTCCTCTTTCGACCGTCACTTTATTATAAACTCCCTTTTCTTTCATGTCATTCCTCACAATAGCCATCCAACTTGTCGTTTGTCTTCCACTGTCTCTCCATCCGTCAAGATGGATATTCATCACTCTTTAAGTCACATGCGTTTCATCCCTCCACACCATGCCATACCAAAACGTTTTCTTATTCCATTCTCCACTTTCGACCGTCACGTTATTATAAACTCCCTTTTCTTTCATGTCATTCCTCACAATATCCATCCAACTTGTCGTTTGTCTTCCTATGTCTCACCATCCGTCAAGATGGATATTCATCACTCTTGTCTATGTCACATGCGGTTCATCCCTCCCCACCATGCCATACCAAAACAAAAGATTCCCTTTTAACTTTTCTTCCATACGAAATTTCACACAATTTTGCTCTCATCACGATATTTCCAATAAGAGGGACTGAAGTTTTGCAATATCACATTGCAGTGGGTTCCTATTGGTATAGACTTAGTTTATACACTAAAATGGACATAGTTTCTCACCTTTGAATGTTTTGCTGTCTGGTACAGACGTTAGTGGTGATAGAAAAAACAGCAGGATGTATATTATTGAGATGCCGAACGGTCGGAGTGCCACACCTGTAAACAAAAATACATAAATTTTATTACAGAGAAGTCACGATATAAAACAAGACGAGATATTGATTTGATAATTATTATTGCAATAATTAAGATTAAAAAAAACTGGCCATGTGCGAGTCGGACCCGCGCACCAAGGGTTCCGTACCATTATAGCAAAAATCGGCAATGTTGTATGGGAGACCCATTTTTTTTTATATTGTATTTGTTGTTATAGCGGCAACAGAAATACATCAACTGTGGAAATTTCAACTGCCTAGCTATCACGGTTCATGACATACAGCCAGGTGACAGACGGACAGACAGACAGATCGTGGAGTCTTAGTAATAGGTCCCGTTTTTACCCTTTGGGTACGGAACCCTAAAAAATAAAACGGACGTGCGCGGCACGACACCCGCAACGCTGCGTTGCCGCAGCAATCCGACACGAAAGGGAAACGTCTAGATTGAAAGAGCCCTAATAAAAACATACGACGAAGAAATTGTGGGCTTTCCATAAATCTGATGGCTTCATTCATACATTTTTATCACAGTTTGGGAGCAAAAACCGTGATAAAATGTGTGACACAAGCCTATCACAAAGGCCGTGCTCACCTGGCAGGCCCTGTACGTTACGTGTCCTTTTTGGAATTCTGAAAGTGAAGTTCACAGCTATCAAATTTTCGCCCAGAGTATCCTTTCTCAAAAACCTTGCCAGTTGCTCCTCTGTACAACCCTTTACAGATAAATTGAATGTGAAAATGAAACCACAAAAAATAAAACATGGAAAAAGCCTAAACACGAAAGGAAAGTCAATAAGGGGAAAGTCGCAGACACTATAAATCACGGCATAAGGCGCCGCCGCCGGCCGGCAATAGGACGTTCGAAATTGTTTTAGCCTCCTTTACGTGCTCTAACTTTGAGCTACGTAACCGCCTTTATGTTACCTAATATTTTAATATTTCTATTCCATCTTACAATTGGCCTGTATTAAGATATGTACCTTTTGAGGCTATTGAATAAAGTATAATAATATTTTTATTGACCATAACAAATTAAAGAATGATGAACTTGTGGTGAATGGTGACTTCATAAAAGATAGCTTGGTCTCTGCGACAGCTGTCAGTATCAAAACAGTAGCAATAGCGCTTGACAGGCTACAATAGCGTAAATACGTCAGTTTGACATATGTCGCAGAGATCAAGCTATCTTTTATGAAGTATAGCCTAATATCCTACATACAAATATACAATATTAAGTTTCATTTAAATATTTTTAGTACTTGTATAAACCATGGGGAAGCTAACAAGTTTATTTTGTCATTTATTTATTCTTCAAATGAATCTTTCTTTTAGTATCCTTTTTTCACTTTGTTGACCATTTTAACTTAAATATGCTGAACCCTAAAGATGTAACAGGTTAAACCTTAATTTAAAAACCGGCCAATGCGAGTCGGACTCGCGCACGAAGGGTTCCGTTCCGCAAAAAACGAAAAAAAAAAACAGGTTTGTAGTATGGGAGCCCCACTTTAATATCTATATTATTCTGTTTTTAGTATTTGTTGTTATAGCGGCAACAGAAATACATCATATGTGAGAATTTCAACTGTCTAGCCATCACGGTTCATAAGATACAGCCTGGTGACAGACAGACGGAAAGTGGAGTCTTAGTAATAAGGTCCCGTTTTTACCCTTTGGATACAGAACCTTAAAAAATTAAAAATATCATCTGTCCCGGTTACTGTGCAAAGCTTGCAAGATAAATTTAACTTTCTGCTGTTTATTATTATATACTTTATTGTACACCACAAGAAAAAAATCATACAGGACGAATATTGCGTTTGATTGAGCTCAAATTTTGCAGACATGTTTTTTTTTCTCGTGACAATGCAATATTTAATAAAAAACATGTTTATTTTTTTAAATAACTTAAATGCTTCGTAAATTCAGGTATTCATTCGGTAGGTAATGGCCTTAAGTTTGTTTCAAAAACGAATTTACTTTGTTGCCGGGAAATATTTACAAAATATCAACTCAGAACAGTTCCTGTATTTATAAAATAGTTATTTCATACCGATTGAAATTATAATATTAGATTTTTTCGCCGAAAACGTCAGCCGCTCCAGTTGCGGTGAAACCCAAAACTACAACAAGTCAAAACGCCAAAACAACCGGCCAAGTGCGAGTTGGACTCGCGTACGAAGGGTTCCGTACCACTATTGCAAAAAACGGCAAAAAAATCACGTTTGTTGTATGGGAGCCTCCTTAAATACTTATTTTATTATGTTTTAGTATTTGTTGTTGTAGTAAGGTTAAACCTTAATTTAAAAACCGGCCAATGCGAGTCGGACTCGCGGGGTTCCGTACCATTATCGCCAAAAAACAAAAAAAAAACAGATTTATTGTATGGGAGCCCTACTTAAATATTTATTTTGTTTTTAGTGTTTGTTGTTATAGCGGCAACAGAAATACATCATCTGTTCAAATTTCAACTGTCTAGCCATCACGGTTCATGAGATACAGCCTGGTGACAGACAGACAGACGGACAGTGGAGTCTTAGTAATAGGGTCTCGTTTTTACCCTTTGGGTACGGAACCCTAAAAAAGTGTTTTAGTAATTTTATTCCGCACTTATCTTCGTGAGATGAAGCTTAGAATCATTTAGATCTAAGAAAAATATACATAGTATAAACAGTAGTACTTTTAATGAGTTTGAAAGTTCTTTGCTATACATAATAATTAGTTGCATACCTATAAACAGATAACGAGACGTACAGGGGCGTAGCTACCGCCGTATCTGCCGTATCAATTATACGGGGCCCCCGGGCCACAGGGCCCCCTGACGTGCGTAAGCAAAAATTAATAAAAACTTCCCAATTTTTTTTTGCCTGTCATACCTGTCGCTATTGTCCATAGAGGCAGAAACTTTAGAAAAACTAAAGTCATCATCAGCTATAAATGGTTTAATAAATCAGTTTGCCGGAAAAAAAGGCAAAGAGAGTGAATATTTAATTAGAATTGTTTGTAAAAATTTTGGAAAAAGTGACAGATCGATAATTATATGAATAAATATTTCTTTTAATTTTATGCAAACATATTTTTTCTTTTGTGGGAAATCTTTACCTTTCATAAGGGCCCCCAAACAAATTTTTATACGGGGCCCCGCCAAGGCACGCTACGCCACTGGAGACGTAAAAAGCTATAACGAAGGAAGAAAACACAATATCGTCGGGCACCGTCCGTTATGGCGGCCCCAAATGCCACACAGTAACATTTAGAATTTGTTCCACTTCGTTTTATACCCTGCCCTATTTCTTCTCGCGTCCTACCGCCGTCATAAAACTTATGTATAAGCTGAGATTAGCTATAATAAATAACATAGAATGGCAAAACTAGGGTTGCTAACCGTTTCCATTATCTATACTAATATTATAAAGCTGAAGAGTTTGTTTGTTTAAACACGCTAATGTCATGAACTACTGGTTGGAATTTAAAAATTATTTTTGTGTTGGTTAGTCCATTTATCGATGAAGGTTATCTATACCAATATTATAAAGAGAAAATATTTTTTTGTTTGTTTGTTTGATTGTTCGAATAGGCTCCAAAACTACTGGACCGATTTCAAAAATTCTTTCACCATTGGGAAGCTATTCTATCCCCGGGTGACGTAGGCTACTTTTTATCCCTGTATTCCCACGGGAACGGGAACTACGCGGGTGAAACCGCGAGGCGTCCTCTAGTAGGCTATATAACATCACGCTACGACCAATAGGTGCGGAGCATAAATTAAAAATGTTGCAAAAACGAGATTTTTGAGAGCTTCCGTTGCGTGCGCTGCGTAAACGGTTTACGTTACGCAACAATCATGTATGTAGGGTAGGTAGGGTACATGAGTAGGTACTAGGTAGGTAGCCAGTTGACGGGAGCGAAGCCGCGTGGGACAGCTAGTTATAATATAAACAACCAATCAACGTTGGAATTTGATGAATATGATATGAGTTATCTGATGAATTTTGTCAATCATCACTTCCGATAAAAGGTAAATATTGATTTAACTTGAAATTCTGTTGCGAATACGTTACAGTATACATAGCAAGTAGGTGTGAATAGAAAAATAAAACCATCATAGATACAAAAATAGAGATATGTGGGTGTAAGTACCTACTTACACCCACATGTTAATTAATTAAGTATCTGTGTATTTATAGTGTGGGGCGTGTTGAGTTTCAGCAACAATAAATATTTCTCTTTCTGTTCTTTCTCTTATCTCGAAATACTTAGTATTTTTGGAGATTTTGAATGCGTGTGATTTTTTTTATTTCACATACTTGTCCCACGGTGTCTTTGTGTATGTAATCAAAGCTTGCAAGTTAAATTAGACCCACTTCCCAGTATTCTAATGAGCTGAAAATATGCAGACATTTTTGTTTCTCGTGTCTGCAATGCAACTTTTAGTATAAAGCCGCTGATGGACTTGAGCATTCACTTGTAATGAGCATTCTAGCGATTGTTAAAATAAACAGGAGCGTTTTAGTGAGCATTCTAAGGAGCGTGCGAAACGACAGTAAAGCTTCGAGTTTTTTGCGAGTACCTAATTATTGTACTTAGCTAATTGTAGACCTCCACTTCATGACGAAACAGATTAGTTTGTCACCATCTTCTAACTTTCTTTTTATTTTTTTTAATATTGCTTATAAGTACAAATATTGCACACGCGACCGTCAAGTCTGACATCTTAATCAATAAATTTTTGACGAGCATTTAGAATGATCGTGAAAATGTTCGTAGCGATGTTTGGCTCTGTTCGTTGTTAAGTTCGACAAATCTAAAAACAGCGAATGCTCAATTTTCTGTTGCAAGTGAATACTCAAGTTTATCAGCACATTAAAAACTTGTTTAGTTCCACAATTAAGATAATATTTTTAGTTTTATATCTTTACTAGCTGCCGACTGCGGTTCCAGCCGCGTGGAATTATTGCTTTTATACAATATCTATATAAATTATAAGCCTGCTAGCTTCTGCCCGCGGCTTCGCCCGCGTTCATAGTTCAAAAAATTTGATCCGTTCGCCACCAAACTTACAGGATTATCCGCTGCGTCAATTTAAAGATTGTCTGAAAATTTCATTAAAATCGGTCTAGCCGTTTCGGAGTCTATAAGGAACATACATACTTTCTCTTTTATATATATAGATGTGTTATGCTGATGTATAAGCTATATTACTGTAAAGTTTCATCAAAACCCGTTCAGCAGTTTTTGCGTGGAAGAGTAACAAACATCGATTCATCCTCACAAACTTTTGCATATAGAATAGTAAGTAGTAGGACTTAAAAAAATAACCCAGAGAAGACAGCGCCGTACACAGCGAGGCTCAGGAGAGACGCTTCTCAATCTCCCCAGGGATGTGCCCAATCGGCGTTGCACAGAGGGGATTCCGGAGTGGACTTTTAAGAGGTAACGGGGTTCCTTCAAGTGCTGATGGTAATCACCGGGGTGGTTTTAGTGAGGTAAACATCCCACACTCCCTGATATTTTCCCCAAAGTCCAGGCGCCTTTTGAAGGTTTCTCCCCTCAAAAATAAATAAAATAAAAGGACTTAAAACACCTACAAGTCGGTAAGATACAATATGAATTTTAACAATGTTAGTCACCTGTACTCGGACGATCCTGTATCACATTTTAAAGCTATACTTAATTAAAATGTGCCCCAAGTTTCGGACAATAAAGGTGACTCCGCTTCAGGTTATTTTAAGGGTTCCGTACCCTAAACATACGAGTAACCTGAATATAATATTCGTGTGTATATGCACAGTGGATCTTTGTGTCTCTGAAGTTTGTTCTGTCAATTAATGCGCAAGAAATAGTTTAACTGCATAGAGTAAGCGAGATTAGATGATGCGACAAACGTAAGCGAGTGAAAGAGATAGTTATACAATGATAACTCCACTTTCAATATTGACACAAAAATAGCTACTGCGCAGGCTCTTGCAGCCAACTCAGAGACGCATAGATCCGTTGTTAGTACTATAAAAAAAAAATTGCAATAAAATACTACCGACTTCCAAATACAAAACTACAAAGTGAAAAATAACTAAATTTTTTGAAGTCGGTGTCTTTCGTAGATACCATTTTTTGTGTTATGGACACCGACTTCAAAAAATTTAGTTATTTTTCACTTTGTAGTTTTGTATTTGGAAGTCGGTAGTATATTTTTGCAATTTTTTTTTTATTTTTCGCTTTTTAGTTGTACGTACCTAATAGGCAAGTTAGTAACGGAACTATTTCGACAGAATAGATTTCATGAAACTTGAACATAACCGGTGAAATGAGAGATCTGCTTACCCCTTAAGAGCGAACTGGCGTGATGTTATGTTATGAAATGTTATAAACAACAAACAGACATGCGATTGCAGCAATCCCGAGAGATTTGCCGTTATTTATTGAAGAGTTCTGTTGTATATCTCCGAAGTTCTTCATCAGATCTTCACAAAATTAAAATGGGACCAATTTCGGAACATACTTTTTCAAACAAAAAAAGAATTTTCAAAATCGGTCCTCAATTGACGAAGATATTGGTGAACATAAACAAAGAAAAAAAAACAAACTTGAAGTCGAACATAGAACCTCCTCCTTTTTGGGAACTCGGTTAAAAACAGGACTTTATCACTAAGAGTCCGTGGTCCGTCTGCCTGTCTGTCTGTCTGCCTGTCCGTCTTTCATTATAGCTGTATCTCATAAACCGTGATTGCTAGGCAGTTAAAATATACACAGATGATATATTTCTGTTGCCGCTATAACAAAAAATACTAAAAACAAAATAAAATAAATATTTAAGTAGGCCCCCCCTTACAACAAACGTGATTTTTGTGCCGTTTTTGCGATAACTAAAATAATTTCCGACTCGCACTTGTTTATTATTAGATGTTATTAATTCATTTATTTAAGACTAGCCGTTGCCCGCGACTTCGTCCGCCTCAAACTCGTAAGACAGCACCCATTCTGAGCTCGCGATTAATTCCCAAAGGATCTTATTTATTTATAGCTGCTACCGGCGAATGTAACTGGAGCAAGTAAAAATACTCGGATATTATTGATATAATTTTAAACATCCTTTTTGTAACCAGGATGGCTAACACTAACACCATTTACCTACACATTTTTTGTCAAAGGGTTAAAACCCTTAAGATACCCCTAGTCGACGGCACGAACTATTTTGTTCGTCTCATGCGAAAGATATAGATGCTGTGATGAGCAGTAAGAAGCTAGTTCGCATACGATACGAATTAGCACTTTTGCCAATTTGTATCGAAATGGATGATGATTTAGGACGAAAACGAGCGCGCGAAATTTTATAAACAGACCTTTGGGAGTCTAGATATCATGAAAAAACGACTAAATGTATATTTTCAAAATAAAATTATTTTTATTGTTGAATTACTAATCTATCCCTATATGGACTCCGTTTTGCAATTTTCCGCCCAAAGATGCGTTAAAATTAGTGTTGAAATATGGAACTTTCGACGCTCATAACTTTCATATTTTTTTATAACTTTTTTGTTTCCTTCTGTGTATGGAAGAATGATCCGACTAGTGTAACCTTAAGATCTAAATTACCTGTTTACAGATGTATCACAACATTACTCGATATATTTACCATATATATATACAGGTATCCAGGTAGGGCATCGACCACATAGCCACACTAATAACATAACATTAAATTGATAAGTTAATAGTTACATAAACATAATTATATTTATTTTCTAATATTATTTATCGGAGTTCATATTATACTGGTCAAGTTTATAGGTGAACACGCCCACCGCATGTTTGCGTCTCTTTCTTTTCAAAGTATTTTTTTCGCTATCTCTTGTCCTCTATAATTTCGTAAACAAAACTAGTGAAGCACCATATCCTATGATCAAATCTGTTATCGATAGAACTAGAAACCTTACAAATACAGACATTAAATTGAATAGTTTATTAATTGTGAAACGATTTTTTGATTACGTTTTTTACTAATATTTAATATTACTATATTTAAGAACCAACAACCGAAAAAAAAGTATGTTTACCTTTAGAATTTTGTTTCTATTTTTTTAATTTTAGCATTTTATGTTATTAATAAAATGTTAAAACGCCGTATAATTAATAATAAAAAAGGTAATATTCATTTAAAAAAAAATACAAAAACAATTTATAAAAATCGATACCTTCCTGGTTTTATTTAAACCTGTCCACCCTTAATGATGCGTATGACCTTGGTAAGGGACCAATCAGAGCGCAGTACCCCGTGCCTCATACCTCAGCTAGTTGACAGAATTGTTTTGATGTATTAGATGAAGCATTAGGCGTCTAGGGGCTATGTGGTCGATGAGGTAGGGTCTATTATAGGTACACAATTTATAGTATTTAAAAACCTGAAGTACCTATTTCTTACATAATTATCAGTGTTTGGAACAATTGCCAGTAAAACTGACCATTGAATCGAATTTTGTTCACTATAGCCCTCGTCAAACTTATTGGCCGCCCTGAAGTTGGTTTACCGGATGCGCGAGGCACGAAACGGTGCTGTTTTTGTATAAGATTTACTATTGCGCAGCCATTGTAGCCAAATTCAGGGCGACCAATAGGTTTGGCGAGAACTATACTTCATGGGTTTTTTTTGTGCGGTACTCTAATTCTTTATCTAAAATACAATCGGCTATCTGGCTTTAAAACTCCTGTGAAATTGGTCCAGCCATTTTGGAGATTAGGCGGTAAAACAGACAGACAGAAACAAAATATACACTTCAAATTTATTTATATGTATAATATGTTTAGAATTATGAGTAATAATGGGTACTAATGAGGTAATAACTTACATAAAATTATATGGCAAGAAAATAAATTAAATCAGTTCAAATCATGTAATGACAAATTAAATCAAAATAATGAATGCAGTAGTTTTGTGTGATCTTTGTGGGATCACTCATACACTAATAAATATTTGCTAAAATTAGAATACGTATTATTAGGTATATCTTGATACTCCATTGTTTAAATTCAAGCAGCATGAAGTCTATAAAATAAATATAGGTACTTAACATATTGCATAATCTTAATATCCATAGGAAAGTGTATTTTATGGTATTTTATCAAAACTGATGAAGATGATAATTTCTGCCAGTTAAGCAAAGATGTCTGCCGTAACTACTGTAAATCGTAAAACCGGCCAAGTGCGAGTTGGACTCGCGCACGAAGGGTTCCGTACCATTATAGCAAAAAACGGCAAACAAAACACGTTTGATGTATGGGAGCCCCACTTTAATATTTATTTTATTCTGTTTTTAGTATTTGTTGTTATAGCGGAAACTGAAATACATGATCAGTCTGTGAAAATTTCAACTGTCTAGCTATCACGGTTCTTGAGATACAGCCTGATGACTGACAGACAGACGGATCGTGGAGTCTTAGTAATAGGGGAACGGAACCCTAAAAATTGTGAAAGTCTGCATGACCTTTTGTCTTTTGCGATTTATCTCGTTACTCGAGAAGCATTTTGCGCACGTAATAAAAAATAACAAGCTGACCTGCCTGCCACAAAAATGCACCTAAACCATAGACTAACTAGCTAGACAGCTGGGGACGGGGACACACCTTGCAAACCTGCATGCAATATTAATATTAATGAATTTCTAATGCGAACTGACATGCACATCGTGTAATTGTATTGTCACGGCTACTAAATTTAAATAAACAATAACTTATTTCATTAATTATTATTTAACTAGCTGACCCCCGCGGCTTCGCTCCCGTCAACTGGCTATCAATCTACCTACCACTACCTACCTACCCTACATAAAAACTCTTCAGCTTTATAATATTATACTCGGAATTTTAATTCGATTCCAGATTTGACATTAGCTACTGTCATTTTGTGAAATAATGATACCACATATAATAGTGTAGTGATGAACACAAAAATCGATAAACAATCAGTGTGTGTGCCATCAGTGTGCCAATTAAAGACTAAATTATTGATTTTTATTTAAATAAATACATAATTATTCATAATAATTATTTATTAATTAGTAATCGCTGCTCTATTTTATAAAAAGTTAATATTTTTGTTTTTACATTAAAAACAAAACTTATACTACAAGAGCCTCGATAATTTTCAGTATTGGCAACCCGTGCGCGCTCGTGCAGCTATCGCCATTTTGTTTATCGTGTTATTCGGCTTCATTCTCCCAGTGTGACTGCACGAATATCTTATTTCATTGCGAATCGATATTTTGTTGAGTTTTTGTTAAAGTGTTGTTACGTTGTGTTTGTTGTTACGTTTATAGTTTTTTGTGAACTTTGAGTGAATCTATTTGTTTTGGTTTTCCATCAAAATGGATCCTCAGCCAAGTACATCACAAAAAGACGTGGATGTTTTCTTGTCCCCAAGAAAAAAACGTCCACGAAAAGCTTTTAAATATTTAATTTCCTGATATACTTAGTTTACGAGAGTAAAATTATAAACGAGAAGAATCGATCCGGAAATATTCCATTTCCATATCGAATAATTTTGCAACGTCACTATTTAGTACTTGTCATAACGTTGCAACACTGAAATTGTCAAATCTGGAATCGAATTAAAATTCCGAGTATAGTATAGATGTTGATAAAATTCCTTCGCAACAGAACAACTTTGATTACCATAAAAAAGGTTATAGTGAGTCAATCTTAAAAGATAGACATATGCTGACGCGGACTATTTTTAACCGACTTACCAAAAAGGAGGAGGTTAGGATATGTACACCGTATATGTACACCGATATCTCCGTCAATTGTGGACCGATTTTGAAAATTCTTTTTTTGTTTGAATAAGTATGTTCCGAAATTGGTCCCATTTTAATTTGGTGAAGATCTGATGAAGAACTTCGGAGATATACAACAGAACTCTTCAATAAATAACGGCAAATCTCTTGGGATTGCTGCAATCGCATGTCTGTTTGTTGTTTATAACATTTCATAACATAATATCACGGCAGTTCGCTCTTAAGGGTTAAGCAGATCTCTCATTTCACCGGTTATGTTCAAGTTTCATGAAATCTATTCTGGCGAAATAGTTCCCTTACTAACTTGCCTATTAGGTACGTACAACAAAAAAGTGAAAAATAAAAAAACTTTTTGCAAAAAAATACTACCAACTTCCAAATACAAAACTACAAAGTGAAAAATAACTTAATTTTTTGAAGTCGGTGTCCGTAACGCGAAAAAATGGTACCTACGAATGACATACCTTCCTCGAAATACCTTCCTCGATAAATGGACTATCTAACACAAAAATATTTTTCAATTCCAACCAGTAGTTCCTGAGATTAGCGCGTTCAAACAAACAAACTCTTCAGCTTTATAATATTAGTATAGATATTTATGCAGCATGCTTAGATAATAGAGATTATTTATAACTTATATATTATATAATCCTTCGATATTAAGTAATTAAGTTTGTAAACTGGTCGCTTCGTTATTAATGCAATATTTATAATGATGTTTGATTAATATAATATGGATAGTAACAAAAGCAAAAGGGAATTTTATTAAACTATGTCTCTAGAATAGGGTTGCCATCTCAAAAATCTACCAACCAGGACAAGGAGCGTGAAAACCACGGATTTTGGAGATTACAACTCGGACATTTAAACAGATTTTATTTTCATAACTAATTCTAGTTTTAACATATTTTTTTTACAATAAAATACAACGGACTTCCAAACTTAAAACACTACAAAGTTAAAAATAATTTCGATTTCGGAAGTTGGTGTTTATGGTTTCGTTTTTGACACAGACTCCCTAAATCTGAAGATTTTTTGAAACGATTGAAGTTATTTTTCACTTTGTAGTGTTTTTAATCGGAAATCGGTTGTATTTTATTGTTAAAAAGATATTATTCACCTTTTTATTGTGGCACCTAGTTAGTGGTCAATTTCAATAGTAATCTTACTTCTTACTAATATTATTAACGCGCAAGTTTGGACGTATGTTTGTTACTCAACAACGCTGAACGGCTAAACGGGCCTAGATGAGCAGACAGATGGATAAGAGTCAGGAATAGCACATGGGCTTTTTATCCCGCTATAGTGTTCCCTTGAGATGATAAAACACTTTTGACGCGGGCGAAGCCGCTAGCAGAAGCTAGTGTACAATAACAACAGACATGCAATCCCGGGTGATCTGCCGATTTTTTTTAAAGAGTTCCGTTGAATATCTCCGAATTTCTTCATCAGATCTTTACCAAATTTAAATGGGACCAATTCGGGATCATAAGCTTCCAAACAAAATCAGTCTACAATTGACGGAGAATACGGTGAAAAATTGCCGTTGGTGATTTGAAGACTTTAAAACCCGAACTACAAATCCCGCCCGGACACTCCCCGCAGGCTTATTACGTATGAAACAGCAATTAGCAATATTTGCGCAGAGATTGTACAATCATCGCGCGATTATCGCTTTACGTCAAAAAATTGGAAGGCTTATTTTTGCGAATGAATTGCTCTTCAATCACGAATCCGCATTATATATGAGCTATAGCCACACCATAATAATTTTACGACAGCACTGCTAACAATAAAAATCTGCTAACTGAAATGTGCATTTATCGCAAGGTGATCGCTATCATTTCGTATTACGTATGGTTTTTGACAGCAGAGCGACAGCGATCGGTGAGCAAATGTGGCTGTCAAATTACGATAACTTTTTCTCTGGTCGATTGCCAATCGCTCGCTGATGGCTGTGTAGGTACAGAAGTTTTTGAGTATATGGTGGCTTTTTTCGTGTGTTATTTTGTAGCTACTTTAATTATCCGCAAATTAGAATAATAATATAAAAGTAAATTGAAATAACAAATTCCTAGTGAATATTGTAATGACAAATTGGTGTTGTTTTGTGTCTCTAATGTCTACGCAACTGGACTATTTGTTGAATCATTGAAACAGAAGTGATCACGGTAAAGTGGAGGATTTTTATATACTGTAGTGTTGGCTACCTCAGCGAAGCTTATATGTTTACCTACTAAATACTTACAAACACATAAGATTGTGATAAGTCCGCAATAAGTATCTTCTATTATATTCTTTTTTTATATGGCAAGCACCGATGTCGACTATTCTGCCAATGTCTAAATTAAATTAGAAAAATCAATTTTACGTTTCATAGCTCAAATACTTATTTATTTATTTATTATAAGGTACACCAACAGCATTACATACAAAACAGTTTGTAGTAAACAAAGAAAAATAAAGGTGCTGGTATGTATGCCTATTACAGGTATACGCAGCTTACACCATGTGGTCAGAAACACTAAATTATTTAAAATATTAATATATATATTAATCTAAATTAAAAAAAAACACGAATAATATATAAATACGAGATAATGTAGTCTATTAAGTGATGTCCTCATGCATTATTGATTCGATTTCTTATAACAATCGACAATTCGAAGAAATTTTAATAAATTTTACACATTGACATTTTAGTCATCCAGTTTTTCAAATTAATTATTATATTATGTAAATAAAAAGAAAATATCCAATTTTCACTGCCATATTTACTTTACACAAATACTTTACATCTGCGAATATTAATTTACCGGAATATTGGAGCTAAATAGTAATCAAATTGACTATTGTAAAAAAACAGCCTCCACGAAGTGTTGCTCTTTCATAAGCTGGTTAATTCATCAAATGATACATTTTATAAATTATCAGACAGACAAAATAGCTTCTGTTAAAAGTGACTGTCAAAAAAAAGACTTGCCTCAGTAGCCAGGTCACTAAATTGATCGCGCAATAATTGTACAATTATTGCTACTTACTGTTCCTTACGTAATAAGCCCGCCGGACGCCTTCTAAACTAGGACAAATCCGGGGAAACCCGTACGGATGGCAACCCTACTCTAGAATAACAAAAATACTTATGGTAAATATTGCAGTTTAGTTTCGCAGCATAAGCTATCTTATCGATATTGACATAGTAAGCGACAGATTATACAAGTGGGTACTATTTACATCGATCGCAACATATTTTGCGAATTTGTTTTTTTTTTTAAATATACCTAATTGTTGTTAGCTAGAGTGATGACATTTTATATTTCTATGGTGATGACGATATCCCAACGAGTATGACATAAAATACTAAGAACTTGGGGCTTATTATATTGTAATATAAGTACTTACCTAAATAAATACATTATAATTATTCATAGCCTTTTATTTATTACTTGGCGAAGCTTCACAGACGTGATGGGTATGTATACAATACAGTAATTCCTAAAACAACCTTGTTTTATTAATTTATATTATAACTAGTTGACACCCGCGGCTTGGCTCCCGTCAACTGGCTACCTACCTTACTACCCTACCAACCTAATGAATTTTATTGGCAAAATTTTGCTACTTTGGGTTACATTATTGCAATTTTCGTAAGGATCTCTATTTTTTTTTAAATTATGTATAGCCTATGTTACTCCGAAATAATGTAGCTATTCATAGGTGAAAGATTTTTTGAAATCGGTCCAGAAGTTTTTAAGTTTATTCGTTACATACAAAAATACATATACTTCCTCTTAATAATATTAGTGTAGAAGTGTAGAGATATATGCCTGTGAGGTAACAGGCACGCGGGCGGATGAAAGCCGAAGTGATTTCAAAAGTGTTATGCATTCCAAATATGGATCACAAAATCTGACATAGTTTACGAGATTCCAAAAATGAATCAGACAAACAATGGCCTTTATGCATCCGTTGCTCGTCTGATTCACAATAATGAAATAGTCCAATAATAAACCATTTTCCCATTTATTGACAAAAATTCAAAATCACTCACGTAGCGCGCTACCGACTGGTCTATGCTCACAGACTCTTTTAATTTAAGAACAAGTGCCGGTAATAATAATATAACCCACCCCGAAAAAAGAACTTGATTCAAAATATCAAAAAAAAACCGACTGCTTAAGAAGCGAACTAAAAAGAGGTAAACAAGACGAAAATCATGCTGTGCAGTCGGAGGATACATATTCGCGGGTTGGCTTACCAAAACCAGATGTATACTCCGACTGCACAGCATGATTTTCTTCTTGTTTACGTCTTTTTAGTTCGCTTCTTAAGCAGTCGGTTTTTTATTTGACCTTTTGTTTTTTTTTATATTTTATTTATACATTTTTAAATAATATTTTTTTCGAATTAGGTAGATAAATTTAGACATATAAGACTTACATATTTTTAAAATCACCTCTTAAAACCCTTTATTTTGATACCCCACACGACGGGTTTGGAAGAAAAAAAAATGGTACCCCACAATAATTATGACGCCTAAAATTAGGCATTTTTCTATTTTCCAATTTTAATGTAGCCACGCTAGTGACACTCGCAAGTTTAAGACGAATCGATTGAAGTAAGAATCATCAAAATCTACCAACGCGTTTGGTCTCTAGAACGCCACAAAGGAACAAACATACATAGACTGATAAACACATTACCCTCCTTCGGCATTCGGGTAAAAAGAGAAGACATCGCATAGTTTGCAAAGTCAACAAGCAGAAATGGGAATGGGGGCCTGCCATGTCTTTCGAAAGACCGATGGATGAGACCAGACGAGTCCTTTGACCGAACGAATAAGTGGATGAAGATGGAGTCTACAAAGCGGCAGATGAAGCGGGGGAACGCTCCCCGGCTAGACAGACCGACGGCATTCAAAGATGGCGGGGACAGACATACTAGATGTGGAAGCTTATATCAACAGTAGTGAAGGCAACAAGCTCAGTGAACAGTAATGCATAGTTCTCCTATTAGCAGCTACATAGAGCTCTAACAAGTCTCACTTAATCACTACGTCTTCCCGGCAGCGGCGGTTCATTGTCCATAAACTATACCGGATAACCTTGACAACTCCATGTTTCGCGTGGGCATCCATTCCTATAAAATATTTTAAACTATGTTAGACGAGATAGCGACGCGATGCGTTGTGAATGAGTCATTAAAAATAATAATATATTTATTTTTCTAAATAACCTGTTGCTAAAATTTCGAGGACCCACTACGGGATACAGTCAACATCACCTTTTAGAGACAATAAATTCTAAATTGTTCAAGTAGAAAAACTTAATTAAAGCAGGTTTATGGTATACCTATTTCGTGAAACCATTAAAAACTGGTTTCTGACGCATATTTATTTATAAATACCTAAAAGCTTATCCACAGGTAAATTAAACAATAAATTAAAAAAAACATGCTTATTTTCTAGCACATGGATCTTTGATAACAGATATTATAATGAAAAAAACAATGCCACTACACCATTGTTCCATGGAAACAAGTCCACGGAACAATGGTGTGGAGGAAACGATGTCGCGGATAGTGACGTAGTTATGGGAGAAAAACGTGTTTCCTAATATAACTCAAACAGAGATGACGAAGTTTATTACGTTTACGTTACAGATAAACGTTTTCCTACCAGTAAGTTTACTACACACAAATTAATAATTCATAAATGAAAAACGTGTATAACTCCGACTATGAAATCATTGTACTATGAATTCACTGAAATCTGTAAAAATGTGTCTTCGCTGAATCACCAAACTGGAGCTTCGATATTGTGTTTGTGCAACAGTACGTACAGTTTTGCTGACACAAATAGGTACAAGCAAAGTTAAAAATAAGACTGGAAATATAAACACGAAGAACATTCAGATTTCAGATGCAAATACAATTATGTGCGCGATATAAGCAAGTAGACTCATTACATTATCATACGAAGTGTTTAAAATATTAACGCATTTTGTATGATAACAAATATACCTTGTTTCATCATCATTATCATATCTGGCCGAAAGACGTCCACTGCTGGACATAGGCCTCCCCCAATCGTCGCCACATTGACCAGTCCCGTGCGTCTTGTATCCAGCGGATCTCCGCAACCTTCACCAGGTCATCGGTCCACCTATTGGGAGGCCTTCCAACGCAACGTCTTCAAGTTCGCGGTCGTCACTCCAGAACTTTTCTGTCCCATCGGCAATTCTGCGAGCAAAGAGCCCTTCCCACTACCACTTAATTTCAGCAATTCCTCGTGCTATGTCGGTAACCACGGTTCTCTTGCGGAGCTCTGCATTTCTGATTCAATCACGCAAGGAAACGCCCAGCATAGCCAGACGGCTATGTTCTTAAGCTGCAATGGAGACCCATTGCAGCTTAAGAACAACAAGGCACCGGGTGATGACAGAATTACGGACCGACTCCTGAAGGTGGGTGGAAAACCAGTACTTAAGGCCCTTCACAAGCTATTTGATTCCGTCATACTCGAGGGAAAAATGTCACAGGCATGGTGCAGGAGTCTGGTGGTATTCTTCTTCAAGAAGGGTGACAATGCCCTGCTGAAGAACTATAGGCCTATCTCACTTCTTAGCCATGTCTACAAGCTGTTTTCAAGAGTCATCACGAATCGTCTCGCGCGTAGGTTTGACTATTTTCAGCCTTCCGAACAAGCCGGATTCTGCAAAGGCTTCAGCACCGTAGACCACATACATACACTGCGGCAGGTTGTACAGAAGACTGAAGAGTACAACCTGCCTCTCTGCTTAGCGTTTGTGGACTACGAGAAAGCCTTCGATTCGATGGAGACTTGGGCTGTACAGCAGTCTCTCAAACGGTGTCAAATCGACTACCGGTACATCGAAGTGTTGAAGTGTTTGTACAAAAATGCCACCATCTCAGTTCGACTTCAGGATCAGATCTCGGAACCTATCCTTCTGCAGCGAGGTGTGAGACAGGGAGAAGTCATATCTCCAAAACTACTACTACTAAACAACGGCAAGTCACCTTCGGTTTGGCGACGACATTGTGGTACCTTGTTTAATTATTTATAATCAACAATACAGTAGCCAACTACCATATTGCAGCGGATTGCAACAATTTGTAATTGTATCCAGGTAATTTATAGAACACAAACTCTCACAGAAAGATGGCGTGTGTCCCAGCAGTGGGGAAATGAAAAAGGCTGATTATGATGATGATGAATTTATAGAAGAAACCTCTAGTAGCGATCTAAGTCAGTTGTCAGTCAATAGATACAGTTTAGATTCGATGGAAAAAAAATGCTCTTGCTCGGTGCGCGGTTTGCATCTAAATAGTTAAGCAAAAGTATGACGATATCTTTATTTTATTAACCCCCGCCGGGAAAAGAGGGGTGTTATAAGTTTGACGTGTGTTGCTGTGTATCTGTCTGTGGCATCATAGCTCCTAAACGGATGAACCGATTTTGATTTAGTTTTTTTTTTGTTTAAAAGGTGATTTTGTCGAGAGTGTTCTTAGCTACGTTTGAAAAAAATCGGTTCGGCGGTTCAAAAGTTATGGGCGTTTTACTGTTTGAATCGGGGTGTTTGCGCAAGATAAATGTGTTGGGGTTTTTGAAATTTTGAAATTTTACTTGTTTATAATCGTATTTACTATATTAATAAAAAAACCGACGGATTGAGAACCTCCTCCTTTATTTGAAGACGGTAAAAAATAGCATTGAACCGCAAACCAAGTCGAAATATTTCGCATTTTGTAATTACCAAAAACTTGTTAAAAGTCGATTTTATAGATGAGATCACTGTTAATGTAGGTTGGCACTTGCCAGTTAACCAGTTGAACTGTGGCGTGACCTTGTGAATCAGACGCGATATGGCCACGCTATACCTACCTACCGACGAACGCCGGGCGCCGAATATGTTGCTCAACTACGTGACTACTAACCAACACCGCTTAATAAACAAAGGTAGACCTTTACTATGCCTTTACCTTCATGCAATGCGTAAGCGTTAAACCCATACCAAATACTGCGAGTTAACCATAAAATAAATATTGCTTTGATTGTTGTGATGTGAATACCGTGCATACGATAACCCCAAATGATATCATCTACCAATTTAATACAATAATTTATGGGAGTTCTGTTTATTTTAATTTAAATGTTTATAAATAGCGAAATGTTCTAATAACCTATTTGAAGTATAGACAAAGTATGCTTCATAATATTATAATTAAATTAATGAGAAGACCATACTTTTGTGAAGATCGGTATGCAGATGAATTATTCAATGCTGGACCTGGTCCTTCCTTATAGCATGGCACACTGTCTACAAACGAACGAAGGTCGGACACTAACACCATACCCATGTAACGAATTGCATTTGCAACATCTATAATATCGTCTATTTTACCTACTCCTCCTTTATTCTTTTCTGATTAATTTCGTTGCGTGATCCAAGACAGTTAAGGGTACACAAGTCAAAAATTCTTCCAAACAAACGTAGTCTAGAGATTACTCCACTGTTTGACGATGTACTTTCAAAATAAAAAAAGATATCAATTTGTCTTATCATTATCTAGCCCTGTATGGAACCGAAAAAATAAAATATTTGAAAGTTATGAGCGTCGAAAGTTCCATATTTCAACACTAATTTTAACGTATCTTTGGGCGCAAATAAATACCATAAGAAGAAGGAAAATTAAAAAACGGCCTCCATACAGGGATAGATTAGTAATTCAACAATCCAAATAATTTTATTTTGATCAGATACATTCAGTAGTTTTTTCATGAAATCTAGACTCCCAAAGGTCTGTTTATAAAATTACGCGCGCTCGTTTTCGTCCTAAATCATCATCCATTTCGATAAAAGATTGCAGAAGTGCTAATTCGTATGCGAACTAGCTTCTTACTGCTCATCACAGCATCTATATATTTCGCACGTGTTGTGGGATGAGATAGCATGCATTTTAACCTCGCGCACAAAATAGTTCGTGCCGTCGACTAGTTTAACCTTAAATGCATTCTCCGGGACTTCGTCGAGCTTCATTGCCTCGGCGCTTTACTGGTGGTCGCCACTGTTGATTTTGAGTTGCAGTGGTTTGGGCAAAATACTAATATCACAGGAAATTATTGGAACGATACATTTTCTATAAATAACTGGTAGTGTATAACAGGCAAGCATGTACTGTGTTAATCCAAAAAGGCTTGGGATTGAGCTGCTCCAATTAATTTTGTTTTTTTATTATATTTTGCACCGTGAATTTTGTTATTATATTTTCTTTTTTTTTGGTTTTCTTGCAATGACAAGAATATTTACTTTTTAAAGTATTATATTATTTTATTTTAATTATTGTGAATGTGAAGACTATGTGGATCATTCTTTTTTTTTTTGTTTTAATTTAAATGTATCTTAGTTTTTAATCATGGTCTGGCAGTTTGAGTAGATTATGCGGCCTACCCGAATGTCCTTTCTTTGGTATTGTTCGTCGAATCGTTGAGCTCCATAAATTCTGAGTTGAGCTGCTCGGTTATAGACAAATGCGTGCACTGACTGGACAGGCCCACTCAATCTGGCTGGTTCTTTCCTCAAAAGACCATTTCAGACATCAGTCTGCATGGTCTTCACTCTTCTTCAACCAAGATTTTGTCTGGACTTTAAAAGAGACTGTGACCTCTGAGTTAGTTTCAGCCTTTCTTCTCAGAGTAGTCAGATAGAAAACGCCGACCTCATCTAGTTTTAAAAAATATGTTCGACATGTAAAAGTGTTTGTACAAACCAACTTACAGAAATAAAATCATTTATCATTTTATCAATCATAACTACGAGTTTGCTATTTGCTTAATTTCACCAGATTTCTTCAGGTCAATGTTACCTAAAAATACCAAAAACTCATAATCGCTAATTCTCGCTAATTGAAGTGTACCAGGACAGATTTATAGTAAGTTGTTAATTAGTGTTTCTGTTAATTAAAAGAAGCCACCGCCCCATTTATAATAATATGCTGCGAATGTTAGGTTCTGTTGTTTCATGGAATTAGATTTTGTTTTTAATATGGGTAAGTGCTGTACGAGGTGAACTTGTATCACGTGTAATTAAAAGAATAGTGGATATGACAGACAGGCAGCAAGTGCGTGTCCTGAAACGCGATTGTCCATCAGGGCGTGTACATAAATACTCTTATAAGCACGGTATATTGTCCAATGCTCTGCATGGAAACTTAGCAAATGTTTTCCTTAAAGCATTTGGTTTCGTAACAGGACATCATAATGTATTAACAATTTAAAAATACGACATTACAGACTATGATGATTCATTTAATGACAGAGGTCGGCAATAAACTGTCTGGCGTGTTAATCAGGTCATAAGTTGAGCTAGACTTATTAAATAATACTATTAAACACCTTTCTTGGCAAGAATGATATATAAAAAAACTTTTTGCAAAAAAATACTACCGACTTCCAAATACAAAACTACAAAGTGAAAAATAACTTAATTTTTTGAAGTCGGTGTCTTTCGTAGGTACCATTTTTTTGCGTTATGGACACCGACTTCAAAATATTAAGTTATTTTTCACTTAGTAATTTTGTATTTGAAAGTCGGTGGTATTTTTTTGCAAAAAGTTTTTTTATTTTTCACTTTTTAGTTGTACGTACCTAATAGGCAAGTTAGTAAGGGAAATATTTCGCCAGAATAGATTTCATGAAACTTGAACATAACCGGTGAAATGAGAGATCTGCTTACCCCTTAAGAGCGAACTGGCGTTATGTTATGTTATGAAATGTTATAAACAACAAACAGACATGCGATTGCAGCAATCCCGAGAGATTTGCCGTTATTTATTGAAGAGTTCTGTTGTATATCTCCGAAGTTCTTCATCAGATCTTCACCAAATTAAAATGGGACCAATTTCGGAACATACTTTTTCAAACAAAAAAATAATTTTCAAAATCGGTCCACAATTGACGGAGTAATCGGTGAACATAAACAAAAAAAAAAAAACAAACTTGAAGTCGAACATAGAACTTCCTCCTTTTTTGAAAGTCGGTTAAAAATGGCAAAATATATGGTTTATCGACAACGGAAATTAGGGAAGCGAGTGATGAAAGAACGAAATTGTCTATTTACAGCATACTACGACCGTTGATGATAACCGTGTCGTGCACGATAACGGCAGGTTATCACGACTTGTATTCTTTGCAAAGGTACCGGGAACCAATTTGATTTACAAAAGGGTAGAGAGGTTTAATTAATGGCATTTTGTGAAGGCGGGTGTGGCCCATTAGCTGTGCAAACATTTCTGGCTCACGACAACCTCTAATGTGTACACTGAACATTACTCGCTTACTATGTTCACGTGCACTTAAGCATAACTCTTTATTTTAGTAGCACTTTATCAGTGCACTTTCTAAATAACCACTTTAGGTATAAGTAGCACAATCATTGTTCCACGTCTGGCACATATGAATCATTTACGAATATTGGGATAGGCTTTACCATTGTTTTCAAAGGAAGAGGTTTCCCATTTCATGAGGTTAAAAGATAACGTTGTGGTATACTCAAATGAGTGTAGTCAGAACTTGTAATGTTTACGTCTATTGATCGCACCAAAGATTACTATGATCGCACCAGCGGTGTTTGGACGTCCCATTCAGTGCTGTCTACTTACTGATAAATCTGGTTGTTTTATTATATAAACCAAATCCTAACTAGTGTTACTATAGTGATCACCACAAACGTCATAAAGTGGGGTATCGTCATTTCTTTGTATTGATTGAGAACAAGTTCACCATTTAAATAAGTCAACCCATCTACGTTTGATGTAGCTTACCTACCGATAACATGCAAAAGGGTGTTCCTAGTTCAATGAATACAACTTGGCTAAAAATCACCTCTTAAAACCCTTTATTTTGATACCCCACACGATGGGCTTTGAAGAAAAAAAAATTTTTTTCGCCAAAAAATGGCGCCCATAATCCGCCATTTTTTTCCTTTTCAAATTTGTATGTAGCCAGTGACACTCGCAGGGTAAAGACGAATCGATTGACGTAAGAATCATCAAAATCGGCCAACGCATTTGGTCTCTAGAACGCCACATAGGAACAAACATACATACATACATAGACTGATAAACACATTACCGGAGGGCAGTCGGTTAAAAAGCCCAAAAAATTTAATGATTTGAATAGGTTACACCTAATTAATACCTTTAAACGACCAATTCTTGTATATATGTTGGAAACGGCTCCAACGATTTGCATGAAATTTAGTATGAAGGGGGTTTCGAGGGCGATAAATCGATCTAGCTAGGTTTCATTCTTAGAAAACGTCGTTTCTCTATTTTCACCCGAGCAGAGCTCGGTCGCCCAAGTACTAGGTATAATACAAACAAAATTGCAATCAACATAAATGTTTTCATTTCGGTGTAGGTTTGTGAACTGCGGGTGTTAATGAGAGCATTGCTGCCTTTGCGCAACATAACTAGCATTTTAAACCAACGACCTTTACCTTTAAATTCTGAAGAATTTATGTGGTTCACTTACTTTAACATTTACTTTACGTAATGAAAAAAAAATCACATTATTTCCGAGGAAAAGCGCGTGTTTGGTGCGTGCAAATATGATATAATAGGCGGAGGTGCAAACAGAGGGTCGAGCAGGTAACGTTCTACATTTGCGGATTTATAGGCCATGAGGGAATTTGGGTCAGGACTTGTGTCCTTTACGAGTATGACACGCATTTGCTTTTTCATGGACACCATGAGTTTTATGTGCGTGCTGAAAAAATACATGTTTAGTAGGCATAGAAGTTTCATAGAACACGTCAGTTTCAAGCCAAGAAGAAATTGTTTAGAAGCCAGTGCAAATTTTAAATTTTTCCTAATCACGACTGATAAATATTATCCAGTATTATTAGTACGCAAAATACGCGCTTAGACGTGGAGTTGCGGACACCAGCCCGTCTTAACCTAACCTAACCTAACCTAAATATTATCCAGCTGCATTTAGACTGCATTATGCATGTAGGTGGTACCATAAATATGGATTATGGTATTTGAGTTTTAAACAGTGTCAGTAATAGACAGCAAGAATTCAAGAGAAAACAAATAGTTAAAGCTAGCTTGTTGAGAGATTCGGGTTTTATATCAGCAGGCAAGGGAGTATCAATGGCATCTATTCTGGCCTGACTGGCCGTGTTTGTTTTTTTTATTATTTGGCTTGGTTTGCTCTTGACTCTAGGTCAGAGGTGACAGAGACAAAGTCGGTGATGGGGTGAGCTTACCTTGAAGAAGCCTTTCACTCATACTTTGAAAAGGTTCTGGTTGAATGCGTTCGGAAACACAGACGAAGGCAGCGAGTTCCACTCTTTTGCCGTGCGCATTATGAAGGATGTTTAGAAGCGCTTGATGTGAAATGATGGAATGGCAACTAGGTCAGTGCGTCTAGATGTCCGATGGTAGAAAGGGGCCAGTGGGATAAGGTCGTGGAGTTCTTGAGCACACTCTCCGAAGTACAGTCTGTAGAAGACCGAAAAGCAGGCAAGGCAACCATACGGCGAAGAGCCAAGCTTGTGAAGCTTGGCATCCACCATTTTAACGTATGCCCCTGTTACTGCCTATTATCTCAGTGACCAACTTACAACAGTGTATCCAAAAACCTGCTATTTAGAAGTGATCTGATAATGATGATGAAGTTGACCAGATCTAAGTTGTGGCAAAAGGAGTATGTATGTTGTAGCAGGTGGTGTGTAGTTTCTGTCTACCCGAAGGGTAAAAGGTGTGCGTTTGTATTCAATAGATATTAATTTAGGTAGTCTTGTTACCATTGGTAGTAACTATACTTCCAGGTGGCGCGACAAAGAACGTGGTACCTAGTACCTCCTACATAAACTGCTGCACTCCTGCACTGGTCGACGGATGATAAAACATAGGTTTGAGAGGCTTTGAGAGTTTAGTAACTATTTAAATGCCAATAAATGGTGACAAGAAAGGAGGCGTATTTGAAAGCTGATATCACTGTATACATACGGGTGGACATAAAAATAAAACTGGCCAAGTGCGAGTCGGGCTCGCGCATTAGGGTTCCGTACCATTATCGCAAAAAACGGCACAAAAATCACGTTTGTTGTATGGGGGGCTCCCATACAACAAACGTGATTTTTGTGCCGTTTTTAAATATTAATTTTATACTGGTTTTAGTAGTTGTTGCTATAGCGGCAACAGAAACGGACCGCGGAGTCTTAGTAATAGGGTCCCGTTTTTACCCTTTGGGTACGTAACCCTAAAAAGCAGTTATTGATAACCTATTCTACGTTTTTAATGAACGTAGTTTAACAAACCTCAGCGAGGACAAATCACCGAAGCGTGATTTTAAGTCATTCCTTCATTCTCGGCGTTGCGTGATGCAAATCTCATGCAAATATAACACATCGATTAAAGGGTCCATTGACAAGGCCACGACAAGTCGGTCAACGGGTCATAGTACGAATCGTGAGGACGCACCCAGAACTAGCCGGCGCGCCCAGCCGGGAGGGAGGATATGAGGACGTTACTCCTTCCCGCAATGCGACGATGCGTGCCTCAATGAGAACATGCTTCGAAACTGACTAAGAAGACGTACCGGCGGAAACGGAATTCTAAATTAGCAAGCTTGAATTCTAGGTCAAAAAACATTCCCAGTCATTTCCCTGTAAGTCGTATCGCGGTGTTTATTATGAGCTGTATCTGTGGCCGTTAAAAAAAGTCCTAATCTACTATTTATCGGGCGCAGCAGTGACGTAAGGTTTATTTCGGCAGTATGCAGAAGTGATGAGAATAAAATACATAATATTTAAAGTCATGGCGATACACGCGGAGCCGCGACGCGCCGGCCGGTTCCGGAGCATTGCGTCACATGTGTCATCACAAGAATGTTGCTTGATGTTTTATGTTTTTTTTCGTAATTCCCATAAAAATAATAACTATTTAGGTAGGCAAAAAAAACTCACAAAGAAAACATATTGAGATCTTTGTCGTTTAAAATGAAACTGCTTATTTAGAGTTACTTGACTATTAAAAAATAACGACATTTATAAAATATAATATATACTACTTCGCATCATCTACCTACTATAAAAAACCAGTTCTAAACTTGTCTATCCAGCCTCTAACAGGGGAAAAAAAAAAACAAGATAATAATTTTAGGAGTCTGGTGAAGGTGCTTGTTTATCTTGTAACAAAACTAAACTCAAACTAGCAGGTTAATGATGCTAGCTTGGCTAGTTTAAAATTAGAAGGAAATTTTCTTTTTAATTTTGAACAATGTCACTCTGATATGAACCTTGTTGAACAACAATTGTTCCTTCATAAATCCAAATTGGCATGGCACAATCAGTCCCAGGTCTCACATCATAAATATGATGCAGTTATATTGTTGACTAGTACTTAAATTACTGATAGGGCCCTTTGACTATAGTACATAATACTTTAAGTAGTAAGATGATCTGAAAGTTAAAATACTCAACAGGCAGATTTTTGAGCACATTTATATTTTAATAAGACCAAAAATCACATGAATGATTTGATATATTTGCATAAAGAATAAAATTATATTGTCATATACTTACTTAGCAGGAGGCTAGCAGGCAGCACCAAGCGCACAAGTGCAGTAACAAAGTAGCTCTTCGTCATGTTGATCACTGCAAACCATAAACAATAACTGAATAATAATTTAATAATCAAATCCGAATAGGACCTGTAGAGAAACATACAAAGTATTAGGCATTCTTAATTCAAAAAATTTCTTAAAATTTTCTCTAATGTAAACATCTAAATCTAATGTTTAAATATTTTTGAACTAAATGTAAAAAGGGATTTTAATTTATTTATTTAAAAATGTGATGAGGCTTTTCATCTTTATTATTAGGGACTTGTAAGTGCAATGTGTTGTGATAAGGCTTTATTTCAGGTTATTTTAACTTATTTTTAGTAATAAGGTGTCTACCTAATTAGAAATTAAATGAGTGTAAACAAAAAATTTGCTCCCACATGGAATTCTTAAAATTTACTTATAGATAAATTCCTACAAAATAAGCTCTTCATATCACGACAATTCGACAGTAGATAAATATTTTCAGATAATGATTATGCATATTTTGTTTATAATATTAAATAGAAGACAGATTTACTGCAACATTAACAACTTTATTTTGAGTAAGCGACTAACGAACGAAAACCAAAACCTGTATGTTTTCTGCTCACCTATTTTTTGTATATGGTCAGAACATAATTATCATGACATTTTAAAGACACTATCACTTTAAACGCAAGTCAAGATACGATATTCTATAAAATTCGTGCTTTCAAACATTTTACGATATCGTTTTAATTCTCGAAACAAAAACACGACCACACTACTCCACTAACAATTGACTGACACTGACACTACTAAAATTGATTGACTGATGTGATGACTGATGACACTGACAGTGACACTAGAAAAATCAGAGAAACTTATGAAAGAAAGTAAGTGTTGCCAAACTATACTGTGAAAAAAATACTAATATTTCTGTCATCTACTTTCGTCCATTTAATAAACAACCCACCAAAAACATTTTCATGTAAATATTGCCAAGACGAGACCGGGCTTGCACTGTCAAAAAGTTGTCAGATCTCATGTAGAGCCAAGCTTCTAACTCTACCCACCCTAACTCTACAAGGCCTAGCTGCACAAACTCTATACCTTATTCAAAATGGGCGTTTCTACTTTGTCAAAAATGTCTAACTTCCATCCCCTAATTTAAAGGGTGGGGGGTGACCTACAAAAATCCTGAAATATGTATTTAATTATTTATAACAAGGAGTCCCTACAGGCTATATCAATTTTCAGACCTCTAGCATCAACATTTGCGGCAGTCTCATACAAACTTCCAACCCCTAGTTTAAGAGGTTGAGGTAAAAGTTCCAAGTTTTAGTTTTTTTTTGTTGTTACCGTACTAATACTAGCTTACATACCGTTCATAAGAACTAAACCTCATTTTTTCTCGCATGGCAGATCTATTGGCTCGTAACAGACGAGACAATACACAAATTTGTCAACATCAGCACAAAACGGCACTTAAGCGTAAAAGTGTCATTTATATTGACATTCTAGAATGATATTTTAAACCTACGCATATTATTATTATTTTGTTTTTATTAACTTGACTAAATATGATAATATGACATTCTGAATTGTTATTTTGATTTAAATTGTATGATTTTAATTTGTTCTTTAATCTATTATTAATATTTGCATGCCATTATTTAAGGCAAACATGACGCTCTGTACCTTTTTTTAACATCTCTTACATAAGTATTGACAATTTGTTGTGTGTAAATAAATACTGTACTCATGTTTGAGCAAATAAAGAATGAATTTGAATAATTTTACCTTTCAGGACTTGATGAAGTACTTTTTTAATATCAATAAAATCTAAAATATAAGAGAAGAGACTATACAATTGAAACTTTATAAGTCCACTATTGACATCAAGACCCGAGAGTTTAGTTTATCTCATTCAAAAAATCGACGACGCGCTTTGAGAAAAGGTGGGTACTGCCTTTGCGCTTCGCTTGGCCCCAGATTTTTATTATTTGCAAGTTTACAACAGAATTTTACTTGAATACTATAATAATAAGTTGTGGGGGCAAACAACTCGCATTTCAAGGTCGCGGGTTCAAATCTGAGCAAGTACCAGAGTGGCTTTTTCAATACCTACTTACATAGAATAGAATAGAATATACTTTATCGTACACCAAAAAAAGAAATTACACATACTCGTATATAGCAACTTAATACTATGGGTACAAAGGCGGTCTTATCGCTGACAGCGATATCTGCCAGACAACCTTTGAATGGACTAAAGAACTAAAGATAAAACAGGGGGTAGCCTACGGTGTACTGCAAAATTAAAAAAAAAATATGCACATACCTAATGCATTTTCTAAGTAAAACATTATATATTTGCATGCCACACCAAAGGCCTGCCCAACTTCCAATGTATTATGGTCATCTCGTCGATCTCGTCTGGCCATCTCTTCCCATTCGTCGCGTACCAAGCCATTGGGTTCTAAAACAGCTGGTACCCGGTGAGGCCGGTGAAAAGAACCCGATTACTCGACATATGATGTCATTAATGCTGGCGAACCGTGCTATCCGGTAGCGCTTGTAGATGCCATTTAACTAATATCAGCTTTAATTTACTACTAATTTGGTAGAAAATTATTTTTACTTTGTAGAGTTGTGATTATTTATTGGAAATTATCGGTTAATTATCTTTTTTACAAATACATTTTAATATTTTAAAATGGTTGTGCAATAAATTCAAAATATTTGTTGTTCATAATACCTATTGTTTATTTGTCTTTAAAAGTATATTTATAAAGTTCGATTTTTCCCATAACCACTCACCACTAGACTGAATTTATTTTTATTGCGAATTAATGGCGTAGCCAGGTGAGTTTTCTTGTTTATTTCTTATTTCATAGTGTTCCATGGCTTTCAATTGTTTTGTCTAAATGTTTTTCATCGAGCAAAATATTTAATCTTCTATAAAGTCAAAATTTTTCCAGCTAATCCGTTTTTATTACACGAAAAACCACTACTACGAGTAATGAACACGTATTGGATTTGTTCCGAATTTATTCGCTAGGATCATTCATTGTCATCACTTTCACTTTTCACACGATTTGCTATAATAGTGGTTCTAGTGTGCATCGAGGCGGTGTCGCCATGGATGAGTGAGTTTTCCGATAATTTTCCCCGTACTTGGTTATTTCGTTGTGTATAATTATGACAAGGTTACTCATACCCTCCAACAAAAATGTGACAATCATTGTTCGTGATTGTTGTGTCGGTAAACAAGTGGGTACACAGACACGCACGCAATAAACATAATAATGTAAGTTTTGTTTGTTTGTAGCACCATGTCGACCCTTACGAAAATGACCCGCACGGTTAAAAAACTGGAGGTGCCCAGACCCCTGAAATCGACGACCAGTTCCGCACATAACCGCAACTCTGTGTTGGATGTCAAAATAAACTCTGGTAAGAGTCCTATTAGTATATTCAGTTATTTCCCATTCTATTAGCCAACTTTCATTATTTAATCACAATAATACATTTTCTAATTGGAACAAAACATTTTATGTAAGTCTTGTGTGGCTTTGTATTCAAGAACAATGTTGGCAAATGTTTGATGAATTTTGTTTGCTGCAAACTGCATTTTAAAGCGTGTTTGGTTAAAACGCTTACTCATGTTTTGAAATTTATTTATACAATAAAGTTTCAATATGTTTTTGTCTCGGATATAAACTTCAATAAAAGATATCAGTTATATTTATCGATTTACACTAGAAGGTGACTTTTAAATGGGTCTGTAGATTGGAAGAAACTTTTAATTATAACAATATTGTATTACAAAATGCAAATATTCTTTTTCAACTTATAAATTAAATAATTGAAAAAAAAACAAAATAAATAGATTTGTTATAGCTTGCTAATTTGAAAATTTTGATTACACGCCACAGATGTGAGATGTAAGTATTTTCAGCATCACCGCCATCATAATTCTTTTGACAAAGTAAGTAATTGTGAATATTGTTTACCAATACCAAATTAAGAATTCCAGGAACCTATTATAATTTATCAGATTGATGTATGGTCAGCAACAAAAGTGGATAACACAAGCAGTTTTTAAATCTCTGCCAATTTTGTTGATACATGATTGTATGTTTTATATTGAGTCAAAATTTTTTTTATTGTGCCACAAAACATCAGAAGAATTAAATAAGCCCGCCTGCACAATAATGCATATATGTTAATAGTAAAATATTATTAGGCGGTTAGATCAAGGGCTTGGACTCCTCAAGAGTTTGGAACCCTAACTGCCAGTAGCTTTGACACTTCCCGATACCAATGGGGTTACTGTTATTAAAAGTTCTAATAGTAAAAAAAAAGTTCTACCTTCTTTTCATATTAATGATAAAGATTAAATGAAAATAAAATATTATAAATATTTTTAACATGAATACTACTGTAGACAAAACATCTGTCCTTCAGGGAAAATGAGGTGTGATGTCAGACTCTGTGCGTGTTTCTTCCCTCAGGACCTATTTGTTTTGTTGAGTGTTTAAACAGCAAAATTTATTAAACACTACGTAGACACATAGTTTCATTGTCATGACTATAATTACTAAGTTTGTGATGAACAATTAGCAAAAATGCGTTAAAAGGATATGAAACAAAATTATGTCAATTATTCAACACCATAAATTTGACGATGTGCTTTATCGTCTTTAATAAGGTTCCAAACCAAGAACTTTTAACCAAAATCAGAACACTTACACACAGATTATCACAACCATATTGTAACTTCAATATAATAGCTATTATTTAATTTGTTTTACTTTTCTTTGCAGTTGATGACCTCATAGTGTTGACAGAAGCGGTGGCGTACCAAATGATGCAGGGTAACTATGACCGTGCGCTTCAAAGCAATGTGGCCACCATGTACTCTAATCTGAAGCTTTACGGCGCTCAGCTCGAAGCTCTGTACAAGGACTTTCTTGATAGGTTTGTGCAAATTAAAGATAATTTATTCTTGCTTCACATTGTTGATAACTCCTTCAGTTATTTAGCTGATTGTATTTTTTATGGAGTGCAGATGAACCTATTGATTAAAAAAATCTATCTGCCCAGCCTTTTCCAAACTGTTGCGGTTCAGCTTCAGCCGATTACCAGCTCCTCTTAAACCTATTAATCAATTATTATTTTAAGCCATTCTTGAAGTAAAAAGAATCTTTGGTTTGGTTTCAGATACTTTGTTGTGTTCCGTAATGGTTCACAGGACGAACGATTGGATAAGAAAACAAGACTTCATCTTCTCGAGCTGATTGAGCTGCGCGCCAAACTCTGGCAGGGCTCCGACTACATGAGTCAATATTATAGACATCGCGGCACCCATGCTGAGGTATCGTATTTTTAATTATTTGCATTATAATCAAATATTCTGTTAAATGTGCAATAGTAATACTGGCTTCCGATAAGCGTGCAGCTGACCTAGTTAAGTAATAATGTACGTCCGGAATGGAGTGGCTCACAGCGTATTTACGTGTGCACTTGTGGCGCAGCCACTGTTGGTGCCGACGATGGAGGGCTCGGGTTCGGGTGGCTCGGTGTCCCCGACGCTGGCTGCGCCCGCCGAGCCGCCCTCCTTGCTCGGGCCCGGAGAGATCATCAAGGCTTCGGGCAAGTTCCCCAAGCCCACCAAGATCCCCGGCAAGAACTACTCAAAGGACGAAGTTGTCATCAGGAATGCCGACTCTGGGAAAGGTGATGATTCATTCCTATTTCAAAACGATAGAATCTGTTAAAAAGGGATCTTGCATGTTAAATTCGAGAACTGCCGTTAAATCGGGGACAAACAATGCATGACTGAGGCCAATATTATATATGCTTATTATATGTTTAATATTACTTTTAACTTATCTAGACCAGTTCTATTTATGTACTTTGATAGTGCATGACGATAAGAGGGGAGTATGTCTGTAAATTATATTAATTTATCTACATAAATAAATCAAATTCTTTTATCTCCATTTCTTAAGGCCAATAGATCTTTCTATCAACATGTCTCAGCATTGAGTACAATAATACAAAGTGATGTTAAAAGCAAGGAATTTGGGTGGTCGCTACAGGAGAGCCCCTTGGTGGCGAATCTCAAGTTGTGTTGTGGTGTTACAGTGATGGGTATCAAGGGCAGGAGGGTGCACATGATCGAGGAGCTAAGTGACACGATAATATCGTTTCAGCGAGGTATGAACGCACGGTGCGGGCTGTGAGGCGCTTACGCATGGTGTGGCGGGCTCTTCCCATCTCCTCTATTTTCTCTAGCAAAAGATCTTTTCTATCCATTACTTTAACACAAAAAAAATCACCCTAACAATAGTACTAGTATCAGTTTGAAGCTGAATTAAACATTAAGTTACATAATTTACCCTTACAAACTATAACTCCTACTAATGTTTCAACGTCCATACCTAATTGTTTGGGAATGGTTTACATGAGAGTTTATTAATTTTCAAAATAGTCATATTTCACCGCCTATTAATCGCAACTAGCTGAGCTTATCAATTCCATAATAAAGACTAATGATGTCGACTTGTGTGAGCGTGTCAGTCACAGGGATGTTGGTGTTTTCAGTGAGTCCCGGTGCAAAGGAGCGTCTCGTCCAGATCACTGGGCCTAACGAGGAGAATGTCAAGTGAGTGATATTTATACATTTTTACTTTGTGTTTTTTTTTATCAAATGTAAAGTTTGCGGGGATCCGCTGGATGCGAAGCACAGGGGACCGATAAATGTGGCGACGCTTGGGGGAGGCCTATGTCCAATAGTGGACGTCTTTCAGCTGATATGATGATGATAATTTGGAAATAATTAACAATAACTACCTATATATACACTTAAGGTTGCACAAGTCGATCATTCTTCCATACAAACGTAGTCTGGCGATTACTCCAATGTTTGACGGTGTACGTTCAAAATAAAAAATAATATATATACAAAGTCTAAAAAAAAATATTTGTGAGTTATGAGCGTCGAAAATTACATATTTTAACACCAAATTTAAAACATCTTTGGGCGGAAATAAATACCATAAGAAGTAAAATTGAAAAACAGCCACCATACAGGGATAGATTAATAGTTTAACAATGCAAATAATTTTATTTTGGAAATATACATTTAGTAATTTTTTCATGATATCCATACTCCCAAAGGTCTGTTTATAAAATTTCGCCCGAACGTTTTCGTCCTAAATCAGCAAAAGTATTTATTGGTACGCGAACTAGCTTCTTACTGCTCATCACAGAATCTATCTCTTTCGCATGTGATGTCGGATGAGATAGCATGTATTTTAACCCCGCAGACAAAATAGTTCGTGCCGTCGACTAACCTTAAGCGCAGGCCACATAGTCATGGCGTCGTGCGCGGACATGGCACGGGCGGCTTCCTATTCCATTCAAATTTCATACAAAATGCATGTCAATAAAGCGCAATTTAGGATACACGGTATGTCGTAGATCGATCGTGGTTATGACGCGCCATTCCGGCGCCCGCGCCTGATCAAATTGTGCTTTATTACCATGCATTTTGTATGAAATTTGAATGGATTAGGAAGCCGCCCGTGCCATGTCCGCGCCCGACGCCATTTCTGTGTGGCCTGCGCCTAAATCAAAAACTACGAGCGCATATAAAAAGGGGAGCGCTCATTGCCTACATTATACTTATTTATCCAACTTTTTAGAGGAGGTGGTAATTGGTATCATAAATTCGATGGTGTGTTGCAGCCACGCCAAGCACCTGATCGGCGACACCATCCGGCGCAACGCGTCGCCCGTGCGGCTGGAGGAGGCGCTGGAGGGGCCGCTGGCCGGCTCGCGCGCCTCGCTGGACTCCGCCGGCTCCGACGACGCGCCGCGCGCCCGGGAGGTACACTACACGTTACACGCTACACGCTACACACCGCATGTCACACCTCACTTAGGCGACGTCCTGCGTGAGCGATCTAGACGCGAACGCGAAGCGGCGCGGCGCGGCGCGAAAACAACAAACATTCGAAACCTATTGAAGTGGCCTACGTGACCAAACGCACGTGGGGTGCGGTGCGGAGCGGCGCGAAATGAGGCGAACGCGATCAGTTGGCTTGATATTTTCGCGCGAAGTGGACGCGTCGGCCATATTTTTTTTCAAGCGAGGAGACAAGGAGGGGACGGTTCGCGCGCACGTAGGACAGAGTAGCCGCATCGTATTAAATTCGCATCGGATCGTTTCGCAATCGCGTTCGCTTTGAACCGCTCACCTAGGACGCCGCGTTACCCAATTATTGTCGTCTTTGTTCTTTGTAATTAGATTCGAGCTTTTCCGATTACTTCTGTAAGAATAGGGATGATTCATGGATAAAATAATGTATCCATTAAATTCGTCAGTGATTTTTTTTGTGTATTTTTTTTGACTCTTATAATCTTTTTTTATTATCAAAAAAATATTGATCTTTTGCTTTATCAAATCGATAACAAAATTGAAGCGCGTCAATCATTTTTACTAGCTTTTGTTTAACTTGCAATGTATGTATGTGAGTGTGTTTGAGTCAAATCTTGTAACAAAATTTTAAAACAGTTATCCGCCACCGATTAAGATGAAATTTTGCATACACGTTTAGTCTGGATGACAATGCATGATTAGCTAAGTGACGTCATTCTAAATCAAATATGGCGGATGGCCCAAGATGGCGCGCCAGTTATTTTTGTGCACTGCCATGATATGGGTATCAATTAGGTACTATGGGCCAAAGCTATATCTGATCACTTTGAAAACAAAATCACATGATCTAACCAATATTTTGTCTGGACTTTAAAAGAGACTGTGACCTCTGAGTTTGTTTCGGCCTTTCTTCTCAGAGTAGTCAGATAGGAAACGCCGACCTCATCTAGTTTTAAAAAATATGTTCGACATGTAAAAGTGTTTGTATAAACCAACTTACAGAAATAAAATCATTTATCATTTATCAAAATGCCGTGCACAAGTTGACCACAGCTGCGTCCGCCCTTTTTGCGTCGACCATAGCCAAATGACTTCTTTGTTTTTTTGCCGTTTATTTTATTACAAGAACAAGGGGCTGACAGGTACTAGAGAAACAGTCACCCAAAGTTGCGATGCTATTGGTTGATGAGTATAAGTCGGCGTTACTTTAACGGGGGAGCCCTGCAAGCAGAAATAGTCCTTACGGTGATGAGATATAGCTTTGGCCGATTGTACATATACTTTGGTGTTTGCTGAATTAGAAGAATACCAGAAAAGATTGTTTTAAAAAAATATTTTCATTTATTAATTTTACTTGTTTATTTACCTGACGGGAAAAATAATTGTCATCAAAAAATATCTAATTATAATATTCTAGACATCCAAAATTCACATTACCTATTTTTTAGAAATCTCCACACAATGCCCGGGCTCTACTTCATAGCTTCTCGACGAATGACGCCGCACTGGGGGAGTATAAATACACTGTTACTTTCGGGCAACATTCCATTAAGATCACGGGCCATAACTTGGATCTAGTAAAGGTAAGTTATTTTTTAACACTTAAAAAATGTTGTCCTCTCTACTTGGCAAGTTTCGTCGATAATATAAAGTGGTTATGTACACTGGCTGCTCAAAAACACCGAGACTTGTGAATATTTAAAAAAAAAAACCTTTATTTTAACCTCAATATTTATATTTTCCCCTTTAAAGTAACCACCGTCGGATATAATACACGAAGGACTGCCGAATGTGTTTATCAGTCTATATATGTATGTACGTATGTTTGTTCCTTTGTGGCGTTCCAGAGACCAAACGCGTTGGCCGATATTGATGATTCTTACGTCTATCCATTCGTCTTAATTTTGCGAGTGTTTCTGGCTACATTAAAATTGTAAAATTGCGGTTTTTGGGTGCCATACTGTTGGCGCCAAATTTAGTTATTTTTCACTCTGTAGTTTTGTATTTGGAAGTCGGTAGTATTTTTTTGCAAAAAAGTTTTTTTAGTTCGGTTTTTAAGCAGTCGGGTATTTCGATTTTTTTAATTAACTCTTTTTTTTTCGAATCATAATTAGAACGCACATTTTGGAATGGTCTTTAATTCCTTCGAAATTCAAATATTCCGGGTATTTAATTATCAGCCCTCATATACATGTACACTAGTATTAAGTACATAGCTCGACGTTTGCAAAAGATTATACTTTGGTGATTTCCAGACTGCGAAGTTAGTGTTAGACGAGTACTTCGAGAGTGCGGGCGCGCTGGAGGCGATGGGCGCGGGCTCGGGAGACTTCTTCACGCTGTCGCAGCGTCCTGCCGCCGCGCTGCTGCTGCGCGACGACGCCGCGCTCAACGGCGCCGACGACGACGTGTTCGTCAGCGACGACCAAGGTACCACTACCACTACCACTCCCACTACCACTCCCGACCCCACCGGTGGAGGAACACGATTACCCGACTAGTTAAACTCAGTACTCGAGAATTCTGGCAAACTAATGTTTCAAAGTGTTTCACGTAAAGGAGCGTCCTCACTGAGAGCATTCACGTGTAATGAGCATTCGTCATCGTCGAATATTCGAGCGGCGTGGACGTTGAGCGATACAAAGCTTACATGCAAGCGCGAACTGCGGCCGGTGTGGACGTCGCAACGATTTTCGCGGAAACTGCTCGCATTCGAATGTTGCACGCAAATAAAATAATGCTCGACAGCGAGTACTCTGATAATGAAATTAATGAGTATATATGTAGGAATATTACTGGCCACTTGTAAGCAAGGAACAGTTCCTTGATCTTAAGTGTTTGTGAACTTCTTGGTCAACCGTATTATCTAAATCTAATGAATGACATTTAAGATCGTAATCGAATGCTCCAAGCTCGCAAGGGAATGTTCGACTCGATCGTTCATAGTTTTGCTGTAATGCTGGGCTTACTGAGAAGCATTTGTTGCTCGCCTACGATTGCTTGTTCACAAATGCTCGCGAAAGAATGCTCCCAGCGAGGATGTTCCTTAATAATTTCTTGTCAGTAGTAAGCCTAGTGGTCCAGCGCCGCCTGGTCTACAAAGCCTTGCGTTTGTTCTCGATCGCATGAAAAAGTTAGTTTTGTTTTGAAAAGTTAGCTATTGAATGATTTGCCGCCTCCTATATCATATAGCGTTATTTTCTATGAGTTATATATAATGTTTTAAAGAGCATGAAATAGTAGTTAGTGCAGGAGTTCAATTCAATTTGAAAGCATGAATGCACTTACAGTGATGGTGTGCAGTTTCTTAACAGAAAGTTAGGACGGTCTTATTATAAAATAGGAAGGATTAGACTGACTGAAGCATGATAATTTTTTATTTAGAAACATATTCAACATCCTCATTACATCGAAGTTGAAATCATTTATTTCAGACTCAGTGTTCAGACTCATTAATCAAGTATTTAATTGTGTATTGAACAAGAAAATATTTATTAAGTATATATTTATATCACTGATATTTTATATTTATCTTCAAACCACCTCGATTCACGGTTGTGGCAGAGTATTTTATAAATCATTTAACATAAAACATTTTGTAACAAATCATTAATTTAGTATTCACTACGATCTGCCATAAACGCTTAACCAAAAATATTCTATACTGTAGCAACTTTACCACCTAAAGATTGTACCACTCCTTGGTTTTAAAATATTAACTGTAATATTTTCATTGAAATACGAAAAATCGGCCAAGTTCGTGTCGGACTTTGAACATTTAGGGTTCCGTACCAAACCGCAAAATCAATTTGGTTGTAATAGAAAAAGCAGATTTATCAATATATTGGTATTTGTTAGTAAAATATTGTAATTTCAAATGCATAGATCTATGGGATGTTAAAAAAAATTTGGAACAAAATTTCGTAAAAAAAAAAGCTAACTTTGGCGACTCCTCATTCCTTTGTTTGCCAAAATTTTTTAAAACGGAAAATTTTGTATTTATCTACTCAACGAGTTCTTAACAACGCACAGTGTTTTAAGAAGACCATTTTTCGGACATTGCTTTTTTATTCCAATAACTGATAGTTTAAACCATTTTAAAGCAAGATTTCGTATCTCCATGTAACTAGCATGTTTATGGAATTGGAATGTGTAATTTTTGTGGTGTGTAGAACATCATTTTAGTATAAATAACTTTTCCCAATACGGCGGAATTATCGAGAAAAAAAAATAAAACTGAAAATTAAAACCTCGTATATGTCTGGATCTAACAAAGTTACGAGGTTTATTTTTTATCTAAAATATGCGGCATTAGAGACGCCATAATTGGTTGCGTATCTATAGCCGTTTCAGAGAACTTTTGTTTCTAAATATCCGGTTGAAAAATAGACGAATTTCAATTTTATTTTATCTCGTAAAATAAAAAAAGGCTGGTTACATGGGGATACGAAATCTTGCTTTAAAATGGTTTAAACTATCAGTTATTGGAATAAAAAAGCAATGTCCGAAAAATTTTCTTCTTAAAACACTGCAACGATACCCCACTCGATGTGGCACGTATTTTTTTTTTATCGCGCCCCCCTTTTTATTCATAAACATCAAAAGGAGGGTAGTACCCTTTAAAAATATATTTTGATAATTTTATGATTTTGGGTCAACAAGATGCTTACACAGTGACAATTTGAAGACTGTAGCTCCAACCGTTTAGCTGTTAAACCTGTGTGACAGACGACGGACAGACCGTTTGAAACCTCCGGGTACGGAACCCTAAAATAAGTGGTAAATATTGAAATAGTGTGGCAATTGAAGCCGACAGCGGCTGTAAAAGCGACCAAGGCGTGGTGCGGTGATGGTGCCGTGGTGATGGTTGTGTCGGTATAGAGTAGTTAGGCGGCCGTGCGTCGTGAGTGTGACGTGTGTGACGAGTGTGACGAGTGTGACGTGTGTGACGTGTGCAGCGGCCGCGGACGGGGACGCCACGCCGCGCCGCCCGCGCTTCTCGCGCGCCACCAGCATTGACAAGAACCAAGGTAACCACCAACCGGGTAGGTTAACAACAAACTATTTTGGCACATCTTACTCAATTAGCAATGGGGATAAAAACTGCTACTTGCTCAAGGTCTCACTTGTGAATCGTTCCATTAATTCGACATTACTTTTCCCTTATTTTTTTTTGTATATGTTAATTCTTTACGTATAATTTACATTTTATAAGTTCGGCCCTTTGCGCAGCAGCTGTTGATTGTAAATGTTTTCTAATGTTGTCGAGAAGATGAAAACTACGGGAGAAAAACCTGCAAAAAAAAATTAAGAGCGGTTTCGCACTGCATCCGAACCGAGTCCGAGAAATTTCGGTCCGAAGTAGCCGTACTACTTCTTGGAAGATGGTTACGCACTAGATCCGAGCTTCGTCCGATCGCATTCAAAATATTTTTAATTCGGATAGAAACTTAAATCCGAACTCGAATCGGATGCAGTGCGAAACCTCTCTAAAGCTAGTAATTTTTCGGTGAATGCTAACTCCCAAGTCTTCAGTTTTTAGCCCCATTTTTGGATCCAAACCACACTAGGTCAAGTTGTTACCTTCGCACGCGTTTCAAAAACAATTGTGCATTCAAAAAAAAAAATTGCTTCTTGAAACTTGAAGAAAAAGTCTATAAAATGTGGCAGGTTATTATTGTTAACTACCATTATGTTGTACCTGTGGAAAATCTTAATTATTGAAAAAAAAAACAAAACAATTAATACAACAATTATTATCACTACTACCTGCATAAATTACTACGACGCTTTTGGTTTTACCTTTCACGACGAGCATAATGCATAAGCACTTAAATGTTTCAGAGACTATACAGGGTGGTCAAAAAGTCGTGGATCAAACGCAACTAGGGGTTGGATGGGGTCATCAGCTGCAAAAAAATGTTCTATGGGAGGTCCTTACGGTCAACTCCTTGCAGAGTTATAGTTTACCTACAGAGTTTATTTTAAAATAGGCCTAACCGAGTTTTATGCTTGGGTTAACTTTGGCCTTGCTACGAATGATCGTCCTCAAAAGATATCAAAGTCACGCATGCGTAGCATGTGTAATATCTTTTTAGAACCTCTATTAAATGCGCCAAAACTTGTAATACAGAGTAATTTTTCGGTAGAGTATTTTTTTTTTCACAGTGGCGTCCGAAGTAAATAAAAAGTTATGATTTGAGTTATTTTTTTTGTATATGTTGATATTATCTGCAACACATCCAATAAACAATCATAAATAGCATGTCTAACGCAAGTCATCAAATAAAATATAACTCTGCAGGGGTTGACCTTAAGGACCTCCTGTAGAACAATTTTGTGCAACTGATAGTTCCATCTAACTCTTAGTTGCGTTTGATACACGACTTTGTGGCAACCGTGTATAAATAATCCTTATCGATTCCAAAATACTTTTTATAATCCCTGTGAACCTGTTTCATATTCATTAAATTTGTTTCCTTATATTCGACTATGTTTTGCTTGACCATATAATTCGTATCTAAATATATTATTATTATTTTATAAGCATTGTTGTTGTGTAACATTTAAGCCATTTCATACTGTGCTAATATTTTTCATGCCCATATTGTTCCATAAAATATCAAATATGCAGCAGTCAGTCAATAATGGTCGATACTAATAATTATTCGTTATAAGCAAATACTAATTATTACAATAATATTAATGCATTTGAATGTGCTTCATGACGGCTTGCATTGCAACAATTTAAAAATGATTTGCATGTGTAGGTATGCATTTTTGTGCTTACATACAATTGTAAAATGAAATCAATAATAATATTTTTCGAATTTGTAACCTATTGGCTGTTTTTTTTTTACCAATGAAAAGCAAAATTTATTTTGAAAAATCTGTAGTAGAAGTGTATGCAGCAGGGCGACCGTGCTGACCTCGGTGCGCATTTACAGGCGGAGCGGGCTCGCGGCAGACGTACACGTACGAGACGCTGGTGCAGTACGCCGACTCGCCGCTCAGCAAGCTGCCGCCCAGCGGCCTGGCCGCCTTCCCGCCCGAGCTGGCGCGCAAGGTAACGCTGGGCGCGCGCCGCCCGCCCGCGCGCGTGCTGCCCTTCCGCGTGTGGGCGCCGCTGCACCACCCCAACTACCTGGCCGCGCTGCTGTGCCGCAACTTCTACTAGCGCGCCCGCCCCTCCACCCTCCGCCCACCCCCTCCCCGCCCGGCCCGAGCAAATGACGGGCGAAAGTTGAACTTTTGTTTGGCATTTGTTGTATCGGACCGCGGCGCCGCCCCGCGCGTACTCCGCGCGTCCCGCAAGTGTCACGTGCGCGGACGATCCGCGCGGAGTGTGCGCTGGGCGTGCCTCCTGCACGCGTCCCCGCTTGCTTTTGTTTTCACGCTCGTTTCTAAGGCTTGTGCATGATGGTTCATTAAGTAAAATGATCTCGAAGAGTACCTCCTATTTATAGTTAGATTAGTCGAAAATTTCTAGTCCCACGCATCTCTCATCCGTCTCCGGGCTCTAGTCCCGGCCCCCCCTCATTAGCCGATTAAGCGTAACGCTAGTTATAAATTATAAGCGATTCTTAAAATAGGAAAAATGTTGATCTCAGTAGCGTAAGTTAATAGTAAGACTGACGCTAGTATTATGTGGGAAGTGGCCTCTATAACAAAGCTGGGGGTGCCGCTTACCGTTTCGAAAGGCACTACTGACAACGTTTCGCTGTAGAAAAAAACGTGGTGCCATACTGAAGACTGATAAAAATAAGAAACTGACCATTATAGCACTGGAAATTCATGAAAGTTTTAGAAAAAAAATATTTTTCATTAATGAATTAATGGAAGAATTTTTTATTACTAGTATATAGAGGTGTTTATTGACAGAATAGTATTGATAAATCTTTTATGCAACGTTATTTACATGAGTAAACAGTTTTGAAAGCTTTATTAAGAGTTTATTAAAAGTACTATAATATAAATTTGTGATGTCTCTTTGTTCACGCTGCTCGGACAGAATGGGTATTCGAGAGGGGATCGCTACAGGTAGAATGTTCGCCTTTAACTTGAGTGAAGTTCGAAATTATCTCTGTTGATTATCTATTGTTCATTTATTGTTATTGTTTTAATATTTAAATTATTAGTGTTCCTTACAGTTGATTGTCAATTTATGGTTTAAAAATATAAAAGATTCGAAATACCTTCGTCTTTTGCCTGTTTTTACGCTTACCTCCTTACTAACCCACTCATCCATAACTCTTCAAACTCTGCGATGTCTTGTAAATAACCTGTAACAGGAGTCGGGAGAAGAAACTAACTGAAACATTTGCCAGCACTAATGATTTCGATGTGCGATGTGAAATGTGGTATCGTGTCCGACAGAGTTGCCTGGAGTTCGACAGCGTGAGCTACTTGAAGAAGGTCCGCGCAGCCGCCGGCACCACGGTGGCCGCAGTAGACGCAGTAGACGCGCCCGACTCGCCCGAGCCTGAGTAAATCCCTTCGCCGCGGTTCGCGAGCCTCACACGCAACTAAAACATAGCACGAAACACTACAAAATTATTTTTATCTCAATAGGTAGGTGACATAAGCACGTACTAGTTACTATACTGTTACACCGCACGCTTGCGAACCGCTCGATACGGCAGCTCGAACCCGAGGCCGCTGCGGACCCTTTATTGAGGGAGATGCGAGCGCCCCGGGCCATCGTCACGACGCGACGTGTCCGTCCTTACTCTTACTTTAGCGAGCTTCACTTAGCAGATTTATCTATAAAGTATTAGCACACCAAAATATTTATTTTTATAGTGGTGGGTATATACCTCATTTTTGCGAACATATATTTCATAAATTAGCTGTGGATCTGAATATGAAAAAAATGTGATAAAAACTGTAAAATGCAGGTTTATTTGCACAAAAATCCACAGTCTTACGTTGATCTCCCATCTCAATGTTTTTATTTACTTCCAACGTTTTAACATGAAACATTCTGAACAGAACATTTTTGACTATGTCCATTTTCGTCTTAAAAAAAACAGCATTGATATTTTCATTAATTATTTTGTTGTATATATTGACTCTGTTAGTTTCGGATATCATAGTGATTCCATTTATTATAATAAGAAGAATGCATGCATTTCTTTCGTGTGTTTGTATACTCATTTTCAGACTTTCTAGTGTCTAGTCCTGACGAGTAGATGTCGATTCTCACTATATCGTAAGATTTTATATTTCTGAGGAAGCCTGCCAATCAATTTATAATAATTATTATAAAAGGGATTAGATAGATAATATGGTTTTCCTTATATTATTTAAAACATTGTAATATTATTTTTGTTGTACTATTAGAGCTTTTAAAAAAACTTGCTGTGCACTAAACCAAATAATTATTGTAGTGAGTCCTAAAATATATTTATACACTAACGTAATTTTCGTGATTTTGTGGTTGCCAGGCTTTCTTATCCTTTAAACGGTTTTAGTAAGCTATCTTGAACACGTAGTAGGAGTAATTCTGAAGTATCCTATTGTATCCTAAAGGATACGAATTTCTCAGTGTTGCTAAAATTCGGCGTGAAAAATAGTCGGTTCAACCGACGTAAAATATTTATTAAATCGTCACTCGCTCACCTTATGTAAACCGAAAGTATTATAAAATTGTTCACGTGCAGGTATTAATATAAAAGACTATGTTATTTAATTTAATTAACTTTGATGAGGCTAGCGAGTGACTCCTCAACATTATCTTCAGTTGAAAAAAAGCTTTTAAAGTAATTGGTGCTTACTCCTTGGGGAAGTATTATCGTTGAATTTGTAATTAAAGATTTATGTTTACACATTTGTTTTTATATCATAGACGTATGGCTATAATTGTGAAAATTGATATACTAAATTTTCTAATAAGGAAGCGTTTTATTTCATAACATTACCCATGCAATTTAAATTAACCTTTACGTCGTATCTTTTTCTCATTTCACACATACGTTAGCAAGTGAAAATTGAATTAAATATAATGAACACTAAAATTACTTCGGACCCAAAGGTGTATTGAAAAAAAAACACCAACAAAATATCACAATCTTAGCGACCGAATTAATGGGCTATGATTACAATTATTGCCATAATGTAAATAACGTAAAGAGTCCCGCAGTCCATCTTGGTTAAGTGTTGATACGGAGTGACTGCTTGAACCCGACAATACATGTCATGCTACCTGGCGGAACCACCTTTGCTTTAACAAATAAAAGTTACATAAAAAAATCTATGGCATTCCATAGATTTTTAATAAAAAAAAGTGTGTCTAGTTTCGACGTAAACTTTTATTACCCTTAAAAAACCACCATGATATAACTATTATTACTATACACTGTATAAGCAAATATATAGTATCAAATAATTCTATAACAATTCTATATTGAACTAGTATTCATACACTGTATAAGCAAATATATAGTATCAAATAATTCTATAACAATTCTATATTAAACTAGTATTCCAAAATCCTCAATCTAATTTAAATATACCAACAAAACAATGCATAAAACTTTCTCTTCGAAACAGTAGCTTTGCGCCTAGATTAAAGTTCTTAGCAAATAACGTTTACGTGAAATATCATAATTTTTTCTTCTTTGTTTATTAGCGTCCAAAATATAATAATACATTTTTCAACACACTTGCTCATAAAGTGGCTCTTATTTCACGGCAATCAGGCACATAATGACACCTGTTATCAAACTGTGACTTTTTCATTACTATTATTCACAAGTGAGATAAAGAGTTCTTTTTTTAATTTATTGGTTGAGTTGCTTTATTCTTAAAAAAGTTTCGATTCAAAAAAGATCGTGTTCAATAGTACAAATGCAACACATTTCATGCAACTTCGTATTTAAATAGATAATTTCAACTTGTACGTGTTTAATACCTAAATAAAACTTTCATTTAAATATAACTTTTGTTTTTTTCTGTAATAAAGAAAACTTGAAATTCCCCATTTTGTACGTGGCTAAAACGCTATCCGCGAAAAGCCAAAAAAAAAGATATCTCATTATTTTTAGTCTATGGCCGATCGCCATTGTTAGATGCGCGCGCATAGGAAAACTGATTAATTTTGCCCGCCATTACGAAAAAAATAACAACTCGTTTTTACTGTTGGAAATGATTTTTTTGTATTATTTTCTTCACAAGTGTGTTGAAAAACGTCGTATGATACACGTGTGTATTGATGATTACCGTCCTCGGCTCTCTTAAGACCCTCACCTAACGGCTCGGGTCTCAATGGCGCCTCAGCGGTAATCACCAACATTACACACTTGTACCATAATGTACTATTTTTGTGTTATATTATTAGTTTGATTAGAATGATATTATAGAATATTAATATACTAGACTAGATAGTTATTTCTATTTAAAATGTCCTGTAACGGCAATTTTTTGTTGTTATTGTCTATGACATATATTATATCAAAAAAATTAAATTCTGGTTTTTTATCTGGATGTAAGTGGTTTTTTATCTCAAAATTGACACATGCAAATATTAAATTACTTATTTTACTTATTAGGTATTCCTTAGGTTATAGTTAGGTCTTACATAACTCTCTACTCCCTCTACCTTCTTGTAATGAAGTACCACATAAAAAGAAATTGGTTTCGCCTAGCCCTGAATCCTCTAAGCATGCTGCCGGAGAATTCAAGGCTAGACTATCGGTTTAGGAGAGGTTATATCTCACTTCCTATACATATAGCCTATAGCCTTCTTTCGGGCGGAAACAAGGTTAGGCCTTCAACGGTTGTGTCATGCCGGTATTGATGTACTCTTTCGGCATACTCAAATGGATCCAAACGGAACTTTACGCTCTGGATAGTTGGACCCGTACACTGCTGACTGCATATCGAATGCATCAGCCACGATCGTCGGTCATGAGATTGTATATCCTTCGGAAGTGTGGAGGCCGAGGCTTTTTAAATGCCAAAACCTCCAAAATCATGCAAGATATGCAATCTCAGGGAATATTTTCTACACATCGATCGAGATGTAGTAGCAGTGGACAAGGGACTACACCCGGCTCTCCTGGCGCAAGCCTGTAGTGTTTGACACTAACGGCCGCAGGGAGGTAAGGAGCTTCACAGACACTTTTTCCGGGACCTACTTAGGTCGACAACTTATACCAATCAGCGTCCGTAGCCTGGCTGCGTTTCGGTGAATTCTTTGGGGAAACCGAAGCTTTTGTCTGTGCAATTATGGACTAGGTTATCATGGGAATAACTACCGGAGATTTATTGCACCTACAATCTATGCAAATAAACGTTTACTTTACTTTAAGGATGGCACGGTTGACATCTGTCGGGCATGTCACCGCCCGGGTGAATTGATCCACCACATTATCTCTGGTTGTTCTCGTCTAGCTAACGAAGAATACTTGCATATGCACAACCATGTGCCGAGGGACCGAGGGCCCATTTTTTTAATCACTGCGAAACGAAATAAGACTTAAAGGGAAATTAGTTAAAAATAGTAAAAACATAAAGCAATGGGCCTAGAATTTCGTGAATGCAAACTGTTATGATTAAATTACTTGGGCCCTCAATCCAGACGCGTGCATAAACTGGCATAGCCTAAATCTAGAAAGTACTAGCTCTGGGTTAATCATTTTTATTTAGGAATTTAATTAAGATTTTCTTAAATATTTTAAGAAATTCCCAAATCTGTAGAATATGACATTAGTGATTTATGGCGAGTGCTGACTCGTAGTCACGAGTGCTGACTCGTAGTCACACCAGGTTATCACACCAGTGTGACAAACAGGATTTTTTTTCTTGTTTGTCACACCACATATTTTTCCACACCATTTATTCCTAACTAGTGCTGTCCTAGTTATACTAAAGGGTTTTTCAACCTTGCCGACTCGTAGTCACACCAGATTATCACACAGTATGACAAACAGGATTTTTACCTCTCGATTTTTTTTCAATAAGGGCGGGTAGATGTTGAAATGAAATAAAAGAAGCTGTGTGTAAGGTATTAACAAAATTCTTTTTTTATTTGGAAGGCTTGTGCCATTAAGTGTGGAATATGATATGTTCAATGAAACGAAAACATCGTTCAAATGCCCGCCTCGGCTGTTTAGTGGCACGGATCCGAATGGTCCAATTTTCAATGACTCTTCTGCATAGATCCGGCTGAATTTAAGCAATGGCCTGTGTCTGTTTACCTTTAGGGCATCGGTCGATTGTGGTTTGTTTGCATAGACCTGAGACTTCAAAAAACCCTACAAGAAAAGGTCTAGCGGTGTCAAATCGCATGATCTTTGTGACCAATTCACATCACCCCTGCGAGAGAAAACCATACGCTTAAATCGCTCATGCAGATTTTTTATCATTTGAACGTGCTGTTCAATCGTGTAACTTGCCATGGTGATTCGGCATAAGTAACTGAATAATAAATTTTTAACAGTATTATTCAATCAAAAGAAAATTGATATCGAAAAAAAAAGAAGGGTAGACCATTTCCTTGAAATACTGCGTTAAAACGGCATAAAAAACTAAAATCTTCATCATCAGCAGATCGACTTTTTTAGAATATATAGGTACTGCAGTAGCAATTATCGTATACATGGTGTGGAAAAATCAGTGGTGTGACAAACGAGAAATAAAAATCCTGTTTGTCACACTGGTGTTATAACCCGGTGTGACCACGAGTCAGCAACGGTAGTCACACCAGATTATCACACCAGTGTGACAAACAGGATATTTTTTTCTCGTTTGTCACACCACTGATTTTTCCACACCATTTATTCCTAACTAGTGCTGTCCTAGTTATACTAAAGGGTTTTTCAACTTTGCAGACTCGTAGTCACACCAGATTATCATACAGTATGACAAACAGGATCTTTTTCTCTCGTTTTTTTTTCAATAAGGGCGGGTAGATGTTGAAATGAAATAAAAGAAGCTGTGGTATTAACAAAATTCTTTTTTTATTTGGAAAGCACACTTGTGGTTTAAATCGGCTAAAAATGTGCTCAGAGAAGCGAGTGAGCGAAGTTATTTTTAGTTATGAATGCTAGTTAATAATATTACCATTTTTAATAATTATAATTTTTTTTTCTGATATTGAGTCGGTTACTTCAACATTTTTTCCTCTCCAATTATCGCTAAACGAAGGTTCGTTACAAAATATCGAGTCTTGAAAAAATCTCTGACTAATTCTAAATTTAGTAATATTTGCTGATTTGATCTGAAAATATCTATTACTTTTCTCTTTCTGGCAATTTTCGTTAGCGGAGTTCTTTTGTTCATTATGTCGTGACCGAAATCGCCAAGAGATTTTTTTTTTAAATTAGATTATCCAAATGAATTTTCATAAATTGGTCAATTCTGTGTCTTGTCTTATTTGTTTAAAATATAAGATTCTTTAAAGTTTTAACGTAACTTTCTACCGTTCAAAATATTGCACCACAAAAACATAGTCGCTTCCGACAGTTCAAGCAATAAATATTTACTTTAATCGCTTAAAAATTGCTTGTATGAGGATACATACTGATCAGTCCAAAAAAGTAACAAAATCATAGGGTACATATGATTTTGTTACTTTTTTTGGACTGATCAGTCACAAAACTTTCTCGTCTAAAAAATTAAAAATCATTTTTCTCCTAAAGTATTGCATTTAGATTTTAGAAGAACGGACGATATGTTACAATTTCATAAAAAAATAGTAAAATAAAACTTTTTTTAATTTATAGATTAAGTCAAATTAAAAAAAGTTTCTTTTCTAGTCAATAAAGCCGAAAATATTGGACTTTTCAGACGTTTTAGTAAACTTAGATTCTCATTTACTTTTTAATAATTCACTTTTGTGTCATTATTTCTTTTTAACTAATTCACTGAGTTATCTAAGCAAAATTTATTAAAATGCTTTTAATGTATTTCTTTACAAAAAATCATATTTTGCAGATTCCTCAGTGAAGACATTAAAGGATTGAGGGCCCTTGATATACCGCCATAAATCACTAATGTCTTATTCTACAGATTTGGGAATTTCTTAAAATATTTAAGAAATTCTTAACTAAATTCCTAAATAAAAAAGATTAACCCAGATATAGTCCCGTTCTGAGATTGAGGCTATGCCAGTTCATGCACGCGTCTGGATTGAGGGCCCAAGTAATTTAATCATAACAGTTTTAATTCACGTTTAAGAAATTCTAGGCCCATTGCTTTATGTTTTTCCTATTTTTAACTAATTTCCCTTTGTCTTGTTTCGTTTCGCAACGATTTACAAAATAAGCCCTCAGTCCAGATGCACATTGCACAACCTTGTAGCCAGGATTATCCATTAGCAACATGCTCTGAAATAAAATCTCGTGGCATCGGAGGTACCGTACTACAGGTATGTGCCCGACCCAGTTCTCTAAAATGGCAATACACATTGTCCTGGGATCGGTCCATCATCACTGACAGAACTATTGTAAGTAATAAGCCTGATATAGTGGTGGTGGAGCGAATCGAGAGGCGTGCAATGATTGTTGGCGTTACCGTCCCTGGCGTGCATGATGGGGAGCCTCGTGAAAGCCGAGAAAGATAAGCAAATCAAGTATCTTGACTTGACTCGCGAAGTTGTCGACATGTGGGATGGGGACGCAGCGATAATTGTACCGATAGTTGTGCCAGCCAATGGCTTAATAGCCACGACCCTCGACTAACACTTTAGGAGGATCTCGTTAGGCGGCTGGGTCAAGGGCCTGATCCAGCAGTACTGCTGGACACGGCTCGTATTGTTAGGAGGTTCCTCTCTCTGAAGCCCTGGCCGCCGGTAGCTTGGACCCTGTTCCAGATACGGGTATATTTTAAATGCTTTTATTTTGTGTTTTTAAGAAATATTTAAAATGAAATTTAATTAGAAGAAAGATGTATAAACGACTTAATATTAACCCAATCGCAATATCTCTACGTTGACTTCGTGGTGAGGCATGCGCGCTTCAATGATCCTTAGGTTTGTGTCGGTATATTCTACTTACATGAAATCATGCCTAGGGTGAGGTACCAAAATACAATCCGCAGGGCAGCTTTGTGGGGAGCTGGTGAGCAGTGGCGACCCCGCGGACCTGATCTCCAGGGAGAAGTCTTGTTCCTCATTTCTGGCTTGCCTTTATTGGCCGGTTGGAGTGAACCGGGGACCAGAGGTCTCACCTCTCTCTTGCCTTAATTGGCTGGCATGAGTGGAGGATTCCCAAGAGCAAAAATGCTCGGAGGAAGGAAGTTAACCCAGTAAGATGCTGGTAGGGATCTCGACCGTACTTACGAGGTTGTCCTGATAGCCGTGGCATACCTCTTCACTCATCTATTACCCCCTTGGCGCTACGTCACTAAAGTGCTAGTGACTGTTTATGATGACTCATTGAGTGTGCAAGTCATCCCCTGCCATTTTATAGCCATGTAGCTCAACAGTGGTCAGGCAGGGACCACAATAGTCCTATAGTTTTAGGTAATCGATGCATGAAACCGCCCAATGTGTTTTGTCTCCATATTCTGCAATAGTCCTTCACTAGCCGGGGCTTGTCTTGCGTGACTAATGCATACAGGGATAATCACCGGTTGTTTCCACATTTCATATTACATGTCTAACAAGGCCTCTGCAAGTTGATTTCGGACCCTGGTACGCTTATGAAATGATCCCAAAAATGCCAAAAATAAAAATTAATATAATAGAAATAACTCTTATATTAATATTCTATATCATTCTACTAAAAATAATAGTATAACACAAGAAAATATGTTATTATATTTTGGACGCAAACTGTTTAGTTTGCCTGGAAGAAAAAAATATGATATTTCACGTAAACGTTATAGTCATCGGCACGTAACTTGGCAAGGTTTTGGCGTAGTGGGGGTAAGTTCGCGCATCGTACACTTATTGCCACAAAAAAGTGGTCACTTTTATTTCTTGTTATTTTTCAATGGTTATGGCCGTCATTTATTTTTAAACCATGTATGTTTAGAAGAAAGTTAAATAAAGGAGAGGAATTCGTGAAGATTATTACGTGTTATAAATAAAATAAATACAGTTACAAGTAAAAAAAAATATTTGAAAAAGATAGTAAAAATTATGGCATTGTTATCAAAATAAAACAGTAACACTCGTAATAAAAACTAAATTCAAAACAATAAAAACAACTCCTAACAAAGTCTTAACAAAAACTCAACAAAAACAAAGTGTACAACTTTGGTGCACGCAAGTGTAATCGGGAGCGAACTGAAAGAGGACGCGGTGCGGGAGGCGCGGGTCGACTGAGCCACCAATCGCGCGCTCGGATCGGCGCGACCTTGTACCCCGCGTCCCGCTTCACTACCAAGAGGACGCGGTGCGGGAGGCGCGGGTCGACTGAGCCACCAATCGCGCGCTCGGATCGGCGCGACCTTGTACCCCGCGTCCCGCTTCACTACCAAGAGGACGCGGTGCGGGAGGCGCGGGTCGACTGAGCCACCAATCGCGCGCTCGGATCGGCGCGACCTTGTACCCCGCGTCCCGCTTCACTACCAAGAGGACGCGGTGCGGGAGGCGCGGGTCGACTGAGCCACCAATCGCGCGCTCGGATCGGCGCGACCTTGTACCCCGCGTCCCGCTTCACTACCAAGAGGACGCGGTGCGGGAGGCGCGGGTCGACTGAGCCACCAATCGCGCGCTCGGATCGGCGCGACCTTGTACCCCGCGTCCCGCTTCACTACCAAGGAGACCTAAAAAACGACTTCTGCGCATCTAACGACTCTTGCCAAGTTACGTGCCGATGACTATATTTGCTAAGAACTTTAATCTAGGCGCAAAGCGACTGTTTCGAAGAGAAAGTTTGAGGCACCGTTTTATTGATTTGGTATATTTAAATTAGATTGAGGATTTGGGAATTCTAGTTCAATATAGAATTATTTGATACTATATATTTGCTTATACAGTGTATAGTAATAGTTATGGTGTTGATGGTGGTTTCGCTGGCAAGGAAACTCCGCAGCGCAACCACTTTAAATATTAATAGGACTAGAATTTTATAGACATTCCACCGATATTTTTAATGTAATTTATACTTGCTAAAGCAAAGGTAGTTCCGCCAGGGAGCATGACGTGACATGAACGGTATACGTACACGTTTGGCGTACATCATTTTAAGATATAATTGGCCGGTTTCTAAAATGGTGGCTCTGCGCCAGACCATGACACGACAATTCGCATACTACCTGTCCAAGAGCGAGCGAAACAACCTCTGCAACATGGCCCCCTACACGGAGCGGTTAGGGTCGAAGGGGATGACGTCGTACCCTTCCTTTAATCCTGCAGATTGAATCAGTAGCACTCATCGTAGCGGGACTTCTTCGCCTTATCTTACCACGACCGTCCCTTTGTTCGCATATGGACAGATTCTCGTAAAGACAGATTAGCAGAAGGACAGATTCTCATAAGGACAGTTTCGCATAAAGACAGAAAAGGTACAGTTCCGCACACTATTTTCACCGCCACGCATAATTATAGGTATAAAGTTTTGCAAAGCAATGTGATTATGAAATAGTTATTATACAAGATAGCAAGCTAACATATCCTGACATAGTACTCATCATCTGACTAGCCTTTACCCAATTATATTGGGGTCGGCTTCCAGTATAACCGGATTCAGCTGAGTACCAGTGTTTTACATGGAGCGACTGCCTATCTGACCTCCACAACCCAGTAAAGTCAATTTAATTCAGTTCTTCTAAAAAGGGTCGTAAATACACTCAACTATTAGCACTATTGCCAACAACGCATATACCTGAGTTATTTATGCGAGTTTGCCCCTAGTAATGAGGAAAGCTTATTTTTTCAAGACTATTTCAGTAAACAGTGGATGAAACTCATTACCAGCGATCTTTTTATTGCTATAGCCAAAAGTTTCGAACCACGTATGGCATCGAAGAGTTATTTCTAAGATTCCTAAAATACCACCTTTATTTTGTTTCATCACAATCTTGAAAGAGCAAGCAAAACGCGATCTTAAAATAGTCCGTGGTGGTTTTTATTGTGCAGGAAGAGACAAGAAGGAAATCTGATATGTTGGTTGACAGTAAAATTGAGAACATTATTTTGGATTTCGCAAACGATAAAATGTTTGTCATAGAATGCTTGCAACGCCTGGCAATACTGAGACGTGCAAAATGTGAACCGTACCAAACCTACAGTAACTAGGTTAAAAAAGTTAGAAAAGTATTTTTTTTATTAATTGAATATGGTGCATTAAAATAATTTTGTTTCGGTTTAGTTTGTAAAATAAAAAATTAAGTAAATATATATATTCTTTTCAACTTAACTGTACTTTGTCTTTATGCGAAACTGTCCTTTTGAGAATCTGTCCTTCTGCTAATCTGTCTTAATGAGAATCTGTCCTTATGCGAACAAAGGCGACCGTCGGTTAATTAGGCCGGCAGTAAATGTGGTCATAATTGGTTTTGGGTTAAATAGATAGCTGTTGTTGTTAGCTAGCTAACAATGATAGAATAGTACGATGCAGAATTTTTGGTTATCGTTTCACATTAAAATGATAGTTTTTATTTTAAGGTGATCATTTACTTTAGGTATCTACTATAATGATGGTAAGTTAAAACATAAGCCAAACAAATTTCAAATCTAGGGATTAAATCGGATATTTTACTTATTTTTGCGATTAGTCAGACAGTAAAAAAACTACTGCGCTTTTAAAGATATAGTAAAATTTGAAATAAAACCATGTTATGTAATCAATTTATTCTATATTTACAAAGATATAAATACACTTGATTTAATAACTTATAACAACAGCTAACGTCTCAACAAATGCGAAATAATTTATTTCATAATTATTATTTATTATTATACACTTATTGGGTATACGGAAGCAATGTTTAGTATGGAATTAAAAGCTTGAATCGATAAAGTACTTTAAAATAATAAATACATACATACTTCCAAAATGGAATGCATGAGCCCTGCGGCAAATACATAGCACGAAATGCAAGGATAAGTTACATACATACAGGATGATTTTCTTAACTGGGACAGTACCTACTATGCCAAGTTTCATCGTCATCCAAATTCGTTCAGCAGTTAACGCGTAACAAACAAACTTACCATTCCCATTTATAACATTAGTTAGAGTAGTTTATACTGCCCTAGTTAAAAAAAAAAAACGCTCTATATGACTTAAATAATTCAGTTAAAAATGATACAGCAAGCAGAATAAAATAAGCAATAATGGTTTTCCGACTCCTCTTAAATTAAAGTTCAACTCTAATACAGCTGAAAATATTATTCTAGCTTATTATTTTTATGTGAACGGTATTTTTGAATGTACTCGTATTATTTAATTTACTGGAGTAAAGGGATAATGCCCGGTTTATATTATTCCAGTCCAGTGATCCAGCGAGAATCTAGTCTAGTGCTGGACTGGATCTGTAACGTCTACATTATTCCAGTTATTTAGACGCCGTTAAAGCGTGAACACTACAGTAACAACAGACAGCCAATACGTGCTGGAATGGCATTGGATTGGCCGTCTACATTATTCCAGTTGCACTGGATTCAAAAGTAGACCGCCAATCCAGTTACTGGAGTGGAATGCTAACTGGATTCTGTGCATTCCAGTGCCGGTTTACATTTTTCCAGTAAGCAATCCAGCGCTGGATTCGATCGCTGGACTGGAATAATGTAAACCGGGCATTAAGCAGAGAGCCGGGTAGAGGCGTCATATTATTGAATTTATTGGAGTAAAGGGATAAAGCACATTGACGCAGAGGCGTCAGTCTATACTTAGGATTTTTGCCAATTAGCTCGTATCGTACTAGTTTTCTTTCTTCATCTTCACGTAAACAAATAGCAGTGTGAGGAGTACTTGCAACCGACAGTTGAATTTTTGTCGCTTTGATTCGCGTAGATGCGATTGAGTTCGTGCGTTAATTAGGAGCTGTTTTACAGCCAGACACGCTTTTGTTTATATTGATAGGCATCTCTGCATTATGTCATAGGAATAAGGGTCAATATGCTTTATACATTTTTAGACTTACATGTCGCTTTGGAGTGTGTTACGTGACTTAGAAAAGTGTTACATCGAATAACACGTCCCCGCAAGTTTACTAATACGAAACACTTAACAACGAATGCACGCTACCACGAAAAACTTAACACCGTAGCCATTCGATCTCGAATAACGAAATCTCTAATTTCTCCAATTCGAATCACTTAACAACAAATGCGCGCTTCTACGAAAATCTTATCGCCGAAGCCACGCGACCACGCTTAACCAAACCTCTAACGAAAGACTTTTAGATTAAGAGCGCAAATTTTTCAAAGAAAAGGCGAAATTATTACAAATAATTATATTTTTCCTTGGAGGGTACTACATGGGCAAAATATTACCTGAAACAGTTTATTTATCTCTGATACAATCCAATAACCCAAAATGTATACATGCGAATGTCAAATTACTTATTTAAGGCTTATTAGACCTCCTGAGGTATTTATTTATTTTATTTTTTGTGTGATATATATAACTCCTTTTAGACCGACTACAGTATTTAAAACTACAACAATTTATATAGCATAGCCCAGGAGGCCTTATCCTTCCTTACAAAGTCGCTTTCCGCTGTCTGTCCCTATGTATGCTTAGATCTTTAACCCTACGCAACGGATTTTAATGCGGTATTTTTTTAATAGATAGAGTGATTCAAGAGGAAGGTTTATATGTATAATACACGCAGGCGAAGCCGCTGGCAGAAGCTAGTAATCTCTAAAAGAAGTAATTTGTCATTTGTATGTGTCAATTTTGTCTCATATATTATAAATATTATGCATGATAGTGTTGTATAATACGCGTTATTACAATAATTGTTCCCGGAATTTGCGATCAGTGATGATGGCGCACTTACAATTTCTATTATCTAAAAAGAATAAAAGACAATCGCATTGTCACTGATTGGTTTTCCAGATATTATATCAATGGAACTTATAAAAAGAGGACTACTCAAAATCTGTAAAAAAATTAAAGACAAATTTGCAAAAAGTGCCTCTGTTGTCTCCGCCTAACATCTGATCGATAAATAGCTCAATAGGGACTACTGTTCCAATTACACAAAATGAGGTGGAATCATGGCATCACCGCTGGAACAGCCTATTGGGCAGAAAGAAATAGATTTTTTTAAGTTGAATTGAAGAAATTAATAAGGAACAAAAACATACAGAATAGACGGTAGAAAATTAAATTCAGTCTCATGAAACCAAAAGAGCAAAAAAGAAAGAAAATAGAGAAGAAAAATAAGAAAACATTTGGGAAAAAGGAATCAATGGACCTAACCACATTTTTAGATGATCTTGCATACTTGTGCTATTTTAAACGATGACTGAACGCATATTAATATATTTTGTATTTTTTCTCAAATGTTTGATTTTGTTGATTGTTAAATGAATAAATATTTTTTATTAAGAAGTGGTTTTTATATGGATTTCCTTAAATTAAATTGGTGTCTTTTCGTTAGAGGTTTGGTTAAGCGTGGTCACGTGGCTTCGGCGATACGTTTTTCGTAGAAGCGCGCATTTGTTGTTAAGTGATTCGAATTGGTGAAATTAGAGATTTCGTTATTCGAGATCGAATGGCTACGGTGTTAAGTTTTTCGTGGTAGCGTGCATTCGTTGTTAAGTGTTTCGTATTAGTAAACTTACGGGGACGTGTTATTCGATGTAACACTTTTCTAAGTCACGTAACACACTCGTCGCTTTGCTATGACTCTTGTGTCAGTGTGCTTTGACCCTTAGGGTCTTATTATCCAATCTCCAGATACCCTAGATATTTTAACCTAAATAATTAATACATATTATTATGTCGATTTAGGCGCAGGCCACATAGAAATGGCGTCGGGCGCGGACATGGCACGGGCGTCTTCCTATTCCATTCAAATGTCATACAAAATGCATTGAAATGAAGCGCAATTTGACCAGGCGCGGGTGCCGAAATGGCGCTTCATAACCACGTCCGAGCAACGACATACCGTGTGTCCTAAATTGCGCTTTATTTCCAAGTATTTTGTTTGAAATTTGAATGGAACAGGAAGCCGCCCGTGCCATGTCCGCGCCCGACGCCATTTCTATGTGGCCTGCACCCTAAACGCCAGACACGTTTAAAGGTCCATTTATATCTACAGACACGGGCCATGCGCGGCCAGTATTCGCGGCAAGAATATTTTGTCTGTACGGTTCATGTCTGTAGCTACCTACTGGGCAGTGTGAACAGAGCATCGGAACCGTGCAGACATCTTTTGTTTCCTTTACTTGTCGATTTGTCCTTTTTCTGTCAGTGTCTGACACGGCACGCTTAGATGTAAATAAACGGTGTCTGTCGGTGTCTGGCCCGGACAGACACGTTGCGGGGCAGACACGCTCAATGTCTGTAGATATAAACGGACATTTACAAGATATTTTATTGCTCCATACCGAAATATTTGAGGCAGACATTCATTCACGACTGTCAGTTGTCTAGTCTTGTTGGTGTAAACGTACAATGCAGAAATTCGGGCGATAACCAACTACTTCCATTTTTTTTAAAGACAGATTGTTGAACACTTTTATCTTACGACTAATATACTAGAAGCATTATAAACTTATACGTAGGTACTGATTTGAGCTCTAAATAAAAAATGCGCCATTTTACCATATAAAACAAAACCAAATGACCGTAGGAATGTTATATTCCATGTAAAACTCCCTAATAAATGTGTTGTTAGTATCAACCAAAACGTAGGCCTTGGTTTCCCATGCAGTGAACATTTGCTTAAATTTATACATAACATTTACTAGCTTCTCTTACAATAATAGTATTATACCTCTAAACTTTAGCATAAACAGTAACGTTTATAACGCCTTGTTAAGACAACAAATTCGCTGGTATACCTACTTATAGATGAAAATTTGAGGTAAAAGGCAAATACTTAATGCCGCTCCACACGCTCGCTGTTTGCCACAAACAGGGCGAACAGCAAACACGTGCCGAACACTGACCACAAACACCGGCATCCACACGCTTGGCGAACATGCTAGTCTATTCCGGATTGGCAAACATGGATTACTTTCAGGTTAAACTCCTCATTTTTCCTTACAATTTAGCTTAGGATACACAAAATGTCACGATTCGTAAATTTGACCACCACTATTAACTCCCTCCTTCGCCCGCAAGCTCGCGCGTACTACTAAACTGAACAAGCGTGTGGATACATCACAAATACGTTCGTCGAAAACCCTTTGATTTGTGCACAAAAACCGACACCGATGCCGAACACGGGCGAACACAAACAAAAACAGCCAAACACAAACACCCATCCACACGTTCGTTTTCGTTGTTTGCTGTTCGCCATTGTTCGGCGAGCGTGTGGAGACGGCATAATACATAACTGGATCTTAAACACTACACTGATCCAATAATAGCACAGTATTTTCTTAAATTCGTTCAGCTAATTTATCAGTAATATTAGCAGAACGTATTCTAGCGTGCTGCATTATATCAGCGGAGAGATCATCTACATTAGTGTAACGACATTTCTGAAAGTTAAATAGGTCTGCGATAAATCCTACAATTTCTGACTGGAAGGACTCGCACACGTCTCGAAGACGTTCGTTAGGTCCAAGGTATCCCCACACGAGAACTGGCAGCAAATGCTCTGATATCGAGTAGAAATGCGCCATGAATCCGTCTGGGAACTGCAGGTACCGCCGCTTAGCTTTTATGACGGACCACACTGCCGTTGTTAATGCCTGAAATAATCGTTTATTAATGGTTTATACTTTCATGTCTCACAATAATTTATATTTTTACCCGACTGCCGTAGGAGGATATTGGTTTATAAGTCTATGTATGTATGTATGTTTGTTCCTATGTGGCGTTCTAGTAACCAAACGCTTTGGCCGATTTTGATGATTCTTACGTCAATCGATTCGTTTTAACCCTGCGAGTGTCACTGGCTACATAAAGATTGAAAAACAATGGCGGATTTTGGGCGCCATTTTGTGGGGGAAAAATTTTTTTTTTCTTCCAAACCCTTCGTGTGGGGTATCAAAATAATGGATTTTATGACACTTATATGTTTAAATGTACCTAATTAAAAAAAAACTACAAAAGGAAAAGTCTGAGGTTACACCTGGTTTTAGTCAGCCAGCAAATATGTATCCTCCGATGATTTTGTTCTTGTTTACGTCTTTTTAGTTCGCTTTTTAAGCAGTCGGGTATTTTGATTTTTTAAATTAACTTTTTATATGAATGAAACATACACTCTCTTTAAATCCATCTGACAACCATCGATTGCGGACAACAGCAAGGACCGAGGAAGGCGGTGATGCGAGATCTTCAAAGGCGTCCAACAGAATGTAATCCAGCACCACATCGTAGAATGTCAAGGCCTGAAATTAATTAATACATATAATAAATCTGTATAGAGAATAATATTTTTGTACAACGAAAATTAAAAAAAAATTGCTAGGTTTTTTTTCTGTTTTTCTATTTAGTTGTGCACGCATCACGTAAAATGGTCGAAACCAATTTAAATAACTTTTATACAAAAAATTGTGCGTAACTTGAAGTATTACTTAGTTTTTATTTGTTCAGTAAAATATTATTAGTTCATAACACACACAATTCAGTACCTATCTGAATTGTCTCGGAAAGTTGAACTTCCTATTTTATTCGATAGATGGCGTTGTTCATTTGACATCGTTTTCTGAATGACGGTGTAAAGATTCTCCGCAGCATGGTATAATAATATACTTCGCCTGGCAGAAGGCCTGGTAGTCTCTCTCTTCCCGTGACAGCTGGGTCACGTGATTGGCCTAAGACTACGTCATCAATTGCGTTGCGGTTCTCAAACTTTTTTTGTGGGGAAAAAGATAAATAATACAATAGGTACCAAATTTTAATCATTTATAATAAATCGACATCCTGTGCCACTTATCGCGGGAACACGGGCATCACGTGTTAGCACTCACCGCGAACCCGCCGCGGCCATCCGTCACCGGACCCTTCTTTGTGGTGTATCACCCATCACCAGCGCATCAGAACACATTGCACGCCGTGACCACCCCAGGGACCAAACCAGCACATGTGCGCCAGACGGCCTGTGTATGGCACCCTTGGCCCTCCTTTGACGGGACAGGTCAGTGGCCCCGCCACCTATCACTTTTCGGCCGCAGGCGATAGGGACCTCCCCTGCGGCCCCACCTTATCCGCAATCAGACGGTGGCGACCCCATCAGGCCACGGAAGGTAGATAGAGCGGCACAACGCAATACAGGCACTCCTCTCCGTATGGAACGCTCCATATGATATCGAGCGAGCCTCAGATGCGATGTAGCCTGTTGCCAAGCGGAACCGCAACCTACATGTTGGCCGCTACGTCGTCGGCCTAATCGGAAAAAGCCCTGACGAGCGGCCCCTCCTCGGGTTTCTCTTCGCTTCACCGTAGGTGACCAAGCCACGGCTACTGAGACACGAAACGAAACTACGCCTTAGCTTGTCTGTCGAGTTTTTTATTTAATCTGAGAGCTCCACTGACAAGCTAAGGCATAGTTTCGTTGTACGTGTAATTGAGTATGTATACGGCAAGGTGTAGTTTTAACCGGCGTCACCTTGTTGTTTGCAACGTTCCATCTTGACTTTTTATTTGATCTGAGATCTAGTTAAACAATGTATCTGACAAAACAAATGTTGTAAAAGTCACACGCTGCGCCTGTCTGTCTGTATGAACGTGATAAAATGGACTAACTTAATTTAATTCGGGACGAAAACCCACAAAACTTAAACTTGACTAAAATAAGTCAAAACTAATTAAGTTAGGTTAAGTTCGGGCGTACAGCCGTATTGACACAGCTATGCCTTAATTTATAGAATTTACAACGCGTACATAATAGTACATTATGGTACAAGTGTGTAATATTGGTGATTACCGCTGAGGCGCCATTGAGACCCGAGCCGTCAGGTAAGGGTCTTAAGAGAGCCGAGGACGGTAATCATCAATACACACGTGTATCATACGACGTTTTTCAACACACTTGTGAAGAAAATAATACAAAAAAATCATTTCCAACAGTGAAAACGAGTTATGAAATTTTTTTCGCGATGGCGGGCAAAATTAATCAGTTTTCATAAGCGCGCGCATCTAACAATGGCGATCGGCCATAGACTAAAAATAATGAGTTATCTTTTTTTGGCTTTTTGCGGATGGCGTTTTAACCACGTACAAAATGGGGAATTTCAAATTTTCTTTATTACAGACAAAAACAAAAGTTACAGTTAAGTGAAAGTTTTATTTATTAAACAAGTTGAAATTATCTATTTAAATACGAAGTTGCATGAAATGTGTTGCATTTGTACTATTGAGCACGATCTTTTTTGTATCGAAACTTTTTTAAGAACAAAGCAACTCAACCAATAAATTAAAAAAAGACTCATTATCTCACTTGTGAATAATAGTAATGAAAAAGTCACAGTTGGATAACAGGTGTCATTATGTGCCTAATTGCGGTGAAATTAGAGCCACTTTATGAGCAAGTGTGTTGAAAATGAAATAATATCTAGAAAGGCACATACCAGTTCTTTTAGCTGAAGTTAATTACAATATTGAAGTCACGCATATGGTAGCGTCTCTTCGTTGGGAAAAGAAAAAAACCTTTTTATATTTCTGTTTTTACAGTTTAGTACGGAACAATTAACAATTTTTCTTGTGTATCTTTCACAGTTTACGGGTTCCCCACAAATGTTTGGGAGCCACAGTATTTTGCTCACCGAGAGAAACAACGCTATAGGTGTGAGCGACACGACAATAACGATGAAATGGCGAGTTGTCAGTATGACACTTGTCAATTCGATGTGTTGCCACTGTGTGTGATTGAATTACCCGAGCAAAATGCATTTTTTAACTTAATAAAGTAATTATGAACCAATAATTCAATATATAAATTAAATTAAAACCAAATATATGAATCACATGAGTTACAAATAGATAAGTTAGTTAGTAATATATTTTTCAACACACTTGCTCATAAAGTGACTCTTATTTCACCGCAATTAGACATATAATGACACCTGTTATCAAACTGTGACTTTTTCATTACTATTATTCACAAGTGAGATAAAAAGGTTTTTTTTTAATTTATTGGTTGAGTTGCTTTGTTCTTAAAAAAGTTTCGATACAAAAAAGATCGTGCTCAATAGTACAAATGCAACATATTTCATGCAACTTCGTATTTAAATAGATAATTTCAACTTGTACGTGTTTAATAAATAAAACTTTTACTTAAATGTAACTCTTGCTTTTGTCTGTAATAAAAAAACTTTCCTTAAAATAAAAGATCCCCTTTTTGAACGTGGCTGAAACGCTATCCGCGAAAAGCCAAAAAAAGATAACTCATTATTTTTAGTCTATGGCCGATCGCCATTGTTAGATACATGAGTATCTCTAAGTAGTCTGTGGTTAGATGCGCGCGCATAGGAAAACTGATTAATTTTGCCCGCCATTGCGAAAAAAAATTCACAACTCGTTTTCACTGTTGGAAATGATTTTTTTGTATTATTTTCTTCACAAGTGTGTTGAAAAACGTCGTATGATACACGTGTGTATTGATGATTACCGTGCTCGGCTCTCTTAAGACCCTCACCTAACGGCTCGGGTCTCAATGGCGCCTCAGCGGTAATCACCAACATTACACACTTGTACCATAATGTACTATTATTTTCATTAACTACATGAGAAAGTACCTAAACTTTTCGTGACGTAGTCTTAGGCCATCCTGTAAAGAGAATACCATGTCTTATTGTACCATGCTCCGCAGAAGAATGACCCTAAAAAAATAGGTAGGTAGGGTTCACGGAAGCGAAGCCGCGGGCACAGCTAGTTAAAAATAAAATAAAATATGTGCGGGTGTTTTTGTATGTACTACACACATGTAGCCAAATAAAAATAAGTGTGGCATATATTTTAATATGGCTGTAAATGCCTTTTCACACGCTCCGGTTGCCGGGTAGCCGCTACCGGGTAACCGGCGGCGAATGTATAGCAATGTACGCCGGCACGTGTGAAAGCTTACATACATGGCTAAACACTTCCACCGCCGGGTACCCGGTAGCGGCTACCCGGCAATCGGAGTGTGAAAAGGCAATATCTGTATACACCTGTGGTATCAGACTGATTTAAATATGACAATACCGTCAGACGCTCCTCGCTGCCAATGAAGAATTTGCCGCTAGGGGCGCTGGTGTAGAGTGAGATCTTCAAAATTGTCAAATGTCACCGTTTATTGGCTTTCAGCGCGAGATTTACTACTTTTTACTGTTGTGAATATTTTCTAAATATTTTTTCGAAAAAGGTATTCGCAGTACTGTGGCATATTAAAAATTTGAAATGATTTTAATTCTAACTTTGCTTCAGTGAGCGTAATAACAACGTTAAACAGCTATATTTAAGTATCTTACTCGCCAGTGGCGCCAACTGGTGGATGACAAAGATAATAATGATCACTATGATGCAGAATGAAAGTAAAAGTAATATGTACCTTAACTCCTTTAGTTGTAAGTTCACTTTCTATCGTTGCCCAGTTTGCAGCGTCTGTTGCCCATGAAACCATTTCTTCGTACGCTACCAGGAATTCCTTCGGTTCCTAGTGAAATAAGATATTTTTATGGTAATTTTTCATACTTTTTTTTTCAGTCGTCTCATCCCTTACAAAGAAACCGTGCCGACGTGCTATACTGTTTTTTTTTTTACATCGATTGCGTTCGGTTCCGTGCTGTTCCGTTTCACGTATATAGATAGTGATCTATCGCCGTGGAACGGTACCGAACGCGATCAATTTTCCAAAAATAATCGGTATAATTATACGAAAAACGCTAGTTACGTGGCACGGTTTCTTTGTATGGGATGAGGCATCTGTATGCTAGTATTATATTATCTGTGATACTGTATTGTTTATTGCTTTCCTTAATGTATGCTTAGGAGGTAATTTTAAAATATAAAGAGATCATTATGGACCCTGTCGGGCACTTGCACCCTCCTGATTTTCAATAAAATATACAAAACATTCAAAACGCCGAGGTTAGTTGTAAATTTTCGAGCTCGATCTGGAATTCTTGTAGTCTATGTCTCAAACTTTTCTGTATGACAAGTTAGTTGTCTCTGTACAACACAAATGGGCAAAAGGAAACCCATCCTATTCGAGGCGGGTTGCTCAAGACGCACATCCCAAAAAAGCCCATGGTCTTCTATAAAACAAGGGTCAGGCTTCCTGTCTTGTACCAAGGAGTACCTTGTCAGCGAACAGCAGCAGGTCGGTGAGCACCTGGCGGCCGGCGTCCACGAACCAGGCCCACACGGCGGCGTCCGTGAACACCTGCGTGAAGGAGTACCTTGTCAGCGAACAGCAGCAGGTCGGTGAGCACCTGGCGGCCGGCGTCCACGAACCAGGCCCACACGGCGGCGTCCGTGAACACCTGCGTGAAGGAGTACCTTGTCAGCGAACAGCAGCAGGTCGGTGAGCACCTGGCGGCCGGCGTCCACGAACCAGGCCCACACGGCGGCGTCCGTGAACACCTGCGTGAAGGAGTACCTTGTCAGCGAACAGCAGCAGGTCGGTGAGCACCTGGCGGCCGGCGTCCACGAACCAGGCCCACACGGCGGCGTCCGTGAACACCTGCGTGAAGGAGTACCTTGTCAGCGAACAGCAGCAGGTCGGTGAGCACCTGGCGGCCGGCGTCCACGAACCAGGCCCACACGGCGGCGTCCGTGAACACCTGCGTGAAGGAGTACCTTGTCAGCGAACAGCAGCAGGTCGGTGAGCACCTGGCGGCCGGCGTCCACGAACCAGGCCCACACGGCGGCGTCCGTGAACACCTGCGTGAAGGAGTACCTTGTCAGCGAACAGCAGCAGGTCGGTGAGCACCTGGCGGCCGGCGTCCACGAACCAGGCCCACACGGCGGCGTCCGTGAACACCTGCGTGAAGGAGTACCTTGTCAGCGAACAGCAGCAGGTCGGTGAGCACCTGGCGGCCGGCGTCCACGAACCAGGCCCACACGGCGGCGTCCGTGAACACCTGCGTGAAGGAGTACCTTGTCAGCGAACAGCAGCAGGTCGGTGAGCACCTGGCGGCCGGCGTCCACGAACCAGGCCCACACGGCGGCGTCCGTGAACACCTGCGTGAAGGAGTACCTTGTCAGCGAACAGCAGCAGGTCGGTGAGCACCTGGCGGCCGGCGTCCACGAACCAGGCCCACACGGCGGCGTCCGTGAACACCTGCGTGAAGGAGTACCTTGTCAGCGAACAGCAGCAGGTCGGTGAGCACCTGGCGGCCGGCGTCCACGAACCAGGCCCACACGGCGGCGTCCGTGAACACCTGCGTGAAGGAGTACCTTGTCAGCGAACAGCAGCAGGTCGGTGAGCACCTGGCGGCCGGCGTCCACGAACCAGGCCCACACGGCGGCGTCCGTGAACACCTGCGTGAAGGAGTACCTTGTCAGCGAACAGCAGCAGGTCGGTGAGCACCTGGCGGCCGGCGTCCACGAACCAGGCCCACACGGCGGCGTCCGTGAACACCTGCGTGAAGGAGTACCTTGTCAGCGAACAGCAGCAGGTCGGTGAGCACCTGGCGGCCGGCGTCCACGAACCAGGCCCACACGGCGGCGTCCGTGAACACCTGCGTGAAGGAGTACCTTGTCAGCGAACAGCAGCAGGTCGGTGAGCACCTGGCGGCCGGCGTCCACGAACCAGGCCCACACGGCGGCGTCCGTGAACACCTGCGTGAAGGAGTACCTTGTCAGCGAACAGCAGCAGGTCGGTGAGCACCTGGCGGCCGGCGTCCACGAACCAGGCCCACACGGCGGCGTCCGTGAACACCTGCGTGAAGGAGTACCTTGTCAGCGAACAGCAGCAGGTCGGTGAGCACCTGGCGGCCGGCGTCCACGAACCAGGCCCACACGGCGGCGTCCGTGAACACCTGCGTGAAGGAGTACCTTGTCAGCGAACAGCAGCAGGTCGGTGAGCACCTGGCGGCCGGCGTCCACGAACCAGGCCCACACGGCGGCGTCCGTGAACACCTGCGTGAAGGAGTACCTTGTCAGCGAACAGCAGCAGGTCGGTGAGCACCTGGCGGCCGGCGTCCACGAACCAGGCCCACACGGCGGCGTCCGTGAACACCTGCGTGAAGGAGTACCTTGTCAGCGAACAGCAGCAGGTCGGTGAGCACCTGGCGGCCGGCGTCCACGAACCAGGCCCACACGGCGGCGTCCGTGAACACCTGCGTGAAGGAGTACCTTGTCAGCGAACAGCAGCAGGTCGGTGAGCACCTGGCGGCCGGCGTCCACGAACCAGGCCCACACGGCGGCGTCCGTGAACACCTGCGTGAAGGAGTACCTTGTCAGCGAACAGCAGCAGGTCGGTGAGCACCTGGCGGCCGGCGTCCACGAACCAGGCCCACACGGCGGCGTCCGTGAACACCTGCGTGAAGGAGTACCTTGTCAGCGAACAGCAGCAGGTCGGTGAGCACCTGGCGGCCGGCGTCCACGAACCAGGCCCACACGGCGGCGTCCGTGAACACCTGCGTGAAGGAGTACCTTGTCAGCGAACAGCAGCAGGTCGGTGAGCACCTGGCGGCCGGCGTCCACGAACCAGGCCCACACGGCGGCGTCCGTGAACACCTGCGTGAAGGAGTACCTTGTCAGCGAACAGCAGCAGGTCGGTGAGCACCTGGCGGCCGGCGTCCACGAACCAGGCCCACACGGCGGCGTCCGTGAACACCTGCGTGAAGGCGGCGCGCAGGCAGTGCAGCTTGCACAGGAACTCCGAGTCCGAGCCGCATTGTACCACCTCGGTGCGCAGAGTCCTGTGGAAATCGAAAAGAAATTCTTTATTGTACACAAAACATACATATACAAATACACTATATATATATACTCTCTCACTCTTTATTCACCATTAGCCTTTTTATTTATTTATTTATTTAAACTTCATGTACAATGGTGATACATAGGCGGACTTAATGCAGCAAGGCATTCTCTACCAGTCAACCTTTGGGCTCAGATCAAATAAAAAGTCAAGATGGAACGTTGCAAACAACAAAGTGAAGCCGGTTCAAACTAAGCCTTGCCGTACAAATACACAATTACACGCACTCATGGACAACTAAATTACGCCTAAGCTTGTCATTCGAGCTCATAGATCAATTAATAAAGCTCGACTGACAAGCTAAGGGGTAGTTTCGTTGTCCGTGAGTGCGTGTAATTGCGTATTTGTACGGCAAGGCTTAGTTTGAACCGGCTTCACTTTGTTGTTTGCAACGTTCCATCTTGACTTTTTATTTGATCTGAGCCTTTGGGTTTAAAAAGGACACAACAGGTGGTAGGAGTACAAAATAAAAATAAAAAATGAACAATAATTAAAGTCGGATATTAATAAACTATCATTATATTATTTTATTGTTCCCACTGCTGGGACACAGGTCACCTCTCTGTGAGAGCGGGATTCTTTTAAATTGCACAACAAAGGATATGTATTTGAGCGTTCTAAGGACACGTTTCAACCTGCAAGCAATTCGCATGTAAGTCTAAATTTCATTACGGGGCACAATCGAGCAGTTGATCACATTATACGTCGGTAGCCCGCAATGTATTGCAAGCGAGCTGGTTGCGGTAGAATTGTGGCCTAATTGTAATAACAACCTCTATCAACACATTGCCTAATACATAGGTCATGAAAATACTACTTACAAAGAAAAAATGACGCAAGGGCTTTTTAGTTGGTTTAGTGCCTGAAAAAATTTAAATAGTTTACCGATAAGGAATGCCGACTTCAAACTGTTTCACAGCGGCCTGATATAACTCCAAGTTTTCTAATTCTGGTAGTGCTTCTGTTAAATCGTCGAAGTCTCGTAAGTCAGCTACCTGAAATGGAAATATTTTTTTTATATTTCATTATGAAAAACAATTCTATGTTCGTTTTTGTCGTATTCGTTGTTATTCAGTGTTTAAGAAAATGTTTGAATTTTGTATATATTATTTTATGAATTATTTTTATATAGATATATTAAGTGTGATTATTTTGTCAAATTTTTGTCTTAATTTCAAATGTACGATTTCTTAATTTTAAAAGATCAATTGGATTGAAATAAATATTTGAATTTATGTGCTAGGATTGAATGGGATGACAAAACCAAGAAGAGAATAAAGATTGTATGTAGTAAAGATTCGTACCCCGTCCGATCTTGTGTTACATGAGCTTACAAAAAAATTAAAAATAATGCTCCATCAATTTGCTTTTATTTTTACTTTGTGCACGTCCGCAGCCGCGATTTACCTAGCGCTTGACGATCGTACTTAGACTACGCGTACCTGATCCTCGGCCGAGGCAAAGGACTCAGCGCTGGAGTGGTGGTCGCGGCGCGTGTGCTCGGAGCCCGTGTGCGTGGACAGCAGGCGCGTGCGGCGCCCCGCCGAGCCCTCGCCGCCCCCGCCTGCGCCTGCGCCGCCGCCGCTCTCCGACCGAAACAGCACCGACCGCTGGTCCAGGAACAATAGTTCGCACCGCTCCTGTAACCACATAAGCATACATACACAACACGATTTTGAGACAGTTTACACCTTGACAGAAAGTTTACTTCCGACACTTCAACATTGTACATCCGTTAAACGGACTGTCGGAGGCTGTCTGTGAGCATCTCGACAGTGAATCTGTCAAAGTTCTCCAAGACGAGCACAAACTTCAGCAATGAAAACCACGAATAAGCAGAGAAGAAATGTACTGCAGGCCGTTCACAGTAATTTTACCTCAAATTTTCCATTACAGTGCCATCACAGCCTTAAGGTTGCTGCCAGAGTTAAAATAACCCTGAACGCACTCTACAGACTTCACTAAGCAGAGGTTACAAATGGATTGCTTGATACTGTTCACCTAATGCTGGGCTATATACATAAACAAAACTGAATAAAGAGCAGGAAAAAGGCATGGCACAGTTTGTTATAAGCGGCTCCAGCTCCACAGTTGCTCTTTGGTTTAAAAGTGTACCCTCCATCAATGAAGATTACCAATACTCCACCGTCTGACAATGTTGTAAGCCTAAGACACTAAAACGTTGTTGCCATCGTGGAAAGAACGTAGACGAGGCTGGCACAGAATCAGGGTGTTGGAAAAAGCAAAGACAGGCCTACTCCCAACAGTAGGTAAATTCTGGCCACTGCAGGTCGGATTATATATGCCCAGATGGGCCGTCGCTGTTGGCTATAGAGGATGCGGGTGTGAGGTACAGTCGAAGGAGGATACCTGTAGAAGGTAGGCGTCCTGCAGCAGGTCCTGTATCTCGCGACAGAACTCGGCCTCCTCGGGCGAAGTGAGCGCCAGCGTGCCCGACACTCCGCCGCGCGCACCCAGTGAGAACGCGGCCAGCGCGTCCTCCCAGTAGTTTATACTCGTCTCTAACGCCTCCATGCCTGGAAAACAACAAATATTATAAACAACTTCATATGAAAAAGAAGTATGTAACTATCGTAGCATGTGGCGTTCTGTAGTTTCAGCCTACCCCCATAGGAACAAGGCGTAAGTTTATGTATGTATGTATAACTTCATATTTTCTGAGAATCAGCTGTTAATATTCACCAATAGGCTAAAGTGCGCAGTTAATGAATATAATTTATTAAAGTAGTGTGTTACAACTGACAGATGGTACAATTAAGGGTAGAATGAAACAAACCTTATGAAATAAATAGTTTAATTACTAATACTTATAAACTATTGCATTATTTACTTGCATCACAGATTTTATTTGCTGAATAAAATACTTTATCCAACCCCTATATCCTACCTATTGGCATAATCTGGCTTATATATGATAGCTACAATTGATGTGTACTGTATCTTCATTTGCTATTCACATGAAAATCCTTAATCATAGTTGTACACAATTTTTTCATACAGATTATTATATACACACTCAGTACAACATTATTACATTCAAATTCAGTGTCTATAAAAAACATCTCTCTGTGACTCTGTTCTATTAGCCTGAAGTGGACGAATATGCTCCAGAGCTTCTTGTACTCCACTATTTAAGTCCTGCACATTCCCTGCTATGTCTGCTAGTGCACTAGCCATCCGTTCCTCTAGCAGCCCTCGCCTTTCCTCCTGAGCCCTCATCACCGTGGCCATTGTCTCCAGTGCTTCCGCCATTCTCTCCTCTGCTCTTACTCTGCGTTCTTCAAATTCTAACAGCCATTTAGGTGGAGAATCTCCATGGGGTTCATCAACTGAAATATTTTAATAATATTGTACTTTGGTCAGTAGTTATTAATAATATAATTAATTTTAAGTTATCTTTGAACCGTAAAAGTAAACTTAAAATTAATTAAAGTTGAATTACTTCTATAAAATATTTTTAGTACCTATAGGTGATCTAGAAGCACTAGTGACAGGCCGTCTGACCTTTCCAATAGCCGGTGAGCATTGTACTTTAAGGTTTTCTAAAGGTTCTGAATCAGAGTCCTCAGCTAGAAAATTATCAAGTTGGTTGGATGATGAGTCAGCTGCTGCAACAGAGCCTTTTCCTCCAAGTTCTAGAACTCTGACTTCTAAATCATTGAGTGGTACGCATCTGTTTGGACTCGGCTCAGTCCCAGACTGGAACCTTCGGGCATTTGCTGCTTTTTTTCTGCACTTGTGTCGCCATTCAAACCAGTACTGAAATTATGAATGTACAATTCATTACCAACATAAGTTATATTCAAATATAGACTTCTTGTAAAAGTTATGTTTTAAAATAAACAAGGATTATATTAAGTAGGTACCTTCTTCCATCCATCAGGGGTCTTTAAGGACCCCGACTCTACAGCATTTAGTTGTTTGGCCAGCAATGCCCACTTGTGCCGGGTCTTCTGATGAGACATCGGCGCCCCAGGTAGGAGGCCTTTAGACATGTTTTTATTCTCTTCTAGAAAGTCTATCAGTATTTCCAACTGCTGCCTAACAATGCGACGAGGCGGTGCCATCTAATAATAAAATTTAAATAAAAATTAAACAGGCGAAATTTGGATTTACCTCTGCCCAACCCTTGGAAAATAAAGGCGTTATGTTATGTAAATAAAACTTTAATTATAGTTAAAGTTTGTCTAAGAAATATTTATAGATAGATTAACAAATAGGATAGTGTTTCTTAGCGCCAATTTATCCAGGTAATAACTTACCTTGATTCTTCACTCAAATAACAAACTTCTCAATTTTTAAAACACACTCAAGAATGTTTGCTTCAAGAAAATTATAATCGCGCGCTGTTTATTTGACATAAGCAATCTCCATCACAAAAGTAATAATAACAAGTGACATGTAATGGCGACTGCGCTGAGGATAGAGATGTGCGGCCGGCGCCCGGCGGCCGCTCGAGAGTTCGACGACCCTTTATCGATTTTGTACATCATATTTTTTGTTTTTTGTTGACGAAGTTATAATTTTATTAATTTGTTATAAACAAGATGAAACTTGTTCGTGTCGTCTCTATTTCGTGAATAATATCTTAGTTACTTTCTAATACTTATTTTCAACACAACGTATTAAACTTTAGGCTACCTAAGTATTGAGTACAGATGGCGTTAATTTAAATTCTTAATACGAAATAAGTCTTAGAAAGAAAATATTTAATAAAGTATTAGGTATTTAGAAAAAATCTGTCTTCATAAAAATAAGAGAATACTTTGGTCTGCTATAGTTCCCACTCTGTGTACTTTTATTGAAATATGAGAGCGCCATCTTGTATTGAGTAGCGGAATCTTTTAGCAACACTCGTGACATTTTGTGTTCAAGGCCATAGACAGATATGATTCTAAACTTGTAGTGGGTGATATACCGCAATTTTTTATAACTTGCTTAATAGTTTGTATAACAAGTAGATCGTAAACCTACTAATGCTTAGTTCGGATACTGCTGAACATTGTAGGTACCTCCTTAACCTTGGTCTTTACTGAAGCAGTTAAAATCTATTGACAGATAATGTAATCACGAATAGTAGGTACCTTAAATAAACTTTTACGTTTTGCAATATATAGATAGGGTACGGTCAGCAACAAAAGTCGATTAACGATGCCACTTTAGTATCTAAATCTATCTGGCTTCTTGGTTTTTTCTAATGATATAAAATAAAAACAGAAGTTATTAAGTCGTCGTTTATATTCTCTTGTCCATTCTCTAATATAGTTTTTTTAAATTGCTTTCTAAAACGCATAGTTTTAAGGTTCCATATTATTTAATCGTCAATTTAACTAAAACAGCAATAACAAAAAATAGCATTTAATGGTAGCGTCAAGCGACATGCAAATCTGTGCCTGTGGGTTCCGTCCCGAAGCAGTCAAGTGTCAGCTTACCGGCTTACGACCGGCACACTAATTAATTTAACCGGAATTTCACTTATTAAATTCACGAGTAAACGTAACGATCAATTTAGCCTTCCGTGAGTTAAGGCGATTAAAATAAAAGCTTGCTGTGCAATCAAATAATTACTCCGACTGACTGAATCTCAAACATTCAATTTTTGGCTATTTGTTATGGTGTAATAAATAGTACAATACAATATACACAAAGTCGTACTGGCAAACTGTCCCGTTGTACTTCGTTCAGACAATTGTATGGGAAAAAGATGCACACCTTACCAGACTTTGTTTTATATTATAGATATAGGATTATTTTCAGAAAATTCAGCAGCGCCATCTACTCGTATTACCGAAACTAGCATACAATGTTCCGGTACAAAAACGTACGAATGTCACGCGGCGTAGGCTATGCAGCAACTGCTACGCGGCGTAAGCCGCGCGATGGATGCTACGCGGCGTAGGCTACGCAACAAATGCTACGGGCTACGGGGCGACTTCTACGCGGCGTAGGTTACGCAGCGATTGTTACACGGCGGATGCTACGCAGCATAAGCTACGCGGTGACAGCTACGCAGCGTAGGCAACACGCTACATGCTACGGAACGACGGCTACGCGGTGTAGGTTACGCGGCGAATGCTACGCGGCGTTGACTACGCAGCGATTACTAGGCGGGGCGTAGCCTACGCGATGAGTGCTATGCAGCGTAGGCCACGCAGCGACTGCTAAGTGACGTAAGACGCGGCGGATGCTACGCGGCGTAGGCTACGAAGCGAGTGCTACGTGGCAAAGACTAAATAACGTATGTTACGTGGAGCTATATCTGTATTTAGTAAGACCTAACTCGGTAGAAAGACATTCTGTTTACTAAGGGTGTATTGCCGGTACTTATATAATAACTAGCTTTTTCCGCGGCTTCGCTCCCGTAGTCTATCCTGTAGAAACCTTTTTTTTTTCTAGATAAAAAGAAGCCTATATATGGGTTAGCGCTGGTGTCAGAAACTTGAAATCTGACACCAGTCTAGCCAAGGGGTACCGTGTTACCCAGTTACTGGGTTGTGGAGGTCAGATAGGCAGTCGCTGCATGTAAAACACTGGTACTCAGCTGAATCCGGTTAGACTGGCAGCCGAGCCCAACATAGTTGGGACAATGCTAGGCAGCTGGCAGATTGATATGTATAGCGCTACTGTAGCATTTTATCAGTGAAAGTATTTTCGGAATCGAATCGGTAATTCTTCCAGATGTTGTACAGATTACCCTTAACATACATATAAACAAACAAACATGATTTTATCTCTTTCATAAATTATTATAGTTAAGAAGATAAGGCTACAATGAAATAACTGGTGAACGTTTTTTAAATCGGTGTTCCGGTTACATTACTGATTCGTACATACTTATATAGGTAGACGACACTTCAATACATTTTGACTAAATCTTTTTCTATACAATTAGATACGTGCGTAACTTTTTTCACAACTATGGATTTGGCAAGGTCACATGGACTTGCGAATTCGGAGCCTCCAACCGGTTCCAAGAAGTTACATGATCAATAATACCTAACTAACCGCACTCTCTTATTATTTTTTAGAGATACCGTCTATCGATAGCATGTAAGATTAATTAGTTTGCTATTTAATTGATTATAGGTACGAAAACTAAAATAATGATATTCTTATTGGCGTTGTACGTTTTTGTTTATGGTATTCTTGTTCATAGACTGTAGTTGTAATTGTATTTCAAAGATACATTAATATTGTAATTGTGAAGTAGATGCCAACGCGTGGTAGACTAATTCCGTAATAATTTAATCGTAGTACGACACCGAACTGTCAGACTACGACAGCGAAGGTTTTACATGAAAAGGGTAAGCCGCTGTTCTGCGAAACCTAAGCAGGTCAACTAAGTTATGTTCTTCATCATAATTTGATTGACTATATTAATAATACAGAAATAAACATACATAGGTATATTTAAAATAAAAGTAAACATCGGTATTCGCCGCCCACTTGTCAAATTTTATTGTATGATAGGTACCTAAAATAAAATTAAGTTTATATTTAAAACTCCTCATAAACTGGCGCCAACGTTACACCTACTACGTTTTTTATAAGCTGACCAAAGTTCGTTAATACAATAAAAAGCTAATAAGTGAATCACTGAGCATTTTCTGCAAAAGCGTTTTTGTTTTTCAAACCAGAAATCCAGTTATGTGTGACACTGACAGGGAAGAAACTGGTGAGAGCGATAGACAAATTATTTAAGAATTATAGTGATGTACACTCCAATCAACATTTTGCAAGTATCTGGACTGGAACACCTGTTCAGATTGGACGAAAGGCATGAACTTTCTTAAAGAAGCTTTTACAAAGTGTCTTACAGAATACTGTAAGACACTTGTGAGACAAAACTGTGAAAATGTAGCATCCAACAATGCAATTTAGAAAAATATATTGATCAATTTAGAGATTAGTAAAAAGATCAGTGTTTGTAGTGCGTCTTGGCCGCTGGTGGACGGTGGTCAGTACAACTACAAACGGTCGGTGCAGCAGCGAAAGGCGGCGCGGCGCGGCGCGGGGCTGCGAGCGTCATTCGAGCATGGTCTCTCCGGCCGGCCTCCACCCGCCGCCGCCAGTCAACCCGAGACTCCGCACTGCGGCGGTTTGCCCTATTGCTAAGCTCCGTACTGTAACCGTGCTACGCCTATCCGAAGCGTTCTGTTTCTAATCGTCAACTACAAAATTAACTTTGGATTCTTATCCAAGTATTAACTGCAAAGTGATTGATACGTTCTTACAGTGTTGTGTATGAAAAATCGCGAATTCTGTGAGTTTTCTTAGAGGCTTCGCTGCTTCTCCTGGCTTTATTGACGCCGATTTGAATCGTTCTGACAGGTAAGACAAGAGTCTAATTGAATCGACTTTTAGCAAATCCTTTACTTAATAACAATGTGTGTTTGTACAAGTTTAAATATGAAGTCTTAATTAAACTTTTATTTTATTTATTTACATTGAAATAATCTATTAAGTATTAAGTAGAACTGGTTGTCATTTAGTTATTTTGTAATTTTTGGTGGACCCTACCTTGTTTTGTTTCTACCTTCATATATGCTATTTTTATGAGCCGACTGATACAATATCTGGTAAGATGATTTTGTACATTTCCGCGGGAAACATACCAGATTCAAGATCCAATGTAATCAACATTGAACAGTTCGATTATTATCAACCGGGGAACACTATAGGAGGTCTCAAGCGCTCCAAGCATTCTCTGGAACGTGAGCACTCAGAAGAGAATCTCCTCACACGTTTCTTATAAACCGGTTCACTCGGATACACGACTTATGCAATCGTAACTCTAATCGAATGAACAATGTCCAAAATACGCTCGAAAGTATATTCAGAGGATGTAAGACATCGCATATCGTATTGAAATGTAAATACAAGTTTTAACTTAGATGTCAATATGACCGTAGTACGAAGGATTACGTAGATGATCTAATATTTATAAATGTTACTTACACAAATATTTTTGGACCAAATAGAAACTTAAATTTATATATCAGTTCTTATCTTGGAAATAAGTCATCTAAATTACTGCGTAAGATCTAAAAATATGTAGGAATGCCAATTGCTATTCAATAACAAATTACAATGAAACTCTTTAACATAAAAACAACATATGTATGTAGATATGTTTGTATGTTTACACAATGCAATCGATCTGGTTCATTAGTGTAAATAAACGCATTGTTAGAAATTGATCTCATCGCTATTTTCGTACGATTCATTTTGATAACATCATTGCATTTATAAGACGCGGTTCGCTATCGAAGTGCAAAATCGCGCAAACATCTGCCGGGGGCAGAGGACACTGAAGGTGCATTGTAACTGTTGTGATACTACATCGCATCGTAAGCAGCAGCTGCGGTTCCACGTGTATTCTGTCAATACAAATAATGTACACAATTGCTGGAACTCATTGTGTCGAAATCGGGCAAACTGATTTCACAGAAAAAACCTTACCAACGTTTTGGGACGAGCCGGCAAATATATTGATTGGGTTTTTTCATTGTATTCACGATCATAGAATTCACAGATCGTTCGGTAGATTTCATTGTCATAGTCAAACCTCCTGGCTCCTGGTCAAGCGACGCAAACAATTGTAAACATAGCAACAGATTCTAATGTTTCGATTGTTGAACCCTCTGTTGTCGCAAGTCGCGACACCGACCAATTGGCGTCGTCGTATCGATCTGCGAGTCCATTCTAGCAACTACGTCATCGAGACACTGTCCACACACTAAAATAAACTTCTAAATTCACTTTGGTTATTTCCAACTCTCCCGATTTCATTCAAAATCTGCAACGGCTCCTGAGAATTATATGTTGTGCTATTACAAAAACTTTTAACGATTTCTTCAGATAGTTTTATTTCTTATTGGGATAAATCGTAAGTAATCATTGTAGCCGGCGATTATCATAAGGCAATTGTTAGTACGACTTTGGCCCGGGAGAAGTCTTGCTAAATTGCCTTCGTCGGGTCGCCTCCGCTTCTAGTTGGCCATTTCCGTTTGCTGGAACAACTTGCTGCTGTTAAGGCATTGATACTGTACACTTTATTCATTTAAGCATAATACTGAGAGCTATTTGAATGCACTTAAGAAAACATTAAATGTTCTTCGTCCAATCATTCAATTCTTCGCAACACTTCAAGAGAGAACTATAATGCAAATGTTAGAAAATAACAATCGACCAGCGCGAATTGTAGTCGCCAAATGAATTTAATTAGGTATGCCGAGAGACTGGCGCCTATTCTTGTTCACAAACTATACTAAAATTAGAGAAATCATTAATATCTCTTACTGACAGACAGCTCGAGAATAGAACGGTGACAGATGAGAACTAAGTAGATTTTAAGTAGTTTTTGCCATGGATTTTACAGTGTTTTTGTCGATGCGCATTGAAAATGTCAACTATGTGTTGTTCAAAAGTGTCCCTTTTATTGTTTCTTAACAAAGAATAATATGGAAATAGCCAAGTTAAGTTTAGTTTGTGAATAACGAATTAGCATCATGAACTTTGTTACAGTTAAATAAGTTACACCCGGAACTTATAGCAAGCTTTGCACAAAATATGTTCACGGTATACATTAATTCAAATTTAATATTCTGGATTCGAAACCCCAGTTATGAAATTTACACGAATATAAATCCATGGACCCCACAGCTTGGTTGCCCTACTTACTCGGGTGCAGGCGTCACGGAGACATTTTGCGACGCAATAAGTAGGCGAGTTCTCGGCTGGAAAATTGCTCCAATTTAAGGGTGGAACCCATCCCCGCAACATAATCAGCTAAATAGCCCAGACAAGGAAGTTTCTAAATTGCAGGCGATGATGATAATAATATAAATGTTGGAGAATTTTTGACAAGACGACTGCTAATATTGTTGTATCATTCAGCATATTAACATTAAGCACATCAATATTCAACTGTTCAGCTACATGTTAAGTTACATTTTGTGCCTTGCGGTGTTTTAGATTGCAAATAAAACGAAGGAGGAGAAAAATGCAAATTGGATCGTTTTACTAGAGGACTTTTTGTTAGCTTCAAGTTTCCTTTCATGGCGCTTGCTCAAGTTTGGATAGCGTGTCGTAACACTCGTAACTACAATCAGTGATTATTTATGATGCCAACATTACTAAAATGGGTTGTGCTCGAAACTGTTTATAAACAATCCGACGACGTTATCTGAACAGAGGTGTAATATGCTTTGTTTTGCTATTACTATTATTTCTCTATTAGCTATCACTTCATAGCTTCTTTCTGTTGATTTAGATGTAATGGAAGTATGAGTTGTATGCGTGACCTCATCGTTACGTCTAGGTAAATGGTGTTTGTCTAATTTGCACGGAACGAGGTCACATTACTCGCACCAAGGGTAGACAGGGAAAGCTTTTTGTAATTTAGCGTCATTACATCTAAGTGACAAACATTGTCTGTCTCGGAAAAGACACGCAACTGCTAATATTTTTAATGTCTCCTCTGTTAGAACTTTGTCTTTACTATCGTAGCTTTCACACTTAGTGATTGTTGGAGATTAGTAGATTGATAGGTCGTGTCCAGACAGTGTAGAGTTGACACAACAATCAAGCAGGTCACGACACTAACGAAGGGCTTGGGGTCTAGTAGTTGGAAGTGGTTGATAAGGGGCTGAACGGAGGGCGATTCTGGTATTCGTATGCAGGCCGCGCGGTGTCGGCGCGATCGATACGCGCCCGCGCGGCGCCTCCCCACGATACCACTCACAAGTCTGCTACAACAAATATACTTTGTTAAATGTCTTTAAAACAACTCCTAAATAACTGACAGGTAAATAATCTCCCGGCTAAACTGAAATGTAAGACTTCCTCTAAGTCACTCCTTTTGATGCAATTTACATAATTATAGGACAATGATAGGTTTTAAGTGCTTACTCGTATATAAAGAGTGATTATTTACGGCTACTTAATCATTTAATTCGTACCAAGTTCACTTATAACCCGTGAATTCAGAATAAACAATGCCAGGTTCTCGTGACAAATTGTTTGGAAACGAGTTTCTGACAGCGATAACAAAGTATGGAAATTGACAGAGTATTTGCAATTGTAATTATAAAACCATCAAAGCGCGACGAACTGAGTAAGTATTCTAAAGATAAGAAAATGACATCATCAACGGGAACGACCAAGGGAGAGAATAAAAAACTGTTGACATGAAGTAACGCTCAGTGAGACGGAGAACACGCTCGGCCGGTGACCGCGTGGCCCTGATCTTGACGGAACAAGTCGGTGATGACCTTCCGTGACCGAGCAAGATGTGGACTGCCAACAGATACGCATGAACATAAAGTTATTACCTACCTTAACACAATTATCCGAATTATCATAACCGCTTATGTCACAGCCAACTATAATAACGTATTATGACTTGTTAACAGTTCGAAGTACCTTAATAGTGATTTATTTGTCACCATAAATGGTGAAGCGAGCTCATTAAGTGATTCACATCACAAAAGTACGTGGGTGTTCAGTGCCATGGAGTAGGAACGAGGTTGTTTGGTTTATAATGGCACGTATTTTCTGTACCAGTCCATATGATATAACTACACATAATATTTGCGAGTAAACAGAAACCATAAGAGACCAAGAACCCAATATAGTGAATTTGAGCTCAGAATCTCTCCCCTATAAGGTCTCCCTTTTAGTGAGGAATGCGCTAACTACTTACTAATAGCTTTAATGCACTTCCAATAGCAGTCCGACGTATATCGAGGGGAGATATCAATAAAGGGATCCTGTCGTTTATAATACAGAGCTTCTGTGTACTTATCTATTGCTGGAAATATTTTAATAAGTGAGAATAGTTCAGATGTCAGTCTGGAAGATGTGAACATACTTTAGATGGCAGGGTTCAAGTATGATCTTAATAATTTGATATATGTGGCGTCCCACAATCCAAAGCAAGACTTCGAATCAAACATGTGTACAGTTAACGGCGATGGTCTTATTAATCAAACATCTAATGTGTATAATTAGCACTTCTAATCATTCACTAAAAATTAGGAATTTAGCTCGATGGGGTAGACATAACTACAGCTGCCAGTATGAATCAATGAATTTCAATTAGCAGATGAACAGGAGTGCGGCCACGTCATCGTCATAACTGAACAAGTCCGCATTGCACTAAACATTGTACGCATTGCGAGCTGATAGTTGTTATTGCATACCCGCATACTTTCACCTACAGATCATAGCATGTATTACTTGTATTTCTATCAGGCAATTTGTCTACGTTTCAATTAGAAACCCATTGTAAGACACGGCATATACAAATAATATATCAAAAAGTATATCAGCTGCGACGTGGAAAGACTGAATGAAAAGCTCATATATTCCAAATTTTTAATCATATATGGAAATAATGTTATGATTACTTGATCGGCCGCTTAATAGGATAACGTGTATAGATCCTTGTCTACCTGGTACCTGGATGCGTTCTTTTATCACAGTTTTTTTTACCGCGGCCATTGCTCCCCATTTCGGACGACCCTTTGGCCGTACAATGATTACAATGAGGGGAGCGAGATGCAGCTGCTCCTTTTTCTTTTAGAACATGTTTCTCTAATATTCGCTGAAGGAATGAACTGGGTCGCGAAATGAGGCCAATTGTATTTTCTCCGATTAGACTGCACAATGCGTTTACGGTTTAGTTTCATTTAACGCTGCCAATATGCATTTCAAAGCCTTTTTTAATCTTCTCCAAGTCAATAAGCGTTATTACGCATAATGACTTGGAGAAGATTAAAAAAGTCAATGGCTGCTATACATCCATATATAAAAGCAGTTACACTATATATTTGCTGGTGTTTATTTGCCCATTTAGTACGTTGAAAGTTGATTGAGACAGTTTCTCAGCAACGTAAAAAGTGGTCGAGATGCGTCTACTTCCAACATTATATGACGCAACGTGAAACGCAATGTAGTCCCCGTACTGCAAGTGTGCAACTTTTTCCTCAGGCGCCAGACGGTGGCGACACCTTACCGTCACGATATTCTCACTAAGTTTCTCCTTCATGAATAGTGTTAATTTGCCCGGCTCGATTAACTTCATAACATGTGGTATGTTACACATTACCACATATCAAATTAATGTAACAATAAGCTTGTGGTATTTCAAGAGTGGGTGTTGTTCTTGAATCGGACGTAGGAACGTGATGTTATTTTACTTGTTCTGAGTGCTTTATGTGAACACCCGGCGTAGTGCGAGACGAGGTTTGAGTTCATGGCCATTGGAACAATCGATTGGCGAGATTTGTGAGCGAGTTGCGTACGTACCAGGCTCCGGTAGCCGTAGCTGGACGTATTAAGTTGCGGTGGCGGCTGCCAACCTTGACTAAGTCAAATATTTACCATACGTCTATATCATTTGTATGCTAATCAATACAGCGAATACTTACAAGTGAGCGAAATTTCGATTTATCCAATTCATTGCTGTGGAATATCTTGAATTCAATTAACATATAATGTATCAAATGCAATACATATATTCCATTTAATTTAAGTAATTTCGTGATACTGTTTTGATAAACAATATATAATTGTGAACTACATACTTGAGTTTTAGTCCATGAAAAATTAACTTCGTATTGTTTAATCAAAACAAAATGTTTACATAGAAACTGGATTATATCTATCTCTTTTTTAACCGACTTCCCAAAAAGGTGGAGGTTCTATGTTCGACTTCATGTTTGTTTTATTTTTTTTCATTACATACATTGTTGGTTTCTGAATACAATGAGGTACAAATATACAACACAAGCGCGGCACATTCAGCGATGTTGTTGAACAATACAATTTCAGAATGTACGATGTGTTTTAGTGCACCACGAACATTCTCGTTGCTATTGCCAACGCGAAGAGCGGTGTTATTAAGTTGTCCCGACCGCATTAACGAAGCTCGGTAAAATTAATTACTTACATTGAACCAACAAGCGGTTATCGCGGTCACCGCGAGGAAATTAAATGAACACGCGCGGACGCTTCTTAGTGGGCTTTACTTATTAGAATGCACTTTGTAAATTGGTACATCATGGTTCCACAGCAGTTGAGTTACTCAATTGTAACAATCGCTTCGTTTACTAACCACCTGTATTTGATTTAGTAACACCGAAGACGACTTGCGTTTCTAATTACAATGTTAAGTTGGATCTAGTTTCCAATTAATGATTTCGGAGGCATCGATCTATTTGAAATTCTCCGCATGGTCGCAGGCGGCAGGTGTCGGCAGCTAAACAATGTCACGCAAGTATCGACTATCCCGAGCTTCCGGCGCGTGCTCAACCACGTGTTCTCAGCGCATAATTACAAATAAATGTTGTGGCTCTTTTACTGTCATGTTACTACATCTAGAGGAAATGTTAATAGTTGTTCACTCTCTAAAAGGTGTTAGAGTGCCTCTAGAATAATTTATAGCCACTTAAAGCTATCCTTTTTAGTGATACCATGATTTATTCTTCATGATTGATAATTGGGTTGTAAAGTTTCGACTACAATGGCACCCGCACCTCGTAATCCGGCTCTCACCGGCTATAATTTAATATCCGCCCGAAAATAATCCCATTTCCTCGGCATACCACTAATGCTGTGTTGTATAATGTCCTTGATATTGATGAAACACAGTTTTGTAGGACTTCTCTCCCCTGGCTGGATCTTTTTTATTCCGTGTGTGGAATTCTGGAGTTTCATTGAAAATTACGTCTCCGACATCATAGACGTCTTCTTTTAAAAATTGTGCGTAACGCATATATGATACACATTTTTATAAATAATTATAGATATTGAATATATGAACTAATATGGATATACTGGCTTTGTAGATATGGACTACAGATCTAGTAGGGAAGTAATTTGATTAATATCAAATCAGCATCCGAAGCTGGTTGAAATGTCCGACATGAAACGTTTTCCATGTTCAACTTGTGATTGATCATGCGATCCAAATGATTTATAGACTCGACACTGAAAATTGTAGAGGAAGCAAGACCGTTACAAATTCAGTGATATTATAATATGTTTTAATGATGAAAGAAGGCAGTACGTGGCCCAAAACTGCAGAGTCCAAAATAAACAACTTTATAAATCTTTACACGAGAGTTATGATGAGAGAATGAAAATAACACATCGGAAACCTAATAAGAATAAGTAACTACAAAAGAGCTATACAAAGTTCGCCACAAAGAGAAGTTATTTCAGAGAGTAATATATTCCAAAATATATCCCGCATTAACATGTGTCGTGGAATAATAAATTGTAATACATGAAGACAAATGAAGCAGAAACAGATATGTTTGTCGATCGACGTGGAATACTGAGCTCATTCATAAACATTTACGTGTTAACAGAATGTTATGGCAGCAGGCAGAATATAGTAAGCATTAGTCAGCTTTGAGACGTTTTTACGATATTTTGATAGTTTAGCTAAACTGAATATGCCCAAATAATGGATTCTATCGATATGAGATTAACATAAGAATCTCATTAATACAAAGGTAACACAATCATAATGAATTCTCGGTGAGGCTCAAGGGCATGACACACAGACGCACAATTTTCGTCCAAGGCTAAAATGAAGGTCTCGCCCGGGCGGGGGCTGGTGTCCTTGGCTCTCTATCAAGGCTGATTAAAGGTTTCGATCTTTTTTGCTCTATTCGAACCTGGGATAAATTCATAATATTATATGAAACAATGGAGGAATTGTCAAAAGAGAAATCAAATTAAAATGTAATAAGAACCACTTTATAAGAACTTATAGCTTTCTAATATATTATTAATGCAAAATTAGTTTAATTAAAATTCAGGAAGCCGTTGCGTTTCACGGTGGTACATTTCCGGCTGTCCCTTTTGGAGGGCGCACCGTTTGCTAACGGTCGAGCAATGTTTGAATTATATATTCAAACAGAAGGATGTAATTGAGCCCTTAATGACAAATTAATAGAAATAGGAACGTTAGATAACACTGAAGGACACCCTACGTTTCGGTATTTCGGATTGAGAGATTGTTAATGAGGGTAAGATATACAGACTATAATACATATTTGTGTTTGCAAGGCATATTTATAAAAAGCAAGCATAAACGACATCATCCGTTTCCGATTCATAACATATAAACCGCTTATTTATACTTTCATAATATTTTAAATTCCTTCTTCATGATTATTATAAGCATAACTCCAAGTTTCAGCTTTAACTGCACGAAACAATAAGGTTTGTACAAATTAATGTAAATACGTTGGAGTATACATAACATTATTACCCTTACAATAGCCAGTAAAATACAAAACGTAAAACAAACAATCTGAAACTTTCCATTAAGAATGCACAAAGGAATATAACCGGTGGAGTATTAACGCGGACAATACGTCGGTAACGGGACGAGGTACTAATTGTGAAGCGAGTACCGAAGTCTTCCGTTAGCCGCTGCGCCGCTGCACCACAACAAAACCGTCTCCCGGGAACGACACGCGACCCAACTAGACAAACAAAACGTAAACCGACCAACCATGGACCAGAATGATAAATGTATTTTTTTTCATCAGAGCTGGGTAAAACCTGAATGTGAAACATTTTTAAAACGTAACAAAACCACAAGTACACACGTAGCTTATGTAAAAAGTGAGCAGTTTAATTTCGCAAAAGTGCTCCAAGTTTTAGCCAAAAGCTTTTCTGGTATTCAACGTAGCCTCCGCAGACAGCGAACTCTAAATTATAACTGTACACGATTTTGAATTCACAGCGACGAGTACGACGAGAAACGATTGTGTGATGAGATGTTCGTATAGATGAAAAATGCTGTTTGCTTAAGATATAAAAGTAGGTTGTTTTAAAAAGAGTGGTACTAATTCCCCTCTAGTAATAGAACAAAAGTAAGACAGACATTATTATGTGGAGAATGAATTAATATAATAAGACGTATGTAGTTCACAGTGAACGTGCTGAGACTGTCGAAGAAATTACTTATCATACTCGCCGGTCACGAACTCGGAACACACGCACGTCCTACGTATTCCACAATAATCTCAGTAGATTATCAGGTTGCATTAAGATGTAAGAATTTTAATCAATTTTATATTGACACTGTTTGAAGAAACTTTATATATTTTTAAACCTACGACCACCATTTTGATTAGATATTGTTGTTTGTTCAATAAAATAAACTCACTAATATTTAAATAATATTCTGAATGAATCTTATCATTGCCTTCATAAAAGCTTTCATGGAAAAGATGCTGTTTATTTTACTTGAGAATTAAAGCTCTCTGTAAGAGCAGCACTTAAGAATTTGATGATTTGATTCCACAGAGCTTAAACTTCGACTTTCTCAAACAAATAAACACAGGTGCTCATGACGCTCATCAAAGAATTTTGTAAGTAGTTTGGTCTCAAAAGTTTATTCTTAATTGCTAGTCTATGTGTAAGCAAGACAGTAGTCTAAACAGAAGTGGCAGGATGCTTGCAGGCAGCGAGAGCGTTGCGACATCTTCACAGGAGACATGTTGAACAAGCTCTCCACTCGACTTGGAGTTGAAGCCACCACACGTAACTTCACTAGAGGGTGCTCCAGTCTATGGTAAACTTTGTTCTTTGTTTGCGAACAAAGAATGCGAACGAATGTTTGTTTACAATGAACCGACCAAATCATTCAATCTATTTTTGATATGGAAACATTTCAATGAATATTAGCATTCGCAGACACATTTCATTTAAGGCTATTCGTACTGCTGACGACGATATCAATCACGATTGTTATGAAACCCTTGTCAAAGTGGGCAAAATGATTTATTTATTTAAGCTTTGATCGTAAAATCGCTCCACTTGAAGTTCGAGAGCTTGATCGCGCAGTCCACCGTCTGTAGCAATAAACTGTTCCATTTTATTGCTATTACTGGTAATAACAAAGCTCTTTATCGTTACGTCAACCCTTTATGCTTTCCTCTGTAACATTTGTATTAATTTAACTATTTTTGCATCAGATTTCAATTGCATTCTCAACATATATGTAGATGTGTGTACTTAAGACTCCTAATAAATTCAATACTGCGAGATTAAAGATATTTCGTTTCAATATATCATATGACCGTTGCACTTGAAGTGTGACTCCCGTTAGTGCACGGTCCACTGATTATCCATCTCTCATTACTACACTTGCTAAAGGAGTACCTAGTGCTGGATTGCACTCGATCCTAGATGTGTCAAGAGATATAATTAAAATGATTAAAGATCTAGAAAGAACATATTACATCCCGGTTTTGCATCACTGTGCTACAAGCAATTTAAAATAGGGTTAAATGCGGATGTATTACATATGCAATGCTTACGAAAGAGACTAAATAGGCTTGGGACTGAATAAATTTGATGATCTAAATCTTATCTCAACGAATGCGACAAAGGTCAAACTTGGTCAAACTGAACAATGTTCGGAGATAAGTAAACGGTATTTTGAGGCTAAATATCATTAGCATAATATACATTCGCTCTGTAATAACAATTATGTAACGTTCGTGACATCTGTGTCAGTGTCGCGCGTTGTTTGAAATTACCGCAGAAATTAATCGACGACCTTGCCTCGTAATCGTTCACACGTCATTCTCCAAATTAATGTTATTTAAGGCAAAAAAACATCATCCAGTAACTCGCTAATAGTCTCCATTCCTAAATCAAGACATTTAAAGCTGTTTATTTGATTATGAGCAGCAATTTGTAAGTGTGGGACATAACACGCTACATGTTTGAGTGATTTTGAATATACTCAATTTGGAAAAGTGATTTAGCATAGCAGAACAGCTAAAAAAGAACATACAGAGGATCAACAAAACGTAAAGCCAACAAATTGATTGGATTCAAACAAACAACATGGAACATGCTCTGAAGCGAAACTCCGAAATGAATTTTCACGAGTGCTGTTCACGTCGGGAAAAAACATGCTACAGGTCGTGGAGCCGGCTATAATTGACGTATTCTCTCGCTCGGCAGAATTTTCCACATTTTCGCATTGGAAACTGGATGAAGGCCATGCTCTCCTAGTTGCCGTCATATTGCAACTGGGTCAAGTTTATACAGACAGGAAATGTGAATGACGCAGCCATATAGAGAAAAGCTATTAAAATATCAAATTAGACAGACTATTGTTGATGGAAATGAGATTGGCTCAGGAAAACGTTTTGTAATGGAAAATAATACGGCTATAAGGGCTTACATGCATCACATGCATGGGTATGAAATACCATTTAAGTAAATACTTGAGTTAGGGCAACAGTTGTGGACAGAAAACGAAATCAAAACAAACAATTTATGCATGCTATCCATGGACCAAATGAATTCTGCGCGTGTTGGGCTACACGTTCCCTCCCATTACACTTCATTTATTAGAGTAAAACTCCGGTAAATTATCGTTCCCTCCCGGTCCATTCTGACCGTACCTCACAGCATTGTTAATAGCTCTCACCACGCGGAATGCAGGGCTCTTGAATCCTTTCGTTATTATGGCGTTCATTAATGAATATGCAATACGTAAGCTTTGTTCCTTTCCCGTCGAACACAGAGTATATTCGAGCACTTCAATTAACTCCTATTCGTTAGATTTGAGAGGTTCTCCACCGAGGAATGTGATAAGTACCGTCACAAAAAATAACTATGCAGCGTTTGCGTGCGAGTAGAACATGCATCAGGAATTTTATTTTCATCCATACGTGACCAAGAAGTAAGCGAGTTCATTTGCGTCTCTTCGTCAACTGGAGACGTATTTTTGCAAGCGAATGGTGAATTTAAAATGCTACGGTGACCGATGACTCATCCTTGCTCTTAGTTCGTTGACCTCCTGTAACTTACAGCAGCCGCTGTCGCTCCTATACGAGACTTTTGCGAGAATTTGGCTTTAAGTTTAAATACGTTTTAGTCTCAGTCAAACTCATTATTATTGTAGCCTTGAATTTGACTTCGTAGTATTTAAATGAGTGTTTTGAATCCAATAAAGGCCTCGAATCATTCATCTTAGTGCAAGATCAAGTGACTCATTGGAGGATTGTAAAGTGACGCATTGGATTTGTGAGTAATTCGTAGTAAGTTACTCGTATATGTCGGAATTATATCACTATTATGATGACTCATTTCTCTCTGCAACATGTCCCTATAGAAATATAGTACTGGGTGCGTGTGGTTTAATCCCCAGACTGGACTACTAACAGCATTTCATATGCAAACGGCAAACTGTACCCGCGTTCTGTTTACAAAGCGTAAAACTTTTTCGTTGGGGGAGCGAAAACTTGGTCCATTTACAATCATTTGAGGCAGAATAAAATACATTTCGTGTCACAGATAATATTAGAGATTTTCTATGGTAACATTGGAAGGTTTACAATACGTTTATGACTGAAGTCATTTTCCAGAAGAGAAGATTTTCTGGACTAAAGATTTCACTTACGTGTCATTCGTTAAACATCGTTCGTGTTGCACTAAGTTCAGTACAAGGAACTTAATTAGTGAGATATTGCACAATATTTATTGCTCGAGCAGTTTGTTCAGCGGGCAAAGTTTCTCGGCGGTAATTAATGCAAAGTTCGAAAGCTCCCGGCCCATATAAACGCGAAGTTAACTGCCGTCGGGTATTATACGTATGTGAACAATGATATTCAAATAAACAGATATGTTATGAGCGCGCGCATTGTGAAAACTCGAATAGGTCACAAATGTGACCTTTAGTCTTTAGTTTATGTCACGCATGGCGAAGAGTGATAAGCTTTGTTGAAACAAAAACAAAATAAAAAAATGCCATCGTGTGTATTTAGAAATTGTACCAATTATGATACCAAAGTACCTACATAAAACAGAAGGGATCTCATACCATATGTAAGTACGCAATACGCCTCAATTTACTAATTTATTTAATTTATTTTCCCTAATATTTTGATATTTGGAGGTTAGAAAAAGATAATAACATTGGTGGTCAGAATAATGTTTGGTTACATTCACACGCAAGTGACAAACACTAGCTGTCTCTTTTTTTCTTGTTGGTTTTATCAAGCCATCCTTTTCGACTTGTGGTGAAATGTCAGATGAATGAAAAGTGTGTATGTGTGCTGCCGCTGCTGCGCGGAACACTTCTTCAATTGTTTTGTGAGAGTATAACTTATCTGTTTACTTGAATATCATTGTATGTGAACTTGTGATATAGACAAATAATTTACTTTTGTGGACTTTAGTTGCAAATTCGAATAATACAGGCAACTCGTTTGTATTCATTTAAATACGTTCTTTAGAAATAAAGCCATTAATGATGGCAAAAAAATGTTAATCATTTAAAATTCAAAGAATGCCCAAGGACGTTGGTATTAACATAACCGGAACGGTTCTGAATGTCTATTTCTTTGTAAATAACTATCGATTCGTTACCAGCGCACGTTTTGTGTGAACATAAAACTAATTTATTGCACACTGTTTTAATATTTCATTCAGTCAATTTAAACTGGGATCGTTCTACTGGTATTGTTTCATAATCTATATGGATTAACATTCATACTACGCCAGTGTTTTTGATTTATCCATGTATGTCTTCAACACGAGCACGATATTATTTTTAATTGTTCCGTACCCAAATGGTAAAAACGGGACCCTATTACTAAGACTCCACTGTCTGTCTGTCACCAGGCTGTATCTCATGAACCGTGATAGCTAGACAGTTGAAATTTTCACAGATGATGTATTTCTGTTGCCACTATAACAACAATTTCAATTACTAAAAACAGATTTAAATAAATATTTATGTGGTGGTCCCATACAACAATCGTGATTATTTTGCCGATTTTTGCGATAATGGTACGGAACCCTTTGTGCGCGAGTCCGATTCGCACTTGGCCGGTTTATTTATATCTTTTTAACCATTGCATGAAATGTTTTAATGACGTTATGTCATTAGTTACTAAGAATGGCGGCGTTGGTGCTGCTACATCACTCCCCACCGGAGACCGGAGGTCGATAGTATAGGTTGAGTCGTCCGTACTTCTCGTGATGCTTGCCAGGCCAGTGGAAGATTGGTTCCAGTGAGTTGGGATGATGCCCCAGTGCGTCTGGTTGATGCCCCAGTGAATCGGGGTGATGACGTTCCAGTGAGAGGGATGATGCTCCGACCAGACGGGTGTTGTGTCTGGTCCGGGCAACTGCCCGACGGTAGATTTCGGACTGTTGTATACGTTCAAATCGCGGCGAAAACTTTGCTTGCGTGATGCAGGATTTTTGTGACGTTATGCCATTATTTACTAAGTGGCGGCGCTACAGTACCTTATACTTAATGTTATTGTTTACAAAATTTCTACACATGTTGTTCCGAAATGAATTACAAAAGTCGACATTGCTAAGACTGCTATGTTTCTCAATTACGATAAAATCTAGAGAAGACTCTTAGCGGCTGTATAAAGTACGGAAGACATTTCCATTTTCCTCAGCAGTCCCGAGACCCTGTTTGCAATAAATATGTAATGGAGGTACCCGGTATCGATTGCATTACCGGAGGGGAGTTCTTATTACTGAACAAGCATGACATCAGCAACAATTTGTTACATGACATAAGTCTACTCTTCGTAATATTTTAGTGTCACCTAGAATATTAATATGGAGTATTTTATGGAATTCCCTTGTTACAAAACACTCCAAGTTTGATTAGTTTTTTTCCGAGAAACTGTTTGTTTAAAAAGTAATCAGTTTTAAAAGTTATACTTCTGCATTAACCTCATTTTTTTAGGTAAATTGTTTTGTGGTTTTCAACACTTTCAACAGAGATTATAAAAAAGCCTAGCATATGCATGTGATTTATCGTATCTAGACCGGCAACAGAAATATTCATTAGAGCCAAATGAGATTGGTGTTATAGTAAATATATTAAAAATAAGTATTTATTCAGACACAGAATTTTTACATAATTGTACTGAACTTATCCTAACGCCTCTGGCGAGTCGGTGACACCGACAACCCGGTCTGTTTGCCCATCTTTGGCAAAGGCCTCTTCCATTTCTTTCCACTCGGTTCTGCTTAGCGCTTTTATAGTCCATGTTTTCCCTGCTATGGTCTTTATTTCGTCTTCCCACCTTCGAAACTGTCTACCTTATTTTTCTTTTAGTAACTACCAGACCATAAGTCCAGATTATCTTGAATCCAATTTGAATTTCAAAACGAATTGTTTTCTAACCGTTTATCAGAGCATTATCCGTGGGGGAACCTTGATGCCGAGTTGCCGACCAAGCGATTAATGAAACCTTTTTTCGGCAAATGATGGCGGATCGCAATCCTCAATTAAAAGTCGAAAGTGTCGCAGATAAAAGAGGGATTAGGCGCAAACTCGGAAGAATTGCTTTTAACCTATTTAACCCCACGAAGAGAATAATTGATTGCCTTAAGAATCTGTTATTTAAATAATCACCATATAGTACCACTTACCTTTTAAGCACAAAACATATTCTGCCATATCTAAGATGTTGCTAATGAACACGCATTGCTTAGGTTATTAAATTTTACCCAAAACCATAAACTAATGAGCAACTAGGGCTGCAACCCCCATGTCGGTTTTACGATCGTTCAAGGGTACTAGAGTCTTGAATAAATAAAATGCAATTAGACTAGGGTGCTGCCTCATAGTAACACGTAACACGCCTCTGAGAGAGAAGCGATTTAATAAAAAAAACTGTTTGAAATATCTCAATAGAACGCACAACAAAAGGGGGAGGTGTGATTATCAATTTCAATGTAATATGCTTGTACAATACACTTTTCCGGGCCAACATTACAGCGAGCGAATCATTTACGCGAAGGGCTTTAAATTGTCTGATACGTATATTACACACACGATTACATATTGTGATGGGACATTCTCGGTGTAACCGACCACCATAATGGGACAACCTATGAGATGATGGCTCGTGTTTCAGTCTGCTAATTCGGAGGCAGGTTGCGAAAAGGACGGGCGACGTGCGGGGCGTCGCCATGGTAACGGAGGAAACTACGCAGTTCCACAACCCCCTGCCCTATCGGAACGACCTATAGTCCCGGCATTTTCAAGTCAGCCGAGTGGATAAGGCTATTATTTATCGTCTTGGGCTTGATTTTTCCTTTTTATTGTATCAAAACCTTAAACTGACTTACATTGTGTAAACTAAAATACCATTATGATAGGGAAACTTTGGAAAACACATTAGAGTCCTCAATGTAGAATACTAAAAAGAATATAAAATATAACCTAACATAAATGTTATACTTCTGAGGGATCCACATCAAATCAGCGGTCCGTAATAATAACTCTATTACACAAAGGGATGCGAGATTTTGTCAGGCAATTTAGAATGGGAGTGTGGGGGCGGCCTGCATGAGCAGCCATATCGCGCGGCAGAAGACGAGCGACATATTGTATAGGCGGGTCTGGTACTAAACAAAGGCATTTTATATCAGAGCCTGATTGTAGATATGAAATGTTTTGGGAGTTAGAAGCATCCAAATAATATTAGAAAGGCGACTTTAGAAATAAATTTCATAATATTTTGTAACGTTAATGTATACTGAAAATAAGAAAGGACCTAAAATTGAGCCCTTGGGTACCCCCATTTTCACGTTCCTTTTGAAAGGTCGGGCTATGTGGCTAAAATAGAAACAAAAGGATGTAGGACCCGAAACAATACTCAAAAACGTTTTAGTAAAGGGCATAAAATACAAAGGTTGATCGCATTTTCCAAGTCCCTTGCCTCTTTGGTTATTTGACCCCTGTCAAGACAATTGCCTGTCCATCGGCTTCCCCTCGCGTTATTGGAAATCCCGGCTTCCTCGCGCGCTCTTGTGGTTAACTGAGCAATCTGCAAAATGGGACTATAAACCACATACACATGCGGAATTTATACCTAATATATTGCCCATATAAAACATGAAATAGGAAACACACAGATCTGGCAAATGTAACATCTAAATTACGAAACATTTATGCATGAAGCATTAATAATTCACTCATTCCATTCATGTGAACGATCCTATATCAGTCATCATTCGCACCCTGCCAGTGTAACTACGTATATATTTTATTAATGTACCTTGTGCTTCAATTTAAATACAATCCACTATATCTATCTTATTTATGTGGTTTTTTTACCAGCGTCTCCACATAAAAATGGTCCTTCGAGCCGGATATGAACTATTTTTATGGGTAGACAAAAGTTGATAGAACAAATACTGTTAGGCAAAGAATAGGCACAAACAAGGTACAAATGAACTCGTATAAATTGATGCGCTTCAGAGCTGTATCAGATAATGAGTCGTTAACTAACGAAGAGCCCGAAGCCGCTTCATCCGGATGTCGGCGAATCTACTAGTTAAAGGACAGATCGATCAAAAAACGTTTCGGTCACTCAATACATTGCAGAGACGGAACTAAGTGCAGTCAAGTGATAATTTTCAGTGCACACAGGCAATAAGCACTTCCCGTGTACCCTGTAATTACTAAACCGGAGACACGAGACATAAGACTCGGGTATCTGGTTTCCAAGTGTTCATTGTAGCAGCCGCAGACAATGGAACCGTTGCCGTGGCGAAGGCCGACTCAACACCGCATAACGACTGCATTATAAAACGCAGTTGCATCAACTTTAACACGCATTCTTATGACATGTTACATAATCACGGTTTTTTCCAGAATGATAATACTTTATTATCTTCATCAATATTAATATTGGATGTAAATATATTCTAACGTACCGACATACTTACCTAAAGATTTAGTTGCATTCTATTGTTATGGTTAACCGCATGTTTACTATTGACTGTTTTGCGGTTATGAACATTATTATTTTAATTATTCTAACCGTACCTTGTAAAGGTATTAAAAGTTAGCATACTTATCTAATATACATTTTGTGTAGAGCACCTTAGCACACTTACACTTTTACTTAAGGATTATGATGACTAATCTGAGCAGCTGCTTTAACTTGATATTGTCAAACATCTGTTGCAAAAACGACTAACAAAATATAATAGACAGCTGCAACTACTTTACTGCAACTATTTTTTATTGCAAAGATTCTCCGCGTTCGCGACCATTACGGCGTATATATTCTTCAATCTTAACGCAGTACTGGCCGAGTGGCCGTACGCCCGCTCGTCGGAGCCAGAATATCAATATTAAATCTCCTTTTGGACAGTTCTTTTTGCAAAATTATCTTTGATTTACATATGCTATTTCAGTTATGAAGAAATTGTAGCCGTCAATTTTTCTGTGTAAAATATTTTTAAACACCCAAGTCGTTTTGGAGTAGTATCAAAAACTAGCGAAAAATATCGTGTTGTTATTTTTGTTTTAAAGCAAAACTACACGAAAAAACCGATCAAATGCGACTCGGACTCGCGCACGAAGTGTTCCGTATCATTATCGCAAAAAACGACAAAAAAATCACGTTTGTAAATATTTATTTTATTTAGTTTTTAGTATTTTTTGTCACAGCGGCAACTGAAATACATCGTCAGTGAAATTTTCAACTGCGTAGCTATCACGGTTCATGATATACAGCCTGGTGACAGAGGGATAGACAGACGACGGATAGACAGACAGACGGACCGCGGTGTCTTAGTAATAGAGTCCCGTTTTTACCCTTTGGGTACGGATCTCTAAAAAACCATGTTTCACAAATAATGTAATCCCTCAAACTTTTTAACCTAACTGTTACTAAGGAGTATGATTTAGAAAGAAACCGTTTTACGGCAATAAAGCGGTGATAGGGTCTTATATAATGATCTTTCTTGTTAATACTGTTATATATCTGATACGAAGAACACAGTAATCAAATACATTAGTGTACTCGATTATTCCCAAGAAATTCTCACTACATCCTGACCGGTTCATAACATTGCTACAGCTAGAATTTATAAAGTTACAGCTACACAGCTACGTCAGTCACGTTTGGAAGATATTTTTAATTTACACAGCAAATTAAGGACAAGGTCTTGGCTTGTACCCGAATTGGACCAAAATAGTATCGATTGAACTAAATGTCAATTGCCTTTACATTCAGGCGTTGCGAGAGACTTGAAAAATACTGATAATTGAAATATTCTTGTTTCAGATTTGGTGCACCAGCTAAGATTTGTTGTAAACCTGGCACTTTTATAGCCTTTCCAATTAAGGTAATTGATATTTTTAAAACTACTGTTTCTGTATTTCATAAAGGTCGTACTTTGTTATAAATATCTTCTACTAGCTGTCCCACGCAGCTTCGCTCCCGTCAACTGGCTACCTATCCATCTACCCTACCTACCCTACATACATGATTGTTGCGTAACTTAAACCGTTTACGCAACGCACGCAACGGAAGGTTTCAAAAAGGAATAATTTTGCCCGTTTATGCTTCATTTTTCATTTACGCTCCGCTCCTATTGGTAGTAGCGTGATTTTATATAGCCTATAACCTTCCTCGATAAATGGGCTATCCAAAACAAAAAGATTTTTCAATTCCAACCAGTAGTTCCTGAGATTAGCGCGTTCAAACAAACAAACAAACTCTTCAGCTTTATAATATTAGTATAGATGAATACATGTACCTCATGGTAATAAGTTTGAACTTGACAAAGTCAATTACAATTTGTAACTCAGTCACGGCGCAATTTCATAGTAGACATACCAAACATACCCAGTGGACAACAACTGAACAACTGAAGCGAGACGCACTCGACGCAAAAAGCACACGAAATTGACAATTCAATGGAATGTTTCGGTGATGCCATCAACGAACTAAAAATAGTCACGACGAGCACGTTCGAGTAGCCCACTATCATCCTGTCAGGAGTCAGGACGGACCACAAATTGGCCTCTCAATATCAAACAAGTGGCGGATCTGCATCGCGAGTTAGGCAAATGACCATTATCCTAACGACTTAATAGGGAAATACAGAATACGCCCGGAAAACTCTAGATAACGCTTGGTTGGAAAACTTGTAGTTTCCATTTTACATTCTTGTTATACGAGCAACATGAAACGTAGCGTCTAGTATATCTGATGAGCTGCATCCTAATTGTGTAAGTAAATTCGGCAGGGCAAAGGGTACGACAAATTCCCTTTAAATAATTAGGTATTGGCAAAAAAATGGAACTCTTTCGAAAAGAGTATCTTCACCAATGAAAGCGTCTTACGCTAATAGGTTGCTCTTTGTGCAAGTATGGTTTGCGGAACCGTCTAAAATTGGGAGTTAAAAAGTGCAGTTCAAATTGGGCCAATGTGTCGTGAGCAAATTATAAGTGGCACTATTACCCACAATCAGACGGCGACCTTGCTGCTCGTTGTTGCGCAAATCGTGGGGAGCCCCAGATTGTCATCCTCTCCATTCCGGCATCCGCTTTTTGCACTTCATTACATAATACCCCAGATCTAAGCGTTCCATACTCGCTGGGTTAGATAAACAAGAATGTCATCTTCTTAAATCTGTGTGTCATTGACAAGCATTAAATTATCAAAGGTTTAGATGTTTATACGGTTGTCCAATTCAATAAAGTTCTAAAACACGTTTGTCAGTGGTGTGCGTATATATCGCGGACGCTCGAACACGACACGTTCTAAAATGGACAGCGACTTATCTGTGCGGCTCAACAAATTGCCGTAATCAATATGACTTATCTTCAGCAATTGAGGTGTCGGTTTTCACCCGATCTAACACACTATACTTTCTAATGTTTGTAGTCCATAATGTTGCAGTTTTGTTGCATGATTTTGACGTAGTTTTGAAAGAAGATTATCTTCATAATACAGTATCTGATGTTGCCCGCGACCGCAAAGACCCGATCCATTTTGTGTTTTTACATTGGGGCTCCTCACTATACTGCGCTAAGTTGTTCGATCTTGGGTTGTCTATTCTGGCAAATGGGATTGTTACAGTTTTCTTTCTATATTGGATCACCAGTAGCCTAATTGCGTAAGTGCGATTAGGCTACTGGTGACCCAAAGGAAACAACTCCATGAAAGGATACGACACACTTCCTTTGAATGCTCTCGGTATTTGCGTAAATAATTAAGAAAGGATACGTCCTGCACCCTATGAGTGGAATTCACATGTCCTTTCCATGACCTATCCCGCTTTCGAGTGTATTACGCAATACGAAAGTCGTTATTTTAAAGGTGTCGTCACCCTTACCTATACCATGTTCTTTGCTGAATTCCCTTATGCAATTAGGCTGCCAGGCGACCTATTATTTGAACTTTGAAAGTCCCAGGCTAGCTGTCCATTTTTATAACGATCGATTGTTACCTTTCACGCCTACCAACCGTTGTCAGACGAGTTATTTTCGTATTAATAAAATTAGTAGTAAAGATGAAGTCTTGAAATATCCACTTCCATCTCATATCCTCTCCATAAGAATCAATTGGAAATATGACAATAATCCATAGATTGGCTAAGTAGGTCCCTATAGGTTTTTAGGGTTCAGTACCTCGAAAGGAAAAAACGGAACCCTTAAAGGATCACTTTGTTGTCCGTCCGTCTGTCTCTCTGTCAAGACCCTTTTTCTCAGGAACGCGTGGAGGTATCAAGCTGAAATTTATATCAAATACTCAGGTATACTGTCCCTTAAAGCTTTGAAAAATCAAACTTCTAAGCCAACGCAATCAAAAGTTACAGCCGTTTATGCCGACATTATTTTCGACACTCGCAAGGGAATCAAAACCTACAGGGTACTTCCCGTGAACTCAGAATCTTGAAATTTGGTACGAAGCATAAGGCGTTGCTTCGTACCAAATAGCACAGATAAATAAAAAATGCGAAAACCGTACATTTTTAGTTACATCGTATAATAAAAATATTTTTAATAAATTTAAACTTACTACCCCTTTCCTCATGAACGCGTAGAGAGGTATTAAATTGAAATTCATATCAAATACTAAGGTCTATTATTACCTTTAAGCTGAGGTCTGTAAGGAACCGTCAGTGCGCGAGTCCGACTCACACTTGGCCGGTTTTTAATTCTTCAACATGAAATTTTTACTTTGCCCAGCGATGTTACATTTTGCAATGCAGTCATCTACATACTTAGCTAGCACTGGTTTGTAATTTATTTTTTGCTCCCCACATAATGTCGTTTAGGGAACAGGTTGGTTCAGTACTCAAATAAATAATAGCGTTGAAAAAGTTGTCGTTCAACAAAGTTTATTTGGACTGTACAAACAACTTCGGTTGGTACCTATAAATGTTTTGTCGGGTGTGTACAACCTCTTTTATATGTTCTGTGTGTACAATGAAGATTCATCGATATGTTTGCTCCATGCAGGTTGAAACTTCCGGTAGGCAACGACATTTTAAATCTATAAGCCCGCGAGTAGAACGTATAGCATGAATTTAAACGGTAGCTGTATTCATGAATATTATGCTGATGTGCAATATTCTCACAGGTACAAACATTTTATTATTGACTAGCTGTCCCACGCGGCTTCGCTCCCGTCAACTGGCTACCTGGCTACCCTGCCTGCCCTAGCTACCCTACCTACCTACCTACTATTTTTTATCTATCATCAATAGTTTTCTCAGCGCACGCCAATGAGTGAATTTTATAGGCAACATTTTGCTACCTTGGGTTACATTATTGCAATTTTCAGAAGGAAAATTTATTATAGCCTATGACACTCAGGAATAATGTAGCTTTCTACTGGTGAAAGATTTTTCAAAATCGGTTCAGTAAATCCAGAGATTATCCCTTACAAGATCACAAACTCACAAACTTTACCTCTTTATAATATTAGTATAGGTACATTATGCATGTATTGTATATCATGTATTCTGAGCTCCCCTAACGATGTTTCTAGCATCTACTAAATTGAAATATTTATGTGAGGATCAATCCAGGTGTGAAAAACATGCTCCTATTCGAACACTCTCAGCTCAAGTTCCACTTAAAAGGCGTGCACACCTGTTCCCGTTCGGTACAAGAGCTCTCACTGGTTTATGACCGTCTAATAAGTAAATTGTAAACCAACATCTAACTACATAATTTCTAATAAATCTTTCGTTCCCTCATTTAACCGCGTTTGACATGGAAAATTGCTACCTCTAGCATCGGTCTGCAGATCGGCGCAGGCGGCAGGTGCGATGATACGGACTCTATCCGAGCTGGTGTTAATTAGCCCCTTGAAGGTTGATTTATAGCCTAACTTTGTATTAGGATAAACCGTGGATAATTTATCTAAGCGCAGACTCCGGTCTACGGCCGCGGCCGAGGACGCGCTAAAATTGTACACGTTCATTTAGATATAATAAATTATGCAGCGTTTAAAGAATATCTCTAGGCAATTCACTTTGATTAAGATAAGAATAAAAGCAATGCAGCAGGTTAGATTCCCGCGTAATCTTTGTGAATATGTAAACTGCGGAAAACAGGTTACTAAGGATACCACACTCGACCAACCAGTTAGCATTCCTCGTGAAATATTGAATTCTAAATAATTAACATCGCAAGACAAATAGCAATTCACATTCACTTAAAAGATAAGATTGAAAATATAGAAGCCAAAACTGGTAAAACAAAGTTGACTAAAGTCTGATAGTATGAGTCAGATAGAACAGAACCCTTTAAAACTTTTTACAGACAGTACAACGAACTCGCAACGGAAATTACTGCAGGAACCTGAACTGTAATTATGATTAAAACAGCTTTGCGTTATTATCACGGGACATCTCCCGACACCGTCACGCCTCGCGGATGGCGCTGCAAACTCAACGCGAACAAATACTGCCCGTCCGAACGGAACTATCTCATTCATAATTCTAACAAGCGGAAGTTAACTGTTTTACAAAACCATTACAACAAGCAAAAAATATATATAGACTTTTATAAATAATACTCTACCTAATGGAAAATGTATCCAAGATAGCATGTGGGGCACGAACAGGCCATCGCGTGACCAATGTGAACATACCGTTCTCACCATCTCGACTAAACCACTATACCAGTGTTATTACAGTTTTAGACATCCGTTTTACGAACTAGGTAAATGCAGATTTCATTGAAGAGCATTCGTATCCAAAGAGAAAATAAGACATAGTAAATATAACAACAAGGAGATAAGCCCACCCTTCCTGTCGCAAACGATAAGAAATAATCGTAAGTTCTTATGCAAACTGTTTGCGACAATTCTCAAAAGGCCCTTTAACCATACAATGTCTGTGATAAAACAACGTTGAAATTCATTTGATTGGCGCTCATTGAGCACTTAATTGTGTTGTCAACTACGTCTACGAGCTCAAGGCGACGTCGTCAACAAGCCACAAAGCCCGCATCCTATTGTTTTAAAAGCTTTGAAGAAATACACAAGTACGGCTTATGGAGAATGTAGACAGTCAAGACGACCGCCAGACCCCTCGCAGCTCGGTCAACGAAGTTCGGTGCAATAATATATTGTATTCGTATAACAAACAATTCAGATATAGGAGTCCGGAATAGGTCACATCCATAAAGATTTATCTAATTATGTTCAAATCGACATGTATGTCCTTGAAAAGCATTGAATCAGTGAATGTACGGTCCATTTACAGTCCAGTGCGATCAAGATAGGAATCTGAGGCGTCATAGTGTTCCTATATGTGAAGCAGGCAAAGCATGCATGAAGTTTTTCCCACGCTATCAGCTGGTTCACGCACCAGCGCGCACGCGCAACGGCCCGCGACTCTCCAGCGTCACCAGCTTGTCCGATAACAAACCGCACTTATCGAGAGCAAAAATTTAAAAAGGGGAACAAAATATATAAAAAACAATCAAATAAAACTGCAAAGCTAGGTTAACAAAATGATTAAAAAACTACAGTCGCCAGTTTGGCAGCTCCGAGGGAAGAGCAGTGACTAATAATAAAGAGAATGATTTATTGACAGTTAGCAGCGGTACAAGACAGACGATGGCGCCCGGGAGAGCAATTTACTGTGCCGCAAAAACATATCACCGCATTCACTGGACTTACGTATGTTGCATTGTTCCGCGTGTACCGCTAACTTACTAGTAAAGATTACACGATTACACAATTATATAGTACCTCAGAATGCTTCATGAATGTTTACATTGATGCGTTTAATGGGTAAAACCCTTCAGTTCAATGAACTACAACTTATTATATCGAGATAGAATAATTGTATATCTCTAAAGAAAAACCACAAAATTGGTAACGGTACTTAAAAATCCAATTTTGGGAGTACTCCGTTACAAACCTTTCGACGATAATCAAGTGGCACTGATTTATAGTGAATGTAGAATGGCATCTACCTGAAGACACTGACAAAAAAGCAGTTACGGCATAACTGCGACCTTGTCCGTGCTTTCACTGAGCTGACAATGAACGGATATAAACCCACTAAGTAGTTTCTGGTTAAAGAAAGCCGAACTCGTTTTATTACAGCTACAGAGATGAAACAGCGTTTGATAACGAAGCCATTACTGCAATAATTGCCTCCCAATGAGGACCGCCCAACACCCGACTTCGATACTATATCTAGTACTGCAATGTATTTAACCTCGTTGACGTGACAAATAGGGGTTCTAAATATAGAAGGAAACTGTGCAAAGCAATAGTGAACTTTATTGTTCGTAATAATACAATAAAAGCGTATGGTTAATGGTTTTATCCTGTCGTAAGATATGAAGGAAGGTCAATGGGACCCCTCGACAAAAGGACATGATCTTGTGCAGCCTGCTTAATAGAATGAATTGGTTGGCACTGGTAGTGTTAGCGGGGTAGAGCTAGAAATGTTTATAAAGAATGCAAAAGAGCACTTTGACATAATTGAAGAAATGACAATAAAATTAATAGAAGTTGGAATGTGTACCTAATTTAAATCAATTGTGTGTTGTATTGATAGAGGAGTAATAACGGTTGAGATACGACTGTACCATTCAATTACTGACGAATTCTCCACAAATTTTGCACCGTTATAGTAAAAACTTCATCGAAGCTGGCAGCGAATTTACAGGAAGTCCCTTATAAAACCTTTACATGGCTTGGTATAAATTAGCACAGTGTCCGACTCACCGAGCCTTTGCGCAAACGTTAACGGAGTATTTGCATTGAAGCAGCAGCACAACTGGGTTAAAAGCTTAGTGCTGTTTCGCAGTCGGATCAGGACAACAATAATGCATAGAGCTTGTATAGAGCGGGCGTTTTTAAATATCAACTTTGATATTTCAACGTTTTAGAATATTTGCTGATCAAACGTGTATGCAGGTACTTTGCTAAAATTAATCATGAGTTGTGTTCAGTTCAGTGACGCTGACATTTATTTGCTTCTGGTGACCCTAAACATGCTTCATATAACAGACACGTGTATGTGACATTTCGCAAGTTCTATTAATATTTTACAGAATATGGTACTTACATACTTTAAATAGAGCATTAAAATGTTAAACCTTTGCCAAGAAACTTCACGTAATATACAGTTCCACAGTTTTTTCGTTGATCTGGCTAGCTAGTGTGTTCCATCTTCGCATCGCACTAAGACTGAAAACTAATTTCATATCCTTGCCCCTAGTCATTTTTATTAAATGCATCATCTTACCCATAAATGTTAGTACGGTGCAGTGGACAGTAATCCTGTCTAGTATTATTGATTGCATGTGGGTAATACGATTAGTGCGCGAGCTATTGCTCGGGGAGCTTACCTCCTTTTACAATAAGTAACTTCGATCGATAGATTAAACGGCCGGCGATATCTTTAAGTGCTTTTAAGATAGTTTGACTTCTTATATTGATCCCCTCTATGGAAATTGTAATCGTAATGATAGACATCTACGTAACGGAGCTATTTTGAAAAATATGACTCACTCTTACGAGATATGGTTATAGTGAGTTCATAGTTAACGAGAAGATTAATGATCTCTGCCGGGACAATGAAGCCTCGGAACTAAAGATAAACAAGTACCATCTCAAGTACTTGGTGCTGAGAATTCTCAGATAAATAATATAAGCGAAACGATTCAATGAATGGTATTCAAAGGTTCATTTCGGTTCACTTCTTGGATGAACTTTCTTTAGGTCATTCGGTACTCTATTATGATCTGAGAATTGAGTAATATCTAAAGCTTCTTTCCATGACGGCAATAAAAGAAGCGAGAAAGACTTACATGTTGTACTAATTCTATGAATTCTGAAAGATATAGATACCGACGCCACCAACATCTTCATGGAACATTCCGGTAACAAACGTGGTGTCCTGATCCCCTACGTCCAGCAAAATTCAAACGGCTTTGACATTGATTGAGACATTGAGATACATGCTTGCAGTTTAGTTATGGCACTACAGGCACCGCACACTATTCATAAAATGTGACCTCGGATGCTGCAGTCACCAACCACGTCGCTGAACATCATAAAATTTTATTGCCCACAATATTGTTACAAAATACAAGTTTGCCTTTACCAACATGATGTCATGTTTGAAAAATAACGTTTATGTACAATAACATTGCCAACAGCGTTTTACTCGGATTTCATCATTTGCAATGGTCATCCGTTTGACCGGGTAAAACAATTAAGCATAGAGGAGATATATTTATAGGTGCCTATAAAATATAATATGAAACCTTATTGTCCGTTTTTACTACATTAGTTGGCACCTTACATAGTGCATAACTAACAGTGCACGTTTTTGCACTATACTGCAGTGAAAACGTTTAGATGCCCAGAGGCGGCTTAATTAAATCTGACACCAGAGGTGGCCACAACCTCACACGAAAAGAAAAAGAAGATGCATTTAGAAATCGCCAAGTGTGTGGAAAAACAGGCATAAGGAAGCATAGTCAGTTTGTTTTAATAAGCTCTAAACTCCGAACACATAAATAAATGAAGACCCCTTTGCGTACTCGGAAAAACGTGAAGTGAAAAAAAAAACATACGCGAGGGGTGGTGATGATTCAGTGAAGTGAGGTAACTCAGACGAAAGATTTCCCTGTTTTGTTTGTAGTTTGTCTCCCCTCGTCGCATCGAGAGTTGCTCTAAAACACGCAGACAGAAGGTATTGTGTTGGAAGGAGCGTATGGGGTGTCTAAATCGACTCATTAAAGCCACCGCTGAGTAATTGTCTGAGCTTCCTTTGTCCACGTTATCATTCTATCATCTAGTTCCACGAGGGAAACTGTGGTTTAGTGTAAATTACTTGATGCTTTGATAAGGAATAGAATCTCGAATCTCTCCTAGCGTTGTTTGTGGCAATAAAAAAATCAGAAAAAGCCCTTTCTTGACATCAAAAAATTACGAATGAAATGTTGAAAATAGCTCAATAGTCATATATATAATATAACTAGAGCGTATACTGACATAAAGTGAAATCAGTTAATCGATTCTGTTAGGTGTCATATTGGCGAGCGCACAAAAGCTGCGTTTGGACACGCTATCCGCGCCGACACAAAGGGACTTGATTGACTAGGGCTGACGAAATGCGTCCTAGCCAATGTTAATTTTACGTAGGTACTGGGTAAATACAATAGTATTCAAAAAAATAAGAAGGACCTGACAGTATTACACTTGATCACTACAGAAAACAGTCTTTTGTAATTCGTTAGTCTAAAATATTTGATCATAAGTATGCCATATCTACAGTCTGTCTTGATAGAAGGTGAACATTTTTTGAGCGTTATCGTGTAACCTATGACCGAATTTAATAATAGCTTCACATCTGGCGATATGGTATAAAGGCCGTTTGTTAATATATTAAATTTACTACACAAAGTTACCGTGACTAATTGCAGATACTTTATGAAGATCCCTATTTAAAGCAATATCTCATAAGTTAATCAAATAACAAAGGAACATGGCGTCGGGATTTGTGCCACACAAAATGGTCCGTGTCAATCTCCAATTGAACTTATTAAATTGAATTTACTCCATTTGTAGCGGCACTAACGATGATATATTGGATCCTAATCTCGAGTAGATTTATTATTGAAAGGGAGACCAGACCCTTGTAAAAAAGTAGAAAATGGTGAATTTTTTAGACGTGGATTTTATATCCCGTTTGACCCAAACTACACAGCAATAAAGGTTAAACCATAAAGCAGTCTTGAATAATATATCCACAATAAAAATAATGTCGTTTGGCTTAGTGAGACGAAATTTTGGATTCTTGGTTAGGACATCTTATTACAAAAAGATACGAGTATATTATATTCAAGAGTAAAGTAATAAAGATTATATATCAAACCTACCTTATACGAGTATTTATAAAGAAGTAGATGTCGACTTACCTGAAAAAACAAACGATGTTGTTAATAAAATAATTCCAATAGAATCATACAATATTTAGTCTCTTCTCGGTGATAGACCGATCAACATAGTAGTTAGGTCTATTTATTCCTAAACTACGGTCACATTCTAGTGAAACTTATGATTAAAAAGCGTTTAGTAAACACGTTACCCTTGAAATATAAGTACTGGCAATTATATGAACTGTCTTGTAATTTAGGATCTATAAATCACCATGTACCTACACGTACGTTGCTGGCAGCTTCATTAGTACTCGTGAGATTAATAATAAAAACTGCTATGAGTATCAGATATTCTGTTTATTATCATTCATGTATTTTAATCTTGTCTAAGTTAAATGCTTATATTCATCTTGGATCTAGATAGTTATAAGACGACGGATTCGAATGATAAGTCAGTAAAAACACAAATCTATGTTTTCAAAAACAGTCAATAAATAAATTCATAGTAGAATAAAGGTTTTCACAATGTTATGACCGGTAGCGTCTTCAATCAATTGTCTACTACAACCTACTTCAGCTGCCTAAGTATAAACGTTTTCCGCCGTTCTATTCTCTTTGTTATTCTAACTTTGCTGTCCTCGTCCTGTCTCGTATCAAATATAGATTTTCATCTATATCATCTTCTCTAATGTTACTAGGATAAAGTACCTACAAACCATTAAAGGTATCCTTGAGAGATGAGAAAATTTGCAAAAAAAAATCAAAGACAAAACCGTATCTCCCGCATCAACACTTTGCTAGGGGCGACATAGTCGAGCGCAGCGCGATCTGCTCTCAGTAACGTAACTTTGTCAAGGAAATTGAGTTTCCGGGCGATCGAAACCCACAACCTTTTTAGACGATATACATACGATAACATACATCTACAGGTGCATGGTAACAATAGATTATCTTTTATTTAAACTATGCTATATTTTTTAAATTCATTTCTAACATGTTTACTGCCAATTACAGAACGCAATAAGCAGGGAAAAACGACTGCTTTTATATCTTGTGAATGTACATCTAGATAAAATTTGGGGGTCGTAGCAATTTATTGCTGGAGGGTCGGACGAATGTGATGCTATTTTCAGAATTAGCTTACAAAATTCTTAATGTAAACCATGGGGACAATAAAAGGAAAAATTTAAAAGACTTCTTTTATCAGACAAATCTTGTATTTGTTCTGGATTATTAAGCTATACCCTTTGTAAATTTATACCCTCTGAATTCTAAAGCTATCAAAAAACAATCGGTTAGAAAACAAAGACGAGCCACACCACGTCCAATTTTCTTTGTTTACTGATGGTGCCAACTTTTAATTTTCTTTTACGAGTCGAATGTTATTTTTGCTTTTTCATTATCAGAAAAAGCAAAAATAACATGTAGCTGATGATGTGCGCTATAAATAATTGTTTTAACATAAAGTTATTTTAATCTTCATATTTAAATCCATCGGTCTATATTGAGGTCAAGTAGGCTAAAATCCCATTCATCGTTTTAAATATATAATGGGTATTCATAGTACAAAAAAATACATCATGTTTGTAGTCATGGAAAATCATGTTTTAAGAAGTGGTGGTATTGTAAATGAAATTGCAATATGTATCTACATACTATTTATCTTTGTTGCAGTGTCAAAATGAAGAAAAACAGAAATTGTCAAAGTGGGTGGTGGGTGGTGCTACTAACTGCCACCCTGGCGGTTCAAGTCGCAGCAGAAGCAGGAGTTGGGATGTACAACTCAAAGCTAAAACAAGTCACAACCTCAAGCACTTTGAAGTGGACTAATCTCAAGAAAGAATCCATGAGCAACTATGTCGTTGGGGCTGAATCTGAACAAGGTAATCAGATCATTTCCTAAGTTTTACTTTTTGAGAGAAGAGTTGTTTTGGTATGGAATACATCGTTTTTATTCTTTTACAGGTCCAATATACCTTTGCAGAGCTCGTCACGAAGGCGATATGATTCTAGGACAACTCAGACCAGACTATACATCCTGCGCTGTATCCGGAAGCAAGAGCTACAATATATTCGAGGTGCTTGAAAATATTGAAAATGCATCTTTAATCAACTGGATACCTTGGTTTAGGTTTCATGCCAAACCTAGTGGAGGTGTAGTAGTCGATTCCTCTGTTGATTCCGTTTTCATTGGAAGAATGAAAGCCCAAAGCGGATATTCACATTATATCGGAAGGATTGCGTACGAAAACGTTATCGGACAGTTAATCACCTTTGATGACAAGAATAATGAAATGATAGAAAACAGTGGTGAAATCCTTAAAGAAATTGAACCGATTAGTTACAAGTTAGAGAATGTAGAGTTGGATCGATCTACGGAACACGTTCGTCAAACAGAACCTGAAGTCTTTGATGAGCGAAATCTAAGAAATGAAGAGGAGATTGGCGCCACGGTCACTACAGAAATCGAATACGAATTCAACTACACGTTATCTTGGGGTCACGGACATGGTATAGCCATTGGTCTGAATACGACGATTGAATCAGATGATGGTACTATATTTCCGTATATACAGTGGGCTAATCCATCCACACAGCAATTGAAGAAGTTGTATAAACTTGAAAAATATCTCGAACCAGGCACAGCATGTAATGTAACGTTCAGGGGTAACAAAACAAACAGTGATGTACAGTATACAGCTAAATTAGTAACTTTCTATAAAGACAATGACCCTCGGTCGAGGCAAATGAGAGGGCAGCGAATTGAAAATACTCTAGAGGTGGAAGCTATTTACGGAGAAATATATTTCATAGCAAATAATACCTTGGTGCCAACAACTACAACCACTACTACAACTACAACGACAACTACGACGACTCCGCCGCCAGAAACCGCACCTCCAGCGCCTGAGGAAAATGATGTCGCTGCCATGCAGAAGGCGGACCAGCCTGCTCAAATGGACAGCAGTGATATGAACGAAAGCGGCGAAGGGACGGTCAAAACTTCAGCGCCAAAAGAAGATATAAAAAAGTCTGTAGTCGGTGGACTCGGCAGCAACCCCAATGGAGCAACTATGAGAATTGTTACATTCACGTTATTTATTCCATCGCTTTTAATTTTACTTTAAAATGACAAGTTAAATTCTTTGTAAATAGCGAGAAAAATATCATTAAAATTTTAGATGCTTGGTCGTTTATACATGTACGTACGTTTTGGCAACCGAGCTTGACGCTGTTGTTTAAAAGTCGAGGCACGGATAATACCTTTTTCCTCGAACAAATTATGTAAATATAAATATTTTTGTTTTCTTGACATTCCTGTTATGTGATTTCATTCCAATGTGTAAATTGAGGAGCCAAAATTATTCGCATAACTGTAAATAGATATATCTGTAAATAGTTAACTGATATGGAAGTCGCAGAGCGGCGCGAGGAGATTGTCATTAAATATAATGACAGTGGAAACATCGTAGATAGGGATAATGATACCGAGTGAAGTAAGACACTGTTACCAATGACAAGCTGTATTAAAATCACACATAATATGTACCTTGAACATTCACAGGACAGTAAACTTACATTTGTGATATCAGAATGAATTTCTAAATTCAAAATCACGTTTATAAGAGAAAATACGTTACCGTCAATATTTAAAATGTTGCAATGTACAAAACACAATATTTAGAAAATCTTAATACTTTAAATAATGAATTTGGTTTCATATATTTGTTTTTGCTTGAAGGCTATAGCCATGTTTTTGGGTAATTGTTAAATTTATAATCCCCCTTAAAAATTATGTGTAATGTTTTAAGTAATTTATTTTTATCATATTCCGTTACCTAATATTAATACACTTTAGAAATTAATTGATTAAACTTGTCCAACGTTGTTGTTCCCGCTTGATTTTGCTTTGTACAATATGGCAATTGTTGTGCATTAAAGTCGTCACTTTTCTCAATATGCTTCAGTATGAATATTACATTTGTATAGGTTTTGGTAAGGAACAGTTTGACACACAGTTCATTTATTTTCGCGCAATAGAAATAAGCACATCGTTTAGTACCTCCTACCTTTTAGTATTTTGTATTTCCTAATTTTAATTGTTATTTATAATTTTAAGTTACAAGAGTCTAAACAACCAGAATTAAGAGATATTATTAGTTTAAAGCGTATAGCGGTAGCGTTTATTCACAAATAATTTATTTTGTTTTTATTCCCTCTTATATTTAAACATAAGCCTAGGTTCAGATGAAATTCTAATCATACTTCAGATTCAAATCAAAACCCAGCATGAGGCGTGCGTGGGGTTAGCTGGAGATTGTTTTTATTCCCTCTTATATTTAAACATAAGCCTAGGTTCAGATGAAATTCTATCATACTTCAGATATAAATCAAAACCCAGCATGAGGCGTGGGGTTAGCTGAAGATGACTTTGTTACGTAAGCCAAAGTTATACTTTGTAAGTTTGCCTATTTTTGTTAGTTTAGGCATTAAATCCATTAAAATTGCATCCCTCCGTCAAACAAATTCATCATTCTTGTTAGTTCATAGAAACAAGTAGACTCTAATAGATTTGGCATCGTTTGGTAGTAGTATGCTTAGCGGACTTTTGTCAATGTGTAAAGAAAATGAATGATATTTTTGTATGAATTGAAATCGATTGTAAGTGTTCGCCTTAATTGTAAGTGAATTGTCTTCATCTTAAGTTTAATTTCACTAAATCTACTTTCATCTTTGTAGTTCTGAATGCGTCAGTAAGTATTCCTCTTCGTGGAATATATTTTTAAGTTTATTAACATATATGGTGTAATCTTGGTTAATAATATTTTAAAATTAACGTTAAACAACGTCCCACCTAGCGTACCATTATTGGATAAGAATTAAAATATTATTACAACAAAAATATAATAAATATTTAATGGTTACTTTTTCAGCTTCAAAAGTATTTTTGTCTCTGATGTCGTAAATTAATGTTAGAACTTATTGCGAAACATTTAATAATATCTACAAAAGAAAGTCAAGGCCTGTATGTTCAACGTCTAATATTTAAGGAAATTGCTTCTTCCCGTTAGGTAGAGAATCTGTTCCATAATATTAAGGCATGTTCGATTGTTGTACCTATATGTATGAAATAGACACTGCTAATTGGGTAGATATTATAACAATGAATCTCATGACATCAACATTGTTTTGCGAAGCATAATTGTGATGTTCCATGTAAGTTTACTTTGTTTAAATTTATTAAAGTGTAACTAAAAGACTTTGTGATTTTATTTCTATTCCATCCATTCTATTCCGTCCGCATCCTGCTGATGGATGAAACAAGTCTATCTATTGATAGTTTAAAGTACATTAATATCTTGATGATTTCGTTTATACTTAGAAAGAATGATCTCAGCATTAAATTAGTATGGTTATCTTGCCGCACCCGTATGCAAATAAGTGGTGATGGCGACGTCACCTCTGAGTGACATTTGAATTGTTCAACGTATTCCCCCGACTATACCTACTTACAATACACAACTGTATTCGCAATCAGACTAGCTTGGTGTCTGCTTTGTATTTATTCCAATGTCGTCAGCCATATCATCAAATACTATTCTAGTAACTAAAGCACCTATTAGGTACAATCTTCGAAACTCGCTTAATCACTCTATAATGTCTTTGGTCAGCTCTAAATGTCAGTTAGCACGTGCTTTAGCTAGATAATGTTTCCTAATCTAGCCTGCAGTGCACGTATTGTACTTTGACAGATGTGCGACAGTGACAGTCACATATAAATACTAAAACAAACTTATAGGTAACTACGTGCCAAGTAAAGGTCTATCCACACATATTAGGGCCGGATCCAATCATTGAAGATTCGTCACTGGCCCGTTCACGGCCCGTGCTCGGGTGTGAACGAGTTCATATAAAATGTACGCAACGATATTTTTTTGAGCCCCTGACAATGCACGGTCCGTCCACGTCACGGGCACGACCCTGATATGTGTGGATATACCTTAACGTTTACCTTAGGTACAATCTTCATTGATTTAGGAAAATGCAATATAATTTTAGTTACAATTGTAATTATAAAGCTACAATTTTTTTTACGTGTTAGTTACTCTAGATTTCCAACGAATTTTTGAATACTTTCAAAAAGAAAACTCAATTTTCTGCCTATGCTGTTTGCAACTACGTTAGGTTTGGCTTCCGGTTAAAGCGGATGCAGCAGTTCGACGGAGATGGGGCGAAAGTATATCTGATCAGTGATCATATATTAAAAAATCCGCAGTCTCTATAAGGTGCTCCCTCACCTGGAGCATTCGCCTGTAATGATACAGATTCGAGAGATTTTGATACAACTTGTAACATCAACGACCGCTTCGTCTGACATTGTGTCAAATCAAGTAGTCAACTAAATGCTCGAAATCGAATCTGAAATGTTACATTACAGGCGAATGCTCGTCAAGTCAGGGAGGCAGAAGGTACTGTAATGTAATGTACAAAATCGAATCTGAAATGTTACATTACAGGCGAATGCTCGTCAAGTCAGGGAGGCAGTAGGTACTGTAAAGTAATGTACAAAATCGAATCTGAAATGTTACATTACAGGCGAATGCTCGTCAAGTCAGGGAGGCAGAAGGTACTGTAATGTAATGTACAAAATCGAATCTGAAATGTTACATTACAGGCGAATGCTCGTCAAGTCAGGGAGGCAGAAGGTACTGTAGTGTAATGTACAAAATCGAATCTGAAATGTTACATTACAGGCGAATGCTCGTCAAGTCAGGGAGGCAGAAGGTACTGTAGTGTAATGTACAAAATCGAATCTGAAATGTTACATTACAGGCGAATACTTTAGGTGAGGGAGCACCTTTAGAATAACAATTTCCCGTTCAGTTGTAATTTGCCAAAATGACCAAATTAAGGTAAATGTAACCTAAGCTTAAAAAGCTTATTGCCACATCTTCAATTCACATTTAAGAAAGTAAAATATAAATTCAAAATACTTTTGGTCAGTTTGATTAAACTTTTCACATTACATTTTAAATATAATCTTGATGAGAGATCTCTTTGACGCAACTAGCCGCAGTTCAGATTTTATCGAAAATTCTCTTTTCACGGCTAACAGTTGCCCACAAAATGTCAACGTTTTTATATGGGCTAGTAATTACGCTATTTCAATCTCCAAATTAGTTTCTCCGGGAAATGAAAATCTAATCGGATCCTAAATTTCGTCTGGAATTTCCCCTTTGAGATTTTGTGCACCTGCATGTCTTCAAAGTTTGTTTTGTCTGTTGTCTGATGTTGGCAAACGTTATAGGATTTGCAGACGCATTAGTGTGAGACGTCTCGACAACGGAGCCAGGGGGAACACGGCGCCTATGGGTCTCATTGTATCTGGCTTAACGGAACGTGAAGGAATTAGGTGCAAGCAATATAAATAAAAAAATTGGGCATTGGTTCAATTTAAACGGTTCCACTGGTTTATTTTTATTGACTGCTAGACGCTAAGCTTATAAAGTAAATAAAAATAATTAGGTAATTGTATTCTAGACCTTCTCGGTCCAGAGGCCGAGAGTCCAAGATTCACTTCGGTTCGCAAAGAGACTAAAGGAACATATAGTTTTTTTTTTCGTTTTAGGCACAGGTTTTACCGAACTGGGTTTATTTTATTATCAGAGCTGAAATGATCTCAACATTGAATAATGGCTAGTTTTGGCACCAAAGTTAAAGGTTAGATTTTGAGACCAACACTCGCACAACTCTCAACTCGAGACCCCGGACGATTCCTCGGATTTGCAAAGTCAATGAACTACAGTGCAACAAAAAACACTTTGTGAGCTTGCAAAGGCATTTTTTACAAAAAACGAGAACCGGTTCAGGTTTCTAGAGATTCAGGGAGATTAACAGCTAGGTACCTCCACTACCTGGTCCTGGTAAAAGTATTAACATGAAGTAAAACTATAAAGTGTAATAAAAGGTACGCCTAACAGTACTACATAGGCAAGTTTTTTTTTTTATTGAAGGTTCACGTTTGACCATTATCTCGCCTGATGTTAAGTGATGATATGGTCGAAGGTGGAGCACGCTTGCCTAGAAGTAACCTATTCACTCTTGACTTGAAGACCCCTAGGTTGTAGCTACAACCTAGGGGTCTTCAAGTCAAGAGTGAATAGGCTGATAGCTATCAGGAAACAAGGACGCCGGTAGGGAATTCCACTCCTTAGCTGTACGCACTATAAAAGTATTTTCAAAACGCTTTGTGCGTATGGTTGGGATATCCACCATGTACCGATAGCACATTGCCGTACGTCTTGTAGTCCGATGATGGAAAGGGCTAGGCGGAATCAAATTGTGCAGTTCTGTCGCACACTCTCCGGAAATGTAACCGATAAAAAACTGACAGACTGGCAACTCGGCGACGATGTTCGAGGCTCTGGAGCTTTGAGGCGACCAGTGCATCGTTGCCAATAAGCCTTTTGGCCCGTCCATCAATCGACTCAAGTGCATCAAGCTGGTATTTGGCAGATCCATCCCAGAGGTGAGAGCAGTATTCCATGCATGACCGAACTTGCGCTTTATACAAGTTGAGCAGCTGTTCAGGCGTGATTCGTGAAGTACCGTCTCACCTTCGCAAGGATCCCCAACTTTTTTGCAGCCAATTGAGCCTTTGCGTCAATGAATGGACCAAAATTGAGGGTCGATGTTAACGTAACACCAAGAAGGTCGAGATGGTCCGTTATCGGCACGGTTACACCACGGAAGGATGGAGCCGGGTGGAATTGGCTCTTTCTTGCGGAAAAAAGACACGCCTGGGTCTTAGCAGCATTGAAATTAATTAAATTTCGGAGACTGCCTCCAAAGACAGGTTCAAGCGCTCAACCATGGCCTCCCGAAGAGACGGGACTTGAGGCCTAGTAGCCCGTGCGCCAGACACATATCTCTCAGCAACAGTGCTGTCGTCTGCATACCCAAAGGTTCCGGGTTTTAGCAGGTCATTAATGTGCAGCAAGAACAATGTTGCCGAGAGCTCTGACCCTTGAGGGACACCGGCGTTAATACCTAACTGACCGGACGAGCAGCCATCGATAACCACTCGGATGGACCGATCCCTCAGGAAGTCTGCAATCCAGTCACACAGACCACTAGGCAGACCGAAGGAAGGAAGCTTACCAATAAGGCTCTCGTGCCAGACCCTGTCAAAAGCCTTCGATATATCAAGGGAGACAGCAAGCGCCTCCCCGTGCTTCTCTATGGCCTCACTCCACTGGATGTGAATGGCATACGCTAGAAGATCCCCAGTTGACCGGTTTCGGCGGAAGCCGTATTAACGGTCACTAAGGAGGTCGTTGTCTTCTAGGAATGCCAGGAGCTTATTATTCAATACACGTTCCATACTCTTACAGAGGATGGACGTTACTGATATAGGTCTGTAGTTGGCCGGGTCCGCTCGACTACCCTTCTCGGGCACGGGCCGAACGTTAGCTTGCTTCCAAGCCTTCGGCACTTTTCCAGTCACCATCGAAAGGCGATAAAGGCGTGTCAAGATCGGAGACAATTCAGGCGCACAAGTTTTAAGTACAATTGCTGGTATCCCGTCCGGGCCACTAGCCTTGTTCACGTCAAGGTTTCGCAGCACCCTACAGTCCGATGCAAATGTCCGACATACTCGTCTCACATCGAACAGCAGAAGGAGGGCGCCGCGTGCCATCAGTATTCAGACGCGAAGATTCCGCAAAGAGGGAGGCAAACAAGTTAGCCTTGTCCTCAGCGGAGTGGGCCAGCGACCCGCCGGGCCTCAGCAGTGGTGGTAGTGAGGGGCGACAGCAGTTTGATTTAACCAACACGCCTTGCTACCTGCAGGGTGTGAAGCAAGTTTGTCCCCGATTCTGCTAATATGGTCAAACCGTGCCCTTCGCATCGCTTTTTTGCAGGACTTAGCAGCCCTGTTGAAGGCTCTCTTCTTCTGACTGACTTCACTTGCCTTGCGCACACGAGCATCGACCACGTTTGCGCGGTCACACTCGGCACCAAACCACGGACGGTTAACGCTGGACACCGTTACGTCAGAGAACGGAATGTAGTACTCCATCCCCTGACGCAACACATCTGTCACTGCGTCAGCGCATGACGATGGGTCATCCGAAGAGAAGCGAGTGGGCCGCCAAGGGTAGCATGCGAAGAATGATCGCATACAATCCCAATCTGCTGACTTGTACCGCCAAACCCGCCGGGTGCCTCTTGGGCTGGGATCGGGCGGGGAGAAGACGGATACAGACTTCACCAGACAGTGGTCGGAACTACCCAAAGGTGATGATATCGACACTGAGTATCGGTCTGGATCAGTTGTCAGCAGAAGGTCCAAGCAATTGGCTGTATGTGAATCAACATCTGGCACCCTCGTAGCCCCTTGGACCAGCTGGGTGAGATTTAGCCCAATCGAAAGATTTCGCAACTCTCGTCCAGCATGGTCAGTGCACTGGTATGGGAAGAGCCACTCCTGGTGGTGGGCGTTAAAGTCCCCCAGTAACACTAGTTGGGCGGAGGGGTACCGTAGCTGAGCCACATCTGCCGCCTCACTTAGGTACTGTGTGAGCCTGGTTGTCTCCAGATCACCGCTATGCGATCGGTAGACACGGGCATAGATGATCTTATCCAGACCTGTGTCCACCAGGGCCCATAGCACTGAAATATATAATATTAAGTATATCACATCTATACTTAATATTATAAAGCTGAAGAGTTTGTTTGTTTGTTTGAACGCGCTAACCTCAGGAACTACTGGTTGGAATTGAAACATTATTTTTGTGTTGGATAGTCCATTTATCGAGGAAGGTTAAAGGCTATATAACATCACGCTACGGCCAATAGGAGCGGAGCATAAATGAAAAATGTTGCAAAAACGGGCAAATTATTCCTTTTTGAGAGCTTCCGTTGCGTGCGCTGCGTAAACGGTTTAAGTTACGCAACAATCATGTATGTAGGGTAGGTAGGGTATATGGATAGGTAGCCAGTTGACGGGAGCGAAGCCGCGTGGCAGCTAGTTTATAGTAAGGTGTTTAAGTGTTTGAAAGAGATAGGATAACTGGAAAGGCGAGTGTCAAAAGCTTGGAATCGAACGATGACGGACTCAAGTAGAATGCCAAATAGATAATCAACTGGCTGAATACTTTGCTGAGAGTTGCCAGTGTCTCAAAGGCCAAAAGTTAAAGATACATAGTCACAGATCATAGAACTGTTGTTTATATGATCTGTGTACATAGTAATATAGAAGCAATATCAGTGTGAATGTTTGCTGGATTATTAATAGAACAAGAGTCAAAGTGAATGGGTTTTTTCTAGGCAAGCGTGCTTCACCGTCGACCACATCGTCGGTTACCATCAGGTGAGATAGTGATAAAGCGAGAGCATACTGATAATTAAAATAAAACTTGGCAGTGCAATTTCATCAATAAATTATGTATAATAAATGCTACACTGCAACATTATAATTACGTATGAAGACTGTTATTAACGCTTTGATTATATACTTGTCTATAGATGCCACATTGACCCTACCTGAACGGCCCAAATAAAGTCTACTAAAATTGGTAGACTCGCTTCTTATTTATGTCAGTGTCATTTGAAACACCTAAGGGTAACGTGTTCAGGAAAAATAATTAATTATGACGGTTTGTGCCGTCAGACTGTATAGCAATTATGTTGGAAAACCGTATAATAATACCAAGAGCACTTTTCACCGGTACGTTTTGTTATTTAACCACTAATATTATAAGAACACACGATTTTTTATTCATTACTTTGTAGGTTATTCTGATTTAGCCAGTGTTGTCAGTTTATTACTAGGGAGATTTAACGAAACTATGGGAGACAAAATACAAATAGCATTACATAATCTTTCGATCAGAAGAACATTATTATTTTAAAAATTACAATATATATTTGATCAGTAAATGACAACTTACCTTAACGTAGCCCAGGCAATAAAATCAAAGAGAAAAATATGCCGAGAACAAACACAAAGAGATGGGTTTTAATCTATAAATCACTGTACATTTTTTCATTGAATTTTTTGTTGTTACTAAAATAAATGATACACTAATCTACAAAATTATTTTGTTTAACCTGTTTTGTTTAACTTTCATCATATTAAATAATTCAGAAAAGGTAGGTTAATAGTTTGGAGCAGGCATCCCTAAACACGCATACATTGACAGTTTGACGACAATAAGTACACGAGCGGTACTCACACATATCACGCAATTGGAGACAGTTTTAGCGCGTCGTTTGTTTGCATTGTTCTATCTAGACAAGTATATAATCAAAGTATTAACGATTATTCTTTATTAGTGTTTTAAAAAGAAAATAATTGACTTAAATTAAATCATAAATTCGCACATCCTCATCCACTGGGGTCTAGAAGTCTAGAAGCTTCAAATGGTGCATAAGATTTTCTTTAAAAACGTAAGTGAGCAGCTCAGCAAGGAAATATTTTAAACGATTCACTGCCTGCACCTGTACCAAGTTCGCAATCTACAATTGATAACGCTAGTAGAAAACGAATCAATGTATGGGAATGACACATCTGAACGTTAAGTCACGTGGTCAGACCATACAAATAGAAGACGGATATGAAACTTTTGTAATTTGGCTAGGGGGGCTAATGGGGTTAATTCAAGGAAGATTGTATAGAAGTCCATGTTTTTGCCGGTGGGGAATCCCATCGCGCATTTCACTTGTACTAATTGTTTAGCTGACACACGAACTGCTTCCAAAAACTGAATGGGACACGAAAATACCCACATAATCTTATTAAAATTGTACGAACATGGACGCACTCTGACATGTAAAAAGTTATACGTATACAAAACACATAAAATGCTGAGATAACGTTGATATGACCATAAAAAGTAAATTTGTCCGTACCCTTGTAATTCCGGGGCCTAGAAAACTTCCCCCGTGGAAGTATTTCACGGCCTTCACAAGGGCTGGGGCGGGCTTGCACTCAATATTCCTCCCTATAGATAGGTACTATATATACATAGATATAGTTTGTATAGTTTGCTGTGTACTAAGGCAAGCAAGAAAACGGATAAAAATATATCATTTTGCTAAAGGTTTGTGAGACAGAATTTTATAATATTTTTCGAGCTTTCGAAATGATTTCAAGGCTTTATAGATTACTAGAGGACGCCTCGCGGTTTCAATCGCGTAATTCCAGTTCCCGTGGGAAAACAGGGATAAAAAGTAGCCTATGTCACCCGGGGATAGAGTAGCTTCCCAACGGTGAAAGAATTTTTGAAATCGGTCCAGTAGTTTTGGAGCCTATTCGGTACAAACAATCAAACAAAAAAATCTTTCCTCTTTATAATATTGGTATAGACTATTTATTATAAGACCATGATAAATTGATTTGATTACCGCAGAATTGATATTAGGTCATTACATATGAAATTGGCGTTTTGTAAAGGAGGAACATAAAATCGTTCTTTTTAATATAATATATTTATTTAATAAAAGTATGTACCATTGCTTGCTATCTACGCACGTTTGCCATCTCATAGGTAGTTCATTGATCCCTTTACTAAAAAAACCATTCGGACGGGAATCAATAAAATCTTTGAAGGCGCTTTGGACTGCCCCATCGGAGTTGAATTTTTTCCTTTGCAAGAATTTTTTAAATTATCCAAATTTCGAAAAAAATGGTAATCTGTTGGAGCAAGGTCCGGGGAGTACGGTGGATGTCTTAGACATTCCAATTGAAGCTCCTCTAATTTAGTAGCCGTCTGTTGTGCAGTGTGTGGTCTAGCGTTGTCCTGAAGCAGCAGTGGCCTAGAGCGATTGACCAGCCTCGGCTGTTTAGCAGCTAGCTTTTCCATCATGGTTTGCAGTTGCTGGCAATAGACATCCGCCGTAATCGTCTGGCCAGATTTAAGAAAGCTGTAGTGAACGACACCGGCACTAGTCCACCAAACGCTTACAAGTAATTTTTTTTTGTCAATTTTCGCTTGGGGCAGGATTTGGCTGGTTCACCAGGGTTCAGCCATTACGATGAGCGTTTCCGATTTTCATCACAGGTAATGATTCGATTTAAAATCCCTTCATTATTGTGCCGGTTGAGTAATGTAACGCAGCAGTCGACGCGCGTTTGTCGGTTTGCTGCACTCAATTCATGAGGTACCCACCTTTCAAGCTTTTTCACCTTATCAATTTGCTTTAAGTGGATAAAACAGTTTTATCACTAACACCGCAGCCTGCAGCTAACTCGGACGTGGTTTGCGATGGATCCGCTTCCACAATAGCCTTCAATTCTTCATTATCAACTTTGATCTCTGGCCGTCCACGGGGCTTGTTCAGCAGGTCCAAATTCCTAGAACGAAAACGGACCAAACACGCACTGTGTTTTCTTTTGCGACACCGTCACCATACACATCATTAATCCTTCGTGCCGTTTCTGCAGCACTGGTGCCACGATGGAACTCGTACTCGTAAATAACGCGATATTTCAAGTTTTCCATTTTGTAAATTGACTGGCGCAAAGGAAAAACCAAAAGAAAAAAAAACAAATGAATTACGGTTTTCCAAACAGATGAGTAAATAGCTGTATAATTTTAAAATTGGAATTCCAAATCAAAGAGGAGATATTTGAGATCAAAGTGGCCAGTACGACAAAACGCCAATTTCATAGGTAAGGACCTAATAGATTATTGCCTATCATTAATTGGCTCCGTGAATATTACAATAATTATTATGAGTTCAGGGCACTTGATTTGCTTAATTCAATAACGTCGCTCGTGGTCGTAGATAAGGAAATTAATATACATATTAGGTAATGTTTAGTTTTTGACCATATTTGGGTTATAAATTGCTGTGAAAGTTTATTTATTGGAAGTTGACTAATTTAACATGAATATTAGTTATGTTAGTACTTATTATTAACTAGGTACATAAATATTATCATTGTATTGTCCCCTATTTAGGTAGTTAGTAACTCGCTTTAATTCTGTAAAGTTGGCAACCACAAATAACGTACTTTATTTATAGTGAGTCAAATGGCGATGGCGTAGTACGGCCGCCGTCCATTTTAACTTGGTTGACGGCGGCAATCTGTCATCGGCGCGGGCGCCAGTACACAACGCGTCATCACTTACCTAACCATTTAACGAGAACCCAGTTATAATTTTCCAGTAATGTAACTATAAAAGGGTGCCAGTTTTATTTATAATGGACCAGACATTCCGTATCGCGTTGGCATTTGAAGTATTCTGACACTTCTTTGTTATGATGACACAAATATGCGTCTATCAGGACGTACGACACAATACATCGTCAGAATCTATGTTAATAATGACTTCTATTGTTTAATTAATATGGATTATGGAGTAAAAATGGAGTCATTATCCAAGTTTTCTCTACTAACAATATCCTAAATAAAAAAAGTTATTTAATAAAATCAAAAAACACGACTGCTTAAAAAGTGAACTAATAAAAAGACGTAAACAAGAAGAAATTCTTGCTGTGCAGTCGGAGGATACATATTCGCGAGCTGGCTGATCAAAACCAGATGTATCCTCCGACTGCACAGCATGAATTTCTTCTTGTTTACCTCTTTTTATTAGTTCACTTTTTAAGCAGTCGTGTTTTTTGTTTTTTTTTAGATAACTTTTTTTATTTACAAATATTTAGTTATTTTTTTTAGGTTTAGGTACTTTTAAACATATAAGTGTTATATATTTTTGAAATCACCTCTTAAAACCCTTTATTTTGGTACCCCACACGAGGGGACAGGAAGAGAAAAAAAAATCCCCTACAAAATGGCGCCCATTTTTTTCTTTTCCAATTTTAATGTAGCCAGTGACACTCGCAGGGTTGAGACGAATCGATTGACGTAAGAATCATCAAAATCGGCCAACGCGTTTGGTCTCTAGAACGCCACATAGGAACAAACATACATACATAGACTGATAAACACATTAGCCTCCTTCGGCAGTCGTAAATACGTAAAAGGATGATGAAAATCTGTGGTTGATGAGGACCAACCTCATGCGACAGTATATTTTCATCAAATACAGCAGGGAAAATACCTCAAAATAAACAAATAAGGGGGCTTTCGAAGTTTTGACCTAAACAAATAGAAGAGTCAAGGGATTCCCTCATATACATAATGGAAGTATCGTCGTCCAGGGTTGTGGAACTAAGTGGCAGTTGGAAAATCGTTCTCACTTTTCGAATTTTGTATCTAAAGTATTATCTTGTTGTTTGCCAGGCTTACAATTTTATATCACCGGGTTATACCTAGGGCATTTCATTACCGAAGGTCTTAGGGACGATCTAGATATTGAGAGGGAGCGCAGGGCTTTGGCGGTCAGAGGTAACATGCTGGCCCGCAGATTCTCCCGATGCTCTGAACAAGTAAAGATTACATTGTTTAAGGCTTATTGTCAAAGCTTTTATACGGGAAGTCTGTGGGTCAGTCACACCAAAAGATCGCTGGATGTCTTGCGCGTCCAGTATAACAACATCTTCAGGATGATGTTGGGGCTGCCTCGCTCCTGTAGTGCATCGGGGATGTTTGCGCTTTACCGCACTGACGGCTTTCATGCCGTCATGCGCAAAAAAACTGTCTCCCTGATCTGCAGAATGCGTGGCAGCTGCAACGGAATCCTGAAGACTGTAGCTGATAGGATCTCCTCTCCGCTATGGAGATCCCTTATTAGGCGGGTAATTTAAATGTGTTTTATATTGCATGTAATTGTATTTGAATTTGTATTTTAATTTTTATGTTTTATTCAATTGTAATGTATGGATTAAGTTATCTGAAATAAATAAATTTGAATTTGAATTTGAATTTGTTACCCCGCAAACACCGTAATTTTATAATAAATCGCTGAGATTATAAACGCTTTCTTCTGGATAAGGCACGGGTATATTGTAAAGTATCGAATTTGAATGGAATGGATACAAACGCTTACCTACAATGATACCGAAACACTTCTGAAATCTTGACACAAACATAACCTCGCACTCATGTACTCTCAGTCACACCTACAGGCTACACTCTCAAAAACATAAACTCACACACATACGTACACCCACCATACACACATTTGTTAATTCACATGTTTGTTTGATTTAAGTTAATGTTAATTTATGTAGTTTTATCATAAAATTGTTATAATAGGTAGGCTCTTTGTAAAATACGTCTTGCTATGGAAGAGCGGACTCTCCTATTACAGGCACTATCTGCCTAAAAGGAGGATCCAATCAAAAATTTCGTTTGTACCTAAATTTGTTTTTACCAATAAACTATTTTCATTCATTTAATGAGATTTTTATATTTGAAATGATCTAATCACAATATTATATCAATCAATCTGCAATCTGCCTAGGCTTTGCCCAATTATATTGGAGTCGGCTTCCTGTCTTATCGGATTCGGCTGAGCACCATTGTTTTACATGGGAAGACTACCTATCTGACCTCCACAACCCAGTAACTGGGTACACGATACATCGTGGCTAGACTGGTGTCAGATCTCAAGCTTCTGACTACCCGTAACGACTGTCAAAGATCTTCAAATGACAGCCGGGACCAACGGCTTAACGCGCTTGCCGAGGTACGGAGGAATCTCGGTATGTTGAAATGGTCACCCATCCACGGACCGACCTCGTCAAGCGTTGCTTAACCTTGAAGATCGACCCGTGCCACTGTTATTATTTAACCACGAGCTCCTCATCAATATTATATATCGAGAGTAATTAATCCCACTAGATTTATTTCAAACTTACGGTGTTTGCAATAATCTGGTGACGTATAACATTGTTTTTAACGGTAAGTAAACAAATTGGTATGTTGCCGCGTTTCCGCTTATTACATCAAGTAATAAGTAGAGCTCTAAGAGTAAGCGGTAAGTACCTAATGTGTTCGTTTATGGCTTTAGACGTGAAGCTCAACGTTACGACGTGGACCAAATAAAATTATGACATGTGATCACTTTTCGCCATTTTGTTACCTCAGCCACTGTAACGGTTAGGGGCCAGGCAGGTAAATTAAACTCTCGAAGAGAGGGTAGATACAAAAAAATATTTTATAAAAAAACTATACCTATATTTTTTTAAATAGAAACCCAGCAATAGATGGGATGGGTCCTCGATATCGAGCGCGTGTTAAGTTCTAGACCGCCGAAAGAAAACCACTGTCCTGTAGTTCCAGGACGTAGGTGACTGGTGGCAGCCAGGTAGGTAGGTCGATCTTCGTTTCGGAGGTAGCACGCAGGGTTGTCCAGCCACAGCCCTTGTAGCAGCACGGAAGTATGTCCGGTATAGAAGGACCCCAATCTAGGAATACACTGATTTTAATAGTTCACGGTAACCGCGTCTACGTAATACAACAAGTTGTGGAAATGAGTTGTTCGAGGTGACGATACGTATGTGGCAGAGGTACAAATATTATTCAACAGACACCGCCACTCTCCTGCTGCGTAGTGCCAAGTGATCTAAGGTGACTTAAGGTTCCCCTAGTCGACGGCACGAACTAATTTGTGCGCGGGGTTAAAATGCATGCTATCTCGTCCGACAACACGTGCGAAAGAGATAGATGCTGTGATGAGCAGTAAGAAGCTAGTTTGCGTACAATTTAGCACTTTTGCAAATTTGTATCGAACTGAATGATGATTTAGGACGAAAACGAGCGCGCGAAATTTTATAAACAGACCTTTGGGAATCTAGATATCATGAAAAAACTACTAAATGTATATTTTCAAAATAAAACTATTTGCATTGTTGAATTACTAATCTAGAAATTTTCCTTCTTCTTATGGTATTTATTTCCGCTCAAAGACGCGTTAAAATTAGTGTTGTAATATGGAACTTTTGACGCTCATAACTTTCATTTTTTTTTTTTACATTTATGTTTCCATACAGGGCAAGATAATGATGAGAAAAATTTATATATTATATTTTATTTTGAACGTACATCGTCAAACAGTGGAGTAATCGCCAGACTACGTTTGTATGGAAGAATGGTCGACTAGTGCAATCTTAAGACCACAGATCATAGAAACAACAGGATCATTGTTTCTATGATCTGTGCTTAGGACCTTTTCTCGTATTAGGTTATTGTCTGGCCAGTACAGTGATTCGCACATTAGTGGTAACACTTGAACTACTAAAATCGCTCTTACTGCTGCGATGCGGCAAAAGGGCTGTCAATGTGACATTTTAACCGGCACGGTACTACGGACTACCCACAGATATAACTAGATGACGCGATTGCATGTACTTCGCGTGTTAAAAATCGGAGTAAAATTACGATCAAGATCCTAATTTGAGCTTTTCATGTAGCATTATCGCCACCGGAAATCCACCGAATTCTAGAAAAATGCATTTTTATGCCACATTGAGCTGTAAAGACAGTATAGAAAAAGTTGGCCGAGGCATTGGAAATGTTTTCTTTCATTGATAAGTAAATTTGTTTTTAAAATGTGTTTGAAAAAGTGGCACGCTTGGTTTTCATACAGATGGAGGGACTTGCGTTATCTAGTTAGATTTATGTGTGTGGTACTACCAGTATTTATCTACCGGTAAAAAAACTTGCTTTTGAGGTTACAAGAATGTAGCTACCAACTCGTATTTATGAACTTGCCAATAGATTGCAATCCCAATGTTTATTATTTGAAGTAGCAGTAGGTAATAGGTATATAAAATAGATCAAAGCAAGTAAAATGAGCCTCAATAGGGGTAATTAATGTCAACATATCATCAAATTAGAACTTTCCCCGCCCACAGCCAACACTTAACAAGGCGGTTCGTTAAAATATTGATAAACAGTCGCGACTGTCTCTATTCAAGATTTAGCTACAGCTATCAAAACATGATTACTTACGTATATTATAGCAACGTACCTATTTGTTTCTAACAAATCGCCAGATGTTGGTAAGTATCTAAACAGTCATAGACATGGGAACAATTTTTACGAGAATTTGCTGTTTTCTACATGCATAAATAAACATCCAAGGATTCATTGCACAAGTTTTATTTCGGATTTGTTTGCATAATGGCGGACTCAATTAGATATCTACGAAAAGAAAATGTCGTTCCCACGAAATTTGCAAATTGCAGTGCAATTCACATAGGTGACTCACGGTCATTGAAATGTTGCAAAATAAAATATGCTTAATTATAACCTTTAGCGGAATTTAAAAGCAATCAAAGTTGATCTAAACCTTGACTTAAAAATACAACACCGCGCGGTTTAGCAAACTATGAGCAACAAATTGATTGAAATTAATAACATAGGTACCTAATATTTTAATTACTGTCTCCAAAACTACTGAATCCGTCAGCACGATCAAGGAGTGGCCAGACACGCTTAAATAACAAAAATAAATGAGAATCTTTAGGTCGTTAAATTCAATTTACGGGGAGTGCAGATCGCAAAAAGTCGTCCAAAATTTCAAGTTTGGGACGGGCTCCGATGACTCATCAGGACAAACGTTGAAGACGCTATTTTTAACTCACTGACGCAAGCCAAGTGCGGTAAAAGTTTATCGCTAATTTTGATTAAAAGAATTAAGAGTAAAGGTCGCCAACGCAGGGGAGCATTAGTGACAGAAATATTCAGTAGAAAGCATTAGCATTTAGCATGAATAGGTACCTAAATAGATAGACGAAACAATTATCTAGAAATGATGATAATTTTCCTTGGCATTTGAATAAAGATCTTCATAATTGCAAATACCACTGGTTTGAAAGTTCACGGCACTGACATTTCTTCCCAACACCGAATGGGCTACGTTTGCAACGGTAGTCATCCGCCCACAAACTCCTATAAAACGACCATTTCTCTGAGGCACCGTTACGCGAGTATTTCCAAGGATACCATGAGCTTGAGCGTATGACGCTATCAACTCTGCAGGAAGTCTCATTAGGTTTTATTGAAGACTGAAGAGATTGAATATTGTCCTCTATTCGCAGGATATTGAAGTATCTATTGACGTACCTATTGAAGTACTTGACATAGATAAAATAAGAACGTAAGACAAACACGACATTAAACGTAAACAATACCCATATTGTTTGAGTTTTATAAATTCGCACATATTTTGAGATAAGTAGATAAGATACATAATGGACTGAATAATAGCTATTTATGCAACTGTTACGTTATGGACGGTCTTTTAATACGAGTGCCATTTTTCGGTACAAGCGTAGCGCGTACCGAAATAGGAGGGCACGAGTTATTAAAATACCAATAACGTACAGTTGCATACAAGATTTTATCTACGAAGGAAGGAATAAAACACAAATAAGTATTTCAGGAAGTGTGTTTTAAGTATTTCATTTCTCATATACATGTCTTGATTTTTCTGGTAGTAAATTATTTGTAGCCGCAGCTGCTCTATTTGTTATATCTGGTGGTGTATTTTCAATATCACTTGATGTTGAAACCATTTTTAATAAAATTTGGAATAAAATTTCACTCAGAAATTTTTGCCCGCGTCCACTTTCTATTTTATTTTTTTATTTAGTCTTTATTAGGTATAAGGCAAAGATCTTGTAGCCGCAACAGCCAAATAGTATACGATACTTTTGTTCTAAACTTGTTCCATTTTTAAAAACATCATTTACATTGTCTCGATTTCGAAGTAATATTATATGTACCTGGCTGTATGTTCAGAATGTCTTTGCTTGTGTTTTAGAATTTATGACGATTCGCATAATGCAACCCGATGTCGTTATGGGTATCATAATGCAACCGCTGTCAATTTTATAATTCGAATATAACGAAACCGAAGTAGATAATAGCTATTTATGCAACTGTTACGTTATGGACGGTCTTTTAATACGAGTGTCATTTTTCGGTACAAGCGTAGCGCGTACCGAAATAGGTGGGCACGAGTTATTAAAAGACCAATAACGTACAGTTGCATACAAGATTTTATCTACGAAGGAAGGAATAAAACATAGATATAGACAAATAAGTATTTTAATAGAAACTTAACTACACACTAATCTATTGTTTATCCCGCGTCCACTTTTTTTTTAATTTACTCTTTATCAGGTATAAGGCAAAGATCTTGTAGCCGCAACAGCCAAATAGTATACGATTGTTTTGTTCTAAACTTGTTCCATTTTTAAAAACAGTATTTACATTGTCTCGATTTCGAAGTAATATAGGTTGCTTGCTGAATGTTCAGAATGTCTTTGCTTGTGTTTTAGAATTTATGACGATTCGCATAATGCAACCCGATGTCGTTATGGGTATCATAATGAAACCGCTGTCAATTTTGTAATTCGAATAATATTCGTTATATTATAACGAAACCGAAATAGATAAAATTACAACCACTACCAATTAACAAAAACTTAAAGTGTATATTTATATGTATGTATGTAATTATGTATATATTTTAGTATTTTATATTTAATGCTTACTTTGTTTGTAACTTATTATTTCATTTAACCCAAGTGCAGGCTATCTCTCTCCATTTTGGGTTGCCTGGAAGAGATCGCAGAACGCGATAAGGCCGCCTGTTGTATGTTTGTTTTTATTTTAAGGTTTCCTTGTGTATTATTGTTTTTATCTTGGTGTACAATAAATCTCTACCAATATTATAAAGAGGAAAGATTTTTTTGTTTGTTTGTACCAAATAGGCTCCAAAACTACTGGACCGATTTCAAAAATTCTTTCACCGTTGGGAAGCTACTCTATCCCCGGGTGACATAGGCTACTTTTTATCCCTGTATTCCCACGGGAACGGGAACTACGCGGGTGAAACCGCGAGGCGTCCTCTAGTTATGTATAAATAAATAAAGTCTATACTTCTATAAGTATGAAATATATAGTAATAATAGGTATGTATAATTATTAATTTGATATCGCATGTTCCTGTTATTTTATCACCATCTTTCCTGTTATTTCGGTGGTCCCGAAATCCCCGCTGTCAGTGGTCGGGAGAAACCCGGCTCTATTGTAACATGGTAGAAAAATTCGCAGAATGTCGTAATGTCACATAAATCAGACGCAAGGGTTCAGTAATTCGTCAGCGCACCGTAATGCATAATTTACTTCTGTATCTTGGACATGGTAATAACGGGAATTTCTAAGGGTTTTCTAACATAGGGTTTGTTAAATATTCCAAAAAAGTTAAAAACTTCGGGGTTTTCCTTGACTGCCACTTATCTTGGAATGTTCACATTGCAGAAGTAAGCAGGAGGGTGTTTTGCTCGTTTCGGTCCCTGAAGCGTCTCCAGAAGTGCCTGCCTTTTCCGACTAAAGTTACTCTTGCTCAGTCTCTCCTTCTTCCTCTTCTTAACTATGCTGATGTCAGCTTTCTTGATGCGCCTGAGGAACTTCTTGATAAGCTCGAACGTCTACAGAATTTGTGCATCCGTTTCATATTTGGCCTCCGAAAATACGACCATTGAAATGTTGCCTATTCGACAGCGCCGAGATGCTCACACTCTTTCATTACTCTTTTCTGTACTTCATAATCCTAATTCTCCTTTGTATCTTCGAGAACGCTTTGAGTATCTTGTTCCGAGAGGAATACCCTGTCGTCTGTCATCATCTCTTCTCCTTCGTTTTCCTTCCCACTCTTCAAGTCGTTACGGTGGATCTTTTACTGTTCGCGCTGTGCGCCTCTGGAATACTCTGCCACACTCTATACGGGATAGCCCATCATTGGAGGTTTTCAAGAGAAGAATTTAGGAATATTTCCTATCAACATGACTCATTAATTTATGTATTTACAATTGTAATATTTTAGTATTGTAATAAATAGGTTTATGCATTGTGGGTTGCACACGTATTTGTTTAGTTTATTTAGTGAGTAAGTATTTAAAATTGTTACGAGTTTTTAATAAGCTTTTGTTGTGCACATGGATGTACTATCCTCATATTTCTCTACGCAATTGAGGTTTGCTGTTAGAGAACCCAACTATGGGTTAAGTTCGCCTTTGTACATAAACTGTCCTATTGTATTTGTATGTTTGTATGTTTTATGTACAATAAAGAATAAGAATAAGGAATAGGCATCTATTAGTTGGTGCTTTTACAAATATCGGCCACATAAATACAACCGAGTGTGCGTTGGAATTGCACGATCTAATTCCACCTAGCCCGCTTCATCATCGGACTACCAGACGTACGGCGATGCGTCATCGGTACATGGTGGACATCCCACCCATTCGCACAAAACGTTTTGGTAACACTTTTATTGTGCGTACAGCTAAGGAGTGGAATTCCCTGCCGGAGTCTGTGTTTCCCGACAGCTACAATCTAGGGGTCTTTAACTCAAGAGTGAATAGGTTTTATCTAGGCAAGTGTGATTCACCGTCGACCACATCATCGCTTACCATCAGGTGAGATAGTGGTCAAGCGCGAGCCAATAGGGTATAAAAAAATTAAAAACACTTGAAATATCTAAAAACCCAACTGCTTAAAAAGCAAAATAAAAGACGTAAACAAGAAATAAATCTTGATGTGAGTCGGAGGACACATATTCCCGAGCTGGCTGACCAAAACCAGATGTATCCTCCGACTGCACAGCATGATTTTTTCTTGTTTACGTCTTTTTAGTTCGCTTTTTGAGCAGTCTGGTTTTAGATATTTTGTATATTTTTTTTTTCGAATTATTTTCATTTAAACATATAAGTGTTATATAATTTTTAAATCGCCTCTTAAAACCCTTTATTTTGATACTCCGCACGATTTGGTATTGGAAGAAAATAAATTTGGGGCTCCAAAATATGCCATTTTTAGGGTTCCGTACCCAAAGGGTAAAAACGGGACCCCATTACTAAGACTCCGCAATCCGTCTGTCTGTCTGTTACCAGGCTGTATCTCATGAACCGTGATAGCTAGACAGTTGAAATTTTCACAGATGATGTATTTCTGTTGCCGCTATAACAACAAATACTAAAAACAGAATACAATAAATATTTCAGTGGAGTTCCCATACAACAAACGTGTTTTGTTGCCGTTATTTGCGATAATGGTACGGAACCCTACGTGCGCAAGTCCGACTCGCACTTGGCCGGTTTTTTTTTCTATTTTACATAATGGCCAGTGACACACGACGAATCGATTGACGTACGAATCATCAAAATCGGCCAACGCGTTTGGTCTCTGGAACGCCACATGACTGATAAACACATTACCCTCCTTCGGCAGTCGGGTAAAAATTACGCATACTTATGAAATACTCATATTTCATTGCGGGGTTTTCCAGAAACTTCTCAATGAATGGCGTTGATAAACAATCCTATTCATGAATTGCTACGTTACTAACATGTTTGAGCGGAGACATTGAAAAAAATAAAGACGACGTCGACGTCGTCGGATGCAGAAGCTAAAAAGAAACCGTTGCATAAATAGTGGGTGTTCCTTTTCACCCGAGGCGCATTCAGGGGCCTTTGTGAGACATTTCAGCTGAGCCACGCTCAAAGGTAGGTTGAAGGCGCTTTAATTATTCCCTACATGTAAGGGTACGCAACAAGGAAAGGGATCACAGAAGCTTTCCCTTGAGATCCCTCCAGGAAACGTTTGTTTACTAAACGGGTGCAATCGTCGGGATCAGCGGCTTATGTTTTAAATGTTTTCTTTAGCGTGGAACATGAATAGTGTTGTTCTCATTTAAAATTATAATTATATTTTATTATTTTTGCCATCCACAGCATAAGAGTTAAGTAGTAAGAGTTTTATCAGAAAAAAAGCTGTCGTGTTGAAACAAAAACGCTAATAAAATTTCTAAAATATTAGTTTTTCATGTAGGGCAAATTTAAGCATGTCTGTACTATCAAAAAACCAAAAAGATTTGGGCTCGTCCGGGATTTGAACCCGGGACCTCTCGCACCCTAAGCGAAAATCATACCCCTAGACCAACGAGCCGCTGAGAGAGAAGCTGAAAATGCCGTAGTCTATCAACAGAGCTCCTGAATCATTAGTTATTTATAACTGTAGATATTTGTTTGTTATTGAAAGATAAGTTATTCAGTAAGAATACACTAATGGACGCGATAATAAAGGCGAGTAATACCCGCGATACGTAGTGAACGGTGTGAAGTATGTGGGCCCTACCTTGTTTTTAAACAGCGCCATCTATTGGGCAGTAGTACAACAAACTTTTCTTATGTAATCACACTGCCGTATGCTGTTTTGTTGTAGGTTTTCCTTATGTTTTTTTTAAATTGATTGGACCATTATTAGTGACACCATAAGATAAAAAAATACAGGCATGATTTGAATAATGAATAAGTCGGCACTTACATTTAGATTTTTCCTGGTAACGTCATGGGTTAATTCAATAAGAAATATTTTATGAAAGTAGTTATTAGACAAACATACCTACCTATTTTAAGAGTGAAGGCAAATAAATTAACAAGGTCTTCAGGAAATTATAGATAAGTACCAAATGTTTGTCACAATTGGCTTCATTTCACATTGATAGTGATTTGAGTAGCTTTTAATGAACTCGTAAAGATAAGACAGGTGCTTAAACCGGCAATAATCCTTGGTTTGTAGGACAGCCTTCGTATTAAGGACATTTCACAATAGAGACCGCGATATAGATCGCCTTATCTCGCAATCAGTCGTCATCCCGCGCCGTGTCAGTGGGCCGCGCGTGCCGGGAATAAGGACTTGTCCACAAGCCACTGGCCCCCGCCCATAGGGAATCGATTACGGCTAACTATTACTCTATATATCTAGTACGGACTTTGCTATCGTACCTATGCGTAATTGCGAATGTTCGTAGGTACATGAGATATAATGGAACGGAGCACGATTTAGTCTACATAGTACTATGTCTAAAGTACTTTAAAACGTTTTTTGTACCGGTTTTTATTGATAATACTTTGCTTTAGTAAGTTAAAACATCCGTATTGGTAAAAGACATGATAGTTTACTATGAATTATTAATAGAAGACCTTGTGGTGCTGAATTTGAATGTAGTTAGATGAATAATGTAGTGTAGTGACAACACAGCTAGAGTTATTTCTAAGTGAAGGCCTTTTTGTTTACTTAACAAATAATCTATTCAAAAAAACCGTGGTAAATATTCCGTAGGCATGTCAATTTTATTAATAATTTAGTCTATAGAATTTGCCATAAATATTGGCAACATTCTCCAAAATAATAACAAAAGTTGGGCTCGTCCGGGATTTGAACCCGGGACCTCTCGCACCCAAAGCGAGAATCATACCCCTAGACCAACGAGCCACATGGAAAGTTGTCGAATTTAGTGATTGCACATGGCCTTGTACAAGCGGCGTACGAGTACGTCATTCGCGATAACGGAGCCTCTGGTGAAAGGCCCGAAAACTCGAACGATGCTCTCAAACACAAGTACGTACAGACCGTAACTAATATTCCAGTTTATATGAAATAATTCGGATTGTTTCCAAATGGCAAGTGGTAGCCGCGTTATCTGCGAGCCTTGACATTCAAACTTGGTTGTAGGGAGGCAAGTGGTCTTTCCTGTTACGTATACTTATGTAGTTCCCTAATATAGGTGCAATATTGTTTCATCTATTCAGTTTTAGATTGGGTATATGTAGAGTTGAGGAGTTAGACACATAAAGTAAACATACTGTATGTTTAGGTAATCAGCTGTTTCTACAAAAAAACATCGTACAGAAAAACAGCAGGAGGCCGGCCTTAACACTGACTTTAATTAAATGATGACAAACGAAAAATGTGTCGTACTTTACACATTTTTAGGGTTCCGTACCGAAAGGGTAAAAACGGGACCCTATTACTAAGACTCCGCGATCCGTCTGTCTGTCTGTCTGTCACCAGGCTATATCTCATGAACCGTGATAGCTAGACAGCTGAAATTTTCACAGATGATGTATTTCTGTTGCCGCTATAACAACAAATACTAAAAACAGAATAAAATAAATATTTAAATGGGGCTCCCATACAACAAACGTGTTTTTATTGCCGTTTTTCGGAATGATGGTACGGAACCCTTCGTGCGCGAGTCCGACTCGCACTTGGCCGGTTTTTTTTATTCGTTCCAGTTCCAGGCCACCTGGGGTAGGTACTTTAGTCTACCAGTCAAATGTGGTGGTATTAGGTACAGTATTTGAGCTTCGACTTCTCAATAAGAATTGCAGGATAAACAAGACACCTATGACAATAGGAACAGAGTTTTGTTATTTTTATCATCTACTACTTAAAGTAGGTATAAAGAAAAGAGATTCTTAAAAACAAAATAATCTTTAATAGCTAGCATACCTACCTAAACAGACTCAAAGTTCAACACTGCAGTAAAATTATATTTTTATTTGTTTGTAGGTAAGTACCTACAAACAAATAAAAATAAAATAGCTCGTATAATTTTAGTAGGTCAGGGCGAAGACAGCTCGATCTTACCTTTGAGTTCTGACATCAGAAATCGTGTGATATTAGCGACGCAATTGAGTTAATAATAATAAATACTGCAAACAGTTCCATTGATACCTGAATGCCACCTTGAGATTGGCATAACTAGGTATTCATCTAATGCCTGTAGGTACAGTAGCCGGTACCTAGGCAATTAATAAGAGAACCGTCTAAGAACCGTGTCTTAATGAAATGAAATGGTACACTGTTGTAAAACGTGGACCTAATGAGGAACAGAGCATCTACCTGTAAAGTCGTAAATAGTATGGTCATTAACCTGCTTCCTCTACTAGCTTGCTCATGCTGGTCATTGTCGACATAGCTATAATTTTCTACGATTCCACAGTCGAGTCCACAGTCGTCAACTAAATGAGTTTTGTAATGCCCGAAGCTGTCAAACTTAGTAAGGCAGGTATCTATGAATTTAAAAGCAGAAACGAATACAATTATCCTAAATTATTGGGTTTTGCTTTTCTGGCAGAGTTCACCACCACACCATTTTCCAACCACTGCAACTCCAAGCCAGAATCAGCGACAGTCAGAAAACTGCCAAAGAAGTCCCGAATAAATTATGCAACTTTCTTGGAAACCCACAACGAAATTCATTACAAAAGAACAGCGGATGAGTATCTATACTCCATTTGAAATAACATTAGAATTTTTTACAACACCTTTTTACAGTCCGTTCAACCGATTTTGAGTTCTATCCCGTAAATATAAGGATGGCATAAAAAGTATAAACCTTTTACCGAAACTAACTATTTAATACAGCTGCCATTTGTCATATCACCAATGCAATAGAAGTCAAAATCGGTTAAACGAGCTGTAAAATGGGATTATTTAAACGTCTAATGTTATGTCAAATGGAGTAGGTAAACCATACTCTCCATTTCCTTTCATATCAAGCAAGGAGGTAATAGAAAAGAGGAAAACTATAGGCGTAAAGGGACGTTCAACTGGGACCTTGGGATCGGTACCACCAGTTGCCAACACCACGGATTAACATTTAATGGGTTCGATTCAATTTATCTATGAAAAGGGTCTTATTAACAAGATATAACTTAGTTTAAAACTATGGCTATAAATAGAGATGCCAGTAGCGCCTTTAGGCAAAGCAAGGCAATTTGGGGTCAGACAGAATTACGACTTGAATGAAGCCATAACGAGCTATTATTAAATTACTGATATTCCCAGTCAAGGATCACAAGATCTCGACGTGATTTAAGCGGTGAGGTATGTTCTGTGACTACTGTCATACCTCATACATATCATAACTACCTACCTCAGTGCTGAGATCACGCAAGTCACGAGATTTGACAATACCGTCAGCTAACAATAAGATTTTCTATTATTTAATTTTGGGGACAGCCGTTATTGCTACATTGAATATTATGGTCGCCGAATCGACCAATAAGTGCCCATGTAAGCTTAAGTGAAAAAAACATGGATTCACCGCCTTCTTCACCGCAGGTCTATCCGTTAAGTGATAGGATAGGTCTGAAGGGTTAGGAAATCCATGCAAAATCATAATTAGCCTATAATGATCCTACCCACTGCTGGGACTGGGACACAAATTCCTCTGCGAGATCTGCGAGAGAGAGTGGTTCGTATTCTACCACGCGGGTCGAATGGTGGATCCTTGTTGACCTGTGGAGGTCCTTGTCGACAAGACAAATACCTACTATGCAAGGTAATATTCCTCGTGGTAATGGTAGGTACTCAGATCAAATAAAAAGTCAAGATGGAACGTTGCAAACAACAAAGTGAAGCCGGTTCAAACTAAGCCTTGCCGTACAAATACACAATCACACGCAGTCACTAACAACGAATTTACGCCTTAGCTTGCCCTTCGAGCTTACAGATCAAATAATAAAGCTCAACTGACAAGCTAAGGGGTAGTTTCGTTATACGAGTGTGCGTATAATTGTGTATTTATACGGCAAGGCTTACTTTGAACCGGCTTCACTTTGTTGTTTGCAACGTTCCATCTTGACTTTTTATTTGATCTGAGGGTAGGTAGGAGAATTTCCTTTTAGAAAAAATTCTAGTACAAATACTAGTAAAATTGTTTGCGTTGATACAAGAGCAGAAAATAAACATAAATGTTGATATCCAACTATATAATAATTTCGTGATACCTATGGGAACGGTAATGCCTAATATGGTGGTAGAATCTAGGTAGGTAATCCAAAGAGTAGAGCATCGCGTTTCAGAATTGAGCTGGTCAACATTTAAGTTATAATAATTATTAATGCTTAAAAGATATTACGCCATACATAATACAAATCAAGACATGCACTATGTATCATCATTAAGGTTTGACAGATCCAATAAAAGAAGAAACTAGTTGGCCGGCTTGCATAATTACCTATTGTCCAATTTAGTTAGCGTCTGCTTCTTCATACAATGTTATGGATGCAAACGATAGGTAGGTACCTACCTACTTCACAATTTGGAATTTAACAATGTGAACAGTGGTGAATAGTCATTCGTAATAATTTTAGACAACCAACCAATACCAACAGCCTAGTAACCTCGAGACTACAATTCTTAAACTAAAACTTACATCATCTTAGTAGTTTTAGTTTCTTTTTTATTAGTACGCTAATTTTTAATTACGTTTAATCCTACTTTAATTATTGAATTGAGCAAAACTTTCCTCGGTCGTTGTGTGATGATTGGCCAAATAATAAGGCCGCTTGTTAGGACAGCGACATCTAGATTCAACACCTCAAACCATACCGAAATGTAGACACCTACGAGGTTACGTAGTGTCACTACTCGATAAGAGATGGCGCTCTAAAATTTTTGTTACAACCCAGCTAAATAAATTCGCAACAATAAACTTTTAATATCTCCTACAATAGAGGATTACTATTTGAAATAATTTTATTAATTTAGAACAAATTGAGTAACGCTAAAATGTACCACATGAACATGTAAAAACACTAAAATAACCATTTCAATTAATATACCTACTTGGTTAACACCTCTTCATACAACAGTCACATATGTAAACTATTAAGTTATAATGATTTTAAATTTTTAGATAAAGTTAGTTAAGACTCAGTTTTAGAGGATACACATGTAAAACTAAAACGAATTATATTTCCAAAACAAACTTATTAATCTTGCTACTTGAAAATAGATGGCGCTGATATAAACTTACCCATAACACCTAGTTGCTGCGGCGATAGCGGCGCAGCATCTCCAGCTCCTGAACCGATGGAACCCGATGCCAGTGACAGCCGCTCACTAAAGCCCAGAGGACTGCTGCGACCACCGCTACTTGCAACTGATCCCATTCCTAAAGAAAGAATTTTGCATAATAATATTTAGATTAATGTATAGATAAACACATTACCCTCCTTTGCGTTGCGGAGTCGGGTAGAAAGGGCTCATGGCAAAATTGTAACAACCACACTGGTCAATCTTTAAGGCCTTGCTTGCCGAGATCGGTCAACTATTGGGTGAGCAAGCATTACATAGTGAAAACGCTCTGTGCCTGGAAGCAAGTTAAGTGTGGAGTGGCCTGGCTGACATTCATTCCTATAACTCAGTTGTTATGGGTAATCCAAAAGCCCGAAAGTCTGACAACCAGTCTTACCAATGGGTAACATGTTAACCAGTAACTGGTTTATAGAGGTGCATTTGCTCCATTTCAATTATACAGGGATTCAGCTGCATCTGGTATCTGGTGACTGGCTGACTTAGGGTAGAAATGTTGACTGCATATTTCATAAATAATTTGAAAACAGTTTTTTTTTACTTTTCTTTTTAAGCCATTTAGAGTGTGAACATACTGCTAGTATTGCATGCATGTCTTAATCAAAAGTTACATTCAAGCTGCTAGTGAGATCAATAAAATTGAATTCATTCTTTCTCATGAATGCATTGGAGTTCTAAAAACTTTAGTTCAGCAGTGGGACTTCAAATTAAATAATTAAAGAAACAGTTAAATTCTTTTTTTTTTTTTGCTGGCAACACTGGCCAAGTGACATGTAAATTTTGTGCTCCGTATTTAAAAATTTGATTTAATTAGTATTTATGTGAAATTAGGGTGTAATTTTAAGTAAAAATACAACAAAACGGCATAAATACTCAGGATTATTGTTTTCCTGCCGAAGTAACTGGTTAAATAAGAGTTTTGACCGGCTGTCGACCGGTAACCTATCAAACACTAAACAGCTGACGACCGAACAACGGAATTACATGGGGAGTATTGTTCACTTAAGTTTTATAATTATAGCACACAATTTTCACTTTAACTTTCTAACACGCTCTCCTTTAGATTTAACGTAACATTTTTGCTGATTTAGCACTCTGTAGTGCATATAAATCGTTTCGTTGACAGCGTAGAAAACGAAACAAAACCAACATTCAAGTCCAGTTATTTAGTTCTATTAATTGATTCTTATCTTTCAATAACGAACTTTTACGATTTTTTGCATAATTAAACTATAAAACTGCAATAAATCGTACATTCATATTTTGGGCACCATACCCACATTAAATAAAAATTAAAGCTGTAAGGTAATCAAAAGTAAAAAACACAATAATAGTTAGCTTTTCAAGCCAATTCAGCAGCCCACCTCGTTTTGCTACATAATTTTTTATTATTAATAATAATATACGAATACTTATTTCTTTTGTTTTTTTTAATTTCTGTCCTCCATTTTCAACTTTTCTACTTTTTTTTCTGTTCTTTTGGTTCTCACCGTTTCTTTAATTTCTATTTTCAGTAAACATTCCTGAAACCATGCCTGTAATGACCCGTAACGCTACTATTGAGGACTTGGAATTCAAACTAAGAACAACTCTCCAAGAACTAAAAGAATCGCAACATCAATGTCAGGAAATGTTGCAGGAGAGAGATGAATGTGAGGTAGAAGTACAAAATGTCATTTGTAAAAACACAAGCCTTAAGCGGGAGCTAGTAGTGCTGAGTCAGCAATATCAAAATGTTGTTGATGAACGCGACCAACTGCGGGTAGTCACGGATGGTTTCCATAATTGCAGTGATCTTTATGAGGAGGCTTTAGGTAAAGTTAGGGACCTAGAAGATGAATTGGCTCATGCTAATTTTCAAATTCTGAATTTGCAAAAAGAAAAGTCATGTACTCAGGTACAGGAAACGTGCCATTTATATAGTGAGTTAATAAAATCAAATTGTAAACCTCATTCCATTACTACTATTGACCTGACTGAAGATTCCTTATTAAATGAGACAAATAAATATAAAGTTAGTCATAAAAAATTGAAAAAGTATGCAAAATTTAATAAAATAATTAAAAATTATACCCAGTACAGGAAACAACACAAACTTTTCTTTAAAAATATTCCACTCAGAAAAGAACGAGTTGACCTGCTTAATAAATTAAACAATTACCAGATTAAATTAGAGGACAGTATAAAAATTTATGAAATTGACACACAGAGCTTACAAAATGATATAAAGGTACTTGAAGACAAACTGGGCTCCCTTTACAATAAATATGTTAGATCCCAGTTACAAATCAAGGAACACATTTTGGCCGCAAATGAGTTAGTGATGTGTCAATGCAATTGTCAGATAGTCTCAAACCTGAAGGCTGTCCAGCCTGAGGTAACGGAGAGCCCAGCCCAGGTTGAGAGGGTGCCTCAGGACGGTATCTTTGTCCAAGACCAAGACACACCTGATATTGCACAGGAAGTGTCTCAAGTAGACCAGCCTGAGACTGCTACCTTTGCATCTAGTAATAGTAATCATGGGTCTCATTCGGTTATGTTTGCAGATGGTGTTGGAAGAGGTTTAGGTAAATTATTAAATAGCAATCAGAGTTATTCGACTATTAATTATTGTATGCCTGGGTCATCTTACAAGCATATCATGGAATCTGTAACAAACAATGTATATAAATCAGACACTAATGTAACTGTCTTTATAGGTAACAGTTTGGATGTAAAAAAAGACGACATCACTGAGTGTGTAACAAAGTTACTAAAATTAAATTGTAATAAAATAATATTGTGTGCTTTTCCATATTTGGAAAAATTGTCTAGTAGACAAAATAATTATATTCACATGCTGAATAAACATATTCATTTCCTTGTCAGCCATTACAGTGACAAATTAGTTTTTTTTGACATCAACATTTTTGTTGATAAATTAAAGTCGACAGGCAATACAGTGTATCTGCCTATTAGGGTAAGACGTCAAATAGCGAGGCTATTATCTTTTACTTTAAACTCAGACATAAATAGTATGTCGAAGTCATGTACTGTAGTTGATATTAGTAGTAATACTAATTTACAGGTATCCAATAACATTAATAACGTTAGCAATTCTGCTATTAATATTTATAGTTTAAACTAGTTTGTAGGACAAGGGAGGGTACCAATAACCAAATAGTTAGGAGTACATCCACCAACAAGAAGGTACCTTCTTGCTCTCACATAGTTAATTTAAAAAAAGGGGCTAAGCAGAATTCTATAAAATTATTCCATCAAAACATTCAAGGTTTTTCTGCAAAGCAATTGGAAATAGAACTGTTTTTAGAAAAGACAATGTTTGAAATTATTTGTTTTACTGAGCATTGGCTGAAAGAACATTCAATGCTTATTAATTTTGAAAATTATACTGTGGGCAGCTGTTTTAACAGAAATGTTATGTTACGTGGAGGTTCACTTATTTTAATCAAAAATGGTATTAAATCAAAATCTCGTAAAGATATTGTAGATCTATCAGTTGAACATAGTGTTGAACTGTCCTGTGTTGAGCTGGATAAGCATATTATAGTGTGCGTTTACAGACCCCCCAATTATAAAAATTACTGTATATTTGAGTCAGTGATGGAAGATGTTTTGGCAAAACTTACAACTGGTAATAAACTAGTCATAATCTGTGGTGACTTTAATATAAATATTTTAGAAAATAATTCAGATAGCAGTAGACTATTGAATCTCTTCAAATCATTTGATTTGTCGCATGTGTTTGAGGAACCAACCCGAACAACTGTGACTACTGCTACATGTATTGATAATGTTTTTTGTTGCTGCGACTACTTAAACAAAGCCATTATGAATTGTCTGCCTTCAGATCATAGTGGGCTACTGGTAACATTTGAGTCCAGCATACCAATACAGCAAGTGCAGATTCAATCCAGACCAATAACATCCGGCAAATTAAATAAATTTAACAGCGCTTTAATTGGTAAGTTAAGTTGTCAGGACCTCACAGTGAACGATGGTAATATTTTATACAAAAAGGTTTTCTCAGTTGTTCAAACAGAATTCAATAACACTTTTAAGAAGAAAACTAAAACTATATGCCGTAAGTTTTTATTCAGTGACTGGGCGACTAAAGGAATCAGGAAAAGTAGGGAAAGACTTTACGAGCTGTATGGCCTTAAGCCTTATATAAACACTGAAACTTTTAATAAGTATGTTGCTACTTACTCAAGAATTTTTAAAAATTCATGTAAACTAGCTAAGGCTTTATACATTAGCAATAAGGTTAAATTCGCAGAAAATAAAATTAGGACGGTTTGGAAAATTATTAACAATGAAACAAACAGGAACAAAAGAAATAATACTGATTACACGCTTGAGACTACACATGGACTTGTTAGAGATAGCAAAGAGGTTGCTCAAGAGTTTGTAAATTTCTTTACCAGCATCCCAATTAAAACTACTGAAACCTTAAATTCTTCGCCGTCGCTCGCTTATGGTTTATTACACGCTAACGTTTCAGCATGCCCGACTGAATTTAACTTTTCACATATAAACCCAATAACAGTGATAAAAGCTTTTAAGCAAATAAAGATAAAACTGACAGAAGATCTATGGGGAATGTCCATCAAAGTTTGTACCTCCATTATTCAGACTATAGCGCCGTACTTAGCTTTAATTTTTAATTTGTGTATAGATCAGGGAGTCTTTCCGGATCTAATGAAATATAGTAAGGTTATACCACTTTTTAAATCCGGGGACAGTAAAGACACAAATAATTATAGACCAGTATCCGTGTTGCCGGTTTTCAGCAAGATATTTGAAAAGATAATGCTAAATCAAATGCTCATTTATTTTAATACGAAAAACATCCTACACGAGAAACAATATGGTTTCACCAAAGGACGTTGTACAACCGACGCTGGTGTCATCTTAATAAAACACATCTTTGATGCGTGGGAGGAGGGACAAGATGCCATAGGTATCTTCTGCGACCTGTCGAAGGCGTTTGATTGCGTTGATCATGAAACATTGCTTTTGAAACTTGAGCATTACGGGCTAGGCCAATCAGCATTAAATTTAGTAAAATCCTATTTGAATGATAGACAGCAATTAGTTCACATAAACGGTGTCAATTCGTCGGGGTTGAACGTGAAAATGGGGGTACCCCAGGGCTCAATTTTAGGTCCTTTCTTATTTTTAGTATACATTAACGATTTACCCCATCTATTGAAAAACAAACTGAACATGGTGTTATTTGCTGATGACACTTCTTTGATTTTTAACATAAATAGACGTACGAGTAACGTTGCCGACGTAAATAATGCATTGCGGCAAGTTCTAAATTGGTTCACTGCTAATAATTTAGTTTTGAATGCTAAAAAAACTAATTGTATAAAATTTGCCTTGCCGAATGTCAAAAGTTATGATTGTGACATTATGTTGAACAACGAGAAGCTAGAATTCGTCGACAAAACCGTTTTCCTGGGTATCACGCTAGACTCAAGGTTACAATGGGGTCCTCATTTAATATCACTTGCGGGGCGGTTAAGTTCGGCGGCTTATGCTGTTAGAAAAATTCGTCAATTTACTGATGTAGATACCGCGAGGCTGGTCTATTTTAGTTACTTTCATAGTATAATGTCTTACGGCATATTACTATGGGGAAGGGCTGCAGACATTCAGTCAATTTTTGTTCTACAAAAACGAGCCATCAGAGCGATATACAATCTTCGCCGGCGCGATTCTCTAAGGGAACTGTTTAAAGACATTAACATCATGACGGTACCTTGTCAGTATGTTTACGAAAACATCATGTACGTTAGAAAGAATTTACATCTTTTTAGTAAAAACAGCGATAGACATAGTTATGTTACTAGAAATAGGGACCAATTAATTCAACCAGGTTTCAGGCTGGCTAAAGTAGCGTCATCTTTTAGGGGGTACTGTATAAAATGTTACAATAAAATACCGCCACACATTCTAGAATTGAATGAGACGAAATTTAAAACTTGTATAAAACGCACACTATGCAGGCAGGCATATTATAGGTTGGGGGATTACATCGCTGATAAAAATGCTTGGCCCAACGCTATTCCAGCTCCACAGCCACTAGGGCACAAAAACAAGTGATAAGCAGAAAAGTTCTGAAGTATTGTTGGACCTGCTGAAGACTGTACGAATAATTATAATGTATATTTGTGTTGTATAAACTCAATTTATTTTTTGGATTATATAACTGCACAGCACATATGTGAGTACTATGTACTAACTGTAAATCTACCATTTACTGTACCTATGTGTCGTTCGTTGACTTCAGTGTGCCCCGGCAGTTGAGTGTGTCATGCTCTCTCTAATGTCTCTCTGATGGTGGCACATGTGTTGGATCATTCGGTTCCCTTCATGATGGTTGAGCTGAGTGGTGCCGATCCATGTGTCATGTTCGTGAACGGGCGCCGTCAGTTGGGATTGGTCATATCTTAGCTGCCTCCGCATGTTTTTAATTACCTATTTATTGTATTTTTAATTGTTTGTTTTACTCTAGACGCTTTTAAGTGCGTTTTTTTTTTTTTTTTTACATCGTTCTCACATATATGTATTTTTCCTACAAGATTATTGTAACCAAATACTTGTAAAACACATTTATGTTTTTTTAAAAGAGTAAGTTTGGAGTTTCTTGTCCGTTCTTCTCCATAACAAGCTACATTTCCGAATGGACGGTAGAATCAATTATTATTACATTTAATTTTTATTTTTGACGTTCGAAAGTGCCGCTTAATGGCCTAATTGAATAAAGAAATTTTGATTTTGATTTTGATTTTGATTATTACCTCCATTAGGACTCCTCATTCGGGAAATTCTCTTGTTAATTGCCCTTTGAATCCGGGGGTTCATGATGGGTTTGGCTCGCCGCCTTGCTAAGTACCTTGACAGCACTCCAACAACTACTGCACTTGTACCAACCACACCTAAACTCCATAGTACCACCTGGAAATGTATTATTAGCAATAAGGTGATTTTATCAAGACAAAAATACTCTGAGATATTTTTTGTTATATTACTCATCCACATTAAACTCCAAATAAACACAATAATCTGACCAAGTAATTCTAAGCAATCACGAATGACCTTTAAACTATTACAATTTATATGAATTTGTTTTACATCTTCTGTGTTGTTTAAAAGAGAAAGAACCAAAGAGAATTCTTGTTCCTTCTAAATTTGACCTTTCATCTATATAATTACAATCTCGAACAATAAAACATAACAATAGAACATTAAATTAAGAAAAATAGAGTGATACAACTGGTTATGATATAATATTATACTAAAATACTGACCTTCTGAGAAGTTGTTAACTGCACTTCACTAAACGATATTGCTCGATGCCAATGTTTTAATTTATCAATTAACGGGCTAGCCTGTATTAAAAGCTGCATTATTCAATATTTAGTTAAATATTCACTGTGTTAAATGTCTCTATTATCCTATTATTTACAACGCTGATATAATCAGCTCTTTTAGGTTATCTGTCAAAACACCAATGTCTTTAAAAATTGTAATACTTCACGATAACAATATTTGTGTTATAGAAAACTTATTTCGATAATTTATTAAAATCCTCAAACTATATAAACAATCTTAATGCAATAACTTCTCATACAGTAAAGACAATTTTAAATATTCGCGCTTTCTTCGGTCACATCCAATGACGTTCAAATGACAAATAATGTCAAAGTCAAAATATGACAATGGTTATTGTTATTGTCTTTGACAGAGGCTTTGTATACTTCTAGAAAGACTATACATGTAAAGATACTGTGCGTGACCAGAGGGCTGGCTCTTTCTTTGCGCATTGCCATTCAACGTGGCAATGCTGACATGCCAGTCTTCTGGGCACGTTTCCGGATGACAGCGATGTGGAGGCATAGACTTTACTATACTCATGAGAGCAACACGGACCACCGGCGGACCGGAGTCCGTGTTGCTCTATATGTGGAGGAGTACTTCGACGCCTAAGTGTACCTGTCTTTTGTATACAGTGTAAGTAGTTAGGTTTTGGTAAAGTTTACTATTGTTTAGTATTTAAGTATGTACATACGAGTATTTACACCTTTATTTTACAAATAAAATAGTTAAACATGTAAAGTCTTTCGTTCTTGCAAATAGAAAAACTATGAAAACAATGACGTAAACAAGTAAAAAATCATGCTGTGCAGTCGGAGGATACATATTCGCGAGCTGGCATACATATTTGGGAGCTTTTCTTCTTGTTTATGTCTTTTTATACTTCATTTATGATAGCTTGATCTCTGCGACAGCTGTCAGTATTATGGCTAACGTAGTGCCCGTGGCAGTAATAGCACGGACTATTTTGTGCACAGGGTTAAAATGCTTGCTATCTCATCCGACAACACGTGCGAAAAGGATAGATGCTGTGATGAGCAGTAAGAAGCTAGTTTGCGTACGAATAAGCACTTTTGCAATTTTTTTGCAAAATGTATGATGATTAAGGAGGAAAACGAGCGCAAGAAATTTTATCAACAGACCTTTGGGACGATGGATAATGAAAAATGACAAAATGTAGAATTTCAAAATAAAATTATTTGAATTGTTCAATCTATCCATGTATAGTGAATGTTTTGAAAGTTTCCTTCTTCTTGTGGTATTTCAAATTAGTTTTAAAATTAGTGTTGAAATTTGGAACTTTCGACGCTCATAACTTGGTTTTTTTTTTTCTCTTTCCCTACAGGGCTAGATAATGATGAAACAAATGATATCATTTGTTTTGAACGTACATCGTCAAACAGTGGAGTAATTGCCATACTACGTTTGTATGGAAGAATGATCGACTAGGGCAACCTTAAACAGTCGGCTTTTATGAATTTACTTTCTTTTAATCGTAACTTTTTTTTTCGAGTTAGGTACCTACATTTAAACGAATATGTGTTACATATTTTTAAAATCACCCCTTTAAACACTTTATTATGGGATTGAAGAAAAAGAAGGGCCCACAGTCAATGTGGTGCCCAAAAGTCGCCATTTTTCTTTTTTTCCTATTTTAATGTAGCGTGACACTCGCAAGGTTAAGACGAATCGATTGGTTGGTTGTTGGATAGTTTGAATGAAACTATACAGCCTCGACGTATTTGTTGGAACTAAGATTACTTTATTCTAGATAGCATAGGAAATTAATTCCCTGCACAATACTTTCAGTATGGTAGTCGATAACTCACTCAAAGTTATCCTTTGATTATTTCCTGACAATACGCCCATTCTACTCTTCCAACTTGCAACCGATAGCCACACACGCCATGGTTCATGAAGATAATTAATCAACAAAATTCTTCCCGTTAAAAACGAAACGAAAACGTGAGAGCAGTAAAAATCTTTAATTACAGCTGGTATCCGAAAGACTACCACAGTGACTGAAAAGTGTAATTCTGACATTCAAGATGTTTTATCCGACTGCCAATGCAGGGTAATGTGTTTATCAGTCTATGTATGTATGTTTGTTCCTATGTGGCGTTCTAGAGACCAAACGCGTTGGCCAATTTTGATGTTTCTAACGTCAATCGATTTGTCATAACCTTGCGAGTGTCACTGGCTACATTAAAATTGGAAAATAGAAAAAATGGCTGATAACGGGCGCCATATTGTGGGGGCCTAACTTTTCTTTTTCTTTTATACCCATCTTGTGTGGTATCAAAATAAAGGGTTTGATTTGAAAAATAAAATGTTGATAGTAATTTAAATGTAAATAGTTAATACGAAAAAAAAATACAACAAAAAAGTTATAAATTAAACCCGACTGCTTAAGAAGCTAACTAAAATGACACAAATAAGAACAAAACCATGCTGTGCAGTCGGCGGATACATCTGGTTCTAGTCAGCCAGCTCGCGAATAATATGTATTGTCCGAATGCGCAGCATGGTTTTCTTCTTGTTTATATCTTTTTAGTTCGCTTCTTAAGCAGTCGGGTTTTTTAAAAATGCGAACGACGACATCTGGGAGTGGGGAGCGGGACCACCCCTTCGACTCACGCTCCAGCTACACATAAGTTAATGGTAACTTCAAAGCCAAGCTGCGTTTAAATAAAGCCGGCCAAGTGCGAGTCGGGCTCGCGCAAAACACGTTTGTTGTATGGGAGCCCCACTTAAATATTTATTTAATTCTGTTTTTACATCATCTGTGAAAATTTCAACTGTCTAGCTATCACGGTTCATGAGATACAGCCTGGTGACAGACAGCCGGACCGCGGAGTCTTAGTATATGGGTCCCGTTTTTAGCCTTTGGGTATGGAACCCTAAAAAGCTCTGTAAACAAGTTTCATTGCAAGCAATATTAATTATCTGTGTGATGTAACTATCTGTGATGTGACTTCTGGCCAAGCAACCTCCTCTGAATGGGAGTTTTTGGCGGGATTTTTTCGGGTGAAGTTCAGCGGCTGTTAATATTATATGCAGATTATTTCCTAGTGGTTATTGTGATATATAATTGGCGTAGTTTTGTGTCTCAATTGTCTACGCAAATGGACAATATGTGGAAATCATTAACAGAAATGATCTCGGGATAGTGGAGCGGAGAATTTTATTGTAGTATTGACTACCTCCGCAAAGCTTACTGGGAAGCCTGACTGGCTGACTCGATACAATTTGCTGCCAAATACACCAAAAAGCATTACAATATGTTACATCCGCATTCTAACGCATACTAAAGAACATTAAAACCCATTGACGTGGCTAAAAGGTCCTAGCAACCAGGCCATAAAACTTACATAAAAAAAAACCTCCTCTGACTGATTACCACTGTCAAACTCAAACAAATTCTGTCATCAAATTCAATTCAATCAAATAATTCATTTTAATTCTCAATGTTTTCAATGTTCAGTCCAAATATTTTGCCGATATATTTTTTAATTAAAGTAATGTGATAAAAGTGTATTAATTATATCACCAAATTACTAAAAAAATGGATATGATACATCAATCTTTGAGTCAGCAAACTTTGGAAAGCACTATTGAAGATCTTCCTGATGAAGTCTTGGAATTTATTTTAGGGCTTCTGCCACCGTATAAAGATTTACAGAATTGTATGATAGTTTGCAAACGATGGTATAATTGCTCTCATAGTAAGTGCAATTTTTCGCATAGCTCGTGGATGTATTACGAATGTTTGACATAGGATTCAATAATAATTATAAATTATTTTGTCTTTCAGATGTCTTACACAAAACATCAATAAAATTGATTAAAGCTGTGGGAGAGTTTAATATATTATGGAAAAATATAGCTCCAACTGATATGGTGCCCACTATCACTAAAAGATTTTCACATGCCGCATGTGTTCTTGGGAACAACATGTACATATTTGGCGGGTGTACCACTAATGCTACGTCGTTCAATGATCTCTGGAGGTTTGATTTATCCATTAGACAGTGGATAAGACCCCTAGCCACTGGCACATATCCCGTTCCAAAAGCATATACATCAATGGTTCATTATAAAGACTGTTTAATAGTTTTTGGTGGCTGGACATACCCTTCACATTCTCAATATTATCAAAATGTAACAATGTTTAATGAAATTCACTTTTACTGTGTGAATACAAATAAATGGATCTTAATAAATGCAACAAATAGCCCCCCTCCTATGGCAGGACATTCAGCTTGCATGAGAGGAGATGAAATGATTGTTTTTGGGGGTCTGGTAATGCCAGCTACTCAAAATTATCAAATACAAGGTTCTAATGATGTGTGGGTGCTAGATGTACCTGCACTTACTTGGAGAAAACAAGCAACCACCAAGCCAAGACCAGCACCAAGATATGCACAATCCCTGATCTTTCTAGACTCTGAAAGATTGATGCTTCTCGGGGGAGTTCAAACATTACATAACCGCTTTGTGTATAGTGACTGCTGGATATTGACAATGAAAGGTCCTACATGGACATGGACAGAACTGTTAGTCAAAAATAAAGAGTGGGCTGCTGCTAATATATGGTGCAATCCTGCATGTAGGGTTGGAGACAAGGTTGTGAGTTTAAGTAGAAGTAGACATGGCTGGAATAGTGCTAAGCCTTTAGTCACATCAGCAGTAAGGTTATCAGCACTAAGTAGACCTGAGGGTGCACCTGTGTCAGTTAGAGTGGAGCAAAGTTTACAAAGGCCTCTGGACAGAGATCAAAATATTAATGGTAGGAGAGGAGTATTACCTAGGCGGCCAATAAATCCTCCAAGACAAGAACTAGTAAATCCCAATGGAGAGCCAGTGGCTGGACCAAGTAATGAGCAGGAGATTTCTCAAAATCCAGCAGTGGCTGCTGAAAATAATCCTGATTATAATGGACTTCTTGCTGGAACCAGTTCAGATGAAAAACAAATTAATGGACTAGATGCTGGCAAAAAAGACTTGGCAATGAGGAGGAATAAAAATAAGGTAAGTTATAACTTAAAAAAAAACAACAATCTGCCTATAGACAATTGAATTGGTGAAAAAAAGAAACAACAACTGTTTGCATATATTTTCTTTGTTTCTATAATATTTAATCTTCAAGTGTTGTATATTTATTTTTACAGAATAAGGGAATGAAAATAGTAAGACAGTTGCAAGAAGCTAACAAGTACAGGATGGCGGCATTTGCTTGTGATACATCCCAAAATAATACATCTCCAGAAAATGATCTCATTAATCAAAGACAGATAGCTCACTTAGAAAATAGAAGAGAGCCATTGCCTTCTCCACCAAACCCTCAGCCGAGGCAACCTGCAGTAAAGAAAGTCAAACGAAATACTTTGACTATGCATGTTTTGGATATTTCTACTGTTGTTGATGGAAATTCACAAAATTTTGTGGGATGGCTTTGCCCCCGTTTGGGAGAAATGTCTGGGGCACCAGAGGAATTAGTCATGTACACATTAGTCAAAGGCAATGGTGAGCTAATAATGTTTGGTGGTGTTCACAATGATATCAGTATTTTAAGTTATGCTGAACAACAAAATAAGTACTCAAACTCATTGCATTTTATAACACCACCCAGAGATATCATATAAACTTCTGATGTACAATTTAAACTATTTCTTTGTCTTTGCCTTTATTTTGTGTATATTTTCTTAGGTAATATTTTAGTTGTTTATGCCTGCTGACTCTCTGACAAATAATTACTTCTTATTAAGTTTGAAAAATTGTTCAGTTATGATATAAATATTTTTGTTGTTACCATGTTATAATTGCTTATAGTAAAAATATTTGCTTGATGAAACTGTCAAAATCTCACTTCCACACCACTAATCCAGTTCAATATGTAACTAATAAATCTGCAATCTTAATGTTAAAAATAATTAATAAAAATGTGTTCTGTGATTTCTGTTGTAAATATGGCTTATTGTAAAATGTAACTAAAGCTTATGATTAAAAGTTGATTTATTACTAAAATTATTTAATTAAAGTAGTTCTTATTACAAATATATTGTTAGGATTGCTCAGTGTCCTTAACAAGTCCTCCAAATACAGCAGCTGGGATTTCTTTTTTCTGAACTGGAGCAACTTCCCCTTCATCTTCACTATTTTCTGAATCCTCGTCAATGTCAATTTCATCAGGATTAACCACTTTATCAGCACTTTCTTTGAGACCTTGTGTTTCACCCCGCACAAATGAAATATTTCCTTTACTTTGAACTGCCATTTCAGCAGCTTTAGCTTCCAACATTCTCATACCATCTTTCATACCAGGTGCAAGATCAGAAACAGTACCAGCTGCCTGTGCTGCTGAACTCAACATTTGGGCAGACATCATATTTACTTGTGTGTTATAAGTAGCCTGAACACTGCGTTTAATTCTAAGCATTTCTCTCATTGTATCTTCATTACCATGTCTCACTTCAAACTCTTTCCATGTGTTCCAAAACTCGGCTGTGATCCTAGGATCACACATTTGACTACAATGCGCATATATTGCCCGAGCCCTGTCGATTTCGCCAAGACGCGTTTCCATTTCAGAAAAGCGTACACACATCTCCCTCGCTTTTTCATCAGGAAGAGTTTCAATGGCTTTTTCATATATTTGACGTGTTTTAGGCACGCCATATATTTCAGCAGCCTTTTTAATGTAAATATTAAACATTTCAAACATTTCTTCTGTGAGAACAGCAGTTGTTGCTCTTTCATAGACAGCCATAGCATGCCTTGCCAAACCATGCTCTTCTTCCAACTTTGCATAAAGTAAAAATATCGATTTTGCAAATTCAGGTGGGCAATGTTCAAGACATTGCTCAAATAAATCTCTAGCTCTCTCTAACTTCGAGCCTCCATACCTTTTTAAAAACTTGGTTAAGTAAGTATTCCAAATATCATACACATTAGGCCATTTAAATAATGCAATTCCCTTTTCATATGCTCTAAAAGCTTCTTCAAAGTAATTGTGTTCCTCTAAGAAAAGACCATAGTTTATTATTATTTGTGGAGTAGCAATTTTCAAGTCAATAATATGATCATAAACAGCCTTGCAGGTTTTATAAGTTCCAAAACTCTCTTCCAAATCTGCATACATAGACCATACTTTCAATGACTTGTACAACCGCATTTGTACTGTTTCAGTATCATCATGATATGCAACTTTTCGACTGGGTAATACTGTGGCTCTTTGCATTAACTTCAGGGCTTCTTCATAATTTTCATGTCGTATTTCCATTTCTGCCCATTCACACCACACTGAAGCTAAATCATCAACTTTAGCATAGTTTACTTGTGTTGCTTTTTCAAAAATAAGTCTTGCATCTTCAATTTGTTCATTTTTTTCATAAAATTTTGCAAACCCTACCCACAAAGTATATAACTTGCCCACTGCAAGTTTGGGATCCACTGTTTGAACTGCCTCAGTGTAGGTATCAATAATCTCATGAGGTTTATCTTCATAAAGTTTAACTCTTTTATGCCATTCAGCAACATTGTGAGGGTTTTGCCTCAGAAGTACAGAGTTAAGCAACAATAATCTTCTCTCCATGAGATATTCAAACCTTGCAAGTCTCAGCTCTAAATCAATATCATCATCTTCAGTAGGGCTAGGCTTTTTGGCAACTTCTTCCATTTTTTTGCTTAAGCTTAGCTCCTCAAATTGAGCATATGCATCAAATACTTGAGTGAAATCCCTTACTGTGGTTACAGTTTGTATAGATTCTTCATAGATATCTCTAGCTCTTTCAAATAAACCACTTCTTACATAGTAGTCAGCAAGAGAATTCCATAAATGTCCTAGCTGATCTGTGTAGCGCCTTAGTCCACCTCTTATAATAGCATCCACATTTAAAGTATGAATTTGATCAGGGTTCTTAGATATTAATTCACAAAGTTCATTCCAAAGCTGATGGTTTGATTTGCCATGTTTTGATTGAAAATTTTCATTATTTACTATCTGAGCCAACTTGACTGCAGCTTCATCTAATTTATTTATTGAAATCAAATAATCAATATATTCTTCTGTATCTTCTGGACATAGTTTAAGGTATCTTCTAAATACTCTAACTGCTGTTTCAGCAATATTGTGTTTCTTTAGAAAGTTCAAGTAAAGAGGCCATATTCTGTGGTGTTGTGTTATTGGCAAAGCTCTCAAAGCGCTGTCAAAGGCTTTTCTTGTTCCTGTTATCTTACATTGGTCAGTTAGAAAAGTGCAGTAATCCATCCATATTCTAGGCATTTTATGCATAAACACCAAAGATCTTTCAAAACAATTGTTAACATCTTCAAAACAAGGGTCAGTGATGCACTTGCCTCTAATTTGACTCCTTCTTAATTTAAGATAGTTATACCATAGTTTAAATGATCCAGGCAACTCTTTTAGAGCTCGCTCATAGATCATATTTATCTCATGTTTGGGTGCAGCTTTTTTATGTTCAATGTATCTTAGCCAATGTTTAACTGAGAAAGGATTTCTCAATATCTCCTCCTCGTATGGTAGATCTTCTTCACTCTGAAATTAAATAATAGTTCTGATTCATTTAGGTTCATACATTAAAATATATTGTGAACTGCAACAAGAATATCTGAAATACAATATTAGAGGTTCCAATATTTAGGTATTGAGATAGAATTCTATTCCAATACCTAAGTATTGGAATCGAATTTTATGTGCTGAAACTATTTATATTTTTAAACCTACAAAATAGGGCTTAGCCTGTGCGTTAGAGCGGGTGGGATACTTCATTTGCGTTATGGAGCACAAGTTTGAAGACATCCATTTCGAGAGTACACTGAATAATGCTTTTTATTGAGAAGTGTTGCGATAAACAGTAGAGAAAGACATTCCATTCCATGATAGCGTAGCTTTCTATCAGTAAATGAATTTGAGGAATCGGATCAAATAAAAAGTAAAATTATACTTTCATAGATTTCCCCTAACCAACATATAAACAAGTAAACAAACAAACCTGTTCATAAAATTAGTTTATATCAGATTATATGGCAGTTTAACTCCTGAAAGAATCTTCAGGAGTTGAACTGCCGCAACAATAAAAATACCCCTCAATAAAGGAAGGAAAATTCAAAGTTGGATAGTTTGTATACTTACAAAAAATATGTCGATTTCTTTACCGTCGAGTAAAGGCATTTTTTCTTTTATAAGGCTATTTTATTGTGTTACAAGTTCTAGATTATTTCGGTTTTGATATCTCTGATGAGTGAAATACAATTATTAAAAAACAATTTAACAATATTGTTTTTTGGTTTTATGGTTTTTAGGTTACTCAATGACACTAGCACCTCAACGCCTAATGTCAAATTGACATTATTGACAACGCAAATCACAGAGAAACTTAGAAACGGATGCAAATGATGCGTCAATGAAATAACGGTTGTTGGACAGTTCAATTTATGAATATATTTATAATAATATCTTTATGAATTCCTATTTACCTTGGTCACAAAAAAAAGGAAAACATTTGGTACCGTATCTACATAGATATGGTAGATAGGTATGTATTTAGGGTAGGTAGGACAGTTAGGGTAAGGTAGGGTAGGTAGTGTATGGTAGGGTAGGTGGGGTAGGATAGGTTTTGTCGGGTAGGATAGGTAGGGTAAATTAATGTTTGGTGTTTGTATGGCAAAACAAAGTTTGCCTGGTCAGGTAATTAGGGTAGGTAGGGTAGGGAATTTAGGGTAGGTAGTGTATGGTAGTTAAGGTTAGGTATGTAGGGTAGGATAGGTTAGGTAGGGTAGGGTAGGATAGGTAGAGTAAATGAATGTTTGGTGTTTTTATGACAAAACTAAATTTGCCGGGTCAGGTAGTACTTCATGATACCTTGATCTCTGCTGTCATTATCAATACAGTAAAAATTACAAAATTTAAGAAAACCCCCGACACATTGATCTTGCGAAAACATCCCGATTCAAACAGTAAAACGCCCATAACTTTTCAACCGATCTTATTCAAACAGAAGAAGAACTAAGCTAAGAACACTCTCGACACAATCACCTTTCAAATAAAAAAAACTAAATCAAAATCGGTTCATCCGTTGAGGCGCTATGATGCCACAGACAGACACACAGATACACAGCAACACACGTCAAACTTATAACACCCCTCTTTTCCGTCGGGGGTTAAAAATAACGCGCGCAGTAACGTCACGTTGACATAAGTCGTAGAGATCCATTGACTTAGAAACCTATGGACTTGCCATACCTACGAAATTAGCGTGCATACCTACAAAAATCGGGCACAGATGGCTGCCCATTTTTGTTTTATCTCGCACCACACTGTTTTATACAACACGAGGGCATGATTTCCCAATTAATTTCCAAACTCGGATCACCAAAATACCTAGTTCCTAGAGGTATTTCTCTTCTAAAACAACAAAAATATTTTGACCAAGCAGCTGTTTGACAGCACAACTACACAGACCACAGGGAAACTTATATATACGGAAACTACTACCACAAAACTGAGAGCCTGGCTGGTAGGCTAAGAGATTAGTCTCCACCAGTTATTATTAGTCTGAGGTCTCCACCAATCTATTACTATACTCTATGGTCTCCACAGGGAAGTCCGGTTAAGCAGCAGACGGCCACTTTAGTCGAGCTGTGAGACGCAAAGTATTAAAAAAAAAAAAAACAATACCGCAGAGATGCCGCAGAGTACTTTCGGCACTCAAGATGGCGACCGGTCACGTATAGACTTGATTTTGACGTAACTCAAAAGTGTTGCTAAATTTAGTCCTTGACAATGATATTCAAATAAACAGATACGTTATACACTCACAAAACAATTGAAAAAAGTGTGCCACATATAGCGGCAGCACACATACACACTTTTCATTCATCTAACATTAAAACATATTTATTTTAATCAATAAATAAATAAATTAAAAATACACACGATGGCATTTATTTTATTTTGTTTTTTTTTCAACAAAGCCTATCGCTCTTCGCCATGCTTGACATAAACTAAAGATTAAAGGTCACAATTGTGACCTATTCGAGTCTTCAAAATGCGCGCGCTCATAACATATCTGTTTATTTGAATATCATTGGTCCTTGACAAACATTTAGATGTCTCTCTTTTCATATGCAGCTATTGGTAAGTTAAAAAGAGACAAAACGCTTTTTGACATGCGTGTGTCGATATTATAGATATTTGTATAACTATTCTTCATATAGTAGAATATGCCGTCTCCATAGTTTTCCTACCTCATTGCAAAGATCAAGCTATATTCTAAGATATTCTATGAAGTATAATTTATGTCACGTCAAAATCGTTATTAGCGCTTTAAAAAATCAATTAGTTTCGCGTTCACCGTTAATCGGTACGGCTTTTGACGAGATAATAATAGTAAATAATACCAGGGGGTTTTTTGGTTGGTGCCCCGACCAAGAAAAAGGATCGTGTAGACATGCGCTTGCGACCAAAGGTTGTTATAATTTAAAATAATGATAGTAAGTCAACTCAATTTGGTTGGCCAACCACCGTCCATTATATTTTTTGGTTGTTGCTCTGACCGAGGGGAGCCAAGGGCACCGTGGTTGGGGCACTTCCATGTATCAATACTACGTGTGGTCATGACCTCAATGAACAACCAGCAACATTGAACTAATGCATTGAACAGCAAATGCTAAACGTAGAAAACTCTCCTTCTAGTTTTTGGCTCACTTAATGTATTTCTATTCGTATTTAGGGATGTCGAAAGTGAAAAAATATATCGATATATCGATATTTATAAAAATATAAATATCGACCTCTATATATCGAGGAAAAAATATCGATACATCGGTCCGATTTTCAGAGTTTTTAGGTTCTTTATATTTGTTTTTTTGTTGGAAGTAGAAATTTTTATACAAAACTAGCTGTCCCAAGCGGCTTCGCTCCCGTCAACTGGCTACCTACCAAGCTAGCCCACCTACTCTAAATACGTTGCGTCTCAAAAAGAATAAATTTTCCCCGTTTTTGGAACAATTTTTCATTGATGCTCCGCTCCTATTGGTCGTAGCGTGATGTTATATAGCCTATAACCTTCCTCGATAAATGGACTACCCAACACAAAAAGAATTTTTCAATTCCAACCAGTAGTTCCTGAGATTAGCGCGTTCAAACAAACAAACAAACAAACAAACTCTTCAGCTTTATAATCACGTCAAAATCGTTATTAGCGCTTTAAAAAATCAATTAGTTTCGCGTTCACCGTTAATCGGTACGGCTTTTGACGAGATAATAATAGTAAATAATACCAGGGGGTTTTTTGGTTGGTGCCCCGACCAAGAAAAAGGATCGTGTAGACATGCGCTTGCGACCAAAGGTTGTTATAATTTAAAATAATGATAGTAAGTCAACTCAATTTGGTTGGCCAACCACCGTCCATTATATTTTTTGGTTGTTGCTCTGACCGAGGGGAGCCAAGGGCACCGTGGTTGGGGCACTTCCATGTATCAATACTACGTGTGGTCATGACCTCAATGAACAACCAGCAACATTGAACTAATGCATTGAACAGCAAATGCTAAACGTAGAAAACTCTCCTTCTAGTTTTTGGCTCACTTAATGTATTTCTATTCGTATTTAGGGATGTCGAAAGTGAAAAAATATATCGATATATCGATATTTATAAAAATATAAATATCGACCTCTATATATCGAGGAAAAAATATCGATACATCGGTCCGATTTTCAGAGTTTTTAGGTTCTTTATATTTGTTTTTTTGTTGGAAGTAGAAATTTTTATACAAAACTAGCTGTCCCAAGCGGCTTCGTTCCCGTCAACTGGCTACCTACCAAGCTAGCCCACCTACTCTAAATACGTTGCGTCTCAAAAAGAATAAATTTTCCCCGTTTTTGGAACAATTTTTCATTGATGCTCCGCTCCTATTGGTCGTAGCGTGATGTTATATAGCCTATAACCTTCCTCGATAAATGGACTACCCAACACAAAAAGAATTTTTCAATTCCAACCAGTAGTTCCTGAGATTAGCGCGTTCAAACAAACAAACAAACTCTTCAGCTTTATAATATTAGTATAGATGTACATTATTTTAATGTATGAGAATCTTAATATAAACGAAGGTATTTTAATCGTTATTCCTGTTTAATAGGCAAAATTTGAAAATAACAAAAACTAAATAGCAATCTTCTAAAAATATTAGAAGATGACACGCACCACACACACACAACGCAAAATAACTCACATTTGAAAGTGAGTAACGAGTGACTGATGATGACTGCCTCCGCGGCCGCCACATGCACACATACGGAACACTAACAAAACATTATCACATCACACATCATCAGCCTATTAATGTTCCCGCTGCTGGGACACAGGCCTCCTCTCTGTAAGAGGGGATGGGCCATAATCCACCACGCGGGCCCAGTGCGGGTTGGTGGATGTCACATGTCTTCGATTTTTTGGTTCTAGGACATGACGGTTTCCTCACGATGTTTTCCTTACCGTTTTTGAGAGCAGTGGTGATGAAATCATTTACAAAAAGTAAAGCGCCTGCCTGGGTTCTAACCCACGACCTACAACTTGTAAAGTTGTAAGTCACGGCCGATATCATTGGGCCACCACTGCTCTCACAAATTAAATTTGAAAAAATATATCGTTTTTGATACGTTTTTCGATATTGAATATTTTGTATCGATATATCGATGTATCGATATTTTTTCGACAAGCCTATTCGTATTCATATTCTAGTACTAATTGGTTAGAAGAGGTGTATCAAAGACAATTTCTATTGGCTGAAAAATGTTTACCGTTCACTGAAAAACAAAAGACCCTAGCTAGAAAGAAAGAAATCATTGTTTATGATTACGATGCCATAAACAACAATGGCGGCCGTAACAGCGCCGGTGGAAATGTGTGTTTTTAATCGCTTTTAGTTGTGTGAGACCAATGTTTTTCCTCTATAATGTCAAAACAAGGAAAAAGAAAAATTACTGTCGAATTACCGAAGTCAAAAGATCTAGCTAATAGGCCTAGTGTTTTTGAGCGCCTTGGTACTAAGAAATCAAGCGCTAAAAAAACAACTGAACATTGTAGACAGTGGGTACAAAACGGGAGTTGCGCTTACGGTAAAAGTTGCAAATTTGCATCAACCCATACATTAATAAGTCCATCGAAACAACGCGCAGCAAACAAAGATACCGAACATAAACGTGTTGTGAAAGATGACCCTAAAAGTAGACTGCATTCGGCCGTGGTCGTGCGCTCCGGACGTAGCCCAGATGGTGAAATCGACAACTGGGATCAAAATGACCTAGAGTACGCAGACACAGACGTCCTTGAAAAAAGGCGACAACAACTGCAACGTGAATTAGAGTTGCAATTGAAAATGGACTCTAGCAAAGATATGCGCAAGGACAAAAAGAAAACTATGTCGAGCACATCTTCATCACGAAGTTCTAGTTCTTCGAGCGTCTCTTCTTCTTCATCAGATAATAGCTCATCATCTTCATCATCTGGCAGGTATGGATAATATATTACAAATTTAGGATCTGTTACCAATGTAAATGATGTTTACAAATAATTTATGTATTAGACCTGGTAATCATATCACTTCACAAAATTTAGGCTCATGATCAGAAGGTCTAAGTAGCTAAATGTCCTACAGTGTGTAACATCTAATGAGCAATAAGTCTAACTAGCAAAATGTCCATGTAGCAAAACGTCCAATTATCAGAAGATCTGTATAGCAGAACATCTATATAGCACAAAGTAAATTTTAAAATGTGTACACTCATGATAGAAATTAAATCATTTGTAAATTAAACTGATTTTATTAAAAAAAACTGGGTTAAAAAGCAAGTAGCTTCTAAGCTAAGATATTAGGTGCACAAATTTCCCTGCATTTATCTTTTTTTTATCTTTTTCATTTAATCTGGTACCTGATGAATCTCTTCCACTTTTCTGAATTCTTTTTCAAGTATTTTCTGGACTGGTTTTGTCTTTTTGGCGAACTAATTTCTTACATTTGTTCATCACTATGTTTGTCCTCGTTTATCAAAATTAGCTTTACAAGTATGCTCATGTAACTGACAAATTATCTTGTTTCTGTTTTTATTGGTTGTAACTGCTGCACTAGGTAACACTAATTTCGCTGGGAGCAACTTCATAGAGTTCATCATCAGCTTTTTATTGTTCCCACTGCTGGGATACAGGTCTCCTCTCTGTGTGAGGGAATGGGCCTTAATCTACTTTGCAGGCCCAGTGCGGGTTGGTGGATGTTGCATATCTTCGAATTGTTGGTTCTAGGACATGCCGGTTTCCTAACAATGTTTTCATTCCCTGTTTTGTGACCAGTGTTGATAAAATAATTTACACAAAGTAAAGGGCCTGCCTGGGTTCGAACCCACAACCTACAACTTAAAGTCGCGGCCGACACCACTGGGCCACCACTGCTCCATAGAGTTGACCCTCCTTTATTTGTGATATTTATTTTAAATTGTCCCATTGACCATTCTGTAGCAGCGCACGCGTCTTATTTTGAATTTTGATGCAAGTAAATGTTTGTCCTTCAAACATTTTTATAATTAAGAAGCCAGGACTATTGTATTTGTAATGAATAGCAATTGATACAGGATAAATACAAATGAGTTATGCTAATGAAATAGCATTTATGACAATAAGTTTCAGTCACCATTAAAAAGATATGATATGAGCTATGAGTGCATAGACTAAACAGCATGTATAGCCCTCGCCAAACTTATTGGCCGCCCTGAAGTTGGTTTATCGGATGCGCGAGGCACGAAACGGTGCTGTTTCTGTATGAGATGTCCTACTGCGCAGCCATTGTAGCCAACTTCAGGGCGGCCAATAAGTTTGGCGAGGGCTATACATATTATGATACCGTGTCCATTTTTCGCCCGAAGCAATGTGTGTTTCGAATTTTGCGCCTGAGTATCCAGACATTTTGAGAATCTGACTTTTTGCTATACAGGGTGTTTGGAAGGGAGCTGTACATACGCCTAGGGTAGAAACTAGGGATAGTCTGCTACCTACCCCCGCCCATTATATTGACCTTGGCCTCAAGGTTTTTTTTTAATTTATTATTATTTTTTATTTGACTTTTTTATGATTTTTTGACTAAAACTACCTGTAGCTCAAAATCTATCCATGGGACCGGTCGGCTAATGGTCTTGTTTTAATCGTTAGAGTCTTAGGGTCCTGCAAAAAATTATTTTACACCAGAAAATTGTGGAGAAGAAAAGTTATGGGGCCTGAAGTACCGTAGTAAGGTAAAGAAATAATTTTAAGGGCAACTTTCTATGGGGTTTAAAAAAAAACTAACAGGGTTGGAGTTATTCTGATTTTTTTAAAACATCCTCAGTCCATGCCCTTTCTAACGATATGCTAAAAGTGTAATTATCACTTTTAGTTTTAAAGTTATTAATTAATTTCCGCAACTAGGGCACTTCAAGCAAAAATTTCAACTAATGAAAATTAAATGTGTTCGATCGTAAAAGGATGGCAAATGAAACAAAAGTGCCTCGCGCCCATTGCAATCAGCCATTCCATACACCACCAGCATGTCGGTGTACTCTTCACTGGTAAATCCAGCCATTTTGCCAACAACAAGGTAACAAATAACAAAACTTAACAAAAACGAAGTAATAACAAACTCAACAAAATTAACGAAAACAGTGGAGCGTCGTAACGGCAAGTACGTAAGTTAGCTAAGATGGGTAAATCTCGACTGACTAACAAAGACCCCAACGAGTTACCTGCCCGGCCCCGTCGACCCAAGAGCGAAAGAGACATGACATGACATGTTTTGTCTCTTACATGTTGCTCTCGTGTAAGAGTGAGACAACAAATTTGCCAGCTGTAGGCCAAACTGGTTTAAATTCTGGAAATTACATTTGTCTTACAAATGTCGACTCGTGGTGGTAAAAGTGCCCTAGTTGCGGAAATTAATTAATAACTTTAAAACTAAAAGTGATAATTACACTTTTAGCATATCGTTAGAAAGGGCATGGACTGAGGATGTTTTAAAAAAATCAGAATAACTCCAACCCTGTTAGTTTTTTTTTAAACCCCATAGAAAGTTGCCCTTAAAATTATTTCTTTACCTTACTACGGTACTTCAGGCCCCATAACTTTTCTTCTCCACAATTTTCTGGTGTAAAATAATTTTTTGCAGGACCCTAAGACTCTAACGATTAAAACAAGACCATTAGCCGACCGGTCCCATGGATAGATTTTGAGCTACAGGTAGTTTTAGTCAAAAAATCATAAAAAAGTCAAATAAAAAATAATAATAAATTAAAAAAAAACCTTGAGGCCAAGGTCAATATAATGGGCGGGGGTAGGTAGCAGACTATCCCTAGTTTCTACCCTAGGCGTATGTACAGCTCCCTTCCAAACACCCTGTATAGATGTTCTGCTATACAGACCATCTGATAGTTGGACGTTTTGCAACTTGGACATTTCGCACTGTTGGACATTTAGCTACTTAGGACTTCTGATCGTGAGGGAAAATTTACAGTATACTTTAACTATCCTCAGTTCATTTCAGCCCATCTAATAATTTATCTTTTTATTTAGAGAAGCAAGACGAAAAGGAAAGAAAGGAAAGCTTAAAAGAAATTCTAGTTCATCTTCAGATGGGGATGCACCATCTAAAAAAAAATTTGTTAAAACTGATTCTTTGAAGAGGGATAAAAGTGAACCTAAGAAAACAGTTCCAAAAAAAGATGACAGGCTTTTAAAAAAACAAGATACTACTAAAAAGAAACCTGTTACTAAAACTACTATTGGAAAAAAATCATTATCACCAGGTAAGAAATCTGGTGGAACTCCCCCTATTACAACAAAAAGTCTTGCAAAAAGTGCAGTAAAGCATGGAAAATCTCCACCTAGGAGAGATAGGAACAGAAGTGCTTCTCCTCATAGCCTAAGGGATAGAGACAAAGATAGAGATCGTACAAAAGAAAGAGAGAAAGAAAGGGAAAAGGAACGTGAAAAAGAAAGGGAAAGGACCAGAGTCCGAAGTAGATCACCAAGAAAAGCAAGATCAAGATCCCCCCGTCAGCATGCATCTCATTCAAAAGATATAAGGAAGAAAGAAAGCTCAGAGCGCAGCAGACCTGTTTCCCCTAAGAAACAAATTCGTCGAGATGGAAGTACAGAGAGGCATAGAAAGAGGTCTGCAAGCAGAGAAAGGGACAGAGGTCGCGATCACAAAGATAGATCATTGGAGAGACGAAAAGACAAACATGATGACAAAGATAGGCATGATAGGAAGGAAAGAGGTGGGCGTGACAGGAATAAAGATAATAAAAGAGATGACAGTAAGAGAAGAGGTCGAGATAGGGGATTAGGGGGTAGAGGAGGAGCTGATAAAGGATTAGAGAAGCCCAATAAGCCCATGGAAAGACTTCTTCCCAGACCAGAGGAGCGTTTAGCTGCTCTTGCTGCTATTTCAAATAGAGCACTGGATATAGATAAAAATTCATCTACATCCAAAGATCGACAGGATTCACATTCTGAAAGAGGTGGTCGTAAGCAGGACAGGCTTGAAAGGGACCGTTCTACAAAAAGAGACAGATTGGATAGTGTGGACAGAGATCAAGGTGACTATGAAATGGATCGTCAGTATGACAATGATCGCAACTTGGATCATTATGATAGAGTGGATGATCGTTATGATGATGGTCCTAGAGAAAATGAGAGGTCTCCGGGTTACAATATGCAGGGAAGGGATAGACACTATGAAACTGGTTTTGACATGTCAGGACCCCCAAGGGGATATCCTGAAGATGATGATAGGTTATATGGTGAACATATGGGCGAACGACGGGGTGTTGATATGGGTAAGGCGATTTGATTCATCATACATTCAAACAGGAGCTTTCTATCCTAAGTGTTCTTGTGTGTTTAAGGCTATGATGACCGACGACCCCATCGCGATCGTTCCTGGGAAGGGCGGTCTGGTTCCATGGATCGTGAGCGTGGCTATATGCATCCGCATAAGGAATGGGATAATGATGACTATCGCCCGGGAGACTGGGGCCGAGAGCGACATTGGCCTATGCACGACCCACAGGTTATCTAATCTCTCTTATTAATATCAGTTAAACATTACATTTATTTGCTTCAATTTTAAATAGAATTTTTCCTTGTTCCTAATCCTTTTCCTCTTTTATTTATTGCTATAGGTGAGTTTATACTACTATAAGACTTGGTATCGGAATGAACCAATTGATTATCGTAAAGACAATAAAAATCATTGCCTTGTTCTATCCCACATATTCCTTGGCTGTCCTTATTCTCACTTTGGTATGTTGATGTGTTTATTTGATTAAATATTTTATCTTCCAAACTGAATTTTATATAATTAACTTTGTGATTTCAGATGAACGAGTGGGGTGATAAAGAACCTGATGTAGATACTTGGCACCATAGGGGCCATCCCCCAGGGCCTCACCGTGGAAGGATGCATGGTGAGTATTGCTTATTTATTAAATGTTTCTAAGGTTTTTTTATGATAGTGCAGAGATGAGAAACTTTAATAGTGTGTATTTATAATTTTAACTTTTGATTTAAATCTGTTATTTAAGATGATTATGGACGCGGTATGAGAATGGATCTAGCAAGAGGTGAGGGTAATAAGCGCCGTGCTCCCAGAAATGAACCAGAACAAACTGCAAAGGAAACTCCACCTGCTACGCAAACAGCACCTACAGCAGCACCACCACGTCAGGAGACCGAAATTGATGATAAACCAATACCTGATGACCTCAGTGAAATAAGTGATGACCCTGATGATATACTCAACAGGGAAGATGTAAGTTAATCAATAGTTAAAACATATTCACTCTTCTTCTAAGTTTCTAGTTTCATTCAATACTTTTTTGTTAGATGGCTGATCAAATTATGGATGAAGAGAGTCAAACTGCTTTACCAAATGATGAAAGTGCATCCAAGCCAGAAGGCTCTGAGAAGGAGTCAACACAGGTATGAATTGAATAAATACTGCTTTTATACGAGGGCTGTTTGATAAGTCCATATTTAAGTTTTCGCGCAGTAACTTTATATCAACACTTTATTTTATTTATTCAATAAGGCCAAGAACATATTTACAAATTCATCATTGACATGACTATCTTTTAATAGATTACTAACTGTTGAAATATATGCAAGCTACGTCATTAGGTTTGTGTTTGCCAGCCATTTAAACCAGGCAACCGCGGGAATTCTCACGAAAATGGGGAAATATGGATTTCGTGTACTGATTAAGCATATTTTTTTAACCAAGGAAAGGCTTGATAAACATTATGGGGACTCTGGCACCATCAATTTCACTGATTAAGGTGAAAGATACGGTCTGGTGCCGCGTTCAATTTTCGAAAGTGAAGTGGTTTACTTAGGTCCGTTGTGGTCCTACCAGCACAAATAACGCCGAACGTTCAGGTCGTCCAAAAGAGGTCTTCACGCCAGAAATCGTCTATAAATTCAATGGAATGATATTGGTCTTTAAGAGAATGAAAATGCGTGCATCACATTTTACGTGAATATTTGGACATAAAAACGGTACACCCAGAGACCAAGGAATAATCAAGACAGTGAGTTCCTACGAGTGAAAGTGCACCAAATAAGGCAAAATTTGGTCTAGATCTAGCTCTTGATATGTGCGTATTTTTGCCGGAATTAGATTTAAGAAAATATTTATAATTTTCAAGTAATCGCGCTTTTTTAAAACCCGAAAAATATCGGAGCGTTCCACTCGTCACTCTAAGAGCCACTTTCCTGTTGGGGTAACGTACACCCAGAGACCAAGGAATAATCAAGACAGTGAGTTCCTACGAGTGAAAGTGCACCAAATAAGGCAAAATTTGGTCTAGATCTAGCTCTTGATATGTGCGTATTTTTGCCGGAATTAGATTTAAGAAAATATTTATAATTTTCAAGTAATCGCGCTTTTTTAAAACCCGAAAAATATCGGAGCGTTCCACTCATCACTCTAAGAGCCACTTTCCTGTTGGGGTAACTTACACCCAGAGACCAAGGAATAATCGAGACAGTGAGATTCTACGAGTGAAAGTGCACCAAATAAGGCAAAATTGGGTCTAGATCATGGCCACAGTTTTCTGGGATGCACGCGTTGTAATACATATCGAATACCTTGGAGCTTTTGGGCATGATTGATACCGATTTGAAGCAAAAACGACCGCATTTGGTGAAAAAGTGCTGTTCCATCAAGACAATCCACGGGTGCATACGTGTGTAGTCACCATGGCAAAAATCTATAAATTAGGCTACGAACTGCTACCTCATGCAGCATTTTCGCCGACTATTTCCTGTTTCCAAACCTGAAGAAATAGCTGGGTGGAAGAAGAATAAGGCTTGGCTCTAATGAAAAGGTCATTACTGAAACAAACGCCTATTTTGAGGGCCTTTATAAAACCTTTGAAAGGTTAAAAAAAACACGTTAAACAGGTTAGGTTTGAAATAAACATACCTCAATCCCGACTTAAAATGCACTCAACCAGCCCTTTAGTAATGTCCATAAAAATTTATAACAAACTGCCAAATGATATTAGAGAAATAAACAAAACAAATATATTTATTAATAAAGTGAAACAATTTCTTGAATCCAAGTCATATTACTCAGTTAAGGTGTTTTTTAATGACAAATCGATTGCAAAATAAAAAAATTCCCTCAAATATCCACCAAAAATTACGAAATATATATAATAAAATGGGTAAATTGCTTGAAATAGGTACTTACAAAAGCCAAATATAATAAATAACATTAATAACATAATTTAATCTTAATGAAAATACCTCAATCAATTTTATAATAATTAATTATTTACTATTCCTATTCAATCAATATATCATACCTATAAACGCAGACATAATTATACATCCAATTTGACATTTGTAATATTTTTATTAATTTTTTGATACTATGTAATGCCTTGAAATACTACTGAAGAGGGCTACCTCTTCCTCTCTCCTAATTTTTGCTGTGCCCGACGGGGTCCATATTGATCTTTTACCATGTCTATACCATCTTTGTAATACATATGGAATGCAATAAAGTATTGAGTTTTTTATTTTTGGCTAAATGTATTAAGCTAAAAAGAAGACTGTTGGGCAATAATGCGCTTTTTTGCCGACAACTTTATTCTTTTTATCAAAAGTCTCGGATTTATCAAACTGCCCTCGCATTATCCCATAACAATAACATATTCAAAAATGTGAAATGATTTTTTATTAGGATACTAGTGGTGCAGGTGAAGAAAAGGAATCACAAGAGGCTAAGGATGATGAAGATGTTGCTAACTTGGACTTTGAGGAAATATCTGATGGAGAACTGGAAGAGGAGCGTACAAGAGGTATATTTACACAGATAATATTTATAGTACCATCACTAATTTGCCACCACAAAAGTTCATCCAAAAATTTGATAGGGTTGGGTTTGATCGAAAGTTTTCTTTTCTTCAAGATTCTCTGGTGATTCTTATCTTTGTTTTTGATTATAAAATGACGATTTGTACATTCTATTGTATAGATTTCTTATATAAATTACAAATGAAAATTATGAGTCTGATGGGATTTATTGGTGTAATCATTGTCTTATATATAAAATTCTCGTGTCACAATGTTCGTTCCCGTACTCCTCCGAAACGGCTTGACCGATTCTCATGAAATTTTGTGAGCATATTGAGTAGGTCTGAGAAGCGGCCAACATCTATTTTTAGTTAGGGTAGGTATGGTAGGGTAGGTAGGATAGGGTAGGTAGGGTAGATAAATGTTTGGTGTTTTTATGGCAAAAAAAAGTTTGCCGGGTCAGCTAGTAATTTTATAAGAACGTAACAATTAAATGATGATAGCCCTAAAAAATCAGCTGTTGTCGTTTGTTTGTAAACATTGTATCTTCTAAGTGGCTCATGTATAGACTTGTTTATTTTTCAAGTTTTTTTTTTGGTATACTTGTCACATGCATTTTCGGAGACCATTTTTGCGTTGTTGGATAACCGAATGGCGGATTACCGAAAGTACTGTAGTCCTAAACATTACCATAGAATAAAAATATTAATTTAACTTTAAACATTGTTATTTTTCAGCTGGTTTAGGAGATGCTCTTGGAGTTGACTGGGCCAGCCTAGTGGCTGATGTCCGTCGACGTGAACAGACTAGCGTCTCTTCCGGCGGGGCCCGCGATCGTTGGAGACCAGAGCGAGTTCTCGCGCGTCTTGGGCTTTCTCTACATATGGCCGGGAAGGAAATTGTGCAAGATGTATTACATAAAAATGCTGAAAGCTTGCAGTCAGATAAGAAAAAACAAGTGATTTTATTGGATAATTCTGATCAGATAGATAAGGTTGAACAAAATGGTACACATGAAAATTGTGCTAAAATTGAATCAGTGCCTGATGTTTCAATGTTGCATCCGGTTGCTGCCATTCAGGTTTGTATAAAAGCAATAAAATTACAATTGCAGATGTTTCTAAGTACATAAAACTAATTATTTTTTCTCTTTTAGGTGGCTGTTGAAAAAAGGAAGAGACAACGTGCTGTGTTGTTTGGATCTGGCTGTGAAATAACTCGTGGCTTGAGTGCACGACGAGATCTAGCTTTAAGGCGATATCTGTGTCATTTACCTACAGCAGAAAGAACTGGCCAGTCCCGTGTGACTCCCCAAGCCTCCCTGTTTCATGCAGCTAGATCTCTGTTACTGCATGCGCCGGTCAATGGCTGACATTGACTGTGAACCTGGCTAGCCCAGAGAAAAAGTTCCAAGTGCAATATTCAGACACAATACTATTTTTTATAAAGTGGTCATTAAAAATCTTTTAGTAATAAAACTGGTGGATTGATGTACAGCTCTTAATAACAGCTGGTAGTGAAAATTGTGAATTTTAAGTGGTTCCGTGGTATACATATTTGAAACAGCCAACAAAGTGAAACAATCATGTTTTATGAACTACTCCAATTAGGACCTGACTTTGAATAATATAGGATAAGTGCATAGTGTTTCAAGGCATTTACATATTGTGTTCTTGTATTAACTTCAAATATACTTCTTTTATCTAAAATATTTTATTATTAACAATAACTGGTGAATAAATACAATATTGGTCATAAATCATTATTACAATGATACAATACAATTAAACATGAAATAAAGCTTATTTAATCATTATTACAATACAATCAAACATGAAATAAAAGCTTATTTTTGTTCAAATCTGCAGCACCTAAACTTCTTGGCCTTGTGCACACAAAAATGATACATCTGAACCTGGTGCATAATATTCTGGTTGCGTACAATTCCTAAAAACAAATAGAATATTGTTAAATCAGAAAAGGGTTATTTAGGTTTTGAGACTTCTTGAGCTGGTTTTCAGACAATAGTTAATTAACCGGTTAAATAATAGAAAACCCATTGTGTCTCACGTGCATCCACGTCTTAAGTGTTTTTAGTATCACGCGGAATTGCTCACAGACGCGGGCTTTACTTACTACGCATGCGGGGTCAAATGCAGGCCAATCCCGCGTGTGTGAGCAAATCCGTGTGATACTAAAACACCCTTAGGCACATGTCCCACCGCCGGCTTCGAACCGATTAGCTATCGACTATTTTCTCGCTGAAGAAATGAACAAAAGATACAGATCCCGTGACCGTGTCAAGTTGACGGCACGAACTATTTTGTGCGCGTGGTTAAAATGCATGCTATCTGCTATCTCATCCGACATCACGTGCGAAAGAGATAGATGCTGTGAAGAACAGTAAGGCATAGCACGCACAGCGATTTTCATTCGCGCGAATTTTTTTGTACTATTTGGGCGCGATTTTTTTTCCGCAGTGCGTGCAGCTTCATACATTTCCATAGGACACAGAATGCGCGGAAAAAAATTCACGCGAATAAAAATCGCAGTGCGTGCCATGCCTCACAGCTAGTTCGGTTTATTCCCTTCGGCCACCCTCGAGTTGCCACCCTGGTGGCCGATGGGAATTATTTAGTGAAATCTGCCACCTTCCTTTATTCCCATAAGCCACTGGGGTAGTGGATGGCACTAAGTAGTGGCGTTAGCCACCCCGGTGGTCGAGTATTCTGTCGACACACGTTTGTCGCAGCGACAAGAGCTATCAAAGTTAACACTCGCTCGGCGATGCCCACTTGGCGGTCAGAACTCACGCTGAGAGATCAACCAACCAACGTGTGCTGGACTGACCACCCGAGCGAGAGGTGTGATTAATCGCCCGTCACACAAAAACTGACTAGAAACTGTCAAACCTTCGCGTTTGCATCTAGGTTCCAGCATATATAGGTTGAATAAGCTTTCAACATAGTAAGATGAATGCAGTTTATCTATAAATCACACTTTCTTTAATTATTGCAGTATTATGCAGCAAAGGTATAATTCTCGCCAAACTTATTGGTCGCCCTGAAGTTGGCTACAATGGCTGCGCAGTAGAAAATCTCATATAAAAACAGCACCGTTTCATGCCTCGCGCATCCAGTAAACCAACTTCAGGGCGGCCAATAAGTTTGGCAAGGGCTATACTTACTTTTTGAATAGAACAGCACCAGCAAGTCCTTTAACTGTTAACTGATAACCATTAACATGCAGCATTGAACCTTCCTGTAGTCCTAGCACAGGTGAAGCATGACTCATTTCTAAATATTCATATATTCTTTGGCTCCTTGTTTCGCCCTTATGTGTCTCACTTATTATGTCAATATAATGGGGGTTGATGTTGAAGGGCACAATACCAATAGCTTCAAAACTTGGAGGATATGTTATAGGCATATCATTAGTAGTATGAATGCTTTTTGTTGCAACATTAGTGCCAGCACTGCTACCTATGTATACTAAGCTACCTTCATCAACTTTCTTCTTAATCAAATGTACTAGGTTTTTATCATACAGCGTTTTTAAAAGGAGAAATGTATTTCCTCCACCTACAAAAATTGCTTTGGAGGAATTAATTCTTTCTATAACATTAGGATAGCTGTGTAAGCCTGTTACTGTAATTCCCCATGGTTCAATGGCTTCTTTCATTTTTGCTGTGTAGTTATCATGGTCCTTCTGAGCATATGGGACGAAGACTAACTCTGATATATTATTTCTGAAATAATAGAATACATTTTTACAAAACAAAAAAGTTTATATGAATATGATATTGTGTTATGTACTCACTTTTTGAGAAGATTGCATATTTCCTCTTTAGCAAACTCCAGCAAGGAAAATCCATGACAGTTTGATGAAGAAAGTAGCAATGCCTGACGTAGGGGAGGCATTTTGTACGTAGTAGTGTTTCTTTGCTTGACCGTCTTCCAATGAATACTGAGACTGATACTATCGAGCCGATACTGTTATAAAAGGAGACTGTTATAAAACGACTTTGAATAGGGCATTATCTTAGTATATTTTTTTTCTTATCAATCGAAGAATTTATTAGGTTCTTATCAGTTAAATAGAATTGTAAACAACACTAACAGAACATTAATCATAATTTTCAGTAGTTAATAGCTTTTAATAATTCAATAATAAAACTAACCCTTTTGTTTACAAGCAAATTATTCTTTGTTGTTATATTATTAGACAGCAATAGCAGACGGACGGGAAAACACAAAGAAACACAGAAAAACATTTGCAAATGGAATGGACCTAATTAATTTTATGACACATAATGTCAATTGTCAGCTAGTGGCCCACAGAGAAAATATAACTACGTTAGATAGTGGCCTAGGGGCACTGACCTCTATTATACAAGTACACTGGACTAAACATACTATATGAAATGACAGTTGATTTTTGTGCTGATTCAAAGCGCCCCGCTCGAGCGTATCAGGAACTAAAATTGACACATATAGAGATAGGATACTACCGATATTTCTAAAAATTAGGTAATACTAATATATTTGACTGGAAATATTACAATATTGTAACTAATATATCAGTATTAGTGATATTTTTAAATTACACTAATATCAAAATAGTAGTCTTGGCAAGGCTTATCACTCATTTACTGTATTGATTTCTCGTAGTATGTTGGAACCACAGATTACCTCCCAATAGATACCGCATGCCTACTGTTTTGTTTGATTCCGAGTTCACCAAATTTGGCGGCAGGCACGGGTTGCGCGGGGAGTGACAAGTGCGCCGTGATTGGCTATTCAAGGTCACGGTACATGTTGTAGTGACGGGTCATGCGCATTAAATGTCGATAAAATATCGATATTTGTCAAACAGAATGGTATTTTATGTAAAATTTCTTAACTGACGATTTTATAATTACTTTAATAATGATAAAGAAAAACATCGATCGAGAAAAGATTTAGATTTTGGCCTAAAGTGATTTAATTTAATAGCAATCCTATGTAAACAGGACCACTCTGAGCTCTGGTTATGAGTAGAGCACAATTAGTTCAAAGTAAAAATAAACTATTTGTTAATTTTTAAATAATCAATTTTAACAAAATTATTTTATTCTCCTATATACCTAATTTAACATCGATAATCGATACTTTTCGATAAGCGAAAAACGTATTGTTCTCAACATTTTTACTTCTGTGGGAAAAAGATAGCAATATAATAATTCCATAAGAGTGAAAGGGACTTTCACAAAAGACATCAACGAGCGCTACTGCAAAGTGTGCAATTTTGATTTGTTAACCATTATAACTTGACCTTTCTTAGATTGGTCAATATTTATTACTTTGCCTACTGGTGGAAAATTATCCCATCTTTTTTTGAACTTGAAGGGCTGGTTGATTTTCCACACCATTTTACTGCACATTTCGTCATTTTTTTAAGGCAAACCGTTGATAACTATTTTTTAAACAGAATTAAAACTAGAAATCGCTTGCGTCCCTACAGCTCTAATGTCTGGTCGATACTAAAGAGATCATACCGTGTGCTGAGTTATATCAGCCTAAGTAGGCTGATGTGTGGTGCGCGTAAGTTGTCTTAGTTATATGCGGAATCTATTGGGAGGTAATCTGTGGTTGGAAGTAAATATCACATATTGGTATTGGTGATGAATGTTAGGTATATGAATGCCTAATAATCAGTAATAATATGTTAAAACGCGATGTGTAATACTAAATTCTGGAATCATCATCATGATCATCCACAGCCCGACTTCGCCCACTGCTGAGCACAGGCCTCTCTCTTGTACCAATCACCACGTTCCTGAGCCTGGAATTAATTCTGGAATAATATTATGATAGTTATAATTATATTAACAAATGTTTTGAAGTCAAATAATTTATTATCTGCATCTGAAACAGAGTTAAAGTCTTCACCTTGCTGGAATGCGATACCACTCCTATTTGCACCTTAACACTACAGAGACAGGATCTCAGCGATGATAGCGAGAAATACGTCCGTTGTAAATGATTATCCATCTCATTTATTATTATTATTATATAAATGATGTTCCATTCACGAATCCGATGGGCGTACAACTAGTGTACTTGAGCGAGGAGATACTTGCTCAAATGTGATAGTTTTTAGGATAAGTTGTTATCCTAACCCCATATTTAAATCTCACTGATCTGACAGTAACTATACTAGCACGCTATCCACTAGTTTATAGCTTGCAATCTGACTGAAAATATTTTTTAGTAACCTTTACAGCAATTATTCTATTACTTAAAAATTAATCATAATAAAAATAACTGGTTTTTTTTTCTCTTACGTATTAAATTATTCTCACGATCGATAAAACCCATAAAAGTATTTTACCGAAAGCTGTGTCCCATCTCTAATATTAGTTCCATGCGACTCTCACGTTAATTCACGTTGCTATCAGCGCCAAAATGGCGATAATCAAATGTCTTCATTTTGTCATCGATAGTATGAAGTCCAGTGTACAATGTATGATAGAGGTCAGTGCCTAGGGGCCATAAACCTTAAACGTATTTCTTGGGCAGACTTTGGGGAGACCCAGACAGCACTGTCAGTTTTGCCAAGTCTTGTTTTTGTTTAACCCTATGTCTGATTCCAATTTACCCTAGATTTTAAGTTAAATGAAAAAATTACCCTAAAGTTTTTAATTTGCTTTCCCTCTCGGTATTATTTATATTAGATACATTTCATCTAAGATCTTACACAAGACGAGATAGTAAAATCTAGTGCAAGTCCATTTTATTACAAAATTTTACTCAAATAAGTTAACAATTTTTATTACGGGTCAAAAATGGCCCTAAAATTACCCTCACCGAGTTTGTACCCTAAAAATTACCGTGCTGATTAAAATTTACTCTAAATCTAGGGTAAATTACCCTAAGTTGGCACCACTGAGCACTGTCCATATAATAAAAGTAATCTGTGGACAGCACTCACTGCACTTCACTGCAGCAGACCAAATACCTTATACTTCTAAGAAATACGTATAAGGTCTTTGCAGCAGACAGACAGCTGAGCATCTGTCATTTGGTTATTTGTGTTGTGACTGAGTTTGACTTTGACGTATTTTATGGATTTATAAAAAATATTTATATGGCAACAAAATACACAATCTCATGGATGTCTCTGATTTCTGAATATTGCGCTAGTAAAAATGTGTTTCAGGATCAGCAGAATCCTCTGCTACAATGTGACGGCTACATTACCAACATTGTACTTGTCAGTGCTACAAAATGGATGCATCGCTATGTGTAGGTAGTGCTAGAGATTTATTGGATCTGTGAATCTCTAAAGCACAGTTGGCAGAGCAAGTATGAGATACTTGCACGAAATTATTTTAATTACTACTGGGCAATGATATACTAGTTAACAAATATCTTATGAGAGCGCGCATTGTGAAGACTCGAATATGTCCTAATTGGGACGTATAGTCTTTAGTCTATGTCACGCATGGCGAAGAGCAGCGCTTTGTTGAAACAAAAACAAAATTAAAAAAGTACCATCTTGTGTATTTAGAACGTGTACCAATTATGATAACAAAGTCCATAAAATAGAAGGGATCTCATACCTTAAGTAAGTACGCAATTCACTTAAATGTACTAATATATATATTTTTTTTCCTTATAGCTGATATTTGGGGGTTAGAAAAAGAAATAAACATTGGTGGTCAGAATAATGTTTGTTTACATTCACACGCAAGTGACAAACACTAGCTGTCTCTTTTTTTTGTTGGTTTTATCAAGCCATCCCTTTCGACTTGTAGTGAAATAACAGATGAATGAAAAGTGTGTAGGATGTGTGCTGCCGCTGCTGCGCGGAATACTTTTTTTCGGTTGTTTTGTGAGTGTATACGTATCTGTTTACTAGATTAACATTGCTACTGGGTCAATTATCTGTGCACTTGGATCCGTCAATGTCACTGAAGTTCGATTCGAGTTCGACCGTCGACGCTCGTACGGGGCGAACGCGAGCGTCGACCCCTCTAGGGTATCCCTCTAGGGATCGCGCGGGTTGCGGTACATCAAAGGGTTTTAGCGCGCCTACATATCGCGCTACGTGATAAGACTAGCCATAGACTATACACTTTTAATACAGAGAAGACTAGCGTTGGTCATTTCGGCCGTTGTTTTCGATCAGATCAGACGCATGCTGTGCACGCTTTGTAAAATTGGAGTGGAGCGATGAAATGGTACTGGAATTCCTCCAAAATTATGAATCTGAGCCCATCACATGGGATCCAAAGAATTTCTTCTTTTTAGATTTTAATAAATGCATTATGTTATTGTTAGCACACATGTAGAAGTAAAGAAAGTGGTCGACAATAGTTAAACGTTTGAAAATGATTTCGGCCATCTTGGATTATTGCACGATAGTTCATGCAAAATATCGAAGCCGTTAATATGACCACAGCTTTTATCGCAATAAATTTTTATTGTCAAAACGTACGAAGCTTCGGCACGCATTACTTCGGGACGAAACACGCAGGTGCGGCCGAAGCATAACAATAGCGCTTGCGCGGCTTGCCAGGCTAACAATAACGGAACAATAACGTATACGTCAGTTTGACATATGTCGCAGAGATTAAGCTATCTTATAAGTAGTATAGTGACACTCGCAAGGTTATGACGAATCGATTGACGTAAGAATCATCAAAATCAGCCCACGTGTTTGGTCTCGTAGGAACAAACATACATACATAGACTGTTAAACATTATTACCCACCCTCGGCAGTCGGGTAAAAAGGAGTGGGTATTTTTTGCACGTGTTTTCTGCGATATCGTCGTCATTGTAAATCTTATTTTGTTTTGGTTTACTGGAACTCTTCAATGTTTACAGCAATTGTCCTCTGGCTGCTAGAAAAGAGTGTGAACTAAGTTTTTGCACAGTCATATTCAAATAATGTGCTGGTTCCTGTTTGCACGCATGGGTAGGTAAGGCAGTGACAGAAAGTAGAATTTGATATAGGTCCGGTACATAACAGATGACATGTATAATACATACAGTGAATTACAAAAAGAAAACGTAAACACTGCCGAATTTAATTTCTATGTTAGAAATTATTCAAAATGATTGAATAAAGTTTGTTAGGGAGAAAAAGGCGAGAGATATTCGTAAGATAAGATGTATAAAAGACGAAGTTGGAATGATTCTGTCTGATGATGAAAAAAATAAGGATAGGTGGAAGGACTACTTTGAAAAACTGATGAATGAGGAAAATGACTGGAGTGGTGTGTTAGAAAGTAAACCTGTGAATGAGGGGTTAGTGAGAATGGTTAGTATGGATGAAGTAAGAATAGCAGTAAATGGAATGAAGAATGGAAAGGCAGTTGGTCCGGACGGAATACCAGTTGAAGTATGGAAGGTATTGCGCGTAGATGGACGGACGTGGTTAGCTTTATTCTTCAACAAGTTGCTGCGGGAAGAAGCCATACCTGATGAATAGTGCAATAGTTCACTAGTGCCCATCTTTAAAAACAAAGGTGATGTGCTGGAGTGCAACAACTATAGAGGAATAAAGCTAATGTCACATATTATGAAAGCTTGGGAGAAAGTTATTGAAAGGCGGCTGAGAGAAGAGAGTGAAATATCCCAGAACTTGCATATGGTGTTCGTTAACCTCGAAATGGCATACGACCGGGTTCCTCGTGAGATTTTGTGGTGGGCCCTTAAGAAGAAAGGAGTGCCTGGCAAGTTCGTAGAGTTGATCCGAGCGATGTACAGTCGATGCAGTACCGAAGTTAGGTCTACAGTGGGCTATACTGGCAGATTCAGTGTGGCGGTCGGCTTGCACCAAGGGTCGGCCCTCAGTCCCTACCTCTTCCTGTTGATAATGGACGCTCTGACGTCGGACATACAGGAAGAGGCACCCTGGTGTGTGCTGTTTGCCGATGACATTGTGCTGGTTGCCGAGAGTGGCCTATAGGTCCAGAGCAGATTGGAGGTATGGTGGCGCAGACTGGAGAGTGTTGTCCTGGTATGGTCATGTGATGAGGAGGGATGAAACGCATGTTACTAAAAGAGTTATGAATATAAACGTGGATGGATGGAAGGCCAAAGAAAAGATGGATGGACTGTGTGAGGAGTGATATGAAGGAAAAGGGAGTCAGTAATAGCGTGACAGGGGACAGAACGGTATGGAAGAAGAAAACGTGTTGCGCCGACCCCAAGTAACATGGGATAAGGGCAGGAAGATAATATGATTGAATAAAGTTTGTTGTTTGGCCAAGTCGCGTTATTTGAGTTCGAAGATTAGAAACAGTAGTAATGTTACTAAAACGACTTGGAATATTACTAATAGTGAAACGGGAAGATCTGGTAACCGAAATATTGACTACGGCTTGTCTATTAATGGCAACATCATAAAATCAGACTCACAAGTCGCAGTGGCGTTTGAAAATTTATTTTCAGATATTCCCATTTCAACGACTAAATCCTTAAACTCATCACCTGTTGCTGAGTCTTTGCTAAAAGAAAATGTTAATGTTTGCGACTCGGAATTTCTTTTTGAACATATTACTTGTAAAGACATAATTAAAACCTTTCACACTTTAAATGTTAAAAAGACTGCAGATCTGTGGGTCATTGTTTCTGTAGAAGTTGCTAAGTCTATTATTGACCTTGCATCTAGTTTCTTATAATTTGTAAAATAGTCTTTAATAATTGTATCGACTGTGGGGAGATTCCTGACCTAATGAAAAATAGTAAAATAATAACTTGGTTTTAATCAGGTAGTACATCAGACCCTACAAATTATAGACCTATTTCAGTACTACCTACGTTTAGTAAAATATTTGAGAAATAGATTTTAGAGCAATTACAAAGATTTTTTAATAAACATAAATTATTACATAGCGAACAGTTCGGTTTTACAAGTGGTCGTTCAACTACTGATTTGTTGAACTTTTAGGACATGTTTATAATGCATGGGAAGATAAGTGCGATGCCTTGGGTATCTTTTGTGATTCGTCCAAGGCATTTGATTGTGCTCTTCATGAAACGCTAATCAGGAAACTCCGCCACTGCGGGATCTGGAACAGCGGTCTGGATCTTCTTTCTTCATACTTGAGTAATAGGATTCAGAGCGTTGACGTTAATGGAAAAAGATCTCCCGGATCTATAGTAACAATGGGAGGCCCGCAGGGCTCAATTCTTGGTCCTTTCTTGTATCTTATTTATATTAATGACTTGCCTTACCTCATAAAGGATAACCATGATATAGTGTTGTTTGCGGATGATACTCCACTTTTGTTTAAACTTAAACGTCAGCAGCTGGTTACTGACGGTGTAAATAGCGCGATCTCAAAAGGACTTCACTGGTTCAATGTTAACAATTTACTTCTTAATGAAAAAAAAACCAAATGCATTAAGTTTACCCTACCTTACGTTAGGGAGGTTCAAACAGATGTGTAGATAAAGGTCGAAGAATTGAATCCTGAAAATAGCACAGTATTCTTAGGCTCAACTTTGGATGCTAAGCTTCAGTGGGGTCCACATATAGATAAATTGTCAAAGAAGCTAAGCTCCGCAACATATGATATTAGAAAAATTCGTAATTTAACTGACACAGAGACAGCCCGTTTAGTATACTTTAGCTATTTTCATAGTGTAATGTCGTACGGTATTCTGTTGTGGGTAAATGCCGCCGAAATCCAGACTATCTTTGTTTTGCATAAAAGAGCAGTTCGATCAACTTATAAATTAATCCAGACTATCTTTGTTTTGCATAAAAGAGCTGTTCGATCAACTTATAAATTAAGCCCGAGACACTCTCTCAGAGAGACATTTAAGGAGATTAGTGTAATGACTGTGCCTTCTCAGTATATTTATGAAAATCTTTTGTATGCCCATAAAAATATAAAATTGTTTAAAAAATACAGTGATATCCATAACATAAATACTAGGAACAAACATAATTTTAGTACCTACAACAAGGCTCAAGAAAATAAGTAGCTCGTTTAGATGTCAATGTGTACGCTTTTATAATAAGCTTCCAAGCCACGTACAAGATCTAAGTCTTATGAAATTCAAATCATTTATTAAACGTAAATTGTGCGTTTTATACCATTAAAGATTATGTTGAGGACAAAAAGGCTTGGGATTGAGCTGCTCCAATTAATTTTGATTGTTTTTATTTTGCACCGTGAATTTTGTAATTATTTTTTGGTTTTCTTGCAATGACAAGAATATTTACTTTTTAAAGTATTATATTATTTTATTTGAATTATTGTGAATGTGAAGACTATGTGGATCATTCTTTTTTTTGTTTTTAATTTATGTTAGTTAGTTTTTAATCATGATCTGGCAGTTTGAGTAGTTTATGCGGCCTACCCGAATGTCCTTTCTTTGGTATTGTTCGTCGAATCGTTGAGCTCCTTAAATTCTGAGTTGAGCTGCTCGGTTATCGACAAATGCGTGCACTGCCTGGACAGGTCCACTCAACCTGGCTGGTTCTTTCCTCAAAAGACCATTTTAGACATCAGTCTACATGGTTTTCACATGATCTAACCAAGATTTTGTCTGGAGACTGACCTCTGAGTTTGTTTCGGCTTTTCTTCTCAGTGTAGTCAAATAGAAAACGCCGACCTCACCTTGTTTTAAAAAATATGATCGACATGTAAAAGTGTTTGTACAATCCAACTTACAGAAATGAAATCATTTATCATTATACATACCTATAAACAAGGACGCAGCGGGCCGAGGCAAAAGAAAGTAGGAATGTGAGGAAAGTCGATAAGTAAGTAGGTATAGTTCTCGCCAAACTTCTTTACCGCCCTGAAGTTGGCTACAATGGCTGCGCATTAGTAAATCTAATACAAAAAAAAAGTTAATCCAAAAAATCAATAAACCGGCAGGCTTATTACGTATCTTTTGCAAGAGCAAAACGATAGCGATCAAGCGCTTTATTAGTCCAGGGTAGAAGCCTTTAAAAATAATAAAAAGTGAAAAAAATAATAGTAGGATGAAACCCATTAGAAAAGCAGGGGAATATTATAAAAATGAAAGGAAAAATAATTTACGGGCGATCTGAGGTCGGGAAAGGGATGGGGGTGAGTTTTTAAGGGTAAAAAACGGTTTTTCTCGGTTTCCGGAAAAACTAAAAGTCCTATCGAAAAAAGTCAAATGGCAAAGTTGTAGGTAATAAAAAGATCTAAAACTTTTGTATTTACACTTTTTTCACATAACCTCAAAATTTATGTGAAAAATTCAAAAAACCAAGTTTTTGGTTTTTTATTTTTATCTTTTACATATTTTTTTTTTTTATCGAAATTTGGTGAAATCTTACCTTTTTATGTCCCAAATACGCTGTAATTTATTTGATTAAAAATATTTATTTTTTCACCTTATTTTGAATTAATATCGAAAAAACACCCTAATTTTCAATCGAAAACTCACCCGTCAAAATATCAGCTTTTTTCAAAAAGTTGGTATGTTTTCTGTTCGTTGAAATCTCTACTTTCCGATGGTGAAAAAAAAATATGTTACTATAGTAAATCTTCTCAGAAAATGCAAAATATCGAAAAAAACTCGAATTTTTAGTAAAAGATAAAAAACTAAAAACTTGGTTTTTTGAATTTTTCACATAAATTTTGAGGTTATGTGAAAAAAGTGTAAATACAAAAGTTTTAGATCTTTTTATTACCTACAACTTTGCCATTTGACTTTTTTCGATAGGACTTTTAGTTTTTCCGGAAATCGAGAAAAACCGTTTTTTACCCTTAAAAACTCACCCCCATCCCCTTCCCGACCTCAGATCGCCCGTAAATTATTTTTCCTTTCATTTTTATAATATTTCCCTCCTTTTCTAATGGGTTTCATCCTACCATTTTTTTTGGTTTTAAAAATTATCGACCCTGGTCTATATGTCATATAAGTCGGCATTACCTGCAGTCTAGGTATGGTAGGTACTACACAATCGTTTGTTAATCGTTCGCTGTTTGTCTAATGCACTTATTTAAATAAAAACAGCCAACAACTCAAAAAAAGTTGTATTGAAGAGGAATTATTGCGGAAAAATCGCTATCGTTTTGCTCTTGCAAAAGATACGTAATAAGCCTGCCGACTGCTAAAGAAGCGAACTTAAAAGACGTAAACAAGAAGAAAATCATGCTGAACAGTTGGAGGATACATCTGGTTTTGGTCAGCCAGCTCGCGCATTGTTTTTTGAATTACAGATAAACATAATATGTGTTATACGAGTATATTTTTGAAATCACCCCTTAAAACCCTTTAATTTGATACCGCAAATGATGGGTTTGGAAGAAAAAAAATATTGGGCCCCCACAATGTGGCGCCCAAAAGCCGCCATTTTCTAATTTCCAATTTTAATTTAGCCCGCATGTGCCCGCAGTGACACTCTCATGGTTAAGACGAATCGATTGACGTAACAATCATCAAAACCGCCAATGCGTTTGGTCTCTAGGATGTCTCATAGAAACAAACATACAAAATACATTCATACAAACATATGATTCATACATACACTGATAAACACATTACCCTCCTTGCGCAGTCAGGTAAAAACAGCACCGCGCCGCGCCTTGAGCATCGGAAAGATAACTTCAGGGCGGCCGAGAAGTTTGGCGGGAACTGACTTGTGACTTTTTGAAAATAAAATAAAATCTATGCTAATACTTTATAGAAGAAAGATTTGTATTTGTGTATGTTTGTATTTTTGTACTCTGCGACTGCCTCACAAATTATACTGCTGGTGGAGCAGGCGGAGTAGGCTTGGACAAATTTTGTGGTTGTTTATAACTAGTAGGAATTTCGCATTGCATAAGGCAGCAGACGCACTTTGGATTGCCTTAGAAGATTCAGAATCATTACTTTTTAATTTTGAAAAAAAAACGTCTCAATATTTTTCGTGTGCGTCTCAATATTTACATTTTGATGTTTATCTTCTTTCTCCTTAGCCTTCCTTTTATTTTCTGCACCAGCAGGTTTTTAAAAAACTACTGGTACGATATAAAAAATTCTTTCACCGTTTGAAAGACACCATCCCCGGGTGACATAGGCTACTTTTTATCCCTGTATTCCTACGGAAACTACGCGGGTGAAACCTCGAGGCATCCGCTAGTATCTAATAAATGAATAGTCGTAATTATATTACATTGCTGTTTCATTGTTTCATTTTTGAGTAGCTTTTTATAACATCACTTAAAGTCTTAAACTATCATGTTTAGGTTCTAAAATTAAATATAGATATAATAAGAAGTACCAATAACGTATAAAAATAATGGATCTATCACATTTTCAGCACTTATTAAGCATCGAGGATGAAGAATCGTTCTTCTTGGGGTTTATCACAGCCTGGGCCAAGGTAACGGCGCCTCAGCTCAAGGTCTGGTGGCGCGGAGATGTCGCCTTGGAGAATAATGTAGGCTTGTTCTATGGTGCTCTCTATTTCAGATTTTATTTCCTGTAACAGAAATTTGTAGTGTTTACACAAGCGAATAACAAAGCAACGTCAGGCAGTCATTGCTGATGTTAAAATAAGCCTCAAAAACTGTGGTAGGAAACTATAGTTAAAATATAACGCCTATAAGTCATGGCGGTGGCGGTTAATCTCAGCGAAAACTAGCCACCGGGGCGTGAGAGATTTACAGTTCACAACGTTTCACGTGTTTTAGGTTTTCTCAGTGGCACCACGCAATTTGGAAATAGCAGTGTGATGCGCCCATGTTTCTGCGCTAGATCTCTCTTTGGTCGTGTCGAATTGTCGTCCAATTGGACTACGAGCGAAGAGATCGTACCTACGATAATGCACGTACAGTAGTCACAGCGGATATTTGTGTCTCTGAAGTTAGGCTCTGCGAACCATTGCGCAAGAAACAGTTTGTCATCGAGTATACTGCATACAGTAAGCGAGATAGGACGATGCGGCAACCGTAAGCTAGTTGAAGAGGCAGTTATACAATATTTTTTTTTCAAACAAGTGTCACAGATACATAAAAGCTCTGCCTCCTGAACTAGGTAGTTAACCTGTATCTCAGAACAGGCTACCTATCTTCACCTTAAACATTGACAAAATAATAGCTACTACGCAGGGTCTTGCAGCCAACTTCAGAGATACAAAGATCCGCTGTGGATACTTTACGGCGTACCGTACCTATGTACGGCGTGCAGGTGGTACATCAGCAGCCCGCGCAGGTGCGCGTTGCCCACGCTTAGTGCTGCTACCGTGTAGGTGTAACAAGAGGCCATGTTACCTCATACAGGTCTGGCGACCGGCGCGCGCGCTCTGCCAGCGCGGCGTGCAGGTGGTACAGCAGCAGCCCGCGCAGGTGCGCGTCGCCCACGCCCAGCGCCGCCACCGTGCGCAGAGTGCCGCGGCACAGGCTCTCTTTCAGCGCCAACCGGGACTCCGACAGCTCTGAAATGATCAACAAATACATTAAATATGAGACCTGGCACGGGGCCGTATTTCTTCTTGGTCGTATCGACGATTCAAAGTTAAATGTATTTCGACTAAAATTCAGACACGTCAACAGCGTTTTCGTTCGCACAGAGAGCACGAAAAGGGGTGGGGCATTATTTGAGACGTAGCTCCGCAATCGGAGTCAGGAGTCGTTCATTAGAATATCTGATGCCCATCTGAATAAGTTGTGCCTGCAGCGGCCCATTATACTATGTGCCATCATGGTGCCGATGTGAGAGGTGCTGTTCGTCCTATACATCTCCGTCTCCCCTTGCACTGAAGCCATGATAGTTTTGGGACGTCATAGTAAGACATTTTGCCCACCCCCAGGTGTCTATGGACCGGAATCCTAAGTAAAAAAGAACGCGTAGCCGTCCCCGATAAACCTTGCACCGTTTGACGGGGCCGGTCTTCGCTATGTTTGTATACTTGATTTGTATTTATAATTTGACTCACAATTTAGTTTTGGAACTAACATAGAGGTTTATACAGTTTATACAAACAAAATAATCCTCTCCTCCTCTATTCTCTACATCTCGAGTTGGAATTTCAATTGCCGCCTTCAGGACCTTAGAAAATTTTCAAGGGAAATTCTGCGACAAAGATGTACCTACTTTTCAAGTCTTCTTTTCGTGTTTGGGTCCAGTAAGTTACAGGGTTGGAGATTGTTGAAAAGTCCACGTTCATGTATTGATTTTTGTACCGAACACTAAGTAGAAAAATATTGAATAGCTAAGCTTTTTGAGTGTCGGTTCCAAACATAAAATTCTGTATTTGCATGCTTGGAATAGATTTTACAAGGGATTTTAACATATAGCAAGTACGTAAGTAGGTATACAGAAACTATAGACTTGCGGTTGTTGACAAAAATTATGTATTTGTTAGTTAAAAATATTTTAGCAGTCGGCTAAAACTAACTAACAAATTGATTCTCAATACTTCAAAACTTGGCGAAGAAATAGAAATAGTTGGCAGAAGAAATTGCAGACCTTCATAGATATCGGTGTACCGGCACATCGCCAACTCCGGCGCACTGAGTGAATGCTGAGTAGCAGTTTTAAGGGCACTCCCTATCTGTCATGCCTTATCAAATGCCACATAAATAAAATAATCTATTCAAATGCACAGCACAAACCGTCTCCAAAGCCACTGGCGCGCCGTTCAGATGCAGTTCATTGTCAGTGCCAGAACATTTTATTAATATTTCTCACATGTTTGGCAGTGATTAGCGGATATAATACATTAGGCGTTAGAACTATGAATGACTGGTATGTACTAACGGTACAGGTAGACAGATCCACCTGGTCACGACGTGAGGACGAGCGTTCTTGGCCGCGGCGCCCATTTCAATCGGCGGTCAATCGAACAACTGCCCCTCGCGATAAAATCGTCCCCGATTATATTCACTCGTTGCGTAGTACTCGACGAATGCCGCACACCACACGTTACTCTGAACTCACAATGCAATACTAACTACATTCGACACCAGCCTTTAAAGAATTACGTATTTGCTTTTGCGGAATGACGCAGTTACAACTGCGCGAATAAAATAAGGAACGTTATTATGTACAATAATTCTTCTGGTTGCTCTTAAAATAGCTGCCATTCCTTAAATATTACTGTACTAAACGCGTACGGACGCTTTGACACGTTTCCACTTACGGGAGGAGGTTCAAATGATTTGAATGCCAAACAAAGAGAAAATTTTAATGAGAACTGACCTTGATCTGGGTGTATTATCAGCCCTTCGAGAACGTGCGATTCTTAACAACAGTAAGGAATAAAATTGCAAATACGAATCAAAATAGTATTGTCATTCCTCAACAAGAACCCAACGAACAACCAAATACAGTCCGCTCCAGTCTGGTCCTTCGAGCCGGATTTGAACCAGCGACCCGACCGTCCAACCGATCGGTCGGTTTGTTCGGAAAAAGTCAATTGTTTTTTCTATTGTCATAACTAATTAGCACTCAAGGGGAAGGGAAACCATTTGCCAGGTAACTTTTTGAGTGGTTGTGATATTTTGTAAAGCATACATAACAGCGCAGGAGTACCAGTGCTATCTGCTCTAAATGTGCATCATCCGTGACGTATTTACTCGAACGCGATGTTACGACTGCGTACATACCTATCTACCTGCCTGCCTACGTCAGTCAGGAGTTGCGTTTGCGTTTTCATTGCCGTACCTATTACATTATAGTTCCTTATTTAATTAGCAGCTACTAATTAAAACAAATTTTTGGAAGTCGGTGTCTTTGGTAGGTATATTTTTTTTGCGTTATGGACACCGACTTCCGTTAATAAAGTAATTTTTCACTTTGTAGTTTTCTTATTTGTAAGTCGGTAGTATTTTTTTGTAAAAAAATACCTATAATGCCAGAATAGATTACCCGAATATCATGATATTCGGGTAATCTAACTGAACATAACCGGTGAAATGAGAGATGTGCGTACCCCTTAAGAGTGTTCTGGGGTGATGTTATGTTATGAAATGGTATAAACAATAAACAGACATGCGATTGCAGCAATCCCGAGAGATATGCCGTTATTTTTGAAGAGTTATGTTGTATATCTCCGAAGATCTTCATCAGATCTTCACCAAATTAAAATGGGACCAATTTCAGCACACACTTTTTCAAACAAAAATATAATTTTCAAAATCGGTCCATAATTGACGGAGATATCGGTGAAAATACATAAAAAAAAACATATATAATGTCGAACATAGAAACTCCTCCTTTTTGGTAAGTCGGTTAAAAATAACACGAATATACCTAATAGTCTTCTTTTACTTTTTGTTGTTTCTTTTACTTGTTTGCAAAATGACCCGAAGTTTTGTTGAGAACTCTACACGCACTAACTAGCACGAGCTTAGCCCACGACTTGTTTGCACGGATGTCAGTTTTTCCGTGAAAGTTTATAAGCCCGTTTCACTTTTTCAGTTTTGTTTAGGTGTTCTACAACCTCATGCCATCAACAATATGTCTTTCATGACAATAAGTAAAGTTTACTTATAGATAACTATAAGTACTACAAAAGTATGTCGTCCCGAAAATGTAAAACACCCAATGAATATTGTTGAATTGACAAATTGAAAGGGATTGCGATAGATGGTGTGAATTTGTGTGGTACGCAATAACTAGCTGTTTTCTTAACTAAAATTAGGAAGGCAGTTCAATATACCAAGTAGAAAATAAAAAATCTACGTAGGTTAACTTCATTTTCACATAGAGGATCAACACTAGTTTTATAAAGAGGAAATATTTCTATTTTTGTATGTTTGTAACGGATAAACTCAAAAACTACTGGTCCGATTTCAAAAAATCTTTCACCATTTAATGCTACATTGCCCCTGAGTAATGCTATATTTATTACTATACATGAGCCACTTAGAAGATACAATGTTTACAAACAAACGAAACAGCATCAGCTGAATAATTTTTAGGGCTATCACCATGAAATTGTTATGTTCTTACAAAATCACAATGATTTTACCTATAAATCCCATCAGATTGTCATAATTTTCATTTGTTATCGTCATTTCTATGAGAAATCAAGCAATATAATGTGCAAATCGTCAATAAGTCATCAAAAACATGGATAAGAATCACCAGAGAATAGTGAACGTTCTATCATTGCCAACCCTAACGAAATTCGGACTTGACGACCTGCAGCCGTATTGCGTAATTGCGTAAAGAGTTTGAACTTTATCCAAGCGACCAAATTGGCCAATCACACAAGACGGAAATCCACATCGCGTCATTCGTCTCGCATGTCAAACTCTTTGCGCACTTACGCAATACGGCTGCTGGGCACTCCTGGGTGACAAACAAATGACCGTTTTTTGACAGTGACTCAAAATTTAGAAGAGCATTAGCCATACAGTATTCATAGTAATTGAGCATCATTTTAATTTAATTTTATTATTGAATAGGGTTTTATGTTCCACTGTACCAGTAAGCTGGCTGAATATATTCAAATCTCCCTCTACTCAACAAAAAATGTTTATTACTTTATTACTAGAGTTGAGTTTATTACTAAAACGAATACGTTATATAATGTTGCGTTTGTGTACATCGATTTAACCGAGTTACTACAGATGAAATATAGTTTCAGAACATAAAATAGCCTAGCAGATCGTAGTACTAGAAGATTAGATTAGAGCAAATTAATAGTACATTATGGTACAAATGTGTAAAGTTGGTGATTACCGCTGAGGCGCCATTGAGACCCGAGCCGTCAGGTGAGGGTCTTAAGAGAGCCGAGGACGGTAATCATCAATACACAGGTGTATCATACGACGTTTTTCAACACACTTGTGAAGAAAATAATACTAAAAAATCATTTACAACAGTGAAAACGAGTTGTGAAAATATTTTCGCAATGGCGGGCAAAATTATGGCGATCGGCCATAGACTAAAAATAACGAGTTATCTTTTTTTTGGCTTTTCGCGGATAGCGTTTTAGCCACGTACAAAATGGGGAATTTCAAGTTTTCTTTATCACAGACAAAAACAAAAGTTATATTATAAGTGAAAGTTTTATTTATTAAACACGTACAAGTTGAAATTATCTATTTAAAAACGAAGTTGCATGAAATGTGTTGCATTTGTACTATTGAGCACGATCTTTTTGGTATCGAAACTTTTTTAAGAACAAAGCAACTCAACCAATAAATAAAAAAAACAACTCTTTATCTCAATTGTGAATAATAGTAATGAAAAAGTCACAGTTTGATAACAGGTGTCATTATATGCCTAATTGCGGTGAAATTAGAGCCACTTTATGAGCAAGTGTGTTGAAAACTAAATTTATATTTGAGTGAAAGTTGAAATTATCTATTTAAATACGAAGTTGCATGAAATGTGTTGCATTTGTACTATTGAGCACGACCTGTTTTGTATCGAAACTTTTTTAAGAACAAAGCAACTCAAACAATAAATAAAAAAAAAAACTCTATAACTCACTTGTGAATAATAGTAATGAAAAAGTCACCGTTTGATAACAGGTGTCATTATGTGCCTAATTCCGGTGAAATTAGAGCCACTTTATGAGCAAGTGTGTTGACAAAATGTTTATCACCCCAGCAGTCAGTGGATTGAGCTGTCAGGAGCTGTCAGTGGTTTATTAGTAAACATTGTACCTTGAAATTGGCCCATATATAACAAAAATTAGAGACCCTTATGAAAATTGCAATAATGTAACCCAAAGTAGCAAAATTTTGCCTTAAAAATTTCATTATTTGGCGTGCGCTGAGAAAACTATTGGTTATACATATAAATTATGTACTACATGATTAAAGTACTCATTATTACCTACAAAAAAGTCCGCGAGGGAATACATATAACTGAGATCTATCTGGCATAATATTTAGGTCACAATAGCAGCTTTTGTGTTCTAAAATTCAATTAGATCGCCGGCACCGGTAGAAAAAAAGTTGGTTACATTCGTATCGTAGTATTAATTCTTATTCAAATAGATAGTTGCATCATCAAGGGTATTTATGTAGCAGTAAAAGACTTGAGAAAAAAAACTTTTTACAAAAAATACAACCGACTTCCAATAAAAAAACAAAAAAGTGAAAAATAACTTCAATTTCGGAAGTCGGTGTTCTTGTTTTATTTTCTTCGTTTTTTGACACCGACTTCCGAAATTGAAGTTATTTTTCACTTTTTTGTTTTTTTATTTGGAAGTCGGTTGTATTTTTTGTAAAAGTTTTTTTTATTTTTCGCTTTTTAGTTGTGCTACACAATTTATATAGGCTAGGTACCAATAATGCCCATAGTGAAACCAGAATAGATTTACCCAATAACATGAAACTTAAACAAATTCGGTCGAATAAGGGTATGCCACACCTGCGTACCCCTTTAGAGCGTACTAGTGTGATGTTATGTTATGAAATGGTGTAAACAATAAACATAAATGCGATTGCAGCTATCCCGAGTGATTTGCCGTCATTTATTGAAGAGTTCTGATGTGTATCTCCGAAGTTCTTTATCAGATCTTGATGAAAATTAAATGGGACCACATGACAAACACCAGCTTTCAAATAAAAAAATAATCATCAAAATCGGTTCACCCAGTAACAAGTTCTGAGGTAACACACATAAAAAAAAAAAAATATACAGTCGAATTGAGAACCTCCTCCTTTTTTTGAAGTCGGTTAAAAAAAAGAAAGGTACGGTATTTCGGTAGTTAGGTAAGGTAGGGCAAGTAGCTAGGGTAGGGTAGATAGGTATGATAGGGTAGGTAGGTAGGGTAGGGTAAGTAGGTAGGGCAGGATTGCTAGCTAGGGTAGGGTAGGTAGGTACGTAGGGTAGGGTAGGTAGCCAGTTGACGAGAGTGAAACCGCAGGGGGACAGCTAGTAAAAAATAATTTAATTATGATTTCAAGAATATGATTATGACATAACATTTGCCGGAACACTTTTTAATCAACGTGTTTAATTAGCGCCATTTCCTATTTATTTCAATACTAGCTGCCGCACGTGGCTCTACCCGCGTGGTATTATTACTTCACCGAATATCTTTATACATTATAGCCTATGTGGTGTTCCGTTGTATATAAACTACACTAACATTATAAAGATGTAAGATTTGATTGTTTGTAAGTTTGTTTGTAATGGATAAACTCAAAAACTACTTTACCGATTTCCGTGTCCGTTCAGTAGTTTATGCGTGAAAGAGTAAAAAACATTCATCCATGCTCACAAACTTTCACGTATTAGTAGTAGGATGAAGGAATTTTAATTAAGACAAAAATAAAGGTTTTTAATTAATCTTGCACATAATGTTTTGTCACTTAGTGATCGCATCTTGAATTTTACCTGATTTCAGGCGGACCGTTCATAATTTTACTGTGAAATACCTAAACAGCAGTATCTAACAGAAAATTTACAAAGAGGAAAGATTTGTATTTTTGTATGTAACAAATAAACTTAAAAACTACTGGACCGATTTCAAAAATTCTTTCACCGTTGGGAAGCTACATTATCCCCGGGTGACATAGCCTACTTTTTAACTCTGTATTCCCACGGCAACGGGAACTACGCGGGTGAAACCGCGAGGCGTCCGCTAGTTTATTTATATGGATGTAACTTTTCTTTTATGATTTTGTTTGCTTTTGGTTTTTTTTTCACATATTTTTAACTAGCTGCCGCTCGCGGCTTTGCCCGCCCAATATCTTTATAAATTACAGCCTGAGTGATTCTGATGCTTAAACTATATTTCTGTAAAGTTTCATCAAAATCCGTTCAGTAGTTTTTGCGTGAAAGAGCCTAACAAACATCCTTCAGTAGTAAGATATTAAAAGTGTTTGTAAGTAAGTAGGTACGTACTTACAAATATTTATGTTGTGTCTATCTTCCTCTTGCCGACTGCGTATCTTAACTACTTGAATCTTATGTAAATCTGATTTATCTGTCTTCTAACGTGTTGCCAAGAGCTAACCAAGTACAGAAAACAATAGGCAATTCAAAGAACGATAATTGACGCATCGTAATAAACAACTGTTAGACCGGAATGTTTTTTTATGCGTTAAACTTTGACGGTCTGAATCAATTTACAATATTGGCGTTCTTCCAAAGGTTAAAATTATAGCGCAAAGAACACAATAATATAGATTTTGAAAAAGTGAGTTATTTGTTTTTAAATTTCGTTTATCTGACGAGCAACTATAAAGGTAGTGGAGTCGGAGTAACAAGGCTCTTCCAGACAGAACTGGCGCGACAATGCGACACAGATGCAGCAATAATTTTTCTTTGAAATTTCGACGAATACTGATACACGACCATTTTTCATTGAAATTTCTACGGGTTTACCTATTGCCGATTGTGATTATAATATAAGATAATAAATATATTTTTTCAACACACTTGCTCATAAAGTGGCTCTAATTTCACCGCAATTAGGCACATAATGACACCTGTTATCAAACTGTGACTTTTTCATTGCTATTATTCACAAGTGAGTTTAGTTTTTTATTTGTTGGTTGAGTTGCTTTGTTCTTAAAAAAGTTTCGATACAAAAAAGATCGTGCTCAATAGTACAAATGCAACACATTTCATGCAACTTCGTATTTAAATGGATAATTTCAACTTGTTCGTGTTTAATAAATAAAACTTTCACTAAAATATAAATTTTGTTTTTGTCTGTAATAAAGAAAACTTGAAATTCCCCATTTTGTACGTGGATAAAAAGCTATCCGCGAAAAGCCAAAAAAAAGAAAAATCATTGTTTTTAGTCTATGGCCGATCGCCATTGTTAGATGCGCGCGCATAGGAAAACTGATTAATTTTGCTCGCCATTGCGAAAACGTTTTCACAACTCGTTTTCACTGTTGGATATCTTCTTCTTCAAGAAGAAGAAGAAGACTGTTGGAAATGATTTTTTTGTATTATTTTCTTCACAAGTATGTTGAAAAACGTCGTATGATACACATGTGTATTAATGATTAAAGAGAGCCGAGGACGGTAATCACATGTGTATTGATGATTACCGTCCTAGGCTCTCTTAAGACCCTTACCTACCTAACGGCTCGGGTCTCAATGGCGCCTCAGCGGTAATCACCAACATTACACACTTGTACCATAATGTACTATTTACAGGTAAGTTAAAGATTTTTAATAAGTCCTGTATGTCTTTGGATGAACTCTATTAAAGTAAATATAATTAATATAAATAATATCTGGCTATACTAAAATACATTTATGACAGATGCATAATGTTAAAATGAACCTTGACATAGTAGATACCGCAGCATGTCCTAGAAACATTATACGGACGCAGTTGGTTTCAGTCATAACATTTGTAGCTATTTATTACTAGGTTAAAGGTTTACAAGCTGTCTATTACAAAGATATTTGAAACTAGCCGTGAAACGTAGTCTCGGGACTGCGTTTATAGGATCTTTTGTAACAGTAAACAGCGCGTCTTAAAACCTATCCGGTAACCTTTCAGATCAAGATCATGAGAATACATATGGACATACGCCCATTATTTTAAGCTGACGCATATTTGGGAAGGCAGCAAAGCACTCAGACAATCTCCAGCATTCATTTTCGTAGGAAATTTTATACAAAGTATCGCACATGCAGGCTTTGCAATAATGCAACAGATGCGATGTGTTGTGGTCCGATGCTTCCGGTGTGAGCTTAGTGTGACAAAAATCGGTTGCAGACAGCGAAGTTGGTTAAAACTAGGCTCTGAGGTGATATTTTTATATTTGTGTGCAGACTGCACAGACTATAAACTATATGTCAAATAAGCTGAAAAATTACCTACCTCATCTAGCTATGAGAGCTTAGCTTGTCAACACGGTTGCGCAGTGGCTAAGTGATTAGCTTACCGCGCTGCGTGTCGCAGTTTCGAAGCCCGCATGAAAAAAATATTTGTAAGGCCCCCACGGTGAAGCAAAGAGGAACTCGAGGAGAGGCCGCTCGTCCAGGCTTTTGCCGATTAAGCCGACGACGTAGCGGCCACCAAGTAGGTTGCGGTGTGCTTGGGCGACATCGCAACTGAGGCGGGCCGGGATGTCGTATGTGGCCTCCCAATTACAACAGGGGGCCTCCCATGGCGGGAGAGGAGTGCCGGTATTGCAGTGCGCCGCTCTACCATACGACATCGCATCTGATGGCGGATGCGGTGGGGCCGCAGGGGAGAAGGAGTGTCGGTATAACGTTGGCCGGTTAAAAAGTGGTAGGTGGAGGGACCATTGACCTGACCCATCACAGGGCCAAGGTGTCATAACACGGGGTCGTCTGGCGCCCATGTGCTGGTTTGGTCCCTGGGGTGGTCTAAGCGTGCGATGTGTTCTGGTGCGCTGGTGATCGGGGGTACTCCTCAGAGGAGGGTCCGGTGGCGGACAGTCGTGGCGGGTTGAAGGACGACTGCTAACGCGTGCCCGTGTTCCCGCCATAAGCGGCTCAGAAGGACACCGTGGAGTTTTAGCGGGTTGGAGTCCCACATAACTGCGCTATCTCCCCGTGGTAGCGCAACATGCATGAGCATGCCATCGAGCATAACAAAGGGGCTGGTTTTGTACATGTGAGTATTTAATACTTGTAAACGCATCCACGATACACGAGAAATTCTTACTTGTCTGATATTTTAATTTGCGCAAGTCAACTACTGCGATTAACTGTAAATTCAACTAATCACACGAGAAACACACCTTTGACAATTTGTCGCATTAATTTTGCGTTAAAATTTATATTATTATCCAGAAAAATAAAAGCTCGTGTGGAGCCCCTGGAGGAGCTCGTGGCTAATAATAACAGCCGCACTGGTCGATCATCAAGGTTAAGCAACGCTTGACGAGGTCGGTCCGTGGATGGGTGGTCATTTCAACATACCGAGTCTCCTCCGTGCCTCGGAAAGCACGTTAAGCCGTTGGTTCCGGCTGTCAATTGAAGATCTTTGATCGTCGTTACGAGTAGTCAGAAGCTTGAGATCTGACACCAGTCTTGCCAAGGGGTACCGCGTTACCCATTTACTGAGTTGTGGAGGTCAGATAGGAAGTCGGTAAAACACTGGTACTCAGCTAAATCCAGTAAGACTGGAAGCCGACCCTAATTTAGTTGGGAAAAGGCTAGGCAGATTGATTGATCCAGAAATATAAAATTAACTGAACGCTCATTTTTTTAATGGTTTTCTCGCCTTGAAAATGAAATATATTGATAGAAACCGTTACAGCTATTACATTAAAACGATTCTGACAAGTGATGAAAACAAACGATTCGACGATTCCGTGTGTTTGTGTTGACCTAAAAATAACTTGCGAACGAGAAAAGTTAGATGTTTTACTTCTTATTGTAAAATGCACTTTCATTTTTGTAAATATGCATATACATTTGGTTATTTATGCGCCTGTTGAACTCCCTGGGAGCGTCTTTGTTTTCAAATTATCCGATAATTCTCAAGAAAAGTTTTATATCAGAAGCAAATACGTATCTACTGTGTACACTTTTTAAACTGATATCTACTTATCTCTTAGTCCTTCCAGTTAATCAATCTTTATAGACATTTTTTTTAAGCACCTGCCATGTTATATCTCCACCACCCTTGATTGACTGGTTGAAATCAAAAAATCAAAATATAATTATTTCTATTAAACCATTCATAACACTATACTTCTTAAAAGATAGCTTGATCTCTGCGACAGCTGTCAGTATCAATACAGTAGCAATCAAAGACCTTATACTTCTTACTACTAGACTGTGCACTATGGCGCAAATACCGGTCCACGTGAGAAGGCTCCCGTTGGTAGTGTGTCTCTTTCTAATGAGGTGACCATGACAAAACAGAACACGGGACAAATTGATTGTAAACACGATAGTTTAAGTATCCCGATATTTTTATGCTAACTGAGTGCGCTACCTAAACCTACCTAATTTATAGTTAATAAAAAATAGTGTTTATATTTTTTGGTAACTACATCACTAACCGTATGGTGTCGGGCGTAAAGAATTTCACCATCCCATGTTTGCCCGTGAGTGTCGTAAGAGGCGACTAAGGGAAAAACTAGAGATAGGGCAGCAGCTTTCTCTGTGCATTTGTATCAACCATACTGCGATCGCCAACCAGCCTGCAAAGCACACCCATGAATAGCACAAATAAAACGTAACCCCTATTGCCCGGCTTCCTGTACCCTCCACTACGGTAGCGGTCGAGGTTACGATATGGCAAGGGGTGCTAAAAATCCCGTAGGAGATCCGGCCACCCCAACAAATACACCAGGACCTGGCAACGTAAAACACGCGCACACTCTGGATCGACGAAAAAATCACCGAACTCGAAGAAGAATTGAGCAGTTTACGATGGAGTATTAAAGGGTTATCTGAAGTTCGAAGAGAGGGGGAGGACTCAATAATCCTCAAATCCCAAGTCTCATTCTTCAAGACCAATCGTATAGATAGAAACAAAGAGCTCTCTGATCATACTCGCAAGCTCATGAAGGAGAGGCGTTATATGACCCTGCAGTCTTCAGATGGTGCTTTGAAATACCGGCAGCTAAATATACCTCAAAGGACCTCTATGATTTCTCATATTGTCCAGTTGCGTAGACAGTTGAAAAATAAAACTACACCAATTGTATTCCACTAGGAATCAATTTGCAAATAATATTAACTGCCGCTGAATTTCACTCGAACAAAGTTATTGTTCTGTGAAAAAAGTCCGCCGAAAATTCCGCAAACCGTCACCTTACATTTAATATTACCAGGCCTAAACATTTAAAAGTACTACTCTTACTCAGTATTAATGAATATTTTTTTTAAATACAACGAATTGATTAAATGTAGGAGCTGTAGAAATATTTAAATACGTTTCTAGAAATATTTACAAGAGGTCAGACAAGGACACACTACCAGCGGCAACCCTCTCGCCAGGACCGCTTTTGGTTAGTTACCGCTTTTAAGGAAATAGCTAACCTAGGTGTATGATGATAGATTACATTTTAGCTAAACAAAAACATTTTAGTACACAGTCTAGTAGTAAGAAAAACGTATAAGGTCTTTGGTAGCAATAGCGCTTGACAGGCTAACAATAAAGCAACGTATACGTCAATTTCACATATGTCGCAGAGATCAAGCTATCTTTTAAGAAGTATAGTGATTGATTATGGTTTGACAAGAAGTCAATATAAAAGATTCGAAAGAAGCGAGAACATTCGAAAGTTCTCTACATAAATTGTTATTGAATAAATACATTAATTAAAACATTACGATCAATTTATGAATTAGAAATCATCCTTTCCTTACATAGTATAAAACAATGTCACTTTCCGCTGTCTGTCCCTATGTATGCTTAGATCTTTAAAACTACGCAACGGATTTTGATGCGGTTTTTTTAATAGATAGAGTGATTCAAGAGTAATATTGTATATGTATAATACACGCAGGCGAAGCCGCTGGCAGAACTTAGTATTAAATATATTGCGGATTACTTATAAAGACACTTGCCAAGCTTTATGTCTGGATATAAGATTAGAGATACCCGAGATTTCCACGGGATAATTAATAGCAGCGGTCTTGTAGAACGACATATTTTCAGCACTGGTTTGATTAGGCAACATTTAATTTTTGATTTTGGAAACAGGTATTTGTGGCCAGATGTTCTAGACTAGACAAACTGACAGTCGATCGGTAAAAACGTCAGTCGAAAAGTCAAGATATAAGGGTTCGGTAGTGCTTTTCAAGCCCATAAATGTTACATCCTTTTTGTTAACTTGCAAGGTATGTATGTATGTCCGGGTCAAATCTTGCAACTGAATTTTATAGCAGTTATCCTCAACCGATTAAGATGTTACATATCAACAAGTTTGGTGAGGATGACAATGGATGGTATGCTAAAAAGCTTGTTAGCAAAAAAACCGGCCAAGTGCGAGTCGGACTCGCGCACGTACGGGTTCCGTACCACTATCGCAAAAACGTCAAAAAAAATCGCGTTTTTTTATGTGAGCCCCACTTAAATATTTATTTTATTCTGTTTTTAGTATTTGTTGTTATAGTGGTAACAGAAATACATCATCTGTGAAAATTTACTATCTGGCTATCACAGACAGTCAGACAGACAGACGCGCAGTGGAGTCTTAGTAATAGGGTTCTGTTTTTACCCTTTGGGTACGGAACCCTAAAAAGATACATAATTGGAAAAAAACAAATCAATTTGCCGCTGATACAATGTCGCTTTGTGTAGTGCCTCAGGTAAAGTCCTAGTGTCATCTTAGTTTATTGAAGCAAAGACGAATTTATTTACATAGTTATTTACCGAGTTATTTTCATAGTTTATCACCGTGCATGAGCGTTATATATCGTTTAAAGTTATTTATATGAAAGCTGCATGCAATTGATTGTATGTGACAGAGGGCTAGCGATAAGACCTGTGTGGTGTATAGGCACTGTTTACACTATGGTTCTGCGGCTTACATTATTTGCAAAAGTTCACGAAAAAATATCACAGAAAAGCATGGAGAATAATAACCAAGGGACGATATTGCTTCAAGATTCCAGCGTGATTATGTTAACTATTTCCTAAGCTCGTTGTTAACTTAGCATTTGGTGGTACATCTAAGTTGTTAGTTTAATAGATAATACAGTACATCGAAAGCAAATTGATTACATATTCAAATACCGGTAAGTTTCAGTCCTTCTGTAAATCCGATTTTCAATGCTAATCTCAGTCGCAAATCGATGAAAATGTGATTTGAGTAAGGAATAAAATTAGCCAATCTAGCTAGGATAGCCGCTTCTAGGCGGAATTGGTCATCCAGGTCCAGGGATCCAACTAAGCTTCCTAAGATGCTCTGAATCGTACATATTTCGTCAGGGGGAGTTCTTGAAGCACAGTTATCACAACACCACTCCACTCTTGGGTTCAAAGGCGACACAGGAAGCAGAATACCCACACATTCTTTGTTGAAACATTTCAGAGCTGACAATTTTGTTCCCATCTCTGTAGTATCTCTACACCGTACACACTTACACCAAAAATGTTTCGTTTTGTAAAGTAGGCATCTTCGTGCTGGAGTGCACAATAGAAGTCCTGTGTAGCACGTAAGGATCTCTTCTCCAACTTCAATGTCCCTCGTAGCGTACACAGCCATAGAGTAGTCGCTGTTGAACACATTTCTAGTGTTTGGCACACAACTGTGATTCAAGAATGCTGATAATGGAAACAGTCCTCGTAAAGGTATTTTTCTGTCGTGTGGGTTGTTGGCGATCCTGAAGGAGTTTATTATAATTATAGAGTGAACAAATTTCATGAATGAGATCTGATCTTCTGGTATTTCATATTTCGTACACAGTATTTCAAGCTCTTCGCATTTTGAAACAACAATGCAGCTTTGTAAGATAGATAACAGCATCTTATGTTCTTCCGGTAAAAGTAAGAAACGCAAATAGATCTGCATTCGCGCTAGAACTCCTGAATGTCCGTCGCAATCAGGCTTTGCCTTCCAGTTGTTTGTAATGAAGTTGCATTCTAGGTCGTGACCTTGACCCGTTTTGCAGTCCTCTGTACAGATCATGAGGGAACATCGTTCACAAGCGAAGCAAGAATCACTGACTTGATAACAGACGGAACAGTGCGGGTCACCGGCGCGGTCAGCGCGGGGTGCTACCACCAGCGGTTTGTTCTTGAAGATGAGGGTTCCTTTCTTGATTGCTTGAGCTGCGAATAATCCTCTTCCGCCGAGTTCGGATCGTTTGATGATCCATATTGGTTGTGCGTGTTCGTCCAGGTACGCTGTCAACAGTGGTATTTCGTCGGTGGTTTGATGCGCCATGTCGGGGCTGGGGCTGGAGTGGTAGTGCGCTGAAAGGCATGGTGCAGAGCAGCGCGCCGCGGCTGACTGACGCCGCCACTACACCGACTTCGATGTACATGACCCACTATGAAAATAGCCACTGGAAATAATAAATCTCATCTGCCCCATGGAGCCAGCTCACGTGTCGAATCTGACGTAATGTACGTCGGTTTAGCGATTTATGTTTAGTTTACTATTGCACGTTGCGACCTAAAAGCCGAGTTAGAATGTTTAATTATCAATAAAACTGTTGGAATCGGTAGCCGGAGAACAATCACGGTTTGTGTATCTAAAAGCTTTCAGGATTCAGTTGAGTAAAAACGTTGTTTGTTGAGTGTTGTTAATTACGGAAAAAAATAGGGTGCTTGCCATATATATATGGAAAAAAAAATATTACCGGTTGATAAATGTTATTATAATGTTGACGAATACTTAGATGACAAATTGATTTAACATGAAATTACTATAATATTCATGTTTCATTAAGTACTGTAGTTTGACTTAAAATATTTGACACACGTACTTATTTTTTTATTTACATTTTTTATTGAATTTAACTAATTTGTACTAAATCAAATTTGAACACCATATTTGTACGCCTCCTGGCATAACATAGCGCTCTATATTATGTAAGCTAAGATATGTAGTTATAAACCTATGTTAAAGTACATTACTGCAGAATCCAGTAAGTAAGCCTTCCTGGCCAAGTATGAGTTAACCGGACCGAACCGCAGGTGAGGTCCGGTTATATACGAGGCCAGGATGGCTTTTTTACTGGTTGAGGCTTGTATAATGATTTCCTCAAAAATTTAAGAAAGTTTAACAACAAATTCATATTAGGGCATTACTGATAGATATTGTGATCGATTTACCGGGGGCTTATATTTGTTTTGCTAATTCGGCCTCAGCTTTTTTAAATCAGGAGGAGTGCCATCTATTGTCGAATCTGATTCGCTTGAACACATTTTTTGGGATTATCTATGTTCACGCGGTAAATTAAAACACAATTGTTGCAATTGAATATGAAATCCCGCCAGACGTTGTTTTTTTTTAGTAAAATGTTTGCGTTTAGTTTTGAACATTGTCCTATTTTTACATTACATGTTAATGTTTTAGTAAAAAAATGTAAATTATTGTTTTTGAAACTCCATGTTAATATTAGAATGGAAAGTTTTAAGGCTCCAAAGATATATCTATCTCATAAAATGACATACCAAAAAGAGAGATAGATATATATTTGTAGCCTCCACCCTATAACCATGTTGTAATGGCTAAACTCTAATCTGTCTCTGATCTAAAGAGGATGACCAACTGTCCAGTAAGTAAATTACATTCTTGCTTACTGGACAGTAGGAGATTCCAAATTTAAAATCTCGCTTCTTACTGGACAGTTGTGAATAAGTCTCCGGTAGAGTTTACTTTCTGGATACTTTTTAGAGACGTTAAGGCAACATTACATACAATTTTTGAGAAAAATAACATGACGATCATGATTATTATCAATCCCTATTTTTTTGCTGCCTTTAAACGTTATTTTTCTTCATCCTTTGTTTACCAACATATCAACGTAGTAACAAACCATTTCCTCAGTTGACAGATTGCGTGATAGCGTGAGCTGTTGACTAATGGCTGCGTCAGCTTTGTCTTTTCATTCGCATGTCATCGAAAAAAAACAGTTTTAATAACAATTTTCTGTAGTCGTGTTTTTTGCAAACCTTCTTTCAATTAAGTGGGTCGGTGTTCTGTCTATACTTAGGTACGTATAATTACACTGTTTTACGTCAACAGTAAGATATTCAAGACCAGGATGTTTACAGATTGGCAGGCAGCGAACGGTTAATACAGACATGAGGTATTTGTTAATCAGCGCGGTAGAGATTACAATTGATCGGAAATCTTAGTGCAACGTACAATGGGTGTTGGTATTTCAGTATGATTTCTTGTTATGAATTCGTCGTTGTAATATTAGATAGCAATATTGTAATTTTATGCAGTGTTAGAATGTTTGGTTTAAAACGTCTATATCTATCTATGAAAGTGAATCGACAAATTATAGACAGGGCCAAATATAATTAGCTAGCCAAACTCCACAGATATGATGAGAATTGAAATCATATGTCAACGCCAGATAACAAAAAAACCGGCCAAGTGCGAGTCGGACTCGCGCACGTAGGGTTCCGTACCATTATAGCAATAAAATCACGTTTGTTGTATGGGAGCTCCACTAAAATATTTATTTTATTCTGTGTTTAGTTTTGTTATAGCGGCAACAGAAATACATCATCTGTGAAAATTTCAACTGTCTAGCTATCACCGTTCATGAGATACAGCCTGGTGACAGACGGACAGACGGACCGCGGAGTCTTAGTAATAGGGTCCCGTTTTTATCCTTTGGGTACGGATCCCTAAAAAATAAAATTCGATAACACCAGTCTACCAATGTATTCCAATATTCCAAAAGGATACGAAAAAAGAAGTAAAGCAGTGTCGCTAACACCATCAAAACAAACGTATCGCGGCGTAAATAAATGATAAGAGTGTGGAGCAAGTGAACGAGTTTGTATATCTGGGAAGTATGTTCACAAGGGATGGAAAGATTGAAGTGGATGTGGAAAGGAGAGTGAATGCAGGGAATAAAGTGAATGGTGCTATACATGCGGTTGTGACCAGCAAATCGATGTCTCCAGAAGCTCGACTCGCCGTTCACAACAGCGTGCTGGTGCCTACACTTATGTATGGAAGTGAAGGGTGGGTATGGCAAAAAAGATATGAAAGTAGGATTAATGCAGTAGAAATGCGCTCCTTGCGAAGTATGTGTGGGGTAACTTTAAATGATAGGTTGAGGAATGAGGTAATAAGACAACGTTGTGGTTTAAAAGAAGATGTAGTGACTAAAATTGAAAAGAGTATGTTAAGATGGTTTGGCCATGTTGAGAGGATGAATGAAAGGCGACTAACGAAATGTATTTACAAGGCAGACATGAATGGAAACGCCGGGAGGGGACGCCCTAGAAAGACATACATAGACCTTATACGTGATGTTCTTCAAAAAGCCCAGGTGCGCAGTCCTCATAACCGGCGTGTGTGTATGACTAGATGCATGAATGTGAGTGAAGCAAAAGAAGTATGTAAGGATCGTAGCAGATGGCGTTCTGTAGTTCCTGCCTACACCCATGGGAAAAAGGCGTGAGTTTATGTATGTATGTATGTAAAAAAACATGTTTTCAAGTTACGTAAGGTACAAGTCAGATCAATGACTTTAATTTTTTTGTTATCTTGCGGAGACTCTAATGCTGAAGAACCAAATAAAACTATAATCCTAAATTCAAGTAAATACACTACCAGTGACTGTTAACCTTGGTGGTTTGTTTTATTGAGTCACCGTCATAACCGTAGAGTTTTCTAGCTAATTCTAAATGAACCTATATACTTTCAATCACAATACAATTAGAAGTTTGATTCGTAATTGATTTATTTAATTCTTTCACACATTTGCTGAAGGATATTTTAACGGCAATTAATATTATATAGTAGGTAATTTAGTTACTAAGTTTAGTTAAAACTATTTGACGCAGTTCGCGTGTATAGTAAAGCTTTATAATATGTAAAATTGTGCCTGCTTGGCAACACTATTATAGAGCTAAGTACTATGTGTAAATTGATGCTATAGTTGGCTGCTACACAGAAAAATTATGAATGTGGCCTACGTATAGGTAGGTATTACGTATATGCTACGTATATATAGGTAGGTATTTCAAGTCTACGATTTCAAGCATGTGAGACTTGAATCTGTAAATGTACTATTGTTATTTGTAAAAGAAGATATTTACTATGAAAACTTTCTCTACCAAGACTTCTTAAAATAATTGAACTATTGTCGTATCCTACTATTCTACAAAATTTTATAAATGTGTATGAAGCAATCACGCCTAAATAGCTGATTTGCATGAATTTTGACGAGGGGTAGACCATGTCTTAGATTAGGCCATTGGACACGTTTTTATTCTTTCTGTATCTTCCAAATCGTTGGTTAACTTCTGCAGCGTTTGCCGAGTTAAAATTATAACTATATAATTTTAACTCGGAAAACGCTGCAGAAGTCAACCAAAGATTTGGATGAATTGTGACGAAGGGTAGACCATGTCTTAGATTAGAACATTGGACACGTTTTTATTTTGCTAAATCTTGGATAGTTATAAAATTAACTCTGAAAACGCTAGAGAAGGTATCCAAAGATTTGGATGAATTGTGACGAAGGGTAGACCATGTCTTAGATTAGAACATTGGACACGTTTTTATTTTGCTAAATCTTGGATAGTTATAAAATTAACTCTGAAAACGCTAGAGAAGGTATCCAAAGATTTGGATGAATTGTGACGAAGGGTAGACCATGTCTTAGATTAGAACATTGGACACGTTTTTATTTTGCTAAATCTTGGATAGTTATAAAATTAACTCTGAAAACGCTAGAGAAGGTATCCAAAGATTTGGATGAATTGTGACGAAGGGTAGACCATGTCTTAGATTAGAACATTGGACACGTTTTTATTTTGCTAAATCTTGGATAGTTATAAAATTAACTCTGAAAACGCTAGAGAAGGTATCCAAAGATTTGGATAAATTTTGACGACGGGTAGACTATGTCTTAGATTAGGACATTGGACACGTTTTTATTCTTGCTGTATCTTGGCTAGTTATAATTTTAACTCTGAAAACGCTGCAGAAGATAACCAAGCTAAAAAGCTACCACGATTTATGTCTACTCTACCATCACACACTTATCGACTTAGAGAAACTACGGTAGTATAGTCCGCCTCTGTACAATTTATGTACCTAAATAATTAGGTAGGTAATTAATCATCAAAATGAGTAACGGAAAGTGTTAATTACAAAAGGGTTCAGTGCAAGTGCACTCGGGTGTTCTACCTGCTTATATAAATCTAGAAATATATCGATAAAATCAAGAGGTATAAAAAACAAAACCGGCCAAGTGCGTGTCGGACTGGCACACGAAGGGTTCCATTATCGCAAAAAAACGGCAAAAAAATCACGTTTGTTGTATGATATATATATTTTATTCTGTTTTTAGTATTTGTTGTTATAGCGGCAATAGAAATACATCATCTATTAAAATTTCACTATCACGGTTCATGAGATACAGCGTGGTGACAGACAGACAGACAGACGGGTCCCGTTTTTACCCTTTGGGTACGGAACCCTAAAAATGCCAAGCCTTTGGGAAAAACGTGTTAGATTGTATCCGTAACGACTGTCAAAGATCTTCAAATGACAGTCGGGACCAACCAGAGACACGGAGGAATCTCGGTATGTTAAGGTGGTCACCCATCCACGGACCGACCTCGGCAAGCGTGAAGATCCTAGATATATATAAGATAACCTTGAAGATCGACCCGTGCGGCTGTTATTATTTAGCCACGAGCTATATAAATCCAGAAGTAGTCTAGCTATTAAAGATGGCGCGGGATGTAGTTAGCACGTAATTGGTTGAATCCTTGTTATCCTACGATTCTATTCTTATGCAACTGACCATGGGAACCTAGCTTACTGCGCAGCTGTGACACTATAACGGAAATGGTTAAGTAGATATATTGACTTATATTATTATGGTACGTAGTTATGGTTTGAAAAACTGTTTTCCCAATTGTTTTAGAAAACATTTTTATATTTTAGATGGGTTTGCTCTTGACTCTACCACGGGGTCTCATTGCTAAGAAAGAAAATTTGGTTCAAATAAATCTCACTAGATGGAGCGACTTGTACACACAATTCAATAGAATTGTGTGAAAAATTAAACATTTCTGGAATTGAACATAAAAATTATATGTTCTTGTTTAATCAACTCTCCTAAGTCCAAAATTATGGAATATTGGGCTCTTAATTCACATTTCATAGATTATTTGAAACAGTCATTTAAAATTGATGCCAATAGATGGCGCATTTTTAAATTTCTGAGGCATTCCACTCAATTGTTAAAATTTGCATTGTAACACATTTTGGTGCAAATAAACTGTAAAAACGTGCAAAAAATACTATAAAACGAACCTTCACTATATTTAAAGAAAAAAATATTCACGAACCAAGTAAACCCTTTTACTTGGAAGTCGCTGCTAACACCATCTATCGCCGTGAAATGGGATCGAACGCGATCGATGTACTTACAAAAATAACAAGATTAGTCAGATGAAAAACGCTAGTTACGTCGGCACGGTTTCTTTGTATGGGATGAGGCATCTGTATGCTAGTATTATATTATCTGTGACTCTACTAAGTCTAGGTCATGAGATGACAGATAAAAACTTGACGATGGTATGAGCGTACCCAGAAGAAGCATGTTCTTTTTTTCTTTTTATAATCTATAGGCTCGCGTTTGACCACCATCTCGGTATCGGTTCACTCTAAATTTGGTTGAGGTTTCCATGTAAGTTGGCTATCAATTGTAATGCCTAAGAACTTAGTTTCATTAGCTTCTTCAATAGCATAGCCCTCGTAGGAAATGCTAACATTTGGGTTTTCACGGCGTTGATAAAAATGCATGACTTTTGTTTTGTTTAGGTTTATAACCAAATTATTATTATTTAACCAATGTATAATGTCACCCAAGCGAGAATTAATGTCATTATTATAATTATTTGAATTAGTATATTCTATTATAGCAGTACAGTATCGGTTTACTCTAAATTTGAATATATTCGTTTTGAATGCGTTCGATAACACACGACGCATGTAGTGAGTTTCGTAGACTGTCCATTTATTACCGAAAACTAGTGTAACTTCTTCAATTACCATTTTTTTTTTTTTACACATTTGCCGTCTATTCTGTCTTTCTTATTTCTCTTCTGTCGCGACCTTCGGCTCTAGTCAAGTGGCATTCGATGTAACCGATGGCGATCGTCGAAATGCCAAAATTAAGGGATTGATCTAGTGATATTTCGATATCGCTTGTCAATCCGATACAATTTTGGATTTTCGACAATCGTTATCGCCTCGCTTTCGAGGATAGAATATCACTTGTCTAGGGGCTGTCCCATTTACTTGGGGTCGGCCCTCATTTACCGTCTATCATTGCCTAAGATTTTAATATAATATCCATCTAGCTTTAGTCACGTCACTATTAGGTAATCGGTACTGTGGCTTCCCGCGTTAGGGTGAAGCAAAAAAAACGTAATTTTTTTAACTGTGAGTCGCGTAAAATGAGTCGCAGCATTTACTAAAGTTCTGTCTGTACCACACGGCGACGCAAAATGAGTTGTCTGCTGACTCACGCGCATTATTTCAACCGAATTACGCTCGGGGTGAGGGAGGGGAGCGAGGCAAGTGTCAGTAGTCCCGTACAAACGTTGGATAGCAACTGAAGTTACGTCCGTCTGTCTGACAACCTAACTGGCTTACAGATGGACGTAAATTGCGGTAGGTACTGAAAATACGCTCACGTCTGACAAAATAACGCTGGCTTGGCCTCGCCCTTGCAGGTAGTTGGCAGGTACGCCGTGGCCATTAATAGCATACAATATCTGACGTGCTATAGGAAGTGACGCATTCTAAACGAGATTGCAATGTTGCCTGTACTTGAGCTGAATATAATTATTGCAAAACTAAGTACCGCAAGTCTTTATCGACACAGTTGAGGTAACAATCGAGAGCCTCTCTCTGACGTCACTCACTACACAGTCCCCATCAACGGATTAGTTTTATATTACCAATAATATATTCTGTTTACGGAATATTTTTCAGTTCAGTTATGTTTTTAACCGACTTCCCAAAAAGGAGGAGGTTCTATGTTCGACATTATGTTTGTTTTTTTTTTTTTTGTGTATGTTCTACGATATCTCCGTCAATTGTGGACCGATTTCGAAAATTCTTTTTTATTTGAAAAAGTATGTACCGAAATTGGTCCTATTTTAATTTGCTGAAGATCTGATGAAGGACTTCGGAGATATACAACATAACTCTTCAATAAATAACGGAAAATCTCCCGGGATTGCTGCAAGCGCATGTCTGTTTATTTTTTATACCATTTCATAACATAACATCACGCCAGAACGCTCTAAAGGGGTACGCAGATGTGTACAGTTCACCTTGGTACACTCTCATTTCACCGGTTATGTTCAAGTTTCATGGTATTCGGGTAATGTATTCTGGCATTATAAGTACGTTACTAAAGGCAAGTTGCTTAATAGGTATAACTAAAAAGAGAAAATAAAAAAACTTTTTTACAAAAAAATACTACCGACTTCCAACTAAAAACACTACAAAGTGAATAAATAACTTTCTTTTTCGATGTCGTTGTCCTTTACCAAAAAAATTGGTACCTACCAAAGACACCGACTTCGAAAAAGAAAATTATTTTTCACTTTGTAGTGTTTTTAGTTGGAAGTCGGTAGTATTTTTTTGTAAAAACAGTTTTTTTTTCATTGAAGTAAACACGTCAATGTCAAAACACGGTGTGTTTCAAAACATAGACGAGATAACGATAAACAATCTTTGTATCTGATTATTTGGATTGATGTTAACCTAAAAACGAATTATATACTCTTAAATTTTACTATTCCATAAATCAAACGTTATTGGGAAAACATTGAAAGTTCTAAAAACAATGTTAGTTAAAAATAATTTTGATATTGCAACTTACCGTGCCAATGATATCCTTCCACTTCGCCGAAGGCCCAAATCAAACGACACTGAAGGTCGATCACGATTTGATTTGTCTTCGGCACATATTTTGTTATTCGATTAACTAAAAAACTTTCCAAATCTCGTACACTCTTAAAGTCCAATGAGCCCATGAGACTGCCGAGGGCTCCCTGTATGGCACGGACGTTTCCGTCAGGAACTCTCATGTCACACTGCAAACATCGCCAAGCACTTGAAGACCTCAATGGGTCGATAGGAACTAAATATCCTGAGCACTCAGTTGAGAAGCATTTCAGAGCACCGAGGAGGGTACCTCGTTCAGTGGGATCGGCACAACGGTCACATTTACATAGGAAATGTTTTGTTTTATACAGGTGTGTCCGACGAGCCGGCGTTCCCCACAAAATTCCAGAGTAGCATGTAAATATCTCTGTCCCCGCTCTTATAGGCTTCACAGCTTTTACTGTCATTTGTAGGTCACTGTTGAAGTAGTGCCTCGTATTTGGTACGCAATTGTGATTCATCAATCCAGACACAGGATACAATCCACGCATGCTCATTTCCTTTTTACCGTACGGAGTGGCAATTTCATATGCATTAGTGTCTAGAGCACAACAGGCCAATATCATAAGCTGTTCTTCCTCTTCTGGTATCTCAATATATTGTTTCAAGTTCCGAATTTCAGTTCCATGTTGAGGTAAAGCGTGTGCTTGCAGGGAAGCCAAGAATACTCTTTGGTCACTATTTAACATCAGAGCCCTTATTGGTGTTAGTGCGCGAGACAAAACATTGCCATCGACTTCCTCGATGGCCGTGTTGATGTTCCAGCGGGAAATAATACCACAGTCATTAAAGTGTATGTTTGTATTCTGACACTGTTCTGAGCACAACAACAATGAACACTTAGCACAATTATAAAAAGTATCACAGTCTAACTTGCCGCACACCGTACATCCTTGTTCTACGGTGACGCCGGAGCGAGGGCCATAGATGAGAGGCCGGTCAACGAACAGAACTTCTCCAGGCATTATGTCTTCTGTGACGATTAGGCCACGGCCACCCAAGGGCGATTCGTTGATTGTCCATTTACACGTATATTGTATGCCGTCGATACAGTCGCTCAGTCCGAGGTGTTCCTTCACCGTTTGCGACAATTGCTCCAACGACAACATCCTGCCCCGACCCGTCGGATGACGGCACTGCACTGCGCGCTCGACACGAATATACAAATCAGCGAGTTTGATAACAGCTAGGAAATGATCGGTTATAAGTAGAACATCGCCAAAAACGTACGCGATCTTCTCCGCAATTAACTGAGTCCGATAGAAGTGTGCGCGTGGAGTACGTACGCGGGCCTGACGTAGTCCTCACGGGCGTTGCCAATAACGTGTAGAATATCAGGTAATTTACGTATAAGTTGTTTTCGCTCGACGTTCTCGTATCACACGATTCAGCGGTTACCTGAGCCCGTCCTACTGACGCGGACGTGTGGAAAATGAAGACGTGACAGTTGGAAAAAAATCATGCCTATGTTATAAATATAGGTCTCGTTGATTACTATTTTTAAATCAGTGTAAAATGAAATATATTAGAAGCCCAGTGCTCAGGTTAAATATAAACAAAAACATCTGTGTTGGCTTTTCGTCAGTTACCGGGAGATTTATCTCTAATTTAATGTGTCTGGTGAAAAACTGAAGTTTAATTGGTTTTAAATTAGTTAATACTTTTACGTATTCGCGGTCATTTGTTTTCTTAAATAAACTTCGAACTAAATAGCTCTCTCTCTTAGATTTTTAGATATTTAGTGTCTGTAAACCTTGAATTAAGTATTTGAAAATCTTGAACAAACATAAATAAATGCGTATGTGGAAAAAAAATGCGTATGTGGAAATTCAGTTGTATAGGTACTCTCAAGAACTATATTACTATATAAATAAAGCCAATAGGTACCAAGCCAAGCCAAGTTGACGGATATAAATATGTGACCATATTTTTTTCAGGGGTGTGTCAAAATTAAAATAAATGCTTTATCTTAATATATTTTTATTATTTTCATAATTTGATATTTAAACTTGAACTTTATAATATCAACATAATTAATTATTTATTATAATACAAGCTGTCCGCCCGCAGCTTCGTCTGCGTGGAGTAGACGATTTTGGCCGTTTCGTTTTTTGCAGTTCTGGCGGGATATAGCAAAATTTTTATCCAAACATAGCTTTCCGCCGCAAAAATTTGCATAACTTTATTATTTTATCGAATTATAAAAATTACATTTAAATTGATATAAAATGAGCATAAACTGAACTGCCTTCGTATTCTAATAGTTAGAGCCAACACTTTCATTCTGGAGGTCTCGTGGGATCGATTTCCACGGGAAGGTACAAATAGTGAAATACCACCTTGCTTTCTATTTCTGAATCCTACTACTGGCACGATAGAAAATTTATACAGGTTGGCGCAAAAGTTTTCACCCGATGTTCTTTGGCTGTATTTTTTTATGAATAAAATACTTTGGTTCTGCTTTTGGATAATGGCTTATGGCCGTTGCCATATATTTCTTTGCCACAGATATGATAATTTTGAGCAAGCTCTGTGAATATTTGAAAAAAAAATCACATATTCACAGAGCTTGCTCATGATGATTTTCGATGAAAAGTTGTCTTCCTCGTGGTTGTGATTTAGATTGGCTTGACGAAGCATAGGTTTCACGCATTTGGGCGCTTACCAGCTATATTTTGTAACTGTTTACTTCACAAATGTCGAAGCAGAATTGTCGAAGAAAAAGTTATGACATTTTCCGATAGAGTGATGCGTTTTGCGCCATTATGTTCAGTCTAGATATAGGTACTCCAATTAGTTTACGCTAATAAAGTCGTCATCATGAAGTTTTGCGCCATTATGTTCAGTCTAGATATGGGTACTCCAATTAGTTTAAGCTAATAAAGTCGTCATCAGGAAGTTAGAATTGAATTATGCTCTTTTTGTATACCACATTGGTGATTTTTCAGTCTGGCGCTAAAATGACCAGGCTGCTAGTACTGTCTCTGGAACAGGCAACGTAGAATTACCCGTGTGAGATGCAATCTTTCCTTAAATGTATGCCTGCCGCCCTTAATGACTAACCCTGAGATTTATTTATGGTCACTGCAAAGCAGACATTAAGGGGGAATTGCAATCGTTGAAACTCAAAGACATAGTCAAATCAATGGTATTCGAGGTATGAAAAGTGATTCCCCCCGAGCATATCCAGTATGTAATCATTCATATAAACTTTAACACTCTTTTTACCCGTATAAGGGATGCAATTTAAATAAAAGCTTAAGTACGTTTTCTTTAATTGTATTGAAGAGCAGAAATACTAATTTTCAAGTAATTTTGATGATAAACAATTTATTATTCTTACAAACTTTAACACCCCTTTTTACCCTTTTAAGGGATGAAATTCAAAAACTCCTTAGAAATATATTTTTTATTTTATATTTAGAGGCTAAATGCCATATTTTTTTCATTCCAAATTAAAAATGACAGAATTTCATACAAACTTTCATGCCCTATATAACTCCGTTAGAGGTTGAATTTCGAAAAATCCTTCCTTATTCCTTGTCTTCATTATAAAAGGAACCTCTGTGCAAAAATGTAGCTTTCTAGGTCCAAGGGTTTGGGCTGGGCGTTGATGAGTCAGTCAGTCAGAACTTTTCTTTTATTTATATAGATAGATATATAGATAGATAATATCAATCTCAAAACTGTTTGTTTTTAATACGTTTGGCCATCTCTTCCGGGTAACCTGGTTGAGATGGCCATATGAGCAGGGTAGAGATGGCCAGGGTTATTCTGCACCATCTCCGTATTCCTTCTTCCTCTTTAGTTTTTTTTTTATTATAATGTTTTTTAAGGTTCTAGCCGCATGCGGAACACTTATCGTCAAACTCACTAAAATTTTACATGAACCCAAAGATTATACAAGACACACTGAATCCAATCCTCAGTGAGGCGGGAAAGTTAGTAGTTTTCTCCTTATCCTATGCAGTAACCCTATCTTTGGTCAAATCCTCATCTGAAAAATCGAGCAGTACTGACTCTTCATCGTCATCACTACTGTCGTATACATATGCCATATGGCCATCTTTCCCCAACTTCCTATGGCCATCTCAACTAATCTTCCGGGAGCATCTCTCCCACAACCTATTAAGAAAGCCAGTATCTAATAAACGTGAAGAAATGGAAGGTCATTATAATACTAGGTGGCGAAAAAGTCAACACCCTATCAGAAGATGCTATATTTTTTGCAAATGGCGGCAAATATCAATTATACGAGTCACAACCGAAGTTCTGAGAGCTGCATTTACCGGACTTGCACTAGCCGGCAAGATGGCTGGATTAAACCGTACCAGACTTCTTTTTGTAAGGTTTCTGAAGTTACGAGTCTAGCCAAGCCCTCAAAGATAATATTCATCAAGAATACAAAGACCTGTCTATGTAGTCCTATAGTTTATCCTATGGCAAGAAGGATAAAAAAATACATAAATCGGGCCCTAATGGTTATTAATTCTGGACATGGCCACTTGGGCTTTATGATTGTTTCGATTTAATGGACAATAAATTAAAACATAATCCAAACCGAATATTTCCTTTCATTCAAAAAATTATAGCCAAAGAACATCGAGACAACATTTGTTATACGCACATGAACCTGTAGAAACTGTAAAAATATACCTTATTTTTACAAAATAACATTGCAATATTAAAAACATGCACCCATAAAGAAATATTATTACTGCAGGTAGAAAACATTATGTAGGATTTTCATTTCATTATGAACTTTTTTTTCTCAATTATTTCAAATTGCGAAAAATCATTCGATTGGCTATCCCTCCTGTAAGGCCAACTTCCCCGAACTTACTAGAATAATTTCATAGGTATATATGCCAATTATCTAAAACAATATTTTTGCGAAGTAATAAAAACACACATAATAAAGATTTCCAATCCAAGCGATACTTACGAGTAGATGATATTTGACCTAATTTATATTCTGGAACCTTAGAAGCGAAAATGGAAACAAAGTCAATGATAAAAGGAGAAATGGAAAAAGTATCCGAATAGAAACTTAAGCAGGTAAGTTATTTCCATGATTCGTGAAGTACTTCAGCTTGTTCAGCGTAGCAGGACGTTCGGCACGTTCACGCCCTCGATGGCGCACACAAAGTGGCCACAGGAACGTAACTAGATCCACTCCCTTTGTGTCGCGTATCCCTCGGCGGTGGTTCGACAACCTGACCAGTCTCTGTAACCACTTGAACTACGTGGACGTTTATGTGTATAAGAAAAAATAGTCAATGCCCAATAAACATCACTATTACCTCCCGAATATCTTCCACGGTGCCTGACAAGTGGTTGTTCCTCAGATATGCAAACCTTGTTTGAGGATCTTGAAGATGAGTGTCCGTGGTATTATTTCGATGGTTCTTACAAACTGCTACTGGGAGCTTGCCTTTTTATATTCGGTTAGTTTCTAATTGCCGGGAATCATAATTCTGAACGTAAAACAAGCCGCGAATCAGTGGATTTCGAAGAGTGTCCGCGAATTTGCTTTATATTATGCTAATCTGGGTCATAATTCAATAGGTGTGTTCGGGGTGCTGCTCAACGGTTGGCTTTTTGCCACATTCATCCACAGTCACCTGCTCGTATTCAGGAGTCATATTCTGGTACTTAATCTGTGTACAGCGTCACTTGGCCGAAATCTCGTCGGGTTTCCATTTGCGGGATCATCGGCTGTAGCAAAAAGGTAACTATACTATGTTTTGTAATTTAGATACTTATTCATATTATGAGGACAAATTTTCAACACCACTATCAAAATTATTATTGTTTTAGATGGCTCTTTGGTCCTTCGTGCTGTCAACTATTTGCATTTCTGAATCAATTCTTTGGTGTCTTTCAAATTACTGCTTTATTTGTGGCAGTTTTGGAGCGATATTTATTAGCAAAGTACTACAGACGTGGTATGTATATGTATTGAATATAGTGTAATGTTTTCTCACAGCTGTTATTGTTGCGATTTATGTTTGTTCATATTTCAGAAAGAACACTTTTCACTAGTTTCTATTGGTCAGTTGTCGGCCTCAGTTGGTTCAATTCAGTTTTATTCGCTACTCCTCCACTCTTTGGGTATGGAAAATACTCTTGTGACTCCACCGGGACATCTTGTACGTTCCTATGGCCATCGACATCTTCTGGAGCCAAACACATAGGATTTAGCATTCCTTATATCCTTGTATGTGGAGTGATACCAGTCATTGCATTGTAAGTGGATATTGTTATTTAAATAACATAGAAATATTCATAGTATAACCGGAGATAATAATTTAACTAGGCGTTTAATATTATTGACAGATTCTACTACATGGGAAAGGCGATTAGATTGGAAAGAATATTTTACAAAGGAGAAGTACAAAAGGAGCAAACTCGGCTCACACAGGTGAAAATTTAATATGTCTGCTTTTTCATGATTGCATTTTATTTGTAGATATACTAAAATGAGATAGCTGAAAGTCAAAACGTTTATAGCGAACTAAGTGTGCAATGTAGGTGTTATGTTATGTAACTATTTATGAATTAGCAGCTTTTTACAAGTATTGCAATTATCATTATCCTGCCCTTATCATCCTTAAATAGCATGCATTAAACATTATTATTATTTTCTTTTTTATTAATACAATTAAATTGAGAAATTATAGTTAAGTCGAAATGAAATGTCAATAATAATGAATTTAATACAATTGTTCAGCAATATTCATGTCAGCCTTTTGGGAAGTACAAATTATAATTATATTTTATATGAAGTTAATAGGATAGACTAAATCTTATTGTTTGTATAGGACAGATCGCCACTTGTGGACATGAGGGAAAATCGTTATTAAGCTAGACTCTAAATATAATTTTATTGAGTAGAAACATTTTTGGATTAGGTATAGTTTTAGCCTTTTTTGGAATATTGTTAATGATTTTTCAGTTGTAAAATGGCAACTTATTATATATTTTTATTGCCATATAAAATGGGCTATCACTTAACATTTTAATTCTTGAGGATGGCGCGCATAACCTCTTTTTATGGCGAGTGTTGCGTGTGCGTATCTTCTACTTTAGTGAACTTGTCGATATTTTTAAAAACAAATACGCAAATATCAAATATGTATATTGACGGCAGAGTTAGCTACTTTAATTAAGATATATCTGTCAATTTGATAGGCAAGTACTTGGATGAAATAGAAACTAAAATTAACTTATGATCTTTCATCATTAGCCATATAGTTGCCAAGAATATTCCAAAGTATTTGAATTCTGGGCCAACTGGAATTGCCTTTATATACTATGGAAAATCTTTCCACATAAACAAATAAGTTGTCCAAATTGATATATTATTATATTCCAGACTATTCACGCCGTGTGTGTGGCTACGTTAGCATTATGGATTCCTGCCACAATTTTGGTTGGTTGGCAGTGGCTACCATTGCTCATTTATGGATACAGACCACATGTGCCGCCTGCGTTGGCGGTAATTGCACCCATTGCATCAGAGGTAAGGATATCATCTTATATTAGACAAATATTTTAGGGCCGTTATACAGGTTAGGTAGCTAAAGATTGCATTTGAGATCATCTGTTTTGCAGGCAGCGACGAGTGTTCCAGTACTATGTTTCATTGCCGGCGATGAGAGGCTTCGTGCTGCACTCCTCGGACGCATGCGCAAACATTACGCCTTGCTTCAACCAGAACGCGCTAAGCGGTACAACAGAGCTTAGCAAGATGAAGAGGAGCATTACCGTACTTCATGCTAGAGGTACCAGAGGAATTTCAAGTGACGCCCTCCCAAGAAAAGATTAGCGGCAGTTCATGATGCTATACAATAATTGTGTACACATTTGAAATGTATATCCCTACGCTTATAATAAAAGCTTAAGTTCCACAGAGATGATATACTTGTTTTTAAAACTCCAACATCTAAATGCATTGTCGCTTGTCCAGTACGTACATTTACACACAATTCCTCCATATACTTCTGGTAAAACAATAGGTGCGGCAGAGCATGAAGTAACTGGTGTTGTAGTTGAAGAACCAAGATGCAACTTGAGATTCAGGTTTCACACATATCAGGATCTTAACGAATCTTGCCACACGTCTTCTAGACTCGTATTGTGCATAACATTGACATCTTTTAACTTATTTGTAAATCTAGGAACAGCTAGAATTTAAAAAAAAGTTCAGTAGTGTTTAAATATGACATTGGAAAGATATAGTGAGAATGTTAACGCAAATATTTGTGTTTGGAAAGAAGTATTTGATGATGACCAGAGAATCGTTTTACAACAAGGCTTTTTTGTGACAGGTAACGAACTCTTTACTTTACTGGTAGTACGTTATAAAAAGTGTTCTTCAATTATGAAAAACAAATTTCAATTTTCATGCACATAATGTTTCAGGCCTGTTGTCAGTCATACTCAGTTTTTGGTTAAGCGTAACCCTCCTGTTTACGAACCTCCGGTTTGATGACAGTTATCGTAACTTTGCAAATTTTTCCATGGTGGCGTGTATGAGACGTATTGTACCGACGTTTTTGCATTTGCCGCTTGTCAAATACATTGAAACGTGAGTTGGAAAGGACATTTTATTTGCATTGAAATACCCTTTGTTTATTCATGTAGTCCTGTGATACATATAGATCGAGAAGTTCCCTTTGACGCTTGTGCAGTAAAATGCAAATTAGTTTGCAACTGATTAAGTTGCTTTTACATCATCAGTATTAACAACTGTATGTCTTGGTTAATTTATAATGCAATATAGCTTATCATGTTTTTTTTCTTTTGTTATCAAAATTGTTATGTTTCTTATGTACACAATTATACTGTAGTTCTTTGTTAATCCTAATAGCTCTATTTCAGTTTGTTCGGATTTGAAACATTCTCTTGTGAACTTTTTGCTTTCTTGGAGACGTTTTTGGCAGTGTTCGAGGTCGAATGCATTACTCACGTCTGTATTGAAAGATATGTAGTTGCAAAATACGTTACTAACGGTAAGTGAATCTTTATTTAATGTTACTGTGTGTTAATTATCATACTAAATTATATTTGCTTCATATTTTTCAAGGTTGGCAGTTACAAAAGAACCACTACCACTTGTATGTTTGTCTGTGTGTCTTCTTTTCGTGTCTCTATTCTATTCCACCACTTTTTGGAGTTGGAAAGTATGGGTTTGACTTCCAATGCACATCATGCACGTTCGATATGGTGTTACCAGAGACTTGGCAGAGAAACTTTATCGTGCTCATTTTTGTTCTTCGAAGTGTTAAACCTACAATCGTCATGTGAGTATTGAAAGTTAAAAAGAAATAGATGCATATGCAGGCTGTAATGAAAAATATGATCGCAACTTACCATTACATCCTGTATGCGTTATGTTGAAATCAATTAAAATTTAAATATAGATCAACCAAACCATCAGTAGTTATTAATTAATTTAACCAATTTGCGTCTGCATCAAGTTGATTTGGGTAAACTAACTAAACTAAATCAGAGAGGCTTAACTCGTAATGCAAATTAGTCATGCCAATTAAATAGCAATTCACACTGGCTGACGACAGCTTCGATTTACAATTAGCGCAGTGTACATACCTAGTTAACTTTGACAGGAGCTATTAACAACGATACAATTTTAATTGTTCTCATTCGAAGCTGACCCAATTTCTGTAACCAAATGGAAATGATTCCGAGACACGATTCGAGATTTGAAAATCAAATGTTTTTTGTTATTTTTTCAATGAATATAAAATATTTCAGGGCAATGATGCTTATTTGGGCTCGAATACTGGAGACAAAGCTGCCTTGCTCAATGAGGAACCAGAATTTTACTCGGGTGAGTTTAAAGTAAATCTTTACCATCGAATCCATGGGTTACTACTATTGATTGGGTACTAAACATAGTGGAGCTTTTGCGAAAATGGCCAGTCATTTTTGTTTTAGTCGTTAGTCGTTCATATTATGTATGCCAAAACTATATCTATCTGTCTAATACCATTAAGCGAGCAATTCTATATTATATATAATCTGAATCTCGGAAACAGCGCCAACGATTTTCATGAAGTCTAGTATGCAGGGGTTTTCGAGGACGATAATTCGATCTAGCTAGGTTTCATTTTTAGAAAACATCGTTTTCTCTATTTTCCGAACAGAGCTCGGTTGCCCAGGTACAAATTTTTTACATTTATACTTACGATTGAAAGTATATCACTTAGTTTTCATTCCATCACGTTCTGACATAGTATGTATTGGAATATTACAACAAGTGTATAGTGTGAGAAAATAATTTGTTGTTGCTTAATTCCAGAGTGTTACTGTAGTAGCGCTGGTGAATCTATTGTGCTGGTCACCCATCGCACTGATCAGGGGAAGCGTGGTGATGTCACACTTGATGTATGTGGACGCAATGCCTCTGTCCTCAGGATCTTACATCATGTGGGCCATGTGGATCCATTGGGTGAGTAGAATGGATGTTTTACGATTAGTTGAATGCCTGAACGTTTTATATCAGCCATTTTTTGTGGGCGATACTATAATGATCCTCCTGTTGTAAAAGCACGTAACAATTTTATTTCATAAAACAATCGTCAATCTACCCCATGCATGACACGCAGGTTTTAATAAAAATGATGAAATTATATTTGTTTCTCTGGATAGATCTAATAACTAAATGGCAACGCTACTTCCTAGCTGACTGATATCTGAGAACTGACAAAACTCAGAAAAGACATTTAACAAGCGTAACCGGACTACGGATTTTATTAGGCTTTTTTACCCGGGTCATAATAACGAATTGATTGACACCTTATTCACCGAAAACGGATGAATAGTTTCGGCGCTACGGAGAAACATACGTAAATACAAAAAAAAACCTATAAAATAAATTAAAAAATAAATTAATGATATGTGAAAATATCAATGAATTTATATTATTACTACAATTGTGCACACAGTAGAATAAAACTGGCCCACCGTAGTACAGTTTGTAACTAGTACGGAAGTCAGGGACTTTCACATCAACCTAATTGCAAATTAAAATAAGTGATAATTTCTGCTAATGTGTAAACTTTGATGTAACCATTTTTTTATTAGTGCCAATAAATGATTATGTATGATTATGATACATAGATACACAGACTGCTAAAATCATAACTCTTCCTTTTGGCTTCGCCGTAGTCGGGTAAAAAATATTAATATAATAATGCCAGAAACACTAGGTCGAGGTTCTTTAGAAGTGATGTCTTTAATGGAGAATAATGGGGGTCTATGGCTGGCAACGTCTATTAAAGAAAAATAGCAGTTGCAGTTTAGTTCCCTTGACCTAACAGACGACACTGATATAGACAATTCTGGTAATACAATCTGGTAGAAGTACCTAGGTATCTACATTATGGTGTTCACGCGAAACTTCTGGGCCACCCTGAAGTTGACTTTCCGATGCGCAAGGCACGGATCGGTACTGTTTTTGTATGAGATTTACTACTGCGCTGCCATTGTATCCAACTTCAACGCCAAACTTCTTCGGTCAAGAAGTTTGACGAGAACTATACCCTCGGCTAAGTAGTTAATGATGCTTCAAATAGTGCGTTATGTTAGATTTTATGATGAGTGTCTTTCTTGGGCAATGATGCAGTGGCCATAAATCATGAGACGCCAATTCAGGCGTGACTCATGGCGCGAATATGATGGCGTCTGCCAAACAAATCGCTAACATTCTATTAAAGGCTTTACGCTAACAAGCAATGTTGTTTTGAAGAGAATGCTCAGTTTAATTTTATACAGGCGTTTATTTATAAAGTGAGAGGTCGTACTAGTTGTACGTTACGAAAAAGAAAAAGCACTTAACGACACGTTAATATATTTTTTTTTTTTTTTTTATATTTTAAATGTTTTTATTAAGTTTTCTTTTTTTTAATATTTAAAAATGTATCAAATAAGATTGTAAATGAATAAAGGAATAATAATAATTTATTTTAGCAAAAAAAAAGAAGAAATACATCGTTTCATGTTACATTACTACAATATCTATATAGTTATTTTTTTTTTATAAAAATTACACCGAGTATATATAAAATAATAGAAAAAGGTAAATCATATTATTAAAAATACAGGGAAAACCGCAGTTAACGATAACATACGCACTATTAGTTATTTTGAGAAAACTTAGGCGTGAAATTTTGGCAAGGTTTGAAGGTATTGAGCTGAATACACGTGCCTATCCTTAATGCAGTTGCAACCGGTTAAATTCTGGCTTAAGCATCCAGGTGGTAACGAATCCTTAAAATCGTAAAACTAAGGTTTCATCCGTGGAATTTAGAAAGTAACACATAAATAGACTAGGTAATATACAAAAATATAATACTTCAGCCGCTATGTTTTCCTTTTTGATAATTCATTATCTTTACGCACTAGCACCCTCAAATATGCTCAAAATTACGCATGTCAACAGAGGCCTATTGTACAAATTTGACAACTATACATGAAAAAAGGAAAAACATATGGGCATAGTATATGTCTTTCTTTTTCAGTTTATGGAATATCTTTAAAATTGGTCCATTATTGGAAGAGGAAATAAGCGAGAGCCAAAACCCGAATTATGACTTTTTACTAAGGAAATTCAGTTAGAGCTCTCTGCCCACATTTTCTCTTGTAGCAAATTGCTACATATAGTGGCAGCGTAATTATTACTTTGCAGTATCTAATCAAGAGTTTTTTTAAAGAGATGTAGAACATAAATTTGCACGACTCGACATATTACATTACTTTATTTGAATTTTTGTCTACCTATAATTAGTATTTTATTCTATGTATCGCTGTATTATACAACATGTCAACGCAAATGATTTGTAGCGCGATGTATACATGTGGAAGCTTGTAATTAGGCATTTTTCTTACCCAAGATTTTTTTTTTATGTTTGTCATTAGTCTGTAAGCTTTCCTTAAAATAAATAAATAAATCTTATTATATACTTGCTTTTTATCTAGATGTCAAAGGATCGTGTTTAGGATCGCGAAATTTATATTAAAAAAAAAAGAGTTAAAATCTAAAAGTGGTATGATGTTTCACCCGTGTTTTCAGAGCAGTCAGCTAGCTACGATCAGTCGGCTACGACAATATATGTTCTTATTTTATAGAAAATTTTATTACAACCTTGCTTTTTTGTTTATATATTATGCAAAATATAATTCCTTTTTCTTACTTTGTTCCAGATTGCGCCTGCGCTGACAGCAATAGCACTGTTCCTAGTCGACGATCGCGTGCGCGGCATGATGTTCAATAAGTGCGCTGTGACAGGACATGAAGCCAAAAATGATGATAAGACAGACTAAAAACAATCACATTATTATTGAAGTTAGTTTTTTGTTGTTTCCCAACAACTTTGGTTTACTTAGTGTACATGTTTTCAATTATGAAGATAAATATTTCCTTGTAGATTTTGTCCCAATAAATTGTTTTTGTACGGCAAGGCTTCTTTATTTATGTACCTGTTTCATAACCGTAATTGAAATTTCCAACTTATTCCCAAAATAGCCTTCTCCATATCTTCAGAAAAGTTGCTCAAGCAGTGGTTGCATATAACAGTTTCACGACTACGTCTGTTTGATCTTCATCTTCCAAATCATTAGATTGGCATAATTTAGGGCAGCTCTGTTTATTGGTGACTACACAGGACCTTTATGTAATACTAGCTAGTTGTTGCCCGCGACTTCGTCTGCGTAGCATTAGTATTTTGAATAGCCTATTTTTTATATCACGCCACAATATTATAGGTGTGTGGGCCGCCATACTTGAGAAATTATTAGTTCACCATACAAACTTCTACCCCTGTCAACACACCCTAAAGGATGATTTCCGGGATAAAAACTATCCTATGTCCATCCCAGGATCTCAAAGTATCTCCATACCAAATTTCATCTAAATTAGTTCAGCGGTTTAATCGAGATAAGGTAACAGACAGACAGAAAAACAATATATCACGGGAATTTAACGCGATGACTTCGATTGTTTATTTACCTATTTCACCCGACGTTTCAGCCGTGTTGCAAAGACCGTGGTACCGGGTAGACTGGTCCCTCACATTTCTACACACTACACAGTTCGCCGACTGCACAAAACGAGGTAATGTTTTTTGAATCACAGGATTCCACGCTGCGGATAATTTGTAACCGTCATCCCGATTGAACGTTTTGTGTTTATTAATTCAAGTGCTTCACGCACAATTCTCGAATAGAAGTGGCGTTCCGTAAAGAGGACATGTGGACGATGAAATTCGATCCAGTGATTGCTGCCGCCTTCTAATAGGTGTTCGGCAATCGCCGACTTATAGACCTGCCGGTTTTCGGTTCCCGCGATATATTGTTTTTCAATTATGAAACGCGAAAGTTTTAAAGTTAATACAGACAGACCGAGTTACTTACGCATTTATAATATTAGTACCTATGGATAATTATTCGACCGCATCATCGCTTAGCAGAGATAGTGTTTAAGCGCGAGCGTATAGAAAAAAAAAGTATCTATAGGCTACTACCTATAGATACTTTAGTAGAAAAATATTAACTGTTTTAATCGAGTAGAAGTACAAACCTACCATGGCATACTTACTGCATAGGAATTAATGAAGGTCCGACTGTGAAGGTCTTATTGCACAAGTGACTAATGTAGCAATTACATGCCTTTGTACTTACGATTTTCTTAGTATTCTATTAATAACTGTTATTTATTGCATCTTGCAATACATTTATAAATAACTAGCTCACCCCCGCGGCTTCGTCCCCATCAACTGGCTATCTACCTACCTACCCTACAAACAGACAAACACTTCGCAAATGAACAAATTTGATTACCATTAAAAAAGGTTATAGTGAGTCAATCTTAAAAGATAGACATATGCTGTCGCGGACTTTTTTTTAGAACTTTTAAAGAGGAGCAATTCCATCATACGTGATATATGCGTAACTTAAACCGTTTACGCAGCGCTCGCAACGGAAGCTCTTAAAAAGGATTATTTTTGCCCGTTTTTTGCAACATTTTTCATTTATGCTCCGCTCCTATTGGTTGTAGCGTGATGTTATATAGCCTATAACCTTCCTCGATAAATGGACTATCCAACACAAAAATAATTTTAAAATTCCAATCAGTAGTTCATGAGATTAGCGCGTTCAAACAAACTCTTCAGCTTTAAAATATTAGTATAAATATTGATTTTATTAGCAGGACGTACAGGATTTCAATATAAAAGACAAACACAGTTTAAATATATTATAATTTTAGATATTTATGTATAGTATACATAATAGTAACATTAAATAATGTATGAAACCGTATTAAATACGATTACAAGATTGCCAACAATATAATACAAAGAGAAAAAGATTTGTACGAAGAATATCAGCGCAGTCCAGTTACATAGTATGATACATTGTATGGTTTACCTAATTCAGTCGAAATGTACATTACATGTATATTTTAATGAAGGAAGAAACCGAATTCAACCTAGTCCTAATCAAAAAATTATACTACTGAACACAACGTGGAAAAATATTCCTACTTAAAGAAAATAACACACATAGGCTATATATTAAGAAATGAAATAGCCACCATGTTGATGATCAATGATTTCAAAAAGCACAATATGCCTTTACTAGGTACATTTGATGATAACACATTCTACCCACGATTGGTCCACAGTAAGGCCATATATTATGGAGTAAAATACACGCTCACAATACAGCACGACAGACACTTCTCAAGAAACTGATTAATTTCGAATCGTCCATTGATAGTGTCAAATAACATCCAAGTTAAATTTTACACATCGCTCTTCTTTCTCCTACTTATGAAAATTTGTTATGTACTTTTTACAGTAACCCTATCAATATAATAAGTAATAATATACATAGATATATTAATTGTACACCTTACTACTTAAAACTACCTAAATCGATCGGTTGCAGTTCATAGGAAACGTAGACATTATAGCGGCACTTTATATATTCTAAGTTTTAAATAAATTCAAAGATGAAAGTATCGATATATATTGCACCTTTTTCTTATTGCTAGCTACTGACACATCTCGCAGGCACACACGACACGTCCTCTGGAATGGGTTCGATACGCTTCATCGAATCGCTCGTCGCATTCATCCATCTTATCGATATTTACAAAGTCACAATCTTCATCTTCATAATAATTATTTTCCTCTATTATTGTAGTTTTGTATACCCTGTTGCTGTAGGTGTCGGAGGAGGCGCTGCGCGTGGAGGGGCTGCTCAGCACGATGAGCGGGCACGCGCGCGCCCCCCCCCGGCCCCCCTCCCGCGCCGCGCCCTGCTATATCTGCTCCAGCGCCGTGCTCTGTTCCCACCGCTTCTGCTGTCGCCTCTCGATCACGGGGATGAAGAACAGAATCAACCCGCTCAGCGATATCGTACCGCCAGCCACGTAAAATCCTGGCGCATACGAATGGAGCGTGTCGTACAACCACCCTGCAGGACAAAATTATTGGTTAAATATCTATTCAAGGCGATGGAAATTACTAGCTAATCTAAACGTTCACCACAAATAGTATACCTGCAAATGGTGGTCCTATTAGGGAAGCAATTCCTTGGAATAGTAGGAGAAGACCAAATGCGTTTGTGAGCTTCTCGATTCCTAGTAGATCCACAAGCACGACTGAAGTCAGCCCAACATAGGCGCCAATGCAAAAACCAAATGTGGTTGCATACAAAGCGAGTCCCCAAAACTCCCAGCAGGCCATGGCCATTGCCGTACCTGAAAGATATTTAATCATTATTATTTAGATACAAATAAATGCATGGATTTAAAGGCATATTATATCGGTTTTGTATACATACCAATGCCGGCGATTGTAAGGCACACATTATAAGCCAGCAAGCGGTTTACCCACGGCTTATCACTAATGTAACCAAGAATAATCCTTCCCACCAAGTTTGATCCCCCAATTATGGAAATAAGGTATGGTGGATTCTCAATCCCTAGCGATTCGCTCATTGGTACAGTGTAAACATACGGTATATAAAATCCGATACTAGTTAAAAAGTTCGATATAGCGAACAAAATGAAAATAGGGTCCACGAGGAGTGACATATCGAGCATCTCTCCGAGCGCTGCTTTGAATTCTGTTGAGCAAGGCAACCAGCCACATTTCACTTCTGGTTCTTCTTTCGTGCTGACGTTGGTGAATACTCTCTCAGGTGATGTTGACCTGAATCTGGCTAAACTGGTCATACTGCCTTGATACAAAACGTCCGGCCTCTGCATGATCCCACTGCCGTGCCTTGAGGGAGGTGGCTTTTGTTCATGAGGTTTGTTAAGGGCAGGCTGGGAAAGAGTCAGTCTTGCAATATCATTGTCATCAAATTTCCCATTTGCTCTCAGAACATGTTCAGTACTTTGAGATCTTTTTAGTGGAGACTTGTTTTGTTTCGGCAGCATGGGTTCTGTTGTTGGTGTTTGTGGGATTTCGGGAACAGGTTTAAATATAAGGCCTAATGGCACACAGTTCAGTATTAAGGCACCGATGATAGCCATAGCACCGCGCCAACCGTAGTTCTCAATTAAAACTGATGTGATTGGTGCAAACAAAAATGTTCCAAGTCCTGATCCGCATACTGCGATACCTGAAAAGAGAAACATCATAATTCAAACGGCTATTACGGAAAGTATGAAAAAATATTCGAGAAAGTATAGTGTAAAAAAAATATTTACCAGTGGCAAGGCTTCTGTAGCGTTCGAACCATACTGTGACGCTGACGATGGCTGGGAGGTAGATGAGACCAAAACCGAAGCCCGTGCCGACGCCGATGGTGAAGATGAGCGTGAGCACGTTGTTGGCGAAGGCTGAGAGCACCACGCACACCGACGCGAGCAAGGCACCCGCCACCGTCACCGCGCGACATCCCCAGCGGTTCACTAACGAGCTGGAAATAGGACCTGAAACATTAAAAGGTTATTGACATTAAAACGACTGTACTGAAAACATAAAATTACTTTAATTTCGTGGTATAACAATATTAAGATTTGCCCAGGAATTAGGGAAACAAACTAAATTGCTTTGGCAAAAATAATTCAGAAACTCAATTTCCTGTCAATAATAGTATTAACCTAGCTTTTTGCTTTTGAATAGACACAGTGTTTGGTATCATGCCGTTTTTGTTATCTCGCACATGCTACAAAGGACCAGAGTTCGAAACATATCAGCTAGATGAATAATTACAAAATGATTCATCTGTTTTAATAACTATAATATTCATCTGAACTAATTCTGGAGTTTTGAAACCTTTGTATAGGGGAATCAGTTTGTTAAATGAAACAGCGTAGATACGCAGTCTCCGCACATATACAAAATTTGGGAATGGGCACTCAATCATTTGGGTCGGGCGCGGTTGGGTTCCACACATAAGCACTCCGTTGATGGCATCATTATTTCGGCCGAGTTGAATGTTCAAAGCCAGAATAGCGTATATTAAATTGATTACTTACCCGAACTAAGTGTGACCCCTACGAGGATAGACACGATCCACGCGGTCTTGCCTTTGCCCTCATCGAAATAGTTCAGGAACTCTGCATAGAACACGCCGAACGAATAGGTCATGCCATCGGCTGAAACGAAAAAACATTTACGTCGTTATTAATTCATGTAAAATGTCGTCCAGAGAGAAAAGTTACAATAACCAATCTAAAGTTAAAAATTGGTCTCGTGCTCAAATACTTTTATGGAGCGTCGATGGTAGATACGTAACGATTGTGGAGATCGAAATGCTGCGTAAATCATATACCTAAAAGCTACGTGACGTGAACTATGCATTCCGGCGATAACTTTGTTATCACTAAACCAGTATAAAATTAGTTACATGAATGCTCGAAGCTCACACATATAAACTTCATAGTCTATAACCACCCACTCTGTAAACCACTATCCATCGTTCGAGAGTGTACAATAACGTCACACTTTATGACGAAGTAGGTTAACATGATAGGCATATGCAGGTACAATATCGATGGAGTATGGAAGTAGGAGAATAGGACCACTAGTAAACAAAGGGACGCGCTGACAATGGGACGGGAGTCGACGTCAAAGAGGCTTCCTTTCGTATTCAATGACACGAGAGAAAATTTCTTAGCAACGATAAGAGAAATTAAAGAAGCGTGCGTGGGCTGCCTTCAGAAAAAGCTAGGTTGTTCCTGAGATGAAAAATGTACAACGTAAGTTGTTAGTACTGCTATTTCAGTTTCCATGTGCGAGGAAATTGTTCTCTCTGTGCGAGCACTGGCTTAAATTATAAATACATAAAGCACTCTCATAAAGATGAAGAAAGAAACGAGAATTAAGCAAAAACGACTTAGACCGAAACCAGGGGTTCGCTACACCTAATTACGGTTTGAAAAGCATGAATCAAAGTTGTCTATAATTTCAATTAATAAAATGCGTTGCAAAATGATGGCAATGAAATAAACGCGTTTGAAGCAGCAGCTAATGATGTTGTAACTAAAGTTTTCGGATAGAATCATGAGAAGACATGAACGGTAAAAATAAAGTTCGATGAGGCGAAAATTGAGATGGCTGCCTACTCTTGGGTGCGGAAAAGCGATCGCGAAAATACTTCCAGAGAATCTAATGATATTTATACGCCATTGGCTTAACTTCGTAAAGAACTTACACAAATGACACTTTGTTTCTTTAGTGGCCTTCTAAGAGTTTGTCATTGATTCTGTAAAATAGATCGTTTTACGATCAAATGTACTTACGTTAATTTGTGGTTAAATGTCCTAAATTGCAGATAGCTTACGAGGTTTCGTTGAGTTATTATAACCACTCTGGACGATAAGATTTTTTGTGACCAGTTGTTGCGAATTACGTCATGAAAATTCCAAATAGATATCCATCAGACCTTGTGCTTCAGATAATACTTAATTTTAAGTACATAGTAAAAGGCTGACACTAGAGAGTTTAAAAGATGATGTTATGTTACCATGAGTGAGAGAATATTATCCAAAGTGCTACGCAAAATACGAAGTCGCGTGTTGTCGTTGGAATTTAGCTGTTTATTAATAGAAGCAGATCGCGCAAACTATTTTATTTGTATGCTAAAATTAAAGCGTTAGTATCAGCTGTTCGTGTTTTGCTTTAAATGCAAGAGGAGTTTGAGAAAGATGAGTTTTCATGTAAGTCATTATCCTCCTCAACGTCGGCAGTAAAGTAAAGTACTTCACGCCGGAACAGCTGCTCAACTTGTATCAAGCGCAAGTTCGATCGTGCATAGGGTACTGTTCTCATCTCTGGGACGGATCTGCCAAATACCAGCTAGATGCACTAGAGTCAATCGAAAAGCGGGCCAAGAGAATCATCGGCAATGAGGCACTGGTCAAATCAAAGCTCCAGAGCTTTGAACATCGTCGCCGAGTTGCTAGCTTGTCGGTTTTTTATCGGTTACATTTCGGGGAGTGTGCGATGGAATTGCATGATTTAATTCCGCCCAGCCCGTTCCATCATCGGACAACCAGACGCACGGTGATGCGTCATCGGTACATGGTGGACATCCCACCCATACGCACAAAACGTTTTGGGGACACTTTTATTATGCGTACAGCTAAGGAGTGGAATTCGCTGCCGGAATCTGTGTTTCCGATAGCTACAATATAGGGGTCTTTAAGTCAAGAGTGAATGGGTTTTTCTAGGCAAGCGTGCTACACCGTCGACCATATCATCGCTTACCATCAGGTGAGTTAGTGGTCAAGCGCGAACTTATTAATATTAAAAAAAAAGTTTTAATTTCAACCTAAATTATAATACATCATGCCGGATTAAACGAACAAGGAAGAGCCATTTCATGTTTGTTATGATTGCATGTGTTATCTAGTCTAAGTATTCTATTTGTACACCAAAATATGCATTCTGGTTATGATCAGGTTTATTCGTAGCCAGGCGAAGTAGTTGGTATAATCAAATCAACAGAAGCTTCACGTGATGTATAAAAATATCAATCTTTATCATTTGACATTCAGGAAAAAAATACAATCGAAGATAACAAGCACCTAATCTTGTGAAATATTATGTAAGATTGAAAAGATTACGATCTTTTTACTATATTGTTTTCTATTTTATGCTTTGCTGTTGTTAGGCCAACTCTATTTAAATATTTACGAACTTTGGTGCTGTGATAGCAAAGTTGCACGATATCCTTATTAAATATTAATTCATCTTGGAAACGGAATACGAATGTAAGTAGCTACGTAGATTCTTATTTCAAAGGAGCTGGAAAAGATGCTTGTTTTCACAGAACGTGTGCTTGAAGCAGCCAAACTTCTTACCAAAATTATGTGTGTTTAAATCAGCTATGTAATAAAGGCGAAGTATTAGCAAAGTTTGGAGAATCTTGCCAATAATCACATTAAGAGTATGTTATCTCTGTTGTAACTTTGATTAACTTGCGTAAGCTAATCCAGGCTCATTCTTTCATAAGCCTCACGTCTTACAGTTCATCTTCAAGCTTTCATATCGAATCTTGAAACAGACCGTCAGCGTCGAACTCCTTCAGGGACTTGAAAGTAGGTGTTCGTGTAATAAATCTCTCAGCGAACTTGAGTTATGGATAATTTTTGTGACTCCATACAAACTACATTTTGATAGGAAAAGACATGACATTTTCCTTAAGTGTTCCGAACTGAAAGAAAACATAAATAAAGGAATAGAAAAACAATTTTATGTCGAGTGATATATTGACACTTTGATAATGGTATTTTTTCTTCATGTGTGAAAATGTTTTTTGGTAAATGCTACAATACCTTTTCACTGTCCTTGTTCAATGAATAAATTATGATAAGTCACCCGACCCACATATATATTTTATTGTTTAGTCCCAAAGTAGATTCCTTTTCTGCGGATACTTAGTTAACCGTGTAAAATGCGTGACAGTATATTTTAGTTAGTGTTGCCTAACTGTCGATAGTTGATGTATTGATAGTTGACCTCAAAAAATAGTCACAATATCGATAGCCCTATCGATTGTTTTGAAATTTAACAATACTATCGATAGTAAGAAATTGAGCAACACTATTGATAAAGTGCAATACTATCGATAGTATCGATACTATCACTATTATGGTATATTTTATTGCAATCACTGTTGAAACTTTTATAAATAATAATCAAATAAATAATAATATCGATAGTATTGTACTTTATCAATAGTATTGCCCAATTTCTTAAATACACACATCAACACGGTCTAGGGATATTTCATACTCAATTAAATAACTCGAAAAGTACTGGCCGCATTGGAATCTTTTATACACCGATTTGTTTGTAATTTATCTCAGACTAATTCCAAATTCAAATTTTTTAAAATTCTTTTGTTTCGGTAACATAAAAATGTCTTGATGTGTAGGAGAGGGAATTTCCATTTGTGCGAAATTTAGAAAACAATACGAATTACGTTTAGTTACAGTCTTTTTTTCATTTTTAAACGAAAGATAAAGTTAAAATTGAAGTATTGTAGCCATGCAACGCCAACATTTGACGAGGGCGGAGATGTTACGAGCTGTGGGAATGCTGGAAGCTGGGTCTGTTCAGCGTAATGTTGCTGAGGCCATAGGGGCCCACCAAAATGTAATTTCAAGATTGTGGACACGCTATCGTGCCACAGGTAAAGTAGCGGAGAGGCACCGGGGGCCAAGTCGCATCACTACCCCCAGACAAGACCGATTTTTGCAAATTACTACGCGAGCTCAACCAAATGCAACGGCGACTCAATTGGTCCAAAGGCTGCGAGTGGAACACCAAGTGCTTGTGAGTGACCAAACTGTAAGAAGGCGACTGCATGAAAGCAATCTACGCTCTCGTAGACCACTCCGCGTCCCACCTTTACGGAGAGGCAATCGTGGACGACGATTAGAATGGGTTCGGAACCACGTGGGCTGGGGCCGTGAGCAATGGTCCAATGTGCTGTTAACGGATGAATCCAGGTTCGGCTTGCATCCAGATTCACGAAGGACGCGTGTTTGGCGAGTTCCTGGACGATGGAGCCGTCTTCAGAACCCTCAGGAAGTTCACCCATACCAAGGAGGAACAATTATGGTTTGGGCAGGAATTCGTCTTGGAGGACGGACGGATCTCGTTTGGGTGCGGGGCAATATGACGGCAGAACGATACGTCCAACAGGTGCTGGGGCCCGTAATCTTGCCCCACAGAACACAAATGGGGCAAGATTTCCTGCTCATGCACGACAATGCCCGGGCACACACGGCGAGAACGGTAGCAGCTTGGTTACAAACACACAATGTTAGGGCCTTAGACAGGCCTGCTTAATCGCCAGATCTAAATCCCATTGAGCATGCGTGGGATATGCTGCAAAGAAGAGCTCTGAAGGAAGTTCCTGAAAATCTGGCTACAGAAGATCAACTTTTTGCGCACCAGAAGGACATGGGACAATATTCCGCATCAAGACATTGACAACCTTGTTCTGAGCATGCCGAATCGTTGCCGATGTGTTATGAACATCATGGGCGCTTTCTCAGACTACTAACTTCAAGTTTATAAACACAAATTAAATGATTTTTCTAATTTTTTCAGTTTTTACTCATAAATTAAAAGTTAATTCATATACGGTTTCCGTCTATGCTTCATTTTTTTTCCATAAAATCCTGAAATTTTAATCGAAGTACCTTAACCATTATTCAAAAATGGTAGAATATTAAATAACGTATCTTTTAAATATATACATGTCATATAAATAATTAACACATTGATAGTAATTCGCTTTTTTTATAATATACCTAGACCGTGTTGATGTGTTTAGATATTATCGATAGTATTGTAAAATTTATATACTATCGATAGAGCTATCGATATTGTGACTATTTTTCGAGGTCACGATAGTATCGACAACCTATCGATAGGCAATCGATAGTAAGGCAACACTATTTTTAGTGACATTCTATACTTAATATCGGAATATTTATTTATCAAAGAAACTTACGGCAAAAAGCAATGGAACGTCTGACAGTCTGACCTTGCTACATGGTATAGAACGATGTCACGGATTCACCATTAATGATTTTCAATTACGGCATTTACATTCCGAAAGGTTTCATGTCATGGCGGTCTTTGGCACACTGAGGCCGTATTTATTCATAGATTTTCCTCTTATGGATAAAATAAACAATTCAAATATCATATAACAAAACATCACGCCTGTATCAACGAAGGGTTACCTCACAGGTATGTATACACAAAAAAAAATTACATCTGGTTTTAGTCAGCCAGCTCGCGAATACGTATCCTCCGACGGCACAGCATGATTTTCTTCTTGTTTACGTGTTTTAAGTTCGCGTTTTAAGTTCGCAGTCGGGTTTTTAAGCTATTGCATAGCTTCTATCGCGGGCCTTGAGCGTGGAGACCGAATCCAGAAATTCCGTAACGAAAATAACAATGGTGATCAATGTGGACCTTATGCTAATGAGAATAAGGGTCACTTTTGTTTGTCAAATAAAATCGCCTTTATTTTTTTTTGTGGGGGGAGGTAAACGGTTAAGAGGGGGGGGAAACAATCTTGTTCTCCTGGATGAAGTAATGAGAGGCAGGCAATATTTTTGTCAGAAATGCGCTAACTCCAACCGTTTCTGAGATATGAGGGTTTTAAAATTTTTGTTGGTCGTAATTTTTTTCTTTTTATCGGTCTCTCTGAGCTGTTTCTGTGACAATGGTGATCAATGTGGACCTTATGCTAATGAGAATAAGGGTCACTTTTGCTTGTCAAAGAAAAGCGACCTTATTTCAATGTGAATAATGGTCATACATTTTTAGGAGTATGATAAAATTAGAATATTGTGGTTTTGCAACTCTATACAATTCGACATTCAGACGCATTTTCCAGGACCGGATCTAGAATAAATGCTATGCAATAGCTTTACCGCGGCAGTCCCCGAGTGCCACACGTCATTTTAGATTTTTTGAATATACTTTTTTTATTTATAGCTTTTTAGTAATTTTTTTTTAGATTTTGGTACATTTAAACACATAAGTGTATATATTATTGAAATCACCTCTTAAAACACTTTATTTTGATACACCCCACTATGGGTTCGGAAGAAAAAAAAAATGTTGTCCCCCACAATATGGCGCCCAAAATTTGCCATTTTACTATTTGCCAATTTTAATGTAGCCAATGACACTCGCAGGGTTAAGACGAATCGATTGACGTAAAAATCATCAAAATCGGCCAACGCGTTTGGTCTCTAGAACGCCACATAGGAACAAACATACATACATAGACTGATAAACACATTACCCTCCTTCGGCAGTCGGGTAAAAAGCCGGGACCACGGTCAAGGTCCCAAAAGCGCCACAACCCAATTGTGCACTCATATATTGCCAATAATATCTAAGTCCCAAGCAAAATAGGTCGGGGCTTAAGCTATTCAAAATAGTTATTTACTTGTATTAGATAATTAAGTCTCCACTTGAGTAAACAGCGATATTATAATGAACTAGCAGACCTGTGGATTTAATTACAGACGCCGAGGTCGTCGGCCCTCGACTTGTAAATAATGTCAATTGGCACAGATTGCTCCAATACAAATAAGTTTATTAAAATCCTGCGCAATACCTACGCACGCAAGATACGGCCGTATCATTTCATTAGGCTTCTTTCTACGCGATGCGATGCAAAAAACGTGAAATGAAAAGTTTACTCAAAAGTATGTGAAACGGAAACTGTAATTAGTATGAAGAAAATGACGGAAAACAATAAATGTATTGCGAGAAGGGAAACTACCGAAAATTGCTGAATAGGCGTTTTTTCTGTTCTGTGGGCCAATCTGATATCACATCACACTAATATTACAATGGTGAAAGTTTGTGAGTGTGTGTGTATTAGCTTGTTTGTTACTCCTTCACGCAAAAACTACTGAACGGATCTGGCTGAAAATTGTCACAGAGATAGATGATTATAGTCGGAAATAGTACCTAGGCATACTTTTATCCCGGGAATATGTTCGCTTGGGACAATTTTCAACATTCACGCGGGCGAAGCCGCTGGCAGAAGCAAGTAATAAATAAATATGATGATAGTATGAAAAGCATACATGTTGCGCCGACCTCTAATGAAGATCCGGGCAATAGCATCTTTATGACGTTCTGTTAAAACTTCCAGACTGAATTGGATGCACTGAATGCCTCACATTTAAAAGTGACAATTGCGCGTTTTGTTTTCCACATTTAATAAATATTATGCAGTGCATTGCATTTACGGAAAATATTCGCAATGTTACAGAACAAACATATTATATTACTACAGACATTTCATAAAACATAGGAGCGCCATTCTAAATGCTACCCCGACCTTGACTCGCGATACGAGTATATCGGCCGTCCCGAATTAGCACGGAACGATATTTGACGGGTGCGTTAAGGTTCCTTGAACCGCAAATTTTCACGGAAAAAGCGTCATGGGTCACGGAAATCCGGTATAACCCAACGACACTCCCATCTTTCTTTAATATCCTGAAGACACACGGATTTCTTTTGGGACACGATATTTTTTAACCCCCGACGGAAAAAGAGGGGTGTTATAAGTTTGAGGTGTGTTGCTGTGTATCTGTGTATCTGTGTGTCTGTGTATCTGTGTGTCTGTCTGTGGCATCATATGAACCGATTTTGATTTAGTGTTTTTTGTTTGAAAGGTGATTGTATCGAAAGTGTTCTTAGCTATGTTTGAATAAAATTGGGTTTAGCCGTTCAAAAGTTATGCGCGTTTTACTGTTTAGATCGTGATGTTTTCGCAAGATAAATGTGTCGAGGGTTTTTTAAATTTTGAAATTTACTTGTTTTCTTTCAATGTTTCTACTCAAGAGTAAAGTTCGAAAATGTTCGAATCCACTTGAAGTAGGTTGGTATTTTCGATGACAATTCCTTGAACGAGAATAAAAGATTCATGAAAGTCAGCTAATATCAATTACCAACAAAATTGTATGACATAAAATACTCTCCACATCTTTTGATAGATATACACGACACACGTAGATTTCAATGAATCACGACGTATTGTTAGAATATCTGAAGAGATTATCTGGTCTATTACAAGTAGTAATACAAAATTTTGTTATCTCTACTTAGAAGTCACGGCAACAATAATCATGTTCCTAATCTATTAACTACGAGTATTATTGTAATCTCAATGAGACCCCATCAGATTGATACCATTTAGATAATCACTTAATTGATGTAGGTATTTATAATCACTTTTATCAGTAATAGAAATCGATAAATATCGATTAGGTATTGTAATTTAACCCCGTTCTTAATTACCTATATCAATTAGCGATAATTTCCTAGAAAATCACGTCGCTTGTGTTGTATATAAAGTTCCCATATCTATCTCACTCTCTTTGCCTTTTTTATTGGCTTTCAAAAGGCGCCAGGACTTTTGGGGAAACGACCAGGGAGATTATTTTTTTGTGACATTCCCACCGCACTATACCCAAACCACTGCAACTCCTGAAAGCCAGAATCAACAGTGGCGACCACCAGAAAAGCACCAAGGCAATGAAGCTCGACGAAGTCCCAGAGAATGAATATAACTGTCTTGGATTCCGCAACGAAATTAATCAGACAAGAATAATGGAGGAGTAGGAAAAAAATACAAATTTCCACTTTCCTCCATATCAAGCAGGAGACAGAACAAACAAGACCAATAGGAACAAAGGGTCGTTGACTAGGGAGTATGAGATTTTTACCCCAGTGATCACCATCAGCACTTGGAATACCCCGTTATCTCTTAAAAGACCACCCCGGAACCCCCTCTGTGCAAAGCCTGTTAGGGCAAATCCCTGAAGAGACTGAGAAGCGTCTTCCCTGAGCCTCGCTCTGCACGGCATTATCCCATCGTTTCGGGCTCTCCTCTTCATTAATTCTTCAGATATGTCTGTGCTGAGTCATCCAGATTATACTAAAAAGTTACCTTGTTCATTTAGGATTTAAGTGAAAAAAGAAGGTACAGATATGGATTGTCGAGACGGGTAAGACGCAGTGTTGGAAGGTTGCCCACAAGGTGGATCAATGACCAGGTGAGGGCCACCGGAGTCCGAATGACGCAAGAAGCACAGAGCCGGTCCATGTGGCAACGTTTCGGGAAGGTCTATGTCCAGCAGTGAACGCCTCTCGGATGATGATGATTATAGGTAAGTCAGTAATAAAGGATCATGCAGATATCTATGCATGCGAAATTATGTGGATTAACCGTAGTTCGTGTATGACTAGATGTATGAATGTAAACGAGGCAACAGACCTATAAGGATCGTAGTTGACGGCGTCCTGCAGTTTCTGCCTACCCCCATGGTATAGAGCTGTGAGTCTTTGTATGTTATCTCCGACGTATTTTTTAATCTTCCATTCATGTAGACAATAACAGGTAGGTACTTCAAAATAAATGAAGTAGGTAGGTATAGAAAATCAATGTGTAGGCACTTATCTGCATTCAAAGTTCAAGAACAAACTGCAATCAATTTAATGATTGCATTCTTTTCAATAACTACTTTTTTAATTAATATAACGACTGCATTGTTTTCAGATATAATAGGTATGTGTTGTGTGCACAGTTGTGATTAGATGATACATTTATAACCATTTACTTTATCTCTCTATTGTGTATTCAAATCTAAATTTATTGGAACTATGTCATAAAAATGATATAAGTAGTTACGTACCTATTAGGCCTAATTCAATTTTAATAGATCTTAATTAGTTGTGGTATCATCTAATCATATCTATTATTTAATTTACAACGTAACTAGGTACTTATATCACTCATGTAAGATTAAGATAATGAAGTAGGTCCAAAAATCAGAACAATTATAATCTTTGAATATGTATGAATAATGTTAAGATGGTAATATAATAATGTTTTCTCAAAAATGGTATGTAATGTTGCCTTAACATCTCTAAAAAGTGTCCAGAAAATCAACTCTACCGGAGACTTATTCACAACTGTCCAGTAAGAAGCGAGATTTTAAATTTGGAATCTCCTACTGTCCAGTAAGTATGTATGTAATTTACTTACTGGACAGTAGGTCATGCTTTGTTTATTATATCTATGGTCATCCACTATAAATCTGCTTAGAAAAAAAAACATAGTACCAGACACAGATTAGAGTTTAGCCATTATAACATGGTTATAGGAGGGAGGCTCCAAATATATATCTATCTCTCTTTTTGGTATGACATTTTATGAGATAGATATATTTTTGGAGCCTTAAACATCCATTTTATAGTCTGTGACGCATAACGCGACGCAGAAAATGTATGCACGTTGCGTTTTGTACTTAGTAAAATTGTAGAAGTATAGTGTGGGCTTTTATGTGTGTATTTAGTAATTTCAGTTTTTAAATCATGTTGGATTAAAACTTTCCATTCTAAGATTAACATGGAGTTTCAAAAAAAATAATTTTAGTTTTTAAAAATAGAACAATGTTCAAAACTAAACGCAAGCTTTTTTAGTGAAAAAAACACAACGACTGGCGGAATTTCACATTAAATTGCGACAATTGTGTTTTAATTTACCGCGTGAACATAGATAATCCCATAAAATGAGTTCAAGCGAATCTGATTCGGAAATAGATGGCACTCCTCCTGATTTATAAGCTGAGGCCGAATTAGTAAAACAAATATAAATGCCCCCGGTAAATCGATCACAATATCTATCAATTACCCTAATATGAATGTAACCTTCAATATTAATTAAACGAATTTGCTGTTAAACTTTCTTTCATTTTTGAGAAAAGCTTTATACAAGCCTCAACCAGTAAGAAAGCCATCCTGGCCTCGTATATAACCGGACCTCACCTGCGGTTTGGTCCGGTTAACTCATACTTGGCCAGGAAGGCTTACTTACTGGATTCTGCAGTAATGTACTAATATTGAAATAAGAAAGTACGATCTTAGGTATTGCCAGTGGTGTCTCATCCCATACAAAGAAACCGTGCGGACGTACTGTACTGACTGATTATACTGATTATTTTTTGTACATCGATCGCGTTCGTTTCCGTTCCACGGATATAGATGGTCATCTATCTATCGCCGTGGAACGGAACCGAACGCGATCGATTTACAAAAAGTAATCGGTATAATCAGATGAAAAACTGGAGAGCAGTTGTGGCCCAGTGGTATCGGCCGCGACTTACAAGTTTTGGGTCGTGGGTTCGAACCCAGGCAGGCGCATTACTTTGAGTAAATTATTTCATCACCACTGCTCTCGAAAAAAATCGAAGACATGTGACATCCACCAACCCGCACTGGGCCTACGTGGTGGATGCCTGTGTCCCAGCAGTGGGAACATTAATAGGCTGAAGATGTGATGTGTGATGTGATAATCAGATGAGAAATGCAGTTACGTCGGCACGGTATCTGTGGTATTGCTGAGATAGGAACCTAATTATAAATATAGTTATTTTCCTGATAACTTAGATAGACATTGAAATCTCTTCCGTGTCGCAAACGTTATCGCAAAAGACCAATGCCAATGTTGCAATCTTTGACCCCACAACCCCGCTGAAAGAATGCCGGAAGAATCGTTCCTTGGCACGCTATTTTCTTACAACTCTATAGATATTCAACCCTAGCTGTATTATTTAAAGGATTACGTGGAATGGGACGACTTTATTCGACATGTAATTATGATGATATCGGATGCAAAAAAATAATAATTGTTATTTTTTTTCTATATGCTCGCGCTTGACCACTATTTCACCTGATGGAAAGTGATGATGTGGTCGACGGTGATGCACGCTTGCCTAGAAAAAACCTATTCACTCTTGACTTAAAGACCCCTAGATTGTAGCCATCAGACTCCGGCAGGGAATTCCACTCCTTAGCTGTACGCATAATAAAAGTGTGTTATCTATCTAATACCTTTAAACGAGCAATTCTTGTATATATGTATATATAATCTGAATCTCGGAAACGGCTCCAACGATTTTCATTAAATTTAGTATACAGAGGGTTTCGGGGGCTATAAATCGAGCTAGGTAGGTTTAATTTTTAGAAAACGTCGTTTTCTCTATTTTCATCCGGTCGCCAAGGTACTAGTAGTTTATTGCCACAAAAATGTCTAAGAAGTTAATTTAATTTGATTTGTAAATATTTTTTAATGTTGATTCCAGCTCAGCTCATGACCGTGCACGCTGGAGAAAAAGGATAAGGAAGGCAAAAATGGTCTTATCTTTTGGAAACATTTATGCACATGTTACCTAGGTAACATTCTAGGTTTTATTCTTATGACTTGCACATTTATGAGTAACTAGCAATAAAATTTAATCATTCATTTTAATGTAGTCTGTACTGTAATAATAATGTATAATATTTCTCTTGGGGGAAATAAAGTAGACCGTATGGTAGGTCCGTATTGCAATTGTCTTCACGTGCTTATAATAAGATAAAAAGGTCATCAAATCTTGCCACTGTATCTTAAGGCACAGTATAAATATGGACAAACAGTACGGAAACTACCTACAAACGCTCGAAACGGCACACTCACACAAACATGCACATCGACGAGACTTCCAAGCAGCTCGCACTACTGACAGCACTGCGCACGCTGCTTAGAGGTCTTGTCGATGCGCATGTTTGTGTGAGTGTTCCGTTTCGAGCGTTGTATGCTGTGCAAGGCTTATATGTTAAAGCCTAAAGCGCAGTCAGTGTCGGATTGCATAGGAAATAATGATATGCGCGATGTCACAACGCTTGAAATTTATTACAAATTATGAAGTATTTATCGATTTATAATCAAGTTCTGCTTTACGATATGATTCGTTATCTATACTATATTACTATATAATATTATAAAGAGGTAAAGTTTGTGAGTTTGTGAAGTTGTAGGGGGTAATCTCTGGATCTACTGAACCGATTTAGATAAAATTTGCCTTGGAGATGTGTCCTTCTGTACGAAAATGAGATTTCTGTCTGTAAGTTTCTTTAGGAAATATGTACTTTTAGTATTGGATATTGGACGATTTCTATGAATTTCACAGTTAAACTGCAAATTATAGGCTAGTTTTGAACATGAGAGTGACGATGGAATTCAAGATTTTTTTTCTAGCAAAATCAAAAATCACTCACAAATATTATTTTTAAAAGATCGAAGTAAACGTTAAGTTTTCGTTTCATTTGCATCAAGTTTTTTTTCTGAAAAGTTTTCTTAGAAATAAAGTAAATATTAAGATATTTTTGCCGCACCCTCAAACAAAGTAGATTTGGCAAAAAAATGTTTATATTACAAGTAGGTACAGCAAATTTTGAGAAGCTATTGAATGTCTCCCTCTTAACAAACGTAGGTACAGAAATATAATGACGTGCATAAAGTAAGAAGCGGCAATGTCACGAACGACTATGTTATTGTTTTGATAAATATTATAGCGTGAGGTCGTCGTCCAATGTTGCTGTGATAACAATAATAGATCAACAAAGATACACAAAGAGGTCACTTTGTCCGCAACACCGCACACGAGGCGCGCTAAAACAGACACACTTGTGAATTATTGTCCTCAGATCAAATAAAAAGTCAAGATGGAACGTTGCAAACAACAAAGTGAAGCCGGTTCAAACTAAGCCTTGCCTTACAAATACACAATTACCCGCACTCACGGACAACGAAACTACCCCTTAGCTTGTCAGTCGAGCTTTATTAATTAATCTATGAGCTCGAATGACAAGCTTAGGCATAATTATCTTGACTTTTTATTTGATCTGAGTTATTGTCATGATAAATACTGCAAATATCCTTTTGTAATTTTTGTCATATTCTGTTTTTCAAGTCGGTTATTTACACAGATTTATGTTCTCGATTAATGGACTATTCATTTGGATATTTTTTTGCAGCAATCACATGTGTCATTTTAGTTTTATGTGCTCTCCCACGCGAGAGATCCGCAAGATCCCAGGGTTACCGACATAGACCGAAGATTTGCCAAACTTAAGTGGCAGTGGGCAGGGCACATTGCTCGCAGAACGGATAGCCGATGGGGCAGAAAGGTTCTGGAGTGGCGACCGTGAACCGGAAGACATTGCGTTGGAAGGCCTCCCACCAGGTGGACCGATGACTTGGTGAAGGTTGCGGGGATCCGCTGGTTGCGAGACGCACGGGACAGGTCAAATTGGCGATGCTTGGGGTAGACCTATGTCCAGCAGTGGACGTCTTTCGGCTGATATGATGATGGTGCTCTCCCACTATTTAAACTTTTTCAGTGCGAGACGCAAAGGGGGTTGAAACCTATATGTAATATGTTTATACCCAAGTTTTTCTTAAAAACTTTCTAGTCAATATTAAAAGTTCATTTTAATATTGACTAGCAACCCGCCCCGACTTCGCACGGATAGTAGAGCATATTATGCCTACTTACATGTTTTCAAATAAGTACTTACCATACACAAAAAAAAACAACATTGAAATTGCCCGTCATCGGTGCGACAGTTTATTTTTGCGCGCATTGGTTTTTATTTTGCAATAACTCCTAAGATATTTAAAATTTAAAATTATTTAGTGTAAAGGATTACTGTAACTAATGTGCATACAATGCTTAAGGTAACTAACGTATTTAAGTTGATAAGGATTAATACAGTATCCGTCTAAATAGTTTTCCAATTACCGCATTGTACGTGACCATTAGGGATGGGTATGGGATCTACCTCCTAGCGGTCCATCCCGGGCAACGGCACCACGAGCTTGCCTGTGGTACAGCTTAATGATCCCACTTAAGCGGGGGTAGGCTCCGCAAGGGGCCGCCTGGCTCGCGACCACCATCCCACCGGAGTCCGGCGCCAAGCAGCTTGCTGTGTTCCGTCGGTGTGTGGGACTGCCAGTGCCTTTGGGGGAGAAGGAGGATGTCAGTTGCGCTGTTCAGAACCGGTCTTGGTCTCTGGGCTAAACTTGCCGGGTAACTCATCTTGGAGGGTAGCGGGATCCGAAGCACGGTGCTAGCCGTTGGCCGACCGCAGTCAGTAGGGGGCCCAAGTAGCACGCCAGCCACGTGCCAAAGGCTGCCCCGCCAACTCGCGAAAAATCCCGGTATGCTCCACCGTGCCAGCTGGCGACTGGATGGGAGGACCCGGTGGCCATATCCGGGGGGGTTCGGGCGTCCCCGCAGTCTCCAAATGAGTTCCCCACAGGTTGGGTTAGCTCCAGTGTTCCACTTGGTTCACTGAGCAGCGCCTCGACAGTTTAACTTCTTCCCCAGCAACTCTAAAAAAAAATTAAATGACCAAAGCGAAGAAGAATATGGTGAAACAACGGCTGCACTTCCTCCCACAAAAAGTGCACTTCACTAACATCAGGGGGTTGCACTCTAATCTCGATCCGGTCCACCACCACCTTGAGACCGAGATGCCGCACCTGTTTTTCCTAACGGAGACGAAGATAACAACCCCGTCGGACGTGGCGTACCTCAACTACCCGGGTTACTCTCTTGAACACAAGTTCAAGAAGCAAGCTGGGGTCTGTGTGTACGTCCGCGATGACATTTGTTGTCGTCGTCTCCGTTGCTTTGAGAAATCGGGTTTTTCTGCCATATGGCTACTTGTGGACACTGGCGTGGAGAAGTCTCTCTACATCGGCGTCTACCGATCGCACTCCGGTGACCAGGAGACGACAGCGCTCTTTAACTGCCTTATGGAGTCGGCCGACATGGCCCAGCAACGGTACCCAACAGCGAAGCTTAATTTTCTGGGGGACTTTAACGCCCATCATAAGGAGTGGTTGTACCCGTACCGGAAAACTGACCATGCCGGGTTAGAGGCGCGCAAGTTTTCTCTATCGCTAGATCTAACCCAGCTGGTGAATGTGGCAACGCGGGTACCGGATGTTGACGGCCATACACCCAATTGCTTGGACCTACTGCTGACAACTGATCCGTACAGTCATTCGGTTTCGGTCTCAGCCCCGCTGGGAACGTCTGACCATTGTCTGGTGAAATCCGTGTCGACTTGCTCTCCTCCAGATGAGAGTCCTAGAGGCACGAGGCGAGTATGGCGATACGAGTCAGCAGACTGGGACGAGATGCGGCACTTTTTTGCGTCTTATCCTTGGCGGCATGTGTGCTTCGCCTCGGGTGACCCCTCGAGCTCTGCGGACGCGGTTGCGGATGTGATTCGGCAGGGAATGGAGTATTTCATTCCTTTCTCCGACATTCCGCTCGGTCACAAATCCCGACCCTGGTATAATTCAGAATGTGCCCACGCTGAGGCCCAAAAAGAGTCTGCCTACCAAGCCTGGGTCGGGGCCCGAGATCGCAAAGTTAGAGCGCGTAGGGTTCGTGCGAGGAAAAGAGCTTTTAATTCTGCCACCAAGTTCTGCAAGCGGGTTTTGCGTCGGGCACGTTTTGACCATATTGGACGTATTGGGGCCAAGCTGGCATCACACCCTCCGGGTAGTAAACAGTTTTGGTCCCTGTCTAAAGCTGTTGAATCGAATTTCTGTCGTCCCACTTTACCTCCAATGCTGAAACCTGATGGGTCGCTGGCTCACTCTGCAAGTGAGAAAGCAAATTTATTTGCATCTCTGTTTGCTAGCAATTCACGTCTGGACGCTGGATCCAAGCAACCACCTACTGTCCCTCATTGTGACTCTTCGATGCCGGAGATCGCTATGCACACCAAAGAGGTCCGAAGAGTATTGTGCAGTCTAGACGTGAACAAGGCCAGCGGGCCTGACGGCATTCCAGCAAGAGTACTGAGGCTGTGTGCGCCCGAACTTTCTCCTGTGTTGACACGCTTGTTCCGCCTCTCTCTTGTAAAAAGAACGGTACCAAAGTCCTGGAAGCTTGCAAATGTGCAACCAGTGCCCAAAAAAGGCAACCGTGCAGACCCTGTCAATACCGTCCAATCGCCATTACCTCCATTCTGTGCAAAGTTATGGAAAGGGTACTGAACAGTAAGTTGCTGACCTACCTTGAAGACAATAATCTCCTCAGTGACCGTCAATATGGCTTTCGCCGGGGACGGTCTACTGGCGATCTTCTTGTGTATGTCACGCACTGCTGGGGCGAAGCCATAGAGAGACACGGCGAAGCACTTGCTGTTTCGCTGGATATCTCGAAGGCCTTTGACAGGGTCTGGCACGCAAGTCTACTCAGTAAGCTTCCTGCGTATGGCATCCCCGCTGGTTTTTGTAGCTGGATATCAGATTTCCTTTGCGAACGGTCGAACCGAGTAGTCATAGACGGCTGCTCCTCTGACCTTATGGCTATTGATTCCGGAGTTCCTCAGGGGTCTGTTCTCTCTGCAACTCTTTTCCTGCTGCACATCAATGACCTTCTTCAGCTTGGTATTGTTGGGTACGCGGATGACAGTACTGTTTCAGAGAGATACCTGTCCAGCGCAAGAACCAGCGTGGATGAAGTTCGTTCCTTGAGAGAGACTATGGTAGAGCGGACAGATTTGACCTTAAGCCTTGTCTCCCAGTGGGGTGATGACAATCTGGTCTCCTTTAACGCCACCAAAACACAGGCGTGTCTTTTTACCGCAAAAAGGAGTCTTTTCGATCGGGCGCCTATTTTTCGTGGTGCGTCTGTTCCAGTGACTGATCGGATTGAGCTCCTAGGCATGGAGTTGACATCCAGCCTTAACTTCGGCGCCTCCATTGAGCACAAAGCCCAAATTGCGGCCAAAAAACTGGGCATCCTAAATAGGGTGAAGCGATACTTTACGCCTGGACAGCTTCTAACCCTGTACAAAGCGCAAGTCCGATCCTGCATGGAGTATTGCAGCCACCTTTGGGATGGCTCAGCAAAGTATCAGCTTGCCGCGCTTGACTCGGTGGAACGCAGAGCTAAGAGGCTCATCGGCGACATTGAACTGGTGGATACCAAGCTTCACAGCTTGGCTCATCGCCGCAAGGTTGCCTGCTTGTCGGTCTTCTACAGACTGTATTTCGGTGAGTGTGCTCAAGAACTCCACGACCTCATCCCACCAGCCCCCTTCTACCATCGGACATCTAGACGCACTGCAAGTTACCATCCTTACCTTGTTGCCATTCCACCAATTCGCACCAAGCGCTTCCAAACATCCTTCATAATGCGCACAGCGAATGAATGGAACTCACTACCTGCGTCTGTATTTCCGAACGCATTCAACCCGAATCTCTTCAAAGTTAGAGTAAACAGGCTCCTTCTGGGTAAGCTCACTCCATCGTCGACTCTGTCTCTGTCACCTATGACTTAGACTAGAGTCAAGAGCAAACCCATCTCAAAAAAAAAAAAAAAAAACATGTTTTTAGAAGTTAGACTACCCATTCTAATCCATCATAATAAGCTATACTTAAACGCGCGGACTTCTCTGTAGACCTATAAAGGAGAAATATCCCACCATAATTGTTATGTTATATCTCAAAGGGATTAAGATTTCGATGAAAGCTCCCAGGCGGCATGACTTTTGCCAACATGTTCGACAATTTATCGTCATATTTCAACCAATTTACACAAAACCTGAACAAATTATACACTTAACCTCAAAAAAAAATCCGTTCAGTAGTTTTTGAGATTATCTTGAACAGACAGACAGACGCGGCGAGGGACTTTTATAATATGTAGTGATTGATATATAGTGATGTAGATGACATCGATGATCCTTCCTCCTTCCTGTTAGAATCATGAATGGAACTCTATGTAAAAGTATTATTTTTAGCTTTGTATGTCATGATGGTTGTTGGTTATTTAATGTGTAACCAGAGTTCCAATGTATGTGGTGTGTAAGGAAAGTTTTATGAATAACAGCACAGAAAGACAAGACTAGGTATTTATGTAAATAAGGCTTGTCAATTAATTCATATTTAGAAGGCTCATTGAACTTACCGCCCACTCGCTAGACTAGTTCTCGTGGGGAAGAAGGGCAACACACCCCACGGAAGCTCTTTCATAGTATTTATCGATATTTTTTACAACTACATAAAATATCATCGATGATTGATGATCTACGTAATTTGGATTTATAATGATGATAAATTCAATTACAAATTCACAGACTTCGGGCTTATTTATCTAAAATCAAAATAAAATTATTGTAGTTTCACAAATATTTAACAAGAAACCCGTCAAAATGTCTAAAATTTCTCGGATAAAGACTTCTAGCTGTGAAAAAAGTACTTAATTAATTAAAATAATCCGAAATTCAACCTTGTCTATTCAACTACGAGTATAAGCCCGACTAAGGGTACGTTAAAAACAGAACATTCATATTTCCAGGATCGTTTTTAACGGATTCGTTGCTACTGGAGATTTTGTTCACACTGCATGGCGCATTTACAGTACGGTTTTAACGGATCTATAATACTGTTGTGTGTGTGAACTCGCTCATACAACTAACTACACCATTGTCGAATAAAAACGTATTCGATAATGCGCATAAAAGGTACTGCTTTATATTTTGTCGGATCAGTAATTTTTACTGCCTCCGGAATACTGTCATGTGTGTGAACTCGCTCACACAACTACATATTTCAGCGCTGAATAAAAACGTATACGATAAAACGGACCTGTTAAACGGTTCTCTGTTTGAACCGAGCACACTGAGCACTATGTCCTAATGGTCTCACAAACAACAAAGGATCACTTCTCTTAATGACATCCAATTCATGTAATGTTTGTTAATTTTCTGCGTGATTTATTTTCTGCCAACAATAGTTTATCTAGAAAAATGGAAAAAGGACACCCAGACTGTCTTAGAAAAGTTTTCTAGGGATAGATACGTATAAGTTAATAACGTAAATATATGTCGTCGTAACGTCAAGTTTTATTATTTGCGATCTGACGTGGGATGTTATGGAGAGCATGGGCTTTTCCTTACAATGTATCTTAATTTTGTTAACGCCCAAATGGAACATTAAAAAATAAATACAATTTACATACCGATTTTTCAATAGTCAGATAATTTTTACCTAAGGAATAAAAATGGCGGTTTGACAGCTATAATACAGTAAATACCAGGGGAATAACCGTAAGCTCTTAGAGTAAGATTATTTTGAGTGTGCATAAGGGACAGATGTATACAAGTCTTAAACATTTGTCCCTTACACACATTTAAAATAACCTTACTCTAAGAACTTATGGTCAGCCCCCTGGGGTCTTACCATGAAGTGTCAAAACTGTCATGATTCCACTGTGAAAAAGAGATTATATTATATAGTTCCGACTCTCTCTCACAGTGGAACCAAGGTAGTTTTAATAAGTCATGGTAAGGACGCAGCCTTATTATTTTATTCTTCAGTTCAAAATCAATCAAAGGAAAAACAAACAATTCCGTGCCTGATTAACTGACAGATAACTAAAAATATTAAAAACATGAAAAAAACTTCCATTAGGTTGTTCTAGTGAACAAAAGTAGTTTTTTTCGTAATTGGACCCGTGAACGGATCAAAGTGGGGTTCAATTTTAAAAACGAAAGAAATCTTGGGCAAGTACCGATTTTTGAAAGTCGAGTTTTAACAAAGTGTTAAGCTTTTTATTAGAGCATTGTCTCTGAAAGACAACCTCTTTCAAAACTCTATGAGTCAATTTACGACTTGGTACCTTACCTACATACATACTCAATACCACATTGCCTAGATAATGAATGGTTATTAAACTACTCTAGTCAATGAGCCATTGTATTGCTGATTATCCGCTGTTCCAAGCCTAATAGCGTGTTATGTATCGACGTGTTTATGTAACTGTGCAAGCGGGTGAAGCACGTGCTATAGGGATTTGCCGCTCGAGTTGAACGGATCGTAGGCTTCAGAGTGCAGAGTTCGGAACCACTGCGCCGACAGGGATTAGAGGCGCTAGTATCTACTAAAAATCATAATCATTTCAGCCGAAAGACGTCCACTGTTGCTGCTGCTGAAGTACATATACTTCCTCAAAATCAAAAACTAAAATATATTTTTTAATTTAACTAAACCATTTAAAGATAATTTTCAATTGTCAAACAAAAGATGAATCTAGTCTCTATGGAGAATAATTTGGAAGAAAAACCACGGACACTCTTTTACATCAGTTTTTGTAAAATTACATATAAGTGAAAACGCTGTAAAAAGACGTGCAAATAAAATCGACTAGAGTAAAATCAACAATTCAAAAATACAATAAGTAATTAAATACAGGCCGAGGCAGCTAAGTTATGACCAATACCAACTGATGGCGCCCGTTCACGAATAAGACGCATGGATTGGCACCACTCAGCTCAACCATCATGAAGGGAGCCGAATGATCCAAAACATGTGCCACCATCAGGGAGACATAAGAGAGAGTATGACATACTCTCAAGTGCCAGGGCACAGACAAGACGATATCCTCCAAGTGTCGCTAAATCGACCGGTCCTGTGCGTCTTGCATCCAGCGGATTCTCGCAGCCTTCACCAGGCCAACCTACTGATAAAAGATAATCGTGGGTAATGTTTGCTAAGCACAAGTTTTGCCCGGCATAGCCATAGTCAGAATTGGCAGGGGATGTCAATTGTTAAGAGTAAATAGTGACACACACTGACACGCTTGTTGTGTATGGATTGTTTTGACTACCGTCTTTCCAGTGGCCGCCAAGGCGTTTCGGTGCTCTGTGGTATGCCTCTCGGTACTTAACTACTGATTTTGATGGAATGTTACCATCTAGTTTAACAATCCCAGACTCAAACTCAATCGGGAATGGCTTTAAGTCTGATATATCTGATTGTTATGTTAAAGATTCGATAAAATTTATTTCAATAGCAATTCAATAGAAAATATTATGTCAAACGGCCCATTTTTATTCCTCATTTAAAAGTTATCAGTCTATTGTTATATTAGGAATTATTGTGTAATAAATATATTCCCAAGTTTGATATTTTACAATATATCGGTGTCTTATCGAGAAAAAAGGAGTTTGCGTTTACAATCTCACGCGATTTATTATAAATTACTAATATTTATTAAGTATAAATAACTTCTAGACTCAGAGGATGAGGTTTAAGGATGTTTGTCTGTAAATTAATGATTATAAGATTTTGTATTTAAGGTAGAAGATGTATTTGATCTATTGCTTTTAACCTTTGATAAATGCTAGCTGACTCGTTGTTCGAAACATATGTATATCGAATTAAACATTCGATAAGAACAAGAACCCTAGAGTTGTAGGTACGTTATAAGCATTACATATAACCTATTATTTATTATTATTAAACAGAATACATATATCATTAAATACCAACAGTTTTCACATATCCAACCTATAATTTAATATTATTATTAAACAGAATACAATTATAATTAAATACCAACCGCACAAGTGTGAGACGTTTTCATTAATTGCTGTCGTAACAAAGCATCCCGTAAAACGTGCGAATATTGGTCATATAACTTGAGGACCTAATTAAAATAAATGTATGTACCTACCTAAGGTTTGATTGCTAACGGCGTAGAAAATCAGATTCGGAAACCCAACGGTGCTTCATGAAATAATCAGAGTTTGTTTCAACTACAAATTGCTTCGAAATGAGAAACGTTTAGATTTAATTTCAGAATAATTCAAATGACTTTTGAAATATTGTTTAGGAGAAACATTGTTTTTCTTACGCAATTTTAGTCTTGAGCCTTGTGTAGACCTGACTAGCTGGTAGCCATTTTGTGAGAAAATTTTTCTTTATTAACCTACTTCCCAAAAAGGAGGGGGTTCTATGTTCCACATTATGTTTGTTTTTGTTCACCGATATCTCCGTCAATTGTGGACCGATTTTGAAAATTCTTTTTTTGTTTGGAAAAGTATGTTTCAAAATTGGTCTCATTTTAATTTGGCGAAGATCTGATGAAGAACTTCGAAGATATACAACGGAACTCTTCAATAATTATCTGTCATGTCGCATGTCCATTTTAATTTGGCGAAGGATGAAGAACTTCGAAGATATACAAATACAACGGAACTCTTCAATAATTATCTGTCATGTCGCATGTCTGTTTATTGTTTATAACATTTCATAACATAATATCACGCCAGTACGCTCTAAAGGGTTACGCAGATCTCTCATTTCACCTGTTATGTTCAAGTTTCATGACATTCGGGAAATCTATTCTGGCGTTATAGGTACCTTACTAAACAACTTGCCTATTAGGTAGGTACAACTAAAAAGTGAAAAATAAAAACAAAACATGCAAAAAAATACCACCGACTTCCAAATAAAAACTACAAAGTGAAAAATAATTTTATTTTTGGAAGTCGGTGTCTATAACGCAAAAAAATTGGTACCTACAAAAAAGATTTTTCTTCCAACTTGTTTTCAATTCGTCAAAGATTATCAAGCGTGGATTTGGCACGTGACATAATATTCTTATCTATTTAAACCGTGGATAAAAATAATCCGATGATACAATAGATTTGCGTCGTTGCAATGATCCACTACGTAATATTATTTGTTTATTATCAGCTATGCAATAGCGATTAGTGGGCGTACACATACGATACGATACTATCGGGGTGGCAATCAGCCAACTTCGTGAATATACTCTTTGTTATCACATCCTATTTAATATTCGGACTATTACTGATAACATATTTTAGAATGGCAGTAGCTACTTATGTAAATAACTACTGAAAACTGTTTTCAATGACTGCCGTTGCTACGATATGTTGTTCGGTAGCGGACGGTTTCTATGTGTGTAGTAAAACAAATGAGTCATTGGTGTCGAAAAATTTTGGAATACGTAATGATGTCGATAATGAATGATGTATACAGAAATTAGGTTAATTTGCAGGTATACCTACCTATTTCGATACCTACTAATCGTCAGTCGAGAATCACATTCATGTCAAACATAACAGCTAACTAGTCTAAACGGTTACCAGGAATTGCGTGTTCAAAGGTTGTTGAAACAGTGTCTGGCTTTGTCCAGAAATGCTCGTAAATGTCCAGATCTACTTAGATAAAACATGTTTCATTTCGGTCTCCTGATAACTCAAATTATCTGTCATCCGACGGAAGTGACGTCACCGTGTGAGCACAGTAATCCTATTCCCCTTGTCACGCGAAACTCATTCACGACAACGGTATTCATCACGGCCCGGGAAGCCTGATACTTGAAGAATATCTACGGCATGTCTATAGTATGTATAACATGTTGCACAAACAATTAAACGCTCTGAGCCATAGATAAATAGAGCTTTGCCAAGTAGCGTCAGTTTATTGCTGAAACTCAAACACGTCAAAATTAATACCCCTTGATAACAACATTGTTCAAATATAGCTTTTGTACTCATATGAGAATTTGCTCAATTGTTTGCTACTCAAATTTAGAGAACATAAAGGCCAAAATCACGAGATAGTAAAGATGTTATGCGTCTATGCGTAGTCGAAATACATTGAGTCATATTCAAAATCTGACGCAAAATTAAATATCTCTCAGGATTATAATTACATTTGCCCCCAAAGCGTAACCGGCGTTGAAGAAAACTCACAAAATATTCTGGATACATGTAGCTATCTGAATATGCTAAGGACACATTTTAAATGTGAGATTCAAGAAAGTTACAAGGGAATTAAGACAAAATTAACGCCTCTAACAGCCGTGATTAAAACAGACAGTAAACATTCTAAACCTCGCAATTGAGACGGTGATATCTTACGCCCTTGTGAGAGTCTAGAACAGTGGAAGGGCACTAGAGTTAATGAATGAGTCATATTCATCGCCACGGCCTGATTATTTATTTGCAAAGGGATGAACTGTGAAGTAGGTGTCGGGACTATAAATATGAAACGGTGACACGTCACGCACATATAAATCCTGGGTCGGGAATACAGGACATGACTAACGGATCTGTTGTGACTCTTGTGACGTCTCGTGGGCGTTACGATAGCTTTAATGTTTGTTTCGGAAAATATGATGTCTGTTCTGAACATTTTAATTTGGCCACGAGCGGTTTTATCTATACTAATATTATAAAGCTGCAGAGTTTGTTTGTTTGAACGCGCTAATCTCAGGAACTACTGATTGGAATTGAAAAATTCTTTTTGTGTTGGATAGTCCATTTATCGAGGAAGGTTATAAGCTATATAACATCACGCTACGACCAATAGGAGCGGGGGATAAATGAAAAATTTTGCAAAAACGGGCAAAGGGGAGTAAGGGGAGAACGGACTTAACATCTTTTCCGGCCCAATAGTCAACCTCACCTGCACGCGCCTTAGGCGACAGAAAGATACTCTGTGGTGCTCCCTGCCAGATAACAGACGAGGCTCTGGCGACCGAACAGTGGCGGTATAACCATACACCTGGCCAGGCAACTGGCTGGAAGAGGCTACAGCAAGCCTTGGTTCTAAAATAGTTCCTAAAATGTCTGGAGTGAGAAGTATAGGAAAAACATGGAAGCAATATTGGAAAAAATACTACCCCAGGAGGGTACCAGCGATGCTGGAGAGTCCCTCCCTGAGTTCAACTCAGGCAGCCCCTCGTATTCTGGGGGGGGCACAATCTTGCATCCTATGAGTGATCATAAAAAGGCGAGTACCCAGCGCTCACTGTTACCAAGCAGTACTGGTCTAAATAAAAATAAGACTAATGATGTGGATGTGAGTAACCAGGCATCTATGTCAGTGAATGCTACTGGAAAACGATTTGTTCAACAGGCTTTCCACCCTAGTCTGTTTATAACTAGACAAAGAAGTCTATCCGTAGGAAATAAACCACCGCTTGAAGCTACCGACACAGCTCCCACAACGAAAGAACAGAAAAGTCAGACACCAACTAATAACACACCTGACCCACCGGAATGGCAAAGAGTTCCAACAGCTAGAGGCAATAAGCGAAAGAAGGTATCACAGTCGCCATCTCCTGAAACAATCAAAACTACCAATAGGTACAATGGTCTAAAGATTGACTTGACTGAAGATGAGCCTGAACCCAAAGAGAAACGCCCAAGCAAACCTCCACCGATCATCTTATATGGTATTGAAGATATAAACAAATTAACTGAATTAATTAGCACTGTTGTTGATAAAGATCATTTTATCCTTAGAATTGTGAACAAAAATCAATTGAGGATTAGTTCCATAGACATAGATGCATATAAAAAAATTATAACCATAGTTCGAGAAAATGGACTCATAGGCCACACTTTTAATAGAAAGGACCAGCGTTGCTGCCGTTTAGTAATTAAAAACCTCCATCATTCAACTCCTCAAAGTGCTATTATAGAAGAGGTCGAAAAATCTGGAAATGAAGTACAAGGAGAAATTATTAATATAAAGTATGGCCCAGAAAAAATACCAACGTCGACATTCTTTGTCAATCTTGTGGCAGGCCCAAACAACAGTGCTGCCAAATCAATAAAATCTATTCACAACCAGATTGTTTTAATTGAAGAACCTAGAAAAAGAAACACAATACCACAATGCCAGAGGTGTCAACAATATGGGCATACTAAAAATTATTGCATGCGGCCATATCGCTGTGTAAAATGTGCACAAGATCACAAAACGTCAGATTGTCCCAAAAAGGACCGGAACACACCTGCCACCTGCGCGTTATGTGACGGTGCACACCCTGCTAACTACAAAGGGTGTGAGGTGTACAAAGAAATTTTTGCTAGAAAAACAGTTAGACAAAAGCCAACAAATGTCTCTGCATATCACAGCACCACACAAAATAAACCAAGTATTGCCGGACAGCCGAATATAACCATGGAATCACACCAACAATCCAAAATGTTTGAGAAATCGAGACACACAAACAAAAATCACATAGAAACAAAATCCTATGCAGATGCGCTAAAAACGAAACCCACAACATATAATAGTAACTTAGAAATCCTACTCACACAACAAGCTTTAAAGCTAGATAAATTATTGGAACAAATGTCAACAATGATGAACCTTCTCACAACAGTAATCAACAAACTTTTCCATTGAAATGAACACTCTGAAAGTAGCAACGTGGAACACAAATGGGTTGATTAAGCACAAATATGACGTACAAACATTGTTAGAAAATGAAAATATTGACATACTTCTTGTATCTGAGGCACACTTAACATCAAGCCACAGCACAACATTAAAACATTACAGCATATATTCGACATTCCACCCGGACGGAACTGCTCATGCAGGCACAGCTGTAATAATAAAAAAACATATTAAGCACGTGGTCCTTCAGGAGTATAAAACAGAGCCAATACAAGCAACTTCAATTATGGTGCAAGATAAACTAGGGTCTATTACTTTATCGGCTGTATACTGTCCACCAAAGCACACCTTAAAGGAAGAAGCTTTCACAAGTTACTTCAAAACCCTTGGGCATAGATTCATATGTGGAGGAGACTGGAACGCCAAAAACGTTTATTGGGGATCTAGACTTACTTTGCCCAGAGGCCGAGAAATGAAAAGAAGTATAGACAAAAACAAACTATATGTACTAAGTACAGGTGAACCCTCGTACTGGCCTACAGACCCAAATAAAACACCAGATCTGCTGGATTTCTTCGTGTACAAAGGATTCTCAAACCATTACTTAAGTGTGGAGACTTGTCTGGATAGTAGTTCTGACCATACTCCAGTAATAGCCACAATAAGCACCACCATAATAGAAAGACCAGTGAAAGAACGACTTTACACCAAAAATACTGATTGGGATGCATTCAGAGACTACATTGACGAAAACCTCAACTTGAAGGTGATACTTAAAACTAAAGATGACATCGAAAAATATGCAATAACTTTGACAAATCTAATACAAACAGCCGCATGGAAATGTACACCGGCTACCACACTGAAACAAGGTAGTAAGAACATACCCAAGGACATAAAAACAAAAATTTTAGAAAAGAGACGACTCAGAAGAGTGTGGCATTGTAGTCGACATTCCCAAGACAAAAGGGCATTTAATAAAGCAGCCGCTGACCTAAAACAGTATCTTAAAGACCTCGAAGAGGAAACCCTACAGAATAAATTGGCAAACTTGTATCCTCAAGCTAAAAACGAGTATTCACTCTGGAATACGGTAAAAAGCAGAAAGGTGGCCCCACAAGCTGCACAACATCCTATCAAAACCAATAATAACACCTGGGCTAGGACTGACAAGGAACGGGCTGAGGCGTTTGGACAATTCCTCCATGAAGTCTTTACTCCGAATGGCGGTGATATTGAAACAGAAAAAGAAATAAAAGACTATCTAGAAACTGACCTGCAACTATGTCCTCCAATTCAAAGCTGCTCACCTCGCGAAGTCCAAAGAGAAATAAAAGGTCTACAGTTAAACAAGGCTCCTGGTTTTTGCTTAATAACAGCTGAAATTCTAAGACAACTTCCTAAAAAAGCTATAGTTAATATAACACACCTTTTTAATAGCATAATTAGGATTGGACATGTCCCAATGATATGGAAAATATCACAGATAATTATGATTCAAAAGCCTGGCAAACCTCCACATCTTGTGTCTTCATACAGACCGATTAGTCTGTTACCAACCTTATCGAAACTGTTTGAGAAGATCATCTTGCGAAGGCTAACAAGAATACTTAACGAAAGTGACTCCATTCCTCAACATCAGTTTGGTTTTAGAGTTGGTCATTCGACTGTGGAACAGGTTCACCGAGTTACCAACAAAATAAGAGAAGCCCTCGAGAAAAAGCAGTACTGCTGTGCTGTCTTTCTCGATGTACAGCAGGCATTCGATAAGGTTTGGCACTTAGGCCTGCTTTTCAAAATGAAGAACCAACTTCCACACAACTTCTACTTGTTGTTAAAATCTTATCTAGAAGATAGAATATTTAGAGTCAAAATCAATGACACCTACTCTGCTTTCCATGATATAAAAGCTGGGGTACCGCAGGGATCCGTGTTGGGGCCTACTTTATATCTTATGTACACTGCAGATATACCCACAACAGAAAATGTTCTGTCAGCCACATTTGCTGATGACACCGCAGCACTTTGCAACCATGTAAACCCGGGTGTGGCGTCGTTAATGTTGCAGAGTCACCTTAACAAAGTTAACGCATGGATGGAAAAGTGGCGAATCAAGGCCAGCTCCAACAAATCAGTGCATGTCACGTTTACTTTGAGAAAGGACAATTGCCCCGCAATTAAACTCGGCAATGACGTTCTACCACACCAAGATTCAGCAAAATATTTAGGAATGCATCTTGATAGGAAACAAACATGGAAAATGCATATTCAAAAAAAACGCGACGATTTAAATTTACGGCTCAGAAACCTAAACTGGCTAATAGGCAGAAGATCACATGTCACCATGGAAAATAAAATACTTATTTATAAAACCATAATCAAGCCAGTTTGGACGTATGGCATTGAGCTGTGGGGATCAGCAAAGAACTCTAATTTGGAGATTTTACAACGGTTCCAGAACAAAACACTCAAAATGATAACAAATGCACCTCTGTTTATCAGAACTACTGAATTGCATGAGTACACAGAAATGAAAACCGTTAAGGAGGAAGTGGAACACAGAGCAAAAGCATACAAAGACCGTATAAAAGCTCATACCAACACACTAGCAACAGCATTATGTGAACCTATAAGTGACAGAAGGCTGAAAAGACAACACATATGGGACTTTGTTCACTAACAAATTCCAATTTAATAAGAGACAGCTTCCTCACTGGAGGAACAGTTCTTTCCTGACAATAACTCCTACAACAGATCTGTTAAGGGCTTGTGAAGCCGATCGCAGGATGAAAAGAACAAAAAAAAAAAAAAAAAACAAAAAAAAAAAAAAACGGGCAAAATTATTCCTTTTTGAGAGCTTCCGTTGCGTGCGCTGCGTAAATGGTTTAAGTTACGTAACAATCATGTATGTAGGGTAGGTAGGGTAGATGGGTAGGTAGCTAGTTGACAGGAGCGAAGCCGCGTGGGACAGCTAGTATTTTATATGCCGCCCGAAATTTACGTAGGTACTTACTTTGAGTGAGCAAGCAATAAAAACTCCACATTTTCTAAAATTCAGTTTTATTGTTGTAGATAACAGCTGTCTCCATGTAATCACGCTCATCAAGTTATATCGTACTTATAAATGTTTGCTCTAGAACCACAGAAGCTGTTATCATAATGTTTTGTAAACACTAGATATTGTTAAGTAGTGCGAAATTAAACAATCTATTTATGAAAGTTTGCTTTTGTAAAACACGACTAGTTAGCGCGTTATTATATCACTAGCTGTCCCACGCGGCTTCGCTCCCGTCAACTGGCTACCTACCTACCCATCAACCCTACCTACTCTACATACATGATTGTTGTGTAATTAAACCGTTTACGCAGCGCACGCAACGGAAGCTCTCAAAAAGGAATAATTTTGCCCGTTTTTGCAACATTTTTCATTTATGCTCTGCTCCTGTTGGTCGTAGCGTGATGTTATATAGCCTATAACCTTCCTCAATAAATGGACTATCCAACACAAAAAGAATTTTTCAATTCCAACCAGTAGTTTCTGAGATTAGCGCGTTCAAACAAACAAACAAACAAACTCTTCAGCTTTATAATATTAGTATAGATACTTGTCTTTTTTTTAAAGAATATGTAAGTAAATTAAATATATCATCAAGCTTTCTAAAAAAGTTCCATTGTCAATTTTGAAGTATGAACATTCGCTGTTCCTAACTCCTAAATTGCTGATTCAGAATCGATTAAATGTTGATATAAGACCATAACTTACATTAGTTTTGGCTCGTAATTTGTCAATATATATAGACGCAGCTGTCAGCTTGCCAAAGGGGTGTTTCAAATGGAACTTTAAACATTCGATCAATTTCTAAGTTTTTTTTTATTTGCTTTAGGCTTGCGTTTGACCACTATCTCGCCTGATGTTAAGGGATGACGTGTTCTACGGTGAAGCACGCTTGCCTAGAAGAAACCTATTCACTCTTGACTTAAAGACCCCAAGGTTGTAGCCATTAGAGAACAAAGACCCCGGAAGGGAGTTCCACTCCTTAGCTGTGTGCACAATGAAAGTATTAGCAAAGCGCTTTGTGCGTATGGGAGGGATGTCCACCATGTACCGATGGCGCATGGCCATACGTCTTGTAGTCCGATGATGGAAAGGGCTAGGCGGAATCCAATTGTGCAGTTCCGTCGCACACTCGGCGAAATGTCACCGATAAAAACCGACAGACTGGCAACTCGGCGACGATGTTCGAGGCTCTGGATCTTTGAGGCGACCAGTGCATCGTTACCAATAAGCCTTTTGGCCCGTCTGTCAATCGACTCGATAACAGACAAATCCTAGATCTGCTTATTTCTTCAAAGAACACAAAGTTGAGTTCAGCACAGAACTAGAGCCAAGACTTTTAAGAGTCCAAGTGCCAAGTATAATCAGGGTTTTGTGATCGGCATTTCCCGTTAATTTAAGAGGACACTCAAGTCGACCTGAAAAATTTACCCTAACCTGTGTCATCTTTAAGCCATTAAATTAATGAGAATAATAAAGGTAATGAAGCTAAAGGAGAATGTAAGGATCGCAGCAAGTGGTATTCTGTAGTCTCTGCCTACCCCCATAGGACAAAGGTGCATGTTTATGTAAATTTAATATAGATAACTACTCGTAGTAACTCCATCTTAATAGATATTGCGAATCTACGTGAATTTATTCACTCGTAAAGTTAAACGCAGGAAATTAAGTACCGAGTTTATACTCCTAACGTACCAAGCTTCTCGAAATACATATTTATTTCTCTACTAGCTGTGCCCGCGGCTGCGCTCCCGTTAACTGCCAATCCTACCCTACTTACCTACCTACCTGTACCTATCCTACTTACCTAGACCTACCTACCTTACTTACCTAGATCGAGAGTTCGCTGCACAGAATACTATTTACTCTAGGGAGAGGAATATCGACTTCATACAAAAAGAAGTTACGATAGAGTACCTACCAAAGACATCGACTTCGAAAAAGAAAGAAATTTTTCACTTTGTTGGAAGTCGGCATTTTTTTTTTAAACAAAGGCTTTTTATTTTCACTTTTTAGCCAAGTTATTTAGTAAGGTACCTATAATGCCAGAATAGATTACCCGAATATGATGAAACTTGAACATAACCAGTGAAATGAGGGTGTACCAAGTTGAACTGTACACATCTGCGTACCCCTTTAGAGCGTACTGGCGTGATGTTAAGTTATGAAATAGCACAAACAATAAACAGACATGCGATTGCAGTAATCCCGAGAGATTTGCCGTCATTTATTGAAGAGTTCTGTTGTATATCTCCGAAATTCTTCATCAGATCTTCACCTAATTAAAATGGGACCAATTTAGGAACATACTCTTTTAAATAAAAAAGAATTTTCAAATTCGGTCCACAATTGACGGAGATATGGGTGAACATAAATTATGGTTGATTCGACATGGAGAGTTGACCGCCCTGGTTCGCTGCGTCCCCACTTGGGGGCGCGGCGGGCGGTTTTTAGGGATCCCAAATACCTACCATATTTTTTCTATTGTCATTCTTCCACGGAAAATATTAACATCGCCTTTCAGAAAATGACACGAAATGCAAAACGCCATCTATCGAATATGGAGTTCAACAGTCCGAGTATCTGAATTGCGTATGTTGTGATATTTTACTTCTTGAACACTTTAAATTCATCTAACTTTTGAAAGCCTGAACCGATTGAGATGAAACAAAAACTAAGTAATACTTCAAGTTTCGCTTCTTTTACAAAAAGTTATCTACATTGGTTTTGTACATTACACGTGATGCGTGCACAAATAAACAGACAAAAATTCCAAAAATGCTGGAAATGGGTGCTGTTGGTTCTCCTTTAACACCCTGGCAATATTTTTTGGAAACATATTCGATGTACAAAAACGACTTTTCTACAGATTTATTATATGTATAGGTTATTACTAAAGTGACTGGGCCGTAAACATCAATTATGTAAGAATATTTTAGTTAGGCTTAGAAATCACGGCCTTCAGGCAGATTAATTCGGTTTTACAGTTAATGGTTTTATAATAGCGTTAATAACACAAAAGGAAACCTCGCCTTTCAGTCTTAAATGATAGATAATAAAGCTCCAAACGCATTGCCCCGTCATTGTTACTAGCGAAAACATAATGCGGTAAACTCTACTGTGCCTCGCCTTTACTAACGGAAATCAGTAGGCAAAACAACGGTATTTTTAGAGACGGAAGCCGAAACACCATAAAAATATTTCAATACACTCTTTTAGTCCAAGAAAATCACACTACAGGACGTGCGGCGATGCGCCATAGGTATATGGTGGACATCCCACCCATAGGGTAAAACCACACATTTTGAAATCACTCTATGTCTATCAGTAAAAAAAGCAAAATACTTTATTTACTGATAGACATAGAGTGGATTTTGAGGAGATTAATAGATTATAATAATAGATTTGGTGAGGAGCTCGTGGCTAAATAATAACAGCCGCACGGGTCGATCTTCAAGGTTAAGCAACGCTTGCCGAGGTCGGGCCGTGGATGGGTGACCATTTCAATATACCGAGTTTCCTCCGTGCCTCGGAAAGCACGTTAAGCCGTTGGTCCCGGCTGTCATTTGAAGATCTTTGACAGTCGTTACGAGTAGTCAGAAGCTTGAGATCTGACACCAGTCTAACCAAGGGGTACCGCTGTTACCCAGTTACTGGGTTGTGGAGGTCAGATAGGCAGTCGCTCCATGTAAAACACTGGTACTCAGCTGAATCCGGTTAGACTGGAAGCCGACCCCAATATAGTTGGGAAAAGGCTAGGCAGATGATGAGATGAGTATAAAACAAAATCGTTTCCCGCTGTCTGTCCCTATATATGCTTAGATCTTTAAAACTACGCAACGGATTTCAAGAGGAAGGTTTATATGTATAAAACACGCGGGCGAAGCCGCTGGCAGAAGCTATTTTTTTATATTTTCGATTCTATTAGCGATTCTTGCAGACCTCTATTCCACATAACTATTGGACAGTTACATAATACGTTTAAATAGATGCCCCACCGAGAAACAGGACACCTACCCCGCAAAAACTTTGATCGGCTCTTGCCTTCACATGCAATCGCATAGAGACATGAGATACGGCCAAGTTAGTGGTAATTGGAGAATCTTTCGATAGATTAATAAAATAGAATGCGATTCATCCGTGAAACTAGAGTAATTACAATCGGAGCAACTATCCTGGTTTTACCCTACGCACTACATACATTGGCATACTTTCATTGCGCTAAGGAGTGGAATTCCCTGTCGAAGTCTGTGTTTCCTGATTCCTACAACCTTTAAGTCATGAGTGAATAGGTTACTTCTAAGCAAGGGTGCTTCACCGTCGACCACATCATAGCTTACCATCAGATAAGGTAACAGTCAAAAGCGAGCCTAACATCAATGAAAAAAATTGTACTTAACCCGCGCGTGTATTTCCTGAAAGTTTAGCCTTCAGGAAATACACGCGTTATCAAAACTGGCGAAATTGCGACCCTGAAAATATACTTTCCAGATGGTGTGATACAAAAAAAAAAATACATAACTAGCGAACGCCTCGCGGTTTCACCCGCGTAGTTCCCGTTCCCGTGGGAATACAGGGATAAAAAGTAGCCCATGTCACCCGGGGATAGTGTAGCTTACCAACGGTGAAAGAATTTTTGAAATCGGTCCTGTGCTTTTTAAGGTTATTCGTTACATACAAAAATACAAATCTTTCCTCTTTATAATATCATTATTATAGTATAGAAGATGATGTAAGATGCACAAGATAATAATATATAATGGTTGACCATGATCTAGTTAGATAGAGCCAGAGCGAGCTCTGTCCTATGTGTATCAAAGAACAAAGGTCCTTTGATAAACACAGGACAGATCTTTCTCTACATAATCGGTTTCAATCATATTTAATGTGAGTGGGTTCGTCGGTCTGTTTATTACATCACAAACTTTTACAGGGAGTTTATAATTGGAACACAGAAAAGTACATAGCGAGTTCATCATCGGAAAATTGACAATATTTTCGGGCGTCCGGTGCCCGAATTTAGCTGTCATAAAGTACATGAACGTCATTAATGATCCTGGAGTTTTAGACAGACACTATCCTGTTTGTGCAATGACGTTCTACGACGGCGATTTTTTTTATATGTCACTAGCTTCAGTCAGCGGCTTCACCCGCGTGTATTTCGTAAATTATCCCAAGGGAACATATTCCCGTGATAAAAAGTATCCTATGTGCTGTTCCAGACTATAATCTGTCACTGTGCCAAATTACATCCAGATCCGTCCAGCCGTTTGAGCGTGAAGACGTAACAAACATACAAACACACTCACAAACTTTCGCCTTTATAATATTAGTAGGATTTCTCCATGTGTTTCACCAGATGGGGTGGATACTGCACTTATTATAATAGGAGACAAGCAAATACTCACTGACAATGTGGATCATGAATGAGGCGAAGACGACCATCCATCCCCATCCTCCATCGGGGGGAGGCGGCGGGCTATCCGTGCTGTCTCTCGACGACTCCTGCGCCGCCGCACCGTTGCCGTTCTTCTCATTCTTCTGTACCACGCCGTGCGACATTTTTTGTTCTTCTGTACCACGCTGATCTCACTCTCTTTGGCACGGTACTAAGCTTATTTGCTGTTTGCTGATACTAAGGCTTTATTTATTTGATATGGATTCTTAAATCTCCCTAAATATATCTTGATAAAATCTGCTTTTATATTAAAAATATGTTGTATTGTACGTTATTTTAGTATATTGTCGCTAAGATATGTTATTGATTTATTATGTGCTTTATTATTACTTGATTGAGATACAGGTACTACTCCGTATAAATATAATTCCTAAATAAAAGATTGGTATTCAAAAGAGCTGGGAAGCGATTGAGGAAGAGATGATAGAAATAATCATAAGTATTAATCCTACGTGTGGTCATAGACCATGATTTTTACAATTATCTACGGTTTAAGACTTCTGTGTCAAATATCGATGTGTGCCAGGATACACAAAACATCTTCTTTTATTTTCCAAGTTTCTTATCTGAAACGAAATAGAAAGTAAAATTAAGTTCCAGAAAACTCGCAACACAGTTTAAAAGTTCATAAAAACGGTATAAAATCAGAGTATATTAGTGACGCAAAGATCCTTGAATAAAAATCTCATCAGAGATTTTTATTCAAGGATCTTGGTGTAGATTAACTTTTTAGCATTGCTCGTACTCCCTTGTACAATATGGACCATAAAATAAAGTAAATTTTTTGCAACAACTTGCCCGAAAAGTTAAAGAACTTGTTTGCCAGATTTGGGTAATGTCTTATCCTAATAAGTGTAACGGGTATTTTATGATAACAAGTATTCGGTATTTGGTATTCTGGCGGCTTCCATTATAAGTGACGTCATTGCAAAGTTCGCGATCGAAAGGGTCTGTCTGGCGCCGTGGAGGTTTACTTTGAAAGAGAACTGCTTATCACTGTTCGTCTCAATCACAGGGCAACGAGACGTCTCGGCGGCCTAGCTAGTGAACGCATTGTCAAAACTTGGCATACAAACCAAGCTTGTCTGTGAGTTTCACCGTTCACTCATAGATATTGACGTCCCATGACAATTCTGACTATAGAAACTTGTCACAAATATTAGTAGGTAATTGTGTTATCCAGTTGCTGGTTTGCATCCGGCTAGACTGGGAACCGACCCCGATATAGTTGTGAAAAGTTTAGGCAGATTGATTGAAAACTTTTTAACAAAAAAATTAACCCGACTTCCGAAGTCGGTGTCAAAAAATTAAAAACAATAAGTAGACACCGACTTCGGAAAAGAAAGTTATTTTTCTTTTGCTGTGGAAGTGTTTTGTTTTTTTATTAAAACAGTTTTTTATTTTTCTCTTTTTAGTTTTGGTATCACAAAATCTTCAAATTACCACGAAAATTTTATAGCCGTAGTACATCGCATGACGATTCCAATAAGCCCAAACACGAATAAAATACACTGTTATATATCGGCGTTCCAGTGCCTACCTTCCGGCTTCATCATCAGATCAGTTCGAGGTTCATTTTCAAAAATACAATTTATTTATAAATATTTGCTGCTTCATCATAGTCGGTTAACTATTCGAGATATCTTATACCCGTGACATACTTATCATTAAGGATTTCCAGTGGCCATATGTGATCTTCTTCATCAGTACCACTTCACCAAATGAAGTATCATTTGGTATCTGAGTACAAATGATCGCATTGTTGATGCAAATACCAAAATTGCTTGCCTATAATGTTTAAGGCTTTCCCTCGATTTCTCGAGGATCCCAACATCAGATCCTGACCTGATGACCATGGGAACACCTGGGAAGAACCCCTTTCAAACAAGAATTTTCAAATGGATCCAGGCATCTTTGAGTAATTGGGGAACCAATTACTCAAAGATGCCTGCTCTCAATTCCCCTTTTTTAACCGACTTCACAAAAAGGAGGAGGTTCTTAATTTGAAGTTTAAATTCCTTTTTTTATGTATGTTCGGGAATAACTCCGTCATATATAAACGGATTTGCCAAATTCTTATTTTGTTCGAAAGAAGTTTTAAAGCAATGGCGTCTTAAGTCTCTGCCGGTGCAGTGTTCTGAGTTCTCTGGTCTCAAGATAGTAATGTATTCAAGTAAATATCTCAGTACTAAGAACAGATAGGCAATATAAATAATGTCTTTCATACGTCCTACGCGAGTAGTTTTTGGAACGTTAGTGGTATTTAGTTTATGAAAATCATGGCAGGAGAAACTGTGTCTAGTTATAATCGTGTAATGGGTACCGCAGTGTCTGTTCAATAGATCAATAGCACGTCTAAAAGCGAATGGAATTGGTGATAATAATTTAATTTCATATCTTTCTTTTATCTTAGTAGATGCTGCTTCTGTTTAAATGTTTGCAGCGTTTGCGATTTCCGGTTGGCAATTATTTATGTCTTTCTGTTTTCATCTGGTAAATAGAGTTTAAAGCAGGGACTTGAAACGTTACTCAAAATTGCGTTATAGGTAGTCAAGTAACGGTAATGTGTAACCGTTCCACCAGGATCGTAACAAAATCTATAACGTAACTAGCAAACGGAACGAAATCTACAACTATTTAATGAAAATAATATTGTAATTAAATAGTTGTAGATTTCGTAATACATTAATAACGATAACTATTATTATCAATATTTTTATTAAATAGTTGTAGATTTCGTTCCGTTTGCTAGTAACGTTATAGATTTTGTTACGATCCAGGTGGAACGGTTACATATACTCGTAATCGTTACTTGACTACCTTAAACGCAATTTTGATTAACGTTTCAAGTCCCTGCTTTAAAGCAATTGTGGCGGGATTTTCCTGAAATTAGCGAATATTAGGACATGGTAAACAACCCATGTTATCAGTTAAATATGAATGTTAAGCTTTGTCAATACTTTCGGGAAAAACTACGATGAAATAAGTCAAAAGAAAATCTTTTGCGAGTAATTAGGTGTGCTAACATCACGACGAATACTTGCATAGATACGCGAGCTACGACATTTTCTTACACAAATTTGTCTTTGTAATACTCGTGTTATATCTAATCAACTTGATTTATTCAAGATAATATTTTATTACATTGATATTACATAAGATATAACTCTAAAAATATTATGAAATTAACATGAAGCGATAAAGCATTAATAAATCGTTTAGATAACGCCCAAAAATATTTGATTTCAGTAATTAAGTTCGCTTGTTGATTTAATATTTTAATCTCCTTTTATTTGCGGAACGATTTGCATAAAATTAACTGAGGCCATTTCTATCATGTTACATAATTCGAGCGGTATTCCAATTTGTTTCAGTTTGAATAATAAATGAAGTTCTAGGTTATAAAGAAGAATAAAGGGCAGCGAGCATGAAATTTGGCGTGTTCCAACAAAATCGAAATTGTTTTAGAACTGGTGAAGTCAATAAAAATAATATTATGGGGAATGAAAAACGAGGTAGCAGCCTAACGACGTGTGGTAAGCAGGGATATGGAGAAAGTTTGTCAATTTCTCAATACTTTACAAATATCATACCTTGGGGGAAAATACAATTATTGGAATAAGGCAGACGCGGAAACGCCGGGAGGGGACGCCCTAGAAAGACATACGCGGATCTTTTTGGTGATGCTCTTTTGAAAGGCTTTGTTGTAAACTTCATAACTGGCGTGTTTGTGTTAGAATATGAATAGTTTGCATGAACATAAGCGAAGTGCAATGCATACGTAAGGATCGTAGCATGCGGCGTGCTGTAGTTTCTGTCCGCCCTGGGAAAAGGCGTGAATTTATGTATATATTGTAACTTATCTTCAGGTAGATATTGATATTCATTCTTTCGATGATATCGCACCTTGTCGATGAAGTGATTTGTTGATAAGATACCTTCGATATGGATTCGGGTTGATTTCGCGTTCTGTCATATATTTCATTTGATTAATATGATATGTTCAGGGTCAACATTGATTATATGTCCACAACGTCAGCTCATGTCTAAATCATATGATTTTTTTTTGTGTTGTGGGCGTGTTTTTCAATAAGTACCTAATACATAGTAGCATGACTACATTCATAATCTTATCAACCCATATTTAAATAGGCCAATTCAATGAAGAGTTTTAGTCATGATATCTGTGGCAATTGAAAGATTCAAGATTTAAACATTCTGTCGTATGAAAACGAAAGACCGCGTACCTCATCGAGTCTAGATTCTCCAACGCAGTAATTTTGTTTTAAATAAGTATGAGAAGATAATATTCACAATCAAATACATCACCATTATTCAATAATCTAGTCTGTAGAATGTCCATTCAACATTAGCCAGTGATAATGAATTTGATTTGGTTCTACGCGGCACAAATGGCCTTCCTGAATTTCTGGAAAAAATGTTCCTGCCCACATTGTGATGGTAATTCTATGAAGCTTTGACGTCACTGTCGAGATAGTCTATTTTTGTAGATAACTGATATTGCCGAATACCAATAAATATCTAAAAGATATGGTTTTTATGAGCTTATAGCGATTCTGCGTAATCATTAAAGGTACTAAGTACTTCAAGTACGTTTCGTTGGTATCTAACAGAGGTCGAATTCCGGTAAAAGTTAGAGTCAATCATAGCGGTAACCGTGCTCTTGTGTAGTATATGACACACATGCTGGGCCCCACGTGCCCATACATACACCTGTAGTAAGCACTTCAAGTGTATTGACACGTTTCGGTGGTATAACAGAGGTCGAATTCTGGTAAATGGATTCAATCATAGCGGTAACCGTGCCCTTGTGCAGTATATGACACACATGCTGGGCACCACGTGCCCATACATAAACCTGTAGTAAGCACTTCAAGTGTATTGACACGTTTCGGTGGTACCTAACAGAGGTCGAATTCTGGTAAATCTTAGATTCAATCATAGCGGTAACCGTGCTCTTGTGCAGTATATGACACACATGCTGGGCCCCACGTGCCCATACATACACCTGTAGTAAGCACTTCAAGTGTATTGACACGTTTCGGTGGTATAACAGAGGTCGAATTCTGGTAAATGGATTCAATCATAGCGGTAACCGTGCCCTTGTGCAGTATATGACACACATGCTGGGCACCACGTGCCCATACATACACCAGTAGTAAGCACTTCAAGTGTATTGACACGTTTCGGTGGTACCTAACAGAGGTCGAATTCTGGTAAATGTTAGATTCAATCATAGCGGTAACCGTGCTCTTGTGCAGTATATGACACACATGCTGGGCACCACGTGCCCATACATCCACCTATTGGCACGTTTCGTTGGTATCTAACAGAGGTCGAATTCCGGTAAATGTTAGATTCAATCATAGCGGTAACCGAGCCCTTGTGCAGTATATGACCCACATGCTGTAGGGCCCCACGTGCACATACATACCTACACCTGTAGATAATTTAGAGGACCTAATGAACGCCACTGACGCTGCGATTGGCGAGGATACCTACAGGAGGGTGACCATAAGCTCTTAAGAGTAAGTTTATTTTGAGTGTGCGTAAGGGACAGATGATATACAAGTCATATACATCTTTCCCTTACACAAACTGGAAATAACTTTGTTTTAAGAGGATAAGTTCACCCCCCAGGTCCAAAATATCAAAAGAGTTTTTAATCGAATCGAAAAGAAAAAGGAGACCTACACGTGCTCCTGTGATGAGTTGCCAGTTACAAGCACATGTTTCAAAATAAATACTTACATCTATCAATGTGTAACTTATGATAGATAGAGATACGAATGTCTAGATAGTAAGCCTTTTATTCATAAAAACGTCGTCTGTAAACGATTGATAAGGTACTTATCGATAAATCTGTCACTGACACTTTGATAACCTGAGACTCTAAAGTTATACACGAGGCTAGTTAGTAAGCAAGTAATATCCAGGTCTGGCACAAACATGAGTTTATATCTGACTAGCTCTACCCGCGAAACTGACCTACTTACCTACCGTACCTACCTACCAATTTTTTTTCTAGGGTGATTCTTTCGCGGTGAATGTTAACACCGCCATTCAGAAAATATGGAGTTCAACTGTCCGAGTAGGTGTCTGAATTGCATGTGTTGTGATAATTTGACTTCTTGAACATTTAGATTCATCTATCTTTTGATAGCGTAACCGATTGTGATGAAACAAAAACTAAGTAATATTTCAACTTACCCATAATTTTTAACAGACTTCCCAAAAAGGAGGAGGTTCTATGTTCGACATTAAGTTTGTTTTTTTTTGTATATCTTCACCGATATCTCCGTCAATTGTGGACCGCTTTAGAAAATTATTTTTTTGTTTGGAAAAGTATATTTCGAAATTGCTCCCATTTTAATTTGGCGAAGATCTGATGAAGAACTTCGAAGATATGCAACGGAACTCTTCAATAAATAACGGCAAATATCTCGGGATTGCTGCAATCACATGTCTGTTTGTTGTTTCATAACATAACATCACGCCAGTACGCTCTTAAGGGGTACGCAGATCTCTCATTTCATCGGTTTTGTTCAAGTTTCATGATATTCGGCCAATCTATTGTGGCGTTATAGATACCTAACTAAAAAACTTGCATATTAGGTAGGTACAACTAAAAAAGAAAATTTAAAAAAAAATGCAAAAAAATACTACCGACTTCCAAATAACTAACTACAAAGTGATAAATAATTTTATTTTTGAAAGTCGGTGTCCATAACGCAAAAAATTGGTACCTACAAAAGACACAAACTTCCAAAAATAAAATTTGGAAGTCGGTAGTATATTTTTGCAAAGAGTTTTTTTATGTATAAAAGTTTTTTACATTGGTTTCGCACATTTTAAGTGATGCGTGAACAAATAAACAGACAAACCGACAAACAGACAAAACTCCAAAAATGCTGGAAATGGGTTCTGTTGGTTATCGTTTAATGCCCTGGCTATTTTTTGCCAATATTTTCGATGTACAAAAACAGAAGCCGTGAATAGCTTGCTAGTCCTATCTTACTATCCAATCTCGAAGAACGAGCCTCATGCGAACATAATAGCTTCTTACCGAAAGGACATATAAATAATACCACTAATCTTATCAGAGTAAAGGTCAAAGGCCTCTTTTCGTAAGGAGAAGGGACACTCATTGTTCACAATGCTTTCTCTCTGCGCGTTGGCAATTACAGACACGAGACGTTTTCCTTCATTTTTAGTTCACCTGCCTATTATTGTCGTAAATGGTTTGGTGATTAGAAAAGGTATTGGGTATTCATTATCCTGTAGGTACTTAAATAATAACCCAATTAGTATAATAAGAATTAACAGAGCAAGAATTTCATAACAATATTATAATGATGCGTTTTCACAACTATGTTGGGGTAGGCTCCCAGCAGCTGAGGACCAGTATTTTACTTTGAGATATCAAAATCCATTACCTGAGTAACACTACCACTAAGAACATAGCAAAATTGGGGGTCTACTCAATAACTCTGTCAATGAAGTTTTGGGCCCCTCCGAAAGTACTCCGGCATTTCGGCGTGAATCCTACTGCGTCATGATTCAGTTTTTGGACGGATAAAAACACATCGGGTGTAGGTAGAACTGTCAAATTGTGTTGTCATTCATTAGTAGTTCGGGCTCCGAACGAATCATGCGTCCGTATGTGATACGGAGTAGGAAACGCTCGTACCGAAGGCCGAAACTACAGACTTCGTGCTTAGGGATTAGACCCCCTGGCTTCTGACTACCCGTAAGGACTAGCGACTAGTAAAGATCTACTAATGGTAGTCTGGCCCAAAGGCATAACGTACTTTTTGAAGCGAGGAGGAGTCATAAATGAGGTCACACAGACACCCATCCACGTGCCGACCTCGGCAAGCGTTGCTTAACCTTGAATACCGACCCGAGCACGAGCTCTCGAGCAGATATAATCAATAGTAGATGTATAAATAAATGCTAAGTTTAACAACCCGATATTGTAATTAATGCAACGTTTTCTCAGTGCGAATAACATAACAATTAAATTTATTGCGCATCAGGTGTCAACTGGTTCTGCACAGCTATGCGTAATACATGGTGTTATAGAATTATCCACACCTCACAGGCTTCTAGCAACACGAGTTAGTACCGCCTCTACTAAGAAATCTGTTACGACTATTAATGATAAATGTGTTGTTACTTGGAACACGAAAACCGCTGAATATTATGTAGAACCTTGTATGTTTTGATGGTTATTGGTTTTCCCGGGCCACATATTTAATGAAGATAATATGTAGACGTATCAACGGATGTGTATAAAAAGGACCTTTATTGTTTGACAGTAAAGCATATATAGCCATAACAATCAATCTGCCTAGCCTTTTCCCAACTATATTAGGGTCGGCTTCCAGTCTTACCGGATTCAGCTAAGTACCAGTATTTTGCAAGGAGCGACTGCCTGTCTGACCTCCACAACCCAGTAACTGGGTAACACGGTATCCCTTGGCAAGACTGGTGTCAGATCTCAAGCTTCTGACTACTCGAAACGACTGTCATAGATCTTCAAATGACAGCCGGGAGCAACGGCTTAACGTGCTTTCCGAGGCACGGAGGGAACTCGGTATGTTGAAATGGTCTGGGATGACTGCTGCGCTGCGTGTCGCGGGTTCGATTCCCGCACGGGACAAATATTTGTATGACCTACAAATAGTTGTTCCGGCTCTGGGTGTTTGTGTATGTGTTTGTAAACGAACCCACGATACAGGATAAATTCCTAGTGTGGAGCAACGTTATTAAAATATAAAGAAAAAATGGTCACCCATCCACGAACCGACCTCATCAAGCATTGCTTAACCTTGATGATCGACCAGTGCGGCTGTTATTATTTAGCCACGAGCTCCTCATAAAATAGCCATAACATATTAATATATTTTGCACCCAAAAGTCAAGGTTTTGAAATGAGACATCTATGTGAATAAGAGAAAATTTCGAGCAAAGCCACGGAGAAGGGAAAAGCTAGCATGAGCGTATTCGATAAATCATGAATAAATTATTCTAATATGCTTCAAGAAATCAAGTATACTCAGAGCTGACATGTTTATTAATAACTGAAAGTTCTGATACGATATAAATAAGAGTAAAACCAAGTGAAGATGACGCACAAGACGATACTCGTGTCAGTGTGCGCGGCGGTCCCCTTATCAGTGTTGATAAAAGGTCGGTAACGTTCCCTGCTACACCCCAAACCGAACATTGTTACATCACTATTATTATTTATCGCCAGTTATGTATTCTAAACTCTAATACAATGATGTAAACATCAGTATTGTAAGTGCTTGTGTAATAGGGGATTGTCTTGAGCAGATTTTTCCAGAATAACAAGAGTCCGGTTCGGAGTTAGGGACTGTCACATCGATCATAAGAATGGGACGATATAATAGGCTCTAATATATCGTCATATTGAAAATGTTTTCGCAGGTGTACACTTGGTACAGGTCCTAGCAGTATTAATTGGATACCCACAGGTAAAACCTTGTTAGATTTTCGTTTTAACTTTTTACACGTTGTTTCTGATTGCTTGTGTGCTATTTGTTACAATGTATTCTCGCTGTGTTTATTATTTTTTAGGGTTCCGTACCTCGAAAGGAAAAAATGGAACTCTTATAGCATCACTTTGTTTTCCGTCCGTCCGTCTGTCTGTCTGTCTGTCAAGACCCTTTTACTTAGGAACGCGTGGAGGTATCAAGCTGAAATTTATATTAAATACTCAGGTTGACTGTCCCTTAAAGCTGTGAAAAAATCAAACTTCTAAGCCAACGCAATCATAAGATACAGCCGTTTATGCCGCAAATTTTCGACACTCGCAAGGGAATCAAAACCTACAGGGTACTTCCAAGGTCTTATAGCACAGATGGAAAAATTGGGAAACCGTAAATTTTTTGTTACATCATATAATAAAAATATTTTTAATAATTTTTGTGCGGAACCCTCGGTGCGCTAGTCCGACTCGCACTTGTTTTTTTTATCGATGTAACTAAAAATTTACGTTTTCCCAATTTTTCCATTATCTGTGCTATAAGACGTTGCTTCGTACAAAATTTCAAGATTCTGAGTTCATGGAAAGTTACTATAATTATGTTATGTCAGGTTTAATGCCATGATAACAAAGGTTATGTGTTGCACAGCAGTTAGACCCTTAAGTTATTAAACATAATGTGAAACTACAAATGTCATTGGAAGACAACTAAATATAGATCTTTGAGTTGCAGTATCAGCGGCTTATCGCCCAGTTCCAAGTTCCAAGAGTCAACCGGGACAAAAAGGTGACTTAATTATGTCCCGCGTTATTTGTCCTATATTTACATCATATTATTTAAGTGGCTTACCCTTTGATTGTAGTTCTACAACATCTTGTGACCCTAATCATGCATTATTCATTTTTTTTCATCGAAACTTTAAGTTGAGGTATCGTGATACGAATTGCGTGTGCCTTTACAAGTAAGTATCTCATTCGTGTGCCGAATTGTATTTTCATATAGCAAATTGGGTTATGTTTTGTCAAAACATTATCTTTATCGGAGTGTTTTACTAATCAATGAATTTGAGGTCATTAAGGCCCAGTTTTTTTGTCCGTGGTTAACTCAACTAAGACTGATATTCTGGCGTATCGTGTATGGCTTGTAGTTTTTTAGCTGACCACAAATTATACTTCAAAAAAGATAGCTTGGTCTCTGCGACATATGTCAAACTGATGTATACGTTATTGTAAGCCTGTCAAGCGCTATTGTTACTGTATTGATACTGACAGCTGTCGTAGAGATCAAGCTATCTTTTACGAAGTATAGTTATGAAAAGGTTAGGTTGTTGATAAACCTTCTTTAAACAAATGTCACAGAAGCTTATGCAATAGAGTAGAGATTAACCTAGATATTTATTATTTTCGAACAGTTTTGATCCCAGCAAATCCGTTTATTTTTTTTTCGATAAAGTCGAAATGTCAGTGAGTTAAGTTGTTACTTGTTATTGTACGTTATGCAGCTTACAATGGCTTATCTTGTTATGTGAGATTTAGTAGTCAAGGGAAAAGAAATATTACTAAATTTATAAAACAATGGACACTTGTTATTGTTGTCAACATGTATCTCTTTAATGTTCGTACTGGTTTTCCAGTCTCGTGAAAATGTTAGACGTTGAAAAGATTAAATAAGAAAAGTTCCAAATAGTTACCTACCTTTACAAATATTTTTTGTAGCTTCACATGAGCTGGACCGTTCGGATATTTTTTGAATAAAACTGAAAATGTTACCGACCTCGATTGATGTAACATCCTATGGTATTCCTCATATACATCATGATCAACAGAGACCGAGTATCATAGATTGGAGTCTCTCGCCAATTATTGTTGTATGGATACAACAACAACAAATTTGTCCCCAAATAACCAATTGGCAACGCATATATATGACAAATAGAGCACAGATGTTTGTTTCAAGCGTAGTACTACGACACACGCAATAATACCAATGACCTGGTTGTATGGCATTAGTAAGTGACAAGCCAATTAGGTAGTCTAAACAAAGGAACTGATAGTAATGAGATTTGGAGCACAATGCTTGTTTATGAGTCTCTGTGCATGGTTACTTCAATTAAATAGGTAGCTACGCTTGTTTATTTAACACACTGCTTAATGCGCACATTATTACACAAATGATAAGCAAAATATTCACGTAATATAATATGCTCACAACAAAAGAACTATTAAATGACATCGTGCAACGTGCACTATCTATAGATATGATATTAATGCATTATAATGCATTGTTAATTATTGAAAACAACCGGCTAAATGTCTTCCTTCCAGCTAAATGTCTTTGTTTTTAAAAAACTGCATGTCAGATGCGCGCCAAAAATAACACTTGACGCACGTGCTCCCATATTTTTGATGCGAGTAGTTCAATGAAATTAAACAAGTGTTGCTATTGAAAACCTATTTCACGGTCAAGCATGTTGAATAAACCTTTAAAACATTATCGTAAAAACATAAAACAGCGTTCAATATTTTCACTATCATAACAAAAACAAAATAAAGAACACTCACTTACTGTCGAGAGTAAAGTCTGTTAATTTAATGCCGTATAAAAATGCAGTTCTAGTTGTTTTTTTTTTAAATTTGAAACACTTTTTATGTGAACTACGGAACTTAGAAAAAACGAGAAAAACTGAAAACCCGCTCGCGGCTGACGTGACGTATCGACTGACCGAGCGTCCAATCGCGCGCGCTCCCGCCCTCTGACTGACAACGAAAATACCAGATAATCGAGGCAACATACGCCTGTTATAATTTGATAAATATTTCTTTGATATTCATGTAAGAGAATACATTTTGAACTGTCATAAAATGTCACATATGACGCGGAAATCATAATGTTTTTTGTAGGTTGGTAGGTACGAACCTTCTTGTTGAAATAGTTATCAAGACCCATACATAATTGATTTAGTTTTTATCGCGGGCAATGTCGGTAACAAATGCCAATTGCACAGTATTATTAATAATAATCACTTTCTTTATGCCTGCCATAGCCGGGTATTAAAATTAATTTGATTTTATAGTTGCCTGCCTCACTATGCGATAAAATTAAGTTATTTTTTTGTGTTTTTTATCTTGCGATCAGTCAAGCAGATGAGGTGAGTGTTTTTTTTGGCATTTGTGGCAGTGCTCCCATCGGAACCATGCCCTTTCTTTATGTTTGTCTGGATTTCAGACACTCCACTAGTCAAAGATATCTCGCTGCTTTTTAAGCCGATTTATGGTTTCTGGGATAGTGAGCTACTTCGCTAGCTGGTTCACCTGAATCAGCTAGCGGGGCTGGCCTTGACCGTCTTGATTGATATGTGGCTGCATACTTGTATATTTCTTCCCTTACCATAGGCATGTTCAAAATTTCATGCACTTCAGTTATTTTACTAAACCACGGTGCATTGGATATTTGTTTTAAGATGTAGTTTTGTACTCTCTGTATTATCATTATGTTGGAGGTGCTGGCAGACCCCCATAGCTGTATGCCATATATCCAAATGGGCTCCAATATTGTTTTATATATTATTAGCTGGATATCCAAAGACAGTTTTGAGTTATATCCCAACAGCCAATAGAGACCCTTAAAGAACTAATTAAAACTACTTATTATGTTTTAATAACTTTTCAGTCGGGTCTATGGGGTCGGGAAAAGTGGTATTCTATTATCCAATCGAAAGAAGACGTTTCATTTTTGTATGGGATTCCGGCCATAAAATGTACCTTTTAGGAAAGCTGGGAAACTAACCCCTGAATAGAATAAAGTAACATTTTATCCATAATAACAAATATTTTATTAAGCGCTTAATAGAAATTAAAAATGTTGTATATCGTGTGACTTATCGTCGGGGGAGTGTGCGATGGAACTGCGCAATTTATTCCGCCTAGGGCTAGAAAATTGTGCCATCATCATTGGACTACAAGACGTACGGCAATGCGCCACCGGTACATGGTGGACATCCCACCCATACGCACACAGCGTTTTACGAATATTTTCATTGTTGGCACTGCTAAGGAGTGGAATTCCCTGCCGGAGCATTTGTTTCCTGATAGCTACAACCTTGGGGTCTTTAAGTCAAGAGTGAATAGGTTACTTCTAGGCAACCGTGCTTCACCGTCGACCACATCATCGTTTACCATCAGGCGAGATAATGGTCAAACACGAGCCTATAGGTAAAAAAAAAGACAGAAGTTATGACAGCCATGTTGTTTGTAGAGATGACGTTTACCTCTGGAAACCAGAGAGTTTGAATAGTAAGACTAGGTATTATACAAACTCTCTGCTGGAAATAATAAACAAAATGTCATTTTGAGTTCTCCCTTTGTATACTTTTTGTCCCGAATTATTATCATTAACAAAATTAAACTGAGCTGTGATATTATTTTTGTGTTGTCCGTTTATTATATTTTACATATATTACTAACACGGTGTAGTATAATAGTGTTGTCTCTTATTTGTTTTAGAAAATTCACCACATCATCATCCTTCCTCTTCATCTGCGTCATAATTAACCGACTTCCCAAAAAGGAGGAGGTTCTATGTTCGACATTATGTTTTTTTTTTTTTTGTGTATGTTCACGCATATCTCCGTCAATTATGGACCGATTTTGAAAATTATTTTTTTGTTTAAAGGAGTATGTTTCGAAATTGGTCCCATTTTAATTTGGTGAAGATCTGATGAAGAACTTCGAAGATATGCAACAGAACTCTTCAATAAATTACGGCAAATCTCTCGGGATTGCTGCAATCGCATGTCTGTTTATTGTTTATATCATTTCATAACATAACATCATGCCAGTACGCTCTTAAGGGGTACGCAGATCTCTCATTTCACTGGTTATGTTCAAGTTTCATGAAATTCTGGCGTTATAGTTACCTTACTGACTTGCCTATTAGGTAGGTACAACTAAAAAGTGAAAAATAAATTAACGTTTTGCAAAAAAATACTACCGACTTCCAAATACAAAACTACAAAGTGAAAAATAACTTTTGTTTTTTGAAGTCGGTGTCCATAACGCAAAAAAATTGGTACCTACGACACCGACTTCAAAAAATAAAGTTATTTTTCACTTTGTAGTTTTGTATTTGGAAGTCGGTAGTATTTTTTTGCAAAAAGTTTATTTATTTTGAAATATACGTTCAAAAGTAGGTACTGTGAGGACTCTGCTTAACTAGAAGGCAACCTACTTGCCTATAAAAAACACTGGCAATTGGTTGAAAGGTAAATGAATTTCGAATAGAAAATAAGTTATTATGTTTTTGATTGTCAATTCTAGTGTAGCCGCCCAGACGGCAGGAATATTGTAAAATTCGTGCAAAATATATGAACCATAAAAGTAATTTATCTACTTATTTGTTAACCTCTGTCTACGCCTTCTACAGTACACTTCAGAAAAGTAGAATAAATGTTTTTTGAACGATTAAATCGTCACACTTGCTTATAATTAGTCGAATATTATGTCATCAATGATCATCATCATAAGCCTATTAATGTTCCCACTGCTGGCAGCTGACACAGACCTCCTCTCTGTGAGAGGTTATGGGCCGTAATCAACCATGCGGGCCCAGTGCAGGCGAATAATAATATTTGTTAATAGTACATGAACCTTTCCTTACCTTTCATATTTAACGTCAGGATTAAATTCACGATACAATATTTTGCCTCAGTTCGTGGTATTTTTCCCCTTTTTTGATAAATGTACATCTCCTGGCCGAAAATGAAAAATCTCCTTTCTCAGTAACAGTTTGGAATCTGCATTTGTACATGTTGGATAGTGATTAGTTAGGCTATGGACCCCCTGTTGCATGGGACTGAATCAAACCGTATCGTCTATTTTTAACCGACTTACCAAAAAGGAGGAGGTTCTATGTTCGACTTTGTTTTTTTTTGTGTGTGTATTTCCCCGTCAATTGTGGACCGATTTTGAATTTTTTGTTTCAAATAGTATGTTTCGAAATTGGTCCTATTTTAATTTGGTGAAGATCTGATGAAGAACTTCGGCGATATACAATAGAACTCTTCAATAAATGACGACAAATCTTTTGGGATTGCTGCAATCGCATGTATGTTTATTGATCATACCATTTCATAACATAACATCACGCCAGTGCGCTCTAAAGGGGTACGCAGATGTGTAAAGTTCACCTTGATACACTCTCATTTCACCGGTTATGTTCAAGATTCATGGTATTCGGGTAATCTATTCTGGCATTATAGGTAACTTACCAAAGGCAAGTTGCTTATTAGGTGCAACTAACTAACTTTATTTTTGGAAGGCGGTGTCCATAACAAAAAAAAAATGTACCTACCAAAGACACCGACTTCAAAAAAGAAAGTTATTTTCACTTTGTAGTGATTTAATTTGGAAGTCGGTAGTATTTTTTTGAGCCTTTGGTTTCAAGTTGTAATAAATCCTTGTGTTAGCGAAAAATAATTAAAATAGCTTTTCTATTTTAATTATGATTCTACGACTAAATATTATGATACGTACGATCATTTTACTGTTGCAAGGTTTTCCAGAAAAAGTATCAGCTTTCCGAAAAAACAGCGATGGTTGCATTGCAACTTTTATTGCACCTGTCAATAACGAACCAATCCTATCTTCAGTTATTGGGGTCAGAATGTTAAGATAAAATTATAAATACGACGCATTTATCAACATCAAAGGTATGTCTCGTCAGTTACTAGGTCAGATAAAATTATCTAAGTGATTTCTTGCAGGTCTAGAAAATTCTATCGCAGATGGCAGTTTATAATGCTTCTATAACAGTTATGGTCTTTATTTTTTCATGGTCGTTGATGGAAAATTTTACGGTTATATAAGTGTGTAACAATGGTTTGTGAATTGCAAAATGCTGCGTGTTCCGATCGTTTTACGTTGACGGTGTAATTACGTTACATTATTGAAAGGGTTATTGATATGGACAGAAATATTTGATAGTGGATTTGTTTTCAGCAAGACAGGTAGGGCCTTTCAAGTATGACGATAAATGTAGTCTTGTTATACTTTGTATAGATTCTTTTATCGATTATTTTGTAAATGTGTGAACATTGTAGGCCTTCTAGATTTCTAGATGCTTGTTAACATTTTATCTTGTAGTTTCCGTAACCGTGGAGTTTCTTGCCGGTTCTTCTCCATACGAAACGACCAATCCGAACTGTGCACCTTTTGTCGACGTTTTATAAGTGCCCATGTAGGCCTATGTGAAATAAAAAAAAACATTTTGATTTTGACGTAAGCAAAATTTTAGTAAATTTTAACCCCCTTCCTCCCCCTTATCCGCATTAGTAAGCAAATCTCTTGCCCCTTCATCCTATGCTTGCTAACATTGGTAAATATTTCAAGTTTCTTCTAAATAAAGTAAATATTTCAGGCAAACCCTGAGAATTATTTCTAAAATATTTGTTCAAATCAGCACTTATCTAAGTTTTACAGGAAAATAAGATAAAATGTAATTATGTAATGCGCACGCGTAATTGCCCTACTTCGGTTCTTTCTAAATTAACCATAAAACACCACGAGAGAGACGTGAGAGTGATTAAATAATATACTGTGATACTGGTGAATACCTGATCATGCTTCTGTGTTTAAATTAGAATCTGCTAAATTGTGCAGACAAAATATTAATTTATGCATTTATTTATGGACTGTAGTTTTGACCCAACTCTTTTTTTTTACCGGTTTACTCTTGACTCTAGTCTAGGTCAGAGGTGACAGAGACAAAATCGACGATGGAGTGAAGTTATCCAGAAGAAGCCTGTTCACTCTACCTTTGAAGAGATTCGAGTTGTGTGCGTTCGGAAACACAGACGCAGGCAGTGAGTTCCACTCTTTTGCTGTGCCCATTATGAAGGATGTTTGGAAGCGCTTGGTGCGAATTGGTGGAATGGCAACAAGGTAAGGATGGTAACTTGCAGTGCGTCTAGATGTCCGATGGTAGAAGGGGACCGGTGGGATGAGGTCGTGGAGTTCATGAGCACACTCGCCAAAGTACAGTCTGTAGAAGACCGACAAGCGGGCAACCTTACGGCCTTCTTCCTACTTGAACATAACTCGCTGAGTTACTAACAGTCTTGATAGAAAGGAGTCCTGTGTCCCATAAGGAAGAATGTACTATCTTATCAGCTACAGTAATTAAGTAAGTATATAATTTGGGTATACAATAAATAATAATTATACCTATTACTAAATTAGCTTATATTGCGTTTCAACGATAAAGTCGTGGTATTGCCAATGAGCCAAGCACTTTCCTCTTCCAAAGTTTACTTGCCCTATCTTTTATTTTGTAGGTCAACTATATAACAGGAAAATAACATCGCCCAAATAAATTTGTTTAGAAAACTTCAAAGATAACAAATTTTAAGGCTATTATATTATAATGATTCGATTCTCTACATATTGTATTTTTATTGAAACTTTGTTGACACGACAGACGTTGTGCCGTATATACTTAGATCACACTAGCTTCTGGCAGTGTCTTCGTGAGAGAGAACATATTCCCGGGATAAAAAGTATCCTATCTGCTGTTCCTGAGTATAATCTATCTCTGTGCCAAATTGCATCTAGATCCGTCCAGCCGTTTGAGCGTGAAGAAGTAACAAACATACAAACACACTCACAGACTTTCGCCTTTATAATATTACTAGCTTCTGCCAGCGGCTTCACCCGCATGTGTTATACATATAAACCTTTCTTCAATTCTCTTGAATCACTTTATCTATTAAAAAAAACCGCATCAAAATCCGTTGCGTAGTTTTAAAGATCTAAGCATACAAAGGGACAGACAGAAGAAAGCGATAGGGAAGTGTGATTACATACATACGTACATAAACTCACGCCTTTTTTCCCATGGGGGTAGACAGAAACTACAAAATGCCACCTGCTACGATCCTTACATACTTCTTTTGCTTCACTCACATTCATACATCTAGTTACACACACACGCCGGTTATGAGTACTGCGCATCTAGTCTTTCTGAAGAACATCACCTATAAGGTCTATGTATGTCTTTCTAGGGCGTCCCCTCCCGGCATTTCCATTCACGTCTGCCTTGTAAATACCTCTCGTTAGTCGCCTTTCATTCATCCTCTCAACATGGCCCAAACCATCTTAGCATAATCTTTTAAATTTTAGTCACTACATCTTATTTTAAACCACAACGTTGCCTTATTACCTCATTACTCAATCTATCATTTAAAGTTACACCACACATACTTCACAAGGAACGCATTTCTACTGCATTAATCCTACTTTCATGTCTTTTTTGCCTTCACTTCCATACATAAGTGTAGGCACGAGCACGCTGTTGTGAACGGCGAGTCGAATATTAATAGTGTGATATTAGTACATTATGGTACAAGTGTGTAATGTTGGTGATTACCGCTGAGGCGCCATTGAGACCCGAGCCGTTAGGTGAGGGTCTTAAGAGAGCCTAGGACGGTAATCATTAATACACACGTGTATCATACGACGTTTTTCAACACACTTGTGAAGAAAATAATACTAAAAAATCATTTCCAACAGTGAAAACGAGTTGTGTTTTTTTTTTCGCAATGGCGGGCAAAATTAATCAGTTTTCCTATGCGCGCGCATCTAAAAATGGCGATCGGCCACAGACTAAAAATAATGAGTTATCTTTTTTTTGGCTTTACGTGGATAGCGTTTTAGCCACCTACAAAATGGGGAGTTTCAAGTTTTCTTTATTACAGACAAAAACAAAAGTTATATTTAAGTGAAAGTTTTATTTATTAAACACGTACAAGTTGAAATTATCTATTTAAATACGAAGTTGCATGAAATGTGTTGCATTTGTACCATTGAGCACGATCCTTTTTTTGCATCGAAACTTTTTAAGAACAAAGCAACTCAACCAATAAATTAAAAAATAAACTCTTTATCTCACTTGTGAATAATAGTAATGAAAAAGTTACAGTTTGATAACAGGTGTCATTACGTGCCTAATTGCGGTGAAATTAGAGCCACTTTTTGAGCAAGTGTGTTGAAAAATATATTAGTAAGATTATTAAGATAAAATCCCATATAGAAATGTATTTTCAGTTTACCGGATTTTCTCATTTTCTAGGCATCTCTTCCATTTACAGTAAGACTACATTGGTCTAGCCGTTCCCAAGTGATGCACTTAGTAAAGTACAGCATTTTATTTATATTTATTTATTATGTATATTGAAAATATATATGAAGGGCTCATCATAACTTCTCTTATGAAGGTTATGGATAATCTCATTTAATGCTTTATATCCTCGAGATCGTTAAGCTGTTGCTTTACTGGGATCATCATAAACGAAGTTAATTATCCACACTGACGTTCATACAAATCTTATATCAACTTCTTCTAAAAATAGTGTGACATTTACAAGTTTTTTGGGTTGTATAATAAATAATACTCAAATCAAATCTGCCTAGCCTTTTCCCAAGTATGTTGGGGTCGGCTTCCAGTCTAACCGGATTCAGCTAAGTACCAGTGTTTTACATGGAGCGACTGCTTATCTGACCTCTACAACGCAGTAACTGGGTAACAGGCAAATGCTGAATCTGGTTAGACTGAAAGCCGACCCCAACATAGTTGGGAAAAGGCTAGGCAGATTGATTGACTAATGTTTTATTACTGTAGTTTATAAAATACACTAATTTCATCAGCTAAAACTTGGAAAGAAAACTGACATAGCATATTTATTTTTATTTTGAACTAGCTGACCCGGCAAACTTTGTTTTGCCATAAAAACACCAAACATTCACCTACCCTACCTACCCTACCTACCCTACCTAACCTACCCTACCCTACCCTACCCTACCTACCCTACCTACCCTACCTAACCTACCCTACCCTACCCTACCCTATCCTACCTATCCTACACTACCCTACACTACCCTACACTACCCTACCCTACCCTACCTAACCTACCATACCCTACCAACCTACCCTACCCTACCCTACCTAACCTACCCTACCCTACCCTACCCTACCCTAACCTACCCTACCTAACCTACCCTACCCTACCCTACCCTACCTAACCTACCCTACCCTATGTCCGTCTCCTGGCTCTAAGCTACCTCCTCACCAATTTTCAGCCATATCGGTAAAGCCGTTCTTGAGTTATAAATAGTGTAACTAACACGACTGTCTTTTATATATATAGATATAAACTTGCTTATTTAAAATAAAAATAAACAAATGGTTATAAAAAGCTTTACATTTGATAAAGATTATCTTAAAGAAATTATTTCGTTTTTTATATGAGAACTTATTTGCCAAGCATTGTTATAAAACTACGGTAGTAACAAGTGTGTACGTTAGTAGGTTTATGCCGATCGATAATTCGATATGGCGCACCACAAGATTAAAGAAAATATAAATTTCAAACAGCACAAGTTTCCCTTGAGATAACACAGTTCATAGATTTCTTTATAGTTTACAGATAAGAAGCCGGCAAATGATTGTTAATAAAGTTTATTTTCTATTTACCAGCAATTATAAGCTGGATCTTAGGTAGAATTCCATTTAGGTAGAAAGATCTATCACCAAAAAGTTTTCTTGGGACAAAACTTAAAAGTTAAGTTCGCCTTTATTTATTTAAGTGTAAATGTAGTTGTGTCTAACAACATTTAAACAGCCGTTATTACTTTGTATAAAACTCTATCATTTCGTATTATATTTAAGATTGGTTTACAAAAGATATAGAATAAAACGAAGCTTTGAATTTTGTTCTATATAAAAAAACAATTTTGAAAAAAAATACTACCCACTTCCAAAAACAAAACTACAAATTGAAAAATAACTTTATTTTTTGAAGTCGGTGTCTTTCGTAGGTACCAATTTTTTTGCGTTATGGACACCGACATCAAAAAATAAAGTTATTACACTTTGTAGTTTTGTATTTGGAAGTCGGTAGTATTGTTTTTCAAAAAAGTTTTTTTATTTTTCACTTTTTAGTTGTACCTACGTAATAGGCAAGTTAGTAAGCTAACTAGAACGCCAGAATAGATTTCATGAAACTTGAACATAAACGGTGAAATGAGAGATCTGCGTACCCCTTAAGAGCGTACTGGCGTGATGTTATGTTATGAAATGGTATAAACAATAAACAGACATGCGATTGCAGCAATCCCGAGAGATTTGCTGTTATTTATTGAAGAGTTCTGTTGTATATCTCCGAAGTTCTTCAGCAGATCTTCACCAAATTAAAATGGGACCAATTTCGAAACATACTTTTTCAAACAAAAAAAGAATTTTCAGACAATTGACGGAGATATCGGTGAACATAAAAAAAAAACAATTATAATGTCGAACATAGAACCTCCTCCTTTTTGGGAAGTCGGTTAAAAATGTCTCACTTGCAACATTGGCACAGAAGAATCGGCATTGGCATTTTATATGGAAAACTTGAAAATGTTATAGCCACAAGTAATACCAGTGGCATAAGTTATGACTTATTAAATGCATCTGTGTGAAGTCGTAGCTGCGATTGAGCATGACCCCGTTCTTGTGTAGTTTGTCGTAGGGATCGGCGGCATATCGGGCGGAGGTCGACTGGTCGCCAAACATATTTAGCGACGAGGCAACTTGACTTTAATTGCTTTGAAAATTAATTGAATCGTAAGAAAACGGTCTTATGATTTGTTGCGTACCTCGTCGCGTCTGTTTAGCTTAGTTGTAAAACTTATATCAGCAAGTAAATACAGCATTTAAGACGTTTAATACTTTGATGTTTAGCAAGACATACATATACGTTATAGGTGATGTTCTTCAGAAAGGCCAGGTGCGCAGTACTCTTAACCGGCGTGTGTGTATGGCTAGATGTATGAATGTGAGTGAAGCAAAAGAAGTATGTAAGGATCATAGCAGGTGTCGTTCTGTAGTTTCTGCCTACCCACATAGGAAAAAGGCGTGAGTTTATGTATGTATGTATGATTAGCAAAAATACTGCAGATGTTTCGTCAGTGTTTACAAGAGCAATGTTTTCCTCGCTTTTCTTTTTCGTGAACTGTCAATATTGACTCTCATCATCATCATATCAGCCGAAAGACGTCCACTGCTGGATATAGGCCTGTCCTGGTCCCGTGCGTCACGCATCCAGCGGATCCCCGCAACCTTCACCAGGTCATCGATCCACCTGGTGGGAAGCCTTCCAACGCAACGTATTCCGGTTTGCGGTCGCCACTCTAGAACCTTTCTGCCCCATCGACCATCCGTTCTGCGAGCAATGTGCCTTGTCTATTGCCACTTGCAATTCTTCGAGCTATGTCAGTGACCTGGTTCTTTTGCGGATTTCTACATTTCTGACCGACCCGTCTCTTAGACCGCTACTGTAGGTGAGGGTAGACGGGCTGCCGGGTACTCGGGGCCGTTTTTTATTTGTGCTACTCATTTTGTTTTGGGGGGGTTTGCCGTAATCGCCACGCTTGGCAGGTGGGTTGGCGATCGCAGTTTGTTGTTAAAGTGCACAGAGAACACTGCTGGCCATTCTCTGGTGTTCCCTTAATCGCTTCTTACGACACTCACGGGAGGATATAGGATGATGAAATTCTTTACGTCCGACACACTACGCTACTAATATTGACTCTACATAAAATTTAATTTTGGTTCTAGTATCAAAGATAAACAGTGTCTCATATCATTGCCAGATATGTCAGATTCAACAGAAGCGGAGAGGTTATTGAAATACGCAGTTGTCAGTATGTCAACCATTTATCTAGCACTTGTGAATATTTTGATACTTATCAAGATTTTTGGTACACGTTTTTATTGAACGCTGCTTGGATTCGTTTTGATGATACGTATAGATACTAGAAACGCGTGACAGTGTAAACAAAACCAAAAATAATATATAATCTGAAATACAGAGTAGCAAAAAGTGTATCTGTAGGTGTTCAAATGAAAAAACGTGTCGAGTACATTCACATTGACCGAAACAAAGAATGGTGCGGTTGTAGAATGCTTTGCCCGTGTCAATAAGGCGTGTTCAATCTCTGCCCATTTTTAAAACTATGCTACAGAATCACTACCTTTCTCTTTAATAGTTGTTTTCCTTGATTTCTATGTTTTTGTTCTATACTTATAACTGTATATATTTGTCTATATAATATATATATATATATTATATATAAATAGTACACCAAAGACTACCTACAGTACTGTCTTTCCTTTCATTTTTTAAATCCATCCAAAGGTTGTCTTGAAGATATCGCTTTTAGCGATAAGGCCGCCCATTGTGTCACCCAGTGTAATGTTTTCTTCATCTGTACTTTCTGTAACTTATATGGTGTACATAATAAAGAGTATTCTATTCTATTCTTTTTTACGTAATGCTACATCAATAGAAGAAGCATTTAGTGTTCCTTCATTATGTATGAATTATATATAGCTATGTTTACAAAGACATACGATTATATGGGTAAAGGTCAGTGCCATGCGCCAGTATCTACCTACGTACGTGCATTTTACTTTTGGCTTTGAAGAAAGAAAGATGTTCCTTTGTCTTAAAACTTTTTATACAGCAGCGCATTCTCGTTATTTCTCTTTTACGTGTGCATTTGGTAGCATTCCAGATTTTTGTGCAGTTCCACGTTTGAAAGTTATTGAAGTGGTTCCAATTTTCTCTATGACGTAGAGGAGAGAGGTTCGCTTTGTGGTCGTTTTTACCACCTGTGTCGTTTGTCGCACAAACTTCCAAAGTAATTTATTGTCTCGTTAAGGAACACTAATTTTGGGAGGTTATGGACACTCTTTTTCCCCAACTTTGGTCTATTTTTAGGGTTCCGTTCCTCAATAGGAAAAAGGTACCCTTATAGGATCACTTCGTTATCTGCCTGTCCGTGTGTCAAGAGTCAAGACCTTTTTCTCAGGAACGCCTGGAGGTATCAAGTTTAAATTAATAAGACATACTCAGGTCGGCAATACTTTGGAGCTAAGAAAAAAGACTACTAAATCAACGCGATCAAAAGATATAGCCGTGTCACATATTTTAAGGAGTCGTAAGGGAATTAAAACCTAAAGAGTAGGTACTTCCCGTTGACCAAAAAAATTGTCAAGGAACAATGACTTACTGCCCAAGTAAACGACAAAAATTTGGAACTTAATTTTTACCATTTTTGTTGTTTGTTAATTATTAACTTATTTGCGGTTGGTAAACTGACCTATATTGATGTATGGGATAACAGTTTACGAAAGTTAAAGTTAATTTTGGCCCTTCTTTAGAGCCATGTTCGGTTCTTTCATCTATAACAATGTTATAAAGAGGATTTTTTTTTTGTTTGTACCGAATAGGCTCCGAAACTACTGGACCGATTTAAAAAAATCTTTCACCTATGGAAAGCGACATTATTTCCGAGTAACATAGGCTATAATTTTGAAGGGAGCGAAGCCACGGGTGTCAGCTAGTTGTTTATGTGAACGTCAGTAACGTTACCCAATTAGGTATTTTGGTGAATGTCGATGTTTTTACGGAACCCTTTCGGGGCGAGAGTCCGAGTCGTACTTGGTCGGCTTTTTTAATCTAGTAGAACAGAGTGATATTAAGTATTTAAACGTTTTTTTTTTTCTGAATTCGAAACCAAGCAAAAGGTTCAATGGCCCTCTTATCGCTTATTAGGGTGTTTTAGTGGACTTTATCCTTAAACTCTAACAGCAGCTCTCCTAGCTTCAAGACCGCGTGTATACTCTATTAAAATTATGTTCAGATAACAACAAGTAACTCTAGCATTAATTTTAATTTCTAATAAGAAATTGGTTTTCCAAACCGATAAACACTTGTTATAGAACAGTCGATTCGTGAAGAACAATAAACATCTCATTCTTAGAACAGAATGGTTTCAAAATGGATCTGAAAAACAAGTTTATCTACTCTCATATCGTAATATTCGAATTATAAAATTCAAAACGAGTTTATATTGGCATACTTTATAAACACAATACCGAAATTTAAAAATAGAATCTTATTATAACACTATTTCTCTAACAAAATAATGCTATAAAACAATTTTTTTTCTATTACGATACAGGACAAATCCAAGAAGTTAATCACTAAGGAGTTTCCATCAATATTTTTTTTGTAATGCCATTTTATAGTACCTATTATAAAAAGATTTGATTCCAATTTTAAATTGTCTATGACAATGCCTGCTTTAGACTTAGCACGCACTGGGATTTTTATTCACGCGTATTTTATTTCCTTCTACCTGTTCATAGAGCTCAAAATATTCGGGCGAATAAAATTCGCGCCGTGGTGCGGTGGATTCTGTGGCAAAACACGGATTTCTTGCGGTATTATTTCCGCACGATTTCTTTACCGCAATGCGAACAACTTCATACAATTCCAGGGGCAAAAAAAAATCGCGCGAATAAAGATCGCAGTGCGTGCTAAGCCTTAGCGCATGCGCGGTTAATGCGGTGATGTGCTGGGTTTTGGCGCCATTCATACGATTTGCAAGTTTTGCTGAACTGAATTTTATGAGTTATTTAAATTATTGTTTAAAAATGTCTGTTAATGTATGTGTGAATGTGAAGAAAATTTGACTCCGCCCGATATTTTAGATGTGGCGAAGGAATTTACTCGTAATTTATTACCAGCAAAGTTGAGAAAAGTATAATTATGACAAATGCTATCACGATTTTATTGCATGGAAAATGCAAAAAGAGGTATTTAGTAGGTTCAATCCCAATTTATGAGTGTAGATAAAGTAGTGTATGAAACTGCACATAACTAGGTATTAAAACATTCGTGTGAAAGCTATTAAAAACCTCGCCTACGGCTCGGTTTTTAAACACACACTCATGTTTTAATACCCCTCATTATGCAACAGTTTCATAAACTACTATAATAATATAGTTGAAAAGAGTTACTATCTCATTGGAGCGCTGAAGTACGGCTAATGAAATAGAGAGGCGTAAAAATGGGAAAATAAACACATCGTTCATCGAAACAATATTCGCACAATTGATTTGCCACCGATGAACAACGCAGCTCATGCGATAGGGTTGTCACATAAGTGAATTTTGGGCGTTATTCAAGTAACCACTTTTTTAACCGACTGCCCAAAACGGAGGAGGTTCTCAATTCGATTGGCTTTTTTTTAACTGAGTGAAACTGTTATATACACATGGTTTAAAAAATCTTATAACAAAAAAAAAAATACGTTTCGAAACACGGAAAAAAATAGGTACCAAAGTCACCGACTTGGGAAAGAAAGTTATTTTTCACTTCGTAGTGTTTTTTTGGAAGTCTGTTTGTTTTTTTTTGTTAAAAGATTTTTTTAAACCATGTGTATGTAACAGTTTCACTCAGTTATGTGAGGTGTGGAGATCATGAATCATGATACATACCAAAATTGTTGTGTGTTGTTTTTTGTTAGGAATAAAACCTAAGCAGTTTACTTGTGCAAGTTACATTTGGCGAGGTTTTCTATACGTTTCAGTTCGTTTAAAGCTTTGCATAAGAAGCTTACGACGGAAAAGTGTAACGTAACCGAACATCCAACATTTTATTCACGCTTAGGTATCTACTCTACTCGTATGTTACCCCAAGAAGATACGACGAAAAAAAGGTATTTGCACAAACTTATTCGTGTTTACCTCATTTCGTGGTACCTCTTTCTAAGCTCTAATTCTGCTAAGAACCTTGGTTAAGTCGCTGAATTTCGTTACATACCCAGAATTGAACACCCACCTTGTTTATTTTTACTTCGGTACGACAGATTACATCGAACCTTCGTAATAAGTTTTTTTTGTTGTTTTTTTGCCAACGTTTTAGCCATCTTTTTGTACCGTTGTTTTTCAGCTGTATTTTCTTTAAAAAGCTATGTATTTAAGCCGACGACTGTATTTGGCACTTAAAGCCAAGTACCTTATCCGCTTTGCGATTTGTGTGTGCGGCAGTAAATGGCTTTCAAAACGTTTGTGATGGAGATCTCATTATCACTATAGTGAACTGGGGTATCAAAGTAGGAAGCTAGGCAGGGATTGATGTGTGCTAATGGTGACAGCACGCTTTGGCGCCAGGCTACAAGAGTGAAGCCTCATCTCCACGGAAATAATGCCCGATCGAGAACTACCTAAGTATTTTACTTTGTGTTTGAAATTTAGCGGTCGCTGATGAAGCTGGCACCTCGTCTCATTTGGTATGCTTGCACACAAATGTAGAGTAAAATATTAAGAAGCAGATATATACATTATATGTAAATGAGCTTACAAAATTAAGACCGGCATATAAAAAAGAAAATTATTTGAAAGTTATGAGCGTCGAATGTTCCATATTTCAACACTAATTTTAACGCATCTTTGGGTGGAAAAAAAATAACACAAGAAGAAGGAAAAGAAGGAAGCCACCATACAGGGATAGATTAGTAGTTCAACAATGCAATTAATTTTATTTTGAACAGATATATTTAGTTCCTAGGGTCTGTTTATAAAATTCGCTATCTCGTTTTCGTCCTAAATCATCGTCCATTTCGCTACAAATTTGCGAAAGTGCTAATTCGTACGCGAACTAGCTTCTTGCTGCTCATCACAGCATCTAGCTCTTTCGCATGTGTTGTCGGATGAGATAGCATGCATTTTAAGGCGGATACAGACATTGCAAGGCATGCTTAGCGCACGGCGCTCATCGCATGCTTCGCAATGTGTGGACTTTCATATTCGTTGATAGGCATGTGCTACGACAAATCAATTCAAAGCAAAACGCGTGCGTTGCGAGGCGTGCGCACCGCATGCCTCGCAATGTCTGTATCCGCCCTTAACCCCGTGCACAAAATAGTTCGTGCCGTCGACTAGGGCAACCTTAAGTGTGTATCCTTAGATGTAAGGAATCAATAAAAGCTTTTTTATTATTTACTAAAGCAGGTAATTTCGCACCAAATTATTTATTCAGCATCAGACACAAGCCTCCTTATTCTGAAAAGGACAGGCCCTGAAAATCACAGGATAAAAGTGTCGTTTGTTATTTAGTTACGTTCCAACCCTTGCGTAGAGACGCAACGCGGCAAGTAACGCGATTACAACCGGGTGATTGGGTCCCACAATACAGCTGCGTTACTACGCCGAGTTTACAACTCAATAGAATAGGGAACTTGTTGTACTAACACGCTGGATCAATTCACATTAGTGTTGTTTGTGATAACAACATGTTGGTGTTGAAATTTAATTTGTAATAAATTGTTTTGTGAGTAAATAGCCGTGACAGCAATGCGGACATGTTTCATGTGGAGGTCGGAAAACAACATTGGGTGGCGAGTTATGGAGTCGTAAATATGTCAATAACACTTGAATATACAATAGATTCTACTATTTTGTTCATGTTTGCAGCGTTGCCAGAACGTAACTTTTGTTACATTTTACGTAACTTTTGACCGTCTCACGTAACCTCCATGTAACACGACTCAAAATTTAACTTTTACGTAACTTTTATGTTTTACTAAAAATATTAAAATAAAAATGCATCTATAAAGCTTTTGTTCGTCATGTTGTCGCACCTAACTCACTCACTCACTTGTATTTCTAAATCATCCATCCCGCTTACTTCGGCGAGCGAGTGAGCATCGTGTTTTGTTTGCCATGTTTTAATATCTCTAAAGAAGAGTAAATAAATACGAAACTTAATTATCTGTGGATGTAATTTTATTAATTAAATTAATTTCGTCAATAATGTAATGTATTGGTTTGTTTTCGACTTGTTTGTGCTAACAATACTTGGTTAGTAGATTTTATATTTATTGTAGTTTTAATTTAATAAATAATTATTATTTTTAAATATCAAGATTATCAAGTCAAATAGCATAATATATGTGTGCCATGCACTGCACATAGCTTCAAGAAGTTCGTGTAGCTATTTATTACTCATTGTTAAGTATCTTTGGTTTCGTTTACAAGAACTACAGTGGGCTGAATACCTACTGGCCGGCGTAACCTGGATTTGATTTTGTTTATCTATCTTTTCGCTAATGCAACCAAGTAGGTACCTATCCATATAGTTGTTTCTCGTTGTAATTTGAATTTACTAAACTAAATGCAATAGATTTACCCGTGGCAGTCGCGGGGAAGGGCCCGACCGCGCGAAAATTCGAATAGTGGGCGCGTTCCGCTACCTAAACAGAAGAAAAAAAAAGTAGTTTTTTATTATTTTAGTGTCGTTTTCCATATAAAATAAGGTAATGTAACTTTTCTCATGAAAATGTAACTTTTTGGGATGTCTCATGTAACATTTGACTGTTTGCCACTGGAAAAACTGCATGTTTGTTTCTTTAGGTGCAAATAAACAAAAAGAGGACGGAGTTCTCAGTCAAGATGAGTTCGAATCTGTCCAAGTACAGGTCGGTTAACACTGAAACGCAAGTTAGCTGTTAGATAAGAATTCGAGGAACCCAACGATATTCGCTCGGTTTCAGTTTGAATGGTAACATCTCATACAATCTGCCGAAGATTTAAGGTCTTTCCATACATATCAGGGCCGTGCAGTGGACGTGGACGGACCGTGCCCTGTCAGGGGCTCAAAAAGTATCGTTCATATAAAATGTCCAGTGACGAATCTTGCAATGATTGAGCCCGGCCCTGTCACGTCCCGGGCACGGCTCTGATATGTGTGGATAGACCTTTAAAACCCTCTTATTCTGAAACTACTTACGATGATAAGATTTCTTTGGAGTTATAATATTTCCTTCAAGAACAATATATATCGAAGAAAGATCACAATTTAAACCGCATAAGTTTAGTTAAATCTTATTGCACAAAGGTAACATATTGCTAGATAAAAGGAAATAAAATGTCGTTCTCTAGACGTAAGAGAATGGCCCTCGAAGGGCAATTTCCTGGTGAACTATTGTGTCTTTGTAACAAGAATACAACTTTATAGTCTCTACTGTGTAATAAAGTTTAACTATGAAAGTACCTGTAAAGTATTGAATACTAGCTTCTGACAGCGGATTTGCCCGCGTGAAAAGTATTTTATCATCCCAGGGGATACTGAAATAAAAAGTTGCCTATGTGCTATGCCAGACTATAATCTATCTCGGTGTTAAATTTAATCCAGATCCATTCAGCCGTTCTACTAGCCGTTCCGCAAACATACATTAAGAATCCATACATGGATGTATTCCAAACTTTCGCATTTATAGGTAATACTAGCTTCTGCCAGCGGATTCGTCCGCATGAATGTCGAAAGTTATCCCAAGGGAACATATTCCCGGGTTGAAAAGTATCCTATGTTTTATTCCAGACTATAATTTATCTCGGTGCTAAATTTCATCCAGATCTGCCCAGCTGTTTGGGCGTGAAGAAGTAAAAAACACACACATTCACACACTCACAAACTTTCGCCTTTATAATATTTGTGTAATTAGTAAGATACAGAGTCAATGTTAGCGAAACTCCGCAAATGTTTAGGAATAGATATCGATCGCCATACCGATGGCGATAAAACAAAAAGAAAATTGAAAACTCATAGGTTCAGGTACCTACTTTAGCAGCAACTGACCAGAATAAGCAGTAGTTACTTGTTTAAAGTTTCACGTTTTTGTTTGTTTAACCCCCGACGGAAAAAGAGGGGTGTTATAAGGTTGTGTGTTTGTTTATCTGTCTGTGGCATCATAGCTACTAAACGGATGAACCGATTTTGATTTTTTTTTGAAAGGTGACTTTATCGAGAATGTTCTTAGCTATGTTTGATAAAAATCGGTTCAGTCGTTCAAAAGCTATATGCGTTTTACTGTTTCAATCAGGGTATTTTCGCAAGATATCGTGTCATAATTACGTGTTCTTGTGTATCGTGTCTACTATTACATAAATTATGTAGTTTAAAAAAGCATGAAATAAAAAAGTGTGGGGGTATTTATTTTTTTTCTTGTTCGCCTTTAGATATATACCTACACCTATTAGTTCTGCGAAGTTTCTCTTGCTAATTTGACTCCATATAAATTGAGCCTTGAGTTTTTCATATCAGCGCAAAAGCCTCTACTACACGTACTGTGAGGAATCGGATTACTCACAGCGCGAAGCGTGTTGTCGATTTCAGATGGTTAAGGCGTATATATTCCCCAATATTAACGCAATACTGGCCGTGCGCCCGCTCGGAGACAGAATATTAATATTGAACCTTCTTTTGGACAGTTTTGCAAAATATTCTTTGATTTTACATATGCTATTTCAGATATGGAGAAATGCTAGCCATCAATTTTTCGGTCTAAAAATATTTTTTAACTTACAAGTCGTTTTGGAGGAGTATCCGAAAGTAGCGAAAAAATATCGTGTTGTTATTTATTTTTTTTAAAGTATTAGTTATACGAAAAAAAACATGTTTCCCTAATAATGTACATGAATCAATAACATTTTTTATTTTTCAGATCTTTTAACCTAACTGTTGCTAAGGAGTATGGTTTAGAATGTAAACGATTTACGGCACTAAAGCGGGGGAAGGCCCTTAAGTTTGGGTTTTCCCTATACCATAAGTCAGCGGGGAACCTACCATATGCGTTAACTTGTACGTGTAAAGTACAGTCGAAAGATTCTATATAAACAACAACAATGAAATAAATAAAGAAAGAAAAATTTTTAATAGTCACAAAACGAAATACATAAATAAAGCTGCCCGTTGGTAAACACATCACTTGGGAACGGCTTGAGTGATTTGTATTTTTTTTGTAATTTTCGTAATAGTCCGAGTACGGTTCTTAGCTAAAGATAAATTGGAAAAGTTTCGCCGGGATAATTCAGGAAAACCTGGAAGACTTGTGTTTCTTTTACTGAATTTTTAACCGACTTAACAAAAAGGAGGAGGTTCTATGTTCGACTTGGAGTATGTTTTTTTTTATGTTTGTTCACCGATATTTCCGTCAATTGTGGTCCGATTTTGAAAATTTATATTTTTTTTAAAGTGTATGTTCCGAAATTGGTCCCATTTTAATTTGGTGAAGATCTGATGAAGAACTTCGAAGATATACAGCAGAACTCTTCAATAAATAACGGCAAATCACTCGGGATTGCTGCAATCGCATGTCTGTTTATTGTTTATACCATTTCATAGCACAACATCACGCCAGTACGCTCTTAAGGGGTACGCAGATCTCTCAATTCACCGGTTATGTTCAAGTTTCATGATATTCGGGTAATATATTCTGGCATTATAGTTACCTTACTAAAAAACTTGCCTATTATGTAGGTTTTGTTTTACCTAAGAGCTAAGAGCAAAAAAAAAAAATATGCAAAAATATACCACCGACTTCCAAATAAAAAACTACAAAGTGAAAAAAAACTTTTTTTTTGGAAGGCGGTGTCCATAACGCAAAAAATGGTACCTACGAAAGACACCGACTTCCAAAAATAAAGTTATTTTTCACTTTGTAGTTTTTTATTTGGAAATCGGTGGTATTTTTTTGCAAAAAAGTTTTTTTATTGCATGAACTATTTGGACAATACCTGGTGGGGTCCGCTATTAAGTTATATATAAATGAGGCAACTGGGCTTATCCCTGTTGTAAACGACCCTTTGTGCCTATTGGTCTTGTTTTTCTGTCTCCTGCTTGATATGGAGGGAAGTGGAAATTTGTATTTTTCTTACTCCTCCATTATTCTTTTCTGATTAATTTCGTTGCGGGATCCAAGACAGTTAAATTCATTCTCCGGGACTTCGTCGAGCTTCATTGCCTCGGTGCTTTTCTGGTGGTCGCCACTGTTGATTCTGGCTTTCAGGACTTGCAGTGGTTTGGGAATAGTGCGGTGGGATTGTCCCACAAAAAATATAAGTGAGGAGGTAGATAGGTAGTGAGTAGGCTAGCAGGACATATACCAGCAAAATTACAGCGTTTTCCTATTTCAGGCTATTAAAAGCGAGTCCGAATTTCCCAACCCTTCAGGTGAAGTCCTTTTTAATCCAAAGTCAAACAGCCTATTGTATTTGAAGGGTAGGTTGGTATAAAGTAAGGGCATGCGCGCACGTGCGCCTATGACCGTGGCCCGAAGTGCCACGTGCTCACCTGCCCCAAGGTACTTGAATTATTCAAAGGTTTCACCTCGAACAATCTGGTATTACCTACATAGCGAAGGTTTAGTTCTCGGGTTAGGCGTGAGTCTGGTACTTATTTATGGCTGATATCGATATTTAATGACAATCAAAAATAAATATGGATGCTACATAAAAATACATGTTCTAACATCTGTGATTAGAGCTGTCGTACTGGATCTGAATGTTGGGCTGTGAAACAGATAGATGATAAAAGCGAACTAAAAAAAAACTTTTTGCAAAAAAATACTACCGACTTCCAAATACAAAACTATAAAGTGAAAAATAACTTAATTTTTTGAAGTCGGTGTCTTTCGTAGGTACCATTTTTTTGCGTTATGGACACCGACTTCAAAAAATTAAGTTATTTTTCACTTTATAGTTTTGTATTTGGAAGTCGGTAGTATTTTTATGCAAAAAGTTTTTTTTATTTTTCACTTTTTAGTTGTACGTACCTAATAGGCAAGTTAGTAAGGGAACTATTTCGACAGAATAGATTTCATGAAACTTGAACATAACCGGTGAAATGAGAGATCTGCTTACCCCTTAAGAGCGAACTGGCGTGATATTATGTTATGAAATGTTATAAACAACAAACAGACATGCGATTGCAGCAATCCCGAGAGATTTGCCGTTATTTATCGAAGAGTTCTGTTGTATATCTCCGAAGTTCTTCATCAGATCTTCACAAAATTAAAATGGAACCAATTTCGGAACATATTTTTTCAAACAAAAAAAGAATTTTCAAAATCGGTCCACAATTGACGAAGATATAGGCGAACATAAAAAAAAAAAAAAAAAAAACGTCCTTGAAGTCGAACATAGAACCTCCTCCTTTTTGGGAAGTCGGTTAAAAAGACGTAAACAAGAAGAAAATGATCCTGTGCAGTCGAAGGATGTTCGCGAGCTGGCTGACCAAAACCAGATGTATCCTCTTGTTTACGTCTTTTTAGTTCGCTTTTTAAGCAGTCGGGTTTTTTGTGTTTTTAATTAACTTTTTTTATTTATAGCTTTTAGTATTTTTTTTTATTCTTGTTCTTATTCTTTATTGTACACAAAACATAGAAACATACAAATACAATAGGACAGTTTATGTACAAAGGCGAGCTTAACCCATAGTTGGGTTAGTTGGTAGTATTTTTTTTTGAATTAGATACATTTAAACATATATGAAATCACCTCCTGAAAATCTTTATTTTAATACCCAACATTAAAAATTTGGTGCCCCACAATATGGTGCCCAAAATCCGCCGTTTTTATATTTGCCAATTTGAATGTAGCCAGTGACACACGCAGGGTTAAGGCGAATCGTTTGAACTAAGAATCGTTAAAATCGGCCAACGCGTTTGATCTCTAGAACGCCACATAAAAACAAACATACATAGACTGATAAACACATTACCCTCCTTTGGCAGTCGGGTAAAAAGATAACATTTAGCTGAGATGAAAATGTTGAGATGAATGTGCGTAGTGACGAGAATGTATAAAGTGAGAAATAAGTATATTAGAGCAAGTTTGAAAGTGGCGCCAGTGACAGAAAAGTTGAAAGGAAAACGGTTGTCCTGGTATGGTCATGTGATGAGGAGATATGAATCGCATGTTACTAAAAGAGTTATGAATATAAATGTGGATGTGGTGGTGGAGGAGAGGGAGGGGATGGCCAAAGAAAAGATGGATGGATTGTGTGAGGAGTGATATGATAGAAAAGGGAGTCAATGATACGAGTATCGTGACGGGGCCAGGACGGTATGGAAGAAGAAAACGTATTGCGCCGACCCCAAGTAACATGGAATAAGGGCAAGAAGAGGAATAAACATAAAAATGGGCATACTTATAAAAATCTCGATAATGATTAGCAGATTCATACATTTAATTATTTATTAACATTTTGAATTAAGAATAGTTTACAGATTTTTATACTAGGACTACGGAGGACGCTGACCCGGCAAACTTTGTTTTGCCATAAAAACACCAAACATTCATCTACTCTAACTACCTTACCCTACCCTACCGTACCTACCCTACCCTGCCTACCCTACCCTACCCTACCCTGCCTACCCTACCCTACCTACCCTACCTACCCTACCCTACCTACCCTACCCTACCCTACCTACCCTTCCCTGCCCTACCTACCCTACCCTACCTACCCTATCCTACCTACCCTACAGCCTACCTACCCTACCTACCCTACCCTACCTACCCTACAGCCTATCCTACCTATGTTGGTAAAGGTACCTTACCTATATAGGTAGGGTAGGTATGTACCTTCTTCTTTTCTTATTTTTTTTTTCATAAGAACTAGCAGAAATCGGTCCAGCCGTTCACGCGTGATGCCGTGACCAAGGGAAATAGGCATTCATTTTTATATATATAAGATATGCTCTGAACTCTTAATTTTATATATATAAGATATGCTCTGAACTCTTAATTTCGGGTAGCTACACTACCAGAGGTAATTCATTGAGTCCGCGTCAGCTGTAGTTGCTTACAATTAACAGTTAAGAATTTAATTTGATACTGTATAGGCACACTTGTTCAAATTCAGTTAATTGTTTCTTCATGTAAATTAATCACACCTTTGAGAAATATAAACTAGCTAAGCTAGCTGTAGTTTCGGTCCTATTTTTAATTAATCATTATTCTAATAGAGGTAGCAGAGGAGAGCAGTAGTGGCCCAGTGTTAACGGCCGCGACTTACAAGTTGTAGGACGTGGGTTGGAACCCAGGCAAGCACTTTACTTTGTCTAAATTATTGTATCACCACTGATCTCAAAACTCACAAAACTTTGATTATCGAGGGTCTTAAGGACGACCTGGATATTGAGAGAGAGCGCAGGGCTTTGGCGGTCCGAGGAAACATGCTGGCCAGCAGGTTCTCCCGATGCTCTGAATAAGTAAAGATAACTTTATTTAAGGCTTATTATCAAAGCTTTTATACGGGAATTCTGTGGGTCAGTCACACCAAAAGGTCGCTGGATGTCTTGCGCGTCCAGTACAACAACATCTTCAGGTTGATGTTGGGGCTGCCTTGCTTCTGTAGTGCATCGGGGATGTTTGCGCTGTATCGCACTGACGGCTTTCATGCCGTCATCCGCAAAAAACTGTCTTCCTGATCTGCAGAATGCGTGGCAGCTGCAACGGAATTCAGAAGACTGTATCTGTCCTCTCCGCTATGGAGATCCTTTATTAGGCGGGTGATTTGAATGTGTTATTTATTTTAAATTTATGTTATTGAATTTTAATTTGTAATTGGATTTTTATGTTTTTATTCAATCGAACTGTATGGATTAAGTAATCCGAAATAAATTAATTTGAATTTGAAAACGGTTAAGGAAAACATCGTGAGGAAACCGGCATGACCTAGAACGAAAAAATTCGAAGACATGTGACATCCACCAACCCGCACTGGGCCCGCGTGTTGGATTATTTATGGACCATTCCCTCTCACAGCGAGGAAGCCTGTGTCCCAGCAGTGGGAACATTAAAATACTGATCATGATGATGATTACTCTAACTAACGAGCATTGTAGTATATAAACGTGTGTACCTTCGCTATATAACTTAGTTACTACCACATAAAAAACAAAAGAAAAGTTAATTAATAAAACAGAAGACAGAAAATCGTGGCTTAATAATAACAGCCGCACTGGTCGATCATCAAGGTTAAGCAACACTTGACGAGGTCGGTCCATGGATGGGTGACCATTTCAACATACCGAGTTTCCTCCGTGCCTCGGAAAGCACGTTAAGCCGTTGGTCCCGGCTGTCATTTGAAGATCTTTTACAGTCGGTAAGAGTAGTCAGAAGCTTGAGATCTGACACCAGTCTTGCCAAGGGGTACCGTGTTACCCAGGTACTGGGTTGTGGAGGTCAGATAGGCAGTCGCTCCATGTAACACACCATGCACTGGTGGCTGAATCTGGTTAGACTGGAAGCCGACCCCAATATAGTTGGGAAAAGGCTAGGCACATTGATTGAAGACTGAAAAACAAAAGTTCATCTGAATGTCAATGAACAACTCTCATTGTACGTACATCTGTCTATGTGTGCGTGAGTATATATACGTATATGTGTGTGTGAATATTTAAAATATGTAGGTCAGCTTCGAAAGATCGAGTTTCTAATCTTATTGACTGCGATATCCTTCCCTAGAAATATTATAAAAAGGGAAGTCTATGTGTTTGGATGTTTGTCAATTGCTGAATAAACTTGAATGAAGTTTTAAACAGTAGTTGTCATGCCCTGGATTATAACAAAAGGTACATTTCATTCCTAGAGTAAGTTCCTGTAGAATTATTTTTGTTATTCACACGGGCGAATCCGTTGCTAGTATTAAATTTAATGGTTGGACACTGAAAACTTATTTCATATCCGTATTTCACAGTGCGGATGCGGAAATAGGAAGGTACAGTTTTCAGTAGCAACATCTAGACAGACTGACATTTATTAATGTCAGTAGTTTGTCTGGTTTCAGATTTTATTTCTCTCATCTTGCCCACGAACTTGGACAAGACACGATTGTAAGAGATTTATTTTATTGCATTGTCCTTAAACCTTTTAGTTTTCTGTCACTTTTACTTGTGAAATATTTGCTCATTGTCTACTTGTGCTTTTGTATTTTATTGTCCACATGACTAAGTAACAAAAGAAAATCGTATTATTTTCTTTAATATACGCTACAGTAAGTTATCGCCCTGGAATAAAATTAGAAACATTAAAAGTTGTATTTATGACTCAAACAGGTGTTCTTTTATTCTAAAAAAATTTACCCATATCTTTATAAATTTTCTTATTAATAACTAAGTCATTATCAATCTAAGATTGATGTTAGATAAAGTAAGCATCGTACATACCTAATCACTTCAAAACAACCGCATTCACACAATCGATATACACCTTTGTTTTGATTTCGTCTCCCTCTTGCGTTTACCAAAATTTTGTGACTTACACATAGGGGAATTAACTTTTATATCACGTCACTTGTAGTTTAATGTTTTGAATATCGTTTAGAATCATCATTTTGTTGGATTTCAGTGGTGATTTTTGATGTTTATGTGAGAAGGCCGTGTAGGTTATGTTTAGTGCGTGGGACGGCCGCGCGCGGCGCTTGTGGCGGCCGGCGATGGGCGACTGAAGCCGTGAAGCGCGCCAGGGGCGGGCGGCCGGGCTTGCTGTATCCGTGCCTACCTCAAAATAAAACATTCTGTCTCCTTCCTAAATTCGGCCCTCCAGTGTGGCCGGGACGACGATACGATTTGCATCAAGGATCAAGATGTTTACTCAGTTGACTTAATCGCATTAGAACATGAATTTCAGGTTTCTTACAAGAAATAGGTACTTACTAAATTAATCTTGCTTAGAATTTGACTATGTTGAAATTGAGTTGGAGGCGCGTGATTGATTATCTTATGGAAATGATTAATCACGGTGATAAATACATCAGTAGAGTATAGTTTCATTAAAAGTTCTATATGTAGTTCTACGCCGAGTTTATGAAAGTAAAATTAATGTGGCAAATTGTTAAGCACGCGTTATCTGCTGTGATTGGCTGTAGAAAATACATTCAACCAATCACAGCATATAACGCGTGTTTGATATTTTTCATCACACTTGCACGTAAACAGTATCAAAACATACAAGTTAACTTGGCCGTAATGCCCATATAAAACCCTTGAGCTGTTTTGTTTGTCATGAAACCCTAGGGCGGTAAGTAATATTTTTTTAATTTATGGCACAGGTCATGCAAGTTCAAGCAAGGAGTTTACACGCAATTGAAAAATTGTCTTAAAATGTTATCTAAACGGGAATTTCTTTGCAATCTCGCTACATGTTACTTAAATACTCAACTAATGTTCTTATAATGTTCTTGTAATAGTTATAGTATGAAAACATCGAAATTATTTAATTCTTTTTACACTCCGTCATGGCTGTATACCTACGTAAGTATTTGCCCTTAAAGTTTCTGAACGAAACACTGTATAATCTGTGGTGTGGGCAAAAATTCGCCAACCGCTTAAAAAAAAGTTCACGTATTTCGTAATAACAGCTGTGCTGACTTGTGTATTAAAGCGTTATGAAATTATTACTCGCAAATGTGATGAAAAACATTGTATGTATCACGGGCGGTACGGGAATTACGAACCTCGACTCAGAAAGCCCTCAGTCTTCGACTTCGGGCTTCTACTAGAGCCTCGATCGTAATTCCTTACTTACCGCCCTTAATACACAATGTACTATTAACACATTAATTTTGCGATAATTTTGCTTCCAAAACTCGTGGTTGTCGTTCAAAAATCTTATTCCTCGTTTGACATGGATTTTCAGAGTGACAGTGGTCACTCTGAAAAACTCCAGCTACATGTGAATTCTCAATGCTTTCTCCATATTTTTCCACCGAAAATTCTACATACATAACGTTCAGTTATTTACAAATGAAGGTAGACTGATATTAACATATTTTTTTCTGAAAGCACTATCGTTCGCGTCAAACGATACTAAAGCCGGAAAGCTTTTACGGGAGTACGTTTTTAGGATCACCGCGCGAATGCTTCTCGCTTGCGAACTGCCTTATACCAAAGTGTATGTAAATATATGTATTAAAAATGCTGGGGTTGTCTTTGAACTCAGCGACAAATTAATGTGGTAACAACTGCTTTTCATGGAATGTATGTCAAAAGTTAAGTCGATTGATAAAGGTTAGAGTTTTCTAATAGGATAGTTTACTGTAATTAGTTTCTTGTCCATCAGGTAGATTAATAAAAAATATTGGACACGTATTTTTTTTATTTGACACGTAAACATAAAGTGACGATGATATAATGCGTGTAAATATCGTGTGACGTCACGCCGCTAGTACACTTTATACTGCCTTAGTGACGTCACAAGACCCTACTACTGAACTTTGTTGCGCTATAACTTTGTAATTTTTTATTGATTTGGTAAAGCAAAAAATACGTGGCCAATATTATTTGATAATCTCACTGACGGATTTTTATTTGTTTATTTTGTTTGATACTATTAAATTTTTATATTTATTTACATAGATAAAAGTATATACAGTGTATAAAATACTTAAATAACTAAGACTACAAACATATATACTTTAACCAAAAACTTAATACTAACTAAAACTAAAAATATACACAACTAAAATATGGCGTCGAAAAACTCCTCCACATCGTTGCCCACTGGTAATGTACCCAAAAGGCTGGCAGCATTGCCACGTTGTATGGCAATGCTTAATCTCTGACCAAGATAAAAGCCAGCCCTTGGGTCACGCGAAATGTCAACTAGGCGTTTGGACAGATCTTTAAACAAAGCGTGAGCACTCGGACCCCACGGCCGTTTGGGGTTGAAACTCTTGGAGTTTCAACCCCAAACGGCTCGAAAATATAACTACCGATGAGGTTATTATATTGCCGCCGTTTGAGGTTCTCTGCTGCCGCAGCGGCAGCGCCAGCACAGCACGATGAACTCGGAAGATGGGATGGCGCAAGAGTATCGACACAAGTAGCGTCCCACACTAAAGGCCTACCCATCTTCCATGGAAACAAAGACATCCCGTCCGGTCTTTTGCCATCGTCACGTGCCAGGCCATGGGGTTCTAATACGGCCGGAACGCCGACGGTGACGAGAGCACGTCGGATGATGTCGTTTAAGTTTCCGTGCCGAGCGAAGCGACCCGCACTTCGGCTGCATGAAAGACCGTGGTGACCGAGGCTGTTGACAACTTCGCCACAGTGGCAACGATGTGGAGTACAACAAGGAGCGCCAAGACGTAAGGAAACAGCGAGGCGGAAAGTAGTGTCGTCAAACAAGGTGCCTATGTTCGACGACGGTATTGCGTGAAGCCAGAGGCCCGACTCCCATTCACCCACAGCCAGCAGGCGAGCGCGCTCGGCAGGAGTGGCTGAAGTGGCAATTAGGTGCTCCTGAACTGCTCTGCAGAGCGGCTCATCCCACCGTTTCTGGGAAGATGGGTAGTCGGGGGGATTAAATAGAATTATATTTCTTTTACCCGGGAAACATCTCTATTATCTTTTAATTCTTGATCAGTTTCTGGTTTAGTTACGAAATGATAAAGTAGAAGAGCAACAATATTCTTTTCACTTCTCATGCTCTGAAATTGCTTATTTGTGCAAGATATAGGCTGCACAAAATTGATTTTTGTGCACAAGTGCATTAACGTATCTACTTATAAATGTATCTATATTAAGGCAAAGAAAATGAGCCATACAGCCAAACACAATAAAAAGTTCACAGATAGAATTTGTTATTTTTTAATATTTACTTTAATTTATTTGCCTTTTATGTGTTTTTTAAGACATAAAAAATATTAAAATTAAAATACGGTAGGTTTTAATTTAAATTTTAATATATTATAAATTTTAAATATTTAATTAATTTAAAAAATATGTATATTACAAAATTAATTTAATAGTAGGCTGTATAGGTCTGCAGCCCAAGCCTAATATCAATGTCGTAAGATTTTAAAAAAAGCGGCGGGAAACAGGTCTTGTTTTTTCGTGCGTTTATTAATTTCTTCAAATTTGCTAAAATTGTTAAAAATTACCAATGAAGAAGAGGATTTAGCACTCTCCTAATACGCTTATGGAAATTAATGCACAAAGAGTTGTGCAACAGATATTACCGCCAAAGTCTCGGGAAAAATATCTCAAAGTTTCGATAATTTTGTAGAATTTTGTAATGTTATGTTATACTACTGTTTTATTTCCTCGTAATCGAAATGAAAAGCAGAGTTTATAACTCGTCCACAAAACCATTTTATCCTCGACATTACTACCAGCCTGCTAATAGTCTCGGATAAAAATGGTTCGTTTTGTGCACTCGTTATAAAATCTACTATTTTCTCAAACATGCATGGAAATATTGTCATTATTTTCGAAAAAAGAACACGCGACGTATCGAATTTACGGACAAAGAAAATCAAATCGATTGCTGGAGCGTTTTTTGAATTTGGAACATTACGCTCCAGCAATGTTGTTGTAACTTTTAATATTAATTAAATTATATGTGTAATATAAAAAGTATGTTTTATTTCCCTGCATTATTTTGAGAAAGCACTATACAGGGTGTCCCAGAAATCGACGTCAAGCCGTAAATGGGTGATAGACCAAGTTATAACAGTTCTCAGAAAAATACGAAAAAAAATCTATCTCATGTTTTTAAAAAAATATGTTCACTTTAAAAATTTACTAAAAAAATCAATCCCTGTAATGGTTCTTTAACTCCAATTGCTACAAATCCCATAATTTATCTAATTTTTTTATTATTATGTAATCTTGAATAATGCTTGTGTAGATTTTTCCCTAAAATTCAAAGCCAACTCCTCCTACTTAGAAGAAAATTAAACTTTTTCAAAACCAAATTATTCAAATTTACTATTTCGCCCAACTTTAACTGACTGTACTGAAAAAAAAATGTACTACGCTAGTTTGGCAAGTAACATGAAAAATTGGCGCATTTAATAAGGATTCAAAAATGGTGTAACACTTGCTAGATTACGTTTTCAATAATTGGTCAAATTTTTTTTTGTAAATAGTATCGGTTTTTACTCAAAATGTCCATACTTCCTTAAAATGACTTTAGCTTACCTAAAGCTTTGCTAAACTCCGTTTCTAATTCGATAGAGACGGAGAGAGTCATTTTACGAAGTGTGAGCGAGATAAGAAATCGAAATTTTACGTAATTTAAGAGCAAAGTTATGATAGTGATTCAACCTTTTCAAGATGTAAATGGGTGATAGACCAAGTTATAACAGTTCTTAGAAAAATACGAAAAAAAATCTATCTCATGTTTTTAAAAATTTATGGTCACTTTAAAAATTTACTATAAAAATCAATCCCTGTAATGGTTCTTTAACTCCAATTGCTACAAATCCCATAATGAGACTCTCTCCGTCTCTATCGAATTAGAAACGGAGTTTAGCAAAGCTTTAGGTAAGCTAAAGTCATTTTAAGGAAGTATGGACATTTTGGGTAAAAACCGATACTATTTACAAAAAAAAATTTGACCAATTATTGAAAACGTAATCTAGCAAGTGTTACACCATTTTTGAATCCTTATTAAATGCGCCAATTTTTCATGTTACTTGCCAAACTAGCGTAGTACATTTTTTTTTCAGTACAGTCAGTTAAAGTTGGGCGAAACAGTAAATTTGAATAATTTGGTTTTGAAAAAGTTTAATTTTCTTCTAAGTAGGAGGAGTTGGCTTTAAATTTTAGGCAAAAATCTACACAAGCATTATTCAAGATTACATAATAATAAAAAAAATTGATAAATTATGGGATTTGTAGCAATTGGAGTTAAAGAACCATTACAGGGATTGATTTTTTTAGTAAATTTTTAAAGTGAACATAATTTTTTAAAAACATGAGATAGATTTTTTTTTCGTATTTTTCTGAGAACTGTTATAACTTGGTCTATCACCCATTTACGGCTTGACGTCGATTTCTGGGACACCCTGTATATGCCTCGGCGGAAATGGCAATTGCCTGTCTCGTATTAGTGAAGTCCTGACCTACGGCTCAGCCTTCAAACTCATACTCGACCTGCAATTGCCTATTTCCCGGCCTTTGCAATAATGTACTATTGTGTTATTTTCTGTTTAAAGGATAAGCCGATTTTCAGGTAATGGACGTTTATTTTCAGGAGTAAAGTATACGTAATACGTAAATTACATATACTTACCCACTTAAGTACATACATTGTTTACATGTACTACTCGGTGGCACAGAGCCAGCTTCCCAATAGGTACCTAGTTGTAAGTGCTTCAATTTTATTAACTTTAAAACGACCACATTTATGCCAGACGTGGTTTTAGGCTTTATGATGTTATTGATTATACAGGCCGAACTAAATTAATTAAAAGAACACCACCGGCGTGATGGATATCGCCATCTACCCAAATGACGATAAAACAAAAAATATTATTTTTAAAATTAAACGCATGACACCCAATGACAACGTTGACCCAGTAATCAACGATTTTATTTGCATGACAAAATAAGTGGTGTCATGAAGTATGGGCAGGCTTTTTCTCTAATAAGATAAATAAAACATTTAAGCGATACAACACAAGAAAGCACATATAATTATCTACACTATCTTATCTATCTATCTAATACCTTTAAACTAGCAATTCTTGAGTGTTCTTCAATAAAATCGGTTCAGCCGTTCAAAAGTTATGGGCGTTTTACTGTTTGTCGGGGGTTTTTTTTTAATTTTGAAATTTTACTTGTTAGAAAACGTTGTTTTCTCTATTTTCACACGAGCAGAGCTCGGTCACCTAGGTACTTTTATCTTTTCTGCACAAGAAAAAAATGGAAAAAACACAAATAGTAAAATAACTATCATAATTTAATGTAAATATCCGTACGTTTTACGTATTACCCGTAATAGTATCGTTTATCATTCGGTGTTCGAAATAACATTATATTATTATGCTATTATCAATCTAATTATTCCAGTGCTGATCATGAAGAATGTTTCAAAATACTAGAATAGAGCGAAGAAGCTCAATACTTATTCAAATCAGACATAGAAGTATGCTTATGTTTTTTGAAACTGAAACTAACTAGGTATGTGTGAGAGGGCCGATCCCGCTCGAGGAAAAAGGCGTCGTGGAGGCAACGACCTCGACGCCTAAAACGACCAAACCCCGCGTGCATCATTTTCTGATTGTGGATTCTGTCCGTCCACCAAGTGACTCCAGGTAAGACGGTGGCACAATGATCACGTGCTGCCGTGGACAGCAAGGCTCAGGGGAGACGCTTCTCAGTCTCCTAACAGGCGTTGCACAGAGGGGGTTCCGCAGTAGTCTTTTAAGAGGTAACGGGGCCCCTTCCAAGTGCTGATGGTGGTGATGGGTGGTTTTAGTGAGGTAAAAATCCCACACTAACTGGTCTTTTCTCCAAAAGAACAGGGGGGTGACCATAAGCTCTTAGAGTAAGGTTATTTTGAGTGTGTGTAAGGGACGGATGTATAAGCGTCCTGAAATACAGGCTCGGCCTAGCTCAGGCGCAGTTGCTCATCTTTATTCTTGTGCATATATTTAATAGCTTCAATAATTTAATTACAATGTTCAAATTGTAAAATATTATGGAGAAATAAATATTATTATTATTATTAAATAAAATAATATTATTAATACATCTGTCACTTACTCGATCTCAAAATAAACTTAATCTAAGAGCTTATTTATTTATTTAAACTTTATGTACAATAGTGGTACATAGGCGGACTTAATGCTACAAGGCATTCTCTACCAGTCAATCATTGGGTTAATGAGGACAACGTTGTGAGCGGGTACAAAATAAGCTTATGGTCGTCCCCCAGGCGCCTTTTGAAAGTCATCCGAGGCAAAAAATAAAGAAAATGTGTGTATGAAATGTGTAGTTTCCCATTACCACGGGGTCTCATTGCTAATAAAGAAAATTTGGTTCAAATAAATCTCACTAGATGGCGCGACATGTACACACAATTCAATAGTTTTGTAAAATTATCATTTTCTGGAATTGAACATATAAATTGTATGTTCTTGTTTAATCGACTCTCCCAAGTACAAAATTATGGAATATTGGGCTCTTAATTCACATTTCAAAGATTATTTGAACGTATCATTTAAAATTGATGCCAATTGACGGCGCATTTTAAATTTCTGTGGCATTCCACACAATTATTAAAATTTGCATTGTAACACATTTTGGTGCAAAAAAACTTTAAAATTGTGCAAAAAAATACTATAAAACGAACCTTCATTGTATTTAAAGAAAAAAATATTCTCGAACCTAGTAAACCATTTTACTTGCAAATCGCTGCTAACACCATCTATTGCCGTGAAACGGGATCGAACGCGATTGATGTACTTACAAAAAGAACAAGATTAATCAGATGAAAAACGCTAGTTACGTCGGCACGGTTTCTTTGTATGGGATGAGGCATCTGTATGCTAGTATTATATTATCTGTGCCATTACATAAGTTTGGAGCAAGTACAAATCTAATCATACACTAATAAAAACCCTACACGAGTACTTATAATCTTTATATGCTTCATAAAAACCCAATCATTTGCTCTCTTTAGTGTTCCATGTAATTACGCACAATCACAATTGAATCAACATCGACGATAATTTAGCATTTTAGGATGAAAATCTTCATAATATCAACATTTCTTTTATCGAATTTAATAGTTAGTGAATCGAAACACATACTGAAGAACGATGACTTTGGACCAAAAATTGTTGGAGGCAGTTCTGTGGCGTTAGAAAAATACCCCTTTGCAATACAGTTCTTTAATCTGGGTGCAATGTGTGGTGGTGTTATTTTGAATAGCTGGTCTGTATTGACGTCGGCTCACTGTTTAGATAATAATCAAGAAATCGATGAAATGACGGTACAAATCGGTAAGTGAAAATAAAAATAGAACTAACAAATTAGAAGCTAACTAATTCTATTTTTGATAAGTATAGTGATTGTTCCAAGGTAACTTGCCTAAACATAGAAGTAAACGGCCCCCATGAGGGGCCTTGCTGCAAAGATTGACGGCTATCATTTTCCTTTCTATTTCGTCAGCAACCGAAACAACTTTTCCTAATTTGAAATTAAGAAAGAAAAATTTGATTCTGAAGTCAGGACTGCCAACAATTGTAGTAATAACGTTGTCTGCAAACCTTACCTACTTTCTTATCCTTATCCTTACATAGTAAAAATACTATTTGCAAAAAAATACTACCGACTTCCAAATACAAAACTACAAAGTGAAAAATAACTTATTTTTTTTAAGTCGGTGTCTTTCGTAGGTAACTACCATTTTTTTGCGTTATGGACACCGACTTAAAAAAATTAAGTTATTTTTCACTTTGTAGTTTTGTATTTGGAAGTCGGTAGTATTTTTTTGCAAAAAGTTTTTTTTATTTTTCGCTTTTTAGTTGTACCTACCTAATAGGCAAGTTAGTAAGGGAACTATTTCGCCAGAATAGATTTCATGAAACTTGAACATAACCGGTGAAATGAGAGATCTGCTTACCCCTTAAGAGCGAACTGGCGTACATACACAAAAAAAAAAAATAACATAAAGTCGAACATAGATCCTCCTCCTTTTTGGGAAGTCGGTTAAAAAACAAAGTTGCTTCCCGCTGTCTGTCCCTATGTATGCTTAGATCTTTAAAATACACAACGGATTTTGATGCCGTTTTATTTAATAGATAGAGTGATTCAAGAGGAAGGTTTATATGTATAATACACGCGGGCGAAGCCGCTGGCAGAAGCTAGCACATTATAAGTGGGAGATCCTTAAGTACAGTACGTCTTAAGTTAGTGTAAACACATTAATCTTGGGTTACCCTAGCGTAGCATGTGAGTTTCAATAGAATGCGAGGCCAGCTTATACTGGGTTGGTTACTAGTAAAGAACGGGCTACGGTACCAACCTATTTTCAGTGCGGTACTAATTGATATTCAACATAACCCAAAGGGCATAATATCCAAGATTTATTACCCCTGGCGGAAACTTTAAGGGATGGACGGTACCCAAACAACGGTAACTTAAATAGCTTGTTTACTGTAACTTGGATGCTACTACAACGATGCTCGTCGATAAGGACTTGTTTATGGGTTGAAGATAGCGTGGCTAAGAGCAGTTCAGACATCACAAATATGTTATGAGGAAAATAATATTATGATATGTGTGCCGAACATGTCTTTTGCGAACTCAGGTTACAGTTAGAGACCCTGAAAACGCACTGGCTATTAATATACAAGTATCTGTCGGAAATTGTCTCAAGGGAACGTAGGTAGTGTCGTAACCTATGCATATAAGCATCCTTTGTCAGTCATACGGTCTACCCGTGTCAAAATTTCATCCAAATCTGTTTACCCGTTGAGACATGATTGATTAACAAATATCTAAACACTCAAACAAGGGAGACAGCTATGCTACAAACTATTTTTTTAAAGCAGTAATCGCCAAAAGCATCTTAGAGTCTAGATTTGTAAAAGTAATATTCTTGATAGTTTGGTTGTTACCTAAATAAGTGTGCAAAATGCACAGAAATGTCGTCGGCTAAAAGCGTACCACACTGGATTGTGTCCGCAATTTGCCAGTTTTTAAGCCGACGTGTGACTTTGTGTTCTTTCACTCACGAAATCTCGAGATATTTACCTACCAAGCATTTACCACATAACAGAATGATAAGAAAATAGCAATGTCTTTTGGTGATGTCATTTATTTGTTTATCTACTTCGGTTTCGTTATATTCGAATTATAAAATTGACAGCGGTTGCATTATGGTACCCATAACGACATCGGGTTGCATTATGCGAATCGTCATAAATTCTAAAACACAAGCAAAGACATTCTGAACATACAGCCAGGTACCTATAATATTACTTCGAAATAGAGACAATGTAAATGATGTTTTTAAAAATGGGACAAGTTTAGAACAAAAGTATCGTATACTATTTGGCTGTTGCGGCTACAAGATCTTTGCCTTATACCTAATAAAGACTAAATAAAAAAATAAAATAAAAAGTGGACGCGGGCAAAAATTTCTGAATGAAATTTTATTCCAAATTTTATTAAAAATAGTTTTCAACATCAAGTGATATTCAAAATACACCACCAGATAAAACAAATAGAGCAGTTGCGGCTACAAATAATTGACTACCAGAAAAATCAAGACATGTATATGAGAAATGAAATACTTAAACACACTTCCTGAAATACTTATTTGTCTATATCTGTGTTTTATTCCTTCCTTCGTAGATAAAATCTTGTATACAACTGTACGTTATTGGTCTTTTAATAACTCGTGCCCACCTATTTCGGTACGCGCTACGCTTGTACCGAAAAATGGCACTCGTATTAAAAGACCGTCCGTAACGTAACAGTTGCATAAATAGCTTTATTCAAACTAAGATAATATAACTAATTATGTTTTTGTTAAACACTTAATTCCACAGGCTCAAAATACATATACGACTTCAGTGCTAAGAAACACAAACTTGCATCATTCGTAGTACACGAGAACTACAGCATGAGGATTCCATTCGAGAACGATATAGCGCTCTTATTTGTTCAGAAACCCATGAAGTTCAATGCAGTGGCTAAGAAGGCGATACTCGTCGATCACAATAAATGGATGAGCGCTGAAGAGAAGCGCTTTATTGTCATGGGCTGGGGCTGGCAAAAGGTAACATAACGATTCATCATCATGAACATCCTCAGCTCTCTTTTCTTGTGCCAATCCCCATGTTCCTGAACCAGCATCATCCACGCTGGCAACAATATCGTCTGTGCATCTCGCCACCGGACGACCAATACATCTTCTTCCAGTACTACTCAACGATAGGGATGTTTTTTGGGTAGAGAAATGATAATTCTATTTAGGCCGTCAGTAAGATTATCAAATAATATTGGATATTTGCTATATGAAATAAATAAAAAAACCGGCCAAGTGCGAGTCGGGCTCGCGCACGAAGGGTTCCGTACTTGGTAAATTGCGGTTTACGTTTTATGACGTACTCAAAAAAACTACTTACTAGATCTCGTTCAAACCAATTTTCGGCGGAAGTTTACATGTTTTGTACATCATATATTTTTTTTGTTTTATCACTCTCTTAGTTTAGAAGTTACAGGGGGGGGGCACGCACATTTTACCACTTTGGAAATGTCGCTCGCGAAAACTTTTAGTTAAGAAAAAAATTATATTAGAAAACTCAATATCATTTTTAAAGACCTATAGAGCAACTCGGACCACCGGCGGACCGGGGTGTTGCTGTATGTTGAAGACCTATCCATAGATACCCCACATAAGGGTTTTTTACACACGTAAAGGTTTGATGAAAACAATTTTGAGTTTCAGTTCTAAGTAAGGGGAACCCCCAAAATCTATTGTTTTTTTCTATTTTTGTGTGAAAATCTTAATGCGGTTCACAGAATACATCTACTTACCAAGTTTCAACAGCATAGTTCTTATAGTTTCGGCAAAAAGTGGCTGTGACATACGGACAGACAGACAGACAGGACGAATCCATAAGTGTTCCGTTTTTTGCCATTTGGCTACGGGACTCTAAAAATTGACAAAGATAAAGCGCATCAAAGTTCAGGAGTGGGGGCTTGTGACGTCACTTTGTCAGTATACAGTTTAGCGCAACGTGGCGTTTTACGATATTTCAACGCGCTGTATCCTCGTATTTTTTTGGTTACGTAGTAAAAGAAAAATACGTGTCCAATATTTTCAGGTTATCTAACTTTCGGACTAAATATATTATTTTGTCAACTATCCTATTACCTTATGAATATTTACATCCTATATTTAATGTTATGCTTCTTCTATTGTAAAGTAGGGTAAATTAAAGGAAGCAGTTAATCATTAAAGAACCAAAGCCAGCACCTGTCAGCCTTCAAAGCAAGCGCGAACGTCTATCTTCTGAGTACGTTCGTTTTTCATCCATCGCTTTCCACCAGGCAAGATTCGGCAGGCTCATTCTGCAGTAAAGTCACAAGCATCTGCTGCATATATTCATAGCATAATCAGCAAATTGCGTTTTCACTACAGGGCTACTCCGTATGTGAGGGCATGAGCCGTCATGGGCCTTACGACCTAGGCCCAAGACGGCTTGATCATGACTTGCGGAGTGAGTGAATGTGACACATTACTTTTTCTACTTTATTCACGGGCATAAGAAATATGTGAATATGCTCAAACTTTCAACATTCTGTGTAAAAGGTTGCCATGTAAGCTAATATGAACACGAAATGGAAAGGGCCTAGAAACGAAGAAGAAAAGTGTCACGTGCCTGTAATTTTACATGTAACCTTACTGATAATACAACCATACTTACCTACAAACCGGAACAAACTACATGTTGCTAGCGACAAAAGGAAATATGGCTTCCTCAAGAAAGCAATATTACCACAATAGATATCTGTGTTCGCTCACGCAGAATTAGTACTTCTATCGTTATAAATTACAGCCTCTGTTGTAAAAGGTTTTTTTACTGTAAAATTTCATCAAAACCCATTCAGTAGTTCATCCATCCATTCTCACAAACTTTCTCGTTTATTATAGTAGGTTGTAGGATATCGTTCGTGACCTGCATAACTATTTTGTAGTCGGTCATACATTGTTAGTAAAAATTAGAAGCAGTTATTCGTGGTAACTTTCAATACAGCCCGTTATCGGATTACCTATAAAACAGTTCAGCACTAATTACAATCTAGCTGAACCCGCCAGGCATAGTTAGATCTATACAACTAAAGTTATAGAATTATGTAGTTAAGAACACGACGAGAAATATTGTTTGCTAGTGGAAACACTGACTTAAGTTTATGTACTTAATTCCTAGGTCTTCCGCAGTAAAAGTTTTTCTGTGAAAGTTACTATGGAAACTGAAAACACTGGAAACTTCCTCTGTTAATAGACGCGGTGCTTTGTAATTAATATGAAAAGTGTGGGCTGAAAACTTTATAATGACTGGCCTAGTTCAAAACTTTAAACCTATTTCAATAAGACAAGTAGAGCCATCTACCGACTAGGTGACCTTAGCAGACTAATGAAGTACAGCAGCAGTTTTTTTTCATGAGAACTTTGCCCCACACTAGGAATTTATCTTTTTTATCTATTGTATCGTGGGTGTGTTTAAAATATTTAAACTCACTTACACAAGACACCCAGACCAGGCACAACTATCTGTGGACCATACAAATATTTGTTGCGTGCGGGAATTGAACCCGCGATACGCAGCGTAGCAGCCGATCGCTTAAGCACTATGCCAACCGTGTCGTTAGGATCCTAAATAATTATCACTCCATCCTCCTTTAGGTTTTACCGTCTGTTCGACATGAGACGTTTCCTAAACATCTTTGCTACTTGATCAAAATATTCTTACTCTGTTTTTTGGCTACTTCACCGTACTTAACAGGAGCAGGCAAAAAGATGACGGTCTTGTGGGCTCTGTCTACCTGAACACTGGTTTTGTCTTTCATTACTTACTATTGATACAGTATAGTGGTCCATATATTATGTACAATTAGTAGATCCACCTAAAATTGCAAAATAAACCCATTCTTCTTCTTTCTGCCCTTATCCCATGTTATATTATATATATATATTATATTATATATTATATACTTTATTGTCCACCACTGAAATAATTACAGGACAAAACATTTATAAATATAAGTGTACAATGGGCGGTCTTATCGCACAGGGCAATCTCTTACAGACAACCTTTACTTGTTACTTGGGGTCGGCGCAACACGTTTTCTTCTTCCATACCGTCCTGTCCCCCGCCACGCTATCACTGACTCCCTTTTCTTTCATGTCACTCCTTACACAGTCCATCCATCTTTTCTTTGGCTTTCCTCTCCCTCTCCACCTATCCACATATTCATAAATCTTTTAGTAACATGCGTTTCATCCCTCCTTATCATACGACCATACCAGGACAAACTGTTTCCTTTCAACTTTTCTGTGACTTCGCACCACTTTCAAACTCCCTCTAATATACTATTTCTCAATTTATGCATTCTCGTCACTCCGCGCAATAAACTCATTCTTTGTTCTAAGCATACATGTAATTCATTTTTCAGTACGAAGGTTCGCTTTCAGCGATGAGCCTGATAATGGCTTCCCTGAAGTACGTGTCTGTCAGGGAGTGCAGTCAAGCGCACAACATAGAGCTGTCTGAGGATATGTTCTGTCTGTATGGAGACGGCAAGCGGGATACTTGCAGGGGAGACTCTGGCGGTGGAGTGCTTTGGCACGAGTACGTGTTTGTTATTACGCTAATTTTTATTATAACAATGCAGTTTACTTTCTTTTCTTCTTGTCGAATCCATGAGAAACTGTTTAGAGGGTAGGCTTAATTTCAGCGTCATTAGACTTTAATGAAGATGAACTAATAAGGTCATTTTAAACTTGTAACGTTGACTAAGTTCCATAAATATAGCTGTTAAACGTTGTTATAACGCGCATGGAAGCAAGCTTTGAATCAAAATAATTAAAATTTCTAATGCCATAGAAGTGCGATTAGAAAATCAATTTTGCACCGCCCCCTTTCTTTTTAAAAAAAAGTATACCGTTTTAATAGAGTTTTTCGAAACAAAACTCTATTAAATCCCACTGCTTTGGGAAATCCCGTAGGTACCTATCTGCCATATTTGGAAAATATTCATAACAATAAAAAATGAAATTTGACGTATCTCAAAATTGTATAGTTCCTAGCGCCACACTAGCGCTTCTAGCAGCGAATTCATACGCGGTAGCCACGTTTGCAGCGTCAGCCGCGTTCATTAAGTCCCCGAAGTGCGGGTGTATGAGCTCTTGGAGCACCAGCATGTGAATCTTCAGGGGCATCGGGTACACATTGGGTATTAGAGATGGTTTAGGCAAACTTGATGCCTATTACCTACATAGAAAATCTTTGTATACGACCTAACTGGCTTATAGCTTACTGCCTTAACCTCCGGGGAAAATAGACGTCACCTGTTAGAGCAAATCGTTGCTCTCTACCGTCTGTAGACTGCGGTGTCTAGACAAGCGAGTTCCCCTTCCGTCGGGTACGTGCCGCCATCTGCCGTCTGCACGTCCATTTATATCTTACAATACCGGCTCGCCCCGGCTTTGCCCGGGTTATACATACATAATATATAGCCTATGTCCATCTGGAATTATGTACCTTGTAATTGGTGCTATAATTTATGAGATAGGTAGTGTTACCCATAACATATACACTATCTCACAAAATTCGCAGTTTCCTCTCTAGAATATGATTATACTGTTTAGATAAATATAATATGGTTTTTGTCACTTGACCAAATATTTTCTTATGAACATGTGATTTGCAGGAGGTTGGTAGGTCTGACGTCACACGGCGACGGATGCGCAAAGAAAGGTAAACCAAGCGTGTACACAAACATATTCTTTCAAAGAGGCTGGATTAAGAAACAAATTCAGAAGTTTGTAGAGAATTACTGCAGAAGAAAAGGCGGTCGCGCCGGAAATATTGTTACAATTAATAACACAACATTAATTTATATCGGGTTTTATTTTTTACCCGACTACGGCGAAGCCAAAAGTAAAGGTTATGACTTTAGCAGTCTATGTATGTTTGCATTTACGTATGTTCCTTCGTAGCGGCTAAACTATACATCCGATTTTCATGTATAAGATGTCAATCGATTCGTTATTATGGCCCAGATCACATAGGCTAAAAAAGAAAACATCCATAGTCGGGTTACAGTTTTTAATTAAACTTTTTGCTTGTTAAGAAGTGGATTCGTCACTGTTTATTGCGGAATCGTCCGACGAATCGGTTCTCGGTAAGCAGTACTTTTCTAAATATCTTTTGGTGTTCAGTAAAATCCATCTGAGAACAAAGTAAATTACTCGTATTTCTCAACAACTACCGAGCATGAATTATATCTTTAATTTTTTTTGCAAATGTCGTAGGGACATACAGGTTAAGGAAGGACTTCTCTGATATATCGGAAAAACTGGTTGACGTGAAATCGGAAAATATTGGCGTACCTAGGTAGGTTAGATACTACTTTAATTGAAATAATTAGGTAATTATTTCAATTAAAGTAGTATCTGTCTGTCTGTCTGGTTATGGTATTAATAGCTTAGTCTAAGCAGTGTCTAAGACCTCACCCCTCGTGCTTAAGATCATGAGTTCAAATCCGGGCAAGAACCAATGTGTCTTTTCAAATTCATAATGTACTTTCTAAGTTTATCTTGGACATCACTAACAACGGTAAAGGAAAACAACGTAAACAAAACCTGGACTTAGACTTAGTCACCAACCTGCATTGAGCAAGCGTGGTGATCAATTTTCGTGCCTTCTTTGTATGAGAAGGGGCTTTTGTCCTGCAGTAAGACATTTAAAGGCTGGTTTTATTTATCATCATGCCATCATGACGTCTTGTTCGGTATGCACCTGCATTTAAATGATTGATTGCTACAAGAACCGGTACGTCGACGGAAAATTACATACCTTATGCAATAATAATCATGCATGGCATTCAGATTTGTAATTGCTGTTATTTAAGTTCTGCTATTAAAAGTGCTGCTTTATTTTGAAGGCACTCCTTAGTTGATTACCACAAACTTATTTATCTACTCTCATATCGTAATATTCGAATTATAAAATTCAAAACGAGTTTATATTGGCATACTTTATAAACACAATACCGAAATTTAAAAATAGAATCTTATTATAGCACTATTTCTCTAACAAAATAATGCTATAAAACAATTTTTTTTTCTATTTCGATACAGGACAAATCCAAGAAGTTAATCACTAAGGAGTTTCCATCAATATTTTTTTTGTAATGCCATTTTATAGTACCTATTATAAAAAGATTTGATTCCAATTTTAAATTGTCTATGACAATGCCCGCTTTAGACATAGCACGCACTGTGATTTTTATTCGCGCGAATTTTGTTTCCTTCTACCTGTTCATAGAGCTCAAAATATTCGGGCGAATAAAATTCGCGCCGTGGTGCGGTGGATTCTGTGGCAAAACACGGATTTCTTGCGGAATTATTTCCGCACGATTTCGTTACCGATGCGAACAACTTCATACAATTACATAGGTCGCAGAATGGGCGGAAAAAAATCGTGCGAATAAAGATCGCAGTGCGTGCTAAGCCTTAGCGCATGCGCGGTTAATGCGGTGATGTGCTGGGTTTTGGCGCCATTCATACGTTTTGCAAGTTTTGCTGTACTGAATTTCATGAGTTATTTAAATTATTGTGTGTGAAATGTCTGATATCGGTGAATGTGAAGAAAATTTGACTCCGCCTGATATTTTAGATGCGGCGAAGGAAATTACTCTTAATTTATTACCAGCAAAGTCGAGAAAAGTATATGACAAATGCTATCACGATTTTATGACATGGAAAATGCAAAAAGAGGTATTTAGTAGGTTCAATCCCAATTTATGAGTGTAGATAAAGTAGTGTATGAAACTGCACATAACTAGGTATTAAAACATTCGTGTGAAAGCTATTAATGTTAAACACACACTCATGTTTTAATACCCCTCATTATGCAACAGTTTCATAAACTACTATTAAAACCTACTTTCCACCTGAACTGTTAGGGCATACTAATGAAAGGGTTGTACTATCGCAGACAGGTGCGAAACGACGATGCAACATACACTTCTTATATAAATTATTCTACGGGTGTATTATCCAATGCAAAGTCTTCAACCAGTGCGTCCTGCCTGTTATGACCTACGGTACCAAGACATGGACACTCACAATACTACTGGTCCATCAGTTCAAAGTTGCTCAGCGAGCTATGGAAAGGGCTATGCTCGGAGTCTCTCTAAGGGATCGAATCCGAAACTAGGTGATACAGCAGATAACCCAAGTTGTTGACATAGGTTACAGAATAAGGTGGCTGGTGCAGCTGGATGAAAGTTACTAAAAATTGAACTAAATGGCGTGCAATTGAAGAGTTCTATGTCCAGCAGTGGACTGTAGGCTGTTGATGATGATTATCCGATGTGTGAAAAGTGTTTTACCATCCCAAGGGAGCTTTATACCAAGATAAAAAGTAGACTACCTATGTGCTATTCCAGTCTATAGTCTAACTCAGTGCAAATTTGATCCAGTTCCGATGAACCGTTCTGGCGTGTTTGAGCAACAAACATACCTTCATCCATCAAAACTGACGCATTTATAATATTAAGTAAGAAGTAAGATAACAGCATTCGTCGATTTTTTTTTAAAAAGAAAAACTATATAACACAAACCTGTTAAAGTAGGAGATATTAGTGAAGATGGCGACATGAGGCTCTTCAATGCTCGTACCTCCATAGGACAGGATCCCAACGAGCAGGTTCCTGTTATACACGGCCGGGCCTCCGCTGTCACTCAAACGACGCTCCTGGGACACTACAGCGATTAGAGAACTACGTGTGATAGGTACTTAGCTACCGATGTGAATTTCAGGGACTTTGGCACGTGTATACCCACCTAATCGGTGGGACTCTTTGTGGGAAATTCGGTAAGTACAGGGTTTAATTTTCGTGGCGCTTCGTGTAAACGAAAATTCGGTTGGCTTGTGTTGTCGTTTAGCGATAAGTTTTGTATTTTGATTGAGTTTTATTTACGCTAAATTCTCTTTCTATCGATCTATATAAAATAAAAATAAAGTGAAAATAAAAAAACTTTTTTGCAAAAAAATACTACCGACTTCCAAATACAAAAAAAACAAAGTGAAAAATAACTTTATCTTTTGAAGTCGGTATCTTTCGTAGGTACCAATTTTTATGCGTTATGGACACGACTTCAAAAGATAAAGTTTTTTTTCACTTTGTAGTTTTGTATTTGGAAAGTCAGTAGTATTTTTTTGCAAAAAAGTTTTTTTTTTTATTTTTCACTTTTTAGCTGTACCTACGTAATAGGCAAGTTAGTAAGGTAACTATAACGCCAGAATAGATTTCATGAAACTTGAACATAACCGGTGAAATGACAGATCTGCGTACCCCTTAATAGTGTACTGGCGTGATGTTATGTTATGAAATGGTATAAACAATAAACAGACATGCGATTGCAGCAATCCCGAGAGATTTGCCGTTATTTATTGAAGAGTATATCTCCGAAGTTCTTCATCAGATCTTTACCAAATTAGAATGGGACCAATTTCAAACATACTTTTTCAAACAAAAAAAGAATTTTTTAAATCGGTCCACAATTGACGGAGATATCGGTGAACATACACAAAAAAAAACAAACATGATGTCGAATATAGAACCTCCTCCTTTTTGGGAAGTCGGTTAATTAGTAACCTTGTTCTGTACTATTTTCTCTTTCATGTCGATATCGAAATCTCACGTAAGGTAGTAATTTGAGAGAGGATTCAAGAGAATTGCAACTTTTAGTAAAAAGTTAAAACCTCCACAAAATACAAAAGGTACACTCGTGTGCCAACGTGGGTCACAGAAAAGTAGAAACAGCTATTAATAGTTCTTTACCTTTTCCGGCAGATTATGGAGGAACCGGAAATAGGTAATATACAAGTATAAATTGCGATGCAAGTTCCTCTCCTTCATCCTAGTCTAGTGCGATCTTGGCCTGCAGCCAAGTTCCGCTTACGAAGGAACTGCTCGGGTGCTTGGCAAATGTTTCAGTCTTATTATTTTTCTTTTCCTCCATGATGTAGCAAGTTCTTGATTATTTATTTTTTATTTATTTTCAGAGCTCGCACGCTAGCACGAGCTAAATATTGTAGGTATACATAACACAACATCACCTGTATTCCACGAAAGGTGAGGGTGTAGTCCAGATTTAGTACGTGTATGCATCTCGCCAGTGTGAGATGTTTTAGGAACATGGGTGATCTTAATGCCATCAACCCCTCTCAAATTCAGACCCAGGCTAATATTGAGACTTCCCCGGTGGGTTCCCGCATTGTTGAGGAGAGGCCCCACGTCATGGCTTTTGCCGGTAAGCCGATGACGTAGCGGCCAACATGTAGGTTGCGGTGCTGCCTGAGCGAAATCGCAACGCAGGGGAGGAGGAGTGTCGGTATAGCGTTGGCCGCTCTCCGTATCCCCTGCGGCCGAAAAATGGTAGGTGGCGAAGCCATTGACCAATCGACTTCATACTCAGCAATAGTGCTTCCAACCACTAGATCAACGAGTTGTTCTAATACAAATATCGCTACACGCTATACCACGTCATATCTGACCGCGCCAGCTGCATGGCATGGATAAGATGGGTATACACTAGAGCATTTTCACAAGCATTACAATGTAATGTGACGTTCTTGCCAATGTTCGATGCTGTGTTCGACGTAATGCTCACGGCGCATGAGCGTTTACCTGTAACAATTTCTTTGTACTTTGCGTTCATTACTGATCTCACTCCACGTCAACCACTTTCGAGTCATTGTTCGATTAAATGTTACACCAAAACGCTCGTTAGTTTTTAAAATCAGGTTGTAACAAAACATCGAGCGTCATGTTCGAAGTGCGGTTCTAGTAACTTTAAAAACAGCGAATGCTCCATGTTCTGTTACAAGTAAATGCTCTAGTCTATGCTCACCTTTTTGGATACTTATAAGTTTTGAAAAACGGTAAAAGTTTACAAATCGATGCTTTCACACCTGAAACCATTTTATCGTATGATTCAACAATGGTTTCACTAAAACTTACCGGTGCATATCTTCCACAAAAATTTGATGGTGTGGAAAAGTGTCCATAGATTGCAGCACATTCCTCATTGTCCATTACCGTCATTTCAGTCCATATTAGTTGGTTGACATACTTTTGACCCAAGTTCTTTAACAAAGAAATTCAAGCTTACATTCGGGTTAGAGGAAATTGATTTAATTACCAAAAGAAAACATTTAAAAATTTACAAAATTTGATGTAAAATCATTCATAGTCCCAGAGAAATAAGCCAACGTTAGTTAATTGTATGTTGGTACGAGTATATCGAAACATTTTCCCATCTCTCGGGAAATTCTCTTCGGAGTTAGAAAACTTTATTATTAGTGACAGTTACCTCATCATATATTAACGCGAGACCTAGCCCGTTAGTTTGAGTGTTTGATTAATATTTGATTGCATGTTAGTGTACGTATTTATGTAGAAGTTAATTGGCCAACAACACATAAAAGGTTTTCTGTATGAACACGCCATCTACCAGAACATAGATACATTTATTTGTAAGAGCTGCTTCTTTATCAGCGAGAGCCCTGAGTGAGGTTTAGTTAGTGTTTGTGCTGCCGTCCGGTACTGTTTCCCGTACTTACAGATGTAGTTTACAGCACAGAAAACAGATGGCGTTTACATAGATAAATAAAACAAAAGAGGAAAATATCACACTACTAGTCAACTTTTTAGGGTAAGGCGAGATACAATGATATGAGATGATTTTTATTATAACAGCAGGCTCTAGATTGTAAATGAATAAAGTTGAAAGTTGGATGAGATATCCGAAGGACGTATTCTTTCAGTGTGCCTTATTGCCTAGACACTGTCCTCAATTTTGTATAAACTTTATATAGAAGCCTGTGTCTAGACTAGGGGAAAACTACAGGCTGAATTATTGATGCAATCTTGTACTTTCGTAAACTTTATAGCTCCTTGAGATCCGTCCCAAAATTCTAGGTAGTAAGTTTTCAGAATTGTTGTGGATATTTTATTGATATATACTTACAGGCAGATCCCTTCATAAATCATCATCATCATCATCATCATCATTTCAGCCGAAAGACGTCCACTGCTGGACATAGGCCTCGCCCAGGCGTCGCCACATTGACCGATCCCGTGCGTCTCGCATCCAGCGCCTTCCCGCAACCTTAACCAGGTCATCAGTCCACCTAGTGGGAGGCCTTCCAACGTATCGTCTTCCGGTTCGCGGTCGCCATTCCAGAACTTTTCGGCCCCATCGGCCATCCGTTCTGCGAGCAATGTGCCCTGCCCACTGCGACTTAAAAAATACCATTGCCCTTCATAAATACTATTTTTTATCTACCTAAGTCTGGAGATATGCTTTCTCACAACTACGGTACGATAGGGTTAAGGTAGGACCGACTTATTCTTACCGAACTACCAAACCCTGAGACTTCGAGGGAGACCCCAGCTCGTAACGCCACCTCGGGTTCCACAATGATAGCCTTCTTCACGTTTTGGTTGAATCTGACGTGCTCCTGTAAAATAAATACTATTAATAATATATAAGTAGAAGTCTATGTGTTACCTATTTTTGGATATTTGTTGCTCAATCATTTATTCAGACGGATTTGGATGTGGACTATGGCCGATTAAGGACATATGGAACTTTTTCAACTTCCTCTTCAAGACAGACAAGACAGAGCTTCTACAGAACATAGTTAAGTATCTACGTAGGTATATCTGATGTAAAGGATCAAAAGGATGTTACAGGTGCCAGCACAGCTTATCCTACTATGTGCTTAGTAGGGTAACCTGACTGACAAATAAAAATAGGCCTAGGTGATGTACAAGGCAGGACAACAGTTGAATTACAAGAAAATTATATGAAATATTATCATACTTTTTTTTTTTTAAATATTGGTAGGCTCGCGTTTGACCACTATCACACCTGATGGTAAGCGATGATGTGGTCGACAATGGGGCACGCTTGCCTAGAAGTAACCTATTCACTCTTGACTTAAAAACTCCCAGGTTGTAGCTCTCAGGAAATACAGATTCGGGCAGAGAATTCCACCCCTTAGCTGTACGCACAACAATACTTATCCACATAAACAGGTTAAGTTTTCCCAAAAGGCTTTGTGCGTATGGGTGTGATATCCACCATATAACGATGACGCATCGCCGTTTGTCTTGTAGTCCGATGATGGAACGGGCTAGGCGGAATCATATTGTGCACTTCCGACGCACACTCCCCGAAATGTAACCGATAAAAAACCGAACTTAAACCTCTTTGTTTAATATTAACCTGCTATAAGGCTGAATAGTGACCCATGTCATTCATTTTCATGATTAAGAGGGCGTTAGATATTGGCAGTTGGCACGACTCGCTGGTGTTTGGTTGAAATTGGCAGGCGATAGACGGCGAGTATTTCATGTCTAACTGTAGGTGGCGCTCCCAGTCTGCAGGGTGATTCATTTAATGTATTAGGGTACCGTTGACCTCTTGGCATCGACGATTTTTCAAGTGTTTTTGATTTGCAAGAGGAGTGTATCTTTGTGCATGGACTTTCGTACTTTTTCGTCACTTTACAAGAAATATATACTGTTAGGTAAAACATTTGAAAAGTATTCGTTAACTGATATTAAGATTTTATTTGTCAGCCTAAATTTTGCCTTACTGACAGGCCCTTATCCTTCAAAACTTCTCTTTTTTTTAAACATAAAAATAGAAATACACTCCGACTAATAGGTATTCAAATTAAGAGCGCGGCGAACCTAGCTCGCAAATGCAATTCGAGTCGCGTGAAAAATTCGTCCGGAGTATTGCTATCTCAGTTTGCACGCACACGCGGCGCTGTGTGTGTGTGAGTAGATACTCGATAGGCATACATACGGCTGCGCACAGCGCCGCGATACATAGCTACCTAATCATTGGAACGTCTCGGAAGCATTTAGAATGTTATTATTTAGGTATGTTCATTATTTGCTTTTTTTAGTTGACTACTTTGTGGAATCGTTGGTAAATTTACAGACTAGTAATGCGTTTTTACGAAATTTCTTTACAATATCCTCAAGTTTAGGATAGCTAGCTACATATCGCTTGGCTTTGTACGTCATGTGTACCTTGCCAAAATGGGTACTTTTGTAAAGCGATGTTGTAAGTTTATAATATTGGTGTTTCTAACCGACTTCAAAAAAAAGGAGGAGGTTCTCAATTCGTCGGAATCTTTTTTTTATTTATTTTTTTATTTATGTTACCCGATTACTCAAAGAGGCCTGGACCGATTTCATAAATTCTTCCTTTGTTTGAAAGGGTATACTTCCTAGTTGGTCCCATAATCATCAAGTCAGGATCTGATGATGGAATCCTAGAGAAATCGAGGGAACTCCTCAAATATTATAGGCAAACATATAGCGATTTTGGTATTTTCATCAACAATGCAATCATTTGCACTCAGAAAGTATCATTTGGAACTGATGAAGAAGACATATGACATGACATGATGTAAAGCATATTTAGCATTAGGAGTTACCTCCTAATGCTAAATATGTCACGGGAATAAGATATCTCGAATTGTTAACCGACTATAATGAAGCAAATACTTATAAATAAATGGTACTGGTGAAAATGGCACCATCGAACTGATCAGATGATGAAGCCGGAAGGTAGGCACTGGAATTCTAATATAAAACAATGTATCCTAGTCGTGTTTGAGCTTATTGGAATCGCCATGAGATGTACTTTGGCTATAAATGATAATCATGTTATTGGAGGTACCTACCAAAACTAAAAAGAGAAAAATGGTAGGGTAGGTACAAAAGACACCGACACCGAAAAGCCGCGGCGGCGCCGGCGTTATTTTGTCTTATTTATGTAGGTATTCCTTTTAATAAACCTCAAATATGTATTGTTATTATAAATAATGCATGCAAGTAAAATAATACAAGCTTTACTTAGGCAAAGTATTATTAAAAGACAAATATTCCAATAATGTACCTACCTATGCCTATTTACGCATAAGTAGGTAGGTACAGATAAATAACAGCGCTCTGAGCTAAGAATATTAAAAATAAAAATAAGTACCTAGTTATTTTGAATAAACATTTATTTTGTTATGTTCTTACTTTATATATTATCATTCATCTATTTAAAAAATGTAAATCGAAATGTGATAAAATCGTGTAGGGTGACCATAATTAATCGACTGATCGAAATACAATAATGGTAATCAGAAAACGAAGTGTCAAAGATCCACACAAAACACGCTGATTTATAAGATTTGGCTTGTAGGTATTATAATATGTATAAATAGGTAATCTGCAGTAGATACCATGCATAAGATGATAATCGACTGTTTAGGCTCGATTACTCACCTCATAGGACGCTTATTTTCTTTATTTGTTCCGTGTTTCCGCCTGGAAACTGATGGCCAAAGGCGTTTTTTACTTGATCGTCGTGGCTCAGTAAATATTTTTGCAGTTTATTATGAAGTCGATTAGCCAGCCAGTTATCAAAGTTTATTGGGGCTGCCTCCCCAGTGTAATAAGGGTCACCGAAGTCCAGATAAAAAGCCTAGAATAATTTAAAAAGCTAGAAAAAAAACTAGAATGTCCTTGGATTTTTAATTTTAGTTTTATGTAATAGGAATTTAACAAAAAGCCGCACTTGTGCAGGCAATTCCAATCGTATGGTCACCCTACCCTGAGTGAGCCGAACTAACGTCACAGTAGGTAAGTAAAGATGCAGTGTAGGTAAGTCTTAGCGGTGTCCTTGAGATAATTACTTACGCCCGCATTGTCTCATTCATGACATGAATAAACAAACGAAAAAAACAAAGCTTCGCAAGTTGGTAGATAGGTAGGTAAATAACAATTTATACAAAATACTAGCTGACCCGGCTAACTTTTTATGCTATAAAAACACCAAACATACATACCTACCTAGGGTAGGTAGGGTAGCGTAGATAAATGTTGTGTGTGTGTTAACCTACCTACCCTACCCTACCTACCCTACCTACCCTACCTACCCTACCTACCCTACCTACCCTACCTACCCTACCTACCCTACCTACCCTACCTACCCTACCTACCCTACCCTACCTACCCTACCCTACCTACCCTACCCACCCTACCCTACCTACCCTACCCTACCTACCCTACCCTACCTACCCTACCCTACCTACCCTACCCTACCTACCCTACCTACCCTACCTACCCTACCTACCCTACCTACCCTACCTACCCTACCTACCCTACCTACCCTACCTACCCTACCTACCCTACCTACCCTACCCTACCTACCCTACCCTACCTACCCTACCCTACCTACCCTACCCTACCTACCCTGCCCTACCTACCCTATCCTACTTACCCTACCTACCCTAACTAAAAATAGATAGTAGCCGATTCTCAGACCTACTGAATATGCATATAAAATTTCATAAAAATCGGTCAAGCCGTTTCCGAGGAGTATGGTAAATAACATTGATACGAGAATTTTATATATAAGATATACTAATGTACCTATTAATGTAATTTATTTTATTATGTCATTGGGAAATAGGTATTTACTGTGAGAAACATCCCAACGTTCGGAGTCCATGTCGGCAACCAAATCAAATCGTAAATAATAACAAAGTCCGTAAACAAAGCAGTCCGTAATAAAGTAGATTAGGTACTCAATACCAAAGTTCAAATCACAAGGCAAATCTAAATCAAATTTCATAGAATAGATCAATAGTGTCAGAAATATTACAATAAGTACAATTTAGAAAATAAATAAATACGCACTTACAGCACAGTAAGTAAAGTAATCGTCTACAACAAGCAAATCACAAATAATACAACAAACAGTGAAACATCCCCGAAGCACACCCGAAGTGCCCCGAACAAAACCCGTACGAGCGATGCACAACCGTGAGCAGTACGACCACGCACACATTGACATTTTTGCTTGACGCGACAGCAATACTCGCTATTGAAAAAGTATGATTAATTTGATGTGTTCCGTAATACCAAAAATGATGAATGAAAACTTAATGATTTTTATATTTTTTTCGATTATTTGTAACTTGATAATAATAATATGAGCTATGTTCCTACGACGACAATATTGTAGATATTGATTATTATAATACATAAAAATCAATAAGAAAACATGCCATTTACGCTGTAAAAATGTACGAAATGTAATTCGCTAAAACTTCATTTTAGATAAGTTTTTTGAAAAAATAAAAACGTAGGAACCTAGATAAATACTGTCTAAAGCCGAATATCAGCATAATATGGTGGAAATATGCTCAACTTACAATTAATTTAGGTATTACGTTTGTATGGACAATTCATGCTTCGCCGCGCCCTTAAGCTGACCATTTAATAGTAATAGTTAGTAATCAAATTAATTAATTAAATGCATTCCATTCCATGCTCTGGTGTAGAAATTGTTATTGCTGATCGTAAAGTTAAACTCCGAGGGCAAAGACCTCTGAAATAAGTTACCTGTGCATTTCTACTATTGTAACAAGCTTTTGAAATTCGAACTGTTCGTTGTATTCCTTCAGTTTTATATTTTAGTTCAATCAAGCAAAAACATGTGTCCTTTGTTTTTGCTTTTTGTGAAATAATTTGTTATGCAGTATTTACAGATCATAATGCCTGCATATACCTACTTAACTGTAGTTTATAAAATTGGTGTCTATATTTTCTCAATGTCTGACCAGATACTGACTTACACGGTGTTTCACTAAATAAGTTTAGAAGAGCAATCTCGGAGGTACGGGAGTGCGCAAATACTTCAACTTAGTCTTATTACGAACATAAACATCCTACTTCGTTTTCTTTTTTTTTTATTCTGTGTGTTTTTCATTTTGTATGTTTTTATTTTTTACAGTTTTTTTTTTAAATTAGATTAATATATATATATTAATATTTCAAACAATTTAGTGTTTCTGACCATATGGTGTAAGCTGCGTATACCTGTAATAGGCATACATACCAGCACCTTTATTTTTCTTTGTTTACTACAAACTGTTTTGTATGTAATGCTGTTGGTGTACCTTATAATAAATAAATGACCGTTCTCTCTAATAAAGATAATAACAAGTCTTATTCAATTATAATAAATTCACTTTAGATGCTGTGTTCAGGTAGATGATACTCTCTCTACCTTTCAATTTGATTTAATCCCTTAAGAGCCACTTACGATCCCCTCCGGAATAGTGAGAGAGCATGTATTCTAAGCACAAAGACATGTAACAAGAAGATATATGATACGATATATAAGTATTATCTATATGAGTATGTGCTTCATTAATCGGGATTGTAACTCTTGTGCTATTCTGTAACAAACTCATCTTAATAATCAAGGTGAAGTGAGCTTTCAATCCTTAGCATGAATTGAACTCACTTGATGTTCACTTCACCTAAGTTGTCACGGTGAGTTTTTTTACAGAAACGACCCGCTGGTGTATAGTGCGGTGAGTATCTATACCGTGAAAGGTGCATGATATGTTGCTACGCTGCTACGCGTTACGGCAGAGGCGCTACGAAGTTTTTAAGATCTCGTTGCCAAAAAAATCTTTCAACAAACCTAATAAAGTTCGGCGGCTTCCAAAACAGTACTGATACATATAGCGTTACATAATAATTTATGAAATCGTATAAAAACTAAAGTATTTCTAAAGTTTGTAATTTTAGAACATTTTGATCCGCTAATATGCGGTTATTGAATACGTATTCACTGCAGGGAGGGAATACCGTAGGTAATGTACACCGGATCTTGCTACTATAAGTTTGTTCGTTCGCGATGGTCACTCACTAAACAGTCCTTGGACGTTCCGTAGCGTTAGTATACTTCTGTGTAACCATTACTACATTATCATACTAAAAGCTTGATCCAATAACCAACTAGCTGTATTTTGTTTGTTGTTGTTTGCTGTTTGTTTGTGTTTGTTGCTAGTTTTTATTTTTATTTAAGTGTATGTATAGGTAGTTATTGTTAATTAAGTATTTTATACTATTTAAATTTATATATTGGTATTAAAATTACGGAATAAAATTTTACTAGCTATTAAATCTCTTGTTACTAAGTTATTGAGAGTTGTGTAACTTTTTTTTTTGGTGTACAATAAAGTATATTCTATTGCAATTGGTTGAGAAAATTAACAACATGCAAGCAAATTAAGACATAGTTTACTTAATTAAGCTGACACGGGATTTAGCTGAGAGCAGTGGTGGCCCAGTGGTATCGGCCGCGACTTACAAGTTGTAGGTCCTGGGTTCGAACACAGGCAAGCGCTTTACTTTGTGTAAATTATTTCATCACCAATGCTCTCAAAAAACTGTCAAGGAAAACATCGCGAGGAAACCGGCATGTCCTAGAAACAAAAATTCGAAGACATGTGACATCCAGCAACCCGCACTGGGCCCGCGTGGTGGATCACGGCCCATTCCCTCTCACAGAGAGGAGGCCTGAGTCCCAGCAGTCGGAACATTAATAGGCTGATTATGAGATTTAGCTACTAAATTAATTTCACACACATACACCTCACACACACATACACACCTACACATGAAATGGCATTCAAATAGGATAATTTTATAATGGAAGGCTACTAAGGGATCATTATTTAAAGAAGGGTATGAACTGCAATCCGAGATACAGGCTGCCGCCTAGTTCGGATGCAGAAAGTCCTCTAAGTACCTACTCCTAGCCGTACATTCTAATTTTATTTTTGTCTGTAATATGTGTGTAATATCTTTGTGAAATAAATATTATTATTATTAATAAACGAAAGTATCTGCTTTTTTCCTGAAATAAATATGACTTATTTATTGATTTGGTATATATCCCCGAACACACTCAAGTTACTGATTATTGGGAAGGACGATGGATGGACCTATCTATATCTATACTTCTGTACTAATATTATAAAGAGGAAAGATTTGTTATTTTGGATTTAAGTACTTTTGTATGTAACGAATCAACTTAAAAAATACTGGACCGATTTCCAAAATTCTTTCACCGTTGGGAAGCTACACTATCCCCGGGTGACATAGTCAACTTTTTATCCCTGTATTATCACGGGAATGGAAACTACGCGGGTGAAACTGCGAGGCGTCTGCTAGTAAGTAATATAGGTTTACATATCTACTCATTTTAGTAACTGTGACGTAGTTTCGTGTAAATACATTATCATCCACTCCCAACCCTCAGACGTGCTGTAATTAAATTTTGTCGGGATAGCGGATGAATGGATGAGTGGATAGGTGGATGAACCCTACCTTCAGCACGAGCATCGCGATGTCGTTGTCTACGCGGCTCGTGTACCTGTAGTACTCGTGTACCTTGATGTCCACGACCGGTATTATTTGTCTGGAAAAGAATTTCGATTGTGTTGATAAAAGTTTGATACATTGTTTAAACCTCTCGAGGCCAGACCTTTTCACGCCTACGACATAAGGAGTGGGGCTCTTTTCATTTACGATACGAGTATTAAAAAAAAAGCCGCAGACACAAAACCTCTGAAAGCAAAACAAAAAGGCTCGTACTCGCGTCGGGGAACCGCCAATGAACGAACAGCAGTTTATTTAATTTACTTAGTAGTTCCGTTTTGCTTTTTAGAGGTTTTGTGTCAGCGGTTTTAATTTTTCAAACCCGCTTCAATCGACAATCCATCGAGACACGTAATTATGATACGATATCATGCGAAAAACCCGGATTCAAAGAGTAAAATGCAGATAACTTTTGAACTGCTGTACCGATTTTAATCAAACATAACTAAGAACATTCTCGACAAAGTCACCTTTCAAATAAAAAAAGTTAATTTAAAATCAGAAACCCGACTGCGAACTAAAAAGATGTAAACAAGTAGAAAATCATGCTGTGCAGTCGGAGGATCAGGTGGTCAGCCAGCTCGCGAATATGTATCCTCCGACTGCACAGCATGATTTTCTACTTGTTTACATCTTTTTAGTTCGCAGTCGGGTTTTTGATTTTTAAATTAACTTTTTTTATTTACAGCTTTTTAGTTACCTACTTTTTTTTTCGAATCGCATTTAAACATATAAGGTGTATATTTTTTTGTAATCACCTTTAAAAATCCTTCATTTTGATACCCAACTCGATGGGTTTCGAAGAAAAAATATTGAGTCGCCCCCAATATGGCGCACAAAAGCCGCCATTTTTGTTTATTTTTAACGTCCCTTATCTAAGAACACTTGGGCGGCCAAGCCCTATCTAACGATGTATTAATTATAAAAATCCATCTAGCGGTTTGCAAGATATGAGGTAATAAAGAATATTACATACATACAAACATACAAGATACCCGCGAAAAATATAACCCTTTCCTTGCAGCCGGGTAACAAAAAAAACTAAATCAAAATCGGTTCATCCGTTTAAGAGCTATGATACCACAGACAGACACACAGTTACACAGATACCAATCTTTTTAAAAAGAAGTAATTTTAAATGGCTTAAAAATAAGTCGTTATAAATTGAATGAATTGATACATTGCATGATATAATAAGATTTTCGTACCTATCGTATTTCATAAACTAAACGGCGTTGTTGGCTCTTGAAATGAAAAGCCATTCATTAAAATTTTAAGTCTTAGTGCAGCGCTGGCGGCAAGCTAGTTATAAATAATGTCTTTTAAACTGAGAGTAATACTCGTTGCTATTTCGGCTATTATGGTAAGGGGCGTCCATAAATTACGTGAGATGTTTAAGGGGGGGAGGGGGTCGAGTCAAATCACATCTATATTTTGTAATAGTTTGGGCCAAATAGCGAAGCAGCCACGTGAATACAGTGTCAGTTATGTGATGTTCGTTAGGTTCTACAAAGTGCAGGTGTATGGCCACTTGGGTCATATCTTATTGAAAGCTTTTAGGCATTTAGTCTGGTGTGCTAAAGTAAATAGTCAGTCATAGAAACGTTTTTAGCTTATAGCTACAATATACTCACTTAGGCCCAGGTTTTGATCCGTTTTTAACTAAACCAATGGTAAAATATACTAACCAATAGCCGTGTCCAGACCGGCTGAGCGCGGCTCGCGAGTCCCGCTCGCGAGCCAATAGCTCGGCCGGTGTAGACGGCGCTCGGGCTTCCTCGGGTACACGTTGGCTCGGCCGAGCGCCGCTCGGCCCCGAGCCATGCGTTGTCGGTTTTTGCCGATGCTCAAAGGCGGCTCAGTCTGGTCTGAGCTGCTCGCCCGGTGTGGACGGACGTAACGACACTCGCGAGCCGGATTATACGGAGAGAAACTGAATGCTCAAACCGGCTCACCTTGGCTTGCGAGCCCGGCTCGGAACTTTTCACAATTAGCTCGGGTGCCACGGCTCGCCAGCATGAAGTCTGAGCGGGACTCGCGAGCCGCTCTCAGCCGGTCTGGACGCGGCTATTGGTTTTCAATTTCGCTAAAGTGAGTTTATTCATCAATATTAAGTATAACAAAAGATTAAATAAAATCAAAATTCAAAATTCAAAATCAACAAAATAATTATCTATCCAACATATTTGACCATTTCAGAGGGTGATGATTGATGAAAAAACCGGCTAAGTGCGAGTTGGACTCGCGCACGAAGTGTTCCGTACCATTATCGCAAAAAACGGCAAAAAATACGTTTGATGTATGGGAGCCCCACTTAAATATTTATTTTATTCTGTTTTTAGTATTTGTTGTTATAGCGGCAACAGAAATACATCAACTGTGGAAATTTCTACTGCCTAGCTATCACGGTCCATGAGATACAGCCTTGTGACAGACGGAAAGACAGACGGACCTCGGTATCTTAGTAATAGGGTCCCGTTTTTACCCTTTCGGTACGAAACCCTAAAGAACGCATTTTATCGAATTTTGAAAACATTGGTTAGCTTAATTACCCATTGGTTCAGACTCGTGATAAAAAAAAACTGGGCCGTATTCGCTTACAAGTATACATTTATTTGAATACATGAAAAATACTCACCCTATACCAGTAATGCTGTCAGCACCAACTTTGACGATGGGTCTCCTAATTTTATCAGTGAGCAAGCAACTGGCCGACGTGATAACAATCTTACTCCGTACCAGGGCCCCAGAACAGTACAGGCTATTATAAACGATCAACACATGGAACGGAACATCTCTTGTAGTAGCTCGGTACTGGTGATAAACAGTTTTCGCCCCGTACGAGTATGTAGGTAACTCGTTCTTCGGCAGGTATCGATACGAAGTGGCGAGGTGTAAAGAATTCAGTAGCCATGTCAGATATAATCTGTGGAATAAATGGAATGTATGACAAGGCAATTTCAGATTTCTTGAGGGCGAAAGATTACTTGCTATCATGATGTTTGTATGTTCTAACCTATATGTGTTAGATGATGCAATCAAAAGCTCATAAAAGAGACTCATTAAAACTTAATGGTACACAAAATAAAATATCTTAAGGTTACACTAGTCGATATTTCTTCCATACAAACGTAGTCTGAGGATTACTCCACTGTTTGACGATGTAAGTTCATAATAAAAAATTATATAATTTTATCTCATAATTATCTAGCCCTGTATCGACACAAAAAAAAAAACAAATAGAAAGTTATAAGCGTCGAAAGTGCCATATTTCAACACTAATTTCAACGCATCTTTGGGCGGAAATACATACCATGAGAAGAAAGAAAATTGCAAATGGCCTCCATACATGGATAGATTAGTAATTCAAAAATGCAAATAGTTTTATTTTGAAAATATGCATTAAGTCGTTTTTTCATAAAATCTAGACTCCCAAAGGTCTGTTTATAAAATTTCGCGCACTCGTTTTCGTCCTAAATCATCATCCATTTCGAAACATATTTGTAAAAGTGCTAATTCGTACGCGAACTAACTTCTTACTGCTCATCACAGCATCTATCTCTTTCGCACGTGTTGTCGGATGAGATAGCATGCATTTTAACCTTTGGCATTTCGCATTTGGCATTTGGCATTCGACTAGGGGAACCTTAAGGCTTCTTTTCAGTTTTAAGAAATTTTTCAAACACACTTTCTTAAGTAAATAATGTCTGTGAACGTAATTTATCGGGACCATAAATAAGCTACGTGTAGAAGAAATTGGCCACGTTTGCATTTCTCCGCCCATTTCACACTCGACTCACGTACAAACTAGTAAACTGATTTAGGTCTGTCTTCTTTTATTGTTATTACGTGTTCTAGAAAGTGAGTTCATGTTCTATCTTAATACGATAGTTTTCCACCCATCCATCCATACCAATTATATTGGACTAAGTTGCTACTAAAACTAACTATTAGTGCCATCATCATCATTTTCTTGCCCTTGTCCCATGTTACTTGGGATCGGCGCAACACGTTTTCTTCCATACCGTCCTGTCCCCAGTCGCGCTGACTCCCTTTTCTGTCATATCACTCCTCAAACAGTCCATCCATCTTTTCTTTGGCCGTCCTCTCTCTCTCCATCCATCCACATTTATATTCATAACTCTTAACCCACTGTAGACCTAACTTGGGTACTGCATCGACTGTTCGAGTACTGTTTTCGAGGTCAATGAACACCATGTACAAGTGTTTATGTGCAATTTCTCGCACAACTGGCGGATTGCGAAAATGGCATCCATTGTACTCCGATCAGGCATAAATCCGAATTGGTTCTGTGATATCTCACTCTCTTCTCTCAGCCGCCTTTCAATAACTTTCTCCCAAGCTTTCTTACTATGTGACATTAGCTTTATTCCTCTAAAGTTGTTGCACTCCAGCACAACACATTTGTTTTTAAATATGGGCACCAGCGAACTATTGTACCATTCATCAGGTATGGCTTCTTCCTGCAGAAACTTATTGAAGAATAAATATAACGACGTCCATTCATATAATAAATTAATGAACTTATTATCCATCTACGCGCAATAACTTCCAGACTTTAACTAGTATTCCGTCCGGACCAACTGTCTTACCATTCTTCATTCATTCTTATTTCTTACTTCATCCATACTATCCGTTCTCACTAAACCCTCATTTACAGGGTTATTCTCTAACACACCCTCCAGTTATTTTCCTAATACGTCAGTTTTTCAAATTAGTCCCGCTACCTATCCTTAATTTTTTCATCATCAGAAAGAATCATTCAAAAAAAAAGAATCAACTTCATCTTTTATACATCTTATCTGACAAACATCTCCAGCCTTTTTCTCCCTAGCTCTAGCAATACGGTACAGGTCTTTTTGGCCTGCTGGACTATCTAGCGCATCGTATATTTTGTTGAGAGCTTTTGCTCTCACTATAGCAACGGTTTTCTTAGCTTTTATCTTCACAGCATCATACTCCCTCTTCTTTTCAGTTTTCAAACTAGCGTTTTCCTGTTCTAAACGTTGCCATTCCTTGATTTTTCTTCTTTTCTTTTAACACATTTTGTGTTTCTAATGACCACCACCATGTATCCCTATTTGTCGTGCCCCTTCCTTTCATCTCTCCCAAAATATCTTTGCTGCACTCCTAATACACCCAGCAATCTTCTTCCAACTTTCGTTTACACTTCGATCTTCCATGTCTTCTTCTACGCACAATCATTCTTCTCTAGCATATACCATTTAATTTTAGGAGGAGGACGCTCTTTGCTTTTTAGCTCTGTATTTTTACCTCTTGTACCATAACCAGGAGTCTATGCTGGGCAACCAATTCTTCTCCTGGCAATACTTTGCAATTTTTGACGTGCCGTAGATATTAAAAAACAATTATCTAAGTAATTACCAGCGTCAACACACAGCGTTCTATGTAATCACTTACATATTAAATAAAAACGCCGCTTTATACACTCCATCCACTGCTCAAAGAAAAAATGGATAAGTACTTACTTACTAAGTATAGCACATTCAACCGTTTTATTCTAATAAAGCGCTCTTGCTTTAGGGATATTTTAAGTAATTTAAAATTCCAATCGTGGACTCAGCCATGCAAACACTGGCCCGTGAAGACGGAAATTCCGTAAGTACTCACAGAATCATCTCGCTTCAGTGTGAATAGTATGAAAGTTAATTCGAATCCGGCCGCGGGTCCTGCATAATGGAAAATATTTCAAGAGCGACGCTTGTTAGCGTCCGCGCCGAGACTCGAACTCAAGTTATAAAGCGGGCACAACAATAAACAAAGAGAGAATGGTAACAAACCGATAAAGCGTACTCGTATTTGTGAGTAAAATTCGCAATCATAGTCCGCCGAGTCGTAGCCGATACCGAGTTATTACCGCTTTCGTAAAACATCGAATGAGCTGCACATAAAATTTACACGCTCATTCTGAAATGTTTGTTCGTTCTTAAATGCATGGTTCACCGGTAAGTTATATTTTGCCGGGAGTTACTTCGGACTGCAATCACAACATGCTATGTTTTTAACCCCCGACGGAAAAAGAGGGGTGTTATAAGTTTGAGGTGTGTTGCTGTGTATCTGTGTACCTGTGTGTCTGTCTGTGGCATCATAGCGCCTCATCGGATGAACCGATTTTGATTTAGTTTTTTTTTGTTTGAAAGGTGATTGTATCGAGAGTGTTCTTAGCTATGTTAGAATAAAATCGGTTCAGCCGTTCAAAAGTTATGCGCGTTTTACTGTTTAGATCATGATGTTTTCGCAAGATAAATGTGTCGGGGGTTTTTTAAATTTTAAAATTTTTCTTGTTATGTGTTTTATCGATACTGTGTAGTGCCCGGCATGTAAGTTGGCAAGATTTTGGCGTAGTAGGGGTAAGACAAAGACAAAGATATTTTATTTCAACTAGGCCACCAAGCGGCACTTTTGAACGTTAATACATTAAAATTTACAAGGAATAAAAATTGATTCTACGAGTACCTAAGTCCGCGCGTAATCCGCGAAATCACCAACCACCACATAGAGCGAATGGAACGTGGACGCGACACGATTGGCCGGTCGATTCTTGTGTCAACTAACCAACAAATCGTGCTCACGGAACGGTTCTAAACATAGATATAATAATGGTTCTAAACGTTCCCCGCGCCCCGCTTCATTGCACTAACAAAAATACCTAAAAAGCGACTTCTGCCCTTATAACGACTCTTGCCAACTTATGTGCCAGGGGTTATACCTTACTTTAAAAAAATTGGATACGTATAATTTGTTATGACATGTTTAATACAATACATCGTCTTTCGACTGACAGTTTACACACACACAAACATCTACTGTAACTTCAAAACTTCCAAAAACAAACATGTTTTCAAGTATTAGAATTCCATACAATACGACAATAACAATACATTTCCGATTATTACATACAAAACTTATTGTTCACAACATATTTTGTAAAGAAGAACGAGTATGTGAAAAAAACAATAAAAGAGTTGGCGGACGGGCGTATAGGTGCTTATTATGGTCCATTTGCATGGTTGTCACGTGCTGAGGATACACGAATGGATTCAGCGGGACATATCGAGGTAACTGCCTCGGCTTCGTCAATGCCACTCTTTTCCTCATTTACTTGTAATGCTAAGTCAGGAAGCGAGGTTGTGCGTTAAGGAAACTCTACGGATATCATTCGTGTGTAAGTGATTTCGCTGTTCCTGAAACGGTTTTTCCAGGAAAATGTTACTTTGTGATGTCGATATACCTATATCGCAGGCTTTTCTTGAGTTATTTCGAGGAAACCTTTTACTTTCATTAATGATTTATGCTTAAACGTAAATTGGATAAATACTCTCACAAATATAAGGCGCTTATGCGTGGTTTTTTTGTTAATTTATATCAGCCTACACTCGCCCGCTCTATCCACTTCTGTAGGCGGTTAGCCGTTGTGGACCAGTCCCTTATGAAGCAGTCTAGCTCGTCCCGCCATCTTCTTCGAGTCTTCCACGGCGTCGGCTTCTGTTATTCTGTAACCATTTATAAGTTTTTTTTTTGTCAAGAGGGTAATTTTGTTCTAAATTCAATTTGTGAGACTTGTTAATGATTTTAATATTTTATACCTGTACGTTGTATAGCGTGTAGTGCTTTTCTGGGTGCATGCAGGTGCATGACAAGTTATTAATGTATATACTTATGTAAATATTGTAAGACACTTTTAAAAAAAAAAATAGTAAGTATGGAGTTTCTTGTGCATTCTTCTCCATATCAAGCCACTTTTCCGAATGCACGGTAGAATCAACTTTTATTACTTGTAAATTTTAATTATAATTTGTGTACGACGTTCAAAAGTGCCGTTTTTTGGCCTAGTTGAATAAATATATTTGACTTTGATATAATGTTTAGCAGGGATGTTACGGTACTGTTAAAGATAACAGCGGCGGCGCGTATACTTTCTATTTTGTGGTATAGGTAACTGCAGCAATAATCTACATTATTTTCCAAATTGTTTTCGCACGATTACGATTTGCATGCTTGTGTAAATAAAATCAAACATAAAACAGGCATGCAAATCTAAATCGTTTTAAAACAAATCCCGTAACAGGCTTTAGAGGTTCACAATAGAAAAGCAATATGAACGTATCTTTACGTAACATCTTAAGAGGCAGACGCCATGGAGCTATACCATCAATCTGTTGTGTTAGAAGATTGCCAACTAAGCCTAGCAGCACCATAATAATATGTCTTCCGTGTAAGCTTGGCCAACAACAGGGGTAAAAAACGATATACAGCCTTTATCTACCAATACTTGCAAATATGCGAGTATTTATAAGACATTACAATGTAATGTTTTGATAATCCGATTAATTTAATTGAATGTTTTATCGATTTGATTTTATTGTTAAAAATGTCCGTGTTTGGGTGTTATCCGTAGGTATTATAAGTAAGTGAAACGTCTCTGTTTCAGCTTGGGGGTTTGGGTAAAAATTCTTTTGTATTTGCGGATGTTCAGCGGATGTCCGGCTGTTCTCTACAGGTCACATTTTATCAACCGATTCTCGTGAAATTTTGTGAGCAGTTTCGATTATTATAGGTATAGAACTTATTTGTAGCAAAAACAAAAATACAGACTCGCGAGGTAGACCTCACAGAGCCACCTTATGTATAACAAATAATATTATAAATGTGGAAATTACTCTGTCTGTCTGTCTATTACTTTTTCACACCTCAACGGCTGAACGGATTTTGATGAAACTTGGAATATGGATAGACCAGATACTGGACGTAAGATACTTATGATCTCGGTATAGTGTTCTCTTGGGATAGTAAAAAAACTTTCACGCTGGTAAAGTTGCAGGCAGAAGCTAGTTTACACTATATATAATAATAATCTACACCAATATTATAAAGAGGAAAGATTTGTTTGTAATGGATAAACTCGGAAAAACCGGGCAAGTGCGAATCGGACTCGTGCACAAAGGATTCCGTACCATTATCGCAAAAAACGGCAACAAAATCACGTTTGTTGTATGGGACCCTTACTTAAATATTTAGTTTTATTCTGTTTTTAGTTTTGTTGTAGTAGCGGCAACAGAAATACAACATCTGTGAAAATTTCAACTGTCTAGCTATCACGGTTCTTGAGATACAGCCTGGTGACAGACAGACGGAGTCCTAGTAATAGGGTCCCGTTTTTACCCTTTGGATACGGAACCCTAAAAACTACATAACAGATTTCAAAAATACAGTCACATATGCTACATCATTCCGGAGTGACATAGTCAATTTTTTATCTTTCTGTGGGGTGGGCCACGAGAACGAAGCCACGGGGAAAAGCTAATCTGAAATAAATACATGGTAAAAAATATTTGGTTTTATTGAAATATTTTCGAGCTTTGAATATTTTTGTAGCAGTCGTAATTAAAATTGTTTCGCGTTGGCGTGTAGGTGCTCTGTTTGTACAAGAGACGAGGATTAATTGAAAAAGTTCACTTGCAGTTACACTGTTGATGTTTTATTCACGAGTTCAGTTAGAATTTTCATTTGATTTTTAAACAAATGGCTGTAGGTACGCTTTTGTTGCTCAGCTTATCAACTCTAAATTGCTTTCGGCTTTACGTTTTTGCTTATTTCGTGGCTTTTTAAATTTATGAGGACAGGAAGTGCGATTTTAAGTCGCAAGGAGAATTATTATTTTAAAACACACCTATTTTACACTGAGCAATGGTTGCATTATGTTTTGTGGTCTGACCACTAAATAAATTCCTGAAAGAGATGAATGGCCTAATTCTAGATGAGCCGTGCTGACTAGATTGCTATTTATAGAAAACTGATTTTAGTAACATTTATCTATATAACATACATCTATTTTACACTGAGCAATGGTTGCATTATGTTTTGTGAGCCGACCACTGAATAAATGCCTGAAAGAGATGAATGACCTAATTCTAGATGAGCCGTGCTGACTAGATTGCTATTTATAGAAAACTGATTTTAGTAACATTTATCTATGTAATTTTAGTTACCCTCCTCCTCGCGTTGTGTTCCTCATTACTGAGGCCCCTGTTGTCACGGAAGCAAATTTTTCTTCACAAATTTGCGCCATCTATGTCTGTCTTTTGCGTCGTGGAGAGCATCGTGCAGTTTGGTGTTCTACGATGTGCGGACTTGGTCTGACCATCTTATTGGAGTGCGACCTCTAGAACGTTTCCCTTCAATCTTGCCAGTAACCATCAGTTTTTCTAGGTTGTTTCCATACTTTCTGGCAATGTGAACAAATAACTCCAATATCCTACGAAGGCAGATTGTGGACAGTCTGATCTTGATATTCAGTTCGCGGAGGATAGAGTCGTTGGTGCGAAAGGCAGTCCAAGGGATTTTCATCATCTTTCTCCAGCACCACATCTCAAACGCATGCGGTATGCGGTCCGGGTCTAAACTATGCGACCACGGTCAGCTTTCTTTAAAATCCACTTTTATTTTTAGTTAAAATAAATATTTAAATATATAATCTTAATTGTAAGAAATGCCAACACAGTTCACTGCTCCATTTTAACTTTTGGGAAAATCAATTCATAAAAATCTTTCTAAGTTCGGATCAAAGTAAACTCAACAATTTCCAACAAAGTATCATTATGTATTTTCCTTTTAATACTTCAACACTTTACTAAACATTTTTTTAATTGGAACGCAGGCGTGATCCAGCGAAGTTTGTTTTCAATCTTAAAAAGGCAAAGCGCAAACTTTTGAAATTAACCTTCCGCCACGCAGGCGATTTGTTAAGCCTTTTACCTTTTGCTGGGTACATAAATACCTTAAATCCGACGATCAAACAACCTTCAAATTAAATTTAAAGAATTTATAAAAACTTTTAGCAATATAATTAATTTTCTTGTTTTAATCTTAAACCAGTAGCGAAATTGAATTTATTTGCAATTATTTAGTTAGAAAGTTTATTATTTAGGAACAAATTAGGGAAGCACTTGATAACTTTCTTTTACCCGACTGCCGAAGGGGGGTAATGTGTTTATCAGTCTATGTATGTATGTTTGTACCTATGTGGCGATCTAGAGGCCAAAAGCGTTGGCCGATTCTGATGGTTCTTACGTCACTCGATTCGTCTTAACACTGCGAATGTCATTGACTACATTAAACTTGGAAAATAGAAAAAATGCTGATGGGCGCCTTTTTGTGGGGGCCATATTTTTTTTTCTTCCGTCCCCATCGTGTGGGGTATCAAAATAGCGGGTTTTAAAAGGTGATTTCAAATATATAACACTTATATGTTTAAATGTACCTAATACGAAAAACAATAACTAAATAATAAATACCAAAAAAAAAAAAAACATAAAATCAAAAAACCCGGCTGTATAAAAAGAGAACTAAAGAGATATAAACAAGGGGTGAGCTGGCTGACCAAAACCAGATGTATCCTCCGACAGCACAGCATGATTTTCTCCTTGTTTATGTCTTTTTAGTTCGCTTTTTAAACAGTCGGGTTTTTTGATATAGTAAATTAATTAATGATTTACTTATGATTTAAGAGCGGGCTGAGCGCTCTTCAATTAAGCTAAGTAACATGGTTTTATTGCTTGTTTATGGTCCTCTAGTAGGTGTATACTATACTGCCCACTCCCATACGATAGTAGTAGATGGGTCCTGAGATAGTTTTACGACGGCCTTAAACTTATACACAAGTACACTAGTTATACATCGACCATTCCGTGTATGCTCTTCAGCAAAATGTTTTATACATCACCCTAAATCCCCAACAGTGACCAATAACGTTAGGCTTTTATTTTGGCATTTTATTTGATATGTAATAGAAACATTATTTTGCTAAAAATTACTACCGACTTCCAAATATAAAACTACAAAGTGAAAACTAAACTTCAGTTTTGGAAGACGGTGTCTTTCGTAGGTACCATTTTTTTTGCGTTATGGACACCGACTGCCAAAAATAAAGTTATTTTCCACTTTGTAGTCTTGTATTTGGAAGACGGTAGTATTTTTTGCAAAAAAGTTTTTTATTTTTCCCTTTTTAGTTGTACCTACAGAATAGGCAAGTTAGTAAGGTACCTATAACGCCAGAATAGATTTCATGAAACTTGTACATAACCGGTGAAATGAGAGATCTGCGTACCCCTTAAGAGCGTACTGGCGTGATGTTATGTTATGAAATGGTATAAACAATAAACAGACATGCGATTGCAGCAATCCCAATAGATTTGCCGTTATTTATTGAAGAGTTCTCTTGTATACCTCCGAAGTTCTTCATCAGATCTTTACCAAATTAAAATGGGAACAATTTCGGAACATACATTTCCAAACAAAAAAGAATTTTCAAAATCGGTCCACAATTGACGGAGATATCGGTGAAAAAACACACAAAAATAAAAACACAAACATAATGTCGAACATAGAACATCCTCCTTTTTGGGAAGTCGGTTAAAACAAACCATTATCCTCATTCGCGCGTCCCTATCTCAATAAGTCGCTCAAGAATTTGGCAATGTATTCGTATATCAATGAATAAGTAATATGGTGTTCACTGTTCCACTTTTATCTACCCAGTTTATAAAAACAAGAAGATTAATCAGGAAAGTCTCGTATTTACATAGTCACCTTTGAGTGCTGAAAGTTGGACGTAGTTTACTGTTGTTATTATATTAGTGAGGGCCCTTCTCTTTGTTTTAGCTTAATTTTATTCCGGCGGGCGAATAATGTCTTTTGAAGTAAAAGCGAAAGTATAATCAGGGCGTAAGATCAAAGATTTAATTATTGATAAGTATCCTTGACCTTGTTTTACTACAAATAGACAGGGTAAACAAAAAAGGGCGATCGTTACTTCTATGTTATTGTCAAGTACTTTTGTTTACATAATGTAGAACGAAGGTCCGAGTATAAGGCCGTATCACGCGAGTCCCGTAGCGCGTAGCCTCGTAGCGGCGTAGCTTGCGGCAGTCACGCTACGGCGAGAGCTTGGGTCGGTCGCTACGCGGCGCTACGAGTGTTCGCGGCCACGTAATGTTGTGTTCGGTCGTGCTCTTGGCTCTGTTCGCCTCCGTCCAAGGACGAGCGGTAAGCATCACTTTTAAGCTTCTATTCTTATAACCCCCCTTCCTTACTTGGCTGGATTTTACTTGCGTAGTAAGTTTAAAAGTTTGGTGCCGCAGTGATTTGTATTGAAGACGAATTTTAAGTTGTAGCAGGTTTTGAGTTCAAATATTTTTTGTTACTTTAGAATACTGGAATGATGTTTTAATTTGATAAACCATGATTACATATCGGATTTATTTAAATTATAAATTTGTAAAATATTTTTGTATGTTCCATTATTCTACTTTATTACTTAATGAGTCAAATCAATCATGTTGATGCATTACAGTAAAGCTTATAAGTTGTTAAGTACGTAAAATATTAACGTCCATTAATATTCATACACATCTCTCAAATATAACTGAAATTGACAGCTCCAAAACTTTTTAATAAATTACGGTTACCAAAACTTATTAATCAATTTACCAAAACTCTTCCCAACTTATTTATCTAATTGCGTCGTATCACACAATCACATTCTGAGCGGGAATGAACTCATTAAGTAAAATGAATACAACATATAATTATACATCCATCGCAGTTAACCCTCGAATGAATTCACCTCGGACTCGTATCAAACGGGGGTTAATTTCTACAGAATTGCTTCACATGTGCCACTATGCGTCGTTATGTTTGTTGGGTGCAAACATAACCGTCTTAAGAGGAATGCGCCATGGCAACTCGCGGGACTTGAAATTTTCTTACGTTTTTGGATTTCAAAACTCAGTAGGTAGTTATTAGATTATATGTTACTAGCTGAACTCCGCGGCTTCGCCCCCGTCAAAATTATAGCCTGTGTTACTCGGGAATAATGTAGCTTTTCATAGGTGAAAGAATTTTTATAATCGGCACAGTAGTTTCGGAGCCTATTCGGTACAAACAAACAAACAAAAAAAAAACCTTTTTATAATATTGGTATAGACTAGCGGATGCCCCCCGGTTTCACCCGCGTAGTTCCTGTTACCGTTGGAATACCGGTGTAAAAAGCCTATGTCACCCGGTGATAGTGTAGCTTCCCAACGGTGAAAGAATTTTTGAAATCGGTTTTTATGTTTATTGGTTACATAAAAAAAAACAAATCTTTCCTCTTTATAATACTAGTATAGATTACAAATGTTATTCGCCACCATAACAAATATAATCAAAAGAAAGAAAATTCTTCATTTGGCACAAACTTAAAGACACATACCAAGTTTTCAACACAAAATCACTAAGTTCTAATTACCCGAATCGAATAACCATTTCATGATATCATGACATTTGAGGCCAATTCTAACTTAAGGAGTTGTATTGGATATTTTAATTATTATACTTCTGTTCTACTGCCTCGAAAATCCCCTATGCTATCCCCCTTAAGACAGTTATATTTGGGCCTTAAGTACCATCTTAAACTACTAACGGCTGGATCCACAAACAAGTTGGAGTTTGGGCATTAGCCACATTGTTATCAGCGGCCCCTTTGTGCCTAATGTTCTTGCGTCTTGCGCCTTCTGTCAAGGAGACACTGACGCAACGATTACCTAAATGGACGCCATTTTTTATACAAATTGAGCTATTTGATATAACTGTTCTGTTATGAAGGTACCTTATATAAGATATAACTTATATAAAAAGTTAGAGAGGGAGTGGAAATGTTTCATATTCCCTTCAGTGCTTGTATATAATGAAAGAAAAATATTTATTTGTGACCCGCACAGGAGACACGAGAAATCAGCATACAATAATAACAAGTAAAATTTCAAAATTTAAAAAACCCCCCGACACATTTATCTTGCGTAAACATCCAAAACAGTAAAACGCTCATAACTTTTGAACGGCTGAACCGATTTTATTAAAACATAGCCAAAAACACTCTCGACACAATCACCTTTCAAACAAATCAAAATCGGTTCATCCGTTGAGGCACTATGATGTCACAGACAAACACACAGATACACAGCAACACACGTCAAACTTATAACACCCGTCTTTTTCCGTCGGGGGTTAAAATAATAACCGTGCGAGGCCAAAAGGCTCCTATCTCAGCATGTGCAGCGATATCCAAAAAAGGTAATAACACTGCGCTGATATTCTAATAGGGCCCACTGTTGATGCCACGGACACACTTACGGATACGAATGACGGTAAATATAATACGCGACGCATTGTTTGATTTTCAAACTATCTTCTTGTAACTAAATCTTACTTCAGAAACTTAATACAAGTAAAAAGTACAGACTCCTTTGCACGTTACAAACAATAGTCGTCGAACTATGAAGAAATATACTTAAAAGTTGAATTGCAAAGATTTTTAAGTTTAGAGTCAACCGAGGGAAATAAATAAACATTATATTTCTTGAAGACAGACAGATACAATTTCTAATTATTCCGTAGCTTGACTTTAAGTTTTTGTTTTACTATGTTAAATGTGAAGTAAACAGCACATTCCCTCTTTTAACTTTAGAATTTTTATATGAAAGAGAAGAGATACTCGTGGTATTCATACATGCTATTATAATCGAGCGAGCTTTTAAAAATATTTCCTTTTCATTCCGCTGCTAGTTTGAAATGAAAGAAAAACAAAGTGCACCCGCGTATTTATCGATAATATTTTTAAGCTCTATATGTTATTGTTTGTCGTGGTTCAAGCGAACGAGCGAAGGTAGTTTCATTTCCGTCGGCAACGTTTGCCATTCAACCATATATGAAGTTACAAATAATCATTATAATCCAGTTGTGTTATTTTTAAAAGCAACTTTGTTGAATCCTCTACATTTCATATTTCACATGGGGATAATACCTATAAAGATAAAGGGTGTCAAAATTCAGGAGTTGGGGCTTGTGACGTCACTTCTAAGTAAAATGTGTAGCAAAGCGTTACTTCACGCAAAATGCAACGCAATATCGTCGTAATTTTTTGTTTACTTGACAAAAGAAAAAACATCTGAAGGACAAAACATATTTTTTAGTCATCATGATATTCAATCAATAAAATATCTATTAGTCATTTATACCATGTCGTTTAATGTATCATTGATGTTTTAAACATATGCAGGACGAAGACATAACATTGCCGCCGTCGGCTGACGATTAACAAAAGTATTTCTGAATACCTATTCTAAAACATTACAAGTACCTTGTGGTTGAAAGGGGACTTTCATATCACAGATGTAGTCGTTCTGCATAAAATTAGAAGCCGCCTGTATCAGGATGAAAGAGCTTATTCAGCGCTTTCCAAGCAGCTACATTTCAGTTGGGATTTAGGGTTTATTCAAAGAAGACGTACGTACATATGTGGGATGTATTTTACACATTTCACGAACGATACGGGGTACTTACGAGATACATAATAGTATTACGTTTTCGTTTGGCAAGCAAAGACATCGGTACTGAAATTTCATGAAAATAGTAATTACGAGATGAAGCCACCATACAAACATATTTATAAAATTTGGGAAATTTTATGAACAGATCTTTGGGAGTCTAGATATCATGAAAAAACTACTAAATGTATATTTCCAAAATAAAATTATTTGCATTGTGCAATTACTAATCTGTCCCTGTATGGAGGCTGTTTTGCAATTTTCCTTCTTGTTCTGGTATTTATTTCCGCCTAAAGATGCGTTAAAATTAGTGATGAAATATGGAACTTTCGACGCTCATGAATTTCAGGTATTGTATTTTTTTAATTTTAGTTTCGATACAGCGCTAGATAATGATGATTTGACATCATTTTTTATTTTGAACGTACACCGTCAAACAGTGGAGTAATCGCCAGATTACGTTTGTATGGAAGAATTTTCGACTCGTGTAACCTTAACATTAATTTCCTACCAAAAAAAACGATATCAGAACCTCTTTTTCAAAGATTAAGATTGACATAACAAAAGTACCTACGTGCACGACAACTGTAGGTACGTATGTACAAAAACAATTCTTAGCTTTGTGATTTATCAGCAATCGCTCCGCTGTCAAACGCAAACCGCGATTTATTTGTAAACTTGATAAAGACAAAAGCTAAAATGTCAAGGGCCACAACAAAGTACAAATAAATACCTACTTCTTATTGAACCCACAATACAAACGAAATGTAACAGCGAATGGCTTTGAACTACGAATAATATAATACAATTTGTAAGTACTTTTGAATTTGGATCGAGGATCAAAAGTCTGTTATAGATACGAGTAAGTTCGTTTGTTAGCTACTAGAATGTCTGTGTTGATTGCGTACCTGACTATTTCGATGTTTTTTTAGAACACGACATACAACTTAATTTTCTTTATCTACACTCACAGCGTAATGTGCCAAATATGAATTCAAAAAACATTGTATAAACACGTACTTTATATTCGTGAATAGGTAAAATTTATAAAAAAAACTATACGGTGCAATATTTGCCCTCGATTTTAAAACAACTGCATCATAAAATAACTTTTTAATTTTTGTAACTCACTTTTACTTTTTTAATTTATTGGCGCATATGGGCTCATTGACATAATGTACAAAAATAGTGTCATTGTTAATGGATGCGTGCGCTGCGCAGTCATGCCCAATGAGAATCTAAATTGCCCGCCATACCATATAATTTTTCCGTTTCCACTTTTATTTTTATTTCAACTGTATGAGTGAAGATAAAAAAGTGTATGCAACGGCATATAAATAGGTATTAAAACACTCGAGTAATATTGTTATCACACTCAGCTTCGACTCGTGTGATAAACTTACGCTCGTGTTTTAATAACCCCTATTATATGACTGTTGCATAAACTACTATTATGTACAGGTTAAGGAGGTTTCAAAGACACATTATAGAACTCCCATTTAATTTCATCATATAAATAAATGACACCTTCAAAACTAACTTAAAAATGTAATTTACTCCAAGCATTGCCGAACCTTGGGTACGTACTTAAAGATGGTACTTATCAATACAATAAAGCTTAAAGGCATTCCTTGGAGTATCATCAAGATATTATATAATATCAATTGAAGCGAATTGAACAATTGGTAGGCATAAACACGGGAACAAGCGATTGTTTGAATTATGAAGTCAGATGAGACTTGAGAATTCAGCATGATAATTGAGTTATTGGGAACAGCTTGTTCGAAGGCTGCTTTGCAAGTTCGCTGCGCATGCCCTAACTACACCGGAATACCAATTATATATTGGAACGTTCTTCGTTAAATAATATACATAAATATACCGTTTAATTAAGCTGCAGCCTAAGTATATGAATAAAAAAATTACTCAGTATTATAGAAAATTCGAAGCTAAGAGAAAGAGTTAAACAAAGTATGAATCCTTTTAAAATAAAGTAGGGCTTTGTTTCAATTTATTTTTGCCATTAACAAGATTGAACAAGACCCGTAGAAATTTCACGGACGACTGCAGACGAAATTACCTTTAAATCTACAGAGAATCGCGGCAACGAGCTGAGCGGAGCGGAGGCGGTCAGATTTCACGTTTCATCACAAAACGGCTCTTCTAATTTAGACAACATAAATGTTAATTTGCTTAAATACCTAGTAGGTGCCGTCCTAATTTGTAGGTATGAAGGTACTCCAGCGGTGCGCACGGTTGGGTGGCAAAATTATCTACAACAACTTCAAACAAGTACAATCATAGTTTCAAAATGTGTTGTTTGTTAATACGCGTTCCATCTTTGCCTCTTATTCATCTTTGAATAACGCGCAATCGACATCTGCAATAACAAAAAAAGCAACATTTTATTTCTACTTATTGTTATGCGGATTTTCTTCTATACAATCGTTGCTGTAGCAAATGGAAAAGTTCATTAGAGCGGCGCGCGCCACAATCCTCCACAAATATTGACACTTTTTGTACAGAATTTTCACAAGTTTATGCATGCATTTCGAATACTTGAATGTATTCGGAGCAGTACACTGACTTTACAAACTTTCTTCTTGCGGAGAAGTTTGACGTGGTTGACTGTGTCTGCTGTCCTTTATTGATAAACAAAATCTGATAGGATTATATTGGTGGAGAATTTAGAACAGTGAAAGAATAACAAAGTTTTATTATGAAACAAAAAAGTTAACGATCGCTTGTGTCCTGGTCATAAGATAAATAGTTGACGAGTGCAATGGACAGGCCAGTGACAAATTGTTAAGTCGGGGGACAAAAAGCAGTTAGCAGTTTTTATAATGTTTTATTTATGTCTTTTGCGTTAAAACTATCAATTTGAGTGATATACGGCTAAAGGTCTACAGGGCATTGTAAAAACCAACATTCTCTGCCTACTAAAACTATTAACGTGCAATTTTGTGTGGATGGATGGATCTCTTTTACGCAAAAAGCGCAATAATAATTGAACCGATTTTGATGAAACTATATAATCAGACAGAGACACAGAAATATAGCTTATACATCAGAATAACACATAGGCTATAATTAATAAAGATATTGAGAGAAGCAGCACGCGGGCGGAGCTGTGGGCGGCAGCTAGCGTTATTATAAATGGGTGTTTGTGTGTGCAGGTGAACATCAGCAATACTTGGGTCCTGCCCGAGGAAGGCTTCCCGGTCTTCTACCGCTACTTCAGGGACCGCATCTCCTGGTACGAGGCTGATGCCGTCTGCCAGTTCCACCATGCCAACCTAGTCACAGGTCAGTAATAAACATTGTAAAGGGAGATACTAACATGTCAGTCACCTCACCGTCACGTCGTGGTCGCCAATCAGTCACGTCAAAACATAATTATACTCTCTTAGAAGACGTAGAACATCGGCCCCACACATCACGTAACTGATTTATTAGTCTGAACCTTAATTACTGTAAACCTCGGTCATAAAAGCCTCCTAGGTAATATTTAAATTTGGGTTAATTCTATTCCAACTTCACATAAAAACTTTTAAAATAATTTCATGAACGAGTGGCCAGCACAGATTAAAATTATGAAAAGTTTAAATGGCTTCTACAACTTAGTTACTGTCTTAAATCAGGATCCGTGATTATTTTGCGCCATAAAGACCGTTAAAACTTCTGCAGTAGATACCGCATTGTACGTGGAACGTTAGGTAAGTCTATGGCGCTTTTAAAAACGAAGTTACATTTGGACAGATCCTGCCAATTAGCAGCCATGAAAAGAAAAATAAAGACCAGTTTTCTTTTATTTCTCTGCAGGCGACGCAACCATCTCATTACAGCTACAGAAAAAGAAAAGCAACACGTCTAAAATTCATCTAAAAATCCTAAGAAGCTTATCTGAAGGTAGCACAAAGCCTTTCATAAAGATAAGTAAAATTAATACATTCTGAGATACGAAAAAGGCTCTGTAATTGTCAGCTTTCACGATATCTCTGAATTGCTTCTACATTGTTCGTTAAAGATGCCAGTTGTGGGAGTACAAAAAGAGGTATATATATTTCAATATCCCCACGGGCCGTTAGGTCTAATCGCCGGCAATCCAGCCAAGACCCCCATTACCGCTGATAGCGCCCTCGACCCTGCCACCCCGCCACCTAGAGATACAGCCCGTCACATATAAATGTACGTGCCGATAAGAAAATGTAAATATACGGCTTGTCGTTCTGTACAAGACATTAACTTGTTTAGGGAAGTCTTCAGGAAGGGAAGGGAATACACGTTCACATTTTTATATAAATACTCGTATGGATATTTTATTAACCAAAAAGCGCAAGATGTAGTAAGCTATGAAAAGGAAAAGATTCGCGTGGGAAGAACATAATCTCAAGGTTGCCAAGAAATTTATAGAATAATTTGTAACAAAAACTTTTTAACAAAAAATCAAACCGACTTCCAGAACAAAAAACTACAAAGCAAAAAATAAATTTCTTTTCCGAAGTCGGTGTCTTTTGTACCTACCCATTGTTTTCCGTTTTTCGACACCGACTTCGGAAAAGAAATTTATTTTTTGCTTTGTAGTTTTTTGTTCTGGATGTCGGTTTGATTTTTTGTTAAAAAGTTTTTATTTTTTTTCTTTTTAGTTTTGGTAGGTACCTCCAATTAATATGATTATCATTTATAGCCAAAGTACATCTCATGACGATTCCAATAAGCCCAAACACGACTAGGATACATTGTTTTATATAAGAGTTCCAGTGCCTACCTTCCGGCTTCATCATCAGATCAGTTCGATGGTGCCATTTTCATCAGTTACATTTATTTATAAGTATTTGCTTCATTATAGTCGGTTAACTATTCGAGATATCTTATGCCCATGACATATTTAGCATTTAGGAGTTCCAGTGGCCATCTGTGGTCTTCTTCATCAGTTCCACTTCACCAAATGTTACTTTCTGAGTGCAAATGATTGCATTGTTGATGAAAATACCAAAATCGCTATATGTTTGCCTATAACATTTGAGGAGTTCCCTTGATTTCTCTAGGATTCCATCATCAGATCCTGACCTGATGATTATGGGACCAACTAGGAAGTATACCCTTTCAAACAAAAGAAGAATTTTAGAAATCGGTCCAGGCGTCTTTGAGTAATCGGGGAACATAAATAAAAAAAAAAAAAAAGAACGACGAATTGAGAACCTCCTCCTTTTTTTGAAGTCGGTTAAAAATACCCTGTACATACTTACAACTCAGATTCAATATATACCCCGAAAATGCTTAATGAGGTATTCAATCAGGAACGTATTTCATTCAATGTCTGTTACGATATATTTGTACTACAAACGTATTTTCTGTTGCCAGTATCTTTATATGCCTAAGGACGAGTCATTAGGTTTCCATAAGCGAACTACGAAGGTCGGTAAACTCACAGAAATGACAGTTGAATTGCTCGGTCCCTTTCCGAGACTGATTCCTGCCCCGATTACGTTCGGACCCACGATTGATAACATTTCAATATCGCTCTCCCTAATTGAAAACGATAATTTCATATTTCCATTTCGATTCATTAATACGTAATAATTATTTTCGATGTTTCTGTGTTGAAATGTAAACGAATTGTCGTATATTTTCGTCGTAAGTATTTGAGATTCGATTTTGTAATTTTGCAGCGTACTAAGCAATTTCGAGCTTATGGGGATAAAAAGAAACACATGGCTTGTAATAGTAGGTTCGTGCGCTTATTTTCCGTCGCAAGTCGTTGGAGTAAATGGAGGGAAGCGAGTGACTTAATGGCCCAGTAACATGTTACTACTTCTGCACTTTCTAAACGACACGCTGCTATTCACGTCTCGAGTGCTACTAGCGGCAGTCAAACGAGGCATGGAGCCGACGATCCTACTCCGCCCCACATGAAAGAGGGGAAAGAAAACGTGACAACAAGTATAAAAGGAGTACTTATAGAAAATTGAACTACATCAGTGTAATGTTGTTTTGTTTAATAAGATCTGACGAAATGTCGCCATTATCCAGGCCGCGTCTCATTTATACCCTCGAGAGCAGTTGAAAACAAAACAATACCTACTTATTCGTCTTTGTGCACAATGAGTGTTACGCGCTGAGCCTGTAGGCCTGAGAGGATGTTGTCGAACAAATCCTTTGTAATACAACACGCTTTCATCCTGAAAATGAAAACTTTAATTAGTTTCGAAATGCCGTCTCGAAAGAATTCCTTCTTCTATGTTATTTGAAATTCAAGGAGTCTAATTAAAGCCCTATATAAAATTAGATTCTTGTAGACACTGTACACTTGACTGAGTGCTTTACAAATTCTCGGTAATTAAGAACCGGATTCACTGAATATCAAATGTAATGAGTATAGATATAAGCCTTGTAATTATTCTAATTCAACTAAATTAAGCCTTTTCTGGGAATGTGACATAGAAACTGTAGGTTGGTACCTATTATTTATATCTTTGTAGACTTAGGTTTACAAGTAAGACAGTATTATTTCTATTTCTATAAAAAGCAGCTATTAAAATATTATTACGAGGAATTTTGTGAGCAGTAACGAACTCATAATAGAATGATAATTTCAAAACTGAATAAAAACTTTTAGCGGCCAACATGAGAAATGTTGAAGTACAATCGTTCATTATGATCAATTCTTTTTACACAAGTTGGAAAGTGTCCTGCGGAACCTTCCCCTGCTTACATTATTCAAGCATCTAGTTAACAGCTGGGCCTTTCAGAATACTTGTGTAAATTGCCACTCCGTCATTGAATATTAACTTTTGGAATCAGCTTGTTCGGCGAGATTCACTCACATAACTTTTCATCTAAGGCCTTTTATTCGAAGTTTCATTTTGAAACGATATTCATAATGCTGGTCTTATTACATTTATAGTTTGCTGAAAACTTTTTTGTCAGTAAATAAATCATTTATGAACCCGAATATTTAGGTAAATTGGTATAAGAAACTTTTGGATTGGCTGTATAAAATCTTCTTGTATTATGTCATCATGATAAACCCAACTGCTTAAAAAGCGAACTAAAAAGACGTACAAGAAGAAAATCATGCTGTGCAGTCGGAGGATACATATTCGCGAGCAGGCTGACCAAAACCAGATGTATCCTCCGAATGAACAGCATGATTTTTTTCTTGTTTACGTCTTTTAAGTTCGCTTTTTAAGCAGTCAGGTTATTTGTTTTTTTTTATTAACTTTTTTTGTTTACAACTTTTCAGTTATTTTTTTAAATTAGGTATTTTTAAACATATAAGTATTATATATTTTTGAAATCACCTCTTAAAACCTTTATTTTGACACCCCACACGATGGGTTTAGAAGAAAAAAATAAAACACAAAATAGTGTCAAAAATCCGCCATTTTTTTCTTTTCCAATTTTTATGTAGCCAGTGACACTCGCAGGGTTAAGACGAATCGTTTGATGTAAGAATCATCAAAATCTGCCAACGCGTTTGGTCTCTAGAACCCCACATAGGAACAAACATACATACATACATAGACTGATAAACACATCACCCTCCTACGGCAGTCGGGTAAAAATGAAACCACTCAAAAGTTTTGTGGAGATACCACGTTTAAAATATGCACACAATATCGAGGTGGCCTTAAAACTCAACGTGTTATTAAACTTGTATGTAATTTCAAAGGCCAGGTAGGTCACAGAGTTGGCACTTTATGGTTTGGTACCGACGTTAGTCACCGAGGGAGCCCGACGGAACGGCCTACATACATTATGTATTTCTACTAGTGCAATTCTTTACGAGCAAGTGTGGCCCGACGTAGCCATGAATATGGAAGCCTAAATGTTGAAAAATAAACAAGAAATGTTTGTACGAAATACAGTCAGGGAACTGTACCTACCTATGTTGTACTGTACATATGTAAATTTAATCTGACGAAAAGCTACATTATTACTGGAGTTTTGTACTTTATTAACAAGAATAAAATTCTTAATAATTAATTACAATCTAGCCTAAAAGACTAATAAACAATTTTACTCTTAATTTAATATGTTACATGATAGATTATGTTACAACTAATAATAGTGTCCATTTGCACTTTTACACAAGTCCGTAGCACTTTCTTAGAGTCTGATATCTATACCAATATTATAAAGAGGAAAGATTTTTTTGGTTGTTTGTATGTTTGTTTGTTTGTACCGAATAGGCTCCGAAACTACTGGACCGATTTTAAAAATTCTTTCACCTATGGAAAGCTATATTATTCCCGAGTAACATAGGCTATAATTTTGACGGGAGCGAAGCCCCGGGGGTCAGCTAGTAATTTATAAAAACACTTTGTTCATGTGTTATATATACAGCACAACATTGTCGCTATTATTCATTCCCTTTATACACTACACTAATTAAAAAGGTTTAGTTCTTTTTAGCCTACGCACTAAGACTTTGTTGTCTAGCAGCTGGATAGCCTCAACATTCACGTGTCGATGATGTCTGCGTTCGTGAGCTTCAGCAAATTTTTGGATGATGGTGGTGAATTCCATTTTAAGGTCACTGGAGTAATAAATAAATACTTACATGGTTCTTAGAGGATACGACAGGCCATGAGAGAAAAGCAGCAGTAAAAAGCAAGTTTCATATATAATCCTTTTCTCAAACATGCTTGGAAATTTGAGCATTATTTTGACAACCTTCTTCGAGATAAATCAAAATTGCGGTACTGGCCAAATACATGCGAGCAGCGGCCGGCAAAAGTTGTATGAAAATCCATATCTGTCGTGGTTTAGCGGCCAAATAAATTACATAGTAAACTCATATCTGTCGTGTAATTTAAAAATGGATCGATCTTTTACTTCGAAACCATGGCAACCAAGAAGGTAACTAGGTTTTATTTAAATTTCGAACTGGCTTGCAAATAGAAAGCTGTTTATTGTAAAAAAAACAAATGAACACCTTATTGTTGTTCGTCATTGATTTTGAAAAGTAATCGTACTTGACAAAATTAGTTCTAGGTACTACTTAGTTTTAATTTCCGCGCATTATTTGAGAAAAGTACTATACAAGCCTTGGTCACAACTAGGCATTGATGACTTACGTATGTGTGCCTCGGCCCACATTTACATGTTCGTCCATCAATGCCTCTTTTGCTGACCGCTGCCGTAATGTACTAAATTTCTTCCTCGTTGCAAATCATTTCACCCAGGGTTAACTTATGTCACCATTTCTGAATAGTATTACACATTATACCCGGTTTGTGCAGTCCCTAAGCTGTGGCTAGACAGGACTTACTGAAGCGGGTAACTGTTAGCAATTTACACTCATACTACTTAATCTGTTGGAGTAGGAAACAGTTGGGCGGAGTTGCAAACACAGCATCAGTTTGGATCAAGATCGGATGCAAGTACCATTTATTTACATGGTTAACAAAGTTTAAGTTCGATGTTACCATTACTGTGTACAATTTATGTCGTCACATAATTACGTTTAATCAAACGATCCATTTTCAGGTCTTTTTCTTTTTTAGTATCTGGTGTAGGTACATAATATCTTAACCATAGATATAAATCTAATTAGGTGACGCCATTGTATGTACTCAGCGTGTGAAAAACGGAGTAAAATTACCATCAATAATCGTAATTTGAGCTTTTCATTTAGCATTATTGGCACCGGAGAGCCACCGAAATCTAGAAAATGCGTTTTATGCCATATTGAGCTGTAAAGACTGTATCGAAAAAGTTGGCCGCGGTTTGGAAATGTTTTCTTTCATTGGTAAGTAAATTTGTTTTTAAATTGTGTGTGAAAAAGGGGCACGTTTGTTTTTCATACAGATGGAGGGAGTTACGTTATCTAGTTAGATTTATGTCTGTGATCTAGTCCACACAGGACTAAAGTCGTGACAATCGAAGAAGTCGAATTTGACAGCTATAAAAATACGTTAATTAAGGGGCTGAGTACCCAAAATAGGCTTTCTTTTAAACATTTTGTAGCCAAATCTATTAAAGATGTGGCAGTGGAAAAAAGATATGTTAATCTTGATCGTATTTTAGAAGACTGCTTAATGGCCGAAACACGTTTAGGAACTAAAACCTCGATACAATTGAACGGCAAAGTAACATCATACCGCGACCTACAAAAAAAAATCCGGTAATACTGACCGACGTACATTGGTACAATTAACAACAATAACGTATCATAACAGGACGCAAAACTTCATTTTAATATATTTTGAAGTTTCATTCATGATTTTAAGTAATGCATATTATTATATTTTATAAAAAAATCTATACAAATTCCATCGTGCTTCTTCTTAGGACCTCAGATGTCGATTGTCAACTGTTCCAGTTCAGCCCCTTAAGTTAAACTTGATGCTTACGAATGATACTCGTTGTTATATTAATTAACTAGCAGACCCTCGGGGCTTCGCTTCCGTCAACTGACTACCTATCTACCTAGGTTGCCTACCCTGCATACCCTGCCTACCCTGCCCCTACCCTGTTTACCCTGCCTACCCTGCCTAACCTGGCTACCCTGGCTGCCCTGACTACCCTAGCTACCCTGCCTACCCTGGCTACCCTGCCTACCCTGCCTACCCTGCCTAACCTGCCTACCCTGCCTACCCTGCCTACCCAGTCTTCCCTGGCTACCATGGTATACCCTGGCTCCCCTGCCCCTACCCTGGCTACCCTGCCTATCCTGCCTACCCTGACTACCCTTCCTACCCTGCCTATCCTACCAATAAGGTAACCCAAAGTGGCAATATTTTGCCACTTTGGGTTACCTTATTGCAATTTTCATAAGGATCTCTTTTTTTAAATTATATTATAGCCTATGACACTCAAGAATAATGTAGCTTTCTACTGGAGAACGAATTTTCAAAATCGGTTCAGTAGATCCAGAGATTACCCCTTACAACGTCACAAACTCACAAACTTTACCTCTTTATAATATTAGTATAGATTGGAACTATGAATTTGGTTTTTCGTAGACGTACATATAAAGTTATCGCGAAATGAGAAATGTCATCGGACTTCTTAGATTGTCACGATCATAGTAACAGGTGTAAAATGATGATCAATTTTTTTTACAGAATAGCTTTACTGTAGCGCTACCTCACCGAAAAACATGGTTAAATGAGCTAAAAGAGCTGTTATATATTCCACCTGTGGCAGAGATGTTTAGGATTGACATCTGAAAAGCTTTAAGTTCTTTCTTCTTTTGAAATCGGCTGGTTTAGGTACGGTCACAGATAATATAATACTATAGTAGAGACCCAATCCCATACGAAGAAATGTTACCTCCTTAAGTCGGGCTATTGATCGCGCTATTTTTACTTTCTCCATATTTTTAACAGGCGGCAGCACCAGTGACTCATTAATAGCCCGAGACTGTAGTTTTCTAACGCCATCTAGTAGTTTGCCTAGATACTAAATGGCATCGATAAATATGGCAACTTGATCACAGATAATATAGTACGGTAGAGGATACTCAATTAAAACCCTCCTTGATCCATCCACGTACTTCGAATAGACACAACCGCAGCCCTAGTTTCGTATCTCTTATCGTAATGACGTTTAGACGGAACATGAACAACAAGTAACCAAAGTTACCTGCCTACTTCAGATGAATTAATACACGCGTCAAGTTAGATAACGGTGTCTTGTTCAAGTTGAGCTGTGATAAAACGATATGCAATACGTAGAGAAAAGTTTATTAAAACGCAATCATCTTAATTGCTATTTGTTTGCAACGAACTTCAACAAAGAGTAGGCTCTCAATTCGACTGTATTTTTTTTTTAGTTTCCTCAAAACTTTTTACTAAGTGAACCAATTTTAATGATTATTTTTTTGTTTGATTGCTGGTGCTCAATTAGTAAAAGAGTAGAGTAGTTTTTGAGCTATCCTTAATCATGCTTAATCATGCGTATTTTCGTGACAATAAAAAAGGTACCAAAACTAAAAAGAAAAATAAACTTTTTAACAAAAAAAAATAAACCGACTTCCAAAGGGCTAGGCAGATGATGATTTTCTTGAATATTATCGTGAAGAAGCATACGACACAAAAATAAATGGTAGAAATAGAGGAAGGGCTTTCTTTGCCCAGAAGTAGGACAGTTCGGGATGATTAAAAAACTATTTAACAAAAAAAACAAACCGACTTCCAAAACAAAACAATAATAAGCAAAAAGTAACTTTCTTTTCGGAAGTCGGTGCCTTTGGTATATATATTTTTCGTTTTTGACACCGACCGGGAGTACAGGCGTGATGCTGTGTGTAAGTCGAAAGGAATAAATCTTTCAGAAAGAATTTTCATTTCTTGGATTTGAAAGAAATTGTAATAATATTGAGTGATATAACATGTATTACTCAACAGCGCACACATATTTATACTGTATAAACTCAATTTCTATTAGTATTATATAACTGCACATGTGTGAGTACTATGTACCAACTGTAAATCTACCATTTACTGTACCTATACGTTGTTCGTTGACTTGTGTTGACAAATATCTCTCTCATGGTGCCATATGTGTTGGATCTTTCGGTTCCCTTCATGATGTTTGAGCTGAGCGGTGACAATCCATGCGTCATGTTCGTGAACGGGCGCCATCAATTGACACTGGTTATAACTTGGCTGCCTCAGTCTGTTTTTAATTAGGTACTTATTGTATTTTTGAATTGATTGTTTTACTATAGAAGTTTTTACGTGCACGTCCTATTACATCGTTCTGACATATATGTATTTTTCCAACAAGAATGATATAACCAAAAAAAACGAATGATGGAAAAGAGTGCGGAGTTTCTTGCACTTCCTTCTCCATAGAGACCTACTGACGCTTGCGAATATGCAAATAGATAAAACTTTTTGTTTTTCAATTCAAAGTACCTTTAAATGGTTTAAATGAAATCAAATATTTTGATTTTACATATACGTACATATATTTGCTACCATTTTAATACAAACAAGAAACTTCATTACGCACTATTTAAATGCCCGACTACCTCCTACGTACAGGCCCACATACATTTTATTATAAACGTGAAAGCCAGTGCCAGGAAGTTGGAGGTTCTTATTTTACCGGGGCGTTATTATACCTAGTCGCCAGGCGGCCCAGGCGGGCGACATTTGACCCTGGGCTGTATATCACACGAATACATCGTCTCGCATAGATTTCAAGACTCCTGAAAACCTATTCTGTACGAGCAAACCCGTACATTTTGTATTGTTAAGTAATAATGCTGACGCTTGCACTCACGATGCGGTGCATCGCGTTCATTTATAAACTAATTACTTCAGTGCCAATAAATCCGTGTAATAGTAAACATCGTTTTACTTAATCAATTCCCTAACCTGGGTCGCGGCGCGGTACTCATAACATTAACTAACTAAGGTGTAAGGTGAACATTGTACATCTTTATGGTCCTTCGAGCCAACGAGCGGGATCATTAACGCGAATAATCAGTGGACATTGAGTCAATTCGTGTGAGTGGTTCCATATCAGCAGCAGCTGTGGAGTTGCAGTTCAGGGAGTAAACAGCAGCCTTGAGCGCAATCAACATACCCACCATACAGCAGAATCAAAGTAAGATCTTTCCTTTTTATTGCTTGACCTAACAATATGAGCCAAACAATGGAGGATCTTCTGGCCAACCAGAAACGAATCATGGTGGCCATGAACCAACTTTTATCAAACTTTAAGAAAGATGGTCAGGAACGCAAAACTCCTGACTACATCAAACGTAAATTGGAAACTTTAGACTCCTACTGGCAGGAGTTTCAATCTAATCACGATCAGTTAAACCCATTTGGCAACAAATCAATTGAGTATTTTGCATTGAATCACTATCAACAAACTCAGGGTATCTATCTTTCAACGCGTGAATTTATCAAAAGTGTAGGAACTCCGTCTATTTTAAAACCCGCAACATCATTAGCCGGCACGATCAGGGCCGGCGTGGACGAGACCCTTAAGAACAGGAATCCCGATGACAGCGAGGCTACGACCTTTCTTGAAACGCCCAAATTCAAGTCTCAGGGCACCAACAGCAAGTTGGACGAATTACTGAAGAAGCAGACCATCAATTTTAAGGCTTTCTATCGAACTGTGGCGAACATCAACATCGATGCCATAACTGAGAAATGGGAGTTTCAAGATACGTTGAAAACATTGGAAGCGAGGTGGTCGGCCATTGACACGCTTCACTGGGAGTTGGAAGGTGAACTCGACGGGCAAGATGATTCGTATGAGGACAAGTTTACCTCGTATGAAATGACGTACAACAACATGAAGAAGTCTCTGAACAGTAAATTGTGGTCTGTATCACACCGAGAACATTCTACACCAAAGATGGAAGTGCCTACGTTTAATGGCCATTATCAACACTGGGTATCCTTTAAAGACTTATTCACGGAGGCTATCCACAACAATCCGTCGCTCTCTCAAGCTCAAAAGATGCAGTACCTTAAAGCTAAACTGAAAGGGGAAGCCGAAGGTTTAATACACCATCTTCAGATCAGCTCTGAAAACTATTCAACGTGTTGGGAAATCCTTAATCATAGGTATAACAACAAACTGCTTATATTCACCTCACATATGAATACTCTAACCAACCTTCCGGTCATGCAACAACCTTCAGTCTTTCATGTAAAACGCATCCACGATATAACTATCGAATGTGTCAACGCTATAAAGAACATGGGAGCAGACGTAAGCACATGGGACCCCATAATTTGCTATTTGATGTCGAATAAATTAGATGCTAACACGCATTCCGAATACATCGCATCTCTTAAGCAACCTCGTGAACTGCCCATTTTATCAGACTTTTTGGACTTCCTGGAAGCCAAGTTCACGAGTATGGAGTCATCGCGGCGTAAACAAGATCAGAAATCTCCAAATTCCAACGCAAAATTAGCTAAAGATAACAATTTTAACAACAAAAATATCAATCGTTATTCGAAACAATCCTATTCGAGCAACAAAAACGTGTCGAAATCGAACGGAAAATTTCACAAAACACGAACTTGCCCATTATGCGAAAATGGTCATGGATTATTCCATTGTGAACAATATATTGGATTGTCCCCAATCGACAAAAAACAATTTGTCGTTGACAACAAGCTATGCGAAAATTGTCTTTTTAGTCATAACGGCAAGGCATGCATTTCAACAAAACGGTGCCATGAGTGCGACGGAAGTCATAACACGATACTTCACGATGCGTTTGCGCAATCCGCAAACGCATTGCCTAACCAAGCAATACCTAAAGCTGGAAATGCACGTACTTTGCCTGAGCAAACTCAGCAACTTAGCACTCACATGGCTCAACAACGTGATTTACCGGAAACATTATTGTCCACAGCCATGATTAAGGTCCAAAAACGTGATGGATCTTATCTTAACATGCGAGCTCTGATTGATCAGGGTTCCCAAACTTCACTCATTACCGAAAATGCCGCACAACAATTGGGACTGTCCCGTCAAAGATGCAAGGGCGTAATAACCGGTATAGGAGTCAGGGATAATGCCTGTAAGGGAGTTATAAACATTAACTGCTCATCAAGAAGAGAATCTTACTCTTTTAACACAGATGTTTTCATCATGAAAACTTTAACAAAAAATCTGCCAACTTATACCTTTGCTAAGCCCACGTGGTCTTATTTAGAAAACATAGAACTTGCAGATCCTGACTTTTACGTCAGTCGTCCGATAGATATTTTATTTGGCGCTGACATATATTCAAACATCATTATGGAGGGTATCTGCAGAGTTGAACAAACAACACCCATTGCTCAACAGACTCGGCTTGGGTGGATTCTGTGCGGTAACGTAAACATACTGCAATGCAATGTCGTACAGTTTGATATTGACCAGTTGCAAAAATTTTGGGAAACGGAGGAAATTGCAGAGTCTACTTCGCTTTCATCAGATGATCAAGAGTGTATGCAATTTTACAGCTCAACAACAAACCGATTGCTAGATGGAAGATATGTAGTGAGGCTCCCGCTGAAAACAAATTTAGAAGAACAATTGGGTAACTCAAAATCAAAGGCCATAGCACAATTTGGTCATTTGGAACGTAAATTAATTAAAAAAGAAAACATCGCAAAAGAGTATAGAACATTCATACACGAGTACCTAGCGTTAGGACATATGAAACCAGCTATTTGTAACTCGAAACTCGAATGTTTCCAGCCGCATCATTGTGTGCTACGTGATGACTCTACAACTACGTCACTTCGAGTCGTTTTTAACGCCTCATCAAAAACATCAAGTGGCCAAAGTTTAAATGATTTGATGCAAAGGGGCCCAAATCTGCAACGGGACCTTCAGTCATTAATACTTAAATGGAGGCAGTATCAATTTGCCTTCACCGCGGACATCGAAAAGATGTTCCGCCAAATTTTGGTCCATAAGAAAGATCAGAGCCTGCAAAAAATAGTTTGGAGAGATAGTCCCCGAGATAAACTACAAGAATATCAGCTGACCACGGTCACGTATGGGACTAAAGCGGCTCCTTTCCTCGCAATGATGACGTTAAAACAGCTGGCGAACGATGAACGCTCCGAATATCAAGAAGCATCTAAAGTCCTCGAAGAGTCGTTCTACATGGATGACCTTCTCCATGGTACTCACAGCGTATCAGCAGCACGCCAACTTCAACAAGATTTAATTGAACTGCTGAAACGCGGGGGATTCAATTTAAGAAAATGGGCTTCTAATGATCCGCATTTACTGCACGATGAAGTCCCATGCCAACAACAAAGCAAAAGCTTTCGACAGCCGGAGTCTACTAAAACATTAGGACTACGCTGGAATCCTATCAAGGATAACTTTACATTTGAGCCAAAAATTGATTCAACAGTCAACAAGGCTACAAAAAGATCTGTGCTATCCGATATCTCCAAGTTCTTTGACCCTTTGGGGTGGCTCACACCTACAACAACAAAACTCAAAATTTTATTTCAACGAATTTGGACTTCACAAATTCAGTGGGATGAGCAGATACCTGAGGAAATTTTTGAAGAATGGAATAAATTTAAGGCGGATATCGATCAAATAAGTCAAGCTCAAATACCAAGATGGTTGGGCACAAAACCCGAGCGAAGAGTCGAGTTACATGGTTTCTGTGACTCGTCAACAAAAGCATACGCATGCGTTATTTACTGTAAAGTTTATAACGAACAAACAAGCATCATCTTGGTGGCCGGAAAATCAAAAATAATCCCGGCTAACAAAAACATATCGTTGCCACGATTGGAGCTTTGCGGCGCTCATTTATTAGCAAAACTCATGGCTAAGGTCAAGGCTTCTTTAACTGACTACAACATTGTTATTTATGGCTGGATTGACTCCACAGCAGTACTGGGGTGGCTGCAAGGAGATCCAGGTCGTTGGCAAACCTTTGTTGCCAACAGAACACGATTTATAACTGAAATCATGCCTTCTACCTGCTGGCGGTATGTCAAATCTGCCGAAAATCCTGCAGACTGCGCAAGTAGAGGCTTATCGATGTCGCAATTGATTCAACATCCTTTATGGTGGCAGGGACCATCTTGGCTACAAACATTTAAAGCTGATGAAAGAATTGAAGAAATAATCTATACAACAACATTGGAAACAAAATTACAGAAGCAAGCAAACACTGTCACGAAACAAACAGATGACGAAAGTATAATCATGAGCTTATTAAAAGGTCACAGTTCTTTTACCAAAGTTGTACACATTTTAGCTTGGGTGTATAGATTTTTAACAAACAAGCAAAGCAATAAGGAAACTTCCTATCTTACGTTAGAAGAGATAAGAGAAGCAAAAATGAAGATCATAAAGCAAGTACAGCAGCAGGAATTTGTAGAAGAAATCAAAAGCTTAAAAGAGAAAGGAAAGCTTAGCAACAAAAGCAGAATACTAAATCTAAATCCATTTCTGGATAACATTGGGCTTCTCCGTGTCGGGGGAAGGCTAAGACATGCTCATATTCATGCAGACATGCAACATCCTTTAATTATTCCACAGCGAGGACGTTTAACAGAGCTTCTAATAGAACATGCACACAAGCTAACTTTCCATGGCGGAGCCCGCTTGACATCGGGATTTATCCGACAAAAGTATTGGATTATAGGCGGAAATGAAGCAACGAAAAGGCAAATACGCTTATGCGTTAAATGTAAAAAGCTAAGTCCTAACAAACATAACCAAATTATGGGTGACTTACCTGCAGCGAGAAGCAATCCATCTCGTCCGTTTGACCACACTGGAATAGATTTTACCGGGCACCTACTCCTTAAAGCCAACAAAGGCCGTGGCATAAAAACCACTAAAGGATATGTGTCTGTTTTCGTCTGCATGTCTACAAAAGCAGTACATCTAGAGCTAGTCTCCGATCTTAGCACCTCATCGTTCATCGCAGCTTTACGAAGAATGGCAGCACGTAGAGGTACGCCGAGTCACATTTATAGTGACAATGGACGAAACTTTGTCGGAGCTAACAAGCAAATTCAACAAGAATACCAAGAAATGCAACACATATTTAACAACGAATTTTTGGCTGAAGTAACAGACATGGAAATCAACTGGCATTTTAATGCACCAATCTGGCCTTCCGCAGGCGGTCTTTGGGAGTCCGCAGTCAAAAGTTTCAAACATCACTTTAGAAGAGTTGTCGGAGAGCAAAGGTTAACTTACGAAGAGTTGTCAACAGTCCTCACGCAAATCGAAGCATGCCTCAATTCTAGGCCTCTATGTCCCCTCACTGAAGATCCGGAGGACTTAGACTACTTAACTCCATCTCACTTTTTGACTGGCGGTTCAGCACTTACCCTAGTTGAAACAGAAAGGGACTTGAGGACTAGGTGGCAGTTAACTCAGAAAATTTTCGCTGACATCTGGAAAAGATGGCGATCTGAGTATCTAACACAACTAACAACAAGAAGCAAGTGGCGACAGTCTCGTGAAAACATAAACCTAAACGACGTAGTCCTCTTGCACGATGACAACTTACCACCAGGAAAATGGTCTATGGGTAGGATCGTCGATCTACATCCCGGAGCAGATGGATTCGTTCGCGTTGTCAGCTTAAAAACGAAGAACGGAACTCTTAAAAGACCAATTACCAAAATATCAAAGTTACCTGTAAAACAAAATCAATCAGACTCGTCTGAAAACGTCCAGGAAGAGCTGAAGCCAAACAGCGAAAAAACACAACCTCAAAGGAAATCGAAGAGAGTTAGCGTAACAACATTATTTATATCTTTATTATTTTTTATGACAATCGTAACAGGAGGACACTGCGATTTCCAAACAACAAAATTTAGACCTAACCAAGGCCTTTATTTCGATAAATTAACTAACATGCAGATTATACGGGACGAGTGGAAGCTCATTATCTACTACGATATGCAACCTTATTGGGAGGGCATAACAGCTCTCAACAAATACACGAAGTCCCTAGAACAATCATGCAAAACAATACGTAACATTATGAACTGTGATATCATATTATTACAGTTAATTCAAGGCTTCGGTGAACTTGAGTACTACAACCAGATGTTGCTCGGTCAGCACTCAAACGTGCAGCGCGCTAGACAGCGGCGCGGTCTTATCGACGGTGTCGGATATCTCGCGAATAGCCTCTTCGGGGTATTAGATACGAGATTCGCCGATCAGTATCGCAAGGACATAACGTTATTACGCGACAACCAACGTCATATTGCCTCCTACTGGAAAAACCAAACATCGATTATAGAAGTTGAATATAACCTCCTCAAACGAACAGAGCAAACCATGAACAAACAACATAAAATGGTTTCCCAACATATATTTTCCATTGAAAAAGCGCTAAACCAACTTCAATCCGAAACACGAAACATGTCTATCGTAAATGAGCTGACTGTCGGAGCTATTATCGGGAGCAACATGCTACATAACTTGAAGTCATTACAAAGCACCTTACTGGACACTATCACTGACATCTATCACGGTCAGTTTAATCCACATCTTTTAACTCCCGTTCAATTGCAAGATCAGCTGAGTACCATCGCTAGTCAGCTCCCTAAGGACGTGACATTGCCTGTAGACAATGTGCAGATGGATTTAAGGAAAATATATAAGCTTCTTAAAGTAAAGGCCAGAATAACAGAGCTTGGCCAGAAAATTAAGATCATGAAAGAAAATGCTGCTATAGCTGAAAGCATGTCTGTCCATGATATACACCACTACACGCTGATATACACCATCGTCGGCATCACGGGAGTAGCGGGACTGGTGTACGCGTGGCGTCGCGTGCGCGCCTGGAGAGTGCCGTCCACGCCGGCGCCGACACCAGCGCAGGCCCAGGGTGCGCCTGCGCCTCCTCCTCGCAACAACGACAATCCGTGCGTGATTATAGGTGACCGAGTGTCTTACCACAGTGTTAGTGAGTTAAATGACAACAATCAGAGCAGTGTTTCTAATCTCAATAGTGCGCGAGTGAATAAAGCTACGTCACCTATTTGCGTTCGTTGAGTTAAATGATGCGGCTAGTGACAATAATTAACTTTACCACTTAATCGTTAATTATTTTTGCTTTATATTGTCTCGACATTAAATTTTCTAGAAACATTGTTTTCAAATATGTTGATCTTTGATCTGTTAACATTAATTTTGTAACTTGTTAATTTCTCCTGTAGGGAGTATGTACGAGCAAACCCGTACATTTTGTATTGTTAAGTAATAATGCTGACGCTTGCACTCACGATGCGGTGCATCGCGTTCATTTATAAACTAATTACTTCAGTGCCAATAAATCCGTGTAATAGTAAACATCGTTTTACTTAATCAATTCCCTAACCTGGGTCGCGGCGCGGTACTCATAACATTAACTAACTAAGGTGTAAGGTGAACATTGTACATATTCGTTTACTTTTCCGCATTTCGTTCATAAACTTTTCTTATTTTCCACGCTAGGGAAAACAAAATGAACAAGTTTTATATGTCAGGAGGAAATAGAGAAACGAGAGCTGAACGTATTTACTTTTGAGGGGCTGAAACGGCGAAAATGTTGGTCGATGTGAAATAGTGTCTTCAGAGGGATATGGACTACATAAGTTAAGCTGTTTAAAGCGTTAGTGGTAAAAAAATCGGATAAGTGCGTATGGGCATCGTACATTTCGGGTTCCGCACCAAAGAAAAAATTTGATTTTCAATATATTGCTTTCTTTAAGTAAAATATACTTAACTAGAGGACACCTCGCGGTTTCACCCGCGTAGTTCCCATTCCCGTGGGAATACAGGGATAAAAAGTAGCCTATGTCACCCGGGGATAGAGTAGCTTCCCAACGGTGAAAGAATTTTTGAAATCGGTCCAGTAGTTTTGGAGTTTATTCGGTACAAACAAACAAACAATCAAACAAACAAACAAAAAAAACTTTCCTCTTTATAATATTGGTATAGATAATAAACATTATCACCAAATTTCAAGTTCATAGGTCAATGGGAACTTAAAAAATTCTTTGGAAATAAAATTGTGTGACAGGCGATGGACAGACAATTGTTAATAGGTAATTGATATACAAGACTGATTATAGTAATTTACATTTAATATTCTTGTTGTTCATGTTTCAGACTGATTATTATTATTCACTGGTTCTTAGTCTTCCTGTTGCATCTAGTCTTATTATACCATTCTATACTAATATTTTAAAGAGGAAACATTTTTATTTTTGTATGTAAATTCGTTACATACAAAAATAAAAATCTACGGGACCGATTTCAAAAATTCATTCACCGTTGGGAAGCTACATTATCCCCGGTTGACATAGACTACTGTTTATCACACGAAAGTGATACGGACAGATGACACAGAGGGACACAGACCTTCGGGTACGGAACCCTAAAAAGGCACTACACAATTACTATCTATATATAAATATATTGACTGCCACATAATCATCATTTTCCTGCCCTTAACCATGTTACTTGGGGTCAGCACAACATGTTTTCTTCTTCCATACCGTCCTGTCCCCCATCACGTTATCACTGACTCCCTTTTCTTTTATATCACTCCTCACACAGTCCATCCATCTTTTATTTGGCCGTCCTCTCTCTCTCCATACATCCACATTTATATTCATTACTCTTTTAGTAACATGCGTAATGCCACAAACAATAAAAAATAAACCTTATTTATTTTCGCCGTTTTTTTCTCACAAATTAGAAAGACAGGTAAAATACAAATTTCTCCAATATGTTAAACATAACATCAATAAATCTGCCTAGCCTTTGCCCAACTATGTTAGGGTCGGCTTCCAGTCTAACCGGATTCATCAGAGTACCAGTGTTTTACATGGAGCGACTGTCTATCTGACCTCCACAACCCAGTAACTGGGTAACACCCTTGGCTATCCTGGTGTCAGATCTCAGGCTTCTGACTACTCGTAACGACTGTCAAAGATCTTCAAATGACAGCCGGGACCAACGGCTTAACGTGCTTTCCGAGGCACGGAGGAAACTCGGTATGTTGAAATGGTCACGCTTCCACGGACCGACCTCGTCAAGCTTTGTTTAACCTTGATGATCGACCAGTGCGGCTGTTGTTATTTAGCCACGAGCTCCTCCACCTTTCTCCAATGTGTTTTGTTTAACATATTGGAGAAATTTCTGTTTGTGTGATATGTCTGTGTGTCTGTCGGCACAGCATGTTTGCTGTGACTTAAAAATCAAAACAAGGCAATAAAATAAAAATTGCCAAAAACACATACATACCATATAACATGAAAATAGAGAAATCTCAATCCCCAGGCCTTATAACCCAGAATCACGTACTAAAAGAGATAAAATAAAGCGGGGATTTGCTGACGCCTCCAACAAATTTCTATGCAAAATAATATCTTCTCAAGGGGTTTCGGTCAATAGGATTTAGTCTATGAGCTAGGCAAATAGTGCGGGGTTTTACTATGATTTGACTTGTAATAGGGTACCCTGTGACATCATTTGCTGGGTACAGCAGTTTTTATAAGGGCTTGGGGACTTTAATAGATATCTAGTTTTTGCTTCTTTGCCAGTGACTTCGTTCGCGTGGAAGACAAAAATAATTCCACAGGCAAATAGTGCTGGTATAAAAAGTATCCTGTGTCTGGATCCAGGCACTTTGTCCAAATAGGTTTAGCTGTTGAGTAAGGTGTGATTAACAAACATACACTAGAGTATTTAGTAGCTATAACTCTTACGCCGGGAGCAACAAACACTGCGTTAACGTGCTTTCTGGTGACAGATCTCGGCGACAAGTGACTGTCCAGGAACTTGAGGCCTGCATAGAGAGGGCGAAACTAGAAAACGATCCACGCCAACCAATGCAAAATTACAGCTCAGTGCCCCAGCGCCTAAAAAGACGGAAAAGTTTTCTAGGATGCGTGGGCCTATGTGATGGCATCTCATAGGCCGGCGACATGCGACCTTTGGCGAGAGAAACTCAAGTCTCCTGAGAATTTCATCGGGCCGTCGGATAGCCTTCCGCCTGGGCACGCTCTGCCGTGGTCGACCTGGAAAACCCTAAATAGACTCCGCACTCAGGTTGGCCGCAGCAAGGACAATCTCCATAGGTGGGGGTTCTCTGATGGCACTAGTCTTCAGTGCTTGTGCAGCGTCTCTCCGCAGACCATGGCCCATCTCACGGAGTGCGCAGCATGCCCCGTCACTTGTACTTGCGAATACCTTATGACTGCATCACCGAATGGTGTTGCCGTGGCTGAATTCTGGGCCAAACAAAATATTAAAAAAAAAAATTGCCCTCGACACGCTGAGAAGAAGAACAAACAGACAAATACACAGATAACATACCTAGAGATAAATACACACATTCATAATAAAGAAAAAGAAGATATTGGGAAGAAATATTCTATTGATATTATAAATGTGACAATATCGACTGAAAATGTAATTAAGTTTTGATAAAAATAGAACCATACCAATATTGCGCCTCTGTCTCTATCCAAGCTTCCAGCAGTGATACGATTGGCTGCACAATAATCGCATTAGATTCTAAATCTGACGCGACGCCTACAGGTATATCTTCCCCATTAAAAAAGTTTCGCAAGGGCTGCCTTTGAGCGGAGACGACTTTGACAACATCAGCCTTTGAGGGTCAGTGAATATTTGGGTCAAAATGCAAAAGAAGTCCTTTGTTTGTCTTTTTCATGTATTGTCACGATATATTATGAGGTTTACTCGTTGCTCGTATGATTCCTTCTAGCTTAGGGTTATAAGGGGATTTTTGCCCCAAGAACTAAACACGGAAATAAATCTAAAAATAAACTAGCACAACTGTTTCGCAAACATGTTTTTATTAACAACATAAATGCGAATATAAAACGTAATCGCATTTCGTAGTGACTGCTACAGTCGTAAACTGAGGTGCGTCGGGTAGAGTTGTGGAATTGCAGAATATTAGTCCAGAAGACCCATTGTCAACTCATGCCATGCCTTTATACTTTCATAGCTTTCCTGCTTATATTATAAACTAGCTTCTGCCAGCGGCTTCGCCCGCGTGAAAAGGGTTTTCTTATCAGGGAACATTATACCGGAATGAAGAGTAGCCTATGTGCTATTCCAGACTATGATCTATCCGTGTGCCGAATTTCATCCAGATCCATTCTGCCGTTCTGGCGTGATTGAGTAAACATACATCCATCAAAAGTTTCGCATTAATAATATTACTAAGATTTTATAACATTTTTGGCTTCTTGTATCAATTGCGCGCTATTTGAACAATATTGTAGTTAACTGTAGAAAAATTGCAATTTTTATAGAACACTCACGCTTGACTAAAAATTTTACTATGGAAAAATTGTTCTCACAACAAAGCACCTAAGATTCCTCAGACAGTTTCCTTGTATCTCTTAAGGATTCCGAATTCCCTGTACCGAACCAGTCAAGTAAAACCGTCTTTGATAGATAACTCGACATTTACAACATCTCTCAATACAACATGTACCATATTTTAAGTTAGACGAGCAATAATACAATCGTAAAAGCCACATCAAATTTCATGCATTCGTTTTTGTGTCAACCGCGTCAAAAACCTCCGTGTCAGGCAAACAAATCACAAAAACATCTATTGTTGATATAAAGACACCCGTATAAAATTTTCTTAAATTTCTTCAAAACACAGACATCGGCATCGTCCAATTTGCAATTTTATTATTATAATTTGGCGAGGTGATGATATACACACTTTTATCCCTGTAATATATTCAATTCAATATATACTATACATACATAAACTCACGCCTTTTTCCCATGGGGGTAGGCAGAAACTACAGAACGCCACCTGCTACGATCCTTACATACCTTTTTTGCTTCGCTCACATTCATACATCTAGTCATACACACACGCCGGTTATGAGTACTGATTGTACTGGCTGTATGTACTATACTACTAATAATAATAATAAAGCCTTTTTATTTCCTATAAACCTTAAGTAAGTAGTTACAGTATATTTTATATTTTCTTAATTCTATGTTAGTAGCTCTATGTATAAATGATTCTAATGTTAGTTTTTTTATTAATTTATATTATAGGAACCCCTTGGGAGGGTATAGGCCTCCTCCAATTTCTTCCATTTTACTCTGTCCTGTGCTATTTTTGTCCAGTTTTTTCCTGCCACCGACACTATGTCGTCCGCCCATCGTTTTTGTGGTCTGCCCACATTTCTTTTACCTTGTGGGCCGGTCCATTTCGTGCTCTTGAGAGTCCATCGCTGGTCTGTGCATCTCGCTACATGGCCGGCCCAGTTCCATTTTAGTTTTAGTGCTTGGTGTAGCGCATCTGTCAGTTTCGTTTTTTTTTCTTATTTCCTGACTTCTTGTTTTTTGAACTTTCCTTAGGCATAGCATGCTTCTCTTCATGGCCCGCTGACAAGTTCTTATTTTGTTGGTTATATTATTTGTAAACGTCCACGTCTGGGAGCCATAGGTCAAGCAGGGCAGAATACAAGTGTCCATGATGGTCTTTTTTATATTTAAGTCGTAGTTACCTTTTAGTATTTCTTTGTGGGCCCAGTATTTGTTCCAGCTGCACGTGACTCTTCTGTTGACCTCGTCTTCGTTTTTTGTTTTAGAAAACGATACTTGCTTTCCTAAGTATACGTACTGCTCTACATATTCAAGTTCAACACCGTCTAGCAATATTTTTCCTTTTTTGTCTTTTGTCATTATTTTTGTTTTGCTTAGGTTCATTTGCAGGCCTACATGTTTGCTTTCTGTATTTAGTTGGGATATCATATTTTCTAGCTTCTTGTGAGTTTCAGCAAAGATTGCGATATCGTCAGCAAATCTTAGATGGGTGAGACGTTCGTTGTTAATTGGGATGCCTTCAGAGGTCCAGTTCAATTTGGAAAATATGCACTGCAAGACAGCTATAAACAATTTTGGAGATAGTGGGTCTCCCTGCCTGACGCCTCGGGCTATTTTGATCTCGTCGCCTCGAGATTCTAGCTTGACTCTGCTCACACTATTCCGATATATGTTTTTTAGAGTTCCAATGATTATTGGATCTATATTGCAGTTGTGTAAAGCTTGCCAGATAGAGTTATGATAGAGACTGTCAAATGCTTTTGTGTAATCGATGAAACCAATGTACAAGTCTTTGTTGAATTCTGAGTATTTTTCTATGACTTGTTCGAGCGTGTGGATGTGGTCTATTGTCGAAACTATACTACTATATATATACAATTCAATAAACGTGGGCTACAGCTTAGCCTAGCAAAAACTATTTTATGTACAAATATTTATTTTAGGACTTGTTAAGCATCTAGAACAATCTAAACACAAAAACTGGTGCCGAAAGTTACTTTGTTAGTTATCCACTTAACAGTTTGGTTACACGTGTCAAACAATACGTAGCAATGAAGACACAGAAAAGTTATTTGGCTTTATGCCAAAGGTCACGGTAGAACCGCGTGTCATACTGCAATTAGCTTAGAAAAGTCACTCACTTCGTGGCCTTAATTCAATGGACACAATTTAATGGGAACTTGCATGCAATCTCAAGGGTACCACAGACTGATGAGATAGCACAATGCGTTTTCATAGAATTCTACAGTTAAATTTTGAACAAATTTAATGCAAACGTTGCATTTTCGCGTCACGCCCTTCTGCGGAATGTTTTACTACTCAAGTTTTTTTGAAAGGTTATTAAGTTTTATGAATTATTTTTATGTTTATAATAAAAGTTCCTTAGTCGAGTTTATCTCGAGTAAAACAGTACTGATATTCTGTAAGGCGCGTATACTCGTAAACTAGAGCTTTTCCGCGAGCTATGTGATGTAGCGTTCTTACGAATGGTACAGTACAGACAGCTAAATGCTTAGTTTCCTAAAGAATTTCAATGTAATGTAACGTTCTTGCGAATGTTCGACGCTGTGTTCGACGTAATGTTCAAGGCGAGTGAGCAATTACCTGTAACGTTTCTTTGTAACTTGCGTTCATTATTGACATCACTTCACCACGTCACCCGCGTTCGATAAAATGTTACACCAAAATGCTCGTTGGTTTTTAAAATCAGGTTGTAACAAGACATCGACCGTCATGTTCGAAGTATGGTTCGAGAAAATTTAAAAACAGCGAATGCTCGATGTTCTGTTACAAGTAAATGCTCTATAACTTACCTTTCAATGTCGTCAATTTTCTCGTATCATTTTGCAGTGAACCTTCTTTTCTTCAGCTTTCTAGTGTAATTTAACCCGGGCCACATCACGTCCGTAAGATCCCAGGCGTGTCCCAGGCCTACGATCATACCGGGGTTGGGGTAACGTCGGACCCCACCGGATATGTGACTCGAATATCAAGTAACCCAGATACATAAGCTTGATCTCATCAAGCCTCTTGAGCTGTTGATTTGATATTTTATGGTCCAGCGTAGATTAGGATGCAGCAACAAACTCATGTTGTTGCCGTTTTGGCTAAGAAGACCAATGTTATTTTAAGACATTGATTGCAGTGTCGAATCATCGAAAAACGAATCAGATTTTTCATCGAAAAATTCTTACTACGCCTTACTTTTCTGCGTCCTACCTACTTGTAAACTCTTGTTCTTTAAATGTTGCAAAGCATAATAACTTGCCTTTACTTAATGTTCCCACGGCTGGGACACACTCCACTGTGAGAGGCGAGAATGCCGTACTCCACCCGGGCGTAGTGAGATTTGGTCAGCGTTGCCAGTTTTTTTTTTGGCAAGTCGGGACTTTGAAACTTTTTGAGTGAAAAAAGCGGGATTCTTTAATCGAAAGCGGGACATAGTAAAAAAACGTATATAATCAGGAGTTTTAAATTACGATTACAAGACAATAGATAGCCATTGATAATGTATTTTATTAAGAATATGATATTTTAAATCAGTTTTGCCCTATCGCTAGTCTTCTTCCTCTTCTTCATTAAACTGGACGAGTAATTCTGCTTTCATTAAACTTGTCTGTGGCCCCGGCCGCGCTTCCTCGGCACGCTGCACGCACGGTCGAGTTATCCCCGAAAAGCGGGATTGAGCTTTTCCCGCGCGGGACATCCCGCCCGGCACATAAAAATCGGAACGTCAGGCAACGCTGGATTTGGTGGATGATTCTAGTAGGTACAAGCCGGTTTCATCACAATGTATTCTAAATGAAGGCAAAATACAACAAAAATAGGACTGTATTTTCGATAATATTTGATTTAAGTACCCAAAGTCATACCTACTTGTTTTCATTCGACAAGACCACGTGTTCCACAATCCACGTCTTGAAATTCACAAAATTACATCAATTTATTCCCAGCCTTGAAAGTTGAATCCGCCTCACTGTTGTAACTCCCCAACTTGCAAACAGCCATTTATCTGAGAGAAAACTCTAAATTATGTTTTTTTCGGCCATTTCCGATTGTAATTGAAATTTTCTATGAAATAGGTATATATAAGCAGAGGTTCCGCAAGTGAATCAGGGTTACCGACATAGCCCGAAGAATTGCCAAACTTAGAACGAAGAACTTACTTGCCTTACAATTGTGAAAGTGGCGACGCTTGGAGGAGGCCTATGTCCAGCTGTGGACGTCTTTCGGCTGATATGATGATGATGATGAAGCAGAGGTTAATATGTTTTAAAATAATACAAAATGTTTGATTGATTCTATGAAGTTTAATATTACTTTTCGATATATTAGAAGCCTGCTCATAACATTTGTTACAAGTAATATTGATGTGGGTTCTATTGAAGTGGTTCTGAATGACTGAAATATTATAACCATAGAATATAGCAATAGGTAACAAATTACTGAAATGTACTGACATATCCAATTGCTGGATACCTTGATCATAATGGTGTGTGAATTGTTTGATATATCAAATAACATTCACATTATTCGGTTCACACATTAGTGACGACCAAATGGTTTTGTGTTACAAATATTCTCTCATTTTCATTACTATTATTTTGCAACTAAAGTATTTTCAGTGCAATATAACTAAAGTTATAAATGTGGAATCTGGATGTTTCGGATTTGGATGAAACTTTGCAGACGTGTTCACCATGTCCAGGATTAGAATACGAGAACTTTTCATTAGAAAAAAGACCGGACGGATGTCATTGTTTCCATGGAAGATGGGTGTGGGACGCTACTTGTATTGATACTCTCGGGCCATCCCATCTTCCTAGCTCGTCGTGCTGTGCTGGCGCTGCCGCTACGGCTGCAGAGAACCTCAAGCGGTGGAAATATAATAACCTCATCGGTTATATTTTCGAGCCGTTTGGGGTTTAAACTCTTGGTGCGTCGGATCCTTACGCTTTGTTTAAAAATCTTGCCAAACGCCTAGTTGACACTTCGCGTGATCCAAGGGCTGGCTTTTACTTTTGTCAGCATATACATAATCATGGCCTTACAACGTGGCAATGTTGCCAGTATTTTGGGCACAATACCAGTGGACAGCGATGTGGAGGAGTTTTTCGACGCCATATTTTAGATTAGTTAATTTTTAGGTTTAGTAAGTAGTTTTTGATATAAGTGTATTTGTATATAGTTATAGTGTTGGCCTAGTTGTATCGGCCGCGACTTAAAAGTTGAAGGTCGTGGATTCGAACCCAGGCAGGCGCTTTACTTTGTGTAAATTATTTCATCACCACTGCTCTCAAAAACGGTGAAGGAAAACATCGTGAGGAAACCGGAATGTCCTAGAACCAAAAATTCGAAGACATGTGACATCCACCAACCCACACTGGGCCCGCGTGGTGGATTATGGCCCATCCCCTCTCACAGCAGAGAGGAGGAACATTAATAGGCTGATGATGTGTGTGTGTGTATGTGTGTATAGTGTTTTATGAAGTGTATAATATATTATTTTTATTTATGTAAATAAAGTCTTTATTAGGATAGTTTTTGTCGGATATTTGCCGAAATTCACGCGGGTGAAGTCGCTGGCAGAAGCTATAGTAAGCAATAATACTTATCTGTTGTGTTGGAATCAAGTCGGATTAGACAAAATACTGAACTTATCTTTATAAGTTTCTTTAACTACGGTTAACAAGCATACCCAACATTACAACTCCTTGAACTTCTTCATGTAATTTCTACAGAGAATCCGATTGGACCAATTTGTTTCGCAAAGAGTTCGCTAGAAAATAAAAGTTTATTAGTCTGAGTTCGTATAAGTAATCATCAAGAGTGTGATTGGTCTCATAAGTTTAGTTGTGTTGATCATTTATAGAAACTTAATAGAAAAAATGCAAAAACATATTTATTTATTTATTATATACTTTATTGTCCACCACAAAAAAACATACAGGACAAACTTTCAAATATACAATTGTACAATGGGCGGTCTTATCGCACTAGGCAATCTCTTACAGACAACCTTTGGATGGACTGAATGATAGGAGAAGAATTTAGGGCTGTCAGTGTACTAAATATCAAAAATAATATTACTTAGACTTAATAACATACATTACATACATACAATATTACTTAATATACTACTACATATCAAATATATAACAGAGAAAGGAGAAGAATAAAAATTATAGTGAAAGGTAATGCTCCTTCACCATTTTCTTGAACATTGGCAGTGTTTGAGCACGTCTCACTTCAATAGGTAATACATTCCACAACCGAGCTGCTTGAATCGTGAAAGATTTGTCAAAGAAGGAAGTGGAATGCATACGAATACTTAATTTTAGATTTTCCGATGATCTCAAGGACCTAGAATGGGTGTCACAGAGGAACTGAAAGCGTTCTTTGAGATAAAAAGGAGTAAAAGGATTAAATAACAAAGAAAGTATATGGACATTCCGGCGATGGCGAATACGAAGCCATTTGAGCTTAGTACGAAATTCGGAAACGTGATCATACTTGCGCAAGCCAAATATGAACCCAACAGAGATTTTGAAGTCGCTCAAGTTTGTCCAATTGGTCTTGGGTGAGATTAAGATAGCTGGCGTCAGCATAGTCTAGAATAGGTAAAAGAGAAGATTGTGCCATCGCAATTTTAGTGGTGATGGGAAGAAAATTGCGAAGACGAAGAAGTATCAGGGTACCCGCAGACGCAAACAGTTTTCGACTGACATCCTGCAGTTGTTTGGTCCAGGAAAGGGTGCTGTCGATATAAATCCCCAAGTTCTTCACAATATGATTTATAGGAATAATAGTATTATTGAAAGAAACCTGGGGAAGTATCGACCAATCGATCCTAGAGACAGTCCGGGAACTACCAACAACCGCTACCTGAGTCTTCGTTGGATTGATCTTCAACTCGAAATCAGTGCTCCAGTCACCTATTCGAGCCAGGTCTGTATTAATTGTCTCAATGGCATTAGATAACTCTCCGAGAGGGACTTGGGTAAAAATTTGGAGATCATCAGCATATAGGTGGTAGAAAGAAGAAAGTCGTTGAGTGATAGCATTAATAAAGAGTGCGAAGAGAAGAGGAGATAAAACGCCACCCTGCGGCACACCGGCAGAGGTATGACACCAAGAGGAGAAAGAAAACATAATACAGTTTGAAATCTTTAGTTACTAAAAAAAGTTAACAATTTAACATGTTCAATCAACCTTTGTGGTGAGCCATGCATGAGCAAATAATGGCCATGATAAGTCAAAAAACTGACGATGCCATTTATGTTTTTTTTTTTTAATTGCTTTCATATATTTTACCATAAGCGGGTAGTAGAAACTTGATAATATATTATAACCTCATTACTAAAATTAAGCAGAGCTGGCCATTAGCTGTCAAAATAATCCAGTGACGCCATTAAGTTTATTTTTATTTTATTGTGTACATGGCTAGCTCTTGTTTATGGTATTACAAAAAGGGTCTGTATTTTATAAATATTTTAATGCACTGATCACAATGATATTCAAATAAACAGATATGGTATGAGCGCGCGCATTATGAAGACTCAAATAGGTCACAATTGTGACCTTTAGTCTTTAGTTTATGTCACGCATGGCGAAGAGTGATAGGCTTTATAGAAACAAAAAAAAAAAAAGAAAATGCCATCGGGTGTATTTAGAAATTGTACCAATTATGATACCAAAGTACATAAAACAGAAGGGATCTCATACCATATGTAAGTACACAATACGCCTCAATTTATTTATTTATTTCATTGTTTTTTCTAATATTCTGATATTTGGAGGTTAGAAAAAGATAACAACATTGGTGGTCAGAATAATATTTGTTTACATTCACACGCAAGTGACAAACACTAGCTGTCTCTTTTTTTCTTGTTGGTTTTATCAAGCCATCCCTTTCGACTTATAGTGAAATGTCACATGAATGAAAAGTGTGTACGTGTGCTGCCGCTGCTGCGCGGAACACTTTTTTCATGTGTTTTGTGAGTGTATAACGTATCTGTTTATTTGAATATCATTGACTGATCATAAAAGTGTGTGTATGTAAACCGGAATCTCATGGCATAAAAAACCTTATATTTTCTTATCTTCATACACATACCTAAGATACTTCTTGTTCAATAATACTAAAGACATAAATAAAATTAAACAGTATCAAGATCGTTTAATCCAATTTCCCCAGTATTGCACACAGCAAATTTTTATTTCCCCATTTGCCATGAGATTCTGGTAGAGAGAGAGAGTTATATAAACAATTTAAGCATACCTCTTCATAACATGTTTCTATGTTTAACAAAAATAAAGATAAGCGCATTCAGACAAACAATAAGTTTAATAGGCTTATTTGAGACCTCAGAATCAATCAAACGTATTTAAGTTTTCTTTTTGTATATTACAAAATTGAATCAAAATTATAGTTTAATACATTATCAATCATACAATTTTACTCGTCTTTTCAATATTACTGAAAAACTAAACTGGTACACACGCCCTGAATACTTCTCATATCCTTTATTTCTATCATCGACAGGATACCAAGACACAATGCCTGTTCGAGGTCATAATCTATTAATCTCACCATAAAAGGCGGTCGATGTCCGCGGGAAAGTTGGAAGTTAACAAATGATGTACGATCTTTTGTGTAAACTTCTCAGCAGCCACACAGTCTCGAATAGCAGCCATTTATTATTTAAATCCGACTGGACTAAGAACTCAAGTCCGTTTATGTAAATAGATGCTAATACGCTTTGTAGTTGAGGGTACGTGCTTATACCCTTGACAATTTCGTTCCCTTCGACGACTACACTATTGATAAGAGCGCCTTACAGGAGGAATAGTTTGTAGTAATAAACAGGACACAAAATAGATTTAGTTAACGAAACTAAGTTTTGTATAAAGTTAAAATTGATTCATCCGTTCCACCGTATCAATAAAGGCAAAACTTTAATATACCTTCATCACCTTATTAACATAACATTCAATATGACGATACAAACAATATTAATAGAACACACTACACACTCCTATTTGAGGTATGTTACTATGTCACTTTTATTTCCTGTATGATTTTGTTTTTCTTTTTCTTTCTTTTGTATGTTGGCACCTTGTTTTTATATACCTCGTAAAAATTTAATTGTGATTTTGTGTTTTGTGCTGTGTCTTTTGTGTGCACTAAATAAATGTTTTATCTATCTATCTACACACATGGACCGACCTAGTTATCTAATATGTAAAAAGATAAGAAAAGATCCGAGGGCGAACTCTTACAATATTAAGCATGCATGGTTTTTGCGATCTATATAAAGCATTTTTCTTTCTTTTTCCAAGAAAATTCACTTACGTCTAAATATTTAAAAGGGCTTTTACGCAGAACACATCACGGTCCCACGCAGGATCATTTGCGTTTGTGTGCAATTTCCAAGAATACTCTCATCAGATACATTACGGTGAAACTTCACTGAAATAACTGACGTAGCATTAGTGATCACTTTGAAGCAATGTATTTCTGAAAACATCGTTTTTCGTATAGGAATATGTGAAAGAGTATTTGCAGTACATGCAAAATCATTTCATTGATCAGTGCCGATACGAAAATAGGCTTGGGCAATAGGCTTTTAAAAGCTTTTCAATTTAGTCCCGCGGCTTGCGAACGGGCGGGCGCTGGCGCTGTCACGGATTTTGTTGCGAATTTCCATTCAGGGTAGTTTTATGAAAAATCTATTATTCTGTTCAGTGCGGCTAGGCTCGCTCTACTTACCCTCTCAAAGGGAAGATATGATCTGAAATATCACGTTGAATGCGATATGATTATATTGTGTGCGATGGGCGTGTCGGTGTACAGGTATACGGGCACTCGCTCGGACATAATCAGGTTTATTAGTAGAATAGGGCGAGGTGCGGCTTTATTATCGTTATGTACTGCCTGTCCACCCGCCTGCAAGGTGTGTCCGCTATCGATCCACTATTTAGTCAGGTTCTTTCATTAGAGTTAAGCGAGGCATTAAGTTTCACGAAACGAGTGTCTTATAGACCCTTATGGCTATTTCAAAGGTTATTTAATAGCGGAGAACAATACGGGGGTTAATAGCCAATTAAGTCCCTGGAAAATAGACTCCGAACTCCTTGTTTGATTAATTTAGATGAAGGTGAAGGTGTATTGGATTAGATAATAGATAACAGTTTGTAACGCTGTGTTGTGCGAGTAAACTGTCCCTTTATGGTGATTTTGTTACACTTTGTACAAGATATTAGACAGTCGATAGTGAATATTTTTAATTTTCTTTATCACTTCGTTTTTAAAGTAGGTCACATCAGCGGAGAGGCTTCCTTATCTCTTGGTTTATTACACTTCATTAATTCAAAGACATGAGAATGGCTGGAAGCATTTTTAACGATACGCTGTTACTTAAAGGGGCTATTCGGAGCAAAATGAGATCTTAAGAATCGACCCGAAATCGAGCCGCTGATGTCGTTTTGAACGCCACCCGGCTATTTGTTACAGATAAACTTCCTTGTAACCAGGAAGATTGCGTCTACCCTCATTACAGTTCCTGAAAAGATACTTAAATGTTCGCGAATCTGATACGGTCTCGGTTGCTATATAGCAGAAGATATAAGAACCCATATAAAGGAAGATTATAATATTTTCAATAAATACAATTTATGCTACGTTTAAAACTATAGTTTTGGCTTGTTTAAAAGATTCCAGTCAGCCAGACTAAGGTTAGTCGTTTGGCTGTTAGTGGAGTCAATTTATATTTATCTTCAAATATTGTATGTATTCAACCGGCAAATGAGAGAAAGGTTTTAGATTCCCCGAAATAATAATATAGTAAATAGTTTGAAACAAAAGCAGCTCGGGTTACAATTTAAGATGATAAAGAAAACTTGCCTTCTATGAAAAAGTGGCTTTAAAATGTTAGGTTGATTGTTACTGTAGAGGTATTTAAGAACTAAATATTTAACCAAATATTTAAGATTATTTATTAAATTGATTTACGCCTCGCCAAAACTACCAAACTAACTTATGCATAATTACAACAACGAACCAACTCAACCTTCAACCCTTCGAAACCACCAACCAAAACTATGCAATTCCTATAAAATATTCAGAGATATCCCTTAAAAATATAACATTTAATGGTGTATTTGGAGCTCTTAACCCTCGTTTAATTCCCGCTCCACATTTTATTCGTGTCATGTGCGGTATAGGGGCATCCCATCTCTGTCTGGCCGCCATTGTCTGCAACACCCGTGTCTATCTGACGGCACTGCTTTATTGCCACACAGAAACTGAGAGAATTTACTGAGGAAATTGTGTGACGTGCATGCATTGAACGGGAAATTTGAAACATCCATCGCTATTTCGAATTTCAATTGCGCATTCCGTGAGTTACATTTAGTATGTAACGATTATTCGATTGATATACAAAATTATTGCAGAGTATTAAGTACCCACATTTAATGTAAGTACGTTAAGTCGAATTTAAAATGTGGGCAAGGAATACCTTGCATAAAATACAATGAATATTTTCCAATATTTTTTTATTCATTTATACAATTTTCGTCCAAAAAATAAACGAACATGACAGGGTGAAATTTTCGTTACATAAAAACCGTACCTGAATGTAGAGACCTATTTCAAAGGGGTTTACGTTTCTATTATGTATGATACGTCGTACCGATGTTTAAAAGAAGAAAGAAAATATATGTTCTTCCAACTATGCTTTAATTTCATCACAATCACACTAAAAACTCAGTACAAAGCGAGTCTTTAATGCTCTAGAGCAATAAAAATTTATGAAATTTCATTATTGCACAGTTTCTTTTTTAATCGCACCAAAAGGTGCCAATCTCAATGGATTAGCTCTATTCAGCCAGCCGATATCAATACTTTTTTTTTTACGTACGTATTTATTCGTTTCTATCCTACTTCTTCCAAATTTAAAAAATGATTGCTGCTAACTCTGATTTAAAAATGAAAGAAATTTAAAAAAGTGATTTGGCGGGAACTTTGTTAATTTTGCTTGACAATATTTTTGGAAACGATAAAGTGTGATACTATCTGATTTTGAGTGCTTCGGCTTCGAATTAAAATGGAATCATCTAGCAACACACTAACGCCGGAAAACATTCTAAATGAAACCGACAGTGTTATAGAAAATCTTTTAATTTCAATAATTAAACTTCTATTTTAACTGTTTGATATGAGTTTATTTTATCTGCTATTCCTATAGGTAATAGTTGAAAGAAAAGCAGATTATGCACCTCACCTTAAGTAATTTATATTGCCCTCGTGCCTGTTAGATTAGAGCCCTCGCTTACGCTCGGGCTCTAAATCAGGCACTCGGTGCAATAATAAATTACTTTGTGCTCGATGCAATAATCTACTATTATTGCAAAAAAATATTCCCCGAAAGCTCACAAAATACATTTAAATGATGACCTAGATAATGTATAGTTTACGAAGAACAATCCATCACATACTGAGCTATGATAGCCTTTAAACGGATTAATACCAATAGGAATTCCATATAAATTGCGCGATCCATCATCGCTGGCGCGGTTCACTTGCTAGCCAAGGTGGGTGGCTAGCAAGTGAACCGCGCCAGTCGACGAATAATGTGACCTTACAACATATAACATAATGTACGATGGGCAGTAGGAGTGTTTCTATGTGGGTTTGTTTTATGCCGTATGATATAATTGAAAGTAAAATTTGTTTTAACTCGGAAGTTGTTGAGGACACGACTTGTAAAAGTGTGTTGTTAATTGGTAGTTTTATCAATAAGAACTAACATTACAAAGTGCTACAAAACGGAATGTCAATAATTTCACTAAAAACATATTTGTAAAACGTAGAATACGCAAAAGAATTATGTAAGGATCGTAGAGCCTCGTAGGTTTCATAATCTCGTAGGCAACGTAGTCTCGTAGCCTCGTAGCATCGTAGGCCGTAGCCGTAGCACGTGGCAGTTTCTAGTTTCTGCGTGGCCGTAAGTACGCCCATGGAAAAAATGCGCGAGTTAAAAAATGTATGTAATATTCCTACATACATATTGTTCTATACCTAATGAAAAAAAAAAACAAATAATGTACATTCTTTTTGCTCCGGAATCGAAATAATTTGACGAAAAAATGTAAGCAATTTCGTATTTTTATGAGATCATTTCTCTTACGATCGGGTTCAGTAAAATACGCTTATTCGTTGGTCGCAACACGTACTGTTAGATATAGGGGGTAGGCACAGTGTGTGCAATATGTGACACATTTCGACAGTTAACGCTATCGTTACCGTAACGTATGGATTCCAATATCGAGGTGCTGACGTAACGGGCAAGAAAATAGAAAAATCTACGATTCTAAACACGCTTGTCCATTTAGAAGCAAAATTATATTATACAATTAAGAGACTATTAGGTACTTTAGATTTTAAGTATCACTTTAATATTCATCAAAATTTATGAGGCACTTAAACCGAAAATTTCGGCCCTAAAATATAATGTCCTTCCGAGCAGTTTGAAAAGTCGCGGCGAAGATAGCGGTTATGGAGAACCCTTTTGTTGATCCGATTCGAGGTTTAGCCATCTTTGAGCCATAATTATGGACCTATTTAATTAATACTTTAGAAGCTTTTTATTTGAGCCGTAACAAATTAATTAAGTCATTAGTTTGTTCCCCACCTCAATCAATGTTTTCATCCCACGGTGTGTTTAGATAACTTTCCATTTTATGTTAATAGGGGATTCTGCCAGGCGGGAATATAAGTAGATTCGATAGACCGTCTGTAAGCAGGCTTTACGAAACATGAGTACTTAGCGAGCAGTGCACAATGACTAAACAAGGCTTATTGAAAATCAATAGATGCGTATCACAGTCGATGTGATCGCGCAAATGTGGCCAGTGGCAATTTAATGTTCGTGGGTTATTACGATATTCTGCCCAAAACATTGTTCCAAACACCATTATTAAAGCAATAATTCACGGAATAATAGGAATATTTCCGTGCAATTTCAACTACCAAATAACCATAAACGTGCATTAGCTTTGGAGACAATTCCAACAGCATTTTCTACTTTCAAATGAATTTTTAGTTCCACTCTAGTTAATTTGATGGTAGTCGGTAGATATGTTAACGGCCCCTGGAAGCATTCACGGGCAGTAATAATAGTTGAACGTGGAACGCATACGTATCAAAATTAACTTTTTAATTAGGGAAACTATTCCATATTCAAAAATATGTCGTAAAGGCGGGTAAGCCAATAATTGACAGTTCGACCAACCCTTCGAACCAACCGTTCGGCTAAGCCGAGGGGCGCGGGGTACGGGGGTACCGGTTGACACGCCACGCCGTGTCCGACACTTGACACCGGCCGGACGCCGGACGCAAACAACATGCGCCCCTTAATTGCTGTCATCCGAAAACACATACAGATATTGGTTCACTTTGCCCGTATCCGGTCGCAAATAAAATTAATTGAAATCTTTTAGTTTTTTTTTTGTTGGGCGGGCTTTTAGTTTGACGCGTACGATCGCTGCGTTTATTTATTTTAGTTAACTGGACTTTGATTGGATGCGTTTCTGTATACATAAATTGGTTTATACCCGACTACCGAAAGAGGGTAATGTGTTTATCAGTCTATGTATGTATGTTCCTATGTGGCGTGCCAGAGACCAAACGTGTTGGCCAATTTTGATGATTCGTACGTCAATCGATTCGTCTTAATCTAGCGAGTGTCACTGGCTACATTAAAATTGGATAATAGAAAAATGGCGGCTTTTGGGCGCCATATTGTGGGGGCCTAATTCTTTTTTCATCTAATCCCATCGTGTGGGGTACCAAAATAGGATTTTAAGAGGCAGTTTCAAAAATATAACACTTATATGTTTAAATGTAACTAACTAACTAAAAAGTGTTAAATAAAAAAAAAACGAAAATATGCTACACAAGAAAAAAAATATGCCGAAGGATACATCTGGTTTTGGTCAGCCAGCTCGCGTATATGTATCCTCCGACTACACAGCATATATTTGTCAAATGGTGAAACTGTGTTTTTTTGGAGTAGGTAATCAATTAATTGATTTTTGATTACCTACAATAACTACTCAAAAAATACACAGTTTCACCGTCTGACGTTTACGTAAAACCAAAATGTTCATATCCACGTAAGCTAGCGTCGTTTATCCTCTCATTACTGTGATAATTTAAATATTATTCAGATTTTGACACGTGTGCGTCAGACTTTGATGAGATGTAGATTCTGTTAAAGCTGTGAACCGTATTCCATTATAAATATTATAATAACCTGTTTAACGATATCGCCCCGGGCGTGATCTTGGCTTTAAGGGTGTACCGTAATCCTCCCAATTTACATAATACTATCTAGCAGCAGGAGGCGGGTTAAGGTATCTACAATAACATAAGATACAACATCTTTTACACCAATAGCGTTATTAGAAGATTTTTTGTTAACCCCCGACGGAAAAAGAGGGGTGTTGGTGTGTATCTCTGTGTCTGTCTGTCTGGCATCATAGCTACTAAACGGATGAACCGATTTTGATTTAGTTTTTTTTTGTTTGAAAGGTGTTTTGTCGAGAGTGTTCTTAGCAATGTTTGAATAAAATCGATTCAGCCGTTCAAAAGTTACGGGCGTTTTATTGTTTGAATCGGGGTGTTTTCGCAAGATATCGTGTCATAATTACGTGTTCAATAGATTGCCGATCGAAGCGTATCTACTATGTTCTAGATAAATTATGTAACATGAAATAAAAATGTGTCGGGGGTTTTCTAAATTTTGAAATTTTACTTGTTATTTGTAACTAGCTTCTGCCAACAGGTTCGCCCGCGTGAAAGTCCAAACTTATCCCGCGCGAACATATTCCCGGGATAAAAAGTACCTGGATGCTATGCCTTACTATCTCGATGGTTCTTTTGTAAACGCACCCACGATATAGGCAGAAATTCCTCGTGTGAGGCAAAGTTTAAAAAAAGCTAGAATATCTATCTCTGTGCCAAAGTTCATCCAGATCCGTTCAGCCGTTCTGGCGTGATTGAGTTACAAATATACTCACATCCAAACTTTCACATTTATAATATTGGCTGCCACCCGCGGCTCCGCCCGCGTTGTATTGGTACTTCTCAATAATAACTTATAATCTACTATTATTCCCGTTCCCGTAGGAATACAGGGATAAAAAGTAGCATATGTCACCCGGGGATAGTGTACTTTCCAACAGTGAAAGAATTTTTGAAATCGATAAAGAAGTTTTCAAGTTTATTTGGTACATACAAAAATACAAATCTTTCCTCTATATGATATTATTATAAGTATAGAAGTTTGTGTTATTCGAATGTATACGCTATATTTCTGTAAAGTTTCATCAAAATCCATCCATCATCACAAACTTTGACGTATATAGTAAATAGGATTCTGATCCAATTTCTACATTGTTGAGTTTTCGCCGAATCCCGGCAAAGTGCACAATACCTGTAGGAGAAGTCACAGGAAAAGGATGTTAATTGATTTGATCTATTATTTAATTTAGGTAAAATGTTTTGCGTTTCCAAGAACCAAGCTTGATTCTGATGAAAAATTCTTTATGTTTCACCGAAACCGCATTATCGTTGGATATCACTACCGAACATAATTTTCCACGAAAATATGTTAATGGCTCTTCTGTTTAAATAGGTGTTTTAAACAAATATTAATTAATAGGTACATATTTAAGTATGCAAAGGACAGTACCATGTGTACGTGGTGTGATAAAATGGTGTGCTTGCTCTGTTTACATTCAATTTCAGGAGCGGTGCGTCGTGCACACAAACCTATTACTTTGAGGACTAAGAACACATTATTAATATTCCTGGAGGCAAGGGTGTTTATAATTACATGTGCTTAGTTAGAGCTGTTCTTCTTAATTACATTTTAGGAGTTAAATGAGTGAATAAGACAAGGCGACGCTTTGGTTTCTCGGTGACGCAGCGGGAGGTAAATGACTGCGATACGTTTTCTATTCTTTTCTATTGGATGCGTTTCTACATCAAATAGCTACGTGGTTAGAATTAAGTTGGCACAAAGAGCCATGGAGCGTTCCATACTTGGCATACGGCTGATAGACCGGGTTCCAAACGTTGAGATCCGAAGACGTACGAAGGTTGCCGACGTCGGAAAACGAATTTCGGAACTGAAATGGAGCTGCGCAGGACACCTGATAAGGCGCTGTGATGATAGGTGGAGTAAGGTGGTGACTGAATGGCGTCCATAGACTGGAAGAAGAAGTATTGGTCGTCCAGCGGCGAGATGGGCAGATGACATTGTTGCCATTGTGAGTAGAACCTGGATGAGGTTAGCACAGGAACGTGGTGAATGGTACAAGAAGAGAGAGGCCTATGCTCAGCAGTGGGCGAAGATTGTGAATGATGATGAAGTACAGCTGTGTGTAGAATGAAAGTAGAGAAATTAAATAAACTTGAATCACAGGTTGTCGTCAGTAAACCAAAGTTGGCTCAACTGAAGATATTTTCCGACTCATAACTTATTTGTAGGACCGTTTTTATTTTCCCTGGAACATTTTAATTGACTTTGAAATGTTCGTAGTTTTATTTTATACATTTCTCAATCAGCGTGGAGCTTGTTCATAAAAAGTGTCATTAATTTTGTGCTTCCCTGCAGTTTTCTGGACCAATGTAAGTTTTATGCTACGTTTTTGTATTTGGTTTCAGTTAACTGATGGAATATTTAGATGGGTTCCTTTTTCTATTCAGAAGCTAGGGTAAGGACTGTTAAAATATGATCGGGTAGTTCTGCGTCTTCGAAATGGATCTCTTGAGGAAACTATCAATTTCATACACCCTCCCGGTATACATAACTTCGTACCTGTGTCAAAGTTTTGCGACAGGCTTTCAAAATAAAGACCAGAATAAAATTCTGGGTAGGCTTTTTAAAATTAAATATTTGAAAATGTTCAGTTGACCGTAAAAATAAAATGGATTTTAGTTTTTTTCCAATTTTATGACCGTGGGTTTTTCTTGTAATTGAGTACAAGGCTTTAAGTAATAGGCTTTTTCCGGTCCGCCTTCGATGGTGCTTTCCATTTACAGGAAATCGATTGCGTGAAGACTCTTACTCGGTTTATTGAACCATAATAATTCAATACTCAAGTCAACGTTGTATGAGTTTGCAAAACACGGAATCGTACCTATTTTCAAATACAAGTCTGCATATTTCTACTGAGTTCCTGCAGTCAACGATCAGGTCAACTCAGAACACGATCGTTAAATATGGCTGTACATCTCGAGAGATGAATACATGGAGAATCGAGATTCACCATGTATTCGACCAACAAGATCTCCAGAATAGGGAGAGTCAGCTTCTTGACAAACAACGTCAGTCAATATCTCCAGAATACGGACTGTCCTCGTCTTGACTAACAAGATCTCTACAATATAGACAATTCACCACTCGACATACAAGACCAGCCAAGGTTCGGTCAGTCTATGGCTCCATAGTCCAGTGCTCGACAAACTTGTACATTATGCACGCACTCATACAAAGTGGACAGTGTAACTACCCCCGTTAAGTGCCTCCTAGGAATCCGTGCCGTTTGGATTACCACTTAATTAATGAAAGCCTGACTCGAAGACCGCCTGTTTAACAGCTAATTTCACTCCGGATCGAACGCCTGGAGCTACATAACTTGCTCCTTGGATACCCAGATTCTTGGAATTGTTTAATTAAATACCTATGTAGCAAGTGTCGGCTGCCAGGAGTTGTTTTGGCTGGTCGGGAAATTGTTTCTGCTCATGTATTTAGGTACTGCGGTGTTCGGGTTTCATTTATAAAGAACGTGAGGAGCTATTTTTAAAGAACGTGTGTGTTTTTAGTTAGAATAAGGAAAATTTTAAAATTGTCGACTTTTCGATTCTTTCTGGAGCCTCGAATGGCAATTTAATTATATACAAATCAGAAATCTTGCTTTTTTATTGAGTGAAGAGCTTCTGTATTCTAAGTCTGTTAAGTAGTACTAACATCATTTAATTTGGTGCCATTTAGGACTCTTCGCCGACGAAACAGTTTTTTCATGAGCACACTTATTTGAATAAGTTCGTTAGGTAAAATACTGTAGATAATCCTGAATTCATAATATCCAGCTACTTATGTATTCTCAGCGATCCTGTATTTCGTGTTCTTTACAGGCTTTAATATATTATCTATTCTTATCATGGAGTTAGAGGAAGTTTTAATATATTCAGTTAAGTGAGTCGTTTCAATTCTGGAGCAGCATACAATCTCATAACGCCATCTGAAATTATTTTGCTGTGATACAAAGAAAAGATTTCAACTGATTAGATTATTCTTTGTATTTGAAAATTACAAGCAATATCTTTGAGTGCAAAGAAACGTGATAACAGAAAAGCAAAACTGTAACAATATATATTCACAAAAGCTTCCAAGTTACATAGAATCGGATCACGCAACTGTCTTGTTTCTGCCTACACCCATGGGAGCATACCCTTGTCTAAGAACAAAGCACAACCTACTATAGTATACTAACCAATATAAAAAGCATTCAAGGCGGTGCTTCTAAATACACAAAGAATAAGTATCACCCGCTATAAAATTTCCAATCATCAGCGTATAGTAGTGAATGGTGTACGTGACGTTCAAAGAGCGCTGATCTCCGAGCTTAGCCCGATTCGATGCATCGATTCGTTCGATGTATCGATGTACGTGATTCGACGTGGTTCGACGACTGGCGGAATCGAGTGACGTCCTCATCTCACGGTAATCTGGCGCTTAGTCATGTTGGGTAGTTGAAGCAATTTGCGCACTGTCTAACGACGACGTGTCAAATGCTAATGAGAAATGTTATTTGAAGATCGACTTTGGTGAGTCGAGGAGTAGATTATTGTTTGTTTATTCCAGTATTTCGGCAACTTGTGTTCTTCGTAAACTCTAGTTTTTTAGATATAACCATTATTTACTATAGATTGCAATTTTATGGTCGATTTTACGGTTTAAGGGATTTTAATTAAAGAAGGTTGTTCTGTTATAACATTTTCAAGCATCGAATTTTAAATAAGGAACAAAAAGAATGCAAGAATGTTCAATCTCAATGATCAGACGCGGCCAGTACTTCTCAAACAAGATAGGCATACCCCGTGTCACTTCCCAAAATCTCATATCCAAAAATAAGTGGTCGTTATTGGCAATAACGGTGGTGTTATCTCTAGCACGGCGAGGCGCGTGTAGCCAGCGGTATAAACACGCTGCCACCGCCTGCTCCGTGTACCTACAAATGGCGTCAAATGTAGTTATTGGGATCCCCCAGGCTAAATTGCGGCGGGCTCGGTGCCTCACAATCTGATATAAATTTCCTGATTCCGTATTCCCTTAAATTCACATGTATTCAGGATTACAAATAACCGCCTCAACTTACGGGCTTAATAGCTTTGAGACCGACCTTTTAGCGTATTTGAGATATCATCGAGGGTATATTGTTAAATATTAAACAGTTTAAACAATGCCACGATGTAATTCAAAGCGGTTGCTATCTACAATGATTGGTTTGTTAACCTTACGAGGTTTTAGTTTAACCGTTTCCAAGCAAAGGTCTTTATTTCACGCTAGGGCTGTTTAAATATTTATATCATTAGTTATTTAGTCTGTTTGTGTAGATTTATTCAGGTTAATAGTGAAAAGGCGGGATTTATATTTAACAGCTACTTCAGATAATTAAACATGAATAATTTTACCTTGTTTCCTTCCACTTGATTTTCTTATTTATTTAATAAATAGAACAAGATTCTTCTGATACATTTTGCGACCAATAAAAAGCAAGTCGTGTATCTATTTTTCTGTCAAATCAATTTCCTTGCCAAATAATTCAGCCGTGAAATTAAAAGTTAGCAAAGACAAGCAACCAATAAAATATCGCAAGACGCGAGTGGTGGGACAGTTAAATGGCATCACAAATATTAACTCGGCAGTTCCCGGGAGATTTCCCGAATTGTCGAGAGCCGGGAGCCGGAGCGGGCTGGCGCGACGCCAACTAACCCCGCCATTTGTGTACCTACACCCTACACTACTCTCAACCCCGAGATGTGTTATGGAAATTTTCTTAATTTCACAGCCCTATAGATACCGCTCCGGGATAGAACAATCGTTAATCTTCATTGCCAATTTATATGTGAAGACGTTACGCCCCTACGGTATCGTTTAATTTATGATTGTCAATTTTTCACTGAACACAATGTTTTCAAGGCATTTTCCCTACTTACTATATTGATAAAATCATGCTGGAAAAACTTCATAGTTTTTCCTTTACAGGTCTAATTCGTAACTTTATTTTAAATTGAATAACGGAAAAGCTGAAGGGTTATAAAATACGAAGAGAATATTAATTAAAAGTTGCGTTTCTCATTCTCGTTGAGAAATTACTTCCAAGTAAAAAGTGGTTTCACAGACGGATACTACCACAATGTGTTATTACAGACCGAGTTAATCCGCTTTTGTTATGAGTTCTGAAAGGATTTATTGGGCTTTGCGTCTTTTCTTTTATTCCTTGGCTCAATACCGCCACTGAGAGTCAATCAATGTGATGAGTATAATAATCGAGGATGATGGTAAATTCATTTTTCCTCAGGAAATTACATTGTTGTTATATGAAACTCGTAGATAAGTTGCGGGTTGAGGTAGAAAGCTAGAAAATAAAAACATGCGTCGTTATATTTCCGTCGTCTTTACTAATGAACAAGTTCTCAGCTCAGTTGAAGGCCGCACAGAGCACATGAGGTTATGCCACCTCAGGTAAATGTTATTAGTGAAAGCTTTCGTCTTAGCGGCGTGTAACCGCCTTAATGACGTCAATTTGAATACGACCGACTTGTCGGCTCCACTCCACTCAACGGTAATGTAAATTTCCCGCTTGTGTCAGCCCTGAAAGGCATAGTTTCCTAGTATTATTTGACAGCGAAAATGGGCTGTCAATCAGCAAGCGATTGTATCGAACTGATCCGAATGAGCAATTTGGCGATCGGGGAACTTGAGCGTTAATTTATGTATTGCTCTGTGTAACCTTGCGATAAATGGATGTGGGATTTTGAACTGGGAATGAACGTTATTTGAATATCGGTTTTAAATGTCGGGACAATTATCGCGTATCGTCCGTATGGCTAGATATGAAAATAGGCCGAACGCCTTGCGGGCCGGCGGGCGCGCCCCTTCGTGTTACATGCATAATTATATTAATTACTTATGTCAGTTCAGTTATTATACCGTTTATATTCTTATTTTATCTTGTAGAGGGGCCGAGAAATAACTCGGATACTTCGACCCATTGGGATCTATTGTGTCCCCTAGATACGTAACTTACTCCTCCCCAATCTCGTTGAAAACTCTTTTCATGAGTTTTACAACGTGACTAGGAGATATGAGTCTTCTGGTTTTGAATACCCAACCCCTAGGGGAGTCATTCGCTTACAAGCCAGTGCTCCATGCGTTCCGTATGTTCCCCACACAACCTGCACATGGGTGTCGCGGCCAGACCCATTTTCATGAGCATGTCGTTGGTTCCAAAGTGCACAGTAAAGGCCCCAAGCAGGTAGCGGATTTGCCCCCTGCTCATCATCCAAATGCATTCCCGGGCTTTGAAAGTAGAGCCTGCAAATTTCTTGGAGTGTACCGTTTATAGGTACTTACATACACGTGATAAGATACGTAGCTTTTATTTATTACCTGTATAAAACCTTCCTATGGATATGTACTACTAAATTGTAAAAACTTAATGTTAAATTAATTATGTTTCCTTTTAGAAACATCATCAAATGGCAGGAAGGTTCAGGTAGGAAGTAAATTCAGCTTTATTTACAAAGCTGCTGTAGTAATAAAAATTCCATAAGGAAAATAGGACAAGCCCCATAAACTTTTCATTACCAGATTTAAGAGTAATTTTAATGTTTCCTGAAAATTAAAAACGAATTAGTTTTCTACGACCTACGCTGCTAAACTTAATAAAAAATAAGGTATGATTTTCTGGACTTATTTTAATTAATACTGAAATTGATAATTTAGGTTTGTAAATTGACAGAAATAAATAAATTGAACTCAATATATAGAATTAAAAATAATCCTGTATATCAACTGAGACCAAAGATCATGGTGTTGGTACCCTGAATAATTGTATTACATGATTAGGTATTTAACAGGTCAGCCGTTAATTAGCTCTAACACTAACCACCGATTAATTGTATGTATTGAGCGACCTGCATACAAATGCTGATTTGCGTTAAAGATATATATTTATATATAACTACTTAGATTATACAGCTCTACAGCAAAATTCACAAGGCTCTCTTAATTTTCATGGTTTTTGCTTTCGTCTTTCTCAATATTGATGATGAAACCGACGACACGTATACCCAGCTATGTACATATAACCATGGCACACATTTTTTCTTTTACGTTTCCTTTTTTACTAGACCATAAACGTTGCCCTCCTCACTACTAAAGATCATTTGATAAGATTACCGGATATGAGGAAGCTCCCGGGACCGGTTTAGGAGAAACGTCACGTAAACAAAAATAGCCACAAGAGCCTTTGGAGCGAAATAATCGAATCATACCTGCACTATGTGCCTTGAGAAGTCCCAGATATGAATTACTTTTTTCCATTTGCGCACTACAAACATTCCTTTCTTGCTGTACCAACGGAAATTGTTAAAGAATTTCTAACATTTTCGTTCAACCGAACCTTACGTACGATACGCCGTAAATAACGCTACAGATATCCAGTTTTATAGCGCGGCTAAATGGGCATTAAAAAAGGAAATTTGTTGGGTAGTAGCTACCTAAAAGGTCCTGTATAAAATAGACTGTATACTGCTTTCTATTTCTGTCTTGTAAAATAATCCTGTTACGTATATAAGTGTCGCGACCGCGCTCTCTGGCGGTTAAACTAAGGCCCTTGCAGAACGTTTCTTAGAAAAGTCGAGACAGCTTTTGTATAACGGGCAGCTTTCTAATAAACCTCAGCACGCCTCCTGGCTGCGCTCGCCGGTCGACGACGTTAATTTATGATATCGTTTAAATAGAACATGAACGAACGCGGTAATTCATGCAGCCTTGCTTCGGAGTCGATTACCTGAAATACGCGAGGCTTAGCCAAAGCTATTTCTGAAGTTTCTTCTAAGAAAATAGACGATGTATAAAGGAATAAACTAAAAATACAACACGCAAAGGCGTAGTCTACGTATTCCAGTTACGTAATATCCACATTACCGCCGCGTGTTTTGACACAAGTTGTTTTTGTTCGCGAGTTCACAACAAACTTCATGTTCTCTTGTATTCTGTGGGTACAAAAGAAAGATTCTTTATTCACTTAGTTGAGTTTTCCTAATGTACATAATTAAGTAGATCTCTTAGGCAGCTTTGTTTCTCGGCGGAGTTGAGGTTATGTTACACAGAGAGAATTAAGGATACAAGTTAGATAATACTTTCCATGGTATTCACTGGAGTTGTTCTACGTTTACGGACTTTACAGAATTCTTCGGCATTAATGAAGAAACATGATTTAAATTAATTATGATCGGTTAGCTCAAACATTGTGTTATAATAAGTTCTCTATAACTTAGTTATTAGCACAGATAGATAATATTATAATACTAGCATACAGATGCCGTCATATATAGAAACCTTGCCAACGTAACTAGCGTTTTCCATCTGATTATACCGTTTTTTTTTTGTAAATCGATCGCATTCGGTTCCTTTCCACGGCGATAGATATATCACCATCTATATCCGTGGAACGGAACCGAACGCGATCGATGTACTCAAGTATTATATTATCTGTGCTGATTAGTATGGGATGAGACACGACTGGTAATTAGTCAGTATTTACATAACCTACTTATGTATTTAGCTTAAAATTTGGAGTCTGTTGGTATTAAATTCAATATTCTCTTCTGTGAAACAGTTCGGAACCATTCGTCAAAACAAACCGTTGGTTGTTTACTCCGGAACTCCTGCCAATAATTCATCATTTTGATATTAACGCGCCATTAAATATTCTAACAAAATACGGAGGACAGCCTCCATTTCATTTTACAATATAGGACGTTTAAGGATTTTTTTCGACTTTTGTTTTTGTGAAAAATTTACGTCCTTATTCATAAAAAGCTCTGACCTGTTAATCCTGTTATCAGTTGATAAGCAACATTTTATTTAGCAGGTATTAAACAGTTTTAGAGTATGATTTTTATAAAAGAGGCTGATGCTATTTTTAACCGACTTCCCAAAAAGGAGGAGGTTATCAATTCTAACGTATGTGTGTTATCTCAGAATTTTTTACTAGGTGAACCGAATTTGATGATTATTTTTATTTGAAAGCTAGTGCTTGTCATATGGTCCCATTTAAATTTCATGATCTGATGAAGAACATCGGAGATATACATCAGAGCTCTCCAATAAATGACGGCAAATCAATTGGGTTAGCTCCAATCGCTTGTCTGTTTATTGTTTACACCATTTCATATCATAACATCACACTGGTACTCTCTAAAGGGGTACGCAGGTGTGAACATTTCACCCTGGTATACTCTTATTCCACCGGTTTTGTTAATTTAAGGTTTTGTAAGCGCCAACTAGGTAGATAAGCATAATATATCTTGATCTTGCAAACGTTGATTAAGCTGACAACTCAATTACCTATCACATAGCAATGGACCGTTTGCACCGTCCTAATACGTCTATTAATCTGCTTATAATGTGACGTGCCGACGTACCTTTGTCATATGCCCTTATGTATTGTATTGTGGACATAATAGCGAAGTACGGCTAACTCATAGACTAGACTATGCATGGATAACTCTCGTTTATTATCGTGCGAAGGTTCAATAGTGACACTTTGACGTTAATATCCTTAAAATATTGTGCATTGAATACAATGACGTAGTACCTATATAAGCCTACTTCAAAGAGCTGGAAATTTCCATGCGTCTGTTACACTTGTCTCTTTACAATATGACGTCACAATATACAGTTTGACATTGATATCCTCCGGCTTCAGACAGAATGTAATTCTATCAGGTATGACAATAATGGAAATGCTAAAATGTAAGGGATTCAACACGTGACATTTCGAAAGCGCTTCGTAATCCCATACATTTTTGACGTTTTTCCTATCGCTATCGCGATGCTCTCGTTTTTTTGGGGTTCCGTATCTCAAAAGGTAAAAACGGTACCCATATAGGATCACTTTGTCGTCCGTCTGTCCGTCAAGACCCTTTATTTCGGAAACGCGTGGAGGTATCGAATTGAAATTAAAGTTATCTAGGGGACCACAATAGATCCCAATGGGTCGAAGTGTCCCAGTTATATCTCGGCCCCTCCATAAGATAAGTTATGACCTATAAACAGTATAATCACGGACCTAACATCAGTAATTAATGTAATTATGCATGTAACCCGAAGAGGCGCGCCCGCCGGCCCGCAAGGCCTTTCGGCTTATTTTCATATCGAGCGATACGGACGATACGCGATAATTATCCCGACATTTAAAACCGATATTCAAATAATGTTCATTCCCAGTTCAAAATCCCACATCCATTTATCGCAAGGTTACACAGAGCAATACATAAATTAACGCTCAAGTTCTCTGATCGCCAAATTGCTCATTCGGATCAGTTCGATACAATCGCTTGCTGATTGACAGCCCATTTTCGCTGTCAAATAATACTAGGAAACTATGTCTTTCAGAGCTGACACAAGCGGGAAATTTACATTACCGTTGAGTGGAGTGGAGCCGACAAGTCGGTCGTATTCAAATTGACGTCATTAAGGCGCACACGCCGCTAAGACGAAAGCTTTCACTAATAACATTTACCTGAGGTGGAATAACCTCGTGTGCTCTGTGGGGCCTTCTAAACTTGCCTGTTGTTCTGAAATCTAACGACGTATGTTTTTATTTTCTAGCTTTCTACCTCATCCCTCAGATTATCTACGAGTTTCACATAACAACAATGTAATTTCCTGAGGAAAAATGAATTTAACATCATCCTCGATTATTATACTCATCGCATTGATTGACTCTCAGTGGCGGTATTCAGCCTAGGAATAAAAGAAAAGACGCAAAGCCCGATAAATCCTATCAGAACTCATAACAAAAGCGAATTAATTCGGTCTGTAATAACACATTGTGGTATTATCCGTCCGTGAAATCACTTTTTACTTGGCAGTAATTTCTCAACGAGAATGAGAAACGCAACTTTTAATTAATATTCTCTTCGTAGTTTATAACCCTTCAGCTTTTCTGTTATTCAATTTAAAATAAAGTTACTAATTAGAACTGGTAAGGAAAATCTATGTAGTTCTTTCAGCATGTTTTTATCAATATAGTAAACAGGGAAAATTGCTTGAAAACATTGTGTTCAGTGACAATCATACATTAAACGTTTCCGTAGGGGCGTAACGTCTTTACTTATAAATTGGCAATGAAGATTAACGATTGTTCTATCCCGCAGCGGTATCTATAGGGCTGTGAAATTAAGAAAATTTCCATAACACGTCTCGGGGTTGAGAGTAGTGTAGGTACACAAATGGCGAGATCGGTTGGCGTCGCGCCAGCCCGCTCTGGCCCCCAGCTCTCGACAACTCGGGAAAACTCCCGGGAACCGCCGAGTCAATATTTGTGATGCCATTTAACTGTCCCACCACTCGCGTCTTGCGATGTTTTATTGGTTGCTTATCTTTGCTAACTTTTAATTTCACGGCTGAATTATTTGGCAAAGAAATTGATTGGACAGGAAAATAGATACACGGCTTGCTTTTTATTGGTCGTAAAATGTATCAGAAGAATCTTGTCCAGTTTATTAAATAAATAAGAAAATCAAGTGCAAGGAAACAAGGTAAAATTATTCATGTTTAACTAACTGAAGTCGCTGTTGAAGATAAATCCTGCATTTTCACTACTAACCTGAATAAATCTACACAAACAGACTGGATAACTTATCATATAAATATTTTAACAGCCCCAGCGTGGAATAAAGACCTTTACTTGGAAACGGTTAAACTAAAACCCCGTAAGGTTAACAAACCAATCATTGTAGATAGCAACCGCTTTGAATAACATCGTGGCATTGTTTGAACTGTTTAATATTTAACAATATACTCTCGATGAAATCTGAAATACGCTAAAAGGTCGCTATTAAGCCCGTAAGTTGAGCCGGTTATTTCTAATCCTGAATACATGTGAATTTAACAGAATATGGAATCAGGAAATTTATATTAGAATGTAAGGCCCGAGCCCGCCGCAATTTAGCCTGGGGGATCCCAATAACTACATTTGACGCCATTTGTAGGTACACGGAGCAGGCGGTGGCGGCGTGTTTATACCGCTGGCTACACGCGCCTCGCCGTGTTAGAGATAACACCACCGTTATTGCCAATAACGACCACTTATTTTTGGATATGAGATTTTGGGCAGTGACACGGGGTATGACTATTTTGTTTGAGAAATACTGGCCGCGTCTGGTCATTGAGATTGAACACTCTTGCATTCTTTTGTTCCTTATTTGAAATTCGACGCTGGAAAGTGTTATAACAGAACAAGCTTCTTCAATTAAAATACCTTAGACCGTAAATCGACCATACAATTGTAACCTATAGTAAATAATGGTTATATCTACAAAAAATGAGTTAACGCTGAACATAAGATGCCGAAATACTGGTAAAAACAAACAATAATCTACTCCTCGACTCAACAAAGTCGATCTCCAAATAACATTTCTCATTAACATTTGACACGTCATCGTTAGACAGTGCGCAAATTGCTTCAACTACCCAACATGACTAAGCGCCAGATTACCGTGAGATGAGGACGTCAATCGATTCCGCCAGTCGTCGAACCACGTCGAATCACGTACATCGATACATTGAACGAATCGATGCATCGAATCGGGCTAAGCTCGGAGATCAGCGCTCTTTGAACGTCACGTACACCATTCACTACTATACGCTGATGATTGGAAATTTTATAGCGGGTGATACTTATTCTTTGTGTATTTAGAAGCACCGCCTTGAATGCTTTTTATATTGGTTAGTATACTATAGTAGGTTGTGCTTTGTTCTTAGTCAAGGGTATGCTCCCATGGGTGTAGGCAGAAACAAGACAGTTGCGTGATCCGATTATATGTAACTTGGAAGCTTATGTGAATATATATTGTTCTAGTTTTGCTTTTCTGTTATCACGTTTATTTGCACTCAAAGATATTGCTTGCATTTTTCAAATACAAAGAGAAATCTAATCAGTTGAATTTTTTTCTTCGTACTACAGCAAAATAATTTCAGATGGCGTTATGAGATTGTATGCTGCTCCAGAATTGAAACGATTTACTTAACTGAATATATTAAAACTTCCTCTTACTCTTACTCCATGATAAGAATAGATAATCTATTAAAGCCTGCAAAGAACACGAAATACAGGACCGCTGAGAATACATAAGTAGCTGGATATTATGAATTCAGGATTATCTACAGTATTTCACTTAACGAACTTATTTAAATAAGTGTACTCATGAAAAAACTGTTTCGTCGGCGAAGAGTCCTAAATGTCACCAAATTAAATGATTTTAATACCACGTAACAGACTTAGAATACAAAAGTTCTTCACTCAATAAAAAAACTGTCAAGTATTCTGATTTGTTTATAATTAAATTGCCATTTGAGGCTCCAGAAAGAATCGAAAAGTCAACACAACTAAGTAATCAAAACCTCTCCGACCTTTTTCCTTATTCTAACAAAAAAACACACACGTTCTTGAAATAGCTCCTCACGTTCTTTATAAATAAAACCCGAAAACCGCAGTACCTAAATACATGAGGAGAAACAATTGCCCGACCAGCCAAAACAACTCGTAGCAGCCGACACTTGCTACATAGGTATTTAATTAAACAATTCCAAGAATCTGGGTATCCAAGGAGCAAGTTGTGTAGCTCCAGGCGTTCGATCCGGAGTGAAATTAGCTGTTAAACAGGCGGTCGTCGAGTCAGGCTTTCATTAATTAAGTGGTAATTCAAACGGCTCGGATTCCTAGGAGGCACTTAACGGGGGTAGTTACACTGCCCACTTTATGTGAGTGCCTGCATAATGTACACGTTTGTTGGGCACTGGACTATAGAGCCATAGACTGACCAAACCTTGACTGGTCTTGTATGTCGAGAGGTGAATTGTCTGTATTCTGGAGATCTTGTTAGTCAAGATGTGGACAGTCCGTATTCTAAAGATGTTGACTGACGTTGTTTGTTAAGAGGTGGACAATCCCTATTCTGAAGATCTTGTTGGTCGAATACAAGGTGATTCGATAACTTGACGATCTTGTCCTCTGTTGACCTGATTGTTGACTGCAGGAACTCGGTAGAAATATGCAGACTTGTATTTGAACATAGTTACGATTCCGTGTTTTGCAAACTCATACAACGTTGACTTGAATATTGAATTATTATGGTTCAATAAACCGAGTAAGAGTCTTCACGCAATCGATTTCCTATAAAAACCCCATCGAGGCCGGACCGGAAAAACCTATTACTTAAAGCCTTGTACTAATTACAAGAAAAATCCACGGTCATAAAATCGAAAAAAACTAAAATCCATTTCATTTTTACGGTCAACTGAACATTTTCAAATATTTAATTTTGAAAAGCCTACCCAGAACTTTATTCTGGTCTTTATTTTGAAAACATGTCGTAACATCTTAATCGCCCGTGAAACATACAATGTTTTTCATTACATTTGCGAGTAAATAAATAAAATTATAGGGCAGAAAAATTTCATTAATTGGGTTTGCTGCATGGATAATATCTGGCGGTATTGCATTTAAATCACACTCATCGGACGACGACGACGAAATATTTTATAACTTTTTTACTTGTCTTCAAATACAAAATGTAAATAATTATGAATTATAGCTTTATTACACAAGTCAGCACAACTATTATTACGAAATACGTGAACTTTTATTAAGCGGGCTTTTGGCCCACACCACAGATAATACAAATATTTCGTTGAAAAACGTTAAAGGCAAATACTTAAGTATTTGCCTTTAACGTTTTCATCAAAATCAAAATCAAAATTTCTTTATTCAATTAGGCCATTAAGCGGCACTTTCGAACGTCAAAAATAAAAATTAAATGTAATAATAATTGATTCTACCGTCCATTCGGAAATGTAGCTTGTTATGGAGAAGAACGGACAAGAAACTCCAAACTTATTCTTTAAAAAAAAAAATGTGTTTTACAAGTATTTGGTTACACTAATCTTATAGGAAAAATACATATATGTGAGAACGATGTAAAAAAAACGCACTTAAAAGCGTCTAGAGTAAAACAAACAATTAAAAATACAATAAATAGGTAATTAAAAACAGGCGGAGGCAGCTAAGATATGACCAATCCCAACTGACGGCGCCCGTTCACGAACATGACACATGGATCGGCACCACTCAGCTCAACCATCATGAAGGGAACCGAATGATCCGATGATGATCCGATGATGATATCAGAGATACATTAGAGAGAGCATGACACACTCAACTGCCAGGGCACACTGAAGTCAACGAACGACACATAGGTACAGTAAATGGTAGATTTACAGTTGGTACATAGTACTCACATATGTGCTGTGCAGTTATATAATCCAAAAAATAAATTGAGTTTATACAACACAAATATACATTATAATTATTCGTACAGTCTTCAGCAGGTCCAACAATACTTCAGAACTTTTCTGCTTATCACTTGTTTTTGTGCCCTAGTGGCTGTGGAGCTGGAATAGCGTTGGGCCAAGCATTTTTATCAGCGATGTAATCCCCACCTATAATATGCCTGCCTGCATAGTGTGCGTTTTATACAAGTTTTAAATTTCGTCTCATTCAATTTTAGAATGTGTGGCGGTATTTTATTGTAACATTTTATACAGTACCCCCTAAAAGATGACGCTACTTTAGCCAGCCTGAAACCTGGTTGAATTAATTGGTCCCTATTTCTAGTAACATAACTATGTCTATCGCTGTTTTTACTAAAAAGATGTAAATTCTTTCTAACGTACATGATGTTTTCGTAAATATACTGACAAGGTACCGTCATGATGTTAATGTCCTTAAACAGTTCCCTTAGAGAATCGCGCCGGCGAAGATTGTATATCGCTCTGATGGCTCGTTTTTGCAGAACAAAAATTGACTGAATGTCTGCAGCCCTTCCCCATAGTAATATGCCGTAAGACATTATACTATGAAAGTAACTAAAATAGACCAGCCTCGCGGTATCTACATCAGTAAATTGACGAATTTTTCTAACAGCATAAGCCGCCGAACTTAACCGCCCCGCAAGTGATATTAAATGAGGACCCCATTGTAACCTTGAGTCTAGCGTGATACCCAGGAAAACCGTTTTGTCGACGAATTCTAGCTTCTCGTTATTACGTACGTCTATTTATGTTAAAAATCAAAGAAGTGTCATCAGCAAATAACACCATGTTCAGTTTGTTTTTCAATAGATGGGGTAAATCGTTAATGTATACTAAAAATAAGAAAGGACCTAAAATTGAGCCCTGGGGTACCCCCATTTTCACGTTCAACCCCGACGAATTGACACCGTTTATTTGAACTAATTGCTGTCTATCATTCAAATAGGATTTTACTAAATTTAATGCTGATTGGCCTAGCCCGTAATGCTCAAGTTTCAAAAGCAATGTTTCATGATCAACGCAATCAAACGCCTTCGACAGGTCGCAGAAGATACCTTGCCATAGGTCTTGTCCCTCCTCCCACGCATCAAAGATGTGTTTTATTAAGGTGACACCAGCGTCGGTTGTACAACGTCCTTTGGTGAAACCATATTGTTTCTCGTGTAGGATGTTTTTCGTATTAAAATACATGAGCATTTGATTTAGCATTATCTTTTCAAATACCTTGCTGAAAACCGGCAACACGGATACTGGTCTATAATTATTTGTGTCTTTACTGTCCCCGGATTTAAAAAGTGGTATATCCTTACTATATTTCATTAGATCCGAAAAGACTCCTTGATCTATACACAAATTAAAAATTAAAGCTAAGTACGGCGCTATAGTCTAAATAATGGAGGTACAAACTTTGATGGACATTCCCCATAGATCTTCTGTCAGTTTTATCTTTATTTGCTTAAAAGCTTTTATCACTGTTATTGGGTTTATATGTGAAAAGTTAAATTCAGTCGGGCATGCTGAAACGTTAGCGTGTAATAAACCATAAGCAAGCGACGGCGAAGAATTTAAGGTTTAGTAGTTTTAATTGGGATGCTGGTAAAGAAATTTACAAATTCTTAAGCAACTTCTTTGTTATCTCTAATAAGTCCATGTGTAGTCTCAAGCGTGTAATCAGTATTATTTCTTTTGCTCCTGTTTGTTTCATTGTTAATAATTTTCCAAACCGTCCTAATTTTATTTTCTGCGAATTTAACCTTATTGCTAGTTTATAAAGCCTTACGTAGGTATACAGGCATGACAGCGCCCACAAGGGGGCGTTATCGCCCACTTTGGGAAAGGCTATTCTAGATCAACGCAATCAAGAGATACCGCCGTTAATGACGCATATTTTACACTCCCAAGGGAATCAAAATCTACAGGGTAATTCCCGTTGATCAGGATCATGAAATTTGGCAAGATGCAATGTCTTATAGCACAAGTAAAAAATCCGAAAACCGTAAATTGGGACCTACATAAAAATAAAAACTTATTTGCAGTTGGTGAACTGACCGCGACTTGTGTCGATGTATTCACTACAGTTTTCCAACGGCAAAGTTAATTTTGTTCCTCAAATCTGTTTATCTTATCGTTAGAGCAATATTCGGTGCCCTCGTAGTGTATATGAACTTCAGTAATGTTATTTAATTATTTTAGTGAATGTTGCTGTTTGTACGGAACCCTCAGTGCGTGAGTCCGACTTGCACTTGGCCAGTTTTTTTTATTGTTTAAGTTAGGCACGCGCTTGACCACTATCTCACCAGCCCTCCTAGCCAAGTTACAAACGTTTCATATCGAATCTCTTTCTACAATCGTTAACGCCTTCTATTTGTATGGTCTGACTTAACGTTCAGATGTGTCATTCCCATACATTGATTCGTTTTCTACTAGCGTTATCGATTGTAGATTGTCAACTTGAATACAGGTACTGATGGTAAGCGATGATGTGGTCGATGTCATAGAATATCACTTTTATAGAGATGAGAAGCTCTCTCATTGTGCAGTAGCCACAACGGCGAAGTACGACTACTTCAAAGAGCTGGCCATTTTTCACAGTCATTTCTTCAGTCTACTTACTCGTAACATGAAATGACTGTCGTACTTCTGAGATTCATATCCTTATGTGTTGTGCAGTGGATAGGTACAACGGCGCAATACCTCATAGAGTACGATATTGCCATGCTTAAATTTGTCTCTTCTATAATATGACGTGACAATAGTAACACTTTGACATTGCTATCCATGTGTTTGTCTATCGCAGTGGATACAACGGCGCAATGCGTCTAATTCAAATAGCTGGGCATTTCAATGCATCTATTTGTCTCATTGGTTTATTAAAAATATAACGTGACGAGATAATAGTTACACTTTGAGATCGATATCCTTATGTGTTTTACAATGGCGAAGCACTGCTACTTTAAAGATTGGACTACGCGTATAAAACTTTCATCTTTTTACCCGACTGCCGAAGGAGGGTAATATGTTTATCAGTATGTATGTATGTATGTATGTATGTATGTTTGTTCATATGTGGCGTTCTAGAGACCAAACGCGTTGGCTGATTTTGATGCATCTAACGTCAATCGATTCGTCTTAACCTTGCGAGTGTCACTGGGTACATTAAAATTGAAAAATAGAAAAGTGGCGGATTTTGGGCGCCATATTGTGGGAGCCCAATATTTTTTTTTTCCAACCAATGGTGTGGTGTATCAAAATAAAGGGTTTTAAGAGGTGATTTAAAAAAATATTTAACATTTATATGTTTAAATGTACCTTATTCGAAAAAAAATAATAACTAAAAAGTTATAAATAAAAAAAGATAATTAAAGAAAACAAGAAACCCGACTGCTTAAGAAACGAACTAAAAAGACGTAAACAAGAAGAAAATCATGCTGTGCAGTCGGAGTATACATCTGGCTTTGTCAGCCAGCCAGCTAACAGATATGCATCCGTCGACTGCACAACATGATTTTCTTCTTCTTTACGTCTAAGTTCGCTTCTTAAGCAGTCGGGTTTTTGTTGTTTATAATGTGACGTCACAATAGTGAATTAGTGACACTTTTACATTAATCCTTATTGTGTTGTGCAGTGGATACTACGGCGCAGTACGATGCTGTGCGCGCCTACCTCAAAGAGCTGGACATCTCCAGCGCCGTATGGGTCGGACTGATCAGAAGTAACCCTGATGGAGACTTTACTTGGACGTGAGTCAAATATTCTTAGTTAATCAAGTTTATTCTGTCATCAGACAAGAAATATATCGCGATCGCTTTTCCTTTACTCGCGCTGCCGATGTCCATTGTAGATCCCACCTAAGCTATCATCTAAACTTCCCCTCCCACAATAATAATTTCCACTCCTTATCTTGTTCATGCAGTACGACTGTGGAACTCACTTCCACCTAAAATCCGTGACTCTAAAAATTTATCTGTATTCATGAAACAGGTCAAAGAACATAACCTTTCCACGATCTTAAAATTTTATATATTATTATATTATATGTTATATGTATTTTATCTTATACATGTGGTTAAGGTATGTGTGTAATTTATATATAATTAGTTAAGTTATTATTATCTATTTTAGGTTTCCTTATTTCTTTCTACACACTGTGTCTTCGTCTATCATCCAACTTTCCTGTCGCAGGTCTGCTGGAAGAAATTTATTTTGAAATAAGCAGTACCTTTGTGCTCTATCTGTATTTCTTCTTTTCTCTGTTAAGTATTTTGTGTGTACATAAATAAATAGATAAAACAAAATGTAGTTGTGTCACAAAAGGTCCTACATGCTACTTTTCTAATTGATGTCCAGAAGTCATAAGCTAGAAACTTTTAGACCTTTCGTGTGGGAAAGGTCTAAAAGTTCCGTTCAAAATCGTTCATAAAATAACATATCCACAAGGCGTGAAATTACAATGCTGTAGAAAAAAACCCAATTACTTAGGTATGAAGAAAGCCAATCTATCACATCATACTATTGTTATAAAGGCGAAAGTTTGTGAGTGTGTGTTTGTATGTTTGTTACTTCTTTACGCTCAAACGGCTGGACGGTTCTGGATGAAATTTGGCACAGAGATAGATTATAATCTGAAATAGCACGTAGGATAGTTTTTTATCCCGGGAATATGTTCCCTTGGAATCATTTTCGACATTCACGTGGGCGAAGCCGCTGGCAGAAGCTTGTATGTAATAAAAACAGTCGGATAATCATGTAAGCGTCTTTTTACAATTCTTTATTCTTCATCAGTGATTACCGCGGTCTGGGCGGCGATGGCTACTGGAGCTCCGCACCCGACGCCCGCGCAGCCCCGCTCTGCGCAGCCGCCGATCCTGCTGCCGACTACCGCTGGGAGGCCCGCGCCTGTGGAGGACCCACCGTGGCATCTTTCATCTGTGAACTGCCTGGTTAGTATACCTACTTACACTTTAGCAGAAATGGTAAGCCTAAGAGCCTGAACTTGGCCTTTAAAGTCCATAAGTAATTGTTTTTAAAACGAAATCGGCACCCTAATTACGAATTTGTTTTAACAGCACGGAGCACACTCCTTCCCTTTCAATTGGTAACACAACAATATTCATTGCGTGTTTTAAAGAAAGAAAGAGAAACATTTATTGCCAAACTGTAAAAAAAATAGTTTTAGACAGACACAAAGCACAATATTTTGACAGTATGGCAAGAGGAGCGCTGTTAGCCGATGTTGTACAGTGTGCAGCATAGTTACTACGCTGGTCAACGCTGATTTACAACCCGTTCACACAAAACATTATTTTAAAACATTTTCTAATGCTTTTAACAAGAAATGTTTTAAAATCATGTTGGTATTTTTTTAATTTTTTTCAACATTTACATGTCTCTGAAGGAATTCCTAAGATTTAGCTTGTGATTGGTGGAAGAAATCCGAAATAAGCGATTTTCATAGATTATTTCGGACTTTTGGGGATAATACCCCGGTCTTTTACCAGAAAGACTTGGTAAATCTTAGGTTTTTCCGGTAAATGTTAGGTTTGACCATAGCTCGGGCTTTTACAGTAACATATAAGTATATATTTTGAATCAATTAAGTTCAGCATCTGTGTCCCCAGTCCGGAAGAGCTGTTGTATCATATTATTTTTTCTTTACAATCATACTTTCCTTTGCTTGAAAATAATATTCACTATATCCACTGCTATACACATATATATAAATAAATAAAAAGTATACCTCCTGGGTTTTTATATCTGCACTTTTAAATGCTTATTTATGTATTTATGTTTACTCATTTATTATTTTTTAATTCTTAAATAAAACTGTTCGCTCCGTCACTTGCCACTAAGATTTAATTGTTGCGAAGTCACCCAGTCGACACCGGCTATCGCTGAAAACCAGCGCTGTGGCTCTGTCTCGCACACGAGTCCCAGCATTATGCTGAGCGATGACTGTTTTGCGTAGTTGTGACGCATACTTTGTATTTAAGATATTTTTGTTATTTTTATGGTATGCGTCGTGCCTGGCGCAAATAAACAATTTTTCTTTCTTTCTTTCATTCAAACTAGAAAATCGATTATGAGTTGGCAGCTACCTGCATTGTATTACAAAAACAATTTCTTTTAGTCACCAAACATGAAATTGATATCAGGCATTCTAACAAAATTAATATGTAGGTACAGATACATCTGCTAATATACCTAAACGAAAAGCTAAGCTTACAAAACTATAGACAACATTCAGTATGATCCCATATGTACATAAATACATACATGTATATGTAAGTTCGCAATACAAATAAAGGCTCGAGGCTTAACATATTAGTTCAGTAGTTACTTCGCAAAGTAACTTTACGATAGCTTAGGATCTGGCGCGACGTAATACATAGTAGTTACTCGTACCTTGGTTATGGAATAGTAACACCATTTTTTTTTTTTGTTTTTTGTCCGCAGTCCCGCAATGGGCTCTTGGGAACGAGGGATGTATGGTCCGCGCACTACCGGCACTGACGATCCTGTACTTGCCTGAAAGTGCTGCTGTTCAATTGACGGCTGACTGTGGACTTGCCGGCGTAAAACGAGTGCAGTGCACTGGCAATGTGGTAAGATATCCAACATTTTTACTCAAGGCGTTTTACTTCTACCATAAAGCATGATTTCATAGGGTTTTCTTGGCTTTTCACAGAAACGTGAAGATTTACTCAGAGACTTATCATGTGCTGAAGAAGAAGAAATAACAAGCACTTCCAGTTTAACATCTTTGGGTAACACATGGCCGGTATCCACAGATGCAATATTTACTGATCAAGATACAACGACGACAGAGATCACCACAGAAGATAATGCTACAACTGAACACGAAGATGATATAAATCAGTCTCCTACCATAACATCCACGTCTACAGCTCGCGATCTTAATCTTGTAACGGAACATACAATACCAATAACTATTCTAAAAGACAATAAATTCAACCGGCTTAATATCGATAAGACTTCTGATTTAGGTTTGGTCCATGATAATAATTTACAAAGTAATTATATTCCGAAAATTGCTAACATAGATAATTATATCACAAATGAACAGCTAGAGAGAATTGAAGATGAAAAACACATGCAACACAAAATGTTGCACGAAGAAATTGCGCGACTTGGCAATCTTGGAAATATATTTACGCAACCCACAGATCACTTTGTTCCTCCGCTGGTTATGGCAAAGGCTAAAATTAGTGATGATATGACCGTTTTATCATTAAAAGAAAAACATGCGCAGCAATTAGCAGAACAACATTACTACAAACAAGATGGACAAAATGATCACGTTTACCATAGTATGATCAAAGCAACAACAGAAGGTCCTAAACCAGTCTCACTGGAAAAAGAACTTGTGATGCACATAATGAAAAATAAAGACGGTTCGAAAAAAGACAAGGTAAAATCTACAATGCCGAAAAAGTACAATGAAAAAATCGATGACCCTAAAATTAAAGCTCTAAAAACAATTGAGACCAAACTAGGTGCAATTGAAAAAATCGTTCAGTCTTCTACACAAACAACACTTGCAATTAAACAAAGTGAGACGACACCTATGAAACATTTGGGGAAAATGGATGAGGATTCCGCTCTTGATCTAACCGTTTTCTTAAAAGATGAACCGGAAATTCGTGAAGAGAAAATGTTTTTTACTAATTACTCTGGTGATATAACTAAATTGGAAGTAATAAATAATGGCACTCTAAATAATGAGACAGAAATAAAATTAGTGGACGTTGAGGCAACTGAAGAAATAAAACATGAAAATCCTATCAGGAAATTTGATGAGAGCACTAAAAATATTACTTTAAATCATGAAATTATAAAAATTACTATAATTTCTGAAAGTCACACAACAGTAACTCCAACTACATTTGAAGTTACAACTAAAGTACCAATTCTCCCGGAGACTACTGTGGGTTCATTGCAGTCATCAACTCATAAAGATTTAGCTGATGATTATCACAACAAAGGTGAAATATTATCTACTACACAATCGAATATTGATACAACACAAAACCATCTAGATACAGAACCTGTTGTTAATATTTCAAGCATTGCTGGTGTCTCAACTGTTACAAATGATACCATAGTACTGGTTCATACTACAACTACTGAAAATACACCGACTACGATAAAAACAGTGCCCATAGCAACGACACCACAAGTGAATAACATTACTAGTTGCCAGAATAATGACCCAAACGAAACTACGACGACTGCTGGACCAGCTGTAGTTGATTTGACTCACGAAATGAAAATTGAACCTTTCAGCGAAGAAACACATGATGAATTTGATTCTAATTCAACAGATATAGATGATTTCCAGTCTCCATTACTTTCTGGAGCCAATGAACCAGTGCACAGACCCAACAGGTCTCGAAGACCACAACAACCGAACCGAAACAGGTTTAATCCATTACGCATATTAGGTTAGATATACAATGATGAATTACTGGTGATGACTGACAAAAATCTTAACATCTAACGTAATTAGTATAGTGGGTCACGGTCACATTATACATTGTGATGGCACGGTGCACGTAGTTCATTTATATTATTATGTTTTAACGTTTAGGGATATAACCGATGGATCAGTCGCAAATCATAATCTCAAACATGAACATTAAGAATCTCTGTGAGGGTACGGATTTCCGTTATAACCCTATTTGCATGAATAGTGATACCTTCGTAGTTTCATAACTGTCTCACAACATATTTACTCATAGAACCATGTATGTTTATGTGTAGCGCTTCATTTCAAATGTACTATAATATTTTTTAGATTAGACTCAATTATGTATGTCTAGTCTAAAACATAGTCAATTCATGTTTTAATAGCATAGCTATTTATCTTAATAAACTTGTTTATACAATATCTATGTAACAACTAGATACCCATAGATTTCAGATTTGCCAAATTTCGAAATATTCATAATGATGTGATGATTCATACTATAAGTACATACTATGTATAAGCTGTTGATGAGTAAACCACCCTTCTCATTGGCTACATAAAAGAAAAACGATGTACTTACATAGTAGGTTAGTTCGTAATGGAATTATACATAACGAAATTCACAAACCATATCATGTTAGAATAAGAGTTAGTTTAGTGAAATTTATTTTTTATGAAACTTAAGGTACTTAAGTAAGAATATGCACAAGTGAACAATGACAAAGTCCGCACTACATGACATGGAATTAAATCAAACGACAAATAAATTTTCTTGAACAACAGTCGTGTAGCTGTAACTCTTTGTATTATTTTTTTGTATATGTAGTCCCAAAATTATGTAATAAGATTTTTTAATAAAATTGATGAAATAATAGATGGGCGTTTTAATTTCATGAATTTCTAAGACCTCAAATAACATTAAAACAGACGTGTGGTGTACACATAATTTCAGATTATTATAGCGTAACGACAGCTAAATTCCCAAAGGTTATCAAGTTAGATGATTGCTCCAAAGAAAAACTAAGTTCATGAGTAAATCCGAGAGGCGAAAGGCTAGTCTATTAAAAGTTTTTACTTTCCCCGAAGGCATTAATATGAAAGTTCTAGCTCGATATAAGACTGGGGAAAATTCGCAAGTTTCGAGACGCTCAACCGCAGTCAATATTTGCGGAGCGCTTTGCCGCCACCTCACTCTACTTGCTCGCTCTTCAAGGGCCCAACTCCAACTCAATTTTCTGTTCGAGACCGCTTATCAATATTACTTATATCAACTTCGATAAAATTCTCAGGTTCGGCACAATTCAGTTTGAGTATATTTTCGTTCGTCATCTTCCACAATATAATTTTTTCATCCTACCACGGGTCTTCCCTTCCCAATCTTATTTAATCTGGCATTTCGAGATCGTATAGGTGACTTCCGTAAATAAAGAAACCCAAGAAAATATTCGCAAGGTGAAATTGAAAACGTGATTAATTTTGAGGGATCCGACCTCTATTCATGAGAAAAGTTGCTAAGGTATTTTATTTAGGCCGTAATACCATTTTACGGAATAATAATGTTGAATTATAATACAAATTTTGTTATGAATTGGCTTTATGCTGTTCGCTTTTCTAGATAAACAAATGTTAAAATGCGGGTTTCAAGCTAGCCAGTGGTTTGCAAATTTGCTCTTTATAAATAAATCACACCAAATGTCGGTGGTAGTTAGTACCTTTTCGTGTTCCTACTCATTGCAAGAAGAAAGCCTAACTCAACACGCCAAATAAGATAATTTCGAATAAAATTACAAAAATATTGCAGCTACTAAGTCTAATAAAATGTAAGTAGATAAGTTAATAATAAGAAAAGGTAGGCTAGTAAGCTAGCTAAGGCTTTAAACCATTCTATTAAGAAAACAGAACATAACCTAAGCAACCAATTCTCAGTAATTAGAATATCAGGGTCCTTAGCGTTAACTGTACTATTAATGACACTCAATTGCCAATAACGGTGAGTCTGACAGCTTGGCTGAACAAAGGGACGGGGAGAAACAACCATCAACTAACCATTAACTATGACAAAGGTCAGCTTTACATAGTTTGTGGCTGAAGTGAGCGTCCTTTAGCTGTCCTGGCTTACGCTATGTGAAGGTACAAGAGACATAAATCAATTTGTAAGTAGAGCTCCGGTTTTTATTTTGGTATAGTCACGTAACGTGTACAAAGAGAATTCTCCTAGGAGAAAATGACTTCTTGATTATTTGATAGGTACAATACTCGTACGCAGGTAGCCATATTTTTATGCGTAGCATATTTCATAAATGTTTAAATTTATCAGTGAACTTTGATTGAATGCTGAACATAATAAGGGGTGAAGATAACCATAAAAATATGCTTTCTATCATTGTGTTGTTCTTTGTTCGTGTCTCATAAAGTTCTAACATTACAACATAACGTCGACCTACATTCAATTATATTTTATTTATATGTTTGTTTTATACTTACACATAATTATACATACTTTGACCCACCTTCCGTGTTTATACTTTTTTATTTGTTATTTATATACTCTTTTTTATTTTTAAGTAATTTCCGTTTCCGTGAGTGTGTCCGTGGCATCAACAGTGGGCCTTATCAGAATATCAGCGCAGCGTTATTTCCTTTTTGGATATCGCTGCACATGCTGAGATAGGATCAGCTGGCTGCAAAAAAGTTGGGGATCCTTGCGAAGGTAAGACGGTACTTCACGCCTGAACAGCTGCTCAAATTGTACAAAGCGCAAGTTCGGTCATGCATGATGCAGACGGATCTGCTAAATATCAACTGAATGCACTTGAGTCGATTGATAAACGGGCCAAGAGGCTTATTGAGCCTCGATAGCCTTGAACATCGACGCCGAGTGTCCAGTCTGTCGGTTTTTTATCGGTTACATTTTGGGGAGTGTGCGATGGAACTGAACAATTTGATTCCGCCTAGCTAGGACAAAAAGACGTACGGCAATTCGCCACCGGTACATGGTGGACATCCCACCCATTCGTACAAAGCGTTAAGCGAATACTTTCTTTGTGCACACAGCTAAGGAGTGGAATTCCCTGCCGGAGTCTTTGTTTCCTGATAGCTACAACATTAGGGTCTTTAAGTCAAGAGTAAATAGGTTACTTCTAGGCAAGCGTGCTTTACTGTCGACCACATCATCGCTTAACATCAAGCGAGATAGTGGAAAAGCAAAAAAAAAATAGGAGCCTTTTTGGTCTCGCACGGGGTTTTATTTTTTATTATTGTTTAATAAACTTTTTTTTTTTGCTTATTTCTCGTGTCTCCTTTACGGGTAAATAAATATTTTTCTTTCTTTCTTTACAAGAATAGGGCTATTTTCTTCTTTTCTTTTTTAAAACAATGGCAACGGCCCCACTCTAGGAATTTATTCCTGTATCGTGGGAGCGTCTACAAACATTTATCGCACAACCACTACGCCAACCGTGTCGTCACTTTCCACATAATAACGAGTTAAGTATGAGGAAAATCCCAAAAGGTGCCATTATATATAGTATTCAGAGGATACAGATTGTAAGGAAATATGAATCAGAAAATGAATATAAGATTATTATTATTATATGAACACAATCTCTTACGGGTGTTGTAGTGGGTAGACTTAGTGGGTGGAGTAACTTGGTAACTTATACTTTTTATTGGCCCCGCCCACTCGCAGGAAGTTTGACGTAGACTACTCTATTTAATTGTTTGAACTCATAATAGAGTAATGGGCTGTGAGCACACTCAAGTTATAAGTAATTTATTAAAAGGTATAGTGGAAATTCTTACCGAAGAAAAAGCTTACAGGAATAAGGAAACAACGTGGAAAATGTAAAAGCGAGGGCTCATAAGATTTGTATCTGTTGAACTGCATTATTTAAATTCAGAACATTACCATTACAATTTGTGCGTGAATCTCTAGGGGCACGGTACAGTACACCGTCCATAATATAGTTCGCTAGGCACGTTTACATCGTACCCATAAAAAGCATGGTATGTACAGCTACAAACATATCAAAATATAAGCTCCTTTTGCCGTTTCTCGGCACGTCAGTCTACCCTCTTAACTAATGTTTACTTATTCGTAAGCTTCTGACTAATTACTCCAAAGCTGCCTACTTAGAACCATGGAGATCTTTTTCTTAATAAGTCTAAAATGTATAGTCGCAAAAATAATAACAACAATATCCAAGAAGTGGTTTTGCATTTTAAAACCGTCACAAATAGTTGACTTTTATTTTTATTCAGCCATTGTTACATAAAAATCAACTCTCGCAAGTAATATAAAGGGAAACCTCGCGATGTTAGTAGAAATAACATTTACAAGGAAAAGGATTCATTGTATTTTTAAGAGGAGATATACGCCGAATTTTCGTCCGTTACATTTTTATCGGGACAGGTGATTTGCACGTTTTGTACCGCGTAAACAGAAAAAGGTTCACATTTCGCGAGACCCAAGTGCTGCGGGATGTCGCTCTCCGGCCGGTCTCGTCCAAAATATAGTAGTGCAGAGGTCACACGCTCCTCAGTCCCGTCTCATCCATTATTCAGAGTTATCGCTCGTCCGACCATCGGCGTCCAACTCGATTCTCTTAATGGAGATTAAGTGTTTATTGACATTTCCTGCTCCCCTGTGACTGCTGAAATCTTGTAGTTTATTATATCAGAGCGGCATATTTTATAAGAATATTTCACGAAAATTTTTTGATTAAGAGTCTCATAAACTGAAACGACATTTTTACTTTAATTTTGATGGTTATGTAAATGAAATTGCTTTTACGTAATGAAGTTGATGTAATTACAGAATTTAAGATAAATCATATTTTCGAATAGCTATTAGAGATTTACAAGTATAACGGAGATTTTGAATGTTGCTCTATGTGGGTAAACATCGTGAAGTTAATTGTCCCAGTGCTGTGATACAGGAACGATTCAGCGGCGGCTCGGCGGTGGCTGGCACACATTATGCAAATGGCTGTGATTACCTGGCAGGCGGCCTACCCCGGTGATCCCGGCCCGTGTTAAGCACAAATCACTTTGCATTATCTCTCTTTGCGTTAGCTCTCTGGAGCATTACCTACGCCAACATTGTTACTGTAATCCTAAAGCAAATACCGGAGCGTCTGAAGTACCATGGTACCCGAAAACAGTTTGATAAAATCATTATTCACATCAAAGTATTTAATTTTGAAATGTAACGTGGCCATCAGTTTCAAACAAACGAATTCTTTCCCTCTGGCGCTTCAATATCTATTTGCATCTTTGACAAATTTATTGCAGATGGAGACGTATATCCTGTCATTTCCAAGAAAATTAACAACTTTCTCTTGATTAAAACGTTTTTCTCGAGCCATTAGTTAATTCAGAAGTCAAAATATATCAATTATATAAAATCAACTTTTTTATGCTGGTAATTTTGAGTGGTCGTGTAGATAGTTGCACCCCTCACCCTCTCGAGTCAGCGACTTGGCGGAGAGCATCCACCTGTGTCATGTAGACACGGGCACGCCTGCCAAGCGAAGTGACATTATCCCCCCAGGATCATCCGCTGAAGTCGTCTTTGCCCCTGTTGTGTAGCGAACAATTATGGCTTGATAGGTACCTAGACGAACGTGCATGACAGACATACCTAACTAAGTAACTTAAAAGGGCTTCGATGCTGTATGCTGAACAGTAAACGCATATAATTATTATTTCATACATATATCCAGTAACCCCAGCACAAGTTATACATTGTATAACCTTGCCCCATTTAGAAGACGGCCGCCATAAACTATATAAAAAAACAACCATCTTCAATTTCTTTTGACACCGACTTCCGAAAAAGAAGTTGACGTACAAAAGTGCCGCTTAATGGCCTAGTTGTTTTTTTTTGTTTTTCCCTTTTTTACCTAATATGCAAGTTCTATAGAAAGGTACCTATAATGTTAGAATAGATTACCCGAATATCATTAAATTTGAACATAACCGGTGGAATGAGAGTGTACCAAGTGAAACGTAACGTTAGGATCAGTGCGAGCTAACGTTAGCTACGTTAATAAAAATAAGTAATTGTAAACTAAAAAATAAGAAAAAGGATATAGATAATATAAAACTATGGGCCGGCTTCGCACGACGTGAGCAGCTAATCAGGCAGCAGCTTGGGCAGGAAGTCGTGGAATGTCCGAGGTAGGCAGGTGAGCGGGCACCACGACGGACAAGCAGACGGGTGGTAGCCAGACAAGCGGGTAATCGGGCTTACCGCAAGGCAGCAGGCAGCAAGGTTTGATCAAGGCAGGCAGGAAGTTGAGTAGGCAGCAGGACGGAAGCTGGACGGATAGATCAGGCAATCGGGCAAGTAAGTAGACAGCAAGAATTGTGGAGGCCGGGCTATGGTTAAATACGCCAAACAGTGAGCCCCTTGATAAGTTGCGATGACCAACATGGATTATGTACCAGTATAATGCACACACATAAGCACCGCACTCAATAAATTTTATTTATTGAATTTCAAAGATTTGTTAACATACACAAGCCGTATATATCACAGTTTTAAAAACTTTAGATACGATAGTACACTTGGTAGTCTCAAGTAGTCCACCGACTTTCGGCGTTCAGTCCAGATTCAAAACTAAAAAAGCTGACGCACGTTTTTTTCTCGTTCTGCCATCCGTTCTAAATTTCATATTCAAATCTCAATAAGACCAGACCGAATAAAAACGCCTTTACAGAGGCGGGGCAGTCTGCACTGCCATTACAATAATGTACAACTAGCTTAAGGAAAGGTCTAGGTAGTGGTACCTATGTTATGTCTATGGCTTAAGAAAATAAAATAGACAGACAGACGTCATATCAGAAGAAAATGTCACAGTATAAAATCCAAGAATTACAAATTAGCAATATAATTTAAAATATTAAAACAATCAGAGATAACTAAAAATATGCTTTTCAGATACAAACAGTATGAAAGAATGCAAAAAGAGAGTCATATGAATTGATAAAATATCGAAAGATGAAATGGTATGGTTTGTATAGTGTTATGTAAATACTCTTAAAATGTGGATTTGTAAACATTGAGATAATATGTACTAGAGAAGCTATCCTAAGTAAAGGACATGCTCCATTTTGACAAGAGTTTAAACTAAACTTCGCTGCAGCGCTGAAACAATAATTAGCCGTCTAACAAAACAGTATAAACACGCAGCGCTAGAGCGCTTCTAAGGTATAGTTTTCTCGCGATCAAAAAGACGGAAGCGCCGTGATTTTCATGGCGCTTACGCGTTTCGTTCAACATTCTGCAACAACTTGTCACTCATATAGACTAAACTGCCTACAGAACCGGTACCTACATAACTTTATACCTAACAAGCTTCATTAGAATTCACACATTTTTACAAAAAAAATATAGTTGAAATACCCTTAGTAAAGTAATAATTACTTTAATATTATATTTATATACTTCTTTTTTGGGACATTCTCACAGCACTATTCCCAAACCACTGCAACTCCCCGAGGCAATGAAGCTCGACGAAGTCCCGGAGAATGAATTTAACTGTATTGGATCCCGCAACGAAATTAATCAGAAAATAATAGTGGAGGAGTAGGAAAAAATAAAAAAATCCAGTTCCCTCCATATCAAGTAGGAGACAGAACAAACAAGGTCAATAGGCACAAAGGGTCATTTACAACTGGGATAAGCCCAGTTCCCTGGCACCACGGATAAAAATTAGCATTAATATTAATTAGTCTTAACATTGTGAGGTGTTACTCGTATATTTGATTCCAATATTAAATAGGTATGGCAAAAACGCTTGAACGCACGGAAATTCGTTCTAGTTACCACAAGATCCGTATAGTAAACATCTTCTGAAGCAGCCTGTACATTATTCAACATAGTATTGTAGTACTGTACAACACAGTGATCCACCTCCAGCCACGTCCTGGCCAGTCGCACGTGAACAGATGGAAATTATTGGCGGAGGTGTCGGCTCTTGATGGAATTATTCCACCTACATTGCCATTCGGATAAAAGTTCCTCCCAGACGTCAATATGTGGTTCAAATAATCTAGAGATTTTCTCACGGTCACTCCGCGTCCATGGTTTCTCGTGTTGAATAGTACATTGCAGCACATCGCTCAAGCAAGTACCGGTAAGGTCTCAGTACTAACCGTCCTGTTTGTTTTGCATAAGAATATCAAAGCTAAACGCTGACTTTGAAGTAATTTACGTCGTCCCATTATTTAGGTACTAGCTGCCCCTCGTGACTTCGCTCCCATCAACTGGATACCTACATACCCTACCCTACCATAGACACCTACCCACCTATCATAACTACCAATTTGTTAAACTATTTATTTGAATAACCACAGTCAAGTCCTTTCTGAATATACTTAAGATTGTTATTTTAGACCGCTATAAAAACCAAAGTCAGCTAATTCTACCTACACTTGTTACACAAATTGTCACATCTTATTTTTTAGTCTATATGAGAAATGAGGCAACATGGCGTCCACCAAATATTTCTATTTAAAAATGATTTTCTAGTTACTCATTGACGAAAAATTATTCCTTTGCATTTCACCGTATTAGTTGAATTATAAGTGCAATATCTTAAAACACACGACAGCATATTTAATGCGTTTGAACGTTTTTTCGTTTAAAAACAAACAATGACATAGGCGCTCAAGATCTAGCAAGCAACTGAGTGAAGTGCGGCCGGCCGACCCCACATGAACTGAACACAGCAGTGATGTGTGGTGACTTCTCTAGTGCGTAGTACATTATTACCTCAATGTTTGTAAATCAGAATACCACTTAAAGTAAACTGTACACATCTGCTTACCCCTTTAGAGCATACTGGCGTGATGTTATGTTATGAAATGGTATAAATAATAAACAGACATGCTATTGCAGTAATCCCGAGAGATTTGCTGTCATTTATTGAAGAGTTTTGTTGTATATATTCAAAGTTTTAGCTAAGATTAAATTCCTACGTATTTAAATGGAAAATATCTGATTTAACTCAGGGTCGTATTCTGAATTAGTTTGTGCAAGATTTTTTTTTCTAGAATGCCGGGAATAATAAATATTCAGTCATGAACTTTTGTGGGTTATGTCCCTTACCTTGTTATTTCAGCATGAAATGTAAACTATACTCTTTGGAAAGAGTATGTTTATTTAAAATACGACTTTGACGTGTATCAACAGATCGTCGTCATCAACCAAGCTATTTTTTTTTTGACTTAGGTACTAGTCTTTTTGCCTATCATTAATTGAAAGTAATTCTTTTTATTTCTACTTCACTACAGACTGCTTACCTAGAAGAATGCTTGCTTAGCAAGGAACACCTATATTTAGACATAAACTGTATTGTTAATTAATTTACTCCGTTTAAATAAAATAACAAATACAATAAAGTTACACTTACTACAGGCACTACTTGTCAGTTGACAGAATTTGTGGAAAATTTCAACGCTAAGCTAATGAAAGTTAACGAAAAAGCTAATTACTTTCACTTATTTTTTTATCCGTGGTGAACCAGTTAATATTATATTTTGAAAAAAACGTAATGGAATTTCTTTCGTATATAACTCAGTTACAGACGCTCCAATTTAAGTTAAATAAGATTTCGCTATTGTTATTTAAATGGGACCAATTTGGAAATATATAATTTAAATAAAAAACCGGCCAAGTGCGAGTCGGACTCGCGCATGTAGGGTTCCGTACCATTATCGCAAAAAACGGCAAAAAAAAACACGTTTGTTGTATGGGAGCCCCACTTAAATATTTATTTTATTCTGTTTTTAGTATTTGTTGTTATAGCAGAAACAGAATTACATAATCTGTGAATATTTCAACTGTCTAGCTGGTGACAAACAGACAGACGGACCGCGGAGTCTTACTAATAGGGTCCCGTTTTTACCCTTCGGGTACGGAACCCTAAAAAACAACAATATCGGTCCACAAATGACGGAGAAATCTATATTAATATTATAAAGCGGAAGAGTTTGTTTGAACGCGCTAATATCAGGATTTACTGCTTGGAATTGAAACTTTATTTTTGTGTTGGATAGCCCATTTATAGATGAAGGTTAAAGGCAATATAAAATCACGCTACGACCAATAGGAGTGGAGCATAAGTGAAAAATGTAGTAAAAACGGGCAAAACATATTCTTATTGAGAGCTTCCGTTGCGTGAGCACATAAATGGTTTAAGTTACGCAACTATAATGTATGTAGGGTAGGTAGGGTAGATGGGTAGGTGGGCCAGTTGACGGGTGCGAAGCCATTTGGAACAGCTAGTCAGTGAATAAAAAACAAAAAAAAAACAACGTCGAACATCCTCCTCCTTTTCTAAAGTAGATTAAAAAATCTTTCCCCTAACTTTTAACCCCACAAGATAAAATAATATGTTAAAACTTCATAACGCATGTTTCATTATCGAGTTTCATAAGTAAGCCGTTTTGTGTCACATGTGCTCCAGAAAACGATTCGTAAATAAAGATGCATAGACAAGAACATGCTTCTGCCATCATCCGCTTTCAGTTCAGGCTATATTGAAAATACAAAATCAATCAACATGGGGCTTTGCGAGTTCCGCTCGCTCAGCTCGACTCGCAGCGTGCATGCCGCGGCGAGCCCCACTCGAGAATTTATCGAGTTGTGGAATGAATCGAGTAAGTGGCCCAATAATTGGGTTGGCGTTCCGGAGCGAGCGACGCGGCTTCGGCGGTGCATCGAGACGATATCGATGCCACACTCGTTCAAGCTCAGGCGAGTTTTACAGATACTGTCAGAATTAGGTTTTTAATTAATTATTTTGGATTTCTAGTTTGCTTGTAATTAGCTCTTTATCTTGGAGAACATTCTTTTCCCCCGACAGTAAATATCTAGTTGTGAGATAGGTAACGGACGATAAATACGATGGAATTAGGTTTCGTCGCCTACCGAAAGTTTTGAAAATTATCACACTAATAGAGTGAGTGAGTGTGTGTGTGTGTTTGTATTTTTGTTACTTCTTCACGGTCAAATGGCTTGACGGATCTGGATGTAATTTGGCACAGAGATAGATTATAGTCAGGAATAGCACATAGGATATAGATTTTTATAACGGTAATATGTTCCCTTGGGATACATTTCGATTTTCACGCGGGCGAAGCCGCTGGATGGATGTTTGTTACTCTTTCACGCAAAAACTACTAAACAGATTTTGATTGAACTGTACAGAAATATAGGTTATACAGCAGAATAACACATACGCTATAATTTATAAAGATATTGGTATAAGTACTAATACCACGCGGGCAGAGCCGAGGGAAACAGCTAGTACAAAATATTGAAATGGGTTATTCTATTATTATCATGTTTCTAGCAGCAGCCAATTAATTCAATCTATTAACAACAATTTATCTTTAAAACTTTGAATAATCGGAAAATTAACTCAATTTATTAAAGTTGTTAGTGATTGTTTTCTGTTTCTTCCAAATTTGTTTCAGGACTTTTCAAAATTGTAATTAATACTAATAAAATACGAGCCCGGTCTGACGGAAATTAAAAATGAAATGGAATAAAGATTTAATTAAAGAGTTCCAGTTTTTCAGTAGCAATATCATTATAAAGGCGTTTGAGTCCGAGAAAGAGTACTTATTGGAAATGTTTTCATCCATTGTGTTTTGTTATAAATAAATGAATAAATTAAGAAAATGTTTTGTTTGTCGTCTTTGAAGCAAACTGACACGCTATTGAAATATTTAGTTTTTCACTTTTGTGGGTTTATTTAAAAGGTATTGTTTAACTTTTCAATTAATATCTGTTTAATTAAGAATCTTTCTTATTGTTATACTTAATGTTTCTGTGGGTAAATCATTTTCTTTGTCAAAACCTTGAAAATTAAAGTATTAAGACGACAACAAAGCTTTACCAAATGAAAAGCGCCATTGAAAAGATATTACGGGAGAGAAAAAAACACCTAATAATCTCTATTTATTAAAACCAGCCGCTCCGTGAATGACGGCTTTCACAAATCCATTTCCTTTGCTCCCGAGCTCTTTGTCATTTCGTCAACTTCGATTATTTGGACGACAATACCCTCTTATTTGTACCTTTGTGCCAAAGATGTGACGAATCTCTTAAATAACAAACTGCTGCCAAATGTATAAACAGTCGATGAATGATAAAAAATACTGATTGAATATTCTTCGTACGTAAAGGACAAAGTGTTTAATGTTCGAAATGTTTCGTGAATTCCCTTTAGCAGCCAATTTCTGAGTTAAACATTTTCTTTTGAATGATTACGAAATCGTTTCCGTAAACGGACAGGAAACTGGAACATCGAATTGTTTTATTATAATGGTCATGTCTGTATTGTTTTCTCAAAATGTAAAAAGAATTGAGAGTGGTTTTCTTTCGAAAAGCATTCTCCTTTTTCCTCGAAACAAGAACCCACAATACAGAATTTGAGGTTATCTTGCCTGTTATCCAATCGAATAAGACCAAAATTAGCCAATTAAAATTGAACTTCGACTTCAAGGATCCTCGTCAAGTACTATCTGCGTCTGTCCGTCAGAGAACGCCTAGTCTTTGAACTCTTTGGTAATTATTTATCGCCGTGAGCTCTCAAATTTTTGTCAGAACGCTTGTTAGACGAACCTTTCGTTATACTAAATTTTGTTGAGTGTCTAAAATTCGACGAATTAATTTGATTGAAATAACTATTTGTCGGTCGGTTTGGTTAAGGGAAAATTGAAAAAGGTTTGTTTTTATATGAGCTATGTACACTACAAGCAAGTTAGTATCACAATAACCTTTTTAATTCTACTTGATGGTTCATCTAAAATATTAACTTACGCAAAAAGACATAACTTATGAATGACGTGCTCAAACATTGCCGACGTTTAAGAAAATGGTTTAAGAGCATTACCTGTCACTATAATTATTATTCTTCTCATTTCTCTGTTAGTATATATATTTTATGTTATTATGTCTAAGTAATATTATTTTATACACTGACAGCCCTAAATTCTTCTCCTATCGTTCAGTCCATCCAAAGGTTGCCCTGTGCGGTAAGACCGGCCATTGTACACTTGTTTTTGTGAATGTTTGTCCTGTACATATAAATAAATAAAGAACTCATTACTCAACCGAAATTTTAAACCACTATAACAACGTAAAAGAAAATAGAGTCAAAATTATATGAAGAGAAAATGAAGGTAGTTTTAAAATCCTTTACATAACCTGCTCATTAAAAGTTGCCTGGGGGTGAAGCAGCTTTATTTAAATATTCGGTTTATGTGTCCTGTCCCGAGCAAGTCGCACAAAAACTTCTCCTTCCACTCGGAGCCAGAGCGATTACAACTTTTAAGATTGATGAATCCCTGTATTCTAATGTATTTCTTTCCTCGACCTTTTCAAGGAGTAAAAAGTGTACTTTTTAAATTAAGACACTAACTTAATCTTGAGCAAGCAACTCGCTCTTTATCTCTCTTTTATCTTAATTATTATAAAAACATACAGGATGAGTTTAATGATGGTTCCTTCTCCGTATAAGAACACACTGCCTGTCATTAATGTTAAAGCCTTCTCTGTATATGAATTTATAGGCTGGCATTAATGTTAGAGCCTTCTCTGTATAAGAATGTACAGGCTGGCACTAATGTTAGTGCCATCTCTGTATACGAATGTACAGGCTGGCATTAATGTTAGTGCCATCTCTGCATACGAATGTACAGGCTGGCATTAATGTTTGTGCCTTCTCTGTATAAGAATGCACAGACTGGCACTAATGTTAGTGCCATCTCTGTATAAGAATGTACAGGCTGGCATTAATGTTTGTGCCTTCTCTGTATAAGAATGTACAGGCTGGCATTAATGTTAGTGCCTTCTCTGTATAAGAATGTACAGTCTGGCATTACGGTTAGTGCCTTCTCTGTATGAGAAAATACAGTCTGGCATTAATGATAGTGACTTCTCTGTATAAGAACATACAGGCTGGCATTAATGTTAGTGCCTTCTCTGTATAATAATATACAGGCTGGCAGTATTGTTTGTGCTTTCTCAGTATAAAAACATACAGAATGAGTTTAATGATGGTGCCTCCTCTGTATAAGAACACACTGCCTGGCATTAATGTTAAAGCCTTCTCTGTATATGAATTTATAGGCTGGCATTAATGTTAGTGCCTTCTCTGTACAAGAACATACAGGCTGGCATTAATGTTAGTGCCTTCTCTGTATAAGAATGTACAGGCTGGCACTAATGTTAGTGCCATCTCTGTATACGAATGTACAGGCTGGCATTAATGTTAGTGCCATCTCTGCATACGAATGTACAGGCTGGCATTAATGTTTGTGCCTTCTCTGTATAAGAATGTACAGGCTGGCACTAATGTTAGTGCCATCTCTGTATACGAATGTACAGGCTGGCATTAATGTTTGTGCCTTCTCTGTATAAGAAAATACAGTCTGGCATTAATGATAGTGACTTCTCTGTATAAGAACATACAGGCTGGCATTAATGTTAGTGCCTTCTCTGTATAATAATATACAGGCTAGCAGTATTGTTTGTGCTTTCTCAGTATAAAAACATACAGAATGAGCTTAATGATGGTGCCTTCTCTGTATAAGAACACACTGCCTGGCATTAATGTAAAAGCCTTCTCTGTATATGAATTTATAGGCTGGCATTAATGTTAGTGCCTTCTCTGTACAAGAACATAAAGGCTGGCATTAATGTTAGTGCCTTCTCTGTATAAGAATGTACAGGCTGGCACTAATGTTAGTGCCATCTCTGTATACAAATGTACAGGCTGGCATTAATGTTAGTGCCATCTCTGCATACGAATGTACAGGCTGGCATTAATGTGTGTGCCTTCTCTGTATAAGAATATACAGGCTGGCAGTATTGTTTGTGCTTTCTCTGCATAAGAATGTACAGGCTGGCATTAATGTTTGTGCCTTCTCTGTATAAGAATGTACAGGCTGGCACTAATGTTAGTGCCATCTCTGTATACGAATGTACAGGCTGGCATTAATGTTAGTGCCATCTCTGCATAAGAATGTACAGGCTGGCATTAATGTTTGTGCCTTCTCTGTATAAGAATGTACAGGCTGGCACTAATGTTAGTGCCATCTCTGTATACGAATGTACAGGCTCGCATTAATGTTTGTGCCTTCTCTGTATAAGAATGTTCAGGCTGGCATTAATGTTAGTGCCTTCTCTGTATAAGAATGTACAGGCTGGCATTAATGTTAGTGCCTTCTCTGTATGAGAAAATACAGTCTGGCATTAATGATAGTGACTTCTCTGTATAAGAATATACAGGCTGGCATTAATGTTAGTGCCTTCTCTGTATAATAATATACAGGCTGGCAGTATTGTTTGTGCTTTCTCAGTATAAAAACATACAGAATGAGTTTAATGATGGTGCCTTCTCTGTATAAGAACACACTGCCTGGCATTAATGTTAAAGCCTTCTCTGTATATGAATTTATAGGCTGGCATTAATGTTAGTGCTATCTCTGTATACAAATGTACAGGCTGGCATTTATGCTTGTGCCTTCTCTGTATAAGAATGTACAGGCTGGCACTAATGTTAGTGCCATCTCTGTATACGAATGTACAGGCTGGCATAAATGTTAATGCCGTGTCTGTATAAGAATGTACAGGCTGGCATTAATGTTAGTGCCTTCTCTGTATAAGAATATACAGGCTGGCAGTATTGTTTGTGCTTTCTCTGCATAAGAATGTACAGGCTGGCATTAATGTTTGTGCCTTCTCTGTATAAGAATGTACAGGCTGGCACTAATGTTAGTGCCATCTCTGTATACGAATGTACAGGCTGGCATTAATGTTTGTGCCTTCTCTGTATAAGAATGTTCAGGCTGGCATTAATGTTAGTGCCTTCTCTGTATAAGAATGTACAGGCTGGCATTAATGTTAGTGCCTTCTCTGTATAAGAATATACAGGCTGGCAGTATTGTTTGTGCTTTCTCTGCATAAGAATGTACAGGCTGGCATTAATGTTTGTGCCTTCTCTGTATAAGAATGTACAGGCTGGCACTAATGTTAGTGCCATCTCTGTATACGAATGTACAGGCTGGCATTAATGTTAGTGCCATCTCTGCATAAGAATGTACAGGCTGGCATTAATGTTTGTGCCTTCTCTGTATAAGAATGTACAGGCTGGCACTAATGTTAGTGCCATCTCTGTATACGAATGTACAGGCTGGCATTAATGTTAGTGCCATCTCTGCATACGAATGTACAGGCTGGCATTAATGTTTGTGCCTTCTCTGTATAAGAATGTACAGGCTGGCACTAATGTTAGTGCCATCTCTGTATACGAATGTACAGGCTGGCATTAATGTTTGTGCCTTCTCTGTTTTAGAATGTACAGGCTGGCATTAATGTTAGTGCCTTCTCTGTATAAGAATGTACAGGCTGGCATTAATGATAATGCCTTCTCTGAATAAGAAAATACAGTCTGGCATTAACATTAAAATTCATTCCGGCCGCGCGCGCGCTTGCGAACGGTTGGATATTGTGCGTGACGGTGTGTATCGAGGAATTAAAAATGTCCTCTGTGGTAAAATGTGCAAATTGCAATGTAGTGATTAATGAAGTTTTGGCCTTCGTCCATAATAAAATATCAGTGAAGGACGATGAAAGTATAAGCAGAATCTGTGCTAGCGCTTTCTCCGAAACAGAAATTGTAACGGCGAAGAAGTTGTTGTTCGAATCCTTGCCAACAACAAAACGTAAGATAACGCGGAGGAAAGCGGGTAAAAATATTCGAGACATAGACGACATCATCTGTCTGATCCGCGGAACCGACTCCGAGGATATCCCAGTGTTCTTGGCCCGCGACCTTGAGAAGTTACCCCCGGTTCTGTTCGACCATGTCGACGTGACGAGGCTTTTGAAAGACATTGTTAAGCTACGGCAAGATCTCGACATGATGAAAGAAGACTATGCTACAGTTAAGCAGATGGACCAGTTGAGGAGTGAGGTGCAGCATCTTTCATCAGGATGCTGCAATGTTAACCCCAGAAGAGGTGCATGTGTAGCAAGCTATGAGTGCGATAGTGGTCCCATGGGATTGTCGCTAGAGTGCAATGAAGGCGTTAGTGAATGTTATCAACAACAAACTATTGTGGAATCTGCACTAAAAGCCAGTTTTCATAAAGATTTTGAGCATCAGATATCGGAGGGTAGTAGTGAAGCTGCGCCACAAAAAAAGCAATATGATCCTACCCTCGAATTACGAGACGCAGCTACGATAACGCACGTAGGCCAGCAGAGCGAGTCGTTTGCGTCTCCTCCCGCGCAGCTCGCGGTCGATCCCCCACCGCCACCGGTGCACGGTGTGGCTGGTGGCGGCCGAGGCGGGCCCCTGCCCCTCGCACCGCCGCCACCTCGGCTGTCTAGTCAGGCCGCCTGTACTGCGTCGATACCACCACCACTCGACTCGGCCATAGGACACACGGTTAACAAAAATGGGTCCGGCTTTACCGCACCTAAGCAGAAATCGTTGGCGGAGATTGTTCGAGAAGGGGAATGGAAAACACAGGCTTCAAGTGACCAGTGGGTTCGTGTCCAAAACAAAAGATCACGAAACCGTTTTGTTGGGAAGCGAGGAAAAGCAATCCCTGAGCCTGGAAGTAATTTTATGGCAGCGGAAACTAAGATTCCTATCTACATTTATAATGTGGCGAAGGGTGTGTCCGTGTGTGACATCCGTACCTACATTACGAAGAAGATTAATATTGATGTTAACATTGAAAAAATGGACATGAAGTTAGCGAAGGACTACGAATCATACAAAATATTCGTACCTAAACTTTCGTTAGTAAATTTCCTGAGTGATGACTTCTGGCCAAAGGGGGTAGCCTATCGTCGTTTTATAAACAACATTAGACGTGATAAGGAAAATGTCAGTGTGACTGGCGTGAATATTGAAAGTTCTAAATTATGAATAACATCAATCTAATAAGTTTTAATTGTAAAAATGTGATGAGATCAGTGGAATGTGTGCGGAAGCTTTGTCGCACGGCAGATGTTGTGGCGCTGCAGGAGACGTGGCTACTGCCGCACGACCTCGGGTACCTGGCCGCTATAGACGATGACTTTGCCTGCACGGGTACTTCTGCAGTGGATACCGCGGCAGGGGTCTTACGCGGTAGGCCCTATGGTGGAGTTGCCCTGCTGTGGAGAAAGGTTGCGTTTCCGACGGTAACCGTAGTGAAGTGCAATAGTGTGCGTCTTGCCGCGATAAAAATCGAGCTCAGTGATCGTTCCATTTTGATATTTTCTGTGTATATGCCTACCGAGTCCAATGAAAACTTAGTGGAGTTCACAGGGTGTCTCAGTGAAATGACAGCCATAATTGACAGCCACAATGTGGAATCAGTGTTTATGTTAGGGGACTATAACGCGCACCCCGGTAAGTCATTTGCTACTGAACTCTTAACTTTTTGTGCGGATCAATCATGGTCATGTGTAGACTTGGAACTAATGCCGCCGGACAGTCATACTTTTGTCAGTGATGCGCATGGCTGTCGGCGCTGGCTCGACCACTGTCTTGTGACTAGTGCCGCGCGGCACTCCGTGTCCGCGGCCTCTGTGTTATATAATACCTACTGGTCTGATCATTACCCTGTGTCTATACTATGTAACTTTAATTTAGTTAAGCCTAAGATTTGTGTACCTACTGTGTGTATAAATAGAATAGTCTGGGGTGAACGTGACTCGGCTCAGATAGCGAAATTTAAAAATGTATGTCACTCTAGACTACGTGAAATTGATTGAACTGCTCAGATAATATGTGTTGTAACAAAAGTCATAAAATCCTATTAGATAACATGTATGATGAGATTATTTGTATACTGTCGGAGGCCGCTATATGTAGTTACAATGTTATCGAAAAGCGTAGAGGTAAATACATTACCGGGTGGAACAGGCACGTCCGTGGCGCTCATGGGAGGGCCCGGCTATGTTTTCAGGCTTGGTTATACGGGGGTAAGCCCGGGTCTGGCCGTCTTTATAATGATATGTGTGAAACTAGGCGCGCTTTTAAATCAAAATTAAAGTGGTGTCAGGATAATCAACAACAGATAAAATTGGATATTATAGCTGAACTTCACTCAACCAAGAAATTTGGGCAGTTCTGGAAAAATACCAATAAAATGAATCATAAGCCGGGCCGCCCCGTCAGTATCGCGGGAGTGCACGAGCCTAGCGAGATCGCCAATATGTTTTCCCGCCATTTCAGGGTGGATTCTCCTCTGGGCCTGGCGCGGCGGGAGCTCGATGCTGAGGAAGGTGGTGAGCGTAGTGTTCATTTCACTGCGAATGAAGTGGGTGCAGTGATCAGAGGCATGGTGAGGGGTAAATCACCGGGTCACGACAGCCTTAGTATCGAGCACCTGCAGCACGCAGGTGTACACCTACCCAGAGTGCTTTCTATGTTTTTTACCCTGTGTTTGGGCCACTCTCATCTGCCCGCTAACCTAATGCGTACTATAGTTGTACCAATCATCAAAAATAAAACTGGTGATACATCAGATGTAAACAACTATAGACCGATTTCTCTGGCCACAGTGGTCGCCAAAGTGCTGGACAGTCTGCTTGGTCAGCACCTGGATAAACACGTCTCGCTAAACGATGCGCAGTTCGGCTTCAGGCCCGGGCTTTCCACCGAGAGTGCTATCCTGTGCCTCAAGCAGACTGTTCAGTATTACACGAGTAGAAAAACCCCAGTGTATGCATGCTACCTTGATTTGTCGAGAGCGTTCGATCTTGTATCGTACGATATTCTATGGGGTAAATTAAGGGATGAAACTTGTCTACCTAGGGAAATTGTGGTATTATTTAAGCATTGGTATAACAATCAAAAGAATTTTGTAAGATGGGCAGGCGCTCTCTCGGGGGAGTACGGGCTGGAATGCGGGGTGAGGCAGGGGAGGCTGACCTCTCCCACGCTCTTCAAACTGTACGTCGACCGGCTGATCGATGAGCTCAGAGGCACCGGCATCGAGTGTCATATAGATGGAGTGTGTGTGAACAACATCAGCTACGCAGACGATATGGTGCTGCTGAGCCCATCGATTGGTGCATTACGAAGGCTCCTGAAAGTGTGTGAGTCCTACGCGGTGACTCATGGGCTAAAATACAACACAAAAAAGAGTGAAATAATGATTTTCAGGCCGGACAACAAGAGGTATACATTCGTCCCGAAATTCACCTTATGTGGTACAGCTCTAAATAAAGTCGAGCAATTTAAATATTTGGGCCACTGGGTCACTGAGGACCTTAAGGACAGTGTGGATATTGAAAGGGAGCGCAGGGCGCTGTCTGTCCGATGCAACATGTTGGCCCGCAGGTTTTCGCAGTGCACGAGGGCTGTCAAAGTTGCGCTTTTTAGAGCGTACTGTCAGTCCTTTTATACGTGCGGCTTGTGGGTTAACTATACACAGCGGACATACAGCGATCTGCGCGTTCAATACAATAACGCGTTCCGGGTGCTGATGGGGCTGCCGCGCCACTGCAGCGCCTCTGCGATGTTCGCGGCAGCTGACATAGACGGTTTTGCCGCCATTATGCGCAAACGGTGCGCTTCTATCATGCGCCGCACGCGCGGTAGTCCCAATACCATCCTGCTCGCGCTGGCGGACCGGTGGGACTCTCCGATGCTGGCTCGCTGGATACGGCTGCACGCTGTCGTATAGTGAGTTGTCACCATCATCGGGGAGTCCACCCAGACCTGCCAATTACTGTTTTATTGAATGTAATGTAAATTGTTATTAGTGTATATTATTAATTATGAACTTTACTAACACTAGTTTGTAAGCTCGCAATTGTACTAACAAATATGGATGTAATCGTAAGATGAATCTGAAATAATGGCATTAATGTTAGTGCTATTTCTTTATACAAATGTACAGGCTGGCATTTATGCTTGTGCCTTCTCTGTATAAGAATGTACAGGCTGGCACTAATGTTAGTGCCATCTCTGTATACGAATGTACAGGCTGGCATAAATGTTAATGCCGTGTCTGTATAAGAATGTACAGGCTGGCATTAATGTTAGTGCCTTCTCTGTATAAGAATATACAGGCTGGCAGTATTGTTTGTGCTTTCTCTGCATAAGAATGTACAGGCTGGCATTAATGTTTGTGCCTTCTCTGTATAAGAATGTACAGGCTGGCACTAATGTTAGTGCCATCTCTGTATACGAATGTACAGGCTGGCATTAATGTTTGTGCCTTCTCTGTATAATAATGTTCAGGCTGGCATTAATGTTAGTGCCTTCTCTGTATAAGAATGTACAGGCTGGCATTAATGTTAGTGCCTTCTCTGTATAAGAATATACAGGCTGGCAGTATTGTTTGTGCTTTCTCTGCATAAGAATGTACAGGCTGGCATTAATGTTTGTGCCTTCTCTGTATAAGAATGTACAGGCTGGCACTAATGTTAGTGCCATCTCTGTATACGAATGTACAGGCTGGCATTAATGTTAGTGCCATCTCTGCATAAGAATGTACAGGCTGGCATTAATGTTTGTGCCTTCTCTGTATAAGAATGTACAGGCTGGCACTAATGTTAGTGCCATCTCTGTATACGAATGTACAGGCTCGCATTAATGTTTGTGCCTTCTCTGTATAAGAATGTTCAGGCTGGCATTAATGTTAGTGCCTTCTCTGTATAAGAATGTACAGGCTGGCATTAATGTTAGTGCCTTCTCTGTATAAGAATGTACAGGCTGGCATTAATGTAAGTGCCATCTCTGCATACGAATGTACAGGCTGGTATTAATGTTTGTGCCTTCTCTGTATAAGAATGTACAGGCTGGCACTAATGTTAGTGCCATCTCTGTATACGAATGTACAGGCTGGCATTAATGTTTGTGCCTTCTCTGTACAAGAACATACAGGCTGGCATTAATGTTAGTGCCTTCTCTGTATAAGAATGTACAGGCTGGCACTAATGTTAGTGCCATCTCTGTATACGAATGTACAGGCTGACATTAATGTTAGTGCCATCTCTGTATACGAATGTACAGGCTGGCATTTATGCTTGTGCCTTCTCTGTATAAGAATGAACAGGCTGGCACTAATGTAAGTGCCATCTCTGTATACGAATGTACAGGCTGGCATTAATGTTAGTGCTTTCTCTGTATAAGAACATACAGGCTGGATTTAATTATAGTGACTTCTCTGTATAAGAACACACTGCCTGGCATTAATGTTAAAGCCTTCTCTGTATATGAATTTATAGGCTGGCATTAATGTTAGTGCTATCTCTGTATACAAATGTACAGGCTGGCATTTATGCTTGTGCCTTCTCTGTATAAGAATGTACAGGCTGGCACTAATGTTAGTGCCATCTCTGTATACGAATGTACAGGCTGGCATAAATGTTAATGCCGTCTCTGTATAAGAATGTACAGGCTGGCATTAATGTTAGTGCCTTCTCTGTATAAGAATATACAGGCTGGCAGTATTGTTTGTGCTTTCTCTGCATAAGAATGTACAGGCTGGCATTAATGTTTGTGCCTTCTCTGTATAAGAATGTACAGGCTGGCACTAATGTTAGTGCCATCTCTGTATACGAATGTACAGGCTGGCATTAATGTTAGTGCCTTCTCTGTATAAGAATGTACAGGCTGGCATTAATGTTAGTGCCTTCTCTGTATGAGAAAATACAGTCTGGCATTAATGATAGTGACTTCTCTGTATAAGAATATACAGGCTGGCATTAATGTTTGTGCCTTCTCTGTATAAGAATGTACAGGCTGGCACTAATGTTAGTGCCATCTCTGTATACGAATGTACAGGCTGGCATTAATGTTAGTGCCATCTCTGCATAAGAATGTACAGGCTGGCATTAATGTTTGTGCCTTCTCTGTATAAGAATGTACAGGCTGGCACTAATGTTAGTGCCATCTCTGTATAAGAATGTTCAGGCTGGCATTAATGTTAGTGCCTTCTCTGTATAAGAATGTACAGGCTGGCATTAATGTTAGTGCCTTCTCTGTATGAGAAAATACAGTCTGGCATTAATGATAGTGACTTCTCTGTATAAGAATATACAGGCTGGCATTAATGTTAGTGCCTTCTCTGTATAATAATATACAGGCTGGCAGTATTGTTTGTGCTTTCTCAGTATAAAAACATACAGAATGAGTTTAATGATGGTGCCTTCTCTGTATAAGAACACACTGCCTAACATTAATGTTAAAGCCTTCTCTGTATATGAATTTATAGGCTGGCATTAATGTTAGTGCTATCTCTGTATACAAATGTACAGGCTGGCATTTATACTTGTGCCTTCTCTGTATAAGAATGTACAGGCTGGCACTAATGTTAGTGCCATCTCTGTATACGAATGTACAGGCTGGCATAAATGTTAATGCCGTCTCTGTATAAGAATGTACAGGCTGGCATTAATGTTAGTGCCTTCTCTGTATAAGAATATACAGGCTGGCAGTATTGTTTGTGCTTTCTCTGCATAAGAATGTACAGGCTGGCATTAATGTTTGTGCCTTCTCTGTATAAGAATGTACAGGCTGGCACTAATGTTAGTGCCATCTCTGTATACGAATGTACAGGCTGGCATTAATGTTTGTGCCTTCTCTGTATAAGAGTGTTCAGGCTGGCATTAATGTTAGTGCCTTCTCTGTATAAGAATGTACAGGCTGGCATTAATGTTAGTGCCTTCTCTGTATGAGAAAATACAGTCTGGCATTAATGATAGTGACTTCTCTGTATAAGAATATACAGGCTGGCATTAATGTTAGTGCCTTCTCTGTATAATAATATACAGGCTGGCATTAATGTTAGTGCCTTCTCTGTATAATAATATACAGGCTGGCATTAATGTTAGTGCCTTCTCTGTATAAGAATGTACAGGCTGGCACTAATGTTAGTGCCATCTCTGTATACGAATGTACAGGCTGGCATTAATGTTTGTGCCTTCTATGTATATGAATGTACAGGCTGGCATTAATGTTAGTGCCTTCTCTGTATAAGAATGTACAGGCTGGCATTAATGTTAGTGCCTTCTCTGTATAAGAAAATACAGTCTGGCATTAATGATAGTGACTTCTCTGTATAAGAACATACAGGCTGGAATTAATGTTAGTGCCTTCTCTGTATAATAATATACAGGCTGGCATTATTGTTTGTGCTTTCTGAATATAAAAACATACAGAATGAGTTTAATGATGGTGCCTTCTCTGTATAAGAACACACTGCCTTGCATTAATGTTAAAGCCTTCTCTGTCTATGAATTTATAGGCTGGCATTAATGTTAGTGCCTTCTCTGTACAAGAACATACAGGCACGCATTAATGTTAGTGCCTTCTCTGTATAAGAATGTACAGGCTGGCACTAATGTTAGTGCCATCTCTGTATACGAATGTACAGGCTGGCATTAATGTTAGTGCCATTTCTTCATACGAATGTACAGGCTGGCATTAATGTTTGTGCCTTCTCTGTATAAGAATGTACAGGCTGGCACTAATGTTAGTGCCATCTCTGTATACGAATGTTCAGGCTGGCATTAATGTAAGTGCCATCTCTGCATATGAATGTACAGGCTGGCATTAATGTTTGTGCCTTCTCTGTATAAGAATGTACAGGCTGGCACTAATGTTAGTGCCATCTCTGTATACGAATGTACAGGCTGGCATTAATGTTTGTGCCTTCTCTGTACAAGAACATACAGGCTGGCATTAATGTTAGTGCCTTCTCTGTATAAGAATGTACAGGCTGGCATTAATGTTAGTGCCATCTCTGTATACGAATGTACAGGCTGACATTAATGTTAGTGCCATCTCTGTATACGAATGTACAGGCTGGCATTTATGCTTGTGCCTTCTCTGTATAAGAATGAACAGGCTGGCACTAATGTAAGTGCCATCTCTGTATACGAATGTACAGGCTGGCATTAATGTTAGTGCCTTCTCTGTATAAGAACATACAGGCTGGATTTAATTATAGTGACTTCTCTGTATAAGAACATACAGGCTGGCATTAATGTTAGTGCCTTCTCTGTATAAGAATATACAGGCTGGCAGTATGGTTTGTGCTTTCTCAGTATAAAAACATACAGAATGAGTTTATTGATGGTGCCTTCTCTGTATAAGAACACACTGCCTGGCATTAATGTTAAAGCCTTCTCTGTATATGAATTTATAGGCTAGCATTAATTTCAGTGCCTTCTCTGTACAAGAACATACAGGCTGGCATTAATGTTAGTGCCATCTCTGTATACGAATGTACAGGCTGACATTAATGTTAGTGCCATCTCTGTATACGAATGTACAGGCTGGCATTTATGCTTGTGCCTTCTCTGTATAAGAATGAACAGGCTGGCACTAATGTAAGTGCCATCTCTGTATACGAATGTACAGGCTGGCATTAATGTTAGTGCCTTCTCTGTATAAGAACATACAGGCTGGCATTCATGTTAAAGCCTTCTCTGTATATGAATTTATAGGCTGGCATTAATGTTAGTGCCTTCCCTGTACAAGAACATACAGGCTGGCATTAATGTTAGTGCCTTCTCTGTATAAGAATGTACAGGCTGGCACTAATGTTAGTGCCATCTCTGTATACGAATGTACAGGCTGGCATTAATGTTAGTGCCATCTCTGTATACAAATGTACAGGCTGGCATTTATGCTTGTGCCTTCTCTGTATAAGAATGTACAGGCTGGCACTAATGTTAGTGCCATCTCTGTATACAAATGTACAGGCTAACATTAATGTTTGTGCCTTCTCTGTATAAGAATGTACAGGCTGGCATTAATGTTAGTGCCTTCTCTGTATAAGAACATATAGGCTGATGTTAATATTAGTGCCTTCTCTGTATATAAATGTACAGGCTTGCATTAATGTTAGTGCCTTGTCTGTATAAGAATGTACAGGCTGGCATTAATGTTAGTGCCTTCTCTGTATAAGAACATACAGGCTGGCATTAATGATAGTGACTGATATAAGAATGTACATACAGCCTGGTATTGTATATTTACTGATATACGAAGGTGGAGAGATGAACTTTACTCTTACCGAAAGGACTGGCCCGCAATAGCACTTGAAAAAAAAGACTGGAAAAAGGGAGAGGGAGAACTTTGCCCAGCCGTGGGACATAACGGGCTAGTTAGATAAATAGATATTATATTGATGTCCTAATAGACTGCCCATGAGCCATGTCGGGAACATAGTTAGATTTAGCATACCAAGATATTAATGTGTATATTGACTTTGGTTAGGTACTACTCTAGCCCACTTACTGCTACAAAGGACATCCTACTCCCCGGATACCTTCCCAGTTGTTTACTAGTTCAAGGAAATGCGATTAGATTGCTTATGTTGGTCGAGAATATGAAGCATTCTTAATAAAGTGGTATTTCACAACATTATTCACAAGTTGGTGGTATGCCAATGAACCACACATAGAGAACGTTTCACAGGTCACACTCTCGGCTAATTTATTTGCCGAAATCGCTCTTTTGATGAATTTATTCCTCTTTGGATTTAAAAAGAACTTTATAGATAGCTCTCCGGGTTTGTGGGCTCTCGTTCTCACACCACGCACATACTTATCCCAATATTTTACAAAGATAAGGTTGTCTGAATACTTCCTTGATCTCCCCTAAGCATTGTGACGAGGGTAAAACATTGTTGGCGAATATAATTTCGTTAGCCGTGTAATCGAATTTTAATCTCATTAGCGGGCGATAATGGAAAATCGAGAAGCTTCCGCTATGAGCACATTTACCAGGCATTTAAATGACCCGATATTGTTGCCAGTGGTGATGAATTATGCGAGTAAGTAGCTCACTTTACAGTGCACTATAAAAATAGGGCAATGAAAGTAAAACTGTGTCCTTTTCTCTCGAAAACTGGTCACAGCTGACAAAAAACTATATGCTTAAAGAAAGAAAATGGTTGTATTCGGTTTACGGATGAGAAAATGAGATGGATTTGGTGCGTGTGGAGAGAAGGAATTCTTCCGTCTTGACGCGCTTTTCCTGAATGTACACTTTACAAACTGAACGATACTCATAAAAAAATTGACGTAGCGTACATTGCATGTTTTATAACGAACAATTTACCTACTTTATTAACATTCCAACATGGTGCTCGCTAATTAAGATGTTTTAATTCAGCTAAACTGCCCTGTGCTCATCGATATAAATCGGTTGTGGCAACATTATTTGAGATTAAATTTTATTAAACTTTTTTGCCGTTAGCGACACAAACGATATAAAACCTAAAAAATTTAGATCTTATACAATAAAATCACCAAAGCGTATAAAAATGTAACTAATAAACCACTTACAAAACTTAAAATGTTAAAACGCCAACGATGAGCTGTATACATTGTAGCGTTACGTTTAGCTCAGAGGGAGCTAAACGTAAGCCACGTTAATAAAATAAAAAGTAATTAAAATTTAAAATTAAGGAAAAGGATATAAACTGAGGGACCGGCTTCAGACGTCGTTGGTTGCTAGCGTTCGACAGCTAGGCAGGCAGCAGGATGGACGGGTACTCTTCTCTGCTCGAGGTATGCAGGTGGTGATCAGGTACCTCGACGGCAATCAGGCAGGCTGTAGAGTAGGGCAGGCAATCGGATAGGCAGGATGTAGAGTAGACAGCAGGACGGATAGGCAGGCACACAGATAGATGGTCGAAGGCAGCTGAACTAATAGTCAGGTAGGCAGTAGCACAGGTGCAGGCACATGCAGCAAGGGGTGCAGGCACAGGCAGCAAGGGGTGTGGAGGCCGGGCTGTGGCTTCATACGCCGATCAAACGAGCCCTTTAAGATGAAGCGGTGACCGACGAGGTTAATGAACCAGTAAAATTGCTCATATTTAAGTGCCACACTGAATGAATTATATTTATTGCACTAAAAGATTAGATAACATTCATAGCCATATATGTTATAGTTTTAAAGAGTTTTCAGATACGATAATACACTTGGTAGTATTAAGAAGTCAACCGTCTTTTCGGTGTTCAGTCCAGATCCGAAACTAAAAATTGACGCCCGTTTTTCTTCGTTCTGTGTTCTATCTACATTTCAAATTCAAATTTCAATTAAGAAATAAAGACCAGAACGAATAAAAACGGTTCACAAAGGGGTCAGTCTACGCTACCCTTATAATAGTGTAAACCTAGCTTAAAGGAGGTTTAGTCCATGGTACCTATGTTACGGTCTATGGTTTTAAGAAAAATAAAATAGACAGACAGATGTCATGTCAGATGAAAATGTCACAGTAGAAAAATATTGCAAGAATTACCAATTATCAATATAATTTAAGATTCCGATATTAAAACAATCAGATATAATTAAAAGTATGCTTTTCAGGTACAAACAGTATGAAAGAAAACATAAAAATTAATTACAAAAGTTGATAAAATATCAACAGATATGAAGGTATGGTTTGTATAGTGTAATGAATTGTAAATAGACTTAAAAATATGTGGTTCTGTTTAGCAGAATACCACAACATTCAAGTTTAAAAATAGAAAATGATTTTTAGAATTTTCTAAAACAATTTTGTTTATCTGTAGTGTACGAGCACAGACAGTGTAGCGTTACGTTATTAAAATAAAAAAAGTTATTAAAAATTAAAATTAAGGAAAAGGATATAAACTGAAGGACCGGCTTCAGACGTCGTTGGTTGCTTGCGTTCGACAGCTAGACAGGCAGCAGGACGGAAAAGATCTCTTATGTTCTCCCAGGGCGGCGAGGCACGGTACGATGGCACGGGTGGTGGTGCGCACCGCAAGATATGCACCCTCTGGTTCAGCGTGCGCACCCAGGCAGCAGGACGGGCAGGATGACGTTGTATGCCCGAGATAGGCAAATTAGCAGGCGATCGGGCAGGTAGGTGGATGAGTAGGCAGCAGGAATCTGCGCGTGCTGAAACGGGGGCGCTGTGGCCGCTCGCTTCTCTGTATGCTTGTCTGCCACAGCTCATACACCACGTGCGGTAGATAGGCAAGATGTGTAGGGGAATCGGACTGTGGCGTTAAACGCCGTAGGTACACAGGTACACCGGTAAGCAATTTATACTCAGTAATACACTTTATATTTATATATTCAACTTCAGCACATGACATATTATTACACAAGCCGTAAATAATAATCTAAAGAGTTTTCAAATACAATAGTACACTTGGTAGTATTAAGAATTCAACCGTCTTTCGGCGTTCAGTCCAGATCCGAAACTAAAAATTGACGCCCGTTTTTCTTCGTTCTGTGTTCTATCTACATTTCAAATTCAAATTTCAATTAAGAAATAAAGACCAGAACGAATAAAAACGGTTCACAAAGGGGTCAGTCTAAGCTACCCTTATAATAGTGTAAACCTAGCTTAAAGGAGGTTTAGTCCATGGTACCTATGTTACGGTCTATGGTTTTAAGAAAAATAAAATAGACAGACAGATGTCATGTCAGATAAAATGTCACAGTAGAAAAATATTGCAAGAATTACAAATTATCAATATAATTTAAGTTTCAGATATGAAAACAATCAGATATAACTAAAAGTATGCTTTTCAGATGATAACAATAGAAAGAAAACATAAAAATGAATTACAAAAGTTGATAAAATATCAAAATATATGAAGGTATGGTTTGTATAGTGTTATGAATTGTAAATACAGTTAAAAAATGTGGATCTGTAAATCAGAACACCACATTTCCCCGATGACCCCAGAAAAAATTTCAACTGGAAGAAAATTTTGATGTTTTAATATAATCCTTGCTCTATCACACAACATCATGGTTCACATTCAATGACGCATACTCCACAAGGAAATATTAATAAAAGTTACGAAGGCTTATTTTTTTAATTAGGTGTCGTAACCCGCACCTGTTTGAAAACCCGTTAAAAATATAAGTCAAAGAGGGAAGAGGGACCTAAGTTTAAGAGGGAAGAGGAAAGAGGGACCTAAGTCTAAGAGGGAAGAGGGAATTCTAGCTTGAGAGGGAAATATTTACAAGAGTGAAGAGGTAAGAGGGATCTAAGTCTAAGAGGGAAGAGGGAATTCTAGCTTGAGAAGGAAATATTTACAAGAGGGAAGAGGGAACTAAGTTTAAGAGGGAACTAGTTTGAGAAGGAAATAGTTTCATGGAACTAGTTTGAGAGGGAACTAGTCTGAGAGTGAACTAGTTTGAGAGGAAACTAGTTTGAGAGGAAAATATTTTACATATTTACAAGACTCCACGCATTTGGCTTATTTTTACAGAGTTACGGGACCGCTCTGTGCACATAAGGCTTTCAGAGTTGTGCACACCGCTCTAAAAGAAAAATAAAAACAAAGGGGGTTAAAAAGAAATTGCCTAGTAGGTTCGGTATAAATAGTGAAGAATTAAAAAAAAAGGTGCTAGCAACAGTGACAAAGGAAAATGATGATGACATGAAGGCCTGAATAAGAAACCAAAAGTTAGCTTACTAGTAATACTTGTGCAAGTATGTTTTTAGAATTTTGAGAGGGTATAAATAGTGAAGAATTAAAAAAAGTGCTAGCAAAATTGAATAAGACGATGAGGGCCTGGAAAAGAAACCAAAATTTAGCTATTAGTAATACTTGTGCAAGTATGTTTTTTGAATTTTGAGAATATGAAATCGAGCCCACGTTAAAAAAAATAGGTAGAGTGTGGGTGATGGGGTGGATTCTAAAAAAAATTGGGCGTACAAATAAAAACGTTGTGCCCAATTTTAAAGAGTTGGGCGCCAAACTGTAGCTCAGAGGGAGCTAAACGTAAGCCACGTTAATAAAAATAAATAAGTTATAAAAAAATAAACTTAGAAAAAGGATATATGGTATAAAATCTAGGGTCCGGCTTCAAACGTCGTTGGTTGCTTGTGTCGTCAGCTAGACAGGCAGCAGGACGGACAAGATCTCTTCTGTTCTCCCAGGGCGGCGTGGCACGGTGCGATTGGATGGGTGTTGGTGCGCACTGCAAGATATGCACCCTCTGGTTCAGCGTGCGCACCCTGCGCGTACTGCTGGAGAACGAGCGCGGCTTCAGCGAGGTTACCACCGCGCCACTGATGTCCTGTCTGCCGCAGTAATACATCACGTGCGGTAGGTAGCCAGCAAGGAGAGTCGGGGATAGGACTGTGGCGTTACACGCCGTAAATACACAGGTAGATGGTAGGCCGGAAGGCAGGCAAATTATACACAGTAAATCTCTTAATATATATATAATGCACTCAAAGATTGATAACATTCACAGCCGTATAAGTTATAGTTTTAAAGAGTCTTCAGATACAATAGTACACTTGGTAGTATTAAGAATTCAACCGTCTTTCGGCGTTCCGTCCAGATCCGAAACTAAAAATTGACGCCCGTTTTTCTTCGTTCTGTGTTCTACCTACATTTCAAATTCAAATTTCAAATAAGAAATAAAGACCAGAACGAATAAAAACGGTTCACAAAGGGGTCAGTCTAAGCTACCCTTATAATAGTGTAAACCTAGCTTAAAGGAGTTTTGTCCATGGTACCTATGTTACGGTCTATGGTTTTAAGAAAAATTAAATAGACAGACAGATGTCATGTCAGATGAAAATGTCACAATAGAAAAATATTGCAAGAATTACAAATTATCAATATAATTTAAGTTTCAGATATTAAAACAATCAGAGATAACTAACAATATGCTTTTCAGGTACAAACAGTATGAAAGAAAACATAAAAATGAATTACAAAAGTTGATAAAATATCAAAATATATGAAGGTATGGTTTGTATAGTGTTATGAATTGTAAATAGAGTTAAAAAATGTGGATCTGTAAATCAGAACACCACATTTCCCCGATGACCCCAGAAAAAATTTCAACTTGAAGAAAATTTTGATGTTTTAATATAATCCTTGCTCTATCACACAACATCTTTCATACTTTCGTCAAACACTCTCATTCAATCACACGTACACCACATTTGACGATGATATAGGACCTTTTCAAAATATTTCTTTGGATTTGATGGGTCCTTTTCCAATGACAAGACTACGTAACCAATATATCCTCGTGGTAACTTGTTCTTTTTCTAAATATTGTCTTATTTTTCCTATCAAACGCGCTACGACTTCTAATATTATCTTACATCTAGAAAATGTCGTATTTCTTGTACATGGAATTCCGCAAACTATAATTATGGATAATGGTTTACAAAATGTGGTATTCTGCTATACACACACACACATATTTTTAAGTCTATTTACAATTTATTACACTATACAAACCATACCTTCATATCTGTTGGTATTTTATCACCTTTTGTAATAATTTTTATGTTTTCTTTCATACTGTTTGTACCTGAAAAGCATATTTTTAATTATATCTGATTGTTTTAATATCTGAATCTTAAATTATATTGATAATTGGTAATTCTTGCAATATTTTTCTACTGTGACATTTTCATCTGATATGACATCTGTCTGTCTATTTTATTTTTCTTAAAACCATAGACCGTAACATAGGTACCATGGACTAAACCTCCTTTAAGCTAGGTTTACACTATTATAAGGGTAGCGTAGACAGACCCCTTTGTGAACCGTTTTTATTCGTTCTGGTCTTTATTTCTTAATTGAAATTTGAATTTGAAATTTAGATAGAACACAGAACGAAGAAAAACGGGCGTCAATTTTTAGTTTCGGAGCTGGACTGAACGCCGAAAGACGGTTGAATTCTTAATACTACCAAGTGTACTATTGTATCTGAAGACACTTTAAAAACTATAACTTATACGGCTGTGAATGTTATCAATCTTTGAGTGCATTATATATATATTAAGTGATTTACTGTGTATAATTTGCCTGCCTTCCGGCCTACCATCTAGCTGTGTATCTACGGCTTGTAACGCCACAGTCATATCCCCGACTCTCCTTGCTGGCTACCTACCGCACGTGATGTATTACTGCGGCAGACAGGTCATCAGTGGCGCGGCGGTAACCTCACTGAGGCCGCGCTCGTTCTCCAGCAGTACGTGCAGGGTGCGCACGCTGAACCAGAGGGGTGCATTTCTTGCGGTGCGCACCACCACCCGTGCCATCGCACCGTGCCACGCCGCCCTGGGAGAACAGAAGAGATCTTGTCCGTCCTGCTGCCTGTCTAGCTGACGACACAAGCAACCAACGACGTTTGAAGCCGGACCCTAGATTTTATACCATATATCCTTTTTCTAAGTTTATTTTTTAATAACTTATTAATTTTTATTGACGTGGCTTACGTTTAGCTCCCTATTCCCTCTGAGCTAAACGTAACGCTACATTTTGGCGCCCAACTCTTTAAAATTGGGTACAATGTTTTTATTTGTACGCCCATTTTTTTTAGAATCCACCCCATCACCCACACTCTACCTATTTTTTTAACGTGGGCTCGATTTCACTCTCTCAAAATTCAAAAAACATACTTGCACAAGTATTACTAATAGCTAACTTTTGGTTTCTTTTCCAGGCCCTCATCATCTTAACCCGTAACAATTTTGCTAGCAACTTTTTTTTTTAATTCTTCATTATTTATACCTCTCAAAATGCTAAAAACATACTTGCACAAGTATTACTAGTAAGTTAACTTTTGGTTTCTCATTCAGGCCTTCATGTCATCATCATTTTTCTTTTGTCACTTTTGCTAGCACCTTTTTTTTTTAATTCTTCACTATTTATACCGAACCTACTAGGCAATTTCTTTTTATCCCTCTTTGTTTTTATTTTTCTTTTAGAGCGCTTTGGCAACTCTATAAATAAGCCTCTAATGCCTTGTATATATATTCATCCCTTTACCCTCTTCCCCCTTAGACTTAGATTTCCTCTATTGAGCGGTGTGCACAACTCTGAAAGCCTTATGTGCACAGAGCGGTCCCGTAACTCTGTAAAAATAAGCCAAATGCGTGGAGTCTTGTAAATATGTAAAATATTTTCCTCTCAAACTAGTTTCCTCTCAAACTAGTTTCCTCTCAAACTAGTTCCCTCTCAAACTAGTTTCCTCTTAAACTAGTTCACTCTCAAACTAGTTCACACTCAAACTAGTTCACTCTCAAACTAGTTCACACTCAAACTAGTTACCTCTCAAACTAGTTCCCTCTTAAACTTAGTTGCCTCTTCCCTCTTGTAAATATTTCCCTCTCAAGCTAGAATTCCCTCTTCCCTCTTAGACTTAGGTCCCTCTTACCTCTTCCCTCTTGTAAATATTTCCCTCCCAAGCTAGAATTCCCTCTTCCCTCTTAGACTTAGGTCCCTCTTTCCTCTTCCCTCTTAAACTTAGGTCCCTCTTCCCTCTTCCCTCTTTGACTTATATTTTTAACGGGTTTTCAAACAGGTGCGGGTTACGACACCTAATTAAAAAAATAAGCCTTCGTTATCTTTATTAATATTTCCTTGTGGAGTATGCGTCATTGAATGTGAACCATATCCCCTACGTGTGATTGAATGAGAGTGTTTGACGAAAGTATGAAAGATGTTGTGTGATAGAGCAAGGATTATATTAAAACATAAAATTTTTCTTAAAGTTGAAAATTTTTCTGGGGTCATCGGGGAAATGTGGTGTTCTGATTTACAGATCCACATTTTTTTAACTCTATTTACAATGCATAACACTATACAAACCATACCTTCATATATTTTGATATTTTATCAACTTTTGTTATTCATTTTTATGTTTTCTTTCTTTTGTTATCATCTGAAAAGCATACTTTTAGTTATATCTGATTGTTTTAATATCTGAAACTTAAATTATATTGTTAATTTGTAATTCTTGCAATATTTTTCTACTGTGACATTTTCATCTGACATGACATCTGTCTGTCTATTTTATTTTTCTTAAAACCATAGACCGTAACATAGGTACCATGGACTAAACCTTGTAGCGTAACGTTTAGCTCAGAGGGAGATAAACGTAAGCCACGTTAATAAAATAAAAAGTAATTAAAAAATTAAAATTAAGGAAAAGGATATAGATAATAAACTGTGGACCGGCTTCGCACGACGTGGGCAGCTAACCAGGCAGGAAGACGTGGCACGGTGTGATCGGACGGGCAGGATGACGTCGTAGGCCCTGGGTAGGCAGATGAGAAGGCAATCGGGCTGGTACGTAAATGAGTAGGCGGCAGGAATCTGCGCGTGCTGAAACGGGCGCGCTGTGGCCGCGCGAGTCTGAAGACCTGTCTGCTACAGCTCATACACCAAGTGTGGTAGGTAGGCAGTAAGGAGCGTCGGCGATCGGACTGGGCGTTACACGCCGTATATGCGCAGGTAAACGGTAAGTATGAAGGCTGGCAAATTATACACAGTGTAACACTATATATATTAAAAATTAGAGCACTTCAGATAATATTACACAAGCCGTAAGTATAATAGTTTTAAAGACTTTCAGATTCGATCGTACATTAAGTAGTCTCCCGTAGTCCACCGACTTTCGGCGTTCCGTCCAGATTCAAAACTAAAAATTGACGCCCGTTTTTCTTCGTTCTGTGTTCTATCTACATTTCAAATTCAAATTTCAATTAAGAAATAAAGACCAGAACGAATAAAAACGGTTCACAAAGGGGTCTGTCTACGCTACCCTTATAATAGTGTAAATCTAGCTTAAAGGAGGTTTAGTCCATGGTACCTATGTTACGGTCTATGGTTTTAAGAAAGATAAAATAGACAGACAGATGTCATGTCAGATGAAAATGTCACAATAGTAAATATTGCAAGAATTACAAATTATCAATATAATTTAAGTTTCAGATATGAAAACAATCAGATATAACTAAAAGTATGCTTTTCAGATGATAACAAAAGAAAGAAAACATAAAAATGAATTACAAAAGTTGATAAAATATCAAAATATATGAAGGTATGGTTTGTATAGTGTTATGAATTGTAAATAGAGTTAAAAAATGTGGATCTGTAAATCAGAACACCACAACCTCCTTTAAGCTAGGTTCACACTTTTATAAGGGTAGCGTAGACTGACACCTTTGTGAACCGTTTTTATTCGTTCTGGTCTTTATTTCTTAATTGAAATTTGAATTTAAAATGTAGATAGAACACAGAACGAAGAAAAACGGGCGTCAATTTTAGTTTCGGAGCTGGACTGAAGGCCGAAAGACGGTTGAATTCTTAATACTACCAAGTGTACTATTGTATCTGAAGACACTTTAAAAACTATAACTTATACGGCTGTGAATGTTATCAATCTTTGAGTGCATTATATATATATTAAGTGATTTACTGTGTATAATTTGCCTGCCTTCCGGCCTACCATCTACCTGCGTATTTACGGCGTGTAACGCCACAGTCATATCCCCGACTCTCCTTGCTGGCTACCTACCGCACGTGATGTATTACTGCGGCAGACAGGTCATCAGTGGCGCGGCGGTAACCTCGCTGAGGCCGCGCTCGTTCTCCAGCAGTACGTGCAGGGTGCGCACGCTGAACCAGAGGGGTGCATTTCTTGCGGTGCGCACCACCACCCGTGCCATCGCACCGTGCCACTCCGCCCTGGGAGAACAGAAGGGATCTTGTCCGTCCTGCTGCCTGTCTAGCTGAAGACACAAGCAACCAACGACGTTTGAAGCCGGACCCTAGATTTTATACCATATATCCTTTTTCTAAGTTTATTTTTTAATAACTTATTTATTTTTATTAACGTGGCTTACGTTTAGCTCCCTCTTCCCTCTGAGCTAAACGTAACGCTACAGTTTATGTGGTGTTCTGATTTACAGATCCACATCTTTTCAACTCTATTTACAATGCATAACACTATACAAACCATACCTTCATATATTTTGATATTTTATCACCTTTTGTAATTCATTTTTATGTTTTCTTTCTTTTGTTATCATCTGAAAAGCATACTTTTAGTTATATCTGATTGTTTTAATATCTGAAACTTTAATTATATTGATAATTTGTAATTCTTGCAATATTTTTCTACTGTGACATTTTCATCTGACATGACATCTGTCTGTCTATTTTATTTTTCTTATAACCATAGACCATAACATAGGTACCATGGACTAAACCTCCTTTAAGCTAGGTATACATTATTATAAGGATAGCATAGACTGACCCCCTTTGTGAACCGTTTTTATTCGTTCTGGTCTTTATTTCTTAATTGTAATTTGAATTTGAAATGTAGATAGAACACAGAATGAAGAAAAACGGGCGTCAATTTTTAGTTTCGGATCTGGACTGAACGCCGAAAGACGGTTAAATTCTTAATAATACCAAGTGTATTATCGTATCTGAAAACTCCTTAAAACTATAACATATATGGCTATGAATGTTATCTAATCTTTTAGTGCAATAAATATAATTTATTCAGTGTGGCACTTAAATATGAGCATTTTTACTGGTTCATTAACCTCGTCGGTCACCGCTTCATCTTAAAGGGCTCGTTTGATCGGCGTATGAAGCCACAGCCCGGCCTCCACACCCCTTGCTGCCTGTGCCTTCGACCATCTATCTACATGTGCCTGCCTATCCGTCCTGCTGTCTTCTCTACATCCTGCCTACCCGATTGCCTGCCCCACTCTACAGCCTGCCTATCCGATTGCCGTCGTGGTGCCTGCTCATCTGCCTACCCAGGGCCTACCACGTCTTCCTGCCTGGTTAGCAGCCCACGTCGTGCGAAGCCGAACCATTTTTTTTATTATCTTTGTCCTTTTTCTTAGTTTTAATTTATATTACCCTTTTACTCTTACTAACGTGGCTAACATTAGCTCTCCGGAGCTAACGTAACGCTACAGCAGCTGTGGCCCGAGACAGTGGCGAGCGGACGGACGGACCATGTTTACATGGAAAAATGGCTGAATTTCAACTGCAAACACATACACCACGGATCGTACCCCTCTATCTCCCCTTTAACGCAAGTGAGCCGTTCATAACTGTTCTCTATGAGTTTATACGACCGCGAACGCTTTAAAATAGACATACCACAACCCATTCAGACTTCAAACGCGGAAATCCGAGGCAATAAAAATAAATGCAGTATGAAAGTTGTCGGATTTGGAATAAGCTAGTCGCCGCTTTGCTGGTACCTACAGCGTTTATGGCTAGGCATGAGTAGAAACCTACTATAGCCCTCGCCAAACTTAATGGTCGCCCTGAAGTTGGTTTACCGCATGCGCGAGGCACGAAACGGTACTGTTTTTGTATGAGATTTCCTACTGCGCAGCCATTGCAGCCAACTTCAGGGCGGCCAAGAAGTTTGGCGAGAACTATGCCTACGTCTTGCGTCAAAGGCTTTTAAAACTGCAATGGCTCCCATTAAAGTTTGAAGTTGATAACGCAAAGCGCTACCTATTTTTTGCTTTTTAACCGACTTCGCAAAAAAGGAGGAGGTTATCAATTCGACTGTATTTTTTTTTTATGTGTGTTACCTCAGAACTTGTTACTGGGTGAATTGATTTTGATGATTCTTTTTTTATTTGAAAGCTGGTGCTTGTCATGTGGTCCCATTTAAATTTGGTAAAGATCTGATGAAGAACTTCGGAGATATACATCAGAACTCTTCAATAAATGATAGCAGATCACTCGGGATAGCTGCAATCGGATGTCTGTTTATTGTTTACATCATTTCATAACATAACATCACACTAGCACGCTTTAAAGGGGTACGCAGGTGTGAACAGTTCACCCTGGTATACTCTAAATCCACAGTTTTTGTTTAAGTTTCATGTTTCTGGATTAATCTATTCTGGCTTCACTTTGGAGAATTGGTACGTTTTGTACCCACAACTAAAAAGTGAAAAATTAAAAACTTTTTAACAAAAAAACCACCGACTTCCAAATAAAAACACTACAAAGTGAAAAATAACTTCAATTTCGGAAGTCGGTGTCAAAAAACGAAGATCCCAAAACAGGAACACCGACTTCCAAAATTGAAGTTATTTTTCACTTTATAGTGTTTTTATTTGGAAGTCGGTGGTTTTTTTGTTAAAAAGTTTTTTATTTTTCACTTTTTTTCTAAAAGCAAACAAACTTTTTACAACTCTACCTTCGTTTTCATGTTAGACCTCTAAGTTAAGAATATTTACTGAATTACCAATCTCAATTTGCCCTGTCGACCCTAAAACAGTGCCGCATAGCAAGAGAAGGCTTCATGAGAATATAATACCTACTTATACTAAACCAGGAAATTGTATGTTTAATTAACAAGCAATAACTTCCCACTATACTCAGTAACTTTATGACATTGGTAACGCGCAGTTGATTCTGACGCATAAGTCGGTGTTTGTGTCAATATTTGTGGGATTCAGGGACGCAAACACCAGCCTTGCCCGGCCCGAGTAAACACACTTACCACGCGAATCTTAATGGAACGCGTCACGTGTCTTATGACCACAGTCTATAATGCAAAGCCTAGCTTATCATTTCGCAATCGAAATTTCGAGAATCATAATCCAATAATTGATTCGGATTTTTGGAATTCTGAATCCGGTAAATATGACGCTCGACTACACACGTCTTGATATTGGAGAGTCAATTAAGCTACGAGCTTCAAGTACTTCCTAGTTGATGCTGCGAAGCTCATGTCAAGTGGAATTTCATGGGAATTTCCAATTTGATTATCTAGTGTAGCGGAAGTTCGTTAAGAAGAGGCCACTCAAATATAATTATATCAAAAAAGTATGTTTTCGAGCTGTTTGGGGTCGTAATCCTCGGAATCCGTGCTCGTCTCCTAAGCTGTCCTTTTAAGGATATTTCCAATCGACTGGCAACAACAAGGGAAAAACAATAAATTCTGCACTTGATGCTATGCTAAGACGGTGATCGTAGAGCAAGTATTTTTCCAGATTCCAAGTTATTATGCCGTATTTTTGGTAAACAATATGTCACGGGCATTTAACGCAATGATTTTTTTGTTTTTTTTTTGTTTTAGGTATGTAGAAATGTGAGGGTAGAGGAAGAATTTTCTGCCTCAACGGAGCCAGTACACCGAGACACCAGTCTACCCACACACACGGCCGAAATGTCTGGTGAAATAGGTAAATAAATAATCAAAATCATCGCGTTAAATTTCCGTGATATTATATTGTTTTTCAATTTATGAAACGCAAAAGTTTTAAAGTTAATACATATTTTTGGTGTTTTAGGTACTTCAAGAATTTCATTATTATAACCAGGTGAGGCTTTAATATCAAAAAACAAAAATTTGCCGAGGCACGTCAAAAATTTAATCCCAGCGCTGATCCAGCTCAGATAAACATATTATCGGTTTACCGATACCGCGGTTTACGTACGACAGGTAGTCAGTTACACATCGCGGTGGAGGCACTTAATATTCGATAATAAGCGTAATTCACTCCACTCGCATGGAGTTCAAATTTTAATAATATTATCGACCGTTCAGCCGGGATCGGGATACTGTTATTTTATTTTGCACTCACACTTTGCCAGAGACTTGGTCCCCCCATATTCTCCCCTTTCCCAAGGGAATGTTGAATAATCGGTATTTTTCTTTGTTCATATCATAATGGAACCTCTGTAAAATTTCAACTGTCCGGCTATACCGGACCAAAGCCTGGGCTGTCCTTCGATGAGTTACCCAGTGAGTGAGTCTGGACATTCACTTAAGCCTCAATGATTTAAAATACTACGTAAACTTTTAACTTGCCAAAACTTAACAACGCGTTTTAGCTATAATTTATGTTAAAGTTTAAGAATAAATCATTCCATTATACTCATCTCAACAGTCTTAAACGCTCTCTTTTCATTGTTTATTTTTCTTAGAACTAGGTCGTATCGCTACTCGTTGTTTTATGTTAGTAACAACCTTTAAGTTTATTTATTCTCCGTTCTAATTCTTATTTAAAAAACCGATCTCTTGGGCCAAAGTGTATCTACATTTACAAATTGCTCGCAACGACTAAACACGCTCCTGAAGCTGCTGGCGTTAGACGCGGGCCATTAAATCAACCACAACACCCTTAATTCCTTAATTAATTACTATCTAATTGTGCATTTACTACATCACACTTAGCGAAAATACCATTAACAACACAAAACCGGTCGCGGCTAAAAAGCTTTTCCTGGTTCTACCCATTCTTGTGTTATTACTTAATAGCGGTTAACACTGATATAAAAGCAATACCCGTATTAAGGTAGTGACAAGGTTAATAAAATAATAATAGTTATAATGCCGACGTAAACCCGCTCGTTTCGGGGCTCGGGCTGTCAGTCAAGCTAAAAGGTATGTGAATTAATTCATATACAGCCTACCGCTTACGTACCTTCACGTAAAATCGAATATGAAAAGGTTCATTCATAGCCATATTGGTATGGCGGGAAGGAATGTGTATCCTTACCCAAAAGAGCATTAGTCGAAGGTAGACTTGTCGAAAACATATATTTCAATAATGCAAGATAATGACAATGTCACAAGATGGTTCGATGAGATCCATGCGTGTGCATCAATTAGTTCAACTTAATATTATGTCACTGTAAGCCTATATATTCTAATCTAATCATACATACATAGGTGAGCCGTGCGAGTGACACTTAGGCACAAATGACCGTAGTTGACAAGATTATAAAGGTCCTCAATGTTGTAATCAAAATTAATTATCCTCTTAATTCAATCAAGTATAAAGTGGAGGGCGCACTAGCGAAGCTTTCAGAGCGACAGGTGAGCCGTGAAGCAAACGCGCTCAGACTAAAGCCGAGATAAATTGACGTCATTACTCAGTTTAAGAAAATGTCAACTTGCCTTACCTCCTTTCAGCTTTTCAAACTTGGAATCATCCAATTTAGGTCATTCAAGGGTTGGTGGAAGTCAAAGCTGCCAGTTGCGGAAAACAAGTTCATATTAGGAATTTCTTTCTTTTTTTATGATGTGTCTACTGAATTGTTTCGTTGCCAGTCGTTATTGAAGTTCTCACTGAAACTGAAGCGTTGTGGGTTCTCATGTGACCTGGCTGGACGTCGGTTCTAGGAACTTGTTAGTTGCCGTATGACCTGCTTTGTAGGTCAGCGTTTATCAAAGTCTGCCCTGACATATAATCAATACATGTTCGAACTTCGAACGTTAAACGTACTTTAAGCATATACTTACTACTTTACTTACTTGTATATACTTTTTACCTACTACAAATGAGTTATTGAGTACATTTTTCGTTTGTTAAACAACAAGTACCTAACAACAACAAAGAAACTCATCGAAGCTTGATTGATGAATAAACGCATTATCAACTTTTAAAACCATTTTAACTATTAAAGTTAGCGATAATTTGACAGTTGCTTGCTACAAAGTGCTTATGATACTTTAATTTATACCACGCTCCGCAGGGGTTTTACTTCAGATCAAAATAATATTATTAATAGTATACTGCTCATACTGCTGTTATATTTAGTTTAGGAACCCTATTCCCTAATTGCTACGTCCATAAATAAGTTACATTGAGCAAAAACGTTTGACGTCACTGTTTCGGGGTAGTTTTACGCCGAACTAACGATGCTTGAAAGAAGTTTATGAAGAGGTCATGCTCAGTTTGTGGAAGTTATAAATTAGAATATATTACATACGTACTAAAAACATACATGAATAATACCTAAGTATAGCATAACATCAGGCTAATATTGCCCAAAAGGCACTTATAGGGTTAATTCAGGGTCGTTGCTTCAGGGGTATAGTTGCCCCGTTTGTAATTAGTCTAGTTTCGCGGATGAATCACATGCTTTTTTATTAATCTATCGAAAGATTCTCCAATTATCACTAAGTTGACCGTTCATGTCTCTGTGCGATTGCTTGGCTTTCGCCAGACATGTCTAAGTCGCAATAATGTAATAAGCTATTGCCCTCAACCGGACTAAAATCCAGATTCCGGGCTGTTACTGAGAAAGTAAAGATGAAAAAAAAAGAAAGAAAACAATTATAGAAAAATCCAATAACCCTTTGCCCGACCCGGGAATCGAGGAACTGTCCTGGTTCATACTCCGTAGTACCGCTTGTGACCACCAGACCAACACAGCAACTAATACTATGGTCGTGACAATCTAGGAAGTCGAATTTGACAGCAAAAAACTACTTAATATTAATTAAATTTGACGCTTTGAGATGGATGTGCGGAGTGACGAGAATGGACAAAGTGAAAAATGAGTATATTAGAGGAAGTTTGATCATGGCGCCAGTGACAGAAAAGTTTAAAGGAAACCGTTTGTCCTGGTATGGTCATGTGATGAGGACATATAAAAGGCATGTTACTAAAAGAGTTATGAATATAATTTTAGACGGATGGAGAGGAAGGGTACGGCCAAAGAAAAGATGGATGTGTGAGGAGTGATATGAAAGAAAAGGGAGTCAGTGATGGCGTGACAAGATATTTTATGCCACCAAGCGGCACTTTTGAACGTTAATACATTAAAATTTAAAAGGAATAAAAATTGATTCCACCGTGCATTCGGAAAGTAGCTTGTTATAGAGAAGTACGCACAAGAAACTCCATACTTACTCTTTAAAAAAAAAAGATTTTTACAATATTTAGGTACATAAATTAATAAATTCATATGTGTGAGGACAATGCACCCAGAATCACTACATACTATACTACGTACAGGTACAAACTATTAAAAGTACTCACACATGTACCGTGCAGTTACATAATAGGTACTAGAAAAACATTAGCATTTGAAGCAGTTAAGTTAAGACCAATCCCAACTGACGGCACCCGTTCACGAACACGACGCATGAATCGGCACCACCCGGCTCAACCATCATGAAGGGTACCGAATGATCCAAAACACGCGCCACCATCAGAGAGACATTTGAGAGAGCATGACACACTGCCCAGGGCACACATAAGTCAACGAACGACACAAAGGTACAGCAAATGGTAGATTTACAGTTGGGTCATAGTACACACACACGTGCTGCGCAGTTATACAATACTAAAATAAATTGAGTCTATATAATAGAAATATATTCAAACAGTCTTCAGCAGATCCAACAATACTTCAAAACAATAATGTTCTGCATATCACTTGTTTTTGCGCCCTGGTGTTTGTGGAGCTAGACTAGCATTGAGCCAAGCATTTTTATCAGTGATGTAATCTCCCAACTTATAATATGCCTGCCTGCATAGTGTGCGTTTTATACAAGTTTTAAATTTCGTCTCATTCAGTTCTAGGTTATATAGTTCTAGCTTACTCTTCAGAAATTAATATGGGGAGGAATTTAATTATAACATTTTGTACAGTACCCCATGAAAGATGAGGCTACTTTAGCTAGTCTGAAACCTGGTTGAACTAATTGGTCCCTATTTCTAGTAATGTAATTATGTCTATCTCCGTTTTTACTAAAAAGATGCAAATTCTTTCTCACGTACATGATGTTTTCATAAATATATTGACAAGGAACCGTCATGACGTTAATGCCCTTAAACAGTTCCCTTAGAGAATCGTGCCGGCGAAGATTGGATCTGGCTGGGATGGCTCGTTTTTGTAGAATAAAAATTGACTCAATGTCTGCAGCCCTTCCCCATAGTAAAATACCGTAACACATTATACTATGAAAGCAACTAAAATAGACCAGCCTAGCGGTATCTACATCACTAAATTGACGAATCTTTCTAACAGCATAAGCTGACGAACTTAGTCGCCCTGCAATTGATATCAAATGAAGACCCCATTGTAACCTTGAGTTGTAGCGTGATCCCCAGGAAAACCGTTTTATCGACGAATTTTAGCTTCTCCTTGTTTAATATAATGTCACAATCAGTACTTTTGACATTCGGCAAGGAAAATTTTACGCACTTGTTTTTTTTTACCATTTTAAACAAAATTATTGGCAGTGAACTAATCCTGAACCTGCCGTAGCGCGTTATTTACGTCATCAACCTGACAAGTACGTCTATTTATTTAAAAAAATAAAGATGTGTCATCAGCAATTAACACCATATTTAATTTGTTTTCCAATAAACGGAGTAAATCGTTTATGTATATTAAAAATAAGAAAGGACCTAAAGTTGAGCCCTGGGGTACCCCCATTTTCACATTTAACCCCGACGAATTCACACCGTTTATTTGAACTTATTGCTGTCTATCTTTCAAATAAGATTTAAACAACCTTAACGCTGATTGACCTAGCCCGTAATGCTCAAGTTTCAGAAGTAATGTTTCATGATTAACGCAATCAAACGCCTTCGACAGGTCACAGAAGATACCTATGGCATCCTGCGACTCTTCCCACGTATTAAAAATGTGTTTTAATAGGGTGACACCAGCGTCAGTTGTACAACGTCCTTTGGTGAAACCATACTGTTTATCATGCCAGATGTTATTCGTATTAAAATGAATGAGCATTTGATTTAGCATTATCTTCTCAAATACCTGGCTGAAAACCGGCAAAACGGATACTGGTCTAAATTTATTTGTGTCTTAACTGTCCCCGGATTTAAAAAGTGGTATAACAGCTGTACATATTTTGTGGTGTACAATAAAGTATATAATAAATAAATATAACCTTACTATATTTCATTAGATCCGGAAAGACTCCTTGATCCACACTTAAATTGAAAATTACAGCTAAGTACGGCGCTATAGTCTGAATAATGGAGGTACAAGCTTCGATAGACATTCCCCACAGATCTTCAGTCGGTTTGATCTTGATTTGCTTAAAAGCTGTTATTACTGTTATGGGGTTTTTATGTGAAAAGTTAAATACATTCGGGCAGGCTGAAACGTTCGCGTTTCATAATCCAAAAGCAAGCGAAGGCGAAGAATTTAAGGTTTCAGTAGTTTTAATTGGGATGTTGGTAAAGAAATTTACAAATTCTTGCGCAACTTTTTTGTTATCTCTAATAAGTCCGTGTGTGGTCTCAAGCATGTAATCAGTATTATTTCTTTTATTCCTGTTCGTTTCATTATTTATAATTTTCCAAACCGTCTTGATTTTATTTTCTGCTAATTTAACCTTATTTCTAATGTACAAGTCCTTAGCTGCCTTACATGTATTTAAAAAAAATCTTGAGTAAGTTGCAACATACTTATTAAACGGTGACGGGGGACAAGACGGTATGGAAGAAGAAAACGTGTTGCGCCGACCCCGGGTAATATGGGACAAGGGCAGCAAGATGAGATGAGGCTTATGTATGGGTAACATAGTAATTAATTGGGATTATGAATTAGATTTTTCAATTTCTTGCATGTAAAATGAGAAACGTCAACGGACTTCTTAGATTGTCACGATTATAAGAACCTACAGTATAGGTAGTGAAAAGTGGGTTCGATTCTTCTCCAGCGTAAGATTTTCTACACGAAGCGCAATACATGGCAGTAGTGTTTTTCACAAAGACGCTACACAGCTTTTTTATTCACACGTTTCCAGCTGCTTTCTTAACATTTTTAACTTTTTAAACACCAACATTTTCTAGTTTATAAAAAGGAAAACTAAACTAGTTCTATTCTAATTAGCAGTATAACAAGCGGAGTGGTTTCAAGTAGTTTCCACAGCCACCCACTATTTTTTGCTTGTTTCCAACAAAGGGGAGGGCAATATTTTGAGCGTAATTTTCACTCGGTCACCGCCGCGCCCATGGTAGAGTTTAACAGATTTTCATCCACATATTATTTTAGCTGTGTTAATGGTATATGTTTTATTTGAATATTTTGCATAATGTATTTGCGTAGAATGCCTAAAAACCTACATGTCTCTACATAGCTCTAGTTCATCATTATAAGTCTGACATTCCGTTGCCTATCGTGTAATTTCATGACTTAAGACACAGTTTTTTTAAAAAATATTTCATAAATATAATTTGACAAATTGTCAAAAGCGCGTTAGCTGCTAAGATTGGTTAAATTAATTTGGAACAGTCAATCGCATCACTCGACTTGTGTTTATAGTGAAGCTTCGATAATATAGTTTCCAGAAACCGGCGGTTAATCAGTCAGTGACCTGATTAAAGTAATTTGTTAACGTCATTTAACTAATTTATAAAATATGCGTTGCCACGCCAAATAATTGATGTTGAAGCGAGTAATTTTTTTGGTTTTCATTAACGGGAGTTCGTGACACTGTGGTCTCATTCGTACAAACTGTTAGGTGATAAAATTTGCATGCCATTACATGAATTTATGCGCACCGCCGTATCTCGGCGGCAATTAATGTTATCGTTACTACTACATGACCGCTGACGTTTCATATTTTATTCAAAAAAATATAAAAAAATAACCATTGCCACGCACATTTTTAAACAAAAGAGACAGCTCCTACTGATAATAAATAATTAAGATAAAAGAGAGATAGAGCGAGTTGCTTGCTCAAGATTAAATTAGTGTCTTAATTTAAAAAGTACCCTTTTTACGCCTTGAAAAGGTCGAGGCAAGAAATACATTAGAATACGGGGATTCATCAATCTTAAAAGTTGTAATCGCTGTGTCTCCGAGTGGAAGGAGAAGTTTTTGTGCAACTTGCTCAGGACAGGACACATAAACCGAATATTTAAATAAAGTTGCTTCACTCCCAGGCAAATTTTAATGAGTAGGTTATGTAAAGGATTTCAAAACTAGCTTCATTTTCTCTTCATATAATTTTGACTCCATTTTCTTTTACGTGGTTACAGTGGTTTAAAATTTTGGTTTTGTAATGAGTTCTTTATTTATTTATATATTATATACTTTATTGTACACCACAAAATATGTACAGGACAAACATTCACAAAAACAAGTGTACAATGGCCTGTCTTACCACACAAGGCAATATCTTACAGACAACCTTTGGATGGACTGAACGATAGGAGAAGAATTTAGGGCTGTATATTAGACATAAAATACATATACTAAAGCAGAAAAGAAGAATAATATTTATAGTGACAGGTAATGCTCTTATACCATTTTCTTAAACATCGGCAGTGTTTGAGCACGTCATTCTTAAGTTATGTATTTTTGCTTAAATTAATATTTTAGATGAACCATCAAGTGGAATTAAATAGGTTATTGTGAAATTAACTTGCTTGTAGTGTAAATACTTTTTCAATTTTCCTGGGACCAAACCGACCGACAAATAGTTATTTTAATCAAATTAATTCCTCGAATTTTAGACACTCAACAAAATTTTGAATAATGAAAGGTTCGTCTACAAGCGTTCTGCCAACAATTGGAGAGCTCACGGCGATAAATAATTACCAAAGAGTTCAAAGACTAGGCGTTCTCTGACGGACAGACGTAGATAGTACTCGACGAGGATCCTTGAAGCCGGAGCTCAATTTTAATTGGCTAATTTTGGTCTTATTCGATTGGATAACAGTAAAAGTTATCCTCAAATTTTGTATTGTGGATTTTTGTTTCGAGGAAAAAGGAAAATGCTTTTATTTTTATTTTATTTCATTTTATTTTATTTTATATATAAGGTACTCCAACGACTTATTCACTAATACATATTACATAAAAGAACTTATATATCTAATAGTATCGTGAATTTATCACTTAAAGAAGTACACAGCTTAAACATAAGTAAAAATACGTACAAGAGAACTTTTCAAAAGTGATTTAAAATAAACTAAACATATTCTGTGTTCCAATTAGATATTAATATGAGCTATTTTACCCTAGGATGACAATGTAAAGAAAACACAACATGATTTACTTAATCAATAAATAAATAATAGATAAAAACAGTTTAATTTTATTGTGATTAACAGGTATACGTAAACGACTGCAATAAACGTGATCAAAATGTTATGATGAATGGTTGGGGATCATAAGTTTTTTGCGGAATTGATTAAAAGTGTCAGCAAAGATGTCAATGTTGCTGCTATTGTGGATTTTATTATAATTAGTCATAAATCGGTGCAAAGGCGCACTGCGACCAAGGTTTGTTCTTGCTGAGGACACAGCAAGTACTCGTATATCTGTTCTGCGTACAGATCTTGTTATAGTGCGCCTAGGTACAGTGATATTAAGTTCAGATAATAGCTCTGGAACATCGGACCGATTACGAATAATTTTGTATAGAAATATCTGATCGGAGAGACTTCTACGTTGTTCCAGAGAAATCATATTGAAATGGTTGAGTCTTTGAGGATAATCGGTGTCTCGATCGCAACTAGAACATCTGAAGCGCAGATACCTGGTGAAGGCCTTCTGTATACGTTCTATTCTATTGACATGGACGCGATATGTAGGATTCCATGCCGGAGATGCGTAATCCAGTATACTTCTAAGAAACGTGCTGAAAAGAAGTTTTAGGGTCGATATGGACCGAAACTCCGAGCAAGTTCTCTTCACAAAGCCTGCCTTTTTTGTCGCTTTTGATACGATTAGGTCGATGTGGTTAATGAACGAAAGTTTACTATCGAGCTGGACTCCTAAGTCACGGATGGTGCCAACACTTTGCAGAGAAGCTCCATTTAATCTATAAGACGAAGGTACAATATTCTTGTTACGCGTAAACGTCGTGTGATAGCACTTACTTACGTTAAGCGTCATCATGTTTGACCGACACCATTCATGTATCGCATCCAGATCCTTCTGAAAAAGTGATACGTCCAAGTCCGTTTTTATTTCTTTGTATAGTTTCAAATCATCTGCAAACATGGAACATTTGCTGTGTCGTACTGTGGAAACAATGTCATTTACAAATATAAGAAATAAGATCGGCCCCAGGTGCGATCCTTGTGGTACTCCGGAAGTGGAAGAGTAGAATAGTGATTCGTATCCTCTTACAACCACTCTCTGCTTCCGCCCCGTCAGGTAGGAAGCGAACCACCTGAGCAGTTGACCGACTATTCCAAAATGTTCCAGCTTCATTAAAAGTATATTGTGATTAACTTTATCAAAAGCACTGCTGAAATCTGTGTAAATAGAATCAACCTGTACACGGGAATCCAGAGATTTAGCAATGTCGTTGATGTAGTGAACCAAATTAGTGGTAGTAGATTTACGGGCTCGGAAGCCGTGCTGTTCAGAGGCCAATTGCGCATTAGTACGGGACACACCAACGCTTCAAACAGCTTTGCAAAGATAGAAAGAAGAGATATGGGGCGATAATTAGAAGTATCGCTGGGTTCTCCCTTCTTAAAAATAGGTACCACGTTAGCTATTTTCCACTCTGTGGGGAATTTAGATGTTTCGATAGAGCGATTGAAAATAAGTTTGAGTGGAAGAGCCAGATTGGATGCACATTTTTGGACAAATAGAGAGGGAAGGCCATCAGGTCCCGGACCTTTGGAGGTGTCAAGTTTCTTTAATTATTTTGATACTTCTACTTCTGTGAACGCAATTCTGCTTAGAGCGAATTGAAAATAGTTATGATGCGAGTAAGTATCAGGAGCAGTTGACTTATTGGATGGAATGAAGTTGGATGAAAAATGTGTGGCAAATTGATTGCTTATTTCCTCACCAGAATAAGCAGTATCGTTTCCCAAATGCATAGTAGTGGGTATGTCACTAGACTGTGATTTTTTGGCTTTCACGAATGACCAGAATAGTTTCGGGTTTTGCGCTATGTTTTTTTCAGTATTGCTTAAATAAGTTTTATAACAATTTTTTATCATAATTCTTGCGCGTCCGTCTAGCATTTTGTATTCGTAATTATCTCTAGGATTTTTGTATTTTTTATAGCGAATTCTAATTTTTCCTTTTCGTTCAAAAGTTTAATTAACGGCCTAGAAAACCATCGCGGAAATGTATTATTGGGTAGTTTGGACCGAGGCACATGTTCTTTAATTAAAGTATTAATTTGATCGTACAACAAGCCAACCATCTCGTCAACATCAGTCATTTCGGCAAATATTTTAGTCCAATCTATTACTCTAAGTTTCGCCTTAATCGACGTATAGTCGGCGCGTTTGAAGTTATACTTCGAAGTTATTTTGGTTTTTAACGGTAATGGTGAACTATGACTGATAACAATTTCTAGGGGAGGGTGATGAACATCTACTTTTGACATCGGGTTATTGCATTCGCTTACACTTACAGATAAGTTTGATAGAATCAGGTCCAAGGTTTTATTGTAACAATTTTTCACAATATTAGCCTGCAACATATCGTTTTCGGACATAAAATCAACAAGAGAGTAACCTAATCTATTGGTGTAATTGGTGGGAATTGTACGTGGAGGGCTAAGAGTATTGTCTATGTTCCAACTTATGAAGCTAAGGTTGAAGTCTCCGGCAATAATTGTATCTTCATTTGTAGATTCTATCAGTGTAGATACTTTGTCCAGGAATGAGTCAAGTGTGATTTGCTGGACCGGTGGGGGTAGATAAACAGAGCAGATGTTCAAAATACGATGGCTCTTGCCCTTAGTAATTCTAAGCCTGACCCACAGATCTTCAATGTCAGATTCCCATTTTGGCATACGTACGGAATCAATGAGCCTAGATACAGCAATCAGAACACCACCGCCCCTCTTGGTTCCCAGAGCAGTTGAAGATCTATCTCTGCGGTAGACACGATACCTAGAATCGAATATTTCGCCGTCTCTTATACCGTCGTCCAGCCATGTTTCGGTTCCAATTATAACATCATAGATGCCCAACTGTGCCGCCAACATAATAGTATTAAGTTTGGTTTTTATTCCTCTGAAATTCTGGTAATAAATGGTGAATTTTTAAGTAATTGCAAGGTATTACTGCATAAAATCTAATTTAAAATTATAGCAGTGCAATGGCTTCCAGACTTTTAATGTGTTTTGCCTGGTGACCGTCGGCTTTTCTGACGAGGATTTTGCCATCGCGTACCCAAACGTATAAATATCCCTTTTCACGTGCAGCTTTTATAGTTTCCGCGTGTATTCTTTTATTCAACGGCGACAGGTGTTCCGATACGAATATAGGCCTGATAGCACCACCGTAGCCCAGGTGTTGACTACTGAGTTTTTCTTTAGGGTGGGCTCTGTTAAATTGTAATACAGACACCAGGACTTAATCTCTTATTAATGTGCTTCGCAATTTAACAACGACTGCTCTTGGGTTTTTGCTTTCTGGGTCTAATTTCCTCACGCGCACGACGGACAGAATGTCGTCTTCCTTGATCGTGGCAGACACAGCGCTGCCCAGCTGAACCACTGTCTTGACCAAGTTTTCAGATTTATTTTCTGGTAAACCATTGATCTCCAGATTCTGCTGGCGCGCATTTTGTTCGATGAAATTTACTCGAATTGCCAAATCAGAAACCGTGGTCTTGAGATCCTCATTCTCCCTATGTAGCTTCTTGTTTGCACTCTTGCATGCATCCAGTTCCGTACTCATACTGTCAAATTCAGAGCTCATAAAATTTACAGAGTTCTCCAAGCCTCGCAACATATCTTTGATGCCCCTTAATTCACCAGTAATACAGGTTATTATGTTCGCTGAAATCTCAGAAGACAGAACTGAACGTATTTCCTCGCGAATTTTATCTAATAGTTCATTCTTAGAGTGCCGATCAAAATCTGGACTAGAGTCAACTTCTGGTGAGCATTCAGTACGCTGCCGCTTGGATCTCACGCCAATGTTCGATGTGCTCTGTAAGCCTGCAAGGATTGCCGGTATATTGGGCTCTGATTGCACCTGAGGTAACGTACATGAGTCGCCGACTTTTGGTGGAGTGCGAGGCATAGTATAAATTTATTACTTAATTATATGAGAAAAGAAAAAAAGTTCAAAAAACAACTAGCTAGTGACGAGTATCGAACCCGTACACCGTCGCACGGGGAACGAAGACGAAACAGTTGCGCCACGAACGATATATCTGTTTATGCGAAATTTGTAAGTGTTTTAATGTTCAAACAATCACTGACAACACTGCCAATGAGTCAAGGTCGCCTTTTGTTTTGCGATTAGTGTAACAGGCCGGTGTGGGTATTAGAATAATTTTGTCAGTCCACTTAATAACGTTTTTTCACTTTTTAACACAGATGTTTATAATTTTGGTTAATCACAACATGTTCCAAGTAATTCACAGATTGTTTTGGTACTATTTGACACTTGAATAGTTCACTTTTTGTTCACTTTAGAATTTTTTAAAGACAGAGCTCACAAGTGTATGACAGATCTCCAAGTGAGATATATATAATCTTTTCTACTACTAGGCCACTAAGCGGCACTTTTGAACGTCAACGATTATAATTTACAAGTAATAAAAATTGATTCTACCGTGATTGATTCAATTAACTAGCAACAACAAGGACAAAACAATAAATTCTGCACTTGATGCTATGCTTACTAAGACGGTGATCGTAGAACAAGTTTTTTCTAGATTCTAAGTCCTATCATCTTTTTGGTGTTTTTCGTAAAGTATTTAATTTGGCACAACCAGTTGCGGCTTTAATTTCAGAAAATTTTACTCCATACCGAGGTAAAAATCAAAAATTTGCCGGGGCACGTCAAAAATTTAATCCCAGCTCTAATCCAGCTCAGGTAGACATACTCGTATTATCGGTTTACCGATACCGCGGTTTACGTACGATAGGTAGTCAGTTACACATCGCGGTGGAGGCACTTAATATTCGATAACAAGCGTAATTCACTCCACTCGCATGAACTTCAAAATTTTATAATATTATCGACCGTTCACCCGGGATCGGGTTACTGTTGGGTACTTAAAATCAAAAAAATCAAAATCTTTTATTTTATTTTACATAGGCCTACATGGGCACTTATAAAACGTCGACAAAAGGTGCACGGTTCGGGTTGGTCGTTTCCTATGGAGAAGAACCGGCAAGAAACTCCATGGTTACTCTTTTAAAAATGGTTTGGTTTTACAATATTTCCATGTTACAGCATTAGTACTTAGATATGGGGGGACAACGTATGCCCGACAATAAGTCGTAGGAAACTAAAATAAAACAATAGAAAAGGGATTATATATTATATAAAAAAGTTAACAAATGTTAACTAGCATCTAGAAGGCCTACAATGTTCACACATTCACAAAACAATTGGTAAAAGAATCTATACAAAGATAAAAAAAAGAAGTATAACAAGACTAAATTTAACATGTGTCACAAATGTTGTTATCAGTGCTGTAACTATTCTTAAAACTTTTTTTGCTTGCGCGATGCAGGATTTGTGTGACGTCATGTCGTAAGTGGCGGCGTTGGTGCCGCTACAGGGCTATAAAGATGATTGAAAATCATTGTAAAAAGTCTAATTAAAAGAAGGAAAGAAAAATGAGATTGAGAATAGTTAGAGACATCCACATATTTATGCCGTTTACGAGTTACCAGGGAAGCTGCAGCGCAGAAGGAGCTAAGACCAAAATTTTTATCTTCAACGTAGTCCTTGATTTTATAATATGCTTTTTTAATAAGAACACGTTTGATGTAGTTTTTGAACTTTCCATCGATCAGTTCTATAACTGACTTTGGCAACTTGTTATACAAGCGTATACTGTTTATAAGAAAAGACTTGCTAGTTTTCGTTAACATACCCGGGTTATTGTTTATTTTATTTTGCACTCACACTTTGCCAATGACTTCGTACCCCCATATTCTCCCCTTTCCCATGGGAATGTTGAAAATCGGTATTTTTCTTTGTTCATATCATATTGGAACCTTTGTAAAATTTCAACTGTGTATACCGGACCAAAGCCTATCTTTCGATGAGTCAGCCAGTGAGTGAGTCTGGACTTAAGCCTCAATGATTTAAAATACTACGAAAACTCTTATCTTGCCAAAACTTAACAACGCGTTTTAGCTATAATTTATGTTAAAGTTTAAGAATAAATAATTCCATTATACTTATCTGAACAGTCTTAAACGCTCTCTTTTCATTGTTTATTTCTTTAGAACTGAGTCGTATCGCTACTCGTTGTTTTACGTTAGTAACAACCTTTAAGTTTATTTAGTCTCCGTTTTAATTCTTATTTAAAAAACCTATCTCTTGGGCCAGTGTGTATCTACAGACATAGTTATTTGTACCAAGTTTTAAGCACAAAGTTATTAAGGGCACATCTGTTTGTGGGCAAACGTGCCCAACTTGATTGAAATCCTACAGCCGAAATATTCGAATTCGGAGCTCCAAGGCCACATCGGCGTCTTAGCCTCCGTCAGTAATGCATGAATGCCTTTGGGACTGGGACACTTAGTGAGCAGTTCAGTACTTTTCGCTGCATACGTGATATAGTCGTAGATAGTGCTATATAATATTCATGTTCACGCTGGAGAGGGCATCGGACGGCGTTAACGTGGCGTGACGGAGTGGCGTGGGCTAAGTGCTCCGCTAAATTGCTCGCAACGACTAAACACACTCCTGAAGCTGCTGGCTTTAGACGCGGGCCATTAAAACAACCACAAAACCCTTCATTCCTTAATTAATTACTGTCTAATTGTGCATTTTCTACATCACACTTAGCGAAAAAGCCATTAACAACGCTAAACTGGTCGTGGTTAAAAAGCTTTTCCTCGTTCTCCCCATTCTTGTGTTATTACCTAATAGCGGTTAACACTGATATAAAAGCAATTCCCGTATTAAGGTAGGGACAAGGTTAATAAAATAATCATAGTTGTAATGCCGACGTAAACCCGCTCGTTTCGGGGCTCGGGCCGTCAGTCAAGCTAAAGGTATGTGAATTAATTCATATACAGCCTACCGCTTACGTACCTTCACGTAAAATCGAATTTGAAAAGGTTCATTCATAGCTATATTGGTGGGATGGCATGTGTACCCTTACCCAAAAGAGCATTAGTCGAGCGTATACTTGTCGAAAATATATATTTCAATAATGCAAGATAATGACAATGTCACAAGATGGTTCGATGAGATCCATGACGTCATTACTCAGTTTAAGAAAATGTCAACTTGCCTTACCTCCTTTCAGCTTTTCAAACTTGGAATCATCCAATTTAGGTCATTCGAGGGTTGATGAAAGTAGAAGCTGCCAGTTGCGGAAAACAAGTTCATATTAGGATTTTTTTCTTTCTTTTTTTATGACGTGTGTCTACTGAAAACTGAAACTGAAGCGTTGTGGGTTCTCATGTGACCTGACTGGACGTCGCGCGTCGGTTCTAGGTACTTGTTAGTTAAAGTCTTGCCTGAATTATTAATACGTGTTCGAACTTCGAAAGTTAAACGTACTTTAAGCATATACTTACTACTTTACTTACTTTTTACCTACTACAAATGAGTTATTGAGTACATTTTTCTTTTATTAAACAACAAGTACCTAACAACAACAAAGAAACTCATCGAAGCTTGATTGATGAATAAACACATTATCAACTTTTAAAACCATTTTAACTATTAAAGTTAGCGATAGTTTGACAGTTGCTTGCTGCAAAGTGCTTATGTTACTTTAATTTTTTACACGCTCCACAGGGGTTTTACTTGAGAAAAAATAATATTATTAATAGTATACTGCTGTTATATATAGTTTGGGAACCCTATTCCCTAATTGCTACGTCCATAAATAGGTTACATTGAGCACAGTATCGTGCCTAGGGTTTCAAAATAAGGCAAGCCCAATAAAATTTTAACCGATTTCAAAAAAAGAAAGTTCAGTTTTCGACTGAGTATGTAGGTACCTACGTATGTATCATCGCAATTTTCTGATAAACTACTGGTTAGGTACAATTAATTAAAAGTGAATTCATCCATCTTCTTCTTTCCTCTTCTTTCTTCAATTTCACTCACTTCAATCACACTCTTGCTTGTCGCGCGGTGAATGAGGTAACCAAAGCTCACTGAAGGCATGCTAGTGCTAGATTGAATATAATAAACATATCACTACGGTTGTTATCAACGCGCGTGTTATATTTTGAAATTTCCTCAGATAACTGGCGTGATATAGATGTCTCAATTCGTTGTTTACCAAAATTACCGAAAGAAACCATTGCACACAGGTGTTTATGGGAATTTGCGTGCCTTTTAATGGTGCCAGATATGTTATTTAAATCATTATAACCAGATGTATTCCAAACGGAATCTTCATTCGAAAAAAATATATGTAGCACCAGCAATACAACTTATTAGTGTGCGAACAGCCAACAATCCAACTAGTTTTATACACCGATCTATAAAATTTTCGTTTAAGCGATTTACTAGTCTGAGAAATACACACAAAGTTTAAAGATTTTACCTTATCTTCGCCAATCAAAACTTGAACGCATTTTAAATCCTCACAAGGTACAATTACCTCCGTTGTTGTAGGTAAGTCACCAAAACAATCGTATCACTGAGAAAATCTAAGAAAACACAAAAAACTTCAACAACATAACTTTTCCCACTCAAGCAAATGAAACTGAAGCACAGACTACTTAGAGATATGAACTGAAGTGAGTTGCACTCGGGTCGTTGCAGTGTTGTCATTTGGCAAAAAAAAGTCGCCAGTTATATGAAAAATCTAGCTAGATATCGCAATTTTTTTATTTTTAAGATATTGCTTGAATATTTAATTTCGTTATTTTCAAAAGTCGCTAGTTTTTATTGTTGCTAAATCTTAAAAAAAGTCTCCAAACTCGTTAAAAATTTCCAAGATCTCATAACGTCGCTAAAACGGCAACACTGCAGAGTTGGCAAGGTGATAAGGTCACGCATGCGCGTGCAACTTCATAGGCATGCACTGCTTAAATTTTCAAACTGATCGTCTACAAAGACGCACAAGTTTCTAACTCGTTATACGGCGCATCGCTATAAGTGCGAAAGAGACAGATATAGTATTTGAAAGCCCGGCAAAAGCCGGTGCGTGTAAGCGAGATAGCTATATGTAGATGCTGCAACTGCAAATGAGAAACTCTGCGCGCGACCAATCGCTATGTGAAGTAGTGTGGCATAGGTAGATACTTTGTGTTATTTTGATAAGAATTAAGCGCGCGGATGTCACGGAACAGTAGGCGTTTCGAACTGACATACTATCGAACTAATAAATTACCGAACTAATGAGCAATCGCTGTAGGGTTTTTCGCAACAGGATTTTTCGCACAAACGTTACATCGCACCAATAAAGCATCGATGGAATAAAACATCGTACAACTGAATTATCGACACAACGTGTTCGATATAATAAAAATCGAATCATCAACTTTCGAAAACACGTAGGGAACCCAGAACAACTACACATTGGCGCGCTTTTTCTAACCGCTTGCGCGCCGGGGACAGCAGAATATAGCAGTTAAGTACTGACCGCCTTAGAGCTAACACGTCGTAGAATCAGTGTCGATCCGTAATATTGGTACGTTACATAAGCAAGATTGTAACTGTGAATATTTGAATAAACCCAGTGTATCGAATAATTTGTGTTATTTCATTTTCACGACTGTACCCATAGACCTGCCCACACACGATGTCTTAACCTAAAGGAATACATCGTGACTTCCCGACGGTTTGCATGTATCAGCCCGCCTTAATGCGACATATAATACATCTGTAGAAAATTCGCTTTTGTACATCGAAAATATTTCCAAAACAAATAGCCAGTTGTTAAAGGATAACCCATTTCCATCATTTTTGGAATTTTTGTCTGTTTGTCCGTTTATTTGTGCACGTGTCACGTGAAATGTACGAAACCAATTTAGATATACCATAAAATTGTGCGTAACTTTTACTATTACTTCGTTTTTGTTTCATCGCAATCGGTTCACATTAACAAAAGTTAGATAAATTTAAAGTGTTCAAGAAGTAGAAAAACAATTGGTAGTTAGGTCTGGTAGGGTATAGGCAGTCAGTTGACGGGAGCGAAGACGCGGGCACAGCTAGTACTTAATAATAATTAAACTTGACACTTAGGAATGATACTCGTTGTTATAATATATTGGTAACATAGTAATTAATAAGGATTATGAATTTAATTTTCAATTTCTGACGTAAAAGTTATCGCGGCATGTAAAATGAAAAACGTCATCGGACTTTTTAGATTAACACGATTATAAGACCCTAAAGTATAAGTAGTGAAAAGTGGGTTCGATTCTTCTCCAGCGTAAGATTTACCTTATAAAATGCATTCTCACTACACGAAGCGCAATACATGGCAGTAGTGTTTTTCACAAAGACGCTACACAGCTTATTTATTCACCCGTTTCCAGCTATTTTCTAAACATTTTTCACCTTTTAAACACCAACATTTTCTAGTTTTAAAAGTTCTATTCTAATTAGCAATATGACAAGCGGAGTGGTTTCAAGTAATTTCCACAGCTACCCACTATTTTTTTCTTGTTTCCAACAAAGGGGAGGGCAATATTTTGAGCGTAATTTTAAACTCGGTCACCGCCGCGCCCAAGGTAGAGTTTAACAGATATTCATCGACATATTATTTTAGCTGTGTTAGTGTTAGATGTTTTATTTGAATATTTTGCATAATGCATTTGCGTAGAATGCCTAAAAACATACATGTCTCTAGTTCATTATTATAAGTCTGACATTCCGTTGCCTATCGTGTAATGTTTCATGACTTAAGACACAGCTTTATTAACGAATTTTTCACAAATATAATTTGACAAATTGTCAAAAGCGCGTTAACTGCTAAGATTGGTTAAATTTATTTGCAACAGTCAACCGCATCACTCGACATGTTTTTATAGTGAAGCGTCGATGTCTGATTAAAGTAATTTGTTAACGTCATTTAACTAATTTATAAAATTATGCGTTGCCACGCCAAATAATTGATGTTGAAGCGAGTAAATTTTTGGTTTTCATTAACGGGAGCTCGTGGCACTGTGGTCACATTCGTACAAACTGTTAGGTGATAAAATTTGCATGCCATTACATGAATTTATGTGCACCGCCGTATCTCGGCGGGAATTAATGCTATCGTTACTATTACATGACCGTTGATGTTTCATATTTTATTCAACAATAATAAATTTGGTGGGCGATAACCGTAGGCACGGACATTTTAAAACAAAGGAGACAGCTCCTACTGATAATAAATAATTAAGATAAAAGAGAGATAAAGCGCGAGTTGCTTGCTCAAGATTAAGTTAGTGTCTTAATTTAAAAAGTAGTCTTTTTACGCTTTGAAAAGGTCGAGGAAAGAAATACATTAAAATACGGGGATTCATCAATCTTAAAAGTTGTAATCGCTCTGGCTCCGAGTGGAAGGGGAAGGTTTTGTGCGACTTGCTCGGGACAGGACACATAAACCGAATATTTAAATAAAGCTGCTTCACCCCCAGGCAACTTTTAATGAGCAGGTTATGTAAAGGATTTTAAAACTACCTTCATTTCCTCTTCATATAATTTTGACTCCATTTTCTTTTACGTTGTTACAGTGATTTAAAATTTTGGTTGTGTAATGAGTTTTTTTATTTATTTATATGTTATATACTTTATTGTACACCACAAAATATGTACAGGACACACATTCACAAAAACAAGTGTACAATGGCCGGTCTTACCGCACAGGGCAATCTCTTACAGACAACCTTTGATTATATACTTGTCTAGATAGAACAATGCAAACAAACGACGCGCTAAAACTGTCTCCAATTGCGTGATATGTGTGATTACCGCTCGTGTACTTATTGTCGTCAAACTGTCAATGTATGCGTGTTTAGGGATGCCAGCTCCAAACTATTAACCTACCTTATCTGAATTATTTAATATGATGAAAGTTAAACAAAACAGGTTAAATTAAACAATAATTTTGTAGATTAGTGTATCTTTTATTTTAGTAACAACAAAAAATACAATGAAAAATATACAGTAATTTATAGATCCATCCCTACCCATCTACCATCATCATTCATCATCATTTTTATATGATTATCATCTTTGTGTTTGTTGTCGGAATATTTTTCTCATTGATTTTATTGTCTGGGCTACGTTAAGGTAAGTTGTCATTTACTGATCATATATATAATGTAATTTTTAAAATAATAATGTTCTCCTGATCGAAAGATTATGTAATGCTATTTGTATTTTGTCTCCCATAGTTTCGTTAAATCTCCCTAGTAATAAACTGACAACACTGGCTAAATCAGACTAACCTACAAAATAACGAATTAAAAATCGTGTGTTCTTATAATAATAGTGGTTAAATAACAAAACGTACCGGTGAAAAGTGCTCTTGGTATTATTATACGGTTTTCCCACATAATTGCTATACAGTCTGACGGCACAAACCGGCATATTTAATTATTTTCCGTGAACACGTTACCCTTAGGTTTTTCAAATGACACTGACATAAATAAGAAGTGAGTCTACTAATTTTAGTAGACTTTATTGGGCCGTTCAGATAGAGTCAATGTGGCATCTAGACAAGTATATAATCAAAGCAGACAACCTTTGGATGGACTGAAAGATAGGAGAAGAATTTAGGGCTGTCAGTGTACAAAATTATTATACTTAGACATAATAACATAAAATACATATACTAACAGAGAAAGGAGAAGAATAATAATTATAGTGACAGGTAATGCTCTTATACCATTTTCTTAAACGTCGGCAGTGTTTGATCACGTCATTCTTAAGTTATGTCTTTTTGCCTAAGTTAACATTTTAGATGAATCATCAAGTGGAATTAAATAGGTTATTGTGAAACTAACTAGCTTGTAGTGTAAATAGCACATATAAAAACAAAACTTTTCCAATTTTCCCTTAACCAAACCGACCGACAAATAGTTATATTAACCAAATTAATTCCTCGAATTTTAGACACTCAACAAAATTTTGAATAATGAAAGGTTCGTCTACAAGTGATCTGCCAACAATTGCAGAGCTCACCGCGATAAATAATTACCAAAGAGTTCAAAGACTAGGCGTTGTCTGACGGACAGACGTAGATAGTACTCGACGAAGATCCCTGAAGTCGGAGCTCAATTTTAATTGGCTAATTTTGGTCTTGTTCGATTGGATAACAGGAAAGTTATCCTCAAATTCTGTATTGTGGGTTCTTGTTTCGAGGAAAAAGGAAAATGCTTTTCGGTAGAAAACCATTCTCATTTTTTTTTACATTTTGAGAAAACAATACAGCCATGAAAATTATAATAAAACAATTCGATGTTCCAGTTCCCTGTCCGTTTACGGAAACGATTTCGTAATCACTCAAAAGAGAATGTTTAACTCAGAAAATGGCTGCTAAACGGAATTCAAGAAATATTTCGAACATTTAAACACTCTGTCCTTTACGCACGAAGAATATTCAATCAGTATTTTTTATCATTCATCGACTGTTTATACATTTGGCAGCGTTTTGTTATTGAAGAGGTTCATCACATCTTTGGCACAAAGATTTTGGCACAAAGGTACAAATAAGAGGGGATTGTCGTCCAAATAATCGAAGTTGACGAAATGACAAAGAGGTCGGGAGCAAAGAAAATGGATTTGTGAAAGCCGTCATTCACGGAGCGGCTGGTTTTAATAAATAGAGATTATTAGGTGTTTTTATCTTTTCAATGGCGCCTTTCGTTTGGTAAAGCTTTGTTGTCGTCTTAATAATTTAATTTTCAATGTTTTGACAAAGAAAATGATTTGCCCACAGGAAACATAAAGTATAACAATAGAAAAGATTCTTAAATGAACAGATATTAATTGAAAAGTCAAACAATACCTTTTAAATAAATACACAAAAGTGAAAAACTAAATATTTCAATAGCGTGTCAGTTAACTTTAAAGACGTCTAAAATAAAACAGTTTCTTAATTCATTTATTTATAACAGTACACGATGGATGAAAACATTTCCAATAAGTACTCTTTCTCGGACTCAAATGCCTTTATAATGATATTGCTACTGAAAAACTGGCACTCTTTAATTAAATCTTTTACCCATTCTATTTTTAATTTCTGTCAGACCGGGCTATTTTATTAGTATTTCAATGTTGAAAAGTCCTGAAAATATGCTTGGAACAAACAGAAAACAATCACTAACTACTGTATTAAATTGAGTTAACTTTCCGTTTATTCAAAGTTTTTGTGAAGATAAATTGTTGTTAATAGATTTAATTAATTGGCTGCCGCTAGAAACATGATAATAATAGAATAACCCATTTAAACATTTTGTACTAGCTGTTGCCCGCGGCTCTGCCCGCATGGTATTAGTACTTCTCCCAATATCTTTATAAATTATAGCGTATGTGTTACTCTGTTGTATAAACTATATTACTGTACTGTTTCATCAAAATCCGTTAAGTAGTTTTTGCGTGAAAGAGTAACAAACATCTATCCAGCGGCTTCGCCCGCGTGAATGTCGAAATTTATCCCAAGGGAACATATGATCGGGCTAAAAAGTATAATATGTGCTATTCCTGATTATAATCTACCTTTATGCCAAATTTCATCCAGATCCGTCAAGCTTTTTGACCGTGAAGAAGTAACAAACATACAAACACACACGGACTCACTCACTCTATTAGTGTGATAATTTTCAAAACTTTCGGTAGGCGACGAAACATAATTCCATCGTATTTATCGTCCGTTTATTTATATCCGTCCGTAAGATGGGTTCTTACAACTAGGTAGAATAGATTAGAATACACTTTATTGTACACCAAAAACTTAAGTTACACATCTCTTTAGGTACTTAATGTAGCGGGAAAAGATTGTTCTCCAAGATAAAGACCTAAATACAAGCATACTAGAAATCATGATTCTTATAGTGTCTGTAAAACTCGCCTGAGCTTGAACGAGTGCGGCATCGATATCGTCTCGATGCACCGCCGAAGCCGCGTCGCTCGCTCCGGAACGCCAACCCAATTATTGGGCCACTTACTCGATGCATTCCACAACTCGATAAATTCTCGAGTGGGGCTCGCCGCGGCATGCACGCTGCGAGTCGAGCTGAACGAGCGGAATTCGCAAAGCCCCATGTTGATTGATTTTGTATTTTCAATATAGCCTCAACTGAACGCGGATGATGGCAGAAGCATGTTCTTGTCTATGCATCTTTATTTACGAGTCGTTTTCTGGAGCACATGCGACACAAAATGGCTTGCTTATGAAACTCGATAATGAAACTTGCGCTATGAAGTTTTGACATATTATTTTATTTTGTGGGGTTACCAGTTAGGGGCAAGATTTTTTAATCTATTTTAGCAAAAGGAGGAGATGTTCGTATTTGTTTTTTATTCACTGACTAGCTGTCCTACGCGGCTTCGCTCCTGTCAACTGGCTAGCCACCTACCCATCTATCCTACCTACCCTACTTACCCCCCCTACATACATGATTGTTGCGTTACTTAAACCGTTTACGCAGCACACGCAACGGAAGCTCTCAAAAAGTAATATTTTTCCATTTGCTACATTTTTCACTCATGCTCCACTCTTATTGGTCGTAGTGTGATGTTATAAAGACAAAGACAAAGACAAAGACAAAGACAAAGATATTTTATTTCAACTAGGCCACAAAGCGGCACTTTTGAACGTTAGTTACATTAAAATTTACAAGGAATAAAAATTGATTCTACCGTGCATTCGGAAAGTAGCTTGTTATGGAGAAGAACGCACAAGAAACTCCATACTTACTCTTTTAAAAAAAATATATGTTTTTTTTTACAATATTTAGGTACATAAGTACATACATTAATAAATTTATATGTGTGAGGACAATGCACCCAGAATCACTACATACTATACTACGTACAGGTACAAAGTATTAAAAGTACTCACACATGTACTGTGCAGTTACATAATAAGCGCTAGAAAAACACTAGCATCCGAAGCAGTTAAGTTAAGACCAATCCCAACTGACGGCGCCCGTTCACGAACATGACGCATGAATCGGCACCACCCAGCTCAACCATCATGAAGGGAACCGAATGATCCAACACACACGCCACCATCAGAGAGACATTTGAGAGAGCATGACACACTCAACTGCCAGGGCAAACACAAGTCAACGAACGACACCGAGGTACAGCAAATGGTAGATTTACAGTTGGGTACATAGTACTCACACACGTGCTGCGCAGTTATACTATACTAAAAGAAATTGAGTCTATATAATACAAATATATTCATACAGTCTTCAGCAGGTCCAACAATTCTACAAAACAATAATGTTCTGCATATCACTTGTTTTTGCGCCCTAGTGGTTGTGGAGCAAGAGTAGCATTGAGCCAAGCATTTTTATCAGTGATGTAATCCCCCAACTTATAATATGCCTGCCTGCATAGTGTGCGTTTTATACAAGTTTTAAATTTCGTCTCATTCAGTTCTAGAATGTGGGGAGGAATTTTATTGTAACATTTTGTACAGTACCCCATGAAAGAAGAGGCTACTTTAGCCAGTCTGAAACCTGGTTGAACTAATTGGTCCCTATTTCTAGTAATGTAATTATGTCTATCTCCGTTTTTACTAAAAAGATGTAAATTTTTTCTCACGTACATGATATTTTCATAAATATATTGACAAGGAACCGTCATGATGTTAATGCCCTTAAACAGTTCCCTTAGAGAATCGCGCCGGCGAAGATTGTATATCGCTCTGATGGCTCGTTTTTGCAGAATAAAAATTGACTCAATGTCTGCAGCCCTTCCCCATAGTAAAATACCGTAAGACATTATACTATGAAAGTAACTAAAATAGACCAGCCTCGCGGTATCTACATCACTAAATTGACGAATCTTTCTAACAGCATAAGCTGCCGAACTTAGCCGCCCTGCAAGTGATATTAAATGAGGACCCCATTGTAACGTTGAGTCTAGCGTGATCCCCAGGAAAACCGTTTTATCGACGAATTCTAGCTTCTCCTTGTTTAAGATAATGTCACAATCAGTACTTTTTACATTCGGCAAGGAAAATTTTACGCACTTGGTTTTTTTACCATTTAAAACTAAATTATTTGCAGTGAACCAATCCTGAACCTGCCGTAGCGCGTTATTTACGTCGTCAACCTGACAAGTACGTCTATTTATTTTAAAAATTAAAGATGTGTCATCAGCAAATAACACCATGTTTAGTTTGTTTTCCAATAAACGGGGTAAATCGTTTATGTATATTAAAAATAAGAAAGGACCTAATATTGAGCCCTGGGGTACCCCCATTTTCACGTTTAACCCCGACGAATTCACACCGTTTATCTGAACTAATTGCTGTCTATCACTTAAATAAGATTCAACCAAACTTAACGCTGATTGACCTAGCCCGTAATGCTCAAGTTTCAGAAGTAATGTTTCATGATTAACGCAATCAAACGCCTTCGACAGGTCGCAGAAGATACCTATGGCATCCTGCGACTCTTCCCACGCATTAAAGATGTGTTTTAATAGGGTGACACCAGCGTCAGTTGTACAACGTCCTTTGGTGAAACCATACTGTTTATCATGCAAGATTTTATTCGTATTAAAATGAATGAGCATTTGATTAAGCATTATCTTCTCAAATACCTTGCTGAAAACCGGCAACACGGATACTGGTCTATAATTATTTGTGTCTTTACTGTCCCCGGATTTAAAAAGTGGTATAACCTTACTATATTTCATTAGATCCGGAAAGACTCCTTGATCCACACACAAATTAAAAATTACAGCTAAGTACGGCGCTATAGTCTGAATAATGGAGGTACAAGCTTTGATGGACATTCCCCACAGATCTTCAGTCGGTTTGATCTTGATTTGCTTAAAAGCTTTTATTACTGTTATGGGGTTTATATGTGAAAAGTTAAATACATTCGGGCAGGCTGAAACGTTCGCGTTTAATAATCCAAAAGCAAGCGCGGGCGAAGAATTTAAGTTTTCAGTAGTTTTAATTGGGATGTTGGTAAAGAAATTTACAAATTCTTGCGCAACTTTTTTGTTATCTCTAATAAGTCCGTGTGTGGTCTCAAGCGTGTAATCAGGATTATTTCTTTTATTCCTGTTCGTTTCATTATTTATAATTTTCCAAACCGTCTTGATTTTATTTTCTGCTAATTTAACCTTATTTCTAATATACAAGGCCTTAGCTGCCTTACATGTATTTTTAAAAATTCTCGAGTAAGTAGCAACATACTTATTAAACGTTTCAGTGTTCATACAAGGCTTAAGGCCATAGAGCTCGTAAAGTCTTTCCCTACTTTTTCTAAGTCCTGTAGTCGCCCAGTCACTGAATAAAAACTTAGGGCATACAGTTTTAGTTATCTTCTTAAAAGTGTTATTAAACTCTTTTTGAACCACTGAAAAAACTTCATCATACAAAATATTACCGTCATTCACTGTGAGGTCCTGATCGCTTAACTTAGCGATTAAAGTGCTGTTAAATTTATTTAATTTACCGGATGTTATTGGTCTGGATTGAATCTGCACTTGTTTAATTAGCATATTGGACTCAAATGTTACAAGTAGCCCACTATGATCCGAAGGCAGATAATTTATAATGGCATTGTCCAAGTAGTTGCAGCAACAAAAAACATTATCAATACATGTAGCAGAAGTCAGCGTAGTTCGGGTTGGTTCCGTAAATACATGTGACAAATTAAATGATTTAAAGAGATTTAATAACCTACTTCTATCTGAATTATCTTCTAGAATATTAATATTAAAGTCACCACAGACAATTACTAGTTTATTACCCATTGCGAGTTTTGCCAAAACATCTTCCATCACTGACTCGAATATAGAGTAGTTCTTATAATTAGGGGGTCTGTAGACGCACACTATGACATGCTTATCCAGCTCAACACAGGACAGTTCAACACTATGTTCAACTGAGAGGTCTACTATATCTTTACGAGGTTTTGATTTAATACCATTTTTAATTAATATAAGTGAACCCCCACGCAACATAATATTTTTGTTAAAACAACTGCCCACAGTATAATTTTCATAATTGATTAGCATTGCGTAATCTTTCAGCCAATGCTCAGTGAAACAAACAATGTCAAACATTGTTTTTTCTAAAAACAGTTCGATTTCTAATTCCTTTGAAGAAAAACCCTGAATATTTTGGTGAAATAATTTCAGAGAATTCTGCTCAGACCCTTTTCTTAAATTATTTTTTTGCGAGCAAGAAGGTACCTTTTTAATGGTGGACATACTCGCAACTATTCCGTTATTGATACCCTCCCTTGTCCTATCAACTAGTTTAAAGAATAAATATTAATAGCATTTTTGCTAACGTTATTCAAGGTATTGACCACCTTTAAATTAGTACTATTACTAATATCAATAATAACTGTATACTTCGACATACTACTTATGTCTGAGTTTATTGTATAAGATAATAGCCGAGCTATTTGATGTCTTACCCTAAGAGGCAGATACAAAGTATCGCCTGTCGACTTTAATTTATCAACAAAAATGTTGATGTCAAAAAAAACAAGTTTGTCACTATAGTGACTCACAAGAAAGTGCAGATGCTTATTAAGCATGTGAATGTGATTATTTTGTCTATTTGACAATTTATCCAAGTAAGGGAAGGCACACAAAATAATTTTACTGCAATTTAACTTTAACATCTCTTTTACACACTCAGTGATGTCATCGTATATAGCCTATAACCTTCCTCGATAAATGAAGTATCCAACACAAAAATAATTTTTCAATTCCAACCAGTAGTTTCTCAGATTAGCGCGTTCAAACAAACTCTTCAGCTTTATAATATTAGTATAGACTTCTCCGTCAATTGTGGACCGATATTGTTTTTTTTTTTAATTATATATTTCCAATTTGGTCCCATTTAAATAACAATGGCGAAATTTTAGCTGACTAAAATTTGAGCGTATGTAAGTGAGTTATATACGAAAGAAATTCCATTAATCGTCTACGTTTTCTCAAAGTATAATATTAACTGGTTCAACACGGATAAAAAACATTACAAATGAAAGTTATTTGATTTTTTCGTTAACTTCCATTAGCTTAGTGTTGCCATTTTACACTTATTCTGTAAACTGACAAGTAGTGACTGTAGTAAGTATAACATTATTGTATTTGTTATTTTATTTAAACGGAGTAAATGAATATCAATACAGTTTAACTCTAAATGTAAGTGTTCCTTGCAGGTACGTAAGCATACTGTGGTGAAGTAGAAATAAATGAATTAGGTACTTTCAATTAATGATAGGCAAAAAGACTAGTAACCAAGCCTAAAAAAAAATTGCTTGCTTGTTGACGACGATCTGTTGATACACGTCAAAGTCGTATACCAATGCGATATTGCCCTTTTACTTCCACGAAATTTAATAATAATATTATCTATTAGACACATTACTACAAGTTACCCAGACATAACTAACAAAAGTTCATGACTGAATATTTATTATGCCCGGCATTCTCGAACAAAAATTCTTGCACAAACTAATTCAGAATACGACCCTGAGTTAAATCAGATATTTTTCATTTAAATACGTAGGAATTTAATCTCAGCTAAAACTTCGAATATATACAACAAAACTCTTCAATAAATGACAGCAAATCTCTCGAGATTACTGCAATAGCATGTATGTTTATTATTTATACCATTTCATAACATAACATCACGCCAGTACGCTCTAAAGGGGTACGCAGATGTGTACAGTTCACCTTGTGTGGTATTCTGATTTACAAATCCACATTTTTAAGAGTATTTACATTTTATAACACTATACAAACCATACCATTTCATCTTATGATATTGTATCAATTCATATGACTCTCTTTTTTTTGTATTATACTCGGCTTCGTCCGAAGGGAGCAAATAATACTTGTAGTATCGCCTAGTGTTCACCAGTCACGCACTATATTTGAGAGTAAATATTATAGAAAACAAAAAATACCTGTTCGCGACGAGGCGTCACAAAAATGTTAGAATAGTTTTGTAGATATAAATAGTATAAACAAATCATTCGTCTGCTTACCCCAGCGCGCGAGCTCGTACTAAAAAGTTTTAGACGAGAATTTTTCTTTTATAGTTTTTTCAAACATAAAATTTCGACCACTTTTTGAGGCACTAAACATTATGTTTTAGTGTATATGAGTATGTATTAAGTAAATATGGGGTCTAAAGAGTAAATTAGAATCGTTACATACATACTAAATGCGGTAGTTACGGAAAGAAAGCAAAATCAAAACAAGTCAAATTCCGTAAACACGACCTACCGCCATGACAGTTTAGTTCGAAATGAGCAGTCCATCCATTGGAAGTCGCTCCGCCCCCGTAAGGGGGCGGGGCGAGCGGTGCCGGAACCTCGTTCCCAGCCCGCGGGTGCAGCACCGGGGCTCGTAACTACGGGCCCGTCATTTTGGTGCCCACTGGGCCTAGCATTTTGCTAGCGCGGCCGTTGACCTGTGCGGGTCAATGACCTACGCTAGCTATGTTTATCTGTTGTATGTGACTGTGGGCGCGCCGCGGCGGCCGTTCTGAACGGTCCGCCGCTTCTTCACGACACCCGGCGGTCCCCCCCCTCCGAGTGAGACCCAGGGCGTACCCTGGGAGGCTCAGAGAGGGTGACCAGCGACAGGTGTGTCGACTTTTAGACTAACCCACAGTTTGGTAATGTAAGCGGCTATAGCGCCGCCGTTGTGTGTGTAGGAGCGGCAATGTTTTGTGTTACACCGCTCATGTACCTATAGCGCGCGAGGTACTCGCGACGCTATTCGGTGCAAGTGTACTAGCGAGTGTATAGTTATGAATGTCTGTTTACGACGCGAAATGAGTCTATATTAACTTAGAACAAACTTCACGCCGTGGGTGTCGTGTGGGGTGGGCAGTGTTATTGTTTGAGTAAGCAGCGTGTAGACTGGTACTGCTTACTCAGGCGTCAAGTCCGGGAGGTGGATGAGATTGCGGTGTCACTGATGAGGTCGCGTGGGAGGCGCTTTTTGTCGGGCGGGCGCGCGTGCCATGGCGCGATATCTGCGATATGGGGCCAGGCAGAAGCGTCGGCCCGCGCGAACAAATTTGTGGCAAGTCGCTCGATGAACTTATCCAGGCTCTCAATCCCTATGTCCCGCAGGATGACGTCATTCCTCACATAGCGAGGCGCGTTCATAATGCAGCGAAGTGTCATATTTTGTTGTGCTCTTAGTTTGTTTTTAGTCGCCTCGCCAGTGAGGGCGTACCAAGCTGGGGCTGCATAGGTGAGTATGGATCGCAGGTAGGTCTTGTAAATACCCAGCTTGGTACGGGCGGGGAGGCGGGACGAGAGCACTGGATAAAGGAGGCTGCGAGCGACCTTGCACTGCGCTACCACCCTTGTGACGTGCAACCTCATCGAGAGCCGACGGTCGATGGTTACGCCCAGGTACTTGGCCTGGGCCGTCCACTCGATGTCGGCTCCTTGTAGTTTCAGTAGCGGTGGGAGGGTCCCCTGTCCTGTAACAAGAGCCTGCGTCTTACCCACGTTAACCGATAGCCGCCACTTCGCTAGCCACTCGGGGATGTTGTTGAGGGCACGCTGCATTTTTACTGCAGCGTGCTTGGCGTTGAGTGATTTGGTGATGTACGCGGCGTCGTCTGCATACAAGGCTAGCGTTACTTCTGGGGTGGTGGGGATATCGTCGGTGTAACGTGAGTAACACGCAGGCGATAACACGGCGCCCTGCGGCACGCCCGCCAGTATCGGGCGGGGGGCGGACAGTTCGCCTTCTACCACCACTCTGAAGGTCCTGTGGGACAGAAAGGATTTTATTACTCTAACCACGCGACGGGGCGCGCTGGATGTGGCCAGCTTGTGGACTAGTCCCTCGTGCCACACGCGGTCGAAGGCCTTTTCCATGTCGAGGAATACTGCTACCGCGTACTCCTTCCTGTTGATCGTAGATGACAGCAGGTGCAGTACCCTCGACAGCTGGAGCGTCGTACTGTGTTCCGCGCGGAACCCGAATTGTTCCGGGCGCGGTGCGATGTGCGGTGTTAGATGTCGCAGCAGGAGTGACTCGAACACTTTAGAGATGGTGGGCAGGAGTGTGATCGGCCGATAGCTCTCCGGCTTCAGGACATTCTTGCCCGCCTTGGGCAGCATGATGACGCGCCCTTCTTTCCACGAGGCCGGGAAGGAGCCCGTGCGGAGTATCCCGGTGAACAGGCGCGCCACGGCCGCGACCATACGGTGGGGCAGGTGGCGCAGCGCTGTGTTCGGGATGTTGTCGGCACCTGGGGCCTTCCGGGGCTTCGTTCGCAAGATGGCGCGTCTGACTGCGCCAGGCGAGAAATGGATGGCATCTTCATCGGGAGCTATCGGCGTGGCGAAGTAGTCTCTAATGTGCTGCTCGACTGCTGCGACATGTTCGTGTAGGGAGGTCGGGTTCGGTTGGAACTGACGCTCCAGGTGTTCGGCAAAGACCTCCGCTCGGTCTCCCGCTACGTACTTTAGCGCCCCGTCTGTGCTACGCAGTGGTCGTACCGGAGCTGGGGTGTTCTTAAGCTGCCTACACAGCTTGTGGATGGAGGTCCAATCGCCCTCCGCGGCGTCAATGTGTTCCTCCCAACTCGCGGTTCTAAGAGCACACAACTCGGCCTTCACTTTTTCCGTGAGCTTGTTTAGTGCTGTTTTCATTGTTGGGCATCTTGTCTGCTGCCACTGCTTGCGTAGGCGCCTCTTTTCGGTAATAAGCCGTTTGACGCGCGCTGGCAGGGGCGGCTGAAGCACTCTCCCCTGCTCCTGCGTCAATGTTGCTGTTTCCAGTGCTTGTTGTACGCAAGCAGTGATCTCATCGGCCAGTAGGTCGACGTCGGCGGCGGTAGTGATAGGTCGAGTTGGCGTGGTAGAGTATACCCTTTCTGTGAATCTGTCCCAGTCGATTTTTCGCCGTGGCGCTTGAGGCTTTATGCGGGTCGGCATGTCTGACAGGACGACAAGTACTGGGTGATGGTCAGACTGCATCTCGTCCTCCAGTACCTGCTGTGTGACCTGGCAGTGCAGCCCACGGTGTACAACGATGTCTATCACGTCGGGCATGTATCTATTTGTATCTGGCCAGTGAGTCGGTGTTTCAGGTCCAGACACCGTGTACCCGTAGGCCTCCGCGTCCGCGAAGAGTCGTCTCCCCTCATCATTGTGCTGAGAGCTGTTCCACGCTGGGTGTTTTGCGTTGAAGTCACCGGCGATGACAGTCGGGTGGTCTGTGGTGCTTAGAAGTTTTCTAAACTCCGACATGTCGAGCTTGTTCCTTGGCGGTTTGTAGAAAGCGTATAATTCCAGGTCTTCGCCGGCTACGTGCAGCTGTACACCCAGCGCGTATGCTGTAAGTAGGTCCGGTAGTGGAAGCTCTTGATGGACGACTCTCCTCTTTACAAGCACGGCCAGGCCTCGGAAATTATTTCCGTATGCCGACCGTTCGTCCTTCCTGTAAGCGAGATAACCCGGGAACTTACACCTATCTCCAGGTCCCAGGAAGGTCTCGCTTATAAGCGCCACGTCGATGTCTTGCTCCTTGAGGAGATGGCGGAGGAGTGCGACCTTTGGTTTCAGGCCGCGAGCATTCCAATGGACAATCCTCAACGGCTTATTGTTCATGTTGGTAAAGCGTTAATAACGCGGCTAAGCCGTCGAGGATGACCTGCTCCACGTCCTGACCCTGCCTGATGGCCTTAATCAGGTCCATCAGTAATCTTATGGCGCAAGCAGTAAAATTTTCCCGTTGTGTTTTGACGCTCCAATTTTGTGCCGCCTCTCGGTCGGAATGCGTCCAAGTATTTGCCGCCTCTGTAACACATTTTGTGTTATCTATCTCGGCCGGCAGGGAGCGCGCGTGTAGTTTTCCGCCGGCGTTTGTTGACATCACGTGGTTCGGACGGTTAACCGACCGCTGTAGGATGGTGTTGTGTTGTAAATGTGTTGGTTTGTGTGTGTCAACTTTTTTTACTGCCTGCGCCGAATTGTTCGCAGGGGTGGCCTCTGTACTTTTTTCTTGTGTTATGGTCGCGGGGGGGTTTTTCCTCTTGCCCTTCCCCCCCCTCTTCTTCTTCCTCCGCCCTGAGGAGGAGGCCGCTTCTCCACGTTGTGTGGGCCCATTTGCTGCCGCCATTAATGTCGTGCCTTGGGCCTCTTCTTCTAGGGGCCTCGCCTCTGTTTGCACCACTTTCTGTGGGCGGCGTGACGTGTTGTTGTTTGTAATGGCGACAGTGCCCAGTCGTCTGTGTGATAGTTCCTTTTGAAAAACGGGGCACTTTATGTTGCTGGCCGGGTGTGGGCCCCCGCAATTTGCGCAGGTGGCCGGTTGTTCCCTGGGTCGAGTGCATTCTCTGGCTACGTGCCCCTCTCCACATCGTACACAGGCGATTGGGCGGTGACACTGGTGTGACGAGTGCCTAAATTTCTGGCACCGGTGGCACTGAGCGGGCCCACGTTTGCCACGCCATGCCTCGATCTTGACACCTCTCATGTATAGGAACACGGAGGTGTCATAGATCGTTCTCACATTCTCCGTTTTGTTCAGCACGGCGTGGAACACGCAGCCAGGTCTTCCCTGGCGCGCGTTTATGTGCCTAACGTATTCTGGCTCATAGCCTAGGCTGCGGAGCTCCTCCTCAATCTCCTTGGGGTCGGTGTCCGGTGGCAGCCCCCTGATAGCTACCTTGAGCTTTTTCTCAGCCTGGAGCGAGTACGCAAACCAGCTGATTTGCTCTTCCTTTTCCAGGGCGGTTAGGTACCTCTGTACCACCCTGTATTCGTCCTCGCTCTCAGGTGAGAACCTAACTCCTTGCCCGTATGGTCGGGCATTTGGTGGCCGGCCCAATTTGGCGGCCAAAGCCCTGAAGTGGGTCGCCCAGTTGGGTAGTTTCTCAACTATTAGTGGCGGGTAGCGTGGGCGTTTTTTCTTGGCTAGCTGTGCCGCGCTGATTTCAGCGGATGTAGTTATGGGGGCTGCGTCCTGGTTGGGGGTAGGTGTAGGTACTCTACTTACCCCGGACGATGGCTTCCTTCCTGTACTGGTAGTGGAGGAGGCGGATGATGGTGTTGGCGAGTGGGCGCGTCGCACAGCGTCGGCGAAGGTGGGCGAATTAGTGCTACGCTGTTCACGCGCCTGTATGCGCTGTGTGTCCATGCGGTAGCGTTTCGCCTCCTCCTCTGCCGTCTCGTCTGGGCTCCGGCGTCTCCTGAGTGCCCTACCCCCTGTCTGAAAATCATAATCTACTTCCATAGACGGGGTAGGCGACGTTGGCGTCGCTAAGTCGTCGAATTCTGTGTCGACCTCTGCCTCTGCTCTGCGCCCTATGGACGCAAGCGATGTGTTTGACCCACTTAGCGAAGATTGGGTGGATCGAAACGCGGGTGAGTCGGCTGCTGAGGTACGCGGGGGGGCCGGCGAACCGGTATTGGTTGATGGTACCACTAGTGGTGCCACCTGGCGGCGAGGATCGCGGCTTGAACGCGGGTCGCGGCTGTTTTTCCTGGCTTCAATCTCTGCCGAGGTACTCGTGCCCGTTAGCATAGGGCGAGATGCTGTAGGTGTAGGTGTAGAGCGTGGCGCCGGCATGTGGGCTGGCGCCTTGCTTGGTGCAGGTTTGGTAGCCTGGGAGGCATGAGGTGTGGTGCGCGACGATGTTTGTGCGCGAGGCGAAATGTTACTAGTACGTGCCAGGGCGCGCACAGAGTATGCAGGTACATCGTCTGCGGCTGTTTGTCTCCGCTGTTGACTTGTTGGTTTAGTGGGTGGGTGAGTTGGGTGACCAACATTTCGATCCACCGATTTTTTTTCGATGAGGGTACTTGGAGGTACCATTGAAAAATTATTTTCTGGGGTTTTGGCGGTCGATTTACGTTCCGCGGGTATCGGTGTTTTTGCGAGGGGATGGCACGATTGGGAGGCACTGTACCTTGTAGTTGGTGACTGTGTTGCTGGTAGGGCGCCAGTGGCGCTCTGCCTGCCAGCATTCCTCGGTGCGCTCTCCTGTTGGCTGCGACTGGGGGGCTCCTCGGGTGGCGGTGCATCGGCCGCCGCGGTCCCTAGGTTAGGGAGCGAGGCGGTCCGGTCCATCGACGGGCGAGTACCTTGGTGGCTGGGGGCGCCGCGGCCCGGGGGGGCGCCGCGGCCCGGGGGGCCGCGGGCGCCAGGCGGTGACATCTGCTTCTTTTTCACTGGTCTTCTTTTCTTCAAGCTGTGGGACTAGCATGAAACTACTCATGTGACTAGTCTTCGCGACCACTATAACGGTTGGGCGCACGCTCCAACAGTTAGGTAGCAACGAAGCCCGCCCTGAATACTCCCGAAAGTGCAAGCTCGCGAGAACTTACACTATCGATAGTATGGAGGGTAGGTTGATGATGGTGGTCCGTGCGATTTGCGATACGTCTACGTGCGTGTAGCTCGGCTAACTAGTGGCAAATCCCCTGAGCAGTCAGATGGCGGTTAACGTATATATAGTCTGGCGCGTAAGCAGGCAAATTTGGTATTTTAGAATAGCGTTTTGAGGGCTTTATAATAGCCTATAGTACCTAAAATATGGTTATCTAGTATAATTAGAATTAATATACTATAGATAAAATGTGTAAGTAGTATTTTAAGCAAATAAAAAATATTTGTTTACGTTTTTTGGACCCCCCGAAAATGGCCGGGTCGCAAGTATCGATAGGTGCGCTCTGCCCACCTACCAATCGTATTATTTACCTTACACATTTATTTTGTTAGGAAACACCACCTAGGTGTTCTAGATAGTATACCTTGGTGCTATGACTGAAAAACCGTACATAATAACAGTACATAGCCAGGTTTAAAACAGTTTCACTCTGAGATGGTAAATACATGCATTTTTGCTCAAGTAAGTAAATAGAATTTTGGTTATAAGCGTTTTAGCGCTTCTAGGTGACCTGGAACTGTGTCCAGGCCCTATATATAGATGGCATCTATGTAATTCTAGTACATAGATATTACTTACTTGAAATAATGTGTCTGTATGTGCCGGACGTTTCTACGGGTCTGCCAGAGGGCCCACTACCTTCAGACACACTTGGTGCCTGAAGGATTATTGATATGCTATCTGAAGCATTACCTTTGGGGACCCTCGGGCACACGCCTGGACTCAGTCACAACACATAGCTAATATATAGCTACACATACACACACAGAGGCGTTAAAGCCGTGGAACAACACGATATTTTCTATTTCGGCCGCTTCCCGGCATCAGAAGTCCCAGAAGGGCTGGTGGTACACCCATCAGGGTACTACCATTCGATAGCCCAATTCTCCAGCTTCCCAACCACATTTTTGGAAGGAGCCTAGCTCTGGTGGTTAGGGAACTAACCGACTTAATATAGTAAGAGGTTCCATGGTTTTCTCGCATCGTCGACCACATCAGAGTGAATACTGGATCGAGGGTTGGAGCTGTATCCACCAGACTTCCACCATGGGGTAGCCCATCGCGAGGGCTATCCGATAACGGTTGGTGAATGCGGATCCGCCCACCAGCTCGAGTACAAACTCACTAAATATGCCGAAAACAGGCACAGAAGCTATGTTTTCGCACTTTCACGTGGCTGTGCCCGTGAAGGTGACAGATGAAGCTGTGGAACTGTCACAGATCGACGGTCCAGGAGTAGGGCTACAAGTCCCTCGCTGGTACCCTGGCACTAAAGTGCACCATTGTATTGTAAAGTAGCATATAAAGCTACAAACTGACTGAAATTCCCCTTATTAGGCGTTCTCCACGCAAGGGCTCCGTGAAGGTAGCAGATATGAACCTGGACCAAGGTCTGGAGGGAAGGTCTTCTCGAGACCTATCCAGAGACACAAGTCTCATCAAAATCGGTTCAGTAGAAGGGGGGTTTCTGTCGGTTTTCAGCGACTAGCCGTAAGGTATTAATTTGTTAATTAAAGTTTATGCGCGGTCGTTGTTTTGAGGTCCTCGTTACGGTCAAGTGTGGTAGTAGGATAGTGCGCTGAGGCACCGTCCTAATCGTAGCCATTATTTCCAAATATTAAATCCACGTCACTTTGCGTAACGGAGACCATGAAGAGACGTCGCTTTTGGACATGAAAACCTGACTCTTTTTCTGAACTGGACATCACGCCTTCCCCTCAACATCCTTGGCAGCCTTCCAACCACTGCAGGGTCGGTATTTGCTCGAAGACAACTGAACAATAGGTGCAAGGGGCGTCAACGCGTTCAAGCTGAAGCCTTACAACCTTCAGTCAGCCTGGGGCCTTGATCGATCACGTCCGTCCCGCACATTTGCTGGTCCTGTCGAGCCGGATTTTTGAGCAAATGACCTACGCAGCGTTCCAGTGAAGATACAGGCCAATAGGAAGAGCCTAGTTCCAGTGAACAAAGAAGCCTGGCGTCCTGGGTTCCAGTGAAAATACAGGCCAACATTGAAGAGCCTAGTTCCTGAGAACAAAGAAAACCGTTGTCCCGTTCCTGAGAACAGAGAAGCCTGGCGTCCTGGGTTCCAGTGAAAATACAGGCCAATATTGAAGAGCCTAGTTCCTGAGAACAAAGAAAACCGTTGTCCCGTTCCTGAGAACAAAGAAGATTGACGTCCCGTAACCTTGTTAAGTGGGGTTACATTCCTATTTCTTTATCGAAAGTCAAACGTATCGTTCCTGTGAAGCTTGTGCCTGAGAACAAAGAAAACCGAGGCCCAAGCCAGTGAAAATTCCTGAGAACAAAGAAGCCTGACGACCATTGCTGAGAACGTATCTACCCTCAATATAAATCTGGTAAGAGTACACACCTACACAAAGTACCGACCGGGGTACGTAACGTTACGTTCGTGAGAAAAGTTCCAGTGAATAAAGAAACCTGACGTCCCCCTCGTAAACCTTACAAGTGTCGAGGTTAAGATCATATTTCTTTAACAGTCAAAAACAGTGTAGAAACCCAGTAACTGGGAGATTAGCGTCGTCAAAAGGCGCGCGTACGTTTGACCTTGGTTAGTAGAAGCTTCTAGAGCGACTACCAGAGTGAAAAGTGCACGTGTGGTTTGGGACCCACGCGTGGACTAGCTCTAGAACACAACCATTTTGCTGGGACGCAACTGCCTTTCCTGAGCCGTTTCCTGTGGTGCCTAGCTGCTTCCAGAGAAGCATTTCGTTCCGATTAGATTACCGTCGCAAAAAGACGGAATTTTGAGTTGTCTCTGTTGTGTAACCTGCATACTGAGAAACAGTAGTATCTGAGAATACATAGAAACTGTATCCTGAAGGAACAAGTAGATTGCCTGAAGAGTTATCGCTGAAATTTCAGAATCGGAAATTTCATATATAGCGTGTCGAAAGCTTGTTTAGGAGATAGAACGAACATACAAACGTTCATAGAATTCCTGAAGGATTACGGCTGAAGGATTATCGCTGAAGCGCTATCCTAGAGGAGGCTTACACACAGAGGCATATTGTATAGTCGTGTGGGCGACTTGTTCTATAAAAAATGGAACGAAAAATAGTTCCTGTAAATTTCCTGAAGCGTTATAGCTGAAGACTTATTATTGACTTAGAATTTGTTTGGAAACAAATAGTCATATAAGAGATAGAAGTTCTCAATCGAAGCTTGGACCTTCGATAGCTGGAGTCTGGACTGACTACTAACGTCAAGAGTTAGACAGAAGTTTCTGCGAGTGGTATCAGACCAGCTGGTCATCCTTGAAGGCTGCTGGACAGGTTGACACGTATAAAACAGTAAGTACAGTGAAAACTTACTCAAGTGCTTACCCCTTGTGGGTCGATAGTAATATAGTGAACCTGTGTCGTGTCAACATAGCAGTTTTGAAGCTGATTTGGGACTTATAGTTTTGAAGACTGAATAAAAACTTATAGTCTGAAGGATAACCCGGAGTCAAGAGGGCCAGAGTTAAACCGGAGTTAAAAGTTAACCCGGAGTTTAAAAATATTTTTTCAATTTTGAAAAAGGAAGCGAACCCTCTTCGAGTCAACGATTTAAATTGGACTTAACCCGGAGTTACGACTTAGGTTTTTCAAGAAAAAACTTGAAGTTTGGACTTAGCCGTTTCGAGTCGACGACGTCTTGAAGCGAAGACTGGACTTGGACATAGCCGTTTGGAAGCTCGAAAATAGACTTACCCCAATCGTACTGAAGTCTGGAGTTGGACTTAACCCGTACGAGTTGACGTTTTGAACTGAAGTCTAGAGTTGGACTTAACCGTTTCGAGCTGACATTTTGGACCAGTCAGAATGCCGATAACCAGATCGCAGGACAAGAGACCTGAGGCGTGGACAGTCGCCATGGAGCGACCGGGTGCAGGTATACACCATCCATTGCCCCCACGCTCGCCGACAACGACTGATGGGACTGAACAGTCCGTATCGAACAGGAGCCCAACCGTGTCACAGATAGGTGACAATACGCCCACACACCAAGAGGAGGAACCACAGGAACCGAGCACATGCAGGAAGGCATCGAGAGAAGAAGGATCTTCAGAAGGAACACTGAAGCCTTCTGATGAAAAACAAAGGATCCAAGACAAGACCTTTGTACGTAAGGAAATAATGGCTACCCGGGGTGACGCCCGTAATGAACATAGGAGACCGCCGTCTACAAGCAAGACGACCCGGTCACAGAGAAAAATCTCTAAGGCACGCGAAGACTTACTGAAGATTAAGTTGGAGCTTGCACAGTTAGCCCTTCAGAGAGCAGAAGAAGAACCTTCTGAAGCGGAATATATGGATGACAGAGACTCGAATGAAGAGTACGTGCATTCCTGGCTCGAAGAGGCGCCAGAGCCCACACCGTTGAGGGAGGACGACGTCGCCAATGGGAAGCAAGATAGGCCTCCACCTGCGAGCGGCGACGCTGTAGCGGACTCCCAGACCCATATAGACCAACCACAGCCGAGGGCTAACCTAGAACCGTCTAGGACAGAGCCGTCCAAAACGGAGCCACCAGGGCAAATAGAAGCGAAAGAGTCACTCCGTCCGTTTCTAACGGAGTTGACAACCGCTATAGCGTCGCTAGCCGACAGAAAAATCGAACCATGGACGCCTAACCGAACGGCGTCGCAGGTTATGTTGACTCTGCCGAACTTCGGTGGAGCTCACACAGAATGGCTGACTTTTCGAGCCATTTACGAGGCAACTGTTGCCTACTTCAGCGACATTGAAAATACAGCAAGACTCAGAAGGAGCTTGCGTGGTCGCGCAATGGAGACAGTGAGCTCAGAACTCATCGGGAACGCGAAACCGGATGAGATCATGAGAGAATTGGAGCTACAATTTGGACGTCCCGACTCAATAGCTCAGGCTGAAACCGACCGACTCAGAGGGCTGCCACGCTGCAGCGAACAGCCCAAAGATATATGTACCTTTGCAAGTCGGATCAGGAGCGGAGTCGTCACCTTGAGGGCCCTCAAGAAGGGACACTACTTACTCAATGCTGAGCTGATGCGCCAGTTAACTGAGAAGCTGCCCAATTCTCTACGTGTACTATGGTACAGGACGTACACGGAAAAGTACCAGTCGCTGCCAGACCTGTCACTCTTCAGCGACTTTATAACAGAGCAAGCTCACTTCTGCAGTGCATTCGCACCGCCCGAGAACATTAAAGAAACGGACTCGGTGGCGGGAAAACGCGTCACACAGAGGACGCACGTAGCTACCGCGAAGCCGGTAGGCCACTGTCGAATTTGCGACAAAGAGGGTCACTACTCGTCTGATTGCATAAAGTTTACAGACGCAACATGTGACAAGAAATGGGAGCTAGCCAAGCAATATGGCTTGTGCTTTCGCTGCCTAAGGAACCACCGTAAGGGCCACACCTGCGGAAAGAAGCAGTGTGGCTTCAAGGGGTGCATAGCTACTCATCACCGACTTCTTCATAGGGCAAGGAAGCCTCAGACAGACAGGACAAGGAAGCCTGCTGTTCCAGAAGCGAAGAAGGAGTCTCAGGAGACGGTAGCCAGTTCGCGAACTGCCTCAAGTAAAGCCTTCCTGAAGATGATACCGGTCCGGGTTATTGGACCGGCGGGAGAGGCAGACACATACGCACTCCTTGACGATGGGTCTACCGTCTCGCTGATCGACGAAGCAATCGCGCAGCGAGTAGGAGCAGTGGGCCCAATTGAGCCACTGAAGATCGATGCCATAGGACACACTAGGATCGATACTCCACTATCGAGACGAATAACAGTCGTTCTCACAAGCCAGTTGAAGAATCGGGTGCCCTTCAAGGCGCGCACCATTTCGAAGCTCAACCTGTCTCCACAGGCAGTCAATCATAAGGACCTGGCACGATGCAGGCACCTTCAAGACTTGACGTCTGAGCTTACATATCCGGCGGGAGTACCGAAGATACTCGTCGGACAGGACAACTGGCATTTGCTGCTGGCCACTGAGGTCCGTAGGGGACCAAGAGACCAACCCATCGCGTCAAGGACCATGATGGGCTGGACATTGCATGGTGCACACACCAGAACACTGGGCCAGCGGGTGCATTACGTCAACGGCACTCAGTCCGTTGCAAGGCAAGATGCGGAGCTGAACACACAGCCCCGTGAATTCTTCGCCAGCGAGACTTCTGGCCCTCAGAAGAGGGCAGAAGACGCTTCGAACCGCGACAAAAGGCGGTTAAACCAAGTCAACGGCACTCAGACCGTTGACGCAAGGCAAGATGCGGAGCTGAACGAACAGCCCCGTGAATTCTTCGCCAGCGAAACTTCTGGCCCTCAGAAGAGGGCAGAAGACGCATCGGACCGCGACAGAAGGCGGTCAAGGCAAGATGCGGAACTGAACGAGCAGCTCCGTGAATTCTTCGCCATCGAGTCACTGGCTATTAATCCAAGAAAGCCAGCTTCTGACCCTCAGAAGAGGGCAGAAGATATTTTGAACCGCGACATAAGGCGGCTCGACAGCGGGCACATAGAAACCTCTATGCTATGGCGGGAAGAAGCCATAGAAATGCCCGACAGTTATGGGACAGCCCTTACAAGGCTGGTCTCTATAGAAAAGAAGCTGGATAGAAACCCAGCTCTTCGTGTGAAATATTCACAACAGATGGACTCCCTAATCGAGAAGGGATATGCTGAGAGGGCCCCCAAATCAAGCACGCCAGGAAGGACCTGGTACCTGCCTCATTTCGATGTCTTCAACCCAATGAAGCCAGAGAAAATTCGTATAGTACATGATGCCACTGCCAAATCGAGAGGAAAGTCACTCAATGACTTCCTGCTAACTGGACCGGACTTGCTGCAGTCGCTGCCCGGCGTCATGATGCGATTTCGTAGACACTGCGTGGCCATCTCTGGAGACATAGCCGAGATGTTCATGCAAGTCAAGGTGCGGAGTGAAGACCGAGACTCACTTCGTTACCTATGGAGAGGCAACAGGAGAGAGGGAGCCCCAGAAGAGTACCGCATGACGTCCATCATTTTCGGCGCGGCAAGTTCGCCGTGCACCGCCATCGTTGCGAAAGATTGGAACGCAAGAAGGCACATCGAACAGCATCCAGTAGCAGTAAAGGCTATCATTGAGAACCATTATATGGACGATTATCTGGACAGCTATAGAACGGTCGAAGAAGCGACAGAAGTCGCGACCAGGGTGAAGGAAATTCACCAAGAGGCGAAATTCGACCTATCAAAATGGGTATCGAACAGTTCGCGCCTACTAGAGAACCTAGATCCGACACAAACCTGCGCTGAGGTTGTGAACATCGGAGAGGCGACAGGCACGGAGAAAATTCTCGGCCTGATTTGGAGACCTAGTGAAGACACGCTAGGTTTCAACCTAACGCTTGCGAGACTGCCGCCAGGAATCCTAGAGAAGGAGGCCCCTACAAAAAGAGAGGCCCTCAAGATCGTCATGTCACTGTACGACCCGCTGGGACTCGCCTCACCCGTAACGATTCGAGCCAAGCAAATACTGCAAGAGGCATGGAGGCGAGGCATCGATTGGGACCAGCTTTTAGAAGACGATCAAGCAGCTCAGTGGAGAAGCTGGATCGAAAACCTGCGGCAGCTCAAGGGCATCAGCATACCAAGATGCTATCCTGGGTATAGTGATGCCAATGAAATACAAATACATGTATTTACCGACGCAAGCGAGATGGCGTACGCAGCAGCTGTGTACTGGCGAGCCACCACAGCAGAAGGCTCACAGAAGGTGAGCCTAGTCATAGCCAAGGCGAGAGTAGCACCATTGAAGCTACAATCGATACCGCGCCTCGAGCTGCAGGCAGCGGTGATGGGAACCCGTCTGGCTGCAGCTGTGAAACGTGAGCACGACAATGAGCGATCGTCGGTCACGTATTGGACAGACAGCAAAACAGTTCTGTCATGGATACGAAAAGGAGCACGAACCTATAAAGCCTTCGTAGCTCATCGTATAGCTGCCATAGAGGAAGGCAGCAAAGTGGAGGATTGGCGATGGATTTCAACAAAATTGAACATCGCCGACATAGCAACTCGTGACGTGCCACACAAGTTCGATTCGAATCACGAGTGGTTCTGTGGCCCTAGTTTCTTATATGAAGACCCCACTTCATGGCCATCAGAAAAGCCTCCAATGATTGAAGAGACAGGAGAAGAAAGAACTCTCACTGTCACAAGCAACGAGTATGAAAAAGATGTTTCGGAGGACAGAACCCCCAAACATACATACACTTCGAAGCTCATAGAAGCTATACCTAATCCCGTCAATTTTTCAAGATGGGAGCGGCTATTACGTGCGACTGCGACTGTCCTACGTTTTATTTTTCTCTGTAAACAGAAAACAGAGAAAACGTTCTATAAGAGAACACAGAAGAACGCAGAAGAGGACACGGACTGGCGGAAGAAGAAGAAGACAGCGACTGCAGCAACAAAGCCGTCATATATAGCGCCACAAGTCCGAAAGCAGTATATTGAAGCGAGTTTTCTCCAAGAAGCTGAGAAAATACTCATACGAGTCGCACAGCAGCAATCGTTCGCTCAGGAGATAGCCCGATTGCACGAGCACGAAGTAGTGGACAAGAATAGCCCACTACATTCGCTGCAAATAGAGCTAGTAGATGGCCTACTACGCATAAGAAGCCGTATAGCCGCCACGGACGAGATTACAGAAGATGTGAGGCGACCGCCAATATTACACGGCGACCATCACATAACACAGCTCTATATAGACTGGACACACCGCAGCCTACTGCACAGCGGGACGGAACTCACAATAAATGAGGTGCGACAGCACTATTGGGTCGTGAGGATGCGTCCCACGACGAAGAAAGTACTGTCGCAATGTCTTCAGTGTCGAATACGTAAGGCACAAGCTCCAGTGCCAGCGACCGACGATCACCCGCGAACGCGCCTCGCTCATCATCAGAGGCCGTTCACGTATACGGGGCTAGATTATTTCGGCCCACTATCAGTAACCGTCGGTCGCCAACATCACAAGAGATATGTAGCCTTGTTCACATGTCTCACCACGCGAGCTGTCCACCTCGAGATAGCGGCCAGCCTCAGCGCAGACAGTGCTATACTAGCGCTGCGCCGATTCGCCGCCCGCAGAGGATGTCCAACCGAGATACACTCGGACAACGGCACCAACATGCATGGTGCCGATCGAGAGCTACGAGAGGCCTTCCGTGAGGAGGCCAGTCGCCGAGGCATCACTTGGCGCTTCATCACCCCATCAGCGCCCTTCATGGGAGGCGCATGGGAGCGCCTAGTTCGTTGCGTGAAAAACGCATTGTATACCGTGCTCACAGAGAAACACCCACATGAAGAGGTGTTGTCCACACTGATTTGTGAGGCAGAGTACACGGTAAATAGTCGCCCGTTGACACATGTTTCAGTTGACGGCGATGATTGCGAGTCTATCACGCCGAACCACTTCCTACTTGGTGGGTCGGCAAGACTACCAACCCCCGGCGTGTTCACCGAGCAAGACATCGACAGCAAGAAGATGTGGCGTCGGTCACAAATCCTGGCCGACATGTTCTGGCGCCGGTGGGTGCGAGAGTACCTGCCTGAGCTCCAAAATCGGCGGGAGCCCCACAGCCGCGGGCCTGACCTGCTGGTGGGCGACCCCGTCCTTATCGCTGACGGCCAGCTGCCACGCAACACGTGGCCGCATCCAGGCCATATACCCTGGGCCTGATGGAGAAGTCCGGACCGCCGAGGTGCGCACCACTGGCGGCACTCTAAAGCGTCCGGTGAAGAAGCTCATTCCATTACCGAAATGAGCGTAGCAGAGTTCCCGCGGCGAGAGCTGAGCGACGTGTCGCTGAGCGTCGTGGCACGCGCGCTGCCGACGAGCGTCGCTCACTATGCGTGATGCAGCGCCGCGTCAACACATCGGGTCGACACAACACTGCACGGCGGGAGAGATGTTCGCGACGAGGCGTCACAAAAATGTTAGAATAGTTTTGTAGATATAAATAGTATAAACAAAACATACGTCTGCTTACCCCAGCGCGCGAGCACGTACTAAAAAGTTTTAGACGAGAATTTTTCTTTTATAGTTTTTTCAAACATAAAATTTCGACCACTTTTTGAGGCACTAAACATTATGTTTTAGTGTATATGAGTATGTATTAAGTAAATATGGGGTCTAAAGAGTAAATTAGAATCGTTACATACATACTAAATGCGGTAGTTACGGAAAGAAAGCAAAATCAAAACAAGTCAAATTCCGTAAACACGACCTACCGCCATGACAGTTTAGTTCGAAATGAGCAGTCAGATGGCGGTTAACGTATATATAGTCTGGCGCGTAAGCAGGCAAATTTGGTATTTTAGAATAGCGTTTTGAGGGCTTTATAATAGCCTATAGTACCTAAAATATGGTTATCTAGTATAATTAGAATTAATATACTATAGATAAAATGTGTAAGTAGTATTTTAAGCAAATAAAAAATATTTGTTTACGTTTTTTGGACCCCCCGAAAATGGCCGGGTCGCAAGTATCGATAGGTGCGCTCTGCCCACCTACCAATCGTATTATTTACCTTACACATTTATTTTGTTAGGAAACACCACCTAGGTGTTCTAGATAGTATACCTTGGTGCTATGACTGAAAAACCGTACATAATAACAGTACATAGCCAGGTTTAAAACAGTTTCACTCTGAGATGGTAAATACATGCATTTTTGCTCAAGTAAGTAAATAGAATTTTGGTTATAAGCGTTTTAGCGCTTCTAGGTGACCTGGAACTGTGTCCAGGCCCTATATATAGATGGCATCTATGTAATTCTAGTACATAGATATTACTTACTTGAAATAATGTGTCTGTATGTGCCAGCATGGACGTTTCTACGCGTCTGCCAGAGGGCCCACTACCTTCAGACACACTTGGTGCCTGAAGGATTATTGATATGCTATCTGAAGCATTACCTTTGGGGACCCTCGGGCACACGCCTGGACTCAGTCACAACACATAGCTAATATATAGCTACACATACACACACAGAGGCGTTAAAGCCGTGGAACAACACGATATTTTCTATTTCGGCCGCTTCCCGGCATCAGAAGTCCCAGAAGGGCTGGTGGTACACCCATCAGGGTACTACCATTCGATAGCCCAATTCTCCAGCTTCCCAACCACATTTTTGGAAGGAGCCTAGCTCTGGTGGTTAGGGAACTAACCGACTTAATATAGTAAGAGGTTCCATGGTTTTCTCGCATCGTCGACCACATCAGAGTGAATACTGGATCGAGGGTTGGAGCTGTATCCACCAGACTTCCACCATGGGGTAGCCCATCGCGAGGGCTATCCGATAACGGTTGGTGAATGCGGATCCGCCCACCAGCTCGAGTACAAACTCACTAAATATGCCGAAAACAGGCACAGAAGCTATGTTTTCGCACTTTCACGTGGCTGTGCCCGTGAAGGTGACAGATGAAGCTGTGGAACTGTCACAGATCGACGGTCCAGGAGTAGGGCTACAAGTCCCTCGCTGGTACCCTGGCACTAAAGTGCACCATTGTATTGTAAAGTAGCATATAAAGCTACAAACTGACTGAAATTCCCCTTATTAGGCGTTCTCCACGCAAGGGCTCCGTGAAGGTAGCAGATATGAACCTGGACCAAGGTCTGGAGGGAAGGTCTTCTCGAGACCTATCCAGAGACACAAGTCTCATCAAAATCGGTTCAGTAGAAGGGGGGTTTCTGTCGGTTTTCAGCGACTAGCCGTAAGGTATTAATTTGTTAATTAAAGTTTATGCGCGGTCGTTGTTTTGAGGTCCTCGTTACGGTCAAGTGTGGTAGTAGGATAGTGCGCTGAGGCACCGTCCTAATCGTAGCCATTATTTCCAAATATTAAATCCACGTCACTTTGCGTAACGGAGACCATGAAGAGACGTCGCTTTTGGACATGAAAACCTGACTCTTTTTCTGAACTGGACATCACGCCTTCCCCTCAACATCCTTGGCAGCCTTCCAACCACTGCAGGGTCGGTATTTGCTCGAAGACAACTGAACAATAGGTGCAAGGGGCGTCAACGCGTTCAAGCTGAAGCCTTACAACCTTCAGTCAGCCTGGGGCCTTGATCGATCACGTCCGTCCCGCACATTTGCTGGTCCTGTCGAGCCGGATTTTTGAGCAAATGACCTACGCAGCGTTCCAGTGAAGATACAGGCCAATAGGAAGAGCCTAGTTCCAGTGAACAAAGAAGCCTGGCGTCCTGGGTTCCAGTGAAAATACAGGCCAACATTGAAGAGCCTAGTTCCTGAGAACAAAGAAAACCGTTGTCCCGTTCCTGAGAACAGAGAAGCCTGGCGTCCTGGGTTCCAGTGAAAATACAGGCCAATATTGAAGAGCCTAGTTCCTGAGAACAAAGAAAACCGTTGTCCCGTTCCTGAGAACAAAGAAGATTGACGTCCCGTAACCTTGTTAAGTGGGGTTACATTCCTATTTCTTTATCGAAAGTCAAACGTATCGTTCCTGTGAAGCTTGTGCCTGAGAACAAAGAAAACCGAGGCCCAAGCCAGTGAAAATTCCTGAGAACAAAGAAGCCTGACGACCATTGCTGAGAACGTATCTACCCTCAATATAAATCTGGTAAGAGTACACACCTACACAAAGTACCGACCGGGGTACGTAACGTTACGTTCGTGAGAAAAGTTCCAGTGAATAAAGAAACCTGACGTCCCCCTCGTAAACCTTACAAGTGTCGAGGTTAAGATCATATTTCTTTAACAGTCAAAAACAGTGTAGAAACCCAGTAACTGGGAGATTAGCGTCGTCAAAAGGCGCGCGTACGTTTGACCTTGGTTAGTAGAAGCTTCTAGAGCGACTACCAGAGTGAAAAGTGCACGTGTGGTTTGGGACCCACGCGTGGACTAGCTCTAGAACACAACCATTTTGCTGGGACGCAACTGCCTTTCCTGAGCCGTTTCCTGTGGTGCCTAGCTGCTTCCAGAGAAGCATTTCGTTCCGATTAGATTACCGTCGCAAAAAGACGGAATTTTGAGTTGTCTCTGTTGTGTAACCTGCATACTGAGAAACAGTAGTATCTGAGAATACATAGAAACTGTATCCTGAAGGAACAAGTAGATTGCCTGAAGAGTTATCGCTGAAATTTCAGAATCGGAAATTTCATATATAGCGTGTCGAAAGCTTGTTTAGGAGATAGAACGAACATACAAACGTTCATAGAATTCCTGAAGGATTACGGCTGAAGGATTATCGCTGAAGCGCTATCCTAGAGGAGGCTTACACACAGAGGCATATTGTATAGTCGTGTGGGCGACTTGTTCTATAAAAAATAGAACGAAAAATAGTTCCTGTAAATTTCCTGAAGCGTTATAGCTGAAGACTTATTATTGACTTAGAATTTGTTTGGAAACAAATAGTCATATAAGAGATAGAAGTTCTCAATCGAAGCTTGGACCTTCGATAGCTGGAGTCTGGACTGACTACTAACGTCAAGAGTTAGACAGAAGTTTCTGCGAGTGGTATCAGACCAGCTGGTCATCCTTGAAGGCTGCTGGACAGGTTGACACGTATAAAACAGTAAGTACAGTGAAAACTTACTCAAGTGCTTACCCCTTGTGGGTCGATAGTAATATAGTGAACCTGTGTCGTGTCAACATAGCAGTTTTGAAGCTGATTTGGGACTTATAGTTTTGAAGACTGAATAAAAACTTATAGTCTGAAGGATAACCCGGAGTCAAGAGGGACAGAGTTAAACCGGAGTTAAAAGTTAACCCGGAGTTTAAAAATATTTTTTCAATTTTGAAAAAGGAAGCGAACCCTCTTCGAGTCAACGATTTAAATTGGACTTAACCCGGAGTTACGACTTAGGTTTTTCAAGAAAAAACTTGAAGTTTGGACTTAGCCGTTTCGAGTCGACGACGACGTCTTGAAGCGAAGACTGGACTTGGACATAGCCGTTTGGAAGCTCGAAAATAGACTTAACCCAATCGTACTGAAGTCTGGAGTTGGACTTAACCCGTACGAGTTGACGTTTTGAACTGAAGTCTAGAGTTGGACTTAACCGTTTCGAGCTGACATTTTGGACCAGTCAGAATGCCGATAACCAGATCGCAGGACAAGAGACCTGAGGCGTGGACAGTCGCCATGGAGCGACCGGGTGCAGGTATACACCATCCATTGCCCCCACGCTCGCCGACAACGACTGATGGGACTGAACAGTCCGTATCGAACAGGAGCCCAACCGTGTCACAGATAGGTGACAATACGCCCACACACCAAGAGGAGGAACCACAGGAACCGAGCACATGCAGGAAGGCATCGAGAGAAGAAGGATCTTCAGAAGGAACACTGAAGCCTTCTGATGAAAAACAAAGGATCCAAGACAAGACCTTTGTACATAAGGAAATAATGGCTACCCGGGGTGACGCCCGTAATGAACATAGGAGACCGCCGTCTACAAGCAAGACGACCCGGTCACAGAGAAAAATCTCTAAGGCACGCGAAGACTTACTGAAGATTAAGTTGGAGCTTGCACAGTTAGCCCTTCAGAGAGCAGAAGAAGAACCTTCTGAAGCGGAATATATGGATGACAGAGACTCGAATGAAGAGTACGTGCGTTCCTGGCTCGAAGAGGCGCCAGAGCCCACACCGTTGAGGGAGGACGACGTCGCCAATGGGAAGCAAGATAGGCCTCCACCTGCGAGCGGCGACGCTGTAGCGGACTCCCAGACCCATATAGACCAACCACAGCCGAGGGCTAACCTAGAACCGTCTAGGACAGAGCCGTCCAAAACGGAGCCACCAGGGCAAATAGAAGCGAAAGAGTCACTCCGTCCGTTTCTAACGGAGTTGACAACCGCTATAGCGTCGCTAGCCGACAGAAAAATCGAACCATGGACGCCTAACCGAACGGCGTCGCAGGTTATGTTGACTCTGCCGAACTTCGGTGGAGCTCACACAGAATGGCTGACTTTTCGAGCCATTTACGAGGCAACTGTTGCCTACTTCAGCGACATTGAAAATACAGCAAGACTCAGAAGGAGCTTGCGTGGTCGCGCAATGGAGACAGTGAGCTCAGAACTCATCGGGAACGCGAAACCGGATGAGATCATGAGAGAATTGGAGCTACAATTTGGACGTCCCGACTCAATAGCTCAGGCTGAAACCGACCGACTCAGAGGGCTGCCACGCTGCAGCGAACAGCCCAAAGATATATGCACCTTTGCAAGTCGGATCAGGAGCGGAGTCGTCACCTTGAGGGCCCTCAAGAAGGGACATTACTTACTCAATGCTGAGCTGATGCGCCAGTTAACTGAGAAGCTGCCCAATTCTCTACGTGTACTATGGTACAGGACGTACACGGAAAAGTACCAGTCGCTGCCAGACCTGTCACTCTTCAGCGACTTTATAACAGAGCAAGCTCACTTCTGCAGTGCATTCGCACCGCCCGAGAACATTAAAGAAACGGACTCGGTGGCGGGAAAACGCGTCACACAGAGGACGCACGTAGCTACCCCGAAGCCGGTAGGCCACTGTCGAATTTGCGACAAAGAGGGTCACTACTCGTCTGATTGCATAAAGTTTACAGACGCAACATGTGACAAGAAATGGGAGCTAGCCAAGCAATATGGCTTGTGCTTTCGCTGCCTAAGGAACCACCGTAAGGGCCACACCTGCGGAAAGAAGCAGTGTGGCTTCAAGGGGTGCATAGCTACTCATCACCGACTTCTTCATAGGGCAAGGAAGCCTCAGACAGACAGGACAAGGAAGCCTGCTGTTCCAGAAGCGAAGAAGGAGTCTCAGGAGTAAAAAAAAGGAGAAAACCGTACATAATAACAGTACATAGCCAGGTTTAAAACAGTTTCACTCTGAGATGGTAAATACATGCATTTTTGCTCAAGTAAGTAAATAGAATTTTGGTTATAAGCGTTTTAGCGCTTCTAGGTGACCTGGAACTGTGTCCAGGCCCTATATATAGATGGCATCTATGTAATTCTAGTACATAGATATTACTTACTTGAAATAATGTGTCTGTATGTGCCAGCATGGACGTTAACTGAACAATAGGTGCAAGGGGCGTCAACGCGTTCAAGCTGAAGCCTTACAACCTTCAGTCAGCCTGGGGCCTTGATCGATCACGTCCGTCCCGCACAATACCTATAATATTTAGATGTTAAAATCAACCCGCGCGGGCGTCTCGCTCACTTGTTGCCGTCATTCGCTTTTTAGTGCGCGTCACGATCGCACGTCGTGTCTTAACACAGTTTAAGTGTAATTATATTTAGTTTTATCTTTCTATTTAGCATCTAGCATATATATAAAAATGTCAAAACGTAAATACGACGATAGATATGAAATAAATAAATATTTAAGAATATTAAAAGGTTACAAAAACAATTACGACGACATCGTCGTAGTCGATCTTCGAGCGATTCATCGAGATCATCAGATAACTGATCACAAGGTAAGTAAACAATTTTAAACCTATTTAGTGAGAAAGTAACAGGCTACTATAAGCCTATCTTATGGAAAAAAAAAAAAAAAAAAACCTCATAAATATTTTGTCTACTGGGTTTGCGTAATTCTCATTGGAGATTGTACTACCCATTTAATTAGTTTTGCGAACAGTATACTAGGACTGTTTCCTAACTAATAAGTAGACATGCTGGCTTATTTATAAAACTGTACATAGTTTCTTTTTTCTGCTGGGTTTGCATACCTCTCATCGGAGAAGTTACTACCCCTTTTAATTGGTTTTGCGAACAGTATACTAGGACTGTTTCTTAACTAATGAGCAGATACTCGTATGCTGGCTTTGCATTTTATATTTTATACCGCTCTCCTCTGCTGGGTTTGCGTACTTCTCATTGGAGATTTTACTGCCCATTTAATTAGCTTTGCGAACAGTTTACTAGGACTGCTTCCTTGCTAATAAGCAGAGACTAGGCTATTGCCTATAATAAAATATGCTTTATAATTAAAGTACCTAAACAAAGGCACAGTTGAGCTGTTCCGTTTCAACTCATAGAATAAACAGTACAAACCTAATCTATTTATTAGAAACCTATAACCATGAGTCGGTTGATTTCAAAACAATCACATGAGACTTATATAGAAGAGTACGAATTAGCTGACAATAACGTTGCCGAATTCCTCGATGCCGACACCGAGCTTGAGGTAGGGAAATGTGTTGAGCTCGACGATGCGGACGTGGAAACCACCGTCGAATGCGCCACCGAACCCACTGCTCCCGTAGCGACTACCTCAAGTGCGGAGCCTTCCACGAGTACTGCAACTATGGCAGAGGTTATTCCGTGTGTGGAGCCGGAATGCGTTGAGGCAATTTCGGCCTGCGTAATACTAGAAATATTAGGTGAAGACCCCACCATTTCCAATTCGTACGGATCTGAAATCCACAAGGACTTGGCGGTGAGATTACAACACCAATGGACTATCTAAAGAACGACGTAAGGAGTTACTCGAGAAATACCGGGTACCCATTAACTGCAAACTTATCAGTGACCCTGAGTTAAATGCAGAAATAAAAGCCGCAATGACCGACATGACCATCAGACGATATAAAAATATCGAACATAGGCAAAAGCAGATGTCCACTGCCATCTCATGCATAGGTCAAGGAATTAATAAAATTATTTCTTCCAATAATGCGGATCCGGAACTAACCAAGATGTTGATGGACTCGCAACGAATTCTATGTGACTTACAATATAATTATTCGGCCATAAGAAGGAATTTCATTCTATCTTCCTTAAAGAAAGATATGAAAGACCAACTCCAGAACACAAAACCAGATAAATTGCTTTTTGGTCAAAACCTATCGGAGACAATAAAAACGGCAAAAGCGATTAGTAAGTCGGGTGCCGTTTTAAAAACACCGAGTACTAAGCCACAGCTAAACAATAAGAAACCACCAGTTCCGTCTAACACGTTTCGGCATTTAAACGGCCCAACGCTCGGAAACAGCCGAACCATCCCAGAGCGAAGGGGCCCTCTGCGAACAATCAGCCATCGAGCTCATCGAAACAATCGCGATATCAGCCAGCGACGCGGGGCCGTCGCTAGATCGGGTAAAATATGCAGGCAGATTGCCTTTATTTTATAAACAATGTTTACTAATAACTTCTTAGTACTATCTTGTATCAGAGGTTACGAAATTCCATTTACTAGTCCGGTTATTCAATTGAACCCTCCGATTGTAAAATCATATTCTGACACAAAAAGAGTTTTATTTTATGAAGCTATACAACATTTATTATCTATTGGTGCTATTTCAAGGTGTCTGCCTACAGATGACCAGTTCTTGTCAAGTATATTTTTGGTACAAAAGCCAAATGGTAAATATCGCTTTATTTTGAACTTAAAGAATTTGAACAAATTCATTAAGACTGATCATTTTAAAATGGAAGATTTACGTTCAGTATTAAAATTAATAACTAAAGATTGCTTTATGACCAAAACTGATTTAAAAGTTGCTTATTATTTCATAAAAATTCATGACAACTCAAGAAAATATTTAAGGTTCCAGTTTGAACAATATTTATATGACTTTAATGTATTACCGTTTGGCTTAAGTACAGCGCCTTATATATTTACCAAGGTGATGAAACCTATAGTCCGTTTGCTACGTTCTGCCGGACTAATATCAACTAATTACTTAGATGATTAATGGGACGTTCGTATAATGAATGTTTATACAACACAACACTCACTAAAAAAAATTATTAACTCTCTTGGTTTTCTAATAAATGAGGAAAAAAGTTCCATGATACCAAACAAAATATGTACATTTTTAGGTTTTGTTCTAAACTAAAATATGGCTGGTTATATACTAATGGCCGGTTTCAGAAGTAACTAAGTATGTGCTTATCTCGATTTAAGCATCTGTCACCCTTGATCATCTGCCACTTTAAGTTTTCTGCGATGCTGAGCAAGGTTTGAGTATACGTCGTCAAGTCATGCCAAAGTATACCTTATGTCATACAAAAAACCTTCATTGACGTTCAATTGGGTTTCACAACTGAGAAAAACACATTTGATCATTTTCAAATTCTCAAACCGTTGTCAACGTTACATAATCAGTGTGGCCAGATTGGGCCACTTTTCGCCATTTTGGCTTAGACTCTGAAGGGTGGCCGAGGCGACCAATTTTTACAATCGGCGACTGATCGCCAATTAGGCTACCCTAAAAAAACTGACCAAGTGCGAGTCGGACTCACGCACGAAGGGTTCCTTACCATTACTTAAAAAACGGCATAAATATCACGTTTGTTGTATGAAAGCCTCACTTAAATATTTATTTTATTCTGTTTTTAGTATTTGTTGTTATAGTTGCAACAGAAATAGATCATCTGTGAAAATTTCAACTGTTTAGCTATAACGGTTCATGAGATACAGTTTGGTGACAGACGGACAGACAGACGGATCGTGGATTCTTAGTAATAGGGTCCCGTTTTCCCTTTGGGTACGGAACCCTAAGAACATGGGACTATTTTAGGCGATTTCGGAACAAGAATGTCTAATCCTCAGGAATGATGAAAATAACTGGAAATCAAAATGCTTTTACAATTCATCTCTTTTTTCATTATACTTCAGTCGTGACAACACAGGGAAAATAAAGAAATGCTTAAAAATGTTTTATGCGGAACCAATAATGATTATTGTGTCAAACGCATTAAAGTTGATATTAGATTCTAGGGTGTTCAAGGCAACAATGGAAATTTACGTTTCGTAAAATGTTTCGTGGTTTTAATGAATAGTGGTCGTCTTGAGTTTTTTATAAATGGAAATTGAAATTTTCGGCGACTTGGGACTCGTCAAATCTGGCTACACTGGTTACATTTGGCAGTTGATAGTTGACAACCCCTTGCTTAAACTTTAATCAAGAGAAATAAATACAAAATAATATATAAAAACTTATAAAACGAGTGATGAAGTCTTCCTTAGAGATGCCTCAACGAAGACCGATGCGTGGCAGAAGAGTGTTCGACCTGAATTATCGAAAACATTAGATTGGATGCAAATATTTCACGCCTGATAGATCTCAGTTGCTCGAAGAACGGGTGGTCGATGGGGCTGAAAAGCCTCCCTCTACAGACCGATAACCAGGTTGAGGTCGTGGGCACCCAATGTATGAAAGACGCACTGCACCGGTTGATGTGGTGACGCTGAATTCTGAGTGCCGGGAAGGCCTGTATCCAGCAGTCTTTCGGCAGAAATGATTATTATGATGAGTGAGATCCTCAACAAAAATATTTGAAAGTGCCAGTTTTTGTGTTTGTGGTTGCCAGTGGCTTTACCTGCGCGAAAACCGAGAGTTATCCTACAGGAACTATGTGAAAAGTGAAGATGGACCGGTCAAATGATTCGCGATAACCAAAGGAAATGGAGAAAAGCACCAAGATGAAGGCACAAAGTGTAAGCGATGGCGCGCTGTGGTATTGGCGAGTAGTTCATGAGAGACCCCAGTGGAAACTGTTAGTGGAGGCCTAAGCCAAGAGGCTCTTAGATTAGGAACTTTTTACAAACTATAAAGATGTATTGTATAGACTACAGTTTTATATCTCTGATTTCAGAATAAAAGGCTTTGTTATTCCGTTTATTTATTATTATATCTATTTTTTATTAGTAAATCATTTTATTATTAGTCATTGGGTAATTGTATTCCAAATGATATATTATCAAAAACGTTCAACCATTGAAGTGTGATTAATCAATATCTAAACATACAGACTTTCATACCTATATAGAATATTAGTAGGATCCTTACAATAAGAAAAGGTTACAGCGATGAAAATGTGTACAGAATTTGGCTTATGTATGATACGATTTTGGTATCAGTACCTACAATAAAGATGATAAAAACAGCATGATAAGTCTCATTTATTTATTATTTTACAAAATAAGTAGGCAAATAATGAATTGTTCGTTAACATATATTAAAACACAGTCCTCCTTCATCGGCACATATCTAATGGCACCGACCCTGGCTAATATTGTTTTCCTTCGGAGGCTCTTCAATGGCTAGAAAAGCCTTTGGTCTTGAATTGAAAACCCAGGTCACTCATTACAAATTTTATCACAAATGTCCATATTTGTTGGTAAATCACAATTGCAATCAGATTCCAATGCAGATGCACGAATTCTGTGTGTGTGTCATTGAGGTAATAATGTACTACGGTGTGTGTCGGTTCTCTTCCCACTTGAGAGATCTTATGAAATTCTGAGTAAAATATTCTGTAGTTCTATGAGGTATCACAAGAACCAGCAACTGCTCGCTCGGAACACATTCACTTTTAGTAATTATAAGCTTAAATTCTTGATTTTGGCAATAACAAACTATATTAGATATTATTTTCTTTCGATAAGACATCTTTGACAAAATAAATACGGTTGCTATGACAATCTTGAAGTAATTGACTAGTGCCTACGATCCATTTCATAGTTTCATAATAAGGTTGTATACTGTTACCGACCTCCGACTTTGGATATACCAGCTTGACTTAATTCTACAATACGTATAGTTCATCTTTTATTTTGAATGTTAATCTTCTAATATATTCATAATAAGTATTCTGAATGATTAAAACCTCTTAGGACAACATCCGCTTGTCATCTTTCGGTGTAACAAATAAATAGTAAAGTTAATTATTACGCAAGATTCCATGATTAATATTACTGGCAATAATTGTTATTTAATATTAGTTATTTTATTAAGTAATTCAATTTGATTATTACATTAATATAAGTTTATTGGAATAATATATAAAGCGGATGTGTTAGGCAGTTTGAATTGTTGGCGGCGACCGCCATTGTTGATATTACGAATTGTAAGGCGAACGCTTGTCAAATTGTTATTTTGAAAATAGCTGAGAATAAACACTTTGTAAATTATACGAGTGCCGTTTCTGTTCTGTGACCAGCCTATCCTGACCACTGGTTCACATTCAGAAGTGGGATGATAAAATCTGGCCCATTTATTGGTGGCGTTCGCGCCAAACAAAAGAAGAAAATTTGATTTTTTTCTTCTTCATCTGATCTCGATGAAACAAATAGAAGATACCATCAACGTAAAAGGCACCGTGTTACCCAAACTGAGCCTGAAGTCATTCGAAGTTCCAGGCGATCTAGCTGTATGAAAAATCAAGCAACGTCGTAGTATTTACATTATTACCTCAATGGCAACGTCAATGGTTGGGCTCACATCGACAAATCAGGCGACGTCTATGATTGGAACATCAACGGTCGCCAGTTCATCATGCAAATTCTTCTTCGTGGATCCGTTCTAGATTGCAAGTGGAAGCTAGCAACCTGAAGCAAGTAAAAGCAAGCAACGCCAGGCGGCCATCTTCAACATGGAAGAGAAGGGGAAATATTTCTTCTGACTCAAAGGAAAACGAACTGCTGTCGAAGAAATGCTACAACTCCAGACCTCAAGGGCATGAGGCAAAAGCAAACTGCAGGGTTCCATGCTGCGAGGTGTGTCATCGTCCAGGTCACAATACCGCAGGATGCTGGGTTGCAGCCAGCTCTTCACAGTAGCAACCACAAAAGGTTAGTTACGTACTATTGATTTGTTCATGAAACTACCATACTGCACCAAACAAGACATTATTAACTAGTATGTAGGATTTTATGGGGCCTTTTTGTACAGACAAAGAAAGTAGCAACAATACAAAAAAAGAATGGAAAATAAAAACAATAACAATTGAGGAACCAATGTTTAATCATTAATTTTAATTACGGCGGATACATACACAATTATTTTTCAAACTTATTGAAATCTAGGCTTGCCCTTAAGATATTAATTAAATCCTAAATTATTACAATACAATAAATACTTAATTGTCACACCGAATTCCAGACAATGAGACAACCTAATTATGGACCGAACTATCTCATAACATGGAAAAATGCACATATTATCTTATTACAATCTAGGCTTGCTTATAAGGAATTTAATTAAGTTCTTAACTATTAAATATCGGCCAAGAGATAGACACAATGGTGGGATATTTCACATCTAAGCTTGGATGGAATTGTAGTCTTATCGCTGATCACCCAGAATACCTCAGGACTTTATATGGACTGCACTAACTTAAAACCAGATTTCTTTACCTCTATTAATTACATTATTCTGGCACTAAACACTGAGACAAATGAAAAAGATCTTCCACATGTTTGGCTGATTGAGAAGCCCGTACGCCTTGAGGTTCAAAAGTTTATGGGCTTTTGCATTCAGTTACTGTATTAGGTATAGTAGTTTAAATTCAAATCCCAATGGAATACACCATTGTTTTCTTTTCTCGTTGTTTTCAATGAGCTGATACTTTGCGTTGCATTGTAATTCATGGTTTCCTTCTTTACGAATGAGCCTTCAAGTTATTTATAAGTAGGTACATTATCTTGGACCTAAAACAAAGAAATTGGCATTTTAAAAACATTATCACATTGTATATTGGATTGAATAACATTTTCAAAACGATAAAGCTTGTAAGCTTGTGCTTGCTTGCTTGTTGATACTTACGTAGGACAGTAATTTTGTCTTTTCGTGAATTTTAATAGATTCATTGATTATCAAAACAGAACAACAAAAATAATAGGTTATGACAACAAATATGAAAATGACATTGTTTGGACATTGACATCGCTGTCGCGTTCCAGGGCCAAGTTACGGACTGATAATTTAATATGTCAAGCATTTTATTTTATTTTTATAAGCTAGCGAAAGGGACAGCATTATGCGTGGTAAATGTCCGTGGAACAGAAACAAAAACCGTATAACTCTGTATAACGCTTAAGATTACAGTAATTTCGCTGTTTTTGAGAATGAGCGGAATGCATGCATTCTACTAGGGTAGACAGAAGTAATAAATTTAAGCCATTTATTAATTACTGTGGCAAGTGAGTTATTTTTCCTGTTTTTTTTTAATGATCTTCTATCAAGAAACCCAAAAAGAACAGTTGACAACTGCCGGCTTGGTATTTTGTGAGCAATTGACAGCGCTTTCGCCTTCGTGATGTAACATGAGTTTCTCAAACCGGGCATAAGATATTGCCATACCGGTCCGTATGAGCAATAATCAGAAATCCGTAAAAGAGAAACCGGATATTAAAAGCAAAAATTACATACATAGGTATGTCTGTATTTTCTTTTTAATCATTTCATTGTCAACATAAAAATCAAAACAAGGTATAATTGCGCAACAAAGCAAATAATTAAATTCATTCACTACTGCAATCAACGTCAACCGTTATAATATGCTATCTTTGTCAGTCTCTTAAATGAAATCATGAAACATGAAACGGTAATTTTTATCCGTACGTAATTCTCCAAATTCCGTAAGTGTACGGAAAAATCCGTACATAGCAGACACAATAGAAATTACCATTGTCTTTTGCCGATTTGGCTATCTGGACGGTCAACTAGATCTTGTCATTCGAGCTTATAGATCAAATAATAAAGCTCAACTGACTAGCTAAGGGGTAGTTTCGTTGTTACGTGTGCGCGTGTAATTGTGTATTTATACGGTAAGGCATAGTTTGAACCGGCTACACTTTGTTGTTTGCAACGTTCCATCTTGACTTTTATTTGATCTGAGCTTGGGACGGAACCGACCGCGTTCGATGTACGTTTAGTAAAATAGACCGACGAAAAACTAGTTACGGCGGAACAGATTCTGTCTATGAGATGAGGCATCTTTAAGCTAGTATTATATTCTGTGACCATTACGGAGTTCTTCTGCTTTTGTACATGTTGATATTGATGATAATTTAAGCCACATTTTATTGTGAATTTTGCGTAATTTGAGTTAGGAAGTACGTCTTATGTCATTAAAGAAGGACTTATAAAATCGACAGATTACTTTTTAAAAGTAATTAAGATCGGCGATGATTCTATTGAGTGGCAGCGGAATAGACTGCAGTTATCAGATTTAGATGTAGGCGATATAGAATTTAGTGAATGCAATCGATTGCTACAGTTATTAAATAAATTCAGACACTTGTTTGCAGAAAATAATAAAGTAATAGGATGTACGGACGTGTTGGAGAATGTAGATGCATACACATATTCCGACAACAACCAAGCAACCTGTTTACTGCAAACATAATCGACTTCCTACCTAGCTTGATGACATTATGCTTCCAAACATTTCAGTAGACTCAGATTTTTGAGCAACGTCCTACAACTTTTCTCAGAAACTAATTTAAAACAGAATTAAGATATAACTCAGTTTTTATTGATTTGGCGTCGTGTTTTAGGAAATTTATCCGTAGATTTGCAGAAATGGTTAGGACCACTTAAAACAGTTAAAAAAAAGGATGGACATGGGGTTCTATACAGGAAACTGCTTCCATACTCTCAAAGAACGTCTTATTGAAAGGCCGCCAAATTTACGACAGAAATGCACGTACCGAGTTGCAAACTGATACTAGTAAAGCTAAGACATGCGGGATACTCCTGAAATACCAAACTGATGGTGCCTTAAAACCGATTGCGTATTTTAGTAGGGTTACTAGTAGATAAAGAAGAACAATTTTATAATAGCTATGAACTAGAGACATAGGCAGTCGTAGACTCTCTGAAACAGTTCAGAATACATCTCGTAGGAATGCCAGAAACTGTACAAATTGTGCCGCGTTTTGAATCGTATTAAAGTACTCGCATAAATTAGTACAATAATTAAAATTACAGCTGTGTAAAATTGATCAGTAATTTAAGCTGCATGAGTTAACAGTAAATTAAGCTGCGTGAGTTAACAGTTAATTAAGCTGCGTGAGTTAACAGTAATTAAAGCTGTGTGAGTTATCAGAAATGAAAGCTGTGCCACTTAACAATAATTAAAGTTTTGTGAGCTAGGAGTAATTAAAGCTTACTTAACATTAATTAAAGCTGGGTGAGTTAAGAGAAATTAAAGCTGGGTGACTTAACAATAATTAGAGCTGTGTGAGCCAGAATAAATTAAAGCTGTGTGAGTTGGGAGCTATTAAAGCTGTGTGAGTTAGGATAAATTAAAGCTGTGTGAGTTAGGAGAAATTAAAGCTGTGTGAGTAAACGATAATTAAAGCTGTGTGAGTTAGGAGAAAATAAAAGCTGTGTGAGTTAGGTAAAATTAAAGCTGTGTGAGTTAGGATAAATTAAAGCTGTGTGAGTTAGGTAAAATCAAAGCTGTGTGACTCGACAGTAATTAAATCTGTGTGACTTAACAGTAATTAAAGCTGTGTGACTTACCAGTAATTAAATCTGTGTGACTTAACAGTCATTAAAGCTGTGTGACTTAACAGACATTAAAGCTGTGTGACTTAACAGTCATTAAAGCTGTGTGACTTAACAGTCATTAAAGCTGCTTGAGTTAACAGTCATTAAAGCTGTGTGACATAACAGACATTAAAGCTGTGTGAATTAACAGTCATTAAAGCTGCTTGACTTAACAGTCGTTAAAGCTGTGTGACTTACCAGTAATTAAATCTGTGTGACTTAACAGTCATTAAAGCTGTGTGACTTAACAGTCATTAAAGCTGCTTGACTTAACAGTCATTAAAGCTGTGTGACTTAACAGACATTAAAGCTGTGTGACTTAACAGTCATTAAAGTTGCTTGACTTAACAGTCATTAAAGCTGTGTGACTTACCAGTAATTAAATCTGTGTGACTTAACAGTAATTAAAGCTGTGTGACTTAACAGACATTAAAGCTGTGTGACTTAACAGTCATTAAAGCTGCTTGACTTAACAGTCATTAAAGCTGTGTGACTTACCAGTAATTAAATCTGTGTGACTTAACAGTCATTAAAGCTGTGTGTTTAGGACTAATGAATTATGCGCGGAAAAGTAAACTATATTCATACAATACGAGACTGTGATATGAAAAAAAGCCACTATATCACAGTAGCAATTTATTAAACAACACGATTTATAAAATAATATAATGTTTCTACTACAACTTATTTTTTTTTGATGTTCTCCTGTGCCGCTTAGTGACCTAACAGAAATAAACAATTTTGACTTAGACCATATTTGTTAATTACGTGAACAAATGTACTGCCCATACTGTTTTCTATTCCAGACGCCAAATACCAGCGACAGACCAGGCGCAAATGGAGGTGCTGATCGCCGTGGGTCACGGCAAGCGCAGGATGGCCGAGTGTTACCGACCTCCGACTTTGGATATACCAGCTTGACTTAATTCTACAATACGTATAGTTCATCTTTTATTTTGAATGTTAATCTTCTAATATATTCATAATAAGTATTCTGAATGATTAAAACCTCTTAGGACAACATCCGCTTGTCATCTTTCGGTGTAACAAATAAATAGTAAAGTTAATTATTACGCAAGATTCCATGATTAATATTACTGGCAATAATTGTTATTTAATATTAGTTATTTTATTAAGTAATTCAATTTGATTATTACATTAATATAAGTTTATTGGAATAATATATAAAGCGGATGTGTTAGGCAGTTTGAATTGTTGGCGGCGACCGCCATTGTTGATATTACGAATTGTAAGGCGAACGCTTGTCAAATTGTTATTTTGAAAATAGCTGAGAATAAACACTTTGTAAATTATACGAGTGCCGTTTCTGTTCTGTGACCAGCCTATCCTGACCACTGGTTCACAATACATTTCAAATAGGTATCTATTAAATTGCTTAATTATGAAGAATCTAGTAATTAAAGATTATAACACATTTAATAACTTGTTTTTTTAATCTTGAATGAAGTAATATAATACTAACGTACTGTTTATAGCTTTATAATATTTATATTAGTAAATTTTATGCAATCTTGTGATGTCTCGGATTTCTATTGTAAAATGGAACGTAAGGGTGAAAGAGAAAGTGAACGGATCTTTGACAGGTCCATACTTATGTAGTTACTTAGGTACTTACTTAACTGAGCTAGGTAATAATAATAATAATAATAATAATAATAATTTCTTTATTTGTATAGAATGCAGGTATTACAATAATGGTGTTAGTTTCAGATATATTCCCAGTACATTCTGCCTGTTGGCATACAAAAATAGTGGTTAACTTACAGATAATTTAGAAACTAAAATTAAATTAATTTGTACTTAAATTCAAAATGAGATCATGAATCAGCTAAGTCTAAAATTATTTACATAATGAATGAGGTAAAGTGAAGCAAATATTACAATTTATCATTTATAAAATCGGTAACAGAGTAATAACATTTATCTGTCAGCAACGTCGTTAAGAGTTTCTTGAATTTTATTAAAGGCTGATTCTCAATTGTGAAACGTAAAAAACTCAAACGGTTCCTAAATTATTTGACACTGATTTGACAATACTCAACTGATTATTGCTGCTTTACTCAAATCAGAAACCAGCCATATGCTTTTTAAACGTATAAAATACTTAAATTTAAAATCAGATGATGACTATGACAAAATTATGATTTTGCCATTAACGCTACAATCTGATTTAAAGTGGTGGTATACCAAAATAGAAAATCCTTTCTGTAGGATCAAAGAAGATTTACATGACCTGGAGATTTTTACAGACGCCTCAACTACGGGGTGGGGGGCTGCATGCGGGGAAGAGGTGGCCAGTGGTTTGTGGAGTGTTCAAGAGCGAACACAACACATAAACTACCTAGAAATACAGGCTGCCTTTTTGAGTTTAATGGTATTTGCAAAAAAAAATAGAAATTGTCAGATTCTACTCCGTGTTGACAACACGACGGCCATCTCTTATATAAACCGGATGGGAGGCATTCAGTTCCCTCACCTCACTAGTATAACCAAGCAGTTGTGGCAATGGTGTGAATGTCGTGGACTATATGTTGTTGTGTCCTATATCAGATCATCAGATAACAAAACGGCAGACGCAGAATCCAGGCGCGTGCACCCGGATATAGAATGGGAACTAGCAGATTGGGCTTTTCAGGAAATAGTGTTCTCATTTGACATGCCTCAAATAGACTTATTCGCTAGTCGAATAAATAAAAAATGTGAAAATTATATTTCCTGGCATAAAGATCCAGATGCAATGACCATTAATGCATTCACAGTTTCCTGGACCAATTATTATTTTTATGCGTTCCCACCATTTTCTGTAATTTTAAAAATGTTGCGAAAGATAATCACAGATAAAGCTAGAGGTATCGTTGTTGTACCCTTGTGGCCTTCGCAACCGTGGTACCCTCTGTTTAAACGCCTTTTGTTATCTGAAGTGATCACGTTTGAAGCAAATAGAAACCCAATTATGTCTTTCCATTCCAGCAATCGCAACATGCACACCAATATTACCCTGGTGGCAGGAATTTTGTGCGGACAGCTTGGTTAAGGAGAAGTGTACCCCTATCCGCAATTACTGTTATGACAGCTTCTGTGTCCGACAATTCATTGAAACAATATGATGTTTACTTAAAACGTTGGTTCCACTTTTGTAATAATCATGACTTTGATTTGTATAATGCATCGGTCCCACAAATTATTTATTTTTTTAACAAACTTTATGAAGAGGGATTTCAATATGGAACTTTAAACTCTTGATCTGCGCTAGCCCTATTGATGGGCAATAATATAGGAGAAGACGACAGAATGAAAAGATTTTTTAAGGGGGTATTCCGTCTTCGGCCCCCTCTGCCAAAGTATTCCATTACATGGGATACCTCAATAGTACTTAACCACATAAGCAAGTTATAACCCAATGAATCCCTTAACTTAAATCAAATTTCCAAAAAACTTATTACTCTTGTGGCATTATTAACTGCTCACAGAGTACAAACTCTGTCTAAAATAAATATAAAAAATATTGAAATTTACCCTTTTAAAGTCGTAATTAAAATCCCAGATTTTCTTAAAACTACTCGTAGAGGTTGCAACCAACCCATTTTAGTTTTTAGTTTTTTATTACCTCTTTTTGAACAAAGACCTGAAATATGTCCAGGAAAGGTTTTGCTGACATATTTAGAAAGGACTCTAGCCCTTTAAGAAAAGATATTGATTCCCTCTTTATAAGTCTAAGAAAACCATATAAGTCCGTAGGTTCCCAGACCTTAAGTAGATGGATTAAAGAAACTTTAAGTGACAGTGGGATCGATGTCAATATATTTACTGCGCACAGTACAAGACACGCAGCTACATCTGCGGCTCATAGTGTAGGTATCAGTTTGAACCAAATCAGAAGAACGGCTGGATGGAGCGATTCATCCAATACATTCTATCGGTTCTATAATAGAACTATAAGTAATGTTAATGATTATGATTCCTTTGCTCGAGCAGTTGTCGACAGAAATTGTAATAATAAGTAGGTAATTCAAATCGTTTGATTCCTCAGTTTTGTAAGAATTGTTATCTGATAAAACATTCTTATTAAAGCTTAATATTTCACTTAAATCTCTAAATCACTACAAGTATTATTTGCTCCCTTCGGACGAAGCCGAGTATAATTAATGATTAAACTGTACGGATGAGTGATATTAGGAGTAAGTGATACAACGAATGCTGTTGCTATACTGCCCTTTATTATAAAAGAACCCAAGTTTATATGGTTACATTGACATCTCCCTCTCATCTCCTCCCTAAAACTAAAATAAAATAAAAGTTTACTTTTATTTTATTGCATGGATACAATATAAGCACAAATTAAACATTGATACTCTTAGGCTAACACGTATAAAATATAGTTATAACATAATCGTAGTACATATGTTCGTTATGTTTGGTATACAAAGTTATACAATAATAAGTAGTTACATACTTATAATAACAATCAATCCCTGAGTACCTATGAGCGCACAGCTGGCGCTTATTATTCGTCTCCGTTTTCTGCTGACCTGTATAATAGCTATTGTTAAGTGCTTATAGCATTGGTAATTAATTGTCTTATTGTTTTTATCTTAAACATGATACGGTTTCGTTCTGTTTTTGTGAATAATGTCGGGTTTTCCCTTATAATTGACCTCAACATTTGGTGACAAATCTCTAATCACCTTGTAAGGTCCAGAATATAATTGTTGAAGTTTATTGCCAGTTTCATTTTTAATTAAAACTTGATCGTTTGGCTTGTAGCGTATTGGATTTACATGCTGGTCGTATCTACTTTTTCTGCCTATTTTATTGGCTATCAAATTTTCCCGCGCTTCGGTTTGAGAAACCTGTAGGCGGTACTTAAGTTCAAGCGGGTAACTGTCGTAATTATATAGAGGCTCTACACACTTTTCCAAATTATTGGGCAAGTTACACTTTCTACCGTATACGAGTTCGAATGGTGTAAATTTTGTTGACGAGTGAACTGTCGTATTATAAGCAAAGCACCAGAATGGTAACCAAGTACTCCATAATTCGGGTTTTCCTTCTGCTTGGATTCGCAAAAATGCACCTAGATTTTTATGCGAGTTCTCTAGCGCTCCGATGCTTTGGTGATGATACGCAGTTGAGTTTAACTTTTTAATATGTAGTAATTCACAAACCTGTGTCACGGTCTCGGACATGAACTCTGTGCCTCTGTCGGTAGCTATGTCCCTCGGGATGCCATGTTGAAGTATGAAGTTATCCACGAAGGTGCGTGCTACTTCTGTAGAGGTTTTAGTGACGAGGGGATACGCACATACATACTTGGACAGCTCGCATTGCAATGTCAATATATAAGAAAAATTGTTGCTGTCTTTGTCTAATGGTCCTACCAAGTCTAAGAAGATTTTATCGAAAGCCGAATGAGCAGTTGTGGTGATTGCCATTGGCTCTTTCACCTGAACTGTATACTTATGCTTCTGACATTGAACACATTTTTTGACATAATTTTTGACATCACTTTCTAAGCCTGGCCAAAAATAGTATTTTTTTATATTAGTCAGCATTCTTCTCATGCCCGCGTGCCCACTAGTGGGCAAAAGATGAAAGTCGTTGAGTATCACTTTCCTATCATCTTTGTCCTCTATTCTTTCGACATCTTTTAATATACATAATCTGGGCCCTTTCCAGTTGCTTTGTTTTCTTATCTCACTAGTTAATTTCTCTACAAAAATTTTATTATTCGAATTTTTAATGAAGTATACTTCTTCTATATTTAGCTTGTTACATAGATCACTCAGCTCTCTCGCAAACTCGGCTCGCGTAGTTTGTGATTGAGATGCCGAGTTTATGAATATAGTTTTCATTTGGGCATTATACAATAATATTATGTGTGTTTGTAACACTACTGAGCTATCGCTCTTTAACTTCTTAAGACTGCTACTGGGTGCAAATCTTAACTCTACTGCGCCTCTTGGTTTGATATGAGTTTCCACTACATGTGGTTGAACTGGCAAGTTGTCGGTGGGCAACTCATCTGCCGGGGCGACAGCATCTAATTTTCGTTTTTGAGCGCGAGTCATTACTGCACACAGACACTCATTCATTTCTTTAAGTTCTTTTGACGTAATTTTTATTCTAGATAATGCGTCTGCAACGCAGTTCTCACTCCCTTTTACGTATTCTATTTCGTAATTGTATTCTTCTAGAGCTAGTCTAAATTTAAAGAGCCTGCTAGATGGGTCTTTTAAATTAAATAAGTATACAAGGGGTTTGTGGTCGGTTAGTATTTTAAATGTACGACCGTATAAATAGGGTCTGAAATATTTGACAGCCCAAACTACAGCTAAGAGTTCTTTCTCTATAGTGGGATAGTTCTTTTCCGCTTTGTTAAGGCTCCTACTAGCGTAAGCTATTGGTCTGCCATTTGAATTTGATAGTACTGCCCCAATTGCGTACCCAGATGCATCGGTTTGTACTATGAATTGATTTAGTTCTGAGAAATCTGGGTACTGTAGGATTGGCGGTGACATCATACTCTGTTTTAGAGTTTCAAATGACGTTTGACAGTTGCTATCCCAGTTGAATTTAGTGTTTTTCTTACTTAAAAGGTTTAAATGATAGGCTTTGTCGGCAAAGTGGTCTATAAATTTTCTATAGTAGTTTGCAAAAGCAACGAAGCGTTTCACTTCGTCCGTACTTTTAGGAACTGGATACTCTTTAATTATTTTAATCTTATCTGGGTCCGGCAATATACCATTGCCTGTCACCACGTGGCCTAAATAAAGCATCTCTTTCTTAAGGAAATCGCATTTAGTGGGATTTAATTTTAAGTTGGCACTGCGCAACTTTTCGAATACTTCTATTAAATTTTTGTTATGGTCAGTTAAGTTCCGTCCCATACAAATAAGATCGTCTAGGTACACTAAGCACTTGTCGTAGGATAGCCCGGTCATTGCCATGGTCATCATACGCGAAAATGAGCTGGGACTAGTTTTGAGTCCCATAGGCATTCTTGTCATTTGATACTGACCACCGTCTGCACTAAATGAAGTATATTTCCTACTGTGTTTGTTTAACGCTACGTTAAAAAATCCTTGGTTTAAATCTAAATGTGTGAAATAAATACATCCACACAAGGAATCTAGTATATCCGTGATGTTTGGCAGTGGAAACTTATCATCCTGAATACAAGTGTTGAGCTTACGGTAATCTATAACTAACCGCCATTTTTTTTCCCCGTTTGCGTCTGATTTTTTAGGCACTAGGAGTACTGGGCTGGACCACTCACTGGAACAAGGTTCAATAATTTCTTGTTCCAATAAGTTGTCCACTTGTTTTTTTAATTCGGCTTTCTGTGAATGCGGCATTCTGTAGGGCTTAACGTACACTGGTGCCACGTTTGGTTTCAATGTTATTGAGTGTTCATATAATTTAGTTGTTCCTAATTTATCACCCGGTAGGAAGAAAATATCTGCATATTTTGCGCAAATGGACTCTACGGACAATTGCTCCTCTTTATTTAAATGTTTCAGCGATAGCGAAGCGAATACCTTTCTGACACGATCAGCATTATTATTGGTTTCTTGAAATGAACATACATCATACTCGCTTGCTTTGTAAAGTGTTGGACTAATTGTTGTCAAGACTAAATCTGTCTCCGTGGTGTTTAAAATCCTAATTGGTATTTTCCCATTCGTGGGCTTAACTAAAGTATTTGCAACAAAGACCCCCTTTCGCAGTTCTGTTCCATTAACTACACATTCTTCTATCTCACATGTTCGAATAAAGTGAATAGACTCTGATCTTGCCGGTATATTAAAATGATTGTTTGTCATTATTAATGGTAATGATACCTTTGAGTTGTTATTCCATAGTAACAAAGTTTGGTTACCGTAATTTAATACTGATTTATACTTGCTTAAAAAGTCTTGTCCCAGTATGCCACTACCTTTACAAGGCAATGTTTTAAAAACATAGAACTTATGTTGTAGGGTCTGATTTCCAATAACTAGGCGCAAATAAGCATATCCTATAGCCTGTACTTTGCCCCCGATGCCGTTTACAAGTGTCTTCTCGATATGGATTGGAATGTTTTGGTCGAGAATTTGTTTATACTTTATGACAGATATGGATGCACCGGTGTCTACTAATAATTGGTATGAATAATGGTTATGCGATTTTATATTTACGTAGCCTACGTTATTGCATGATAAAATTATATTTTTAGTCCCGAAAAAACTGGTCCTCATTCCGCTGTTCTGTTTCTGTATTTTCCTGCGTTTCTGAGTCATCCAATGTATGTATGTGTTGATCCCTGGAGGTGCTATAATTGGACCTACCTCTGTTTCCATGAAATGGTCGGGTGGACCGGCGCCAGCTTGCCTGCGATCCTCTCCGAACCTGATCCTGCTGTTCGTCTTGGTTTTGGATAACCTGTTGATTGCCACGTGCGCGTCCTCTACCTGCGTATGAGAAGCGGCCTCTCCGCTGTGACCAGTTATAAGACGATCTCCCTCTATAATTCATCGTTAAAATATCGGAAGATGTTGATGGACTTGTTATATCTTCATCGATGGCCGCCTGTACTGCATCTTTCAATGATGTAAAATTTCTGGCTGAAATTATTGTACTAAGTCGTCGATTTCTCAATCCATCTGAGAAACATTTGATAGCTTGCTTCTCATTAATTGGCTTTAAAACTTTCAAACTGGCCTCGTTGGCCCCCGATTGAGAGATCGTCAAATCAACAAACAATTCCGTAATTTTTTTGCCGAAATCATCGATTGATAAATCGTTTTGCCTAAGACTTTGCAGCTTTCGTTGAATTGCTGTAGCCGATTTTTTAGGCAATAACTGAATCTTCAAGTCAGCTATAAAGTCGTCAATATTGACATATGAAGTCGCTAATTTCAATTTTGCGGTCTGTGAGAGTCTATTTTTTAATACGAAATTTAACAGTTTTCCTTGTGAATTTTCGTCTAACTCTGTTTTGTAATACTCTATGCCATCTATAAGTTGCTTTACGCTAGCCTCATCGTCTGTACAAACTGGTAATAAACTTAAAGCAACTTTTAAATCAAATTTACAAGTAGTTGCCATTTTATCTGCCGTACTAGGTTTCTGTGAGCACAATTCTAATATTTGTTCATATAAATGATCAAAATTTGCGCAAAGCTCGTGAATATGCGAACATTCACTCTCACATACGGTGCTTTTCGATTTTGAATAATATTCTAAAAATAAGTTGTACTCTTTTACTAAGTTGTCTGCCTCTGCTAATTTTACGACTATAATGTTACCTTTTCTTCTATCTGGACCTATCTTTATCAAATATTTTCTGATTTCAATTAACTTGTCGTACAATGTTTTTAAGTTTTCTGCCATTTAACATAAATACTTATTTCTATTTTCTTAGTAGGTACTGAATTACATACCATTATTTTATACTGCATACACTCCAGCGTTCATTTTTTTTTTTATTTGTCACTTATTTTAGTCCACTAAAATAATGTCATGTATATTTTATGCTATTACACGTTTACTACTAATAGAGAATAGACAACACCTTATATATAACCACGCACTGACACATAACGAATACAACTTTCGCGCACTTTTCTTCGTAAACCCTGGGTTTTTAACTCTTCAGATGACGTCCTCAGTGTCCTTCTTGTAGCCTCTGGCATTCGTCCGCATTTCCTCTGCGTCAGCTCTACGTCTCCATATAGAACATCGTAATCTGTCCTTCCTGATCTCATTACCCATCCATTTCTGATGGCAATTCTTGTAGATTCTGAAGATACCATACAAAAACGCCAACGATGCTATAAGAAGTAACACGATTAAAATGATGTTTGTTGTGCTGGCATGTATCGTCAGCTGCGTGATGTCAGCGCTGTTACTTCCACCTGCTGCGTTTTGTGGAACTATAACTTCTTCCTTCGTATTAGTTGTACCCATTTTGTGATTGTCGTGGTAAATATTCACAAAATAGAATAGTGACCACGCTAAGTCCCAGTACGAGATTGGTCTCGTTACAATACATTGCGACACCCGTTTTGGTCAAAGAAATGTAAACATACGCTGCTAGCGTTTACGCTGTCACGGTCGCCATGTACGGATGAGTGATATTAGGAGTAAGTGATACAACGAATGCTGTTGCTATACTGCCCTTTATTATAAAAGAACCCAAGTTTATATGGTTACATTGACATCTCCCTCTCAAAACGAACTAACCTGTATGTGACGTTCTATCATAATTATGCGAAGGCTTCGTCCGAAGGGATTAGCAACCCTCCCTCCCCGTAACTTGGCACAAGTTTACCCAAGGTGCGTGAAATATTTGCGACTCGACTCTAAACTAAATGACGGCAACAAGTGAGCGAGACGCCCGCGCGGGTTGATTTTAACATCTAAATATTATAGGTATTTTTTGTTTTCTATAATATTTACTCTCAAATATAGTGCGTGACTGGTGAACACTAGGCGATACTACAAGTATTAGTTGCTCCCTTCGGACGAAACCTTCGCATAATTATGATAGAACTTCACATACAGGTAAGTTCGTTTGATCATTAATTCTTTCATACTGTTTGCATCTGAAAAGCATATTTTTAGTTATCTCTGATTGTTTTAATATCTTTAACTTAAATTATATTGCTAATTTGTAATTCTTGGATTTTATACTGTGACATTTTCATTTGATATGACGTCTGTCTGTCTATTTTATTTTCTTAAGCCATAGACATAACATAGGTACCATGGACTACCTAGACCTTTCCTTAAGCTAGTTGTACATTATTGTAAGGGCAGCGCAGATTGCCCCGCCTCTGTAAAGGCGTTTTTTATTCGTTCTAGTCTTATTGAGATTTGAATTTGAAATTTAGAAGGGATGGCAGAACGAGAACAAAAACGGGCGTCAGCTTTTTTAGTTTTGAATCTGGACTGAACGAATGTCGGTGGACTACTTGAGACTATCAAGTGTACAATCGTATCTAAAGCTTTTTAAACTGTGATATATACGGCTTGTGTATGTTAACAAATCTTTGAAATTAAATAAATATAATTTATTGAGTGCGATGCTTATGTGTGTGCATTTTACTGGTACATAATCCTCGTCGGACATCGCAACTTATCAAGGGGCACACAGTTTGGCGTATTTAACCATAGCCCGGCCATACATTACCATTACATATAGTGATATAGCTATCCCGCTTACACGTACCGGCTTTTGCCGGGCTTTCAAATACTATCTTTGTCACTTTCGCACTTATAGCGATGTGCCGTATAACGAGTTAGAACCTTGTGCGTCTTCAAATCGATCAACATGGAAGATTTAAGCCGTGCATGCGTATGAAGTTGCACGCGTATGCGTGACCTTGTAACCTTGCCAACTCTGCAGTGTTGCCGTTTTAGCGACGTTGTGAGATCTTGGAGATTTTTAACGAGTTTGGAGACTTTTTTTAAGATTTAGCAACAATAAACACTAGCGATTTTTTAAAATAACGAAATTAAATATTCAAGCAATATCTTAAAAATAAAAAAATTGCGACATTTAGCTAGATTTCTCATATACCTGGCGACTTTTTTTGCCTAAATGACAACACTGCAACAACCCGAGTGCAACTCACTCCAGTTTCATTTGCTTGAGAGGGAAAAGTTTTGTTGTTAAAGTTTTTTGTGTGTTTTCTTAGATTTTCTCAGTAATACAATTGTTTTGGTGACTTACCTACAACAATGGAGGTAATTGTACCTTGTGAGGATTTAAAATGCGTTCAAGTTTTGATTGGCGAAGATAAGGTAAAATCTTTAAACTTTGCTCAGAAAAAACAGTTAATTTCTTCATTAAAACCGACGCCTTATCTGTGTATTTCTCAGACTAGTAAATCGCATAAACGAAAATTTAATAGATCTGTGTATAAAACTAGTTGGATTGTTGGCTGTTCGCACACTAATAAGTTGTATTGCTGGTGCTACATTTTTTTTCGAATGAAGATTCCGTTTGGAATACATCTGGTTATAATGATTTAAATAACATGTCTGGCACCATTAAAAGGCACGCTAATTCCCATAAACACCTATGTGCAATGTTTTCTTTCGGTAATTTTGGTAAACAACGAATTGAGACATCTATATCACGCCAGTTATCTGAGGAAATGTCAAAATATAACACGCGATATGTTTATTAATCGTTTATTCAATCTAGCACTAGCATGTCTTCAGTGAGCTTTGGTTACCTCATTCACCGCACGACAAGCAAGAGTGAAATTGAAGAAAGAAGAAGATGGATGAATTCACTTTTAATTTATTGTACCTAACCAGTAATTTATGAGAAAATTGCGATGATACATACGTAGGTACCTACATACTCAGTCGAAAACTAAACTTACTTTTTTTGAAATCGGTTAAAATTGTATTGGGCTTGCCTTATTTTGAAACCCTAGGCACGCCACTGCCCGATTGCCTGATCTATCCGTCCTGCTTCCATCCTGCTGCCTACTCCACTTCCTGCCTGCCTTGATCATCAAACCTTGCTGCCTGCTGCCTTGCCTACCTGCCCGATTATCCGCTTATCTGGCTACCACCCGTCTGCTTGTCCGTCGTGGTGCCCGCTCACCTGCCTACTTCGGGCATTCCACGACTTCCTGCCCGAGCTGCTGCCTGGTTAGCTGCCCACGTCGCGTCGTGCGAAGCCGGCCCATAGTTTTTATATTATCTATATCCTTTTTCTTAGTTTTTAGTTTATAATTACTTATTTTTATTAACTATATTATTTTTATTCTTTTTTTTCCGGTAAGACTGGAAGCCGATCCCAACAATAATTGGGATAAAGGCTAGGCAGATGATGATGAATTACTTATTTTTATTAACGTAGCTAACGTTAGCTCGCACTGAGCCTAACGTTACTTTACACTTGGTACACTCTCATTCCACCGGTTATGTTCAACTTTAATGATATTCGGGTAATCTATTCTAACATTATTGGTACCTTTCTATAAAACTTGCATATTAGGCACAAAAAGAAAAAAAAAACAACTAGGCTATTAAGCGGAACTTTTCAACGTCAACTTCTTTTTCGGAAGTCGGTGTCAAAAGAAATAGAAGGTGGTTGTTTTTTTTTATATTGTTTATGGCGGCCGTCTTCTAAATGGAACAAGGTTATACAATGTATAACTTGTGCTACTTACTGGATATATGTATGAAGAAATAATTATATGCTTTTACTGTTCAGCCTACAGCATCGAAGCCCTTTTAAGTTACTTAGGTATGTCTGTCATGCACGTTCGTCTAGGTACCTATCAAGCCATAATTGTTCGCTACACAACAGGGGCACAGACGACTTCAGCGGATGATCCTGGGGGATAATGTCACTTCGCTTGGCAGGCGTGCCCGTGTCTAAATGACACAGGTGGATGCTCTCCGCCAAGTCGCTGACTCGACAGGGTGAGGGGTGCAACTATCTACACGACCACTCAAAATTACCAGCATAAAAAAGTTGATTTTACATAATTGATATATTTTGACTTCTGAATTAACTAATGGCTCGAGAAAAACGTTTTAATCAAGAGAAAGTTGTTAATTTTCTTGGAGATTGAAAGACGTTTATCCTGTCGATAAACGTCTCCATCTGAAATAAATTTGTCAACGATGCAAATAGATATTGAAGCGCCAGAGGGAAAGAATTCGTTTGTTTGAAACTGATGGGCACGTTACATTTCAAAATTAAATACTTTGATGGGAATAATGATTTAATCAAACTGTTTTCGGGTACCATGGTACTTCAGACGCTCCGGTATTTGCTTTAGGATCACAGTAACAATGTTGGCGTAGGTAATCCTCCAGAGAGCTAACGCAAAGTGATTTGTGCTTAACACGGGCCGGGATCACCGGGGTAGGCCGCCTGCCAGGTAATCATAGCCATTTGCATAATGTGTGCCAACACCGCTGAGCCGCCACTGAATCGTCCCTGTATCACAGTACTGGGACAATTAACTTCACGATGTTTACCCACATAGAGCAACATTCAAAATCTCCGTTATACTTGTAAATCTCTAACAGATATTCGAAAATATGATTTATCTTGAATTCTGTAATGACATCAACTTCATTACGTAAAAGCAATTTCATTTACATAACTATCAAAATGAAAGTAAAAATGTCGTTTCAGTTTGTGAGACTCTTAATCAAAAAATTTTCGTGAAATATTCTTATAAAATATGCCGTTCTGATATAATAAACTACAAGATTTCAGCAGTCACAGGGGAGCAGGAAATGTCAATTAACACTTAATCTCCATTAAGAGAATCGAGATGGACGCCGACGGTCGGACGAGCGATAACTCTGAATAATGGATGAGACGGGACTGAGGACCGTGTGACCTCTGCACTACTTTATTTTGGTAGACACGAGACCGGCCGGAGGGCGACATCCCGCAGCACTTGGGTCTCGCCAAATGTGAACCTTTTTCTGTTTACGCGGTACAAAACGTGCAAATCACCTGTCCCGATAAAAATGTAACGGACGAAAATTCGGCGTATATCTCCTCTTAAAAATACAATGAATCCTTTTCCTTGTAAATGTTATTTCTACTAACATCGCGAGGTTTTCCTTTTATATTACTTGCGAGAGTTGATTTTTATATAACAATGGCTGAATAAAACTAAAAGTCCACTCTTTGTGACGGTTCTGAAATACAAAACCACTTCTTGGATATTGTTGTTGTTATTTTTGCGACTATACAATTTAGACTCACTAAGAAAAAGGTATCTGTGGTTCTAAGTAGGCCTCTTTAGAGTAATTAGTCTGAAGCTTACGAATAAGAAAACATTAGGTAAGAGGGTAGACTGACGTGCCGGGAAACGGCGAAAGGAGCTTATATTTAGGCATGTTTGTAGGTCTTATATACCATGCTTTTTATGGGTACGATGTAAACGTGCCTAGCGAACTAATATGGACGGTGTACTGTACCCGTGTGCCCCTAGAGATTCACGCACAAATTGTAACGGTAATGTTCTGAATTTAAATAATGCAGTTCAACAGATACAAATCTTATGAGCCCTCGCTTTTACATTTTCCACGTTGTTTCCTTATTCCAGGAAGCTTTTTCTTCGGTAAGAATTTCCACTTTACCTTTTAATAAATTACTTATAACTTGAGTGTGCTCATAGCCCATTACTCTAATAAGAATCCAAACAATTAAATAGAGTAGTCTACGTCAAACTTCCTGCGAGTGGGCGGGGCCAATAAAAAGTATAAGTTACCAAGTTACCTTTTGGGATTTTCCTCATACTTAACTCGTTATTATGTGGAAAATGACGACACGGTTGGCGTAGTGGTTGTGCGATCGGCTGCTGCGCTGCGTGTCGCGGGATCGATTCCTGCATGTTCTGGATCTGGGTGTCTTGTGTATGTGAATTTAAATGTTTGTAGACACTCCCACGATACAGGAATAAATTCCTAGAGTGGGGCCGTTACCATTGTTTAAAAAAAAAAAAGAATAAAATAGCCCTATTCTTGTAAAGAAAGAAAGAAAAATATCTATTTGTGGCCCGCAAAGGAGACACGAGAAATAAACAAAAAAAAATTGTATTAAACAATAATAAAAATAAAACCCCCTGCGATACCAAAAAGGCTCCTTTATTTTTTTTTGTTTTTCCACTATCTCGCTTGATGGTAAGCGATGATGTGGTCGACGGTAAAGCACGCTTACCTAGAAGTAACCTATTTACTCTTAACTTAAAGACCCCTATGTTGTAGCTATCAGGTAACAAAGACTCCGCCAGGGAATTCCACTCCTTAGCTGTGCGCACAATGAAAGTATTCGCTTAACGCTTTGTACGTATGGGTGGGATGTCCACCATGTACCGGTGGCGCATTGCCGTACGTCTTTTTGTCCTAGCTAAGCGGAATCAAATTGTTCAGTTCCATCGCACACTCCCCAAAATGTAACCGATAAAAAACCGACAGACTGGCCACTCGGCGTCGATATTCAAGGCTTTATAACGAGGCTCAATAAGCCTCTTGGCCCGTTTGTTAATCGACTCAAGTGCATTCAGTTGATATTTAGCAGATCCGTCTGCATCATGCATGACCGAACTTGCGCTTTGTACAATTTGAGCAGCTGTTCAGGCGTGAAGTACCGTCTCACCTTCGCAAGGATCCCCAACTTATTTGCAGCCAGCTGATCCTATCTCAGCATGTGCAGCGATATCCAAAAAGGAAATAACGCTGCGCTGATATTCTGATAAGGCCCACTGTTGATGCCACGGAAACACTCACGGAAACGGAAACTAATAAAAAAGAGTATATAAATAACAAATAAAAAGTATAAACACGGAAGGTGGGTCAAAGTATGTATAATTATGTGTAAGTATAAAAAAAAAACATATAAATAAAACATAATTTAATGTAGGTCGACGTTATGTTGCAATGTTAGAACTTTATGAGACACGAACTCAGAACAACACACTAATAGAAAGCATACCTTTTTATGGTTATCTTAATTGTATTAAGTTAATATTATATTTAGCCTTCTATCAAAGCTCACTGATAAACTTAAAGATTTATGAAATATGCCACGCATACAAATATGCCAATCAAATAATTCAGAAGCCATTTTCTCCTACGAATATTCTCTTTGTACGCGTTACGTGACTATATCAAAATAAAAACCGGAGCTCTACTTACAAATTGATTTATGTCTATTGTACCTTCACATATCGTAAGCCAGGACAGCCAAAGGACACTCACTTCAGCCACAAACTATGTAAAGCTGACCTTTGTCATAGTTAATAGTTAGTTGATGGTTGTTTCTCCCCGTCCCTTTGTTCAGCCAAGCTGTCAGACTCACCGTTAGTGGCAATTGAGTGTCATTAATAGTACAGTTAACGCTAAGGACCCTGATATTCTAATTACTGAGAATTTGTTGCTTAGGTTATGTTCTGTTTTCTTAATAGAATGGTTTAAAGCCTTAGCTAGCTTACTAGCCTACCTTTTCTTATTATTAACTTATCTACTTACATTTTATTAGACTTAGTAGCTGCAATATTTTTGTAATTTTATTCGAAATTATCTTATTTGGCGTGTTGAGTTAGGCTTTCTTCTTGCAATGAGCAGGAACACGAAGAGGCACTAACTACGACCGACATTTGGTGTGATTTATTTATAAAGAGCAAATTTGCAAACCACTGGCTAGATTGAAACCCGCATTTTAACATTTGTTTATCTAGAAAATAGTCCTCCTATTACAAACGATAAAGATGATATGAATAACAACTGATTATTATTATCTTTAAATCGTTTTATCTACTATACGCTATCAAAAAAAATTGGTAAATAAAACGAGATTCAGTTCCACAATAGAATCATTTATAATGTTAATATACGTAGGGCTTCGTCTCAATAGGTGACAAAAAGCGAACAGCATAAAGCCAATTCATAACAAAATTTGTATTATAATTCAACATTATTATTCCGTAAAATGGTATTACGGACTAAATAAAATACCTTGGCAACTTTTCTCATGAATAGAGGTCGGATCCCTCAAAATTAATCATGTTTTCAATTTCACCTTGCGAATATTTTCTTGGGTTTCTTTATTTACGGAAGTCACCTATACGATCTCGAAATGCCAGATTAAATAAGATTGGGAAGGGAAGACCCGTGGTAGGGTGAAAAACTTATATTGTGGAAGATGACGAACGAAAATATACTCAAACTGAATTGTGCCGAACCTGAGAATTTTATCTAAGTTGATATAAGTAATATTGATAAGCGGTCTCGAAAAGAAAATTGAGTTGGAGTTGGGCCCTTGAAGAGCGAGCAAGTTGAGTGAGGTGGCGGCAAAGCGCTCCGCAAATATTGACTGCGGTTCAGCGTCTCGAAACTTGCGAATTTTCCCCAGTCTTATATCGAGCTAGAACATTCATATTAATGCCTTCGGGGAAAGTAAAAACTTTTAATAGACTAGCCTTTCACCTCTCGGATTTACTCATGACCTTAGTTTTTCTTTGGAGCAATCATCTAACTTGATAACCTTTGGGAATTTAGCTGTCGTTACGCTATAATAATCTGAAATTATGTGTACACCACACGTCTGTTTTAATTTTATTTGAGGTCTTAGAAATTCTTGAAATTAAAACGCCCAGCTATTATTTCATCAATTTTATTAAAAAATCTTATTACATAATTTTGGGACTACATATACAAAAAAATAATACAAAGAGTTACAGCTACACGACTGTTGTTCAAGGAAATTTATTTGTCGTTTGATTTAATTCCATGTCATGTAGTGCGGACTTTGTCATTGTTCACTTGTGCATATTCTTACTTAAGTACCTTAAGTTTCATAAAAAAAAAATTTCACTAAACTAACTCTTATTCTAACATGATATGGTTTGTGACTATGTAAGTACATCGTTTTTCTTTTATGTAGCCAATGAGAAGGGTGGTTTACTCATCAACAGCTTATACATAGTATGTACTTATAGTATGAATCATCACATCATTATGAATATTTCGAAATTTGGCAAATCTGAAAATCTATGGGTATCTAGTTGTTACATAGATATTGTAAAAACAAGTTTATTAAGATAAATAGCTATGCTATTAAAACATGAATTGACTATGTTTTAGACTAGATATACATAATTGAGTCTAATCTAAAAAATATTAAAGTACATTTGAAATGAAGCGCTACACATAAACATACATGGTTCTATGAGTAAATATGTTGTGAGACAGTTATGAAACTACGAAGGTATCACTATTCATGCAAATAGGGTTATAACGGCAATCCGTACCCTCACAGAGATTCTTAATGTTCATGTTTGAGATTATGATTTGCGACTGATCCATCGGTTATATCCCTAAACGTTAAAACATAATAATATAAATGAACTACGTGCACCGTGCTGTCACAATTTATAATGTGACCGTGACCCACTATACTAATTACGTTAGATGTTAAGATTTTTGTCAGTCATCACCAGCAATTCATCATCATGGTAATTGAAGTGTGATATTGTATATCTAACCTAATATGCGTAATGGATTAAACCTGTTTCGGTTCGGTTGTTGTGGTCTTCGAGACCTGTTGGGTCTGTGCACTGGTTCATTGGCTCCAGAAAGTAATGGAGACTGGAAATCATCTATATCTGTTGAATTAGAATCAAATTCATCATGTGTTTCTTCGCTGAAAGGTTCAATTATCATTTCGTGAGTCAAATCAACTACAACTGGTCCAGCAGTCGTCGTAGTTTCGTTTGGGTCATTATTCTGGAAACTAGTAATGTTATTCACTTGTGGTGTCGTTGCTATGGGCACTGTTTTTTTATCGTAGTAGGTGTATTTTCAGTAGTTGTAGTATGAACCAGTACTATGATATCATTTGTAACAGTTGAGACACCAGCAATGCGTGAAATAGTGCTTTGTGTTGTATCAATATTCGATTGTGTAGACAATATTTCACCTTTGTTGTGATAATCATCAGCTAAATCTTTATGAGTTGATGACTGCAATGAACCCACAGTAGTCTCCGGGAGAATTGGTACTTTAGTTGTAACTTCAAATGTAGTTGGAGTTACTGTTGTGTGACTTTCAGAAATTATAGTAATTTTTATAAATTCATGATTTAAAGTTATATTTTTAGTGCTCTCATCAAATTTCCTGATAGGATTTTCACGTTTTATTTCTTCAGTTGCCTCAACGTCCACTAATTTTATTTCTGTCTCATTATTTGGAGTGCCATTGTTTATTACTTCCAATTTAGTTATATGACCAGAGTAATTAGTAAAAAACATTTTCTCTTCACGAATTTCCGGTTCATCTTTTAAGAAAACGGTTAGATCAAGAGCGGAATCCTCATCCATTTTCCCCAAATGTGTCATAGGTGTCGTCTCACTTTGTTTAATTGTAAGTGTTGTTTGTGTAGAAGACTGATCGATTTTTTCGATTGCACCTAGTTTGGTCTCAATTGTTTTTATAGCTTTAATTTTAGGGTCATCGATTTTTTCATTGTACTTTTTCGGCATTGTAGATTTCACCTTGTCTTTTTTCGAACCTTGTCTTTTTTATTCTTTATTTTTCATTATGTGCATCACAAGTTCTTTTTCCAGTGAGACTGGTTTAGGACCTTCTGTTGTTGCTTTGATCATACTATGGTAAACGTGATCATTTTGTCCATACTGGACACCTTGTTTGTAGTAATGTTGTTCTGCTAATTGCTGCGCATGTTTTTCTTTTAATGATAAAACGGTCATATCATCACTAATTTTAGCCTTTGCCATAACCAGCGGAGGAACAAAGTGATCTGTGGGTTGCGTAAATATATTTTCAAGATTTCCAAGTCGCGCAATTTCTTCGTGCAACATTTTGTGTTGCATGTGTTTTTCATCTTCAATTCTCTCTAGCTGTTCATTTGTGATATAATTATCTATGTTAGCAATTTTCGGAATATAATTACTTTGTAAATTATTATCATGGACCAAACCTAAATCAAAGGTCTTATCGATATTAAGCCGGTTGAATTTATTGTCTTTTAGAATAGTTATCGGTATTGTATGTTCCGTTACAAGATTAAGATCGCGAGTTGTAGAAGTGGATGTTATGGTAGGAGACTGATTTATATCATCTTCGTGTTCAGTTGTAGCATTATCTTCTGTGGTGATCTCTGTCGTCGTTGTATCTTGATCAGTAAATATTGCGTCTGTGGATACCGGCCATGTGTTACCCAAAGATGTTAAACTGGAAGTGCTTGTTATTTCTTCTTCTTCAGCACATGATAAGTCACTGAGTAAATCTTTACGTTTCTGTGAAAAGCCAAGAAAACCCTAAGAAATCATGCTTTATGTAGAAGTAAAACGCCTTGAGTAAAAATGTTGGATATCTTACCACATTGCCAGTGCACTGCACTCGTTTTACGCCGGCAAGTCCACAGTCAGCCGTCAATTGAACAGCAGCACTTTCAGGCAAGTACAGGATCGTCAGTGCCGGTAGTGCGCGGACCATACATCCCTCGTTCCCAAGAGCCCATTGCGGGACTGCGGACAAAATAACAAAAAAAAATGTATTACGTGTACGTACTATGTATTACGTCGCGCCAGATCCTAAGCTATCGTAAAGTTACTTTGCGAAGCAACTACTGAACTAATATGTTAAGCCTCGAGCCTTTATTTGTATTGCGAACTTACATATACATGTATGTATTTATGTACATATGGGATCATACTGAATGTTGTCTATAGTTTTGTAAGCTTAGCTTTTCGTTTAGGTATATTAGCAGGTGTGTCTGTACATACATATTAATTTTGTTAGAATGCCTGATATCAATTTCATATTTGGTGTCTAAAAGAAATTGTGCTGTACGCTGAGATATGGTTTAATTTTCTGGGGGAACTCGACAGAGTGGGAGTCTGTTTTTAAAGCCCAAAAAAAATGCACACGTTCAATTTGTAGACTTAAGAACACAGATAGCTGTGAACCATATTTTAGAAAACTTGAGATTCTAACTTTACCTAGTCTCTTCATTTATGAGATATCAGTCTTTGTCAAAAGTAATATGCATATGTATGAAAAATGCCGAAGTTGTAGATATAAAAATAAAATTCAGATTGCACCATGCAGAACTTATTTAATGGGCTCCAGTGTTTATTGTATGACATCCAAGATTTTTAATAAATTGCCATGTTGTATTACAGATATTGACAACTTGCACATATTTAAGCGGAAAATCAAAATCAAAATATTTTTTTTTATTTCACATAGGCCTACATGGGCACTTATAAAACGTCGACAAAAGGTGCACGGTTCGGGTTGGTCGTTTCCTATGGAGAAGAACCGGCAAGAAACTCCATGGTTACTCTTTTAAAAATGGTTTGGTTTTACAATATTTCCATGTTACAGCATTAGTACTTAGATATGGGGGGACAACGTAGGCCCGAATTATGACAATAAGTCGTAAGAAACTAAAAAAAAAAGATTATATAAAAAAGTTAACAAATGTTAACTAGCATCTAGAAGGCCTACAATGTTCACACATTAACAAAACAATCGGTAAAAGAATCTATACAAAAGTAAAAAATAATACAAATAAGTATAACAAGACTAAATTTAACATGTTGCACAAATTTTGTTATCAGTGCTGTAACTATTCTTAGCAAAGGGCTATAAAGATGATTGAAAACCATTGTAAAAAGTCTAATTAAAAGAAGGAAAGAAAAAATGAAATTGAGAATAGTTAGAGACATCTACTTATTTGTGCCGTTTACAAGTTACCAGGGAAGCTGCATGCGCAGAAGGAGCTAAGGCCAAATGTTTTTATCTTCAACTTAGTCCTTGATTTTATAATATGCTTTTTTAACAAGGATACGTTTGATGTAGTTTTTGAACCTTCCATCGGTCAGTTCTATAACTGACTTAGGCAACTTGTTATAAAAGCGTATACTGTTTATAAGAAAAGACTTGCTAGTTTTCGTTAATGTGGATTTGGGTATTACAATTTCGTGCTTACTGCGTGTATTTAAATTATGGATTTCGCTTCTAGTTTTGAAAAGCCCCCGATTTTTACGGACATACAAAATACATTCCAAAATATAAAGTGAAGGTAGAGTCAGTATATCGATCTCTTTAAATTTTTCTCTGAGGGACTCGCGAGGACCCATTTTATAGATTGCGCGGATTGCCCTCTTTTGTAGGATGAAAATTGAGTCAACATCTGCTGCTGATCCCCACAGCAGAATGCCATAAGACATAATACTGTGGAAATAAGCATAGTATACTAACCTAGCTGTAGCTACATCGGGTAGCTGCCTTATTTTCCTTACTGCATATGCAGCCGAACTTAACCTACCCGAAAGAGTTCTAATGTGCGCGCCCCACTGCAATTTTGAATCGATAGTAATCCCTAAGAATACAGTTTCCGTTATAACTTCAAGATTTTTGCCGTCAAGATTTAAGTTTAGGTCATGTTGTGGTACATTTGGTAAAGAGAACTTTAGACATTTTGTTTTTTTCGCATTCAGTTAAAGATAGTTAGCTGCGAACTATTTTGAGAGAACAATTAAACTTTCGTTGACATTTATGACATCCGTATCTTGCCTATCTATTTTAAAAATTAGCGAAGTATCATCAGCAAATAGAATTATATCCGATAATTTGGCCATCATAAAAAGGGAGATCATTAATGTAAACAAGAAAAAGGAAAGGGCCGAGAATTGAACCTTGGGGCACGCCCATCTTGACTAGAGACCCGGAGGACGTCGCCCCATTAACATTTACTTTTTGCTGTCTGTTTGATAAATAGGAAAGCACGAGATCAGCAGATTTTCCACGAATTCCGTAGTGGTGTAATTTACAGATCAGTGTGTTGTGGTCGACACAGTCGAAAGCTTTTGAGAGATCACAGAAAATGCCAATGGCATCCTGGGACCTCTCCCAAGCTTCCAAGATGTGGCTGATGAGTTTTACTCCCGCGTCCGTTGTCGACCTACCTTTCGTGAAACCAAACTGTTGACTATGCAGGATCCCATTTGAATTGAAGTGAGACAACATCTGTTCCAGCATGATTTTTTCAAAGATTTTACTCAATGCTGGAAGCACGGATATAGGTCTATAATTAGAAGGATCACTCTTACAGCCTGATTTGAAAATTGGTACTACTTTACTGTGTTTCATTAAGTCAGGAAAAGTGCCGCTGTCCAAACATTGATTGAATATGCCTGTTAGGACAGGAGCAATTGAGTCAATAATATCTCCAAGAACCCTAACGGATATCCCCCACAAGTCTTCAGTATTTTTTATATTGAGACTTTTGAACGCGTTTTTAATTGAATCAATACATATTGGTTTAAATTTAAAGATTGGTATGTCTTTAGTAAAGTTTTCTTTAAGAAGAGCTTCAGCTAATTTAGAAGAGGAAGGAAGAGACTTCGTAACCTCTAACGGAATGTTGGTAAAGAAATATTCTAATGTCTCAGCGACTTCTTGCCTATCAGAAATGGTTTGATTCGTTATTTTCAAAGACAACTCATTCTGATCGCGTTGTTTCTTTCCAGTTTCTTTATTAATTAATTGCCACACAGTTTTTATTTTATTATTAGAAACACCAATTTTGTTAATTATTATTTGAGATTTTGCTTGAGCGCAGACTCTTTTGAATATTTTGGAATAGTTTCTAACATAAGTGTGAAAAACTTGATCGGAAGTCAAAGATTTTTCGTAATATAAATTATATAAGATATCTCGGCTTTTTCTTATGCCCACAGTGGCCCATTCACTAAATTTCGATTTGGAATTGTTGACTTTTAACTGTTTTTACAGGACACGTTTTATTAAATTTCTGGCAAACTGTTGAAAACAACGTGCCGTAATTTATATTGGGGTCGTTTGAATCAAAACTGGCGTTACAAAGGTTGCTTAAAACATTATTATTAATTTATTTTTAGTAAGTGGTCTTAATCGAATTGATTTAGCTAGGTTATTTTTTTTTATCTGACTCAAAAGATACTAGTTGACCAGTATGGTCTGACCTAACGCCACTAATTAAAAACGAATCTTTTACTTTACAATTAGTGAATACATTATCTATGCAAGAAGCTGAAGTTGCTGTTATTCTTGTTGGTTCATTAAATAAATATGTCAGGTTAAATGATTTAAATAATGAAATGAGCTTACATTTTTCAGGCGAGTTGACTAACAGATCTATATTTAAGTCACCACAAACAAAATCTAATGTATTATCTCTGAAAAGTTTACTTAATAATTCTTCCATTGTTATCAAAAACAATGACAAGTTTGATGCTGGTGGTCTGTAAACGCACAAGACAGTATGCCCCTCGACCTCTGCACATGCTACCTCACACAAGCGATCAACAGAGTAAGCAGTGATATCCTTCCTTTCCTTATATTTTAAATGACTATTACAAAGTATCATTTATCAATTAAGTAGTATAAGCCAAGTAGAAGCTCTTAGGCTTACCATTTCTGCTAAAGTGTAAGTTGGTATACTAACCAGGCAGTTCAAAGATGAAAGATGCAACGGTGGGTCCTCCACAGGCGCGGGCCTCCCAGCGTTAGTCGGCAGCAGGATCGGCGGCTGCGCAGAGCGGGGCTGCGCGGGCGTCGGGTGCGGAGCTCCAGTAGCCATCGCTGCCCAGACCGCGGTAATCACTGATGAAGAATAAAGAAATTTAAAAGGACGCTTACATGATTATCCGACTGTTTTTATTACATACAAGCTTCTGCCAGCGGCTTCGCCCACGTGAAAATCGAAAATGATTCCAAGGGAACATATTCCCGGGATAAAAAACTATCCTATGTGCTATTACAGATTATAATCTATCTCTGTGCCAAATTTCATCCAGATCCGTCCAGCCGTTTGAGCGTAAAGAAGTCACAAACATAAAAACACACACACACACTCACAAACTTTCGCCTTTATAACAATAGTGTGATGTGATAGGCTTCCTTCATACCTAAGTAATTGAGATTTTTTTCTACAGCATTTTAATTTCACGCCTTGTGGATATGTTATTTTATGAACGATTTTGAACGGTGGTGTGGGAAAGGTCTAAAAGTTTCTAGCTTATGACTTCTGGACATCAATTAGAAAAGTAGCATGTAGAACCTTTTGTGATATAACTACATTTTGTTTTATCTATTTATTTATGTACACACAAAATACTTAACAGAGAAAAGAAAAAATACAGATAGAGCACAAAGGTACTGCTTATTTCAAAATAAATTTCTTCCAGCAGACCTGCGACAGGAAAGTTGGAAGATAGACGAAGACACAGTGTGTAGAAAGAAATAAGGAAACCTAAAATGGATAATAATAACTTAACTAATTATATATAAATTACACATATACCTTAACTACATGTATAAGATAAAATACATACAACATATAATATAATAATATATAAAATTTCAAGTTCGTGGAAAGGTAATGTTCTTCATGAATAAAGATACATTTTTAGAGTCACGGATTTTAGGTGGAAGTGAGTTCCACAGTCGTACTGCATGAACAGATAAGGAGTAGAAATTATTATTGTGAGAGGGGAAGTTTAGATGATGGCTTAGGTGGGATCTACACTGGACATCGGCAGCGCGAGTAAAGGAAAAGCGATCGCGATATATTTCTTGTCTGATGACAGAATAAACTTGATTAACTAAGAATATTTGACTCACGTCCAAGTAAAGTCTCCATCAGGGTTACTTCTGATCAGTCCGACCCATACGGCGCTGGAGATGTCCAGCTCTTTGAGGTAGGCGCGCACAGCATCGTACTGCGCCGTAGTATCCACTGCACAACACAATAAGGATTAATGTAAAAGTGTCACTAATTCACTATTGTGACGTCACATTATAAACAACAAAAACCCGACTGCTTAAGAAGCGAATTTAGACGTAAAGAAAAAGAAAATCATGTTGTGCAGTCGACGGATACACATCTATTCGCTGGCTGGCTGACCAAAGCCAGATGTATACTCCGACTGCACAGCATGATTTTCTTCTTGTTTACGTCTTTTTAGTTCGTTTCTTAAACAGTCGCGTTTCTTATAACTTTTTAGATATTTTTTTTTGAATAAGGTACATTTAAACATCCTCTTAAAACCCTTTATTTTGATACACCACACCATTGGTTGGAAAAAAAAATATTGGGCTTCCACAATATGGCGCCTAAAATCCGCCACTTTTCTATTTTTCAATTTTAATGTACCCAGTGACACTCGCAAGGTTAAGACGAATCGATTGACGTTAGATGCATCAAAATCAGCCAACGCGTTTGGTCTCTAGAACGCCACATGTGAACAAACATACATACATACACAGACTAATAAACACATTACCCTCTTTCGGCAGTCGGGTAAAAAGATGAAAGTTTTATACGCGTAGTCCAATCTTTAAAGTAGCAGTGCTTCGCCATTGTACAACACATAAGGATATCGATCTCAAAGTGTAACTATTAATTATCTCGTCACGTTATACTTTTTATAAACCAATGAGACAAATAGATGCATTGAAATGCCCAGCTATTTGAATTAGACGCATTGCGCCGTTGTATCCACTGCGATAGACAAACACATGGATAGCAATGTCAAAGTGTTACTATTGTCACGAGAAGAGACAAATTTAAGCATGGCAATATCGTACTCTATGAGGTTTGCGCCGTTGTACCTATCCACTGCACAACACATAAGGATATGAATCTCAGAAGTACGACAAACATTTCATGTTATGAGTAAGTAGACTGAAGAAATGACTGTGAAAAATGGCCAGCTCTTTGTAGTCCTACTTCGCCGTTGTGGCTACTGCACAATGCATGAGAAGCTCTATAAAAGTGATATTCTATGACGTCGACCACATCATCGCTTACCATCAGCACCTGTATTCAAGTTGACAATCTACAATCGATAACGCTAGTAGAAAACGAATCAATGTATGGGAATGACACATCTGAACGTTAAGTCATGTGGTCAGACCATACAAATAGAAGGCGTACAGACAATTCACATCTCGACATACAAGACTAGTCAAGGTTCGGTCAGTCTATGGCTCTATAGTCCAGTGCCCAACAAACGTATATATTATGCACGCACTCATATAAAGTGGGCAGTGTAACTACCCCCGTTAAGTGCCTCCTAGGAATCCGAGCCGTTTGAATTACCACTTAATTAATGAAAGCCTGACTCGACGACCGCCTGTTTAACAGCTAATTTCACTCCGGATCGAACGCCTGGAGCTACACAACTTGCTCCTTGGATACCCAGATTCTTGGAATTGATTAATTAAATACCTATGTAGCAAGTGTCGGCTGCCACGAGTTGTTTTGGCTGGTCGGGAAATTGTTTCTCCTCATGTATTTAGGTACTGCGGTTTTCGGGTTTTATTTATAAAGAACGTGAGGAGCTATTTCAAGAACGTGTGTGTTTTTTTGTTAGAATAAGGAAAAAGGTCGGAGAGGTTTTGATTACTTAGTTGTGTTGACTTTTCGATTCTTTCTGGAGCCTCAAATGGAAATTTAATTATAAACGAATCAGAAAACTTGCCTGTTTTTTTTTATTGATAAAAGAGCTTCTGTATTCTAAGTCTGTTACGTGGTACTAAAATCATTTAATTTGGTGCCATTCAGGACTCTTCGCCGACGAAACAGTTTTTTCAAGAGCACACTTATTTGAATAAGTTCGTTAAGTAAAATACTGTAGATAATCCTGAATACATAATATCCAGCTACTTATATATTCTCAGCGTTCCTGTATTTCGTGTGCTTTGCAGGCTTTAATAGATTATCTATTCTTATCATGGAGTAAGAGGAAGTTTTAATATATTCAGTTAAGTAAATCGTTTCTATTCTGGAGCAGCATACAATCTCATAACGCCAACTGAAATTATTTTGCAGTAATACGAAGAAAAGATCCAACTGATTAGATTTCACTTTGTATTTGAAAAGTACAAGCAATATCTTTGAGTGCAAATAAACGTGATAACACAAAAGCAAAACTAGAACAATATTTATTCACATAAGCTTCCAAGTTACATAGAATCGGAGCACGCAACTGTCTTGTTTCTGCCAACACCCATGGGAGCATACCCTTGTCTAAGAACAAAGCAATACAACCTACTGTAGTATACTAACCAAAATAATACCATTCAAGGCGGTGCTTCAAAATACACAAAGAAGAAATATCACCCGCTATAAAATATCCAATCAGCGTATAGTAGTGAATGGTGTACGTGACGTTTAAAGAGCGTTGATCTCCGAGCTTAGCCCGATTCGATGCATCGATTCGTTCGATGTATCGATGTACGTGATTCGACGTGGTTCGACGACTGGCGGAATCGATTGACGTCCTCATCTCACGGTAATCTGACGCTTAGTCATGTTGGGTAGTTGAAGCAATTTATGCACTGTCTAACGACGACGTGTCTAATGCTAATGAGAAATGTTATTTGGAGATCGACTTCGGTGAGTCGAGGAGTAGATTATTGTTTGTTTATCCCGGTATTTCGACAACTTGTGTTCAGCGTGAACTCTATTTTTGTAGATATAACCATTATTTACTATAGGTTGCAATTTTATGGTCGATTTACGGTCTAAGGGATTTTAATTAAAGAAGCTTGTTCTGTTATAACATTTTCCAGCGTCGAATTTCAAATAAGGAACTGCAAGAATGTTTAATCTCAATGATCAGACGCGACCAGTACTTCTCAAACAAAATAGGCATACCCCGTGTCACTTCCCAAAATCTCATATCCAAAAATAAGTGGTCGTTATTGGTAATAACGGTGTTATTACCAATAACGACCACTTATGTGTTATCTCTAGCACGGCGAGGCGCGTGGAGCCAGCGGTATAAACACGCCGCCACCGCCTGCTCCGTGTACCTACAAATGGCGTCAAATGTGGTTATTGGGATCCCTCCCTTACAATCTTAATATATATAAATCTCGTGTCACAATGTTTGTCCTCAATGGACTCCTAAACCACTTAACCGATTATAATAAAATTCGCACACCATGTGTAGTTCGATCCAACTTGAGAGATAGGATAGTTTAAATCTCAAATTATAGTCGCAATTTTAATTTATTGCTAATTATTTGTCTGTTATTATTTGACAGTCACAATAACCTGACGCTATAACTCCAGAACGCACGAACCGATTTCCACGGTTTTGCATTCGTTGGAAAGGTCTCGGGCTCCGTGAGGTTTATAGGGTAAGTAGGGTAGGGTAGGTAGGGTAGGGTAGGTAAGGTAGGGTAGGTAGGGTAGGGTAGGTAGGGTAGGGTAGGTAGGGTAGGGTAGGTAGGGTAGGGTAGGTAGGGTAGGGTAGGAAGGGTAGGGTAGGTAGGGTAGGGTAGGTAGGGTAGGGTAGGTAGGGTAGGGTAGGTAGGGTAGGGTAGGTTTTTTTTTTTTTATTTTTTTTTTTTTTTAATTTACACTAATCCCCGCCACAGAGTTTGGCGCCTATTCTGTGCTCAACCTCTATCTTTCCGTTCAATCTTTTATGCTTCTCGTACTTTCATTCCTCATCCTATATCTTTCTTGCATTCTTCATCTTTCATACTGTGGGTGGGAATCCCACTTTATTTAGTCTTGTCTACGGGCATTATTTATTTATTTATTACAGGTTTACGACATAAATATACAAAAAAGCTGATTATGTTACAATATACAGGTGTTATTTATCACAGAGTTTAAACAGTCGGTGTTAATTATCACAGATTTTCATTATATTAGGGTAAAAACATAGCAACATAAAATAGGTGCAGTAAAATATAAACATTAGGGACAATAAAAACATAAAAAGGTGCAGTTATCACAATAAAATAATGTATCACAGATTTTCTTACACAATTAACTAGGTACTAACTTAACATACTACTGGCTATACATTTCTGAGCTGCATTCTGCGCTTGCGTTTAAATATAGTGACATATTTACGAAGCGCAGTGCGCATCAGTTTTATTTCTGTGTATAACCACAGTGGCTACTTTATGGCAGTATGCTAGGAACCTTTTCCTTTTTTGGTTTGTCATGAACCCATAGATACTTTCGTTCGTCAGTTTCATGTCCAGCTCACATTCAAGTTGGTAGCGCTCCCTGGTAAATAACGGGCATTCTACGATTATGTGCTGGACACTTTCTGCCACGCCTGGATCGCAGACGCACGATGGGCTCTCCTTACACTTGAAGCGATTCAAGTATTCAGAGAACCCACCGTGCCCCGTCAAAACCTGCGTGAGAACACCTGAGGGCCGCACCTGTTTCACAATGCGGAAAGCCACTATTGCGTCCGGAAGAAACATTTTCGTCACGGAAGCAGTCTCGCCCGACACGTATCTCCGATTCCATTCAGCAAGCGATTCCAAACGGATCTGTCGCTTGATAAATGAAATCGGACATTGGTCGTAGTCCGGCTTCCTCCGTAACGACAATGCTGCTTTCTTTGCTAACTCGTCCGCTCGCTCATTCCCCGGCAGGCCCGCGTGGGCCTTGATCCAGAACAAAGACACAGCTTTGCTCTGGCCCAGGGCTTTAGCCAAATTGGCGCGCGCGTGAACCGCCAGGGGATGGAGAGAGCCATGGTTTGCAAGCGTCTCCAATGCTGACATTGAGTCGCTATACAAACCATAGCTCGCCTCTTGCCGCGCGAGGATCACTTCGGTCGCTTTGAAAATGGCCAGGAGTTCCGCCTGGTAGACTGTGCAGTACGCGGCAAGGCAGAGCTTGAGGCTCCGGACTTCGCCATCACTATCCCAAATGGATAATGCGGCTCCGACCTTCCCCTCAATCTTGCTGCCGTCGGTGAAGATTCGCACCGTCTGCACATTGTTACTATCTAGTAACGTTTGATCTGCCAAGCACATGAACTCCAGAGGCAATTGTGTAGCTGGATGAGGAGCTTCTGCAAACCTCACCGCACTCTCGATCTCGCTATCTCCTGGCACAAACCGGGATGACCCTCTCCTCGCTTCATACAGGGCGGCTGCCTCTTGTATGCGCAGGTCTAGAGGTAGAATCCCGGACAGTGCCAGTGCCGAGTTCAGAGAGACTGTGCGGTACGATTTGCAGAGCTTCTGAGCGAATCCTCGTTGGACAGAGCCTAGTTTCTTCCGTATCCCAACCTTTTTCGTGGCGGGAGCCCAGGCAGCGGCCGCGTACGTAACTATGGGTTCAATTGTGGCTGTGTAGATGATGTGTATGATTTCTGCACTCAATCCCCAACTAACTTTAGCAACGCGGGATAGCTGTTTGTAAATATTAGCTGCCTTCTTGCAGACGTTCGCGGTATGCTCACTGAAAGTGAGCTTATCGTCTATGGTTAGACCAAGCAACTTCATTTTTCTGACCATACCGATGTCGACCCCGGCCATGCTCAGTATTGGAGTGTCGTACTTAAGCTTATTGGTTATGGTCATCGCACAGGTTTTGTGCGGTGCAAACCTCAGCTTATTTATTTATTTATTTATTTAGACTTCATGCACAAAAAGGTACAAAGGCGGACTTAATGCCTTAGGCATTCTCTACCAGTCAACCAAGGGTGGTGAAGAGATAACAAGGCAGGTGCATTATTTAAAGAACTTAAAAAGAAAAAAGTTGTTATTAAAATACTAAAATAGGTAAAATACACGTACATATATATTGAATATAATATATACTTATATTAAATATATATTTTTGAAGTAACAGAGAAGAAGAAAGTGAGATGACTCTTCTTAGTTGTGCTGAAAATAAAACCGCAATTTCCGCTTGAATGCAAATCGACTTGTAGCCGTCCTGATCTCGAGAGGAAGCTCGTTCCAGAGAAGAATGGACTGAATATTGAAGGAAGAGTGAACAAAATCACTAGTATGAGAAGGACAAAGCAAGAGGAGATTATTGGAAGAACGCAGATCCCGAGCATGTGAAGAACATAGATATTGGAATTTAGACATAAGATAGGAAGGAGGGGTGGGAGAATTGAGCAGGGTGAAAAGCGTGGTCAAAGCGCGTAACCTTCTTCTCTGGCGAATCGGCAACCATTTTATCTCAGACCTGTAGTATGACACATGGTCATACTTTCTGAGGTTAAATATGAATCTAATACAGTTGTTCAAGACCCTATCTAGCTTATCCAGTAAGACCGCGTTCATGTCAAAGCAGCACACGTCACCATAGTCAAGAAGTGGGAAAATTAAAGTCTGCACAAGCATAATTTTCGTTTTGGCTGGCAGAAACCTCCTCAAACGATACAAGGATCGCAAAGTACCGTTGGCTCTCTGACTGACACTGGACACCTGACTTTGCCAGCTAAGTGTCGAGTCAAGATGCAAACCGAGATCTTTCACACTAGGGCTAATGGGAATGACGGAACCATTGAAAATAATCGGGGGAATAGAGCCAACCGCCATTCTACGCATCATGCGCGGGCTTCCAATAATAATGGCCTGACATTTTGTGGGGTTTACGGACACCCCAAATCTGTCAGACCAATCCCTGATAGCATTCAAGTCCCGGTTTACATCTTCTATGGCGTCCGATAAATCTTCGATCCGCGCCGGATTATTTCGGACACCCCAATCCTGAACATGGGCGAGGGCTGCATTGGCGGTTCTAGAGACTTCAGTCGCCGTGTCCCCATCCACGACCAAGACGATGTCATCCGCGAACGCCTGCACGAAGATCCCGCGCCGCTCTAATTCCTGCAGTAGTGGGTCTAGGAGGAGATTCCACAGGATTGGACCGCCGATTGACCCCTGAACGCAGCCCTTGCCAGTCTCTCTCGTGCATTCCTCCCCGGCATAACGAACCCTAACCTTCTTACTGTCAAGATAGCTGTCTATCAGCCGCCTGATGTTGACCGGGCACGATTCCTCAGCCAGCCTGACTTTTATAGCTGGCCACCAAGCGCTGTCGAAGGCCCCCTCTATATCCAATGACACCAGGACAATTAGCTTCTTCAGCCTCAACTTGTCCTGTACGTGCTGCACTAGCGTATAGAGGGCGTCCTCGGTGCTCCTTTGGGGCATAAAGCCAAACTGGCGGGTACTAAACCGCGGTACAAGCTGCCACTTTAGACGTGCTACGACCATCCTCTCCAGGACCTTCCCCAGAACAGGCAGTAGACCGATTGGTCGGTATGCCTTGGAGGTCAGATAGTTGTCCTTGCCCGGCTTCCTAAGAACCACGACCGTAGCCTCCTTCCAGATCTCTGGAAAGTGTGCCAGTCCGAGGCACTTGTTGTAAAGGGCAAGGAACAATTCCGGGTCCTGGTGGATCGCTTGACTGCAGATGTCAGACGTCAGTCCGTCCCCTCCTGGTGCCTTTTTGGGATTGAAACCTGCCACGGCGGTCTTCAGCTCCAGCGTCGTAAATGGTGGGTCATGATATTCATCATAGACCCATTCATTTACTTGGCTGGCCGCTTCTCTAATTCGCCTGTGGTCAGCGTTATCCTGGTCTACTCTGTCTTTGGGGTAGAACGTATCTGCAAGTAGGGCGGCTGATTCACTCGGATTAAGGAATGCACCATCGCAGCATAGGGTCAGTTCCTCCTTCCTTTTGGCGGTCCTACTTATGATCCTGTAAATACCCTCCCAGACCCCCTCCCGGTCCTGTTTCCGGCAGAACTCCTTCCAACTGGTGACTTGGGCATTCTTTGCCTGCATCTCATAGGGTAGGGTAGGTAGGGTAGGGTAGGTAGGGTAGGGTAGGTAGATAGTGTTGGGTAGGGAATGTTTGGTGTTTTTATGGCAAAACAAAGTTTGCCGGGTCAGCTAGTCTGCTATAAATTTCCTGATTCCGTATTCTGTTAAATTCACATGTATTCAGGATTAGAAATAACCGGCTCAACTTACGGGCTTAATAGCTTTGAGACCGACCTTTTAGCGTATTTGAGATATCATCGAGGGTATATTGTTAAATATTAAACGGTTTAAACATTGCCACGATGTAATTCAAAGCGGTTGCTATCTACAATTATTGCTTTGTTAACCTTAGAGGGTTTTAGTTTAACCGTTTCCAAGCAAAGGTCTTTATTCCTCGCTGGGGCTGTTAAAATATTTATATGATTAGTTATCCAGTCTGTTTGTGTAGATTTATTCAGGTTAATAGTGAGAAGGCAGGATTTATGTTCAACAGCGACTTCAGTTAGTTAAACATGAATAATTTTACCTTGTTTTCTTGCACTTGATTTTCTTATTTATTTAATAAACTGGACAAGATTCTTCTGATACATTTTACGACCAATAAAAAGCAAGTCGCGTATCTATTTTCCTGTCCAATCAATTTTCTTGCCAAATAATTCAACCGTAACATTAAAAGTTAGCAAAGATAAGCAACCAATAAAACATCGCAAGACGCGAGTGGTGGGACAGGGCATCACAAATATTGACTTGGCGGTTCCCGGGAGTTTTCCCGAGTTGTCAAGAGCCGGGAGCCGGAGCGGGCTGGCGCGACGCCAACCGACCTCGCCATTTGTGTATCTACACCACTCTCAACCTCGAGACGTGTTATGGAAATTTTCTTAATTTCAAAGCCCTATAGATACCGCTCCGGGATAGAACAATCGTTAATCTTCATTGGCAATTTATATGTAAAGACGTTACGCCCCTACGGTATCGTTTAATATATGATTGTCAATTTTCACTGAACACAATGTTTTCAAGCAATTTTCCCTACTTACTATATTGATAAAATCATGCTGAAAGAACTACATAGATTTTCCTTACCAGGTCTAATTAGTAACTTTATTTTAAATTGAATAACAGGAAAGCTGAAGGGTTATAAAATACGAAGAGAATATTAATTAAAAGTTGCATTTCTCATTCTCCTTGAGAAATTACTTCCAAGTAAAAAGTGGTTTCACGGACGGATAATACCACAATGAGTTATTACAGACCGAGTTAATCCGCTTTTGTTATGAGTTCAGAAAGGATTTATCGGGCTTTGCGTCTTTTATTTTATTCTCTGAGAGTCAATCAATGCGATGAGTATTAATTGAGGTTGATGGTAAATTCATTTTTCCTCAGGAAATTACATTGTTGTTATGTGAAACTCGTAGATAATCTGAGGGTTGAGGTAGAAAGCTAGAAAATAAAAACATACGTCGTTAGATTTCAGAACAACAGACAAGTTCAGAAGGCCGCACAGAGCACTAGAGATTATTCCACCTCAGGTAAATGTTAGTAGTGAAAGCTTTCGTCTTAGCGGCGTGTAACCGCCTTAATGACGTCAATTTGAATACGACCGACTTGTCGGCTCCACTCCACTCAACGGTAATGTAAATTTCCCGCTTGTGTCAGCTCTGAAAGGCATAGTTTCCTAGTATTATTTGACAGCGAAAATGGGCTGTCAATCAGCAAGCGATTGTATCGAACTGATCCGAATGAGCAATTTGGCGATCGGGGAACTTGAGCGTTAATTTATGTATTGCTCTGTGTAACCTTGCGATAAATGGATGCGGGATTTTGAACTGGGAATGAACATTATTTGAATATCGGTTTTAAATGTCGGGACAATTATCGCGTAACGTCCGTATGGCTCGATATGAAAATAGGCTGAAAGGCCTTGCGGGCCGGCGGCCGCGCCCCTTCGGGTTACATGTATAATTACATTAATTTCTGATGTCAGGTCCGTGATTATACTCTTTATAGGTCTTATCTTATCTTATGGAAGGGCCGAGATATAACTCGGACACTTCAACCCATTGGGATCTATTGTGGTCCCCTAGATAACTTTAAATTCAATTCGATACCTCCATGCGTTCCCGAGATAAAGGGTCTTGACGGACAGACGGACGACAAAGTGATCCTATATGGGTACCGTTTTTACCTTTTGAGATACGGAACCCCAAAAAAACGAAAGCATCGCGATAGCGATAGGAAAAACGTCAAAAATGTATGGGATTGCGAAGCGCTTTCGAAATGTCACGTGATCAATTCCTTACATTTTGGAATTTCCATTATTGTCATACCTGATAGAATTACATTATGTCTGAAGCCTGAGGATATAAATGTCAAACTGTATACTGTGACGTCATATTGTAAAGAGACGAGTGTAACAGACGCATGAAGATGTCTAGCCCTTTGAAGTAGGCTTATATAGGTACTACGTCATTGTATTCACTGCACAATATTATAAGGATATCAATGTCAAAGTGTCACTATTGAGACTTCGCATGATAACAAACGAGAGTTATCCATGCATAGTCCAGTCTATGAGTTAGCCGTACGCCGCCATTATGTCCACAATACAATACGTAAGGGTATTAATGACAAAGGTACGTCGGCACAACATATTATAAACAGATTAATAGACGTATTAGGACAGTGCAAACAGCCCATTGCTATGTGATAGGTTATAATTGAGTTGTCAACTTAATCAACGGTCGCAAGATCAAGGTATATTATGCTTATCTACCTAGTTGGCGCTTACAAAACCTTAAATTAACAAAACCGGTGGAATAAGAGTATACCAGGGTGAAGTGTTCACACTTGCGTACCCCTTTAGAGCGTACCAGTGTGATGTTATGTTATGAAATGGTGTAAACAATAAACAGACATGCGATTGGAGCTGTCCCGAATGATTTGCCGTCATTTATTGGAGAGTTCTGATGTATATCTTCGATGTTCTTCATCAGATCATGAAATTTAAATGAGACCATATGACAAGCTTTCAAATAATGGATGTCCATTCGCCAGAGAAGAAGTTTGCGCGCTCTAACTACGCTTTTTTCCTTACTCAACTCTCCCACCCCACCTTCTTACCTTATGTCTCATTTTCAATATTTAAGTTCGTTTCACTCTTCCTTTCATATTCAGTCTATTCTTCTCTGGAACGCGCTTCCTCTCGAAATCAGGACGGCCACCAGTCAATATGCTTTCAAGCGGAAATTGCGGTTTTATATTCAACGGGGAGAGAGAACATCTCGATAACTTCTATTCATTACTTTATTAATATATATATATATATATATATTTATTTATTTAGGTATGTATTATATATAATATATATGTATGTGTATTTTAAACAACGTATTATTAGTATTGTTTTTTTTCTTTTTGCTTGTCACTTTTTAAATAATGCACCTGCCATGTTATCTCTTCACCACCCTTGGTTGACTGGTAGAGAATGCCTAAGGCATTAAGTCCGCCATTGTACCTTTGTGCATGAAGTTTTAAATAAATAAATAAATAAATAAAAACTAATCATCAAAATCGGTTCACCTAGTAAAAAGTTCTGAGATAACACACATAAAATAACATAGGTTAGAATTGATAACCTCCTCCTTTTTGGAAAGTCGGTTAAAAATAACATCAGCCTCTTTTATAAAAATCATACTCTAAAACTGTTTAATACCTGCTAAATAAAATGTTGCGTATCAGTTGATTAACAGGTTCTTAACAGGTCAGAGTTTTTTATGAATAAGGACGCCAATTTTTCACAAAAACAACAGTCGAAAAAATCCTTAAACGTCCTATATTGTAAAATGAAATGGAGGCTGTCCTCCGTATTTTGTTAGAATATTTAATGGCGCGTTAATATCAAAATGATGAATTATTGGCAGGAGTTCCGGAGTAAACAACCAACGGTTTGTTTTGACGAATGGTTCCGAACTGTTTCACAGAAGAGAATATTGAATTTAATACCAACAGACTCCAAATTTTAAGCTTAATACATAAATAAGTAGGTTAGGTAAATACTGACTAATTACCAGTGGTGTCTCATCCCATACTAATTAGCACAGATAACATAATACTAGATTACATCGATCGCGTTCGGTTCCGTTCCACGGATATAGATGGTGGTCTATCTATCGCCGTGGAACGGAACCGAATGCGATCGATTTACAAAAAGTAATCGGTATAATCAGATGAAAAACCCTAGTTACGTCGGCACGGTTTCTTTGTATGGGATGAGGCATCTGTATGCTAGAATTATATTAACTATGCTAATTACTAAGTTATAGAGAACTTATTATAACACAATGTTTGAGCTAACCAATCATAATTAAATTAAATCATACATACATACATAAACTCACGCCTTTTTCTATGGGGGTAGGCAGAAACTACAGAACGCCACCTGCTACGATCCTTGCATACTTATTTTGCTTTACTCACAAATAAAATAAATTAAATCATTTTTATTCATTAATTCCGAAGAATTCTGTAAAGTCCGTTAACGTAGAACAACTCCAGTGAATACAATGGAAAGCATTACCTAACTTGAAACCTTAATTCTCTCTGTGTAACATAACCTCAACTCCGCCGAGCAAAGAAACAAAGCTTCCTAAGAGATCCTCTTAATTATGTACATTAGGAAAACTCAACTAAGTGAATAAAGAATCTTTCTTTTGTACCCACTGAATACAAGAGTACATGAAGTTTGTTGTGAACTCGCGAACAAAAACAACTTGTGTCAAAACACGCGGCGGTAATGTGGATATTACGTAACTGGAATACGTAGACTACGCCTTTGCGTGTTGTATTTTTAGTTTATTCCTTTATATATCGTCTATTTTCTTAGAAGAAACTTTAGAAATAGCTTTGGCTAAGCCTCACGTATTTCAGGTAATCGACTCCGAAGCAAGGCTGCATGAATTACCGCGTTCGTTCATGTTCCATTTAAACGATATCATAAATTTACGTCGTCGACTGGCGAGCGCAGCCAGGAGTCGTGCTGCGGTTTATTAGAGAGCTGCCCGTTATACAAAAGCTGTCTCGACTTTTCTAAGAAACATTCTGCAAGGGCCTTTGTTTAACCGCCAGAGAGCGCGGTCGCGACACTTATATACGTAACAGGACTATTTTACAAGACAGAAATAGAAAGCAGTATACAGTCTATTTTATACAGGACCTTTTAGGTAGCTACTACCCAACAAATTTCCTTTTTTAATGCCCATTTAGCCGCGCTATAAAACTCGATATCTGTAGCGTTATTTACGGCGTATCGTACGTAAGGTTCGGTTGAAGGAAAATGTTAGAAATTCTTTTGCAATTTCCGCTAGTACAGCAAGAAAGGAATTTTTGTAGTGCGCAAATGGAAAAACGTAATTCATATCCGGGACTGCTCATGGCACGTATAGTGCAGGTATGATTCGATTATTTCGCTCCAAAGGCTCTTGTGGCTATTTTTGTTCACGTGACGTTTCTCCTAAACCGTTCCCGGGAGCTTCCTCATATCCGGTAATCATATCAAATGATCTTTAGTAGTGAGGAGGGCAACGTTTCTGGTATAGTAAATACGGAAACGTATAAGAAAAAATGCGTGCCATGGTTATATGAACATAGCTGGGTATATATGTCGTCGGTTTCATCATCGAAATTGAGAAAGACGAAAGCAAAAACCTTGATAATAAAGAGAGCCTTGTGAACTTTGCTGTAGAGCTGTATAATCTAAGTAACTATATATATATATATCTTTAATGTATATCAGCCTTTGTATGCAGATCGCTCAATACATACAATTAACCGGTGGTTAGTGCCAGAGCTAATTAACGGCTGACCTGTTAAATACCTAATCATGTAATACAATCCTTCAGGGCTCCAACACGATGATCTCTGTCTCAGTTGATAAGCAGATATTTTTTTAAATTCTATGTATTAAGTTGAGTTCAATTTATTTATTTCTGTCAGTTTACAAACCTAAATTATCTATTTTAGTATTAATTAAAATAAGACCAGAAAATCATAACTTATTGTATTAACTTCAGCAGCGTAGATCGTAGAAAAGTAATTCGTTTTAATTTTCAGGAAACATTAAAATTACTCTTAAATCTGGTAATGAAAAGTTTATGGGGCTTGTCTTATTTTCCTTATGGACTTTTTATTACTACAGAAGCTTTGTAAATGAAGCTGAATTTACTTCCTATCTGTACATACCTGCCGTTTGATGATGTTGCTAAAAGGAAACATAATTAATTTAACGTTAACTTATAAAAAATTTAGTGGCACATATCCATAAGTAGGTTTTAAACAGGAAATAAATAAAAGCTACGTAACTTATCACGTGTATGTAAGTACCTATAAAAGGAACACTCCAAGAAATTTCTAGGCTCTACGTTCAAAGCCCGGGAATGCATTGAGAATATGAGCAGGGGGCGAATCCGCTACTTGCTTGGGGCCATTACTGGGCACTTTGGAACCAACAACATGCTCATGAAGATGGGTCTGGCCGCGACACCCATGTGCAGGTTGTGTGGGGAACATACGGAACGCATGGAGCACCTTCTGTGCACATGCGATGCACTGACTGGTAAGAATGAGTCTCCTAGGGGTTGGATATCCAAAACCAGAAGACTATAGCCTCATATCTCCTAGTCACGTTGTAAAACTCATGAAAAGAGTTTTCAACGAGATTGGGGAGGAGTAAGTTATCTAGGGGACACAATAGATCCCAATGGGTCGAAGTGTCCGAGTTATTTCTCGGCCCCTCCACAAGATAAAATAAGACCTATAAATGGTATAATCAGTAATAAATGTAATACCTGACATCGGTAATTAATGTAATTATGCATTTAACCCGAAGGGGCGCGCCCGCCGGCCCGAGAGGCCTTTCGGCCTATTTTCATATCGAGCGATACGGACGATACGCGATAATTATTGTCCCGACATTTAAAACCGATATTCAAATAATGTTCATTCCCAGTTCAAAATCCCACATCCATTTATCGCAAGGTCACACAGAGCAATACATAAATTAACGCTCAAGTTCCCCGATCGCCAAATTGCTCATTCGGATCAGTTCGATACAATCGCTTGCTGATTGACAGCCCATTTTCGCTGTCAAATAATACTAGGAAACTATGTCTTTCAAGGCTGACACAAGCGGGAAATTTACATTACCGTTGAGTGGAGTGGAGCCGACAAGTCAGTCGTATTCAAATTGACGTCATTAAGGCGGTTACACGCCGCTAAGACGAAAGCTTTCACTAATAACATTTACCTGAGGTGGAATAACCTCGTGTGCTCTGTAAGGCCTTCAGCTGAGCTGAGAACTTGTTCATTAGTAAAGATGACGGAAATCTAACGACGTATGTTTTTATTTTCTAGCTTTGTACCTCAACCATCAACTTATCTACGAGTTTAATACAACAGCAATGTAATTTCCTAAGGAAAATTACTTTTCTCAAAACATGCATGGAAATATTGTCATTATTAAAAAAAAAACTGAACACGCGAAGTACCGAATTTACGGACAAATAAAATCAAATCCATTGCTGGAACGTTTTTTGAATTTGGAACATTACAACGGTCCAGCAATGTTGTTGTAACTTTTAATATTAATTAAATTAAATGTATAATATAAAAAGTATGTTTTATTTCCCTGAATTCTTTTGAGAAAAACACTATATATGCCTCGGCGGAAATGGCAATTGCCTGTCTCGTATTAGTGAAGTCCTGCCCCACGGCTCGACCTTCAAACTCAAACTCGACCTGCAATTGCCTATTTCCCGGCCTTTGCAATAATGTACTATTACCATCATCCTCGATTATTATACTCAACGCATTGATTGACTCTCAGTGGCGGTATTGAACTGAGGAATAAAATAAAAGACGCAAAGCCCGATAAATCCTTTCAGAACTCATAACAAAAGCGGATTAACTCGGTCTGTAATAACACATTGTGGTATTATCCGTCCGTGAAACAACTTTTTACTTGGAAGTAATTTCTCAACGAGAATGAGAAACGCAACATTTTATTAATATTCTCTTCGTAATTTATAACCCTTCACCTTTACTGTTATTCAATTTAGAATAAAGTTACTAATTAGACCTGTAAAGAAAAACTATGTAGTTATTTCAGCATTATTTTATCAATATAGTTAGTAGGGAAAATGGCTTCAAATATTGTGTTCAGTGACAATCATAAATTAAACGATACCGTAGGGGCGTCTTTACATATACATTAGAATAAAGGTTAACGATTGTTCTATCCCGGAGCGGTATCTATAGGGCTGTGAAATTAAGAAAATTTCCATAACACGTCTCGAGGTTGAGAGTAGTGTAGGTACACACAAGGCGAGGTCGGTTGGCGTCGCGCCAGCCCGCTCCGGCTCCCGGCTCTGGACAACTCGGGAAAACTACCGGGAACCGTCGAGTCAATATTTGTGATGCCATTTAACTGTCCCACCACTCGCGTCTTGCGATGTTTTATTGGTTGCTTATCTTTGCTAACTTTTAATTTCACGGCTGAATTATTTGGCAAGGAAATTGATTGGGCAGGAAAATAGATACACGACTTGCTTTTTATTGGTCGTAAAATCTATCAGAAGAATATTGTTATGTTTATTAAATAAATAAGACAATCAAGTGAAAAGAAACAAGGTAAAATTATTCATGTTTAATTAACTAAAGTCGCTGTTAAACATAAATCCTACCATTTCACTACTAAACCTGAATAAAACTCTCCTGGATTACTCTGAGCGAGCGTACAGAGTAGACGTGTTGCTAATTAATTTAAAAAATATATATATTTGCATTAACGTATTATCAACCGTAAACCAAAGTCATAAGTCATCCTTTACTAAAAGAACTGTGCATAGTGTCGCGGGCTCCACCCACTGGAGTAAACAAGACAGGACGATATTTTTTGCACCTTTCACACCTGCCAGCGCACGCGTTAGATCGCATAACCCACGTGAGTAACTTCTTAACACAGATATACAATGAGCGCACGACGTTCACCGACTGGAAGTGGCAATGAAATAAAACTTGGAGGATCTAATCCAAATATTTCGGACATAAACGCAGATAATACTCCGATAATTACTTTCCGTGGCAAGCGCAAATTAACCGACGATTCTGATTTTATAAGAGCAGAGTTGAAAACATTACAAAAGCAAATGAGTGAGATGATGGCAGTATTAACGTCCACAAAAACAGATCAAGCAGAGAGTATCGATAAACTCTCTCAAGACATCACTACAATAAAAAATGAGGTGAGCATCATAAGTAGCACCATCGAAAATATTACTGTGGAAAATAATGACATCAAATCCAAGCTCTGTGCCCTATCCAGTATAACAGAAAATACAGAGAAAAAAGTAGCACTTCTTGAATCTGACGTTAATTATCTCAAACACAACCCCCCACCAAACCCAGTTCAAGATCTCGTGGCATATGAAGATATTGTTGATGAAGTCAAGAATAGAAGTGTGCGAGCCAAAAACATCATCGTCGCTGGGATCCCCGAATCCACGAGTAACTCTGCTACCGAACGACAAGAGTACGATCGTAATGAAATTTCAAAGGTGATTAAACCTATATACGCAGACTGTCCTCAATCGAATAAAATAATGCGTCTTGGAAAATACAAGCCTGAAAATACTCGTGCAATCAAAGTATGCTTCTTATCAGAAGATATTGCAAAAACAATTTTACGCAATAGAAACAACCCAAATATGAAAAATGTGAAAATTTATCCTGATCAAACCCCACAACAACAAAAATATATGAAACACCTAAAAGATGAGCTACAGAAACGTACCTTAAATGGGGAACCTAACCTGCAAATCAAATACGTGAAAGGCGCTCCCAAAATTATAACATCCACAGAAAACCAAGCTGGCTCAACACCCACACAAACAAAAAACTAATTACGTCCAGAGAGAAAATCACATACAAAATAACTGACTCTTATTGTGACATAAGCTATTCCAAAAAGTCATTAAAATTCTTCTATGCCAATGCTCGCAGTATTGTCAAACCCGGAAAATTCGATGAGCTGAAGTGTATTATCAGTTCCCTGCAATCAGCCACGCATATCGTCATTCTTACAGAAACCTGGATTAAAGATGAAGATGAGGCCAAAATACTACAAATACCTTGCTACACGCACTATTATAACTACAGACACAACAAAAGAGGTGGCGGGGTTTCAATTTTTGTCCATGATAATCTAACTCATAATTTAGTAGAAGAACATTGCGTGGATGATATTCATTACCTTTGGATATTTATTAAGAAGTTCTCTCTAAACATCGGCGTCGTTTACAAGCCTGATAAAACAAACATAAATAACTTCCTTGACATATATTCGCAACAATTACAGAAGATGAAACGAGCTATAGTATTTGGAGATTATAACCTGGATTTACTAACCAAAGATCGTACAACCCGCAGTTACATGGACACCCTGAAAGAAAGTAACTATAAGATTTTAAATAAAATTGACCTAAAAAATTGTACCCGTGAAACATCTGCAACTAGAACAATAATAGATCATGTTTCCTCTAACTTACATGACAACAACTTTAATTTTGCACTGATAGAATCTGCGATGTCTGACCATAAGCAAATTTATTTGGAAATACTAAGATACGATACACCTACTATTAAGAAACAGGAATATCTAGCTATTGACTATGTAAAACTCTACAAAAACATACAAGAATTTGAAAAATACGATGATGAACCCACTTACAAAAGATTCGAAGATAAACTACAACTCTGCTTAAGCAAGAGTAAGATAAAGAAAATCAAAATATTGAATCGACCGCGGCAAGATTGGATTAAGAGAGAAATCATACAGGAAATAAACAACAGAAACAAGATTTGGCTAAAACATAAAGAAAATAAACAAGATTTGATTTTAAAAGCAGAATACGAGAAGGCTAAAACGAAAGTTGCAAATAACATTGAAAATACAAGAAACACATATTACCAAAAACGTTTTCAAGACACCATTACCAAACCTAGAAAAATGTGGACACTCATAAACGATCTCTCTAAAAACAAAATAAAAGACAGAAAAGGACCCGAAAAACTTGTAACTGCAAACGGAATAGTTACAGACCCAAAAGGGATATGTGAACTTTTTAATTCCTACTTTTCCACTATTGGTTCATCTTTGGCAGACCAGATCAAGGATAATTCTGGCGTACATGAAGCTACAGGAAACACAGAAGGAACTCACGTTACCGAATTAAATTGTATTACACCAGCAACCACGGATGAAGTAGGCAAAATAATAAACAATTTGGATCCAAATACTGGTTCTGGCATCGATGGCATTTCCGTAAAATCAATAAAATGTGTAAAGGACATAATTATTAACGAACTCACAAGTTGTATCAATGATTGCTTAACACGAGGTATCTTTCCGGATAGCTTAAAAATTGCCAAAGTAGTACCAATCTACAAATCTGGATGTAAATCTGACCCATGTAACTACCGTCCAATATCTGTGCTTCCGGTGATCTCCAAAATATTTGAGAAAATTCTTTATAACCGTCTAGAAAAATTTCTTCAATCAAAAAGCTTTTTATACAATAAGCAATATGGATTTAGACCACAATCAAATACTCTTTCGGCCACAATTGATTTGATAACAAAAATTAAGAACAAAATTGATCAAAAACAAATCGCGTTAGGTATCTTTATTGATTTAAAAAAAGCCTTCGATACAATTAGTCCAGATATATTACTTAAAAAAATGTCACACACTGGTATCACTGGTAAAGCACTCGAGATATTTAAGTCATATTTGCAAAATCGGAAACAAATTGTAAAAATCGGTGACTATCAAAGTCATTCACATCCTGTAACATTTGGTGTACCCCAGGGCTCCATTTTGGGTCCTCTTATGTTTCTAATTTATATAAATAACATATCCCAAATCGGTTTGAAGGCTGACGTTTCACTTTACGCCGATGACACTAGTCTTTTCTACTTTGGAAACTCAACTGAAGCCATTATGCCGCAAGCTCAAAACGATCTGAATTTATTGAATAAATGGTTCCAATCAAATTTGCTCACTATTAATACAACTAAAACAAACTACGTAATATTTGCAGCAAAAAATAAAACAATAGGCAATAATATAGAACTAAAAATAAACAATGAAACAATTCAAAGAAAAACCAAAGAAAAATATCTCGGCCTTATATTAGATACTCACTTAAATTGGATGCCTCATATTGAGAAAATAAGATCAAAACTATTAGCATTAACAGGAATTCTCCAAAGCCTAAAAAAATGTTTACCCCAAAAAGTCCGTTATATAATTTACAATTCATTAGTTAAATCCCATATCGACTACTTGATAGAAATCTGGGGGACTGCAGCCAAAACAAATTTAGACCCCATACAAAAAGTGCAAAATAAACTCATTAAAATCTTATTTAACTACAAGTTCCGTACATCTACTGACAAAATATACAAAGATACGAAAATAATGAATATTACACAAACTTATAAATACTATACGTGCATACTAATACGTAAAATTTTAAACCAAGACATTCATACATCACTAAAATTTACCAAAAAACATGAAATATACAAAAAGCAACTACGGAACCCAAGTTATCCAATAACACGTCCACCCAGAACTAATTACGGCAAAAAGAATATAGAATTTGAAGGTGTAACTTTATACAATAAATTACCATCAGAAATCAAAGACACTAAAAATATTTCGGCTTTTAAAAAACGATTAAAAAAACATATAATAATCAATTAGGTAATTCATTAAAAATATATATATATATATCAAATACATACACACATACTCAACTCATTACATACTGAACTCAAATAAATACTATGTTAAAAAATAGAATCTTTAATCAAAAAACAAAAAAAAAAAAAAAAAAACAAGCTAAACCATAATAAATAATAGTAAAATAACGCTGCTATTAAATATAGATATAAAAATGTTTACCTAAATTATAATAAACTACTTCTTGCACAAATACATTACTACGCTGCCATCGATGCCACATCTAGTAAATTATCTTTGGATCCGTGTTCGCTCGTACGGCGAGCGGGTCGCCTGATGACTTGTTTACGCATAAGATTTGCACTTACCCACTTTTTTTTTAAAAAAAAAAATACTTTCTGTACCTACGCTTGATAATGTTTTTATGTTAAAAATGTTTTCTCAGTAAGTGAATTATTGTTAATTCTTTATGAGGAAAATAAAGTTCTTAAACCATAAAACTACACAAACAGACTAAATAACTAATGATATACATATTTAAACAGCCCTAGCGTGAAATAAAGACCTTTGCTTGGAAACGGGTAAACTAAAACCTGTAAGGTTAACAAACCAATAATTGTAGATAGCAACCGCTTTGAATTACATCGTGACATTGTTTAAACTGTTTAATATTTAACAATATACCCTCGATGATATCTCAAATACGCTAAAAGGTCGGTCTCACAGCTTTCAAGCCCGTAAGTTGAGTGAATAAACCTAAATACATGTGAATTTAACAGAATACGGACACAGGAAATTTATATCAGATTGTAAGGCACCGAGCCGCCGCAATTTAGCCTGGGGGATCCCAATAACTACATTTGACGCCATTTGTAGGTACACGAAGCAGGCGGTGGCGGCGTGTTTATACCGCTGGCTACACGCGCCTCGCCGTGCTAGCGACAACACCACCGTTATTGCCAATAACGGTGGTGTGACTTAATTTTTTGGGTATAAGATTTTGGGACCTGACACGGGGTATGCCTATTTTGTTTTAGAAGTACTGGCCGCGTCTGATCATTGAGATTGAACATTCTTGCATTCTTTTTGTTCCTTATTTAAAATTCGATGCTTGAAAATGTTATAACAGAACAAGCTTCTTTAATTAAAATCCCTTAAACCGTAAAATCGACCATAAAATTGCAATCTATAGTAAATAATGGTTACATCTACAAAAATAGAGTTTACGAAGAACACAAGTTGCCGAAATACTGGCATAAACAAACAATAATCTACTCCTCGACTCACCAAAGTCGATCTCCGAATAACATTTCTCATTAGCATTTGACACGTCGTCGTTAGACAGTGCACAAATTGCTTCAACTACCCAACATGACTAAGCGCCAGATTACCGTGAGATGAGGACGTCAATCGATTCCGCCAGTCGTCGAACCACGTCGAATCACGTACATCGATACATCGAACGAATCGATGCATCGAATCGGGCTAAGCTCGGAGATCAGCGCTCTTTGAACGTCACGTACACCATTCACCACTATACGCTGATTGGAAATTTTATAGCGGGTGATACTTCTTCTTTGTGTATTTAGAAGCACCGCCTTGAATGCTTTTTTATATTGGTTAGTATACTATAGCAGGTGGTATTGCTTTGTTCTTAGACAAGGGTATGCTCCCATGGGTGTTGGCAGAAACAAGACAGTAGCGTGATCCGATTCTATGTAACTTGGAAGCTTTTGTGAATATATATTGTTACAGTTTTGCTTTTCTGTTATCACGTTTCTTTGCACTCAAAGATATTGCTTGTAATTTTCAAATACAAAGAAGAATCTAATCAGTTGAAATCTTTTCTTTGTATCACAACAAAATAATTTCAGATGGCGTTATGAGATTGTATGCTGCTCCAGAATTGAAACGACTCACTTAACTGAATATATTAAAACTTCCTCTTGCTCCATGATAAGAATAGATAATCTATTAAAGCCTGTAAAGAACACGAAATACAGGACCGCTGAGAATACATAAGTAGCTGGATATTATGAATTCAGGATTATCTACAGTATTTTACTTAACGAACTTATTCAAATAAGTGTGCTCTTGAAAAAACTGTTTCGTCGGCGAAAAGTCCTGAATGGCACCAAATTAAATGATTTTAGTACCACGTAACAGACTTAGAATACAGAAGCTCTTTTATCAATATAAAAAAACAGGCAAGTTTTCTGATTCGTTTATAATTAAATTTCCATTTGAGGCTCCAGAAATAATCGAAAAGTCAACAATTTTCAAATTTGCCTTATTCTAACAAAATACACACACGTTCTTTAAAAATAGCTCCTCACGTTCTATATAAATGAAAGCCGAACACCGCAGTACCTAAATACATGAGCAGAAACAATTTCCCGACCAGCCAAGACAACTCGTGCCAGCCGACACTTGCTACATAGGTATTTAATTAAACAATTCCAAGAATCAGGGTATCCAAGGAGCAAGTTGTGTAGCTCCAGGCGTTTGACCCGGAGTGAAATTAGCTGTTAAACAGGCGGTCGTCGAGTCAGGCTTTCATTAATTAAGTGGTAATTCAAACGGCACGGATTCCTAGGAGGCACTTAACGGGGGTAGTTACACTGCCCACTTTGTATGAGTGCGTGCATAATGCACGACGTTAGGCGGGCACTGGACTATGGAGCCATAGACTGACCGAACCTTGACTGGTCTTGTATGTCGAGAAGTGAATTTTCTGTATTCTGGAGATCTTGTTAGTCAAGACGAGGACAGTCCGTATTCTGGAGATATTGACTGACGTTGTTTGTCAAGAAGCTGACTCTCCCTATTCTGGAGATCTTGTTGGTCGAATACATGGTGAATCTCCATTCTCCGTGTATTCATCTCTAGAGATGTACAGCCATATTTAACGATCGTGTTCTGAGTTGACCTGATTGTTGACTGCAGGAACTCAGTAGAAATATGCAGACTTGTATTTGAAAATAGGTACGATTCCGTGTTTTGCAAACTCATACAACGTTGACTTGAGTATTGAATTATTATGGTTCAATAAACCGAGTAAGAGTCTTCACGCAATCGATTTCTTGTAAATGGAAAGCACCATCGAAGGCGGACCGGAAAAAGCCTATAACTTAAAGCCTTGTACTCAATTACAAGAAAAACCCACGGTCATAAAATTGGAAAAAGACTAAAATCCATTAAATTTTTACGGTCATCTGAACATTTTCAAATATTTAATTTTAAAAAGCCTACCCAGAATTTTATTCTGGTCATTATTTTGAAAGCCTGTCGCAAAACTTTGACACAGGTACGAAGTTATGTATACCGGGAATATACGGAGGGTGTATGAAACTGATAGTTTCCTCAAGAGATCATTTCGAAGATGCAGAACTACCCGATCATACTTGAACGTTCTTTACCTTACCTTCTGAATAGAAAAAGGAACCCATCTAAATTTTCCATCAGTTAACTGAAACCAAATACAAAAAAGTAGCATAAAACTTTCATTGGTCCATAAAACTGCAGGGAAGCACAAAATCAATGTTACTTTTTATGAACAAGCTCCAAGCTGATTGAGAAATGTATAAAATAAAACTACGAACATTTCAAAGTTAATTAAAATGTTCCAGGGAAAATAAAAACGGTCCTACAAATAAGTTATGAGTCGGAGAATTACTTCAGTTGAGCCAACTTTGGTTTACTGACGACAACCTGTGATTCAAGTTGATTTAATTTCTCTTTTTTCATTCTACACACAGCTGTACTTTGCTCTCAGCTTTTTAAGCGCAAGTTCGATCGTGCATGGAGTACTGTTCTCATCTCTGGGACGGATCTGCTAAATACCAGCTAGATGCACTAGATTCGATCCAAAAGCGGGCCAAGAGACTCATCGGTTATGAGGCACTGGTCAAATCAAAGCTCCTGAGCCTTGAACATCGTCGCCGAGTTGCCGGCTTGTCGGTTTTTTATCGGTTACATTTCGGGGAGTGTGCGATTGAATTGCATGATTTAATTCCACCCAGACCACATCATCGCTTACCATCAGGTAAGATAGTGGTCAAGCGCGAGCCTATTGATAATATAAAAAAGTTTATTTAATTCTAACCAGGTAGCTATTTGATGTAGAAACGCATTCAATAGAAAACGTATTGCAGTCATTTACCTCCCGCTGCGTCACCGAGAAACCAAAGCGTCGCGTTGTCTTATTCTCTCATTTAACTTCTAAAATGTAATTAAGAAGAACAGCTCCAACTAAGCACATGTAATTATAAACACCCTTGCCTCCAGGAATATTAATAATGTGTTCTTAGTCCTCAAAGTAATAGGTTTGTGTGCACGACGCACCGCTCCTGAAATTGAATGTAAACAGAGCAAGCACACCATTTTATCACACCACGTACACATGGTACTGTCCTTTGCATACTTAAATATGTACCTATTAATTAATATTTGTTTAAAACACCTATTTAAACAGAAGAGAACTTTCGAGCCATTAAGATGCTTTCGTGGAAAATTATGTTCGGTAATGATATCCAACGAAAATGCGGTTGCGTGGAAACAAAACAAAACGCAAACATTTTACCTAAATTAATTAATAGATCAAATCAATTAATATCCTTTTCCTGTGACTTCTCCTACAGGTATTGTGCACTTTGCCGGGATTCCGAGAAAACTCAACAATGTAGAAATTGCATCAGAATCCTACTTACTATATAGGTCAAAGTTTGTGAGGATGGATGGATTTTGATGAAACTTTACAGAAATATAGCGTATACATCCGAATAACACATAATTCTATACTTATAATAATATCATATAGAGGAAAGATTTGTATTTTTGTATGTACCAAATAAACTTAAAAACTAATTTATCGATTTCAAAAATTCTTTCACTGTTGGAAAGTACACTATCCCCGGGTGACATAGGCTACTTTTTATCCCTGTATTCCTACGGGAACGGGAACTACGCGGTTTTAACCGCGAGCCGTCCGCTAGTAGATTATAAGTTATTATTGAGAAGTACCAATACCACGCGGGCGGAGCCGCGGGTGGCAGCCAATATTATAAATGTGAAAGTTTGGATGTGAGTATATTTGTAACGCAATCACGCCAGAACGTATTGAATAATCAAAGAGTTTTGAACATTTTTTCGTTTGACTGTACTGTTTATGGGTGGGACGAGTCGCCTGCAGAAAAATATTAAAATAAATGTATCCGGCAACTCATCCCGCGGGATCAGTTAATTGCGGGATCAGTCGCCGGTACCCTCCATGTACAGTCAAACGAAAAAAAATTCAAAACTCTTTGATTTATCAATACGTTCTGGCGTGATTTGATTAACAAATATCATTTTTAGGGTTCCGTACCCAAAGGGTAAAAACGGGACCCTATTACTAAGACTCCGCGGTCTGTCTGTATGTTTGTCTGTCTGTCTGTCTGTCACCAAGCTGTATCTAATGAACCGTGAAACCTAGACAGTTGAAATTTTTACAAATGATGTATTTCTGTTGCCGCTATAACAACAAATACTAAAATAGAATAATTTAAATATTTAAGTGGGGTTCCCATACAACAAACGTGATTTTTGAGCCGTTTTTTGCGATAATGGTACGGAACCCTTCGTGCGCGAGTCCGACTCGCACTTGGCCGGTTTTTTATTTATATAAATATCATTTACTTATCCTAGACATGAATGTATTACATTCGCATAGTAACACTTAATTCAACCGTGAAGGTAAGTTAGAGAGAGAACTTTAACTCTAGTTCGTTTTGCTGTCGATCTCAAGAAGCATACATATTCTTTCAATTCAATCATTTTTTTCGGACCAAGTTTTTTTTTTTTTTTTGTTTTTGTCCTTTTTTTGTAAAATGGGATTTTGCCTCGCTTGATGACTGGCTCGACCAATCACTGTCAAACCTTAAGTCGGTCAAGTTTTACTTTGGGCAATGTTATATTAGATCTTTAGTAGACACAGTGCTGAATTTTTGCTACAAGAAAAGAAACGATTCTATTGGGGAAAAAAAAGTTACTTTTCACAAAGCTGCCGACGTTGAAGTACCAAAAAAGGACCAAAGATTGGTGCTTGCTGACTATAGAGGGAAAAAAGCGCATAATAGTATTTGCAAATGAAGAAATGAAAGAATATTTTAAATAAATGGTATTTTTGAATCAAATAGTTTTTCCTTTAATTATTACATTATATTTTTTTTCGTTTGACTGTACTGATTTTGGCTTGAACAATAGATTATTTTTATCCTTTTATGGGTGGGACGAGTCGCCGGAAGAAAAATATTAAAATAAATGTATCCGGCAACTCATCCCGCGGGATCAGTTAATTGCGAACAACAACAAACTCTTCAGCTTTATAATGTTAGTATATATTTCTCCGTCAATTGTGGACCGATATTGTTTTTTTAAATTAAATGTTTCCAAATTGGTCCCATTCTAATAACAATGGCGAAATCTTAGCTGACTTAAATTTGAGCGCGTAAGTGAGTTATATACGAAAGAAACTCCATTACGTTTTTTCTAAATATAATATTAACTGGTTCACCACGGATAAAAAAAATAAATATAAATGAAAGTAATTTGATTTTTTCGTTAACTTTCATTAGTTAAGCGGTGCCATTTTGCACTAATTCTGTCAACTGACAAGTAGTGCCTGTAGTAAGTGTAACATTATTCTATTTGTTATTTTATTTAAACGGAGTAAATTAATTAACAATACAGTTTATGTCTAAATATAGGTGTTCCTTGCAGGTAGGTAAGCATACTGTAGTGAAGTAGAAATAAATGAATTACTTTAAATTAATGGTAGGCAACAATACTAGTATCCAAGTCTACAAAAAATATAGTTTGGTTGTTGACGACGATCTTTTGATACACGTCAAAGTCGCTTAATTTAAATAAATATACTCTTGCCAAAGAGTATATTTCACATTTCATACGGGTATTACCAATGCGATATTGCCCTTTTACTTCTACAAAATTGTATTATATGTAATACCTTTAAACGAGAAATTCTTGTATATACGTATATATATAATCTGAATCTCGTAAAAGGCTCCAACGATTTTCATGAAATATAAATCGATCTGGCTAGGTTTCATTTTTAGAAAACGTGATTTTCTCTATTACCACCCGTGCAGTGCTCGGTCGCCCAGGTACTTACCTATTAAACACATTATTAAAAGTTACCCAGATATAACCAACAAAAGTTCATGACTGAATATCTGTTCTCGGTATTATCGAACTAAAATTCTTGCACAAACTAATCCAGAATAATATGACCCTGAGTTAAACCAGATATTTTTTATTTAAATACGTAGGAATTTAATCTCAGCTAAAACAATGTACGGGCTTCTGCCATTGTCCTTTGGTGAAGATCTGATGAAGAACTTCGAAGATATACAACAAAACTCTTCAATAAATGGTCCCTCAGTCGCCTCTTACAACATCCACGGGATGATATGGGATGGTGAAATTCTTTACATCCGACACCATACGGTACTAACATACACTTTTAATACGTAGAGTAGCATAAATGCTACAAGACTTAATTACCATCACGCACGCCTTTTTTTTTGTCAAAGTGGTCGGTTACATTTTTATAGTAGTAAAATTTTCTATTTTCTATTGGCGAGAAAAAGAAGTTATTTTTTTTTACTGAAGAATGTTCCTTCATAGTAAATTCATGGCACAAAATCTTCAACCAAATTATTGATATTTTTATAGCACCTGTTAAAAGCGTAATATTATTTGAAATTGCCAGCATGAGGGCCAGACAGGCTCTAATCATAACACCAGTTTCTCTGGGCAAAGTCAACATATCGTTTAAAAAAACTGCTGATGTGACAACTAAGGGTTATATTATGAAAACTGGTATGTAACGTAGTTTCCTATTAATTATTCTTAGGAAAGTCGGTTCCTCTGGTATTTCATACCCTTTTTAACCAACGCTTAAAAAAGAGGAGGTTATCAATTCGACTGTATTATTTTTTATGATTGTCACCTCAAAACTTTTTACTAGGTGAACCGATTTTGATGATTCTTGATTTCCAAAAAGCACCAGCTTCTCGTGTTATATGATGAAAAACTTCGGCGATATACAACAGACTCTTCAATAAACAGCGGCACAACTCTCGGAATTGCTGCAATCGCATGTCTGTTTACTATTTATTTCATAACATAACATCACGCTGGTATGCTCTAAAGGGGTACGCAGATGTGTACAGTTCATCATGGTAAACTCTTATTTCACCGGTTATGTTCCAGTTTTATGTCCATTATGGGTATCTTACTATAGAACTTGCTCATTAGGTACCACAACTAAAAACTGGAAATATTAAAAATAATTACCGTTTTAGAACCCTTCGGCCCCAACAACCATCATTTCTGCAAGCAATGCGCTCTACCCGCTGTCACTTAAATTTTTCATTACCTCGAAATATATCCTAGACACCATTAGTTACATTTAATAACATACAAGCCATAACCAGAATACATAAATCAAACGTAACTTGAATATTAATACGTCGCCTAATATATTAAAGTTACATGCAGCCTCTTAATCTTAAGAATGATGTATGAAATGTACAATGTGAAATGTACTTAAACATTTATGAAGACGGTTGAAGTAATTCTGAAGTTAGGAGAGATATATGTAGGTCTTAAATCTTGCTAAGTTCCATTCACGGTCGGATACACTCGCGGAATGACCTGAACTGTTCACTGTTAAGAATGGGAGCTACAGAGTTCGGTGTCAAGGTTTCTAATCTTTGTCTTTCAACTTTAAAAAAATTTCGTGCACCTTAAGTAGGTGGTATATAATATATATATAAAGCAGATGGCATATGGCCTAAATTATGGTAAGATATAGATAATATGGAGATGCTCTATCACAATAATTTAATAATCTCGACGGTAATAAGATTGAATCCAGGGTAATCAAGTTACATCCTGTTGCATGTTGGAGGTAATTAAGTTTATGATAGTTTTGCGGACTCGCCTAGCGGGGATCTACTGATCATTATAGGAAGATGGTAGATAGCAATGTACCTGCCTATACAAAAGTAAGTTCTCGTAACTGTGATCAATTTCAGTGCGTGCTTGTAAGTTTGTTTGTTTGTATTTTGGCAAGTGAACGAATATTTTACATCTATGTAAGTTTCGGCATCTGGCGCAGAAAAATTGAATGCACCCCACACCTTTGCTACATCGCTTTACATACTTATATAGAGTTTTGAGAGTGGGGCGATGCTGCATCTTGAATTTGGAACCTGTTTTTAGTTGTAGGTCGTGAGTTCGAACCCAGGCAGACATTTTACTTTGTGTAAATATTTCATCACCACTGCTCTTTTAAAAAACGATGAAAGAAAACATCGTGAAGCAACCGGCATGTCCTAGAACCAGAAATTTGAAGACACATGACATCCATTAATCCGCACTGGGCCCGCGTGGTGGATTACAGCTCATCCCCTCTCACAGACATGAGGCCTGTGCCCCAAAAATGGGAACATTAATAGAATGATGATGATGATTTAGTTTCAAGAGGCATTACAACTTATTCGTTACTGCAAAACACCAAGTCAACCTCAACATTAAGTCCATTTATATGACCATCCAAGAATGAAAAGAAATATCAAAGATCCTACATAAATTGCGGAAGAAGAGGTGCAATGCTCTGCTTTTAATAGTTCCCTAGTTGATCATATAATAGGTCCCTACCTATGCACTGACGTGTGACGGTGTTAGGGACATTCGGTGTCATTAGCGATGTGGCCCTGTCTCCTCTATTTACGGCACAGCCCGACCGACATAAAGAATAGCGCGTACAATGTCAGTCGTATTTAGGAACCACTCGGATATTTGACGGTTTTAGGCACTTTGACCTTTATAGCGCTGAAATTAAAATTGTTGATTTTATTCGGGTTTAAGTGTTCATAAAAAGTGGACTGTAGAAGTTAAATTACGTAACATTAGTTGAATGTTCTGTTTAAGTTATAGAAGCTTGCTTTCACGCTCCCGAAAACTAAATAGTCTTTTATACCGTAGGCCGCCCGTATAAACGATTCTCTTCGTTCAATTAATATCCCCTAAGAATACATCACATGACGTATTAATTTTGATCTCGAGTTTCTTTGAGTTTCCATTCTCGGCAGTCATGTCAAGATTGGATTATTAATACAAGCCTAAGGGATGTTTGATAGCCAGAATGCAGAAATAAATTCATATGACTTCAAAAAACAAAAGAATTCTTCATTAGATACCATCATCATTGTTCTTCCAATATGTATTTTTCGCTTTGGGAACGTTCCCAGTTTTCTTAACCAATACAAACGATTTACTACAGACAGTTTCTTCTTATTTGTTCACCATTTATTTGCTTCCCATTGTTTACTTTGTTCGTTTATGATATGAAAACAAAACAATAAAGCTTGCCAGCATACTGTTGTGATATAACATGTTGATATTAAACATATTTCGCGTGCATCTGATGAATGTTCTCGGCGACAGCCATGCTTTACGTTGTCGACCAATCTTTTTAGCAAGTGTTTTGAATTTATCTGAATTAGTTTTGCCTGCATCTTGCGTGCGGTAATAAACACTTAAACTCATATACGCAATAGTCAGACCCGGGTAACTAGGCCACAGAAATATTGTGTTATGATCCGTGGCCCGTGCGGGATCGAACCTGCCACATGTAATAACACTTTTGCTCGTCATGGCCTATGTTTCTTAGCTGACTATAGTACTAATAGATGCCTTGTATTTGCTAACTACGTATGTATTCACTGATATAATACCTCAGGGTATTGAGAATATCAATATCACAGTGACGAGTCTATACTTCGATGGCTTAGATAGTAATCAGATAGCGAAGATCAATTTTCCACTAAATGGATTTTCATAGGATCCTGATACACAGAACTGTTTCGAAACCGCCTACTAAAATATACAGTTAGACTCGGTACCAGTTAGAATATATTCGCAAATACAGTTGGCGACACAATTAATGTCACCAGCGTATAATGAAGCTGACAGACTATGCGGTTTGTTCAGGATTTGTGCGTGGTTGAATGCAAAAATGGTTTCATAGTGCCAACGAGACAAACGCTTTTCCATATTTAGAAGAGCAAACATGTACACAGGCAGCCGTGGGCTCACAAGGGTGTTTTTTTATACAATTCAAAGAAATTCTTTATAATAATAAATCCCTATCCTAGAGTTAATAGACCAATTAGTTACTGAGTTCGAAATCGGTGAAGCACAGCTGCTTGAACCGTCAACGCAAAACACAGCTTCACTCTTCGAACTAGAAAAACAAAGTTAGACCCAGATTCAGTGTGAAAATAAAAAATACAGACGGTGACACAATTAATGTCCGTGTTTCCACACTAATGGTTGAGCACCCGATGAGTGACGTCATCAGCGTATAATGAAGCTGACAGTCGATGCGCTTTGTTCGCGACAACGATACTAGCCAGGGATTTGTGCGTGGTGTAGTGTTTTGATTTACAGATCCACATTTTTAATTCTATTTACAATTCATAACACTATACAAACCATACCTTCATATCTTTTGATATTGTATCAGCTTTTGTAATTCATTTTTATATTTTCTTTCTATTATCTGAAAAGCATATTTTTAGTTTTCTCTGATTGTTTTAATATCTGAAACTTAAATTATATTGTTAGTTTGTAATTCTTGCAATATTTTTCTACTGTGACATTTTCATCTGACATGACATCTGTCTGTCTGTTTTATTTTCTTAAGCCATAGACATACATTAGGTATCATGGACTACCTAGACCTTTCCTTAAGCTAATTGTACATTATTGTAAGGGCAGCGTAGACTGACCCCTTTGTGAACAGTTTTTATTCGTTCTGGTATTTATTTCTTAATAGAAATTTGAATTTTAAAATTTAGACGATATGACACAGAACGATGAAAAAGCGGGCGTCAGCTTTTTAGTTTTGGATCTAGACTGAACGCCGAAAGACAGTTGATTTTTTTAAAACTACCAAGTGTACGATCGTATTTGAAAACTCTATAAACTATAATATAAACGGCTTTTGTAATAATATCTGAAGTGCAGTAGTTTAAATATATATATGTATATTGAGTGATTTCCTGTATATAATTTGCCTGCCTTCCGGCCTACCACTTACCTGCGTATCTACGGCGTGTAACTCCACAGTCCTATCCCCGACTCTCCTTGCTGGCTACCTACCGCACGTGGTGTATTACTGCGGCAGACAGGTCCTCAGCGGCGCGGCGGTATCCTCGCTGAGGCCGCGCTCGTTCTCCAACAGTACGCGCAGGGTGCGCACGCTGAACCAGAGGGTGCATATCTTGCGGTGCGCACCACCACCCGTGCCATCGCTCCGTGCCACGTCGCCCTGGGAGAACAGAAAATATCTTGTCCGTCCTGCTGCCTGTCTAGCTGACGACACAAGCAACCAACGACGTTTGAAGCCGTCCCCTTAGTTTATACTCTATATCCTTTTTCGTAGATTTATATTTAATAACCCTATTTTCATCTTATGTTTTTATTAACGTAGCTAACGTTTAGCTCCCTCTGAGCTAACGTTACGCTACAGTTTGGCGCCCAACTTTTGAATAATTGGGCGCAACATTGTTTGTGCGCCCAATTTTGAGTACTGACCCCATTACCCACACTACCTACTTTTCATACTCTCTTTTTTTTAACGTGGGCTCGATTTATCATCCTATCAAAATTCTATAAATATGTTAAATAGCTAACTTTTGGTTTCCTTTCCAGGCCCTCATCATCATTTTTCATTTACACTTTAGCTAGTACTTTTCTTTTAATACTTTACAATTGACTCTTAACTCTTATGAATCCTTGATTAATTGATTAATTCTTTATTTAAAATTCTTTAATATAATAATTCTATAAATCTAATTAACTAATTCTTTAAATAATAATTGTTAATCAAAATAATTAATTACCTTACTTGTTATTTAACCCTGGCTAGGTCAATTAAATATTCTTATCTTAACAAACTTGAACTCGAATATACCTCATATTCGAGTTCAAGTTTCAATCAGAACTGAGAGTCCAGCTGACAATCTCCAAACTCTTAAAGAACAAATGGCGAAACTTGCTCATGTTCTTCCAGAAGACATAAAATTTTCTCCCATTCCCCTCAAACTTGATCTCTCCCAGGCGGAACATACTCTAAATTACTTTGAAGACAAAATTTCCCAATTAGAAATTTCTAAAGACAAAATTTACATCAAAAAACTGGAAACATTAAGAAACCACCTTTATCATCGTCTTGGACGATTTCAAGCAGTTGCACCATTTATCGAAGCCTGCTCTAGCTTAAGATCGCGTTTCTACACACTCGATAAAAGATTCGAGGCTATTGCTTTTAGCGATACTGAAAGGTTTTCTCCTAAAGACGTGTTAGTCGAAACATACAGTCAATCTTAACAAGTTCAACCAGTTCCTTGTTTGAACCCGTCAATACTTGAGGTACAGTTCTTGAAAGTTCTGCAACTTGCTTACCTTTTCAACCCATTTTGACCACTCCAAATATCTTAAACCCACAGGCTTCCTCGATGTGGCAAACCTATCATTCTCCACATAATTTTGCTAGAGAACTTAAACAATTTTCTTTTAATGGCAAATCATGCCCTAGATCATTCCTCCAAAGATTAGAAGAATTCTGTTTATCTAGGAATATAACAGAGGAAATGCTCTGCAATCACGCTTTTGAAATCTTTACTGATGATGTACTTGATTGGTTTCGATTTTAATATAATCGAAATCCTACCTTGACTTGGAGTCAAATCCATCCTTTATTGATTAAAGAGTTTGGTTTACATAATTTTGACTATAAAATTTTCGAAGCTATTAGAAACAGAACTCAGGGTGCATCAGAGTCCATAATGTGTATGTGAGCATTATGTTTGGAATGTTTTCTCGCCTTACTAAGAAACTAGATGAAATCGGGAAACTTGAAATTTTACTTAATAATGTGAGACCGTGTTATTCAGTCTTTATAGCGCTTAAAGATGTCAAAACAATTGACTCTTTAATTTCAGCTTGTCAAACATATGAAAAGTTTTCTGAAAAAGATTGTAATTTTTCTGAACCTAAATATGAAACAGCTTCTTATGCTACTGAATTCGCTTATCGGCCTTCAACTTCTAAATGCCTTCCAAACATAAAAAACACAAACGGAATAGGAGATAATAAACAACCTCTTTCTACTACTAAAACTAATCATGACTCTAAAGTAGACTTTTGTTATCGCTGTCGTATTTCGGGTCATTCCTTACAAACTTGCACTAAACTAAAATATCTGATATGTTTTAAATGCGGTCGTAAATTCAAATTCAAATTCTTTATTGCGAACTAAGTGTACAGAATTTTGAAGATGTTAACATAAGGTAGGTTCTTAGAACTTAGTTGCCTGTTAAGGTATTGCAATTTAAATGGTTATACTCAATATTACAGTTACATACACAGTTTACATTAAATTATATTAATTAACATTATTCATACATTTTATTTTATACCATACAATTCTTATACTAATTTATATCAAATTATATTAAGTATCACAATCATTTAATATATTAAATAAGTATTTTTCTTCGAGGAATTATTTTACAGTGTAATATGCCTTATTAATCAGGAAGTCTTTTAGCTTCCTTTTAAAAATACAAATTGAATTTAGGTTCGTAATATCTATGGGTAACTTATTATATATTTATATGCTCATACAAAAAATACTATTGCTATACACTGTAGTGTGGGATGTTTCATTGCGTAATATATTTTTAAGTCTATTGCTTGTCAATGTGTCATAGCTACTGATGTTTGATTTAACAAGAATTGAGGCCACATAGATATATAGAGCAGGGAGGGTTAATATCTTGAGTTTTATGAAATGAGGTTTACATGAATCTGTTTGGTGTATCCCAGATATTGATCTAATACACTTTTTTTGTGCCTTGAACGCAATTTCTTTATCGGTTGAGTGTCCCCAATATGTTATGTTATATTATGTTTTGGGATGGGTATGGGATCTACCTCCTAGCGGTCCATGCCGGGCAACGGCACCACGGGCTTGCCTGTGGTACGGCTGAATGATCCCACTTAAGCGGTGGTAGGCTCCGCAAGGGGCCGCCTGGCTCGCGACCACCATCCCACTGGAGTCCGGCGCCAAGCAGCTTGCTGTGTTCCGTCGGTGTGTGGGACTGCCAGTGCCTTTGGGGGAGAAGGAAGATGTCAGTTGCGCTGTTCAGAACCGGTCTTGGTCTGTGGGCTGAACTTGCCGGGTAACTCATCTTGGAGGGTAGCGGGATCCGAAGCACGGTGCCAGCCGTTGGCCGACCGCAGTCAGTAGGGGGCCCAAGTAGCACGCCAGCCACGTGCCAAAGGCTGCCCCGCCAACTCGCGAAAAATCCCGGTGTGCTCCACCGTGCCAGCTAGCGACTGGATGGGAGGACCCGGTGGCCATATCCGGGGGGGTTCGGGCGTCCCCGTAGTCTCCAAATGAGTTCCCCACAGGTTGAGTTAGCTCCAGTGTTCCACTTGGTTCACTGAGCAGCGCCTCGACAGTTTAACTTCTTTCCCAGCAAACTCTAAAAAAAATAAATGACCAAAGCGAAGAAGAATATGGTGAAACAACGGCTGCACTTCCTCCCACTAAAAGTGCACCTCTCTAACATCAGGGGGTTGCACTCTAATCTCGATCCGGTCCACCACCACCTTGAGACCGAGAAGCCGCACTTGTTTTTCCTAACGGAGACGAAGATAACAACCCCGTCGGACGTAGCGTACCTCAACTACCCGGGTTACTCTCTTGAACACAAGTTCAAGAAGCAAGCTGGGCTCAGTCCCCGCGATGACATTTGTTGTCGTCGTCTCCGTTGCTTTGAGAAATCGGGTTTTTCTGCCATATGGCTACTTGTGGACACTGGCGTGGAGAAGTCTCTCTACATCGGCGTCTACCGATCGCACACCGGTGACCAGGAGACGACAGCGCTCTTTAACTGCCTCATGGAGTCGGCCGACATAGCCCAGCAACGGTACCCAACAGCGAAGCTTAATTTTCTGGGGGACTTTAACGCACATCATAAGGAGTGGTTGTACCCGTACCGGAAAACTGACCATGCCGGGTTAGAGGCGCGCAAGTTTTCTCTATCGCTAGATCTAACCCAGCTGGTGAATGTGGCAACGCGGGTACCGGATGTTGACGGCCATACACCCAATTGCTTAGACCTTCTGCTAACAACTGATCCGGACAGTCATTCGGTATCGGTCTCAGCTCCGCTGGGAGCGTCTGACCATTGTCTGGTGAAATCCGTGTCGACTTGCTCTCCTCCAGATGAGAGTCCTAGAGGCACGAGGCGAGTATGGCGATACGAGTCAGCAGACTGGGACGAGATGCGGCACTTTTTTGCGTCTTATCCTTGGCGGCATGTGTGCTTCTCCTCGGGTGACCCCTCGAGCTGTGCGGACGCGGTTGCGGATGTGATTCGGCAGGGAATGGAGTATTTCATTCCATTCTCCGACATTCCGCTCGGTCACAAATCCCGACCTTGGTATAATTCAGAATGTGCCCACGCTGAGGCCCAAAAAGAGTTTGCCTACCAAGCCTGGGTCGGGGCCCGCGATCGCAAAGTTAGAGCGCGTAGGGTTCGTGCGAGGAAAAGAGCTTTTAATTCTGCCACCAAGTTCTGCAAGCGGGTTTTGCGTCGGGCACGTTTTGACCATATTGGACGTATTGGGGCCAAGCTGGCATCGCACCCTCCGGGTAGTAAACAGTTTTGGTCCCTGTCTAAAGCGGTTGAATCGAATTTCTGTCGTCCCACTTTACCTCCAATGCTGAAACCTGATGGGTCGCTGGCTCACTCTGCAAGTGAGAAAGCAAATTTATTTGCATCTCTGTTTGCTAGCAATTCACGTCTGGACGCTGGATCCAAGCAACCACCTACTGTCCCTCATTGTTACTCTTCGATGCCGGAGATCGCTGTGCACACCAAAGAGGTCCGAAGAGTATTGTGTAGTCTAGACGTGAACAAGGCCAGCGGGCCTGACGGCATTCCAGCGAGAGTACTGAGGCTGTGTGCGCCCGAACTTTCTCCTGTGTTGACACGCTTGTTCCGCCTCTCTCTTGTAAAAAGAACGGTACCAAAGTCCTGGAAGCTTGCAAATATGCAACCAGTGCCCAAAAAAGGCAACCGTGCAGACCCTGTCAATTACCGTCCAATCGCCATTACCTCCATTCTGTGCAAAGTTATGTAAAGGGTACTGAACAGTAAGTTGCTGACCTACCTTGAAGACAATAATCTCCTCAGTGACCGTCAATATGGCTTTCGCCGGGGACGGTCTACTGGCGATCTTCTTGTGTATGTCACGCACTGCTGGGGCGAAGCCATCGAGAGACACGGCAAAGCACTTGCTGTTTCGCTGGATATCTCGAAGGCCTTTGATAGGGTCTGGCACGCAAGTCTACTCAGTAAGCTTCCTTCGTATGGCATCCACGCTGGTTTTTGTAGCTGGATATCAGATTTCCTTTGCGAACGGTCGATCCGAGTAGTCATAGACGGCTGCTCCTCTGACCTTATGGCTATTGATTCCGGAGTTCCTCAGGGGTCTGTTCTCTCTGCAACTCTTTTCCTGCTGCACATCAATGACCTTCTTCAGCTTGGTATTGTTGGGTACGCAGATGACAGTACTGTTTCAGAGAGATACCTGTCCAGCGCAAGAACCAGCGTGGATGAAGTTCGTTCCTTGAGAGAGACTATGGTAGAGCGGACAGATTTGACCTTAAACCTTGTCTCCCAGTGGGGTGATGACAATCTGGTCTCCTTTAACGCCACCAAAACACAGGTGTGTCTTTTTACCGCTAAAGGGAGTCTTTTCGATCGGACGCCTGTTTTTCGGGGTGCGTCTGTTCCGGTGACTGATCGGATTGAGCTCCTAGGCATGGAGTTGACATCCAGTCTTAACTTCGGCGCCTCCATTGAGTACAAAGCCCAAATTGCAGCCACAAAACTGGGCATCCTAAATAAGGTGAAGCGATACTTTACGCCTGGACAGCTTTTAACCCTGTACAAAGCGCAAGTCCGATCCTGCATGGAGTATTGCAGCCACCTTTGGGATGGCTCAGCAAAGTATCAGCTTGCCGCGCTTGACTCGGTGGAACGCAGAGCTAAGAGGCTCATCGGCGACATTGGACTGGTGGATACCAAGCTTCACAGCTTGGCTCATCGCCGCAAGGTTGCCTGCTTGTCGGTCTTCTACAGACTGTATTTCGGTGAGTGTGCTCAAGAACTCCACGACCTCATCCCACCAGCCCAGCTCCTTCTGGGTAAGCTCACTCCATCGTCGACTCTGTCTCTGTCACCTATGACTTAGACTAGAGTCAAGAGCAAACCAATATCAAAAAAAATAAAAATATTATCCCATAAGATAGCGTGGACACCACATAGGCATGATAGGCATTAAGTAGTGTGTTTTGGTTAGATACTTTTTGAGCATGTAGAGGGCATAAGAGAATTGATTCAATTAGTTACATACACTATATACATGTATTTAAAGGAGTTAAAATAACTGATTGTCCTATGTGTAACCCAAAAATACAACAAAAAAATTGGTGGCGACTTGAATAACGTTTCTAAATCTCAAAATAATAATTTTGATCCTGATGATTGGAAACTATGGCTAAATTTTATAAAAATTTGTATGTATTGCTATAAAACAACCTCTGTTTATTATGACACAGAAAAAGATTATAAAAGACCTTTTATTGAAGTGTCTATTAATAACTTGCCATTTTCTGGTCTATTAGACAGCGGGAGTTGTATAACAATCCTAGGAAATAATTCTCATAAAGATATCCAAAAGTTAGGATTAAAGTTATTCAAGTCGTCTACTCAAGTTATGGTTGCTAACAAACAGGAAACCATGGCGTCTGGTTATTTTCATTTACCAATCGAATTTAATAATCACATACATATTATTAAAGCTTATGTTTTCCCTGATATTTATCCCTCACTGATTTTTGGTTGGGATTTCTGGAAAGAGTTTAATTTAACTCCTAAATCGCTTTCATCTAAACTAAATCCAATTAATAAAACTATTACGGTGAGTTCAGTGGACAATAGAGTACTCACATTTGAACACCTTTCGTTTAATGAGAAAAACATTGCAACAGACTTGATTGATCGTTTTAAAACAATTTCTTTTGAGGAACGAGGCATATTGGGTCGTACCAGTTTAGTTTCTCATCGTATTGATACCGGTAACGCACTGCCAATTAAATAACGTTGTTACAGACTTTTACCTGAAAAACAAAAGGCATTAATTAATGAAGTTGATCAAATGATAAATCTTGATGTAATTGAAAAATGTGAGAGCCCTTGGTTATCTCCAGTGCTTATCACTCCAAAAAAAAACGGAGAATGGCGTTTCTGTGTTGGTAGTAGGAAATTGAATTCAATCACTCGGAAAGACGCATATAGTCTTCCTTTTGTTTCTGAAATCCTATATAATCTTAAAATAGGTAAATATCTGATTAGCATAGACATTGCTAAAGCTTTCTGGGAAATTCCATTAAATAAAGACGATAAAGATAAAACTGCTTTTTATGTCCCTGGAAAAGGCATGTATCGCTTTAAAGTTATGCCATTTGGCTTAACCAATGCTCCCGCGACTCAATAAAGACTCATGGATAGCTTATTTACACCAGATTTTGATAATACAGTCTTTTGCTACTTAGATGATATAATGATAATAAGTGAAACATTTGAAGAGCATATCTCACTTCTACTTAAAGTTCTTCAAAAACTTTCTTACGCAGGTCTCACAATTAACTTAAAAAAAGTCAATTTTTTCGTAAAGAATTAAAATATCTCGGTTATGTAGTTGACGACCAAGGTCTACGTGCTGACCCTAATAAAATTGAAACTATTTTAGCTTACCCCGCTCCTACCTCTAAAAAAGAAGTGAGGAAATTCTTAGGCACATGTAGTTGGTTTCGTCGCTTCATACCTAACTTTAGTTCTATCGCTTCACCCCTTTGTAAACTAACTTCGTCTGGGAAAAGCTCTTCTAAGAACTTCGTCTGGAATGATGAAGCAGATTTAGCCTTTTCTAAACTAAAATAATGCTTAATTTCAACCCCAATTTTAGCTTGCCATGACTTTGACCTTCCATTTTCTGTACATTGTGACGCATCAAATTTCGGAATTGGTGCTATGTTGACTCAGGAACAAGACAATAAAGAAGTAGTGATCGCATACATGAGCAAAACTCTGAATAAGCATGAGCAAAACTATTCAACTACTGAACGGGAAACACTAGCTGTTATTACTGCACTTAAACATTGGCGTTGTTATCTTGACAATGGTAAAAAGTTTACAGTTTATACCGATCATGCGGCATTAAAGTGGTTCCAAAATTTTTCTAATCTTTCTGGAAGATTAGCTCGATGGACCCTGCGTCTATCTTGTTTTAATTTTGATCTGAAACACAAAAAGGTAAAGATAATGTCGTTCCAGATCTTCTTTCACGCCACAAAACTCCTAATACAGCTATTATTGGCGCTGTAGAACCTATTTCCGGAGATATTGTGTCTCAATTGGAACACTTTAATAAACTTTTTACAAATTGTCAAAGAAACCCTGATGACTATCCGAACTATAAGATTCTTAATACTAAATTATATCGCTTCACTAACTCATCTGATTATCTTAACGAAGATTTTGCATGGAAAGAGGTTCCGCCTCCTTCCGAAAGACTAAACCTTAGTAAATCTTGTCAAGGTGTTACAGATAATAATCCTCATATTGGCATTTTCAAAACTTACAAGAAACTTTCTTTAAGATACTATTGGTCTGAAATGTTTAAAGATGTGGCAAAATTCTGTTCTACCTGTGAAACTTGTATTTCTTATAAGCACTCGAATCATTCTCCTTATGGTCCTACGGGTAAACCAAAAATTTGCTCAAGACCTTTTCAAAATATTTCTTTGGATTTGATGGGTCCTTTTCTACGTAACTACTACGTAACCAATATATCTTCGTGGTAACTTGTTCTTTTTCTAAATATTGTCTTATTTTTCCTATCAAACGCGCTACAACTTATAATATTATCTTAATCTAGAAAATTCCGTATTTCTTGTACATGGAATTCCGCAAACTATAATAATGAATAATGGTTCACAATTTCAATCAAACGAGTTTCAAAGTTTTCTGAACATATATAAAGTTCCTTTTATCTTTTATTCTCCTAGATATTGCCCTCAAGTCAACCCTACAGAACGATATAATAGAACAATTATCACTGCTATAGCACAGTTAGTTGGAGAGAAAGAATATGAGCATTCCGGCGATGGCGAATTGGCAACCACTTGAGTTTCACACGAAATTCAGAAACATGGTCATATTTGCGGAAACCAAATATGAACCTTATACAGACATTTTGAAGCCGCTCAAGTTTATCAAGTTGCACTTCAGTGAGGTCAAGATAGCTGGCATCAGCATAATCAAGGATGGGTAGCAGAAGAGATTGTTATGATCACAGTGACAAGTAGTGCTCCTTCACAAGTCGCTTAAAAACAAGCAGTGATTGCGCGCGCTTTATAGTCACAGGCAATGCATTCCATAGACAAGCGGCCTAGACAGTAAAAGATTTGTCCAGGAAGGTAGTGGAATGCATTGGCATTTTAAGTTTCATATTATCCAATGACCTAAGAACTTTCAGGTGCGAGTCACACAGAAACTGAAACCGTTTCTTGAGATAAAGAGGGGTAGAAGGAAGAAAGAGAATATTATATAGCGCCATCCTGGTTGCAGTCGGTAGAAAATTACGCAATCTACTCAAAGATCCAGCAGATGCGAATAGCTTGCGGCTAACTTCCTGTAGCTGGGCAGTCCAAGAGAAGCTTTTATCAAGGAATATACCCAAGTTCTTAACTTTCTCGCTAAAAGGGATAACAGAATTGTCAAAATAAACTTGGGTTAGAGTCGTCCAGTCGATCCTTGAGACCGTTCTTGAACTGCCCACCACCAAAACTTGTGTCTTAAGCTAGTTGTACATTATTGTAAGGGCAGCGTAGACTGACCCCTTTGTGAACCGTTTTTATTCGTTCTGGTCTTTATTTCTTAATAGAAATTTGAATTTAAAATTTAGACGATATCACACAGAACGATGAAAAACGGGCGTCAGCTTTTTAGTTTTGGATCTAGACTGAACGCCGAAAGACGGTTGATGTTCTTAAATCTACCAAGTGTACGATCGTATTTGAAAACTCTATAAACTATAATATAAACGGCTTTTGTAATAATATCTGAAGTGCACTAGTTTAAATATATAGTGAGTGATTTACTGTATATAATTTGCCTGCCTTCCGGCCTACCATTTACCTGCATTTCTACGGCGTGTAACGCCACTGTACTATCCCCGACTCTCCTTGCTGGCTACCTACCGCACGTGGTGTATTACTGCGGCAGACAGGTTCTCAGCGGCGCGGCGGTATCCTCGCTGAGGCCGCGCTCGTTCTCCAGCAGTACGCGCAGGTTGCGCACGCTGAACCAGAGGGTGCATATCTTGCGGTGCGCACCACCACCCGTGCCATCGCACCGTGCCACGCCGCCTTGGGAGAACAGAAGATATCTTGTCCGTTCTGCTACCTGTCTAGCTGACGACACAAGCAACCAACGACGTTTGAAGCCGGCCCCTTAGTTTATACTCTATATCCTTTTTCGTAGATTTATATTTAATAACCCTATTTTCATCTTATGTTTTTATTAACGTAACTAACGTTTAGCTCCCTCTGAGCTAACGTTACGCTACAGTGGTTGAATGCATATTTTTGGGTTTACAGTGCTAAAAGAAAATAAGAAGCAGTGCTGAAAAATAACACCCAAATGATTAAAAGACATGATGTGTGAAATGTAGAAGAATTGTTAATATTTTATAATGATACACATAGGCAAACCTGCACCCTGATTCCGCAACTTTATTGAAAGTTCAATGCATGCACGCAAGTTTTCATTTTGACAATTCAACAGTATTCATTTCGTGTCTTACGTTGTCAAGTAGATTGATTTTTAAACATATGAAGCAATTAAATAAATCCAAAAATTCGAAGGCATGTGACATCCACCAACCCGCACTGGGCCCGCGTGGTGGATTACAGCCCATTCCCTCGAGAAGGCCTGTGTCCCAGCAGTGGAAACATTAAAAGGTTAATTATGATGATGATGAAGCAATGAATAATATTGTCGCGCGTACTTTGATTTTAAAATAAAGTGGCGTAAATAGGTTGACAGTTTCTGGAAATAATGTACGTACACTATATGCGTTACATAATTAACGCAATTCAAGTGATGCGATTTGATGATGATAATTAATTCAAACTAAAACTATGCGATCATTTTCCTGGGCCGTTTTAATAGTTGCCTCGAAAATAAATATTTGATTTCTTCAAAGACCAATAAAATATTCGGTGTAGTAAAAAGAAAAAGCTTCCCGAATTCACGATGCAAAGCTCTACTTAAGTAGGTCCACGACAAAAGGAGGATACCATTCAAAAGGATTACCTTTGTAATAGAATTCCTTTTATTCAATAACGGCTTCAAATAAATAACGAGTACATGGCAATGCTTTAAGCTCGGCCAATAGCGAACCCGAAATTTTGCATCAAATCACAATACGCAATCAATTATATCGGTTTTAATGGACCTTATGTCAAATGGCTTCAGCTAGCGGCTTCGCCCGCGTGAAATGTTTTGTTATACCAAGGGAAACGCATTATCCCGAGGGTACTCCCACGATAAAACGTAACCTATTATGTCTTAATCTAAAAGAAAAAAAAAAACTGTTTCTTCGCCACAAAAACAACATATTTTTTTTTCCTCTTGGTCATGGTCCACCCGTGAGTCAAGTTTTAACCGAATTTGTTCAGTCGTTAAGGCATCAAAAGGCAACAAATAAACAGACGGATAGACAGAGTTACTTTGGCATTTATTACATTAGTATGGATTTACTGTGACAAAGAGATTCCATTATAATTTATTTTGTTGGTTGACAAATGAGGGCAGTCGTCACTAAATGATAATTCACATTCATTTTATTATGACTAAAGAGATATTTGTTTTTCAGACGAATTGATAAAGACCCAGAGCCTACTGCATAAAAAGTATCTTTTATATTTTAAAGATAGATTCTTTGACGGTCGATGTAGTTGTAATTATTATTAGGTACTACATGTGTAATACATAAGTAAAACCTAAAGTTTCAATTGGTTTATATATGAAATAGATACTGATTCTACTCTAGTCTCGAAAGTAGGCATATATGAATTTTTTATTGCAAGTTAAATCTGAATTTCATGGAGAGAAAACATTAGAGAAATGGTTAAAATGCTGGTTAGTTGCTTAACAGGATTAATTAAGTATTCAATTAATATTTAGTTCGGCAGGAAATAGTATTGTTACCAAGTAACTAATCAGACTTACAGAAAAAGTAGGTGTTCCTACTGAAGTACCTATACCTATAAGGACTCATTTATTGAAATTTTATAAATGTTTTCACAAGAAGAACATTTCAGAATAGCTTTTAGAATTTTCGCTCTTATTATTATAAATTGGATGTCACATTACAAAGGCTATTAAGTAAATTGTATTAAGCCTTACTTTAACTGACGTTTACGACGCTTTTTCATATATTTTATAAAACGAGATGAGATTATAAACTGTAGAACCACTTAGGTATTTGATTGACGTGTTTTATTTTACGCTGATATATTTTTTATATTCTCGCCTTGAATTTTCTATTAACTTTTTTTGTGTTTTAAATCGCCAACCCGCATTGAGTAAACTTGGTGAACTGGTGATAAATGTTAGTGCCTTCTCTGTATAAGAACATACAGGCTGGCATTAATGTTAGTGCCTTATCTGTATAAGAACATACAGGCTGGCATTAATGTTGGTGCCTTCTCTGTATAAGAAAGTTCATGCTAATATTAATATTAGTGCCTTCTCTGTATAATAATGTTCATGCTTATATTAATATTAGTTCCTTCTGTGTATAAGAATGTAGAGGCTGGCATTCATGATAGTGACTTCTCTGTATAAGAATGTGCAGGCTGATATTTATATAAGTGCCTTCTCTGTATATGAATGTACAGGCTGGCATTAATGTTAGTGCCTTCTCTGTATAAGAACATACAGGCTGGCATTAATGTTGTAGCTTTCTCTGTATAAGAATAAACAGCCTGGTATTGTATATACTGTAATACGAAGGTGAAGAGATAAACTTTACTCTTACCGAAAGGACTGGCCCACAATAGCACTTGTTAAAAAAGAACTGGAAAAAGGGAGAGGGAGAACTTAGCGCAGCCGTGGGACATAACGGGCTAGTTAGATAAATAGATATTTTATTAATGTCCTAATAAACTGCCCATGAGCCATGTCGGGAACATAGTTAGTTTTAGCATACCAAGATATTAATGTGTATATTGACTTTAGTTAGGTACTACTCTGCCCCACTTACTGCTACAAAGGACATCCTATTCCACGGATACCTTCCTAGTTGTTTACTAGTTCAAGAAAATGTGATTGGATTGCTAATGTTGGTCGAGAATATGATGCATTCTTAATAAAGTGGTATTTCACAACATTATTCACAAGTTGGTGGTATGCTAATGAATCACGACATATAGAGAACCTTTCACAGGTCGCACTCTCGGCTAATTTATTTAGCGAAATCGCTCCTTTGACGAATTTATTCCTCTTTGGATTTAAAAGAACTTTATACATTGCTCTCCGGGCTCGTGGGCTCCCGTTCTCACACCACGAACCTACCTACTTATCCCAATATTTTCCAAAGATAGGTAACGTTGTCTGAATACTTCCTTGATCTCCCCTAAGCATTGTGACGAGGGTAAAACATTGTTGGCGAATATAATTTCGTACGCCGTGTAATCGAATTTTAATCTCATTAGCGGGCGATAATGGAAACTCGAGAAGCTTCCTTTATGAGCACATTTACCAGGCATTTAAATGACCCGATATTGTTGCCAATGGTGATAAATTATGCGAGTAAGTAGCTCACTTTATAGCGCACTATAAAAATAGGGCAATTATAGTAAAACTGTCTCCATATCTCTCGCAAAATGGTCACAGCTAACAAAAAATATATGCTCAAAAATGAAAATGGTTGTATTCGGTTTACGGATGAGAAAATGGAATGCATTCGGAACGTGTGGAGAGGAGGATTTTTTCCGTCTTGACGCGCTGTGCCTGAATGTAGGTACACTTTAAACTGCGTGAACGATACTCATAAAAATAGACGTAGCGTTACATTGCATGTTTTATAACGAACAATTTACCTACTTTATTAACATTCCAACATGGTGCTAGCTAATTAAGACGTTTAAATTCAGCTAAGCTGCCCTGTGCTTATCGATATAAATCGGTTGTGGTAACATTATTTGACATTCAATTTTATTAAAATTATTGACGTTTTAAGCGACACAAACGATATAAAACCTAAAAAAATTGATCTTATAAATTAAAATCACCAATGCGTACAAAAATTTGTCTAATAAATCACTTATAAAACGGTAAAACTACCACGATAAGCTGAGCGCACACAAAATTGTTTTTAGAATTTTCTAAAATAATTTTTTTATCTGTTGTGTACGAGCACAGACAGCTGTGGCCCGAGACGGCGGCGAGCGGACGGACGGACCATGTTTACATGGAGAAACGGCTGAATTTCAACTGCAAACACATACACCACGGATCGTACCCATCTATCTCCCCCTTAACTGCAAGTGGCCCATTCAAAACTCTCCTTTTTGTGTTTTATGACCGCGAACGCTTTAAATTAGACATACCACAACCCATTCAGACTTCAAACGCGGAAAGCCGAGGCAATAAAAATAAATGCAGTATGAAGGTTTTTTTGGAATAAGCTAGTCGCCGCTTTGCTGGTACCTACAGTGTTAGGCATGAGTAGAAACCTCAGCCTCAAAGGCTTTTAAAACTGCAATGGCTCCCATAAAAGTTTGAAGTTGATAACGCAAAGCGCTACCTATTTTGTGCTTTTTCTAAAAGCAAACAAACTTTTTACAACACATCCTTCGTTTTCATGTTAGGCATCTAAGTTAAGAATACTTAGTGAATTACCTGTCTCAACTCTCAAGTTGCCCTGTCGACCCCAAAACAGTGTCGCATATCAAGAGAAGGTTTCATGATAATATAATACCTACTTATACTAAAACAGGAAATTTTATGTATAAGTAAACAAGCAATAACCTTCCACTATACTCAGTAACTTTATGACATTGGTAACGCGCAGTTGATTCTGACGCATAAGTCGGTGTTTGTGTCAATATTTGTGGGAGTCAGTAACGCAAACACCAGCCCTGCCCGGCCCGGGTAAACACGCTTACCGCGCCAAGCTTATTGGAACGCGTCACGCGTCTTATGACCACAATCTATAACGTTAAGCCTAGCTTATCATTTCGCAATCGAATTTTCGAGAATCATAATCCAATAATTGATTCGGATTTTCGGAATTCTGAATCCGGTAAACATGACGCTCGACTACACACGTCTTGATATTGGAGAGTCAATTAAACTACGAGCTTCAAGTACTTCCTAGTTGACGCTGCGAAGCTCATGTCAAGTGGAATTTCATGGGAATTTCCAATTTGATTATCTAGTGTAGCGGAAGTTCGTTAAGAAGAGGCCACTCAAATATAATTATATCAAAAAAGTATGTTTTCGAGCTGTATGGGGTCGAAGCCTCGGAACCCGTGCTGGTCTCCTAAGCTGTCCTTTTAAGGATATTTCCAATCGACTGGCAACAACAAGGGAAAAACAATAAATTATGCACTTGATGCTATGCTAAGACGGTGATCGTAGAGCAAGTTTTTTTCCAGATTCCAAGTTTTCATGCCGTATTTTTGGTAAACAATATGTCACGGGCATTTAACGCAATGATTTTTGTGTTTTTTTTTGTTTTAGATGTGTAAATTTGTGAGTGTAGAGGAAGAATTTTCTGCCTCAACGGAGCCAGTACACCGAGACACCAATCTACCCACACACACGGCCGAAATGTCGGGTGAAATAGGTAAATAAATAATCGAAATCATCGCGTTAAATTTCCGTGATATATTGTTTTTCAATTTATGAAACGCAAAAGTTTTAAAGTTAATACATATTTTTGGTGTTTTAGGTACTTCAAGTATTTCATTATTATAATCAGGTGAGGCTTTAATATCAAAAAACAAAAATTTGTCGAGGCACGTCAAAAGTTTAATCCCAGCGCTGATCCAGCTCAGGTAAACATATTATCGGTTTACCGATACCGCGGTTTACGTACAATAGGTAGTCAGTTACACATCGCGGTGGAGGCACTTAATATTCGATAATAAGCGTAATTCACTCCACTCGCATGGAGTTCAAATTTTAATAATATTATCGACCGTTCACCCGGGATCGGGATACTGTTATTTTATTTTGCACTCACACTTTGCCAGTTACTTCATCCCCCATATTCCCCCTTTCCCATAGGAATGTTGAAAAATTGGTATTTTTCTTTGTTCATATCATAATGGAACCTCTATAAAATTTCAACTGTCTATATCGTCTGTCTATACCGGACCAAAGCTTGGGCTATCCTTCGATGAGTCAGCCAGTGACTGGACATTCACTTAAGCCTCAATGATTTAAAATACTACGTAAACTTTCGACTTACCAAAACTTAACAACGCGTTTACCCTATAATTTATGTTAAAGTTTAAGAATAAATCATTCCATTATACTTATCTGAACAGTCTTAAACGCTCTCTTTTCATTGTTTATTTTTCTTAGAACTGGGTCGAATCGCTACTCTTTGTTTTATGTTGGCAACAACCTTTAAGTTTATTTATTCTCCGTTTTAATTATTATTTAAAAAACCTATCTCTTGGGCCAGTGTGTATCTACAGACATAGTTATTTGTACCAAGTTCTGAGCACAAAATTATTAAGAGCACATAATTATGTTTGTGGACAAACGTGCGCAACTTGATTGAAACCCTACAAGCCAAAAATTCAAATTCGGAGCTCCAAGGCCATATCGATGTCTTAGTCTCCGTCAGTAATGCATGAATGCCTTTGGGACTGGGAGACTTAGTGAGCAATTCGGTACTTCTCGCTGCATACGTGATAAAGTCGTAGATAGTGCTATATAATATTCATGTTCACGCTGGAGAGGGCATCGGGCGGCGTTAACGTGGCGTGACGGAGTGGCGCGGACTAAGTGCTCCGCTAAATTGCTCGCAACGACTAAACACGCTCCTGAAGCTGCTGGCGTTAGACGCGGGCCATTAAAACAAACACAACACCCTTCATTCCTTAATTAATTACTGTCTAATTGTGCATTTACTACATCACACTTAGCGAAAAAACCATTAACAACACAAAACCGGTCGAGGCTAAAAAGCTTTTCCTCTTTCTCCCCATTCTTGTGTTATTACTTCATAACGGTTAACACTGATATAAAAGCAATTCCCGTATTAAGGTAGGGACAAGGTTAATAAAATAATCATAGTTGTAATGCCGACGTAAACCCGCTCGTTTCGGGGCTCGGGCCGTCAGTCAAGCTAAAAGGTATGTGAATTAATTCATATACAGCCTACCGCTTACGTACCTTCACGTAAAATCGAATTTGAAAAGGTTCATTCATAGCTATATTGGTATGGCGGGAAGGAATGTGTATCCTTACCCAAAAGAGCATTAGTCGAACGTACATTGTCAAAAATATATATTTGAATAATGTAAGATGCGTGGGCATAAATTAGTTACATCAACTTAGTATTATGTTACTGTGACCCTATATATTCTAATCTAATCATACATACATTGGTTAGCCGTGCGAGTGACACTTAGGCACAAATGACCTAAGTTGACAAGATTATTAAGGTACTCAATGTTGTAATCAAAATTAATTATCCTCTTAATTCAATCAAGTATAAAGTGGAGGGCGCACTAGCGAAGCTTTCAGAGCGACAGGTGAGCCGTGAAGCAAACGCGCTCTAAAGACTAAAGCCGAGATAAATTGTCGTCATTACTCAGCTTAAGAAAATGTCAACTTGCCTTACCTCCTTTCAGCTTTTCAAACTTGGAATCATCCAATTTAGGTCATTCGAGGGTTGGTAGAAGTCAAAGCTGCCAGTTGCGGAAAACAAGTTCATATTAGGAATTTTTTCTTTCTTTTTTATGTTGTGTATACTGAAGTGTTCTGTTGCCAGTCGTTATTGAAGTTCTCACTGAAACTGAAGCGTTGTGGGTTCTCATGTGACCTGACTGGACGTCGGTTCTAGGAACTTGTTAGTTGCCGTATGACCTGCTTTGTAACTTATGATAGGTAAGTCAGCGTTATTATCAAAGTCTTCTCTGACTTATAATAACTACATGTTCGAACTTCGAAGCTTAAACGTACTTTAAGTATATACGTACTACTTATTAAGTAGTACTTACTACTTTACTTACTTTTATATACCTTTTACTTACTACAAATGAGTTATTGAGTACATTTTTATTTTATTAAACATTAAATACCAAACAACAACAAAGAAACTCATCGAAGCTTGATTGATGAATAAACACATTATCAACTTTTAAAACCATTTTAACTATTCAAGTTAGAGATAGTTTGACAGTTGCTTGCTGCAAAGTGCATGATACTTTAATTTATTCCACGCTCCGTAGGGGTTTTACTTCAGAACAAAATAATATTATTAATAGTATACTGCTCATACAGTTGTTATATTTAGTTTGGCAACCCTATTCCCTAATTGCTACGTCCATAAATAGGTTACATTGAGCAAAAACGTTTGATGTCACTGTTTCGGGGTAGTTTTACGCCGAACTAACGAAGCTTGAAAGAAGTTTATGAAGAGGTCATGCTGAGTTTAGCGTGAAAGTTATAAATTAGAATATATTACATACCTACTAAAAATATACATAAATACTAAGTATATCATAACATCACGCTAGTATTGCCCGAAAGGAACAGACGCACTTATAGGGTAAAATCAGGGTAGTTGCCTCAAGGTTATAGTTGCCCCGATTGTTATTACTCTTGTTTCGCGATTTAATCGTATGCTATTTTATTAATCTATCAAAAGATTCCCCAACTATCTCTGAGTTGACCGTGTCTCATGTCTCTGTGTGATTGCTTAGGAAGGCAAAATGCGATAAAAGTGTATGCGGGATAGATGCCCTGTTTCTCGGCGGGATGGATAAATGTAATTCACACGGATGTGGGATAGATGTCCCAAAATATAGAGTTCCGCAAAAAACTCTGGCAATATTAAAGATATTTTTTTTTTACTTTTCCTAAATTTGTAGATAAAAAACCAAAGTACCGCCCAGTATTACACATAAAGTATTTTGCTTTTTAACCGAATTTTAACTACAAAAAGGAGGAGGTTCTCAATTCGATTGGTATTTTCTTTTTTATGTACCATTTGTACTAAGAGATACTTGTAGAGGGTATTCATAAAGTGTACCTTTTACCCAAGTACACCGAAATTTGCGAGATATATCTAAGTCCTAATCAATCACTCAATAAGCCATTGCCATCAACCGGACAAAAATCCAGACTCCGGGCTGTTACTGAGAAATTGAAGATGAAAAAAAAAATAAAAAAAACAATCAAAAAGTTTATTGGAATATTGTCCGATTCGGGCATCGGAAGAACCAGGACTTCTGTGCAGTCTAATTTGACAGCTATAAATATATTCAATAATAATTAAACTTGACGCTTACGAATCACACTCGTTGTTATAATGTTTGGGTAACATAGTATTCATTAGGATAATTAATTTGATTTTTAAATTTCTCACGTAAAAAAATATCGCGGCACGTAAAATGAGAAACGTCATCGGACTTCTTAGATTAACACGATTAAAATAAAACCAAAAAGTTTATTTCAAATAAACCAAAATATAGAGGTACCTTTGAATTTTAAAACAAGAAAAAAGCTTCTAGAGTAACAATATTTTTTTAGTTCATTAACAGGCCGAGGCAGCAGTCACCAATCCCAACTGATGGCGCCCGTTCACGAACATGATGCATGGATCGGCACCACTCAGCTCAACCAATATGAAGGCAACGATTAACCAACGTTAACGTCAACGTCAACGTTATTATAAGAACCTAAAGTATAGTTAGTGGAAAGGTGGTTCGATTCATCACCAGCGTAAGATTTTCCTCAGAAAATGTATTCTCAATACACGAAGCGCAATAAATGGCAGAAGTGTTTTTCACAAAGACGCTACACAGCTTTTTTATTCACCCGTTTCCAGCTGTTTTCTTAACATTTTTCACTTTTTAAACACCAACATTTTCTAGTGTTAAAAGTTCTATTCTAATTAGCAGTATAACAAGCGGAGTGGTTTGAAGTAATTTCCATAGCTACCCACTATTTTTTGCTTGTTTCCAACAAAGGGGAGGGCAATATTTTGAGCGTAATTTTCCACTCGGTCACCGCCACGCCCAAGGTAGAGTTTAATAGATTTTCATCCACATATTATTTTAGCTGTGTTAGTGTTATATGTTTTATTTGAATATTTTGCATAATGCCTTTGCATAGAATGCCTAAAAACCTACATGTCTCTACATAGCTTTAGTTCATTATTATAAGTGTGACATTCCGTTGCCTATCGTGTAATGTTTCATGACTTAAGACACAGCTTTTTTAACGAATTATTCACAAATTTAATTTGACAAATTGTCAAAAGCGCGTTAGCTGCTAAGATTGGTTAAATTAATTTGCAACAGTCAATCGCATCACTCGACTTGTGTTTATAGTGAAGCGTCGATAATTCAGTTACCAAAAACCGGAGGTTAATCAGTCAGTGACCTGGGCCTGCAGTCTCGACATGGATAGCGATCGTTATCTCGTAACGATCGGTCGCTAAGTCCTAACGATCGGAAGATAACGATTGTTGGTAGTCTCGACAGTCAAAGCTATCGATTTTTGACGTTTGTCATCGCAAACTTAACGTATATTGTCGCTAAGTTAACGATTTATCGGTATGATATCGAATTTCCTAGCGAGCATTTTTGACAGCCCGATAAGTGTCGTAACGATCGATATCATTGGTTTTAGAGGTTACAAAAACAATAAATAAATAATAATTAGAGTAATATGGCTGTATAGTATTAAGCGTGGGCTTTGGTCGTGCTAGAACACAGACTCAATATAATAATGCGGCAGAAAAATGCACGAAACCGGCGTGAAGGTGAAAATCCTTTGGATTTAGAGGATGGCCAATTTCTCTATCTTTACTGAATAAACAAGGACGTTTCATGAGCTCGTTGGTGAACTTCGCCCATCTATTCAAAGATGAGGGCCTTACGGACTTTCTGTGGAGTTTCAAGTGAGTGTCTATGCGTTGGGTACCTACTTAATGTGCCTAAATAATATTTCTATTATTTTTTTCTAATATCCAAGATGTAATGTAATTTTCTTCATAATAGTCAAGTGGGTGCTAACAACTACATATTGGCTTGCAGTGGGGCTGCAGCATAAGCTAAAAGTCAGTTAGCCGATTAGTACATGCTGTAACTTTGGCTTTTTCCATGATCCAAGAAGAACGGTGTGCATTTAAAGGGAAGTTTAGAAATGCTCCACAGCCATAGACTGCACACTACCCACTGCCCACCACTCATAGACTGCACACATAAAAAAAATATCAATGGGGACCACCGTACATGGCTGCTTGGTAACTAATAATAAATGTTTATTATAATCTGCTGAAAGTACATTCTATGTTTTATCTTTTAGGTGATGATATATATCCTCTGAAACCATGGTTGAAGATTCCTTTAAAAAATTAGCACCCAGGGAAACCGGAGTATCAATACACAAATACTCATTGTTCAGTCAGGAATGTCGTTGAAAGATGCTTTGGTGTGCTGAAGTCTGTTTTTAGGTGTCTGTCTCACCAACGCATAAATACACATGTATCAAATATAAATTACATGAACCAGAAGCCACCACACCCACTCTCATGAAGATGGCCTAGAAGTAACAGGTACCTAATCAAATGATTTATTTTAAGGTTTTATTATATTATATTTATTAAATAGGTATACCTATATTTGCATAACACATAATTTTCCCTAGATCTTTATACCTATTTCATTAGCATCTCCATTTATTTGATCCAAAGGTGATATATAATGGCCTAGAGCATCAAGGCCGACTTATGCCGTTGTGTATCATTGTATGAATACTCCTAAAATCTTGTTTTTGTTATACAGGACTTGTGTGGTGCACTGAGTGAGCTGTTGCAGAGTGCATAAGAAGACTCAATAATACTAGTTTTACATAATTTTATTTTATTGACCCTCTGTGATTTAAATAAAAAACATATAAAACCATTTATTATTTTTATTTACAAAAGTTGTAAAACTGTCCGCTATTGAATTTGCAGCCTATGCAAATAGCATCCACGCCTCGGCTTGTACTTTGCCTGCCTCTGGCAGCGTCTGATTGCACTTGAGTTGCAGCTGCCACCATCTGTAAAAAAATTAGATGTACTAAAAATGTCTCTTAATGCTCTAGTGATTCTACTAATAAAAAAGAAAATGGCATAGTATCCGGGCAGTCTGTGCCAAATGTGTACTCTACACTAATTAAGGATGTTATGCGTCTCTCCACTTCAGTCAAAGAAGCAGTGATGATGCCTCGGTTGCCAGTTTGAATAATTTGTTTTTATAATTATGCTGCCTTAGTGCAGGCGCAGCTTTTTAAGTCTATCCAAACCTGTAATTAGGATACCTATTGTATTCTACTAAATATAAATAAAACTGACGTGGCTTGTACTTACAGTTAAAAACCTACTTGATATTTAACGTCATGTACTGCTCGGGGGACTTATTGGATCCGTTTGGGAGTTTGTTAAGTTCCTCGGGAACCTGCTTCCAGCATGTTTCAAAATTTGCCCGTGTGGAGATATGGACGGGCTTCTAAAGTTGCCAAATGCGCATCAATATGCCCCGAAGTACGCCTGAAACATTTAAGATATTCATTAAGTAAACACAAACTATTCAATTTAGTACCAAAAATAGGAATCGAAAATTGTTGTAGGTTGTTATTACCTGACGCTCACGCTGATTGGGCTCGGGCCTGCGCCTGTGTCACTGTCCTCCACTATAGAAATACGGTTCTTTTCCAGTTTTTAATCAATTCCAATTCTCATTGTCGTATTTTGTGTACAAACAAACTTGACAATTGACATTGACAGTTCGTTTCCCATGTTCAACGTCTGTGTTGCAAGGAAGCGAACTATTTTCTTCTTTGTTATGCGTATTTTTAAAAACGCATAAGCTTACTTACAAGTTTCGATGCAAACAATTGTTAACATGATAAGGTTTACCTATCTTCTGCACAATTTTCAAAGAAAAATAGTTTTTTTTGAATATCTTGTCTACCAATTTTCTCTATGATACAAGGATTTTTTTCAACTGCCATAATTTTTCAAAAAAATCACCGCACTATGAATACGAACATCGCTAGCCTACCGACAACGTTAAGTCAATATAGTGACAGATTTTGCACGCTAACTCGGCTGTCGAGACTTGCGTTTATCGTTAGCGTCGTTACGGCAAGCGTATTTTGTCGGTAAGAGATAACGATCGTTACTTAACGTAGCGATCGCAAACTATGTCGAGACTGCAGGCCCTGATTAAAGTAATTTGTTAACGTCATTTAACTAATTTATAAAATTATGCGTTGCCACGCCAAATAATTGATGTTGAAGTGAGTAAATTTTTGGTTTTTATGAACGGGAGCTCGTGGCACTGTGGTCACATTCGTACAAACTGTTAGGTGATAAAATTTGAATGCCATTACATGAATTTATGCGCACCGCCGTATCTCGGCGGCAATTAATGTTATCGTTACTACTACATGACCGCTGATGTTTCATATTTTATTCAACAATAATAAATATGGTGGCCGATGGGAGATAACCGTAGGCACGGAGAATTTTAAACAAAGGAGACAGTTCCTACTGATAATAAATCATTAAGATAAAAGAGAGATAAAGAGCGAGTTGCTTGCTCAAGATTAAGTTAGTGTCTAAATTTAAAAAGTACCCTGTTTACGCCTTGAAAAGGTCGAGGAAAGAAATACATTAGAATACGGGGATACATCAATCTTAAAAGTTGTAATCGCTGTCTCCGAGTAGAAGGAGGTTTTGTGCGACTTGCTCGGGACGGGACACATAAGCCGAATATTTAAATAAAGCTGCTTCACCCCCAGGCAACTTTTAATGAGCAGGTTATGGTAAAGGATTTCAAAACTACCTTCATTTCCTCTTCATATAATTTTGACTCCATTTTCTTTTACGTGGTTACAGTGGTTTCAAATTTTGGTTTTGTAATGAGTTCTTTATTTATTATATACTTTATTGTACACCACAATATATGTACAGGACAAACATTCACAAAAACAAGTATACAATGGCCGGTCTTACCACACAGGGCAATATCTTACAGACAACTTTTGGATGGACTGAACGATAGGAGAAGAATAATAGAATTTAGGGCTGTCAGTGTACAAAATTATTATACTTAGACATAATAACATAAAATACATATACTAACAGAGAAAGGAGAAGAATAATAATTATAGTGACAGATAATGCTCTTTTACCATTTTATTAAAAGTTGGCAGTGTTCGAGCACGTCATTCTTAAGTTATGTCTTTTTGCTTAAGTTAATATTTCAGATGAACCATCAAGTGGAATTAAATAGGTTATTGTGAAACTAACTTGCTTGTAATGTAAATAGCACATATAAAAACAAAACTTCTCAATTTTCCCTTAACCAAACCGACCGACAAATAGTTATATTAACCAAATTAATTCGTCGAATTTTAGACACCCAACAAAATTTAGAATAATGAAAGCTTCGTCTACAAGCGTTCTGCCAACAATTGGAGAGCTCACGGCGATAAATAATTACAAAAGAGTTCAAAGACTAGACGTTTTCTGACGGACAGACGTAGATAGTACCTGACGAGGGTACTTGAAGTCGGAGCTCAATTTTAATAGTCAAATTTTTGTCTTATTCGATTGGATAACAGGAAAAGTTATCCTCAAATTCTGTATTGTGGGCTACAAGAGCCCACAAGAGAGAGTTCGAGGAAAAAGGAAAATGCTTTTCGGAAGAAAACCACTCTCAATTTTTTTTTCATCTTGAGAAAACAATACAGACATGACCATTATAATAAAACAATTCGATGTTCCAGTTTCCTGTCCGTTTACGGAAACGATTTCGTAATCATTTAACAGAAAATGTTTAACTCAGAAAATGGCTGCAAAAAACGAAATATTTCGAACATTTAAACACTTTGTCTTTTACGTACGAAGAATATTCAATCAGTATTTTTATCATTCATCGGCTGTTTATACATTTGGCAGCGTTTTGTTATTTAAGTGACATCTTTGGCACAAAGATTTTGGCACAAAGGTACAAATAAGAGGGTATTGTCATCCATATCTCCCACAAATTACAAATTTGTAAAAAGAAAAAACAATGGTTATATAATGTCAGCTGTATAATGTGTGTACTTGATGTAATTTGTGGAGATAAAATAAACATTTTTATTATTATTATTTTTATATAATCGAAGTTGACGAAATGACAAAGAGGTCGGGAGCAAAGAAATTGGAATTCTCCGTCTACCCGTCGGACGCGAGGTACACGATCAAATCGAATCTATGTTCAAAAATTTACAAAAAATTGTGAATCACCGTTTTTGAGAGCTTTTTTAAAATAATTAGATAAATAACAAGTTTATGTATATCTGACAGCCTTATACTGAAAGAAAAAAAAGAATAACCGTTAAAATATGGCAGTGAAAGTTTTCGTCTAGTGAACATTATAAAAAGTATCACAAAATTTTCGTTTAGTGAACATTATAAACTCATAGTGTGCTCTGAAAAGTGATATTGCAAAAACCATTGAAAAAAACAGTGAAAATTCTTTTTTTTTTATTAAATAAGTATTTAAACATCGTAAGTGTGTTACTATATAAACAAGGTAATAAAAACTATTAAAACATAAGCACAATAGCAAGCCTAAAACTGATAAAAGTGATGAATATAATGAAATTCTAAATAAAAACAAAGTGAAGAACTGTTTGACAACGAAAAAATTCCAAGTGCATACTCATGCACATTTTTAAACTGGACAAAACGGTTGGAAATGACTCCATTTCCAACCGTTTTGTCCAGTTTAAAAACTGTTTATGAAGAATAGTATTGAGTATTTGAAGAGATTATACTAAGTCATTGTGGCCTTGCGGTACAACAGGGTATCTCGAACCACACTTAAACGACTCGGCGAGAGTTCGAACCCCAATATACTTCAAACATAGTTTTTGTGAAGTTTCGAATTTGACAAACCATTTATTTACTTAACAAAAACGAAGTTCGCAACCTAAGGAATTGACAGATCGCTAGAGGACACGCCGATAATAATAATAAAATAAATAAAAATGGATCCTAGCTACAGCAACATCACCTATCGTAAACCTTCTAGAACCAGCTCATTAACTGATTTAACAAATGTAAGTAATGAAAAAACTATACTGGACACCACTATGATGAGCTCACAAGACAGCTTGCATGATAACAGTTGGATTTTAAATGATCTGACTGAAGAAAATAAAAGTCTTACAATGCAATTAATGAGCGCGCATCAAGAGATTGAAAATTTAAACAATGAGAATTTTCGTTTGAAGGCCGATTTGCAAAACATGATCAAAACAAAGAACGTTTACAAAAATCTATAAAACCAGTTTAACTCCCAAACGCAAGAATGAAACTTACCCTCAAATGTACAACACAAAATAATCAACAAATAACGAACTATGTAAAACACAACATAACTTCCATGAGAACTCTCCCAGCCTCAAGAATAAGGAGACGCAAACACCAAATGTCTTCTCTCAGAACTCCACCCTCTTCAAGAATATGGAGACGCAAATAGATTCTCATAAACAAGATGCATTAAACGAGCCTACTCAGGAACCAAATAGTTATCTACATCAAAATGTGTCAAAACTTGATTGCAGCTCTCAGATGTGCGACAGTATATTGACCGAAAAAAACACTCCATCTCGGCGAATCTGCATTTTGAGCACAAACAACACTAACAAAATATTAACAATTGCTGACAAATCTTTAGGCCCAAATACTCAGATATGTCATTACTTAAAGACAAACTGTGGCATCAAACAAATATTGCATGGAATTGAACTTAAGCTGCAAAACTTCACAATGGAGGACTTCTGTGTAATTTTAATTGGCGAGGCAGACTTCAACTCAACAAATGACTCCATCAACCTGATACTAACTATAAGAGAATCACTAAAAAAAGTGCAACACACTAATGTCATTTTATGCGTCCCTACGTTTAAGTGCAAAAGTTATGCGAATATGTATAACTGGAGAATCGAAAATTTCAATAACCTCCTGTATCTCGATATTATAACTCACGAACATTGCTATTCGCTTGACTCATTGTTTGAGCATTTAACCTATGACCACTCAATGTTTTCAAAGATAACAGGCGCAATCAATGACTTAGGCATGTACACAATTTTCAAGCACATTAAAGTACAAATGGAAAGTATAATACAATACAACGCCGACAGAACACAAAATGACAAATCCGTATTATATGAAATAAATAACCAAAGTTCTGTAATTCAATCAAACAAAAACTCAACCTGTGATAATTTATTTCGTCAATAATTGTATAACTATCATGCATCAAAATATTAATGGTTTGATTAATAAATCGGATATGCTATCAGTGTGCTTAGATGAATTGGCGACAGACGGTATAAAGGTGGACATATTGTGCATTACGAAACATAACATGAGGAAAGGCGACGAGGAATACTTACAGACATCTAACTTTATATTGGGATCATACTGTATGAGATGTAGTAGACATGGAGGCTCATGTATTTTAATTAAGAATGGACTACGATTTAGAAGACTAGATGATGTTAACAAAATGTCTATCATAAATATTATTGAATGTTCTGCTATTGAACTAATTGACCACAAAATATATATTTTATGTATCTACAGACCGCCGAACAAAATAATCAGAACAAAATAATTCGGGTATGTATTAAAAGTAAAAATATAATTATCGGAGATTATTGGAGATTTCAACATAGATACTACAACTAATTCAAAAATGTCTATGGAGTTTGTGGAACTACTGTTAGGCTTTAACATTACCCTTCAGTTTAACCAGGTAACACGCAGCGCTAGTAATACCTGTATTGACAACATAGCTCATAATATTAAGGGATGCAAAGGTGAAATCAGAGATTTTGCACTATCCGACCATACCGCACAAATAATTAAATGTCCAGTAAAAAAGTGTAGTCCTATTGCATTTTGGTATGTATATAAACGTGGTTTCACTAAAGAAAATAGATGTCTATTTGCTAAGTATTTAAGTCAAATCTCGTATCACAGTGTATACGGGTCTTCAGACCCTAACAGTGCGTACAATTTATTCCATGATACATTCAGCTTAATATATAACTTATGTTTTCCTATAAAAAAAATCCGCATTAAAAATATTTCAAGACCTAAATGGTTATCAAAAGGAATAATAATGTGCAGCAAGCGTAAACGCGAACTTCTCTGGAAATATAGGAAAAACTCAAACAACGCAAATAAAACAAAGTTTAAAACTTACGCTAAAAAATACAAAACAATAATTTCACTGACAAAAAGGTCTCAGAACAATTATTTTATAAACACTGCCGTTAATAAATCTAAAGCAACGTGGAAAGTAATTAATGACGCTAAATATAAATATAATTATCCTAAAAAGAAACTAATGACGAGGTAATTACTGATCCAAATACTATGGCAAATACTTTTAATGACTATTTTGCTGACATTGTTAAAAATATTAATAATATTTTTTTTTCTGAATCAACACGATCTCATTCTTCTAACTTGACATTTAACACTAAATCAATATTTATGTCCACATCAATTCCTCCAGACATTCAAAAAATTATAATTTCTTTGCGGAACACAAATAGCGCAGGTTATGACGGTATTACCACTAAGATCGTTAAGGATGTAGCAACTTTAATTGCTGCTCCTTTAAGTTATATTATCAACTTGTGCATAGAACATGGCATTTTACAGAGAAATTAAAATTGTCAGTAGTGAAACCGGTACACAAAAAAGATAACAAATAGTCCATTAGTAACTACAAGCCAGTTGCTTTAATAAACATTTTCTCAAAAATATTCGAAAAATATATATATAACTCCCTCTACCCATTTTTTAAAAGTAATAACATGTTTACCCCATGTCAGTATGATTTCAGGAAAAATAAGTTTGTTAATACAGCAATGTATAACTTTTTACACAAAGTTCTTCTAAATATGGATACTAGGTCGGCAGCCATAGCGCTGTACATGGATATGTCAAAAGCATTTGACCGAGTCAATCATAAAATACTCTTGAATAAATTATATGCATTTGGTGTAAGAGGTAACGTATACAAATTGATTGAATCATATCTTAGTGACAGAAAACAGAGTGTAGAATTAAAAAGTGTCTCTTTAACTATCAGAACTGAAGAAAATGTTGTTTCTGAGGTTAGAAATATCCTTTCCGGTGTCCCTCAGGGCAGCATTCTAGGCCCACCATTTTTTATTTATTTATTTATTTTATAATTAATGTACACACAGTAAATACATAAAGACAACACATCAATACAATAGAGTACAAAGGAACTGCTTATTTCTAAAGAAATTTCTACCAGCAGACCCGCGAAAAGGAAAAATGAAAAAGAAATGTAGACAATAGTGTGTGAGAACAGGAAGAGAAGAAAAGTGAACGACTTAAACTATAGGCACCTACACAATAATGTAATGGTGCATATATACTTACATAAATACATATTTTAAAATGTATAGATTCTTAATATTTATATATATGATTATAAAGATCAGATTTGAGAGGAAAGATAATGCTCTTTTAAACGTGTTTTAAATAGTGAGATATTCTTTAAATCTCGGATGCTAGGCGGAAGTGAGTTCCACAATCTTACAGCATGGACAGAGAAGGAATAAGAATAATAGCTGGTTTTATGTGGTTGGGATTTAAGGATAGATCTGAGATGAGATCTGCACAGTGCATCACTAGGGCGAGCGTAAGAGAATCGCTCACGCAGATAGGAAGGATAGGACGGGTTATGTAAGATGTTAAAGAGGAGACATAAAATCCGAGTGTTCCTGCGAAGACGGATTGGGAGCCACTTGAGTTCCTTGCGAAGGTGAGAAACATGATCATACTTGCGTAGACCATATACAAAGCGAATACATAAGTTTTGCAAGCGCTCAAGTTTGTTTAATAGCTCCTCAGTAGCATCCAGGTAGCAGGCATCGGCATAATCTATAATCGGCTGAATAAGTGTTTGCGCTAAAGAAATTTTAGTCTTTAAGGGTAGGAGACTCTGAAGGCACTTCAGCGAATGGAACGAAAAATGCACCTTACGACTCACTTCGTTGACCTGAGCACGCCACGAAAGATTGGAGTCAATGATTACCCCCAGATCTTTTGCGGTTTCTGTATAGTTTATGCGAACACCGTCTAGATATAAAGGCATCAGAGAATTAAAATCAGCTGCATTGCAAAAGAATTTGCTGCCTATAACTATGGCCTGCGATTTAGTTGGGTTAATTTGCAAACCAAATGACCTAGCCCATGCGCTGATAAATGCCAAGTCTTGGTTCATTGCCGCAATAGCCGAACCAGCGTCGACTAAATTAAAATGTCGATACAGCTGCAAGTCATCTGCGTAAAGATAGAAACTAGATGAGATTACTCTGGTAACATAGTTAATAAAGATTGAAAAAAGAAGAGGAGAGAGAACGCTACCCTGAGGAACCCCCTCAGTGAGGTTACACCAATCAGAGAAGGACTCGTTAAGGCAAACGCACTGAGAGCGCCCCCGAAGATAAGAATTGAACCAAGCTAAAGCGGAAGAAGAGATATTGATAGATTCCAGAACACCGAGTAAAATGTCGAAATCCACTGAGTTGAAGGCGCTACTAAAGTCAAGTAATACAAGCACAGTAAGTGACTTATTTTCCATAGCCCAGCGGATATCGTCAGTCACTTTCAAAAGTGCAGAAACAGTGCTATGACCTGCGCGAAAGCCGGATTGGAAGGGCGATATTAACGAGTTCGACGCCAAGAAAAATGACAATTGTCTATGAACCAAGTGCTCAAAAACTTTGGAAAGAAATGGAAGAATAGAAATAGGTCTAAAGTGAGTTAATAGAGATGGATTGTTGATTTTAGGTAAGGGTATGATGTGAGCCTGCTTCCAAACGGATGGAAAAGAACAAGAAGTAAGCGAATGATTGAAAATGTGAGTTAGAACAGGAAGCAATGAAGGAAGGATAAGAGTTATCATCCTGGAACACAACTTATCATTACCGACCGCCGAAGAAGTTATTGCCAAGACAGATTTCTTAACGTCATTCTCAGTAACATTGCTAAGATTAAAGGTTGGACATTGTGGTAACGGCATAGTGGCAAGACCCTCCAAAGTCACTGCCTTGACACACTCGTCAAGAGAAAAAGGAAGACGAGAGAAATGATTATTGAGATCATTGAGGTTCACATCCTGGCACAGGTTGGTAGGCGATTTGCCTATGCCTACAGACTTAAGAAATCTCCATATATCAGAAGAACTGCGGTTATTGAGTTGTTCATGGAAGTAGCGTCTCTTAGCATCCTGACACAGATGACTGCAGCGGTTACGTAGAGTTTTGTAATAGGCAAGATTCAGGTCTGAAGGTCTGCGCTTATACCTGCTTTTAGCTTTGTCCCTATAGGCCATAAGCTCTTTAATTCGTGGTGTAATCCATGGTGCAGGATTATGTCGCACTTTGACTCGTCGAATAGGGGCATGCTGGTCATACAAGTCAAGAATGGTTGCATTAAGGCACTCCACCTTGCCATCGATGTCATCCTTCTCGATCAGAGAAGACCAATCGAGATCGCCGGCTTCATGCTGCAGTGCCTCCAGGTCGATGCCCTTGTAATTACGAAGATATAGGAGCTGGGGCTTACGCTTGGGTACACGGATACGATACGAAAGGTAAATAAGATCGTGATAAGAGAAAGTAGCAGTAAGCTGGCCATGCGAAGAAACATTATTAGGAGAGGAAACAATCATAAGATCAAGTAAAGAAGGCGTACAATTAGGAAAATAGTGAGTTGCAGAGAGAGGCAAAACTAGAAGATTAAATGAAGACAAGAGTGAAAGGAGTTTATGGGAGCGAGAGTCATTTTTAATCAAACAAGTATTAAAATCACCCATTAAAATAATGTGCTCATAGATGGGGCATAAATCGCTGAGACTGGAGTCAAGAGAATTGAAATAGTCAATGTGAAGATTAGGACTGTAGAGCACAGCAAGCAAAACTTTTGTGTGATGGACACATAATTCGATAAACAAGTATTCAGCCGATTCAGAGTAGAGTGAAGGAGACGAACTAACCACCTTGTAGGGTAAATCAGCACGCAGGTACATAGCTACACCACCTCCACCCTTGCCAGTCCTATCGTTGCGGATTAATACGTAGCCGGGGAGTGAATAACGAGTAGAGGGGAGAGAGGGCTTCAGAAAAGATTCTGATATCAGTATTGCATCCAGGTTAGCACTGCTAAAGGATGCTAGAAGTTCAGAATAGTGACAAGGAACACTCTGGGCGTTTATGTGCACAATATGCAGGTTTTTAGGATCATTAGTGAAAATAGAAGAGATTTTATCATGTAATGTAAGTGGGAAGGAAGGGTCACTGTCCGCACTAGCAAAACTTTCCGAAGAAGAGCATGAGAAGAAGCTGTCATTGAAATCAGCTACACTGTTCATAATATATAAATATATTAAATAGAGTAATACAAATATACTATAAATAATATGACTAAACAAAATACTTAAAACGCCAATAAATTTTTCCTTCAATTAGAGAACCACCCCAACTCGCTGGTATATTGGCAGAAATTTGACAACTATAAAATTAAAAGAAACACTAAGGTAATTAAAACAATAAAAAGATAAAAAAAAACAGCGAATAACGTTATCAAACGATTCTAGAAATTACACACTTAACAATACATTCAGACTTATAATTGAATGTAAAAATAAAACGCAAATCGGCCAACTGACAGATGCTAAATGCCAACTGTCAACGCCACAACGTCACGTCTGGTCATTCTTTTTTCTGATTTATATAAATTACATGCCAACAGTTACAATTCACCATATTACTTTATTTGCTGACGATAGTACTATATTATTTACCGGTAAAGACAGAACTGATTTAAAACTTGACTTAAATAGTACCTTAACAAAAATCATAAAATGGCTTGATGAAAATTACTTGAAAATAAATCTAGATAAAACAAAAATCATGAATTTTAGACAGCGAGTACAACCTCATACCAATTTAAATATATGCTACTCTCAAACCAGCATAGAAGAAATCGAAGTTACCAAATTTCTAGGTATTTATATTGATAGCAAAGTAAATTGGAAGTCCTGGCTATGACGAAATACGAGTTTCCGACCTAAAATACACATCACAAAAAATTTCTCCTGTCATTGCACACCTTATTAATACTAGTCTCAAAACCTGCACTTACCCTGATAAACTAAAAATAGGTACTATTCGTCCCATTCACAAAAAGGGATCCTTAAAAGACTACAATAATTATAGGCCTATCACAATTTTGTCAAGCATCGATAAAATAGTTGAGCGCTGTATTAGTGATAATATAAATCACTTTTTAAGTGAGAACCATATAATAAACAAAAAACAATTTGCCTTTCAGAAAGACCGAAGCGCCGCTCAACTGTTGTGTCAATTTACAAACGAAATTAATACATTCCTTAATGAAAAACAACATATTTTAATATTTTTTATTGATTTTAGTAAAGCTTTCGACACTCTTAATCATAATACACTTTCTCAGAAATTAGAATGCAGTGGTATAAGGGGTCCTCTTCTTCAGTGGTTTATGAGCTACCATAGCAACAGATATACGACTGTCAAGCTGGGAAACTCGTATAGCGACATGAAATTAACAACTAAAGGCACGGCACAGGGGTCAATATTCGGGCCCACTGAATACCTACTGTACGTCAACGATATGTGCAATACCATAGGAGAAGGTTCCGTATACCAATTTGCCGATGACACCTGCATCGTGGTGGCTGATAAAGATATTAAAGAGGCCGAGCGTATTCTCCAAACAAACTTTAAATTATTATGTAAATGGTCACATGATGTCGGTCTCGTCATAAATGCAGATAAAACAAAATGCACATACATTCATCACATAATAAAGCCACCTACACACCCTCCATCAAGGCACATATCCATGACTGCCTACACGCTGTATGTGTCGCAGGGATATGATAAAAACAGGGATTTGGTCAATTCCCTAAGAGATTTGATCAAATCACGGAGGATGTTAAAATAAGAACACGATTTTATCATTTCCCTAAACAAATCTAGTGATTTGGTCAATGAATCAGTCCAAGAGCGAGCGAATCGAGCTCGGAGCTTAGGGGACACCGACACGGATAGATTAGGTTCGAAGGAGATGACGGGAGCTGAAGTGAGCGAGCAAAGCGAGCGAACTCAGTTCCTTTAGACCCTATATTCAGAAATAGGAGCCCCGCTCAGCGGGGCTCCGTCTACTCTGTTGCTTAAATACTAATCGTACTTGCACCTATCGGCCACGCCGAGCAGGGGGCGCGGTCACTGACAAGCAACGCGACGCAAACAAGAACTGGACATATTTTTTTATCATTTCACTAAATCATAAATTTAGGGATTTGTTCAAATCACTAGATTTGTTTAGAGAAATGATAAAATCGTGTTGTTATTTTAACATCCTCCGTGATTTGATCAAACCCCTTAGGGAATTGACCAAATCCCTGTTTTAATCATATCCCTACGACATATGTACTAAAAACTGTAGCTGTGCATCAATACAGTTCGTCACAGAACACAAGTACATTGGACTCATAATCGACAACAAATTGAACTGGGTTCCCCACATTAACTATATATGTGATAGATTAAGATCTATCTTGGGACGAATAATTATACTTAAACATAAAATGCCATACAAAACATTAAGACTACTGTACCTAGCTCTAGCTGACTCCATAATAAGTTATGGACTCAGTAGCTACGGGAGAACTTATAAAACTAACCTAGATACAATTTACAAACTACAACGACGCATTCTCAAAAATATTGTCCCCCTCAAAATAAGAACAAAATATCAAAATGATTATTCTGAACTATTTCATTACTGCAACATATTGCCAATACAAAACATGACCAAACTTTCAATATTAAAAGACGAATATAACAACATAAATAATATTACTAAGACGACACGTCATCCTAAACTGAGAACGTTAGCTAACATGAAAACTTTTACCTTGCCTAAATACAACAATACATATGGTATGAGAACATACACCTACATACTTCCAAAAATAATAAACGAACTACCTGCGCACATACAAAAATTTACTAAAAAAGCATTATATGCAAATTACAAATCATGAGTATGTACTTTAGTTTGATATATCTACCTCCTGTATTATCAAGTACTTAAAGATATTGTTTTCCTTTTTGAAACTCACAGCTTTATCATTATTTGTCTCAGAATTAATTATTCCGAACTCATTAGCCATATATAAGCCATAAACGGCTTCTATGGTTCTTAACTTATAATATAATTGAAACTCTGCGATATATATTTTGAACAATAAAAAAAAAAAAAAAAAACATATATAGCAAGTTTGCAAAAGACTTAGTCGGAGCTCTTATGCTCTATACAGATTAAGGAACACGGTTAACTAGTGTGCACTACTAACTGCCTATCATGGATATGTTGCTTCAACCATACGCTACGGGATAATTTTCTGGGGCAACTCTGTAGAAAAAGAGCGTGCCTTTAGAGCTCAAAAACTCTGTATTAGGTCGATGTGCAATATACGCCAAACGGATTCATGCAGGCCACATTTTATTAATTTAAATATATTAACTCTCCCTAGTGTATACATATATGAAACTGTTATGTTCATTAAATCAAACCCTAACTTATTTGAGTTTTGTACTAGGACCAGACACAAAGACAAGCTGCGCACAGTTGCCAGTAAAACAAAGCTTTTGCACCAAAGCATCTTTTGTATGAGGCCACGTATCTAAAATAATCTGCCGCCGTTTTTCAGAACTATGAGCAATATTAATGCCTTTAAAAAAAAACTCCTTGAATTATTGATAAGTAAATGTTATTACTCTATTATAGAATTTCTAAATGACAAGACACTGAAATAGCCGGTTTATTACAACAAACCAAATGGGTGCATAAGCATGAATTTGTAAACTATTATTCACAAACTATAAAGCGACATTATTTAATTGTTTTTAATATTTTGTAGCATTACTAATTAATAATTTGACATTGCATATTATACTTATTTAATTTTTATTTGTATTGCATGATAATTTGTTGCTTTGTATTTCAAATATACTGATATTATGAATTTTGTATGCCTCAACGGCGGGACATAGCAGATCTACCTGTAACCAACACAACATCTTATGTACCTATGATCCACAATAAATTATTTGAATTTGAATTTGAAAGAAAATGGATTTGTGAAAGCCGTCATTCACGGTGCGGCTGGTTTTAATAAATAGAGATTATTAGGTGTTTTTTCTGTCCCGTAATATCTTTTTAATGGAGCCTTTCATTGGGTAAAGCTTTGTTGTCGTCTTAATACTTTAATTTTAAATGTTTAGACAAAGAAAATGATTTACCCACAGGAAACATAAAGTATAACAATAGAAAAGTTTCTGAATTAAGCAGATATTAATTGAAAAGTCAAACAATACTTTTTAAATAAATACACAAAAGTGAAAAACTAAATATTTCAGTAGCGTGTCAGATTGCTTCAAAGACGTCTAAAACAAAACAGTTTCTAAATTTAATCATTTATTTATAACAATGGATGAAAACATTTCCAATAAAAAAGATAATTAGAACAATCAAAAAACCCGACTGCTTAAAAAGCGAACTAAAAAGACGTAAACAAGAAGAAAATCATGCTGTGCAGTCGGAGGATACATGTTTGCGAGCTGGCTGACCAAAACCAGATGTATCATCCGACTGCACAGCATGATTTTCTTCTTGTTTACGTCTTTTTATTTCGCTTTTTATGCAGTCGGGTTTTTTGATTGTTCTAATTAACTTTTTTTATTTATATCTTTTAAGTATTTTTTTTTTAGAATTTGGTACATAAAAACATATAAGTGTTATATATTTTTGAAATTACCTCTTAAAACCCTTATATTTTGATACCCCACACGATGGGTATGGAAGAAAAAAAACATTTTGTGCCCCACAATATGGCGCCCAAAACCCGCAATTTTTTTATTTTACAATTTTAATGTAGCCAGTGATAATTGCAGGGTTAAAACGAATCGATTGACGTACGAATCATCAAAATCGGCCAACGCGTTTGGTCTTTGGAACGCCACATAGGGACAAACATACATACATACATACATACATAGACTGATAAACACATTAATCTCCTTCGGCAGTCGGGTAATAAGTAGATACTCTTCCTCGGACTCAAACGCCTTTCTAATGGTTTTGCTACTGAAAAACTGGAACTCTTTAATTAAATCTTTCTTCCATTCTATTTTAAATTTCCGTCAGACCGGGCTCGTATTTTATTAGTATTTCAATTTTGAAAAGTCCAGAAACAAATTTGGAAGAAACAGAAAACTATCACTACTTTAATAAATTGAGTTAACTTTCCGTTTATTCAAAGTTTTAAAGATAAATTGTTGTTAATAGATTTAATTAATTGGCTGCCGCTAGAATCATGATAATAATAGAATAACCCATTTCAATATTTTGTACTAGCTCTTTCCCGCGGCTTTGCCCGCGTGGTATTAGTACTTATATCAATATCTTTATAAATTATAGCGTATTTGTTATTCTGCTGTATGACCTTTTTGTTTATCTAATATAGGCTCGCGCTTGACCACTATCTCACCTGATAGTAAGCGATGATGTGGCCGACGGTGTAGCACGCTTGCCTAGAAGTAACCTATTCACTCTTGACTTAAAGACCCCTAGATTGTAGCTATCGGGAATAAACCTATATTTCTGTACAGTTTCAACAAAATCCGTTTAGTAGTTTTTGCGTGAAAGAGTAACAAACATCTATCCAACGGCTTCGCCCGCGTGGTTGTCGAAATGTATTCCAAGGGAATATATTATCGGGGTAAAAAGTATTCTATGTGCTATTCCTGACTATAATCTATCTCTATGCCAAATTTCATACAGATCCGTCCAGCCGTTTGACCGTGAAGAAGTAACAAACATACAAACACACAAACACTCACTCACTCGATTAGTGTGATAATTTTCAAAACTTTCGGTAGGCGGCGAAACCTAATTCCATCTATAGAGATAGGTACACTGGTAGTCTACTGTAGGGGGAAAAGACTGTTTGTTCTCCAAATACAAGCAAACTAGAAATCCAAAATAATTAATTAAAAACCTAATTCTGATAGTGTCTGTAAAACTCGTCTGAGCTTGAACGAATGCAGCATCAATATCGTCTCAATGCACCGCCGAAGCCGCGTCGCTCGCTCCGGAACGCCAACCCAATTATTGGGCCACTTACTCGATGCATTCCACAACTCGATAAATTCTCGAGTGGGGCTCGCCGCGACATGCACGCTGCAAGTCGAGCTGAGCGAACAGAACTCGCAAAGCCCCATGTTGATTGATTTTGTATTTTCAATATAGCCTCAACTGAAAGCGGATGATGGCAGAAGCATGTTCTTGTCTATGCATCTTTATTTACGAGTCGTTTTCTGGAGCACGTGCAATACAAAATGGCTTGCTTATGAAACTCTATAATGAAACTTGCGCTATACAAAATGGCTTGCTTATAAAACTCTATAATGAAACTTGCGCTATGAAGTTTTAACATATTATTTTATCTTGTAGTTACCAGTTTAGGGCTCGATTTTTTAACCTACTTTCCAAAAAGGAGGATGTTCCATGTCCGACAATTTTTTTATTTTTTATTCATGTTTTTTTTTTCACCGATTTCTCCGTCAATTGTGGACCGACCAATTATATATTTCCAAATTGGTCATATTTAAATAACAATGGCGAAATCTTAGCTCACTTAAATTTGAGAGTCTGTAAGTGAGTTATATACGAAAGATATTCCATTAAATGTTTACTTTTTTTATAAAATATAATATTAACTGGATCACCATGTATAAAAAAACCATATAAATGAAAGTTATTTGATTTTTTCGTTATTTTACACTAATTCTGTCAACTGACAAGTAGTACCGGTAGTAAGTATAACATTATTGTATTTTTTATTTTATTTAAACAGAGTAAATGAATTAACAATACAGTTTATGTCTAAATATAGGTGTTCCTTGCAGATAGGTAAGCATACTGTAGTAAAGTAGAAACAAAATAGCTTGGTTGTTGACAACGATCTTTTGATACACGTCAAAGTCGCTTAATTTAAATAAATATACTCTTGCCAAAGAGTATATTTCACATTTCATGCTGTGATACGGGAATAAAATATGATCCGTGGCCCGTGCGGGATCGAACCTGCCACATGTAATACCAATTTTGCTCGTCAATATTTATTTCAATTTAGTTTAGATGAGGCCTTTGTTTCTTAGCTATATACTATACTACTTATAGATGCCTCGTATTTGATAACAACGTATGTGCTCATTGAAATCATACCTCAGGTTATTGAGAATATCAATATCACAGTGACGAGTCTATACTTCGATTACTTAGACAGTAATCAGATAGCGAAGATCAATTTTCCACTAAATGGATTTTCATAGGATCCTGATACACAGAACTGTTTCGAAACCGCCAAAATATACAGTTAGACTCGGTACCAGTTATAATATATTCGCAAATACAGTTGGTGACACAATTAACGTTACCAGCGTATAATGAAGCTGACAGACGATGCGGTTTGTTCAGGATTTGTGCGTGGTTGAATGCAAAAATGGTTTCATAGTACCAACAAGACAAAAGCTAACCTATATTTAGAAGAGCAAAAATGTACACGGGAAGCCGGTGGGCTCACAAGCATGTTTTTAAACAATTAAAAGAAATTCTTTATAATAATACTTTCCTATCTTAGAGTTAATAGACCATTTAGTTACTGAGTTCTAACTCGGTGAAGCACAGCTGCTTTAACCACCAACGCAAAACACAGTTTTGACTCTTCCAGCTACAAAAACAAAGTTAGACCCAGATTCAGTGTGACACAATTAGGGTGACACAATTAATGCCCGTGTTTCCGCACTAGTGGTTGAGTATCCGATGCGTGACGTCACCAGCGTATAATGAAGCTGACAGACGATGCGCTTTGTTCGCGCCAACGATCCTAGTCCGGGATCTGTGCGTGGCTGAATGCAAAAATGGGTTTGTAGTGCAAACAGAAAATAAGGAGCACTGCTGAAAAATAACACCCAAAAGATTATAAGACGCGATGTGTGAAATTTAGAAGAATTGTTATTATTTTCTAGTGATACACATAGGCAAACTTGCACCCTGATTCCGGAACTTTATTAAAATTTCAAAGCATGCGCGCACGCTTTCATTTTGACAATTCAACAGTATTCATTGCGTGTCTTACGTTGTCAAGTAGACGGATTTTTAAACATATGAAGCAATGAACTAAAATAAAAAATTCTAAGACATGTGACATCCACTAACGCGCACTGGGGCCGCGTGGTGGATTACGGCCCATCCCCTCTCACAGAGGGGAGGCCTGTGTCCCAGCAGGGGGCACATTAAAAGGCTGATGATAATGATGATGATGATGAAGCAATGAATAATATTGTCGCGCGTACTTTGATTTTAAAATAAAGTTGCGTAATTAGATTGATGGTTTCTGGAAAGAATGTACGTACACTATATGCCTTACATAATAAACGCAAGTCAAGTGATGCGATTTGATGATGATAATTTTCCTTGGCAGTTATAATAGTTGCCTCGAAAATAACTATTTGATTTCGTCAAAGACCAATAAAATATTCGGTGTAGTATAAAGAAAAAGCTTTCCGAATTCACGTTGCAAAGCTCTACTTAAGTAGGTCCACGACAAAAGGAGGATACCATTCAAACGGATTACCTTTGTAATAGAATTCCTTTTATTCAGTTACTGCTTCAAATAAATAACGAGTACATGGCAATGTTTTTAGCTCGGCCAATAGCGACCCCGAAATTTTGCATCAAATCACAATACGCAATCAATTGTATCGGTTTTAATGGACTTATTGTGAACTGGCTTCAGCTAGCGGCTTCGCCCGCGAGAAATGTTTTGTTACCCAAGGGAAACGCATTATCCAAAGGGAACGTACTCCCACGGTAAAAAAGAAACCTAGCATGTCAAGTTTATTCGCCAAAAAGTGTTTATTCGCCACAAAAACAACATAAAAAAATCATCTATACTTCGTAAAAGATAGCTTGATCTCTGCGACATATGTCAAACTGACGTATACGTTATTGTTAGCCTGTCAAGCGCTATTGTTACTGTATTGATACTGACAGCTGTCGCATAGATCAAGCTATCTTTTATGAAGTGGTCATGGTCCACCCTAGAGCCAAGTTTTATACGAATTTTTTCAGTCGTAAAAGCATCAAAAGGCAACAAATAAATGAACAAATAAACAGACGGATAGACAGAGTTACTTTGGCATTTATTACATTAGTATGGATTTACTGTGACAAAGAGATTCCATTATAATTTATTTTGGTTGACAAAGTGTCATTTAGTGAATGTGAATAATCATTTAGTGACAACTAAATGATTATTCACATTCATTTTATTTTGACTCAGGAGATATTTGTTTATAGACAACTTATTATAGACCGAGAGCCTACTGCAACAATATTAAAATATACTTTTAAAATCTTTTATATTTTTAAAGATAGATTCTGTGACGGTCGATGTAGTTGTAATTATTATGTAACGTGTAAGTATAACCTTGTTTCAATTGGTTTATATAGGTAATAGGTAGGCTAGGTATTCTACGCTTGTGTTGATAGTAGGCATGTATGAAATTTTTATTGCAAGTTAAAACTGAATTTCATGGAGACAAAACATCAGAGAAATGGTTAAAATACTGGTAAATTGCTTAACAAGATTAATCAAGTACTCAATTAATATTTAGTTCGGCAAGAAATTGTATTGTTACCAGTAATAATGAGACTTACAGAAAAAGTAGGTGTTCCTACTGAGGTACCTTTACCTATAAGGACTCATTTTAAATTTTTATAAATATTTTCAAAAGAAGAACGTTTCAGAATAGCCTTTAGTATTTTCGCTCTTATTATTGGGCTATTAAATTGTGATAATCCTTACTTTAACTGACATTTACGACGCTTTTCCATATAATTTATAAAACGAAATGAGATTGTAAATTGTAGAACCACTTAGACATTTGATTGACGTGTTTTATTTTACACTGAAATATTAAATTTTCTCGCCTTGAATTTTCTATGCACTTTTTTTTTGTGTTCGTAATCGCCAACCCGCCTTGAATAAGCGTGGTGAACTGGTGATTAATATTAGTGCCTTCTCTGTTTATGAATGTACAGGCTGGCATTTATGTTAGGACCTTCTCTGTATAAGAATATACAGCCTGGTATTGTATATTTATACTGTGACGAAGGTGGAGATATGAACTTGACTCTTGCCGAAAGGAGTGGCCCGCAATAGTCCCCACTCCTTAAACAGAAGTGTGTCAAAAAGGGAGATGGAGGCCTTTCCCAGCCGTGGGACATAACGGGCTACTCAGATAAATAGATGTTGTATTGAGGTCCTAATAGAAAGCCCATGAGCCACGTCGGGAACGTAGCTAGTTTTGACATACCAAGATATTAATGTGTATATTGACGTTAGTAAGGTACTACTCTGCCCCACTTACTGCTACAAAGTACATCCTATTCCCCCGATACCTTCCCAGTTGTTTACTAGTTCAAGGAAAATTGGATTGGATTGCTAATGTTGGTCGATAATATGAAGCATTCTTAATAAAGTGGTATTTCACAACATTATTCACAAGTTGGTGGTATATGCCAATGATTATGAACCACCATACATAGAGAACGTTTCATAGGTCGCACTCTCGGCTAATTTATTTGCCGAAATCGCTCCTTTGACGAATTTATTCCTCTTTAGATTTAAAAGAACTTTATAGATTGCTCTCCGGGCCCCAGTTCTCACACCACGTACCTACTTATCCCTATATTTTCCAAAGATAAAGTTGGCTGAATACTTCCTTGATCTTCCCTAAGCATTGTGACGAGGGTAAAACATTGTTGGCGAATATAATTTCGTAAGCCGTGTAATCGAATTTTAATCTCATTAGCGGGCGATAATGGAAACTCGAGAAGCTTCCGTTATCATCACTTTTACCAGGCATTTAAATGACCCGATATTGTTGCCAGTGGTGATAAATTATGCGAGTAAGTAGCTCACTTTACTGTGCACTATAAAAATAGGGCAATGATAGTAAAACTGTCTCCATTTCTCTCGCAAAATGGTCACCGCTAACAAAAAAATATATGCTCAAAGAAAGAAAATGGTTGTGTTCGGTCTACGGATGAGAAAATGGAATGCATTCAGAGCGTGTGGAGAGGACGAATTTTTCCGTCTTGACGCGCTTTTCCTTAATGTACACTTTAAACAATGAACGATACTCATAAAAACGATTGACGTAGCGTTACATTGCATGTTTTATAACGAACAATTTACCTACTTTATTAACATTCCAACATGGTGATAGGTAATTAAGTCGTTCTAATTCAGTTAAACTGCGCTGTACTCATCGATATAAATTGCTTGAAGTAACATTATGGCGACAGAAACGATGTAAAACCTAAAAAAAAACACTAATGCGTATAAAAATTTTACTAATAGACCACTTATAAAACTTAAAACGTTAAAACTCCAACGATAAGCTGCATAAATTAAAATTTAACTTGAGCTGACACAAACACAGCACAAAATTGTTTTTAGAATTTTAGAAAACAATTTTGTTTATCTGTTGTGTACGAGCAAAGACTGCTGTGACCCGAGACGGCGGCGATCGGACCATGTTTACATGGAGAAATGGCTGAATTTTAACAGCAAACACTTACACCATGGGTCGTGCCCCTCTATCTCCCCTTTAACTGCAAGTGGGCCGTTAAAAACCCTCCTCTATGAGTTTTTATGACCGCAAGCGCTTTAAAATAGACATACCACACAACCCATTCAGAATACAAACGCGGAAATCCAAGGCAATCAGAATAAATGCAGTATGAAATTTCTCGTATTTGGAATAAGCTAGTCGTCGCTTTGCTGGTCCCTACAGCGCTTATGGCTAGGAATGAGTAGAAACCTACTACCTACGTTTTGCCTCAAAGGCTTTTAAAACTGCAATGGCTCCCTTAAAAGTTTGAAGTTGATAACGCAAAGCGCTAGCTATTTTGTACTTTTTCTAAAAGCAAACAAACTTTTACAACCCTACCTTCGTTTTCTTGTAAGGCCTCTAAGTTAAGAATACTTAGTGAATTACCAGTCTCAAGTTGCCCTGTCGACCCTAAAACAGTGTTGCATAGCAAGAGAAGGCTTCATGAGAATATAATATCTACTTATACTAAAACAGGAAATTGTATGTATAAGTAAACAAGCAATAACCTCCCACTATACTCAGTAACTTTATGACATTGGAAACGCGCAGTTGATTCTGACGCATAAGTCGGTGTTTATGTCAATATTTTTGGGAGTTAGGGACGCAAACACCAGCCCTGCCCGGCCCGGGTAAACACGCTTACCACGCCAAGCTTATTGGAACGCGTCACGCGTCTTATGACCACAATCTATAACGCAAAGCCTAGCTTATCATACCGCAATCGAATTTTCGAGAATCATATTCCAATGATTGATTCGGATTTTCAAAATTCTGAATCCGGTAAACATGACGCTCGACTACACACGTCTTGATATTGGAGAGTCATTTAAGCTACGAGCTTCAAGTACTTCCTAGTTGACGCTGCGAAGCTCATGTCAAGTGGAATTTCCAATTTGATTATCTAGTGTAGCGGAAGTTCGTTAAGAAGAGGTCACTCAAATATAATTACATCCTAAAATGTATGTTTTCGAGCCGTTTGGGGTCGAAACCCTCGGAACCCTTGTTCATCTCCTTTTTGTGATATTTCCAATCGACTAGCAACAACAAGAAAAAAGCAATAAATTCTGCACTTGATGCTATGCTAACTAAGACGGTGATCGTGGTGCAATTTTTTTCCAGATTCCAAGTTATCATGCCATATTTTTGGTAAACAATATATCACGGGCATTCTGTGTCTTTTTTTTTGTTTTTGGTGTGTAGAAATGTAGATATAACTATGTGTAGAACGGGTAGAGGAAGGATGTTCTGCCCCAACGGAGCCAGTACACCGAGACACTAGTCTACCCGGGACCACGGTGGATGCAACACGGCCGAAACGTCGGGTGAATCAGGTAAATAAATAATCGAAATCATCGCGTTAAATTCCCGTGATATATTGTTTTTCAATTTATGAAACGCGAAAGTTTTGAAGTTAATACATATTTTTGGTGGTGGCCCGAAATGAAACACTTTCAAGTACCTAAACTTGAAAGTGTTTCATTTCGGGCAGGGTGCATTATAAACAGGTGAAGCTTTCATAAAATCAAAAATTTGCCGTGGCACGTCAAAAGTTTAATCCCAGCGCTGATCCAGCTCAGGTAAACATATTATCGGTTTCCCGATACCGCGGTTTACGTACGATAGGTAGTCAGTTACACATCGCGGTGGAGGCACTTAATATTCGATAACAAGCGTAATTCACTGCACTCGCATGAAGTTCAAATTTAAATAATATTATCAACCGTTCACCCGGCATCCGGATACTGTTTATTTTGTTTTGCACTCACACTTTGCCAGAGACCCCCATATACTCCCGTTTCCCATGGGAATGTTGAAAATCGGTATTTTTCTTTCTTCATATCATAATGGAACCTCTGTAAAATTTCAACTGTCTATACAGTCTGTCTATACCGGAACAAAGCCTGGGTTGTCCTTCGATGAGTTACCCAGTGAGTGACTCTGGACATTCACTTAAGCCTCAATGATTTAAAATACTACGTAAACTTTTAACTTGCCAAAACTTAACAACGCGTTTTCGCTATAATTTATGTTAAAGCTTAAGAATAAATCATTCCATTATACTCATCTCAACAGTCTTAAACGCTCTCTTTTTATTGCTTATTTTTCTTAGAACTGGGTCGTATCGCTTCTCGTTGTTTTATGTTAGTAACAACCTTTAAGTTTATTTATTCTCCGTTCTAATTCTTATTTAAAAAACCGATCTCTTGGGCTAAAATGTATCTACAGATATAGTTATTTGTATCAAGATCTTAGGGGCACATCTGCTTGTGGGCGTGCCCAACGTCCCCAACTTGATTGAAACCCTACAACCCAAATATTCAAATTCGAATCTCCAAGGCCACATCGACGTCTTAGCCTCCGTCAGTAATGCATGAATGCCTTTGGGACTGGGAGACTTAGTGAGCAGTTCGGTACTTCTCGCTGCATACGTGATATAGTCGTAGATAGTGCTATATAATATTCATGTTCACGCTGGAGAGGGCATCGGGCGGCGTTAACGTGGCGTGACGGAGTGGCGCGGGCTAAGTGCTGCGCTAAATTGCTCGCAACGACTAAACACGCTCCTGAAGCTGCTGGCGTTAGACGCGGGCCATAAAACAACCACAACACCCTTAATTCCTTAATTAATTATTGTCTAATTGTGCATTTACTACATCACACTTATCGAAAAAACCATTAACAACACAAAACCGGTCGAGGCTAAAAAGCTTTTCCTCGTTCTTCCCATTCTTGTGTTATTACTTAATAGCGGTTAACACTGATATAAAAGCAATTCCCGTATTAAGGTAGGGACAAGGTTAATAAAATAATCATAGTTGTAATGCCGACGTAAACCCGCTCGTTTCGGGGCTCGGGCCGTCAGTCAAGCTAAAAGGTATGTGAATTAATTCATATACAGCCTACCGCTTACGTACCTTCACGTAAAATCGAATTTGAAAAGGTTCATTCATAGCTAAATTGGAATGGCGGGCAGGAATGTGTACCCTTACCCAAAAGAGCATTAGTCGAACGTACATTGTCAAAAATATATTTTTGAATAATGCAAGATGCGTGGGCATAAATTAGTTACATCAACTAAGTATTATGTTACTGTAACCCTATATATTCTAATCTAATCATACATACATTGGTTAGCCGTGCGAGTGACACTTAGGCACAAATGACCTAAGTTGACAAGATTATAAAGGTACTCAATGTTGTAATCAAAATTAATTATCCTCTTAATTCAATCAAGTATAAAGTGGAGGGCGCACTAGCGAAGCTTTCAGAGCGACAGGTGAGCCGTGAAGCAAACGCGCTCAGACTAAATCCGAGATAAATTGTCGTCATTACTCAGCTTAAGAAAATGTCAACTTGCCTTACCTCCTTTCAGCTTTTCAAAACTTAGAATCATCCAATTTAGGTCATTCGAGGGTCGGTGGAAGTCAAAGTTGCCAGTAGCGGAAAACAAGTTCATATTAGGAATTTTTTCTTTCTTTTTCATGATGTGTATACTGAAGTGTTCTGTTGCCAGTCGTTATTGAAGTTCTCACTGAAACTGAAGCGTTGCGGGTTCTCATGTGACCTGGCTGGACGTCGGTTCTAGGAACTTGTTAGTTGTCGTATGACCTGCTTTGTAATTTATGATAGATAGGTCAGCGTTTATCAAAGTCTGCCCTGACATATAATCAATACATGTTCGAACTTCGAAATTTAAACGTACTTAAAATATTTACTTACTACTTGACTTACTTGTATATACTTTTTACCTACTACAAATGTGTTATTGAGTACATTACCTAACAACAACAAAGAAACTCATCGAAGCTTGATTGAAGAATAAACACATTATCAACTTTTAAAACTATTTTAACTATTAAAGTTAGCGATAGTCTGACAGTTGCTTGCTGAAAAGTGCTTATGATACTTTAATTTATTCTACGCTCCACAGGGGTTTTATTTCAGAACAAAATAATATTATTAATAGTATACTGCTCATACTGCTGTTATATTTAGTTTGGGAACCCTATTCCCTAATTGCTACGTATATAAATAGGTTACATTGAGCAAAAACGTTTGACGTCACTGGTTCGGTGTAGTTTTACGCCGAACTAACGATGCTTGAAAGAAGTTTATGAAGAGGTCATGCTGAGTTTAGCGTGGAAGTTATAAATTGGAATATATTACATACGTACTAAAAACATACATGAATAATACCTATGTATAGCATAACACCACTTTGCCCAAAAGGCACTTATAGGGTAAAATCAGGGTAGTTGCCTCAGGGGTATAGTTGCCCCGTTTGTAATTACTCTAGTTTCGCGGATGAATCGCATGCTTTTTTATTAATCTGTCGAAAGATTCTCCAACTACCATTAAGTTGACCGTTCATGTCTCGGTGCGATTGCTTGGGGAAACAAAAAATGCGATTAAAGTGTTTCTCGGCGGGATATCTATCCTAAAAGTAATTAACATGGATTAGTGGGTTAGATGTCCCAAAATATAGAGGTCCGCAAAAATCGCTAATACTCTGGCAATATTAAAGATAATGTTTTTTACTTTCCATAAATTTGTAGATAAAAAACCAAGGTACCGGCCAGTATTAAAAATGAAGTATTTGGCTTTTTGTACTAAGAGATATTTAGAGAGTGTTTTCAAAAAGTGTTGCTTTTATCCTAGTACACCGCAATTTCGCCAGATATGTCTAAGTCGCAATAATGTAATAAGCTATTGCCATCAACCGGACATAAATCCAGATTCTGGGCTGTTACTGAGATATTCAAGATGAATAAAAAGAAAAGAAGTTTATTGAAAACACCCAATAACCCTTTACCCGAAGCGGGAATCGAGGAACCAGAACCTCATACTCAGTAATACCGCTTGTGACCACCAGACCAATGAAGCAGTTTCTACTATAGTCGTGACAATCCAGGCAGTCGAATTTGACAGCTATAAAAATCAATCATCAATACATATATGTCGGGTTTAGTCAATAGTACGGACGTCTAAACAAATCGCAAGCACACAATTTGGCGGCAAAGCAAGAACAACTACACAATGGCGCGCTTTTTCTAACCGCTTGCGTGGCGGGGTCAGCAGAATATAGCAGTTAAGTACTGACCGCCTTAGAGCTAACACGTCGTAGAATCAGTGTCGATCCGTAATATTGGCAAGCAAGATTGTAACTGTGAATATTTCAATAAACCCAGTGTATCGAAAAATTTGTGTGATTTCATTTTCACGACTACATCCTTACTTCATGACGGTTTGCATCTATCAGCCAGCCTTCATGCGACATATAATAAATCAGTGGAAAAGTCGCTTTTGTACATCGAAAATATATCCAAAACAAATAGCCAGGGTGTTAAAGGATAACCAACAGAACCCATTTCCATCATTTTTGGATTTTTTTTCTGTTTGTCTGTTTATTTGTGCACGCATCACGTGAAATTTACGAAACTAATTTAGATAACTTTTAAACATAAAAATTTTGTGTAACTTTTACTATTAGTATTAATTCGTTTTTGTTTCATCGCAATCGGTTCACACTAACAAAAGTCAGATGAATTTAAAGTGTTCAAGAAGTAGAAAAACAATTGGTAGTTAGGTCTGCTAGGCAAATTAGGATAGGGTATAGTCAGTTGACAGGAGCGAAGCCGCGGGTACAGCTACTACTTAATAATAATTAAAATTGACGCTTACGAATGATTCTCGTTGTTATAATGTATGAGTAACAGTAATTAATAAGGATAATAAATTTAATTTTCAATTTCTTACTTGAAATGTTATCGCGGCATGTAAAATGAGAAACGTCATCCGACTTTTTAGATTAACACGATTATAAGAACCTAAAGTATAAGTAGTGAAAAGTGGGTTCGATTCTTCTCCAGCGTAAGATTTACCTTAAAAAATGCATTCTCACTAAACGAAGCGCAATACATGGCAGTTGTGTTTTTCACAAAGACGCTATACAGCTTTTTAATCACCCGTTTCCAGCTGTATTATAAACATTTTTTACCTTTTAAACAACAACATTTTCTAGTGTTAAAAGTTCTATTCTAATTAGCAGTATAACAAGCGGAGTGGTTTCAAGTAATTTCCACAGCTACCCACTATTTTTTGCTTGTTTCCAACAAAGGGGAGGGCAATATTTTGAGCGTAATTTTCCACTCGGTCACCGCCGCGCCCAAGGTAGAGTTTAGCAAATTTTCATCCACATATTATTTTAGCTGTGTTAGTGTTATATGTTTTATTTGAATATTTTGCATATTGCATTTGCGTAGAATGCCTAAAAACCTACATGTCTCTACATAGCTCTAGTTCATTATTATAAGTCTGACATTCCGTTGCCTATCGTGTAATGTTTCATGACTTAGACCCAGCTTTTGTAACGAATTTTTCAAAAATATAATTTGACAAATTGTCAATAGCGCGTTAGCTGCTAAGATTATTATTGATTAAAATTAATTTGCAACAGTCAATCGCATCACTCGACTTGTGTTTATAGTGAAGCGTCGATGTCTGATTAAAGTAATTTGTTAACGTGATTTAACTAATTTATAAAATTATGCGTTGCCACGCCAAATAATTGATGTTGAAGCGAGTAAATTTTTTGTTTTCATTAACGGGAGCTCGTGGCACTGTGGTCACATTCGTACAAACTGTTAGGTGATAAAATTTGCATGCCATTACATGAATTTATGCGCACCGCCGTATCTCGGCGGGAATTAATGTTATCGTTACTACTACATGACCGTTGATGTTTCATATTTTATTCAACAATAATATATTTGGTGGGCGATAACCGTAGGCACGGATATTTTAAAACAAAGGAGACAGCTCCTACTGATAATAAATAATTAAGATAAAAGAGAGATAAAGCGCGAGTTGCTTGCTCAAGATTAAGTTAGTGTCTTAATTTAAAAAGTACCCTTTTTACGCTTTGAAAAGGTCGAGGAAAGAAATACATTAAAATACGGGGATTCATCAATCTTAAAAGTTGTAATCGCTCTGGCTCCGAGTGGAAGGAGAAGTTTTTGTGCGACTTGCTCGGGACAGGACACATAAACCGAATATTTAAATAAAGCTGCTTCACCCCCAGGCAACTTTTAATGAACAGGTTATGTAAAGGATTTTAAAACTACCTTCATTTTCTCTTCATAAAATTTTGACTCTATTTTCTTTTACGTTGTTACAGTGGTTTAAAATTTCGGTTGAGTAATGAGTTCTTTATTTATTTATACGTTATATACTTTATTGTACACCACAAAATATGTACAGGACAAACATTCACAAAAACAAGTGTACAATGGCCGGTCTTACCGCACAGGGTAATCTCTTACAGACAACCTTTGGATGGACTGAACGATACTCGTAGGAGAAGAATTTAGGGCTGTCAGTTTACAAAATTATTATACTTAGACATAATAACATAAAATACAGATACTAACAGAGAAAGGAGAAGAATAATAATTTAGTGACAGGTAATGCTCTTAAACCATTTTCTTAAACGTCGGCAGTGTTTGAGCACGTCATTCTTAAGTGTGATGTATTTAAGAATTACTGAATAAAACAAGGCACGTATAACTTAATGGCGGTTTAATTTCTTTCTTTCGAATCAAAGACAATCAAATCAAAACTTCACATCAGTGTTGCCAACTATTACATTAATCATAAACTAGGAAATACCTTACACCTCCACTCTTAAATAAGCATACATAAAAAGATTAATAACATAACTAACTTATTACAGAAAAGCTTAATGTTTATTATAAGTCCAACCTATCAACTGGTTTACGCTGTCTCTTGGGACGGTTCACAGGCGACACTGGTTTAGACTCAAGCCCGTGCGGCCGCGGCGACGGCACTGGGGATGGCGCGGGCGTCGGAGAGCTGAAGACGTCGTCGCGCTCACTGCTACCACCCGAATCGGCGGTCCGAGGAGGAGTGCTTACAGGCTCGTCAGCTGTTTTTAAAAAATTGTCATTCTCTGCTTCACCCTCCTCAGGATTTCTCCATTGATCTTTTTCAAACGGGGCGACACCGGCCTCACCCGGGCATGGAGCATCGGACATGCGTGACCTACGACGTACTTGATCTACATGTTTAGTGTTATGTCGACAACTATCTTCCCTTATATGAAGCCTACGAGACCCTATTTCACTTACTACTGTACCAGTTTCCCATTTATTACCGCCTCTGTAATTTCTATACCACACCAGTTCGCCTGGTTCGTAAGACTGGCGTGAGCTCCCAGCTGCGTACTCCACTTGTTTGCTTTGAGCCTCGCTCACTCGATTGTGTACCGCCCTCTCGTGACGCAAGAGATCTAACCGAGTACGCAGTGTGCGTCGTTGTAATATCGACGCGGGTGTCACCCCCGTAGTGCTGTGAATCGTGTTTCGATAAGCTAGTAGGAAAGTTTGTAATGCCGCGTCGACGTCGATTTTATCCGTCATTGCTTTTTTAATTGCCCTTTTACACAATTTTACGGCGTTTTCAGCTGCACCGTTTGATGCAGGATGATACGCAGGAGAGAATGTCTGTCTAATGCCGTTATTTTTAAGAAATTGCCCAAATTCTTCACTGGTGAACGATGTACCCTGGTCCGACACAACTTCAAGCGGGAGACCAAACCTAGCGAATAAGCTTCGTAGAATTTTAATAACCGCTGAAGCTGTGGTGCGCGACATTTCGAAAGCCTCAATCCATTTTGACGTTGCATCCACGACTACTAGGAAGTTAAAACCATGGAAGGGACCTAAAAAGTCGATATGTAACCTAGACCACGGCTGAGTGGTGTAGGGCCACGGCTGGGGTTGAGCGCGTGGGGGCGCTGGCATCTCAAGTGCGCAGGTCTCACAGCGCCGGCACATATTCTCTATGTCCGCGTCAATGTTGGGCCACCAGACGTAACTTCGTGCGCTCGATTTAGTTTTGACTATCCCCATGTGACTGTTATGCAACTGTTTTAAAATTTGGGGCCGTAAAGACAGAGGTATCACTATTCGGTAGCCCCACATGACACAATTTGATTCTGTGTAAAGTTCGTTCCGTCTGTAGAAATATGGTTTTATATTATTATCTATACAAGACGTTGGCCAGCCTGATTGAATATATAGAAGTATTTTACTTAGTTCTGTATCTGTCGCTGTTGCTTTTCGCACGTCGTGATGTGTGATTGGTAAAAAATTCTCTACGAAATTAATATAAGTGACTTCTGGAGTTTCACTATTACATTTGTTTGATGGTAAGCGCGACAGGGCATCAGCACTGTTCTTGGCTGACGACACATACTCAATGTCATAGTTATATCCCGAAAGTAAAACTCCCCACCTCTGCATTCTGCTGGCTGCCATGATAGGTATGCCAACCTTGCTGCCGAATATGGATGTCAAAGGTTTGTGATCAGTTCTTAACGTGAACTTCCTACCGTACAAATATTGGTGGAACTTCCTAATACCAAAAATTATACCTAGAGCTTCTCTTTCTATTTGAGAATAAGCGCGTTCCGCTTTGTTCAGTGCACGCGACGCATATGCTATAGGTTTCTCGCCCTGATCTGTAAAGTGGGAGATCACCGCGCCCACGCCTACGCTGCTGGCATCCGCAGTCAAAACCAGTGGTAAATCAGGGGAATAATGCATTAGAACCTTACTAGAAGATAATAAATGCTTTATTTCATCAAACGCCGTCTGGCACTCGTTATTCCACTCGAAGGCGACGCCCGTACGTAATAGGTAATATAAAGGAGCCAGAATGGTGCTAACATTACCTACAAACTTTGAATAATACATAACCATACCCAGGAACGAACGTAACTCAGAAACATTCGTCGGTGCTGGTGTTTCTGTAATGGCCTTGACCTTATCTGCGCAGGTGTGTACTCCCTCTTTTGAAATAACGTACCCTAAGTACGTGACTGATTCTGCAAAAAATGAGCACTTCTCTTTCTTAACTTTAAGACCATTTGATTGCAAAATGTCAAAAACTTTGTTTAAATTGTCTAAATGACTAGAACTATCTTTTCCAGTTATTATTATATCATCCAAAAACACACCCACGCTCGGCAAATGGGCAAACAGTTGCTCTAATGTTTTTTGAAAGATTCCTGGGGCGGACGCAAGACCATAAACCAAACGATTATAGCGAACCATTCCTTTATGAGTATTGATAACTGTGTATTTCCTGGTATCATCCAGCTCCAACCGTGCATAGGCCTGTGAGAGGTCAATTTTTGTGAATCTTTCCCCCCCATGAAGCTTAGCTAAAAGATCCTCCACCCTTGGTAGGGGATAGCGGTCGACATCTAACACCTTGTTGAGAGTAATTTTATAGTCAGCACATATCCTAATGTTACCATCTTTTTTAACCACGGGTACGATCGGCGTGGCCCAATCAGAGCGGTCGATGGGAGTGAGCACGCCGTCGCGCACCAGCTCGTCCAACGCGCGCCCCACTGGCTCGCGCAGCGCGTACGCCAGCGGCCGCGCGCGCATATACACCGGCCGCGCCTCTTACGCAGATTAATGCCAACCTTGCCGCCAGTGAACCGACCCAATCCGTCTGCGAACACCTCACAGTATCTGGAACTGAAGTTTTTAAAATTAAAGTTTTCATCCGACACATTGTTAACATAGTGAATTGCTAAAGGTATTTTAATCCCTAGCTCCATCAACCACTGTCTACCTAGTAACATAGTTTTCCCATTATTAACAATGTATAGGTTTAAATATTTTTCCTTATCTTTATATTTAACAAGTGGTTTTATTACCCCTGCCGGTCGGATTTTCTTACCGGTGTAATACCTCAGCGTAAGTTTACAATCCTTTATGCTCATATGTTTAAAATATTTCTGATATGTCTCAAGGCTGATACACGACACTGCACTTCCTGTATCACATTCCATTTCCAAAACTTTGTTATTGACTTTGATTGAAATTAATATTGGTGGACACTCATCTAATGATAACTGATTAATGGTCATTACCTCGTCACTGCCATTACTCAACTCTTCCGCCTCCTCGACATGATTATAGTTGTGATGACTAAAATTGTAGCCTTTGTTGTCCTCCCTTGGACACATCCGTCGTAGATGACCCTCACGATTGCACACTCTGCAAACGTAACGTCTGAACTTGCATGAGAACGCGTCGTGGCTCCCGCCGCACACCCGACACTCCGCCCTTGGTCCAGGACCGCTTCCTCCTTTCCCGCAACTCCAGGCCGCGCCTCGGGCCGGTACTTCCCGAGTAGCACCGCCACCACCCCCGGCGGCCGTCATGGAGCTGCGCCACGTTCCTCGAGCGGAAGACGTCACTCCGCCTGCTTGCCGCTGCGCCTTGACCTTGACCATCGCTTGACAGTCCGCTGAAACGTTCCGGCTACCCGTTTTTGTTTCCACTAGGGCTGCATCTATTTCCGCTGCTTCCATACTTAAAGCTAGACTGCTAGCTTTTTGAAAATCTAGTGTTTCTGCCGCAAATAGGCGTTGGCGTATCGTTTCGCTCGCCAATCCACAAACAAGCTGGTCGCGTAAACTCTCATTTAGCCACTGTCCAAACTCGCACGTTTTAGACATTTTCTTTAACTCGGCAACGTAATCGGATATTTTCTCGCCGGCGTTTTGCTTACGATGATGAAACTTAAACCGCTCGGCTAATATGCTCGGTCGTGGTTGAAGATGTTTTTCCAAGATGTCCGCTAACTCTTTAAACGACTTGGTGGTGGGTTTATCTGGCGTGCACAAGTTCACCAGCAACTCGTAGCCTGTTGACACCATGACCGTTACTAAAGTAGGCACTTGTAGCTCGGCCGCAATTTTATTTACGACGAAATATTGCTCCAACCGTTCAACGTACAACCGCCAGTTATCGGTCCCCACGTTAAACTCCGAAATCTTGCCGATCGACATTGTTCTATATTAATCTATATCCACCAACTGTTTATCACCCTGGGTTCGTAGTTTACTCGTCGCCACTGTGATGTATTTAAGAATTACTGAATAAAACAAGGCACGTATAACTTAATGGCGGTTTAATTTCTTTCTTTCGAATCAAAGACAATCAAATCAAAACTTCACATCAGTGTTGCCAACTATTACATTAATCATAAACTAGGAAATACCTTACATTAAGTTATGTATTTTTGCCTAAGTTAATATTTTAGATGAACCATCAAGTGGAATTAACTAGGTTATTGTGAAACTAACTTGCTTGTAGTGTAAATAGCTCATACAAAAACAAAACTTTTTCAATTTTCCCTTAACCAAACCGACCGACCAACCAAATTAATTCGTCGAATTTTAGACACTCAACAAAATTTATAATAACGGAAGGTTCGTCTACAAGCGTTCTGACAACAATTGGAGAGCTCACGGCGATAAATAATTACCAAAGAGTTCAAAGACTAGGCGTGAGAACGCCTCAGAATCAGAGATGACGGACAGACGTAGATAGTACTTGACGAGGATCCTTGAAGTCGGAGCTCAATTTTAATTGGCTAATTTTGGTCTTATCCGAATGGATAACAGGAAAGATAACCTCAAATTTTGTATTGTGGGTTCTTGTTTCGAGGAAAAAGGAAAATGCTTTTCGGTAGAAAATCACTCTCAATTTTTTTCACATTTTGAGACAACAATACAGACATGACCATTATAATAAAACAATTCGATGTTCCAGTTTCCTGTCCGTTTACGGAAAAGATTTCTTAATCACTCAAAAGAGAATGTTTAACTCAGAAAATGGCTGCAAAAAGGAATTTACGAAACATTTCGAACATTAAACACTTACGTACGAAGAATATTCAATCAATATTTTTTATCATTCATCGACTGTTTATACATTTGGCAGCGTTTTGTTATTTAAGAGGTTCGTCACATCTTTGGCACAAAGGTACAAATAAGAGGGTATTGTCGTCCAAATAATCGAAGTTGACGAAATGACAAAGAGGTCGGGAGCAAAGGAAATGGATTTGTGAAAGCCGTCATTCACGGCGATTATTAGGTGTTTTTTCTCTCCCGTAATATCTTTTCAATGGCGCCTTTCATTCGGTAAAGCTTTGTTGTCGTCGTAATACTTTAATTTTCAATGTTTTGACAAAGAAAATGATTTGCCCACAGGAAACATTAAGTATAACAATAGGTAAGATTCTTAATTAAAGCAGACATTAATTGAAAAGTTAAACAATACCTTTCAAATAAATACACAAAAGTGAAAAACTAAATATTTCAGTAGCGTGTCAGTTTGCTTCAAAGACGTCAAACAAAACATTTTCATAATTTAATCATTTATTTGTAACATTACACAATGGATGAAAACATTTCCAATAAGCACTCTTTCTCGGACTCAAACGCCTTTATAATGATATTGCTACTGAAAAACTGGAACTCTTTTTAATTTCCGTCAGACCGGGCTCGTATTTTATTAGTATTTCAATTTTGAAAAGTCCAGAAACAAATTTGGAAGAAACAAAAAACAATCACTAACTACTTTAATAGATTGAGTTAATTTTGCGTTTATTCAAAGTTTTAAAGATAAATTGTTGTTAATAGATTTAATTAATTGGCTGCCGCTAGAATCATGATAATAATAGAATAACCCATTTCAATATTTTGTACTAACTGTTTACCGCGGCACTGCCCGCGTGGTATTAGTATTTATACCAATATCTTTATAAATTATAGCGTATGTGTTATTCTGCTGTAACACCTATATTACTATACAGTTTCATCAAAATCCGTTTAGTAGTTTTTGCGTGAAAGAGTAACATACATCCATCCAGCGGCTTCGCCCGCGTGAATGTCGAAGTTTATACCAAGGGAACTTATTATCGGGATAAAAAGTATTCTATGTGCATTTTTTTTTAAATTCCTGATTATAATCTATCTCTGTGCCAAATTTCACCAAGATCCGTCAAGCCATTTGACCGTGAAGAAGTAACAAACATACAAACACACACACTCTATTAGTTTGATCATTTTCAAAACATTCGGTAGGCGACGAAACCTAATTTCATCGTATTTATCGTCCGTAACCTATCTCACAACTAGGTACTTACTGTAGGAGGAAAAGACTGTTCTCCAAGATAAAGACATAAATACAAGCAAACTAGAAATCCAAAAGAATGAATTAAAAATCTAACTCTGATAGTGTCTGTAAAACTCGCCTGAGCTTGAACGAGTTCGGCATCGATATCGTCTCGATGCACCGCCGAAGCCGCGTCGCTCGCTCCGGAACGCCAACCCAATTATTGGGCCACTTACTCGATGCATTCCACAACTCGATAAATTCTCGAGTGGGGCTCGCCGCGGCATGCACGCTGCGAGTCGTACTGAGCGAACGGAACTTGCAAAGCCCCATGTTGATTGATTTTGTATTTTCAATATAGCCTCAACTGAAAGCGGATGGCATAAGCATGTTCTTGTCTATGCATCTTTATTTACGAGTCGTTTTCTGGGGCACGTGCGACACAAAATGGCTTACTTATAAAAATCGTTTTTTTTTTTTATATATTTTTTCCTAACGGAACAGGCTAAGGTCTGAGACCATGCTGCCTAGTCATCAGTTAGTATTTTTATTCTTAAGTATGCATTAGAATGCGGATGCAACACATTCTAATGTTTCTTGGAGCATTTGGCAGCAAATTGCATCGAGTTAGCCTTTCCAGTAAGTTTGCAGAGGTAGTCAATACTACAATAATATACTCCACTCCACTATCCCGAGATCGCTTCTGTCAACGTTTTTACATATTGTCCAGTTGCGTAGACAGTTGAGACACGAAACTACACCAATTTTACATCACAATATCCACAAAAAATCAATTTGCAATAGTACATTACTGCAGAATCCAGTAAGTAAGACTTCCTGGCCAAGTATGAGTTAACCGGACCGAACCGCAGGTGAGGTCCGGTTTTATACGAGGCCAGGATGTCTTTCTTACTGGTTGAGGCTTGTATAATGCTTTTCTCAAAAATGAATGAAAGTTTAACAACAAATTCGTCTAATTAATATTTTAGGTTACATTCATATTAGGGCAATTATTGATAGATATTGTGATCGATTTACCGGGGGCATTTATTTATATTTTCTCAAACATGCTTGGAAATTTGAGAATTATTTTGACAACCTTCTTCAAGAAAAATCGAAATTGCAGTACAGACCAAATACATGAGAGCAGCGGCTGGCAAAAGTTGTATGAAAATCCATATCTGCCGTGTGTAGCGGCCAAATAAAGTACATAGTAAACTCATATCTGTCGTGTAATTTAAAAATGGAACGATCTTTTTCACCGAAACATGGCAACCAAAAAGGTAACTTATCAAAGGTTTTCTTAAATTTAGAACTGGCTTGCTAATAGGAAGCTGTTTATTGAAAAAAAATAACAAATGAACACTTTAAGGCTTAGCAGGCACTGCGATTTTATTTGCGCGGATTTATGTAGTTTTTACCGCAATGCGTGCAGCTTCATACAATTCCATAGGCCGCAGAATGAGCGAAAAATTGCACGAATAAAAAGGCCTAACGCGGGCATAATTATTTTTGTTCGTTGTTCGTCATTGATTTTGAAAAGTAAATGGTTTGGTTCGGTTTTCAGATATCGGTATTAGTAGTACAGTTATCTATACTATATATATATAATATTATAAAGAGGTAAAGTTTGTGAGTTTGTGACGTTGTAAGGGGTAATCTCTGGATCTACTGAACCGATTTTGAAAATTCTTGCACCGGTAGAAAGCTACATTATTCCTGAGTGTCATAGGCTATAAAATATTTTCAATAAAAAATTAAGATCCGTATGAAAATTGCAATAATGTAACACAAGGTAGCAAAATGTTGTCTGTAAAATACATTATTTGGCGTGCGATGAGAAAACTATTGATGATAGATACAAATTAGTAGGTAGGGTAGGTAGGATAGGCAGGTTAGGCAGGGTAGGCAGAGTAGGCAGGGTAGGCAGGGTAAGCAGAGTAGGCAGGGTAAGCAGAGTAGGCAGGGTAGGCAGGGTAGGCAGGAAAGGCAGGGTAGGCAGGATAGGCAGGGTAGGCATGGTAGGCAGGATAGGCAGGGTAGGCAGGGTAAGCAGAGTAGGCAGGGTAGGCAGGGTAGGCAAGATAGGCAGGAAAGTCAGAGTAGGCAGGAAAGGCAGGGTAGGCAGGAAAGGCAGGGTAGGCAGGGTAGGCAAGATAGGCAGGGTAGGCAGGGTAGGCAGGAAAGGCAGGGTAGGCAGGGTAGGCATGGTAGGCAGGGTAGGCAGGGTAGCTAGGGTAGGTAGGCAGTTGACGGGAGCGAAGCCCCGAGGGTCAGCTAGTATTAGATATAGTTTTTGTAATATCGGTTTGATATTGATATCGATATGATATGATATCTAACACATATCCGATATAAGTTACGTTTTGATATATCGGACCTATCCCTACTACTGTCCAGTAAGTAAATTACATACTTACTTACTGGACAGTTGTGAATAAGTCTCCGGTAGAATTCACTTTCTGGAGACTTTTTAGAGATGTTATGGCAATATTACATACCATTTTTGAGAAAATAATATTAACAGCCGCTGAACTGCAGTCGAAAAAATCCCGCCCAAATCCTGAAACTCGATAATGAAACTTGCGCTATGAAGTTTTTACTTATTATTTTATCTTGTGGGGTTACCAGTTAAGGGCAAGATTTTTAATCTACTTTAGCAAAAGGAGGAGGATGTTCGACTTTTTTTTTGTTTTTTATTCACCGACTAGCTGTCCCACGCGGCTTCGCGCCCTTCAACTGGCTACCCAACTACTCATCTACCCATCTACTCTACCTACCCTGCCCTAAATACCCTACATAAATTATTTTTGCGTAACTTAAAACGTTTACGCAGCGCACGCAACGGAAACTCTCAAAAAGGAATATTTTTGCCCGTTTTTCTACATTTTTCACTTATGCTCCGCTCCTATTGGCCGTAGCGTTATTTTATATAGCCTATAACCTTCCTGGATAAATGGGCTATCCAACAGAAAAATATTTTTCAATTCCAACCAGTACTTCCCGAGATTAGCGCGTTCAAACAAACTCTTCAGCTTTATAATATTAGTATAGATTTCTCCGTCCATTGTGGACCGATATTGTTTTTTTTTTAAATTATATATTTCCAATTTGGTCCCATTTAAATAACAATGGCGAAATTTTTGCTGACTTAAATTTTAACGTATGTAAGTGAGTTATATACGAAAGAAATTCCATTAATTGTCTACGTTTTCTCAAAGTATAATATTAACTGGTTCAACACGGATAAAAAACATTATAAATGAAAGTTATTTGATATTTTCGTTAACTTCCATTAGCTTAGTGTTGCCATTTTACACTTATTCTGTAAACTGACAAGTAGTGACTGTAGTAAGTGTAACATTATTGTATTTGTTATTTTATTTAAACGAAGTAAATGAATAACAACACAGTTTAACTATAAATGTAAGTGTTCCTTGCAGGTACGTAAGCATACTGTGGTGAAATAGAAATAAATGAATTAGGTACTTTCAATTAATGATATGCAAAAAGACTAGTACCCAAGTCTAAAAAAAAATGCTTGGTTGTTGACGACGATCTATTGATACACGTCAAAGTCGTATTTAAATAAACATACTATTTCCAAAGAGTATATTTTACATTTCATGCTGAAATAACAAGGTAAGGGAAATACCATTTCAATATTGCCCTTTTACTTCCACGAAATTGAATAATATTACCTACCTATAAACACACCAAACAAAAGTTACCCAGACATAACCCACAAAAGTTCATGACTGAATATTTATTATTCCCGGCATTCTCGAACAAAAATTCTTGCACAAACTAATTCAGAATACGACCCTGAGTTAAATCAGATATTTTTCATTTAAATACGTAGGAATTTAATCTCAGCTAAAACTTCGAATATATACAACAAAACTCTTCAATAAATGACAGCAAATCTCTCGGGATTACTGCAATAGCATGTCTGTTTATTATTTATACCATTTCAAAACATAACATCACGCTCGTACGCTCTAAAGGGGTACGCAGATGTGTACAGTTCACCTTGTGTGGTATTCTGATTTACAAATCCACATTTTAAAGAGTATTTACATTTTATAACACTATACAAACCATACCATTTCATCTTATGATATTGTATCAATTCATATGACTCTCTTTTTGCATTCTTTCATACTGTTTGTATCTGAAAAGCATATTTTAGTTATCTCTGATTGTTTTAATATCTATAACTTAAATTATATAGCTAATTTGTAATTCTTGGATTTTGTACTGTGACATTTTCATCTGATATGACGTCTGTCTGTCTATTTTATTTTAATCTTTGAAATTCAATAAATATAATTTATTGAGTGCGATGCTTATGTGTGTGCATTTTACTGGTACATAATCCTCGTCGGCCATCGCAACTTATCAAGGGGCAAACTGTTTGGCGTATTTAACCATAGCCCGGCCTCCACAACTCTTGCTGTCTACTTACTTGCCCGATTGCCTGATCTATCCGTCCTACTTCTATCCTGCTGCCTACTCCACTTCCTGCCTGCCTTGACCATCAACCCTTGCTGCCTGCTGCCTTGCCCACCTGCCCGATTACCCGCTTATCTGGCTACCACCAGTCTGCTTGTCCGTCGTGGTGCCCGCTCACCTGCCTACTTCGGGCATTCCACGACTTCCTGCCCGAGCTGCTGCCTGGTTAGCTGCCCACGTCGCGTCGTGCGAAGCCGGCCTATAGTTTTTATATTATCTATATCCTTTTTCTTAATTTTTTGTTTATAATTACTTATTTTTATTAACGTAGCTAACGTTAGCTCGCACTGAGCCTAACGTTACGTTACACTTAGTACACTCTCATTCCACCGGTTACGTTCAAGTTTAATGATATTCGGGTAATCTATTCTAACATTATAGGTAACTTTCTATAGAACTTGCATATGAGGAACCAAAAGAAAAAAAAAAAAAAACAAATAGGCCATTAAGCGGCACTTTTGAACGTCAACTTCTTTTTCGGAAGTCGGTGTCAAAAGAAATGGAAGATGGTTGTTTTTTATATTGTTTATGGCGGCCGTCTTCTAAATGGGGCAAGGATATACAATGTATAACTTGTGCTGGGATTACTAGATATATGTATGAAGAAATAATTATATGCGTTTACTGTTCAGCCTACAGCATCGAAGCCCTTTTAAGTTACTTAGTTAGGTATGTCTGACATGCACGATCGTCTAGGTCAAACCATAATTGTTCGCTACACAACAGGGGTACAGACGACTTCAGCGGATGATCCTGAGGAGACAATGTCACTTCGCTTGGCAGGCGTGCCCGTGTCTACCTACCTACATAACACTGGTGGATGCTCTCCGCCAAGTCGCTGACTCAAGAGGGTGATGGGATCAGCTATCTACACGACCACTTAAAATTTCCTAAAGTTGATTTTACATTATTAATATATTTTGAATTCTGAACTAACAAATGGCTCGAGAAAAACGTTTCAATCAAGAGAAAGTTGATAATTTTCTTGGAAATGACAAGATAAACGTCTTCATCTGAAATAAATTTGTCAAAGATGCAAATAGATATTGAAGCGCCAGAGGGAAAGAATTCGTTTGTTTGAAACTGATGGCCACGTTACATTTCAAAATTAAATACTTTGATGGGAATAATGATTTAACCCCTTGTATATTGCCGGTATTCGAGACATAATTAAAAACCCATTGTGTCTCGCGTAGATCTGCGTTGGCAAACAAGGGGTTAATCAAACTGTTTTTGGGTACTATAGTACCTCGGACGCTCCGGTATTTACTTTACGATTAATTCAGTAACAATGTTGGCATAGGTAATCCTCCGGAGAGCTAACGCAAAGTGATCTGTGCTTAACACGGGCCGGGATCACCGGGGTATGCCGCCTGCCAGGTAATCGCAGCCATTTGCATAATGTGTGCCAGCCACCGCCGCGTCGCCGCTGAATCGTCCCTGTATCACAGCAGTGGGACAATTAACTTCACGAGGTTTACCCACATAGAGCAACATTCAAAATCTCCGTTATACTCGTAATCACAGCTACTCGAAAATATGATTAATCTTAAATTGCGTAATGATATCAACTTGATTACGTAATAGCAATTTCATTTACATAAACATCAAAATTAAAGTAAAAATGTCGTTTCAGTTTATAAGACTCTTAATCAAAAAAAATTCGTGAAATATTCTTATAAAATATGCCGCTCTGATATAATAAACTACAAGATTTCAGCAGTCACAGGGGAGCAGGAAATGTCAATAAACACTTAATCTTCATTAAGAGAATCGAGTTGGACGCCGATGGTCGGACGAGCGATAACTCTGAATAATGGATGAGACGGGACTGAGGACCGTGTGACCTCTGCACTACTATATTTTGGTAGACACGAGACCGGCCGGAGAGCGACATCCCGCAGCACTTGGGTATCGCCAAATGTGAACCTTTTTCTGTTTACGCGGTACAAAACGTGCAAATCACCTGTCCCGATAAAATGTAACGGACGAAAATTCGGCGTATATCTCCTCTTAAAAATACAATGAATCCTTTTCCTTGTAAATGTTATTTCTACTAACATCGCGAGGTTTCCCTTTATATTACTTGCGAGAGTTGATTTTTATATAACAATGGCTGAATAAAACTAAAAGTCCACTCTTTGTGACGGTTCTGAAATACAAAACCACTTCTTGGATATTGTTGTTGTTATTTTTGCGACTATACAATTTAGACTCACTAAGAAAAAGGTCTCTGTGGTTCTAAGTAGGCCTCTTTGGAGTAATTAGTCTGAAGCTTACGAATAAGAAAACATTAGGCATGTTTGTAGGTCTTATATACCATGCTTTTTATGGGTGCGATGTAAACGTGTCTAGCGAACTAATATGGACGGTGTACTGTACCCGTGTGTCCCTAGAGATTCACGCACAAATTGTAACGGTAATGTTCTGAATTTAAATAATGCAGTTCAACAGATACAAATCTTATGAGCCCTCGCTTTTACATTTTCCACGTTGTTTCCTTATTCCAATAAGCTTTTTCTTCGGTAAGTATTTCCACTTTACCTTTTAATAAATTACTTATAACTTGAGTGTGCTCATAGCCCATTACTCTAATAAGAATCCAAACAATTAAATAGAGTAGTCTACGTCAAACTTCCTGCGAGTGGGCGGGGCCAATAAAAAGTATAAGTTACCAAGTTACCCCACCCACTAAGTCTACTTACTACAACACTCGTAAGAGATTGTGTTCATGTTATAATAATCTTATATTCATTTCCTGATTCATATTTCCTTACAATCTGTATCCTCTGACTACGATATATTATGGCACCTTTTGGGATTTTCCTCATACTTAACTCGTTATTATGTGGAAAATGACGACACGGTTGGCGTAGTGGTTGTGCGATTGGCTGCTGCGCTGCGTGTCGCGGGATCGATTCCTGCATGTACAGTTGTTCTGCATCTGTGTGTCTTGTGTATGTGAATTTAAATGTTTGTAGACGCTCCCACGATACAGGAATAAATTCCTAGAGTGGGGCCATTGCCATTGTTTTAAAAAAGAAAAGAAAAAAATAGCCCTATTCTTGTTAAGAAAGAAAGAAAAATATCCATTTGTGGCCCGCAAAGGAGACACGAGAAATAAGCAAAAAAAAATTGTATTAAACAATAATAAAAATAAAACCCCCTGCGATACCAAAAAGGCTCCTTTATTTTTTTTTGTTTTTCCACTATCTCGCTTGATGGTAAGCGATGATGTGGTCGACGGTAAAGCACGCTTGCCTAGAAGTAACCTATTTACTCTTAACTTAAAGACCCCAATGTTGTAGCTATCAGGTAACAAAGACTCCGCCAGGGAATTCCACTCCTTAGCTGTGCGCACAATGAAAGTATTCGCTTAACGCTTTGTACGTATGGGTGGGATGTCCACCATGCACCGGTGGCGCATTGCCGTACGTCTTTTTGTCCTAGCTAGGCGGAATCAAATTGTTCAGTTCCATCACACACTCCCCAAAATGTAACCGATAAAAAACCGACAGACTGGCCACTCGGCGTCGATATTCAAGGCTTTATAACGAGGCTCAATAAGCCTCTTGGCCCGTTTGTTAATCGACTCAAGTGCATTCAGTTGATATTTAGCAGATCCGTCTGCATCATGCATGACCGAACTTGCGCTTTGTACAATTTGAGCAGCTGTTCAGGCGTGAAGTACCGTCTCACCTTCGCAAGGATCCCCAACTTATTTGCAGCCAGCTGATCCTATCTCAGCATGTGCAGCGATATCCAAAAAGGAAATAACGCTGCGCTGATATTCTGATAAGGCCCACTGTTGATGCCACGGACACACTCACGGAAACGGAAACTAATAAAAAAGAGTATATAAATAACAAATAAAAAGTATAAACACGGAAGGTGGGTCAAAGTATGTATAATTATGTGTAAGTATAAAAAAAAACATATAAATAAAACATAATTTAATGTAGGTCGACGTTATGTTGCAATGTTAGAACTTTATGAGACACGAACTCAGATCAACACACTAATAGAAAGCATACCTTTTTATGGTTATCTTAATTGTATTAAGCTAATATTATATTTAGCCTTCTATCAAAGCTCACTGATAAAGTTAAAGATTTATGAAATATGCCACGCATACAAATATGCCAATCAAATAATTTAGAAGCCATTTTCTCCTACGATTATTCTCTTTGTACGCGTTACGTGACTATATCAAAATAAAAACCGGAGCTCTACTTACAAATTGATTTATGTCTATTGTACCTTCACATAGCGTAAGCCAGGACAGCCAAAGGACGCTCACTTCAGCCACAAACTATGTAAAGCTGACCTTTGTCATAGTTAATGGTTAGTTGATGGTTGTTTCTCCCCGTCCCTTTGTTCAGACAAGCTGTCAGACTCACCGTTAGTGGCAATTGAGTGTCATTAATAGTACAGTTAACGCTAAGGACCCTGATATTCTATTTACTGAGAATTGGTTACTTAGATTATGTTCTGTTTTCTTAATAGAATGGTTTAAAGCCTGAGCGAGCTTACTAGCCTACCTTTTCTTATTATTAACTTATCTACTTACATTTTATTAGACTTAGTAGCTGCAATATTTTTGTAATTTTATTCGAAATTATCTTATTTGGCGTGTTCAGTTAGGCTTTCTTCTTGCAATGAGTAGGAACACGAAGAGGTACTAACTACCACCGACATTTAGTGTGATTTATTTATAAAGAGCAAATTTGCAAACCACTGGCTAGCTTGAAACCCGCATTTTAACATTTGTTTATCTAGAAAATAGTCCTGCTATTACAAACGATAAAGATGATATGAATAACAACTTCATTTATAATGTTAATATACGTAGGGCTTCGTCTCAATAGGTGACAAAAAGCGAACAGCGTAAAGCCAATTCATAACAAAATTTATATTATAATTCAACATTATTATTCCGTAAAATGGTATTACGGTCTAAATAAAATACCTTAGCAACTTTTCTCATGAATAGAGGTCGGTTCCCTCAAAATTAATCACGTTTTCAATTTCACCTTGCGAATATTTTCTTGGGTTTCTTTATTTACGGAAGTCACCTATACGATCTCGAAATGCCAGATTAAATAAGATTGGGAAGGGAAGACCCGTGGTAGGATGAAAAACTTATATTGTGGAAGATGACGAACGAAAACATACTCAAACTGAATTGTGCCGAACCTGAGAATTTTATCGAAGTTGATATAAGTAATATTGATAAGCGGTCTCGAAGAGAAAATTGAGTTGGAGTTGGGCCCTTGAAGAGCGAGCAAGTAGAGTGAGGTGGCGGCAAAGCGCTCCGCAAATATTGACTGCGGTTGAGCGTCTCGAAACTTGCGAATTTTCCCCAGTCTTATATCGAGCTAGAACTTTCATATTAATGCCTTCGGGGAAAGTAAAAACTTTTAATAGACTAGCCTTTCGCCTCTCGGATTTACTCATGAACTTAGTTTTTCTTTGGAGCAATCATCTAACTTGATAACCTTTGGGAATTTAGCTGTCGTTACGCCATAATAATCTGAAATTATGTGTACACCACACGTCTGTTTTAATTTTATTTGAGGTCTTAGAAATTCATGAAATTAAAACGCCCATCTATTATTTCATCAATTTTATTTAAAAATCTTATTACATAATTTTGGGACTACATATACAAAAAAATAATACAAAGAGTTACAGCTACACGACTGTTGTTCAAGAAAATTTATTTGTCGTTTGATTTAATTCCATGTCATGTAGTGCGGACTTTGTCATTGTTCACTTGTGCATATTCTTACTTAAGTACCTTAAGTTTCATAAAAAATAAATTTCACTAAACTAACTCTTATTCTAACATGATGTGGTTTGTGAATTTCGTTATGTATAATTCCATTACGAACTAACCTACTATGTAAGTACATCGTTTTTTTTTATGTAGCCAATGAGAAGGGTGGTTTACTCATCAACAGCTTATACATAGTATGTACTTATAGTATGAATCATCACATCATTATGAATATTTCGAAATTTGGCAAATCTGAAAATCTATGGGTATCTAGTTGTTACATAGATATTGTAAAAACAAGTTTATTAAGATAAATAGCTATGCTATTAAAACATGAATTGACTATGTTTTAGACTAGATATACATAATTGAGTCTAATCTAAAAAATATTAAAGTACATTTGAAATGAAGCGCTACATATAAACATACATGGTTCTATGAGTAAATATGTTGTGAGACAGTTATGAAACTACGAAGGTATCACTATTCATGCAAATAGGGTTATAACGGAAATCCGTACCCTCACAGAGATTCTTAATGTTCATGTTTGAGATTATGATTTGCGACTGATCCATCGGTTATACCCCTAAACGTTAAAACATAATAATATAAATGAACTACGTGCACCGTGCCATCACAATTTATAATGTGACCGTGACCCACTATACTAATTACGTTAGATGTTAAGATTTTTGTCAGTCATCACCAGTAATTCATCATTATGGTAATTGAAGTGTGATATTGTATATCTAACCTAATATGCGTAATGGATTAAACCAGTTTCGGTTCGGTTGTTGTGGTCTTCGAGACCTGTTGGGTCTGTGCACTGGTTCATTGGCTCCAGAAAGTAATGGAGACTGGAAATCATCTATATCTGTTGAATTAGAATCAAATTCATCATGTGTTTCTTCGCTGAAAGGTTCAATTTTCATTTCGTGAGTCAAATCAACTACAGCTGGTCCAGCAGTCGTCGTAGTTTCGTTTGGGTCATTATTCTGGCAACTAGTAATGTTATTCACTTGTGGTGTCGTTGCTATGGGCACTGTTTTTATCGTAGTCGGTGTATTTTCAGTAGTTGTAGTATGAACCAGTACTATGGTATCATTTGTAACAGTTGAGACACCAGCAATGCTTGAAATATTAACAACAGGTTCTGTATCTAGATGGTTTTGTGTTGTATCAATATTCGATTGTGTAGTAGACAATATTTCACCTTTGTTGTGATAATCATCAGCTAAATCTTTATGAGTTGATGACTGCAATGAACCCACAGTAGTCTCCGGGAGAATTGGTACTTTAGTTGTAACTTCAAATGTAGTTGGAGTTACTGTTGTGTGACTTTCAGAAATTATAGTAATTTTTATAACTTCATGATTTAAAGTAATATTTTTAGTGCTCTCATCAAATTTCCTGATAGGATTTTCATGTTTTATTTCTTCAGTTGCCTCAACGTCCACTATTTTTATTTCTGTCTCATTATTTAGAGCGCCATTGTTTATTACTTCCAATTTAGTTATATCACCAGAGTAATTAGTAAAAAACATTTTCTCTTCACGAATTTCCGGTTCATCTTTTAAGAAAACGGTTAGATCAAGAGCGGAATCCTCATCCATTTTCCCCAAATGTTTCATAGGTGTCGTCTCACTTTGTTTAATTGCAAGTGTTGTTTGTGTAGAAGACTGATCGATTTTTTCAATTGCACCTAGTTTGGTCTCAATTGTTTTTAGAGCTTTAATTTTAGGGTCATCGATTTTTTCATTGTACTTTTTCGGCATTGTAGATTTCACCTTGTCTTTTTTCGAACCGTCTTTATTTTTCATTATGTGCATCACAAGTTCTTTTTCCAGTGAGACTGGTTTAGGACCTTCTGTTGTTGCTTTGATCATACTATGGTAAACGTGATCATTTTGTCCATACTGGACACCTTGTTTGTAGTAATGTTGTTCTGCTAATTGCTGCGCATGTTTTTCTTTTAATGATAAAACGGTCATATCATCACTAATTTTAGCCTTTGCCATAACCAGCGGAGGAACAAAGTGATCTGTGGGTTGCGTAAATATATTTTCAAGATTGCCAAGTCGCGCAATTTCTTCGTGCAACATTTTGTGTTGCATGTGTTTTTCATCTTCAATTCTCTCTAGCTGTTCATTTGTGATATAATTATCTATGTTAGCAATTTTCGGAATATAATTACTTTGTAAATTATTATCATGGACCAAACCTAAATCTTATCGATATTAAGCCGGTTGAATTTATTGTCTTTTAGAATAGTTATTGGTATTGTATGTTCCGTTACAAGATTAAGATCGCGAGCTGTAGACGTGGATGTTATGGTAGGAGACTGATTTATATCATCTTCGTGTTCAGTTGTAGCATTATCTTCTGTGGTGATCTCTGTCGTCGTTGTATCTTGATCAGTAAATATTGCATCTGTGGATACCGGCCATGTGTTACCCAAAGATGTTAAACTGGAAGTGCTTGTTATTTCTTCTTCTTCAGCACATGATAAGTCTCTGAGTAAATCTTCACGTTTCTGTGAAAAGCCAAGAAAACCCTAAGAAATCATGCTTTATGGTAGAAGTAAAACGCCTTGAGTAAAAATGTTGGATATCTTACCACATTGCCAGTGCACTGCACTCGTTTTACGCCGGCAAGTCCACAGTCAGCCGTCAATTGAACAGCAGCACTTTCAGGCAAGTACAGGATCGTCAGTGCCGGTAGTGCGCGGACCATACATCCCTCGTTCCCAAGAGCCCATTGCGGGATTGAGGACAAAAAAACAAAAAAAAAAAAATGGTGTTACTATTCCATAACCAAGGTACGAGTAACTACTATGTATTACGTCGCGCCAGATCCTAAGCTATCGTAAAGTTACTTTGCGAAGCAACTACTGAATTAATATGTTAAGCCTCGAGCCTTTATTTTTATTGCGAACTTACAAATACATGTATGTATTTATGTACATATGGGATCATACTGAATGTTGTCTATAGTTTTTTAAGCTTAGCTTTTCGTTTAGGTATATTAGCAGATGTATCTGTACCTACATATTAATTTTGTTAGAATGCCTGATATCAATTTCATGTTTGGTGTCTAAAAGAAATTGTTTTTGTAATACAATGCAGGTAGCTGCCAACTCATAATCGATTTTCTAGTTTGAATGAAAGAAAGAAAGAAAAATTGTTTATTTGCGCCAGGCACAACGCATACCATAAAAATAACAAAAATATCTTAAATACAAAGTATGCGTCACAACTACGCAAAACAGTCATCGCTCAGCATAATGCTGGGACTCGTGTGCGAGACAGAGCCACAGCGCTGGTTTTCAGCGATAGCCGGTGTCGACTAGGTGACTTCGAAACAATTAAATCTTAGTGGCAAGTGACGGAGCGAACAGTTTTATTTAAGAATTAAAAAATAATAAATGAGTAAACATAAATACATAAATAAGCATTTAAAAGTGCAGATATAAAAACCCAGGAGGTATACTTTTTATTTATTTTGTGTATAGCAGTGGATATAGTGAATATTATATTCAAGCAGAGGAAAGTATGATTGTAAAGAAAAAATACTATGATACAACAGCTCTTCCGGACTGGGGACACAGATGCTGAACTTAATTGATTCAAAATATATACATATATGTTACTGTAAAAGCCCGAGCTATGGTCAAACCTAACATTTACCGGGAAAACCTAAGATTTACCAAGTCTTTCTGGTAAAAGACCGGGGTATTATCCCCAAAAGTCCGAAATAATCTATGAAAATCGCTTATTTCGGATTTCTTCCACCAATCACAAGCTAAATCTTAGGAATTCCTTCAGAGACATGTAAATGTTGAAAAAAATAAAAAAAGTACCAACATGATTTTAAAACATTTCTTGTTAAAAGCATTCGAAAATGTTTTAAAATAATGTTTTGTGTGAACGGGTTGTAAATCAGCGTTGACCAGCGTAGTAACTATGCTGCACACTGTTCAACATCGGCTAACAGCGCTCCTCTTGCCATACTGTCAAAATATTGAGCTTTGTGTCTGTCTAAAACTATTTTTTTTACAGTTTGGCAATAAATGTTTCTCTTTCTTTCTTTAAAACACGCAATGAATATTGTTGAGTTACCAATTGAATGGGAAGGAGTGTGCTCCGTGCTGTTAAAACAAATTCGTAATTAGGGTGCTGATTTCGTTTTAAAAACAATTACTTATGGACTTTAAAGGCCAAGTTCAGGCTCTTAGGCTTACCATTTCAGCTAAAGTGTAAGTAGGTATACTAACCAGGCAGTTCACAGATGAAAGATGCCACGGTGGGTCCTCCACAGGCGCGGGCCTCCCAGCGGTAGTCGGCAGCAGGATCGGCGGCTGCGCAGAGCGGGGCTGCGCGGGCGTCGGGTGCGGAGCTCCAGTAGCCATCGCCGCCCAGACCGCGGTAATCACTGATGAAGAATAAAGAATTGTAAAAAGACGCTTACATGATTATCCGATTGTTTTTATTACATACAAGCTTCTGCCAGCGGCTTCGCCCACGTGAATGTCGAAAATGATTCCAAGGGAACATATTCCCGGGATAAAAAACTATCCTACGTGCTATTACAGATTATAATCTATCTCTGTGCCAAATTTCATCCAAAACCGTCCAGCCGTTTGAGCGTAAAGAAGTAACAAACATACAAACACACACTCACAAACTTTCGCCTTTATAACAATAGTATGATGTGATAGATTGGCTTCCTTCATACCTAAGTAATTGAGTTTTTTTCTACAGCATTGTAATTTCACGCCTTGTGGATATGTTATTTTATGAACGATTTTGAACGGTGGTGTGGGAAAGGTCTAAAAGTTTCTAGCTTATGACTTCTGGACATCAATTAGAAAAGTAGCATGTAGGACCTTTTGTGACATAACTACATTTTGTTTTATCTATTTATTTATGTACACACAAAATACTTAACAGAGAAAAGAAGAAATACAGATAGAGCACAAAGGTACTGCTTATTTCAAAATAAATTTCTTCCAGCAGACCTGCAACAGGAAAGTTAGATGATAGACGAAGACACAGTGTGTAGAAAGAAATAAGGAAACCTAAAATAGATAATAATAACTTAATTAATTATATATAAATTACACACATACCTTAACCACATGTATAAGATAAAATACATATAACACATAATATAATAATATATAAAATTTCAAGATCGTGGAAAGGTTATGTTCTTTGACCTGTTTCATGAATAAAGATAAATTTTTAGAGTCACGGATTTTAGGTGGAAGTGAGTTCCACAGTCGTACTGCATGAACAAGATAAGGAGTGGAAATTATTATTGTGGGAGGGGAAGTTTAGATGATGGCTTAGGTGGGATCTACAATGGACATCGGCAGCGCGAGTAAAGGAAAAGCGATCGCGATATATTTCTTGTCTGATGACAGAATAAACTTGATTAACTAAGAATATTTGACTCACGTCCAAGTAAAGTCTCCATCAGGGTTACTTCTGATCAGTCCGACCCATACGGCGCTGGAGATGTCCAGCTCTTTGAGGTAGGCGCGCACAGCATCGTACTGCGCCGTAGTATCCACTGCACAACACAATAAGGATTAATGTAAAAGTGTCACTAATTCACTATTGTGACGTCACATTATAAACAACAAAAACCCGACTGCTTAAGAAGCGAACTTAGACGTAAAGAAGAAGAAAATCATGTTGTGCAGTCGACGGATGCATATCTGTTAGCTGGCTGGCCGACAAAGCCAGATGTATACTCCGACTGCACAGCATGATTTTCTTCTTGTTTACGTCTTTTTAGTTCGTTTCTTAAGCAGTCGGGTTTCTTGTTTTCTTTAAATACCTTTTTATATTTATAACTTTTTAGTTATTATTTTTTTTCGAATAAGGTACATTTAAACATATAAGTGTTAATTTTTTTTTTAAATCACCTCTTAAAACCCTTTATTTTGATACACCACACCATTGGTTGGAAAAAAAAATATTGGGCTCCCACAATATGGCGCCCAAAATCCGCCACTTTTCTATTTTTCAATTTTAATGTACCCAGTGACACTCGCAAGGTTAAGACGAATCGATTGACGTTAGATGCATCAAAATCAGCCAACGCGTTTGGTCTCTAGAACGCCACATATGAACAAACATACATACATACACAGACTGATAAACACATTACCCTCCGTCGGCAGTCGGGTAAAAAGATGAAAGTTTTATACGCGTAGTCCAATCTTTAATGTAGCAGTGCTTCGCCATTGTAAAACACATAAGGATATCGATCTCAAAGTGTAACTATTATCTCGTCACGTTATATTTTTTATGAACCAATGAGACAAATAGATGCATTGAAATGCCCAGCTATTTGAATTAGACGCATTGCGCCGTTGTATCCACTGCGATAGACAAACACATGGATAGCAATGTCAAAGTGTTACTATTGTCACGTCATATTATAGAAGAGACAAATTTAAGCATGGCAATATCGTACTCTATGAGGTATTGCGCCGTTGTACCTATCCACTGCACAACACATAAGGATATGAATCTCAGAAGTACGACAGTCATTTCATGTTACGAGTAAGTAGACTGAAGAAATGACTGTGAAAAATGGCTAGCTCTTTGAAGTAGTCGTACTTCGCCGTTGTGGCTACTGCACAATGCATGAGAAGCTCTATAAAAGTGATATTCTATGACATCGACCACATCATCGCTTACCATCAGTTCCTGTAATCAAGTTGACAATCTACAATCGATAACGCTAGTAGAAAACGAATCAATGTATGGGAATGACACATCTGAACGTTAAGTCAGACCATACAAATAGAAGGCGTTAACGATTGTAGAAAGAGATTCGATATGAAACGTTTGTAACTTGGCTAGGGGGGCTGGTGAGATAGTGGTCAAGCGCGTGCCTAACTTAAACAATAAAAAAACTGGCCAAGTGCAAATCGGACTCACGCACTGAGGGTTCCGTACAAACAGCAACATTCACTAAAATAATTAAATAACATTACTGAAGTTCATATACACTACGAGGGCACCGAATATTGCTCTAACGATAAGATAAACAGATTTGAGGAACAAAATTAACTTTGCCGTTGGAAAACTGTAGTGAATAATACATCGACACAAGTCGCGGTCAGTTCACCAACTGCAAATAAGTTCTTTTTTTATGTAGGTCCAAATTTACGGTTTTCGGATTTTTTACTTGTGCTATAAGACATTTCATCTTGCCAAATTTCATGATCCTGATCAACGGGAATTACCCTGTAGATTTTGATTCCCTTGCGAGTGTTGCGTCATTAACGGCGGTATCTCTTGATTGCGTTGATCTAGAATAGCCTTACCCAAAGTGGGCGAGAACGCCCCCTTGTGGGCGCTGTCATGCCTGTATACCTACGTAAGGCTTTATACATTAGCAATAAGTTTAAATTCGCAGAAAATAAAATTAGGACGGTTTGGAAAATTATTAACAATGAAAAAAACAGGAACAAAATAAATAATACTGATTACACGCTTGAGACTACACATGGACTTATTAGAGATAACAAAGAAGTTGCTCAAGAATTTGTAAATTTCTTTACCAGCATCCCAATTAAAACTACTGAAACCTTAAATTCTTCGCCGTCGCTCGCTTATGGTTTATTACACGCTAACGTTTCAGCATGCCCGACTGAATTTAACTTTTCACATATAAACCCAATAACAGTGATAAAAGCTTTTAAGCAAATAAAGATAAAACTGACAGAAGATCTATGGGGAATGTCCATCAAAGTTTGTACCTCCATTATTTAGACTATAGCGCCGTACTTAGCTTTAATTTTTAATTTGTGTATAGATCAAGGAGTCTTTCCGGATCTAATGAAATATAGTAAGGTTGTACCACTTTTTAAATCCGGGGACAGTAAAGACACAAATAATTATAGACCAGTATCCGTGTTGCCGGTTTTCAGCAAGGTATTTGAAAAGATAATGCTAAATCAAATGCTCATTTATTTTAATACGAAAAACATCCTACACGAGAAACAATATGGTTTCACCAAAGGACGTTGTACAACCGACGCTGGTGTCACCTTAATAAAACACATCTTTGATGCGTGGGAGGAGGGACAAGATGCCATAGGTATCTTCTGCGACCTGTCGAAGGCGTTTGATTGCGTTGATCATGAAACATTGCTTTTGAAACTTGAGCATTACGGGCTAGGCCAATCAGCATTAAATTAAGTAAAATCCTATTTGAATGATAGACAGCCATTAGTTCAAATAAACGGTGACAATTCGTCGGGGTTGAACGTGAAAATGGGGGTACCCCAGGGCTCAATTTTAGGTCCTTTCTTATTTTTAGTATACATTAACGATTTACCCCATCTATTGAAAAACAAACTGAACATGGTGTTATTTGCTGATGACACTTCTTTGATTTTTAACATAAATAGACGTACGAGTAACGTTGCCGACGTAAATAATGCATTGCGGCAAGTTCTAAATTGGTTTACTGCTAATAATTTAGTTTTGAATGCTAAAAAAACTAAGTGTGTAAAATTTGCCTTGCCGAATGTCAAAAGTTATGATTGTGACATTATATTAAACAACGAGAAGCTAGAATTCGTCGACAAAACGGTTTTCCTGGGTATCACGCTAGACTCAAGGTTACAATGGGGTCCTCATTTAATATCACTTGCGGGGCGGTTAAGTTCGGCGGCTTATGCTGTTAGAAAAATTCGTCAATTTACTGATGTAGATACCGCGAGGCTGGTCTATTTTAGTTACTTTCATAGTATAGCGGCATATTACTATGGGGAAGGGCTGCAGACATTCAGTCAATTTTTGTTCTGCAAAAACGAGCCATCAGAGCGATATACAATCTTCGCCGGCGCGATTCTCTAAGGGAACTGTTTAAGGACATTAACATCATGACGGTACCTTGTCAGTATATTTACGAAAACATCATGTACGTTAGAAAGAATTTACATCTTTTTAGTAAAAACAGCGATAGACATAGTTATGTTTCTAGAAATGGGGTAGGTGAATTTATTTAAATTTAACAAAGGAATTTTCCAAAAAAAAACTAATTTTACAAATTGGGTTAATTATCCACACAATTTTTGATAATAAATGTATAGCGAAAGAGATAGATATTTTGCTTGGCGCTGATCATTTTTTCGACATTGTTTCGTCTAACAAAATTGCACTAGGTTCAAATAACCCTATCTTGCTAGAAAGCGTATTTGGATGGCTAGTAGCTGGTCCAACAGGTCATAGCACACACAACATACAATGCAATTTTGTGCAAACCCAATCGTCACTTCAAGACATCCATAATTCTATACAAAAATTTTGGGAGGTAGAGGAGCTACCCTCAGAAAATAGTATTTCTTCGATAGATGAACAATTTTGTGAATCGCATTTTGTAACCAATACCCATCGCTTACCTGATGGTCGATTTTCAGTCATGCTGCCACTTAAAGAGTCTGCTGAGGAAACTCTAGGCAGTTCATTTCCAATGGCTATGAAACGGTTTTTATCGCTAGAAAAGAAATTAGATAAAAATCCTACTTTAAAACAACAATATTCAGAATTTTTGAGGGAATATGAAGACTTAGGTCACTTAAGAGAAATTTACAGACCACCATTTGGCTGTTATTTACCCCATCACGGCGTAGTTCGAGAAAATCATGAAACTACTAAATTGAGAGTGGTTTTCGATGCGTCCGCTAAAACTAGCACATTAAAATCATTAAATGACATTCAAGCTGTAGGCCCAGTAATACAAAGTGATTTGTTTTCTATTCTTATTCGCTTTCGTGTTTACCCGTTTGTGCTGATTGGAGATATTGAGAAAATGTATCGGCAGATCATTTTAAACGAATCGCAGCGCCATCTACAACTTATATTGTGGCGAGAACATGCTCATGAACCTATAAAAATAAAACAATTAAATACAGTCACTTATGGCATGGCATCTGCCCCGTTTTTAAGTACTAGGTGTCTTATCCAGCTGGCACTTGAATGTCAAGATCCAATTGTGGCCAATACTATCAGATCTCATTTTTATATTGACGATCTAAACACCGGTAGTTTCACTGAGCAAGAATTAAAACATATTTACACAAATGTAACCAAAGTCTTAGCCTCAGCAGGATTTCCGTTGAGAAAGTTCAAGACGAACTGCCCCCAAATATTTGATGCTTCAAATAGCCCCTTTGATTCTAAAATTAACCAAGCGCCACTTGAGTTTAGTACTGAAACTAATGTGTTAGGTTTGAAATGGGCACCTAAAGAAGACAGTCTTGAATTCCCTAGCATCATTGAGGTTAATCCAAACGTCACCAAAAGGATAATCATTTCTACTACATGCAAACTGTTCGATCCTTTAGGTTTGGTGTCGTGCTGTATCATCCTAGCAAAAATCCTCATGCAAAGCTTATGGAATGCAAAATTGGACTGGGATGATCCAGTTCCACAACCGTATGTAAAGCAATGGTTCAATTTTATAAACAATTTGCACCATATCTCACAATTATCCTTACCTCGTCATGTGTTAAGTGACTGCTCCGCGAAGCCCGTTGACTTACATATATTTGTCGACGCGTCTCAAAGCGCTTATGCTGCTTGTTGTTACGTTCGATCTCCCAATGCAGATAACAGCATTAATGTTACGTTGCTTTGTGCCAAAACGAGAGTAGCACCCATTAAAAGCCTGACCATTCCGCGCTTAGAGCTGTGTGCGGCGTTGCTTGGTAGTCAGCTATGCTCAAAGGTTTTAGAATCAATACCGTGCAGTGTTAGAGATACGTTCTTATGGACCGATTCGACAGTAGTACTATGCTGGCTAAAATCAAAATGCAAAACACTACCAATCTTTGTCCGGAATAGAGTAAATAAAATTAATGTGCTTACTAAGGGTTTTCAATGGAAGCATATTCCTACCAATTTAAATCCAGCCGATTTAGGGTCAAGGGGAGTTGAGCCACAACTTCTTCGTTCATGCTTGTTGTGGTGGGAGGGTCCTTCCTTCTTAAAGAAAGGTACTTTGGATTGGCCTACCCAACCTCATCTCAGCCCTCAGGACTTACCGGAAGCTGAAATAAAAGTTTATTTGACGGTTGATGAAACCTCTATTAAACAGACTGTAGTCGCTTTCGAAAATCACTCTAATTATCTGAAATTAAAAAGAACATATGCATATGTTCTACGTTTTATCAATAATATCACACCACACACAGACAAGCATAGCGGTCCCTTAACAACAGACGAACTAGAATCCTCACTGAGGCTATTACTTAAGTTCAGTCAGTTAGCATCTTTCCCAGCTGACATAGCCAATCTCAAACAAGTTAAACCACTTCACAACAAAAGCCGACTGTTATCTTTAAATCCGTTTGTTGATGACAACGGTCTAGTTAGGGTAGGGGGTAGGTTGGAACAATCTGCTTTCGACTACAATAAGAAACACCCTATCATACTTGATGCGAAGCATCATCTTACTAAGATAATGCTACAATATGAACATAACAAACTATTGCATGCGGGTCCCCAGCTCCTCCTTTCCACTTTTCGTGAGAGTTTCTGGCCTTTAGGAGGCAGAAACTTGGTTCGTGCTATCAGTAAACAGTGTACTATCTGTACTCGTATGAGAAGCAAAACAATACAGCCTATAATGGGTAATTTACCGGATGTTAGAGTTACTGAGAATTTTCCCTTCAATGTTTGCGGGATCGATTTTGCGGGTCCTTTTATGATCTGTTCCAAAAAGGGCAAAGGAAACCGTGTCACAAAGGCCTATTTATGCATTTTTGTTTGTCTAGCCGTCAAAGCCTTGCATCTTGAGGTAGTCAGTGACCTTTCAACCGCGGCATTCATTATGTGTCTACGCAGGTTCATCTCACGTCGAGGCAAGCCTAACATTATCTATTGCGACAATGGCAAAAATTTTGTGGGTGCAAACAATGAGTTGAGCAAAATGTTACGATCCAGTCGTCAGTCAGTGTCAGACTTCGCAGCGAATGAAGGCATACAATTCATTTTTAATCCGGCCTATTCGCCCCACTTCGGAGGTATTTGGGAGAGCGGAGTCCGTTCCTCAAAGAACCTTTTAAAACGCGCAGCTGGCAATGCCTATCTGACCTTTGAGGAGTTGGCTACACTTTTCTCACAAATAGAAGCCATACTCAATTCTCGTCCACTTATCCCACTTTCATCCCATCCTATGGACTTAAATCCTCTCACTCCGGGGCACTTCCTGATTGGTCGACCATTGATATCGCTTCCATCACCGCCTATTAATACCAAGAATCCACACAGGTACCAACGCATCGAACAAATCAGGCAGCAATTCTGGGAGCGATGGCGCCGAGAGTACATGGCCGAGCTCCAACAGCGAGGCAAATGGAAGCAGAACTGCCCGCCCCTGCAAGTAGGCGACCTGGTCGTCGTAAAAGAGGACAACCTCATGCCGCTACAATGGAGAATGGGGCGAGTTTCCAAACTGTATCCAGGACAAGACGGCATTGCCAGAGTGGCGGACGTCTATGTCTCCAAGGGAACCATCAGACGAGCGGTAAACAAGCTTTGTCTTCTGCCAATGTCAACCAACCAGCCTATGACAACTACTGCAAAATAAATTACCTACTGAAGAAGAAGAGGGATTCAGGAGATTCCTTCAACGCCCTGGAGGATGTTTGCGCCGCAAACCAGTTCCGGGCGCGGGGGTGCCACCACACCGAGAGGGGATCGCCGTCGTCACAGCAGACCGGCGCGCGCCGGCGCGCGCGCCGGTAATCGGCCACCGACCGCCAGTGTGAACGACCAATATTATCAAGAACCTAAAACCTTGTAAACTGTACCTAAACTTACTAAATATAAAAGTACCTAACCAATTTCTCTGTGTTTGGACTTCGCCCGAACAGGGACCAATTAATTCAACCAGGTTTCAGGCTGGCTAAAGTAGCGTCATCTTTTAGGGGGTACTGTATAAAATGTTACAATAAAATACCGCCACACATTCTAGAATTGAATGAGACGAAATTTAAAACTTGTATAAAACGCACACTATGCAGGCAGGCATATTATAGGTTGGGGGATTACATCGCTGATAAAAATGCTTGGCCCAACGCTATTCCAGCTCCACAGCCACTAGGGCACAAAAACAAGTGATAAGCAGAAAAGTTCTGAAGTATTATTGGACCTGCTGAAGACTGTACGAATAATTATAATGTATATTTGTGTTGTATAAACTCAATTTATATTTTAGATTATATAACTGCACAGCACATATGTGAGTACTATGTACCAACTGTAAATCTACCATTTACTGTACCTATGTGTCGTTCGTTGACTTCAGTGTGCCCTGGCAGTTGAGTGTGTCATGCTCTCTCTAATGTCTCTCTGATGGTGGCACATGTGTTGGATCATTCGGTTCCCTTCATGATGGTTGAGCTGAGTGGTGCCGATTCATGTGTCATGTTCGTGAACGGGCGCCGTCAGTTGGGATTGGTCATATCTTAGCTGCCTCCGCCTGTTTTTAATTACCTATTTATTGTATTTTTAATTGTTTGTTTTACTCTAGACGCTTTTAAGTGTGTTTTTTTTTACATCGTTCTCACATATATGTATTTTTTCTACAAGATTAGTGTAACCAAATACTTGTAAAACACATTTTTTTTTAAAAGAATAAGTTTGGAGTTTCTTGCCCGTTCTTCTCCATAACAAGCTACATTTCCGAATGGACGGTAGAATCAATTATTATTACATTTAATTTTTATTTTTGACGTTCGAAAGTGCCGCTTAATGGCCTAATTGAATAAAGAAATTTTGATTTTGATTTTGATTTAAGTATTTGCCTTTAACGTTTTTCAACGAAATATTTGTATTATCTGTGGTGTGGGCCAAAAGCCCGCTTAATAAAAGTTCACGTATTTCGTAATAATAGTTGTGCTGACTTGTGTAATAAAGCTATAATTCATAATTATGTACATTTTGTATTTGAAGACAAGTAAAAAAGTTATAAAATATTTCGTCGTCGTCGTCCGATGAGTGTGATTTAAATGCAATACCGCCAGATATTATCCATGCAGCAAACACAATTAATGATTTTTTTCTGCCCTATAATTTTATTTATTTACTCGCAAATGTAATGAAAAACATTGTATGTTTCACGGGCGATTAAGATGTTACGACATGTTTTCAAAATAAAGACCAGAATAAAGTTCTGGGTAGGCTTTTCAAAATTAAATATTTGAAAATGTTCAGTTGACCGTAAAAATGAAATGGATTTTAGTTTCTTTCGATTTTATGACCGTGGATTTTTCTTATAATTGAGTACAAGGCTTTAAGTAATAGGTTTTTCCGGTCCGGCCTCGATGGGGTTTTTATAGGAAATCGATTGCGTGAAGACTCTTACTCGGTTTATTGAACCATAATAATTCAATATTCAAGTCAACGTTGTATGAGTTTGCAAAACACGGAATCGTAACTATGTTCAAATACAAGTCTGCATATTTCTACCGAGTTCCTGCAGTCAACAATCAGGTCAACAGAGGACAAGATCGTCAGGTTATCGAATCACCTTGTATTCGACCAACAAGATCTCCAGAATAGGGATTGTCCACCTCTTAACAAACAACGTCAGTCAACATCTTTAGAATACGGACTGTCCACATCTTGACTAACAAGATCTCCAGAATACAGACAATTCACCTCTCGACATACAAGACCAGTCAAGGTTTGGTCAGTCTATGGCTCTATAGTCCAGTGCCCAACAAACGTGTACATTATGCACGCACTCACATAAAGTGGGCAGTGTAACTACCCCCGTTAAGTGCCTCCTAGGAATCCGAGCCGTTTGAATTACCACTTAATTAATGAAAGCCTGACTCGACGACCGCCTGTTTAACAGCTAATTTCAATCCAGATCGAACGCCTGGAGCTACACAACTTGCTCCTTGGATACCCAGATTCTTGGAATTGTTTAATTAAATACCTATGTAGCAAGTGTCGGCTGCCAGGAGTTGTTTTGGCTGGTCGGGAAATTGTTTCTCCTCATGTATTTAGGTACTGCGGTTTTCGGGTTTTATTTATAAAGAACGTGAGGAGCTATTTCAAGAACGTGTATGTTTTTTGTTAGAATAAGGAAAAAGGTCGGATAGATTTTGACTTTTGATTTTTTGACTTTTCGATTCTTTCAGGAGCCTCAAATGGAAATTTAATTATAAACAAATTAGAAATCTTATTTTTTATTGAGTGAAGAGCTTCTGTATTCTGTCTGTTACGTGGTTCTAAAATCATTTAATTTCGTGCCATTTACTCTTCGCCGACGAAACAGTTTTTTCATGAGCTCACTTATTTGAATAAGTTCGTTATGTGAAATACTGTGGATAATCCTGAATTCATAATATCCAGCTACTTATGTATTCTCAGCGGTCCTGTATTTCGTGTTCTTTGCAGGCTTTAATAGATTATCTATTCTTATCACGGAGTAAGAGGAAGTTTTAATATATTCAGTTAAGTAAATCGTTTCAATTCTGGAGCAGCATACAATCTCATAACGCCATCTGAAATTATTTTGCTGTGATACAAAGAAAAGAACCAACTGATTAGATTTTTCTATGTATTTGAAAAGCAAAAGCAATATCTTTGAGTGCAAATAAACGTGATAACATAAAAGCAAAACTGTAACAATATATATTCACAAAACTTCCAAGTTACATAGAATCGGAGCACGCAATTGTCTTGTTTCTGCCAACACCCATGGGAGCATACCCTTGTCTAAGAACAAACCAATACAACCTTCTGTAGTATACCAACCAAAATAAAAAGCATTCAAGGCGGTGCTTCTAAATACACAAAGAAGAAGTATCACCCGCTATAAAAAAATCCAATCAGCGTATAGTGGTGAATGGTGTACGTGACGTTCAAAGAGCGCTGATCTCCGAGCTTAGCCCGATTCGATGAATCGATTCATTCGATGTATCGATGTACGTGATTCGACGTGGTTCGACGACTGGCGGAATCGATTGACGTCCTCATCTCACGGTAATCTGGCGCTTAGTCATGTTGGGTAGTTGAAACAATTTATGCACTGTCTAACGATGACGTGTCAAATGCTAATGAGAAATGTTATTTGGAGATAGACTTTGTTGAGTCGAGCAGTAGATTATTGTTTGTTTTTACCAGTATTTTGGCATCTTGTGGTCAGCGTTAACTCTATTTTTGTAGATATAACCATTATTTACTATAGGTTGCAATTTTATGGTCGATTTACGGTCTAAGGGATTTTAATTAAAGAAGCTTGTTCTGTTATAACATTTTCCAGCGTCGAATTTCAAATAAGGAACTGCAAGAATGTTTAATCTCAATGATCAGACGCGGCCAGTACTTCTCAAACAAAATAGGCATACCCCGTGTCACTTCCCAAAATCTCATATCCAAAAATAAGTGGTCGTTATTGGTAATAACGGTGGTGTTATCTCTAGCACGGCGAGGCGCGTGTAGCCAGCGGTATAAACACGCCGCCACCGCCTGCTCCGTGTACCTACAAATGGCGTCAAATGTGGTTATTGGGATCCCTCCCTTACAATCTGCTATAAATTTCCTGATTCCGTATTCTGTTAAATTCACATGTATTCAGGATTAGAAATAACCGGCTCAACTTACGGGCTTAATAGCTTTGAGACCGACCTTTTAGCGTATTTGAGATATCATCGAGGGTATATTGTTAAAAATTAAACGGTTTAAACAATGCCACGATGTAATTCAAAGCGGTTGCTATCTACAATTATTGCTTTGTTAACCTTACGGGGTTTTAGTTTAACCGTTTCCAAGCAAAGGTCTTTATTCCTCGCTGGGGCTGTTAAAATATTTATATGATTAGTTATCCAGTCTGTTTGTGTAGATTTATTCAGGTTAATAGTGAGAAGGCAGGATTTATGTTCAACAGCGACTTCAGTTAGTTAAACATGAATAATTTTACCTTGTTTCCTTGCACGTGATTTTCTTATTTATTTAATAAACTGGACAAGATTCTTCTGATACATTTTACGACCAATAAAAAGCAAGTCGCGTATCTATTTTCCTGTCCAATCAATTTTCTTGCCAAATAATTCAACCGTAACATTAAAAGTTAGCAAAGATAAGCAACCAATAAAACATCGCAAGACGCGAGTGGTGGGACAGTTAAATGGCATCACAAATATTGACTCGGCGGTTCCCGGGAGTTTTCCCGAGTTGTCGAGAGCCGGGAGCCGGAGCGGGTCGGCGCGACGCCAACCGACCTCGCCATTTGTGTACCTACAATACTCTCAACCCCGAGATGTGTTATGGAAATTTTCTTAATTTCACAGCCCTATAGATACCGCTCCGGGATAGAACAATCGTTAATCTTCATTGGCAATTTATATGTAAAGACGTTACGCCCCTACGGTATCGTTTAATATATGATTGTCAATTTTCACTGAACACAATGTTTCCAAGCAATTTTCCCTACTTACTATATTGATAAAATCATGCTGAAAGAACTATATAGATTTTCCTTACCAGGTCTAATTAGTAACTTTATTTTAAATTGAATAACAGGAAAGCTGAAGGGTTATAAAATACGAAGAGAATATTAATTAAAAGTTGCGTTTCTCATTCTCGTTGAGAAATTACTTCCAAGTAAAAAGTGGTATCACGGACGGATAATACCACAATGTGTTATTACAGACCGAGTTAATCCGCTTTTGTTATGAGTTCTGAAAAGATTTATCGGGCTTTGCGTCTTTTCTTTTATTCCTTGGCTCAATACCGCCACTGAGAGTCAATCAATGTGATGAGTATAATAATCGAGGATGATGGTAAATTCATTTTTCTCGGGCAATTACATTGTTGTTATGTGAAACTCGTAGATAAGCTGAGGGTTGAGGTAAAAAGCTAGAAAATAAAAACATACATCGTTAGATTTCAGAACAACAGGCAAGTTCAGAAGGCCCCACAGAGCACACGAGGTTATTCCACCTCAGGTAAATGTTATTAGTGAAAGCTTTCGTCTTAGCGGCGTGTAACCGCCTTAATGACGTCAATTTGAATACGACTGACTTGTCGGCTCCACTCCACTCAACGGTAATGTAAATTTCCCGCTTGTGTCAGCCCTGAAAGGTATAGTTTCCTAGTATTATTTGACAGCGAAAATGGGCTGTCAATCAGCTAGCGATTGTATCGAACTGATCCGAATGAGCAATTTGGCGATCGGGGAACTTGAGCGTTAATTTATGTATTGATCTGTGTAACCTTGCGATAAATGGATGTGGGATTTTGAGCTGGGAATGAACATTATTTGAATATCGGTTTTAAATGTCGGGACAATTATCGCGTATCGTCCGTATAGCTCGATATGAAAATAGGCCGAAAGGCCTTGCGGGCCGCGCCCCTTCGGGTTACATGTATAATTACATTAATTACTGATGTCAGGTCCGTGATTATACTGTTTATACGTCTTATCTTATCTTATGGAAGGGCCGAGATATAACCCGGACACTTCAACCCATTGGGATCTATAGTGGTCCCCTAGAAAACTTTAATTTCAATTCGATACCTCAACGTGTTCCCGAGATAAAGGGTCTTGACGGGCAGACGGACGACAAAGTGATCCTATATGGGTACCGTTTTTACCTTTTGAGATACGGAACCCCAAAAAAACGAGAGCATCGCAAGAGCATCGCGATAGCGATAGGAAAAACGTCAAAAATGTATGGAATTACGAAGCACTTTCGAAATGTCACGTGATCAATTCCTTACATTTTGGCATTTCCATTATTGTCATACCTGATAGAATTACAGTCTATCTGAAGCCTGAGGATATCAATGTCAAACTATATATTGTGACGTCATATTGTAAAGAGACAAGTGTAACAGACGCATGGAAATTTCCAGCTCTTTGAAGTAGGCTTATATAGGTACTACGTCATTGTATTCACTGCACAATATTATAAGGATATCAATGTCAAAGTGTCACTATTGAGACTTCGCATGATAATAAACGAGAGTTATCCATGCATAGTCTAGTCTATGAGTTAGCCGTACTTCGCTATTATGTCCACAATACAATACATAAGGGTATATGACAAAGGTACATCGGCACGTCACATTATAAGCAGATTAATAGACGTATTAGGACAGTACAAACGGCTCATTACTATGTGGTAGGTAATTGAGTTGTCAGCTAAATCAACGTTTGCAAGATCAAGATATATTATGCTTATCTACCTAGTTGGCGCTTACAAAACTTAAATTAACAAAACCGGTGGAATAAGAGTTAGAGTTGAGTTAGTTAGAGAGAGAACCCAATTGATTTGCCGTCATTTACTGGAGAGTTCTGATGTATATCTCCGATGTTCTTCATCAGATCATGAAATTTAAATGGGACCATATGACAAGCACTAGCTTTCAAATAAAAATAATCATCATAATCGGTTCACCTAGTAAAAAATTCTGAGATAACACATACTTTAGAATTGATAACCTCCTCCTTTTTGGGAAGTCGGTTAAAAATAGCATCAGCCTCTTTTATAAAAATCATACTCTGAAGCTGTTTAATACCTGCTAAATAAAATGTTGCTTATCAGTTGATTAACAGGTTCTTAACAGGTCATAGTTTTTTTATGAATAAGGACGTAAATTTTTCACAAAAACAAAAGTCGAAAAAAATCCTTAAACTTCCTATGAAAATATTGTAAAATGAAATGGAGGCTGTCCACCGTATTTTGTTAGAATATTTAATGTCGCGTTAATATCAAAATGATGAATTATTGGCAGGAGTTCTGGAGTAAACAACCAACGGTTTGTTTTGACGAATGTTTTTTTACAGAAGAGAATATTGAATTTAATACCAACAGACTCCAAATTTCAAGCTAAATACATACGAAGGTTAGGTAGATACTGACTAATTACCAGTGGTGTCTCATCCCATACTAATTGGTACATAAGGTTCCGTTCCACGGATATAGATGTTGATCTATCTATCGCCGTGGAACGGAACCAAATACGATCGATTTACAAAAAAAAAACGGTATAATCAGATGAAAAACGCTATTTACGTTGGCAAAGTTTCTATATAGTTATAGGTACCTCAGTAGGAACACCTACTTTTTCTGTAAGTCTGATTAGTTACTTGGTAACAATACAATTTCTTGCCGAACTAAATATTAATTGAGTACTTGATTAATCTTGTTAAGCAATTTACCAGTATTTTAACCATTTCTCTAATATTTTGTCTCCATGAAATTCAGTTTTACCTTGCAATAAAAAAATCATACATGCCTACTTTCGAGACTAGCGTAGAATGATTACCTATTACCTACCTATAGAAACCAATTTAAACTCAAGGTTTTACTTATGCATTACACATGTAGTACCTAATAAAATAATGAAAAAGATGGCGCTGCCGTCACGATAACATATGGCTCTGTATTTTTAATTTCCTAATATTCCAAAAGCTGTAATATCACGATAAATTTAAACTAAAGTGACGTAAATATACGAGATACATCAGTGATAGTGTTATCTAGCACCAAGAAAGGACACAACAAATGAACAATGTAATAAGGCTAGAACCGTGGAAGTGACAGTGATTTCATATTAATATATAAAAACTGTTTATAAACAGTGTAATACCCAGTCATATCAGTGAAGAAGTGAGAAAATACCATTTCAAGTGAAAATATAAACAGTGAAAGTGATAAGACGTATAAAAATTTAAACTTATCATTACGTACAAATCGTTAAGAAAATTATTTTGAATAATGGCACAGTCATTATGTTAAATACTTGGGACAACGCCATCTAGATCGTAACGACCATATTAACATAGACTTAAAGAATCATCGATAAAACAGAACACTCTTACGAAATTACTGGAAGGACAAAGCAATCAACGTATTTGACCTATCTACGTAAGAACTCGATAGCCGTGAAGCGAAACTATGTGCCTCCGTAGGAGTGAATGTAAGATCGTGAGTTCGAGCCACAGTCAAGCAGTTTACTTTTTGGAAGCTTAGCGGCATCTAAAAATGAATTCTGATAAAATAAATAATGTAACAATGCGTAATAGACACAAAAAAACATCTATATCATTTGAACGAATATGTTTAACTAGCCCATCGTCGTCTGAGAAATCAATAGCAGACAGTCTACCCGAAAAAATTACAAATTACGATGATGACCACACCAAAAATTTAAAAGAACGTATAAAATCACTGACTGACCAACTTAATAGCGCACATGAACAAATTGACGAACTGTTACTTGAGAATGGCTCACTTACCAAAGTAACACAGGAACAACAAAAACAAATTGCGTATTTAAAAACGATATGTACAAGCACTCCCCAGAGTACTAACCAGGCCCGTAAGAGAAGAAATAAAAAGCAGTGTAGAAAAACACTTGATTTCGAGAGAGAAGATAGTGATACTGCACTCAAGGACTATGAGACAAGTGAAATAATAAGATTAAAAACATCACAAGAACAAAATCAAGAACTTTTACAGAATCGAACAAATAGACAGACATTTGATAAACCTAGAATAATAATTCTGGGCGATGAACAAGTTCGAGGACTCTCACAAGTATTAATAAACAGAAGGACGGCAAAATGGAATGATGATTACACGGTTTCGGCCATTGTTAAACCAGGTGCAACTTGTTCAGAAATTCTTTGTAATAACTTAGATATATATAACTCGCTAACCGAACAAGATATTGTTATACTGTCTGTAGGGACAAATGATAGTAATCCATGTCATCTCCAGAAAGAAGTATGTATAGCACTTAATAACTTAAAAACATGTCAACAAATTTTCTTACTGGGGGTGCAGTGTAATAATTATTTAAATAAGAATATGTTAAACCAAAATTTACAACTTTTAACGCAACATTTCGCAAACTGTAAATTTATTAATCTAAATGAATTCTCATATTATAAACGATACTTTTATATAAAGCAAAATAATCGCACCTATCTGAGTGAACTTAGCTCTAAATTAAATATTGAAATTGACTATCTTAAATACACAAAAGAATTTCTCATGAAAAAGCCTTTGTTGTACACTGCACATAATCTGGAAAAACGTAGTGAATTAACAAACATATTATCATGCTCCAGTCAGAAGACAATTATGGATTATTTTAAACCAATAATTTGTGACAGCAAGGTAGCAATTAATTCCAAAGCAAAATTTGAATCTAGACAGGTCTCTGATAATCTTTTTCGTGTATGAACATATCTTTATTCTGCATCAAAATATTAATGGACTTGTAAATAAATCGGACTTACTAGGTGTGCACCTTAATAATTTTAAAGATGAGGGTAAATCAGTGGACATAATATGCATAACAGAAACTAATATGAAAAAGGACGATCATATGCATCTTCACGTACCTAATTATACACTCCACACATATTATTCACGAGAAAATAGGAACGGGGGCTCGTGTATACTGATGCGGAATACTTTAATGGGCCAAAAATTAGATGTAGGAAAATGGTGTAAACCAAACCTTATTGAAGTTTGCGCGGTTGAGTTGCAGAATCACCCTGTAGTAGTTGTATGTGTCTACAGACCTCCTAATTTGGATAAGGCCTCAGTGAATACATTCCTCTTTGGTTTAGATATGATTCTCAATGACATCTGTTTTAAACGTAAGAAAAAGATAATTTTATGTGGTGATTTTAATATAGATATTTTGAAAGATAACTACGCCTCTCGCAGTTTTCAAAATCTATTGCAAAGTTTTAATTTGAAAGTAGGTGTGCTAACTCCGACGCGTCTGTGTAGCGGAACTTGCATTGACATCATTATCGACAATATAAGGGGAAGTAGATGCGTAACGGTCGAATTGGCGTTATCAGATCATACAGCGCAATTACTGCAATGTCCTGTTAAAAAAACATGCGTACTTCCATATTGGTACATATTTAGACGTAGTTTCTGTAAAGATAATATGCAAAAGTTTAAAAGTTGTTTACAAAATTTGACTTTTAATGATATTTACTCCTCCACAGAACCCAATGACGCATTTAACAAGTTCCACGACACATTTAAACTATTTTATGACATGTGCTTCCCACTTAAAAAAATAAAACGATATGCAGTAAAATCACCTAAGTGGATTAGTAAAGGTATAAAATTATGCTGTAAACGCAAGCGCGAAATGTTGTGGCAATTTCGAAAAGACCCCAACCACAAAACTAAAACAATTTTCAAAACATATACAAAACGCTTAAAAACCATAATTCGTCTGACTAAGAAATCCCAAAATAACAACCACATTAATAATGCGTCTAATAAGTGTAAAGCTACATGGCAAATAATAAATAAGTGCAAGTATAATAAGCCGGTCGAAGGAATATCAAGTCTTAGAATAAATGACGTAGATATAACTGACCCAAAAAGAATCGCCAACACTTTTAATGACTATTTTATTGACGAAATTGAATCATTATCTGACATTAATATAATTAATCAAAATTTTAAATTTGACATGCATCCTAACTCATTATTTTTATTACCCACAGTTCCCCCTGACATTATAAAATTAATACATTCATTAAATAATACTAATAGCTCTGGTTATGATGACATTACAACAAATGTTGTTAAATATGTTTCAATCATTATAGCACCAGTACTGAGTCACATAATAAATCTGTGCTTGGAATCAGGTGTGTTTCCAGACAGATTAAAATTTGCAGTTATAAAACCACTTCATAAGAAAGGTAGCAAACTTGATCCAGCCAATTACCGACCTATTGCCTTACTACCCATATTCTCCAAAATTATAGAGAAAGTTATTTACAATTCATTATACATGTTTTTTGAACGGAACAATCTTTTTGCTGATGAACAATACGGTTTTAGACGAAAAAAGAATATAAACATGGCAATTTTCAATCTCTTTGAAAAAATTATAACTAACATCGATAATAGAAGTCCGATAGCTGCTTTATTCATGGACATGAGCAAGGCATTCGATTTTGTGGATCGAACATTACTCTTAAAGAAGTTGGAAAGGTATGGAGTTAGGGGAAATGCTTTAAAGCTTTTGAAATCGTACTTGTCCGACAGAAAACAAGTGACGAAAATAGATAGGGTCTGTATTCCTTCAAAAACCGAGCTTACTTGTATTTCTAGTCAGAGGCCTAATAACTATGGTGTACCCCAAGGAGGTATTGTAGGCTCTTTATTATTTATTATTTACATTAATGACATGCCCAAAGAAACAAATCACCCGATGGTTTTATTTGCTGATGATAGCACGGTCCTTTTTAGTGACAGTAATGATGCGACGACACTTGAGGGAGAGATAAACCGCTGTCTACAAGTTATAATAGAATGGATGTCCGGGAATAATTTAAAAATCAATATTGACAAAACTAAAATAATGACTTTTGAGCAAAGGACAAATCATAAAAAACCTGACGTAAAATATGATGACAAAGTAATTTCAGAAACGACAACCACAAAATTTTTAGGTGTAGAACTGGATAGGGACATGTCATGGAAAACCCACACTGATAGTGTATGTAAACGCCTGAGTCAGCATTCATATGCATTACGGAATCTCGCAAAGGAGGTACATCAAAAAGTTTTGGTTACGGCGTATCATGCTTATGTTACGTCCACGCTGCGCTACGGTATTATATATTGGGGTAACTCCACGAACATGGAGTCGGTGTTTAGAGCGCAAAAAAGGTGTGTTAGGGCAATATGCGGTATTCAGAGCACGGAAAGTTGTAAACCGTTTTTTCCATATTTTCGTATATTAACTGTAACCTGCCTGTACATATACGAGGTGGTTCTATTCGTAAAAACAAACTTGCACTTATTTCAAAAACTACATAGCACGCGACATAAAAATAAAATAAGCGGTATACAGCACAAAAAAGCGGTATTCCATAAAAACTTTCTCGGAATGGCACCACAGATTTACAACAAACTACCTGATTCTCTATTAAATATTAATGATATAAATAAATTTAAAAAGCAACTCAATAATTATCTGATGAAAAAGACATACTACACAATGAATGAGTACCTGTCAGATAGAAATGTGTGTGTATACTAATAATACATACCTATTGTTATGGTGAATACTTGGGTCCGATTTACTTTATAACATTATTTAATATATTATACTTTTTATTTCTGTATTGTTCATTAGACATAACTAAATTATTAAGACATTACAAAACTCTGACATTACTTACTTATGTATTTGAAATTATGACATTGTATAACTTATTAGTTTTTAATTTATGACATTTTATAACATATTAACTAAAATTTATGACATTTAATAGAGTATTATTTTGAAATTATGACATCGTTTAGAGTATTAATTTGAATTTATGACATTGTACAGGGTATTAATTTATGAGATTTTGTGGTACCTATTAATTTGACTTTATGAGATTGTATAGTGTAATAGTTTGCAAAGGGTATTAATTAGAATTTATGACATTGTGTATTTTTAATGATAATTTTGCATGCCTAAATTGGTGCAACACAGTGGACTGCGCATTCACTTGACATCTGGAAATGTATTATTATGTACTGTGTTGAGCAATAAATATATTTGAATTTGAATTTGAATTTGAATAATAATTACAACTACATCGACCGTCAAAGAATCTATCTTTAAAAATATAAAAGATACTTTTTATGCAGTAGGCTCTCGGTCTATAACAAGTCGTCTGAAAAACAAATATCTTCTTAGTCAAAATAAAATGAATGTGAGTAATCATTTAGTGACAACCGCCCTCATTTATCAACCAACAAAATAAATTATAATGGAATCTCTTTGTTACAGTAAATCCATACTAATGTAATAAATGCCAAAGTAACGCTGTCTATCCGTCTGTTTATTTGTTGCCATTTGATGCCTTAACGACTGAAAAAATTCGTATAAAACTTGGCTTACGGGTGGACCATGACCTAGATGAAAAAAAAAAAACGTTGTTTTTGTGGCGAAGAAACAGTTTTTTTTTCTTTTAGATTAAGACATAATAGGTTACGTTTTATCGTGGGAGTACCCTCGGGATAAGACGTTTCTCTTGGTATAACAAAACATTTCACGCGGGCGAAGCCGCTAGCTGAAGCCATTTGACAATAAGTCCATTAAAACCGATATAATTGATTGCGTATTGTGATTTGATGCAAAATTTCGGGTTCGCTATTGGCTGAGCTAAAAGCATTGCCATGTACCCGTTATTTATTTTAAACAGTAACTGAATAAAATGAATTCTATTACAAAGGTAATCCTTTTGAATGGTATCCTCCTTTTGTCGTGGACCTACTTAAGTAGAGCTTTGCATCGTGAATTCGTGAAGGTTTTTCTTTTTATCACACCGAATATTTTATTGGTCTTTGAAGAAATCAAATATTTATTTTCGAGGCAACTATTAAAACGGGCCAGGAAAATGATCGCATAGTTTTAGTTTGTAAAGTATAAAGTTGCGGAATTAGGGTGCAGGTTTGCCTATGTGTATCATTAGAAAAAAAAAACAATTCTTCTACATTTTACACATCATGTCTTATAATCATTTGGGTGTTATTTTTCAGCACTGCTCCTTATTTTCATTTACTTTTTATTTTTTTTATTTTTATTTATTTGATTAGGTTCACCAACAACTGTTTACACTTAATTATAACAAAAAATACATGCTTAAACTAATCTTACAGTGCAACAATTACTTAGAGGCAAACACCACATTCACAATTTTAAAGAATCTCAAAGCTAACTTACATGGTAATAAGCGCTAACTATTAATACGAGTGAGTAGGTACATAAAATCGATAACATTAAAAAAATTTATACAATTTGTAAACATTGGTAAAAACTATACAATTAATTAAATTAGTAAAAATAAAAATTGCCTGAATAAAGTAAATAATTGGTTACAAAATGGTGAAAATTAGATTAAAATTGGTTGAAAATTAGTAAAAATTGGATAAAAAATAATTAAAAATTGGTTAAAAATTGTTCAAATTATCAATTGATTCAATTAATAAAATTGATTAAGTTAATAAAATATACAGAATTGCTAAATTAACATTATAAATAAAATTGAAAAACATTGACAAAAAAAAAAAAAAAAATTGATAAAATTGACTCAACAATTCACAAGTTGAAGATCTATAAAAGAAAATACATGCATTTGATTAATGTGGTAAACATTACACTACAATAAACATTACAATAACAAGTTTAACGGCTACTCGATACATTCATGATGATGGATTTCAGTCTAGCCAAAGAGTCAAAGTGAAGATCGAAAACATCACCATAGCCATTTACTTCCTTACACATTCTCGCATAGGGCGAATTAGCACCCAAAACGGTTCTCCTCGACGGCGGACAAAGATATGTGATGGCACTACGCGGGATCCTTGCAGGAGCCCGAAAATTGAAAAGCGTAAGCAGACAAGGACTGTCTATTTTGTTCTTTATGATTTTATAGGCAAACATCGCGTCAATCAGTTGCCTACGCCTTTCCAGTGATCTTATGTTAAAATGTAACCTTTTGTTATAAGAACGTATTTTTTTGGCGATACCGTTAGAAATTGCAAGATGCTAAGCGAACCGTTTCTGGACACGTTCGAGACGCAGCGAATGTGAGGCGTAGTGAGGACGCCAAACCACACTGTTATATTCCAGAATGCTACGAATTAGACTATTATAAAGCATTATTTTTGTTTTATTATGACGAAACGACTTACTTTGCCTTAGGACGAACTCTAACATTTTCGAAGCTCGTTTAATAATATTGTCTAGGTGTGGCGTGAAAGTTAACTTCTTATCAAAAAGAACACCAAGGTCCTTTATGTTTTCTACTTCCTTAATATTGTCACCAGAAATGTAGTACTTACTGCGCAATGGGTTATATTTTCTTGAGAATTTCACGTGATAGCATTTTTTTGCATTCAGTTCCATTCTGTTACTATTACACCATTGAACGAGACGATTAAGATCACCTTGTAGATGTAAAGGATCTTCCCCATTCCTGATTATTCTCAAAAACTTTAAATCGTCAGCGAAGATAAAATAATCTGAATGTAGAAAGCACTGGGGTATATCATTTATGAAGTAAATAAACAAAATCGGCCCCAAGTGCGAACCCTGAGGATCACCGGAAGAAACACACTGGTGGGTCGATTCAAAGCCGTTAACAACGACATAGAAAAATCTGTCTATTAAATACGAGCCCAGCCACTCTAACAAAGATCCAGAGATGCCATAAGAGCGCAACTTGGCTATTAAGATTTTGTGGGATACTTTGTCAAAAGCCTTGCTGAAATCCGTAAAAATAACATCACCCTGATGGCCCGCATCAACAGCTTTTTTAAGAAGTTCTGTAAAGGGGCTCAAATTAGTACTTGTTGAACGGGTTTAAACAAATCCTTGCTGATGATCGCTTAAATACATATTTAAGTGATCCTGTATATATGGACAGATCAATGACTCAAAAACTTTGGCGAATGAAGATAAAATTGAAATGGGCCTGTAATTAGCAACCACGTCAGTGTCTTCCGATTTGTGAATAGGAACCACTTTAGCAATTTTCCATTTTGAAGGAAATACACCTGTTGATAATGATTTGTTATAAATTAACATCAATGGGTAAACAAGCTCAGATGAACACACTGTGATGAAAACGGAATTTAGCAGCATTAACCCAAGAATAGAATAGAATAGAATAGAATAGAATAGAATAGAATAGAATAGAATAGAATAGAATAGAATAGAATAGAATAGAATAGAATAGAATAGAATAGAATAGAATAGAATAGAATAGAATAGAATAGAATAGAATAGAATAGAATAGAATAGAATAGAATAGAATAGAATAGAATAGAATAGAATAGAATAGAATAGAATAGAATAGAATAGAATAGAATAGAATAGAATAGAATAGAATAGAATAGAATAGAATAGAATAGAATAGAATAGAATAGAATAGAATAGAATAGAATAGAATATAATAAATCTTTATTTGCACAGAAAGTAGGTACAGGTAACAGATGTTAAGTTTTAATATAATGATCCTTATACTAACTACCTTAACTAAGGCATGCAAACAGTTTTTACTATGATAATAAAGACCCATTTAATATAAATTATTAAAAACATTCAGTTAAATCAATACAAATTTACCATGTCAAGATCAAATTCAGTAAATAATTTGAAATAGGCAATACAATACACAGTGTTTATATTATAATATACAATACATTACAAATTCGTCAAGTTCCAGTCAAACAAAAAAAATATTAAGTACAAGTCAGGAAAACAGCGATGTCATGTTATCAATTTAAATTCTTATCGGTCAAAAATTCGCTAATTGAGTAATAACATTTATTAATTAATAGATCTGTCACTTTCTTTTTGAAAAGTAGAAATGTCTCATTTTTGATAACATCGGGTATTTTATTAAAAATTATCGGACCCATACATATAATACTTTTCTTTAATAGGGCGGTATCGGAACCATTAACAATTAGCAAGTTTTTATACTGTCTCCTGATAGGCCGGTTTCTATTGTCGGACACTTTATTAAATAGATGCATATTTGATTTGACAAAAACAGCCACCTCGAAAATATAAAGGGATGGGCATGTTAGCAATTTTAGGGACTTAAATACAGGTACGCAGCTATCTGTTACTACTAAATTGCACATCGCCCTTATACAGCGTTTATGAGCCTTAAACACCTGTTCCCTCAGACTACAATTTCCCCAAAATATTATGCCGTATCTCAAAATCGATGCGACTAACCCGTGGTATGCAATCAACCTTGTGGCCATATTTACTTTTTTAGACAAGTTAAAGAGCATATATGCAGCTGCACTAAGTTTTTTGCATACTTCTTCTGCTTGTGGCTTCCAAGTTAATTGGCTATCTATCATAATGCCAAGGAATTTAGCAACTAGTATTTGGTCAACTTTTTGTCCATTATAATGTAAATGTAAGACTTCTGGCGGAATCCGTTGATAAAAATGCATTACGTTTGTCTTTGGTATATTAATCATTAAATTATTTTGGTCAAGCCAGCGTATAATATTTATTAAAGTATCATTTATGTCATGCTCATATGTTTGTTTGTCAATACATTTAATCAAGGCAGTGCTATCGTCAGCGAATAAGACCATAGGATGTTCAATGTGGCGAGGTAAATCATTAATATACAGCAAAAATAACAAAGGGCCCAGCACACTACCCTGTGGTACGCCATACCTAATAATTCTAGCCTTAGATAAATATTTTTCTTCGCGCTTAGTTTTTAGGCATATTCTAGATATCTCTGTGTGTTGCTTGCGATTGCTAAGGTATGACTTTAAGAGATTAAGTACATTGCCTCTGATGCCTATGATGTCTAGCTTTTTTATAAGAATTTCATGATCAACACAATCAAAGGCCCTCGTCATGTCCGTAAAAATTGCGCAAACTGGTACTTTTTTATCGACATTCTGCAATATGACATTTATCAAATCGTAAACGGCCGTATTTATTCCTTTATTTTTCCTGAAACCCTTTTGTTCCGCACTTAAAATATTATATTTAGTTAAAAAGTTATTAACTGAGTCATAAATTATTCTTTCTATAACCTTGGAAAAAATGGGTATTAAAGCAATTGGTCTATAATTAGCTAGATCTTCTTTATTGTTTTTTTTAAAAAGTGGCTTCACTATAACTGTTTTTAAACCATCCGGGAATACTCCAGTACTGATACATAAGTTAAGTATATGACACAAATGCAAGGCGATGTCGCCTGATACGAATTTTACAACCTTTGTTGATATGCCATCATATCCAGTGCTGCTTTTATTTTTTAATGATTGTATCGCTCTCATAATATCTTGCGGTACTACTGGATGCATAAAAAGTGAGTTGGGGTTACTTGTCAAGTTCGTAGTGTCCGGTGGTTTCGTCATGTTATCTTGTGACTGGTCAATGAAATAGTTGTTAAAGGCGTTCGCAATGTCTGTCGGATTAGAAATGGTAGTATTTTGAACTTTTATTTGGGAAATGGGCTCAGTGATTCGGGTTTTGTTATCTATAACCTGCCATGACGCTTTTGATTTATTGCTTGAAGTGTTAATTAAATAATTATTTTGTGCTCTTTGCGTTAATTTAATGACCTTTCGAAACCTGCGCGAGTAATTTCTAAAGATATTTTTATTACAATTTGATGGTACGCGTCTGTATTTCCATAGTAATTGTCTTTTTTTCCTACTACAAACTCGAATACCATTTGAAACCCATTTAATGTTCTTATTAGACTTAACTGTTATTAATTTGTAAGGAAAGCAAAGATCGTACAGCATGCGAAAATGTTCAAGAAAATAATTGTATGCTTCATTAGCATTTTCTGTTTGGTAGATTTCAGAGAAAGAAAGACATTTTTGATAATTTTTGAATCTATCCATATTTTCACCAGATAGATCGCGTTTTTTAATGCGCCATGAATTTATTCTATATGATTTAATAACCTTAACTTCTAATAGCTGAGCAGTGTGATCAGACAATGCAAAGTCCAATACTTCGGTTTTACATTTTAATTTAGAGTTGCATGCAAAATTATCTAAACAAGATACCAAAAATATGCATTCAACCACGCACAAATCCCGGGCTAGTATCGTTGTCGCGAACAAAGCGCGACGTCTGTCAGCTTCATTATACGCTGGTGGCGTCACTCATCGGGTGCTCAACCATTAGTGCGGAAACACGGACATTAATTGTGTCACCGTCTGTATTTTTTATTTTCACACTCAATCTGGGTCTAACTTTGTTTTTCTAGTTCGAAGAGTCGAAGCTGTGTTTTGCGTTGACGGGTCAAGCAGCTGTGCTTCACTGATTTCGAACTCAGTAACTAATTGGTCTATTAACTCTAGGATAGGGATTTATTATTATAAAGAATTTCTTTGAATTGTATAAAAAACACCCTTGTGAGCCCACGGCTGCCTGTGTACATTTTTGCTCTTCTAAATATGGAAAAGCGTTTGTCTCGTTGGCACTATGAAACCTTTTTTGCATTCAACCACGCACAAATACTGAACAAAGCGCATCGTCTGTCAGCTTCATTATACGCTGACATTAATTGTGTCGCCGGGTCTAATTGTATATTTCTAGTTGGAGGATTCGAAACAGTGTTTTATGTGTGTGTGTTGTGTAGATTCTATGAAAATCCATCTAGTGGAAATTTGATCTTCGCAGAATCTGATTATTATTTATTTATTTATTATATACTTTATTGTACACCACTTAGATAATTACAGGACAAAACATTTATAAAGATAAGTGTACAATGGCGGTCTTATAGCACAGGGCAATCTGTTACAGACAACCTAAGCAATCCAGTACAAACTCGTCACTATATTATTGATATTCTCAATACCCTGAGGTATTATATCAGTGAGTACATACGTTGTTAGCAAAAAAGAGGCATATATTAGTAGTATAGTCTGCTAAGAAGCAAAGGGCTCATCTAAATTAAATTGACAAAAATATTGACTAGCAAAAGTGTTATTACATTATTTTTATTTTATTTTTTATCTAATATAGGCTCGCGCTTGACCACTATCTCACCTGTGCTGTGGCCACGGATCATAACACAATATTTATATGGCCTAGTTATCCTAGGTCTAACTATTGCGTATATGAGTTAAAGTGTTTTTAACCGCATGCAAGATGAAGGAGAAACTAACTCAGATAAATTCGAAACCCTTACTAAAAAGATTGGTCGACAACGTAAATCATGGCTGTCGTCGAGAACATTCATCAGATGCACGCGAAAAATGTTTAATATCAACATGTTATATCACAACAGTATGCTGGCAAGCTTTATTGTTTTGTTTTCATATCATAAACGAACAAAGTAAACAATGGGAAGCAAATAAATGGTGAACAAATAAGAAGAAACTGTCTGTAGTAATTCGTTTGTATTGGTTAAGAAAACTGGGAACGTTCCCAAAGCGGAAAATACATATTGGAAGAACAATGATGATGGTATCTAATGAAGAATTCTTTTATTTTTTGAAGTAATATGAATTTATTTCTGAATTCTGGCTATCAAACATCCCTTAGGCTTGTATTAATAATCCAATCTTGACATGACTGCCGAGAATGGAAACTCGAAGAAACTCGAGATCAAAATTAATACGTCTTGTGATGTATCCTTAGGGGACATTAATTGAACGCAGAAGAGGAATCTGACAATCAAGAGTCGTATATACGGGCGGCCTACGGTATTAAAGGCTATTTAGTTTTCTGGAGCATGAAAGCAAGCTTCTATAACTTAAACAGAACATTCAACTAATTAAACAATTAACAACAACAACAAGTAACATAATTTAACTTCTACAGTCCGCTTTTTATGAACACTTAAACCCGAATAAAATCCACAATTTTAACTTCAGCGCTATAAAGGTCAGAGTGCCTAAAACCGTCACAAATCCGAGTGGTTCCTAAATACGACTGCCATTGTTCGGGCTATTATTTATGTCGATCGGGCTGTGCCGTAAATAGAGGAGACAGGGCCACATCGCTAATTCCTACCTCTTATTCCGCAATTTATTTGGGATCTTAGACATATCATTACTATTTCCTTTTCATTCTCGGATAAGGTGATATTTTAATAAATGGACTTAATGTTGAGGTTGACTAGGTGTTTTGAGATTACGAATTAGTTGTAATGCCTCTTAAAACTAAATCATCATCGTATTAATTTTCCCACTGCTGGGACACAGGCCTCCTATCTGTGAGAGAGGATTGGCCGTAATCCACCAAGCGGGCCCAGTGCGGGTGTCTCATGTCTTCGATTTATTGGTTCTAGGACATGCCGGTTTACTCACGATGTTTTTCTTCAGCTTCACCGTAAAATATTCGTTCACTTGCCAAAATACAAACAAACATAAATGGTCAAGCACGCAGTTAAATTGATCACAGTTAAGAGAACTTACTTATTTCACAACAAAGGTATAGGCAGGTACATACCTTCATAACATCTTCCTATAATGATCAGTAGATCCCCGCTAAGCGAGTCCGCAAAACTATCATAAACTAAATTTCCTCCAACATTCGACAGGATGGAACTATAACTTTGAAACACTCAATTTTATCACTTTATTAAGTATGGTATCAAAGTGTCTGACTCGTTTCCAACTTAATGCACAACACTTAAGTACTAAGTAATGAACCTGCCACGTTTATACAATAAACTATGAACTTACTGCATCTGTAATGTTTATGTAGAACAAGGTTAATATCTGCATAGCGAGAGTTAACTCAGCTATTTTAGAGGTCGACTTCATTTGTTTTACATGGAGCAACTGCCTATATGACGTCCAAAACGCAGTAAATGGGTAACACGATATTCCTTGTCAAAACTGGTGTAAAGTTTTCTGGATTCTGATTACCGTAATGACTATCAAAGATCTACAAGTGACAATCTAGAGCCCGCTAAATAAAGAGTCTCGGTTTAGTTTCGGTTTCGGCGGCAAACCTGCCGTAAGTCCGTAACTAAGGCCGAAACCAAACTGTATTCGGGAGTTCTCGCGCTGTGTTCGGTCTTGTTTGGCGCGTTAAATTCCATCCAAAGGGGTAAGCGAGGAATGCATTTTGCCGCGTCCACGTGCCTAATCATGTCGTGACTGGCATGTTTGCAGTAACTTTTTTAAAGATAAAAAAATAAAGACTGAATAATTTTTGCTTTATTTTTCCCTCAAAACATTATCCCTGTTATCAAGTTTCGGTTTCGGCTGAAACTGAGACTGTTGCCGAAATTCGGTTTCATTTCGGTTTCGGTCGAACACTACGTCTACAATAAGCAACAATGATTATGTAGAAAAATAACTATATCTAAAACAAGGTAATGTTGTTCTAATGTAAATTGCCCCAAATTCTTGAATTCGGGTCAATGGAGTCAATCGAGTCTAATGGTGCTTTCCCACCAATCGAATAGTGCAAAGCCGACTTTTATATCGGCGTGTAAACGACGCGATGAAATGAGAACTCGAATGAATAAATGATTGAATGAATTTCAAAGCTGTTCGAGTTTCAGTTCGGGGATTCGTTATGGGGCTCAATATTTATCTTTTTTATGAACATAGAGAGAGTTGATTAAAATCCATGCCTAGTTTTATTGACAAAATTTATCCTGAATAGCTACATAGTAATACGTATCTATTACCACCACTGGTAAAAGATACGTATCCATAACATCAAATCATCATCATCGTATATTTAATCTTACTACCGTCGAGAACATCAAATTATTGTTATAGAGCATATCCATATTATATCTTACCATTATTTACGCCATATGTTATCTGTTTTATATATATATATCACCTACTAAAGGTGCAGGAAAATTTATACAGTCGAAAGACATAGACTAGAAAGCTTGACACCGAAATCTGTAGCTCCCATTCTTAACAGTGCATAGTTCAGGCCATTCCGTGAGTGTATCCTACCGTGAATGTAACTTAGCAAGATTTAAGACATTACATATATCTCTCCTTACTTTAGAATTACTTCAACCACCTTCATAAAAATGTTTAAGTACCTTCGACATTTCATACATCATTCTTAAGATTAAGGGGCTGAGTGTAACTTTAACATATTAGGCGACGTATTAATATTAAAGTTACATTTGATTTATGTATTCTGGTTATGGCTTGTATGTAATTAAATGTAAGTAATGGTGTCTTAAGATATATTTCCAGGAACTGACAATTTTAAGTGACAGCGGGCAGAGCACATTGCTTGCAGAAATGATGGTCGATGGGGCCGAAGGGTTCTGAAGCGGTAAGCGCGTACCGGAAAGCGTAGTGTTGATAGGCCCCTCTAAAGGCGGGTACGAAGACTGACGGTCGCGGGAATGGAAAAAGGCACTGGGCAAGGGAATCAGGACCGGTCAATGAGGACGCTAGGTAATGATCTGGTCAAATGATACACCATGTAAATAACACTTACAATATATATTTTAACAAGTGCACTTCAGATATTATTACACATCAAGCTAGATAATATGGTTTAGAGAGTTTTTGAGATAAGATAGTACCCTGTAATTCCAGGCTAAAACATGTCCTTCAAACTTCGCAACCAAAATCAAGCTTAAAAGCTGACGCCCATTTTTCATCTTCTGAATTTCAAATTCAAATGTCAATCAAGAAATCAAGACCAGAACGAATAAAAATCGGTTTACCGAAGGGGCAGTCTGCCGCTGCCCTTATAATAATGTACAACTAGCTTAAGGAAGGGCTAGGTAGTCCATGGTAAGTTATGTCTATGGCTTAAGAAAATAAAATAGACAGACCGAAATCAGATCAGATGAAAATGTCATAGTATTAAATATTGTGTATTAAGTTGAACGTATTAAATAAAAAATAGAAATAACTAAAAATATGCTTTTCAGTTGTTAAACAGTATCAAAGAATACATAAAAATGAGTCACATGAGTTGATACAATATCAAAAGATAAAAATGGTATGGTTTGTATAGTGTTATGAAAAGTAAGTAGACTAAACGATGTGGAATGATTACCACACGATAAAGCCGGACTTGGCTTCTAGAATATCAACTGATATCTACAGGCAATAAAAATTATGAAACAAAAGGGTTTGATATATCAGAAAAAGTGAAATTCCAAAGAATATAATTTAGTTGACGATTTTTATGTCACCAATGTAAATAATTTCAGAAATAAAAACTTCTTTTTGTTGCGAAAAGAAATCTGAAAATTTTAAAAATGTAGATACCGACTAGTTTGACAAATCAAAAATAGTGACAGGGGGCAGGACGGTATGGAAGAAGAAAGCGTGTTGCGCCGACCCCAAATAAAACATTATAAAAAATAACATGGTATAAGGGCAAAAAATTGCGTGATGGTTATTACGTCTTGTAGCATTTATGCTACACTACGTATTAAAAGTGTACATTAGTATCTATTTAGTACAGAATTCAAAACAGCAATGGAATTGGTCTATTCACAAAACGACGTAACAGAAGTCACATAAGTCACTTTAACTATTTCAACTAACAACAAATCATACGCGACACATTGCTTCGGTCCAAAAGTAAAGCTATTTTTGCTTCGCAGTCATCTATCATTATCAATCAGCTCAACACATGCGACATGCGAGTGGTTACTATAGTACGTCGAATAAATGGACTTCGTATGTTCGTATAACGGTTCCCTCAGACGGAAGAGAGAGGCGACAATGCGACAAACATTTTATTGAAATTGTACTACAATCAACGGTTATACCAAGCTTCAACAAATTTCTACGAAAACACGCAAGTGCCTTTACGTGGAAGATCAGACAGCCAGGTAAAAACGGGAAACCATTGCAAGCAGCGAAATATTTTGTTTATCTTTTGTCAATGATATTCAAATAAACAGATATGTTATGAGCGCGCGCATTTTGAAGACTCGAATAGGTCACAATTGTGACCTTTAGTCTTTAGTTTATGTCACGAATGGCGAAGAGCGAAAGGCTTTGTTGAACCAAAAATAAAATAAATGCCATCGTGTGTATTTGTAATTTATTTATTTATTGATTAAAATAAATATTGTTTAATGTTAGATGAATGAAAAGTGTGTATGTGTGCTGCCACTGCTGCGCGGAACACGTTTTTCAATTGTTTTGTGAGTGTATAACGTATCTGTTTATTTGAATATCATTGTCTTTTGTTATGTTATTGTTAAAGGTCACACTCACAGCAGACGATGGGTGGTGAACGTTGTACCGCCGTTGTCTTATTGTCATTTACGAGAAACTAGAATATAGCCTTTGAAAAAAATCCAACATAACATAAAAAAAATAGTTAGTTTATATATTTACTTCAGATATTTTTAGTCAGTGCTCTTTACACTATTGCCAGTATTCCGGCGGTAACCTGATCTGCACAATATCGGTTGCGGTGTAGGTATATTCGAAACAATTCAATCAGGTTAGCTGATCCTGACAGACGAATTTAATTTATCAATATGGCGGGGATCTAGGAAGCCCTATTGTATTCCGAATTCCGATAAACGGATATTATCTGTCTAGACTTATATTACTTTCCAGTATAGCTTCGCAAATGTGATTTATTCGAACAATAAATTAATTAATTAAGGCGACTGGTACCTTAGTTAGCTTAATTTCAAAGTCAATCGATCTTTTGTTTTTTTTTCCTTGGAGAAATGCTCATGTGGGACTCCAACGTCTCCAACCCAATAAAACTTCACGGTGTGCTCCTGTGCCGCTTATGGCGCGAACACGGGCAGGCGTAAGCACTCATCCGCAACCACGCCGCGCCTGTCCGTCACCGGACCCTGCTCTGAGGGGTAACCCCCATCACCGACGCCGAACACCTTGCATGCCGTGACCACCCCAGGGACCAAATCAGCACATGGGCGCCAGAAGACCCCGTGTATGGCATCCTTGGTCCTGGTCAGGTAGCGGCTTATGGATGCAATACATTTAATTTGAATTTGCTTACTACTTTTCGGCCGCAGCGGATAGGGAGAGCGGCCAACGTTATACCGACGCTGTGTTATCAGATGGTGGCTACCCCGTCCAGGCCACGGCAATAGGGAGAGCGACGCACCGCAATACCGGCTTTCCTCTTCTGCCGCAAACTCCTACCTTCACACTCGATACATCCCATACGAAATCGCGGCCCGTCTCAGTTGCGATGTCACCCAAGCAACACCTACTTGTTGGCCGCTACATCGTCGGCTAAATCGGCAAAACCCTGACAAGCGACCTCTCCTCGGGTTCCTCTTCGCTTCACCGTGGGAGACCAAGCCACGGCTACTAAGCCCCCCCGCCTCGACAATGCGGCAACCCACTATGGGCGGCTTCCAGTCTAACCGGATGTAGTTGATTACCAGTTTATGTAACAACAGCCTATCTGACATTCACAACCCAATAACTCCGTAACACGATACCCCTTGGCAAGACTAGAGAGACTTCTGACCACCCGTAACGACTGTCAAAGATGTTCAATTGACTACAGGAACCAACGGCTTTAAGTGCTTTCCAAGGCACGGAAGAGTCTCACTTTGTAACAGAGATGGTCTCGCTTCCACAGTCCGTTCTCGGCAACATGGAAGTACAACCCGGTCGGCTTATATTAATTAGCCACGAGCTCCTCAACTAACTTTCAGAGTAGGAATCTATAATTATGTTTGATCGGGTCCCGGGTAAATATTTAGTTAATTTTCCGACTGACATACTAATGTGCGGTAAAATACTTTGAAAATTTTACTGCGAAGGCAAACCATTTAAGACGATGTTATTACATATTTAAGGACATTATTATTCGGATACTGTGGTGAGCTCCCGGCGCTGAGCGTAATGCAAGCAACCTTCATGTAAGAGCATTAGCTTAATGTCTTCACGTCAACTTTCAGAGATATTTATCTACTGGCATTAGAGAACACACATGTACTTACAATAAATTAGTAGGTAGAATAACACGCTCCACGATTATATTTATTGTTAAATATTTCGTACACCTACAGTGTATAATTTCAGCATGAATAGTTGCGGTAAAATGTACGCGAGAATAAACACTGTAATATTCATAGATTCCTACACTACCATGTACAAAAGCATTTAAACAGAAAGTCCATTTGCATAATATGAAAATTACGCGGTTGCTAACTGACGCCACCGAGCTGTTATTATGACAGCTCAAACTCATAAAATTATGTGACCTCATTTGTTACTTAGCCTGACCTGCGAGGCTTTACGTGAGAAATTACTGAAAGCTTCTGAAGGCATTAATTTCTGGCTCACTCTTCAATAAATCTTTCTAAAATCGGACAAGTTAGATTTAAGAGCGCGTCCCGGGTTCCACGTTACGGCTTAAAATATAAATATCTATCGCTATGATCCTAGTAGAATATATTAGCATACAGCTAGTGACGTATTGCGGTCACCTCTATAAACTGACTGTTTTTAAGCTTATGAGTATTTGGTGATGCACTAGACATGCCTTAAGAACTATTAAAATGATGAGTAATTTAGTTATTCGGCATTAAATTACATATTGCGAATTTAGTAAAAATAAGGTAAATTGGACGGGGAATGGATAAATACAAAACAAAATAGAAACAGAATTGTTCGTTTATAAAGGGGAGCTGAAGTTCCAAAGGTATGACACTACCTGTTGCGATTTTTAAAGAGGATATTTTTATTCATGCCTAGAGCTGTTCTAATTACTACAGATGAATATTCGCGAGTACTTTTGTGGCTGAATAACAGTTAACATTGAATTTGGCGACACCAATGAAGAGGCGAATAAATTAAAACCACTCCATCATGTCATCTTAAGTTGACATTGACACAATGGCACATTCCCTTACACAGCTTCATGGTTATAAATTAACCACTCTCAGTCGTGAAAATATGTTAATACAAATACAAATTTCTGTATAGAAGAGCTCTAGATGTTTTACAAGTTTATCGTTAAAGATTACAGTACCAGATAATGAAAGTACGAATTTTACGGTTCACTTAAGAGTACTAAAATCTTCTCTGGTAGTTTTTATGTTGTGTCAATGTGTGCCTAATGTGGGTCAAATAATTTTCTTTCGTCTCTCTTTCCACTTTTATCAATATCATTATAATACATTAGTTTTTTGTAAAAACTAGTTTTCTGTTTGCAAGATTTTGTAGTTTGATCTGTAACTCTGCCTGATACATTTGCATCGCCCGCATATTCACTATCTAAAGACCCCACTCGTAGCAGTTCTATTGTAAGTCAACTGTCGCGTCCGTTTCAACAGTAATCGAGCTTTTAGGGAGGGTGGTCGTTCCTCGCACCTGCTCTCGGGAGGTCAGTCACAATAGTTGCCCCACCTGGCGATAACTCCTTGCGATATGAACGAGAATAATATCACAGAAAGAGTTTTGTGTGTCATTTAGGGACGTATGTGAAGGTATTTTAAATTGATGCTTAAGTTGGACTGAGTAAAGTGAAATATTATAACAGTCAGGAGAAAAAGTCTTTATAAGATTTAATTTTATTTGTAATGATCTATAAATTGGCGAAGAGAATCGTGTTGTTAATGTACGACTAACGAAAGATCCGCCCGATTCTCGGCTTACCGTACAATACTCGTAATTCGTAGACACAAAACCGCGGGCTGCATTCGGTTGGAGTAAACAAGCAAAAAGTAAAATGCAATTTAAAATTTTCGCTCGAAGGTAAAAATTTTGGTCTCTCGAATTTCTGCTAGGTGGTGTTCTCGTTCCGGAACGTAGCCGGCTCGTACCCGGCTCGTTTGTATAATTGTGTTTGTGTATGTCGCTGTTGTCACCGGGCCGCCGATGCCCGCCATATATCTGACCGGCTCGGACACTGACGGTGACAAATTGACATGTCCTGTCCCTTCCACGGCCTTATTCCAAATTGTATAGAAGTACGTTCACGTCGCGTTAAACATGTTACACTTTTGTTGCTTTCTATATTGTATGGCTTTTGATGTTTTGAAAGGTTACCTACGTCTGTTGTTATGTGAGGTATCAAAGGAACAAGGCGATTGAATTTTATTTCTAATATCCGCACATATCTTTTTTTATTATATTCCACTTTTAAATAAATAAAACATGAAAAATAGTCACAAAGGATGCTGATTGTTTTTTATTTATTTATTTCCTTTAATTAATCAGTCCCAACGTCTGCAAATAAAAACTCGGTAGAATAAATAGAATTCCCAGACATCTACGATTTAATCAGTGGATTGTTTTTGCTGAGGACTATGTACTCACAGATGCGATTATTAGACCATACTGGAGGAATTTAATTAGATTACACAGTGTGTTTAAGTAAATCAGAATTAATTAAAATATGTATGTTCTTACTTATAATTATCTGATTGGAATTTATTTAAATCTTTACGGTTCTGATTTCATAAATGAAACTCCTTGCAGGTGCTTGAGAATGTTGCCAACAATTGAATACAATCTTATATCAAAAATATATTCAGGGTAAACGTTGTTTTAAATATTTGTTTTCCTGTATTTTATCAATCTGTTCCTGCCTTTCTTAAAACGACTACGGTGAAGATAATATAAGTATAAAAGTACCAACCATTTTTTATTGTAACTAATAAATTAAAGTTGCGGGTATACTTACGTGAATTACTCTACGCATAACACTGTAAATACTCCAACATATCACGTCTGCTTGGCGACCATATGTCACTGCAGGGATCCAGCAAAATATCAGCGTCAGGTATATTTATTTGCCTGACACGTGCTGAGCTGGACTCGCATTTGGTGCAACCTTGAGAAGCACACCGCACTGTGTCTTGATTGTCAAAACTAATGTTACTGGTGTCACTTTTACTTGTATTTCGTAAGTATGGTTTGCTTTTTCTTTTTATGTTGGCACCTTGTTTTTAAACATACATGTAAATTGTAATAATTTAGTCAAGATTTTGTGTGTTGTGCTGTGTCTTTTGTGTGCACTAAATAAATGATTTGTCTATCTATGTATCTACCATAAGGATCGTTTTTGATCATGTTTATCAGCAAATCACCAATTCGTGACACGAACATGTCGTGATTTGGAATAGTGGCGCCCTTGTAACAGTACCGTCCACAAAGGAGATAAGGCCGGATGACCTAGCCGGACAACGACCGGACGGCCAAAAGCGCCTTTATTTTGCATAATAAATCAATGCCAGAAACGTCGTCTCATGACGCCCGTCCATAGCCAAATAATCCCAATTTCTAAAATGTACATACTTTTGTTTTTGATGTGGCAAACCGTCGTTCAACCAAATTCCCATTTTTTTGTCTTCGGTGATATTGTGATTTTCCATGCAGATACAAATAACCGCCTTTATATTAGCGCCTTCGCCTAAACAAAATAATACCACATAATGACACCTGTATTCGAAGGGTTAGGTAGAGGTGGTGACCGGGATGTCTGTCGTATATTCGATGTGTTTGATTTATATAATTATTTGTTTTATACTTACACATAATATAGGTACATACGTTGACTCATCTTCTTTGTTTATACCATTTTATTTTATTCTGTTTTATTTTTAAATATTGTATGACCTGTTTCCGTGAATGTGGCATCAGCAGTGGGACTTATCAAATTACCAGCACAGCGTTATTTTCTTATAGTTATCGCTGCACATGCTGAGATGGGAGCTTTTTTGATCTCGCACGGGGTTTTTTTTTTATTTTATAATAAGCATTGCTTTTTTTTGTGTTTTTGCTTATCTCATGTCTCCTGTGCGGGTCACAAATTAATATTTTTCTTTCTTTTTCTTTACCCGTACGTGTAATGTCTCACATGTAAAAGAAAGGGGATAATATGGGGGGACGAAGTCACTGGCAAACTGTTAGTGCTAAATAAAATAAATCTGTAACTAACAGTAACCCGATCCCGGGTGATCGGTCGATAATATTATTAAAATTTGGACTCCATGCGAGTGGAGTAAATTACGCTTGTTATCGAATATTAAGTGTAACTGACACCTTCGGTTTGCCGATGATATAGTGGTCATAACAGAGACCATGGAGAGCCTCAGTAAAATGCTCGATGACCTCAGTAGAGCTTCCGAAAGAGTGGGTCTTAAAATGAACATGGACAAAACGAAGGTCATGGTGAATGCCCATGTTGCACCCACTCCTATCAAGGTCGGAGACTCTACACTCGAAGTAACGATTATGTCTACCTGGGACAAACGGTCCAATTGGGTAGGTCCAATTTCGATAAAGAGGTCAACCGTCGAATCCGACTCGGCTGGGCGGCGTTAGGGAAGTTGCGTGGTATCTTCTCATCTAATTTACCGCATTGTCTCAATACAAAAGTCTATGACCAGTGTGTGTTTCCAGTGATCACCTATGGGACCGAGACGTGTTCGCTCACAATGGGCCTTATCAGAAAGCTCAAAGTCACCCAAAGGGCAATGGAGAGGGCTATGCTCGGAATTCCCTTGCGTGATCACGTCAGAAATGATGATAGCCGCAGGAGAACCAAAGTTACCGGCATAGCCCGAAGAATTGCCAAACTTAAGTGGCAGTGGGCAGGGCACATTGCTCGCAGAACAGATGGCCGATGGGGTCGAAAAGTTCTGGAGTGGCGACCGCGAACCGGAAGACGATACGTTGGAAGGCCTCCCACTAGGTGGACTGATGACCTGGTTAAGGTTGCGGGAAGGCGCTGACGCTGCGAGACGCACGGGATCGGTCAATGTGGCGACGTCTGGGGGAGGCCTATGTCCAGCAGTGGACGTCTTTCGGCTGAAATGCAGTGTAACTGACTACCTATCGTACGTAAACCGCGGTATCGGTAAACCGATAATATGTTAAACCTGAGCTGGATCAGCGCTGGGATTAAATTTTTGACGTGCCACGGCAAATTTTTGATTTTTACCTCAGTATGAAGCAAAATTGAAAATTTTCTGAAATTATAGTCGCACTTGGCTGTATTGCACCCTGTCCGAAATTAAATAAATTAAGTAAAAAACCAAAAAATTGCAGGATAACTTAAAGTCTGGAAAAACTTGAAAAAAATTCAAAGTATTTTTTTTTAACCAAAATCATTTTTTTTACATATTTTAGGTAGACCAATGTGTACATAAAACGTCGACAAAAGGTGCACGGTTCGGGTTGGTCGTTTCCTATGGAGAAGAACCGGAATGTAACTCCATGGTTGCTCTTTTAAAACTGGTTTGGTTTTACAATATTTCCATATTACCGCATTAGTACCTAGATATGGGGGGACAACGTAGGCCCGACAATAAGTCGTAAGAAACTATAAAGAAAGATTAAATATTATATAAACAAAAGAAAAAATAAAGTAAAACGAGATAAAATTTAACAAATGTTAACAAGCATCTAGAAAGCCGACAATGTTCACACATTCACATAACAATCGGTAAAATAAGCTATACAAAAAAGAAAAAAAAAGTATAACAAGACTAAACTTAACTTGCTCTTCAATCACCGTCTTAGTAAGCATAGCATCAAGTGCAGAATTTATTGAGTTGTCCTTGTTGTTGCTAGTCGATTGGAAATATCCTTAAAAGGGAGATGAGCACGTGGACCCCAAGATCCGTGGGTTTCGACCCCAAACGGCTCGAAAACATACTTTTTTGATATAATTATATTTGAGTGGCCTCTTCTTTTAACGAACTTCCGCTACACTAGATAATCAAATTGGAAATTCCACTTGACATGAGCTTCGGAGCGTCAACTAGGAAGTACTTGAAGCTCGTAGCTTAATTGACTCTCCAATATCAAGACGTGTGTAGTCGAGCGTCATGTTTACCGGATTGAGAATGCGGAAAATCCGAATCAATCATTGGATTATGATTCTCGAAAATTCGATTGCGAAATGATAAGCAGGCTTTGCGTTATAGATTGTGGTCATAAGACGCGTGACGCGTTCCATTAAGCTTCGCGTGGTAAGTATGTTTACTCGGGCCGGGCAAGGCTGGTGTTTGCGTCCCTGACTCCCACAAATATTGACACAAACACCGACTTATGCGTCAGAATCAGCTGCGCGTTACCAATGTCATAAACGCCTTCAAATTCCTTCTCTTGCTATGCGGCACTGTTTTAGGGTCGACAGGGCAACTTGAGACTGGTAATTCAGTAAGTATTCTTAACTTACAGTAAGTTTGTTTGTTTTTAGATAAAGCACAAAATGGGTAGGGGTTTGCGTTATAAACTTTAAACTTTTATGGGAGCCATTGCAGTTTTAAAATCCTTTGACGCAAGACGTAGGTAGTAGGTTTCTACGCATGCCTAGCCATAAACGCTGTAGGTACCAGCAAAGCGGCGACTAACTTATTCCAAATACGACAACTTTCATACTGCATTTATTTTTATTGTCTCGGATTTCCGCGTTTGAAGTCTGAATGGGTTGTGGAATGTGTATTTTAAAGCTTTCGCGGTCATAAAAACTATATAACTATATAGAGGAGAGTTTTGAACGCTCCACTTCCAGTTAAGGTGGAGATAGAGGAGTACAATCCGTGGTGTATGTGTTTGCAGTTGAAATTCAGCCATTTCTCCATGTAAACATGGTCCGTCCGTCCGCTCACCGCCGTCTCGGGCCGCAGCTGTGTGTTGTGCTCGTACACAACAGATAAACAAAATTGTTTTAGAAAATTCTAAAAACAATTTTGTGTGCGCCAGCTCAAATTAAATATAAATTTATACAGCTTATCGTTGGAGTTTTAACGTTTTATGTTTTATAAGTGGTTTATTAGTCAAATTTTTATAAGCATTGGTGATTTTATTTTATAAGATCTACATTTTTTAGGTTTTATATCGTTTATGTCGCATAAAACGGCGATAAAGATTAATAAAATTAAATCTCAAATAATGTTACCACAACTGATTTATAGTGATGAGCACAGCACAGTTTAACTGAATTAAAACGACTGAATTAACCATCACCATGCTGGAAAGTTAATAACGTAGGCACAGAGAATATATTACTAGCATACAGATGCCTCATCACATACAAAGAAACCGTGCCTAACTAGCGTTTTTCAACTAATTATACCGATTATTTACAAAAATCAATCGCGTTCGGTTCCGTTTCACGGCGATAGAGAGATCCCATTAATGTTCCCACTGCTGGGACACAGGCCTCCTATCAGTGAGAGAGGATTGGCCGTAATCCACCACGCGGGCCCAGTGCGGGTGTCTCATGTCTTCGATTTTTTGGTTCTAGGACATGCCGGTTTACTCACGATGTTTTTCTTCAGCTTCACCGTAAAATATTCGTTCAGTTGCCAAAATACAAACAAACATAAATGGTCAAGCACGCAGTAAAATTGATCACAGTTAAGAGAACTTACTTATTTCACAACATAGGTATAGGCAGGTACACACCTTCATAACATCTTCCTATAATGATCATTAGATCCCCGCTAAGCGAGTCCGCAAAACTATCATAAACTAAATTTCCTCCAACATTCGACAGGATGGAACTGTAACCTTGAAACACCAGTTATCTACACTGTCAACTTTATCACTTTATTAAGTATGGTATCAAAGTTTCTGACTCGTTTCCAACTTAATGCACAACACTTAAGTACTAAGTTCTGAACCTGCCATGTTTATACAATAAACTATGAACTTACTGTACCTGTAATGTGTATGTAGAACAAGGTTAATATCTGCATAGCCAGGGTTAACTCAGCTATTTTAGAGGTCGACTTCATTTGTTTTACATGGAGCAACTGCCTATATGACGTCCAAAACCCAGTAAATGGGTAACACGATATTCTTTGTCAACACTGGTGTAAAGTTTTCTGGATTCTGATTACCGTAATGACTATCAAAGATCTACAAGTGACAATCGAGAGCTAAAGGAGTTCGGTAGGTTTGTATTGGTAGGACTACTCTACAATAGTGTCCGACCGAAAGTTCAGTTTCGGTTTTGGTCGAGTTTCCGCTAAAAAACGAGTCTCAGTTTAGTTTCGGTTTCGGCGGCAAACCTACCGTAAGTCCGTAACTAAGGCCGAAACCAAACTGCATTCGGGAGTTCTCGCGCTGTGTTCGGTCTTGTTTGGCGCGTTAAATTCCATCCAAATGGGTAAGCGAGGACGGCATTTTACCGCGTCCACGTGCCTAATCATGTCGTGACTGGCGTGTTTGCAGTTACTTTTTTTAAGATAAAAAAATAAAGACTGACAGATTATAATAAGTTTTGCTTTATTTTTCCCTCAAAACATGATCCCTGTAATCAAGTTTCGGTTTCGGCTGAAACTGAGACTGTTGCTGAAATTCGGTTTCATTTCGATTTCGGTCGAACACTACGTCTACAATAAGCAACAATGGTTATCTAGAAAAATAACTATATCTAGAACAAAGTAATGTTGTTCTAATGTAAATTGCCCCAAATTCTTGAATTCGGGTCAATGGAGTCAATCGAGTCTAATGGTGCTTTCCCACCAATCGAATAGCGCAAAGTCGACTTATATATCGGCGTGTAAACGACGCGATGAAATGAGAACTCGAATGAATAAATTAATTCGATTTTTAAAGCTGTTCGAGTTTCAGTTCGGAGATTCGTTAGGGGGCTCAATATTTATCGTTTTAATAAAAATAGATAGAGTTGATTAAAATCCATGTCTAGTTTTATTGACAAAATATATCCTGCATAGCTACATAGTAATACGTATCTATTACCACCACTGGTGACTATATAGACACTTAGGCTCTATGTCTATTGATTACCATGGATTTAATCTTACTACCGTCGAGAACATCAAATTATTGTGAAAGAGCATATCCATATTATCTATATCTTACCATTATTTACGCCATATGTTATCTGTTTTATATATATATATATATATATATACTACCTACTAAAGGTGCAGGAAAATTTATACAGTCGAAAGACATAGACTAGAAAGCTTGACACCGAAATCTGTAGCTCCCATTCTTAACAGTGCATAGTTCAGGCCATTCCGTGAGTTTATCCGACCGTGAATGTAACTTAGCAAGATTTAAGACATTACATATATCTCTCCTTACTTCAGAATTACTTCAACCGCCTTCATAAATGTTTAAGTACCTTTGACATTTCATACATCATTCTTAAGATTAAGAGGCTGTGTGTAACTTTAACATATTAGGCGACGTATTAATATTAAAGTTACATTTGATTTATGTATTCTGGTTATGGCTTGTATGTAATTATATGTAAGTAATGGTGTCTTAAGATATATTTCCAGAAACTGACAATTTTAAGTGACAGCGGGCAGAGCACATTGCTTGCAGAAACGATGGTCGATGGGGCCGAAGGGTTCTGTAGCGGTAAGCGCGTACCGGAAAGCGCAGTGTTGATAGTTCCCTCTAAAGGCGGGTACGAAGACTGACGGTCGCGGGAATGGAAAAAGGCACTGGGCAAGGGACCGGTCAATGTGGACGCTAGGTAATGATCTGGTCAAATGATACACCATATAAATAACACTCACAATATATATTTTAACAAGTGCACTTCAGATATTATTACACATCAAGCTGGATAATATGGTTTAGAGAGTTTTTGAGATAAGATAGTACTGCCAGGCTAAAACATGTCCTTCAAATTTCGCAACCAAAATCAAACTAAAAAGCTGACGCCCATTTTTCATCGTTCTGAGTCATATCTTCTGAATTTCAAATTCAAATCTCAATTAAGAAATCAAGACCAGAACGAATAAAAATCGGTTTACCGAAGGGGGGCCGCTGCCCTTATAATAATGTACAACTAGCTTAAGGAAGGGCTAGGTAGTCCATGGTATGTTGTGTCTATGGCTTAAGAAAATAAAATAGACAGACAGAAATTAGATCAGATGAAAATGTCATAGTATTAAATATTCTAAGATTTCACGAATTAGCAATATAAATTAAGTTGAAGCTATTAAATCAATTAGAAATAACTAAAAATATGCTTTTCAGTTGTTAAACAGTATCAAAGAATACATAAAAATGACTCATATGAGTTGATACAATATCAAAAGATAAAAATGGTATGGTTTGTATAGTGTTATGAAACGAAAGTAGACTAAACGATGTGGAATGAATACCACACGATAAAGCCGGACTTGGCTTCTAGAATATCAACTGATGTCTACAGACAATCAAAATTATGAAACAAAAGAGTCTGAAATATCAGAAGAAGTGAAATTCCAAAGAATATAATTTAGTTGACGATTTTTATGCCACGAATTTAAATAATTTTAGAAAAAAATACTTCTTTTACTTGCCAAACGAAATTGGAAAATTTTAAAAATGTAGATACCGACTAGTTTAACAAATCAAAAATAGTGACAGGGGGCAGGACGGTATGGAAGAAGAAAGCGTGCTGCGCCGATCCCAAGTAAAAAATTATAAAAAAATAACATGGTATAAGGGCAGAAAGATGATGATTTGACAAATCAAAAAATTGCGTGATGGTAATTACGTCTTCTAGCATTTATGCTACACTACGTATTAAAAGTGTACATTAGTATCTATTTAGTACATAATTCAAAACAGTAATGGAATTGGTCTATTCACAAAACGACGTAACAGAAGTATCATAAGTCACTTTAACTATTTCAACTAACAACAAATCATACGCGACACATTGCTTCAGGCCAAAAGTAAAGCTATTTTTGCTTCACAGTCATCTATCATTATCAATCAGCTCACCACATTCCACATGCAAGTGGTTACTATAGTGCGTCGAACAAATGGTCTTCGTATGTTCGTATAACGGTTCCCTCAGACGGAAGAGAGAGAGGCGACAATGCGACAAACATTTTATTGAAATTATACTACAATCAACGGTTATACCAAGCTTCAACAAATTTCTACGAAAACACGCAAGTGCCTTTACGTGAAAGATCAGACAGCCAGATGAAAACGGGAAACCATTGCAAGCAGCGAAATATTTTGTTTATCTTTTGTTATGTTATTGTTAAAGGTCTAAACTCACAGCAGATGATGGGTGGTGAACGTTGTACCGCCGTTATCTTATTGTCATTTACGAGAAACTAGAGTGTAGCCTGTGAAAAAATCCAACATAACATAAAAAAAATAGTTAGTTTATATATTTACTTCAGATATTTTTAGTCAGTGCTCTTTACATTATTGCCAGTATCCCGGCGGTAACCTGATCTGCACAATATCGGTTGCGGTGTAGGTATTTTCGAATAATTCAATCAGGATAGCTGATCCTGACAGACGAATTTAATTTATCAACGTGGCGGGGATCTAGGAAGCCCTATCGTATTCCGAATGCCGATAAACGGATATTATCTGTCTAGACTTATATTACTTTTCATCACAACTTGCACGTAAAAAGTATCTAAACATACAGGTTAACTTGGCCGTAATGCCGCATATAAAACCCTCGGGCTTTCTTTTTGTCATGAAACCCTAGAGCGGTAAGTAATATTTTTTTAATTTATGGCACAGCACACAGGTCATGCAAGTTCAAGCAAGGAGTTTACACGCAATTGAAAAATTGTCTTAAAATGTTATCTAAACAGGAATTTCTTTGCAATCTCGCTACATGTTACTTAAATACTCTACTAATGTTCTTAATAATCGATTTTAATAGTTATAGTATGAAAACGTCGAAATTATTTAATTCTTTTTACACTCCGTCATGGCTGTATACCTACGTAAGTATTTGCCCTTAAAGTTTCTGAACGAAACACTGTATAATCTGTGGTGTGGGCAAAAATTCGCCAACCGCTTAAAAAAAAGTTCACGTATTTCGTAATACCAGCTGTGCTGACTTGTGCATTAAATTCATAATTATTACTCGCAAATGTGATGGAAAACATTGTGTGTATCACGGGCGGTACAGGAATTACGAACCTCGACTCAGAAAGCCCTCAGTCTTCAACTTCGGGCTTCTACTAGAGCCTCGATCGTAATTCCTTACATACCGCCCTTAATACACAATGTACTATTTCAGTATAGCTTCGCATGAAATAAAACGAATAAAATGTGATTTATTCGAGCAATAAATTAATTAAGGCGACTGATACCTTAGTTAGCTTAATTTCAAAGACAATCGATCTTTTGTTTTTTTTTTCGTGGAGCAATGCTCATGTGGGACTCCAACGTCTCCAACCCAATAAAACTTCACGGTGTGCTCCTGTGCCGCTTAAGGCCCGAACACGGGCAGGCGTAAGCACTCATCCGCAACCACGCCGCGGCTGTCCGTCACCGGACCCTGCTCTGAGGGGTAACCCCCATCACCGACGCCGAACACATTGCATGCCGTGACCACCCCAGGGACCAAACCAGCACATGGGCGCCAGAAGACCCCGTGTATGGCATCCTTGGTCCGGGTCAGGTAGCGGCTTATGGATGCAATACATTTAATTTGAATTTGCTTACTACTTTTCGGCCGCAGCGGATAGGGAGAGCGGCCAACGCTATACCGACACTGTGTTATCAGATGGTGGCTACCCCGTCCAGGCCACGGAAATAGGGAGAGCGACGCACCGCAATACCGGCTTTCCTCTCCCGCCGCAAACTCCTACCTTCACACTCGATGCATCCCATACGAAATCGCGGCCCGTCTCAGTTGCGATGTCACCCAAGCAACACCTACTTGTTGGCCGCTACGTCGTCGGCTATATCGGCAAAACCCTGACAAGCGACCTCTCCTCGGGTTCCTCTTCGCTTCACCGTGGGAGACCAAGCCACGGCTACTAATTAAGCCCCCCCGCCTCGACAATGCGGCAACCCACTATGGGCGGCTTCCAGTCTAACCGGATGTAGTTGATTACCAGTTTATGTAACAACAGCCTATCTGACATCCACAACCCAATAACTCCGTAACACGATACCCCTTGGCAAGACTAGAGAGACTTCTGACCACCCGTAACGACTGTCAAAGATGTTCAATTGACTACAGGAACCAACGGCTTTAAGTGCTTTCCAAGGCACGGAAGAGTCTCACTTTGTAACAGAGATGGTCTCGCTTCCACAGTCCGTTCTCGGCAACATGGAAGTACAACCCGGTCGGCTTATATTAATTAGCCACGAGCTCCTCAACTAACTTTCAGAGTAGGAATCTATAATTATGTTTGATCGGGTCCCGGGTAAATATTTAGTTAATTTTCCGACTGACATACTAATGTGCGGTAAAATACTTTGAAAATTTTACTGCGAAGGCAAACCATTTAAGACGATGTTATTACATATTTAAGGACATTATTATTCGGATACTGTGGTGAGCTCCCGGCGCTGAGCGTAATGCAAGCAACCTTCATGTAAGAGCATTAGCTTAATGTCTTCACGTCAACTTTCAGAGATATTTATCTACTGGCATTAGAGAACACACATGTACTTACAATAAATTAGTAGGTAGAATAACACGCTCCACGATTATATTTATTGTTAAATATTTCGTACACCTACAGTGTATAATTTCAGCATGAATAGTTGCGGTAAAATGTACGCGAGAATAAACACTGTAATATTCATAGATTCCTACACTACCATGTACAAAAGCATTTAAACAGAAAGTCCATTTGCATAATATGAAAATTACGCGGTTGCTAACTGACGCCACCGAGCTGTTATTATGACAGCTCAAACTCATAAAATTATGTGACCTCATTTGTTACTTAGCCTGACCTGCGAGGCTTTACGTGAGAAATTACTGAAAGCTTCTGAAGGCATTAATTTCTGGCTCACTCTTCAATAAATCTTTCTAAAATCGGACAAGTTAGATTTAAGAGCGCGTCCCGGGTTCCACGTTACGGCTTAAAATATAAATATCTATCGCTATGATCCTAGTAGAATATATTAGCATACAGCTAGTGACGTATTGCGGTCACCTCTATAAACTGACTGTTTTTAAGCTTATGAGTATTTGGTGATGCACTAGACATGCCTTAAGAACTATTAAAATGATGAGTAATTTAGTTATTCGGCATTAAATTACATATTGCGAATTTAGTAAAAATAAGGTAAATTGGACGGGGAATGGATAAATACAAAACAAAATAGAAACAGAATTGTTCGTTTATAAAGGGGAGCTGAAGTTCCAAAGGTATGACACTACTGTTGCGATTTTTAAAGAGGATATTTTTATTCATGCCTAGAGCTGTTCTAATTACTACAGATGAATATTCGCGAGTACTTTTGTGGCTGAATAACAGTTAACATTGAATTTGGCGACACCAATGAAGAGGCGAATAAATTAAAACCACTCCATCATGTCATCTTAAGTTGACATTGACACAATGGCACATTCCCTTACACAGTTTCATGGTTATAAATTAACCACTCTCAGTCGTGAAAATATGTTAATACAAATACAAATTTCTGTATAGAAGAGCTCTAGATGTTTTACAAGTTTATCGTTAAAGATTACAGTACTAGATAATGAAAGTACGAATTTTACGGTTCACTTAAGAGTACTAAAATCTTCTCTGGTAGTTTTTATGTTGTGTCAATGTGTGCCTAATGTGGGTCAAATAATTTTCTTTCGTCTCTCTTTCCACTTTTATCAATATCATTATAATACATTAGTTTTTTGTAAAAACTAGTTTTCTGTTTGCAAGATTTTGTAGTTTGATCTGTAACTCTGCCTGATACATTTGCATCGCCCGCATATTCACTATCTAAAGACCCCACTCGTAGCAGTTCTATTGTAAGTCAACTGTCGCGTCCGTTTCAACAGTAATCGAGCTTTTAGGGAGGGTGGTCGTTCCTCGCACCTGCTCTCGGGAGGTCAGTCACAATAGTTGCCCCACCTGGCGATAACTCCTTGCGATATGAACGAGAATAATATCACAGAAAGAGTTTTGTGTGTCATTTAGGGACGTATGTGAAGGTATTTTAAATTGATGCTTAAGTTGGACTGAGTAAAGTGAAATATTATAACAGTCAGGAGAAAAAGTCTTTATAAGATTTAATTTTATTTGTAATGATCTATAAATTGGCGAAGAGAATCGTGTTGTTAATGTACGACTAACGAAAGATCCGCCCGATTCTCGGCTTACCGTACAATACTCGTAATTCGTAGACACAAAACCGCGGGCTGCATTCGGTTGGAGTAAACAAGCAAAAAGTAAAATGCAATTTAAAATTTTCGCTCGAAGGTAAAAATTTTGCTCTCTCGAATTTCTGCTAGGTGGTGTTCTCGTTCCGGAACGTAGCCGGCTCGTACCCGGCTCGTTTGTATAATTATGTTTGTGTATGTCGCTGTTGTCACCGGGCCGCCGATGCCCGCCATATATCTGACCGGCTCGGACACTGACGGTGACAAATTGACATGTCCTGTCCCTTCCACGGCCTTATTCCAAATTGTATAGAAGTACGTTCACGTCGCGTTAAACATGTTACACTTTTGTTGCTTTCTATATTGTATGGCTTTTGATGTTTTGAAAGGTTACCTACGTCTGTTGTTATGTGAGGTATCAAAGGAACAAGGCGATTGAATTTTATTTCTAATATCCGCACATATCTTTTTTTATTATATTCCACTTTTAAATAAATAAAACATGAAAAATAGTCACAAAGGATGCTGATTGTTTTTTATTTATTTATTTCCTTTAATTAATCAGTCCCAACGTCTGCAAATAAAAACTCGGTAGAATAAATAGAATTCCCAGACATCTACGATTTAATCAGTGGATTGTTTGCTGAGGACTATGTACTCACAGATGCGATTATTAGACCATACTGGAGGAATTTAATAAGATCACACAGTGTATTTAAGTAAATCAGAATTAATTAAAATATGTATGTTCTTACTTATAATTATCTGATTGGAATTTATTTAAATCTTTACGGTTCTGATTTCATAAATGAAACTCCTTGCAGGTGCTTGACAATGTTGCCAACAATTGAATACAATCTTATATCAAAAATATATTCAGGGTAAACGTTGTTTTAAATATTTGTTTTCCTGTATTTTATCAATCTGTTCCTGCCTTTCTTAAAACGACTACGGTGAAGATAATATAAGTATAAAAGTACCAACCATTTTTTATAGTAAATAATAAATTAAAGTTGCGGGTATACTTACGTGAATTACTCTACGCATAACACTGTAAATACTCCAACATACTCGTATCACGTCTGCTTGGCAACCATGTCACTGCAGGGATCCAGCAAAATATCAGCGTCAGGTATATTTATTTGCCTGACACGTGCTGAGCTGGACTTACATTTGGTGCAACCTTAAGACGCACACCGCACTGTGTTTTGACTGTCAAAACTAATGTTACTGGTGTCACTTTTACTTTTATTTGTTAAGTATGGTTTCCTTTTTCTTTTTATGTTGGCACCTTGGTTTTTAGACATACATGTAAATTGTAATAATTTAATCAAGATTTTGTGTGTTGTGCTGTGTCTTTTGTGTGCAGTAAATAAATGATTTATCTATCTATCTATCTACCATAAGGATCGTTTTTGACCATGCTTATCAGCAAATCACCAATCCGTGACACGAACATGTCGTGATTTGGAATAGTGTCGCCCTTGGAGATAAGGCCGGATGACCTAACCGGACAACGACCGGACGGCCAAAAGCACCTTTATTTTGCATAGTAAATCAAAGCCAGAAACATCGTCTCACGACGCCCGTCCATAGCCCAAATAATCCCAATTTCTAAAATGTACATACTTTTGTTTTTGATGTGGCAAACCGTCGTTCAACCAAATTCCCATTAATTTTGTCTTCGGTGATATTGTGATTTTCCATGCAGATACAAATACCCTTAGCACCTTCGACTAAACAACATAAGACCACATAATGACACCTGTATTCGAAGGGTTAGGTAGAGGTGGTGACCGGGATGTCTGTCGTATAATCGATGTGTTTGATTTTTATAATTATTTGTTTTATACTTACACATATAGGTACATACGTTGACTCATCTTCTGTGTTTATACCATTTTATTTTATTCTTTTTTTTTAAATATTGTATGACCTGTTTCCGTGAATGTGGCATCAACAGTGGGACTTATCAAAATACCAGCACAGCGTTATTTTCTTATAGCTATCGCTGCACATGCTGAGATGGGAGCTTTTTTGATCTCGCACGGGGTTTTTATTTTATTTTATAATAGGCATTGTTTTTTTTTTGTGTTTTTGCTTATCTCATGTCTCTTGTGCGGGTCACAAATTAATATTTTTCTTTCTTTTTCTTTACCCGTACGTGTAATGTCCCACATGTAAAAGAAAGGGGATAATATGGGGAGACGAAATCACTGGCAAACTGTTAGTGCTAAATAAAATAAACCTGTACCTAACAGTAACCCGATCCCAGGTGAACGGTCGATAACATTATTAAAATTTGAACTCCATGCGAGTGGAGTGACTTACGCTTTTTATCGAATATTAAGTGCCTCCACCGCGATGTGTAACTGACTACCTATCGTACGTAAACCACGGTATCGGTAAACCGATAATATGTTTACCTGAGCTGGATCAGCGCTGGGATTAAACTTTTGACGTGCCACGGCAAATTTTTGATTTTTGAAATTAAAGCCTCACCTGGTAATAATGCAGGGTGCATTATAACCAGATGAGGCTTAAATTTCAAAATTAAATACTTTATGTAGGTATCTAAAACACCAAAAATATGGTAGAAAAATTTGCTATACGATCACCGTCTTAGTTAGCATAGCATCAAGTGCAGAATTTATTACTTTTCCTTGTTGTTGCTAGTCGATTGAAAATATCCGTAAAAAGGAGATAAGCACGGGTTCCGAGGGTTTCGACCCCAAACGGCTCGAAAATATACATTTTAGGATATAATTATATTTGAGTGACCTCTTCTTAACGAACTTCCGCTACACTAGATAATCAAATTGGAAATTCCACTTGACATGAGCTTCGCAGCGTCAACTAGGAAGTACTTGAAGGTCGTAGCTTAATTGACTCTCCAATATCAAGACGTGTGTGGTCGGGCGTCATGTTTACCGGATTCAGAATGCCGAAAATCCGAATCAATAATCGGAATATGATTCTCGAAAATTCGATTGCGAAATGATAAGCTAGGCTTTACGTTATAGATTGTGGTCATAATACGCGTGACGTGTACCAAAAAGCTTCGCGTGGTAAGTATATTTACCCGGGCCGGACAGGGCTGGTGTTGGCGTCCCTGACTCCCACAAATATTGACACAAACACCGACAAACTGCGCGTTACCAATGTCATAAAGTTACTGAGTATAGTGGGAGGTTATTGCTCGTTTACTTATACACACAATTTCCTGTTTTAATATAAGTAGGTATTATATTCTCATGAAGCCTTCTATTGCTATGCGACACTGTTTTAGGGTCGTCAGGGCAACTTGAGACTGGTAATTCAGTAAGTATTCTTAACTTAGAGCCTAACAAGAAAACGAAGGTAGAATTGAAAAAAGTTTGTTTGCTTTTAGAAAAAGCACAAAATAGGTAGCGCTTTGCGTTATCAACTTCAAACTTTTATGGGAGCCATTGCAGTTTTAAAAGCCTTTGAGGCAAGACGTAGGAAGTAGGTTTCTACTCATGCCTAACGCTGTAGGTACCAGCAAAGCGGCGACTAGCTTATTCCAAATACGACAATTTTCATACTGCATTTATTTTTATTGCCTCGGATTTCCGCGTTTGTATTCTGAATGGGTTGTGTGGTATGTCTATTTTAAAGCGTTCTCAGTCATAAAAACTCATAGAGGAGAGTTTTGAACGGCTCACTTGCAGTTAAAGGGGAGATAGGTGAGCACGATCCGTGGTGTATGTGTTTGCAGTTTAACTTCAGCCATTTCTCCATGTAAACATGGTCCGTCCGTCCGCTCGCCGCCGTTTTGGGTCACAGCTGTCTGTGCTCTTACACAACAGATAAACAAAATTGTTTTAGAAAATTCTAAAACACCAATGTGACTTTTTCAAGTCGGATGTACCAGAGGCGGCTCGTGACATTTATTTATGGGAGTTCACAAAAAAAAAAACGTAAAACTAGAGCTTACCATTTTTTTTTTTTGTACTGAAAATTCATTCTGATCTGTTCTGTTCAGTATTTCTGTTCTGGAAACTTCATAAATAGCATCTAAAATGTCATTCTGAATGGTTTTAGACGTACTTTTAAAAACGGACCTGCTGGATAAATTTTGCTAAGAATAGTTACAGCACTGATAACAACATTTGTGCCACACGTTAAATTTAGTCTTGTTATACTTATTTTTTTTTTTTTTTTTACCTTTGTGTAGATTCTTTTACCGATTGTTTTGTGAATGTGTGAACATTTTAGGCCTTCTTGATGCTAGTTAACATTTGATAACTTTTTTATTTAATATATACCTAATCTTTTTTTTTTTTTTTTTTAGTTTCTTACGACTTATTGTCATAAGTCGGGCCTGCGTTGTCCCCCATATCTAAGTACTAATAAATGCTGTAACATGGAAATATTGTAAAACCAAACCATTTTTAAAAGAGTAACCATGGAGTTTCTTGCCGGTTCTTCTCCATAGGAAACGACCAACCCGAACCGTGCACCTTTTGTCCACGTTTTATAAGTGCCCATGTAGGCCTATGTGAAATAAAAAAATTGATTTTGATTTTGATTTTGAAATGCTGTTTCATAGCCAAATCGATCTCTGACACGAAATCTTCCAAGCCTCTATAAATTCCGGAATGTTTAGTAGATTCATCCTAACCTCGTAAAGCAACTTGAAATGCACCACAAAATACCACACAATCTATTAAACGCCGTAAAATATATCGATTTTCATCAACGCGTTCATTGAACTCTCTAATAGATTTTCGATACGCAGAATCGAGCGCTTTACGAAATTTTGAGTAAGAGCAATTTTAGGACCCTAGCAACCAGGCCATAAAAATTCATAAAAAAATTCAGGACGTGGGAATTGCGGCTCCCACGACCTCTGCGAACCTGGCCGCTCGCGCCGAATTTGAGCCACCAGTGGCGTCCAGCTCACCGCCAGAAGATCCTGAGTGGACAGACCTGCAGCTGGTCAATCCGGGGTGGCACCCCTCCGCGGCGAGCCGAGAGGCTTGCCGCAATTCCCTTAGCTTTAAGTTCGAGACGCTTTTCATATTTTTTTTATAAAAGTGTGCTGTAAGTTTTTTATAAACTGTATTGTTCCATTTTTAACACAAATACCGCGCAAAACTATATTTAATACAAAATTAAAAGAAAAACTGCGAAGAATCTACATTCTACCGTAAAGTAACTGATTTCGAGTGTTTGTTTTATTGTTTACATGAGATTGACAACAGCGCACAGGCATAAGGCTTAGTACGCACTGCGATTTTTATTCGCGCGAATTTTTTTCCGCGCGTTCTGTGGCCTATGGAGTTGTATGAAGCTGCACGCACTGCGGAAAAAAAATCGCGCTCAAATAGTACTAAAAAATTCGCGCGGAAAATAATTCGCGCGAATAAAAATCGCAGTGCGTGCTAAGCCTAAATCTCCCGCGCCGCCTTGCGCGATTTGGCAACGTCGCGCGTGAGCGGCGCTCCAGATTAGGCTAATTTTCCATACAAAATCTTCTGTTTCACGCGTCGGACCGTGTCGATGTTTCTCTTTCGCACTCATTGAATACAGTGCTAGAAATTGTACTGAATTTTGTTTCATAGGAGCGCAATCGCTGGCGCTCCACTCCACACGTTAGGCACATACAACTTGACGCCAAATGTGGGCTCCAATTGTCCGCTCCGCGTTGGGTGGACAGTTGGCGCTGGCGGCAAATTTTCAACAAACGAGGAAAGGTCACGGTTCCAATCACAGATCATCTTTGATGGTTTGTGAAGGGAACCGGGCTAGTGCCAGGACGACTAGTCAGTCGCTTGGGTTGGCCGTCTACACTTACTCCCTCCTCTGCTTACAGAGGGTAGGTCGAGTGGGCTTAGAGTGGGCAGGAAAGAAAGAAGGAGTTAATTATAATAAAGGGACCTTACCCTTTAAAGGAAAAAAAACAAACATCAATGGACCACGACTTTTGTGAAAAAACTCCCCAGGTGGGTCCCGACTGCTCAGCGGTCGGGGAGTCCCACCCCGCTTCGGCGGGCTGCCCTCCGTATTCTGGGGTGGGCAACAAACATCTGCTGTCTGTCTCTATAGACAAAACCGACAACCACATGCGCGATATAAGGACACCGATTTTTCTCAGCGATACGGACGAAGAAGTGAGCAGTGATGCGGGTTCGGAGACCGACGTCGCGTCTGGCGCAAAGGGCTCAAAGAACTTGGAGCGCGAAGAGGCGGGGGCTTCTGCAAAGAACCTTCGGTTCTTCCGCAAGCGCCCCAAATCAGGGGATGGCTTGGGGTCGCCCTCCGATAACGAGCTGGCTTCGGCTCCAAAGTTCCTCACCAATAGGCGGGGTGGGGGCCGAGACAGAGGTGCGGGGAGGGGTATCACCGCCCAGGAGGCTGCCCAGCGAGCCGAGAGGCTTGCCGCGGAGGGGTGCCACCCGGGATTGACCAGCTGCAGGTCTGTCCACTCAGGATCTTCTGGCGGTGAGCTGGACGCCACTGGTGGCTCAAATTCGGCGCGAGCGGCCAGGTTCGCAGAGGTCGTGGGAGCCGCAATTCGGGATGTGGCCTTGAAGAGGAATAAGTCCTCTAAAGACAAGGCCGTATCCGCGGCCACGGCCTCCATTATGGCGGCAGCGGAGGCCAATCACGTCGGGCCTCCATCGTATGGAATATCCGAGATGCGGGCTGAGCTCGCCCGCTTGAAAGCCGACATGGAGCTTCTCCAAAGGGAGAATGAGAGGCTCCAAGCGGACCTGACCGGGCTCCAAGGAGCCAGCCCCCGCGAGATGCTGCAGGGGGGCGCGGAGCAAGGGCAAGGCCAGCCCGTACCTGCAGAGGACCGGATACTGAACCTGGTGCGGCAGGAACTGGCTGCGTTCCGGAGTCAGTTTTCTGCACTGGAGGCCATTTCCCGCTTCGTTGGAAGACGGGGAAACTGGTCCTCATTAAGAAGCCGGGGCGCCCTGCGGACTCTCCCTCCGCTTACTGGCCCATCGTGCTGCTCGATGAGGTGGGCAAACTCTTGGAAAGAGTCGTTGCAGACCGTCTCGTCGGGCAGCTGGTGCGGGTGGGGCCAGATCTGGCAGAGAGTCAGTTTGGTTTCCGCAGGGGGCGCGCTACAGTGGATGCCATCATGCGCGTGCGAGCCCTCACGACGGAGGATGCAGTGGCCCGGGGTGGGGTCGTCTTGGCGGTGTCTCTTGACATCGCCAATGCCTTCAACACCTTGCCATGGAGCTGCATCAGGGAGGCACTCCGGTGTCACCGGATGCTGCCCTACCTCTGTCGCGTAGTCAAGGCCTATATGACGGACAGGGCCGTCATCTATCCCGGTCACCAGGGAGAGTGGAACCGGCGAAAGATGTCGTGCGGTGTCCCACAGGGATCGGTCTTGGTGCCACATCTGTGGGACATCGGGTACGACTGGGTGCTGCGCGCCGATCTCCCTAGTGGCGTCAGCGTGGTTTGCTACGCTGACGACACGCTAGTCCTGGCTCAGGGTGCGAATTCACCAGGCGGCGGCTGAAAACGCGACACGCGGGGTTTCAACAATCGTCGATTGATCGAGGATCCAGCAATTGGGACTCGAGGTGGCCTTCACAAGTTCGAGGCCATGTGTTTTCATGGTCCTCGGAACGCGCCACCCACGCGGATCCCAAATAACGGTAGGAGGGGTTCAAATCGGCGTCGGGTCGACGATGAAGTACCTGGGTTTCGTCCTCGACAGCCGGTGGAATTTCGTGGAGCATTGCCGACGTTTGGCTCCCAGACTGGAGCGGGCCGGGGCTGCCCTTAAGCGGCTCCTGCCTAATCTTGGGGGTCCAAACGCCTCCTGCCGGAGGCTCTACGCGGGGGTCGTGCGGTCCAAGGCCCTTTACGGGGCACCAGTATGGGCGCGTACCCTGAGGCGGCGACCAGCCCGCCGGTTGAACGCGTCGCAAAGGGTTATGGCCATCCGGCTGGTCCGGGGATACCGCACGGTCTCCGGTGAGGCGGCGAGCCTCCTTGCTGGATTGCCGCCATGGGATCTGGAGGCAAAAGTCCTCGCGCAAATATGGGAATGGCGCGAGGAGGCGAAACTCCGCTGCTGCGACAAATCACGGCTCGGCGGACAGAGCTCCGGCAGGATCTCATGGCGACATGGAGAGGGCGACTGTCGCAACCCAGCGCTGGGCACGCCACAATCGTGGCGATAAGGCCCCTCTTTGAGGAGTGGCTTGAGAGGCGTCACGGCGTCCTCACCTTCCGCCTGACGCAGGTCCTTACTGGACATGGCTGCTTCGGGAGGTTCCTGTTCAGGATAAGGCGGGAGGAAACGCCCGGGTGTCACCATTGTGAGGATCGCCCGAAGGACACGGTAGAACATACGGTGGAGGCCTGCCCCACTTGGGCGGAGCAACGCCGTGTCCTCGTGGAGGCGATCGGCGGTGGCGACCTCTCGCGTCCGGCCCTGGTTCAGGCTATGGTACGGAGCGAGAGTGCATGGGAAGCTGTCACCTCCTTCTGCGAAGCAGTAATGCTCGTGAAGGAGGAGGCAGAACGCGTGATGGAGACGCAACGGAGACGCCCTCACGCCCCTAGCCACCGCAGGAGACGCCCTGGGTGTCGAGAGTCGCAAGCCGATTCCCGGCCACCGTAGGCGCGGGTTTGCGGACGGCCAGTAATGGGTAGCTCGCCGTCCGTTAAGGACCAGGCCCGAGTCGACGGCGCGTAGTGTTCCACGCGCGCCTCCAAGAGATGTCAGCAATAAATGACGGGGTCCGCTAGGGCCGATGCCTGTCTGGGTCGCATATAAATTTGAAAGAGAGTTACCGCGGCCCTGGCTCAAGCAACTGAAGGAACACGGGTGGGTTTTAGTCAGCAAAAGTCTGACACGCCCTCCGGCTTCACCCAAAGCGGGAGAAGTCATTGGATGATTTCCCACCCTACGTTTCTAGTAAACTGCTAGTAACTGAGTGTATTGTATAGGCATTGTAGAAATAATGTATGTATAGGATTTTATGAAAATATAGATTATGCAATTTTTGTGGGAGTGCACTGCACCAGCGCTCTTTAGGACGAGCCGCCTCTCCTATGTACTTTCTAAGTTTATCTTGGACATGGCTGACAACGGTGAAGGAAAACATCGTGAGGAAACCTGGAATTATAGTGTATTTGTAAGTTTGTGCTCTATTGGTGTAATTGCTGTAAGGCGTTCCAGTGCGAGGGTAAACAAATAAATAAATAAATCTAAAAACCAATTTCGTGCGCGCCAGCTCAAGTTAAATTTGTATTTCTTATCGTTGAAGTTTAAAATTTTATAAGTGGTTTATTAGTCATATTTTTATACGAATTTGTGATTTTATTTTATAAAATCAAGGTTTTTTGGGTTTTATATCGTTTGTATCACTTAAAACGGCAATAAAGTTTAATAACATTGAATCTGAAATAATGTTACCACAACTGATTTATATCGATGAGCACAGCGCAGTTTATCTGAATTAAAACGAATTAATTAACCATCACCATGTTGAAAAGTTAATAAAGTAGGTTAATTGTTTGTTATAAAACATACAATGTAACGCTACGTCTAAATTTTTTATGAGCATCGTTCACGCAGTTTAAAGTATACATTCAAGAAAAGCGCGTCAAGACGGAAAAAATCTTTCTCACCACACTCTCAGAATGCATTCCATTTTCTCATCGGTAAACCGAATACAACCATTTCCTTTTTTGAATATACATTTTTTGTTAGCTGTGACCATTTTACGAGAGATATGTAGACAGTTTTACTATCATTGCCCTATTTTTATAGTGCACTGTGAGCTACTTACTCGAATAATTTATCACCACTGGCAACAATATCGGGTCATTAAAATGCCTTGTAAATGTGCTCATAACGGAAGCTTCTCGAGTTTCCATTATCGCCCGCTAATGAGATTAAAATTCGATTACACGGCTTACGAAATTATATTCGCCAACAATGTTTTACCCTCGTCACAATGCTTAGGGGAGATCAAGGAAGTATTCAGCCAACCTTATCTTTGGAAAATATAGGGATAAGTAGGTAGGTACGTGGTGTGAGAACGTGAGCCCACGAGCCCGAAAAGCAATGTATAAAGTTCTTTTAAATCCAAAGAGGAATAAATTCGTCAAAGGAGCGATTTCGGCAAATAAATTAGCCGAGAGTGCGACCTGTGAAAGGTTCTCTGTGTCGTGATTCATTAGCATACCACCAACTTGTGAATAATGTTGTGAAATACCACTTTATTAAGAATGCTTCATATTCTCGACCAACATTAGCAATCTAATCACAATTCCTTGAACTAGTAAACAACTAGGAAGGTATCCGTGGAATAGGATGTACTTTGTAGCAGTAAGTGGGGCAGAGTAGTACCTAACTAAAGTCAATATACACATCTTGGTATGCTAAAACTAACTATGTTCCCGACATGCCTCATGGGTAGTTTATAAGGACATTAATAAAATATCTATTTATCTAACTAGCCCGTTATGTCCCACGGCTGGGCAAAGTTCTCCCTCTCCCTTTTTCCAGTCTTTTTTTAACAAGTGCTATTGCGAGCCAGTCCTTTCGGTAAGAGTAAAGTTTATCTCTCCACCTTCGTATTACAGTATATACAATACCAGGCTGTTTATTCTTATACAGAGAAAGCTACAACATTAGTGCCAGCCTGTATGTTCTTATACAGAGAAGGCACTAACATTAATGCCAGCCTGTACATTCTTATACAGAGAAGGCACTAATATTAATATCAGCCTGTACATTGTTATACAGAGAAGTAACTATTATTAATGCCAGCCTGTATGTTCTTATACAGAGAATACACTAACATTAATGCCAGCCTGTACATTAATATACAGAGAAGGCACTAATATTAATATCAGCCTGTACATTGTTATACAAAGAAGTAACCATTATTAATGCCAGCCTGTATGTTCTTATACAGAGAAGGCACTAACATTAATGCCAGCCTGTACATTCATATACAGAGAAGGCACTAATATTAATATCAGCCTGTACATTCTTATACAGAGAAGTCACTATCATGAATGCCAGCCTGTACATTCTTATACACATAAGGCACTAATATTAATATCAGCCTGTACATTCCTATACAGAGAAGGCACTAATATTAATATCAGCCTGTACATTCTTATACAGAGAAGTCACTAACATTTATCACCAGTTCACCACGTTTACTCAAGGCAGGTTGGCGATTTAAAACACAAAAAAAAAGTTAATAGAAAATTCAAGGCGAGTATATAAAAAATATTTCAGCGTAAAATAAAACACGTTAATCAAATACCTAAGCGGTTCTACAGTTTATAATCTCATTTCGTGTCATAAAATGTATGAAAAAGGCGTCGTGAACGTCAGTTAAAGTAAGGCTTAACACAATTTACTAAATAGCCTTTGTAATGTGACATCCAATTTATAATAATAAGAGCGAAAATTCTAAAAGCTATTCTGAAATGTTCTTCTTGTGAAAACATTTATAAAATTTCAATAAATGAGTCCTTATAGGTATAGGTACTTCAGTAGGAACACCTACTTTTTCTGTAAGTCTGATTAGTTACTTGGTAACAATACAATTTCCTGCCGAACTAAATATTAATTGAATACTTAATTAATCCTGTTAAGCAACTAACCAGTATTTTAACCATTTCTCTAATGTTTTCTCTCCATGAAATTCAGTTGTATCTTGTAATAAAAAAATCATATATGCCTACTTTCGAGACTAGCGTAGAATCAGTATCTATTACCTATATAAACCAATTGAAACTTTAGGTTTTACTTATGCATTACATAAGTAGTAACTAATAATAATTACAGCTACATCGACCGTCAAGGAATATTTCTTTGAAAATATAAAAGGTACTTTTTATGCAGTAGGCTCTCGGTCTATGACAAGTCGTCTGAAAAACAAATATATCCTTAGTCAAAATAAAATGAATGTAAATAATCATTTAGTGACGATTGCCCTCATTTGTCAACCAACAAAATAAATTATAATGGAATCTCTTTGTTACAGTAAATCCATACTAATGTAATAAATGCCAAAGTAACTCTGTCTATCCGTCTGTTTATTTGTTGCCTTTTGATGCCTTTACGACTGAACGAATTCGTATAAAACTTGACTCAAGGTTGGACCAAGGCCTAGACGAAAAATTTTAAAAATTTTGTATGTCGTTTTTGTGGCTAATAAATACTTTTCTTTCTTTTTGCTGTCAGATTAGGACTTAATAGGTTCCTATTTTATCGTAGGAATAAGTTCTCTTTGGATAATGCGTTTCTCTTGGTATAACAAAACATTTCACGCGGGCGAAGCCGCTAGCTGAAACCAGTTCACAATAAGTCCATTAAAACCGATATAATTGATTGCGTATTGTGATTTGATACAAAATTTCGGTTTCGCTATTGGCCGAGCTAAAAGCATTGCCATGTACTCGTTATTTATTTGAAGCAGTAACTGAATAAAAGGAATTCTATTACAAAGGTAATCCTTTTGAATGGTATCCTCCTTTTGTCGTGGACCTACCTAAGTAGAACTTTGCATCGTGAATTCGGGCAGCTTTTTCTTTTTACTACACCGAATATTTTATTGGTCTTTGAAGAAATGAAATAGTTATTTTCGAAGCAACTATTATAACGGCCCAGTTTGAATTAACTATCATCATCGAATCGCATCACTTGACTTGCGTTTATTATGTACATATAGTGTACGTAGATTCTTTCCAGAAACCAGCAACTTACTTTATTTTAAAATCAAAGTACGCGCGACAATATTATTCATTGCTTTATCATCATCATCATCAGCCTTATAATGTGCCCACTGCTGGGACACAGGCCTCCTCACTGTGAGGGGGAATGGGCTGTAATCCATCACGCGGGCCCAGCGCGTGTTGGTGGATGTCACATGTCTTCGAGTTTTTGGTTTTAGTTCATTGCTTCATATTTTTAATATTCCGTGTTAAATACTTGATGGTATTTGGTGGAATTTGATCTGAAGGTACACTAGCGAGAGATGTAAATAATAAAACCTCTGTGTACTGATCTGAGGTGATAGGTCATTTATTAAAAAAAACATTTGCATATACCCTAATCACGGTAACCAAACCATAGCGACTTCTAACTCGACGCCAACGCCATCTATGGAGCACGCCGGAAGGTTTACAAAGAGTAAGGTCGTAAACATTCCGTCTACTCGACAACGTAAGACACGCAATGAATATTGTTGAATTGTCAAAATGAAAGCATGCGCGCATGCATTGAATTTTCAATAAAGTTGCGGAATTAGAGTGCAGGTTTGCCTATGTGTGTCAGAAAATATTAACAATTCTTCTATATTTCACACATCATTTCTTATAATATTTTGGGTGTTATTCTTTAGCACTGCTCCTTATTTTCTGTTAGCACTATAAACTCAAAAAAGTGCATTCAACCACGCTCAAATCCCGGACTATTATCGTTATCGCGAACAAAGCGCATCGTCTGTTAGCTTTATTATACGCTGGTGACGGCACTCATCGGGTTCTCAACCACTATTGTGGAAACACGGACATTAATTGTGTCACCGTCTGTATTTGTATATCGCACTGAATCTGGGTCTTACTTTGTTTTTCTAGTTCGAAGAGTCAAAGCTGTGTTTTGGGTCGATGGTTCAAGCAGCTGTGCTTCACCGGGTTCGAACTCAGTAACTAATTTATTATTATAAAGAATTTCATTGAATTGTATAAAAAACAACCTTTTGAGCCCACGGCTGCCTGTGTACGTTTCTGCTCTTCTAAATATGGAAAAGCGTTTGTCTCGTTGGTACTATGAAACCATTTTTGCATTCAACCACGCACAAATCCTGAACAAACCGCATCGTCTGGCAGCTTCATTATACGCTGGTGACATTAATCGTGTCACCAATTGTATTTGCGAATATATTCATACTAGGGAACCGGGTCTAACTGTATGTTTTTAGTTGGCGGATTCGAAACAGTTTTGTGTATCAGGATCCTATGAAAATCCATTTATTGGAAAATTTAACTTCGCTAACTGATTACTATCTAACCAATCCAGTACAGACTCGTCACTGTGATATTGATATTCTCAATACCCTGAGGTATTATATCAATGAGTACATACGTTGTTAGCAAATACGAGGCATCTATTAGTAGTATAGTTAGCTAAGAAACAAAGGCTCAGCTAAACTAAATTGACAAAAAATAATAATGAGCAAAAGTGTTATTACAATTGACAGGTTTGATCCCGCACGGGCCGTAGATCATAACACAATATTTCTATGGCCTAGTTATCCGGGTCTGACTATTGCGTATACGAGTTTAAGTGTTTTTAACCGCACTCAAGATGCAAGAGAAATTAAGTCAGATAAATTCAAAAAACTTGCTAAAAAGATTAGTCGACAACGTAAAGCATGGCTGTCGCCGAGAACATTCATCAGATGCACGCGAAAAATGTTTAATATCAACATGTTATATTACAGCAGTATGCTGGCAAGCTTTATTGTTTTGTTTTCATATCATAAACGAACAAAGTAAACAATGGGAAGCAAATAAATGGTGAACAAATAATAAGAAACTGTCTGTAGTAAATCGTTTGTATTGGTTAAGAAAACTGGGAACGTTCCCAAAGCGGAGAATACATATTGGAAGAACAATGATGATGGTATCTAATGAAGAATTCTTTTGTTTTTCGAAGTAATATGAATTTATTTCTGCATTCTGGCTATCAAACATCCCTTTGGCTTGTATTAATAATCCAATCTTGACATGACTGCCGAGAATGGAAACTCGAAGAAACTCGTAATCAAAATTAAAACGTCTTGTGATGTATTCTTAGGGGACATGTGAACGCAGAAGAGGAATCTGACAGTTAAGAGTCGTTTATACGGACGGCCTACGGTATAAAAGACTAGTTAGTTTTCTGGAGCGTGAAAGCAAGCTTCTATAACTTAAACAGAACATTCAACTAATGTAACGTAATTTAAGTTCTACAGTCCTTTTTTTATGAACACTTAAACCCGAATAACTTCCACAATTTTAACTTCAGCGCTATAAAGGTCAAAGTGCCTAAAACCGTCACAAATCCGAGTGGTTCCTAAATACGACTGCCATTGTTCGCACTATTCTTTATGTCGGTCGGGCTGTGCCGTAAATAGAGGAGACAGGGCCACATCGTTAATGACACCGAATGTCCCTAACACCGTCACACGTCAGTACGTAGGTAGGGACCTATAATATGATCAACTGTATACAGTGTTGTGCGAGTGTTTGCCTATTTGGGATCTGTTGGCTTTGTGGAAGGTTGGTTTGTATTGTTAGGTTCAATGCTTTGCACCTCTTATTCCGCAATTTGTTTGGGATCTTAGACATATCATTACTATTTCCTTTTTATTCTTGGATAAGGTGATATTTTAATAAATGGACTTAATGTTGAGGTTGACTAGGTGTTTATAATGCCTCTTAAAACTAAATCATCATCATCTTCTTATTTATGTTCCCACTGATGGGACACAGGCCTCCTCTCTGTGAGAGGGGATGGGCCAATCAACCACGCGGGCCCAGTGCGGGATGATGGATGCCATATGTCTTCAAATTTCTGGTTCTAGGACATGCCGGTTGCCTCACCACGTTTTCCTTCACCGTGAAATATTTACACAAAGTAAAGAGTCTGCCTAGGTTCGAACTCACGACACACAACTAAATAGAGGCTGCAAATTCAAGATGTAGCATAGCCTCGCCCTCAAAACTTTTTATCTATACCAATATTATAAAGAGGAAAGATTTTTTTGTTTGTTTGTTTGTTTGTACCGAATAGGCTCCAAAACTACTGGACCGATTTCAAAAATTCTTTTACCGTTGGAAAGCTCTATCCCCGGGTGACATAGGCTACTTTCTATCCCTGTATTCCCACGGGAACGGGAACTACGCGGGTGAAACCGCGAGGCGTCCTCTAGTAGGTACGTAAAGCGGTGCAGCAAAGTTTGGAGCTGTATCGAGCATTACATTTTTCTGCGCCAGTTTCCAAAACTTACATAATTGTAAAATATTCGTTCACTTGCCAAAATACAAATAAACATAAACTGACAAGCCGCACTTAAATTGATCACAGTTACGAGAACTTACTTATTTCACAACATAGGTAAAGCCAGGTACCGACCTACCTACCATATTTCTATAATGATCAGTAGATCCCCGCTAAGCGAGGCCGCAAAACTATCATCAACTAAATTTCCTACAACATTCGACAGGATATAACTGTAACTTTGAAACATCAGTTATCTACACTGTCAACTTTATCACTTTATTAAGCAATAGTATCAAAGTTTCTGACTGGTTTCCAACTTAATGCACAACACTTAAGTACTAAGTTCTGAACCTGCCACGTTTATACAATAAACTCTGAACTTACTGCACCTGTAATGTGTATGTTGAACAAGGTTAATATCTGCATAGCCTTTTACTCATCTATTTTAGAGGTGTCGAATTCTTGTGTTTTACATGGAGCAACTGCCTATATGAAGTCCACTACCCAGTAAATGGGTAACACGATATTCCTTGTCAACACTGGTGACAGATTTTCAATATTCTGACTATCGTAATGACAATCAAAGATTTACAAGTGACGATCGAGAGCTACAGGAGGCACGGGTTCGGTAGGATGGTATTGGTAGGTAATACTCTACAATAGTGTCCGGTTTCAGTTTCGGTCGAGTTGCCGAAAAAATAACCATTCACGGTTTAGTTTGAAACTGCATTCGGGAGTTTTCGTGCTGTGATCGGTCTTGTTCGGCGCGTTAAATTCCATCTAAACGAGTAAACGAAGGAGGCATTTTTCCGCGACCACGTGCCTAATCATGTCGTGACTGGCTTGTGTTTGCAGTTATTTTTTTAAAGATAATAAAATAAAGACTGACTGATTATAATAACGTGTTTGTTTAATTTTCCCTGAAAACATGATCCTTTTATGGAAGTTTCGGTTTCGGTTTCGGCTGAAACTGAGACTGTTACCGAAATTGGGTTTCATTTCGGTTTCGGTCGTAAAAACCAGTTTCGGTTGGATGCTACGTCTACAATAAGCAAAAATCAATATCTAGAAAAAAATCTACATATATGTAGAACAAGATAATGTTGTTGTAATGCAAATTGCCTCAAATTGTTGAATTCGGGTCAATGGTGTCAATCGAGACTAATAGTGCTTTCCCACCAATCGAATAGTGCAAAGCCGACAATTATATCGGCGTGTAAACGACGCGATGAAATGAGAACTCGAATGAATAAATGAATTCGATTTTCAAATCTGTTAGTTTCAGTTCGGGGATACGTTAGGGGGCTCAATATTTATCTTTTTTATAAACATAGAGAGATTTAATTAAAATCCATGCCTAGTTTTATTGAAAAAATATATCCTGCATATCTACATAGTAATACGTATCTATTACCACCACCGGTGTCTTTATAGACACTAAGGCACTATATCTATTGATTACCCTGGGTTTAATCTTTTTACCGTCGAGATCATCAAATTATTGTGATAGAGCATCTCCATATTATCTATATCTAACCATAACTTAAGTCATATGTCATCTGTTTAATATATATACCACCTCCTAAAGGTGCACGAAATTTTTTACAGTCGAAAGACAAAGACTAGAAAGCTTAACACCGAACTCTGTAGCTCCCATTCTTAACAGTGCACAGTTCAGGCCATTCCGCGAGTGTATCCGACCGTGAATGGAACTTAGCAAGTTTTAAAACCTACATATATCTCTCCTCACTTCAGAATTACTTCAACCGCCTTCATAATTGTTTAAGTATCCTTGACATTTCATACATAATTCTTAAGATTAAGAGGCTGCGTGTAGCTTTAATATAATAGGTTGGGGAAAAAGTTTCTTCGCATTTTTTGAGAAAATTCAAAACATTTTTTAATATAGTTTATTTACATTTAACTAAGGTATGTAGGTACCATTTTGTTCGATAACTTTTTGCCATCTTGTAGGTAGGGACATGATCCCATTGCTATAGAAATTTTGGGACTTCTGATCAAAATACCGCGACAAGTGGTTTTGGCAGTCCTCTAGTGGTGTTAACCTGACACTGCCTAAAGGGATCTGATGGGACCGAAACAGGTGGAAATCTGAAGGTGCAAGGTCAGGACTATACGGCGGATGCATTAACACCTCCCAGCCAAACTCTCTTATTTTTTTCTGAGAGGCTAAAGATGTGTGAGTTCAGCGTTATCATGATGAAAAACCACACCCCTTCTGTTGATTAATTCTTCAAAAATGGTTCGGTTTCATTCCGTCGTAATAAATATTCACAAATGAGTACACGGTTCATAAGGTTTCTTTCAGTGAGCTCGTGAGGTACCCAACTATCGAGCTTTTTTGTGTACCCAGTTTTTTGTCAAATGCGCCAAAACTGTTTTATGTCAAATCCCAGCTCTTCAGCGACGTCGTAACTACTGATGTGCCGATCTTGCTCCACTTTTTCAAAAATGGCATCTATTTTATCCGTAATAGGGCGACCAGAGCGACGTGCATCCTTGACATCAAAATTTCCGGATTGAAAACGCTTAAACCAAATTTGTGCTACTCTCACAGACACTGCACTAGGTCCATAAACATCGCAAATTTTTTTCGCGTCTTGCGTTGCATTTTATTTTTTTTGTAGTAAAATTTTAAAATGTATCGAATTTCTTCTTAGATTCACTCATCTTGACGGTACGAAAAACAAATGAAAATCACACATTTTCCTAATTTGATTTTGGAATTATGTTCTTTAAAATTTAAACTTTCAATGATACCAAAACCAGCCAGATACAAATAGTATAGCCAAAGAGATTTTATTACAAGTTCATACATACTATAATGCGAAAAGACTTTTTCCCCAACCTAATATTAGGCGACGTATTAATATTAAAGTTACGTTTGATTTATGTATTCTGGTTATGGCTAGCATGTAATTAAATGTAAGTAATGTTGTCTTAAGATATATTTCTAATTTTATAAGATAGATTTCTAGGATCTGACAATTTTAAGTGACAGTGGATAGAGCACATTGCTTGTAGAAATGATAGTTGAGGGTATCTAAGGGTTCTGAAGCGGTAAGCGCGTACCGGAAAGCGCAGTGTTGCTAGGCCCCTCTTAAGGCGGATATAAAGACTGAAGGTCGCGGGAATCCGCTGGGCAAGGAAATCAGGACCGGTCATTGTAGACGCTTGGTAAAGGCCTGAGTCCAGCAGGGGGTGTCTATCGGCTGAAATTATAGTGATGATGATGATGAATCAACCAAGGAAGAGCTTATTAAATACTGATGAAGTAGTTTAAATACTGTATATACAGAACTGATCTCCGTCGAAATAACATTCTAAAAAAATTGGCAGTAGGTACTATCAAGATGGTTGGCAATTTTTCGGGTAAAAGAATAAGCCAGAACTTGGGTCACACTCACGGCATGTGGCAACCCAATATCCGCAAAAAGGTCATTAAACACATAACAAAAGTGTACCTATTGTGTTGTTATAAAAAGAAAAACACTTAACGCCACGTTAATACGTATAATTTTGTTCTAAGATAAAAATACACCGAAAATATATTAAAAAAAAAGAATACAAAAAAGGCAAAACGCATGAATTAAAAAAATACAGGCAAACTGCAGTAAACGATAACGTATTAGTTATTTCAAAAAGTTTAGTAAGACGATAAGATAAACGTAAGAATGAAATTTTAGCTAGGTTTGAAAGTATAATTGCCTAACCCCAACGCAGTTTCATCCGGTTAAATTCTGGCTTAAAGATTCAGGTAGAAACGAATCCTTAAAGTCATAAATCTAAGTTTTAATCCGTGCAATTTTAAATTATAAAACTACTACGTAATTGCACGTTGAACGCCGCTTTATTTTTAGTTTTTTCCGTTAGGGCCGCGGGGGCCAACATATGAACGCGAGACAGAGGCGATTTTAAGCATCTCTATTAGGCCATGTCATGCTTGAGGTCGTGGGTTCAAATCCGGGCAAGTACCAATGTGACTTTTTCAAATTCATACGTACTTTCTAAGTTTATCTTGGACATCACAGGCAACGGTGATGGAAAACATCGTGAGGAAACCTAGACTTATATAGTTAATGTAAGTCTGAAATAGACTGTGGAGTTTTCCGGAGACGGCTTAATTAACTCTGACACCAGAGGTGGCCACACCTCAAACGAAAAAGAAGAAAGATTAAAAAATATGATGTAGAGAATTATGACGAATAATGTAATGACAAAAATATTTCACCAAGTTCTATAAGAAATGCGTATTCATATTTCTATAAATTACTACTCCTAACGTAATAAAACTATTACAACAAGATAGAAACTGGTTTATGTTTTAATATTTTTTTGCATGGCGTCACTGAGTTTGAAGAATGTGGTATTAAATGAAAGGTGGGCTCATCTCTAGGACGGGTCTGCCAAATACCAGCTTAGTGCACTAGAGTCGATTGAAAGGTGGGCCAAGAAGCTCATCGGCAATGAGGCATTGGTTGAGTCAAAGCTCCAGAGCCTTGACCATCGACGCCGAGTGGCCAGCTTGTCGATTTTTATCGGATAGATTTCGGGAATTATGCGATGGAATTGTATGAACTAATTCCACCTAGACCGTTTCATCATCGGACTAAAAAACGTAGGGTGATGCTCTATAGGCACATGGTAGACATCCCACCCATACGCATTAAATGTAAAAAAAAAAACAGAACTCGTTCTGTACGGTCTCATCGCCGTACATTTTTCTGCTTACGCTGTAACCTACTTTAGACCAGCGATGCGCGTCACGATTGCGCGTTATAAAAATAACCTTATTAACTAATTTAATCATAGTAAACATACAAGTGTGTGACTATCAACAACTGAGAGAAATAATCGCCTCCGCTCAAGTACTGTACCTTACTCTCAATAAACTTAACTGCATCTTAGTGGAACGCGTTTCTCTTCACTAACTTAACTTACAAACCTTCACGACAAATTACATGTACGGACTTACAACCCGTACATTTATGGTCCTTCGAGCCTGAAAAAACAACTGATTACTTGAACAAGCGACTGTCTTCATTAGAAGCTCAATGGATGGATTTCAATGCAAGGCACACATTGCTTTTGCAGGAAATTGAAGATAAAAACATAAACTACTTTGTGGAAGATGTCTACGGCAAGACAAAAACTATGTATGAAACAACTAGAGCCGACATTACGAGTATGTTACAACAAGTTGCAGGAGAAAACGTCAAATTCGACCTTACGGAGTCCTCAGGGGAAGAGCTTGATGAGAAGACAAAGACGCTACTGACTAAGCAAGAATGTAACTTCAAGGCGATGGATCGTGCTATGGCTAAAATTGACTATGAAGGCCTAGCTGAAAAATGGGAACTTGATGATCACTTGTCAATCTTGAAGTCGAAATGGGATGCTCTTGACAACACTCACTGGGAACTGGAAGCCCTACTAAAAGGATCGAATCAGACATACTATGACATGTTCTACAGCATGGAATCCAAATACGACGAAACAAGAAAACGCCTGAAAGGCAAAATATGGTCTAACGCTCATCACGAACGTTCAGCACCGAAAATCGAGATACCAGAGTTTTCAGGACACTACAGCAAGTGGACATCGTTTAAAGATCTATTCCTGGAGACCATACACAAAAACCCGTCGCTGAATAACGCACAAAAAATGCAGCATCTGAAGACCAAACTGAAAGGCGAAGCAGAAAGGCTGGTGCAACACCTGGGCATCAGCGCCAACAACTACGCTTCATGCTGGGAAATATTGAATCAACGGTACGATAACCGTCGACTACAGTTCTCAGCCTATATGAACACTATGCTACAGTTGCCTGTCATACAGAAGCCTGACGCTTACAACTTGAAGAAGCTACATGACGTAACAACGGAATGTCTAAACGGCTTGACAAATATGGGTCTTGATACAACCGGTGGAGAATCTATGATTGTCCATGTGATGTCACTAAAACTAGACTGTGGCACATACAACGAATATATAAAAGACTTAAACGACAACAGAGAGGTACCAACACTTCATGAATTTCTAATGTTCTTAGAAAACCAGTTTACAGCGTTTGAAACCATGAAAACTTCGAAGAAAGAGGTACAGAATTCAGGAAAATCAACTGAAAACGAAAAACATACGTTTCGAAAAAACTACGATCAGAAAAAATGGCATCCGAAAACTTACCACACTTCGTATGGGCAATGCCCTCTTTGTAAAAACAATCATGTTCTAATGAAATGTCAGCAATTTGTGGACATGGATACTAAGCAACGTAACAACACAGTTGCAAAATTGCGGATATGCAAAAACTGTTTGTTCAAACACGAAAACCAGACTTGCAACTCTACAAAAACGTGTAAGGAATGCAATATGAAACATCATACGCTCTTACATTACAACAACTACAACAAAAATACATCTTCACCGAGCTATGAAAATCAGCGTTCAGGTCAACGACCAAAGGAAACTGAACCAAGTTCAAACCACCTATCAACCAACGAGATGGAGGTTTTACTTACAACCGTCCAGATCAAGGTCAAATCGTTAGATGGCACTTACATCGCTCTTCGTGCGCTCGTAGACCAGGGCTCACAAGTTAATTTGATAACTGAAAATGCAGCACAACTGCTGAGGCTGCCGAGAAGCAAAATGACTGCAAAGATATCGGGAGTTGGTACTGTATCGGGCGACTGTAAAGGGCGCCTGAAGCTAACATGCAAATCAATCCACTCCGAATATACTTTCGACACTGAGGCGTTGATTATGAAGAAATTAATCAACAAACTACCAAACTACACATTTGAACGACCTGAGTGGTCACACTTGCAAAACTTAAAACTAGCAGACCCTGACTACAACATTTCAAGGGCTGTTGACATACTGCTTGGAGCTGACGTATACGCAGAAATAATCCAAGACGGAATACTAAAGGGCGCACCAAAATCACCAGTTGCTCAACAGACACAGCTGGGATGGATTTTGTGTGGAAAACTAGAAACGTTTAACTGTCACGTCACCCTACTCGACTTGTCCGAAATAACGAAATTTTGGGAGTGTGAAGACGTAACAAAAGCAAACACTGATCAATCTCAAGAAGATCAATGTGAAACTTACTACAAGGAAACTACTCGCCGTGGTTTAGACGGAAGATACATTGTGAAGATGCCTCTATGTTCAGATTACGAACATAAACTTGGATCATCGAAAACGATAGCAGTATCACAATTGCTGCAACTAGAAAAACGGTTTCAAAGAAATAGCCGTCTTGCATTGCTATACAAAGGGTTCCTTAAGGAATACCTGGAGCTAGGTCACATGAAACTAACAAAACCTATACAATCGTCAACGACGGAATGCTACTTACCACATCACGGAGTACTTCGAGAAGAATCTACAACCACGAAACTCAGGGTTGTCTTCAACGCATCTCAGAAAACTAACACAGGATACAGCTTGAACGCCTTACAAGAAAAAGGCCCCAACCTACAAAAAGATATCCAAGAACTTATCATAAAATGGAGAACTTACAAATACGCCTTTACAGCTGACATCGAGAAAATGTACCGATGTATCTGGCTGTCTGAGGAACAACAACATTTGCAGAAAATTATCTGGCGAACTACACAGTCAGAGAAGCTGCAGGAGTACCAACTTTGCACTGTCACTTATGGCACTAAGTGCGCACCGTGGCTAGCCATGAGAACCATCAAGCAACTTGCATACGATGACGGCTGCAAATACCCCACGGCTGCTAAAATACTGTTGAACGAAACTTACGTCGATGACGTCATAAGCGGCCACAACTCACTAGAAGCGGCCCAGGAACTCCAGACATCTCTTATCGACATGTTAAAAGGAGCCGGGATGAACTTACGCAAGTGGTCCAGCAATGATCCAGCACTACTAGTAAACTTAAGCGATGAACAGATTTCACGCAGAACTACTTTTGACTTTAAGCAAGAGGAATCAATGAAAACCCTAGGACTAGGTTGGAATCCGCACGCCGACACATTTGTGTTTAACTGGAAATTTGAAGAAAAAGGTCGATCCGAGATAACTAAAAGGCGGCTGCTTTCTGAAATTTCGCAACTTTACGATCCGCTGGGTTGGCTATCACCCATAACTATTGCGGCAAAACTACTATTTCAAGAAGTCTGGATCAACAAACTTGACTGGGATGATCAGTTACCGTCACAAATAGCAGAAAAGTGGCTGAAACTAAGAGCTGACATACCCAATGTAAAACTTATGGTAAACAAGCGCTGGGTCCGTACAACAAACAAGAAGATAGAACTATTTGGATTCTGTGACGCCAGTGAAAAGGCTTACTCTTGCGTGGTATACAGCTGCGTCAGAGAAGAAACAAACAAGTCAACAATAACATTACTCGCTTCTAAAACAAGAGTGGCGCCGCTATCACAAACGATCACATTACCGAAACTTGAACTTTGTGGCGCACTCTTACTATCGCAACTCATCGAAAAAATCAGAGACGCCCTGAATGGCTTCGACATAACTACAAGCGTTTGGTGCGATTCCCAAGTGGTCCTGGCTTGGATACAGGGGGACACATCCAAAAGGGAAAAATACGTCGCTAACCGGGTTGAAAAAATAAGACAAATCATACCAGCCGAGCAATGGCGTTATGTGAAGTCACAAGATAACCCTGCAGACTGCGCATCAAGAGGCATACTACCCACCAAGCTACAAACTTTCAGTCTGTGGTGGGAAGGTCCTACATTTCTGCCTAGCTTCCAAGAACAAAGTCGTGAAGAAAACGTAACATGCACATTTACTACGAACATAGGCAGCGTTTGCCAAGCAAAATCAAACTCGACGAACAAAGAAAACAATAATTGTATTCATAATTTATTAACTAATTGCAGTTCATTGACCAAAGTGAACAGAATTGCAGCATGGATACAACGATTCATTGCAAATACAAGAAACAAGGCCAAACGTGACACCGGATGCCTTACTTTGTGCGAATTAAGCAGTGCAAAAGAACAAATAATAAAATATGTGCAACAAACGGAACTTGCGCAAGAATACAAACAACTTCAAACTACTAAAACTATTTCTACTAAAAGTTACATTTTCAAACTTAAGCCATATCTGGACAACAAAGGCATCATCCGAGTCGGTGGTCGACTGAACCACTCTGTTCTACCTTTCGAGATGAAGAACCCAATCATCCTACCTAAGAGTGGACGACTTACTGAGTTGGTGATTCATCAAGCTCATCTTACGACTTTACACGGAGGAGCCAGATTAACTTTAGCGCACATCCGACAACGGTACTGGATCGTTGGCGGCAACAGAGCGGTAAAAGCTGAACTACGGCGCTGTGTGCGTTGCCACCGCTACAACCCATCGGAGTTAAACCAACTCATGGGAGAACTACCACCACAACGTGTGACACCATCGCGACCGTTCACCCACACAGGAGTTGACTTCACAGGACACGTGGAAGTCAAACTTAACAAAGGAAAGGGAGTGCGGACCTCAAAGGGTTACATATGCATATTCGTGTCCATGGTAACTAAGGCTGTACACATCGAACTCGCATCGGACTTAAGCACCGAAACATTCATAGCAGCCTTCCAGAGAATGTGCTCCAGGCGCGGTACACCAGGTCACGTCTACTCGGACTGTGGTACGAACTTTATCGGCGCATCAAGATTGCTTCAGAAAGAGTTTGAAGACTACAAGCAAATCTTATCGCCAGACTTCTTCAATAGTATTGCTGACATGGGAGTACAATGGCACTTCAATGCACCCGCTTGGCCAACCGCTGGTGGACTATGGGAAGCAGCGGTCAAGTCGATGAAGTATCACCTTCGTCGGGTGCTAGGAGACCAAAAACTGACGTACGAGGAGTTTACTACCTTGCTTGCGAACATAGAAGCATGCATGAACTCCAGGCCACTTTGCCAGCTTACTGAGGACCCCGAAGAATTCTATAACTATCTGACACCAGGTCACTTTCTAACGGGGGGACCAACAATGTCTCTAACACGAGCAGACTACAATGAAAAACATAACATAGATCTACGCCGACGATGGCAGCTAACTGAACACATGTACCAACAATTTTGGAAGAATTGGTCAAACGACTATCTAACACAACTTCAAAGGCGCAGCAAATGGAACAATCCTAAGAAAAACCTCAACGAGGGGGACATCGTACTAGTCCGGGACAACAATTTGCCGCCAGGAAAATGGGCCATGGGACGGGTGCTGAAATTACACCCTGGAGCCGACGGATACGTTCGAGTGACAACCCTGAAAACACAAACCGGTGTCATCAAACGACCAATTGTGAAACTATCTGCTCTACCCATCGAAACTACTTGCAACAGAGAAAGTGAAGAATGTCAGACGGACTTACAAAACGCTGACAAAACTAAAAGACCTACCACAACAAAACAGTCAACGAAAAAATGTCTTACAAACATTTTGATGTGTATTTTCACAATGTTGATATTCGTGAATGGATCATATGGTACGCAACAAAGGTCAGGAATTACAAACCTGGAACCCGAGCGGCCGATTTATTATGACACCATAGGCAAAATTGAACTCATTCACGACGAATGGACTTTGCTTACGTACTACAATCTAACTAACTACTGGCAAGGCGTTCAAAACATTGAAAACTACGTCAACGGGGTAAATAGCTTATGCCAGAAAATCCATCAAAGCTATTGCCAAGCTACGACAGATCAACTTTCACACGAGATGGAACTACTCAACTTCTACAATACGATCCTGCTGGCTCCGCACAAGCATTTATCAACACGCAAGAAACGCGGCTTAATCGACGGAGTAGGCATGGTAGCAAACAGCTTATTCGGCGTCTTAGACCAGAGATTTGCTGACAAATATCACCAAGATATTGATGCCATTCAACGCAACGAAAACTATTTACGCGAACTCGCAAAAAACCAAACGTCAATTATGCAACTACAAAACGATGTTTTGAAGAAAAACGATGAAAACATTAAATTACAATGCAAAATGATAGAACGCTTCATGAATGAAACTAAGTCGAATTTGGGCAACATTGAAACAGAAATACAAATAATGATGGCTACAAGCTACTTCAACTCCGCTTCGCTCACAGCATCATTACTATTACGAAATCTTAAAGAAATTCAAACAATGCTCCTAAACACCCTCACGAATGTCTACAGTGGGTACATGGACGTGCACTTGATATCACCAGTCAGCCTAGTCAAACAAATGGAAGACATAGCCGGCAAACTGCCGAGAACTCTGACACTACCGACGACCAACATCAAACAAGATATCAAGGAACTTTACAAACTGCTCTACGTGAAAGCACGAATAACAAAAAACTACTTTATGTTCGAAGTTCACATTCCGTTGATCTCGGATGAGGACTTCACCTACTACCGGGCTATCGCTATACCTTTTAAAACTGAGAAAAAATTCAAATTGATGCAGTTATCGTCAGAGTACATCGCCGTGAACTTTGAAAAGAAGTCTTACATCTCATTAAAGGATGAAGACTTCAAGCAATGTACCAAAAGACAAAAAGATAACTTTATTTGCAACGCAAACATACCAGTGTTCAACTTACAGAACAAGAATGCACCTTGCGAAGCAAAACTACTGGGTCATCGTGTAACTGCGCCACCATGCAACGTCGTCAGTGTGTCATGCGACGAGGCATGGATCAAATTGCAAGAATCAAACAGCTGGCTGGTTGTTTGTTGCGGAAGATGCGAATTACGTACTGTTTGTGATAACGACGTAACTTCGCAAACTATCACATCAGCGGCTATTGTAACTTTGAGTCAAGGATGTGTTCTGCAGTCAAAAGAGCTCACCATCACTTCACACAATCAGTACAACAGCAACCTCAACGTAAACTACGACATGCATGTACCGAACTTGAACTCGTCGATTAATAACATTGTCAACATAACACTACACGGCTCTCAAGACGAACTCTTCACTCTCAAGAAAAACGACTTCACAGTAATCGACAAGAAACTACGGTTCCAACAAGAGAACGAGCCACAACTACCATCCACCATCACACAGCATGATATTCACCAATATGCAATTAGTTACTTTTTACTTACAATTGCTGTCATCACGTGTCTGGGGATCGTCACAAGAAAATACTGCGTACGGCTCAGGAAACGACTTCCGAGGACAACAAATACGAAGCCAAAACATGAAGACATCGAACTTCAGCCAATGGGACCTCGACAGCAGACTGCCAGAGACGAAAACCAGCAGGCGCGCGACCACGTCTGCCACACTCAACCTCAAGGGCATCGAGACAACATTGCCTTTACTTTTGATTAATTGTATACTTACTTTAACATTAAGCCTTAACTTTGTACAGGCGGTTCTTTCTCTCTCTTTACTCATCTTAACTTCTTTAGGGGTTGCCAATATGTACGGTCTCATCGCCGTACATTTTTCTGCTTACGCTGTAACCTACTTTAGACCAGCGATGCGCGTCACGATTGCGCGTTATAAAAATAACCTTATTAACTAATTTAATCATAGTAAACATACAAGTGTGTGACTATCAACAACTGAGAGAAATAATCGCCTCCGCTCAAGTACTGTACCTTACTCTCAATAAACTTAACTGCATCTTAGTGGAACGCGTTTCTCTTCACTAACTTAACTTACAAACCTTCACGACAAATTACATGTACGGACTTACAACCCGTACACGTTCTAAAAACGTACGCAATTACGAAGCCTGCAGGCTCACAAGGGGTCAAGCGCCCTGCCCGTACGGTGAAGCTGGAGTCGGCTTCTATCACCTGATATCTACAGACAAGAAAATGGACAATCAAAATTATGAAACCATAAAACTTTTTTGGAAGTCAGTTGTATTTTTTTTTTTGTAAAATGAATTAAAATGTTTACTGTTTAGTTTTGGTACCTAAAGAGCAAGTTCTATAGTATGGTACCTATAATGCACGAAGTTATACCAGAATAGATTACTCAAATAATCGGAGAGATGAGAGTGTACCAGAGTGAACAGCACACATCTACGTACCCACTAAAACACCACGGTGTCCTCCTGTGCCACTTATGGCGGGAACACGGGCACGGCCTCGCATACGACAACACGGCTCCCTTAAGTTGCGATGTGACTCAAGCAACACCTACTTGTTGCCCGTTTATTATATTAATAAATAAAAATTAGCATTAATATTAATGCTAATTTTTATCTAATGGTACTAGGCAACTGGGCTTATCCCAGTTGTAAACGACCCTCTGTGCCTATTGGTCTTCTTTGTTCTGTCTCCTGCTTGATATGGAGGGAATTGGAAATTTGTATTTTTCTTACTTCTCCATTATTCTTTTCTGATTAATTTCGTTGCGGGATCCAAGACAGTTAAATTAATTCTCTGGGACTTCGTCGAGCTTCATTGCCTCGGCGCTTTTCTGGTGGTCGCCACTGTTGATTCTGGCTTGTAGGAGCTGCAGTCGTTTGGGAATACTGCGGTGGGATTGTCCCCGAGTCCGTCGCCCCTGGACCCATTTAGGGGGGCAGGAAGAGAGCGATGTCCGCCCGGCGCGTCTGCTGCGGATCGGGTTAGCGGATGAAATCTCCCTCTCCCTCTCCGCAGTCTCATTCTGCGAGACGACTGATTCGCAGAAGGCAACACAGGGCGAGGGTGGAAACGGCCTACGACGGCGCCCAATTCGACAAGGAAACTCTTGAAGTCGGCGAGACTCTTGTTGGGTGAAAAATAAGCACCAACTATGCCAACGCCGTCCGCGAGAGCAGCCACCCAGCCGCGACCTCGGGACGGGCTGACAAGAGCCCCGCCAATAATGGCCACCAAACCATCGAGATCTCCAACCCAGTTATCTCTGGGTGGGACGAAATACGGCTCGGCGACCACAGCCACGTGAATCGACCACTCTGCCATGCTCTAGAGCAAGAGATCCTGAGCTCTGGCAGAGTGGTTAATATTGCCCTGGAGAAAATGGTATGGCGTCATTATGCGCAATCCATTCCCTCCACTCCATGCCCAGGCCAGGAGTCGGTCGAAAAGCAGCCAGGCTGACGGGGGGTAAAGAACCCCCGGCAACCTTGGCCCTCCTTCTCCTCTTCTGCTGCTGCGCGGTCGCGCCACAGGCCTTTCCGCCTGCTCTGCCCCGCGGGCCTCCCTGCAGCTGTACAGAGGCTGCAGTTTGGCGCCGCGGAGCACTGGGCCGTCTTGTGGCCGGGCTGACCGCAGCGATAGCACTGCTCGCTGCGGTCTGATTGGACGGTGCATCGTGCCCTGACATGCCCAATGTCCAGGCAACGATAGCACCGCAATGCCCTGGGTTGCAGCAGCTTGACCCTCGCTGCAACCCACCCCACCAGCAATCGTCCACCGTGAGCGACTTTTTTCGCCGCCGCCATCGGGCACCGCACCCAAATCATGCCGAGCCCGGAAGCATCGGCACGGATCTCACCCGTCTGTATGTCCTCGGACGGACATCCGACAGTCTAACCGGATGCAGCTGATTACCAGTATTATACATAGAAACACTGCCTATCTGACCTCCACAACCCAATAACTCAGTAACACAATACCTCTTGGCAAGACTAGAGAGACTTCTGACCACCCGTAATGACTGTCTATGATGTTCAAATGACTACAGGGACCAACGGCTTAAAGTGCTTTCCAAGACACGGAAGCGTCTCACTATGTAACAGAGATGGTCTCGCGTCCACAGTCCGTGCTCGGCAACGTAGAAGTACGAGCCGGTCAGCTAATATTACTTAGCCACGAGCTCTTCAACTAACTATCAGAGTAAGAATCTATAATTATTTTTGATCGGGTCCCGGGTCAATATTTAGTTAATTTTCCAGCTGACATATTAATGTGCGGTGTAGTGTGTAACATTAAGTACCTAGACTAAGTTGTTACACATGTTCAGTTTAAGTGAGCAGTCTCTAAATATACGTCGTACAGAACAGACGCCTTTTAATTCAATATAAACCTCGTCCCTCTACATGGCGACCCTGCCAGAGGCACGGTGTTGGATTACGTCGCGACGAAACAATGTGACGGTGTCAGCGTTTTTAACCGTGTGACCGCGTCGCGTCGGCCACCGGCCACCGTGCATTGGATTGCATTATAAGAAAAATACACAACAGTTCAGTTAAAAATACTCGGCTTGTTCAGACATTTTAAATTAAAAATAATGGGAAAAGAGTGCAGTAAGTGTTTATGTGAAAACAAGGAAACCATCATTACACAACACGGCAGTGAAAATAATGGAGGTGCTGATGTCTCTTCACACTTTAGAACGAGTAATATCCTACTGGGGGTGATGGTTGCTGTTTGTGCTGGAGCTGTCTTGTACGTGCTATACGCCCAATACAGGAGATGCCACAGTGAGTGGGTACGTACAGGGATACAAAACGGCATGCAGGCGGATTTTATCAAGCGAATGCAAGAACGGATGTCGGTCCGAGGACGAGGCCGCCCAGCTGAGGAGGAAGTTTAGAAAGATTATTCAACGGAGTGAAAGAGTGCCAATGCCAATGCGAGTGAATAAGCAAAAGTGCAAAAGTGAAAAATGCATAAATAATAAAGTGCATTTAGTGTGAAAAAAAAAAAAAGAGCTAAGATAACCCTAAAATAACTGCGTTTTGTCTACGAAAATGTGAACATTTTAAGAACTTTAAGTGATTAATTTTAAATGATTTTAGTAATAAGATAGTGATTTATGGAAATACAGTTTAACAATATATACTCAAAGTTAGATTATATCAGAGTAAGCCTAAGGAAATTAGGTCCAGAGAAAAGATTGCGAGAATTAGGTCTAAGCAAAATAAGAAAAGCAAAAGAAATATATAACTCTTATAAAATATGTGTTAAGGAATTAGAACTAAAACACTTAACTACTGAATATTCAGGGTTATTGATTGATAATCTGTGTAAATCTATAGAAGAAACTTATATAAAAATATTAAGTTACAGTGAGTCTAAATCATCAGACAACATGGCAAGTTTCGATTTAAAAACGGCAAATTCACTTATCCCTGTGATGGATGGTAACGAGGAGACCACGGAAAAAATTATACAAGGTATGGATGATTCTTGTTTAACTTCAGCGGTAGATAAGAAACTACTAATTACTTTTGTGCTTAAAACTCGACTAACAAAACTAGCGAAATTAAAATTAAAGACAGATTATTCTAGTATGAATAATTTAATAACAGATATAAAATCATTTCTTTTAACAAAAAAGTCAGCAAAGTCTATACTCATGCAAATGAATAAATTATCACAGAATGACTTGAGTATAGCAGAGTTTGGTAATAAGTTAGAAGAGCTTTTTATTAATTTAACTATTTCTCAATCTAACGATAACGAAGCAACGAGTGACGTTTTACAACCGATAAATGAAAAATATGCAATAAAACGGTTTTCAGATGGCCTTCGCAATAGAAGACTCAGTACAATCATCGCGGCTCGCGATTACCAACAGCTGAAGGACGCCATTCGTGCAGCACAGGATGAGGAGCCAGACCAGTCGGCCCAGCAAGCGGTAATGCATTTAAGAGGTAAGCCAAGGGGCAGAGGAAGATGGCAAAATAATCGTGCCCGTGGGTTCTACAATCGAAGTAACTACAATCAAGGTAATAATAATTATTCCTATCGTGGACGTGCCAATACTTCAAACTACAGAGGACGAAGTAATAATTACTACAATCGAGGACGAGGAAATAATACCCCAAGATTTCAATCACAGGCAAGTTACGGACGTGGACGAGATTTTAGAGGTCAAAATCGACAATTTTATGGTCGAGACAACCAACAACAAGCTGCATATGTTGCTGACCAACGAGCAAACCAACAGCAGCAAGAAATTGCGACAGAAAACCGTGAGTCGGGTAGCCAAAATACGTTTTTTCGAGCATAAAATTTTAACATGCCAGGGACTAGACTGCGTTAAATTTAAAATAGGTAATAAGTTATGTTCATTTTTGGTAGATACAGGGGCAACATTATCAGTCATAGCTAAAAATAAAATACCACATTATATAACATTACAAAGTAATGATACAATAATCAAAGGCATTGGTGGTAATATTAGTTCCACTGAAATCGCTAACTTGACATTGCAATTGTTCAGCTCACAAACACAGTCATATTCAACTTACCGAGAATCGGCGATGTTTACATTTAAGTTCCATATATTAAATAACATGCCATGTCAGGCGGATGGAATTATTGGTCTAGACTTTCTTAGAATGTATAATGCAAACATTGATTTATTAAACAATGTTTTAAAATTACAAAGTAATGACAAAGAGTTTTTAATACAAATGTATCAGAATAGTAGATCTTATAGAAATCTGTATTTACCACGTAGAAGTGAATCAATTCACTTTGTAACAGTTCAGTCAAATTCACAAAATGATTACGTAGTTATTCCAAAACAATTATCGGAAAACATATTTTTGGCAGGAAGTATAGTACAACCAAGTAATGGGAAGATTCCTATTAAAATTTTAAACACATCTGAAGAAGATATTAGTTTACCATATTTTAAACCCGAATTAGAAAAATTGACAGATTACATTATTTGTCAATATAGCAGCACAGAAATGGATGCAAAGCGCGCAAAAAGACTTTTATCTACTTTAAATCTGAATTATTTACATCCAGACGAACAAAAAACAATTGAACAGATTTGTGCCAAGTACGCAGACGTTTTCCAATTAGAAGGTGATAAGCTGAGTACTACTAGTATAATGAACCAATCAATTAACTTAAAGCTAGGTGCTACGCCCATCTATACGAAACCATACAGACTACCACAGTCTACGAAATCGGAAATTGATAAACAAATTAAGCAGATGTTGGATGATGAAATAATAGAACCAACTAATAGTGAATGGAACAGTCCTATACTACTCGTTCCAAAGAAAAGCGACAATAATAATAAGAAATGGAGATTAGTTGTCGATTATAGAAAAATAAATGAGAAAATTCAAGATGATAAGTTCCCACTTCCAAACATTACAGAAATACTAGACTCTCTTTCCGGTTGCACTTATTTCAGCCATTTAGATTTATCACAAAGTTATTATCAAGTTGACCTTGAATTAAATAGCAGGAACGTAACAGCTTTCACTACAAGCTCTGGGCAGTATCAGATGACGCGCTTACCGATGGGATTGAAAATAAGCCCAGGTGCATTCTCGCGTATCATGTCAATTGCTATGTCGGGACTAAATTTTGAAAAATGCATAACATATATGGATGATTTAATAATCATTGGTAGAAACCTAGAAATACATAATCAAAATTTGATAAAAGTACTCGAAAGATTAAGGAAAGTCAATCTAAAAATAAATCCAAACAAATGTAATTTTTGTAAAAAGGAACTATTATACCTAGGTCATATTGTAACTGCTAAAGGTGTTTTGCCAGATCCAGAGAAGGTAAAGGCAATACAAAATTATACAAAACCACAAAATTCAGACGATGTACGACGATTCGTTGCTATGTGTAATTATTATCGTAAGTTTATCCCACATTTTGCAGATATTACTATTTCATTAAATAAACTTTGTAGGAAAAACATTAAATTTGAATGGACAGAAAATTGTGAAACTTCTTTTGATATCTTGAAAGGAGCACTTACGACTCCACCTATTTTACAGTACCCAGATTTTTCAACAGAAAACGAATTTATACTTCAAACAGATGCATCACGATGCTTCAGGCAGTTTTATGCAATAAAGACTTAAGACCAATCGCATATACGAGCAGACCATTAAACAAAGCAGAACTAAACTATCCAACAATCCAAAAAGAGTTATTATCAGTAGTATGGAGCGTGAAGTATTTTAGACCATATTTATTTGGAAGAAAATTTACAATCATGACAGACCACAAGCCATTGATATATTTATTTAGTATAAAAGACCCCTCAAGTAGATTAGTGAAGTTCAGGTTACAGCTAGAAGAATATGACTATAAGATTGTTTATATAAAAGGAAAAGATAACGTAATAGCAGACGCACTGAGTAGAATAACTTTAACTTCGGACGATTTGAAGCGAATTAATGAAAATATATTAGTGACAACACGAGCACAGAGTAAGAAAATACAAGAGGAAAGTAGATTAAAAGAATTAAAAGAGGAAGGAAGTTCACTGGATTTTTCTAGTAAACCCATCGATTTGAGGCCTGATCAACCAAAAATCGTGGAGCTATTAAAAAAGCCAATTGACTCAGTGGAAATAAAATTTATAGAAGGTAAAGAGTTAGATAGACTTCGAGAGAAAAAACTAATAAGTAAAGAAGAGAAATGTTTAGCTTACATAGAAAAGCAATTAATTATTTACATTAATCTTAATTATATGTCACAATTCACGCGAGACGTATTTGTGAATATATTAAGTGAGTTTTGTAAGAAAATAAATGTAAAAGAAGTTTGTATAATTAAAGAAAAGAATAACGATATGTTTATTAAAGAATTATGTGAAGAAATAGATAGTAGAAATGAGTGGTCCGGACCACCTCGTATTCATATTTTACGAAATGTAAGGAGAATTCTCGATAGAGACGAAATAACAGTCATACTAAATGATTATCATTTATTGCCTTCGAGCGGACACGCCGGCGTTCGACGAATGGTGAACAACATTAAAAGTAAGTACTACTGGCCAGGAATAGAAAGTGACGTCAGAAATTACGTAAGTAAGTGTACTAAGTGTCAGGTGATGAAACATTCACCCAGTTACAGGAGCCTATGGTGATAACAACCACGGCGAATTCAGCATTTGAAAAGATCTTTCTAGATCTTGTGGGACCTCTAGACAGAGATGATGAAGGTAACCAATACATATTAACCCTTCAGTGCGAGCTTTCAAAATATGTGGAAGCTTACCCCATACCAACAAAGGAATCAGCTGTCGTAGCGAGGTCTTTAGTAAGTAATTTTATTTTAAGGTATGGCGTACCGAGAGTAATCGCAACTGATCGTGGTACGGAGTTCATGTCTTCTACCATGACGGAAGTTTGTAAGTTATTAGAAATAGATAAAATAAACTCCACTGCTTACCACCACCAAAGCATAGGTGCATTAGAAAATACACATAAAAATTTACGTAACTTTTTACGTATCCAATGTGACGAAAATTCAGACACTTGGAGCCATTGGCTTCCCTTTTGGTGTTTTTGTTTTAATACTACAATACACACTTCAACTAACTACACACCGTATGAACTCGTATTCGGTAAGCCATGTAATATTCCAACTAGGTTAAGAGATGATTTAGAGCCATTGTATAATGCAGAAAATTATGCGTTAGAATTAAAATATAGACTACAGTTAGCACATAAGGATGCTAGAAAAAGGTTAATAGATAGTAAGATGAAAAGAAAGGAAAATTTATGATAGAAATAAAAACCCTATTAGTTATAAGAAAGATGATTTAATTTTAGTAAGGAATGAAGATACTAATAAAATGGACAGATTGTATAATGGACCGTATGTTGTAATTGAAGAAGCAGGACCTAATGTTAAGATAATTAAAAATAGTAATGTAGAAATGGTACATAAAAACCGTACAAAACCATTTAAGGAATAAGGTAAAAAAAAAAAAAAAAAAAAAAAATGTATTTGATTATTTTTTATTTTTTTCTCTTTTAAGGAGGGTGATGTAGTGTGTAACATTAAGTACCTAGACTAAGTTGTTACACATGTTCAGTTTAAGTGAGCAGTCTCTAAATATACGTCGTACAGAACAGACGCCTTTTAATTCAATATAAACCTCGTCCCTCTACAGCGGTAAAATACTTTGAAAATGTTTACTACGAAGGTAGAACATTTAAGAATATGTTATTACATATTTAAGGACATTATCCGGTTACTTTGGTGAGCTCCCGGCGCTGAGCGTAATGTAAGCAGCATTAGCTTAATGTAATCACGTCAACTTTCAGGGAAATACTCTGGCATTAGAGAACGCACATGAACCTACAATAAATTAGTAGAGAGAATAACACGCTCCATAATTACATTTATTGTTTAATATTTCGTACACCTACAGTGTATAATTTCAGCATGATTAATTGCGATAAAATGTACGCGAGAATAAACACTGTAATATTCATAGATTCCTACACTACCATGTACAAAAGCATTTAAACAGAAAGTCCATTTGCATATTATGAAAATTATACGGTTGCTAACAGACGCCACCGAACTGTTATTATGACAGCTCAAAGTAATAAAATTATTTGACCTCATTTGTTACTTAGCCTGACCTGCGTGGCTTTACGTGAAAAATTACTGAAAGCTTCTAAAGGCATTTATTTCTGCCTCACTCTTCAATAAATCTTTGGAAAATCGGTCAAGTAAGATTTAAGAGCGCTTCCAGGGTTCCACGTTACGGCTTAAAATATAAATATCTCTCGCTATGACCCTAGTAGAATATATTAGCATACAGCTTTATTGCGGTCACTTCTATAAACTGACTGTTTTTCAAGTTTTTAGTATTTGGTGATACCCTAGACGGGCTTTAAGAACTATTAAAATGATGAGTAAGTAACTTTGTTATTCTTTATTAAATTACTCATTGCTAATTGAGTAAAATTAAGATAAATTGGACGGGGAACGGGAGCTCAGAGTACAAATATCGTACAAAAGAAATTAAATACAAAACAAAATAGAAACAAAATTTTTCGTTTATAAAGCGCAGCTGACATACTTAGTACACCTATAGTTCTCGCCAAACTTAATGGCCGTCCTGAAGTTGACTACAATGGCTGCGCAGTAGAAAATCTCATACAAAAACAGCACCGTTTCGTGCCTCGCGCATCCGGTAAACCAACTTCAGGGTGGCCATTGAGTTTGGCGAGGGCTATACGCTCGAAAAGTTTGAAACTACTGTTGCGATTTCTAAAAAGGATATTTTTATTCATGCCTACAGCTGTTCTATTTACGACAGATGAATATTCACGAGTAATTTTGTGGCTGAATAACAGTCCACATTAAATTTGGCGACATCAATGAAGAGGCGAATAAATTAAAACCACTCCATCTTGTCATCTTACGTTGACATTGACACAATGTCACATTCCCTTACACAGCTTCAAGGTTATAAATTAACCACTCTCAGTCGAAAAACATATGTTAATACAAATACAGATTTGTGTATAGAAGAGCTCTAGACGTTTTACAAGTTTATCGTTGAAGATTCCAGTACCAGAAAATGAAAGTACGAAATTTCGGTTTTATTAAGAGTACCAAAATCATCTCTTGTATTTTTTATATTGTGTCAATGTGTGCCTAATGTGGATCAAATAATTATCTTTCGTCTCTATTTCTAGCTTAATCAATATCGTTATAATACAATAGTATTTTGACAAAAGTACTTTTCTGTTTGAAAGATTTTGTAGTTTGATCTATAACTCAGCCTGATATATTTGCATCGCCCGCATATTCACTATCTAAAGACCCCACTTGTAGCAGCTCCATTGTAAGTCAACTGTCGCATCCGTTTCAACAATAATCCAGCCTTTAGGGAGGGTGGTCGTTCCTCGCACCTGCTCTCTGGAGGTCAGTCACAATAGTTGCTCCACATGGCGCTAACTCCTTGCGTTAAATAATATCGAAGAAAGGGTTTTATGTACCATTCAGGGCCGTATTTGAAGGTATTTTAAATTGATCCTTAAGTTGGACTAAGTAAAGTGAAATATTATAACAGTCAGGAGAAAAACTCTTTTTCTCAAACATGCTTGGAAATTTGGGCATTATTTTGACAACCTTCTTCGAGATAAATCGCAATTGCTGTACTGGCCTAATACATGCGCGCAGCGGCCGGCAAAAGTTGTATGAAAATCCATATCTGTCGTGTCTAGCGGCCAAATAAATTCCATAGTAAACTCATATCTGTCGTGTAATTTAAAAATGGAACGATCTTTTTCTCCGATGCATGGCCACCAAGGAGGTAACTTACCAAAGGTTTTATTTAAATTTCGAACTGGCTTGCAAATAGAACGCTATTTATTGAAAAAAAAACAAATGAACACTAACGCGGGAACAATTATTGTTGTTCGTCATTGATTTTGACAAAATGAGTTCTAGGTACTACTTAGTTTAAATTTCCGCGCATATTTGAGAAAAGTACAATACAAGCCTTGGCCGCAACTAGGCATTGATGGACTGACGTATGTGTGCCTCGGCTTCGCCTCGGCCCACATTTACACGTTCGTCCATCAATGCCTCTTTTGCCGGCTGCTGCAGTAATGTACTATAAAAGAGTTAATTTTATTTGTAATGGTCTATTAACAAATAATTTCGCGAATCGGTAGAATCGTGTTGTTAGTGTACGACTAACGAAACGATCCGCCCGATTCGCGGCTTACCGTGCAATACTCGTAATTCGTAGACACAAAACCGCGAGCTGCATTCGGTTGGAGTAAACAAGCAAAAAGTAGAATGCAATTTAAAATTTTCGCTCGAAGGTAAAAATTTTGCTCTCTCGAATTTCTGCTAGGTGATGTTCTCGTTCCGGAACGTAGCCGGCTCGTAGTGCCCGGCTCGTTTGTATAATTGTGTTTGTGTATGTATCTGTTGTCACAGGGCCGCCGATGCCCGCCATCTATCTGACCGGCTCGGACACTGACGGGGACAAATTGACATGTCCTGTCCCTTCCACAGCGTAATTCCAAATTGTACGTTCACGTCGCGTTAAACATGTTACACTTTTGTTGCTTTCTATATTGTATAGCTTTTGATGTTTTGAAAGGTTACTTACGTCTGTTGTGATGTGAGGTATCAAAGGAACAAGGCGATTGTATTGTATTTCTAATAGCCGCACATTATTTTTTATTATATTTCACTTTTATACAAATAAAACATGAAAAATAGTCACAAAGAATGCTGATTGTTTTTATTTATTTATTTCCTTTAATTATTCAGTCCCAACGACTGCAACTAAAAACTCGGTAGAATAAATAGAATTCCCAGACATCTACGATTTAATCAGTGTATTGTTTGCTGAGGACTATGTAGTCTCAGATGCGACTATTAGAGCAGACTGGAGGAATTAAATTAGATTTTAAGTAAATAAGAATTAATTAAAATATGTATGTTCTTACTTCTAATTATCTGATTGGAATTTATTTAATTCTTCATGGTTCTGATTTCATAAATGAAACTTCTCGTAGGCGCTTGAGAATGTTGCCAATAAATCCAACATTCCTATATCAATAATATATTCTCCGTAAACGTTGTTTTAAATATTATTTTTCCTGTATTATAAAAATGTTTTCCTGTCTTTATAAAAACGACTACGGTGAAGATATAAGTACCTACCATAACCGAATAGAACTTACCATAAGGATCGTTTCTGACCATGTTTATCGGCAAATCACGAATTCGTGACACGAACATGTTTTGATTTGGAATAGTGTCGCCCTTGTAACAATACCGTCCACAAAGGAGATAAGGCCGGAGGACCTAGCCGAACAACGACCGGACGGCCGAAAGCGCTTTTATTTTGCATAATAAATCAATACCAGAAACGTCGTCTGACGACGTCCATCCCTAACCCAAAGATACCCAATTCCTAAAATGTACATACTTTTGTTTTTGATGTGGCAAACCGTGGTTCAACAAAATGCCTTCCATTTTGTCGTCGGTGATATTGTGACGTTCCATGCAAATTGTTCTGTATTTAAGGATATTATAAATAAAACACTGCAAATCACATACAACTCGTGTGGCCACCAACCAACTTTTTGACAAGCCCACCCACATATATGTATTTATCAGATATACCACATTCCTCTACCACTATTTTTAAGATACTTATTATTAAAACTTATAATTTAACTGGTTCCTAGTATTTCTAATCGGATACCGGCGGACAACTTGAGGTTCCTGATATGTTTTATTGCTTGAATGAGACTGACTTAAGTCAGGCAAGCCTGCGTCCACAAACTCATCATCCGAGACCGTTTCCATTTCCTCTTCCCTATCCTCTCGCGCAGGAGACGTGGGGGAGGCAGATACCTGTTCTGGTGATGTCAGAACCGGTTCAGATATTAAACCAGCGTCGTCGTTTACATTTACATTTTCATCTGGAATATACACTGAAAACATTCGAGATCCTAAACATTCATTCACTGTGCCCTGTTTCCAAATATGTTTAGTACCATTATTATAATATTGTTTCAGTAAAACTTTGTCGCCAACAGAGAAAGACACACTTCTTTTCCCACCAAACTGTTTACATTGGTTCATTTGTGCTTTCATGACGTTCGCTTTGGCCACGGACGACGAGGATGTTGTTATTCCTTGTGAATGAAGTCTTAATAAATCGAGTCTGCACCGCAAAGGACGTCCAAACATCAATTGCGCTGGAGAAAATCCTGTAGTCAAATGTATTGAATTTCTATAATCGAACAAAAATTTATTTAAAACTTTCACAAATACTGTTTTTGTTAAGTTATTGTGTAAAATGGCTTTCAAACCATTTTTTACGGTTAGACACTGTTCTCTGCCTGCCCATTCGACGTAGCATGATACGGTGCGCCCGTCAAGTGTTGCATTCCGTTTAGCCGACAAAACGTCTCAAATTCATTTGAGCAAAAATTGCTAGCATTGTCAGTAACCAAAGTTCGCACTAAACCAAATCTGCTGAACATCTCGCAAAGTTTACTTATAATAGATTCACTATCCTTTTTTTGCATTATAAAACATTCCACCCATTTAGAATGAGCGTCCACCGCAATTAAAAACTGTTTACCCACTAACATAAACATATCTAAGTGAACGCGTTCCCAAACGCATTCTGGGTACGGCCACGGAGCTAACGGCACTTTAGGTGGGTTATTCCGGAGCGTGTTACAAACACTACATGAACCTATTTTTCTTCGATATGTTTGTCGATGCCGGGCCACCACATACGCATTCTAGCTTCCGTTTTGGTTTTGACTACTCCAAAATGAGAATTGTGCAGCTCATTTAGAAGTCTTTCACGATAACTTGAAGGAATCACGATTTTATGACCCCGTAATATACATTCATTCTCCACGGCCAAATCCAATCGACACAAGTAAAATGGACGTAAATTCTTGTTCGTCACTTTAGAAGGCCAACCATTCTTTATATATCCTATCACCTTTTGCAGTACCTCATCGCGGCTGGTTTCATTTCGGATGTCGTTCAAAGTCAAAGGTAGTAAATCTGATTCACTTACAAAATTAATATACCGTGGCTGATCTATTTTCTTACCCCCTTCGTGCTCATTTGATTGTGTAGGCACAGACCGCAATAAAAAATCAGCCACGTTTTCCTCACTCTTTACATATTCGATTATGAAATTATATGCCGATAAGAATATTGTAACCTGTTCGCTGCTAAAACGGGCACACCTTTTTCCTTCCCAAAAATCGACAACAGCGGTTTATGATCCGTCCGCAATACAAATGGCACCGTACGACCATATAAATAATGATTAAATTTCTTAATCCCGAATACAATTGAAGTGGCTTCCTTCTGAATTTGAGCATAGTTCAGTTCGGATTTCAACAATGTACGCGAGGCATAGGCCACCACGCGCTCTGAGCCGTCTGGCTGCTTCTGCGCTAGGACCGCAACCAGGCCGGCCGGGCCGGCGTCGCAAGTAACGACCGTCGGGTACTCCGGGTGGTAGTGGGCTAGCACGCGATCAGAGGATAGCTCTTTCTTAATTTTATCGAACGCTTCAGATTGGTTTTTACCCCACTCCCATTCCATGCCTTTTTTCAAAAGCTTGTTTAGAGGACTAAGTACCGATGATGTATTCTTCGGAACAAAACAGCGATAATAATTCACCATCCCTAAAAATGACTTTAATTCATTAACGTTTGAGGTGGCTCGCACTTAATGATGGCTTCGATTTTACTGTTAGATTTATGAAGTCCGTTCCTATCTATAACGTACCCAAGATACTCCACTGAGCTTTTGAATAATTCGCATTTATCGTGTTTTAATCTCAACCCTGCGTCTTGCAATCTTTTCATCACGCGCTCCAATCTTTCTAAATGTACGAACCTATTAGGAGCAGTGATTAATACGAGTATGTCATCTAAATATATACATACTCCGTCAATGTAGCCCAATAACTGTTCCATTGTACGTTGAAATATAAAAGGAGCGTTAGCTAATCCAAATACGAGCCGCGTGTACCTATATAAACCTCTATGCGTGTTTATACAACACCATTTCTTTGAGTCATCGAGTTCTAGTTGTAGATAAGCCAATTTCAAATCTAGCTTGCTGAATTCTACTCCACCATGAAGCTTAGCAAACAAATCTTCGATTCGAGGAAGGGTATAATTATCTAGATATAACGCTTTATTTAACGTTACTGAAAAGTCGCCGCAAATTCGGACGTTTCCGTCGGGACGCAACACTGGTACGATTGGCGTAGCGACGTCAGAATGGTCTACTTTTTCTATAATACCTGCTGCCAATAATCTAATTCCTGCTCAATTTTCGGTTTTAAAGCTAGCGGTACCGCGCGTGGCCTAAAAAACTTCAACTGTGCATCAGGTTTTATTTTCAAGCTTACCTTATACTTGTTAAAACTGCCCAACTCATCAGAAAATAATGTTGAATATTTTTTTATTAACATTTCTCCTGTGTTATCGCGTACTACATTGTTACAGTTTAAACTACACAAATGTATACCAAACAACCTCATAAAGTCACGGCCTAAAAGAGGCAAAAGTTTTTCATTTGTTTTGATAACGAAGAATAACATTGGTTTAGTGCGGCCTTCGTAGGCTATAGACAATGACAAACAACCTAACGGTACAATTTTTACTCCAGTATAAAAGTTAAAAATCTCCTCACACGACTGTAAACGATATTTACTATTGTTATTGCTCCCGAACAGCTGTTCATATAAATTAGCCGGTAGAACGGAGACAGCACTGCCACAATCAATTTCACATATGATTTCCCTGTCATCTAACTTGACTTTACGTGAGATGGGCTGATCCCTAATAGTGTTTTTTAAATTAAATAAATTATAAATACCTCTGTCAACAACATCATCGTCACCCGTTCCCAAGAAATTGCTATCACTTATCTTAGCTTTGCACACTCTTTTTAGATGACCTTTTTTGTTACACTTTTGACAGGTATAATTAACAAAACGGCACTTTTCCTTCGAGTGATTTTTGTACCCGCACACTCAGATCAAATAAAAAGTCAAGATGGAACGTTGCAAACAACAAAGTGAAGCCGGTTCAAACTAAGCCTTGCCGTATAAATACACAATTATACGCGCACACGTATAACGAAACTACCCTTTAGCTTGTCAGTTGAGCTTTATTATTTGATCTGTAAGCTCGAAGGACAAGCTAAGGCCTAATTTCGTTGTACGTGAGTGCGTATAATTGTGTATTTGTACGGCAAGGCTTACTTTGAACCGGCTTCACTTTGTTGTTTGCAACGTTCCATCTTGACTTTTTATTTGATCTGAGCCCGCACACTTCACAACTCTTAGTCGCGAATTATTATCGTTACAAGAAGAACCGCTCGGCCGCTGCAGCATAAACACAGGCTGCGCCTGCGCCCCCTCCGCGGAGCTCGCGCCAGCCGTGCCGGCCGCAACGTTGCCAGCTCGCGCGGTTTGCAACGCGGCGCGCGCACACCGCATGCTCTGCGCCATCTCCAATGCCTTATTGAATGTGAGGGTTTCAATGCTTTCTGCGAACAATTTCTCTTTTTCTTTGGCATTTTCTAATCCTAAGACGAACTTGTCGCGTAAAGCAGTATCTAACTCGGTCTTAAATCCACAGTACTGTGCCAAATTGCGCACTCGCGCCGCCCATTCGGTTAGATCTTCTCCAGGACGTTGTTCCGCCATATAAAAACTGTACCTCTCAGCGAACGTACTCTTTTTTGCTTGGAAATGGACGTTCAATTTTTCTAACAGGTTTTTATATTCCACGTTGTCCAAGTTGTCCGGAAAAACCAAATCTCTTGCGACGCGGTATGTATCTTCCACCAGCGCAGTGAGCAGAAGAGCTCGTCCTTTCAATCCAGACTTATCGGTGTCGTCTCCAATGTCGTTCGCCGTGCAGTACTGGATAAAACGACTTCTAAAAATGCTCCACTCTTGCGCGCGGTGATCAAATGAGAGGTTGCCGCCAAACGCCATATTATATGTTTTTGCGTGGTCCGTGCTCGTTGAAAACATAATTAATAGTGACACAGCCAATAATAACACACGTGAATAACTACTCGTCGCCAAATGTTCCGTATTTAAGGATATTATAAATAAAACACTGCAAATCACATACGACTCGTGTAATGGCCACCAACCAACTGCTTGACAAGCCTACCCACATATATGTATTTATCAGATATACCACACAAATACAAAAACTCTTAGCCCCTTCGCCTAAACAACATAAGACCATGTATTTCTTGTAGAGGTGGTGACCGGGATGTGTCGTACATTCAATGTGTTTTATTTAGTTATATAATTATTTGTTGTATACTTACACACATAGGTACTACACTACATGTACATACGTTGACTCACCTTCTGTGTTTATAACATTTTGTTATTATTTCTTTTATTCTATTTTAAAATATTGTATATTCTGTTTCCGTGAATGTGTCCGTGTCATCAACAGTGGGCCTTATCAGAATGCCAGAGCAGCGTAATTTTCTTATAGAGGTCGCTGCACATGCTGAGATGGGAGCCTTTTTGGTCTCGCACGGAGTTTTCCTTTTATTTTATAATAGGTATTGTGTTTTTTTTGTGTTTTTGCTTACCTCGTGTCTCGGATCCTGTGCGGGTCACAAATAAATTCTTCTTTCTTTTTTACCCGTACGTGTAATGTCTCGCATGTAGTAGTGGCAAGGGTATTGCCACCAATCGAGCTCAAATCCAGGCTAATGGGACATTCTAGACGTAAAAACCTGATAACTTCTTCGCTCGGTCCGGGAGTCGAACCCAGGACCTCGTGCGCGCTCATCAGCAGCGCTTGTAACCAGTAAACCAACGATAACATTCATTGAAAAAATTGACAAACATTGCAATGAATATGCATAAGACAATGAAACATAGCACCATCTGGCTAAGTATCACATTTCTGACAGGACACTCTCTGCAAACGCTGTAAGAGAGCTTCAGTGGTATTCAGTATAGTAGCATTATGGAAACGGCAAAATCTAGTACCTTATGTACCTACACTTTTTTAAGAATCACTTGAAGTGGGCAACAATTATACGACTACTATCACAGATAATATAATACTAGCATACAGATGCCTCATCCCAAGAAACGGACTATTTACTAAAAGTACACCGATCGCGTTCGGTTCCGTTCCACGGCTATAGATGGTGTTAGCAGCGACTGGTAAGTAAAAGAGTTTACTCGGTTCGTGATTTTATATTTCAATACAGTGTCGATTTGTTTTGTAGTATTGTTTGCATGTTTTTACAGTTACATTGTACCAAAACATTGTTACAATATAAATTTGATAAAATCGAGTGGCATGCCTCAGAAATTTAAAACCACGCCATCTATTGGAATAAATTTGAAATGATCCGTTCAAATAATCTTTGAAATGTGAATTAAAAGCCCAATATTCCATAACTTTATTTAGTTTTCATTTAACATTTTCTAAAATTGATGATAAAAATTATTTATGATCAATTCTAGAAAATGTTAATTTTAGACACAATTCAATAAAAAGTCGATGCATATCGCACCATCTAGTGATATTTATTTGAACCAAATTTTCTTTCTTAGCGCTGGAACCACGACTATTACATAATTATTCAGACAACATCAAAATAACATCAGTCTCAGAAGCCGTGCATGTTGCTGAGAATAGGAGCAAGTGGAAAACCATCATCAAAGATTAAGTTTTGAAACCAAGATACCACATCATGGTTTTAAAACTTGCTCTTTGATGATGACCTCCAGCATTGGGGAATCGAATTAAGGAGGGAGGAGGAAATATTCAGACATTCACATAATACCTACTACACAGTTCTTAATAATTGTCATTATGCTTGGGTGCTCATGCGTAGTGACTAGTGCATATAGGGATAATCACCGGTTGGGTCTTACATTTCATCCTACATGTCAACAAGGCCTCTGCGAGTTGGTTTCGGCCCCTGATACGCCTTTCAAAGATCCGGGACCCCTAGGATCCCGAGAATCTAAAATATTTGGATTTAAAAATGGTCCCTATATTAGATATGCGGCCCTATTTTCTTGAACTTAATCGTCCAATAGGTAGGTATACCAATATACGCATTTTACGTTGGTAGTTATGTAATAAAATTGTGAATTTGTTAGTCTCCAATAAAATGGTAGGTACTCAATCTATGTAATTTATTTTTATGAGAAAATCACAAATATCGAGATCAAAATAATTTTGTATAAGGAATTTTGACTTAACGCGTTTATAAACCTATGCTTTGTTATTCTAAGTATATATCCAAAATAGAAAATAATCTAAAGTTTGTTCAAGGTTACATATCAAGGTTCTCACCGACGCGTTATTAACTTATAAAAATGTAGGAAGGTTTCCAAAGTTAGTAAAATGAGATTGTAGAAAAAGAAAAATCGGCCAAGTGCAAGTCGGACTCGCGCAGGAAGAGTTCCGTACCAATATCGCAAAAACGGCAAAACATCACGTTTGTTGTATGGGAGCCCCACTTAAATATGAATTTGATTCTGTTTTTAACAGAAATACATCATCTGAGAAAATTTCAACTGCCTAGCTATCACGGTTTATGAGATACAGCCTGGTGACAGACAGACAGACAGAAGGACCGCGGATTCTTAGTATAGGGTCCCGTTTTTACCCTTTGGGTACGGAACCCTAAAAATACAATATATTTATCTTATGTTTAATATTACTACAAGGTGTGATAAAAGATTCATAATAATGTTAAGAGCAACAACGAAACGAACGCCTTGACAACCAAACAGTATGACGTCATCATCCGATCTATTTTTATACACTCCATTAGGCTAATGATAAGAGTTATAAACAATATTTATAGCTAATGTACGTGACAAATTTGTAATATTTTTATAGGCACGTTTTATTATAATTTGAAAGGTTATTATCATTTATGAAGGCGTCTTATGTGTAATTGCATTAATTATTAAAAAGTATATTTAAAAAATCAAAAACCCAACTGCTTAAAAAGCGAACTAAAAAGACATAAACAAGAATAAAATCATGGCTTGCAGTCGGAGGATACATATCGCGACCTGGCTGACCAAAACCAGTTGTATCCTCCGACTGCACAGCATGATATTTTTCTTGTTTACGTCTTTTTAGTTCGCTTTTTAAGAAATCGGATTTTCGTTTATTTTTATTTTTTACACTTTTAAGTGATTTTTTTTTTTCGATTAAGGTACCTATACACATGTAAGTGTTATATATTTTTGAAATCGCCTCTTAAAACCCTTTATTTGATACCCCAAACGATGGGATTGGAAGAAAAAAGAAATTGGGCCCGCACAATATGGCGCCCAAGAACCGCCATTTTTTTTTTTGCCAATTTAAATGTAGTCAGTGACACTCGCAAGATTAAGACCAATCGATTGACGTACGAATCATCAAAATCGGCCTACGTGTTTGGCCTCTGATATGCCAAAATAATACTGTCGTTATCAAATAACTAAGAAACAAATAACAAAATTCTCCCACCTGTTAAAACAAAAATTTTAAGTTTCATTTTATTTTGCCTGCACTTCAGGAGTAGCATTTGCATTTTCCATTGCATCTATTTATGTGATGCTCACCTCCAGTTTCATAAAACCCATATTTTTCCCTCGCTATTGCTTCACACTCTTCATAAAAAGGCATTGTGTACATAATGAACTTCAAAACAATTTGCAATTCAATGAGATATACAGTTGCCTGTTTTCTTCCTAGAAACATTCTTGTTCTTGTTATAATGTATAAGTAAACAAGCACTCAAATATTAACATAGTTGTCGCGTTCTATCTTTTCCGGAGTTTGTAAAAAAACTATTTTTTTACAAAAAGATTGGGCTCGTCCGGGATTTGAACCCGGGACCTCTCGCACCCTAAGCGAAAATCATACCCCTAGACCAACGAGCCGCTTGTGAGACTGGTCGAAAATCGTAAGCACATTAGAATGTGAGGTGCGTAGACGCGTTAGAGAAAGGAGTTTGACCACTCTTGACCTGCGATGTACGGTCAAGATAAAAATTAGGCAGTTCCGTGTACCAAAATGTTTGTTGAAGAAGAAATGCTGCTACAATCTATTAAATGCATGCATTCTTTCTTTCTTTCTTTCTTTCTTTCTTTTTTAAAAAACGTTGCCCCACACTAGGAATTTCTTCCTGTGTCGTGGGTGCGTTTACAAACATATAAACTCACATACACAAACACCCAGAGCCGGAACAACTTTCTGTAGGTCATACAAATATTTGTACCGTGCGGGAATCGAACCCGCGACACGCAGCGCAGCAGTCAATCGCTCAACCACTGCGCCAACCGTGCGCCAACAGCATTGCGAAGTGTCTACTAAATTTCACAGCTAATTATTATGAACGCTAAGATCCTATTTTATTTAATATTAAGTTTGTCTTTTACATTAATTGTACCATAAATTACAGTTTATAATAGTAAATAAAAATAGCGCCTGGCGAAAATTTCAACATCTTATCAGCAGATGTCTGCTTACTCTCGCTAAACACAGGCGTGTTGGCATTTGGCATTAAAATATAACAAATAATCCAACTTAATCCAATTTATAACAAAAAAAATTGGACACAAAATGTTTCTTTATCAAAAACGGCTTAATAAACGTGTAAAAAAATTGGGCTCGTCCGGGATTTGAACCCGGGACCTCTCGCACCCAAAGCGAGAATCATACCCCTAGACCAACGAGCCACCTGTATATACGCCATCAAATATCAATTTGCAATCGAAGTGTTATAACCGATACAAAATATTATCGCTGTTTTAAGTGACGTCATCTTCAGAACTAATAAAAACCTCATCAAATTGTAACGGTTGTCGTAGTGAAGCGACTCAAAGTAGAACATAACATTATACAATACTTAGGTACCTATTATTTCTTATGTGTTTTGTATTCATAATAATCTACGAAGTTTATGTGTGTAAAAAGGTGTTTCAGCAAATTATTTATCAGCATACAAAACAATAATTGTTTTACCATCAATGGGTACGTCAGTATTCAATTATGACACTGCTACTAACAGACGTCAGGTTATTGACCTTTCGACTTTGCATCATGGCAAACATGTTGAAATTAAATGAACTCAGAATTCCATCTGCGCTACTACTTTAATAGTATTAGTGATACCCGTGGATGATGCCTTATAAGTATGGCAAGTTCTTTTATTTAGATAATGTTCACGTTCTACTTATGGGGAAAGTTAATTTGAAGGTCAAAAGGTCAACAATCTCATGGTACAAGTCAAATATGTAGGTTATATCTTTGTTCATTTAGCATATCAGATGCATTGTCTATCATTTTCAAGAGAATGTACAGGGGCCTTAAGGGGTATTTCACTATCATTTCTAAGGTCATAGGTCTATAAGTCATATTTATATGATAATGTAATATAGACATATGAATCGTCTTTGATAAAACATTTTGACATTTGTTTTTATATAGGATCATAGAAACAGGAGAAGGACGGAGCTATACAAGAAAAATAGCTCTGTCCCTTTTTCACTGATAGGCAACGTCACCCTCTTACCACGTGACCCCTGGTCTTGCCATATTTAATCTTGCTATACTTAATGAATTATCAAATTTATTTTCATAATTTCTTGATACCGTCCATAAAATTATTTGATTTTGCCTTTTTAGTTTTGCTACTGAAATATTCTTAATTCTAACGCAATTAATTATTGTGACGGTTTTATTGTCGGAGTCAACTACAACGAAATTTTGGCGTAAGTTCACAATATGGTTAGTGGAATTCTATATGTTTGTTGGCAACACAGCTGCACACACTGCTGAAGCAATGGTAGTAGATACGACACACAATCGACTTGTCCTCCATTGCAACTAAATTTACCAAAAAATAGGATTAAAGAACTAAGATAATGTAATACACAGATATGATTACTAACTATAAAGCTACCATTTCGATACCAGAAGTATCAATTAACGTAAGGGACATTTTGGCGAAAATAAGTTATATATATCATTGGATTCAGAATTTCGCGCTCTATCGATTGGTATTATTAAAAAAATTCTATCGTTATAAAAAATTCCCTTACATTAAACATTTTTGGACTGCGTAAAACGATTTATGACAAAAAAAAAAATTTAACGGCCACTAATAAGAATTATTCACTTACATTATTATCTCACAAAACTATCTTTACTAAATGTTCCTTACTGTAATATGCCTATTACGTAACAAGTAGAAATCAAATTTGTATTTGCTTTATTTGCTTTAAAAGATCGTTGCTGAAATACTGAGTCCTTACATTAATTTCATTCTCATATCGATACCAGAAGTATCAATTAATGTAAGGGACAAACCACGGTTTTTCATGAGAGCTAAAAACGATTTTATTTTTTTAAATCTCTTTATAACTTTTTACTGTCTGCTCCAATTTTAATTGTGTCTAGAGCAAATATTCTTTGAACTTCCTCTTCTTTCATTCTATAAATGAAAGATTAAGGAATGCCCAATGGTTTTAAATATAGCATGTCCCTTACATTGAAAAAAGGCGTTTAGTTGTGCCTTACGGTACTAATATTTTATGTGTAAACCGTCGAGCATAGTGTAAGCAGCAAGAGAAACAGAAAATTATACTAAATTCTATTGTAAAGGACTTTTACAGTGTTGCAATTTGATGTAATCATAGATTATCTACGAAAATTTATGGTTTTTAACTCCATGAAAATAAGTTCTTTGCATAATTAATTTTGGTATGAACCAACATTAAGCATTTGCCTAAGGCATTAAGTCCGCCTCTGTACGTTTGTGCGCATGATGTATAATAATAAATAACAATAATTATTCAAAGCAAATCTATACGTTAGTTTCAAGTTATACAGCTTAGCTCTCACAGATTTAAATTAAATTTAAGGATACAAAAATAAAACAATTGGTAATATTATTTTTCTATTTTCGACTTTTATGTCTACCTAATTATTATAAATTCAAGACACTACACAGTCTATAAAACTTTGTGTTAAACTTAAAAGTCCTAAAAAGTAAAATTGTACCTACTAATTAACTAAAAACCTTGTATATTATAGTTATCAATGTAAAAATAATTATGTTATATTTACTCTTTTTGAATTGATCTCTTTTAATTCTATATTAATAAATAACATATTATAATCATCATAGTGAAATATAATTATAATGATTATAAATAATAATAAGTATAATCTTACAAACTCTGTACTTCAAATAATTATGTTTAATTAGCTTTATAATTATAATCACCAATTACATAAAACCAATGTTTTTTCAGACTTAATCAACAGTCTTATTTATTTAGTAAGTAATTGAACGAATGTACTGGAATTGAAAGACCGATGTAAAAATGGAATATGAATTCTGTCGTTGTATTTTGGAATGGAAATTGGCAGCGTCTCTTTATATAGAGATGGCAAATTGTCTGTGTTCCTATGACTTATTGCATTACTAGTACTTTCACACAATTTATGCACCTCTTATTCGCAAGCCTCGTATTTGCTCCTCTTATCCATTCGTCCTTTCTATTCGTCATTTCAACTTTCTCTGCCATCATACTAATCATCTTTCACACAATTCATATTCCATTTTTCCATCGGTCTTTAGTTTGCAGTACATTTATTAAATTACTTAATAAATAAGACTGTTGATTAAGTCTGAGAAAACCTGTTTTTTATAGAATTGGTGATTATAATTATAAAGCCAATTAAATGTGATGATTTAAAGTACAGAGTTTGTAAGACTGATAATTAAAAGGGATCATAGAGTCAATTATTTAACATAATTATTTTTACATTGATAACTACAAGTTTTACAAGTATGTTAATTGGACACGGTTACTTTTTAGAACTTTTAAACTTAACTCAAAGTTTTATGTTAAGTGTCTTGACTTAATAATAATAAAAAGCAAACATAAAATTAGAAAATAAAAATAATATTAACGTGTTTTCGTTTTATTTTTGTATCCCTAAATTTCATTTAAATCTGTGATACCTAAGCTGTAAAACCTGATACTAAAGTACAGATTTGTTTTGCATGATTAATGTAGGTTCATACCAACATTAATCATGCAAAGAACTTAGTTCCATTGTGTTTAAATACCATACATTTTAGTAGATAATCTTTGGTTACATCAAATTGCAACACTGTAAAAGTCCTTTACAATAGATTTAAGTATTATTTTCTATTTCTCTTGCTGCTTAAACTATGCTCGACGGTTTACACATAAAATATTAGTACCGTATGGCACAACCAAATACCTTTTTTTAATGAATGGACATGCTATATTTAAAACCACTGGCCATTGCTAAATCTTTCGTTAATAACATGCAAGAAGAGGAAATTCTAAGAAACTTTGCTCTAGACACAATTAAAATAGGAGCCAACAATAAAAAGTTATCAACAAATTAAAAAAAAAAAACGTTTTTTGGCTCTCCTGAAAAACCGTGTTTTGTCCCTTACATTAATTGATACTTCTGGTATCGTTTATTGTACCTATGTGTCGTTCGTTGACTTGTGTGTGATCTGGCAGTTGAAATTGTGTCAGGCTCTCTCAAAAGTCTCTCTGATAGTGGCCTATGTATTGGATCATTCGGATCCCTTCATGATGGTGAGTTGAGTGGTGCCAATGTATGCGTCATGTTCGTGAACGGGCGCCATCAGTTGGAATTGGTCATAACTTAACTGCTTCGGCCTGCTGTAATTACGTAGATACTTATTTTTTTTTTGTTTTTTTTTTACTCTATACGCTTTTACGTTGTTCTCACGTATGTATTTTCCAACAAGAATGATGTAACCAAATTAATGGAAATTAAAACTGATTAAAAAAGAGTGTCCGTGGAGTTTCTTGTATATTCTCCATAGAGACCTACTGACGCCTGCTAACGTGCAACTAGATTCATATTTTGTTTGACAATTTCAAAGTACCTAAGTATGGTTTAGGTGAAATAAAAATATTTTTTCAGGTCACCAGGGCCCCCCACAGCAAAACAATATAGTCAAAAGTTTAAAGACGATGTGAACATCATTAATAGTACCTACCAAGAAGACTAAACAATAGTCTGTTGAAAATTAAAAATAAATACTAACAAACACCCTTTGGTGTCAGAAAGAGGAAAGCTATTCTCGATACCCTTACTACACGTGGATGATATTCTCGATTTCCTACAAAATCATAACGACTGCTTCTTCATATCGTTGCCATGTTTTCGAAGACATAATATTGTAAGAATAATTAGATAACTACGAACCATTCTTTAAAAGGAATGGAATAACATTAAAACTGGCATTAATAATAACAAATACCGTACCGCGCCGTAATACCGTAATAGTAATTGGCTGTAACATTAGTTAATTTATTTTAAGTAAACTGCGCAAAGATTGCTGTGGATTTTGTGATTAAATAAATAAATAATAAAACCTTTCTGTACTACAGTCGATTTATCACATTTTATCAAGTTCTAAATATGTTATTCTTACTGTTTGTTTATTTAATAAATACTTTGTTTTTCGTACTATGGCTATTATTTTCTCACAGTAGGTGTAAAAAGTAGAGTATCCTCCTCTGGGCTAAAGGTGTCTTTGCCTTGGGCTAGCTTGAATCCCTCGCTGCATTCAGGATTCTTGTAGTAACTCCCTCGCTTTGCTCGTGAGTTAAATCCCGAATCCTTCAATATCCGCTCGAGATTCAATATGACGCCCGTGACATAAGACACAACTTTAGCCCCTCGGTGCATAACCTACTATTTTGATTCTATAGGTTATATAATATTTAGGATAAAAGATAGGATCCTATCATCATAGATATAATTATGATAGGGTAATATCCCCCTTGCTCTGACCTTTTAAAACTATCATGGTTCCACTAAGAGAGAGAGAGACAGAGGTACACAGGACGAAGAGCACTATCTCTTTTTCACAGCCGAATCATGCTGGCGTCGACACGTTATGGTACGGACCCAGAACAATCACACGTTCCTTGTATGTATTAGATAAGAAGAAACCCACATTAAAGGTTCATATTACCAAACCATTGTCCTTTTGACCAAAGATATATTATAGAACAGCTTATCTGAAATAACCTGCAGCAATTTCATCTCCAGCATTACCTAATATTATATTCATACTCGTAAAAAACAAACAACTTTTTATGACTTCCACAAGATTTACTACCTTTCCGTTTACACCGATAATAACTTAGTACATGAGTCTATGTACTTAGGAACTTATGTACTTCGAAGTCGTATCTTTCCAAAGTATTTTTCCCTAAAAGGAGTTTAGCAAGTTACGGTCTAAGACTGCTAAGAGCTTTACGCTTGATAGCCCGCTTTCACTCAAAATGTATTCAAAGAGAGTTTAACCATGCTTAACTTTGAATAACGGTAATTACAGGCATAAGATCTGGAATACAAGAGAATCATTTTTTTTTGGATTTAACGGATTATTTCAAGGTCGCGTATGAGGTATGCGTCTGCGTCTAAGCTCTTCGGGAATGTTATTTAATAACTAAGATAGATGGTTAAATGGCTGTATTGCGTAATCATGCAGTAAATATCCACTGCCTAAATTTGTACTATAAAGTCGTGAATTTTAAATATTGCCCTTATTCTGCTTTATATGACCCCAATAAACCCATGTAAAGCACCCAGATGGCCCCGGACTGAAGTTACAGATAAGTTGAGTTCTCACCAGAGTTATATTGCATGGACTATTTTAAACCAACGTATACATTTTATCTAGCGCTTGAGTGGAATACAAAATTTTGACTCGGTTCCTTTCTATGCGTCAGACGACAGGTCCATAAAACTAGAGAGGGGTGCTATCACTTTATCACTCCATATTTATGTGATATTTACGGCAACACGCGCAAAGAATACGCGATCAGGGTTCGGTGTAGCTGTAAACATTTGTGTAACTTGTCAATCTGTCTACACATTTGTCACTATGTCGAAAAGTAATGTGTGTAAATTGTTTTCATCACAAACGATACACGTGGAAGAAACAAAACCGTTATTTATGAAGAATGATGAATTCGGTAATATGTAGAGGATAAATTTGAAGAAACCTTGGCCCCTGTCGCAGCTAAGAGAAAACTTTCGACTGGTAAATGTTTTGTACTGTCTTCAAAGTCTCGTGTGCTTTAAGAATAGTACCGTTCGTCGAATGTATCGGGCATGCTTACTCATAAAGTCTGATATAGTGCTTGCAAGGGGCCAGGTGACCCGGTGCACACACACGGTCGGAAAAGCCGGCACAGATATGTATCGATGTTCAATTTATTCATGCTATATCAAATCCAAGCAAATCCTGCCAGAGATCGAACTTGATTGCCAAGAACGTATTTTGAATATAGATGCATACATTTATAAAGTGTATTGGAAATGTACCTACATTATATTGGAAATATAGAGGTGTATCTGCGATGTAAGGCGCTGGTTTCGTCTTTATTTGTTTCTGTGACACGGAACATATCTGATCGGCCGCTGAAAACTCACAGTTGATAAGCAAGATTAGAATCTTATCATTTTAATGAAGCAAATTAAATAATCGCCATTATGTAAAATTATCTTATCTACATCAAAATAAATAATATTAATATTTTTTTAACATAAGTGTTTTTCATATTCTTCTCAGCAAACCCTTTACATTTATTTGATACTAGAGGACGCCTCGCGGTTTCACCCACGTAGTGCCCGTTCCCGTGGGAATACAGGGATAAAAAGTAGCCTATGTCACCCGGGGATAGAGTAGCTTCCCAACAGTGAAAGAATTTTTGAAATGGGTCCAGTAGTTTTGGAGCCTATTCGGTACAAACAAACAAAAAAATCTTACCTCTTTATAATATTGGTATAGACTAGAGGATGCGTCGCGGTTTCACCCGCGTAGTTCCCGTGGGAATACAGGGATAAAAAGTAGCCTATGTCACTCGGGGATAGAGTAGCTTCCCAACGGTGAAAGAATTTTTGATATCGGTCCAGTAGTTTTAGAGCCTATTCGGTACAAACAAAAAAATCTTTCTTCTTTATAATTTTGGTATAGATTATGGCTATAAACAAAAAAATACTAGTCCGTCATCTTGGGCCGTCCTCCATATTGGATTTAGAATGACGTCACTTAGCTAACCATGCATTGTCATCTAAACTAAACGTGTATACAAAATGTCATCTTAATCGGTGGAGGATAACAGAATTCAGTTGCAAGATTTGACCAGAACACACTTACATACATACATTGCAAGTTAAACAAAAGCTTGTAAAAAAAAATAATTCTTGCGGTTTCAAATAATATTCAAAACCGAACCCATCAACAATGCATCAAATCTATCTTAAATCAAATTACAAAAGTTTCGTATTTTACCCAAACTCTATAGAAACAAGAAGATAAAATTCCTCAAATTTATTCAACCTTATATTACTACATACAATTGACCATGTAAACATATTTGGTAAATAATTCCACAACCCACAACGTCTTAACCAAAACAGGGTTATCGCCTTTCTGAAGCCAGGCAACTATTCTTGAACTATTATGGAGCAGGCACCCGTGGCCCGAGGTATTCCGCTCCCTCGCGAAGTATGTCAAATATATTTTATGATACAAGATTCTCCAAACTTTGCCAGTCACTTATAGTTGAGAACTTGCATCTTAGATAGAAGCACTGAGAACTCTTGAAGGGTATATAATATGGCTAACTACATATTTCGGAGAAGTTCTTATTAACGAAACTTTTCGGTATTTACCAGTGAAGTTATACTAGTACAGCACTCTAATTGTAAGTTCAAAGAGTAGGGTATGGGTTGTTTCCCTGGAATTCATTGCTTTATATGTTCAGAAATCCGTCTTCTCGACAGCGTAAAACACGCAATTAATATTGAAAGATACAAAAATGAAAAGGAAGGAGTGTGCTCCATGCTATTAAAACAGATTTGCAATTAGGGTGTCTGCACCCTGAAACCTGTTTCTTATGATATTTAATTAGCCAACTTAGCTGATATATAGTTGTCATATGCGCTTAGATGATCAGTTGAGTCGTGAAAAACAAACAAGTTTTCATAATTTGTGGTATGAAACGTGACAGATGCTTTCTCTCTGAATATTAATTGATATAAACTTGTAACTGGTTCTTCCTCAGATAAGTATCTTCCTCCCTAACCACTACAAGATAATCGATTACTCCATAGAATCAGTGTCGACTGAAGCTATCTACATATGATATAACATAGACTAGGCTTGAACAGAGTCGTTTGATTGGTGTATCACGCGCCACGACACAACACGCCACTGTAACGTGTCCGTAGCATTAACGTCACCCGCAACTATGAAATAAAAAATGAAATACCTACTCTTTATTTAAGTATTTATAGTATAAAATCTACAAGCAATAAATTGTGATCGACAGCAGCTTCTTACCTCAGCCGCCAGTGAGCTGCGAGGGCGATCCGCACAGGTCGACGCACAATAACTCTCATGATTGAGTCGAGCATACGTGCTCGCTCCCGAAGTACTGACCGCCTATCTCCGAGCCCTTTAGCGGAACCAATTTAATATTTATTTTTGTTTTATATATTGGCTGACTATAAGCGTTTGTTTAACCAAATTTAGTTAGCTACCTATCTGCTTTTCTCAGATAATGCGAGTCCAACAGCCTCGTTGATCTCGTGGTCGCAAACGCTACTGCTGAGCTGGTTAGATTCCAGGTTGGAAACAAGTATTATTGGGTTTTTCTATCTAGAGCTTCTGCAGCATTCGCCCGGAGTCAGAATTCGTGTCCGGTTGAAGGCAAATAGGTTTTCCCTATATAACATTGGACTTGAACAACATAACAGACAAAATGTGGGTGTGCACTTCATGGGATATCGTTTCAGCCTAAACCTAAGGGAAATAGAGGCGTCATGTTCTTTTGAGGATACCCATTTTTACGCCTAGCTTCAGAAACTTAGAACAGCATTAGGTACAATAACTGGATCTTCTTGAATCTAATATTTAAAAATTTAAATTCATCATCATTCCTACCCTTATCCCATGTTACTTGGGGTCGGCGCAATACGTTTTCTTCTTCCATATCGTCTTTTCCCCCGTCACGCTATCACTGACTCCCTTTTCTTTCATATTACTCGAGACACAGTCCATCCATCTTTTTTTATAATCGATAGGCTAGCGTTTGACCACTATCTCTCCTGATGGTAAGCGATGATGTGGTTTACGGTGAAGCACGTTTGCCTAGAAGTGACCTATTCACTCTTTTCTTAAAGACCCCAAGGTTGTAGCTATCAGGGATCAAAGACTCCGGCAGGGAATTCCACTCCTTAGCTGTGCGCACTATGAAAGTATATATTAGCAAAACGCTTTGTGCGTTTGGGTGGGATGTCCACCATGTACCGATGTCGCATGGCCGTACTTCTTGTAGTCCGATGATGGAAAGGGCTAGGCAGAATCAAATTGTGCAGTTCCGTCGCACACTCCCCGAAATATAAACAATAAAAAACCGACAGGCTTGCAACTCGGCGTTGATGTTCTGCATGTCTGAGGCTCTGGAGCTTTGACGCGATCAGTGCATCGTTGCCAATAAGCCCGTCTATAAATCGACTCAAGTGCTTCAAGCTGGTATTTGGCAGATTGATTCCAGAGGTGAGAACAGTTCTCCATGCATGACCGAAATCTTATATGGCCTTCCTCTCCCTCTCCATCCATCCATATTTATATTCACATCTCTTTTAGTAACATGCGTTTCATCCCTCCTAATCACAAGACTATACCAGAACAAACGATCTAAAGCCACTGCTTTAGTGTGGATAGTTTTTTTTTTTTTTAATCTTTATTTTTTTAGGGACTTTTATCCTTTTAAGGCATGTCAGCCCCATCGTAACCTAACCTAATTTTACATTTCTACTTATAATATATCTTATCTTAACTTAACATTAACAAAAAGCTTTACTAACGACACATTGCCATATCATAAACAATTCTAGCAGTATCACTTCATGGGTCAGCCAGGATTTCAAAAAACGTACCCATGTCGAATTTATTGATCCTACGTAATCTTGACAATCGCTCCCTACCCGTCTGGTTCTTGACACATTCCACCAAAAGATGCTGGACATCATCAATAACTCCACACACCTCACAATTTGGGGAATCTAGTTTTCTCATCAGATGACCAAATCTTTTGGTGGGATAGTGTCCAGAACGAAGTTTTAGAGCCGCTACAATGTACGTTCTGCTCATTTTGGTGTCCACAAACCAAGGAATGCGAGAAGACTGTTGTTGTATGACTTTGTACCAGATCCCTTTGACTTTACTTAGTTCTTGAAAGTAAAGATCCCATTTTTCAAAACAAGCAGTTTTAAGTTTTGGCAGAATTTCTGTATAATCAGGCGATAATGTTATTTCTGTGCCTCCTGTTATTGCCAATTTTGCTAACATGTCAGCCTCCTCGTTACCTGCTAATCCTATGTGCGATGGAACCCATTGCAACCTCACATTTACTAACCGTAAGCTAAGTTCGTAAATGGTTTTTAAAATTTTGTAGGCCATCGATGTACTTCTGAACCCAGAAGCGCATCGAGCCAAATGTTGAAGAGCACTTTTACTATCAGATAAGATCACGACATTTTGCTCAGTATCTCCGCATAGACTTAGAGCTTCTGAAATGGCTATGAGTGCCAGTGACATAATGGACACATGAGAGTTAGTTTTAAAACAATGGGATGACTGAGTAACTGGATCATATACAGCGACTCCGCGACCATCCTTGGTCTTAGAACCATCAGTATAAAGTCGTCGCCAATCAATATAATTCCTATGCAGTTCTTCAATTACATGATATTTAAGAGATACCATATCTTCGTTCTTTTTTGGACCCTTAATGCACTCTAAATTATCCACAATAACTTTATCTATTTGTATGTAAGTTACCCAAGTGTTAAGTGTGAACATTTCAAGTGGATTGGATGAATGGATATCATAAGAACTACATTCAATGTAGGATAGAAGCAGCGACGACTTTTTTTTAGTTCTCCAATAACCGGTGTGGTTGAGGGCACTTAATTTATCTAATAATTCAACGGTTATGTTTTCTGACCAGGACATAGATTTGATACAATACTTATGGGCTAGGTACAGTCTTCTTAAATTAAGTGGGGTGATACACAATTCACTCTCCATTACATATATTGGTGTGCTTTTAATAAACCCACCTATAATTCGCAATGCTCGATTTTGCAATTTGTCAAGTTTGGATAAATGACTTTTGGCTGCACTATCATACAAAAAACTACCAAAGTCTATTCGGCTCCTTATCAATGATATAAATAATGTTCTCAAATGTTTAGGATGAATACCCCAACCTAGACCAGCGAGGACCTTTAGTAAATTTAAAAATTTCGAAGCTTTTTCTGTTGTTTCATTAATGTGTTTACTCCATATTAATGCTCTGTCGATCCATAGCCCAAGATATTTAACACATTCTACTAATGGTAAAAGTTTATCGTTATGAACTAATTGAATTTGCTGTTTTTTCCTTCCTCTGCTAAAAACACAAACATGTGATTTTGATTCTGATATTTTTAATCCTAACTCATCCAGTAAAGTTGAGATTGTATTGAGAGCTGTTTGCAAATTTCCTTGACAGACATTAATATCCTTATCACTTAAATAAATTACAAAGTCATCGGCATACTGGGAGACGGTAACATTTCTAAGAGAATTGCATATTTTATAAGTTGTTATATTAAACAATAGAGGCGATAAAGGGTCACCTTGAGCCAGACCTTTACTTATCCACCTAGCACTCATTTCGTCTACATTATTAATATTCTTAACCCGGAGACATCTCGCACTTAAGAATGACCATAGGTACTTACAAATGTTATTACCGACCTCTAATTCGTCTAGTGTAACAACTACCTTATCAACTAAAATGTTATTATAGGCATTTTCTACATCTATAAAACAAGCCACAGTAGGCAATTTATTTGTGAAACCTAACTGGATATAAGAGATAAGCCTTGTTAAACTATCCAAACATGACTGTGACCTTCTGAAGCCTGAAGTATATGGAGATAATATTTTGTGCTTCTCAATATACCATTCTAACCGTTTATTAATCATACTATGAAACAATTTACATAAACATGACATTAGGGAGATTGGTCTAACTTTTGTTTCACCACCACCACTAAACTAATTTAGGAATGGGGATGATTAAAATAGTACGCCACTGATTCGGAACAACGCCTGAAATGTAAATATCATTATATAAATCAAGTAGGTACTGCTTACCAACACAAGGAAGGTTATAAACCATAGAATATGTGACCCCGTCTCTACCCGGAGCCGTGTCTTTTTTCTTACAGCAATGTTTGAGCTCCTGCATGGTAAATGGTAAGTCCAGTAAATCATTTCTAGATTGTATCTCCGGTGGTGAGTTTAAAACAAAGTTCGGAGCAAGACAACAATGCATTTCATTTAATTTTTCTTCTGGAATAAAAAAGTTAGATTTCTTGTAACCTTTGTACCAACGCATTTTTTGCCACATGTCGGAAACCGATGTGGTTTCATTGATATGATTACAGAATTTTCGCCAGTTTTCGGACTTAGCTTTCTGTATCAATAGCCTGGCTTTCTCTGTTTTCTCTTCTAATATATTAAAATTTACGGGACTTGGATTTCTTCTAAACGTACTTAACGCCAACCTTCTTTCAGCAACGGCTTTAGATAGCGACGGCGTCCAATATTCCTTCGGTTTGAACCTTCTTATTGGATCTGAACATGTACGAAGATTAGGTATATTTCTATCACAAGCTAAATTAATTTCGTTAAATAAATAATCGTATCTGTCCTGGACGGTTATACAACTATTAAAACTGCGCAGTGCATCATCGAGATAATTACAATACGCTACCCAGTCCGCCTTCTTAAAGTTACGTTTTTCAGTAAAATGCGTATGATCATAACAGTTTATTGTAATTTTAATAATGAGGTGATCACTACCCAGGTTTTCGTTAATAACCTGCCATTTTAAACCTAATGCTAAGTCTGTTGATGTAAACGTTACGTCCGGAGATGATTTGACCACTAAATTATTTACCATAGTAATACGTGTTGGGTCACCAGTATTCAATGCCACAAATCCATTCTCCAGTGACGAGTCTAACAGCTGTAGCCCCCTCTGGTCGGTCTTACATGACCAATTCGTGTGGTGGGCGTTAAAATCTCCAGCAATGATAGTCTTTCTTGATGCAAAAGAAAAAAGATTGTCCCAATCAGAAGCATTCACAGCGACTGATGATGGGCAGTAAACAGAAACAATATTTTCTAAATCTTTACAATTAAGTAGTTTGACTCGTACTACTTCTATACCCGAATTAGAGACATGACTACGGCAAAGTTGGGTTTGGATTGATTTATGAGTAATTATGGCTACACCTCCATATGAGTCGCTTCTATCGTGTCTATAGATATTATATCCAGTTAAATTGATAGTTGTTTCATAATCCAGCCAGGTTTCACTTATAATAGCAATGTGTATATTTTCTAAATTTAGTAAAGTTTCAAAACTTACCAATTTTGGCTTTAAACTACGTGAATTCCACTGCACTAATTTAATCTGCAAGTTGTTAGATTGGCTAGACATTGAAAAACGAAAACATTTTTTTCAAAAAGCGCCAATCATTAAACATGTTTGCCATAAACAACTTACATTCTTCCAAAATGATTTCGAACAATAATTCTATTTTATCCTCAAATTTACCCGCTGACATAATTACTTGCTTCAGTTTTAACCATAATTTTCTAAGATCAAAACTTTTCTTCCTCTCGTAACTCTTATCCTCATCTATAGACTCTTTGTTTGTATTGTGACTAATATTCGTAAAATTGATTTCTTCTTCTACCTGTTTATTTGAAATACTTTCTTTGTTTGACTTTTTGTGTTTCTTCTTTTTATTACTTGTTTTTTCGGTTGGGTTTAAATTTGTGTTAGTGTTTACTTCTTGTTCCTTCTCTGAAAATATATCGTCCGAAGATTCTTCTCGATGAATAACTGCCACGGTGTTTATTGGCTCGACCTGTCTGTTGTTTGTGTTTGAGTTTATACTAGTATTGGAGATCTTAGCGTTTTTAGCTAGATATAATTGTAAGGCCTTGCGATAAGTAACACTTTCCTCGGTCATTAGGTTCCGGATTTGTTTTTCTTTGATAAACATTGGGCATTTTCTGTCCAAGGCCATATGAGGACCTTTGCAGTTTGGACATTTATATGTTTCTACTTCACAATTTTCATGGTTTAGCCCACCTTTAGGGCATATAATTTTATTTAATGGACAGAACTTTTTGGTATGACCAAATTTCCAGCAAGCAGAGCACTGGGTAACTGGAAATACGTAGTTTTCCACTACAAGCCTACAGCCATATGCACAAACATGTGAAGGGATAGACTGTGTTTTGAAACCCACTCGAACGGTTTCACTATCCTCCCACTTACCCCCAGAAACGGAACGTTTAAGTCTCCTTACAGATATTATTTCACATGAGCTTTTGAGGGTATCTTAAATATTTTTTTCACTGTAATCTAATTCTATGCCTCTAATAATTCCGTAACATATGTTTATTTCATCTACAAATTGACATCTGGCATTTAATTCCATAAACTTTTTGCTAACTATTAACTTCTCCGCTTGTTCTCTTTTATCAAACTTGATCAACACTTTGTATGGGCTACGATATTTTATATTAGTTATATTTTGTATATTTAAATCTCTCAATAATTTTGCCATGGCAATTTGTTTTGGTAAGGCGTTTAATGACGTTACGCAAATTTCAAATGTACCCTCAGCAGTTCTTAAATCACTTCTTAATAATCTCTTTGGCCTCTTTTTTGTAACCATTTTATATCCTTCCTCGCAATCCTCACTTTCTTCACTGTTTTCTCTTGGTCTTTTCTCCGATTTTCCCTCCATCGCACTGCTAATAATCTCTGCTTCTATATTCGTCATTTCAACCTCAGCTTCTTCATCCGTGCCTAACACTCTGGCATCAACATTATCATTCTCCTCCTCTTCGAAAATTTCGCTTACATTCATGTTTTACATCTAGTGGGTAGACGTAAACTACTTCTATGTGATAAAAATATGACGTGCGCTACTCACAGAACCGCGCGCGCGACTGAGTGTGGATAGTTATAGTGGCGTAGATTGTTAGCAACACTCATTGGTAGATCCAGACCATGACCAGTTTGAGAAGACGTTTACCGCCATTTAGGATATATGTATGCCGTAAGTACTTTTTTTTTTCGAAGAGAATTTCGTAAGGTCGCTGATGTGGTTTCAAGAGAAAATTCTTACGTCTTCAAATATGAATCAACGCAGGTCCTCAAACGCTGTGGCTGACTAAAGAGGCTCTTTGTTACGCCAATGAGGCGACAATATCATTGTTATTTTTATTTGCTCAGGTAAGTGCCCACTCAGTCGGCTAAAGGGCTCAGGGTGGGCGAATTTATCGTCGAAAAGCCGCGAGAACAATTATGAGATGCAAGGATGTGTAAACATCGGCAATTATTATGTAGGTTTTGCCAGATTTGGTTCCGTTTTCTGTATTTCTAGGGAAGGAAAAGATAACAATAGGTATTTAGTAAGTTTTCGTAGCTGTATATCGAGTTGGTAATGTAACATAGTTTGTTATAGTAATTTGGTTACCTACATTAGCGGAATCTATTTCTTTAGCCCTTTAATTATGGCACCCTATAACGTACCTATATCACTATATTTTCGCCATGGTCACGGTGATTTCGTAGCTTTTGTATTTATTTATTGTACTTAGGTATGCTAGTATTATATAACCTGTGACTAGTAGCTGTTGTCGGAAAGAGGATACTTATGGACGTATTGCTGATGGTTCTTTGTCGTACCCACAGACATAAATCTAACGATAGTAGAAGTAGATAACGCAAGTCCCTCCATCTGTACGAAATCCAAGCGTGCCGTTTTTTGACGCGCGGAGTACATACACTGGCGTCATCTAGTTAGATTTATAGCTATCTGTGGAAGCACCTCTATTAGACGCCTATAGTCATGAAAAAGACCTTCGACTGACAGACTGTAAGACTTATATTCTTAGAAAATGTAGTTAGACCGACACACACCTATCTGACAAAACACATTTTGATCTATCGATTCTCCTGTCGGTATATTACCGACTTTCATAAAATTGTGCCGTATATATTGTTCAGGTTCGTAGATGTATAAAATATTTTGCGAATATTTGTTACATTGGCATTTTACACACACGTCGTAAAAGTCAGATGAAAACCATGTAACATAGTGTTCATTAATACTGATTAAAAAAAAAAACAACTTAACTTAAAAATAAACAATTAAATAAAACTATTTACAAAAAAAATAAACAATCTAAATAAAGCTATTACTTGAAGCTATAAAATAATTATTCAATTATATTCAACTATTATTGAAATGTAACTATTAAAAATAAAAAACCAAGTGTACAAGTAATGCGGACAACCACATTATTTTATAGATACGGAAATAACCGGTTCCTCATCGCCGCCCGCCAGCGGCCGCGCGTCGCGCGCGCACGTAGCTAACACAGGCAGTCCGTAGCCGAACCTCTCGAGGCACGGACGCTGTCGCCTTGACTAATTTTCTCGCTGTACTACCGTCATTGCGAAATATCAATTTTGCACGTGAAGTTAGTTACGAATATTTAAACTATATTATCAACTTAAGAGTGGATTGCCTTTGTCCATATACTTAAAACAGTTGTAATTATTAATTAAGTGACCGTGATTCCCAAGTTTGGGTGAGTTGTGCACATTTATTTATAAAGATTTCTAACGGCCGTTACCTACCTGTTGTATTTTCTTTGTCTTAATTTTAGAGGTACGAGTCCGAGTAGATATTGTAGCTTTATTCTATCCTGTGTGTAATGCTTATAGTTGCCTTTCTTCCATTATGTTCTACTTAAAACTTTCAAAGCTTAACGTTGTAACCGTCTCTGCTTGCTTAAATTTACTATTAATTTAGATTCTTTACACCTAGAATTCTTCCCGCCGTTATAAGCCCTAAATTGCCAATCTAGTTCTTGCCATGCATCCTAGCGTTTCCCGTGCGCCCCTTATACCGGCAGCTTAATGATTCGGCTTTTGTTCCTAGGAATTACGTCACGGTTCAACTGACTGAGCCGGATTCTCATTCTGTCTCCTTCATCGCCTGAGTGGAGTGGCCGAGCTGACCGGGACTACGCCTGGAGGACGGGACTTCGCCAGGGAAGTGTGGAAGGCTAGACAAGTGCGCAACGACCTAGGCCGAACCTTACTTCCTTTTTTTTTTTTTTTTTTTTAATAGACCGTTTTTTTTTATAATTTCAAACTGAGTTTCATTTCTTCTCTTTTCTTGTTCACGTCCTATATACGTGACAATGGCGCCCATAAACGTGGTTTAAGGTCTTTCGCACTTGGTTTTGGTCTTTTTAGTGGTTCTATGTGGTGGTGGTTTTTTTTTAGCAGTGTTTGCCTACTTGTCTTAAATTTCTTAGAACTTTAAGTAATTCTGTCATTTAAATGATAGGTTTAATTACATAAACTTTGTGCAGTTTACCGTTATTTCTATTGTGTTGAACGGTAGTTATAAAATTTTGAGTCGCTTAAATAAAAGTAACTTAGTGTATGTCACCTGACTTCACCTGTCTTATTATTTTATGATTGGTTTTTGTTCTTAAATAAATTGTAACAGAGCGGATTTTACTTGATTTATGTTAGTAAATTGTGCATAACCTACCCAGTTTTTTATCATATATTTTTTTTTGTTTTTTAAATTTAAATAACAATATGGCAATTCCAATAAAATATTTACAGCTTCAGAAATCTGAGCTCATGTATGAAGTTGCTATCCGTGGAGAACTTCCCTCTGACAACGTAGCGGGTTTAAGACGTCAAGTCACTAAATTGACTCAATTATATTCGTCTGATGACATAATCGATTCGGTTTTCCGGTTTTCAGAGGATAGTAAAGGCTCTCAAGAGACGCTAGAGAAGGTTAGGGCTAATCTGGATGCCTTAAAACTTAACTTTGATGAATCTCTTTTTAGTAGAACTAAGTCTCTTCTACATCATTTATATTATAGGCTTCAACGTATTGAAAAACCGCAGGCGGCTGATGATTTATCGGAATTAGATAAAATAAAGAAAATTTACGAGGGGTATTATGAGATGCTTTTGAGCCTTGATAAGCCAAGGGTCAAAGACCAGAAGCAGCCCACGTCTTCGGTTATCTTATCTTATCTTGTGGAGGGGCCGAGAAACAACTCGGACACTTCGACCCATTGGGATCTATTGTGGTCCCCTAGATACCTTACTCCTCCCCAATCTCGTTGAAAACTCTTTTCATGAATTTTACAACGAGACTGGGAGATATGAGCCTATAGTCTTCTGGTCTTGGATATCCAGCCCCTAGGAGACTCATTCGCTTACCAGCCAGTGCATCGCATGTGCAAAGAAGGTGCTCCATGCGCTCCGTATGTTCCCCACACAACCTGCAGATGGGTGTCGCGGTTATACCCATCTTCATGAGCATGTCGTTGGTTCCAAAGTGCCCAGTAAAGGCCCCAAGCAGGTAGCGGATTTGCCCCCTGCTCATATTCCAAATGCATTCCCGGGCTTTGAACGTAGAGCCTAGGAATTTCTTGGAGTGTTGTAGACCGGTGCTAGATAGCCAATGAGTTCGCTGTCTGTGATCTGCAAACTCCCTAAATGCGGCTTTTACGAGGCACGTCGAGATGCCTACACATGGTTCTGGACCCACGAAGTCATTTGCTGAGCCCTCTCTTGCCAGTTCATCTGCCATTTCGTTGCCATGGATTCCTTTGTGCCCAGGGACCCACATCAGTCTTACCCTGTTGTGCTTCCCAAGCCTGTTTAGGGTTTGGACAGCATCCAGAATAAGTCCGGAGTCCACTTTGTAGGATGCCATGGCTTTGATTGCAGCCTGACTGTCACTAAGAATATATATGGATTTACCTCTGGTTCCTCTATCTATATTCTCTTGAGCACAGGTTATTATGGCATAAGTTTCCGCTTGGAATACAGTTGCCATTTTCCCTAGGCTTTTGCTACATTTGTAACCTTTTGCGTATATTCCCGCCCCTGTACCTGATTCCATTTTGGATCCATCAGTGTACCACACCAGACTGTCTTGTTCTGGTGGATCGATTCCCTTCGTCCAGTCCTCTATTGTAGGGATTTGGACCTTGAAAGACCTTTCAAACACAAACATAGTTTGCATTTTATCGGATAACATGCTTGTTACCCGATCCAGGCCTTCATTCCCGTCAAACTTTGTATGGTTGGTCCTTGGCTTAGAGGCATCCCATAGTCCAGCCACATCAAGTCGATGTAATGTCTTCCTTGCCTCGAATTCAACCATCATATGCAGAGGAGGGATATTGAGGTATCTCTCAATCGCTGCCGTAGGTGTTGTCCTGAAAGCGCCCGTGATGCCTAGACACACTGTTCTTTGTAATCTGGTGAGTGGCGCTTTGCACGAGGCAAGCTTTGTTCTGGGCCACCACACTATGCTGCCGTATGTGATAATAGGTATTATCATTGTTCGGTACAGCCATCGTATCACTTTGGGCTTTAACCCCCAAGTTTTACCGTAGGTGGAACGACACATGCCGAACACTCGTAGGGCTTTCGTCGTAATATTTTCCACATGAGTTTTCCACCTGAGTTCTTTATCAAGCGTTACACCCAGATATTTAACTTCGGTAGACCAGGGCAGCTTTATTCCATTGAGGGAGAGCTCTCCTAGGTTTCCTAGTTGTCTCTTCCTCGTGAATGGAACAATGACTGCTTTGCTTGGGTTGATAGAGAGGTGGTTCTTTGTACACCATTCCTCTGTCATCCTCAATGCCTGTTGTAATAATCCAGAGACTATGTTCGGGAATTTACCATTAACCATTATGGCTATGTCATCTGCATAGCCTACTGTGTAGAATGGTCCAGTATTGAGCTTGGTAAGTAGCGAGTCTACTACCAAGCACCATAATAATGGTGACAGCACTCCACCCTGCGGACAACCTCTTGTTGTTTTTGCACTAAGTCTGTCTCCCATCAGTTCCGATCTGACTATTCTGCTTCTCAGCATATAGTCAATCCAGTTACACGTGGTATCATTGATGCCATGTTCCTTTGCAGCGATGCGTATGGACTCAAATGTTGTCTTGTCGAAGGCTCCCTCTATGTCTAGGAAAGCCCCGACACAGATCTCTTGTCCCTCTAGCGCAGCCTCGGCTCGACTCGCAACATAATGCAATGCCGTTTCCGTAGATTTGCCAGGGCTGTAGGCGCACTGTAGTTTATGTAGAGGGAAGATTTTAAGTGGTCCCTCTCTTAGGTACCTGTCTACCAGTTTCTCCAGAGCTTTTAAGAGAAAGGATGATAGACTAATTGGCCTGTAAGCTTTAGCTTCTTCGTAAGTCGGTCTACCTACCTTCGGTATAAAAGTGACTTTGACTTCCCTCCATGCCTTGGGTACGTACCCAAAGGCTACGCAGGCTCTGTAGAGCTTACTCAAATGAGGTATCAAAACAGATGCCCCTTCTTGCAATAGTATTGGGTAGATGCCATCCGGACCAGGGGATTTGAGAGGCTGGAAGCCCGCTATGGCAAGCTTCAGTTTATTCTCATCTACCACTTTCTTTGCCGTGAGCCAGTTATTTTTGGACGTTTGCCTTGTGAGCTCGTCCCTTGTGACTGGTTCCTCTTCATCGCTATCGCGCAGTATACATTCCGGGAAGTGAGTTCTAAACATCACGCCCAGAGTGTCCTGTCCAGTTTCCGTTAGATACCCATTCTCATCCTTTACAGATGATAGTGGGTTTGTCTTAGTCATGGACATTGCTTTGCACAACCTCATTCCATTTGGCAGAGCTTCGATGGAGGTGCAATGCTGCCGCCAACTAGTTCTTTTGGCCTTGCGTACCGCCGTCTTATACCTCGTCAGCATGCTATGATAGTCAGAGAAATCTTTCCTGGCTTTTGCATCATTAAAGGCCTGTCGTGTTTCCTGACGTATTTTAGCTAGTTCAGGAGTCCACCATGGTACCTTTTTGCAAAAGGCCTTTTTCTCTGGGCAGTTATCTACCCATGCACCGATGGTGCCCACCTTGATTCTATCAGCTTCAAATTCTATATCTAGTATGGAATTAAGCTTACCTTTAGGGCTCCCTAGATTTACTTTTAGGTCCCTCCTGTACGAGTCCCAATTTGTATGTCTTGGGTTTCTCCTTCGTCTAGTTTCGGCTTCTCCCGCCGTCCTAAACCTAAAGCATATATAATTATGGTCAGACAGAGAGATTTCGTCCGATACATGCCAATTTTCGATGTAAGCGCTGGCCTTGTTTGAAGCCAGTGTCAGGTCAATAACTTCAGTTCTCGCCGAGGTCCTGAAAGTAGGTTTATTGCCTGCGTTAAGGATTTGTAAAGAAGAGCTTACCACAAAGTCCAACAAATCCTCCCCTCGTTTGTTGACATCCGAGCTGCCCCAAACGACATGGTGTGCATTCGCATCGCAGCCAAGTATCAGGTCGAGGTTTTCTTGGTTGCCGTAGTCAACCAGTCTTCTGATTAGTGGTGTTACTGGTTCCTTTTGTTCATATGGGAGGTAGGCAGAGGCAAGGATAATTTTCCTTTTCTCTGTGCCCATCCCCACCTGGATCAAAGTTGTTGTGAGATCCCTGTAACAGAAAGTACGTAAGGGCATTGCCTCTATACCGCCCCTGATATAGATGCAAGTCCTCGCGTCATTAGTTGGACAGTCATAGAGCACCGTGCCTCCTGTCCCACCTAAGCCTTTTATAGTCCCCTTATATAGATAAGGTTCCTGTATCAAGGCAACGTCATATGTGTTAAGCTTCAGTTGCCGAGCCAGAAGGGCTGTAGCGGCTCTGCAATGATGCAAATTAATTTGTACACACCTTAGTCCCTCCATCTTGGATGATTTTGATGGGCCTGTGTTAATATAGGAGGGCCTTAGTTTTGAGGCTCCTCCTCCATCGCCTGGGTCTCCTCGAGAGCAATCGGCGACTCAATCCCCAGGGTGTCGAACTCCCCGAGGATGTCATCCTCGTGGTCTGCCTCTGACGCCCTGGTCCCAATCTCTGCCTCCTGCGCTGCGCCGTAAGCAGAGATTTCCTCGATGGCCTCCTCACGTCGGTGTAGTCCATCCTCGGAGGGTTCCGCCTCTGCTTCCGCAGTGGGTGCCTCTCCCTTATCTTCTTCCAGGAGTTTGAACGAATACCGTTCAATTCCTCCTGGAAGAGAGTAGCCCGCGGCCTTGATGACCCCAGCGGACACCCCGTCCATGAGGACGATACGACGGATGCCGGTCTGCTCAGTGAGAGTATTCACGACCTTCCAGTCGCTCGTCCTCAAGGCAGGGTTAAGCCGCTGGAGCAATCGAATGGCCCGGGCAGAGTCCTGCAACGCCAAGTTGCGACTCTTCCATGCCATTTTGACTGGCTTTGGAAGGTCCCTGGCGTCAACAACCTTGAGTTTCAAGGGGCCGAGTTCCACATTGTGGATGGCCCCCCGAAACCAGCTAGCTGCGTCAGAGTTGTCGCAGGATACATGAACTGCACCCGCGACAACTCCGGGAGCAACCGTTAAAACAGGCAGAGGATCCGGCGCCACTTCCAGTTTCTCAATTATGAGCTCCTGGATTGGCACCAAGTCCTCCGCCCTCAAGTACTCTTCCGGGTACCTGACTGTGACGACAGCGAGTTTCACAGCCGCCACCGCATCCCTAAAGGATCCGGTTGAGGATGATTGCCCTTGGGTCTTCATCCTCTTGGCCGCCATGTCCCCGCTGTCGCCGCTGAGAGCAGCACGCGGTCTCTTTGATGGGCCCTCCGTAGGAGTCCCCTCTAGAGCCGCCTGCTGTCTCAGCTTTTGGCGCTTTTTCCTGCGCGCCCCAGATCGTCCAACCGGAAGCCAGCCTGGTTCATGCCGGCCGCCGGGAGACGACGAGGTGCTGTTTTTGCCGGTCGCGTCCGGGGCCCCAAGGTCCGAGGTCATTCGACCTCCGACACAAGGGTCACGTGTCGCGCCAGTTTTGGCAGCACCTTTGTGCCCGGTGGGCTGGTTTGCAGTTCCGCCCTTAGGTGGTCCCGCAGCAGTGCCGGCCCTCGGCAGTGCCGCAACAGTACCGTCATTTGACAGTCCCGCCGCAGCCCCACCTCGAGACGACCCCACTGCAGTCTCGCCGCCGGGCGTTCCTGCTACGGAAAAAGCAGTCCCGGCTTGCGCCGGTCCCGCCGTCTGGTGTGCAGTTCCGTCCTTCAACGGTCCCACAGCAGTGCCGACCCTCGGCAGTGCCGCAGCAGTACCGTCATTTGGCAGTCCCGCCGCAGCCCCACCTCGAGACGATCCCACTGCAGTCTCGCCTCTGGACGTTCCTGCTAAGGAAAATGCAGTCCCGGCTTGCACCGGTCCCGCCGTCTGGTGTGCAGTCCCAGCTTTCGCCGGTCCCGCCTTTTGGAGCGCAGTCCCAACTTTCGCCGGTCCTTTCGCCTTGTGGTTTTTTTTTGAATTTAAATCCATTTAAAATCCCGATATAAATTTCATCCCTCGACTATCCCCACCCTCCATGGAGTGCTCAAGTGGCGATGCTACGGTAGCACCAGGGATTAGCCGAGGGATATAGCCCCCCCCCCATTAGTTGCTTACGAGACTGCACGACACCAACTCACACCACTACCACTAGCCATGCGAGCGAGCGCCGCCGTCTGCAAGCCCCCAATGGGAGTGAACTCGCCTGGGGGCCGTCTGACCGGACCCCGCAGCCGATTGGCCGTAGCTGGCTAGGCTACGGCCTCCCGTGTCGGAAGAAATCCGGGCCAAAGTGATGTGTTGTGTGCAACCTGCTCCACTCAATCACCAGGATCCCTTCATCCCTCCATACGGGTCCCCGCGCACGGCACAAACACGCGGGAGGTCATTGCTATCCAACATTTTATTTGTTCAATGGTGGACACCCAGGGGCATGACCTCGCCACCCCTGTGATACGTCGCCCGGTGATTTCAGTTACGTCTATTTCAGAGGGAATTAGACCAATAACAGGGCGGCAACCACGAGAAGGAAAATCACCGCACTTGCCTTGAGGATCTACACGACCGTAGCGCTCTCCCTCAAGACCACGCCACCTTGCCGGCTCTGAAGGAGCCAGGCAAGGTAGGACTGCATCGACAAAGCCAAGCCCTACAGAGCTTGTCGCTGACAGCTCAAAGCGTAAGTTTGCTAACACAGACCAGCCCCACGTCTTCGGTTACTTCTGAAGAGGATTTTTTAGATAAACCTAATTTATCCGGGATGAATATTGCAGTTTCGTGTGATCGCGGGTTAATAGGAGAACTGAATAAGTTTAAATATGACGGAAAATCTTGTGTCAGATCATTTATACAGAAAGTTGAAGAATTCCGTACGTCTAAAAATATAACTGAAAATAAAATGCTTAGTTCGGCTACTGATATTTTCATTGGTGATGCACTTCACTGGTACCGTAACATCAGGGGTAGTATCGGTAGTTGGAATGAGGTACTAATTGCGTTAAAGAATGATTTCGACGTCCCTGACTACGATTATCGCATGGCCTCAGAAATTCGTCAGCGTACACAAGGCGAGGAAGAGAACATAACAATTTATTTATCTATAATGCAAGGCATGTTCTCTAGGCTAAGTAAACCTTTAGAGGAAGACGTTAAACTCGAAATTATTCTGCATAATATTCGTCCTTGCTACTCTACTATTATAGCTGCTAGTCCTAATATTAAATCACTTGAAGACTTAAAATTAATTTGCAAGAATTATGAACAAATAAAGGTTCGTTCAGAATTCTTTAAGGAACCACCTTCGGTTTCGGCTAATACCTTGGCTCCAGAATTTGGCTACCAGTCTTCAAAATGTAAGTCGACGACTAGTAGCCAAGGTAATTTTTACGGTCGTAGTAGGAATGACGGTGCTCACCGTCAAGGGTCACACAAGGTCTCTCAAATTCAGGCTCCTGAAGTCGAAACTTCGGCTATCACCAAAGTTCCCTACTGTCATCGTTGCCGTGTTAATACGCACTCTATGAAAGACTGCGCAGCTGAGCGTAAATTTTTTTGCTTTAAGTGTGGCATGAAGGAAGTTCGCACACCAGAGTGTCCAAACTGCAAACCAAAAAAATTAGTTTCTGAAAATTGTAGGAAACATGCGGTTAGTCATACAGATAGCTCGAACTGGAATGATTGGCTCATGTTTGTAAAAAACTTCTTTTCTAGAAAACATATTTCTGCAATTTTCAATGTCAAACCGAGTAATGACCCTAGGCCTTATGTGAAGGTAGGAATCAATAAGGATTTGTTTTTGTATGGTTTGTTGGATTCTGGTTCCACCGTCACTATCCTAGGTAAGAACTCTCATGAACTTTTAATAAAATTAGGTCTGATTTTATGCAACGATGAGAGAATAACTGTTACTGCAGCAGGAGGTCAAAGGATAACATCCCTTGGTTATATTCTTCTACCCTTGACCTTCGAAGAAAAAGTTTCTATTATTAAGGCGCATGTTATTCCAGCGATCGAAACCGTTTTAATCTTAGGAATCTATTTTTGGAACACTTTTAACCTGTGCCCTAAGTATTTGTCAGAGAAAGAAAACTTATTCTTAACTGACCCCGGGCTCTCGGAAATTTCTTCGTCATCTATTCATCACCTGTGTGGCTATGACGCTTTGAATTCTTCTGAAAAGCTGTTAGCTGACAATATCGTAAGTCATTTTAAGGACATTTCGTACGCAGAGAGAGGTTTAGGTCGTACTCACGTCATTAAACATCGTATAGATACCGGTGACGCTGAACCTATTCGACAGCGATATTACCGCATGTCACCAGAAAAGCAACGTATTGTTGCTGAACAGGTTGATGAGATGTTAGCGTTAGACGTTATTGAACCTTGTGAGAGCCCGTGGTCTTCTCCGGTGTTAGTGGTCGGCAAGAAGGATGGAAAGCCCCGCTTCTGCTTAGACAGTCGTAAACTTAATGCTGTTACAAAGAAGGACGCATATAAGCTGCCATATGTGTCTGAAATATTGGATAATCTAAAGGATGCGCGTTATCTTTCCAGCATTGATTTATCTAAAGCTTTTTGGCAGATATTAATCGATGAAAAGGACAGAGAGAAGACTGCGTTTTATGTTCCTGGTCGAGGAACTTTTATGTTCAAAGTCACAGCTTTTGGACTTACCAATGCCCCTGCTACGCAACAGAGACTTGTTGATCTCTTATTCGGGCCTGAATTCGAGCTCAAAGTCTTTGCTTATTTAGATGATGTAATTATCATTAGCAGAACTTTCGAGGAACACGTAGAACTGCTTCAGAAGATTTTCCAAAAATTACGTTCGGCTAATCTCACTGTCAATCTGGACAAGTGTCACTTCTTCCGAAGTCAATTACGTTATCTTGGCTACATTGTGGATGCTCATGGCTTAAGGACTGACCCAGATAAGGTCAAAGCCATATTAGACTTCCCCACTCCTACTAATAGGAAGGAGGTTAAGCGTTTTCTGGGTACAGCGTCTTGGTATAGGCGTTTTATTCCACATTTCAGTACCGTAGCAGGTCCTCTAAATAAGCTTACTTCTAATAAAAAGAACGCCCCTGCGTTTCAATGGAACCCTGAGGCTGACAAGGCTTTTCTAGAATTAAAATCCAAACTAGTTCAAGCACCTGTCCTTGCTTGCCCTGACTTTAACCTTCCTTTTGAGGTGCACACTGATGCTAGCAATTTTGGTATCGGTGCAATGTTGGCCCAAACTATTGATGGTGTGGAACATCCAATCGCATACATGAGCCGTTCTTTAAGTAAGCCGGAGAGGAACTACAGCACAACAGAACGGGAGGCTCTTGCCGTTCTTACGGCCCTTGAATACTGGCGCTGTTACCTTGAGACTGACAAAACCTTTTTAGTCTACACTGACCATTCATCGCTTAAATGGTTTATGTCTCTCACTAATCCAACCGGTCGGCTCGCAAGGTGGGGAGTTCGCCTTTCTTCTTTTAATTTTGAAATAAGACACCGCCGTGGAAAGGATAATGTTATCCCAGATGCCCTTTCTAGATGTGTTCCAGTTGAGGTTATTTCAAACGGCGATGTTCCCGCGGCTTCAGGCCCTGATACTCAGGATTCTTGGTATCTGAAGATCTTCCAGGGCTGCCAGGCTAATCCTATTAATTTCCCAAATTACAAGGTGGAGAATAATGAATTATATAGGTACATGAAAACTAAGGTTGACCTTACGGTTGAATTTGCTTGGAAGAAGGTTATTCCTAAAGAACAACAAGCAGACACTTTAATTGAGTGCCACTCTGAACCTATTTCTGGTCATTTCGGCGTGTTTAAGACATATAAGCGCTTAGCACTTCGTTTTTATTGGCCCGGTATGTATTCTAGCGTAGTTCAATTTGTTTCTAACTGTGAAACATGTCTAGCTCATAAGCATTCTACACAAGGTGTCTCTGGAAAAATGGGTAGGCCTAAAGACGTTTCTCGTCCCTTCCAGGTTCTATCAATTGACTTGGTTGGTCCATTGCCTTCTTCTCGGAAACAGAATCAGTTTATTTTCGTTGTGACTTGCTGCTTTTCTAAATATTGCCTTCTTTTTCCACTTCGTCGAGCTACCTCAAATTTAATAGTTAAACATCTTGAGGATGACGTCTTTCTCGTCCACGGAATACCTCAAACTATTATTCTTGATAATGGAAGTCAGTTTATTAGCCGAGATTTGGATAAGCTTTTCAAAAAGTACAAAATTCCTAGCATACATTTTACTCCAAAGTACACTCCACAAATCAACACAGTGGAAAGATATAATAAAACAATAATAACTGCTGTTTCTGGTTTCGTAGATGGGGATCATAGATCTTGGGACTCCAACCTTCCTCAAATCCAATTCGCTATTAATAATTCTGTTAACGAAAGCACTGGTTATACTCCATCCTTCTTGGTACACGGAAGAGAGTTAGTCGTGTGTGGTTCTCATTACATCGAATATCCGGATCCAGCAGACCTTATATTTCTACCACGCGATGCTTATGCTGCAAACCTGGGTCAATTATCGCCAATATTCGATAAAGTTCAGGTTGCTTTGTGGGAAGCTCATGTAAAAAATACACAGCATTATAACTTGCGCCGCAAACATGCAGAGTTCAGTGTGGGCGATATCGTTTGGAAGCGTTGCTACTTCCAGAGCGATAAAGATGCTCATTTTAGTAAAAAATTAGCTCCTAAATTTCAAAAATGCCGGGTAAAAGTTAAACGATCACCATTAGTTTACGTTCTAGAAGACATGAATGGTCGTGACCTTGGCGTTTGGCATATTAAGGACCTCAAGCTTAAGAGATACCCGTAGTAAGTTAATAACATTTTTTTTTTTTTTGCGGATTTCAATAAGTTGAAATCCTTTTTCTGGGGAGAGGGGTAATGTAACATAGTGTTCATTAATACTGATTAAAAAAAAAAACAACTTAACTTAAAAATAAACAATTAAATAAAACTATTTACAAAAAAAATAAACAATCTAAATAAAGCTATTACTTGAAGCTATAAAATAATTATTCAATTATATTCAACTATTATTGAAATGTAACTATTAAAAATAAAAATAAAAAACCAAAGTGTACAAGTAATGCGGACAACCACATTATTTTATAGATACGGAAATAACCGGTTCCTCATCGCCGCCCGCCAGCGGTCGCGCGTCGCGCGCGCACGTAGCTAACACAGGCAGTCCGTAGCCGAACCTCTCGAGGCACGGACGCTGTCGCCTTGACTAATTTTCTCGCTGTACTACCGTCATTGCGAAATATCAATTTTGCACGTGAAGTTAGTTACGAATATTTAAACTATATTATCAACTTAAGAGTGGATTGCCTTTGTCCATATACTTAAAACAGTTGTAATTATTAATTAAGTGACCGTGATTCCCAAGTTTGGGTGAGTTGTGCACATTTATTTATAAAGATTTCTAACGGCCGTTACCTACCTGTTGTATTTTCTTTGTCTTAATTTTAGAGGTACGAGTCCGAGTAGATATTGTAGCTTTATTCTATCCTGTGTGTAATGCTTATAGTTGCCTTTCTTCCATTATGTTCTACTTAAAACTTTCAAAGCTTAACGTTGTAACCGTCTCTGCTTGCTTAAATTTACTATTAATTTAGATTCTTTACACCTAGAATTCTTCCCGCCGTTATAAGCCCTAAATTGCCAATCTAGTTCTTGCCATGCATCTTAGCGTTTCCCGTGCGCCCCTTATACCGGCAGCTTAATGATTCGGCTTTTGTTCCTAGGAATTACGTCACGGTTCAACTGACTGAGCCGGATTCTCATTCTGTCTCCTTCATCGCCTGAGTGGAGTGGCCGAGCTGACCGGGACTACGCCTGGAGGACGGGACTTCGCCAGGGAAGTGTGGAAGGCTAGACAAGTGCGCAACGACCTAGGCCGAACCTTACTTCCTTTTTTTTTTTTTTTTTAATAGACCGTTTTTTTTTATAATTTCAAACTGAGTTTCATTTCTTCTCTTTTCTTGTTCACGTCCTATATACGTGACAACCACAAAGTGCTCCATTTGGCTATCATTCGTTTTATACCCTTTATAAGCGAATACGTAAAACACGCTCCAGGTTATTTATTGACTCCCAGTGAAATAGGTGATGCGGATACAGTACATAATATACTTACTTACCTACATAAAGTTTGTTAAGATTAAAGTTTAATTTATTTTCAACGGAGAGGAGTAGTCGCCGGTTTAGTGCTAATGTAACCTTCGTAGACTACAAAGCAAGACTTATCTAAAATACACATACATAGAAGGCAATTATCTGTTCTGTATTCGGGTTTTATTATACTAGTATTATGTAATAATGTGTTGTTAAGACGACGAAGTCGCCACGACCTTGAGGGAACATAAGGCGCACTCGTTGCACACCCGCGCGACATAATTCAGTAGATTTTTGTACTTTCCTTATTATTCAATGACAAAAAAAGGCTTAGGTCAAAATGTAAATAATTAAATTGATATGGTGTCATTCATCATTTCAGCCGAAAGTCCACTGCTGGACATAGGCCTCCCCCAGGCGTCGCCACATTGACTGATCCCGTGCGTCTCGCTTCCAGCGCCTTCCCGCAATCTTAACCAGGTCATCAGTCCACCTTGTGGGAAGCCTTCCAACGTATCGTCTTCCGGTTCGCGGTAGACATAATCGTCTACAACTTCGAGTGTAGAGTCTCCGACCTTGATAGGAGTGGGTCTTACATGAGCTCTCCAACGGTGCCAGATCGACTACTGGTACATTGAGTTGTTGAAGTGTTTGTACAAAAACGCCACCATGTTAGTCCGTCTTCAGGATCAGACCTCGAAACCAATCCTTCTTCAGAGCGGCGTGAGACAGGGAGACATCATTTCGCCGAAACTGTTCATCAGTTACATCAGTTCACCCATACCAAGGAGGAACAATTATGGTTTGGGCAGGAATTCGTCTTGGAGGACGGACGGATCTCGTTTGGGTGCGGGGCAATATGACGGCAGAACAATACGTCCAACAGGTGCTGGGGCCCGTAATCTTGCCCCACAGAACACAAATGGGGCAAGATTTCCTGCTCATGCACGACAATGCCGGGGCACACACGGCGAGAACGGTAGCAGCTTGGTTACATACACACAATGTCAGGGCCTTAGACTGGCCTGCTCAATCGCCAGATCTAAATCCCATTGAGCATGCGTGGGATATGCTGCAAAAAAGAGCTCTGAAGGAAGTTACTGAAAATCTGGCTACAGAAGATCAACTTTTTGCGCACCTCAGAAGGACATGGGACAATCCGCAGCAAGACATTGACAACCTTGTTCTGAGCATGCCGAATCGTTGCCGATGTGTTATGAACATCATGGGCGCTTTCTCAGACTACTAAATTCAAGTTTATAGACACAAATTAAATGATTTTTCTATTTTTTTCAGTTTTTACTCATAAATTAAATATTAATTCATATACGGTTTCCGTATGCTTCATTTTTTTTCCATAAAATCCTGAAATTTTAATCGAAGTACCTTAACCATTATTAAAAAATGATAGAATATTAAAAAACGTATCTTTTAAATATATACATGTCATATAAATAATTTACACATTGATAGTAATTCGCTTTTTTTTAAATATCCCTAGACCGTGTTGATGTGTTTATTTCGGGGGAACCATAAAATGTAACTTACCGCAGTACCTACCAACCCATGCTTAAATTTATAAGTATCTGAAGGAAGTAGATAAGTAGGTATAGATAGTATCCTTAAGAATCCCTGGCGTGTTGAGCCACCGGGATTTCCTAAAAAGGTGATTTGCATTATTTTTCACCAAGTAAAAATAAAGAGTCCTATCTACGTAAAATGTAAATTTGGGGCTCTCCTGAATGTAAAGTTCACGGTTGATTTTATTTTCATGAAGCGAACGCGACTTGAATTTTAAAATCACAACGGGCCCAAATGAAATTTTATATTATTAATATATTCTTCGAGTTTAGTCGGAGATTACAGTTTTAAGCAATACTCTGATAATTTTTAACAGTTTAAATGGCATACATTCTCAAGTCTACCTTGCATGACTGTTTGAAACGGAACCAACATTTTTAGGTGCAAATGCATTTAAAAAATTTGGTAAAGATAAATAGGCAACTGCAGATTCTATAAAAATCTTCTAGAATGAGGCGGGATGCTGGCATCCTTTCTCGAAGATTTATTTTACTGGTAGAGTGCTAAATTAAAATTATCTCAGAATCCGTGCAGTGCAGGATCTTATTGTTACCAAATAAAAATAAACCTTTTTTATTATTATTGATAGCCTCGCGCTTGACCACTATCTCACCTGATGGTAAGCGATGATTTGGTAGAGGATGAAACATGCTTGCCTAGAAGAAAACTATTTACCCTTAACTTAAAGACTCACAGTAGCAGCTTGTAGCTATCAGGAAATACAGACTCCGGCAGGGAATTCCCCTCCTTTGCTGTACGCATAATAAAAGTATTCGCTCCCCGAAGCTGTGGAAAAAGTGGGATTAAGATGCCAACCACACAAAAAGTACAAAAAACCTCAAGACTTCAGTTTTTGTTCACGTTCCAAGGAATGATTAAGTATCCCGTCTCAGCAAAATAATTTTGTCTTCAATAACATTTTTATTATTTATGAAGCGGCCAGTCTCCTTTGACTGGTTTTAATATCTTTGAATAGCCGGACTTTGAGCTCCGATCAAATTAAACTTTTTCCAGACTTTTATAAAGGCTACTAAATGTTTCATGGCTTCAGAAATTCAGTCTTATTCTATTGAATTTTTCAGAGAGACTGAATCTCTTATTGAAAATATTTTTTGGCGTCTACCTTTTAGATCAATGTAAATTTTAATGCCACTGTGAGACATATTAAACTGATTTATTAAACTTCACGTGAGACAGACTATGATTAATTAAATATTACGGAGCGTTATTAGCAGTTGGTATATAACTATGAATATAATACAGAGCCGGTCTACCGTATTATATGGAAATATAAACATAATACATTGCCATAAATATCCATGCGTACCTAGTCAAAATAGCTGTACGCGCTTTTGTTGCATCAGAAGTATTTTGCCAAATACATTATCATAACATTACTAATTAACGCGCATATATCTACTACTAAACACTCCTAATACTAGTAATACTTGTTGGGAAATATTGCTGCAATCTAAATACCACGTTTGGCAAATGTATAAGCGACCGTAATGGTTATTATTGTAAATTCTACTTCACCCTTGTCAAAAGTTTGGACATTATGTAGGCATACTAACACTCAGTAACAGTATGGAGGCATTCAAACAGTCCTAATGAACTGGTATTCAAGTCCAAACCGCTCGATTTTCTTCCATTAACTAACGAGCGAGCAAATTAAAACCCAATTAAAAAAATTGCTGAAATAAAACGGGCATAAACATGTCTGGTCCTACGGTAAACGTTAGTTTTTCAACGTTGGCATTCCTGGTTTTCTCGACGTTCGCTCAGCGCTCGCAAATTCAGGAAAACGCTTCGTTGCATTCAACTTGTTTCGTCACCCAACTGAAGGTGCTGACTCTGGAAAAATAGTTAAGAACACAAATGTACGTTTATAATATGAATGTACTCAGACGCAGACTTTGCCTTGAAGTTCTTTGCTGTAATTCGTGATATGAATATTAGTAGGTACTTTCTCGGTATTTTGCTGTGAAAGATGACATCTAAAAGGTGATGGCACATACTTAATTTGTAGCTTGTAATACTTATTTGTTTTGCTTTACTATCCATTTTGTTTAAAATTACCGAAAGTATAGTGAAGATACTGAGTATGATATATTTATGTATATATTATGTATATATTTATGTATATATTATTTAGCATATGTAGGTATGCATTTTTGTTCCTATTGAGTATTGTTGTATGTTTATTATGTTCATTGTTAGATAGATAGATAGATAGATAAATCATTTATTTAGTGCACACAAAAGACACAGCACAACACACAAAATCTTAATTAAATTATTACAATTTTTATGTATGTTTAAAAACAAGGTGCCAACATATAAAGAAAAAGGAAACCATACTTACGAAATAAAAGTCAAAGTGACACCAGTAACATTAGTTTTGACAATCAAAGATTACTTTTATTATATACTGGTTGACAATCAAAACACAGTGCGGTGTGCGCCTCAAGGTTGCACCAAATGGGAGTCCAGCTCAGCACGTGTCAGGCAAATATACCTGACGCTGATATTCTGCTGGATCCCTGCAGTGACATATGGTCGCCAAGCAGACGTGATATGTTGGTGTTGTTACAGTGTTATGCGTAGAGTAATTCACGTAAGTATACCCGCAACTTTAATTTATTAGTTACAATAAAAATACATTTATATTTGTAACAAATAAATTTCCGTAACGGCTTTCAGCGACATCTGACAGAGTTGCACTAGAAGCAATTACAATTATGAGAGAAAGCTAGTAAGAGATTCACGACTTTGACACTAGATGGCGTTGAGGTCGGACGGAATTATTAAAATTCTTTATAAAACCTATTAAATATTGTGTGTATTAATATAATTCAACAAGCACACAATTTCCTACATATCTAGGTTATTAATTTCTGGTAAACATAATTACTCAAAGAAAATATAGACATGACGTCTCTATAGGTTAATAAAATGCTCAGTGTCTATGGCCGACAAGAGTGACATTTCTTTTCCATTGCAAATGGATATCGAGGAAGTTCTAAACTAAAATCCGATTTAAGAAAAGAAAACCACAATTAAAATGACTAGGAGGCGGCAGGGAAACAGCCCTAAATATAAAATATTATATGCCAGCAAGCGCTGTGAGTATTCGTGGAATTAAACTATATTTTCATGTTTGTGAGACATGTGCTTGTACGACGCTCATCTTGCATTTTTCCCATCGACAGGGTTCATTAGGATTAATCTTAAACATAGATAGAAAATAGAATTAAACATGGTCAACGACGTGAAATAGGAACAGCTATACAGCATTCAACAACAGGCTCCGAACACCCATGATATTTCCGCCGGTGAGATACTGGATGCCATCTGCACACCGGAACGATGCTGATTGTGATATCATACATCTGATGCTAAGTTTAAAGGGTAGTTTATATCCCATACACAAGTAAGTGTGATACTTTTAAATTGTGATGCTGTAGTGATACCTGTGTGCTAATAAACTAGTTGACGAAAAAAAGAAAGACTTTTACTTCTGTCGACCCTCATGCGAAATCATCCCTGCAATTGTCTCATCCTGAACATCTACCCCTGAGCTGGCTGGTGAGTAAGGGAATTTACCTTACATATTTTATTGCAATTGAAAAAGTTCCAGTTCTTAGGCGTATTGAATCTGTTATAAATTCGTTTTGATTTGTTTTGTTGGTATTGTCGCACCACTGACAACCCCATGTCATGTCCAGGTAATCTCTGTCCATTCCAGGTTGCCTGGAAAAGATCGCGGAAAGCGATAAGGCCGCCCATTGTATTTTTTTTTAGTATTAAGTTTATTTTTTCTTGTTTTATATGGTGTACAATAAAGTGTATATAAGTAAATAAATAAATATGAGTACCTAATTTAGTTACGCAGATGAGTGTTATAGCTTATAGGAAGCCAAACTTTAGTAGTTGACAAACGAAGTTTATCTACCGTTTGTGGGTTTTAGTTTTACTATCCATACTAATATTATAAATTCGAAAGTAACTCTGTCTGTCTGTCGTTTACCTTTTCACTCCTAAACCACTTTGCACGATTCTTTCACTTTCGAGGAGATGACTACTCTTTTGTGCCAAATAGAGGCATGTCTAAACACACGGCGGATAACAAAAATAAGTTCCAATCCAGAAGATCCGTAGTCCACTTAACCCGGGACATTTTCTTGTGGGTAAGCCTTTAGTAGGTACTGGTACCGGACGCTAATTACGAAAATGCGACCTTGAGTACTCTCAAAGATGGCATTTCACACAACGCCTTGTGCAGGACTTTTGGCATAGATGGTCAAACGAATACCTTAAACAACTCCAGCATCGTTATAAATGGACACAAATAATTCCGGAACCTAAGCTGGGAGATATAGTGCTGGTTAAAGAGGATGATCTACCACCAGCGAGATGGTTGTATGGCTTTTTATCTAACAAGCATATTGGAGTGAACAAACTTACGCGCGTTGTTTAATTAAAATGTAGGGGTTCTATTATTATTAGACCAGTGTCTAAGTTCATTATTTTACCTGTCATCAGCTAAACTTAAGTTTTGAAATTTGTTTTTGCTCTATGTATTCAAAGCCTACATAACATAAAATGTTATGAAGTGTTAGTTTAAGGTTTGATATTTTTATTTGTTATTGGTAGTAGCTAAAATGTTGTCATGGTGGGCGGATACATTGTTTTGTAAGTCTTTATAATGTGTTATTATATGGAAACTCTGTCTATGGTGGGCGGAATGTTAAGATTCGATCATCAAGAAATTTCACTTTTGTTATTAAATTCGTCTCAAACCAATAGATGGCGCTGTACATTTTTGGCTCTCCGCTAAATCGCGGTGTTAAGACTTCATGAGCCCCCTTGTACATATCAAATATAAATGTTTATCACATCTATTCAAAAAGAGCTAGTTTATTCCTCGTAAATAGGGACCAAAATAGCTTATTCATCCCTGAGGGATCAAAATAGATTTGAATTTGGAATGTGGATATTGTTAGTAAATGTTCCAATCAGAAGAGGTGAATCACAAACCATGCAGGCACAATGTATTGAATATGTGACTGGCTGAAAAACTGCGAGTACACCAAATAAAAATTTGATGAAAAATAAACAACGCGCGAAATTAAATGCATTCTGCCTTCGTTCGTAGTTTTTTCAAATTCAGATTTTAGTTTTTTTTTTAATTGAGTGCGTCTTCCTCAAGTGAAAGTATTATAATCAAGTTTCTCAAAAACTACATCCTTGAACACCGTTTCACCGTTTTCTGAGACTATTTCGAATTCCCAAGCTGTAAATAAATTAATAAATAAATTTTATTGATCAAAAAGGTACAGATGATTAGAAAAACAAAACTTACACTAAATAATTACAAGTAAGGTATACAAGGTTACCAAATTATAGAATTGTGTATGGTAGAACATGTTGATGTAAGTACATGGTACATCTGTTGACAATTTACGTTGCCCTGTCACTTAAACTAGGATATACCTGTATCTTAAGAGACAGTGGACGGCCATAATGTTATGATTAAATGTTACCTTTTATTTAGTGAGAACTCTGACGATCCTCCCACAATTAAACAATTTTCAGATAAGGGTAATGGTAATAAATTGAGAAAAAATAATAATAATGAATTTAATTTTTGTGTGTGTGCGTGTCTGTGTGTATATGTGCATGTGTGTACGTGTTGTGTGTACGTGTGTTTGTGTGTGGTGCATGTATGTGCGTGTGCTAGGTTATGAAGGTTAATATTGATTCTGTGTGAGCATAGTCTTGTTGAAGTAGCCACTCTGTAAGTTTCCGTTTGATTTTCCATTTTGTCAGATCAAGTATGTTTAGGTGATTATGAATTTTTCTATAGATGAGAGAGCTCAATAATCAGATATTGATGTTCGGCAAAGGCTGTTCTATGAGGAGTACTTGGAGGGATATAGGTGCGTTTTTTTCGGTTGGAAGGGGTAGAGAAGAATGTTTTTTTAGGACTGAGTAGAGCACATAGAGTTGACGTACTGTGAGAACTTTACAGTCGGAATACAGTTGAGTTGTTGGGTATCTGAAGGGTTTTCTGGTCATTACTTTAAGTATAGCTCTCTGCGCTTTCTCTAGTTTGAGAAGGAACGTTTTACTCGCCCCTCCCCACACCGTAATGCAATATCCTATTACCGATTGACACAGGCCAAAGTACACCATTTTTAAAGTGTCGAGATTAGCGAATTCTCTCAGGGACTTAAAGATATGTAAGAGACGCAGGGTTCTGGTGGTAAGAGCATCAATTTGTTTATCCCATTTAAGTTCACTATCAATTAGTACACCTAGATATTTAACACTATTTGTTCTGGTTAGATTAGGACAAGAACACGACGTGGGCGAAGTAGAATGGCTCTGACATGAGTGAGCAGTAATCGAGAAAGTGTCTGATGGTAAATTATTATGTCTTATGGCAAACGGTATGTAGCTGGATTTTAATAAATTGATTGTTAGTAGGTTTGAGTCTAGCCATGACTTTATCGTACTTAAAGCAGACTCTGCTGCAGTTTTAACAATATCCCATGTAGGTCCCTGTACTATTATCGCCGTATCGTCAGTATAAGTAAAAATTTTACATTGTGGTAGCCTTAAATTGCATAGGTCATTTATGTAAATTTGGAACAAACTAGGCCCCAGAATGCAGCCCTGTGGGACGCCGAAGGAGACAAGTTCTTCGTCACTGACGTATGTATTAATTTTAACACGTTCAGTGCGGTTTCTCAAGTAGTCTTTAAATATTTCTAGGGCAATTCCTCGCACACCAATCAATTCCAGTTTAGAAATCAGTAAGGAAACAGAAACTGTGTCGAAGGCCTTAGATAGGTCTAGAAATATACCTAAGCATTTTGTTTTGCCATCCAGGTTCTTCGCTACATCTTTCGTCAAGTCAAGTACTGCGTCTTCTGTTGATATTCTTTTCCGAAAGCCGTACTGATTCTCAGCTATTATTTTATACCTACCCAAAAAATCTTTGAGACGGTTGTTGAGTATCCTTTCGAGAATTTTAGAAAGTACCGGTAGCACTGAAATGGGCCTGTAATTATTGACACAGTTTCTGTCTCCTCCCTTATGAATTGGATGCACTATAGCTCTTTCTAAAGCATCAGGAAAGACACCGTTTTGGAGACAGCAATTAAAAAGATAAGTTATGTGAGGAACTAATAAATTTTTGCAGTTCTTTAACAGTAAGGGTGAAATTCCATCCCAGCCAACAGCACTGTCATTATTTAATTGAATTATAAGTGACTCAACTTCGGCTTCGTCTACATCTAGCAGAGCTAAAGAATTGATAGTTGGGTTGGAGATAGAAAAGGGTGATAGCTGTTCTGGGAGCAGGAGGGATTGTGCACCTGAATCGATATTTGCCGCTAGGTTTTTGCCAATGTTAGCAAAGAAATGGCATACCTTGTTAACGGAAGAATGAGGATTGTCGCATAAGCTTAGTAGCTCTTCAGGTATAGTTCGACTTTTAGATGTGTGTGTAATATTCTTAATGGTTTTCCATAACTCTCTGGGATTATTTCTCGTTCTCTCTAGTACACTTTTTTCATAGGCAATTTTTAACTTTCGAAGTAAGGTATTACAAAAGTTTATGTAGCGAGTGTAGGTTAGCTTTAGTATTAGATTATCGGGTGCTTTTTTGGATTTATTATGAAGTTTATCACGGTTTTTCATACATTTTAGAAGACCTGGAGTTATCCATGGTTTTATAGTTCGTTTGCGTCTAGGGATTTTAATTTGTTCTGAGTTATTAGATATTATAGAAGTTATTATAGTGATAAAATTATTCATATATTGATTTGGATCGGTGTTTTCATAAACAACCGAAAAGTCCGTGTTCTGTAGATTCTGCACAATAGCGTCATGATTTATACGGGTGACAGAGTGGCGTATCTTTCGCACAAGTTTGGGGTCCGCAATAGATAAAAGAGTGGGTCTATGATCGGTAATGTGGGTGTCCAGCACAAGTGTGCTTACGGGTAATTTGGTTTTTAGAAATGTATGATCTAGGCACTTCTCAAGCCGGGTAGGGAATAAGTGGGTAGGGAGTAACCCGTGAGAGGCATTAAGAAATAAATAATCCAGGTTTCGCTGGTTTCTGTAATCTTGACTTATATCTATGTTAAGATCCCCAACAAGAGCGATATTAGGAAATGAGGGCATTTTGTTGTAGACGTTATTTAGACTCAATAGAAAGTTATCATAGTTTTGCTTAGAGTTGTACGATGGTGAGCGATAGATTGCCACAACTGCTAGTTTATTGTCAATTTGACATACCAGACAATTTCCACACTTAAAGTTCGGTTCCCACACCGTGCCTTTTAGGCCCTCTTTTATATAAAAAACTACCCCATCATTTTGATTAGAATTTGTTTGTGTACAGTACGATTGAAAGCCGTTCAGTTTAGGTAAATTATTTGTTTTACTGAGCCAGCTTTCGACATCGAAATCTACAACTGTAACTGATGGTACTAATCAAACTGTTACGATGCACTTCCATAATTGTTCAAATATAAACATTAGCCCCTAATTATTTTGTTTTATGTCTTATGGTTCTTAATTTTATGTTAGTAAATAAACATAACGTTCTTGTTCATACGTTGCACTTACTTATTTTCTCATAGAGAGTGATAAAAAGTAGAGTGTCCCCCTCGGGAGCAACACTATTTTAAGCTCGAGTGACGTACTTTGAATCCCTCGCTGCAGACAGGATTCTACTTTAGAACCCCTCTACGCTCGGGATTCTACTCTAGAATCCTTCGCTCCGCTCTGGATTCAAAAAATACTCTCGCCTTTAAAATATTTGTTTGCTCCCTAGGTAAACAATCTTCTATTCTCGTTCTGAGCACGGCGTTTTCTTGGTGCACTACTTGTTTTGTTTGTAGATACGTTTGCTACAGTCAGTAACTAACAGACTATTTATACGAAATTAACCCCCTCTTCTGTGAGGGTTTATTTGCATATGGCCTAAATCCAGACATAGCCATACATGAATCATACGTTGTTGTTCTAACTTTTAATAGAGTTTGTAGACTACTATTAATATTTTCAACTGAGATCCTAAATCTACAGTTTATTAGAGCAGTATTTGGAGTAAGCAACTTGGTTTTGTTAATTTAGAAAGAGGTAGGATTAGGTTGCTAATCTTCTAATTAGGTACGCAAAATATACTCAGAGTAATTTACCTCGTTTTTAAGGCTGAAAAGTGGAGTTGGTTTTACTTGTAGGTTGTGTGTAAGTATAATTCTATTTATTTGTACAATATTAATGTGGTACTTATTAATATTAACTTCTGAGAAATCCCTTTAATTATAATTACATGATTATTTATTTAGGGACAACAAACAGCAGTGTAATAGAATAGAATGGAATGGAATGGAATGGAATATAATAGAACAGAACAGAATAGAATATAAGTTTATTTCTCTCAAAAAGGTACATTTCGGTAAATAGTATCTAGGTTACAGCAGATTCAAACCTTTGTGAGAGTTGGAGTCTATACTAGGTATAGACCTGTATCACAAATCTCCAGGCTCAAACCCTTAAAATTACAATATTATGGTGCACTTACGTACTACAACAATGTGATAGTATCAAATTGAGAGGAAGAGATAATTGTACAAAAATAAAAGGAGATGTGCCATGTGCGTCTTTGGAGAGTGTTGTGTCCATGAGTGCAATATAAGTCCTCACCCCAGCGCCCGTGAACACCAGGCGTGAGCACTTATTTGCCCGAGAAAGTGTGTGCGTGTCTGTGTGTGACAAGGTGAAACGCGCCCTAGGATGGAGGTGAATATTTCCGGTAGGCGAAATTGTGGTAAAATACTTAGTATATTTTCGGTCTCTGCATACTCCAATTTTAGTAGCCATGTCGTTAATGTTTTTTTACATTTTGATATGCACGTAGGGTAAATCTATACCAATATTATAAAGAGGAAAGATTTTTTTGTTTGTTTGTACCGAATAGGCTCCAAAACTACTGGACCGATTTCAAAAATTCTTTCACCGTTGGGAAGCTACTCTATCCCCGGGTGACATAGGCTACTTTTTATCCCTGTATTCCCACGGGAACGGGAACTACGCGGGTGAAACCGCGAGGCGTCCTCTAGTATAGTAGTATTTTATTAGCCCTGTTATAGACGTAGCTACTGAGGAAAGGGAAACTACGTTGGGCCGAACGACAATTTGTGCGGATGGAGGGACAGACAATATGTTTACGTAGTTTGGTGCCAAACTTGCATTGATCGTAGGGAATCTGAGAGTGTGTGATAAAACAAGGTTAAGGATAAATAATTTGCGAACAGTGAGAACCGTACACGCTTCATAAAGATCGATGGTACGACAGCGGTAAGGTAACCGCCATCCAACCTTCAGGAGTGCCCTTTGCGCACGTTCTAGCTTCAGCATGTGAGTTTTTGTAGATCCGCCCCAAGTAGTTATGCAATTTTGTAGAAGCGATTGGCAGAGGGCGAAACGATAAAAACTAAACATAGGTTAGAACTTAATAATAAAGGTAACAAATACACTACTATCACAACGTTATCCACAACTCTTGTCTGCTTCTTAATTAATAATATAATATAGAATAAACAGTATTTTTTGTGGATTTTTTTTCCTCCTAAAGTACTAATACGGTAACGAAAATACACTATCGGCTTCTTTTTATCCCGGCTAAATGCAAGATTTTGGCGAGAAGATATTTTTTATTTTGCTGAGACACTGTTTGAAAGTAGTCTTACAGCTACATAAACAAGCATGTGTTTTATTTTTATTCATGACACAATATCTATATTCCTGATAGAGACTTATTTCATCATCATTTTAGCCGACAGACGTCCACTGCTGGACATGGGCCTCCCCCAAGCGTCGCCACTGCTGTAAAAAGAAAAGAGAAAAAAGACTGCGTAAACTGAGAGTGACGGAGCAATGACCTGTATTATGTAGAAGCATTTAGATATTGCACGGTCGTATCGGATAGGGGATCCGCAAGTATCTTCGGAAAGTATCAGTACTTGTTGAAGACAACTAAAACTTTAAGAAAAAGTTTTAGTTATATATGTATATGTAGTACACAATTCAGCTTATTATAGGGATTGTAGGGATCTGTTCGAGATTTATTCAGGCTTTTCGGGAGCGGAGAAGTTACATTTATTCTTTTATTTGTATGTATCTATTCAACGGCTATAAATCTTTAAATTAGATTTGTCAATTCGGTAATAGTTATAAATTTCTACCTGCATTACCTTTATCCATTGCGGTTTAGTTCTTGTCTACCAATTCTATACATTTCGCTCAGTTGAAAAGGCCTCTTCATGGAATCAATATTTCGCTTAGTTAGGGTTTACGGTGTCATAGAATGATTATACTGAGAACTTCTATTCAAAGGAATTCAAGCACATTATGCGTAGGCATATGAAACTCTTTATAATAGCTTGGATGACGTCATAAACTCATTAACCTATTTAGCACGCTCACACAAAGTGAAGAGCTTTTCATGAAAAAGTGTCATTAAAATATTGCTGCAGTACAAACACAGAAGTCGGCGAAGTTCATGTCAGGAAATACGTATAATTTATTCATGTGTTATTTGTGAACTAAAAATGTATTAACGCCGTAGTTTTCATTTAGTTTTTGACAATCAAAACTACACACGAAAGTTTCGTAAAGTGGTCCTCGCTTTAACATATTGTTAATTTATTTACATAGATACAAGTATATACAATGTAAAAAATACTTAACTAAGACTACCAAAATATACACTTAAACCAAAAAACTACTCACTAACTAAACCTAAAAATATACTAAACCTCGCTTTTGTATTTAAAATACACAATATTAAACTTGAAATAATCATCAAATAAATATAATATATTATAAGTATTTTTATATCATAATTATTCGCAAATTATTATAAGGCTCTACGGAATACTGCAGATATTATAAGTAAAAATAATACACTGAGGATACCACCCTAAATTACTACCACCATTTCTAAAATGTCGTTTATTTATACGAATTAGTATAACTTTTAATTATTTAACACTTAATCTTACTCACAACTAAACTTCCACGCTACTGACGCGTGGAAATTTAGTTGAGAATAAGATTAAACCAAAACCCAAGTCAATCAAGCCACTAGAATCGGCCAAAGGGTAAACTTGACACCGAAAGAAAGTTAGAAGCCCCGCAAAACCTTATTTGAAAGTAACCCACCCTCCTTACCCTCTTTCTTAGAAGTTTGTAAGCGATGTGCAACGAACAAGGCAGATTTTGCCGATACATTTTCTTTGATAGTAATTGTTTTATAACTTATATTGAATAAAAAATCGTGGGCGATGTTTCTCCCGAAAAGTTTTAGGTAGGCGCTAATTCACTGGTGATAATAAAAATAAGTTCGATGAAAGGAACATTTCGTGTATAACTTAAAGGGCAAAGAATGTCAATGGCTGGTTTTCCACCTCACATATTATATTGCTATGATCATTAGACAAATAGAGAACATAACAAACAAAGAAAACAAAACACTACCACAGATTTACAGGCACAGGTGAAAAACGAATCATTAAAAGGTTTTCAGCTAAAAAATGAAATCACAAACTCAAAAATCCCACTTCCTACTAATTTCACTAATAGATATTTCGTGTATGAAATACTTGAATTAGTACAAGTAGTATTATTCTGTAATGACACAGGTACATAAGAAGATAACAGTCGCCACCGATCTCGAGGAAACAAAACGCGCACTCGTTTTACACCCGCGCGACCCAATATTCAGTATTTTTTTGTACTTTCCTTACTATTCTGTGACATAAAAAAAGCCATGGATGAAAATGATAACTAAATAAAATTGTCTTTGAGATGTTGTTAATTTAATTAAAATACTAGTACTACTTTTTTTGTCCGTTGAAGACATAAATTTACAAATTAATTACACTATGTTATACGAATAAAACTCAACATTTTCGTAGATCATATTTTTAAGTAAATGGTCTTATGTAACATATATTTTTCCAAAAAAATACGACTAGCCGTTTAGACGTGATCCTGATTTTAAAATCAGCTACTCTGGGGTATCTGCGCCTTTATGAGTTGGTCATTTAAATCGACCTTTTAAATCTTACTATATATCACAATAATATTATAAAGGCGAAAGTTTGCGTGTGAGTTTGTATGTTTGTTACTTCTTCACGCTCAAACGGCTGGACGGATCTAGATGAAATTTGTCACAGATATAGATTATAGTCAGAAAACCCTTAGGATACTTTTTATCTCGGGAATATGTTCCCTCGACATAATTTCAGAAAACAGATTTCACGCAGGCGAAACAGCTGGCAGAAGCTAGTATCTGATAGAAAATAGTTTCTCATATTTATTTATTTTTAGACCTTTGGTTACTACATAGGTAACCTACATTACATCATAACTAAACAGGTATATAGAAATAGTACATTACTGCAGAATCCAGTAAGTAAGCGTTCCTGGCCAAGTATGAGTTAACCGGTTATATACGAGCCTTTGTTAGCTTAAGGACAGATTCGCTTTACGCCAGATTCGCGTTAGGTCAGATTCGCATTCTCTTCCTTGTTTCTTTGAAAAACTACTTTTCAAAATGTCAAAGATGTGCGGTTGTGGTTGAAAATTTAGTTTTATTTGATGAAGGTGAAGAGGAAAAAAATCTTGATTTCGCCTTTAGCTAAAAAAAAAAATATACTATGGCGACGCGACATATAAGCGACGTCGAAACCATTTAACCAAATTTATTCGTTGCATGTTAATACAACAACATCAAATGAAGGAGTATTTGTTAACTTCGTGCCATCAATTTACTGTTTGCTACCAAATAAGTCTCGACAAACATACAAAAGAATGTTTAGAATCTTAAAAAACAATTTTTCGTTTGACATTGTTGAATATAAGTGTGATTTTGAAACGGCAACATCCCGTTAAGATTATATATAAAAATGTAAAAATGAAGGGCTGTTTTTACCATTACTTAAATGCAATATATAAAATGAGTAAGAAAATTGGCCTGGATAACACAAACGTGGGCAAAAATATAACAATGGGATGTTTAGGTACTCAATTAGCACTGTTACCTGCAAATTTAATCCCTAAGGCATGGCACGCACTGCGATTTTTATTCGCGCGAATTTTTTTCCGCTCATTCTGTGTCCTATGGAAATGTATGAAGCTGCACGCACTGCGGAAAAAAAATCGCGCCCAAATAGTACTAAAAACTTCGCGAGGAAAAAAATTCGCGCGAATGAAAATCGCTGTGCGTGCTATGCCTAAGGCTTACTTATCTTTATTAGAAGCTGGCCCTGCAAACAGGGGAATTTGTTAAGTTTCAAAACTCTTTTTCGACCCAGTGGCTAAAGAAAGTCTTCTGAACAATTTTCATGTTACGGAGAAAATATCAAGTCAACAAATGGGGTTACAATCGTAGACTGAATTCAAGAATACCGCCCAAACTAGCCTCATTTTATTTTCTTCAGTTGCTAAAAAAAGAAAAATAAATACAAGAAAGAAAACGTTTCCCGACATAATGAAGCACAGTAAAGTAGTACCAATTTTCAAATCAGGCTGTAAGAGTGATCCCTCTAATTATAGACCTATATCCGTGCTTCCAGCATTGAGTAAAATCTATGAAAAAATCATGCTGGACCAGATGTTGTCTCACTTCAATTCTAATGGGATCCTACATAGTCAGCAGTTTGGTTTCACGAAAGGTAGGTCGACAACGGACGCGGGAGTAAAACTCATCAGCCACATCTTGGAATCTTGGGTGAAGTCCCAGGATGCCATTGGCGTTTTCTTTGATCTCTCAAAAGCGTTCGACTGCGTCGACCACAACACACTGATCTGTAAATTGTAAACCGGGTACCTAGTTACAGACACAAATTACGCAGTAACGCTACGTTTGCTAGGCCGCTACGACTATTTTATTGGACGGACAGGCCACCGAGGTCCGTATGGAAATGATACCTACATTGACGTTACAAATAGGGGTGGGAAAACGAAAAGATATATGTCGATAAAAGTCGATTGAATATTTACAGAGAGTATTGATATATTTTTTTGTAATTTTTATTCATTATTTAAAAGCATTTTCAGAATACATTAAAATAAAATCTCCAAGAATTAAAATCAAATCTTACAGTCTCACCAGATGCAACTAAAAACCAATCATTTACATGAAGCGATTTCTTATCTGATCTTGACAACCCGGTGACTGGGTAATACTCTTGGCAAGACTGGTGTCAGATTTCCCAGCTGCCGACTATCCGTTACGATTGTCAAAGATGTACATGACAACCGGGACCAATAACTTTACTTGCTTTAAAAAAGATTGATGACATATACCTATATTAATTTTGTGATAAAACATCGATAATTTGATGTATATCGGTGTATTTCGAGCAAGCCTAGTTTACAAGTGTTGGCCGGGCATGAAAACTATCGGAGCGTGTGAACGGTCGCTGTTCATTGGTGCCCGGCAGCTCGTCAGCAAACCGGCGGTGTTACTGCGTTACTGGAGCGGTCATTGCGTCACCAGCCCCTCGGGAAACAACCTGACGGCACGAACTATTTTGTGCGCGTGGTTAAAAAGCATGCCATCTTATTCGACAACACATGCGAATGATTCAGATGCTGTGATAAGCAGTAAGAAGCTAGTTTGCGTACGAATTAGCCTTTTTGCAAATTTGTGTCGATATGGATGATGATTTAGGACGAAAAAGATCGCGCGAAATTTCATAAACAGACCTTTGGGAGTCATGAAAAAAATACTAAATATATATTTTCAAAATAAAATTATTTGCATTGCTGAATTATTAATATATCCCTGTATGGAGGCCGTTTTGCAATTTTCCTTTTTCTTATGGTATTAATTGCCGCCCAAAGATGCGTTAAAATAATGTTGAAATATCGAACTTTCGACGCTCATAACTTTCAATTTTTTTTTTTAAATATTTTTTGTCTCTATATAGGGCTAGATAATGATGAGAAAAGTTGATATATTTTTTTATTTTGAACGTACATCGTGAAACAGTGGAGTAATCGCTAGACTACGTTTGTATGGAAGAATGATCGACTAGTGTAACCTTAAATAACTCTGTTTAAATGTCGAGCTTTGAAATTTGTAAATAAATTATTATATTCTGAGAATGGAAAATATTACGAACTGATTTATTTTAATTAAACGTTAGAATTTTGTTAAGGGTGTTTTCCGGCAATTTATATCACAGGTATCTACTTGAATTTTATATGATTAAATTATCTCAACTCCATAGCAAATGTTAGTACATAGATAGATAGATAAGTCATTTTTATTTATTCGATGCAACAATAAAGAAAAGCATAACACATCAAATCTCTGTTGTATGTAGGTTTGTATATATTATTGTAATAAAGAACTGGGGCCCCTGCAGTAGCGGAAAACTTCGCTAAACACAATTCACAAGCACCTGATATTGCATTTCTACGAAACAGCCATCGCCCATCAAAATTATTTGCAATTCTCCTAAATTCACATTATCCTTAATAGTGCAGTTACACCTAGTTTTATAAAGGCATAATATCCGTGCCACCCGCCCTCATGGAGTATCAATTAATCAGTAGTACGGTAAAATCGAGACATATCGCACGTTCCAACAAAATACACCTATAGTCCAGTAAAATTAGGGGCGTCACCTCGGAATGAGAGATATTCGGCTATAAACTTGTATAAAACTTTATTTTGACACGCTAACACTTGTCTCAAAACCTACTTATCGTAGGGTGTCCGCGTCTACAGATATTTCAAGGGTAAAAAAAAAAAAACGATTTTTACACATTTATTGCAAATATCTCGTTTCCTATGGGTTTATGCTATTTGTATTTCAAATATTGTTGAAGATTAAATTCTGTACAACTTTTAATAATATTTTTTTTTTATATCTTGAATCATTTTCGAGATAGAGGGCAGAGCGTGCGCAGTGTTTCACTATTTAGAGTATCATTAGAGGTCAACCTGTAGTTCCGATTAAAACACGCCATATAAAGTTTATACATTATTAATAAATATATAATTCTAAATAATTTGTATTGTTTATATTATAATTAATATTTTTTTCAATAATTCAGTATCTATTCATTTAATAACCACTTACCTACTCGTATAATTATAAAATTACAAAGGGAAATACTTTATTCATTTTAATTCTTATCTTGTATATAAAAATTACTTCATAACTAAATTAAAAAAAAAAGTTTTTATTGAGAAACACCATTTCATACATTTATGATTGCTGAAATTAAAAAAATAATAATAATAAGAACTACTCGTACAAGTTCTAATTTCAATTTTCAGCCTCCCATACAGTCTGCTCTTCTTTGGATCGATTTCCCAATACTGCGGGTCGCGACCACATCATCATCATCATCTTCCTGCCCTTATCCCATGTTACTTGGGGTCGGCGAAACATATTTTCTTTTTTCCTACCGTCCTGTCCCCTATCACGCTATCTCTGACTCCCATTTCTTTCATATCACTCCTCACACAGTCCATCCTTTTCTTTGGCGTCCCTTTCCTCTCCACCCATATATTTATAACTTTTTTAGTAACATGCGTTTCATCCGTCCTCATCACATGACCATATCAAGCCAAACGCGTTCGTGACCACACCACGGTTTCAAAACTATCTCATTGATTATGTTTTTCCACTTGCTTCTACTTTCACCAACATGAGAGTGCTGTAGGCAATTAAAACTTAATTATTTATCTATAAAGAAAAGTCAGGATGCTCAGAACAATTAGCTGTTGTTCGCCTTTGAACGGTTTCTAGATAAGGACTCTTGTATTCAATTGTATCTGGATATATTACATTGCTCTTGTAGCTGTATTGTGCAAGGCTTCATTGTCATTTAATGCTGCTGTAACAGAGATCAATCAATTAATAAGGTTAAATTAAATTACTGTCATTTTCTCATTTAAATCATATCATTGTGCAAACCAATTATGGTTCAAATACTTCCAATTAACTGCACATTTGCATATTTATCAAGATTGGCATTGAGATGAAAATTGGCAATGTAGTATTTATGATTTTAAAAATTCTTTCACCATTGGGAAGCTACACTATCCCCGGGTGACATAGGCTGCTCTTTGTCCCTGTATTCCCAAGGGAACGGGAACTACGCGGTTGAAACCACGAGTCGTCCGCTAGTCTACAATAGGCATCACACACAATATTCAAATCAAAATATTTAAATTTAGCAGCTTTTTACTGTCTCGCAGAAGTTGTGAAAAGTAGAGTATGCTCCTCTGGGATAAAGCTTATCTTCGTCTTGGGCAGCTTGAACCCCTCGTTTCACTCAGGTCTCTAGATAACTCCCTCGCTTCAGAGTCCCTCATTAGGCTTATTCAATATGCCGCCCGTGACGTAAGACACTGTTTTATCCCCTTGGTGCATAATCTACTATTTGCAAATGCACAGCAAAGTAGAGAATTAGATAGATACTATAGGCTTGTAACAAATATATTTCCGTAATGACTCGCGGCGACATCTGGTGTCAGGCATAGTAACTATCAAGTGTACTTTCTCACCTAGGTGTGTCACTAGGTGGTTGAGGCACTTTAGTACTAGATGGCGCTGAGATCGGGGCGGAATTATTATAAATTCTTTACGAAACCCGTTAGATATTGTGTGTATTAATATAATTCAACAAGCACATAATCTCCTACATGTCTAGCCTATTAATGTCTAGTATACATAATTACTTAAAGAAAATATAGACATGACATCTCTATGGGTCAATAAAATGCTCAGTGTCTATGGCCGACAAGAGTGACATTTCTTTTCCACTGCAAATGGATATCGAGAAGGTCCTAAAATAAAATACTATTGAGGAACAGAAATAATATAAATTAAAATGACTCGAAGGAGACAGGGAAACAGCCCTAAATTTAAAATTATTATGTGCCAGCAAGCGCTGTGAGTATTCGTGGAATTGAACTATATTTTCATGCTTGTGAGACATGTGCTTGTATGATGCTAATACCGCATTTTCTCCCATCGACAGGGCTTCTTAGGATTAATTTAATAACAATAAATAAAATAAACTTGGTCAACCACATGTATTAAGAAAAGCTACACAGCATTTAACAACAGGCTCCGGACACCCATGATACTTCGGCTGGTGAGATACGTGATGCAATCGGCACAAAAGGAACGATGCTGGTTGTGATATCATATATCTGATGCTAAGTTTAAAGGGTAGTTTATATACCATCCTCAAGTAAGTGAAATACCTTTAAAATTGTGATGCAGTAGTGATGCCTGTGAATTAATAAAATAGTTGACCAAATATAAAGACTTTTACTTCTGTTGACCCTCATGCGAAGTCATCCCTGCAATTGTCTCATCCAGAATACCTACCCCTGAGCTGGCTGGTGAGTAAGGAGAAAAAGTTATCTTACAGGCTGAGAGCAATATATGTTAGTAAAGTCTTTTATTTTACGTTTACGTAAATGGGAACCCACAATGCATCGTATTCATGTCGTAGTCGTAGACAACCTTTTTGCATATTGGCACAGGCAGAGTTTAAAAAATTTCAATTTGTTTGACAGCCAGAATTGAACTTTACACATTTAAAACTTTCGGCGGCAAAGTTTAGTATTTTATGTGATTTTGATTATTCTTTTAAAGGTATAATCCTCGTAAGCTGCTTTGTGATACTTTTAGTTGAACATAAAGCCAATAATGCGCACTGCTTGTTCAAACTTGACCCGTTTATTTGTGCTGTAAAGAATATGTTACGGTATTAAGAGGGTAGGCACCTATTGCTATGTATAAATAAGTAGGTAATTGATAGAAGTAAAAAACCTGCTTCATAGTAACATTCCAACTTATTCGTTAGGTACCGTAAAATAATGGATTTGGTATAAAATAGAGACGTATGTATCTAGGTAGACACCTACCAATCTATTAATCAAGTGTGTTCAACATTAATATTATTTCTGATAGATATTGATGTTCCATTGTTTTTCTTACATAACATTGAAGCAGAGTTATAAACACCTAATTATTCCTAGATATTATGAACATTGAACACAACTCTTCTCAGAAAATAAACTTAATTACTAACTATCCAATTTCCATATAAATTTGAATTACTTTGAAGCGTGGCCTGAAGCGCTCTGTTTAGTTACTCAGCTAGTGACCGTAACGTTTTGGATGAATTGCCTGTAACATGGCTGAAAAAGTAATTCCGTTCAGTTGGTTGCCACTCGCCGGGCAGCCGGTAGCCGATCATCCCATCCCGTCATGACGTTATGGACTGACACACTGTTATTTAATCAGTCGACGGCCGTATGGTACAACCAGTACGACACTGGATGCATTTTTCATTGCATGTACCGACCGACGCTGAAGTGCACAAATTGTTAATAAAATTTCGTCCTCCACTTTTATGATATTGATTCAAAAATTTGATGTTTTCGTTGTGAGTGGCTACGATAGTCTCATACAGTATTAAAGTAGTAGATATATGTATATAGAGCTACAGTATACAAAGAAACGATTAAATTAAAGTCAAATGTACCTACTTAGGTAGGTAAAAAAGATAACTATTCCAATTTCGTTTGGCGTTGGATAAAAACCTTTTTATAAAAATGATTACGGTTCAAATGGACAGGAGCTTATCTGATGGGCGAGAATACTAAAGAGGGATGTTGGTTTGACGTAGACGGCCTCAGTCCCCAAGGTCGTCAGCTGTGTGGTTCGTTTGGCCTCTCAGATTATCCCTTATGTGGATAATTTGTACGCTCAGTGTTTGGCGACGGATTGCGGTCTCTCCCGTCATTAATTAACATAACCACTCCTTCTAAATTTGAATATATTGACTGCCGAAGGAGGCTAATGTGTTTATCAGTCTATGTAGGATGTATGTATGTTTGTTCCTATGTGGTGTTCTAGAGACCAAACGCGTTGGCCGATTGGATATTTCTTACGTCAATTGATTAGTCTTATCTTAACTTTGCGAGTCTCACTAGCTACATTAAAATTGGAAAATTGAAAAATGTCGAGTTTTGGTTGTCATATTGTGGGGTTTTCCTCTTCCAAACCCATCATGTGGCGTATCGAAATAAAGGATTTTAAATGGTGATTTCAAAATGTAACACTAATTTGTTTAAATGAACCCAATTCGAAAAAAAATATGTTAACTAAAAAGTTATAAATAAAAAAGTTAATTCAAAAAACCCAACTGCTTAAGAAGCGAACTAAAAGACGTAAACAAGAAGAAAATCATGCTGCGCAGTCGGAGCATACATCTGGTTTTGGTCAGTCAACTCGATAATTGGTATTTTTCGGACTAGTTATTGTCTTGGATTTGACCGGTCTCTTGGACGCTTATAGTTCGAGACCTTGACACGTGACTCGCTCGCAGCATGTGTCAAACAACATAATTACGTGTCGTGGTGTGTCGTGGCGCCTTCTGACGCAGTTGATTGCCTGAAAAGCTCATTGTGATAGAGCGTAGGCTTATACAGAGTCATTTGATTGGTGTATCACGCGCCACGACACGACACGCCACAGTAATGTGCCCGTAGCTTTAATCTCACCCGCATAAAACTCAAGTCTATCTATCAGCCTAGCCTTTTTCCAATTATGTTGGGTCGGCTTCCAGTCTTACCGGATTCAGTGAATTACCAGTGTTTTACATGGAGTGACTGCCTATCTTCTATCCTATCCTCCACAACCCAGTAACTGGGTAACACGGTAACCCTTGGCAAGACTGGTGTCAGATCTCAAGCTTCTGACTACCCGTAACGACTGTCAAAGATTGTCAGATGACAGCCGGAACCAACGGCTTAACGTGCTTTACCAGGTACGGAGGAAACTCGGTATGTTGAAATGGTCACCCATGCACGGACCGACCCCGTCAAGCGTTGCTTAACCTTGAAGATCGACCCGTCCGGCTGTTATTATTTAGCCACGAGCTCCTCTCCGCAAAAAAACTCATGTATGAAAGAAAAATTGAAATACCTACTCTTTACTTAAGTATTTATAATATAAAACCTACAAGCAATAAATCGTGATCGACAGTAGCTTCTTACCTCAGCCGCCAGTGGGTTGCGAGGGCGATCCGCACAGGTCGGCGCACAATAACTCGCATGATTGAGTCGAGTACACGTGCGCGCTCCCGAAGTACCGACCGCCTATCTCCCAGCCTTTTAGCGGAACTAATTTAATATTTATTATCGCTTTATATATTGGCTGATTATAAGATTTGTTTATCGAAACTTAGTTAGCTACCCGTCTTCTTTTCTCAGAGAATGGGACACCTACAGCCTCGTTGATCTCGTGGTTCCAAATGCTACTGCTGAGCTGGGTAGATTTCCGGTCGGAAAAAGTGTTATTTGGTTTTTCTATCCAGAACTTCTCAGTAGCATCCGCCTGGAGTCAGGATTGAAGGCCTATCTTACATTGAACTTGTACATAATTGACAAAATGTGGTTGCGCAATTAGTGGGGTTTCGTTTCTGCTTATACCTTCGGGAAATAGAGGCGTCATGTTCTTTTTAAGATACCCACTTTTACGCCTAGCCTCACAACAACTGGACCTTCTTGAATCTAATATCTAAGAATTGAAATTTATCACCTTCCTGCCCTTATGTTCATATATGTTACTTGGGGTCGGCGCAACACGTTTTCTTCTTCCACATAGTCTTTCCCCCGTCACGCTATCACTGACTCCCTTTTCTTTCATATCACAGACCAGACCTCACACAGTCCATCCATCTTTTTTTTTATAATCGATAGGCTAGCATTTGACCACTATCTCGCCTGATGGTAAGCCTGATGGTCACTCCCCAAAATATAACCAATAAAAAACCGACAGGCTTGCAACTCGGCGTTGATGTTCTGCATGTCTGAGGCTCTGGAGCTTTGACCGACCATTGTCTCGTTGCCAATAAACCTCTTGGCCTGTCTGTAAATCGGCTCAAGTGCATCAAGCTGATATTTGGCAGATCCGTCCCAATCCCAGAGGTGAGAGCAGTTCTCCATGCATGACCGAAATCTTCTATGGCCTTTCTCTCCCTCGCCATCCACCCACATTTATATTTACAACTCTTTTAGTAACATGCGTTTTATCCCTCCTAATCACAAGACTATACCAGGACAAACGGTATAATGCCACTGCTTTAGTGTGGATAGTTATAGTGGCGTAGGTTGTTAGCAACACTCATTGGTAGATCCAGACCATGACCAGCTTGAGAAGACGTTTAGGGCCATTTAGGATATAAGTATGACGTAAGTATTTTTTCGACAAGAATTTCGCAAGATCTCTAATGTGGTTTCAAGAGAAAATACTTATGTCTTCAAATAGGAATCAAACGCAGGTCCTCAAACGCTGTGGCTGACTAAAGATGCTCTTTGTTACGCCAATGAGGCGACAATATTCATTGTTATTTTGTTTTGCTCAGGTGCCCACTCAATCGGCTAAAAGGCTCAGGATGGGCTAATTTATCGTCGAAAAGCCGCGAGAACAATTATGAGATGAAAGGATGTGTAAACATCGGCAATTATTATGTAGGTTTTGCCAGATTTCATTCCGTTTTCTGTATTTCTAGGGAAAGAAAAGATAACAAGTTTCGTTGCTGTATATCGAGTTGGTAATGTAACATAATTTTTTATAGTAATTTGGTTACCTATACTAGCGGAATCTATTTCTTTAGCACTTTAGTTATGGTACCCTATACTGTACATACATCACTATATTTTCGCTATGGTCATGGTGATTTCGTAGCTTTTGTATTTATTTATTGTACTTAGGTATGCTTGTATTATATAATCTGTGACTAGTGCTGTTGTCGGGAGGAGGATTCTTACGGGCGCATTGCTGATGGTTCTTTGTAGTACTCACAAACATAAATGTAACGATAGTAGAAGTAGTTAACGCAAGTCTCTCTATCTGTACGAAAACCAAGCGTGCCGTTTTTTGACACGCGAAGTACATAGGTACAATCGCGTCATCTAGTTAGATTTATATCTGTGGTAGCCCCTCTATTAGACGCCTATAGTCTTAAAAAGGCCTTCGACTGACAGACTGAAAGACTGGGCCTGATGAGAATAAGTTCCATAACTATGTGACTTACCCCCGGACGACCCGAAGTCGTACCGGCCCATAACATTACTTCCATCTTTGGGAAAACTCCTGGAGCGCCTTATCGTTCCACGGTTGCTACCGGACGGACCAAAATTTCATAATAATCAATTCGGTTTCACTATTGGAAAATCGACTGTAGACGCGGCCCTTACTGTTAGGAAAATAGTTAATACATCTGAACATAAGTATGTAATTGGGATTTTTCTAGATATTTCTGGGGCTTTTGATAACGCATGGTGGTCAATGCTATTACTTAAAATGAAAAATCGAGGCTGCTATAGAAATATATACAATTTAGTTTACTCTTACTTTTTAAATGGTTCCGCGAAACTCAAACTCGACAATCATTCCATGTCGAAGTCTCTCACCATGGGATGTCCTCAGGGTTCGGTTATTGGTCCACCTTTATGGAATTTAGGCTTTGATGATTTCCTCGCGATTCCGCTTCCAAGCGGCTGTTCATTAACCGGTTACGCGGACGACGGTCTTCTGCTCATTCAATCAAGTACTCGAGCTGGACTCGAGAACTTGGCTGACACTTGCCTACGATTAATATCTCAGTGGGGCGATCGTAACCGCCTGACCTTTGCTCCGCATAAAACTTATCAGCTCATTTTGAAAGGTAATCTTAAATCGTGTCCTACTATTAAATTTAATAACGTTCCGGTGAAAAGGAAGCAGTCCGTGTGCTATCTTGGTCTTGTGTTAGAAAGGAATTTTGCATTTATAGATCATATTAAAATCGTCGGTGAAAAAGCAAAAAAGAACTTCTATGCCTTAACGAGAATATCTAAATCTACGTGGGGTCTGTCTTTTTTGACTTTAAAGACTATTTATGGGGCTACTTACTTGGGTTGTATTTGCTATGGGGCGCCTGTTTGGGCTGATAGGGCCACAATAGGGGCGGTACGACGTAAGTTACTTCAGAGTCAGCGTTTGGCTTTGATATTCTTATGCAAAGCATACAGGACGGTTAGTACTGAGGCCTTACCGGTACTTGCTGGCGTACTTCCGGTCGACCTTGAAGTGCAGCGACGTGCTGCAATGTACTATTCCGCAAAAGAGACCATGGACGCGGACTTTTTAACGCGGAGTGACCGTGCCAAAATCTCTAGATTATTTAAACCACATATTGACGTCTGGGAGGAACTTTTATCCGAATGGCAATGTAGGTGGGATAATTCCATCAAGGGCCGACACCTCCACCAATTCTTTCCATCCGTTCGCGTGCGGCTGGCCAGGACGTGGCTGGAGGTGGATCACTGTGTTGCCCAATTTCTCACAGGGCATGGTAACTTTAAAAGTAAATTATTTTCCTTCAAGCTTGTTGCCTCGCCATTATGTCAGTGTTCTACATCTGACTGTGAATATATACAATCTGCACATCATATCTTATGGGAGTGTATTCTTTGGCAGAATGAACGCAATACTATGTTGAATAATGTACAGGCTGTATCAGGAGCCGTTTACTATACGGACCTTGTGGAAACTAGAACAAATTTCCGTGCGTTCAAGCGCTTTTGCCATACCTATTATTGGAATCAAATATTAATATTAATGTAAATTTTTTATCCGTGGTGCTTGGCAACTGGGCTTATCCCAGTTATAAACGACCCTTTGTGCCTATTGGTCTTGTTTGTTCTGTCTCCTGCTTGATATGGAGGGAAGTGGAAATTTGTGTTTTTCTTACTCCTCCATTTTCTTTTCTGATTAATTTCGTTGCGGGATCCAAGACAGTTAAATTCATTCTCCGGGACTTCGTCGAGCTTCATTGCCTCGGCGCTTTTCTGGTGGTCGCCACTGTTGATTCTGGCTTTCAGGAGTTGCAGTGGTTTGGGAATAGTGCGGTGGGATTGTCCCAATTAAAAAAAAAAACTATGTGACTTATTATTAAACAATATAGATTGACCGACACACACCTATCTGACGAAACACATTTTGATCTAACGATAATCCTGTATACTACCGACATTCATAAAATTGTGTCGTATATATTGTTCAGGTTCACAGATGTATAAAATATTTTGCGAATATTTGTTCCCATTGGCATTTTACACACACGTCGTAAAAGTCAGATGAAAACCACAAAGTGCTCCATTTGGCTATCATTCGTTTTATACCCTTTATAAGCGAATACGTCAAACACGTTCCGGGTTATTTATTGACTCCCAGTGAAATAGGTGATGCGGATACAGTACATAATATACTTACCTACCTACATTATAAAGTTTGTACAGATTAAAGTTTAATTTATTTTCAAGTCGGAGAGGAGTAATCGTCATAATTATCAGCACTAAACCGGAGTGCTGATGTAACCTTCTTAGACAACCTACAAAGCTAGACTTATCTAAAAATACACATCTACATATATGTATTATCTACTTGGTAACCAAAAACATAGTTTTAGTGGGTATCTGTACTGTATTCCTATTTTATTATATTATGTAATGCTGTGTTCTTAAAGCAAGTACACAAATCGTTGAAATTTTTATGAAATTAAATATATATTTGTAGCATCAAGGGTGGCCGATAGATGCAAACCATCGCCAAGTCAGGATCCCTTAGGTAAGGACATCGTGAGTGGTGCGGGCGGTAGGTGGGTAGAATCGTGAAAATGAAATCACACAAATTATTCGATACACTGGGTTTATTTAAATGATGACTTAGCTTGGAGGCGGTCAGTACTATACTGCCATATTCTGCTGTCCCCTCCAGGTTCAACACCAGGTAGCGTGCTTGTGATTGACGTCCGACGTCCGTGCTATTGACTAAACCCGAGATATTTAGCAAAAACTTGCTCGTTGAAAGTATTTTGTTACATAAGCTTACTTTCTAACCTTACATAGCTATATTTTCACTTTTACAGAAAGTATTACTCATGTCGTAGTACAAAGGAGTACAAAGGAGAGTACAAAAGTTGTCTCGTAAGGGCTGTGCGTTTGGGAAGGCATATCACAGGCTAGGTAAAAACGGTGTCAAATAGTCGCTGTCGAGCAAAAAAAGGTAAAACCCGTCTCAATGGTCTTTATTAAATATTTCAATGGGGCGCACTGCGCACCTCCTTAAATAAACCATGTCTGCCGACCGAACTGAATTTTTCAGGCGCGCTGGTGGTCCCATACCCTTAGAGACTGACTTCGCATGCCCCACTAGTGCTAGTCAGGTATTTGGATTATTTATCTCTCGTAAATCGCGCGCTACACAATTTGGCGTGATTTTATAATTGTATTCTTGCTTCTTTCTGGTAGGGGTTAGCATATTGAAATACACCTCAAAAACTAAATCATATTATATACTGATTACGTTTATTTATATTAATGTAAGGTTGCTTTTAATATGACATCCAGAAAATTACGGCATGTACCGAAAATATCTAAGTATGCAAGTAGCCGTCTTATTATTTCGGGGACACCATAAAATGTAACTTACCGAAGTACCTACAAACCCATACATATATTTATAAGTACCTGAAGGAAGTAGATAAGTAGGTATAGATAGTATCCTTGGGAATCCCTGGTGTGTTGAGCCACCAGGATTTCCTAAAAAGGTGATTTGCATTATTTTTCACCAAGTTTTAAAATTGGGGCGGGGCTCTCCTGAATGTAAAGTTCACGGTTGATTTTATTTTCATGGAGCGAACGAGATAAATAGGCAACTGCAGCAGATTCTATAAAAATCTTCTAGTATGAGGCGGGATGCTGGTATCCTTTCTCAAAGATTTATTTTAATTTAGCACTCTACCAGTAGAGTACTAAATTAAAATGTTCTCAGAATCCATGTTGTGTAGGATCTAATTATTACCAAATAAGAAAACATACACCGTTTTATTATTATTTTTATTGATAGGCTCGCGCTTGACAACTTCTTCTTCTTTTCGAGTGAGGATGAGGATACCTCTGATGTCACAGTTAATTAAGCCGCCTCTGGGAATCCCACAGGCCTCTGGTAAGACCTGATGGTAAGCGATGATTTGGTCGAGGATGAAACATGCTTGCCTAGAAGAAAACTATTCACTCTTGACATAAACACTCACAGGTTGTAGCTATCAGGGAATACAGACTCAGACAGGGAATGCCACTCATTTACTGTACGCATAATAAAAGTATTCGCTCCCCGAAGCTGTGGAAAAAAGTGGAATTAAAATACCGACCACACAAAAAATACAAAAACCCTTAAAGACTTCAGTTTTTGTTCAAGTTCCAAAGAATGATTAAGTATCCCATCTCAGCAAAACAATTTTGTCTTCAATAACATTTTTATTATTTATGAAGCGTCCAGTCTCCTTTGACTTGTTTTAATATCTTTGAATAGCCGGACTTTGAGCTCCGATCAAATTAAACTTTTTCCAGACTTTTATAAAGGCTACTAAATGTTTCATGGCTTTAGAATTCAGTCTCTCAATTGAATTTTTCAGTGAATGGAATGAATCTCATATTGAAAATTATTTTTGGAGTCTACCCTTTTGATGAATGTAAATTTTATTGCTACTGTGAGACATATTACACACTTTGTAGTTTTGTATTTGGAAGTCGGTAGTATTTTTTTGCAAAAAGTTTTTTTATTGTAACAAATTTCAAATCAAATCGAATCTTTATTCCATCCATGCAGGTCATATAAACACAAGCAAAATATAAAACATTTTCATTCCATGCTTTTTTAACTCCATAATTTATCTAATCGAATTTGACAGCTGACAGCTGACAAGTAAACACTAGATGTGATTGTGCTCGTATTTAATAATTATTTAAAATAGAAAACCCAGTATTCAAGCAGTGTAACATACATAAAAGTGAAGATAAACTCATGAACAAGCAGTAACAGTGTTATCATAGTTTAAAATTACCGGGTTATCATATAGACATTGATTCTCAAATATGTAAACATTGACTAAAAACTCAATAAACTCAGTGCTATAAGTTATACCAGTGTAATAATCCTAATTTTAAGACAATAGCTTACAAACCAATCATAATTATAAACAATTTATGGTGTGTGGTTATAAAACACATCCTCGAGAAGTGATAAAACTTTCTCACAACAGCTGTTCGTTATTTTTATTTAAAATTCAAGTCGAAGTCGATAAGTGCAGTACAGCGAAATAGCGACATCTATCAGCGAGTAGCAGAACACGGTTGACATATGTGTTACGTTCATATCATTCATTCTTTCTACCGACTTGGAACATAGCACTTTGGCCCATCAAAATAAATCCGTCGTGCATAGATGTGTTGCCATATTATTAAACTCCATTTCCCCGTCATTAGTTATTGCCACTTATAAAAAAAAACAATATAAATTAGGGAAAATACAAACAAAAATCAGTGTCAGCTAAAATGAGTATGAGAAATGACCGCAAGATGCCAGAGAAAGTTACTTGCTTTAAATGCAAGAAATCTGTTGATATCAAAAAAACAGCTTTATGTTCAACATGTAACAACCGCTATGAATTAGATTGTATTGGATATCCGGAACAAACCTACCGACTTATGGACCAAGAGTCTAGGAAAAAGTGGAGATGTAAGACATGCATCAAAAATAAAAAAGTCTCTAATACAAGCTACGTATCTAACGTCACATCAAGGAAGAAACCTCAAGCAAGCCGCTCTTCCCCGGAACACATATGCAAATCTGCTGAGAAAAACCAACAGTCTGAAGCTGTACAACCAACAACGCTTAATATGTCCGAAGTACTAGACTCTCATATACTGTCCGAATACGAAACATCGACGGAATCGTACAACACTCCTAATAAACTGTCTAAAAGCGTAGACGGGACAATATCCGAAACTTTATCAATTTTAGAAATGAAAGACACAATAAATGCACTCACTAATAAGCTCGATAGCACCGAGAATGAGCTAGAAAATACGATATTAGAAAATAACAATCTTCGTCAACAATTAAGCAAGCTAACTACGGAAATAAAAATGTTAAAAACACTTTGCAATTCTCCCACTTTCGAAAACAATTCAGATATCATTAGAAGAAGAAAACAGTCCCTACTACAACAGACTTTCTCTACACCTTCCACTCCACTTACTAGCAAAACCAATGTACGTGACAACAAAAGCATCAAAATTGTGCTGCTACAACAGAAAATTACAGGCCTACAACAAGAATTGGAAAACGCACAAGAACAGCTTACAACTTTCAAGAAACAAATAGACGCGCTCAAACATCATAATGATTACAACCACCAACAAACCCGGGTGACGAAAATCTGCCCACAAATATCTGCTTGTACTCGAGAACAACAAACTGAATTGCCAAATAGAATCCTTATCTTTGGCTCTCAACAATGTGTCGGCCTAGCAGCAGCCATCATTCACTCAAGAAAGGATACTCAGTATGAAAGGTATAAAATAATCTCTGAAACAAAACCCAATGCTTTAAGTAACAAAATAATAATGAACTGTCGTCATACTAAGTTAAACCCTAACGACAAAATTGTAATTTGTGTGGGAGAAAACGATCATAATTTAAATTTTATTTTATCGCAACTACGAATTGTTTTGGATACATTTTATAACAACATGATAATTGTCTTGAATGTGTTTAAAAATGAGAATTTAGATATAAATAACCTTAACTATCGTATCAAAAATTTGTGTAAACACTACAAAAAGTGTAAATTTTTAGAATGTGGAACCACTACCACATTCGGCATTTGTAACAAAATTAATTACCTTATAGACTATAATGACTACAGCGAGAACTATCTAAACCCAAGGGAACTTGTTAAGAGGATAGCGAGTAACAAATCAAGCCTTAAATTAAAAGCCCATAAAAATGAACCCAAGAAAGGAACAATTCCCTTCTATTTTCAACGCAAGCTTTCAACACCACAAACACTAAACTTTATACATCCCGTAGAAAATACTCAAAGAGGAACTATCCCGTACTATTTTCCGAAGATAAAACGAAATAGCACGTTTTTTCGTGGCCAAAATGTCACCTCCAGTAACCCATAACCTTAAAGTACTCCACCAAAATATTGCCAGTATCATATCAAAAAAAGAAATTCTAGAATTAACACTACAAGAACTACAAGAAGAACATAACGACCCAGACATAATATGCCTTTCCGAAACATTTATCAAAAGAGACTGCGAAAGCTACATTAAAATTCACGGTTATGAGTTGGCTTCCAACTACTGTAGAGAAAAACAAAGAGGTGGTACCTGTATTTTTGCTAAAAAAAACCTATTGTTCAAAGACTTGCCATTTATAAAAAGCTACGCCACGCAAAACACTTTCGAGGTTTGCGGAATTGAACTTACACATCAAAAATTGATTATAATTTGTGTCTACAGAACACCTCAATCAGACCCGAACCTATTCTTAATCAAATTAAATAGCCTAATGCATAATTTATTTCAACAATATAAATCTAGAGTGAAAGTAGTTTTAGCGGGTGATTTGAATATTAACACCCTTAAAAAAGGCAATATTACTGCTCAACTGCAGGAACTAGCTTACAATTATAACCTAAAATTTCACATTGATGTACCAACACGTAAGTCATCATGTATAGACCACATTCTGAGTAACATTCACGACGCTACTGCTGCAGTTCTGCCACTTCACTTGTCTGACCACGATACAGCACAAATGTTAACTATTCCTTTAAAACATAAAACCCAAAACCAAGCAATATATTATACATACAAAAGAGATTATAGTTCAGATAATATCCACAAGTTTAAAGAATGCTTAAGTAATTTTTCTTGGTCTGAAATACACACGGCTAACAACGCAAACTCAGCATTCAATAATTTTCATGAAACGTTTTGCCTACTTTACAATCTTTGTTTCCCTAAATTAAAAATAAAAGTGAATTTAAATAACAAAAAGAAACAAAGTTGGATAAGCAAGGGCTTAAAAAAAAGTTGTAAAACCAAACGGTCACTGCGTCATCAATTTTATAAAAACAAAACTGCTATTAATAAGACTAAATACCTTAATTACGCTAATCTCCTTAAAAAATGCATCTTTAATTCCAAGAAAAATGGATCGACTTCTTAACAACTGTATTCGCTTTATTTTCGGGCTTCGTAAATATGATCACATTTCTACCTTCCGTTCTCAGCTTAAATGGCTGCCTATCCGTCAGAGGAGATCCCTAAGATCCCTCTGCATGCTCTTCAACATCATGAACGATCCTTGTACTCCTGATTATTTAAAACAATATTTTAAAGTGTTGGGCAGTTCTCACGATCTTAACCTTCGAGCTTCCAAAAACTTACTTCTCCAAATTCCTTCTCACCGCACTGGGTTTATATCTAATTCTTACGCTGTCTCTACTATAAAACTCTGGAACGTCCTTCCCCTTGACATAAAAAAAACTGAGAGTAAATTTTCATTTAAGCGTAGAATCCGGAACTATTACTTGTCCTCTCTTACATAGCTCGGTCTTCGTCTTAGTTATTATGTTTAATTTCTGTTTCATTTAGAATATGATATTTATTATAATATTTATTAGTCTATTGTTTTAGAAATTATTTATGTATTTTATTTGTTAGATAGTTTATTAATATCCGACTTTAATTATTGTTCATTTTTATTTTGTACTCCTACCACCTGTTTGTCCTTTTTAACCCAAAGGTTGACTGGTAGAGAATGCCTTGCTGCATTAAGTCCGCCTATGTATCACCATTGTACATGAAGTTTAAATAAATAAATAAATAAATAAATAAAAACGCAAATATCAAATACATAGCTAAAAACGATAACAAATGCAAAGCTACGTGGAATGTTATAAAAGACGAGCTAAATAATACAAACTCCAGACATAATATAGACAGTATCAAATATAACAACACACAAATTACCAATCCAGTAGAAATAGCGTCTGCCTTTAATAACCATTATATCGATTCATCAAACAAATCAATGCCGCCGAACGTCACAGGTAACTCTAGCAATAATGTAACTGTTGGCTCTATGTTCCTCAAACCGATGTCGATAACTGAAGTTAAGCAGGAAATACTGCTTTTAAATAATACAAATTCTGAAGGTTACGATGAAATCAGCACAAAAATCATTAAAATCAGTGTCGACGAAATTGTTGAAGTACTAACACACTTGATCAATTGGTCATTCTATGAGGGAATTTTTCCAGAAGCTTTAAAACTTTCCGTTGTTAGACCACTTTACAAAAAAGGAGACAGACATGACCTGAACAATTACCGCCCTATCACCCTAATACCCATCTTATCTAAAATATACGAAAAATGTATGTACAAAAGAATTGCGAATTACTGTACAAAGTTCAATATTATAAAAAAAGAACAGCATGGCTTTCAAAAGGGAAAGTCTACAACATTAGCAATCTATGCCCTTATAAATGTTATATTAACTAACACCAATGACAACAATCTAACCACAGGATTGTTCTTTGATTTGTCGAAAGCCTTCGACCTAGTTTCACACGATCTACTACTGCAAAAGTTAGAAGCAATCGGGATTCGAGGGCCAACCTTACAGTGGATAAAATCATACCTTGTAAACAGGCAACAATGCGTTACCATAACAAACATTAACGAAGATAAAGAAGTAACGTTACACTCATCGAAATATAGATATAATAAGTTTGGTGTCCCACAGGGAAGCATACTGGGGCCAATCTTATTCTTGATATATATAAATGACATCATTAAAATAACGAATCATAAGTGCATTTTGTTTGCTGATGACATCTCTATTATTGTGACATCGAATAAAAAAAAAAATACAATTTATGACCACGAAACTGACATTAACAATACAATTGACATTTTAATTAACTGGCTTTATGTACATAACTTAAAAATAAACCTTGACAAATCTGTTTATATACAATTTAATAAATCGAATAATCATAAATTTAACTTCAAATTAAATATACCCAAAATTAAACCAGTAACACATACCAAGTTCCTAGGAGTTACTATTGATGAAAACCTACATTGGAAAGTGCATGTGGACAATGTTTCAAGCAAGATAAATAAATTTGTGTATGCTCTTAGACAAGTAAAAAAAAGTACTAATCTAAAAACAGCTATATTAGCTTACCAAGCGTATGTGGAATCCATATTACGTTATGGTCTTATAATTTGGGGTAATAGTACCGACCAGAATAGAACATTTGTTGCTCAAAAAAAATGCATTAGGGCTCTATATGGACTTCATCCTGAAGAATCATGTCAGCCAGTATTTAAGAAACTTGGCTTGTTACCGCTACCTTGTCTGTATATTAATGAAATATGCATGTTTGTTTGGAAACATAAGGAGTTATTTAAATTAGCAAGCGATATAAATCCTCGAAGCCGACGAGATCCTCATAGACTCGTACTTAACAGTACTCCCAGGCTTGCTAAGTACAATAAAAGCTGCTTAACTATGTGTATACGAATTTATAACAAACTACCTAGTAATCTGAAAATTTTAAACTCGATATATTCTTTTAAGAATAAATTGTATGAATGGTTAATTGATAACAACTTCTATACTATAAAACAATACCTAGAGCGAAAATAGCGTTCTTGTAATATTTTTGTTAAGGAAATTTTTATTACAAATATTTGCATGCTGTGTTTAATCTTGGCAAAACATGTCTGCTCTATTTTGTACTGTAAGACCTTTTTATACCATGTTTTACGCAAATAAATATGATTTGATTTGATTTGATTTGATTTATTAAACTTGACGTGAGACAGACTATGATTAATTAAATATTACGGAGCGTTATTAGCGGTTGGTATATAAGTATGAATATAATACAGAGCCAGTCTACAGTCTATTATTTGTAAATATAAACATAATACATTTCCATAAATATCCACGTGTCAAAACAGCTGTATGCACTTTTGTTGCATCAGAAGTATTTTGCCAAGTACATTATCATAACATTACTAATTAACGCACAAATATCCACTACTCAACACTCCTAATACTCGTATACTCGTTGGGAAATATTGCTGCAATCTAAATAACACGGTTGGCAAACGTATTAGCGACCATAATAGTTATTATTGTAAATTCTACTGCACCCTTGTCAAAATTATGGTCATTATGTAGGCATACTAACAGTTAGTAACAGTATGGAGGCATTCAAACAGTCCTAATGAACTGATATTCAAGCACGAACCGCTCGATTTTCTTCCATTAACTAACGAGCAAGCAAATTAAAATCCAATGTAAAAATGGCTGAAATAAAACGGGCATAAACACGTCTGGTCCTACGGTAAACGTTAGTTTTTCAACGTTGGCATTCCAGGTTTTCTTGACGTTCGCTCAGCGCTCGCAAATTCAGGAAAACGCTTCGTTGCATTCAACTTGTCTCGCCACCCAACTGAAGGTGCTGACTCTGGAAAAATGGTTAAGAACACAAATGTATATAGAATGTTCTCAGACGCAGACGTAGACGTTGCCGTGAAATTCTTTGCTGGAATTCGTGATATGAATAGGTAGGTATAATTTCTTGGTATTTTGCTGTGAAAGTTGACATGGTAAAAGCTGGTATAATAGTACATTATGGTACAAGTGTGTAATGTTGGTGATTACCGCTGAGGCGCCATTGAGACCCGAGCCGTGAGGTCTTAAGAGAGCCGAGGACGGTAATCATCAATACACACGTGTATCATACGACGTTTTTCAACACACTTGTGAAGAAAATAATACTAAAAAATCATTTCCAACATTGAAAACGAGTTGTGAATTTTTTTTTGCAATGGCGGGCTAAATTAACCAGTTTTCCTATGCGCGCGCATCTTTATGCCATAGACTAAAAATAATGAGTTATCTTTTTTTTGGCTTTTCGCGAATAGCGTTTGAGCCACGTACAAAATGGGGAATTTCAAGTTTTCTTTATTACAGACAAAAACAAAAGTTATATTTAAGTGAAAGTTTTATTTATTAAACAGGTACAAATTGAAATTATCTATTTAAATACGAAGTTGCATGAAATGTGTTGCATTTGTACTATTGAGCACGATCTTTTTTGTATCGAAACTTTTTTAAGAACAAAGCAACTCAACCAAAAAATTAAAAAAAACATCTCTTTATCTCACTTGTGAATAATAGTAATGAAAAAGTCACAGTTTGATAACAGGTGTCATTATGTGTCTAATTGCGGTGAAATTAGAGCCACTTTATGAGCAAGCGTGTTGAGAAGGCTTTATTTTCATTACCTTACTAACATGTGATATTATTATAATAAAGTATAAGACTTTTAAACAATGACAACAGTTGCCAGATACTCCAATAATTTGTCTAATTTTTTATTAACACCATAGCACGTATTAAACTATTTTTAAGGGATACACCTACTTAGTTTGTAGCTTTTAATACTTATTTAAATTGTTTTATTATCCATTTTGTTTAAAATTACTTAAAAAGTATAGTGAAGATACTGAGTATGAGTACCTAATTTAATTATGCATATGAGTTTTATAGCTTGTAGGAAGCCAAACTTTAGTAGTTGACTAACGAAGTTTATCTACCGTTTGTAGGTTTTAGTTTTACTATCCATACTAATATGATAAATTCGAAAGTTGTAAGGTACCATTTTCACCCTACTCACCAGCTAACTCAGGGGTAGGTGATCAGGATGAGACAATTGCAGGGATGATTTCGCATGAGGGTCGACAGAAGTTAAAGTCTTTCTATTTGGTCAACTAGTTTAATTTTCACTTCAGCAGCACTACAGCTTCATAATGTATTTATATGACACATATAAAACTTACTTGTGTATGGGCTACCCTTAAAACATAGTACTAGATGTATGATATCTCAATCAGCACCGTCCCTCTGTGCAGTTGGCATCCAGTTTCTCACCGGTCATAATACCATGGGTATTCGGAGCCTGTTGTTGAACACTGTAGCTGTCGCTCTTATTTGTAGATGACCATATTTATTGTATTTATTGATTAATTAAAATAAGTCTAATGAGCCCTGCCAATTTGAAAAATGCAGGATGAGCATCATATAAGCACATGTTTCACAAGCATGAAAATATAGTTTAATTCAACTAATACTCACAGCGTTTGCTGGCACATTATATTTTTTTATATTGGAGTGGACAAACTTACGCGCGTTGTTTCATTAAAATGTAAGGGTTCTATTATTAAGAGACCAGTGTATGTTCTTTATTTTATCTGTCATCAGCTATACTTAAGTTTTGAAATTTGTTTTTGCTCTATGTATTTAAAGCCTACCTGTCACATAAAATGTTATGAAGTGTTAGTTTAAGTTTTGATATTTTTATTTGTTTTTGGTAGTAGCTAAAATTTTGTCATGGTGGGTGGATAAATTGTTTTATCAGTCTTTATCATAGAAATATATAACTTGTTTATTATATCTATGGTCTTTATAATGTGTTAATTTATGGACATCCTGTCCATGGTGGGCGGAATGTAAAGATTCGAACATAATGAAATGTCACTTTTGTTATTAAATTATGATGATCTATCCGCGGAACAACCTTGATAAGCATTGCTTAACCTTAAAGATCAACCCGTGCCGCAGTTATTACTTAGGTAAAAGCTCTAATTTAGGTATTTATGGATCTTGTGAGTACCTAATACCAATGTTTGAAATTATTTGTTTTACTGAGCATTGGCTGAAAGATTATTCAATGCTTATTAATTATGAAAATTATACTGTGGACAACTGTTTTAACAGAAATGTTATGTTACGTGGAGGTTCACTTATTTTAATCAAAAATGGTATTAAATCAAAACCACGTAAAGATATTGTAGATCTATCAGTTGAACATAGTGTTGAACTGTCCTGTGTTGAGCTGGATAAGCATATTATAGTGTGCGTTTACAGACCCCCCAATTATAAAAACTACTGTATATTTGAGTCAGTGATGGAAGATGTTTTGGCAAAACTTACAACTGATAATAAACTAGTCATAATCTGTGGTGACTTTAATATAAATATTTTAGAAAAGAATTCAGATAGCAGTAGACTATTAAATCTCTTCAAATCATTTAATTTGTCGCATGTGTTTGAGGAACCAACCCGAACAACTGTGACTACTGCTACATGTATTGATAATGTTTTTTGTTGCTGCGACTACATAAACAAAGCCATTATGAATTGTCTGCCTTCAGATCATAGTGGGCTACTGGTAATATTTGAGTCCAGCATACCAATACAACAAGTGCAGATTCAATCCAGACCAATAACATCTGGTAAATTAAATAAATTTAACAGCGCTTTAATTGGTAAGTTAAGTTATCAGGACCTCACAGTGAACGATGGTAATATTTTATACAAAAAAGTTTTCTCAGTTGTTCAAACAGAATTCAATAACACTTTTAAGAAGAAAACTAAAACTATATGCCCTAAGTTTTTGTTCAGTGACTGGGCGACTAAAGGAATCAGGAAAAGTAGGGAAAGACTTTATGAGCTGTATGGCCTTAAGCCTTATATTAACACTGAAACTTTTAATAAGTATGTTGCTACTTACTCAAGAATTTTGAAAAATTCATGTAAACTAGCTAAGGCTTTATACATTAGCAATAAGGTTAAATTCGCAGAAAATAAAATTAGGACGGTTTGGAAAATTATTGACAATGAAACAAACAGGAACAAAAGAAAAAATACTGATTACATGTTTGAGACTACACATGGACTTATTAGAGATAACAAAGAAGTTTCTCAAGAATTTGTAAATTTCTTTACTGAATTTAACTTTTTACATATAAACTTAATAACAGTGATAAAAGCTTTTAAGCAAATAAAGATAAAACTGACAGAAGATCTATGGGGAATGTCCATCAAAGTTTGTACCTCCATTATTCAGACTATAGCGCCGTACTTAGCTTTAATTTGTGTATAGATCAAGGAGTATTTCCGGATCTAATGAAATATAGTAAGGTTATACCACTTTTAAATCCGGGGACAGTAAAGACACAAATAATTATAGACCCGTATCCGTGTTGCCGGTTTTCAGCAAGGTATTTGAAAAGATAATGCTAAATCAAATTCTCATTTATTTTAATACGAAAAACATCCTACACGAGAAACAATATGGTTTCACCAAAGGACGTTGTACAACCGACGCTGGTGTCACCTTAATAAAACACATCTTTGATGCGTGGGAGGAGGGACAAGATGCTATAGGTATCTTCTGCGACCTGTCGAAGGCGTTTGATTGCGTTGATCATGAAACATTGCTTTTGAAACTTGAGCATTACGGGCTAGGCCAATCAGCATTAAATTTAGTAAAATCCTATTTAAATGATAGACAGCAATTAGTTCAAATAAACGGTATCAATTCGTCGGGGTTGAACGTGAAAATGGGGGTACCCCAGGGCTCAATTTTAGGTCCTTTCTTATTTTTAGTATACATTAACGATTTACCCCATCTATTGAAAAACAAACTAAACCTGGTGTTATTTGCTGATGACACTTCTTTGATTTTTAACATAAATAGACGTACGAGTAACGTTGCCGACGTAAATAATGCATTGCGGCAAGTTCTAAATTGGTTCACTGCTAATAATTTAGTTTTGAATGCTAAAAAAACTAAGTGTGTAAAATTTGTCTTGCCGAATGTCAAAAGTTATGATTGTGACATTATATTAAACAATGAGAAGCTAGAATTCGTCGACAAAACGGTTTGCCTGGGTATCACGCTAGACGTTACAATGGGGTCCTCATTTAATATCACTTGCGGGGCGGTTAAGTTCGGCGGCTTATGATGTTAGAAAAATTCGTCAATTTACTGATGTAGATACCGCGAGGCTGGTCTATTTTAGTTACTTTCATAGTATAATGTCTTACGGCATATTACTATGGGGAAGGGCTGCAGACATTCAGTAAATTTTTGTTCTACAAAAACGAGCCATCAGAGCGATATACAATCTTCGCCGGCGCGATTCTCTAAGGGAACTGTTTAAGGACATTAACATCATGACGGTACCGTGTCAATATATTTACGAAAACATCATGTACGTTAAAAAGAATTTACATCTTTTTAGTAAAAACAGCGATAGACATAGTTATGTTACTAGAAATAGGGACCAATTAATTCAACCAGGTTTCAGGCTGGCTAAAGTAGCGTCATCTTTTATGGGGTACTGTATAAAATTTTACAATAAAATACCGCCACACGTTCTAGAATTGAATGAGACGAAATTTAAAACTTGTATAAAACGCACACTATGCAGGCAGGCATATTATAGGTTGGGGGATTACATCGCTGATAAAAATCCTTGGCCCAACGCTATTCCAGCTCCACAGCAACTGGGCCGCAAAAGCAAGTGATAAGCAGAAAAGTTATGAAGTATTGTTGGACCTGCTGAAGACTGTACGAATAATTATAATGTATATTTGTGTTGTATAAACTCAATTTATTTTTTGGATTATATAACTGCACAGCACATATGTGAGTACTATGTACCAACTGTAAATCTACCATTTACTGTAACTATGTGTCGTTCGTTGACTTCAGTGGCAGTTGAGTGTGTCATGCTCTCTCTAATGTCTCTCTGATGGTGGCACATGTGTTGGATCATTCGGTTCCCTTCATGATGGTTGAGCTGAGTGGTGCCGATCCATGTGTCATGTTCGTGAACGGGCGCCGTTGGGATTGGTCATATCTTAGCTGCCTCCGCCTGTTTTTAATTACCTATTTATTGTATTTTTAATTGTTTGTTTTACTCTAGACGCTTTTAAGTGCGTTTTTTTACATCGTTCTCACATATATGTATTTTTCCTACAAGATTATTATAACCAAATACATGTAAAACACATTTTTTTTTTAAAAGAGTGAAAGTGGAGTTTCTTGTCCGTTCTTCTCCATAACAAGCTACATTTCCGAATGGACGGTAGAATCAATTATTATTACATTTAATTTTTATTTTTGACGTTCGAAAGTGCCGCTTAATGGCCTAATTGAATAAAGAAATTTTGATTTGATTTGATTTGATAATAAAATAATTCTACGTCCTCTAAGGCAGTAAGTTGAAAGAAGCTCAATTTCAGCAAGCACTTGAAAGAAGGGGATCGCAAGTGCCAATATATGTGTGTGGAGCGAGTGTGGACCTTAACAAATACACCCTCTGAGACTACTTTAACACATTTTGATTATTTATTTAGGTATAAGTTGAATAAATACCTATAGTTAAGGATTTATCAGTAACTTTTTAATCAATATGATTGTTTTAGTATCTAAACTGATACAATTTAGCAAATTGATTCAAAATTACAAAAAAAATAACTTTTAGTTCGTAGGTAAAATGTAGTTTGTTTCTGAAAATATTGATTTTAAAATTCATATTTGGTCACTAGAATGCTAACCTATTGCAGTATATCCATAAGCATGGATGGCACAATTTTGTGTATTTCATGCGACGGCTATCCTCAAAGAATATTTTCTGGTTTCATAATTTCAAAGACCGCAAATATAAATATAACAATAAAAATGTAGTCGTGTTTGCTTTTTAAATTATTATTTTTTTAAATATCCGGCTTTTTGTTAGGACTTCTCCATTTTAGAAATAGTTACCCTAACTGGGACACAAGCTTCCTGTCTGTGAGAGTATGGAAATACGATATAGTATATATACAAGTATATACTTGTCCTTGTATAAGTAAAATATAGCGTATGGGTACACGATATATTTTTCCTGAGTGATAAAATTGGAAGCGAAGCCGCGGGAAAAGCAAGTCTAAATGCAAGTATTTCTTATTTTATTCATGTACTTGTTTTGTTTGTAGATAAGTTTGCCACAGTCAGTAACTAACAGACTATTTATACGACATTAACCCCATCTTCCGTGAGCCATACATGAATCATACGTTGTTGGTCTAACTTGTAGTAGAGTTTGTAGACTACTATTAATATTTTAAAATGATGTCCTAAATTTACAGTTTATTAGAGCAGTATTTGGAGTAAGCAACTTGGTTTTGTTAATTAAGAAAGAGAATATTAGGTTGCTAATCTCTTAATTAATAAGGTACGCAAAATACCTCGTTTTTCAGGCTGAAAAGTGAAGTAGGATTTACTTGTAGGTTGTGTGTAAGTATTCAATTTTTTTGTACAATAATGTGGTAACTTTAGAGAAATCCCTTTAATTATAATTACATGATTATTTATTTATTTAGGGACAACAAACAGCAGGGTAATAATAACAAAACATAGGTTAGAATAAAAAAAGGTAACAAATACACTACTCACAACGTTTTCAACAAATCTTGTCTACTTCTTAATTAATAATTTAATATATGAGAAACAGGTTTTTTGTGTTTTTTTTTCCACTGAAAGTACTAATACGATAACGAAAATTAACTATCGGCTTCTTTTTATCCCGGCTAAATGTACGATTTTTGGGAGAAAGTTTTGATTTTTTTTTATAGCGTACATCTACAATAAACAAGCATGTGTTATATTTTTATTCATAACTCAATATCTATATTCCTGATAGAGACTTATTAAACTAAGTATATTTCTGGTAAGAAATGAATCAGCCGGGGGTAGTCTCACGGGATTTAAACATAGGGAAAATGATAATAAGTTATGAAGGGAAATAATTAGAACCGCCCTTGGCGCGTGGTTGCCTTCATAGTTCAATTAAATATTCTTAATAAAACTCGAAACAATTTTATGTATTAAAATGTAGATTTATACAGCGTCAACTTTCAAAGTAGGTACCTATTAGATAAGCCTTTTTAATTTGTTAATTAGGCTTATCTAATAGGTCTCGTACTTTGAAAGCTTGTACGGATTATCTGTTTAGTATTTTTTCTGATATTTCGTTGTATGAGTTATACAGTGATTTAATAACGTCTAAGTTAAATAATTTATTTCACTTAGGTAGACCAAATTTTTGTTTTTTTTTCTATCGATGAGTACGGACAAGAAACTCCATACTTAAACTTTTTTCTAATGTTTAAATTATGCTTCAATCTATTCAAGTCGCGTGATTAACTCTTGAGTAACAGCACAGTTTCAGTATCCCTATTACCGCAGTAGTTTCGAAACTACTGAGGCAGTAGGGAAGATGACTAAAAAATATTGTTTAGTCCGTCAGGTAGAGGATAAAAAATATTGGAGGCGAATTTTTCTTTTCTCGCGTAAACAAACATTAGCTACGATACAGTTTGTTGAAATTTTACTCAAAAGTGACCTCACAGCCCCTACTGAGCCCCAGTTTCCTGAACTTTGATCCGTTACATATTTATCAATTTTAATATATCAATCATAAATTACGTGTAAAATATTTTTTGACAATTTATTTGACGGACTAAATAGAGATTTTATTTTTCCCCAGGATTCATCACTATTCCAAAAAATGCTGGCGGGTAACTGGTAGGTACAGTTATTAGCGGATTTCTACCGTTGTACTCTTAGCCGTAAGGACGATTTTCTTAGTTTTACCGTTTACCAAAAATTTACAAATATAAATTCTCACAATTTTTTGTGAATGTATTGATAGCTCTTTAAACCTCTTACTCCGCTTTAGTGCCGTAAAAAGGTTATTTTCTATGACATTCTCCTGAGCAACGGTTAGTATAAAAGATTTGAAAAAAATATATACGTAGTTTCAAAAAAATCAAAATCTACATTTTTTATTTCACATAGGCCTACATGGGCACTTATAAAACGTCGGCAAAAGGAGCACGGTTCGGGTTGGTCGTTTCCTATAGAGAAGAACCGGAAAGAAACCCCACGGTTACTCTTTTAAGAATGGTTTGTTTTTACAATATTTCCATGTTACAGCATTAGTACTTAGATATGGGGGGACAACGTAGGCCCGACATAAGTCGTAAAACTAAAAAAAAAAAAAGATTATATATTATATAACCGAAAGAAAAAAAAGAAAGTAAAACGAGATAAAATGTTAAAAAATGTTAACAAGCTTCTAGAAATCTAGAAGGCCTTCAATGTTCACATGTTCGCAAAACAATCGGTAAAAGAATCTTTACAAAGGTAAAAAAAAAGTATAACCACACTAAATTTAACAAATGGCACAAATTTTGTTATAAGTGCTGGAATTATTCTTAGCAGAGGGCTATAACGATGATTGAAAACCATTGTAAAAAGTCTAATTAAAAGAAGAAAAAAGAAAAAGAAAAATGAGATTGAGAGTAATTAGAGACATCCACATATTCGTGCCGTTTAGGAGTTACCAGGGCAGCCGCATGCACAGAAGGAGCTAAAGGCAACATTTTTATCTCTGTTATAAAAGCGTATTCTGTTTATAAGAAAATACTTGCTAGTTTTAGTAGACATTTGATTCTTGTAGACATACAAAATACATTCCAAAATATAAAGTGAAGGTAGAGTAGTATATCTATTTCTTAAAATTTTTCTCTGTGGGACTCGCGAGGACCCATTTAATAGATCGCGCGGATTGCCCTCTTTTGCAAGATGAAAATTGAGTCAAGGTCTGCTGCTGATCCCCACAGCAGAATGCCAAAAGACATAATACTGTGGAAATAAGCATAGTATACTAACCTAGCTGTGGCTACATCGGTTAACTGCCTTATTTTCCTTACTGCATATGCAGCTGAACTTAACCTACCCGAAAGAGTTCTAATGTACGCACCCCACTGCAATTTTGAATCGATAGTAATCCCTAAGAATACAGTATCCGTTATAAGTTCAAGATTTTTTCCGTCAAGATTAAAATTTAGGTCCCGTTGTGGTACATTTGGTAAAGAAGAGAACTTTAGTCATTTTGTTTTTTTCGCATTTAGTAAAAGATACCTGCGAACCATTTTGTGAGAATTATTTGACTTTCGTTGACATGTAAGACATCCGAATCTTTCCTATCTATTTAAAAAAATAGCGAAGTATATATCCATCGTAAAACGAAGATCATTAAAAGTAAACAAGAAAAAGGAAAGGGCCGAGAATTGATCCTTGGGACACGCCCATCTTGACTAGAGACCCGGAGGACGTCGCCCAATTAATATTTACTTTTTGCTGTCTGTTTGATAAATAGGAAAGCACAAGATCAGCAGCTTGTCCTCGAATTCCGTAGTGGTGTAATTTACAGATCAGTGTGTTGTAGTCAACGCAGTCGAACGCTTTTGAGAGATCACAGAAAATGCCAATGGCATCCTGGGAATTCTCCCAAGATTCCGTTGTCGACCTACCTTTCGTGAAACCAAACTGCTGACTATGCAGGATCCCATTTGAATTGAAGTGAGACAACATCTGGTCCAGCATGATTTATTCATAGATTTTACTCAAAGCTGGAAGCATGGATATAGGTCTATAATTAGAGGGATCACTTTTACAGCCTGATTTAAAAATTGGTACTACTTTACTGTATTTCATTACCAATATGTATTTATAAATTTAAAAACGCGTTCAAAAGTCTGAATATTAAAAATATAGAAGACTTGTGGGGGATATCCGTTAGGGTTCTTAGAGATATTATTGACTCAATTGCTCCTGTCCTAATAGGCATATTCAATCAATGTTTGGACAGCAGCACGTTTTATTGAATTCTTGGCAAACTATAGAAAACAACGTGTTTTTGCTAAAAACATTATTATAAAAAGAATTTAATTTATTTTTAGTAAGAGGTCTTAATCGAATTGATTTAGCTAGGGGTATTTTTTTTATCTGACTCAAAAGATACTAGTTGACCAGTATGGTCTGACCTAACGCCACTAATAAAAAAAACGGCCAAGTGCGAGTCGGACTGGCGCACCAAGGGTTCCGCACAAACCTCAGCTGTAAGGTATTATACACCTGAGTATTTGATATGAATTTCAATTTCATACATCTACGCGTTCATGAGGAAAGAGTAATATTTAAAATTATTAAAAATATTTTTATTATATGATGTAACTGAAAATTTACGGTTTTCGCAATTTTTCCTTTATCTGTGCTTCAAGTCGTTGCTTCGTACCAAATTTCAAGATTCTGAGTTCACGCGAAGTACCCTGTAAATTTTGATTCACTAGCGAGTGTCGAAAATTTGCGCCAATTTGCGGCAAAAACGGCTGTATCTTTTAATTGCGTTAGCTTAGAAGTTTTTTTTTACAGCTTTAAGGGACAGTAGACTTGAGTATTTGATATAAATTTCAGCTTGATACCTCCACGCGTCCCTGAGAAAAAGGGTCTTGACAGACAAAAAAGTGATCCTATAAGGGTTCCGTTTTTTCCTTTTGTGGTACGGAACCCTAAAAACGAATCTTTTACTTAACAATTAGTGAATACATTATCTATGCACGAAGCTGAAGTTGCTGTTATTCTTGTCGGTTCATTAAATAAATATTTTAAGTTAAATGATTTGAACAATGAAATGAGCTTACATTTTTCAGGTGAATTGACTAAAAGATCATATTTAAGTCACCACAAAAAAAAAACTAATTTATTATCTCTGAAATTTTACTTAATAATTGTTCCATTATGATTAAAAACAATGACAAGTTCGATTCTGGTGCTCTGTAAACACACAAGATAGTATGCCCATCGACCTCTGCACATGCTGCCTCACATAAGCGATCAACAGAGTAAGCAGTCTTGTCCTTCCTTTCCTTATATTTGAGATGACTATTACAAAGTATCAGGGTACCAACACCAACTGTGGATCTGTTGTACGCGCTGGCCACTGAAAAAATATTTACATTAAACAACATCCTATCTGGTTTTAACCAAGTTTCACAAAAACATAAGATATCCATGTGGTATTTATCTACTAACAATTCCACGTCTAAAATTTTGCCGGAGAAGCGATTTATATTTTGATGATATAGTAAAATATTACTATTCGTCTTCTCTTTTGTCGGCTCTAATAGTTTATAGAAACTACAGTAGTATTATCAGAAAAACTGGATAATACTGTTAAATCACTAAACCTAGTCCCAGTTATTATTGAATCATGTAAACTATTTGCGAAACATCGTATGACTAAAACTTTGCTTTAAAATAATTAAAAACACGATATTTTTTTACTGCTCCAAAATGACTTGGATGTTTAAAAATATCAAGACACACACACAGATTACTCACAGTTTTTTTTTTCTTTTGTTTTGAATTTCTTCTTAACCTACATAGGATAACTAAACCAAAAAAAAATGCAAACAAAACTCTCCAAAAGGAGGTCCAATAATATTCTGGCACCAAGCGGGCGCACAAACAGGTACTGCGTTAACATTGGGGAATGTATATGCCTTAATAACACGATGATGCTCAATTTGATTTACCTAATCAACGCAATCTGGAGGGTGACCACAAGCTCTTAGAGTAAGGTTATTTTGAGATCGAGTAAGTGACAGATGTATACACGTCATATACATCTGTCCCTTACTCGATCTCAAAATAAACTTACTGTAAGAGCTTGTGGTCACCCCCCAGATGACATTCAAGCTAGATTTCACAAATTTGAACTTCTTCGATTCTTTTACATTAATCGTTTCGATGAACAGTTAGTCAATGGTCGTGACTCGTAATGTTAATTGGTTTTATCGTAATTTCTTATCACACAAATGCGTCACAAGTGTGTTGTGTTCGCGAGAACACGAGACGCTGATTTGAGCTGAATCGAGTGTTCAATTAATCTTAGTTTTATATTGACTGTGCAATGACGCGGTTTTATTTAGTCCCTTTTATTTTGAGTTTGTTAGTCTTAGAAAATTTTGGTCGTGATCTTGGTTATAGTTTAGAAGAACCAGCTGCTCTTCGAGAACCTTGTGAGTGCGTTTTATTTAATAAGTTGGTTGCTAAATAAAAACAAAAACGACGTACTGCGTTTATTACCGATCCATTGAGATAATGGTAGGACGGTAAAGAAAGATATTGATGATAAAGGATGTTAAAGTACTCGTATATACCCATATTGTATATTATGCTAGCGACCCGCCCCGGCTACGCACGGATAGTAGAGCATAGGTACCACGTTTTTCTTTCGTAGGATCCCGTCATCGGTGTGAGACCCGCCCGCTTGAATTTATTTTCGCGCGCGTTCGTTTTTATTTTGCGATAATTTCTAAGATATGAATTGTAATGATATGCTGTAAAGGGCAATTTTGAACTACATGAAATGCAAAATATATCTAATGTATTTAATTGGATAAGGAATAATACTGTATTTCTTAAAATAGCTGGGTAAATAACGCATAATTGTTTTGTAATATGTAAAAGAAAAAAATGGGTACTCTTGGTTATCCTTAGGCGATAAACACTCGTTATTTTTAGCCAGTGTTTAAAAACATTACAAATCTTTGATTTTCTCGCCTTTTCTCTGCTATAATATGCATGTATACTACATATAAACCTTGTTCTTGAATCATCCATCTATTGCTAAAGACTGCATTAAAATCCAGTGCGTAGTTTAAAAGATCTAAGCGTACAAACAGCGGGAACGACTTTGTTTTCTATGTAAAGAAAGAATGTGTAATACTAATTGTGTCAATCTTGTGGCCATCTATCCAATGATAAAAGCTACTGCTGTCCCCATTTTTATTTGATCGTTACGATATTACTTTTATACGACGTGCAAAACTTCACAAGGATATTTAGGAATTATTTTCTTTTATAAAGTTTCAACGTAAAGTAACGTAGAATTACAACTACACAGTTTACGAGTGAAGATTATATCAGAAATCTGAACCGGAGCTGAAGTTTCACTCTGACGCTAAATAAACGTGGACTTCGTTCGATTTTTCAAAAGTAACGGGACTTTTGGCATAGTTATAGATTATACTCACCCGCCCCTAGTCCATTTTTCATTTATTTCTGCGCGGATTCATGTTCTGTATAACGGTATTCGGTTTCGTACGAAACTTTGGCTATATTTTAACCGAAGCAGTTCGGCCGAGTGCGCCATTTTGAGCAGAAGATGGCCCAAGGAAAAAAAATCTAAGCATCATATATAATACTTTCGAACAAAACCATTAATGATGCTTTTTCTTTATCATTAAACGTTACTTGTAATGAAGTACGTGGAACTTAAATGATAGATTGAGGAATGATGTAATAAGACAACGTTGTGTTTTAAAAGATGTAGTGACTAAAATTGAAAAGACTATAATAGTATATAAGGTCATGTTGAGAGGATGAATGAAAGGAGACTAACAAAAGGTATTGACATGGCAGACGTGAATGGCAACGCCGGGAGGGGACATACTTAGATCTTATTGGTGAAGCTCTTCAGAAAGGCCAGGTGTGCAAATCAAATCAAATCGTTTTTATTGTAGGCATAAGTTATACAGACAGATGTTAGGTAAATTTCAGTTCCATTATGTCCTGCCTAATAGGCACACAATAATTAAGCCAACATGCAAAATAATCATAGATATCACATATAAAGCAAATCTTACAAAATACGAATTAGGTGCATGGTGACCGATTGTAGTAAATACTAATTATTAAGAAAATCTTGGATCGTGTAGTATGCTTTGTCAATTAAATAATTACGTAATTTATATTTGAATAGTGGCAGTCATAACCGGCGTGCATGTATGACTAGATGTATGAACGTGAGTGAAGCAAAAGAAGTATTTAAGGATCGTAGCAGGTGGCATTCTGTAGGGTCTGCCATGGGAAAAAGGCTGCAGTTTATGTATGTTTGTATGTAAATGTTATCTTTATTATTGTTTACTGCCGCCTACACTCTTATATTTTCTCTGTCTAACTTTAATAGCTCTAGCCTAGCTATTTGGAAGCAGTCTATATCGAAGGATTTCAGCACCCTCATTGCGTAACTGGTTGGGTAGCATAGCACGAGCGCTCCCTTTCATTTCGACAACTCAACAATATTGATTTCGTGCGTTACTGTTATAATTATGAAGAAATAAATGCAAGCACAGCATCCGTGCGCCATTCTTTGAACTTACGCAATTAGGGTGCAGTTTAGACCACCTCAATATAATCTTGTATTTTAATGCTTAATTCGTCAAAAAAACAATGTTTCCTCGATACAAACAGGCACTAACCGTCGAAGTACTAAAGCGCTAGGCTAGGAGCTAGGTACCAAAGCGACCCATTTGCGTGGTTGACACAGTTTGCAGTAAAAACGCCTCGTATCTGACGCTCGGTACTATGTAGGTAGGTACTAGCCTACTAGGTAGGTACTCTACGTCTGTTATGGTCTTATGGAAAACTGGTAAGACGTGTTTCGGTATTATAAATATTTTAGGCAACCACCGATAGAATAATACGAATACATACTCTAAGGTCAGCAACAAAACTAAGTTAACTTTTCTAATTTAATTCAAAGTGATTCGATACTTAATCTTTAGCATATCCTGAAAATGCTTTGCGTTTCGTTGTGCTGATAAAATGTTGAATCTGATCAAACTAAACCAATTAAAAAGAGGTTGCTTTTTGTTATTCTGCTTGTAATAATAAAATCTTCGGGGTACTAATCTGATTACGAAAATTCTTTAATTTATAGAAAGCTACAATATCGCTGAGTGTGTGTGTGTATTTTGGAAAAAGCTTATTATAATATTTTTATTATTCAGTTATAATGATAAGGACTGAATTGATAACAGACTTTAGTTGCTGATTATAACCTTATAAAGTTTTCCTTATCAATCGACAAGGTTCACAATAATCCTTATTACTACATTTGTTAGAATACTTGGAAACCTCTGTAAACGGATCCGAGCTGAAGTGATGCCATTACCTGGAATTTCGTACAAAGATAAAGTATATTCTAGATTAGCGCACAGAGTTCCTTCACCCGGAAAATAAAACTTATTACTTATAACTTACGGGTAGAGACGAAATTATCCAAAATGCCGTATTTTTATGGAATTTTGATACATGTAGTACTTGCAACGTTTTTAATTATAGTAGGTAGATGAAATAACTATCACGGGTCTAAATTCTTTCCACGTTCAAATCATTCTTTGGAGATGATTTCCTACGCTTACGTAAGGGTGCATTCACGTAGAAAGTAGAGAGGTGTACTGGACCATCGCTTGCTAGCAGTGACCAGCGCTGAGAACAGGTGAAGGCAGTTTTCATTTTTTTTCTGTATCGTTAGGTAAGATCTTGCACGGACAAGCGCTAAACAGTGCTGACAAGCTCGGATGCGAAATGGTCAGCGACGGAGAGCGCTCTGTCACGCTAGCCTCCATTTATGTGAATGCACCCTTAGGCAAGTCGACTTAACAATCGATTCGGAAAATTATAGATATTCCACTACACACTAACAACACAAGCGTGTTCTATCTGTTGAGCGTGTTTTCTGGGCGCGTACACAAATTATTAACGTTGCTTATTAAACGCTAATTTGTTTATCCACAGAGCGGAATCACATTAAGGCACTGCGAACACCAAAGGGAATAGTAATTCTTTTATATTCTCGCTAGCGTGTTCACGTTAATTATTTGTTTTTGATTGTACTTTTGTAAGGACGTAATGATATTAAGCTATGAATGTCGAAAAGGACATTGTTGGTTACCTACGTGTTAGCCAGTCGTGCGAGGCTTAATTTTATAAAATACTACCTTCTGTCAGCGGCTTTGCCCGCGTGAAAGTTGAAAATTATCAAGAGGCAACATATTTCCGGGATAAAAAGTATCCTATGTATGTAAGTATTCTATACCTGACTGTAATCTATCTCTGTGCCAAATTTTATCTAGATAGTACCAGCCGTTTGAGCGTGAAGAATTAAGAAACATAGAAACACACACACACTCACAAACTTTCGCCTTTATAATATTAGTGTAATGATTTTATAATGCCGGCTGTGTAATAAATGATAAATGATTTTATTTCTGTAAGTTTGTTTGTACGAACACTTTTACAATACAATCATATTTTTTAAAACTAGATGAGGTCGGCGTTCTATCTGACTACTCTGAGAAGAAAGGCCGAAACAAACTCAGAGGTCACATCTTGGTTAGATAAAGTGAAGACCATGTAGACTAATGTCTAAAATGGTCTTTTGAGGAAAGAACCAGCCAGATTGACTGGACCTGTCCAGACAGCGTACGCATTTGTCAATAACCGAGCAGCTCAACTCAGAATTTAAGGAGCTCAACGATTCGACGAACAATACTAAAGAAAGGACATTCAGGTAGACCGCATAAACTATTCAAACTGCCAGACCTGCATGATTAAAAACTAACATAAATTATAATTAAAAACAAAAAAAGAATGATCCACATTCTTTTTTTAATGTTAAATATTCTTGTCATTGCAAAAAAAACAAAAAAATAATAAAATATCAAAAATAACAAAATTCACGCAATTCAATCCCAAGCCTTTTTGTCCTCAACGTAATCTTTAATGGTATAAAACGCTTTCTGGCACAACTTACGTTTAATGAATGATTTGAATTTATTAAGACTTAGATCTTGTACGTAGCTTGGAAGCGTACACATTGACATCTATACGAGCCACCTATTTCCTTAGCCTTGTTGTAGGTACTACAAGTTTGTGTTTGTATAAATAAAATATTAACTTTGCGTTATGCTAATTTTGAAATCATGTTTTGATAATATCTTTGGTGTAGCTTTAACCAAAAACTAAAACTCGCACTCAATTACAAATAATTGAGTGCGAGTTTGTTTTTGGTAAAGGATTGTATTTAAGCTAACTAGCAAACATGGATGCTTACTTTTCATTTCTAATATTAAAACGTTTTTTTACAGCTCGCAAAGGTTCTTCAGGATATCATAAAGCACACAAGAACAGACTGTCAGGCATGGGTTTGCACGGAAATCCGCAAGGTTTGTAGAATCTCGGGAACACCTGACTCACATGAGATTATAGTCGTTGCACTTACATCCTTATAAGTAGGAAGCAACAGCTTTGCAATAAAATTATTCAAAGCTCAAATATAATAACAACAAATACTCACAGAATAGAACATGCTTAACAACGTAATCAAGCCACTCACAGTTATTTTAGTCCTGGGACTAAAACATATCCCCGTTAAATCGCTTTAATACGTAAATGAATCGAGTCCACTTAAGATAATGTTGGCGACATCGGTCCGATCCGATTGGTTAGCGGAACGACGAGCCAGCTAAACGAATTTGGTTCTAATTAGCATTCTGTCAATGTTGTCGGCATTTGAAAAAATCCAACCGGTATCGTGCTCCTCCATTTGAATCCGAAACTCCTTTATTGCATAAAAAGGAAATATCTTTGAAAATCATTCCGTCGTTGAATTTCAACTCATTCGCCATTTTAGATTTTTGGTCAAGAAAGAAGAACAACAAGACAAGAAAACAAAGCGGAAAGGTTTAGAAATTCGATTCAGTTATTGCCAAACCCGCATTCCAAAAATTAAAAAATGGTCCCGAAAGATATTTTAAGGAACTAATTTGTCTTGCTGCTACGACGTAGCAAACTGTTGCTACGGCGTAGCGGATTTTTTAATATCAAGGTTTAAAAAAAAGAAGTCGTGTGAATAACTATGGTTTGTTTTCATTTCAGCTTCGATCATCTCTAAATGTGGATCTGGTGGTTTGTGTATAACTGCCGGCGGGTGTCCTTATAAACGGGTCTTGGACGATGACCCTAACTGTATGATGGAGCACAATAACTACGTGTGTTGTAAGGTGGACCGGAAAATAATGCCGATCAACGTGTTTGACAATTAATAAACGAATTCAATTATATTAAATTAAATACTTCAGACTTTTTATAACGATAAATAAAATAACTTCAGTTTTCCTTGTCACATTTTCATGTCGTATCTCTATCACGTGAAGCGAGATCAATATCCATTGAATATAATGTGAAGATATTCAGGTGCCTCCAACAAAGTGTAGTTTAGAACACTTTCATAGTTCGTATCTATCAGAGCGTATGAATAAGACAATATGCGCGGCTCCGTTTAAGTGGGAATCGAGGTATCTGCTCCTTTGGGACTGCTCCAAGTGCTACCTGTCTGCCAACTTCGATATACCCACGGAATATGTTTTTGTATACTACGGCAACCTTCGGCATGTATACTGGTTATGTTTTACGTATGTAAATTGAAAGCCTTCTTCATAGCTGAGCACGAAGAAGCAAAGTCTGTCACAAGTTAAGGAATAGATCTGAAAACCGTAAATTTGTAATCCACAAAAAAAATGCGTTTATAAAATAAGTTTCAGTGGTAAACGGACCGCGACCGATGTCGATGTATGGCGACAACAGTTTTTACCCGACTGCCGAAGGAGGGTAATGTGTTTATCAATCTATGTATGTATGTTTGTTCCTATGTGGCCTTCTAGAGACCAAACGCGTTGGCCGATTTTGATGATTCTTACGTTAATCAATTCGTCTTAACGCTGCGAGTGTCATAGGCTATATAAAAATTGGATAAGAAAAAACTGGCGGATTTTGAGCGCCATTTTGTAGGGTACATATTCGCGAGCTGGCTGACCAAAACCAGATGTATCCTCCGACTGCACAGCATGATTTTCATCTTGTTTACATCTTTTTAGTTCGCTTTTTAAGCAGTCGGGTTTTTTGATTTTTATAATTAACTTTTCCAGTGGCAAAGTTAATTTTGGGCCAGTTTATTCTTTTGTTAGAGCAACGTTCGGTGCTTTCATAGTTTATGAACCTGAGCCGGTTTTTTCGTTTTTTTTATGGTATGGTGAAAATAAACTCTCTTGCTTCCTGCCTTCCTTTACTTTGTTACCTATGGATATCTTCCTATGTATCTACATACCTATGTACCTATAGTACTACCAATTCATAACTTACAGTGAAGTGTTGCAAGTGTTACGCAAGCGTGAGTGATACCCAGAAAGACTTACGAAAGTGCTGACCGTGCGCGCATAACGTTCTCATGGGACAATCGATCGGAAATCAAGACAATCAATCTCGCTCGATCGCCGAAGCTAGAGGTTGTCTTTAGGTTAATTATTCATAAGTACCTAATGTAACTTTTATTTTAATTAAATATATGTAAAAGGACAAAATCGCCTTTTTTAAAACCTCCTACCAGCAGTCGCTAACGTAATTGGCGCAGTCGGTAGGATAGTCGAGTCAGTGCGCGTTATCAAACTTCGAGACCGCCTGATAGTCGTATCGTCGACGCGTCGACTATCTCTACGAATCTACGAGCAGCTGTTGGAGGAGCCCACAGAATCTTCTGTTCCTGAAACTCCACCCTCGTCTGAACATCGATGAGACTGGATATGCAGTATCTACTGTGAGTAATTTTTAAGTTATGCAATTCCTAGAAATCGGTTGCTATTCCTGATCCTTTTCCATTACTTATTGTAAGTAGTCAAGATTTCTTTGACAAGGAGAAATAGGGATCGTGAGCCGAATCCGCGGCACACAACTATAGATAGATTAAGATTTGGTAGTATTACTGAGCTTTCAGAAATCGAAATGGCTCAATCTGATAATAGTGCTAAAATTGATGGCATATGGAAAGCCCTTAGATTAGTACCGGAATTCGATGGCAATTCCCACGTTCTAGTTAGATTTTTGCACATTTGTGATAAGTTAGTTTTAGAATATGTCCATCCTGATGAGCAACTTGTTAGTTCAGCTCTACTTAACGGCATTATTAATAAAATAACAGGTAAAGCCGCACGAACATTAGCTACCAATGGTATTCCAGACAACTGGCAAGGAATTAGAAACACTTTAGTTAATAGTTTCTCGGATCATAGAGATGAATGTTCACTTTACACAGATCTATCGCAACTTACCCAAGGTACCGATACGGCTAACGTTTTCTATGAGCGTGTGCAAAACATGCTTAGCACTATCATGGCCTATGTCCAACTACACGAGCAAATCGTAAGTACCATAGACGCTAAGAGACAGTTATATAATAAATTAGCACTAAAAACCTTCACTAGAGGACTACATGAACCTATTGGATCACGTGTTAGGTGCATGCGTCCAGAAACTTTAGAAAAGGCTCTGGAGTTTGCGCAAGAAGAAATTAATGTGTCTTATTTGCAGAACAAGAACTATCAAATAGAAAACTCTAGAAAACCTACTAGCTTTCAAAAACAATTTAATCCACCAAAATTTTTACCTCAATTACATAATCAGACTAGACATAATTTTATTCCCAACTCTTATAATGCTAATTTTGTACCACAGGCTTCACCTATGTTTAGACCTCAAGTTCAAGGTCCTTCTAGAACTCAACAGGCTATGAGAGCGTTACCTCGTGCAGACATGTCAACCGGATTTAGAATCCCACCTCGTAATAAGACTCAAAATGGTCCCGTTCCAATGAGTGGCATAAGTCACCCTGTAGCCCGCGACTTACCTTTGACTGGACAGACTGACCGTAGACAGGTTAACTTTAATGAGACCGATGACTATGATAACTATGACCAAACTAATGACATTGACTATTCCCAGTACTTACCTGAGGTATATTCATCCGAAAACGCACCTGAAATTATGGAGGAATATGACGGTGAAAATTTTCAGGAGGCCGAGGATATCAATTTCCCAGAATAGAACTGAACATACATAGCAAAAGACAACTCCCGTACATTCAGATAAAAAACCCCCCGCTAAAATTGCTCATTGACACAGGCGCTAATCAGTCTTTTATTAGTCCTGAAATAGTAGACAAATATTTCTCCCACTTACCAGTTTATGAAGACCCATTCATTGTTTCAAATATTCACGCGACTACTAGAAATGAATATTCGATAATCGTTCCGTGCTTTTCCGAATTTCAAGGTCATGATCCTATAAAGTTTTTCATCTACAAGTTCCACGATTACTTCGATGGTTTAATCGGATGGAACCTATTAGAACACTGGCAAGCAAAAATAGACCTTCAGACACGTACACTAAAGACTAAATTATCCTGTAATAAAATTCAAATGTATGACTCTAAAGCTGTTAACTTATTAGAGACAATTGTTCCTGCACAGTCCACTCGACTAATTAAGATGCCTATTAATATTTCGCAAGGTGATGTAATAATTAACCAGCAATCAATTAATGGCTGTAATATAACAGGATGTCTATCAACTGCTACAAATAGCAAATGCATTGTAGAAATTTATAACCCCACAAATAATGATATTATTTTTAGCCTTGATAAACCAATAACTGCACACATATTTAACGAACAGACATTAGTCGCTAACAGCAAAGACAATGTCCGGTTCCATGAAATTTCATCACGCTTACGTACAGACCACCTTAACGCTGAGGAACGCGCTAATTTATTATCATTATGCAAGGAATTTTCGGACATATTTTATTTAGAACATGAGCCTTTAACCTTCACGAATAAAATAAAACATAAAATTAATACTACTGATGAAATTCCTGTTCATTCTAAAACTTATAGGTATCCGTACATCCATAGAAAAGAAGTCCAAGACCAAATTAGGAAAATGCTAGAACAAGGTATTATTAGACCATCCACTTCAGCATGGAGTGCACCTATTTGGATAGTTCCGAAAAAACAGGACGCTTCTGGCAAAACCAAGTGGAGGCTTGTTATAGACTTCCGTAAATTAAATGAAAAAACTATCGATGATAAGTATCCTATCCCTAATATTACAGATATTCTCGATAAGTTGGGACGTTGTCAATATTTTACTACCCTAGACCTCGCTAGTGGGTTCTACCAAGTGGAACTTCACCCAGACGATATTCACAAGACAGGATTTAGTGTAGCCGACGGTAACGGACACTATGAATTCCTGCGAATGCCTATGGGTCTGAAAAACAGTCCCGCCACATTCCAACGCGTTATGGATAATATTCTTAGAGGCTTACAACATGAAATCTGTATCGTATACCAGGATGATATTCTATGCTTTTCAACGTCACTTCAAGAACACATTGTTAACTTGCGTAAAATATTTCAAAGGCTTAGGGAATCAAATTTCAAATTACAGCTAGATAAATCGGAATTTTTAAAACGCGAAACACCGTACTTAGGTCATGTCATTACAACGGAAGGTGTTAAGCCTAACCCCGATAAAATTTCAGCTATTCTGAAATACCCTATTCCTAAAACTCAAAAACAGATTAAAGCATTTCTAGGTCTAATTGGATACTATAGACGATTCATACCAAATTTCGCGCGTATTACAAAACCATTAACCACATGTTTAAAGAAGGGTGCAAAAGTCAATATTACCCCCGAATATATTAAGTGCTTTGAACATTGCAAAACCCTGTTAACAAATGATCCAATTTTGCAATACCCGGACTTTTCGAAAGACTTCATTCTCACGACAGACGCTTCTAATGTAGCGTTAGGAGCTATTCTGTCCCAAGGTCAAATAGGTACTGATAGACCAATAGCTTATGCCTCAAGAACACTAAACGACAGTGAAATTAACTATTCGACTATTGAGAAAGAGCTTTTGGCAATAGTTTGGGCGGTCAAATATTTTAGGCCGTACCTCTTTGGAAGGAACTTCATCATAGTTACAGATCATAAGCCACTACAATGGCTCATGAATCTCAAAGAACCCAGTTCACGCCTTACTAGATGGAAACTTAAATTGTCCGAATATAACTATAAAGTAGTATACAAAAAGGGAAAATCCAACACAAACGCCGATGCACTCTCACGGGTAGAAATCTATAATGAGGAATCTCCTTCCCTAATAGTCAATATTTCCGACTCAGAATCAACAGTTACAGCCCCTGATGAAAGACCTATAATTAGTGACTCTTCAACTGACACCGCACCCACTATAAGAGCTTTAAGTAGTCCAATCCCCGACTTAGACATGCATGACTCTGAAACAATACACACATCTCACGAAAGTCCTATCCTAGAAATACCTATCTCAGAAGAACCCTTAAATAAATTCAGACGGCAACTTATCATAAAATGCACCACTAAATCATTAAAAGCCAAACCTAAAATTACAGTTCCCTTTGAAACTTTCAGAAAGACAGTCGTAGAAGTTTCTGAGAATATTTTACAAGAAGAAATCGTATCCATAGTTCAAAAATTTATTGACCCCAAACTTCGCACAGCTATAATGGTACAGCCGATTGAAAAAATGTACACTATTGTTCCTGTAATTCAGCAAAACCTGAAAAGTTCTTCAGTTAAAATAATCTTAGTTAAACGTGAAATTCAAAACGTCTCAGACTATCTGGAACAACAAGACATAATATCGAAATATCACACCGGAAAAACCAATCATAGAGGAATTAATGAAACATACTTATCTTTATCACAAAGATACTTTTGGCCAAAATTAAAAGAACAAATAACATCATTCATTAATGAATGCGTCATATGCAATCAAGCTAAATACGACCGTGTTCCCCCACGTCCTGAATTTCAGATAGTTCCGCCACCTACAAAACCTTTTGCACTTGCTCACGCAGACGTCTTAACAATAGAACAGGAAAAATACTTGACTATTATCGATGCATTCTCAAAATACGCACATGCACACCGATTACCAGATTGTACTGCCCCCAATATAGTAAAAGCCCTCTTAAACTTTGGCACTCACCACGGTTTCCCAATCACCTTAACTACTGATAGGGGTACCGAATTCACAAATCAGGTTGTCCAAGAATTTTTCAAATTACATAAAATAGACCACCACCTCGTTGCTGCTGACGCACCACATGAAAACGGCATGATAGAACGTTTTCATAGCACCCTGTTAGAACACCTACGTTTATTGAAGTTACAACATAAAAATGTACTAGCGGAAAATCTAGTACCATACGCACTAATAGCATACAATAGTTCTGTACATAGTTTGACGAAATGCAGGCCATTCGAATTGATCACTGGACACTTTGACCCTAGAGACCCGACAGACTTAGACTTGACTCAGCAATTATTCCAACGATATCTGCAGGACCACCGCGATAAAATGGACGTAGTATATAAAATAATACATGACTCATCTTACCGCGAACGCAAGACCTTAATGGCTCACCGTAACCTTGACCGTGAACCTGAAACAGATTACGAGCCTGGACAAAATGTATACGTAAGGAATCCGATAGCGCAGAGACAAAAGCTCGCATCGCGTTACACTCAAGATAAAGTTATCACGAACTTACCTATACACATATACACATCTAAGAAATCTGGACCAGTTGCTAAAACTAGAATAAAACGATCCAAATTAATTAAAAAGTCGCCATTGTTGCAGGATCATAACCCTCATCATGACCCTGGACCGGGTACTAGCCGACAATCCGACGGACAAAACCATCCGACTTGACAACATATCTGACGGACCTGGAATATTACCCTTTAACCTAGGCAAAACTAGAATTGTTGCACATGATCATATCTTTTTACAAGAAATTAACATAGAGAAAATTCAACACCAAATTAACTTATTAAGAACTCAGCTAGACGAATTGACTGCTAGCCTATCCAAACAAAATGCATCTTCGTTCAAAAATCATATTCTGTACCTATATAAAAAGTTAGATGAGATAACATCCCACCTTGAAACCTTTGGCCCTAGCAAAAGATTAAAACGAGGTCTTATCGACCCCTTGGGTTCTTTAATAAAAAGTATTACAGGCAACTTAGACCATAGTGATGCTCTACGATTCGAACACGCTATTAAAATTTTGCAAAGTAATGATAAAAAGTTAACAGGCAGCTTTGATAAGCATGTCAGTCTATTTAAAGATATGACTGTTCAACAATCGCGAGTATTAGATACTTTGAGCTCTAACCAGCAGAAACTTACCAAAACGATTGCCTATCTATTGAATGTTACTAGCGATAATCATACAGCTAGATTCGTTCATTTATTTCAGATATTTAACGCATTAACTAATAATATTCAGGATATTTATTTAGAAATAAATAGGTTAGAGAATATTTTAGCGTTTAGTCGCACTAATTCTATGCATCATTCTATTATAAGTGTTCAGCAATTGAACAAGATGATAAGCAAATTAAAATCCTTATACAATTTGGATCAAATAATTCAATTAGATGCTAGGTACTACTATGATGTAATTAGCATAGGATCATATTACACTAGCAATAAGATAGTGATTGTCCTCAAGTTTCCTATTCTGTCACCTACAATCTATAGTCTATTCAGACTTTGTCCCGTTCCTAATGCAAAATCTCTAGTTATCCTGCCACCTTTTCCTTACATAGCAACTGACTCTAAGGAATTTGTATACATGGAGGCTGAATGCCCGAAGGTCGACACCTGGTACATCTGTGAACAAAAAGTCTCATACCAAGGGCGCACGCATCGAGATTGCATTCATCATCTTCTCTACCAAAAAGAAATAGGTGAACTTTGTCACCCAACTCCGGTTTCTCTCCTCAAGGAAGCACTTCTACAACTAGATAGCCAGCATTACCTCATCACGTTCCCAAAACCTACAAGGGTTCAGATTAATTGCGGACAGGAAGAACATCGACTATTGAATGGTAGCTATTTTGCAACAATCCCCAAGGATTGCTCCGTAAGGACCTTGGAGTTCACTATCGTTAACACAAACGACAAAGTACGTGGAAACGCCGTCGAGTTGATGTCCATTTCACAGGATACGCCATCCAGCCTTGATAATGAATCACCCCGTTACAACCTTAACACAATCGACTTAAACAAGCTCCACGACATCCAGCAGCAAATACTATTAGAAAAACCTGTAAAATTGGACACTACAGGCATTACAAGCACCTACCACATAGTTACACCGCTTTATGGCATAGCCTTATTAAGTGCAGGTGCACTAGTTATAGCCTACCTTATACGTCGCCGACGATCCTTAATGACAGCATCAGCCGCAGCGGAGACTACAACTACTACTACTGCTACTCCTAGCCTTCGGGAAGCCGCTCCAGAGGATCGCCAAGCCGCAATATTTGCGTTAAACATGCGCAAATAGTTGCTCGTCTGGAGGGGAAGGTGTTACCTATGGATATCTTCCTATGTATCTACATACCTATGTACCTATAGTACTACCAATTCATAACTTACAGTGAAGTGTTGCAAGTGTTACGCAAGCGTGAGTGATACCCAGAAAGACTTACGAAAGTGCTGACCGTGCGCGCATAACGTTCTCATGGGACAATCGATCGGAAATCAAGACAATCAATCTCGCTCGATCGCCGAAGCTAGAGGTTGTCTTTAGGTTAATTATTCATAAGTACCTAATGTAACTTTTATTTTAATTAAATATATGTAAAAGGACAAAATCGCCTTTTTTAAAACCTCCTACCAGCAGTCGCTAACGTAATTACTTTCTAAATATTTTCGTAAAAATATTTTCTAAGTAAAATACACAAGCTCGTTCCGCGGCTGAGCGTCGGCGTCGGTAAATGTTGAACTCAATGCTTAACGACATAATCTGACGTCGCACTGTTTGATCCAAACCTGACTAATGAAGTTTAGTTAGGCCTGCTCGTGCGATCCAATCTCCCACCAGGCCTTCGTAATGTATGTCAAGAATTCTACTAGATGCGTTCAGGTTAGAAGGGGATTTGTGCTGACAGAAGATAACAAAATTTTAGATGAAAATTTTCGTAAGAGTAAGTTTAAAATTGATTTCTGATGAAATTTTGATGCAATCTGGTTCGACAGGGTTTTTTTTACTTTCCCTTATATCTCACGTAGTCTTCAATAGCCACAATTTATCTGTCCGTTTAGAGACAAGTCCAGGTATAAGACACGCGTCTCTGGAGGCACGTATAGAACAAAGTTCAATCTGATAGGATTGTTTGTGTGGTTTGTAAATGCCAAATGAAACGAAATCTAGAAACTTCCGAACGTATACCTAACGTACCAAACATATATTCTGACAAATTTTGTTAACAGACAATAAAAAGCATTGGATAATTTCTTTGAGCAAACACTTTCATGGATGAAATTAAATTCTCTCCGCTACTTCAAAACATTTTACGGTTTTAATTCATTTTATAAAGTTATAATACAAAAGTAACAACACCATGCTCGTGAAAGATGAAAAACTGTATTGTGTCTCCAGCTGGGACGGTGTCGTTTCTAGTTAGTAAGAGTGTTGGGTCTAATTCAGCTCGCTCGGATATTGCAATTTCCATCCATCTCACGACCACTGCGTCGCCCTTCCATTTCGTTTCATATTGCGATGCAGTAACAACACTTGACGTTTATGAATCTAATTTCGCAGGTAATACCACAATGTGATTATCAAACTAATGCTATGTAGATTTCCAGGCAGAACGCGGCGGAATTACACCGTAACGTTACTGTTAGGGACCTTTCCAGGACACATTAAATTAAAGAACAGTGGACTGTATAATATAAACTGATATAATGTAATGTAGGTACTATAGAAAGATAACAATAAAATAATTAAACGCGCGTGTGTCTTCGTCGGAGCTCGGTTGAGAAGTGGCGGCTGGCGGGCCCCTAGGCCCCGCGTCCCGCGCGCCCGCCCCTCCCGCTGCCTCCAGCCGTCGCCTGCGCCGCCAGCCGTAGATCGTCGAGAGCGCCCGAACATCCTCCCCGGGTTGAGGGAGTGGGCAGACATTGTTGTAGAACCGCACCATCGTCCCCTTCTTCGTCTTCAGCTCCACCACCCGCGTGGTCCCGTCGCTCCCAGGAAAGACTCGCCCCAGTGGCCACACCAGTGGCGGGAGTCCCTTCTCTTTGATGACAACGAGTGTTCCCACAGAAAGTTGCCCTGTTGAGGTCGACCATTTTGTTTTTTGCTAAAGCAGAGAGACATACTCTAAATTAAACCGCTTCCAAAAGTGTTGTTTAATGTGCTCCATTCTGTGGTAGCGCTCCAGTCGCCCGATTGTGAAATCAGACACCTGTGGATGCGGAATGGACATAAGTGGTCGCCCAATTAGAAAGTGTGAAGGAGTGAGGGCAGATAAGTCTAAGGGATCAGATGAGAGAGGGGTAAGAGGACGAGAATTTAAAATGGCCTCTATTTGAGTCAAGCACGAGGTCATCTCTTCGTAGGTAAAATGCGTCAAACCTAAAAGCCTCTTTAGGTGATGCTTGGTGGATCGGACGGCAGCTTCGGCAATGAAGGCTCGAAGGACCAAAATGTTAGAGACCTTTCCAGGACACATTAAATTAAAGAACAGTGGACTGTATAATATAAACTGATATAATGTAATGTAGGTACTATAGAAAGATAACAATAAAGTAATTAAACGCGCGTGTGTCTTCGTCGAAGTTCGGTCGAGAAGTGGCGGCTGGCGGCCGTGGCGGGCCTCAAGGCCCCGCGTCCCGCGCGCCCGCGCCTCCCGCTGCCTCCAGCCGTCGCCTGGGCCGCCGGCCGTAGTTCGTCGAGAGCGCCCGAACATTACAGTACTCGCTGTTTCCTTAAAGTTGTTAGCGGTAGTTCACATACGTACTCATTAGACGCTTTGCAATATTTTTAATTTAATTTACAATCCGTGTATTGTTCTGAGGTTCGGGTCGGCCGAAGGGCACACCGCTGTTATAATATTCAGCCTCCACACTACAATGTTTTATTTAGCCATCTCCGCGGCTTCAATATTCATCACTGTACTCCGGGCCCTCTTAGCTCCTGAATAAAATACTCTAGGCATCTCCACGTCTACATTTTTGGCTTTTGGTTCATTTTTAATAAGGCGCGGGAAGGTTATATCTACGTATAAGTAAATTCTTAAATATACATCTTTTACTTTAATATAACGTTTTTTTTTTCAAATAAAGGAGAATGGTAAAATAGCTTATTTTATTTTATCTAAATAGAATTTTAAGTAAACGCTACATTTAATAAAAAAAGATTTACAGCCCGTGAATTACGTTAACCCGGAAAGTAGTGCGACATTTTAAAATATATATTCAAGCAAATAGCGGCCATTGAGAACAAGAGTCAGTCGCCGAGCAAAATAGATATTTGTTGAGTCCAACAGCCACTGAGCGTTCGCGGAGGACGACTGAGTGTCGAGCGCACTACGCGACCGCACTTTTTAAGTAATGCGTCTTTTACATCTCCATCCTTTAATAATAAATGTGTCTGAGTTAAAATGGCTTATTTCTTTAAAAGTTTTTCCTTGAAACTTGATAGGCACACAGTGAAATGAATTCAATTAGGATAATTACCCTTTTCAAACGCTTTTTACTTCTGTTTTAAAATTCGTTCAATCTAATTATTTGATGCTTTACTTTACGACTTGATTTGTGATGTGGCATTTAAGCTACGAAGTCATCTTGTTTAGTTCGATCCTTGGCAATAACAAGTATAGGTAACCTACATGTCGGATCTTGTCATTATTTGTTTACTTAAAACGATACACAAGTACCTTAGTTTGGTACTGGGTGGAGTCTAGTGTCGTATGGTGTCGATATGGTATTGGAGAGCGACAGTGATCGTTCGGACATGGCCGTGACAACATACTAGCCTAGGAACTGCTCAGTGTTTCCTTTTAAGTCCAGAGTAGTACTTAGTATCATAGTGATAGTAATTGACTCTGTAACGAAATAAACTGTGTAGAAGTTACAGGAGATATTTCTCTAGTTTACCCGTATCCCAAATTCTGCGCCCACGACTATAATCTAACACCGGTATGTCACTAAATAGGTCAAATCAAGATCCTATATACCTGTATCTGACATCAGAAGTGAGATACGAGCGGGCTGAGAAATCTCCTGATGAGTGGAAACAGTGAGAATTGATATTAGTGTGGACTGTTTAATAACAGATCTGCTAGATTGTTGTGTTGTTACATATTTGCGTATTTATTACTTGGACAGAGCTATTGAGAGGCTCAATCAACTTGATTGGGTTCGATTCCCATTTTGAGAGGAAGATACCATGGGAAGACTTGGGGATAGCTATCCGCTATCTTGTCCTATTTGTCAGACTGACAAAGATGTGAAATAGTGTGTTTGAGTGAGAACGAGGAATGGTGACATCCCTGGTGAGTCCCAGAACCATTGGTTGTATTTCTTTGATGAAACGTATTCGTCGGGTTCGTAAAGTGCTGTTATGCATTTTGAAGTCTATGCTATGTGACTTTGTTATTTTGAAGTTGTATTGCGATATTACCTACACGGTTTAATCGAATTTATTGGCTTTGATAGAAAGATGCAGAAACAGCAGGTATTGACATTCATGTTTTGTTTGTCATTTACATTGAATGTTTGTCTTTTATGATAACACTATTCAATTTGTTTCATTTACATTTGAGATTGTTTAATTGAATAATTGTATCTGAATTTGTTAAATTGGTTTGCTAAAACATCTTAGAGACATTGAACAGCGGAGTCAGTATTGCTCTGTTGTTATCACGCTTGGTCAGAAATTTAGAATTTCTTTACTGTAAGAATCAATCGATTTATAACAATGGCCACTTAGCAGATTAACGAGCAAGCGACTGTTTGGTGCTTTAAGAAGCAGTAGGATACGGCGAGTTACCGTGCATCCAGGATGGGTGTTTATGTTGGTGAGCTGAGCTTCTGCGTGCAACTAAATTTACGTCGAGTAAAAGTACGTCAACTTAATTTGTGGTTAATGATTAGTTGTGTGTAATTGCTTTGTTTACATCGACTACATTATTAATTTCCCCTTTTGCCTCGTGCCAACTAGCGCGACTGCTGCGTGCGGGGTCCTGGGTTCGATTCCAAGGTCTGGCAGGATTTTATTGGGTTTTTCCGTTGGAAATGACTCAGTGGCAGCCCAGTCAGAAAGCATTATTATAAAATTATTTACTGAACCAATAACGGAAAAAGTATAAAGTTCACATAACAGATTTCATTGTGTGATTATGAATAATGTAATGTCACAAGGATTAGATTTCAGCTATGTTATCATGATTGGTCATGAAAATAACAAATGTTCGTTGTTTATAAATGTTGAACCACTGAGAACTCAATGCCTAATCTAAACAAAGTTTTACAGAGCTTGATTATTATGGCGGCTTAAGTCTTTGTATTGTAGAATCGATTGCTCTTAACTTTCATAACACCAGATAAGCAACATGAGTTCCAAATAATACATCCGGGCCTTTGTAACATGACCACCATAGCTCAAAGAGCCATTGTTGCAGACTCGTAGAAACTGAACTAAGTAAGTGTTTACGTTAGCCGTGAGACTGTCGGGTCGACATCGATAGAGCAATGGTTAGAAAGACTATAATGTAGCCGAAGTATTTACATGGTTCGTAAACCAAACGAATTGCTATTTTACTGAAAGTATTTATTGAGTTTTAAGACTATGAGATAGAATACGGTAGTGATTATAAAACTCATGCCAAATGATAGTCACTAGCTGCTTGCCATACCCTGACACTGTAACATAGCTTAGACAGCTTAGGTCTAGTTGCTTCTTTTGGCAAATTGATTTAAAATGTGCCTGTTGATGGTAAATTAACTTCTTACATGAGACTTGGTTTGGACCAAATATCAAGGCTATCCCAAAAATAATTGTAACTAGTGAGTTTTGTAATTATTGTGATACTTATTTTGATGCTGTTGATCGTGATGATATAGAGCAAATACAGCCTTGTTATTACTTGTTGTTGCTTATTATAGCAAATGAATGTTGCGGAGTCTCGGTACTATTGAGTTGGCGTTTCACAGTGGTGAATGCTATTGAACTTTTAAGGCAGTATTTTACATGAATGAAAATGCCTTGTTACGACAATAAATCTATATGGATATAGAACGACTCAACGAGTCAACATTAGAGCTGACTTTGTAAGGTAATTTCCCTTACTCACCAGCCAGCTCAGGGGTAGATATTCTGGATGAGACAATTGCAGGGATGATTTCGCATGAGGGTCGACGGAAGTAAAAGTCTTTATATTTGGTCAACTATTTTAATAATACACAGGCATCACTACTGCATCACAATTTTAAAGGTATCTCACTTACTTGTGGATGGTATATAAACTACTCTTTAAACTTAGCATCAGATGTATGATATCACAACCAGCATCATTCCTTTTGTGCTGATTGCATCAAGTATCTCACCAGCCGAAGTATCATGGGTGTCCGGAGCCTGTTGTTGAATGAGGTGTTGCTGTTCTTATATAATTTCGTTGACCATGTTTTATTCTATTTTATTATTATTAAGATTAATCCTAAGGAACCCTGTCGATGGGAAAAATGCAAGATAAGCGTCGTACAAGCACATGTCTCACAAACATGAAAATATAGTTCAATTCCACGAATACTCACAGCGCTTGCTGGCACATAATAGTTTTAAATTTAGGGCTGTTTCCCTGTCTCCTGCGAGTCATTTTAATTACTTTATTCTGTTTTCTTCACTAGGATTTTATTTATTGGACTCCTGCGTATCAATTCGTAATGAAAAAGAAATGTCACTCTCATCGGCCATAGACATTGAGCATTTTATTGACCCATAGAGATGTCATGTCTATATTTTCTTTAAGTAATTAAGTATACCAGAAATTAATAGCCTAGATATGTAGGAGATTGTGTGCTCGTTGAATTATATCAATACACACAATATCTAACAGGTTTTGTAAAGAATTTATAATAATTCCGCCCCGACCTTAACGCCATCTAGTACCAAAGTCGTGAATCTCTTACTAGCTTTCTCTCATAATTGTAATTGCTTCTAGTGCAACTCTGTCAGATGTCGCTGTAAGTCGTTACGGAAATATATTTGTTACAACTTTAGTTCTAGAGTACAAAAATAGTGGTTTGGTATTAATCCTTTTAAATTGAAGTAGAGTGCCGAAAAGCCAAACAAATATTACGTAGGTACAGGTTTTTCGCCTAAAGACAGTGGGTACGATAATGACATTGTAAGGAATTTTTGGTGACAAAATTAGAAGCAGATTGTTGAAAGCAAATATGCTCTTCCGAGTTTCGATATAGCATTTTGTATCAAAGAAGAGAGTGAAATAGCGAAACAAGATGTTCTGACAGTAGTTTATGTTGTGATGTTATTATCAATGTTGATCAATAGCTTGTTTATCTTTGATGAAGATACCTATTGTAATTAAAGGTGAATGCTCACCATTTGCTTAAGAAGGCATGTTACTTGCAAAGAATAATTCAGAAAAATCTGTTTAGTAAAGGTACAGCAAGATAAAAAAAAAAAATGTGTTTCAATGGCATACTTACACACAATTTGACCTCGATATTGCAACTTAATTTATTACAAATTAGAATATTGGTTACTAGGATTTAGATTTTGTTAATAGCTAAATCTGCAAATTCATTGTTCTCAATCCACAATCAGAAATAAAATTAAAAAAAAAAAAACTATAGACAGATAACGACATGACTTTACTGTCTTATGATATGATGCTACCAATTTTATTGACATAAAAGTAGCTAATGAATGTAGTAGGTAATGAATAATAGTGTAAACACTATTAGAGTCCCTTCAAGTATTGTGGTTGATTAAGGCAGAGTTTTATCGGATAAATTTTAAGAGTGATAAACAAAAGTTAACCTTTAAAGTTTGACTCATCACGTCTTATACGTGCAACTGGGATTTAGTGTATTGAGCATACTGATGCCTATAAAGATGCGACCGTGCCTTAAGATCTATTATGAAAAAAAAAAAGTGTCAACTGTGTTTGTGTGTGTAAATTAGTACACCACTTCAAAGGCAGTTCCTGAACCAGCCACCCCAACCCAAAATACCGCGATCCACTTTAGAGGTCGGGCCTACTACGCCGAAGGCGTCCTCAAAACATGGTGCGAGGACGACTTCACACTGGCCTGGCTCAAGGGGGTCATAAATAACACACCGTCCCCGTTACCGGAGACCAGACTCACCGTTCGGCCCCAGGCCGACATACCCAAGAAGGCATTGTGCATGCTGTATGTCCCCGAGAACAGCGAGGACACTTCAGACCTTCTCGGGATGTTGGCGATGCAGAACCCCAATCTAAAAATTAACACCTGGACTCTAACACACGCAAGGGTCAGTCAGGAGCCACCGTGCACCTGTCTCTACTTTCGTGTGCCGGAGTCCATGGTTAAAACCATTAAAGACCAGCAGAGGCGAGTATACTACCTTATGGGTAGTATATACATCCGGTTCCTGAAGGAAGGTGGAACCAAGGAGGATGCCGCTGCGCCTTCAACCTCAACGGCCTCGACTGCGCCTGGAGTGGAGCTTGATCCGCCGCTGCCTGGGCGTTCCCCGTCGCCTCCCGCGACGGGGACCGCTGGGGAGGCGGTGGAGCTGGCGACTTCCATGGCAGCGCTTGAGGTCGATTCAACTGAGGGATCAACACAGGATCCACCCTCGCCCGGACTAACTTCGGACGAGGACTGCTTTCCGCCGGAGGGGAGAAGTAGGGACGAGGACAGCGATCCCTGCTCCTCTCCTTTGCGGGAGGACTAAGATCCTGCAGACCAACCTCCAGCACAGTCAAACTGCGTCGGCTACTTTACGCAGAGTGCTGGAGAACCAACAAGAGAAGACCATTGCCCTCATCCAAGAGCCGTGGATTAGAAGTGGCAAAATATGCGGTCTTGCTAACATCGGAGGTAAGTTGCTGCTAGACACCTCCGTAAGTAATCCGCGTACCTGCATATTGGTCCCAAAACATGTACCTAACCTTTTAATTAACGAATTCTGTTCAAGGGACCTGACAGCAACCAGGCTTTTCAGAACCGAACAAGAACGCCCAGACATTGTACTAGCCTCGGCATACCTGCCAGGCGACGCGGACGTGCCTCTACCAGAGCTCGCCTTGCTGGTGGAGTACTGTGAAAGGGAGAAACTAGAACTAATCATCGGCACAGATTCCAACGCGCATCACACGCTCTGGGGTAATGTCAAAACCAACAACCGAGGTGAGGAAATGCTTGACTTTATTCTTAGCAATAACCTTGTACTACTTAACAAGGGTTCCGAACCCACCTTCATAAACGCAAGATCGCAAACAATAATAGACCTAACTTTAGCAACTTTAGGTGTATCCAACTCCATTCAGGACTGGCATGTGTCCAATGAGATATCATGCTCAGACCATAGATGGATTCGTTTTACAATTAACTTCAACTTAACCACACCACAGCCAAGAAGAGTTCCTCGCAACACAGACCAATCGAAGTTCGTCAGACTTATAGGTACTGAACTGGGTAGGTTACCCTCTCTTCCGGCTGAAATAACGATAAACAATTTAGACGAACACGTAAACAAAATCACTTCCATCCTATTATCGAGCTATGAACAGTCGTGTCCCCTCACCTTACCCAGGAGAGGGATCAGGCAGTCCTGGTGGAGTCCTGAACTGGAGAGACACCGACACAAACTGAGAAGGCTATTCAATAGAGCTAAGAACACACGGTCGCCAGTAGACTGGGACCGTTACATAACAAACCGCAAAACATATAAAAAACTAATTCGCCTCCGAGGTAAAACAAGTTGGAGGCGTTTTTGTACTAACATTGAAAACAACAACCAGGCAAATAGGGTCAAAACTTGTCTTGCTCAAGAGGCAGACCTGTCTATAGGATGCCTAAGAAAACCAGATAACACTTACACAACAAACGACGCAGAAACTAGCGAACTACTCCTAACTACCCACTTCCCGGGCTGCCAGATTGCCACCCAGCAAAGCTGGGAACCGTACAGGGAAAGGGCTACGAGCAGCTTAGACTGGGAGGTGGCGTTAGAAGTTATCGACAAAGATAAAATAACATGGGCAATCAACACCTTCCTGCCTTTCAAAGCAGCGGGGATGGACGGTATCTTTCCAGCTCTGCTCAGATGGAGCGGTGCTCTGCTAGCTGATTACCTTGTTAAGGTCTTTCGGGCTTGTCTGGCTCACCGATATATCCCCTTGAAATGGCGCGAAGTAAAAATAATATTTATTCCGAAACCAGGTAGGGGCGACTACACCCAGCCCAAATCTTTTAGACCCATAAGCCTCTCCTCTTTCTTTCTAAAGACACTGGAGAGGCTGGGGGACAGGAAGATAAGAAACCAGATTTCGATTCAAAAACCTCTGCACCCGAACCAACATGCCTACTGTGCAGGCAAATCAACTGAATCAGCGCTCCACAGCGTAGTCTCACGCGTAGGCAATGCTCTCAAAAACAAAAATCCAACCCTAGGTGCCTTCATTGATATCGAAGGTGCATTCGACAAAACTAACTTCACCAGCATCGGTCAGGCACTCAACACGCACGGTGTTGCGCCGACGCTCGTAGAATGGATTAACAACATGCTAAAAAACCGTGCTATTCAATTTACTGTGAACACTACCACACGAGGAATCGTGAGCAGGGGCTGCCCACAAGGTGGGGTGCTGTCACCACTTCTGTGGAATTTAGTCGTAAATGAGCTCATTGCAGAGCTCAACGCCAGCAGTCTTTACTCGGTAGGATACGCAGATGACATAGCAATTCTAATCTCGGGGCAATTTGAGGGCATCTTATGTGATCTCATGAGAAAGGCCTTCAAAATAATCGAGAGCTGGTGTACAAAACACGAACTGTCGGTTAACCCCGTAAAGACGGAACTAATAATGTTCACTAACAAACGAAATCTTGGACCGCATAGGCTTCCAAAACTTTTCAACACAGAATTAACACTTAAAGAGGAGGTCAAGTACTTGGGGGTAATTCTTGATAGCAAATTGCTCTGGAACAAGCACCTTGACTACAAACTCAACAAATGCACAATCGCACTCTATCAGTGTAAAAAAATGCTAGGAAAAACATGGGGGCTGTCTCCAAGGATTACTCTCTGGCTATACACAGCGGTAATCAGGCCAATGTTGGCTTATGGTGCTCTGGTTTGGTGGACTAGGACAGAACTCTCGACCACCATCACCCGACTCCAACGGTTCCAGCGACAGGCCTGCTCAGCTATCACCGGCTGCATGAGAACCACCCCAACAGCAGCCATGGAGATAGCCCTACATATAACTCCCCTGGACCTGTACATACAGCAAGAAGCGGCGCTAGCTGCTATCAGGCTAATGCATCTAGGCATATGGGGTAAAAACCACACAAGCTCACAAGCTAAAATCCTGGACCGGGCGATTGAGTATCAACCTCTCATCGCCGCTCCGTGTGATAGAATACAAAAACAACCTATGTTCAACAAAAACTATAACATACAAACAATAGAGGAAGAAAGGGATCAGTCAGGAGCTAATGAAGTGCGAATCTACACAGATGGCTCAAAAACTAATAGCGGCTCAGGTGCTGGCGTTCACTCCCTTGACCTCAACATTAACCTTCACATACCGTTAGGCACACATAGTTCAATTTTCCAATGTGAATGTGTCGCCTTAACACAAGCCGCAAAAACCGTAAAGCGTTTAGGTATCCAGAACTACGGAATCAGATTCCTATCTGATAGTCTGGCTGTGCTCAAAGCTTTAGAAAACAAACTAACCAACAATAAACTAATCTTTGAATGCCACCTCGCCCTGGAGAGTATATCAAAATCCAATCGAATCACCCTCCAGTGGATCAAGGGGCACAGTGGATCCCTAGGCAATGATGCCGCAGATGAACTTGCGAAAAGGGGCTCCGAGATGTTGGTGCTAGGCCCGTACCCACTTATCCCCTTAACTTTCTCGCAATTTCGTGCGTGGATTCGTCAAAAATCAACAGAATTGCACAATAACAGATGGTCACGGGCTACAGACTGTAGACAGTCAAAAATGGCTGTACCGATAGTAAACCCGCGTCTCACCAAGAAACTCCTCAGCCTGAGTAGAAATAACCTCAAAATAATTATAGGGACACTAACGGGCCACACCCTTCTTAACAAACACTTATTCAACATAGGCGCCACGGACAGCCCACTTTGCAGGGGCTGTTTTAACGCCGAAGAATCAGCCGCCCTCGTAATCCTGGAATGCGAGGCCGTGGCTTCTCAACGCGAAGAAACCCTCGGAACAGTGAGGTCGCTCCGTGAAGCCTGTGAAGCTCCCAGGAAGCTTCTGTGCTTTTGGGCGGAGTTGGGCTGGCTATGTTAGCCAGTACCCCCACGTACAACGGACCAAATGGGAGTCTAAGTGCGGAAAAGGGAGTCCCTACTACTACTACTACAGTACACCACTTGAACTGACGATAGACACGAAGCGAGGCTCTTATTTTTTATGACAAGTATGTAGAAATGGAAGTTCTTATTTAGAAGCGCGGTAGACAAACTGTTGAGTAAGATAAAGATGGTTTGATAGAGCATAGATAGACAAAATGTTTTTGCGCTGTAGTTTTGATTAAGAACAAAGAACTAAATAACGAAGTTAAGTTTAAAGGTGCCATTTAATTTGATGAGGTCTTTTAAATATGTGTTGAGAGACTTTGTACTCAAAATGTTGTGCTGTTTACAAGTGCGCTCTATCGTGAGCATTGTAGTCTGCTGTAACCACGGGGATGGTTACGAGACCTGGTCACTGGGTTGACTATGGTTGTGAGAGTGGTCAGTGAGATGACTACTGTAGCCACGGGGATGGTTACGAGACCTGGTCACTGGGTTGACTATGGTTGTGTGAGTGGTCAGTGAGATGACTGCTGTAGCCACTGGGCTGGTTACGAGACCTGGTTAGGATGACTATGGTTGGGTCACTGAGATGACTGTTGTAGCCATAGGGATGGTTACGAGACTTGGTCACTGGGTTGACAATGGTTGCGTCACTGAGATGACTGCTATAGCCACAGGGCTGGTTACGAGATTTGGTCACTGGGTTGATCATGATTGGGTCACTGAGATGACTGCTGTAGCCACAGGGATGGTAACGTGATTTGGTCACTGGTTTGACTATGGTTGTGAGACGATCACAAGGATGACTGTCGTGATGGTCACATGGATAGCTATCCGAAGCCACAGGGCTGGCTGTGAGAGACTAAGGATCTTTCTTAGTTAATTAAAGTCAGAATGACCGAACGGTTTTATTCTATGTTGAAAATATCTGGTATTGCAGATTTACACACGCGGACGTGTGCCACGTAGGATGGCCGTGTCGGATCTTGTCATTATTTGTTTACTTAAAACGATACACAAGTACCTTAGTTTGGTACTGGGTGGAGTCTAGTGTCGTATGGTGTCGATATGGTATTGGAGAGCGACAGTGATCGTTCGGACATGGCCGTGACAACATACTAGCCTAGGAACTGCTCAGTGTTTCCTTTTAAGTCCAGAGTAGTACTTAGTATCATAGTGATAGTAATTGACTCTGTAACGAATTAAACTGTGTAGAAGTTACAGGAGATATTTCTCTAGTTTACCCGTATCCCAAATTCTGCGCCCACGACTATAATCTAACACCGGTATGTCACTAAATAGGTCAAATCAAGATCCTATATACCTGTATCTGACATACATATTTGTTAACGCGGAGGCGAAATCCGGCGCGGCAAAGTTTAAGAAGATATTTCCGAAGTAACACAGTTTCGAAAAGCTCTGTGACCTGTTACATTTATTTCATATCCCGCACGACTCCCTTCTGATTACATTACGTTCGCGGTAAATCACTTCAGGTGGTGTCTGCTACTGACGTAGGTTACCTCACGAGACGTCGGGAACGAGTTCCAGCTTGTTCACAATTCCTTCAGGAGTTCGCTAAACGCTATTGGTATCAAAGTTTCAGCTCACCCGAGCAGCCGCAAGCCCCTTAGCACTGGAGAAGTTAGCGTCGGCACGACTTGTACCGCTGTCTCCATCGCTAGTTGATTACTATTTCACTTCGGCGCCGCCTGCACGTTCCATCTCTTAATTTGATAAGATATTTCACAGTGAGCGCACAGTGTACAGCGTTTAACATTTTCGGTTGTTTGAGTCGCTTTGCTCGTGTGCTGAGCTTTTACCGCAAACATTGGTTGACGTAGTGAAGATGCGGCTACATGAATTGACACCAACCCGATCGTTACCAAGATCAGATAAACTTTATAGTTCTTAATATAAGATTTATGCTAAGAGTTTGCAACTACGAATCTCTTTGGAAGACAGTGGAAAGGTAGGGTTTCTAGCGTGGTTGACGAAAAAAAAAATTGTTATATGAATATAGTTTAGCGAACTTTTCAAAGCAACAAATAACTCTATGTTCAAACATAATATACATTGAAAATGTCACTCAACGTGGCGAGAAATATAGGTATGTGATCTTACAATAGTGTACCTACAAAACATATCCTTAGGCTTAGGCATTCGTCACAAAGAAAAATAATGGTCAAAAATAAAGGTTTTTCGATCGATTTAGGACCTAACTACACCTGCTTCTACTATTATTCTAAATAAAAAATATATAAATAATAATGGATTTTAACAATTGGATAATAATTTGCGTCTCAATAAAATACCGGAAATCGCCATTTCAATTGACCAGCAGTTATCGCGTATTTTATATTTCTGCAAACTACCGCATACCATATCCCTGAGGTCTGCAGTATGCATAAACAAACATTCAAACCTGGATTTACGAGCATAGACACCTCAGGGAGCTGTCCTGCCTCAGCATCCGGCTTACGAACTACGAAACTCAACATGTCCAGAAACTGGATGAGCCACGCTCCCAACGTCCGAACCGGAACAGTATGAAAAATAAACCTATCTAAAAGTTTTACGATGAATAAATATGATAGCGGGCCACTCTGAACAAATTTCTCGCATTCCGTCCGCCATATTTTTTAAAAGGAAAGTTAACGCGGCGGCTATTTTTCTCCATAATTCCGAGAGAACTACAATACCTACGTTTATCGGTAGAAACTTTTGAAATTGAAATAGGCGCACTCTCGTTACTGCGTTTTCTCTATTGTGTGTATAGCTTGGGTTTTGAAGAGGAAATAAGGGAACAAAAACGCTAGTTTCAAAGGAGAAAACATCTATTTTACAATAGATTTGTTTCCGCTGGAAGCTGTACTGTTAAATAGAATAAAGAGTTATATAGTGAGAAGCTAATTTATTTGTAAAGTTTAAATATTAACGCACTGTTAACCGCAGTAGAATTATATCTGCGTGAGTGCTTTAGTTGACATCGTTTATGTGGGAATATATTGCCGCCCCTTGATATAAAATCGAAGATATTTGGTATCCGTAATAATTCTATTACTACGATTTTATAGGTTGTTTAGGTAATAATTTGTGCCACAGACCCTTCTGTGGTCGCAGATCAGTGTGGGAGAGGAAAATAAACATTCAGCGTGGCACCTGCGCGATACCTGCGAACTTATGATGGAAATGGGTAGACGTGGTCCTATAAGCTGTGATTTATTTTTGCATTATTATTTATTTTGATCAGTTGTATACCTTAAATAACATCAAAATGCAAAAATAAAATACACGTATATTTATTTTGAAAGTAGTTCACTTTAACAGCAAGCACGTTATCAAATTGCAGGCAAAATTAATTTCATCAAGCACCACAGAGGTAAACACGCGAGCGGGTAGAGTCAGCCAGTCAAACTCGGCCAGCATCTACGCAAGTAACAGGTAACTTTATATGGGAACTTCGTGTTGGTAGCGCGTTGTTCCAGTTTTTGTGCTAACGGTACGTATATGATAAATGATAAATGATTTTATTTCTGTAAGTTGGTTTATACAAACACTTTTACATGTCGAACATATTTTTTAAAACTAGATGAGGTCGGCGTTTCCTATCTGACTACTCTGAGAAGAAAGGCCGAAACAAACTCAGAGGTCACAGTCTCTTTTAAAGTCCAGACAAAATATTGGTTAGATCATGTGAAGACCATGTAGACTGATGTCTGAAATGGTCTTTTGAGGAAAGAACCAGTCAGATTGAGTGGACCTGTCCAGTCAGTGCACGCATTTGTCAATAACCGAGCAGCTGAACTCAGACTTTAAGGAGCTCAACGATTCGACGAACAATACCAAAGAAAGGACATTCGGGTAGGCCGCATAAACTACTCAAACTGCCAGACCATGATTAAAAACTAAGATAAATTTAAATTAAAATAAAAAAAAATGATCCACATAGTCTTCACACTCACAATAATTAATATAAAATAATATAATACTTTAAAAAGTAAATATTCTTGTCATTGCAAGAAAACCAAAAAAACAACAACAAAATTTACGGTGCAAAATATAATAAAAAAAACAAAATTAATTGGAGCAGCTCAATCCCAAGCCTTTTTGTCTTCAAGGTAATCTTTAGTTGTATAAAACGCTTTCTGGCACAACTTACGTTTAATAAAAGATTTGAATTTATTAAGACTTAGATGTTGTACGTGGCTTGGAAGCTTATTATAAAAGCGTACACATTGACATCTAAACGAGCCACCTATTTTCTTGAGCCTTGTTGTAGGTACTACAAATTTGTGTTTATTCCTAGTATTTATGTTATGGATATCACTGTATTTTTTAAACAATTTTATATTTTTATGGGCATATAAAAGATTTTCATAAATATACTGAGAAGGCACAGTCATTACATTAATCTCCTTAAATTTCTCTCTGAGAGAGTGTCTTGGGCTTAATTTATAAATTGACCGAACAGCTCTTTTCTGCAAAACAAAGATAGTCTGGATGTCGGCGGCATTTCCCCACAACAGAATACCGTACGACATTACACTATGAAAATAGCTAAAGTATACTAAACGGGCTGTCTCTATGTCAGTTAAATTACGAATTTTTCTAACAGCATATGCTGCGGAGCTTAGCTTCTTTGACAATTTATCTATATGTGGGCCCCACTGAAGCTTAGCATCCAAAGTTAAGCCTAAGAATACTGTGCTATTTTCAGGATTCAATTCTTCGTCCTTTATCAACACATCGGTTTTCACCTGCCTAACGTGAGGTAGGGTAAACTTAATGCATTTGGTTTTTTTTTCATTAAGAAGTAAATTATTAACATTGAACCAGTGAACTACTTTTGAGATCGCGCTATTTACATCGTCAGTAACCAGCTGCTGACGTTTAAGTTTAAACAAAAGTGAAGTATCATCCGCAAACAACACTATATCATGGTTATCCTTTATGAGGTAAGGCAAGTCATTAATATAAATAAGAAACAAGAAAGGACCAAGAATCGAGCCCTGTGGGACTCCCATTGTTACCATAGATCCAGGAGATCTTTTTCCATTAACGTCAACGGTTTGAATCCTATTACTCAAATATGAAGTAAGAAGATCCAGAGCGCTGTTCCGGATCCCGTAGTGGCGGAGTTTCCTGATTAGCGTTTCATGAAAAACACAATCAAATGCCTTGGACAAATCACAAAAGATTCCCAAGGCATCGCACTTATCTTCCCATGCATTATAAATATGTCCTAAAAGTTCAACACCGGCATCAGTAGTTGAACGACCCCTTGTAAAACCGAACTGCTTGGTATGTAATAATTTATGTTTATTAAAAAATCTTTGCAATTGCTCTAAAATTAATTTCTCAAATATTTTGCTAAACGTAGGTAGTACTGAAATAGGTCTATAATTTGTAGGGTCTGATGTACTACCTGATTTAAACAAAGGTATTATTTTACTATTTTTCATAAGGTCGGGAAACTCCCCACAGTCGATACAATTATTAAAGATAATAGCTAAACTAGGTGCGACAATGTCAATAATAGACTTAGCAACTTCTACAGAATGACCCCACAGATCTGCAGTCTTTTTAACATTTAAAGTGTTAAAGGTTTTAATTATGTCTTTACAAGTAATATGTTCAAAAAGAAATTCCGAATCGCAAACGTTAACATTTTCTTTTAGCAAAGACTCAGCAACAGAAGGTGATGAGTTTAAGGATTTAGTAGTTGAAACAGGCATATCTGAAAAGAAATTTTCAAAGGCCACTGCGACTTGCGAGTCTGATTTTATGATGTTGCCATTAATAGACAGGCCGTAGTCAATATTTCGGTTACCAGATCTTCCCGTTTCACTATTAATAATATTCCAAGTCGTTTTAATAACATTACTACTGTTTTTAATCTTTGAGCTCAAATAACGCGACTTGGCCAAACAACAAACTTTTTTAAATAATTTTGAATAATTTCTAACATATAAATTAAATTCAGCAGTGTTTACATAAGTCCTTTCACTGTACAGCTCATAAAGCCGTGTTCTACTTTTATGAATACCAATGGTAGCCCAATCACTGAATGATGCATTACTATTAACGGAGATAGTCTTGGGAATAAAGGTCGAATTAAATTGTTTACAGTATATACTAAAAAAATCATCATATAGATGATTAGGATCAGCATCAATTGACAAAATTGGCAATTTATTAATGAGTTTAACTTTAAAAGCTGCCAAGCGACTTGCAGTTTTGGGGTTAACAGTGATATCCTTTTTAGCCACTTTGTTGCTTTGGTTTGGTATAGTAATCCTCTGCCCGCAATGATCAGAATCTAGTAAATTTATAATTTCTTTGTGGACTGGTATAACATTAGTATAAATATTATCTAAGCATGTAGCACTAGAAGGGGTTATTCTTGTGGGCTCCAAAAATAGGTTTACAAGATTGTAGGACTGAAACAGACTTATTATTTTACTACAAGAACCTGAGTTTTCTAATAAATTAACATTAAAATCACCACAAGTGATGATGGATTTATTCGAGTTACAAATCTTGTGTAACACTTCATCCATTACCTTTTCGAAGCAGTCATACAATCCTGAAGGGGGTCTGTATACGCTTAATACAATAAACTGCTCCAATTCTATACAAGCTATTTCAACTGTCCGCTCAACAGATAGGCTCACAATATCCTTACGGTCTTTAAATTTAAGCTGGTTACTTACTAAAATCAATGAGCCACCATGTATAGCATTAACTCTGCTGAATGAACTACCAACCTGGTGATTATTAAAATTGAACAATAACTGGTGGCTTTTAAGCCAATGTTCTGTTATACAAAGAATATCAATACTGTTAAAGTTCATAAATAATTCTACTTCTAAATCTTTGTTCATAAATCCTTGAATATTTTGATGCACCAGGTTAATACTATTTACCGAATTTAAACTTTTATTTGATTTGACTTTGCAATTTTTATGCTGTATGCTTTTGCAAGAGGTTGTCCCTATTGTCCTAATTTCTAATTTAAATTACTATTAATATCAATTTCTGATACCAAATTATTGGCTGAATTAAATAACATTCCTTGGCATTGCTCAATAGAAGCAAGTTGTTTAGCCAAATTCTTGGCTGTAGTAGAAAAATAATATGATAGCGACACAGCTATCTGTCTTTTATAATACTTTGAAAGAAAGTACCTATCCAAGAAAATTTATCTTTTGTCAAATAAAAGTGATTACCAACATAATTGTTAGTGTCAATTAAATGGAATAAATTACTACTATATGTTAAATTATGTAATGTCCTATTCAATTCATACCTAAGTATGTTTTCTTCCTGTGGCAAACTTTGGCTGTATGGGAATGTGAACATCACAATTTTTTTTAAACTAAGGTTGCACAAAGAGTTATAATGTTGGAGTAATTCTCCTTTGTTCACATTGCCCCTATTACCAATAAATATTAATAATGTTGTATCCTGGTTAAAATTGCATTTTATAACTTTTTTAATTATGTCAAATAAAGAACAACCAGGCATACAGTAGTTCATTATTGAGTGTCCTGGATATCTATTTGTCAACAAGTGGCCTAGATCCTTTCCAATTTCATCACAAAATAATACTATTTCTGTATTTACATTATTTTTAGGCAAACGGTTAGTAATTTCTAATGGCAAACTTGCACTAGACTGCGGTATGGTGGCATCACATATTGTCAATGAATGGTCCGGTGTGGGTTCAACAGATGGTGGTTGACAATGATCACATTTGTTAGTTTGTGAGCTTACCAGCTCATTCATTGCCAATACATATTCCCTCATTTGGTTTTCAGAGGCTGTATATTTGATGGTCATAGAAGTAAGTTTCTCCTGTAGATGGTCAAGTTCATACCGCAAGTCTTCTGTGTCAGTTTGGTATTTCCTAGTACTTTTTTCTAAATTAAAGGAATACATATCTAATTGTTTAAGTAGATTCAACCTTTCTCTATTAAGTTTTACATTTTTGATGAAAAACCTTTGTTTTTTGATAATTTTCTTAGTTTTAACTATGTATTTGTTAATTTTAATGTACTTTTTTATTTTATTTTTACTAGTGACTACCCTCAATGATTTAATTGATTTTGAATCATCATGACCTGTTAAATCTATTGTGTAAGAGGGATTTATTGCAGTAACCATTGACGGGGCAACAGGCACCAATTCATTGAATAGACTTTGATTCAACGAGGCAGTGATGTTATGATTTGTAGTTTCAAGATATTCAATCTGACTTTGAGCCTCATGTAGCTGCTGTTGTAGTAAATAATTGTGACTAAGAGCTTGTTCATACTCATTGCTACACTGGCTGAACCCGTCCACAACAACTTGGAGCCTGTCCCGGGCTGCTATGGCATCAGTGTGTTGAGTATATAACTGAGCCATTTCTGTTTTCAGTTTGCTATTCCTGTCAAGGACACCAAGGAACTCTATTTCGTTTTCATCTTTTTCCCTTATCAGTTGGTCACAGAACTCCTGAGACGCCTTTAATTCACTCAAAGCCTGACTGAGTTTGGTCTCTTCTAGGCGAGCCCGCGCGCTGCGAGTCATTATCATGATTAAAGAGAAGAAAGAAGAAGTCGGAAAAGAGAAGTAGAATGAGTAACAGATGATTAGTTGAACGGAAAAATTAAATTTAGATCTTTAAGAAAGAAGTTCTGTCACCAAACAAATTAAGGTTATGTTTACGTTTTATAGGTCATTGGCATCAACTTGTAACCGTAATAAAAGTGATCCAATTAATTGTTAACAAAATATTAAAACGCAAACAATCCAAATTCAAGTAAAATATGTAGTATTGTACCTGATACCGAGGCGAAAAAATAACATTCGCTTGAGCCGGTAACTGTCAACGAAACAATTAAATTTTAACACTTATTTTGCACTAGTAGTGTCTGTATTTAACACAAAACACTTAATTACGCTTTAAAACTAGTTAATAAATTGGAAATAGGCCTTATTATGAATGAAAACTAATATTTAAAATTAAAATTATTAGGACAAATTCAAATCAGCTGTTAGCTGTAGTGTTGCCACAGGAGTAGTTGTGTTTTGACACTGCATAATAAATGTAGAAACGCTAAGTTCGCTGTATAACTTTGAAAATAGAATTGAATTCGTGTATGCCGTAATTTATTTTCAGTGCTGGCTACACAACTTGGAACATCGCTCTTTGAGACAGGAAATAGAGGTTGTATATATGTCATGGAGCAAGTGATTAATCATGATACTATGTCTAATGGCCGGCATTATGAATATAGTCAAGTCAAATTGAACAATGTAATGAAAACTGATTTAAACTTCTATATTCATCATATTGCCTGGCCATTATGAATATTGCTACGTAACGGTTACACAATTCGATAATTATGGTCAGTAAATTTGTCCAAGAGCGAGCGAAGCGAACCTAGGTGCTTAGGGCACCCCGACATAGTTAGGTTACTTTTAACCCTGCAGACAGAAATAGGAGCCCCGTCAACCTTGTTGCTTAAATAGTAATCGCACTTACCTATTCTATATTAAAACCAATGTCAGTATTAAAATAATTTAAAAAAACACATCTTTTTATTATTCGGGCCAATAAGTGATGGACATTATTCAGAAAGCCCGGTCAATTTATTTATTTCAATCGTTTTTATCATACTGTCTATTCATATTGGGCATTTTTCATATTGCCTGGGCATTATAAATAATGCCGAATTAATCACTTGGTCCATTAGGTAGGTATGTGTTTTAATTTGAAAAAGTTAATTTATATAACCTATTCTATAAAAATCGACACATTTGGATTAATACTTGTGAAATTAAATAAAAGCTCGCAAAAGCACGTTTATGTACTTAGTATTATAATAATAATAAATTTATTGCTTCAAGAATTACAGATATATAACCATTACGTAGAGGTATTACAGAGTAATCTTATAAACAATTGGTGAATTGGTAGGGCTTGCGTAGGTTGGAAAAATCTGTATACAAAACTGATAAACCCTGCCTCTTAAACTAGGGTATCCTGTATTTTAAGAGACAGCATTGCAGTAATATTGGATATCATTAAAAAAAAACATATGAAACATTTTTAATTCTAACTTCCACTAATTTGCAGTAACTAGCATGGCACATCTAAAAAGCTATAAAGCTAAAAAGGCATATATTCGAACAACGCGAGAGTTTGAACAAGCCATGCCGAGTCGGCTTCATCCGGAATTTTGTAATTGCCCACACTGGCGGAACAAAAACTAGGGCAAGCACAAATGCACGGAACGGGTTCCACGAAAAATATTTTAGTCTACATCATCCTATACGACCCTCGTTACGAAAATATATACTTTTCTTCTTTTCTCCATATTAAGAATATTAAATTAAGCAGACAAGACGAGCACGGGGGAGCTTGCAAATATTCATGAGCAGAATGTGGAACAACGAGGAAGTTTCTACACTTCCAAGTATTTTGAAATCTTTGATTAGCTTCCATTAGGTATACAGTATACCTAAGAGAATATTAATATTGAAAGCTTCACAAATAAGAAATATTTTCATGTGTAAACAGCAGGTAAAAGAGGATATTAATATCGAATGCTACATAAACATGAAATATGTTCGTGGTACACGTTCCTTTTAACTGATCAACAAACCCTTGCCGCAACTTTTATTTCACAGAGTGTAAAGTTTACGAGCAACAATTTGCTCGTAAATAATTCGACTTATAACTCGCATGTCTTCAACAATGGGCGGCTCCATCCGTTGCCACTGGCTGCCAGTAAATAACTAAACACACAAAACTGAACGCTTATATCTCTTTGATGAATTACTGCACAAACTGGGACTTTTATTTATTGTAGAATGTAATAATACATTCATACATTGAGCATGTTTATGAATACCTATAAAATATGATAGGCAGGTAACTCAGAATATGAGTCATAAGCTGGAGCCGAGTGCTCTTTCAACTGCACTTCTGAGGACCTAATGACGTCACTGGTGTTGATATGAACGTGGCTACGTATCAGACCCAGGTTATTTCGAAAGTTAATTATGAACTTGAAAAGAAGAAGAAGAGTTGTGAAAAATAAGTCATTATCATTACAGCAAATCTGATTGTTAATTGAAGATCTAAAAGAAACTACAACAATGATGATGCTCCATGTCTTCTTGCAATAAGCTCCCAGCATTGCAATCTCTTCCATAAACGGTGGTAATTTTGGACAGAATTACCCAGTTTCTATTTACAAGATATATTTAAAAATTTAGTCTAGGGAAGTATATATGTTTATTAATTAGTAGAAAGCAAAGACGCCTTTTCCCCTTTTTATTTTGTTCCTGACGGGTTACAGATATTTTAGGTAGTAATTTTATTAGGCTTGTATGAAAAATTGAACCAACTTTTCCGAGTTAAAACACGCTACCGATGTTTTCACTGGCAGACTAATGAATAACCTTTCTCTTTTACCTTACCCCTTTTTGTGAGGGTGTGTATTAAAAATACGCTTTTAGTATTCTATGAAAAATCAAAAGAGAATGGCCAACTGAACAAAGGACGCATGAATACTGAAAAAAATATTAGAGAAATATTGATTTAGAAATTATTTACAGCTCTATGTCGACGGTTTATGAAATTGAAGTTATGGAATTTAAAACCATTAAGTACTGTGTCTTTGAATGTCAATTTAATATACATGGTAAGTAGTACTCTAAAATTCTAAAATATTCATAAGGAACTGTTACTGTTAGTTTAACTTTCGATATCTATCGATAATTCAAAGTTTTGCTTAAGAATCATTTAAATATTTACTTTTCAATTTACAGTAGTTTATCAAAACTCTAGGTTACTATAAATAAGAAAGTCAATGTTTTACAAGTATCTATAAAACTTTTCCTTACAAAAGGTGTTCTGAAAAACATGGCTCTGCATTTCCCAAGAAAATAATAAGAAAACATTCTAGTAGGTATACAAACGTATTGATCATAAACTTTCATTGAATCAGCCACCGCTGATGGAACCCGGATATTGGGAACAAAATAAACTTTGCACAGTATTTTTACGCACCATATAGTTTCGTGCATGTAGTCCGTGTATCATAAGTACCGTCCGTCCGTATGTATAAGGTAGTTTCTTTGTGGATGTAGTAATGGAAGAGAATAAAAAGTATCTGCCATTTGTAATTGTTAGGAAGTTTATCACCTACGCCCGTTAGTGTAGACTGCGCTGATTAGACAGCTAACTCTGCTAGACTTTTATTTTTCAAATTGATGGATGACTTTTAATTTTTGTACGGCGATTTTTCTTTTGTTCAAAGGTATGCCAGGTAAGGTTTGATTTAAATTGTACGAAATCATACTTTTCAAAAATGAAGTACCTACTTCATTAAAATGTGTTTTGCGAATGTTTCATCATCATCAGCCTATTAATGTTCCCACTGCTGGGACACAGGCCTCCTCTCTGTGAGAGTGGATGGGCCATAATCCACCACGCGGGCCCAGTGCGGGTTGGTGGATGTCACAAGAGGAAACTGAAACTTCGAAGATATATATCTTTTTTATATATACCATTTTCAGTTCTTGGATATGCCGGTTTCCTCACGATGTTTTCCTTCACCGTTTTTGAGAGCAGTGGTGATGAAATAATTTACACAAAGTAAAGCGCCTGCCTGGGTTCGAACCCACGACCTACAACTTGTAAGTCGCGGCTGATACCACTGGGCCCTGGGCCACCACTGCTCGCGAATGTTTAGTTGGTTTTAAAAATGTATAACTACAACAACTAGGCAAAATTTCAAATGCTGTGTTATACAGCCTGGTTCTGTTCTGGTTGTTGGTAAATTGGAACGAGTACGCCTTATTTCAGACTGCGTTAACTACACGCGAACATTTATTATAGTTGTTAGGTTTTATTAAAAATTGAATTTGATTTAATTTATAAGATTACTAGCTGACCGGGCAAACTTTGTTTTGCCATAAAAACACTTAACATTCATCTACCCTACCTTACCTACCCTACCCTACATACCCTACCCTACGTCGGTAAGGTACATTTTTTTTTCCTAAGAACCTCCTCCTAACAATGACAAACACAAAAAAATAATTGCGAAATCGGTCCAGCCGTTCACGCGTGATGCCGTGACCAAGACAAATAGGGATTCATTTTTATATATATAGATTCGCTATGGCAACATTTTGAAATGGAGTCCATAGTTCGACGCCAAGTTTAAAATAAAAAATGAAACATAAAAAACAAACGAATGAGAGGCGGAAAAAATGTTGCCGTGCTTTTGGAGTTAGATTGCGAAAGTCTGTATTTAATTATAATTTGATGAACTGATTTTTGTAGGAATAAATCGGTGTGTAATTTTAAAGTGAGTATTTATTATTTACTCTTTGAGTATTCTTCTATCCGCTAGCCTTGACCACAATTGATTGCTTGCCAGTTTATTTATCCAAGACTGTTGATACCCTGGTATTCTTACTATATATTGTTTATTTTAATGGCTCCTGCATTATTTTAATCTTGTTTCATACAGTTTAATGTATGATTACAAAAATATTAAAATAATTGCCTGTCCAATCATTGTAATGTACGAACAGAATTCGAATGACCATAAATTGATAGTAAAATTTTGTAGCAGTCGCGTTTTCTGTTAAAACTCGTTTTAATATTTGAGGAGTCAACATCCGAATGGATTGGTTCCATTTGAAACCTCTGTTTACTTCAGTTTACTTTTTTATTTACAGAAAACGATCAAAATAAAACAAAGAGGTCTGCAAACGGATCGTTTTTAATTTCAAAAGTAATAAATATTGTATCTAAACTGAAAATTGAACTGAACTTTTACACTGAAATAGTTAGAAGTGTTATTACTATTTTGAAATGAGCGAACGATGTAAAGAACGAACGCAAAAAAACGAACGCAGGTATGTTTAAAACAGCCATGAAAATCGATCAGTCTATGAGATTAATCTGCACTTGTTGCTGTTTGCGTGTGAATCGGGGAACATTGTTTAGCAGAATCTACTTTATACTCCTCCGTGCTATGTAGGTACCTTGCAGGCAGGCAAGGTTACCTTTAAAGTAACCTTTTCTCCTACACGTCCCTACAGTACCTAGGCTGAGCAAATTTATTCGCGATAACGTCTTTAGGTAGAAACTTTCCACATAATGGGCCAATTAATATGGCAATGCAGGCTCTGTCCGTCGGACCGATCACAACTTTTATCAGCTCAAACTTATTCGACGGTCCAATCATTTCAGCGTGTTAATGAAGTATATTTTATAAGATATTAAAAAGACTGTGCAAAGGAAATATTAATCACCAATATGTTGATGGATTCATACTTAAATGCGAAAGTAACTATGTCGGTCTGTTCGTTCAACTTTTATCGGTTTAAGTTAACGGAATCTTATTAAACTGTGCACACGAGTGGACCTGGTTTAGGACATGGGACTTTATATACCGCTCATAAGTTTCCTTCGGATAATAAAACACCTTCCACGCGGTCAAAGCCGCGCGCAGAATCTAGTGAATATATAAAACTGAAAACCAGGCATGGTTCTGATAGATAAATAAATTATTATTAAGTCTATACGTGAGGGTTTGGAATTGGCTTTCTGTTGACTATGGTTTCCTTTTTTTTTCTGTAATTATTAGCTGTAAGTCATCCATGTACTTAAATAAATAAATAAGCTTACTTAGAGAGATTCCTTTTGAAAAGATTACTGCCTCAGTCGCAGTCAGTAACTACAAGTAAAAAACTTTGTAGTTGTTGTAGTTTTAGTCAACAGAAAGCTAATTCCAAACCCTCACGGTTTGGAATTGGCTTTCTGTTGACTATGGTTTCCTTTTTTTTTCTGTAATTATTAGCTGTAAGTCATCCATGTACTTAAATAAATAAATAAGCTTACTTAGAGAGATTCCTTTTGAAAAGATTACTGCCTCAGTCGCAGTCAGTAACTACAAGTAAAAAACTTTGTAGTTGTTGTAGTTTTAGTTTTTATTATATCAATGTCATTTTTGAAAATATTCGTACTAAGAACGATCAGCTGTTTTGTCACTTTACTTCATTAAAATTCTTCACAACATAAATGACAAATATTATTATTTACTAGTTTTTCCAACACGTTATCAGCACGAATGCTTTGAAAAAGTGAATAATAAGTTGTGTATTTTTGTGGTGTTGTTGTGAGGGAAGTCAAAATTTAAATTCACCATTTAGAAGTGAATTTTTCGATACTTTGTGAAGATGTCAGATCACAACAGAGGATCTGGTCTGCGTTCCCTTGCTGGGATTTTCTTAAGGAGTAGGCAAGACTATCCTATTTGGAAATTCAAAATGAGGATGTACCTTATACACGAAGGTTTGTGGAGTTGTATTACGGGCTATTCAAACGAAGTTCCTGCTACTAATAAGGATACTACCAAGGATAGAAATGAGGAAGTTGCTTTAGCAAAAATTTGCTTAAATCTAGACGGTGCAGCTATCACACACGTAAGAAATAGCAAGTTTGCTAAAGACGCATGGGATGCATTAGCGGCGGCTTATGAAGACAAGTCTATGGGTCGTCGTCTAGCCTTAGAACGCAAGTTATACAGGTACAATCTGACCGATTTTGAAAACATAGAGCTGTACATAAATGCTGTGATGACTACTGTCCAAGACTTGTCAGACAAAAAATTACCTACCATATGGTCACCTGTACCTAGTGAAACATAACTGCAAAATATTACATGGCGTAGGATTCTAGATGAGAGGCTGAAAATTATACAGTAGATAACTGAAAATTATACCGGTACCATAACAGCCAAGACCTAAGCATCTACCTTAATAGGTAAAAGCCAGCTTTATGGTATGCTGGATAGGTCACTACTTTTATGTGCGTTATGATGTTTGAAAATTCATCTCTATTTCTTTACCACAATCCACAACTACACGGGCCTCAATGATAGGATATTTAAATAAAACTTATCCCGAATTCCTAACATAAAATGTACCTAAATTCCTGAACAATAGTTTACATATCCAAGCAGTAAGTTAACCACGAACTTCAGGTTTCGAAATACGAAGTGCCCGCGCTATGCATAGTTCAGTGTTGCCATACGCAGCTCACATCAATGACATAACGTCTGGCTGAGCATGCAATTTGCTCCAGTTGTGACCCGCCTAGCGGCTAATACACAGGTATAAGTACTAATTGCATGAAATTGGAGTGTTATTGTGCTAATTATCTGGGAACCGTGAGAAGATTAGTTTTACCTATTATGAAAATTACCTAACAAGGAAATGAATCTTCAGAGCTACTGAAGATAACTGAAACTTTTAGTAGCGCCATCAGGATTGAGTTTGGTGTGGACACATTTGCGGCCATGCATGTAAAGCGAGGGGAGATTGTGGAATCCGTAGGAATTCAACTCGCGGATTCCACAAACCTGAGATCCCTCTTTCCAAACGAAACCTATAAGTATTTGGGTATGTCGGAAGGGTTAGGTATCAGCACTACACACTTATTGTAGCAAGTTCTAAGTGCCAAGATATATGTAGGACTGCACTACGTCACAGTTGGCAATCTGTGCCACTCCCGGCGAGTTATTGTTGCTACGGTCCACAATCATTATTTTGATGAATATGTTAGATATATGTAATATGATAGGTACCAGCCTAAACAGTTGAATCCGGTTGACTGGAATCCGTACCCAATATACAGTCATACGGGGAGAATAGGAACGCAGGGGTAAATGGAAACAAAATTTTGAAGGGAATATCCACGTTATTTAAAAATTGTTTGTAACATTTCAGTAGGTACTCCAGTATACTAAACAAATATTTAAAAAAACGATGCTTTGTTTGAAACCAATACAGTGGTATCACTGTTAAAATTCCCTTCATAGTTTTGATTCTAACCACACCTTTTTTTTTTTTGGAGAAATGCTCTTGCATACTGCGCTACCACGGGGCATAGCGCAGGCGTTCCTATTCACCCCGTTTGACGTTAGTTGGGCAAATGCTAGGCAGATTACTCTCAAAGCGGTAAAGGAAAACTTCTTGAGGAAACCGGCATATCCTAGAGCTAAGGGTTCGCAGGTTTATGAGATTCACCAGCCCGCAATGGGTCCGTGTCGTGTAGGTACCTATAAGATACGGACCACTCACTCTCACAGAGAGGAGGCCTGTGCTTAGCAGTAGGAATATTATAAAAAACCCCGACCAACAGTAAGAGTATGAGCAGGCAAACTGACATGTAGGTATCCTAGTTTGCTGATAATTTTCAGAAGCAGACGGGATATTTTAAACGATATCTAATAGTTTCATGCTAACCAAAACTACATTTCCTTGTTAGGTAATTTTCATAATAGGTAAAACTAATCTTCTCACGGTTCCCAGATAATTAGCACAAAAACACTCCAATTTCATGCAATTAGTGCTTATACCTTATTAGCCGCTTGGCGGGTCACAACTGGCGCAAATTGCATACTCAGCCAGACGTTATGTCATTGATGTGGGCTGCGGATGGCAACACCGAACTATGCATAGCGCGGGTACTTCGTATTTCGAAACCTGAAGTTCGTGGTTAACTTACTGCTTGTATATGTAAACTTTTGTTCAGGAATTTAGGTACATTTTATGTTAGGAATTCGGGATAAGTTTTATTTAAATATCCTATCATTGAGGCCCGTGTAGTTGTGGATTGTGGTAAAGAAATAGAGATGAATTTTCAAACATCATAACGCACATAAAAGTAGTGACCTACCCAGCATACCATAAAGCTGGCTTTTACCTATTAAGGTAGATGCTTAGGTCTTGGCTTTTATGGTACCTGTATAATTTTCAGTTATCTACTGTATAATTTTCAGCCTCTCATCTAGAATCCTACGCCATGTGTAATATTTTGCAGTTATGTTTCACTAGCTACAGGTGACCATATGGTAGGTAATTTTTCTATAATATTTTTGCTGAAAAACCGCGCGTAAGCCAAATTATAAAATAAATCTACAACTGTAACGGATGGTGCTAATAAAATTGTTACGATGGCGATTCACTTCCATAATTGTTCAAATAATAATGTTTACGTGAGCCTCTAATTATTTCTATGACTATAAGACATAAGTCTTAAGCTCTATCCACACATATCAGGGACGTGCCCGTGACGTGTAAGGGCCGTAGCCGTGCTTGGACAATGCATCCCGAGTCCCGTCAGGGACTTTCTGTTCACACACGTCAGGGATGTGACAGGACCGTGGACAGGCCGCGACCTTCCATCTGTGCTTTCGGTCACCATTTTGTTTTTCTATCAGAGTATCGCTTCAGTGTAGTGTAGTGAAATATAAATTACATCACGCAATATACTTATGTCATGTCTTTGTTTAATACAGAGGATTTGACGTCGATTGCAATTGCTCCAGATGGAGAGGAAATAGAAGAGTTACAAGACAGACAGAAAGTGGTTAAAAAACGTGTTTGGGTATCAGAATTGTGGCAGTACTATTTTTGTACTTAGAATCCATATATTTTGGGTGAGATAAATCGTACAAAACGCTATATAATTATGCGTACTGTCTCTATTAATAACGCGTCATTCATATTTTTTAAAGAAAAAGTCGACAAATTGCAGGGAAAATATCGGCACGCCCGTGCACGTCACGGCCTCGGCCCAGGCACTGAAGCTCCGTCACTGACCCGTGCACGGACGTGTGTGAACGAGTTCATATAAAATGTACGCACCGATATATTTTTGAGCCCCTGACGGGGCAAGGTCCGTCCACGTCCCGGGCACGCCCCTGATATGTGTGGATAGACCTTTATGGTTCCTTATTGTATGTAAATAAATAAACGTAACGTTCTGTTTATAAGTTGCACTTACTTATTTTCTCATAGAGGGGGGTATAAAGTAGAGTGTCCACCTCGGGAGCAACACTATTTTAAGCTCGAGTAAGAATAGTATGGGAGCCCCACTTAAATATTTATTTTATTCTGTTTTTAGTATTTTATGTTATAGCGGCAACAGAAATACATCATCTGTGAAAACAAATTCAACTGTCTACCTATTACGGTATGAGCTATCATGACATACAGCCTGGTGACAGACAGACTGACAGACAGACAGTGGAGTAATAGGGTCCCGTTTTTACCCTTTGGGTACGGAACCCTAAAAAAACACTCTCGCCTTTAAAATTGTTGTTTGGTCTCTAGATAAACATATATTAATCTACTATTTCACACCACCTGCTCGACAATGTCCAATTACATCATGCAATCTTAACGTAAGGTAAAGCATTACCTTACAAGGGAGGTAGAGTTGCATAAATCTCCCAAGGGAGCAAAGTACCTAATTTGAATTTGGAACGTCAAATTCGTGTGGAAACTCGTGGTAAACTTTAAGTAAAAAATGCCCATATGGCAATGTAAAGAGTTTTGTTCGAAAATCGAACTGGCCACCATAAACAAAAAACCGGCCAAGTACGAGTCGGACTCGCGCACGATGGGTTCCGTACCATTATCACAAAAAACGGCAAAAAAAACATGTTTGTTGTATGGGAGTCCCCCTTAAATATTTATTTTGTTCTGTTTTTAGTATTTGTTGTTATAGCGGCAACAAAAGTACATCATCTGTGAAAATTTCAGTTGTCTAGCTATCACGGTTCATGAGATACAGCCTGGTGACAGATAGACAGACAGACAGACAGACGGACAGCGGAGTCTTAGTAATAGGGTCCCGTTTTTACCCTTCGGGTACGGAACCCAAAAAAAAGGAAAACGATTTTCAAAGAATATGAAACAAAAGACGCTGTTTGGTGTTGTGATTTTCAGTGAATTTTATTGCAATATTCATGTTGACGAAAAATTTCGAGCGATAGTAGTGATTCTACTCCAGAGTTTATCAAAACGGCGCTTTAGATATTATTAATAAATCTACTACCGGAAGAATCAAAACACGGAAAGATACGAAACAGCCTACGAAGATTTTGTTCAATGGAGAACAACAAAAATAGGAGTCAAGACCAGACTATGGTCGAATCCGTTCTTTTGGTTAATTTCTAACATTTTGCAGAAACTCGAAAGTCAAGCAGCCTATGGTGCATTTATTCAATGCTCAAATCTACAATATGCATCAAACACAATATTCAAATCAATGCATACAGCAGCTTTTTACTGTCTCGCAGGTGTGAAAAGTAGAGTATGCTCTGTCTTCGGCAGCTTGAACCCCTCGGTTCACTCAGGACTCTAGATAACTCCCTCGATTCAGAGTCCCTCGTTACGCTTATTCAATATGCCGCCCGTGACGTAAGACACTGCTTTATTCCCTTGGTGCATAATCTACTATTTGCAAATGCACAGCAAAGTAGAGATGGATAGATACTAAAGGCTGAAAGCATTATATGTTGGTAAAGTATTTTTTTACGTTTACGTAAATGTGAACCCACAATGCATCGTATTCATGTCGTAGTCGTAGACAACCTATTTGCACAGACAGAGATTTAAAATTCCAATTTGTTTGACAGCCAGAATTGAACTTTACACATTTAAAAACTTTCGGCGGCAAATTTTAGTATTTTATGTTATTTTGTTTATTCTTTTAAAGGTAGAGCGTTGCGAGTCTACCTCGTCAGCTGCTTTGTGATACTTTAAGTTGAACATAAAGCCAATAATGCGCAATGCTTGTTCAAACTTGACCCGTTTATTTGTGCTGTAAAGAATATGTTACAGTATTACGAGGGTGTTGGTAGGTACCTATTGCTATGTATAAATAAGTAGGTAATTGATAGAAGAAAAAAACCTGCTTCATAGTAACATTCCAACTCATTCGTTAGGTACCGTAAAATAATGGATTTGTTATAGAATACAGACGTATATATCTAGGTAGACACCTACCAATCTATTACTCAAGTGTGTTCAAGATTAATATTATTTCTGATAGATATTGATGTTCCATTGTTTTTCTTACATAACATTGAAGCAGAGTTACTAACTCCTAATTGTTCCTAGATATTATGAACATTATTAAATCTTCTCGAAAAATTACTATCTAATTTCCCTAGAAATTCGAATTATCTTTGAAGCGTGGCCTGAAGCGCTCTGTTTAGTTACTCAGCTAGTGACCGTAACGTTTTGGATGAATTTCCTGTAACATGGCTGAAAACGTAATTCTGTTCTGTTGGTTGCCACTCGCCGGGCAGCCGGCAGCCGGTCATCTCATCCCGTCATGATGTTATGGACCGACACACTGTTATTTAATCAGTAGACGGCTGTATGGTACGACCAGTACGACACTGGATGCATTTTTCATTGCATGTACCGACCGACGCTGCAGTGCACAAATTGTTAATAAAATTTCATCCTCCACTTTTATGATATTGATGCAAAATTTGATGTTTTCGTTGTGAGTGGCTACGATAGTCCCATACAGTATTAAAGCAGTAGATATATGTAAATAGAGCTACAGTATACAAAGAAAAGATTAAATTAAAACTGAATGTACCTACTTAGGTAGATTAAAAAGGCACCTATTCCAATTTCGTTTGGCGTTGGATAAAAATCTTTTCAACACACTTGCTCATAAAGTGGCTCTAATTTCACCGCAATTAGGCACATAATGACACCTGTAATCAAACTGTGACTTTTTTTCACAAGTGAGTTATAGAGTTTTTTTTTTAAATTTATTAGTTGAGTTGCTTTAGTAATAGTAATCTTTATTCACAGAAATTTGTACATTTTTCACAAGTAATGCTTAAACTAATGTTAAAATACACATAAGTATTAGCATTTGAGGCCGAACTAGGCATAGCCTGTATTTCAGCCTTCAACGCCGATTCCCTTGAGTTGCAATCAATAGTAGGTATTTCGAATATGATGATCCCATGTTTGAATGTACCTAACTAATACAAAGGTAATAAGTATATAATAATACAAAAACAATAAATTACGTAGTGCAAACTAAGATGTTATCCAATACAAAATAGAAATGGAGGAAGAACCAATTAATAACAGGTAAAACAAAGAAGAACAAAAATACTAATGGTAGGTGTGTAACTAGTCCTCTCTTTGTGTGTGATGGAAGTGAGATGAGTGAGTGTGAGAGGGTGTGTGAGATTGCGGACCGGTTGTTGCTCTTATTACTATCTTCGTTATTAATTTACAAAATTATATCATAGAATATAATATGATACCATTATTTGTTGTCTATCTAGGAACTCGAAGCAACTCCTCTGTCTCCTCGTACGTGAGTTTCTGGAGGTATTCATACACTTTGATTTTGCAAGATTTCCTTGTCATCGGGTAGAAATTAAGAATTTTATTTAGCTTATTTAGCTTCTATTCGTATTTAAATAGATAGTTTTAACTTGTACGTGTTTAATAAATAAAACTTTCACTCAAATATAACTTATGTTTTTCTCTGTAATAAAGAAAACTTGAAATTACGCACTTTGTAAGTATACGTGGCTAAAACGCTATCCGCGAACAGCCAAAAAAAAAACCTCATTATTTTAGTCTATGGCCGACCGCCATTGCTAGGATGCGCGCATAGGAAAACTGCGTATTTTTTCCGCCATTGCGAAAAAAAAACCACATTTCGTTTTCACTGTTGAAAATGATTTTTTTGTATTATTTTCTTCACAAGTGTGTTGAAAAACGTCGTATGATACACGTGTGTATTGATGATTACCGTCCTCGGCTCTCTTAAGACCCTCACCTAACGGCTCGGGTCTCAATGGCGCCTCAGCGGTAATCACCAACATTTCACACTTGTACCATAATGTACTATTTCATAAAAATGATTACGGTTCAAATGGACAGGAGCTTATCTGATGGACGAGAATACTAAAGAGGGATGCTGGTTTGACATAGACGGTCCTAGTCCCCAAGCTCGTCAGCTCTGTGGTTCGTTTGGCCTCTAATTTGTGCGCTCAGTGTTTGGCGAAGGATTGCGGTCTCTCCCGCCATTAATTAACCTAACCACGACTCCTTCTAAATTTTAATATATTGACAGCCTCTGGTGGGATACCGGATTAAGGAGACCCTTATTACTCTTTCCATGGAGTTTGTTTAAGTCAGTGCTAAGCTAAAAGGTCGAGTTTGGTTACAAAATGCAAAGCAACATTTTATTAGTGACGAAGTTTTTTAATCAGAAGTGAATTTACGTTTTTAACGTTTGAGATACCTACGTCTGTTTTTCGGTCTAGTTTTGGTCTTGAATTGGACCAGTCCCTTGGTCGATTAAAGTTCGAGGCTTTGCCATGTGACTCGCTCGCAGAATGTGTAAAACAACATAATTACGTGTCGTGGTGTGCTGTGGCGTCTTCTGACGCAGTTGATAGGCTGGAAAACTCGTTGTATTATGACGTAGGCTCGAACAGAGTCGTTTGATTGGCATCCCGCGCCGCTACACGACACGCCACAGTAATGTATGCGTAGCTTTAATCTCACCCGCAAAACACTCAACTATGAAAGAAAAATTGAAATACCTACTCTTTATTTAAGTGATTACAATATAAAACCTACAAGCAATAAATTGTGATCGACAGCAGCTTCTTACCTCAGCTGCCAGTGGGCTGCGAGGGCGATCCGCACAGGTCGACGCACAATAACTCGCATAATTGAGTCGAGCATACGTGCTCGCTACCAAAGTACTGACCGCCTGTCTCCCAGGCTTTTAGCGGAACCAATTTAATATTTATTATCGCTTTATATATTGGCTGATTATAAGATTTGTTTATCGAAACTGAGTTAGCTAGACAGTCTTCTTTTCTCAGAGAATGGGACACCTACAGCCTCGTTGATCTCGTGGTTGCAAACGCTAATGCTGAGTTGGGTAGATTCCCTGTCGGAAAAAGTTTTCTATCAAGAACTTCTCCTCAGTAACATCTAGCATCCGTCAGGATTCGTGTCCGATTGAAGGCAAATGGGTTTGCCCTATATAACATTGGACTTAAACAACATAACAGACAAAATGTGGGTTTGCACTTCATGGGGTTTCGTTTCTGCCTAAACCTTAGGGAAATAGAGGCGTCATGTTCTTTTGAGGATACCCATTTTTACGCCTAGCCTCAGAAACTTAGAACAGATGTTACAAACACATTTGGTACAACAACTGGTTCTTTATTGAATCTTATATCTTAGAATTAAAATTCATCATCTTCCTGCCGTTATTCCGTGTTACTTGGGGTTGGCGCAACACGTTTTCTTCTTCCATATAGTCTTGTCCCCCGTCACGCTATCACTGACTCCCTTTTCTTTCATATTACTCGTCACACAGTCCATCCATCTTTTTTTTTATAATCGATTATAGGCTCGCGTTTGACCACTATCTCGCCTGATGGTAAGCGATGATGTGGGATGTGCGATGAAGTGACCTATTCACTCTTGACTTAAAGACCCCAAGGTTGTAGCTATCAGGGAAAAAAAACTCCGGCAGGGAATTTCACTCCTTAGCTGTGCACACAATGAAAGTATTAGCAAAACGCTTTGTGCGTATGGGTGGGATGTCCACTATGTACCGATGGCGCATGGCCGTGCGCCTTGTTATCCTATGATAGAAAGGGCTAGGCGTAATCAATTTGTGCAGATCCGTCGCACACTCCCCGAAATGTAACCGATAAAAACCGACAGGCTGGCAACTCGGCATTGATGTTCTGTATGTCTGAGGCTCTGGAACTTTGACGCGACCAGTGCATCGTTGCCAATAATCCTCTTGGCCCGTCTGTAAATCGACTCAAGTGCATCAAGCTGGTATTTGGCAGATCCATCCCAGAGGTGAGAGCAGTACTCCATGCATGACCAAACTTTTTCTTGGGTCTTCCTCTCCCTCTCCATCCATCCACATTTATAATCACAACTTTTTTAGTAACATGCGTTTCATCCCTCCTTATCACATGACCATACCAGGACAAACGGTCTAATGCCGCTGCTTTAGTGTGGGTAGTTATAGTGGCGTAGGTTTTTAGCAACTCTCATTGATAGATCCAGACCATGACCAGTTTGAGAAGAGGTTTACGGCCAGTTAGGATAAATGTATGACGTAAGTACTTTTTCGAAAATAATTTCGTAAGATTGCTAATGTGGTTTCAAGAGAAAATACTTACGTCTTCAAACTGGAATCAAACGCAGGTCCTCAAACGTTGTGGCTGACTAAAGAGGCTCTTTGTTAAGCCAATGAGTTGACAATATACATTGTTATTTTTATTTGCTCAGGTAAGTGCCCACTCAATCGGCTAAAGGGCACAGGGTGGGCGAATTTATCGTCGAAAAGCCGCGAGAACAATTATGAGATGAAAGTATGTGTAAACATCGCAAATTAGGTTTTGTCAGATTTGGTTCCATTTTCTGTGTTTCTAAGGAAGAAAAAGATAAAAAATTTAGTAAGTTTTCGTAGCTGTATATCGAGTTGGTAATGTAACATATTTTGTTACAGTAATTTGGTTACCTATACTAGCGGAATCTATTTCTTTAGCACTCTAAATATGGTATACTATAATGTACCTACGTCACTATTTAAAGGTTGTCTGTAAGAGATTGCCTAGTGCGACAAGACCGCCCATTTTACACTTGTATGTTTGAACGTTTGTCCTGTATGTTTTTATTTGTGGTGTACAATAATAGCTATTTATGCAACTGTTATGGACGGTCTTTTAATACGAGTGCCATTTTTCTGTACAAGCGTAGCGCGTACCGAAATAGGTGGGCACGAGTTATTAAAAGACCAATAACGTACAGTTGCATACAAGATTTTATCTACGAAGGAAGGAATCAAACACAGATATAGACAAATAAGTATTTCAGGAAGTGTGTTTAAGTATTTCATTCACATATACATGTCTTGATTTTTCTGGTAGTAAATTATTTGTAGCCGCAACTGCTCTATTTGTTATATCTGGTGGAGTATTTTCAATATCACTTGATGTTGAAGACATTTTTAATAAAATTTGGAATAAAATTTCACTCAGAAATTTTTGCCCGCGTCCACTTTTATTTTATTTTTTTATTTAGTCTTTATTAGGTATAAGGCATAGATCTTGTAGCCGCACCAGCCAAATAGTATACGATACTTTTGTTCTAAACTTGTTCCATTTTTAAAAACATCATTTACATTGTCTCGATTTCGAAGTAATATTATAGGTACCTGGCTGTATGTTCAGAATGTCTTTGCTTATGTTTAAGAATTTATGACGATTCGCATAATGCAACCCGGTATCGTTATGGGTATCATAATGAAACCGCTGTCAATTTTGTAATTCGAATATAACGAAACCGAAGTAGATAAAGTATATAATAAATAAATAATAAATATATTTTCGCCATGGTCATGGTGATTTCATAGCTTTCGTATTTATTTATTGTACTTAGGTATCGTCATCGTCATCAGTCTATTAATGTTCCCACTGCTGGGACATATATATGCCTGCTCTCTGTGAGAGGGAATGGGCCATAATCCACCACGCGGGCCCAGTGCTCTTTGGTAGATGTCACATGTATTCGAATTTTTGGCTCCAGGACATGTCGGTTTCCTAACGATGTTTTCCTTCACCGTTTTGAGAGCAGTGGTCATGAAATAATTTACACATAGCAAAGCGCCTGTCTTGGTTCGAACCCACGACCTGCAAATCGCGGCCGTTACTACTGGGCCTACTTAGGTATATTAGTATTATATTATCTGTGACTAGTAGCTGTTGTCGGGCGGAAGATTCTTACGGGTGCAATGCGGATGGTTCTTTGTAGTAGTATCCCTATAAGACGCCTATACTCGTGAAAAAGGTCTTCGACTGACATAAATGTGCCTGATGTGATTAAGTTCCTTAACTATGTGACGTTTATTGTTTGACAATGTAGATAGACCGATACACACCTATCTGACATAACACATTTCGATCTATCGATTTTCCTGTCGGTATACCGACATTCAAAAAATTGTGTCGTATATATTGTTCAGGTTCGTAGATGTATAAAATATTTTGCGAATATTAGTTACCATTGGCATTTTACACACACGTCGTAAAAGTCAGATGAAAACCACAAAGTGCTCCATTTGGCTATCATTCGTTTTATACCCTTTATAAGCGAATACGTAAAACACGCTCCGGGTTATTTATTGACTCCCAGTGAAATATGTGATGCGGATACAGTAAATTATATAATTTACCTACCTACATAAAGTTTGTATAGAGTAAAGTTTATTTTTTTTTCAACGGAGAGGAGTTATCGCCGGTTTAGAGAAGAATACACATCTACATATATGTATTATCTACTTGGTAGACAAAAACATAGTTTTGGTGGGTGCATGTGTAGAAGGTAATTATATGTCCGGTACCTATTCGAATTTCATTATATTATGTAATAATGCGTTTGATTGGACTTCGTCCGCAGAAACAATTACAATCTCCGATGTTGGCAATCACAACCCTGCGATTCCTTGCGTTGAGAAAAAGTATAAACACTCACCTGGATAGGCAGGGTAACCACTACACTCGGGACTCCGGGCCGGCCGGCGTGGCGGATATTCAATATGCACTACAAGCTCACGTTTCTGCTTGATTTCACTTCACAAGGAGGATTACGAGAACCAATCAGTTAATCAATTTCTAGCGAAGCCTTTTGGGTAATTTTTAACCCTATTTTGAATCGGACCCAGCGCGGGAGCAGTTATCTGCTTTTCGCCATTTTTTCAAGTCTTCGTTTTCACTCTCACCGCAGTGAGGCGCTAGCGCGGCACCAGCGGGATGGCGCCAATTTTGAATTAGGAAGGGAAACAATTTGGATAGGATATTTAGAAGGATAGGCTTAATGTTTATCCATTTCCCCCCACTCGAAATCGACCAGGATTTCGCAAGTTAAAGGACTGCCAGAGTACAACTAGCAGTGCTCGAGAAATATAAAATTCTTACTTAATAAGCACAATTACCTAAGTATCTTAAACTATTTTAATTGAACAATACTGATCAATACACAATATTGTTCGAGATATAAGATAATAGTTAATTAATTGGTAGCGGACAAACCTTAACTACTGGTCTGCGCATAGTTTTACCGTTTGCAGTTCGAAGAGTCACAACCCGAACTATGTTATCAGATCCCGGATGGATCTGTTCTATACGAGCTAATTTCCATAGTAAAGGAGGCAGATTAGGCTCATTAACCAGGACTAAGCAGTTTATTTTAAGGTTAGGTGTATCTTTGAACCATTTAGTTTTTTGTTGAAGCGTATGCAGATAATCACGTTGCCAAGCAAGCCAAAAACTTTGAGTTATTTTCTTGAGCATTTGCCAACGGGAACGTGGACATAAGCAGTCACTAACAGGTTCTTCAGGTAGTGAAACTAAAGGACCTCCCGACAAGAAGTGTCCTGGAGTCAAGACGTTCGATTATTGCGGGTCTGAAGACAAAGTACAAAGCGGGCGTGAATTTAACACAGCTTCCACTTTAGCGAGAATCGTAATAAACTCTGCCAGAGTTAAAACTTGAGCACCAACTACACGCTTAAGGTGATATTTTGTGGACTTTATGCCACTTTCAAATATGCCACCGAAATGTGGTGCACCTGGCGGGTTAAATTTCCATTTTATTTGACGGATAGCCAAACCATCTGATATGTCAGCTTGATGTTTGCGAAGCTCGCCGGTTATTTCGTTAAGATATTTGTTTGCACCCACAAAGTTGGTGCCACAATCTGTAATGATTGTATCACACATTCCGCGACGGGAAACAAATCTATCAAGAGCCGCGAGGAATGCTTCAGAACTCAACTCAGTGACGGCCTCCAAATGGACGGCTTTCGAACTCAAGCACACAAAAAGAGATATGTATGCTTTATAGGTTTTTGCTCCACGTCGACGACTTTCCTTTATAATAAATGGGCCACCGAAATCAATACCTGTGGTTTGGAAGCATCGAGAGGGCTGAAGACGAGCGGCAGGGAGCTTGCCCATCATGGGTTGACTGGACACTGGTTTTACTTTGAAGCAACGCACGCACTTTGAGAGTGCGGTACGAATAAGTAGTCTCAACCCAATTATCCAGAACCTTCTATGAATTAGAGACTGTAAAGTCCGAGGGCCGCAATGCAGATATTTTAGATGGAAATGTTCGACAATCTGCCTCGACAAAGGACTCAATTTAGGTAAGAGAAGAGGATGTAACGCAGATGGCGATAGATTAGCTTCATCGATGCGTCCCCCCACTCGCAATAAACCATCTTCATCCAAAAAAGGAGACAGTTTTTGAATCGACTTGTCGCATTGTTCATGATTTTTCACTTGACTGACGTGAGACGACATAATATAATGGTCTTGAGTAAACTTGACTAGCATCTTCATTGATTTATCGAGTTCAGAACTACTAAGGGAGGAGAAATTTCTATTTGAATAAACAACCTTTGCATTTGATATAAAACGGAAACACCATGCCAAAGTTCGTTGAATCTTTGTCAGAGAAGAAAGCTTAGAAGTTAACGTCAGAAGCGGATTATCAGATTGAGTAGCGTGTAGGCTGCTTGGAACTGAAGTTCTCAATTCCGGCAGTTCTGCATTTACGAGGAACGTACGTTTGCAAGGCCATTTATTAGGCGACATTTGCAACCAAGAAGGCCCGCTCCACCAGAGTGGGTGATCAAATAATTCTGAACAGAGAACACCGCGACTACAACAGTCGGCCGGGTTATCCTCAGTGGACACGTGAAACCAAATTTCGGGACTAATTAAATCGGTTGCTTGCACGACTCGATTTGCTACATACATTTTTAGCAAATGAGGTGCCGTGTTGAGCCAAGAAAGAGTGGTGGTACTGTCCGAGTAGGCTTTCATAGAATTTATGTGAATTTTATCCTTGAGTAAGTTGTGCATGTGTGACATAACTTGCGCTAGAAGCACAGCTGCGCTTAGTTCGAGTCTATTTATCGTTGTCGGTTTTAACGGAGCCACTCGAGATTTACCTATTAACAGGTTAGTGACCGTGGTAACTTCATCCACAACAACACAAAGATATACACAACAGCCATACCCTTTGAGTGAACCATCACAAAATCCTACCAAATGCACTTCGGCAGGACTAGAGGGCATAATCAGTCTCGGTAGTGAAATATTCTGTAAATCAGATAAGTTGGCTGCTATTAAATGCCACACCTTAGCCAATTGTGGTGGTATAGCTTCGTCCCAACCTAAGTTTAAGCGCCACATTTCTTGTAAAAGCGACTTTGCAGAAAACACTACCGGGCTTATCCAACCGAGTGGGTCGAAAATGCGGGCCACTATAGAGAGGATAGATCTCTTAGTAAATTTAACGTCAAACGAGTCTGAAAACCTGTAGGAGAAATTGTCATCCAATGGATTCCACCGTATCCCTAATATCTTGACAAACTCATTTCCAGCATCATCGAAGGATTTAGAAGTCTGAAGATGGTCAGGAGGAACATCAGACAAAAGAATTGGTGTATTCGTACTCCACTTACGAAGTTCAAAATGACCCTTTGACAATAACGAGGTAACATCCTCTTTTAATTGTTTCGCTTCATCAAGAGATGAGCATCCCGTAGTGATGTCGTCCATGAATGTATCTTCATAAAGAACTTGAGCGGCGCGGCTTGAATATTCAGAACCGTGATCCTCAGCAAGTTGACGCAGAGTGCGAATAGCTAAGTATGGGGAGCTGCTGACTCCATAAGTCACGGTATTAAGCTCATACTCATTCAAAGCCTCGTTAGGCTCGTCACGCCACAAAACATGTTGATAACACCTGTCCTCAGGACGTATCAATATCTGACGGTACATTTTACAGATGTCCGCAGTGAAGACAATCTTATGAAGTCGGAATTTCGTAACTAAATCGACAATGTCAATTTGAAGTTTCGGTCCAACATGAACTAAATCATTCATAGAAAGATTATTTGTAGTCCGACTGCTAGCCTCGAAGACTACCCGGAGTCGTGTCGTAGAGCTATCTGGACGCACGACGCAATGATGTGGAATTATGTAACGATCAGTAGTCGAAGAATCTGCAGGCTTCATATGTCCTAGTTCTTCGTACTGGTGCATAAATTCCTTATAATCAGCTTTCAGCTCGGTCTGATTAATAAGACGCCTTTCTAAGCTGAGAAAGCGATTAAAAGCTTGGCGAGACGAATCGCCTAAAGAAGGCGCATCCTTCTTTAACATTATAGGTACCACGTAACGACCTTCACGTGTACGGTAAGTATCCTGTTTATACATTTGTTCACAGAGATCATCTTCAGAACCGGAAATTTTACATTTCGGCGGTTCTTCAGAATCCCAGAACCGTTGAACGATATCTTCGAGCGTGCAAGAGGACGCGAGGAGTGACGTAACGGATTCACTGTGAATATTGTTAGGTGGTGTGTTATGAAAATATTGACCACTTATCACCCAGCCGAATACACTAGACAAGGCGCAAGGTAATCCGGGACCGGGAGTGAAACGTGAGCCAGTGTATATTTGATCAAAACACTCGACACCTAACAGTAGATCGATCGGACCGGATCTATCGAAGTCGCGGTCGGCGAGATCAAGATGTTTGAAATGATCCTTGACGTGCAACGGTAACGTTGATGAAGGCAGCAAGGAAGTAATTTTAGGCAAAACTACTAAAGGTAAGTCAAACTTAGGCGACTCACAAGAATGAGGTATTATTGAAGCGAAAGTATAACCTTTTATGTCACAAACATTACTCTGTCCGAGACCGGTAACGTTCAAGTTACATTTTCTTATACGTAAACTAAGGCGGCGCACGCATGCGCTGGTAATGAAAGAATCCATCGAACCGCTGTCAATAACGGCGCGTGCACACTGGAGCGAGCCGTCTGCGTGACGTAAACGAACTACCGCTGAGCCAAGAATCTTCGTACTACAATTTGGACTCGAAGTTTGTGACGTAATACAAGTAAGTGTGCTCGTAGCTTCAGCGGAACTTTCGCTATTCTCATTTGAATTAACAGTAGACCTTTATAAACTTATATTTTCAACATGTAATAACGTGTTATGTTTCGCGTTACAAACAAAACATGTGGTTTTAGATTTGCAATTCTTATTATCGTGACCGGGCCTTAAGCAATTGGCACATAGGTTCAATTTCTTAACGAAATGTTGACGCTGTTCAAGTGTCATAGAATGTAACTAGCCGCATCGGTAAATAGAATGATTTTCATTACAACATAAACAAACAAATGAGCCCGATGCATTATTATTATTACTTTGGTTCGTAGATGCTACAAATGATGATGACCTTTGCTGACCCTTATGTCCTGCCTTATGAGGAGTAGTCGAAACCGAGACAGGTTGACTAACTTCCAGAATCTTTATATAATTTTGTAAATAAACAATTAAGTCATTGAACTTAGGAATCTCGTGAGTATTTTGTAACTCGAACCGTTTCCTAGTTTCAAGGTCAAGTGATCGCGATGCAATGTGAAATAACATAAATTCACTTAGCTCATCAATTTGCAAAGCACGTAACGCATTTACGCTTTCATATAACGCATTGGTCAGTTCGGATAAAGTTTCAAGTGACGGCTTGTTAACAGACGTTAATTTAAATATTTTTTCTAGATAAGTATTTGCTAATATACGCTTTTTTTTTTTTTTATTTTTTTTTTTTTATTTTATTTTATTAAAAATACAGAGTAGACTTATAAGCTACGCACACTCCCGCAAAACTGCACATACAGTTTGACTGCGGGATCAATCATACTCGCTTACTTAGGTAGGTACATAATTACGCAAGTGCTTAAAATTAGAATTGTAGGTAAGTAAGTAGGTTCTTAATGCAAACTATTAAGGTAGTGCTTAAATAATTTACGCTTAAATAATTTCTTTTTTGGTTCTTTGGCAATGTCGGCGGGCAAACTGTTGAGTAGGTATGGAATACGTTTTTTTAAAGTTCTGTCCCCGTAATAATTATTGACTCTAGGAACAACAAATTTACCCGCAGTCATTGACCTAGTATTATAGCTGTTAACGACTTTAACTAACGAAGACTTATGATCTCGATTGCAATGGTTATTAACTGCAAGAAGGTATTTATGTTTCAGACTTACCGGGAGAATTTTACAAACTTTAAACAATTTACTGTAGTCATTTTTAAACTTATTCTTAATTTTCTTATCCACAAGTAGTTTTAAAAATCTTAGTTGAATGTTTTCTAATTTATCAATGTATGATTTAAATGTTAGTCCATAGCAATCGAGTGCATAACTCAAAATCGAGTCTACCAAAGTACTATACAACAGTCTTAACGTACTAATAGGAACTTTGAAACTTAAATGATAAAATTTACCTAAAATTATTCTAAGTTTATTACAGATGAAATTTATATGTTCAGCCCAGGAGAAGTGCTCATCAACTTTTATCCCCAAGTATGTCACACAGTTAACTCTTTCTATTGATTTACAATTACAATTAGCAACATTATTATGAAAGCAATTATAGGAATGGGCAAATAATGAGAAAGACACATCATTCAGAGGCAAATAAGGCGAATGTATAATTAATAGTTTAGTTTTGTCCGAGTTTATTACTATGCCGTTATCGTGAGACCATTTGACGATAGCGTCTACATCTAGCTGCACGAGGCGACACGTCTCAGCCAAGTCAGAGCCAGCGCGCAGTATGCACAGGTCATCCGCGAACATGTGCGCTGAACAGTGTTGTAGCACTCCACACAAACTATTTACGTGCATCAGGTAGCACACAGGTCCGCATCCCGACCCCTGGGGCACCCCGCACCTGACTCCGACCTCGTCGCTGTACGTCTCGCCGACCTTCACTCGGTAAGAGCGTGTAGTCAGATAGTCTCTGAACCATTCATTCAAAGGCTCTCCGACTCCACACTCTTCTATTGCATTTAATAATGTGGACGTTTCTAACGTATCGAATGCTTTTTTATTATCAAAGAATATGGTCACAACGAATTTTTTATCTGCCAAATAAGTATTTATTTCATTTGTAAAGTTAGACAAAAGAGTATTTGTGCCTTTCCCTTTTTGAAATCCGTGTTGGGATTTGTTTAATACATCATTAGTCTGCAGGTATTCTCCAAGCTGGTCAATTACACACTTTTCTATTATTTTGTCTAAACTAGACAGGATAGCTATTGGCCTATAGTTAGAATAGGTTTTTCGACAACCTTTTTTATAAATTGGCCGAATTATTGCTTCTTTAAGCTTATCAGTAAATTTATGCTGTTTTACGGATAAATTTACCAACTTAGAGACAACCGGACTGATTTTATCACAGACGAGTTTTATATCACACATGCGCATGAGGTCGCTGCCTGGAGATTTATTGACATTCATACTTTTAATTATCTTTTCTGTATAGCTATCGGTAATCGGTTGCCACCTCATACTCATATCTGCTGCACGTACATAACTATCCCTATTAAGTAAATTAACATTACATGAATGTTTAATGCGCTGAATTTCTTCATCAAAGGTAGTCGCGAATTGATTAGATAGGTATGTAGTGTTTAAATGTTCCATGTTTGACAATATGACATTGTCCAAACTCTGTTTTTCTTTGCCCAACAATATATTTATTCTATCCCATATTTTCTTTATGTTTTTATTACAATTAATTATGCACTGTCTGTCATACTCATTGCTACATTTATTTATTATTTTAGAACATTTATTCCTATATTTAGTATAATTTAATCGTTTTATCATATTTTTTGGGTCATTGCTCCATATATCAAACAATCTATCTCTTTCTGTTATCATATTTTTAATTTTATCTGTTACCCAACCTTTGTTACCTCTATTACTGTTACTTACTATTTTAGTCTTATAACATTTATTATAAATATTAAGGAACAATTGTCTAAGCGCATTATACAATTTTATAGGACATTCAATAGCCATCAAAGCGTTAAAATCAGTGGCAAGTAATTTTTCTCTAACCATGCGATTGTCAAGTACGCGTCGATGCGCAGTAATAGGTACAGTTTGGTTGCGAATCGCACTCGTACCCGTGCAGAGATTGTTCAAGGGCGAGATTACACTTTTCGAGGTAGACGCATTTATTATTTACGTTTTCTACCGCCTTTTCAAGCTTATGAATTTTATCTTTAGATTTTTCGTGCTCGGCTAATAACGTATCGTACTTATCAGAGAGCAAGCCCATACTTTCCTTTATAGAATCAAGTTGTTTTTTAAGACCAGGGATCGCACTGACCTTTTTTTGAATATCCTTCAGGATCTTGTCAAATCCTTGACTATCATCTTCCGGCTCTTCATCGTCAGTTTCCTCATCCTCGCAGTTGTTGCAGTAAATACGGGTTTTACCTGCCTTCATATCCGCAGCTAATCCCTTCACACAGCATCTATGAAAAGTTCCTTGACACGGACCTTGACAAATGAAATGTGATCCTTTTTTAGATAACACTTTTTTACACTTTTGGCATTCCATTTGTGTAAGCACTTGGTAGTAGGTACTTTAGCGAATTAAGAAAACAATTGTTACAAACGTGCGCGCGTGCACTCTGGTCAACGTCCGAACGAGTACTGTTGCTTGTTGTCATATCGATCTAATAAAAGATTAAAAACCACGGAATAATTCGACTCGGTTATAGGTACGCCCCTGGCCAAGGTCAGTGCACACCCAGACAAACAAGACAGCAAATAATGAAACCTTTCCGTGTCCGAAAGTGAACTATTGTTATGAATAAGCGGGATGTAACTATCCTTGAACGTCTGCCAGTTTTCTACTTTCCCATTGAAATGCGGAATTTTCAATTTAGGTAATTTCACTTGAACAATAGAACCTTCTGGACGACAATGTACGGACGGATCGGCGACTGCAGACGCGTGGGGCGCAGGCAGCGACGTCGCAAACAAATATTCGGCAACTTCGATAGACGCATAATACAAATCATCAAATGACAACATCGCACTCAAATCTATTTCTGACTTGGGTTTTAACTTTAACTGTAATCTATTGACATTTTCGCTAGACTCCATAAAAGCAGCCCTAATCTGATCAATCTTTTTGTATCTTGCCTTGAAAGGAGATAGCTTAGAACTATCCTTCAGAACATCTTTGGACAAATCGTAGATAATCTGCATACACTTGAAATCATATTCGCGTCTTTTAAGGGACGCCTGTAATTCAACTTCATCAGACATTTTGTTAACTTACGTATTCACGATTTATAAATGAGATGAGAAGGTAGGTAGGTAAGTACCTATCCGAACTGCAAGCGGAATATACTTTAGGCACTATTATGCGTACCTACTTTGGCAAGCAATACAAGTTATGAATTTAAATATGTAGGTATAAATACCTATTACGATTTAGACACTTATAAGTTATCACTTTTATTCGTAATAAAATGTAGGTGGATAGGTAATTTCTCGAGCACAACTATTTGACCATGAAACATTCCCATTAGCTTTATGCCAACATCAGTTATTGCAAGAAATAGTCATACAAGAAATACCCATTGAATTGAAGGCTTCAATTTAAACCTTAAATACGATAAAATTTCCTGAATAAATAATAATGATCAATGAGAGTAGGTTAGGTACAATCGTAGTCCGCTGGCCAGCTTGGCACGTTGTACGGGAACCCGACTTGAATTGGACCTACCTTTTGCGTTGTACCGTTAATAGAAATTATGAAATGTATTTATTTAAATCGTGATTCTTACTTGTTACTTATTAAATTAATCAGAATACACGATATTACAACGCAATATGTACTCATTAAAACGAGAATTTATGATTAATAAGAGAATGTGAGGGTAAGTAGAATCCTCACAGGAGGCACCCCAAAAGAAATGATTGGACTTCGTCCGCAGAAACAATTACAATCTCCGATGTTGGCAATCACAACCCTGCGATTCCTTGCGTTGAGAAAAAGTATAAACACTCACCTGGATAGGCAGGGTAACCACTACACTCGGGACTCCGGGCCGGCCGGCGTGGCGGATATTCAATATGCACTACAAGCTCACGTTTCTGCTTGATTCCACTTCACAAGGAGGATTACGAGAACCAATCAGTTAATCAATTTCTAGCGAAGCCTTTTGGGTAATTTTTAACCCTATTTTGAATCGGACCCAGCGCGGGAGCAGTTATCTGCTTTTCGCCATTTTTTCAAGTCTTCGTTTTCACTCTCACCGCAGTGAGGCGCTAGCGCGGCACCAGCGGGATGGCGCCAATTTTGAATTAGGAAGGGAAACAATTTGGATAGGATATTTAGAAGGATAGGCTTAATGTTTATCCAGCGTTGTTAAAGCAAGTACCTACACACATTGTTGAAACTTTTATGAAATGAAATATATATATGTCGCATCAAGAGTGGCCGATAGATGCAAACCATCGGCAAGTCAGGCTGTATTCCCTTAGGTTAGGACATTATGTGTGGTGCGGGCGGTAGGTGAGTAGAATCGTGAAAATGAAATCACACAAATTATTTGATACACTGGGTTTATTTAAATAGTCACAGTACAACCTTTGCTCACAAATATTACGGATCGGCAGAGTTTCTACAATGTCTTAGCTTAAAGGCGGTCAGTACTATACTTCCATATTCTGCTGTCCCCACCAGGTTCGCTACCAGGTAGCGTGCTTGTGAGTGACGTCCGTGCTATTCACTGAACCCGACATATTTAACAAAAACTTGCTCGTTGAAAGTATTTTGTAACATCAGCTTCCTTTCTAACCCTTCCCTTCCTTTTTTATATTTTCTCTTTGCTAGAAAGTAACACTCATGTCCCATTCGAACGCAACCTACAAAAGAGCCCGTACAAAAGTTGCCTCGTTAGAGCTGTGCGTTTGCGAAGGGATATCACAGGCTAGGTAAAAACGGTGTCAAATAGTCGCCGGCGAGCAAAGAAAGGTAACACTCCGGCTCAATGGTCTTTATTAAATATTTCAACGAGGCGCACTGCGCTCCTGCTTAAATAAACCATATCTGCCGACCGAACTGAATTTATCACACGCGCTGGTGGTCCCATACCTTTAGAGACTGACTTCGCATGTCCCACTAGTGCTAGTCAGGTATTTGGATTATTTATCTCTCGTAAATCGCGCGCTACACAATTTGGCGTGATCTTATGAATCGTATTTTTGCTTCTTTGTGGTAAGGGTTAGCATATAGAAACACACCTCAAGATCATATTATATACTGACCACGTTTCTTCAAATTAATAACAGGTTGCTTTTGATATAACATCCATAAAAATACGCTGTACATTCCGAAAATACCTAAGTATGCATGTAGCCGACTTATTATATCGGGGGCACCATAAAATGTAACTTACCGAAGTACCTACCAATCCATACATATATTCATAAGTATCTGAAGCAAGTAGATAAGTATAGATAGTAGCCTTGAGAATCCCTGGTGTGTTGAGCCACTGAGATTTCCTATAAAAAGGTGATTTGCATTATTTTTCACCAAGTTAAAATAAAGAGTCCTATCTACGTAAAATGTAAATTTGGGGCTCTCCTGAATGTAAAGTTCACGGTTGATTTTATTTTCATGGAGGGAACGCGACTTGAATTTTAAAATCACGACGGGCCCGAATGAAATTTTATATTATTAATATATTTTTCGAGTTTAGGCGAGGATTACAGTATTAAGCAATACTCTGATAGGATTTTTATATATGAACAGTTTAAATGTCATAAATTCGTCTACCATGCATGACTGTTTGAATGGGTTTTAGCAGAGATAAATAAGCAACTGCAGATGCTATAAAAATCTTCTAGAAAGAAGCGGGATGCTGGCATCCTTTCTCGAAGATTTATTTTAATTTAGCACCGTACTAGTCTAGTGCTAAATTAAAATTATCTCAGATTCCGTGCAGCGCAGGATCTAATTGTTACCAAATAAGAAAAAAAGACACCTTTTGTATTACTATTGATATTATTATAGCCTCGCGCTTGACCACTATCTCACCTGATGGTAAGCGTTGGTAGAGGATGAAACATGTTTGCCTAAAAGAAAACTATTTACCTTTGACTTAAAAACTCACAGTAGTAGCTTGTAACTATCTGGAAATACAGATTCCAGCGGGGAATTCCACTCCTTCGCTGTACGCATAATAAAAGTATTCCCTCACCGAAGCTGTGGCAAAAAGTGGAATTAAAATGCCGACCACACAAAAACCCCCAAGACTTCAGTTTTTGTTCAAGTTCCAAGGAATGATTAAGTATCCCATCTCAGCAAAATAATTTTGTCTTCAATAACATTTTTATTATTTATGAAGCGCCCTGTCTCCTTTGACTTGTTTTAATATCTTTGAATAGCCGGACTTTGAGCTCCGATCAAATTAAACTTTTTACCAGACTTTTATAAAGGCTGAATGTTTCATGGCTTTAGAATTCAGTCTTATTCAATTGATTGTTTCAGAGAGACTGAATCTCTTATTGAAAATTATTTTTGGCGTCTACCTTTTTGATGAATGTAAATTTTAATGCCACTGTTTGACATATCAAACTGAGGTATTAAACTTGACGAGAGACAGAATATGATTATATACGGAACGTTATTAGCGGATGGTATATATATAACCATGAATATAATAGAGATCCGGCCTGACTTATTATTTGGAAATTTAGAATTACAATTCACAATATACATTTCCATAAATATCCACGTGTACTTAACTAGTCAAAACAGCTGTGCCTACGCGCTGTTGTTGCACCAGAAGTATTTTGCCACGTACATTATCTTATCATTACTAATTAACGCGCAAATATCCACTACTAAACACTCCTAATACTCGTTGGGAAATATTGCTGTAATCTAAATAACACGTTTGGCAAACGTATAAGCGACCATAATGGTTATTATTTTAAATTCTACTGCACCCTTGTCAAAAGTGTGGAAATTATGTAGGCATACTTTCAGTTAGTAACAATATGGAGGCATTCAAACGGTCCTAAAGAACTGATATTCAGGTACGAACCGCTCGATTTACTTCCCTTAACTAACGAGCAAGCAAATCAGAATCCAATTTAAAAAATGGCTGAAATCAAAACGGGCATAAACACGTCTGGTCCTACGGTAAACGTTAGTTTTTCAACGTTGGCATTCCAGGTTTTCTCGACGTTCGCTCAGCGCTCGCGAATCCAGGAAAACGCTTCGTTCGGAAGGTGACTCTGGAAAAATGGTTGAGAACACAAATGTACGTTTATAATATGAATGTACTCAGACGCAGACGTTGCCGTGCAGTTCTTTGCTGAAATTCGTGATATGAATATTAGTAGGTACTTTCTTGCTATTTTGCTGTGAAAGTTGACACGCTTAAACGGTGGACTTTACTAAACTGAGATATTAATATAATATTTTATAAGACTTTTAAACAATGAGAAGACTTTCCAGATATCTAATAACTTTAAACGAGCAATTCTTGTATATATGTATGTATATATATAATCTGAATCTCGGAAACGGCTCCAACGATTTTCATGAAATTTTGTATGCAGGGGTTTCGGGGGCGATAAATCGATCTAGCTAGGTTTCATTTTTAGAAAACTATGTTTTCACTATTTTCACCCAAGCAGAGCTCGGTCGCCCAGGTACTTAAAATAATTTGAACCAACTTTAAAACCTTATTTTCAATGAACACCACAGCACGTATTCAACTATTTTTAAGGGATACACCTACTTAGTTTGTAGCTTGTAATATTTATTTGTATTGTTGTATTATCCATTTTATTTAAAATTGCTTAAAGTATAGTGAAGATACTGAGTATGATAGTCCCTAATTTAATTACGCAGATATAAGATATAGCTAACCTACATATTAAATAAAACAAGCATTTGGCTGTTATGGTAGGTATATCTACTGTATAATTCTCAGCCTCTCATCTAGAATCCTGTAATATTTTGCAGCTATGTTTCCATATATGTTGACCATATACATTGGTATTTTTCTATAATATTTAAGCTGAAAAACCGCGCGTGAACCAATTAAAAAAATAAATCTACAACTGTAACAGATGGTACTAATAAAATTGGTACGATGCACTTCCTTATATAATGTTAACGTTAGCCTCTAATTATTTCTATGTTATGTCTTATGGTATGCAAATAAATAAACGTATAACCTTCTTGTTCACTCCACTTACATATTTTCTCATAGAGGGTGATAAAAAGTAGAGTGTCCACCTCCAACACTATTTTAACTCGAGTGACGTACTTTGACACCTCGCTGCGCTCAGGATTCTACTTTAGCATCCTTTGGTCCTTTCTGGATTTAAAAAGCACTCTCGCCTTTGACAATTGTTGTTCGGTCTGTAGATAAAGAATCTACTATTTCACACCACCTGCTCGACAATATCCAATTACACCATGCAAACTTAACGTAGGTAACGTAAAGCATTACCCTCAGTGAAACATAAATATACGGCATTACCTTCCAAGGGTGGTAAAGTTGAATGCAACTTCGAGGGAGAAAAATAAAGTCAAATTCGTGTGGAAATTCGTGGAAAACTCTAAGTGAAAAAGTGGCCATATGGTATTGTAAAGAGGTTTTTTCGAAATTCGATTTGGCTACCATAAACAAAAAAAAAAAGAAAACGGTTCAATTTCAAAGATTATGAAACAAAAGAGAATGTTTGGTGTTGTGATTTTCAGTCAGTCAGTTATCAGTGAATTTTATTGCAATATTCGTGTTGACGAAATATGTCGAGCGATAGTAGTGATTCTACTCCAGAGTTTATCAAAACAGGCGCTTTAGAGATTATTAATAAATCTACTACCGGAAGAATCAAAACACGGATATATACGAAAAAGCCCACGAAGATTTTGTTCAATGGTGAACTACAAAAATAGGAGTCAAGACCAGACTATGTCGGAATCCGTTATTTTGTTTAATTGCCAACATTTTGCAGAAACTCGAAAGTCAAGCAGCCTATGGTGCCTTTCTTCAATGCTCAAATCTATAATAAGCATTAAACACAATATTGAAATCAATCATACAGCAACTTTATACTGTCTCGCAGGTGGGAAAAGTAGAGTATGCTCTGTCTTGGGCAGCTTAAACCCGTCGCTTCACTCAGGTCTCTAGATAACTCCCTCGCTTCAGAGTCCCTCGTTACGCTTATTCAATATGCCGCCCGTGACGTAAGACACTGCTTTATCCCCTTGGTGCATAATCTACTATTTACAAATGAACAGCAAAGTAGAGAATTGGATAGATACTATAGGCTGAGAGCAATATATGTTGGTAGTCTTTTTTAACCGACTTCCCAAAAAGGAGGAGGTTCTATGTTCGACTTCATGTTCACCGATTACTCCGTCAATTGTGGACCGATTTTAAAAATTATTTTTTCGTTTGAAAAAGTATGTTCCGAAATTGGTCCCATTTTAATTTGGTGAAGATCTGATGAAGAACCTCGGAGATATACAACAGAACTCTTCAATAAATAACGGCAAATCTCTCGGGATTGCTGCAATCGCATGTCTATTTGTTGTTTATAACATTTCATAACATAACATCACGCCGGTTCGCTCTTAAGGGGTAAGCAGACCTCTCATTTCACCGGTTATGTTCAAGTTTCATGAAATCTATTCTGGCGAAATAGTTCCCTTACTAACTTGCCTATTAGGTACGTACAACTAAAAAGTGAAAAATAAAAAAAACTTTTTGCAAACAAATACTACCGACTTCCACTTTTGTATTTGGAAGTCGGTAGTATTTTTTTGCAAAAAGTTTTTTTTATTATGTTTACGTAAATGGGAACCCACAATGCATGGTATTCATGTCGTAGTCGTAGGCAACCTTTTTGCAAAATTTGCACAGGCAGAGGTTTAAAAATTCCAATTTGTTTGACAACCAAAATTTAAATTTACACATTTAAAAACATTCGGCGTCAAAGTTTAGTATTCTATGTGATTTTGTTTATTCTTTTAAAGGTAGAGGGTTGCGAGTCTACCTCGTAAGCTGCTTTGTGATATTTTTAGTTGAACATAAAGCCAATAATGCGCACTGCTTGTTCAAACTTGACCCGTTTATTTGTGCTGTAAAGAATATGTTACGGTATTACGAGGGTGTTGGTAGGTACCTATTGCTATGTATAAATAAGTAGGTAATTGATAGAAGAAAACCTGCTTCATAGTAACATTCCAAGTCATTCGTTAGGTACAGTAAAATAATGGATTTGGTATAAAATAGAGACGTATGTATCTAGGTAGACACCTACCAATCTATTACTCAAGTGTGTTCAACATTAATATTATTTCTAATAGATATTGATGTTCCATTGTTTTATTTTACATAACATTGAAGCCGAGTTACAAACTCCTAATTATTCCTAGATATTATGAACATTATTAACTCTTCTCGGAAAATTACTAACTATCCAATTTCCCTAGAAATTCGAATTATCTTTGAAGCGTGGCCTGAAGCGCTCTGTTTAGTTACTTAGCTAGTGACCGTAACGTTTTGGATGAATTTCCTGTAACATGCAACCTGTAACTCCTCAGATGTTTTGGGAAATTGTACAGGGGGAAACCTTCAAAAGGCGCCTGGACTTTTAAGGAAAAGATCAGGGAGGTGTGGGATTGTTACCTCACTAAAACCACTAACACAAAAAATACTTTTTGGGGATACCAATTATGAGTTCTGCAAAGTTATAATAGCTAGATTCTAGTGAATGATGATCCATCCGCGGAACAACCTGGGTAAGCATTGCTTAACCTTGAAGATCAACCCGTGCGGCTGTTATTACTAAGGTACAAGCTCCAGTTCAGGTACCTAGGGATATTAAGAGTAATAAAAGAATGTCCACGTCCTCTGAGGCAGTAAGTTGAAAGAAGGTCAATTTCAGCAAGCACTTGAAAGAAGAGGATCTCAAGTGGCAATATATCTGTGTGGCGCGAGTGTGGACCTTAACAAATACACCCTCTGTGACTACTTTAACACATTTTGATCATTTATTTAAGTATAAGTTGAATAAATACCCATATAGATAGATATGCATTTAGCAGTAACTTTTAATCAATGTGATTATTTTAGTAGATATCTAAACTGATACGTTTAGCCAATTGATTCAAAATTACAAAAAATAACGTTAAGTTCGTATGTAAAATGTAGTTAGTCTTTGAAAGTATTGATTTGTATGTTAAAATTCGATCACAAGAATGCTATTCTATTGCTTAATGTCCATATTCCATAAGCATAATCAGCATAATACTGCCTCTACTAGAGTTAGCATCCGTCCGTAACAGTTGGCCTACAGTCCGGACTTTGTCCGGCCTTCTAATTTGTCAGGATTTTTCGTGTGGATGTAACAATTTCGTGTATTTCATGTGACTGCTATCCTCTAAGAATATTTTCAGGTTTTTTAATTAAAAAAACAGCTGCCGCAAAAAAAAGTCGTTGTAGTCGGGTTTGTTTTTTCGTAACTGAAATGTCCAGACTTCTTTTTTAAAGCCCGGCTTTTCTTCAGGACTTTTCCATTTTCGAAATAGTAAATCTAAATGGGATCCAGGCCTCTTGTCAGTGAGAGTATGGAAAAACGCTATAGTATACTTGTCCTTGTATAAGTCAAAGTATCTGGGTGACCGAGCTCTGCTCGTGTGAAGATAGAGAAAACGACGTTTTCTAAAAACAAAACCTAGCTAGATCGATGTATCGCCCCCGAAACCCCCTGCATACTAAATTTAATGAAAATCGTTGGAGCCGTTTCCGAGATTCAGATTATATATCTATACTATCTATACTTAATATTATAAAGAGGAAGATTTGTATTTTTGTATGTAACGAATAAACTTAAAAACTACTAGACCGATTTCAAAAATTATTTCACCGTTGGGAAGCTACAATATCCCCGAGTGACATAGGCTACTATTTATCCCTGTATTTTCACGGGAACGGGGACTACGCGGGAGAAAGCGAGGCGTCCGCTAGTATACATATATACAAGAATTGCTCGTTTAAAGTTATTAGATAGAGAGCGTATGGGTAAACGCTATGTTTTTCCAGTAAGATAAACTGTGGGAGCGAGGCCGCGGGCAAAGAAAGTCTAAATAGAATTATTTTTTTCATTTTATTCACGTACTTGTTTTGTTTGTAGATACGTTTGCCACAGTCAGTAACTAACAGACTATTTATACGACACTAACCACCTTTTCTGTGAGGGTTTATTTGCATATGGCCTAAATCCAGACAGAGCCATCATCAGAATCATACGTTGTTGGTCTAACTTTTAATAGAGTTTGTAGACTACTATTAATTATTTAAAATGAGATCCTAAATCTATAGTTTATAAGAGAGTTCATTTGGAGTAAGCAACTTGGTTTTGTTAATTTAGGAAGAGAGTATTAGGTTGCTAATCTCTTAATTAATTAGGTACGCAAAATATACTCATACCTCGTTTTTCAGGCTGAAAAGTGAAGTAGGTTTAACTTGTAGGTTGTGTGTAAGTATTCTATTTTGTTACAATATTAATGTGGTAACTTTTGAGAAATTCCTTTAATTATATTTACTTGATTATCGTGTCTACTTCTTAAAAACCTGTTTATTATATTTAATATTATTAATTATAATATTAAATATAATAAACAGTTTTATTTGTGGCATACCTCTGAAAGTACTAATACGATAACGAAAATACACTATCGGCTTCTTTTATCTCGGCTAATTGCACGGTTTTTGCGAGAAGTTTTTTGTTTTGTGCCTAAGCCCCGTTTTGAAAGTAGTCGTACATCTACAATAAACAAGCATGTGTTTTATTTTTATTCATGACACAATGTCTATATTCCTGATAGAGACTTATTTCATCATCATTTTAGCTGAAAGACGTCCAATGCTGGACATAGACCTCCCCTAAGCGTCGCCACACTGATCGGACTTATTTAACTAAGTAGATTTCTGGTAAGAAATGAATCAGCCGGGGGTAGTCTCACGGGAATTAAACATAGGTAAAATGATAATAAGTTATGAAGGGAAATAATTAGAACCGCCCTTGGCGCGTGGTTGCCTCAAGTTCAATTAAATGTTCTTAATAAAATTCGAAACAATTTTATGTATTAAAATGTAGATTTATACACCGTCAACTTTCAAAGTGGGTACCTATTAGGTAAGTCTTTCTAATTTGTTAATTACTGAGGTCTCGTCCTTTGAAAACTTGTACGGATTATCTGTTTAGTATATTTGCTGAATTTTCGTTGTATGTGGTAAACAGTAATTTAATAACATCTTAGTTAGATAAATTATTTCACTAAGGTAGACCAAATTTTAGTTTTTTTTTTATTCTGTTCGTTGAGTACGGACAAGAAACACCATACCTACTTAAAGTTTTCAAAAAAGTTTAAGTTATGCTTCGATCTATTCAAGTTGCGTGATAAGCTCTTGAGTAACAGCACAGTTTCAGTATCCCTAGTACCCCAGTAGTTTAGAAACTACTGAGGCAATAGGGATGATGATTAAAAAATATTATTTCGTCCGTCAGGCAGAGGATAATAAAATATTGGAGGAGAATTTCTCTTTTCTCGCGTAAACAAACTTTAGCTACGATACAGTGTGTTGAAATTTAATCGGGGCATATATACGCCTTACTAGCACGATGATGCTCAATTTGCTTTCCCTAATAAATGCAATCAAATCACATTCAAGCTACATTTCACAAACTTCAGGTTAAGGTTAAGTAGCAAGGTTAAGTAACGATTCTTTTACATTATTAGTTTCGATAAACAGTTAGTCAATGGTCGTGATGTTAATTGGTTTTTATTGTAATTTCTTATCACACAAATCCGTCACAAGTGTTTTGTGTTCGCGAGAACATGAGACGCTGATTTCAGCTGCATCGAGAAGTGTTTAATTAATCTTAGTTTTATATTGACGGTGCAATGACGTGGTTTTATTTAGTCTCTTTTATTTTCAGTCTGTTAGTGTTAGAAAATTTTGGACGTGATCTTGTAAATAGTTTAGAAGAACGAGCTGCTCTTCGAGAACCTTGTGAGTGCGTTTTGTTTAATAAGTTGGTTCGTAAATAAAAACAAAGACTTACTGCGTTGATTATCGATCCATTGATAATGGAAGGACGGTAAAAAAATATATTGGTGGTAAAGGATGTTAAAGTATGTACCTATATTGTATATTATACTAGCAACCCGCCCCGGCTACGCACGGATAGTAGAGCATAGGTACCACGATTTTTCTTTCGTAGGATCCCGTCATCGGTGTCCCGCCCGCTTGAAGTTAGTTTTTGTTTGGCAATAACTCATAAGATATTCATTTTAATTATAAGCTGTAAAAGACAATTTTGATCTACATAAAATGCACAACGTATCTAATGTATTTAATTGGATAACGAATAATACTGTATTGTTTAGAATAGCTTGGTAAATAACGCATATTTTTTTTTTAATATTTTTTATTTTATTAGGATCTCCAACAAGGAATACACCTTACGTGCTATATTATTATAAAGTAACAGAACACAACAAAAACTATGTGCTTCCTCAATTAAAGGAGACCACATCATGCAATAGAGAACAATCAAACAGTATGGGATACCCAACTTAGAATATGGTAGTTAAAGTTACAGTTATTTAATATCATTACTTAAAGTTTTCCTTTTCTTTCTTTAATAATAATCAGTGATTAGTGCAAACTCAAATTACAATTGTTTCATAGGTATATGTATAACTTTAATAATAATTATCCTATAGGTAGTATCTCTAGAATAATGATCATTAAAGTTGGCAATTTGAATTTAAATTAAATAAAAACAAAGATCAAACAGCAAAGAAAAAACACGAGAGGAAAAAAAAATGCTTACTGTTTTATGTAAGATGTAGTCTGTATTATGTACTACTTTTCTTATTTTCTTTTATAAAGTTTCAACCTAAAGTAACGTAGAATTACACCTACAGAGTTTACGAGTTTTACGACTGAAGGTTATATCAGAAATCTGTACCGAAGCCAAAGTTTCCCTCTGACGCTAAATAAACGTGGAGCTCGATTTTTCAAAAGTAACGGGACTTTTGGCATAGTTATAGATTGTACTCACCCGCCCCAAGTCCATTTTTCATTTATTTCTGCCCAGATTCATGTTCTGTATAACGGTATTCGGTTTCGGACGAAACTTTGGCTATATTTTAACCGAAGCAGTTCGGCCGAGTGCGCCATTTTTAGCAGAAGATGGCCCAAGGGTACGCTTAGTAATTTGCACGGAGTAACATAAAGAAATCTAAGCATCATATAAAATAAATATTTTCGAACCACCATTAGTGATGCTTTTTCTTTATCATTAAATGTTATATGTAATGAACTATAAGTGGTATAACTTTAAAAGATAGATTGAGGAATGACGTAATAAGACAACGTTGTGCTTTAAAAGAAGATGTAGTGACTAGTAAAATTGAAAAGATTATGCTAATATGGTTTGGTCATGTTGAGAGGATGGATGAAAGGCGACCAACAAAAGGTATTTACAAGGCAGAAGTGAATGGAAACGCAGGGAGGGGACGCCCTGGAAAGACATACATAGACCTAATTGGTGAAGTTCTTAAGAAAGGCCAGGTGTGCAGTACTCATAACCGGCGTGTGTGTATGACTAGATGTATGAAGCAAAAGAAGAATGTTAGGATCGTAGCAGGTGGCGTTCTGTAGTTTCTTCCATGGGAAAAAGGCTTCAGTTTATGTACGTATGTATGTAAATGTTATATTTATTATTCTTTACTGCCCCCTACCCCTACTGTTCCGTATGGTGCCGGACGTAAAGAATTTCACCATCCCATGTCTTCCCGTGGGTGTCGTAAGAGGCGACTAAGGGACAAACCAGAGAATGGGCAGCAGCGTTCTCTGTGCTTCTATAACAACCATACTGCGATCGCCAACCCGCCTGCCAAGCGTGGCGATTATGGCAAAACCCCCCCAATGAATAGCACAAATAAAAAATGGCCCCTGGTACCCGGCAGCTTGCCTACCCTCGACTACGGTAGCGGTCGAGGCTACGGCATGGCAAGGGGTGCTAAGAATCTCCGGACGAGATCCGGCTACCCCAAAAATCACCGACGACTGGACCTGGCAACGTACAATACGCGCACACTTCGGACCGAAGAGAAGGTCACCGAACTTGAGGAGGAATTGAGCAGGTTGCGATGGAGTATTATAGGGTTATCTGAAGTCCGAAGAGAGGGGGAGGACTCGATAATCCTCAAATCCGGTAACCTGCTCTATTTCCGAGAGGGTGACCGGCAGTCCCAGGGTGGTGTCGGGTTTATCGTCCACAAGTCCCTTGTGAACAACGTGGTGAAGATCGAAAGTGTGTCGACCAGGGTGGCGTACCTTATACTCAGAATATCCTCAAGATATTCGCTGAAGGTCATACAGGTCTACGCTCCAACCTCGGCACACCCCGACGATGGGGTAGAGACCATGTATGAGGATATCTCCAGAGCCATGCATGGTTTCAAAACTCACTTCACCGTTGTCATGGGGGACGTCAACGCGAAACTGGACAAACGAGACGAGGATGAGCTGCAAGTGGGGCAATTTGGAGTTGGACAACGGAACCACCGGGGTCACCTACTGGCCAGTTTTATGGAGAAGGAGGGCCTCTATATGATGAACTCCTTCTTCAAAAAGCGTGAACACAGGAAGTGGACCTGGCAGAGCCCCGATGGTGCAACAAAAAATGAGATCGACTTCATCATGTCAACCAAGAAGCAAATGTTCAATGATGTCTCTGTGATCAATTCGGTAAAAACCGGGCGCGATCACCGCATGGTAAGAGGCACATTGAACATTAATATTAAGCTTGAAAGGTCTCGACTGATGAAGTCCACGCTCCGGCCAGCACAGATCCAGGTCCAAAACCCCGAGAGCTTTCAGCTCGAACTCCAGAATCGTTTCAAGTGCCTAGGGAGCTCCGTGGATGAATATAGCAACGGGTTCGTGGAAGCGGTCTAAGTTTTTCAAGACCCGTCGTACAGATAGAAACAAAAAGGTCTCTGATCATACCCTCAAGCTTATGAAGGAGAGGCGTGAGATGATCCTGCAGTCTTCAGATGAGGCGTGCAAATACCGGCAGCTCAATAGACAGATCTCTAAATCCTTGAAAAGAGACCTCCGCCGCTTCAATACCGAGCGTATTAAAGACGCGATCGAGCGAAATAAAGGCTCCAAGGTATTTTCAAGGGATCTGGCTATTGGGCAGAGCCAACTCACGAAACTGAAGACCGACGATGGCAGGATCGTATCCGCCAAACCGGAGCTTCTCAGGGAGATCGAGACATTCTATGGGCAGTTGTACACATCGATCAGCAAGCCCGTTGCGAGTCTAGCAAACGACCCAAGAGCTAGATTGACCCGACACTATACCGAAGATATCCCGGACGTCAGCCTGTACGAGATTAGGATGGCTCTGAAACAGCTCAAAAACAACAAGGCGCCGGGTGATGACGGAATTACGGCCGAACTCCTGAAGGCGGGTGGAGAACCGGTCCTTAAGGCCCTTCAGAAGCTGTTTGATTCCGTCATACTCGAGAGCAAAACGCCACAGGCATGGTGCAGGGGTGTGGTGGTACTCTTCTTCAAGAAGGGCGACAATGCCCGGTTGAAGAACTATAGGCCCATCTCACTTCTTAGCCATGTCTACAAGTTGTTTTCAAGAGTCATCTCGCAGGTTAGACGATTTCCAGCCCCCCGAACAAGCCGGATTCCGAAAAGGCTTTAGCACCGTAGACCACATACATACGCTGCGGCAGGTTATACAGAAGACCGAAGAGTATAACCTGCCTCTCTGTTTAGCGTTTGTGGACTACGAGAAAGCCTTCGATTCGATAGAGACTTGGGCTGTACTGCAGTCTCTCCAACGGTGCCAGATCGACTACCGGTACATTGAGGTGTTGAAGTGTTTGTACAAAAACGCCACCATGTCAGTCCGTCTTCAGGATCAGACCTCGAAACCAATCCTTCTCCAGCGCGGCGTGAGACAGGGAGACGTCATTTCTCCGAAACTGTTCACTGCTGCGCTGGAGGATGTCTTCAAGGTTCTGGACTGGAGGGGGCTGGGCATCAACGTTAATGGCGAGTACATTACTCACCTTCGGTTTGCCGACGACATAGTGGTCATGGCTGAGACCATGGAGAGCCTCAGTAAAATGCTCGATGACCTCAGTAGAGCTTCCGAAAGAGTGGGTCTTAAAATGAACATGGACAAAACCAAGATCATGGTGAATGCCCATGTAACACCCACTCCAATAAAGGTCGGAGACTCTACTCTCGAAGTTGTAGACGATTATGTCTACCTGGGACAAACGGTCCAGTTGGGTAGGTCCAATTTCGAGAAAGAGGTCAACCGTCGAATTCGACTCGGCTGGGCGGCGTTCGGGAAGTTGCGTGGTATCTTCTCGTCCAATTTACTGCAGTGTCTCAAGACAAAAGTCTATGACCAGTGTGTGTTGCCAGTGATCACCTATGGGACCGAGACGTGGTCGCTCACAATGGGCCTTATCAGAAAGCTCAAAGTCACCCAAAGGGCAATGGAGAGGGCTATGCTCGGAATTTCCTTGCGTGATCACGTCAGAAATGATGATATCCGCAGGAGAACCAAAGTTACCGACATAGCCCGAAGAATTGCCAAACTTAAGTGGCAGTGGGCAGGGCACATTGCTCGCAGAACGGATGGCCGATGGGGCCGAAAAGTTCTGGAATGGCGACCGCGAACCGGAAGACGATACGTTGGAAGGCCTCCCACTAGGTGGACTGATGACCTGGTTAAGGTTGCGGGAAGGCGCTGGATGCGAGACGCACGGGATCGGTCAATGTGGCGACGCCTGGGGGAGGCCTATGTCCAGCAGTGGACGTCTTTCGGCTGAAATGATGATGATGAATGATGATACTGCCCCCTACACTCCTTCATTTTCCCTGTCTATCTCTAATAGCTCTACCTATTTGGAACAGACTTTATCGAATTAGTTCAGCACCCTCATTGCGTAACTGGTTTGGTAGCACAGCACGAGCGCTCCTTTTCATTTCGACAACTCAACTATATTCAATGCATGTGATACTGTCATAATTATGAAGAAATGAACGCAAGCAATGCATCCTTCCGCCATTCTTTGAACTTACGCAATTAGGGTGCAGTTTAGACCAGCTCAATATTATCTTGTCTTTTTAATGTTAATTCGACAAAAAAATATCTTTCCGCGATACAAACAGGCATTAACCGTCGAAGTATTAAAATGCTAAGCTAGGAGCTAGGTACAAAAGCGACCCATTTGCGTGGTTTACACAGTTTGCACTAAAAACGCCACGTATCTGACGCTCGGTACTAGATAGCTAGGTACTAGCCTATTCTAGGTAGGTACTCTACTTCTGTTATGGTCTTATGGAAAACTGGCAAGACGTGTTTCGGTATTATAAATATTCTAAGGCAACCATCGGTAGAATAATACAACTAAATCTTAACCAGGTTGTTTTTTTGTTTGTAAAAATGTAATCTTCGAAAGTACCAATCTGATTATGAAAATTGTTTTAATTATAGAAAGCTTCAATATTGCTGAGTGTCATAGGATATTTAACTCAGGAAAATGCATCTGCCGGACAGATCTCGTGCAAAAGGACTGTTTCTGCCGGACAGATCTCGGGAAAAGCTAATTATAATATTTTTAATATCAAGTTATAATGATAAGGACGGAATTGTTAACAGTTTTTCGTTGCTGACTATAAGCTTATAAAGTTTTCCTTTTCCTACGACAAGGTTCACAATAATCTCTATTACTACATTTGTTAGAATATTTGGTAATCTCCGTATACGGATCTGAGCTGAAGTATTGCCATTACCTGGAATTTCGTTCAAAGTCAAAGTATATTCTAGATTAGTGTATAAGGTTCTTTCACCTGGAAAATAAAACTTTTCGTATCGCGAGCAGAGACGAAATTAGCCGAAATGTACCGTATCTTTATGAAATTTTGATACATGTACTACTTGCATCTAATTTAATCATAGTAGGTAGATGAAATGACTATCACGGTTCTAAAAGTTTACTACATTCTAATCATTCATTGGAGATATGTTCCTACGCTTACGTAAGGGTGCATTAAGGTAAAATGTAGACAGGTATACTAGACCATCGCTTGCTAGCAGTGGCCAGCGCTGAGAACAGGCGAAGGCCGTTTTCATATTATTTATTTCTGTATCAGTGGGTAAGATCTTGCACCGACAAGCGCTAAAAAGCGCTGACAAGCTCGGATGTTAAATGGTCAGCGACGGATAGCGCTCTTTCGTGCTAGCCTCTTTCTATGTGAATGCACCCTTAGCCAAGTCGACGTGAAAACATGACGATAGATCGATTCGAAAAATGCAAGATTTTCCACTATAAACAGGTTAATTAGTTGTGTTTTTAATAAGATCAACATCACAAGCGTGCTCTATTTGTTGAGTGTGTTTTCTGGTCGCGTATACAAAGAATAAAGTATTAACGTTGCTAATTATGAATCGCTAATTTGCCTATCCACAGAGCGGAATCACATTAAGGCATTGTGAACACCAAAGGGAATAGTAATTCTTTTATATTCTCGCTAGCGTGTTAACGTTAATTCTTTGTTTTTGATTGTTCTTTTGTAAGGACGTAATGATATTAAGCTATGAATGTCTCTCGGCGTGTTATAGACCTCTTCACATTCAGAGAAGGATATCGTTGGTTGCCTACGTGTTAGCCAGTCATGCGAGGCTTTATTTTATAAAATACTAGCTTCAGCCAGCGGCTTCGCCCGCGTAGATGTCGAAAATTAGCAAGAGGAACATATTCCCGGGATTAAAACCTCCTAATTCCTGACTATAATTTATCTCGGTGCCAAATTTTATCCAGATCCATTGAGCCGTTCTACCGTGATTGAGTAACAAACATACATTCATTCATCCATACTTTCGCATTTATTTTATACTGCCGGCTGTGTAGTAAAATATTATCATTGCGTTGATGCTTATTTTAAAACCAAGTTTTCGATAAAACCTTTGGTGTAGCTTTAACCAAAAACTAAGACTCGCACTCAATTACAAAAGTAAAGGATTTTATTTAAGCTAACTAGCAACCATGCATGCTTACTTTTCATTTCTAAGATAATAACGTTTTTTTACAGCTCGCAAAGGTTCTTCAGGATATCATAAAGCACACAAGAGCAGACTGTCAGGCATGGGTTTACACGGAAATACGCAAGGTTTGTAGAATCTCGGGAATACCTGCCTCACATGAGATTGGAGTTGACCTGAAAGTCCTTCAAACGACGGCAAATCAAAGAAGGGCTCGCATATGAACAAGAAACCAAACCCATTGTGAGTATGGTGTTCCCGAATAATGATATGTTACTTCTGTGTGTTTTGCTCTAATGATATGTTGCTTCTGTTACCTATATGTGTTACCAAATGGCAATAACCTTGGCTGTCAACTATGTAGCGACACTCAAAAATAGTACTTTTAGCTGAACGCTGAACTCCATGGCTGAAAATACAGGTCCAGGCCTAGTTTAGGGATTAGGATCAGATTTGTGACAATACGTTTCGCACGCCCAGAACAACACTGCACTAAGTCAAAATAGCTAATTTTTCAGAATTAACGAAAAACCATTATCTTAATTTATGTCAAAGTTATTGCAATGTCTTGATTATTTCATGTCAAGAATCCAATCCGTATCAGCATTTTATAGATCAATTGATTCAAAACGCGTTATTGTAGCAAATAAATGTATTTTTTTATTTAATTCACTGATGTGGAATGACTGAACGAAATAAAAATAATTATTTCGAGTTACTTGCTTTTTACTGATTGATTCTGAAATAATGCACTATTATTGTACAAAGCAAAAGTCCGATTCTGCATGGAGTATTGCAGCCACCTTTGGGTTGGCTCAGCAAAGTATCAGCTAGTCGCGCTTGACTCGATGGAACGCAGAGCCAAGAGGCTCATCGGCGACATTGAACTGGTGGATACCAAGCTTCACAGCATGGGTCATCGCCGCAAGGTTGCCTGCTTGTCGGTCTTCTACTGTGTGTGCTCAAGAACTCCACGACCTCATCCCACCAGCCCCCTTCTACCATCGGACATCTAGACGCACTGCAAGTTACCATCCTTACCTTGTTGCCATTCCACCAATTCGCACCAAGCGCTTCCAAACATCCTTCATAATGCGCACAGCGAATTAATGGAACTCACTACCTGCGTCTGTGTTTCCGAACGCATTCAACCCGAATCTTTTCAAAGTTAGAGTAAACAGGCTCCTTCTGGGTAAGCTCACTCCATCGTCAACTCTGTCTCTGTCACCTATGACTTAGACTAGAGTCAAGAGCAAACCCATCTCGAATAAAAAAAAAAAAAAAAAAAAAAATCATATGTTTTTTTATTGTGATTTAATATACAATAGCGACCCATTCGTTTTCTTTTCATTAATAAACCTATTAAAATTAAATAAACGACAAAATTTTACTAAAACGACTTATATTTTAAACATAAACTAGTACTCTTTTTGCACCCATAGTGTTAATTAAAACATGTAAATCACAAAAAACAAAATCTTCTGTTAATCAAAAAATAAGAAAAAATATGGCAAAATTGATATAATACATAACACTTATAATACAATACTGTTAGGAATAAAAAAGTAACAAAATTATAACACCGTTAGAAAAAACTAAAACTGTTTAAAATTGTATAATTAACTTTTCAATCAAAAGACATCCACATTTGGACAAAGGCCTTCCTCAAGTGTCATTCATCACATTGAACGTCTCGCATCCAGAGGACTCCCATAACTCTCACCAGGTCTTTCGTCCACCTAGTGAGAGGTCTTCCAACGCATCGTCTTCCCGTTCACGGTCGCCATTCCAGAACTTTTCGGCCCATCGACCATCCGCTCTGCGAGCAATGTGCCGTGGCCACTGCCACTTATGTTTGTTAATTCTTCAGACTATGTCGGTAACAACCAGGGTTACTGACATAGTCCGAAGACTTGCTCCCATACACCACTTGCGCATGTCTTCAGTTCAGACTCGATCACGCAAGGAAACTCCGAGCATAGCCCTTTGGGTGACTTTAAGCCTTCTGATGAGGCCACGACCACGACCACGTTTCGGTCCCGTATGTAATCACACACGTATTGAGTACTATGTAATCACACAGACTGATCATAGACTTTGGTATTGAGACACTGCGGTAAATTGGACAAGAAGATACCGCGCATAATCGTCCACAACTTCGAATGTTGTTTCCGATTTTGATAGGAGTGTAACAGGGGCGTTCAACATGGCCTTAATTTTATCCATGTTTATTTTAAGACCCAGTCTTCCGAAAGCTCTTCTGAGGTCATCGAACATTGTTCTTAGATCCTACATGGTCTCAGCCATGACCACTATACCTATCGTCAGCAGACCAAAGTTGAGTGATGTATCTACTCGCGATTAACATTGATGTCTAGTCCTTTCTAGTCCAGAACCATGAAATTCAATGCAGAAGTGAACAGTTTCGGAGAAATTACTCGCCCTGGAAATCTGCCTGCCTCACTCCGCGATTTTTTCTAATACTTCATCGGCTGATGCTGCCACTGTTGACATATCAGTGGTTGATGCTGCAACGGTTGTATTTTTGACATCCTTTTCCACGCTGTGTTTAATAGAAGGTCTGGTGTCTTTTGTGGTTGCTTCCATTGCCTTTTTAAGCAACAGGAGACCACGACCCCTCATCATCTGCTATAATTAAACCTATAAATAACTATTACAAATTTAATTAATTCAACAATAGTGTATATTATCTAAAAAAATGTATTAATCTTCGTGTAAATAACGAAAAAAAAAAAATCGCAAACACATTTCTCTTAATTTATAATGTAAATAACAATTATTTGTATAAAAAAGTATGTTTTTATAATTTTTAACAAAATTAGGACATAATTTATATCTACCATCAATAGTGCATCATTTCTCTGATTTTCACCTTTTACGAACAATACTAAACCATTTTGGAATAATACAAAAAAAATACATAACTTTTCCAACAACAGAGTATTATTTCGAAATAGTATCAAACTCGTAGTTATAATCACAGTCACCAACACTGAATTAAAACTAAATAATGCCGAGTAATATTCGTTCTTTATTAAACAACACCGCATTATCACAAACTGATCTGCATGTTGTTTTTAAGGCGGACAAGATGCAACTGGAAATAGATTTGTGTTGACGGTATGACTTTGGCAGCGCGTCGTCACCGATAGAGAGTTAGCGCGCCATCTTTTGGACATTTTTGTAGATATAAATACGCCTGTCTTCGTGGTATATGCGGCAAATTTTTGGCTATTCGTTGATAGGTAAAAGTCGATTTTGAGATTTTTCGACATAGTGCAGGGCAGATCTGGGTGCGATTTGTGTGTTATTTTATTATGACTTCTACGGTTGTGTGTAATTTTGGAACCTTTAAACCGCTTTCCTGTAAAGTTGTGTTGTTGCACTTGCATCCTTATAATATTTTATTTTATCCTTATATTATAATAAAATGATCCCGCCTTCACCAATTTGCGCCATCTGCTTCAATCTTTGGAGTCCTGGAGAGCATCGGGCAGCCTGGTATTTAACGATGTGCGGACTTGGTCTGACCATCTGATTGGACTTCGACACCTCGGTCGTTTCCCTTCGATCTTGCCAGTAACCATCAGCTGTTCGAGGTTGTGTCCGTTCTTCCTGGCCATGTGATCAAAGAACTCCAGAATCCTACGAAGGCAGACCGTAGGCAGTCTGATATTTATGTTTAGTTCCCGGAGGATAGAATCATTGGTGCGATAGGCAGTCCAGGGGATTTGCAACATCTTCCTCCAGCACCACATCTCAAAAGCGTCGATTCGGTCACGGTCGGCCTTCTTCAGAGACCACGTCTTGGACTCGTAACTGAAGATGGAGAACACCAGGGAGCTGACCAGTTTCACCTTTGTCTTCCTTGAAATGTAACGGTCTCTCCATACTCTTTGCAGCTGGGTCATTGCATTTTTGGCCATCCCTATATGCCTCCTGATATCTTTCTCGCATGACCCTCAGTTGCTGATACTTGCACCCAGGTAGATAAAATCGCTTACGGTTTCCAGTGATAAGGCACCTGTATGTCGGAGATGGTTTGCGCCACCAAAATAATTACTCATAGGATCGAAAATGCTTACCAACGTACACAAGCAACTCAAAGTTATTTTAGTCCTGGGACTAAAACATATCCCCGTTATATCGCATTAATAAGTAAATTAAAGTTGAAAGGAAACCGTTTGTCCTGGTATGGCCATCTGATGAGGAGGGATGAAGCGCATGTTACTAAAAGAGTTATGAATATAAATGTGGATGGATGGAGAGGGAGGGGACGGCCAAATTAAAGATGGATGGACTGTGTGAGGAGTGATATGAAAGAAAAGGGAGTCAGTGATAGCGTGACTGGGGACAGGACGGTATGGAAGAGGAGAACGTGTTGCGCCGACCCCAAGTAACTTGGGACAAGGGCAGAAAGATGATGATGATCGCATTAATAAGTAAATGAATTGAGTCGAGTCCGTTTGAGATAATGTTGGCGACATCGGTCCGATTCGATTGATCAGTGGACCGACGAGCCAGCTAAACAAATTTGGTTCTAATTAGCATTCTGTCGATATCGTTGAAAAATCCAACCGGTATCGTACTCTACTATTTGAATCCGACACTCCTTTATTGCATAAAAAGGGAAATTCTTTGAAAATCAGGCGGTCGTTAAATTTCATCTGATCCGCCGTTGTTAGATTATTGTTCAAGAAAGGCGAATACAAAGCGGAAAGGTTTCGAAATACGATTCAGTTATTGCCAAACCCGGATAAAAAAAATTGGCCCGAAAGACACTTTAAGCAGCAATTTTTTTTTCCAATTACTTTCATTTAAACATATGAGTGTTTATTATTTTTAAACCACCATTAAAACCCTTTGTTTCGATAACACCCACGATGAAAAAAAATTGGGCCCCCACTATATATTTCTATTTTCTGATTTTAATGTAGCCAGTGACACTCGCAAGGTTAAGACAAATCGATTGACGTAAAAATCATCAAAATCGGCCAAAGCGTTTGGTCTCTAGAATGCCACAAAGGAACAAACATACATACATAGACTGATAAACACATTTCCCTCCTTCGGCAGTCGGCTAAAAAGAAATAGAGTGAAGAACTATGGTTTGTTTTCATTTCAGCTTCGATCATCTCTAAATGTGGATCTGGTGGTTTGTGTATAACTGCCGGCGGGTGTCCTTATAAACGGGTCTTGGACGATGACCCTAACTGTATGATGGAGCACAATAACTACGTATGTTGTAAGGTGAACCGGAAAATAATGCCGATCAACGTGTTTGACAATTAATTTAAGAATTAAATTATATTAAATTAAATCCTTCAGTCTTTTTATAACGATAAATAAAATAACGTCAGTTGTCCTTGACACATTTTGATGTCGTACCTCTATCACGTGAAGCGAGATCAATATCCATTGAATATAATATGAAGATATTCAGATGCCTCCAACAAAGCGTAGTTTAGAACGCTGCCATAGTTCGTGTCTATCAGACCGTTTGAATAAGACAATATGCGCGGCTCCGTTTAAGTGGGAATCGAGGTATCTGCTCCTTTGTGACTGCTCCAAGTGCTACCTGTCTGCCAACTTCGATATACCTAAGGAATATTCTTTTGTATACTGCGGCAACCTTCGGGATGTATACTGGTTTTGTTTTACATATCTAAATTGAAAGTCTTAGCTTCATAGTTGAGTAAGATTTCTTATATAACACAATTCAAACGGTATGATGTGACCCTATTTGTATTTTATTTAAGTTATTCTTATTGTTTTTTTATGGTTTCGATCCTCAAAAGGAAAAAAGAAAACCTTACAGAATAACATGAAATTTGGCGAGAAGCAAAGTGTGTCACAAGTAATGGAATAAATCTGAAAACCGTAAATTTGTAATCTACAAAAAAAATGCGTTTATAAAATTAGTTTCAGTGGTAAACGGACCACGACCGATATCGATGTATCACATCATCACATCATCAGCCTATTAATGTTCCCACTGCTGGGACACAGGCCTCCTCTCTGCTGTGAGAGGGGATGGGCCATAATCCACCACGCCGGCCCAGTGCGGGTTGGTGGATGTCACATGTCTTCGAATTTTTGGTTCTAGGACATGCCGGTTTCCTCACGATGTTTTCCTTCACCGTTTTTTAGAGCAGTGGTGATGAAATAATTTACATAAAGTAAAGCGCCTGCCTGGGTTCGAACCCACAACCTACAACTTGTAAGTCGCGGCCGATACCACTGGGCCACCACTGCTCTAAAATATATATATAATATCGATGTATGGCGACAACAGTTTTCCAATGGCAAAATTAATTTTGGCCCAGTTTATCTTTTTGTTAGAGCAATGTTCGGTGCTTTCATAGTTTATGAAACGGATTCAGTTTTTCGTTTTGTTTATGGTATGCGTCATACCTGGCTCAAATAAACTCTCTTTCTTCCTCCCTTCCTTTGCTTTCTAAATATTTACGTTAAAATATTTTCTACATAGTTTGCTCTTACACAAGCTCGTTCCGCGGCTGAGTGTCGGCGTCGGTAAATGTTAAACTCAATGCTGAACGACATAATCTGACGTCGCACTGTTATCCAAACCTGACTAATGAAGTTTAGTTAGGCTGGCTCGTGCGATCCAATCTCCCACCAGGTCTACGTAATGTATGTTCATAAAGAAAACTACTAGATGTGTTCAGGTTAGAAGGGGATTTGTGCTGATAGAAGATAACAAAATTTTAGATGAGAATTTTCGTAAGAGTAAGTTTAAAATTAGATTTTTGATGAAATTTTAATGCAATCTGGTTCGACAGGGTTTTTTTCTGGAATATTTTTTTAACTTTTCCTTATATCTCACGAAGTCACTAGTACCCACAATTTATCTGCCCGTTTAGGGAGACGCACGCGTCTGTGGAGGCACGTAGAACAAAGTACAATCAGCTAAGATTGTTTGTGTGGTTTGTAAAGGCCAAATGAAACGAAATCTAGAAACTACAGAACGTATACCTAACGTACCAAACATATATTCTGACATATTTTCTTAACAGGCAACATAAAACGATTAATTTCTTTGTGCAAACACTTTCACGGATGAAATAAAATTCTCTCCGCTACTTCAAAACATTTTACGGTTTAAATTCATTTTATAAAGTTATAATAAAAAAGTCACCATGCTCGTGAAAGATGAAAAATTGTATTGTGTCTCCAGCTGGGACGGTGTCGTTTCTAGTTAGGAAGAGTGTTGGGTCTAATTCAGCTCGCTCGGATATTGCAATTTCCATCCAGCTCACGCCCACTGCGTCGCCCTTCCTTTTCGTTTCATATTGCGCTGCAGTAACAACAATTGACGTTTATGAATCTAATTTCGCAGGTAATACTACAATCTGATTATAAAACTAGTACTATGTAGATTTACAGGCAGAACGCGGCGGAATTACACCGTAACGTTACAGTACTCGCTGTTTCCTAAAAGTTATTAGTGGGAGTTCACATACGTACTCATAAGATGGAAATTGTTTGCTCCAGTAGTTCAAATATGGCCGGTATTTGTTTAGGTTTCGTACAACGTAGATTCCATATATTAGGTATGGATGATTTATTGCCCCTCAAAAAAATTTCTCGACAACAGACCACCGCCGACCCTTATAATGAAAAAAAATTAGACGCATTGTAATATTTTTAATTTTATTCACAATCCGTGTATTGTTCTGAGGCTCGGGTCGGCCGGAGGACACACCGCTGTTATAATATTCAGCCTCCATACCACAATGTTTTATTTAGCCATCTCGGCGGCTTCAATATTCATCACCGTACTCCGGGCCCTCTTAACTCCTGAATAAAATACTCCAGGCATCTCCACTTCTACATTTAGGCTTTTGGTTCACTTTTAATATGGCGCGGAATGGTTATATCTACTTAGAAGTACCGTAAGAATATACATATCGTTTTTTTTTCAAATAAAGAGGACTGGTACAATAAACTGCTAAATAGAATTTTAAGTAAACGCTACATCTATACCAATATTATAAAGAGGAAAGATTTTTTTGTTTGTTTGTTTGTTTGTACCGAATAGGCCTCAAAACTACTGGACCGATTTCAAAAATTCTTTCACCATTGGGAAGCTACTCTATCCCCGGGTGACATAGGCTACTTTTTATCCCTGTATTCCCACGGGAACGGGAACTACGCGGGTGAAACCGCGAGGCGTCCTCTAGTTTAATATAAAAGATTTACAGCCCGTGAATGACGTTAACACGGAAAGTAGGGTGACATTTCATAAGATATATTCAAGCAAATAGCGGCCATTATAGACATTAAGCACAAAACTTATGAGAACAAGAGTCAGTCGCCGAGCAGAATGGATATTTGTTGAGTCCAACAGCCACTGAGCGTTCGCGGAGGACGGCTGAGCGTCGAGCGCACGACGAGACCGCACTTTTTAAGTCATGCCTCTTTTACATCTCCATCCTTTAATAATAAATGTGTCTGAGTTAAACCAGCTTATTTCTTTAATTTTCTTTTAAACTTTTTCCCTGAAACTTGATAGGCACGCAGTGAAAGGAATTCAATTAGGTTGATGACCCTTTTCAAACGCTTTTTACTTCTGTTTTATAATTCGTTCAATCTTATTATTTGATGCTTTACTTTACGACTTGATTTGCGATGTGGAATTTAAGCTAGGAATTCATCTTGTTTGGTTCGATCCTTGGAATAATAATTATAGGTAACCTACATATTTGTAAACGCAGAGGCGAAATCCGGCGCGGCAAATTTTAAGAAGATATTTTCAGAGTAACACAGTTTCGAAAAGCTCTGTGACCTGTTACATTATTTCATATTCCGCACGACTCCCTTCTGATTACATTACGTTCGCGATAAATCACTTGAGGTGGTGTCTTCTACTGACGTAGGTTACCTCACGAGACGTCGGGTACGAGTCCCAACTTGTTCACAATTCCTTCAGGAGTTCGCTAAACGCTATTGGTATCAAAGTGTCAGCTCACCCGAGCAGCCGCAAGCCCCTTAGCACTGGAGAAGTTAGCGTCGGCCCGACTTGTACCGCTGTCTCCGTCGCTAGTTGATTACTATTCCACTTCGGCGCCGCCTGCACGTTCCATCTCTGAATTTGATAAGATATTTCACAGTGAGCGCACAGTGTACAGCTTTTAACATTTTCGGTTGTTTGTTTCGCTTCGCTCGTGTGCTGAGGTTTTACCGCAAACATTGGCTGACGTAGTGAAGATGCGGCTAGATAAATTGATACCAACCCGTCGTTACCGAAATAAGATGAACTTTATAGTTCTTAATATAAGATTTATGCTAAGAGTTTGCAGCCACGAATCTCTTTGGAAGATAGTGGAACCGTAGAGTTTTTAGCGTGGTGTATGGTAACAATTTAAATGTTGTTAGATCAATATAGTTTAGCGCACTTATCAAAGGAACAAATAACTCTATGTTTAAACGTAACGTAGATTGAAAATTCCTTTCCACTTGGCGAGAAATATAGGTATGTGATCCTACAATATTGTACCTACAATATATACCCGTTAGGCTTAGGCATACGTCACAAAGAAAAATAATGGTCAAAGGTGAAAGGAATTTGGAATAAGCGGTACCTACAGGCACATATCAAAGAGCATGATCACAAAGAGATCGAAGGACGCAAGGCTTTGGCGCGAGCCTTTCAATCGAAGCCTTCTGAAAAACGTAGAATTGCCCTGATCGACGCTACTCGGATACCAATCAATCTGTAGAGATTCTGTTGCAGATAATGTTGGTTAAATCGGTATCTTTTGTGTCAAAGGCGTTTGATGTGAGAACACTAATTAGTTACATTGGTTTTATAGGATTTTATATCTCTCGGTATTTTTTTTCAGTTTTACAAATACAGAGGTTTAATGTAACAGCGATAATGATTATTTTAACAACAAATAGAAATACCTACGACACAATTTCCGTCCGTAAATGCTCATTGATGAACACATTCGGTTGACAAATGGGTTGTTGATTGTTGTTTGTTAATAATAACGCACAAAGTGTTTAGAAACCTCTATTTCGTTCATGAGATGATTTATCCCTTCCGTAACGGTCCTAGCTTAGAAATAAGGTCATTTTGGTCACCATTTAATTACTTGGTTGGAAAACAATGTCATCAGTGGATGGCACAGCAGCTTTTGTTAGGTCATCACGGGCGGTAGAAGTTTGGTAACGGTCGGTCGGGATGACATCAATCATATTTTGACATTCGATTTTTTCCATCGCTCCCTGCCTGCGGTATGATGTAGGGATAACTTTTTGAAGTATTGCCACTTTTATTACACGAACGCCGATCTTATGTTCTGATAGGCCTCACTGCCTCAGGATCAAATTGAGGGAACGTTATGTAAGTATTGGAAAAGTATTCAAAAGATGTTATTGTTAAGTCTGATCTATTCGAGCTAAATTTTGTTTAGAAACTCGTGGTTGTTTTTGGTCACCACTTAGGTTTGTCTTTTTATCTCTCAATTTTTTTTTATTTTACAACAAATTAATTAGACAGAGACAAGAGACGCTTAGATAATAGTTCTCTAAAGCGAAAATTTCAGCTTCTACTAAGGTACAGACAGTATCTGTTAAAAACTCACAGAAAAGTGTAAAAAAGAAGTTACTCTTGAATCAAAGGTCTAATAATTAATAATGTGAGCACCTAATTCAGTATTTAATAAAATGATAGCAGAGGTAATCAACAAACGGACAGGCCGTAACCCGGGCGTCATGGGCGCGCCGTAAATCACGTCGCGACGCAATTTATCGCTTTGGCCCCACATTCACACACGCGCACGCATCGCGTGCATGCGTCATAGATACCAGTATTCATGCATAGTGAATATAATTTACCATCCTTGAAGCAACGACCTTCAAGACACCCCGCGATAGATCAGCGATTCTAATAAAATATTAGCTCTTTCTCATTTGAGATTTTCTCGAAGATTTTTGTAAGGATGTAACAACAAATTAAATAACAAAATAAATAAAAATTCAAACATTTCAGATCACTTCGGAAACCGACAGAAAATACGTAAATTACAGCCATATATTTAATATGAATATACATTTCATCCGTTTCGGTGTGGACATAAAAGAAAGATTAAAAGAAAAAATATAATAGCATTTTGTAATGTATATTTTTAGGATAAACGACCTGTTATCTAAGGATAAAACCGTTGTAAATATTTGTAATTGGAACGACATTCTTTAATCTCTGGCAGTGTTGGGAAATAAATAGCCTATAGGTAATTGTACACCGGTCTTGAAAAGTACTTTGTTACGAAATAAATAAAGTTTATTATAGATACGTTTTAATTTATAAAAACAAACTTAAGCTTAATTAAGTAACCGTAACAATTAACGTCCATGGACGAAGATTAAACTCCGCTATTAAGGTTCCCCTAGTGGACGGCACTAACTATTTTGGGCCCGAGGATAAAATGCATGCTATCTCATCCGACAACACGTGCGAAAGAGATAGATGCTGTGATGAGCAGTAAGAAGCTAGTTCGCATCCAAATTATCACTTATCAAATTTTGTATCGAAATAGATGATGATTTAGGACGAAAAGGAGCGCGCAAAATTTTATAAACAGACCTTTGGGGGTCTAGATATCATGGAAAAACGACTAAATGTATATTTTCAAAATAAAATTATTTGCTTTGTTGAATTACTAATTTATCCCTGTATGGAGGCCGTTTTGCAATTTTCTTTCTTCTTATGGTATTTATTTCTGCCCAAAGATGCGTTAAAATTATTGTTGAAATATGGAAATTTCGACGCTCATAACTTTCAGATATTTTATTCTTTTACTTTTTTGTTTCCATACAAGACTAGATAATGATAAGACAAATTGATATCATTTTTTATTTTGATCGTAAATCGTCAAACAGTGGAGTAATCGCCAGACTACATTTGTATGGGAGAATGATCAACTAGTGTAACCTTAAGGTCTGAAAACTGATAGATTGTGTTAAATAAAATACCTAACAACTGTGAGGAATTCTCGAGGATCGCTGTTACAAGATGTTTATTCCTGAAAGACTTACCATTGTTTCAGAGTCACATTTTTCAATCGATTTAGGACCTATCTATACCTACATCTACTATTAAACTAAATAAAAAAACTATTAATAAATAATACATTTGAACAGTAGGGTTATAATTTGCATCTCAATAAAATATCGGAATTTGCCATTTCACTGGACCAGCAGTTATGGCGTATTTTATATTTCTGCAAACTACCGCATTCCACGTGCCTGAGGTCCGCAGTATGCAAAAACAAACATTTAAACCCGGATATACGAGCACAGACACTTCAGGGAGCTGTCCTGACTCAGCATCCGGCTTGCGAACTACGGAACTCAACATGTACAGAAACTGGATGAGCCACGCTCCCAACGTCCGAACCGGAACAGTATGAAAAATAAACCTAACAAAAAGTTTGACGATGAATAAAGGGGAGAGCGGGCCACTCTAAACAAATTTCTCGCATTCCGTCCGCTATATTTTTTTCAAATGAGTTAAAGGGGCGGCCATTTTTCTCCATAATTCCGAGAGAACTACAATACCTACGTTTGTCGGTAGAAACTTTTTAAATTGTAATTAGCGCACTCTCGTTACTGAGTTTTCTCTATTGCGTGTATAGTTAAGGTGTCCCTGCGAAGGTGAGACGGTACTTCACGCCTGAACAGTTGCTCAACTTGTATAAAGCGCAAGTTCGGTCATGCATGGAGTACTGCTCTCACCTGATGGATCTGCCAAACACCAGCTTGATGCACTTGAGTCGATTGACAGACGGGCCAAAAGGCTTATTGGCAACGATGCACTGGTCGCTCACTGGAGCCTCGAACATCGTCGCCGAGTAGCCAGCCTGTGAGTTTTTTATCGGTTACATTTCGGGGAGTGTGCGACGGAACTGCACAATTTGATTCTGCCTAGCCCTTTCCATCATCGGACTACAAGACGTACGGCAATGTGCCATCGGTACTTGGTGGATATCCCACCCATACGCACAAAGCGTTTTGAAAATACTTTCATTGTGCGTACAGCTAAGGAGTGGAATTCCCTGCCAGCGTCCTTGTTTCCTGATAGCTACAACCTAGGGATCTTTAAGTCAAGAGTGAATAGGTTACTTCTAGGCAAGCGTGCTCCACCTTCGACCATATCATCACTTAACATCAGGCGAGATAGTGGTCAAACGCGAGCATATAATGAATAAAAAAAATAAAAATATTGTCTTCGGATTTGGAGAGGAAATACGCGAACAAAAAACGCTTGATTTAAGGGAGCAAACATCCATTTTATAATAGATTTGTTTCTGCTGGGAGCTGTACTGTTAAATAGAACAATGAGTTCTATAGTGGGCAGTGAGAAGCTAATTTCAAAGTTAAAATATTACTTCACTGTTAACCGCAGAAGAAATATATCTGCGTGAGTGCTTTATTTGAGATCGTTTATGTGGGCATATATTGCCACCCCTTGATATAAAATCGAAGATACTTGGTGTTCGTAATAATTCTTTTACTACGATTTTATGGGTTCGTTAGGTAATAATTTATGCTCCAGACCCTTCTGTGGTTGCCGATCAGTGTGGAAGAGGCAGATAAACATTCAGCGTGACACCTGCGCGACACCTGCGGACTTATGATGGAAATGGGTAGACGTGGTCCTATAAGCTGTGATTTATTTTTGCATTATCTTTAATCAGTTGTATACCTTAAATAACATTTCAAAATGCAAAAATGAAATACACGTACATTTATTTTAAAAGTAGTTCACTTTAACAGCAAGCACGTTATCAAATTGCAGGCAAAATTAAACTCATCAAGCACCACAGGGGTAAACACGCGAGCGGGTAGACTCAGCCAGTCAAACTACACAAGTAAAAGGTAACTTTATATGGGAACTTCGTGTTGGTAGCGCGTTGTTCTATTTTTTGTGCTAATGGTACGTATATGTGTGGTGACACTGCATAATAAATGTGGAAACGCTAAGTTCGCTGTACAAGTTTGAAAATAGAATTGAATTCGTGTATGCCATAATTTATTTTCAGTGCTGGCTACACAACTTGGAACATAGCTCTTTGACACAGGAAATAGAGGGTGTGTATATGTCAAGCTGCAACAACTTTGAACCCTACCAAAAGTAATGTCTTAGTATTTTCTGATAGATTAGGAACAGGTTTTGGATCTTTGTTTAATAACCGTTCTAAACATACAATAGTGAACCATTGTTATCATAAACTGCAATTTAATGAGCTTATCCATAAAATTCAACAGACACAATTGAATGAGCAAACTAGTGTAGTACTTCTTATTGGAAATAGCCTTATTATAACAAAAAGGGACATAGTTAATGGTATTGACACCCTACTTAAGTTAAGATTAGGCAAATTAATATTATGTGCATTGCCCTATTCTGGCAAGTTACTTGTTCATGAAAATGAATACATTTCTAGTTTGAATAACCTGATGCATATTTTATCTTGTCGTCATAGTGACCGTTTATTGTTTTTTGACACCAACAATTTTGTTAGTGATTTTGTTTTGATTGGGAACCATATGTTTCTTCCCAAAAATAGTCGGCATTTATTAGCTACATTGTTAGCTTTTAATATACACGCAGTTATTGATAATTTAACTGAGACTAGGTTTAGTGATTTAACAGTATTATCCAGTTTTCTGATAATACTTTAAACAATGATTCTTTAAACGATTAGAGCCGACAAAAGAGAAGTCGAATAGTAATATTTTACTATATCATCAAAATGTAAATCGCTTCTCCGGCAAAATTTTATACGTGGAATTGTTAGTAGATAATTACCACATGGATATCTTATGTTTTTGTGAAACTTGGTTAAAACCAGATAGGATGTTGTTTAGTGTAAATAATTTCTCAGTTGCCAGCGCGTACATCAGATCCTCAGTGGGTGGTGGTACCCTGATACTTTGTAATAGTCATTTAAAATATAAGGAAAGGAAGGATATCACTGCTTACTCTGTTGATCGCATGTGTGAGGTAGCATGTGCAGAGGTCGAGGGGCATACTGTCTTGTGCGTTTATCCAGCATCAAACTTGTCATTGTTTTTGATTACAATGGAAGAATTATCAAGTAAACTTTTCAGAGATAATAAATTAGTTTTTTTTTGTGGTGACTTAAATATAGATCTGTTAGTCAACTCGCCTGAAAAATGTAAGCTCATTTCTCATTTAACCTAAAATATTTATTTAATGAACCAACAAGAATAACAGCAACTTCAGCTTCTTGCATAGATAATGTATTCACTAATTGTAAAGTAAAAGATTCGTTTTTAATTAGTGGCGTTAGGTCAGACCATACTGGTCAACTAGTATCTTTTGAGTCAAATAAAAAAACAAACCTAGCTAAATCAATTCGATTAAGACCACTTACTAAAAATAAATTAATCTCTATTAATAATAATGTTTTTAGCAACCTTTGTAACGCCAATTTTGATTCAAACGACCCCAATATAAATTACGGCACGTTGTTTTCAACAGTTTGCCACGAATTCAATAAAACGTGTCCTGTAAAAACAGTTAAAGTCAACAATTCCAAATCGAAATTTAGTGAATGTACCACTGTGGGCATAAGAAAAAGCCGAGATATCTTATATAATTTATATTACGAAAAATCAAGTTAAAAAAAAATCAATCAAGTTTTTCACACTTATGTTAGAAACTATTCCAAAATATTCAAAAGAGTCTGCGCTCAAGCAAAATCAAATAATAATTAACAAAATTGGTGCTTCTAATAATAAAATAAAAACTGTATGGCAATTAATTAATAGAGAAACTGGAAAGATACAACAACGCGATCAGAATGAGTTGTCTTTGAAAATAACTAATCAAACCATTTCTGATAGGCAAGAAGACGCTGAGACATTAGAAAATTTCTTTACCAACATTCCGTTACAGGTTACGAAGTCTCTTCCTTCCTCATCTAAATTAGCTGAAGCTCTTCTTAAAGAAAACTTTACTAAAGACATACCAATCTTTAAATTTAAACCAATATGTATTGATAGAATTAAAAACGCGTTCAAAAGTCTCAATATAAAGAATACTGAAGACTTGTGGGGGATATCCGTTAGGGTTCTTGGAGATATTATTGACTCAATTGCTCCTGTCCTAACAGGCATATTCAATCAATGTTTGGACAGTGGCACTTTTCCTCGCTTAATGAAACACAGTAAAGTAATACCAATTTTCAAATCAGGCCGTAAGAGTGATCCTTCTAATTATAGACCTATATCCGTGCTTCCAGCATTGAGTAAAATCTATGAAAAAATTATGCTGGAACAGATGTTGTCTCACTTCAGTTCAAATGGGATCCTGCATAGTCAACAGTTTGGTTTCACGAAAGGTAGGTCGACAACGGACGCGGGAGTAAAACTCATCAGCCACATCTTGGAGGCTTGGGAGAGGTCCCAGGATGCCATTGGCATTTTCTGTGATCTCTCAAAAGCTTTCGACTGCGTCGACAACAACACACTGATCTGTAAATTACACCACTACGGAATTCGTGGAAGATCTGCTGATCTCGTGCTTTCCTATATATCAAACAGACAGCAAAAAGTAAATGTTAATGGGGCGACGTCCTCCGGGTCTCTAGTCAAGATGGGCGTGCCCCAAGGTTCAATTCTCGGCCCTTTCCTTTTTCTTGTTTACATTAATGATCTCCCTTTTAAGATGGCCAAATTATCGGATATAATTCTATTTGCTTATGATACTTCGCTAATTTTTAAAATATATAGGCAAGATACGGATGTCATAAATTTCAACGAAAGTCTAATTGTTCTCTCAAAATGGTTCGCAGCTAACAATCTTTTACTGAATACGAAAAAAACAAAATGTCTAAAGTTCTCTTTACCAAATGTACCACAACATGACCTAAACCTAAATCTTGACGGCAAAAATCTTGAAGTTATAACGGAAACCGTTTTCTTAGGGATTACTATCGATTCAAAATTGCAGTGGGGCGCGCACATTAGAACTCTTTCGTGTAGGTTAAGTTCGGCTGCATATACAGTAAGGAAAATAAGGCAGCTAACCGATGTAGCTACAGCTAGGTTAGTATACTATGCTTATTTCCACAGTATTATGTCTTATGGCATTCTGCTGTGGGGATCAGCAGCAGACGTTGACTCAATTTTCATCCTACAAAAGAGGGCAATCCGCGCAATCTATCAAATGGGTCCTCGCGAGTCCCTCAGAGAAAATTTAAAGAGATCGATATACTGACTCTACCTTCACTTTATATTTTGGAATGTATTTTGTATGTCTGTAAAAATCGGGGGCTTTTCAAAACTAGAAGCGACTTCCTTAATTTAAATACACGCAGTAAGCACGAAATTGTAATACCCAATTGAAAAAGAAATTGCAATCCAGATTAACGAAAACTAGCAAGTCTTTTCTTATAAACAGTATACGCTTTTATAACAAGTTGCCAAAGTCAGTTATAGAACTGACTGATGGAAGGTTCAAAAACTACATCAAACGTATCCTTATTAACAAAGCATATTAGAAAATCAAGGACTACGTTGAAGATAATATATAATGTTATACAATAAAATAATATTAAATTGTGACTTCATTAAACTGGTTAATTTACTTGAATATTAATCTGTGGAGACTGTTTCTGGATTTTGTTGAACTAATTTGTATGCTTATGTTTGTTATTGCATCTGTTTGTTTCCCAAATAAAATAAAATAAAATAAAAATAAAAACATTTGGCCTTAGCTCCTTATGCGCATGCAGCTTCCCTGGTAACTTGTAAACGGCACAAATATGTGGATATCTCTAACTATTCTCAATCTCATTTTTTCTTTCCTTCTTTTAATTAGACTTTTTACAATGGTTTTCAATCATCTTTATAGCCCTTTGCTAAGAATAGTTACAGCACTGATAACAAAATTTGTGCCACATGTTAAATTTAGTCTTGTTATACTTATTTTTATTTACCTTTGTATAGATTCTTTTACCGATTGTTTTGTGAATGTGTGAACATTGTAGGCCTTCTAGATGCTAGTTAACATTTGTTAACTTTTTTATAAAATATATAATCTTTTTATATTATTATATATATATTATTTTTTTAGTTTCTTACGACTTATTGTTATAAGTCGGGCCTACGTTGTCCCCCCATATCAAAGTACTAATGCTGTAACATGGAAATATTGTAAAACCAAACCATTTTTAAAAGAGTGACCATGGAGTTTCTGAGTTTCTTGCCGGTTCTTCTCCATAGGAAACGACCAACCCGAACCGTGCACCTTTTGTCGACGTTTTATAAGTGCCCATGTAGGCCTATGTGAAATAAAAAATTGATTTTGATTTTGATTTTCAAGGATTAATCAGTGCACTATGTCTAATGGCCGGGCATTATGAATCTAGTCAAGTCAAATCGGACAATGTAATGAATATTGATTTAAAATTCTACATTCATCATATTGTCTGGTCATTATGAATATTGCTACATAACGGTTAGAAAATTCGATAATTATGGTCAATGAATTTGTCCAAGAGCGAAAGAAGCGAACCTAGGTGCTTAGGGCACCCCGACATAGTTAGGTTACTTTAGACCCCGCAGACAGAAATAGGAGCCCCGTCAACTTTGTTGCTTAAATAGTAATCACACTTCCTTATTCTATATTAAAACCTATGTCAATATTAAAATTATTTAAAAAACACATCTTTTTAATACTCGGCCCAATAAGTGATGGACATTATTCAGAAAGCCCGGTCAATTTATTTATTTCAATCGTTTTATCATACTGCCTACTCATATTGGGCATTTTTCAAATTGCCAGGGCATTATAAATAATGCCGAATTAATCAGTTGGTCCATTAGGTAGGTATGTGTTTTAATTTAAAAAAGTTAATTTATACAACCTATTCTATACAAATCGACACATTTGGATTACTACTTGTGAAATTATATAAAAGCTTGCAAAAGCGCGTCTATGTACTTAGTATTGCAGTAGTATTGCAAATCATTAAAAAAAACATATGAAATATTTTTAAATTCCAGCTTCCATTTTTTTGCAGTGACTAGCATGGTACATCTAAAAAGCTATATAACTAAAAAGGTATTTGAACAACGCGAGTTTGAACAAGCCCAGCCGAGTCGGCTTCATCCGGAATTCTGTAATTGCCCACACAGGCGGAACAAAAAATTGGGCCAGCACAAATGCACGGATCGGGTTCCACGAAAAATATTATAGTCTACATCATCCTATACGACCCTCGTTACGAAAATATATTCTTTTCTTCCTTTCTCCATATTAAGAATATTAAAATAAGCAAACAAGACAAGCACGGGGGAACTTGCGGATATTCATGAGCAGAATGTGGAACAACGAGGAAGTTTCTACACTTACAAGTATTTTGAAATCTTTGATTAACTTCCATTAGGTATACAGTATACCTAAGAGAATATTAATATTGAAAGCTTCACAAATAATAAACATTTTCATGTGTAAACAGCAGTTACAAGAGAATATTGATATCGAATGCTTCATAAACATGAAATATGTTCGTGGTTCACGTTCCGTTTAATTGTTCAACAAACCCTTGCCGCAACTTTTATTTCACAGAGTGTAAGGTTTACGAGCAAATTGTTATGTTGTGTCGAGAGAAACTGAAGTATTCCGTGCTAGTTCAGGGAATAATAAAGACTTGCAAATGGTTGCAATAACAATAGCTACGTAAAGAACTCTTGTGTACTACAAGCGCGTGGCGTCCGGCTCTCCAACTTAATTATAATTTAGAAACTGCAGGAGTTAAAAGAACTTTTATTAATTCTTATTATGATTGGATAACAAGAGTTTGCGGGTTTTCTTACAACTTCATTTTAAATAGAATCAACTAATTAAATATATTGGCTAACAGGTAAACTGGGCGTAATATAACATAAGCATTAAACTAGACCTATAGTATGCTACAGGCCTAGGTCATCTTATTTTACTTATACTTATTACAAATGTGGAAGTTTGAATAGATGTGTATGTGGATGTTTTAATGATGAACTTAGTTGCCTTAACATGCAACTAAGTTCTAAGAACCCTCCATACGTTAACATCTTCAAAATTCTGTACACTTAGTTCGCAATAAAGAATTTGAAATTGATGTGTGGATGTATGTTTTTTACTCAATCACGCTAGAACGGCGGGACAGATCTGGATGAAATTTGGCACAGACATAGATTATAGTCTGAAATAGCACATAGGCTACGGTTTCATCCCAGTATAATGTTCCCTTGGGATAAGAAAATACTTTTCACGCGGGCGAAGTCACTTACAGAAGCTAGTAATTTCATAAACTTACTCTAAAATATGTAGAGTGAAAGGTGGTTGAATCTGTTCAACGATGAGTCATAGAAACATCATATTTATCAATCTGCCTAGCTTTTTACCAGCCATTTTGCAACCGAATGCGAAATGCGCCTGCCTATCTGAACTCCACAACCCAATAACTGGGTAACACGATACTCCTTGGTAAGATGTGCGTGCCGAGGCACGGACATACCACTGACAGACCTCGGCAAGCTTTGCTAAGACGAAGACAGTCGCCAACGACATTGAGCGAACAAAACACGCACTCGTTCTTCCACACCCGCGCAACCCGAAATTTAGTAGCTTTTTGTAATTTCCTTATTATTCTATGACTTAAAAAAGGCCTCAGATCAAATGTAGATAATTAAATTGGCTTTCAGATGGTGATAATTTCATTAAAATATGCCCGGCGGTTTTGGTGCAATTGTCGTTGTTTTGTCCGTGTTAGACAGAACTTTACAAACTAATTCCACTAAGTATGTTATACGAATAAAACTCTAAATTTTCTTAGACCAAATTATTAAGAAAATGTAACATATATTTTTTCCTAAAAATACGACTACTAGCCGTTTAGACGTGATTCCCATTTTAAATCAGCTACCCTATTTCGTCTTTCTGCACGCCTAAGGCTTTCCACTCCATTTTACACGCAACCAACTCATAAATGTAGTTTACAAATAATAAAAATATTTAACTCTCGGAAAAACCGAAGTATGAATAGGTAGGTAGATCCTGTATAAAACACCGGCAATCTCCACCCGCGCGAAGCTGTAAATAATTCGGCTTATAACTCGCATGTCTCCAACAATGGGTGGCTCCATCCGTTGCCACTGGCTGCCAGTAAATAAATAAACACACAAAACTGAACGCTTATATCTCTTTGATTAATTACTGCATAAACTGGTACTGTTATTTATTTTAGAATGTAATAATACATTAATACATTGAGCATGTTTATTACTACTTATCTATAGAATATGATAGGCAGATAATCCAGTATATGATTCATAAGCTGGAGTTCACCGAGTGCCCTTTCAACTGCACTTCTGAGGACCTAATGAACGTCACTGACGTTAACGTGGCCACCTACCAGACCGAGGTTATCTGAAAAGTTAATTATGAAATTAAAAAGAAGAAGAAGAATTGTGCAAAATAAGGCATTATCATTACAGCAAAGCTGATTGTTAATTGAAGATCTAAAATAAACTACAACAATGTTGCTGCTCCATGTGTTCTTGCATTATTGGGAGCTTTGCAATCTTTTCCATAAACTGTGGTAGGCTTGGACATAATTACCCAGTTTCTATTTACAAAAGATATTTTAAAATGTAATCTTGCGAAGTATATATTTATTAATTAGTAGAAAGCAAAGGCCCCTTTTCGTTATTCCTGACGAGATAGAGGTCTTTTAGGTAGTAATTTTATTAGGCGTGCATGAAAAATTGAACCAACTTTTCGAGTTAAAACACGCTACCAATGTTTTCACTGGCAGACTAATGAATAACCTTTTTATTTTACCTTACCCCTTTTTGTGAGGGTGTATATTAAAAATTCGCTTTTAGAATTCTGTGAAATATCAAAAGAGAATGGCCAACTGAACAATGGACGCATGAATACTGAAAAATTAATTCGAGAAATATTGATATAGAAATTATTTATAGTTGTTGACGGTTTATGAAATTGAAGTTATGGAATATAAATCAATTAAGTACTGTGTGTTTGAATGTCAATTTAATTAACATGGTAACTAGTACTCTAAAATGCTTCTTTATAAGGAACTGTTACTCGATGAGTTTAATCTTCGATATCTATCGATAGTTCAAGGTTTTGCTTAAGAAAATATTTACTTTTCTATTTACAGTAGGTTATCAAAACTCTAAGTTACTATAAACAAGAAAGTAAATGTTTTCAAGTATCTATAAAACTAAAAAAAAAACTAAAAACATTGCTCTGCATTCCCCAAGAAAATGATAAGAAAACATTTCAGTAGGTATACATGTTTGTATACCTACTGAAATGTTTTAATTAGATTCAATGAAAGTTTATTGACCATAAACTTTCATTGAATCAGCCAACGCTGATGAAACCCGGATATTGGGAACAAAATAAACTTTGCACAGTATTTTTACGCGCCATATAGTTTTGTATACGTAGTCCGTGTATCATGGTATAAGGTAGTTTCTTTGTTGATGTAGTAATGGAAGAGAAACAAAAAGTATCCGCCATTTGTCATTGTTAGGAAGTTTATCACCTACGCCCGTTAGTGTAGACTGCGCTGATTAGAGGACTCTGCTAGACTTTCATTTTTCAAAATGATGGATGATTTTTAAATTTTGTATCGGGCTTTTTCTTTTGTTAAAATATATGGCAGGTAAGGTTTTATTTAAAATGTACGAAACCATACTTTTCCAAACTCGTATTTAAGTGATTTAACAATAAGCATTAAATAAGTGTCTACTTCATTAAAATGTGTTTTGCGTGTGTTGAGTTGGTTAAACTAGTAGTAAAATGTACAACTACAATAACTCTACAAAATTTTAAAGATTGTGTTATATAGCCGGCTTTTTTTTTCTGGCTTTTATAGTATATATATGCTTTATTTCAGATTGCGATAATTACACGCCAAAATTTATATTAATGTTTATTTTAAGGGTTCGTATACTATATTAATGTTTTTTACACAGTTTAATTTTAATTACAAATCATTTCAACTTCATAAAAGAGTATAATAAAATAATTGCCTACCAATCATTGTTACGTACGAACAGAATTCGAAATACCATTAAATTGAAAGTTATTTTTTTTAGTTTTCGTATTAATGATCGCTTTAATATTTGAAAAGGCAACACCGAAATGGATTGGTTCCATTTGAAACCTCTATTTTTTATGTATATTTACAGACAACGATGAAAATAAGAAGTCTGCAAATGTGATAAATATTGTATCGGAACTGAAAATTGAAAAGCTTTTACATTGTAATAGATAGAAGTGTTGATACTATTTAAAATGAATGAACGATCAAAAGAACGAACGTAAAAAATCGAACGCAGGTTTGCTCAAAACAGCCATGAAAATCGATCGGTCTGTGAGATTAATCTGCGCTTGTTGAGGTTGGCGTATACTCCTCTATGCTGTATAGGTACTATGCAGGCAGGACAGGTTATCTTTAAGACGACGACTAACGCCAACGACCTTGAGGGAACAAAACGCGCACTCGTTTCACATCCGCGCGACCCAAAATTTAGAAGATGTTTGTACTTTCCTTATTATTTTATGACTTTAAAAAAAAACTTCAGATCAAAATGTAGATAATGAAATTGTCCTTGAGATGGTATTAATTTCATGAAAATACGCACAGCGGTTTTGGTGCGATTGTCGCGTTTTTTCCGTTTTAGACATAACTTAATTACACTGTGTTATACGAATAAAACTCAAAATTTTCTCAGATCAAATTATTAAGAAAATGGTCTTATATATTTTTTTTTTCCACAAAAACACGATTAGCTATCTAGACGTGATTCTTATTTTAAAATCAGCTACTCAAGGGAATCGGCGCCTTAAGGTAACCTTTTCTCGTACCCGTCCCTACAGTACCTAGGCTGAGCAAATTTATTCCCGATAACGTCTTTAGGTAGAAACTTTCCACATAATGGGCCAATTAATATGGAAAATGCTCTGTCCGTCGGACCGATCACAACTTTTATTAGCTGAAACTTATTCGACGATCCAATCATGTTAGCGTGTTAATGAAGTATATTTTATACGATATAAAGATTGCAAAGGAAATGTTAATCGCCAATATGTTGATGGATTCATACTTAAATGCGAAATTAACTATGTCGGTCTGTTTGTTCGTCGAACTTTTATCGGTTTAATTTAACAGAATCGTATTAAACAAGGTTTAGGACAAGGGACTTTATATCCCGGTCATAATTTTCCTTCGGATAATAAAACACTTTCCACGCGGGCAGAATCTGGTGAATATAAAAACAAACAGAAAACCAGGCTGCCTAGTCATGGTTCTGATATATAAGATTACTTTGAGAGGTTCCTTATAAAAAGATTTCTGCCTCAGTCTCAGTCAGTAACTACTAGTAAATAACTTTGTAGTGCTTTGCTTTAGACGTCGGTATTTTTTTTTTGTTTTTTTTTCCCTTTTAGTTTTGATGCCTCATATTACCATCCAAATCATTTATAGACAGTGTAAATCTCTTTTCGATTCTAATAAGTCCAAACACGACTAGGATACCTTGTTTTATTACGGAGTTCCAGTGTTTACATTCCTATCTTTATAACCATAAAGCTTCATCATCAGATTAGTTCGATGGTAACATTTTTGTCAGTACCATTTATTTATGTGTATTTGCTTCATCATAGTCGCTTAAAACTATTCGAGATATCTTATACCCGTGGAGTTCCAGTGGCGATCTGTGACCTACTTCACCAAATGATACTTTCTGAGTGCAATTGCTTGCCATGTTCACAAAAATTCTGCCAATTTTTGTGAACATGGTAAGCTATATTTCTGCCTAGAATATTTGAGGAGTTCCCTCGATTTCCATGGGATCCCATCATCAGATTCTGATTAACAATGGGAGCTCCTCGAGAGTAAACCCTTTCAAACAAAAAAAGTTAGCAAATCCGTCTATGGTATATGATGAAATTATGCCCAAACATGAATAAAAACAAAAGAAATTGTAACATTCGAATTGAGAACCTCCTACTTTTTGGGAAGTCGGCTAAAAAACCTAGACGAAACTTTAATCTTTTTTACGGAGTTGAGTTCAGACAATCGTGGTTCCTAGCTCGTCGCTCGTGAAAAACACGGTTACTTAAGTTCTTACCCCTAAGTTGACATAAGTTAAAGTTGTCCAAGATTGTAAAGAGTCGCTCCACTTGAAGTTTGCCTTTCATTTCCAGATTAGCAAAGAATGTTACTGCATCGTTTGTTGAACAAACTACAAGGAATTATGAAAAGAAAATGTCAAAGGCAACGTGTGTCGGGTGGCAGCTGTATGTTTTGTTCAGCTTTAGTAGATATTTGTAAGAGCCTGAAAGGCAGTTAGGAAAGTAAGACAGTAATAATAATGGTGAAGGACATATTTTCATTTATATATTCCTATGTCCTTCACCATTATTTCATAACTGTAGAATGAACTTTTCAATCAAGTATCTGACTGCACACGACATATATCGCAAATAATTTATATTATACCACCGTTTTAATAAGTTTTCGTGCATGTATCCGCCATTTAATTCTAAAAGTTGTATTATGATAACACGATTTTTTTTCCTAAATAATTCAGTCAGAAAATACTGAATTTTCAAATAAAATGCTGGCCTTTTTAATAGTGTGCGGCTTGTTAGGCTTCCCGGAATGATTACAGAAAACTGCAGCGCTCCACTTTTATACCATTCACGGAAGAAAATTTTAATTTAAAACTCTGCGATCTAGTAATTAACACAGTAAACAAGCAAGATAAACATAATATTACTTTTAACGAAAGTTTAAAGTTAAACGGTTTTACTTTATACGTGAAAAAAACAATTAAATCGTTAATTGATCATTTGTATATTTAAGGGCTAGCTATATTAGCCGTAGAACCGATAACCGTTGAGCGGAAGTTATATTGAAGTATTATTTTCTACACCAATACCAGAGTCGTCTCAATCACCTTTCTATTACTTTGTGGCGGCGTGCAACCCGCCTACTTGGTTGGGTAACAACCTCCTTTTTCATAGAGTTTTTTAGTAATTTGCTTTTAAATATTTTAAATGTTATAATGACTTTTGATGTTAAGATGACAAACGGATAATTAGAGTGTAATGGTTGCATCGATTTAGCAAGGTTATTAAAAACTATGTGCTAAGTTTTTTTTGTGACTTTTCCTTTCAAGTAGTAGAGCATACGACGTATACTTGGATCATCTCCGGAACCAGGAGATACCTGTACCCACAACTTTATATATATATATAGGTATTTATTTTAGGAAATATATATCTATGTTTATGTAAACTATTTATATAAATACTAGGAACAAACACAAATTTTTAGTACCTACAACAAGGCACAAGAAAATAGGTGGCTCGTTTTGATGTCAATGTGTACGCTTTTATAATAAACTTCCAAGCCACGTACAAGATCTAAGTTTTAATAAATTCAAATCTTTCATTAAACGTAAGTTGTGCCAGAAAGCGTTGTATACAACTAAAGATTACCTTGAGGACAAACAGGCTTGGGATTGAGCTGCTCACATTATTTTGTTTTTTTTTTTATATTTTGCACCGTGAATTTTGTTATTATATTTCAATGTCTAGAATATTTACTTTTTAAAAGTATTATATTATTTTATTTTAATTATTGTGAATGTGAAGACTATGTGGATCATTCTTTTTTTTGTTTTAATTTAAATTTATCTTAGTTTTTAATCATGGTCTGGCAGTTTGAGTAGTTTATGCGGCCTACCCGAATGTCCTTTCTTTGGTATTGTTCGTCGAATCGTTGAGCTCCTTAAATTCTGAGTTGAGCTGCTCGGTTATTGACAAATCCGTGCACTGACTGGACAGGTCCACTCAATCTGGCTGGTTCTTTCCTTAAAAGACCATTTCAGACATCAGTCTACATTGTCTTCGAATGATCTAACCAAGATTTTGTCTGGACTTTAAAAGATACGGTGACCTCTGAGTTTGTTTCGGCCTTTCTTGTCAGAGTAGTTAGATAGGAAACGCCGACCTCATCTAGTTTTAAAAATATGTTCGACATGTAAAAGTGTTTGTACAAACCAACTTACATAAATAAAATCATTTATCATTTATATGTGTTCTTAAATTTTACTTTAATAATTATTTCTATTTTTTATGCACCTGCCTTGTTATCTCTCCACCAACTTTGGTTGACTGGTAGAGAATGCCACAGGCATTAAGTCCGCCTTTGTACATGTATGTTGGATGAAGTTTTAATAAATAAAATAAATAAATAAAAAATTAGATGAGTGGGGACCACGAATGGGTAAACGTAAGGTGGAGCGCCGTCAGGTTAGGTTGAGCCACAATTTTCGCGGGGTGGCTGGTAGGAGCTGTATGAGAACTGCCGAAAATCTAGACAATGTGGTATTCATTCCACATCTTTCAGTCTATTTACGTTTTATAACACTATACAAACCACCTTTTTCATCTTTTGATATTGTATCAACTCATGTTACTCACTTTTATATATTATTTGATACTGTTTAGCACCTGAAAGCATAGTTTAGTTATCTCTGATTGCTTTTTAATTTCCGCAACATTATTGTACTACTAATTTGTAAATCTTGGAATATTTTATACTATAACATTATCATCTGATCTGACATATGTCTGTCTATTTTATTATCTTAAGCCATAGACATAACATACCATGGACTACCTAGACCTTCCCTAAGCTAGTTGTACATTATTATAAGGGCAGCGGCAGACTGTCCCCCCTTCTGTGAACCGATTTTTTTTCGTTCTGGTCTTGATTTCTCAATGGAGATTTGAATTTGAAATTCAGAAGATATGACACAAAACAATGAAAAACCTGCGTTAGCTTTTTAGTTTCATTTTGGTTGCGAAATTTGTAGGACATGTTTTAGCCTGGAATTACAGGGTACTATCTTATCTCAAAAACTCTCTAAACCATATTTTCCAGCTTGATGTGTAATTATATCTGAAGTGCACTTGTTAAAATATATATTGTGAGTGTTATTTATATGGTGTATCATTTGATCGACGCCTTGCCTACCCGTGTAGGAGGGTTTACAGTACGGCGCGTAACGCCACTGCCCGGTTCGTTTTCACTCCTTGCTGCCTGCCTTCCTGCCTACCGTATGCCTACATAACTGCATACCAACCGGTACGGTGTGCATGAGCTGCAGTAGTGTAATCAACAGCGGTGTGCGCGGCCACAGCGCGCCCACCAGCAGAACACGCAGGTTACGCACTCTGAACACAAAGGCCCACATCTTAAGGTAGCGCTCCACCAGACGTCCAATCGCAGCGTATCATGCCACCCTGGTCTGCGGTCGTAATTTCGCCACCATGGAAGAGGCGGGCAGCACGTCGTACGAAGACGGCCCTTATTTTTATATAACCCTTATTTTATTAACGTAGCTTACGTTTAGCTCATCTGAGCTATACTTATATTTCACAAAATTAATATCGGTATACGTCATCGACCTTTTTTAAAGCACGTAAAGTTTATTTGTTCCGGTTGTCATGTATATCTTTGACAGTCGTTACGGATAGTCGGCAGCTAGAAAATCTGACACCAGTCTTGCCAAGGGTATTACCCAGTCATTGGGTTGTCAATGTCAGATAAGCAATCGCTTCATGTAAATGATTGATATTTAGCCGCATCTGGTTACACTGGAAGGTAAGGCAGACTGATTACAACGTACATCAATTTTCAATTTCAATTTGCTCAATTTTATTTGAATGTAGGTATTCTGAAAATGCTTTTAAATATGTCTTGGCTGACAAAAAAATATATCGATACTCCTTCCTATCCCTACTTGTAACGTAAATGTAGGTATCATTTCCATACATTTTCACGGACATCGGTGGCCTGTCCGTCCAATAAAATAGCTATAGCGGCCTAGCAAACGTAGTGTTACTGCGTAGTTTGTGTCTGTAACTAGGTACCCAGTTTAGATCTTGCGTAAGCAAGCTAGTGTCTGTGTCACAGCCAACTTTACGCAAATTTTATTCGCACTACAACCTTTTTGGGTCCAATCATATTTCTAAGTTACCCTAAGCTATCCCACAGCTGGGTAAAGGTCTCCATAAAACATTCTCAATGTTCTTTGTGTTTTGCTTCCTCCAGGCAGTCACGAGCATAGATCATCTTGCCAGCGTTTCATAGGTCTGCTTCGGTTACGACACCGTCCTCAGGCACCCACTGTATAATCCTCAGGATCCTGGCCCGTCTGTCTTGAAATGACTACAAATGACATTCTGAAATTGTTCAAAGGGTTTAAATATAATGTCATCCATGTGTATATCCTTTCGCACGCTCGCACTTTGAAATAACTGTTGATACGAAGCCTCCATGCTCGACTGCGTCTAAAACACATTCTTATAAAATGCATGTCTCGAGTGTGTCGTCACTAACAGGGCATTGCGTGCTGCTTGCTTATTGTTCAACATTATGCTTACCTTCTGGATCATTGTGACACCCTTGACAAGCGGGTAAACGATACGTGACTTGTGTGTTACGAAGGAGACAGAAAACATGCTATTAATATACTGCCTGTGAAACACTGGAGCGTGATTTGCACTCCGAATAGCAATACTTGTGACAAAACTAATTCCTAGAACCAATGCTACAGAATGTAGGTTAATGAGTTAATTTTCTCATTATTTCAAAATTTATACAGCGCAACGATAGCATTTCATCGCAGCCCAAATTTTTGCTGGAAAATTAACGAGCCTTCAACACTAGTTAATCTCACTGAAAAACAGCAAGGGTAGTTAGATAAGTAAAATAGCGTGGGTCGCGGGTTCAACCCTAATCTGTTTAAATTCCGCTCCTACTCAAATAAATCCTGTTTAAATAACGGTAAATCTGTCCGTGTGTGCATCCTTTTAATCCGTTTGATGTGGATCGCACCGTTACACCGTTTATTACGGGCACAATTATAGCAAACGGCCATCTGATTGAAATAATAAAACCTTTATTTCTGTTGGTTTACGATACACTTACGCTTTTTTCGGGTGTCACGTGGGCGTAAAAACTCGCCGTTCGTATGACGCCCTGTTCGGTATGTTGACGCTAAAATGTTTGGATTCTAACTTCGTAGGCTGTGTGATTCTTGGAGTTACAATGAAAATAATGTTCATTGATGTTAAAGTAATAATTCAAGTTTAATAACGCGTTCAGTTTAGAGTAAAAACAGATTTCAACCTTTTTGGGAGATCAGTTAGATATTGAAATTGATGTGCTAACCGGCAGAGTCTTCATGCATACTAATATCTGAGAAGTTTCCCAATAAGGTACAATCAAAACTAAAACAATTCGAGAGGAAGTACCTTGATCTATATAAAAGCCAGAAGATATATATTGTGAGAAGGAAACTTTGAAAATTCGATTAAATGTAAGAACAGCAACCGTTTAGAGGTTAATGAGGCGTATGAAACAAATCATGGTAGGTACTGTAACAAGCTAACTTTAAAATAGCACCCGTAAATCTGATCTGAAATGTTGAATCAATATAGGTAGGTACTGGAGAAAATGTAAAACTTTTTGTTACTGATAAAAAGGAGTTTGTTGAGTTTTGTTGTCTATGCCAATTGTAGATGACGACTTGGAGAAGTTATAGTTAGAACTGAGTTTAAAGAGTCATTAAAACTTCCGTAATAGGTATATTTGAAATTGTATCAAACTTCAGTTGAAGAGGTTACGAGAATTGTAATATTTATTAGTTTTGTTTTGTTGTTCTATTGGATATCTTGAAGCTTTGCTATCTATTTACTACTACTGTGGGTACTTCGCGCAGTGTAGTACAGCTCCCAGTATTTACGTATTTTAAAAATATAATAATGGCCCAAAAGGCCCTTGAAGGTGTAGTGCGCGAGCTACAAAAACTAGTGGCTGGTCTCGCGACAAAAGTCAGTGCTCTCGAGGACAAAATAGATGACCAAACTGCTTTAATAGTTAAGCAAGAGCAATTGTTGAGCTTGTTAACTTTAACTATTGAGGGTGCACCGAAAACTGTACCTGCGAAACTAGTGAACGTCGATGATGGTCATGGTCAAGAGCAGCCTCAGATTACAGCGACTACGCAGCGACCCATGCGGCAAGCGCGAGTAAATTCGACCGCTAAAACCAAAATTGGATACGCAGCCGCTGCAAAAAAATCAGCCGCTGCAAAATCAAGGCTCGATGGGGACATAGGTGAGACAAATATCCTACCCGAAAATGAACAAGTTAAGACGATTGTTAATATGACATCTACGAGTGCAAATCACAAGCTACCCACAAAAGTAACTTTGTCATCGCAACCGTGTAGGGCCACGAATTCAGCGGAAATACGCGCGGACGAAGTGAAGGACAATCGCCAGGAAAACCTTAACTCCGAAGAAGGCTGGCAAACGGCGCGCAAAGCACGTAACTCCAAACGGCGAGTGGTCACTGGTAGCGGACAAGAGGATGACGAACTCAAAACTGTTGAAAAACTAAAATATGTACAGGCTTGGTCTTTTAAACCAGAGACCACGGAACAAAACGTACTTAATTATTTGAATAAGCTTCAAGGTTGTGAACAATATCTTGTGGAGAAACGTGTAATTAAAACTACAAGACACGCTGCCTTCGTAATTGCCTTTCCTGAGAGCTTGAACGAGCGGATAAACACGCCGGCGGCGTGGCCCGCCGGAGTGAAGTTGTCAGACTGGTTTCCGAGGCGTCCCCGCGAGCAGCGGGGGTACACAAGCTCCGAGATTCGCACCGGCGCCAATGCAAGCGCAGTCGTCGGCTGCTCCTCTCCGTGAACACGGTACGGAACAAACAAACGTGAATGACTTTCAGTGTCGGTATGATATTGCTAATAGTTTAAATAATTCCCACTCGCAAACGTGGGGAAAGGTGTGCTCAAACGATGTAAAAGTGGTGCAAGCTAGTAACAAGAAATGTTCATTAGATCTGTTCTATCAAAATGTTAGAGGACTACGCACGAAATTAAAAACATTCTATAGTAATATTGTAGGGTCTATGGCTGACTTGGTAGCCATAACCGAGACTGGACTAAATGACTCGATACATGATGGTGAACTGGCTCCGAGTGGGTACATAATACTTAGATGTGACCGCGCGGATGGCCGTAAACACGGAGGGGTCATGCTGGCAGCCACCCCGCGCGGCGCTCTTGAGTTACGCAGAGTAACGTTACCTGATAAAGCTAGCTTGAACCACCACCCGTTCGAAATCGTATGTGCGACGGTATTTAGACAAAATATTTTTCTCTTTTTGTGTTGTGTTGCGTATATTCCGCCAAAAACGATTGAAAGGGAATATATGTATATGTTCCATTTACTTGAGAAGTTATGTGTTAACTATGATAAAGTTGTTTTAGTGGCTGATTTCAATATGTACTCAACAGGCCAAGATGTACAGTGTTATTACGAATACTTTGTCACCTTCTGTGGGTTCCGCCAATGTAATAGTATTCTTAATTGTAACAATCGTACTCTCGATGTAGTTCTAACTACTTTGCCCGAAGACAATATTGTCGTAAGCGAGGAACGCAGAGAATGTTTATCATGTATAGATCCACAGCATCCGCCACTGCGAATAAGTATGAATCGTACGCGAGTCTCTGCTAGCCCCGGCGGCCCGGTGCCGCAGGCTTCTGCCTCCCTACCGCGATGGAATTATAGCAAGACGGATTTCCATTCATTATACTTAGCACTTGCAGGGGTAGACTGGAGCGCCCTGTATGAAACGAGTAATGCCAACGAAGCATATAAGATTTTTTATGACATATTTTACAGGGTTTTAGATGGTAGCACTCCAAGAAAGAGCTCCAAGCGTGATTGCTCTCGTTATCACTATCCAGAATGGTTCACTGCTGACTTAATTAGTCATATAAAACAGAAGGCTTTTTGGCATAAATCTTTTAAGAAGACTAGGTCGGACAGCGCTTATATTAACTTTTCTTACTTTCGTTCTGTTGTCAAAGTTATGATCAGTACCACATACCGAGAATATCAAAACCGTATTGAGCAGAAATTTATAAAAGAACCGAGGTCTTTTTGGGGTTTCATTGGGAGCAAGCGTTCGAAACGTAGCAAAGTGAAGATAGGTGATAATGGTGGGCCGATGCCAGAGCACGAGTGTGCCCAGGCGTTCGCAGACTACTTCCATTCGGTTTATGGGGCGGTGGCGCCGAGGCTGGATGCGGCTGCAGCCGGGCAGGTAGGACCCGAGCGCGGCACCCGCGTTCACGTGGGGCAGCTGTCTTTCAGCGAGGTGGGTGCCGCGCTCACGCGCCTTAAGCCTAAGCGTTCGGTTGGACCAGACGGGGTGCCCCCCTTCATTGTTAGGGATTGTAGGAATGTATTAGCCCGGCCGCTCATGCATCTGTTCAACAGCTTTTTACGGGAATGCTCGTATCCGGAAGGCTGGAAGTTGACCAGGGTTATTCCGGTTCCGAAAGGCGCCCCAAGCTCAGACGTTAGTGGATATAGACCTGTAGCAGTACTGTCGCCATTTGCTAAAATCTTCGAGTCTGCGTTGTGCTCATCTATCCAATCGCAAGTAGTCTCACAGCTCAACGACGCACAACATGGTTTCCGCGCGGGCCGCAGCACGATTTCGAATCTAATGTGTTTCCTAAACCAGGCCTCCACAGTAGTGGACTCTGAGGCAGGTGCCCAACTAGACGTCGCTTACTTTGACTTTAGGAAGGCATTCGATAGTGTGGACAATGATATTCTTTTAAGTAAATTTGCGAGTGCTGGTTTTACCCCAGCCCTTTTAAAGTTCTTTTCGAGCTACTTGGCGAACCGCAAGCAAGTGGTGGAATACGCAGGCTACACCTCTGACTCGTATTGCACCCTTACGGGGGTAAGCCAGGGGACGAATTTAGGACCCTTGGAATTTATTATCATGGTCAATGATCTCCCGGAGGTCATTGAAGACGCTGGCTGCCTATTATTTGCCGACGATCTGAAGTTGTTCATGCGGATAACCAACGAGTCGCACTGTGAAAAGCTTCAGCGTGACATAGATCGGGTGGTGGCATGGAGTGTGGAGAACAAGTTACACTTCAATGTGGCGAAGTGTAATATAATGTCCTTCACGCGGGCCGTGGCACCCCGACGTCACGAATATAGTATGGGCGGTCACGTCATACCGCGGGTGGCATCGGTGCGAGATCTTGGGGTCACCTTTACTGAGGATCTATCGTTTCGAACTCATGTCGTGCAAGTATGTAAAAAAGCCTTCAGAAATCTTGGTTTTGTCATGCGAGAAACCCGGGACTTCACTAACATGGCAGCAGTGAAATCACTTTATAATGCGTTGGTGCGAAGTAACTTGGAAACTAGTGCTATCATCTGGAATCCTTATGAAACTAAATATTCTCAGATGGTGGAAAAGATGCAGAACAAGTTTACACGGTATCTCTATATGAGGCAATTTGGCGTCTACCCGTTTTACCCGCTTATGTACCCAACTCTCTTTGTAATAGGAATGGTTGGGTACTATAAGTTGGAAGTAAGGCGCAATCTTGCTCTGGTTAAATATGTATTTATGGTGTTTCGTGGGATGCTAAACAATCCGCAAATCTTGGAATCGTTGGGATTACTCGTTCCAAACAGTAGGCTACGATTGGGACCGAGGGAAGGTCTGTTTAAAACTCCGGTAGCCCGTACAAACCTATTAAAGTTTGCACCCGTATGTCGGGCGGTTACGATCATTAATAGCATCTCTCAACGGTTGGACATTTTTTCCTGCTCTTTGGCGGAATTCCAGAGGGTGACCATTACTGTGTTGTCCTCTATGTAACTTGTGCCGGCACAAGGAGCCGTTACTTGGGACTGGTCTATCATAGACGCGAGTAGGTGTGTGATCAGATTTCGAGAGGCGTCTCTGAGTGTCGCATTGTATGACTACTTTTATTACCTTGGGTTCTGCCTGTAAAAATAATTGTATGTGTAAATAAATAAATAAATAAATAAAAATAAATAAAAATTTACATAATGATAAATTCCGTGTATTAATTTTAATGGAATTATTATCGCAATAGTATTTACGAAGAGAGAATTTACAGTCATTATTTTGTAGTAGGTTATACTGTACAATTTACATTGTGGCTGTACTAGGCTTTCTCACCGCAAATGAAGGACTTAAGTATCAATATTTTCAAGGCAAGCAATACTGCAACAGAGCTTCCAAAAGCAGCAAATTCCCATCACTTAATACTTACTCACACTTAAATCTTTTTCTATATACCTATTTAGTGAAAATGTAGTGTCGGTTACCTTTAAAGTAACCAAAGGTCTAAAAATAAATAAATATAAGAAACTATTTTTTATCAGATACTAGCTCCTGCCAGCCTTCGTTTTCTAAAATTATCCCGAGGCAACATATTCCCGGGATAAAAGTAACCTATGTGCTTTGCCTGACTATAATCTATCTCTGTGCCAAATTGTATCTAGATCCGTCCAGCCGTATGAGCGTGAAGAAGTAATAAACACACACTCCCAAACTTTCACCTTTAGAATATTAGTGTGTTATACGAGTATAGTGTTCCGTATGGTGCCGAACGTTAAGAATTTCACCATCCCATGTCTTCCCGTGGGTGTCGTAAGAGGCGACTAAGGGACACACCAGAGAATGGGCAGCAGCGTTCTCTGTGCTTCTATAAAAACCATACGGCGGTCGCCAACCCGCCTGCCAAGCGTGACGATTACGGCAAAACCCCCCCAATGAATAGCACAAATAAAAAATGGCCCCTAGTACCCGGCAGCTTGCCTACCCTCGACTACGGTAGCGGTCGAGGCAACGTCATAGCAAGGGGTGCTAAGAATCTCCGGACGAGATCCGGCTACCCCAACAATCAACGACGACTGGACCTGGCAACATTCAACACGCGCACACTTCGGACTGACGAGAAGGTCATCAAACTCGAACAGGAATTGAGCAAGTTGCGGTGAGGCATTATAGGGTTATCTGAAGTGCGAAGAGAGGGGGAGGACTCGATAATCCTCAAATCTGGTAACCTGCTCTATTTCCGAGAGGATGACCGGCAGTCCCAGGATGGTGTCGGGTTTATCGTCCACAAGTCCAGGGTGGCGTACCTTATACTCAGAATATCCTCAAGATATTCGCTGAAGGTCATACAGGTCTGCGCCCAACCTCGGCACACCCCGACGATGAGGAAGAGACCTTGTATGAGGATACCTCTAGAGCCATGTATGGTTTCAAAACTCACTTCACTGTTGTCATGGGGGACTTCAACGCGAAACTGGGCAAACGAGACGAGGATGAGCTGCAAGTGGGGCAGTTTGGAGTTGAACGACGGAACCACCGGGGTCACCTACTGACCAGTTTTATGGAGAAGGAGGGCCTCTATATGATGAACTCCTTCTTCAAAAAGCGTGAACACAGGAAGTGAACACAGGTAGCAGAGCCCCGATGGTGCAACAAAAAATGAGATCGACTTCATCATGTCAACCAAGAAGCAAATGTTCAATGATGTCCAGCACAGGCCAAGATCCAAAACCTCGAGAGCTTTCAGCTCGAATTCCAGAACTGTTTCGAGTGCCTAGGGAGCACCGTGGATGAATACAGCAACGGGTTCGTGGAAGCTGTTCATACGGTCGGGTCTAAGTTTTTCAAGACCCGTCGTACAGATAGAAACAAAAAGCTCTCTGATCCTACCCTCAAGCTTATGAAGGAGAGGCGTGAGATAATCCTGCAGTCTTCAGATGAGGCGTGCAAATACCGGCAGCTCAATAGACAGATCTCTAAATCCTTGAAAAGAGACCTCCGCCGCTTTAATACCGAGCTTATTGAAGACGCGATCGAGCGAAATAAAGGCTCCAAGGTGCTTTTAAGGGATCTGGCTATTGGGCAGAGCCAACTCACGAAACTGAAGACCGACGATGGCAGGATCGTATCCGCCAAACCGGAGCTTTTGAGGGAGATCGAGATATTCTATGGGCAGTTGTACACATCAATCAGCAAGCTCATTGCGAGTCTATCAAACGACTCAAGAGCTATATTGACCCGACACTATACCGAAGATATTTCGGACGTCAGCCTGTAAGAGATTAGGATGGCACTGAAACAGCTCAAAAACAACAAAGCGCCGGGTGATGACGGAATTACGGCCGAACTCCTGAAGGCGGGTGGAAAACCAGTCCTTAAGGCCCTTCAGAAGCTGTTTGATTCCGTCATTCTTGAGGGCAAAACGCCACAGGCATGGTGCAGGGGTGTGGTGGTACTCATCTTCAAGAAGTGCGACAATGCCCGGCTGAAGAACTATAGGCCCATCTTACTTCTTAGCCATGTATCCAAGTTTTTTAAGAGTCATCACGAATCGTCTCGCGCGTGTTAGAATTTGAAGTATGTGTGACGTCATTAAATCGTTAATTTTCCTTTTTCAATGGTTTGCTACATAATACATACCTGTCATATTTATTAAGCACCTACTGACAAATGTCTAAGTACCTACCTTAATTATTATTGTGGTGTCAACTACCTTCAAATGTAAAAGAGTACCCACCTAATTAAATATTGATGTGTGTACAGGAAATAACTCTAAACTTATATTTAAGCCACGTTGATAAGATACCTATAAATGATTACGTAATTTGTAATGATCATTGTTATGTATCCTGGATTTAATAATGCTATATTGGTATTATAAGTACTTTGAAACAATTAGTACAATACTGTCTGTTAGTATCAATATTCTTTCGAATATTGATTAAGAATTACTATATAGGCGATATTAAATTCCATAATTGTCTTGATACGTTTTAAAACATATTCACTTCATAGTAATTGATTATTGTTCACCTAATTTTGAGATTATTTGAAGCAATATAGAAAATGGCGGGATACCGCGCCATTTTCTCATATTGGATGTATTGAGACACAGATAGACCCAATATTATAAAATATTGTGTAATTGATAAGCGGATTTACTTTTTGGTGAACTACAAGCCAGTACAGGCCAGATATTGTTATTTAGAAGTATACCTACTACTTTATAATACTTGGTGTAAGATCGACTACACAAGACTAATGGCTGGTTTCTGATTTGAGTAAAGCAGCAATAATCAGTTGAGTATTGTCAAATCAGTGTCAAATATTTTAGGAAGCGTTTGAGTTTTTTACGTTTCACAATTGAGAATCTACCTAGCTCAGTTAAGTAAGTACCTAAGTACCTACATAAGTATGGACCTGTCAAAGATCCATTCACTTTCTCTTTCACCCTTACGTTCCATTTTACAATAGAAATCCAAGACATCACAAGATTGCATAAAATTTACTAATATAAATTTTATACAGCTATAAAAAGTACGTTAGTATTATATTACTTCATTCAAGATTTTAAAAAACAAGTTATTAAATATGTTATAATCTTTAATTACTTGATTTTTCATAATTAAGCAATTTAATAGATACCTATTTGAAATGTATACAACCTTATTATGAAACTATAAATTGATCGTAGGCACTAGTCAATTACTTCAAGATTGTCATAGCAACCGTATTTATTTTGTCGAAGATGTCTTATCGAAAGAAAATAATATCTAATAAAATTTGTTATTGCCAAAATCTAGAATTTAAGCTTATAATTACTAAAAGTGAATGTGTTCAGAGCGAACAGTTGCTGGTTCTTGTGATACCTCATAGAACTACAGAATATTTTACTCAGAAATTCATAAGATCTCTCAAGAGGGAAGAGAACCGACACACACACAGAATTCGTGCATCTGCATTGGAATCTGATTGCAATTGTGATTTACCAATAAATATGGACTTTTGTGATAACATTTGTAATGAGTGACCTGGGTTTTCAATTCAAGACCAAAGGCTTTGCTAGCCATCGAAGAGCCTCCGAAGGAAAACAATATTAGCGAGGGTCGGTGCCATTGGATATGTGCCGATGAAGGAGGACTGTGTTTTAATATATGTTAACGAATAATATATTATCTGCCTACTTATTTTGTAAAATAATAAATAAATGAGACTTATCATGCTGTTTTTATCATCTTTATTGTAGGAACTGATACCAAAATCGTATCATACAAAAGCCAAATTCTGTACACATTTTCATCGTTGTAACCTTTTCTTATCGTAAGGATCCTACTAATATTCTATATAGGTATGAAAGTCTGTATGTTTAGATATTGGTTAATCACACCTCAATGGTTGAACGTATTTGATAATATATCATTTGGAATACAATTACACAATGACTAATAATAAAATGATTTAGTAATAAAAAATAGATATAATAATAAATAAACGGAATAACAAAGCCTTTTATTCTGAAATTAGATATATAAAACTGTAGTCTATACAATACATCTTTATAGTTTATAAAAGTTCTTAATCTCAGTGAGCCTCTTGGCTTAGGCAGTAGTATTGAAAATGTGTAAATCAGCAATGAAAACTGTACCAGTGTTATTACGGTTGATTAATATATGAAAATGTCACTCTGACGTTTAAAGACAGCTGTCAATGTCTTAAAGAAGTTTTCGCTCCCTTTTTCACTTTCGATGGCGTTTTCTGCTCTTTTAAAATGGTCTATATAATAAAACTAATATTATCAAGATTTCCTTGAAGTTTCTCTGTTCAGATCCCCATAAACCTTAACAGGTTATGGGCCCAGACATGAGATAGTCGACAGCGGACAGAAATACAGCGGATTTCATCGATAGAAGAAAATTATATAGGCACGCGTTGACAGCCCCGTGCTACAGAAGTTTTTACACAGAAGATTACAGAAGGTAGAACCGGTGACAAGATGGATAGAAAAGATGTGGCTTTAGTTCTGAACAACAACAACTGGTCGTTATGGCGTTTCCAGACCACCATAGTATTGAAATCCAAAGGATGGTACGACGTACTGTTAAAGGAGCCGGCATCTGCAGAAGAAAAAACAGCGGACAGGAAAGCACAGGAAGTAATAGTAACCAGAGTAGAAGAAAATATCTTGAAATATCTAGTGACATGTTCATCTACCTATGAAATGTGGGAAAAACTAACCACTATCTTCGAAGCCAAGTCAAAAGTCGGTGTACATTTGGTCCAACAAAAGTTTTACAACCTTCAATATAAGGCGTCAATGGCAACATTTATAGCCAAAACAGAAGAGCTGGTCAACCAATTAAAAACTACAGGCGAGTCACTTTCTGAAAAAATGGTTGTAACAAAAATAGTGATGAGTCTGCCTGATAAATACAAGCATTTCATTTCGGCCTGGGAATCTGTACCAGATGAAGATCAAACAATCAAGAAACTGACAGCCAGATTGCTAGTAGAAAAGGAGCGTTTGGGGAAGGAGGAAGGTTCTCCGTCATCAGCGCTTATGGTGAAGAAAAATAATGAAAGCAGTAACAGTGAGAAAAGCAAATTAAAGTGTTTCTTATGTGGTAAAATAGGGCACTTCAAAAGAGACTGTAGGTCACGGAAATGTAATAACTGTGGAAAGATAGGCCATGTTTACAAGGACTGCAAAGTAAGGAAAACACAGAACAAAGGTAACCACAATGCATTTATTATTAACTCTCATGTAAGTAAAAATAAAAGTTGGATTTTAGATACAGGGGCAAGTGAACACATGTGTTTTGACAGAGGGCTATTTTCAGACTATAAAGAGTTAAAAGAAGAACGATTTGTTATAATTGGAGATGGGCCTTAAAAGGGGAAGGCTTAATCATGACAAACGAGTTATCGGACGCTCCGATATGTGCTTTTAACTTCAGTTGACGTGCACATACGCACTAACAAATCAACGCCGTCATGCTTGAACCTCCTTGACCAAAACCCTAAAAAAGGAACAAGGCGTCCTCCCAACACAAGAATGATGCGTCAACTCACATCGACCCGGATGGGGTTTAATCTCAAAAATTCAAATAAGACACAATTTTTCGATCTCGTGCGTTTATCAGGCCAGAGAAGGAAAGGCTGGATCGCATCGAATTTCTAATCTTATTCATAGAGCTTGCACCAGGGTTTATTATTATAAATGCATTTATTATTTTAAACATCAGACAAACTGGACCAATGATGTCAACTCGACATCCTTTGCAAAGGCTATGCCCCGTTAGCAAAGTCGGTTTCAGTTATGACTATTACTTTGAGAAACCCCTGGGTTATACTATTACCCTGGCTTGTGCCTATGCCTTAATCGCATAACCAAAAAATATTTCTTCGATGCGTGGCCAACGTTGCCAGCCTCTTCTTCCCCCTGCGGCTCACAACTCAACAGCACATCATCAGCACATGCAACGGAAAGAACTAATTTAATTATATATATCGATACTATTTGAGAATATCGATAAGAAAACTATCGATACATTTTTTCCTACTTTCCCATCCCTATTAACTTCAATATGTCAAATTTGATAGTTGTCATATATTTATTTTATTATTTTTTTTATTTGACAACAGGCCTCTTCCTATATGGAAACCTTACTAACCTTAACCTATTTAAACCTATCTCTTATCCTACTCTAACATTAAAAAGTTTTTCTATCTATTTACATGCATCTATCCTAGGCCTAACTCTCCTTTTCGCCAATTTCTATCTATGTGGAATGGACCTTATATCTCTACATAACTAGTCCTAACTAATCTGTGGCTAATACGGCGCATAGAATAAAATTAAATTTAATTATGGTGTGAACACTGTGCTTTATTATATTATTTATGGCATTATGTGTCAAACCAATTCTTATAATGAAAACTATGCTTTACTTTTGACAAGGTTTTGACACTGTCCTTTATTGTATTATCTATGGGACTACGTGTCAAATCAATTCTTATAATGAAAACTATGCTTTACTTTTGACAAGGTTTTGACACTGTCCTTTTTTGTATTATCTGTGGGACTACGTGTCAAACCATTTCTTACCATGACATCTATGCTTTCAAAGCATTTATTCGCCTTTGGGGCTTATAAGACTTTTCTATAAATTTTTGACTGTTTCTGACTTAGTCCTTATGGATTTGTATTTGGACTTCGTCAGCAAATTCAAAAGCTAATCCTATTTAGTAAATCAAGACAAGACAGAGGAATATTTAATTTCATCAAAACATATACAGATAAATAATTCAAACAATCATTCGCATTTAATTTCATTCGATGCCTAGCGCGCATCGCAAATTCCTTCTAAGTTGGACCGTATTCATTTGCACGACATGAAAAGAAAATATTGGTTAATAAAGCACAAAATATAAGACAACATTAAATAAATCAGTTTACATAAATACATTATTTACAAAACTTTATATCTAATCTTCTTTCTATAAAATTTCCATAATTTGCATTTTACGAGTTCGAATTGCTTTATGTATTCGCAATGCAAAAATCTTTGTACAATGTTGCATCTAAGGAAAATATGATGTGAATTTTTCCTTGCAACAATCATAGTAATTTTACTTGAACCAAACCTTGCTCCCCAAGAAGTTTTATTAAAAATTCTTTTGAATTTAATTCGAATCTTTTTTTTATTGATCGCCTTCTTTAAATTTATGTTGGCGCAATAAGAAATCTTACAAAAGACTCTTTTGAATTTCCTATGGATCTCTTTCGGTTTATTTCGAGCATTTTTTTTCTTAATGGCTGTCAACTTCTTTCTTTTCAAAATGACTTTTATAAAATCCTGTTTTAAGTCAGATTGAGAAATTTCAATATTATTTTCAATTTTATGGTTAAAATCAATTGGATTAATGTGCATGTTAACATCCGATACATATTGGTGTCCCGATGGAACCACAACTAGTTGTTCCGACAAAATCTCATCACTGTTCTCTGCAAGACAAATGGAATTAGTGGAGTCAATTGGACTGGACCGATACATCACAATACCCGCGTCCGCGCACTCGCTGTTGGATAGGGAGTCCAACTCGTCGTCAGCCGGGCCGTCCGCACGCTCGTCCTGGAACACAGACTCCACCTCCAACTGGACATCGACGGGGCCGTCATCTCTGCTGGTCTGGTCACCATCGTCCTCGAACATGCAGCTCCCTCCGTCGGTGTGATCGCCATCGCCATCAACTGCGTCGCCTTCTCCGTCAACGTGGTCAACGCTTTTTTCACTGCACTTTATATTGTTTTGTGTTTGTTCGTCCTTAATCACGATACTAGAAAATAAATGTGCATTAACATCCTCACACAATACATCAGGTTGTTTTTTATCTGCTTTTATTTTAGCAATTATTATGCGCTGTTCGCAATAATGGCATCTGCGGTGAAATATAGAGAATTCACTCCTCAAGCGATCGCATAACACTTCAAAGTCCATGTCATATTTAAAAATCATACGATAAAAATAATATGCAGCCCCCTGCAGGAATCCTCCCAAGATCAGGCTGTAGTCGCTCTCTCTCCATTCATTTATTTCGGCCACTGACTTGAATTCGGTTAAAAATTCTTCTAGACAATACCCGTTCGTTCCCGTGTAGTAATCATTCATCATGCTAGCCTTTATGCTCAATTACACTAAATAATAAAACCACTTAGCTTTATTCCGACTCTTCCTTATATTTCCATCCGCTTAAGAGAGGGAACAAGAGGTAACAACCCTCTCTGTTAAAACTTATCTCGCTTTATGTACGCCGATAGGGCTTCGTGCACTGTATATCGCCATGCACACGCGAACTTCTGTCTTTAAACACTTTCAACTTTTTCACTCACTTATACGTATACTGTACGCCGTATACACGCGTATTTATTTTTAATATCTTCTGGGATTCTGTACCCGGCGCCTCCACCAAATGTAGAAAGGCGTAGTCAGAGGTGTATAAATTAAATACTTGTAACTTTTATAGTTTATATATTTAGTAATAATTTTACGATATGCCTGCCTTCTGGGCGGCTCCACTAGAATTGACAATCAAAACATATTCACTTATTTTCTATTCTAAATTCATTTACCTTTCAAGTAATACCAATTGCCAGTATTTTTATAGGCAAGTAGGTTGCCTTCTAGTTAAGCAGAGTCCTCACAGTACACACCTTGTGAGCTTCAGTCTGTATTACATGTGCCAGACTTGACTGTAAATCTATTTTCTGTTATTTGTGCAATTGATAAAGGTTATACTATGACTTCAACTAAACAGGGTTGTAAATTTACTAAAAATAGTGAGGTTATATGTACTGCAAACAGGGTAGGGAATCTATACTACATGAAATTTAAAATTGAATGTGAAACAGTAGCATTGATCACTTTAACTGAATGGCATGAACGATTTGCACACCAGAATATTGCTTATGTAAAGGAGATTTTAAATAAAAATAATGTTAAACATGAAAGGCTGACGGATCAATGTACAGCATGCATTGAGGGTAAACAGAGTAGATTGCCATTTCAAAATAGTGACTATAGGGCTAGAGTGCCAGGTGAAATGATTCATATGGACCTGTGTGGTCCTATGGAAACTATATCAATGGGGGGCTCTAAATACTTTTTACTTTTTAAAGATGATTATAGTGGGTTTAGGTTTGTTTATTTTCTTAAAAATAAATGGGAGACAAAAGAGTGTATTCAAAATTTTATAGCAACTTTAAAAATGTAAGCGGGTATAAAATTCTCACAATGAGATCAGACAACGGAGGAGAATTTGTTAATAGTGATGTAAGCAATCTATTAAAACAGAAAGGGATAACTCACCAAACAACGTTTGCCTACACACCTCAACAGAATGGCCGTGTAGAACGTGAAATGAGGACAATAGTAGAAGCAGCCAGGACCATGCTACAGGCTAAGAAATTACAGAAGGACCTATGGGCAGAGGCGGTGAGTACAGCAGTTTTCACTATAAATAGAACAGGAAAATCAAAAGTTCAAGGAAAAACACCATATGAGTTGCTATAAAATAAAAGTTTCAACATTCAGAGCCTGCGAATATTTGGTGAAGAAGTTTACATACACATCATAGTGAAGAGAGAAGACATAAGTGGGATGCGAAGAGTAAGAAAGGAATTTTCGTTGGATATGGCATCGACACTAAAGGATACAGAATTTGGATTGAGAAAACCAAGAATGTAAATACTTACAGAGATGTAATATTCATCCAAGGAAAAACAGAAAAGAGTAAAGTGGTCTACTTTGATTATGAAGAAAACAAAGACGACATGAGCATACACAGAACATCAGAAGAAGGAGAAATACCAGATATGACCATACATAATAGAGGAGAGACAGAGAGGAAATTTCAGAGGGAAGAAGAACAGACCAGGACAGAGACTTATTTACAAGGAAATAAAGAAACGGAGACTGAATCACTGGAACGCAAACAGTTAGGAAGGGAATCTCCTACTTCTTATGGAAAGAAATCAAAAGAACAACAAACAGAAGAGGATTATGAGTCATGTGAGGAATTGGACGAAGAAAATAGAGATTTACCTCAGAGGACAAGAACTAGAGTGGTGAAAATGCCCAAAAAGTTTGAAGACTATACTACACTGGATTTAATGCATGTGCTGAATAACAGCTGACATATGAAAAGGCTATGAAATCAGATGACTCATATAAGTGGATAGAAGCCATAGAAAGAGAATTGACAGCACTAGAAGTTAATAACACATGGATAGAAGTAGAACCACCAAACAACAAGAAAATATTAGACACAAAATGGGTGTTCAAGGTAAAGAAAGGGGAGAAGAATGACGACATTTACAAAGCTAGACTAGTTGCTCGAGGGTTCTAGCAAGAAGATGATTTTGATCACTCTGAAATATACACACCAGTTGCAAAATTACCAACACTACGGATTCTTCTGGCAATAGCTAGCAGACATAACTTAAACTTATCACAGATGGATGTAAAGAGCGCCTTTCTATATGGCGATATAGAAGAAGATGTATATTTGAGATTACCAAAAGGAGTTGAAAAATATGAAGGAAAAGTACTGAAACTGCAGAAGTCACTCTATGGATTGAAGAAATCACCAAGGAATTGGAATAATAAATTTAATAATTTCATGAAAGAGGAAGGCTTCATCAGAAGCAAGGCGGACTACTGCATGTACTATAAACAGAAGAAAAGATTCTATTTACTTCTATATGTTGATGACCTAATAATAATATCTGAAAAGCAAGAAGATATTGATAAATTGAAACAAGCCTTACAGAGAAAATTCTAAATGACAGACCAGGGCAGCAACAAGATGAGATACTTGGGGATCAACATCACAGTTAAAGACAACAATTAGAACTTGACCAGAGGCAGTACTTAGAGGGATTACTAAATAAATATGGAATGAACGACTGTAACCCATCAGCAACACCAGTAGAAACTGGTTTATTGCTGTCTTCAGAACCAGCTACAGACAGTAATATGGTGAAGAGATGCAGACAATTAGTTGGAAGCCTTATGTACGCCATGTTAGTGCCTAAGGCCAGATATATGCTTTGCAATTAGTTACCTTAGCCGATATCAAGTGTACGCTGATGAAAACTTATGGAAGGCACTGAAGAGAGTTCTCAGATACATAAAAGGTACTCTGGATTACAAGCTGATTTATAAAAATGGAGAAGGAGAGACACTGATAGGATACACAGATGCAGATTGGGGTGGAGATAAACTGGACAGAAAATCTACTTCAGGCTTCATTATGAAAGTATATGGATGTACAGTGTCCTGGTGCAGCTCAAAGCAACAGTGCACTTCACTGTCATCAACAGAATCAGAGTATATTGCTTTAGGAAAAGGAGTAGCTGAGGGATGTTTGATTAAAAACTTATTGATGGAAATTGGTATAGAGTGCAATACATTTACTATTTACATTGATAACCAGTCAGCCATTCATGTTGCCAAAAACCCTGAAAAGCATCAAAGATTGAAACACATTGATTTGAAATATCATTTTGTTAGAGATAAGGTAGAGTCAAAAATTGTAGAGCTAAAATATGTGATGAATAAAATAAATATTTAAGTGGGGCTCCCATACAACAAACGTGATTTTTTTGCCGTTTTTAAGTAATGGTACGGAACCCTTCGTGCGTGAGTCCGACTCGCACTTGGTCAGTTTGGCAGTCAGTCGCCGATCGTCGGTCGCCTCGGCCACCCTTCCGAGTCTAAGCCTAAATGGCGAAAAGTCGCCCAATCTGGCCACACTGATTATGTAACGTTGACAACGGTTTGAGAATTTGAGAATGATCAAATGTGTTTTTCTCAGTTGTGAAACCCAATTGAACGTCAATGTAGGTTTTTTGTATGACATAAGGTATACTTTGGTATGACTTGACTATGTATACTCAAACCTTGCTCAGCATCGCAGAAAACTTAAAGTGGCAGATGATCAAGAGCTTGAGATTAAGATGACAGATGCTTAAATCGAGATAAGCACATACTTACTTACGTCAGAAACCGGCCATAACGTAAGTTATTTGATATTATAACTTTATTATTTCTAATGGTTGTGTTGAAGCTGTATCTATATTGTATTATGGCCTTTATTCCTAATATGTTATATTGATTTAAGGGCTACTCTGTCCTTTGCCTTATCCTTGTTATTTTGAATCTATAATATTGTAAATACTTTGTTTGTAAAAGATATCGACAAATACTACGAAAGAGCTTCCGTGGGGTTTGTTGCCCTTCTTCCCCAAGAGAACTAGTCTAGCGATCGGGCAGTAAGCTCAATGAGCCTTCTAAATATGAATTAAGTAACTGTAAGGCTACTTAAATAAATACCTAGTCTTGTCTGTCTGTGCTTTTATTTATAAAACCCTTTACTTACACACCACATACATTAGAACTCTGATACACAGTAAATAACCAATAACCATCTTGACATTCAAGGCTTGCTATCTTGGTAGATACCAATACTTTTATATAGAATTCCATTCATGATTCTAACACGCGCAGGTTTGACGATTTCCAACTCCCCGAACAAGCCGGATGCCGAAAAGGCTTTGGCACCGTGGACCAAATACATACGCTGCGGCAGTTTATACAGAAGACCGAAGAGTATAACCTGCCTCTCTGTTTAGCGTTTGTGGACTACGAGAAAGCCTTCGATTCGATCGAGACTTGGGCTGTACTGCAGTCTCTCCAACGGTGCCAGATCGACTACCGGTACATAGAGGTGTTGAAGTGTTTATACAAAAACGCCACCATATTAGTCTGTCTTCAGGATCAGACCCCGAAACCAATCCTTCTCCAGCGCGGCGTGAGACACGGAGACGTCATTTCTTCGGAACTGTTCACTGCTGCGCTGGAGGATGTCTTCAAGGTTCTGGACTGGAGGGGGCTTGGCACCAACGTTGATGACGAGTACATCACTCTCCTTTGGTTTGCCGACGACATAGTGGTCATGGCTGAGAGCCTCAGTAAAATGCTCGATGACCTCAGTAGAGCTTCCGAAAGAGTGGATCTTAAAATGAACATGAACAAAACCAAGGTCATGGTGAATGCACATGTTGCACCCAATCCTATCAAGGTCGGAGACACTACACTCGAATTTGTAGACGATTATGTCTAGCTGGGACAAACGGTCCAGTTGGGTAGGTCCAATTTCGAGAAAGAGGTCAATCGTCGAATCCGACTCGGCTGGGCGGCGTAAGGGAAGTTGCGTGGTATCTCCTCGTCCAATTTACCGCAGTGTCTGAAGACAAAAGTCCAGGTGTGTTGCCAGTTATCACCTATTATGTCGGTAACATTGTTTCTCCTGCGGATGTCATCATTTCTGACATGATCACGCAAGGAAATTCCGAGCATAGCCCTCTCCATTGCCCTTTGGGTGACTTTGAGCTTTCAGATAAGGCCCATTGTGAGCGACCACGTCTCGGTCCGTCTGTTTCTTCTAATCTGTTCACCTATTAAGACGTGGAGGAAGTGGGATTTTTGAGTATTTGACTTTATTTTTTACCTGTAAACCATGAAATGATTCGTTTTTCACCTGTGCCTGTGTATCTGTGGTAGTGGATTGGAAGAGGATTTTTGTTTTCATTGTTTGTTTTGTTCTCTATTTGTGTGACCGTACACCGTTCCGTATAGGAATATAATATTATGTGAGGTGGAAAACCTACCATCGACATTCTTTGCCCTTTAGGCTACACACGAAATTTTCCTTTCATCGAACTTATTTTTATTATCACCAGTGAATTAGCGCCTACAAGAAAGAAAAACTGAAACCAAATTAAAACTTTTCGGGAGTGACATCGCCCACGAATTTTTATTCAATATAAGTTACAAAACAATATCTATCAAAGAAAATGTATCGAAAAAAATCTGCCTTCTTCGTTGCACATCGCTTAAAACTTCTAAGAAGGAGGGTAAGGATGGTAACTTTCAGAAAAGGTTTTGTGGGGCTTCTAACTTTCTTTCGGTGTCAAGTTTACCCTTTGGGCGTTGCATGAAGTGGGCGATTCTATAAGCTTTATTGACCTGACGCGTGGCAGTTTAGTTGTGAGTAAGAAAAAGTATTTAGTGATTAAAAGTTACTCTAATTCGTATAAACAAACGACTTTTTAGAAATGGTGGTAGGAATTTAGGGTGTTTTATTTTTACTTATGATATCTGCAGTAAGCCTCATAATAATTTGATAATTATTATATAAGGTTTAATATTGTGTAGTTTAAATACAAAACCGAGGACCACTTTCGGCAACTTTCGTGTGTAGTATTGAGTGTCAGAAACTAAATGAAAACTACGGAGTTAATACGTTTTTAGTTCACAAATAACACATGAATAAATTATACATATTGCCTGACATGAACTTCGCCGACTTCTGTGTTTGCACTGCAGCAATATTTTAATGACACTTTTTCATGAAAAGCTCTTCAGTTTGTGTGATAGTGCTAAATAGGTTAACGAGTTTATGACGCCATCCATGCTAATAAAAATAGTTTCATATGCCTACCTATAATGTGCTTGAATTCCTTTGAATAGGAGTTCTTTACTCTATGACACTGTAAATCCTAACTATTGGAAACGGATTCAAAAGCGAAGTATTGATTCTATGAAGAGGCCTATTCAACTGAGCGAAATGTACAGAATTGATAGACAAGAATTTAACCGCGATGGACGCATTATTTTATTTGGCTACGTTAAGTAGGTATCTGAACCTACTTAACGTAGCCAAATAAAAGAATAAGTTCTGTAACTTTTCCGCTCCAAAAAAGCCTGAATAAATCTTGAACAGATCCCAACAATCCCTATAATACTCTGAATAGTGTACTGAATGGAAACTTTTTCTTAAAATTTTATTTATCTTATTGATTCTATGAAGAGGCCTATTCAACTGAGCGAAATGTACAGAATTGATAGACAAGAATTTAGCCGCGATGGATGCATATAGAAATATCACCCCTAGCAAATATTACCAATATGATGAATCTAATAAGAGATTCAGCTACCTACTTTACGTAGCCAAATAATAGAATAACTGTAACTTTTCCGCTCCAAAAAAGCCTGAATAAATCTTGAACAGATCCCAACAATCCCTATAATACTCTGAATTGTGTACTGAATGGAAACTTTTTCTTAAAGTTTTATTTATCTTCAACAAGTACTGATACTTGCCGAAGATTCTTGCGGAACCCCTACCCGATATGACGGTGCAAGATCTAAATGCTTCTACATAATACAGGTCATCGCTCCGTCACTCTCAGTTGACGCAGTCTTTTTACCTACGCTTATTAGAGGTTGATGACACATAATAAACCCCTGAGTCAGCGAATTTCCGCTGTGATGTGCGAAAGTGTTCGTCATCGGAAAAATTGCGAGCGCGAAGTATTGCTGAGTCGACTGCGCCGTGATGAATTGAACACGTCCCGCTGCCTCAGCCGCTTGCTACACTGCTCACTGTTCATTTGTCAAGGAAAGCTAGAAACTTAACGTTCAACGGCTTTGTAGAATCGCGTGCTTCACACGTTTCAGTTTAGTTTGCGACTGGCGGGTGCCCGTGAGTATTGTGAGTAGCTTCATTTGAACACTTTTTTGTACCATGACTCGCGTTTGTTGGAGAATGGCAACGATGAAATATGTTTCAGTTCGATTTTCTGTTGAGTTCCTTGGGGCTTTTTAACTGACTTTCGAAAAAGGAGAAGGTTCTATGTTCGACATTATGTTTGTTTTTTTTCTATCTACACCGATATCTCCGTCAATTGTGGACCGATATTGTTTTTTTTTTGTTATGAAGAGTATGTTTCGAATTTAGTGAAGATCTGATGATAATCTTCGAAGATATACAACAGAACTTTTCAATAAATAAAGGCAAATCTTGTAGCGTAACGTTTAGCTCAGAGGGAGCTAAACGAAAGCCACGTTAATAAAAATAAATAAGTTATTAAAAATAAACTTAGAAAAAGGATATAGGGTATAAAGTCTAGGGTCCGGCTTCGCACGACGTGGGCAGCTAACCGGGCAGCAGGTCAGACAAGAAGACGTGGTAGGCCCTGGGTAGACAGATGAGCTGGCACCACGACGGACAAGCAGGCAATCGGATAGGCAGGCTGTAGAGTAGGCAACAGGACGGATAGGCAGGCACATGCAGATAGATGGTCGAAGGCAGCTGAACTAATAGGCAGGCTAACGGTCAGGTAGGCAGTAGCACAGGTGAAGGCACATGCAGCAAGGGGTGCAGGCACAGGCAGCAAGGAGTGTGGAGGCCGGGCTGTGGCATCATACGCCGATTAAACGAGCCCTTTAAGATGAAGCGGTGACCGACGAGGTTAATGAACCAGTAAAAATGCTCATATTTAAGTTCCACACTGAATACATTATATTTATTGCACTCAATTAAGAAATAAAGGCCAGAACGAATTAAAACGGTTCACAAAGGGGTCAGTCTAGGCTACCCTTATAATAGTGTACACCTAGCTTAAAGGAGGTCTAGTCCATGGTACCTATGTTACGGTCTATGGTTTAAGAAAAATAAAATAGACAGACAGATGTCATGTCAGATGAAAATGTCACAATAGAAAAATATTGCAAGAATTACAAATTATCAATATAATTTAAGTTTCAGATATTAAAACAATCAGATATAACTAAAAGTATGCTTTTCAGATGATAACAATAGAAAGAAAACATAAAAATGAATTACAAAAGTTGATAAAATATCAAAATATATGAAGGTATGGTTTGTATAGTGTTATGAATTGTAAATAGAGTTAAAAATGTGGATCTGTCAATCAGAACACCACAATCTCTGGAAATTGCTGCAATCGCATTTCTGTTTATTGTCTATACCATTTCATAACATACCATCACGCCAGTCCGCTCTAACGGGGTACGCAGATATTGTACATATCACCTTGGTACACTCTCATTTCACCGGTTATGACCAAGTTTCATGATATTCGGGTAAGTAATCTATTCTGGCATTATAGGTACCTTACTAAACAACTAGCTTAATAGGTAGGTTTTAACAAATAGTGAAAAAAAAAATATATTTTCGAAGTCGGTGTCTTTCGTAGGTATCAATTTTTTGCGTTATGGACACCGACTTCCAAAAAGAAAGTTGTTTTTCACTTTGAGGTTTTTTATTTGAAAGTCGGTAGGATATTTTTGTAAAAAGTTTTTGAAAACCCAAGACAGAAAAATTATACGTCAATAATATGTCCTTATTTTTATCTCACATAGTGAGCACAGCTCAACAGAAATAATGAGTTGACGTCAAACGCAATATGATAAGATCTAATGGCACACCGCAGATATTCGGGAAAATGAGATTGTAGGTAGCGTATCGGGAAAATTGTGACAAAAATTGGGGAAAGCAGAATCTCGAGGCAATTATCTGTGTCTACAGCGGTAATTACTGGCGACCCGAGGTTACAGCCAGATAACCGACGAAGGAATAATATCTTATTTTATACTTATACTGCTTTTACGTAGGCGGAGGGTGGCGTAATTAGTTGTCATTGGTGGGGTAACGTGTTATCTGGCAAAAGTTAATGTAGTTAATGCTCTACGATGTGCTGGTATGCGGGTGGTGAAGGATGGTAGTGGCCAAGGATTTGGTCGGCGAGCAATAGACGTGGCCTGTGTCCGGTAGTGGACTGCTGTTGGCTGAAGACAAGACTAAGGATGACATTAATGAGATTACCTAAACTTCCTCAGTTGGCTACCAGGTACCAGTTATTTAGTTTAAATTTGTCAACCTACTCTTACGTCTCAGTAAAATTTACATTAGACAACATTAGCCAGACGTAGCGTTGTTTTTCCCTCCATACCCATTACAGGCAGTTAATCGAGTAAAAAAGAAGAGACCTTAAAGTAGGTAAGCCCCGTAAATAACGCGTTACGAGAGAATGGAGACAAAATGTGAGACGACAGCAACATCCTTCCCCGTCCGACATGATCCGACGAATTGATGCGTCACATCTTACAGTTAGGAACGGTTCACATGACAGAAGTTTCGTTTCTTGGTAGTAGGTAAGCAATTTTGATTAACTTTAGGCCAAGATGTCGAAAACCAGAATAAGTGATAACTTTACCATTTCGCTATCTGATTAGACTGCGGGGAGAATATACAAAAACGAAAAAATTACTTTGTATGTTATGAAAAAATTAAGGACCAAAAAATAATTTGCAATAGCCAACGATCTCCAAGCACGAATCTCTCAATATTTTATTCAGCTAATATAATAAGTAACACATTTTAAATTTTCAGTCTGTAGGAGTTATATTTTCGGCCTCATGTGCCTCCATTATGTAAGCTGGTCTTTAGTATTATGTCCACATATAGGATTTTATTGTAGTGGGGAATTGCTCTTAGATCTCTTAGCTGACACCATAAAATATATACTCAATTGTTATGATCGATTGGACTCATTTTTATAAGCACGTAAACAAGATGTTTTATTATTTTGTAGACGTACGTAGATGTTGATGTTATTGTATTTTAATTGCCAATATATAAATATATACCTTCAGAAACTTGTGTTTTAACTTTTAAGCATCATCACGGGGCCTGAAAACTTGATTCCCTTATGTTAATTACATTATAAAATATGAACTCTGTATGTTTGACCATGACTAGTATTGGTACATAGATACAATACAATACATAGTTTTATCCATGTAGTTAGTACGTTCCTCCCCCCCCCTAGCCAAGTTACAAACATTTCGTATATAATCTCTTTCTACAGTCACGCCTTCTATGTATATGGTATGACCACATGACTTAACGTTCAGATGTGTCATTCCCATACATTGATTCGTTTTCTACTAGCGTTATCCACTGTAGATTGTCAATTTGGCTACAAGTGTTTCTAGATTTACTCAAGCGAATAGAATATAATATAATTAATAGGACACCAAAAAAAAAAATGCACATATATTTTACAGCAACATAATATATGGGTACAAGGGCGGTCTTATCGCTGATAGTGATATATACCAGACAAACTTTGGATGGACTAAAGAACTTAAGATAAAACAGGGAGTAGCTTACAGTGTACTGCTACATTACACAATAATAATAAATAAAAATGAATGAGATAACATACTATACACAAACATACAAATAAACATACATACAATAAAATTACATTTTACAAAATTTCAAAGAAGGGTTGCACAATGATAAAAAAATTAGAAATAAACAGAAAAGCATTAAAGCGAAAGTAAATGGTTCTTAACAAGATTTTTAAAAGAATCTAGTAACTGGGCTTGTCTTACTGACATCGGCAACTCATTCCACAATCGCACAGCCTGGACCGTGAACGATTTATTGTAGAACTTAATAGAATGAGCAGGTATCAAAAGTGCTCCAAGCGAGTACTACGTCGGGCACGTTTTGACCATATTGGTCGTATTTGGGCCAAGCTGGCATCGCACCCTTCGGGTAGTAAACAGTTTTGGTCCCTGTCCAAAGCAGCAAACCTAGAAGTTTTGCAAATGTGCAACCAGTCCCCAAAAAAGGCAACCGTGCAGACCCTGCACATTACCGTCTGATCGCCATTACCTCTATTCTGTGCAAAGTTATGGAAAGGGTACTGAACAGTAAGTTGCTGACCTATCTTGATGATATTAATATCCTCAGTGACCGTCAATATGGCTTTCGCTGAAGACGGTCAACTGGCGATCTTCTCGTGTATGCCACGCACTGCTGGGGCGAAGCCATCGAGAGACACGGCGAAGCACTTGTTGTTTCGCATGATATCTCGAAGGCCTTTGACAGGGTCTGGCACGCAAGTCTACTCAGTGGGCTGCCTGCTTATGGCATCCCCGCTGGTTTTTGTATTTGATTTGATTTTGAGCCTGGTATTGTTGGGTACGCAGATGACAGTACTGTTTCAGAGAGATACTCGTCCAGCGCAAAAACCAGCGTGGATGAAGTTCGTTCCTTGAGAGAGGCTATGGTGGAGTGGACAGATTTGACCTTAAGCTTTGTCTCCCTGTGGGGTGATGACAATCTGGTCTCCTTTAACGCCACCAAAACACGGGCGTGTCTTTTTACTGCTAAAAAGAGTCTTTTCGATCAAACTCCTACTTTTCGGGGTACCTATGTTCCTGTTACTCAATTTCGGCGCCTCCATTAAGTACAAAGCCCAAATTGCAGCCAAAAAACTGGGCATCCTAAAAATAGTGAAGTGATACTTTAAGACTGGACAGCTTTTAACTCTATAAAAAGCGCAAGTCCGATCCTGCATGGAGTGTTGCAGCCACCTTTGTGATGGCTCAGCTAAGTATCAGCTTGCCACGCTTGACTCGGTGGAATGCAGAGCCAAGTGGCTCATTGGCGACGTTAACTGGTGGATGCCAAGCTTCACAGCTTGGCAAGGTTGCCTGCTTGTCGGTCTTCTACAGACTGTACTTCTGTGAGTGTGCTTAAGAACTCCACGACCTGACCCCACCAGCCCCCTTTTACCATCGGACATCTAGACGCACTGCAAGTTACCATCCTTACCTTGTTGCCATTCCACCTATTCGCACCAAGCGCTTTCAAACCTCCTTCATAATGCGCACAGCTAAGGAATGGAACTCACTACCTGCGTCTGTGTTTTCGAACGCATTTAACCCGAATCTCTTCAAAGATAGAGTGAACAGGCTTCTTCTGGGTAAGCTCACTCCATCGTCGACTATGTCTCTGTCACCTCTGACCTAGACCAGAGTCAAGAGCAAGCCCAATACAAACAAAAAATGTCTCAAAGCCGCTGGCAAAGTGAAATCAATCTTTCATATCCTATATAACTTAATTATTAAAACTATATCTTAAATATCATCTAATAACTCAAGCGACAAGATACACGGTACAAGCTCATAATTTTATTACACAGTTTATTATTCCTTAATTATAATCATTAAGATTTTGCCGACACTTATTTGGTTAATTAAACGAAATTCTTAATTATCATTAGACCTGAACATTAGTAGAGACAAAGGCACATTCTTTAGTTTGGTTAATTTAAAGCATTTGTAGATGGTATAGAAAATGTAATGTAATTGCGATAGATGAAAGCGTATTTGATAGAAGGCAATCCTACAAATGTAATTTATTCAGATATTTATATACCACTTAGGTTTCTCTTTTGATATTTATCCATTTATTCCATTAAATGTACTTGTACTTTTCTGTGTGATTTTAATATTCTACTTAGGTATCTAATAAAATTGCTTAGCATTTTCTGATTGCATTTTTGCTATCAAAAAATGGGCATTGAAGGTAAGTTTATGCAAAGTGTGCCTAATAAACATTTTATTAAGCAGACTATCGATTCAAAAGCGATTTTTAGGTACCGTTAGATTTTAGAAAATAGTGAAATTCTGCCAGCGATAACGATTGTCAAAAAGTCAGGGGGGTATTCATTGACATATTAAAAATATCAATCGGGGTATAACAATATCATATAATATCTATGATCATACAAAGGATCACCACGAAGAATCATCATCATCATATTTTTTATCACAGACGATATGATTCATGATGAAATCATATGATGTCAAGGCGCAGCAGGGCCTTGCAGAACTCATCTTGCAGGGCCTGGATATAAAGCGGTTAATAAAACCGAATACCTCCGAAAATCAACTGTTATAATGCATTTCTTCAATAATCACTATATCACTCAAATTAACCTTCAGACATTAAAACTAGTCTCCAGTCTTTAAGACTTCACAAATCTTATTAAAAAAATCACTTGGATTGAGGCAATGGAAAGCGATTCGTCGCAGACATGGCGCGCCCTTTTTAAAAAATGTCCATTTCCAAAAATGGCCGCCTCGCTACCATCGACACGGCGCTCCGCTAGAGTGGCTTTGACCATGACAGCGACCATACAGCCACTCTTGCCGTTGACTTTTTAATCTCGACGTCGATGCGCCGTCATATGTTTATATTACATTATCATATAAATATGACTCATAGATCTGTGATCCTAGATATATGATAGTGAAATACCCCCCAAGAACAAGGGCATGGCGACATTTGTTACCGCTTGACCACGTGGTCAAGACTGTCAATCTTATACATTTCAGATTTTTTGACAATCGCTATCGTCACGCTAGCGCCGATTTAAAGGCACTTTGTCTAGCATATAGTGATGAATCGTCGCTGACATCTACCTATAGACATCTGCAACATCTTCATGATACTATATAGAGGCATTGTAGGTTCCTACTGGTTTTGACTTGCAATAATTTCTGAACCTCAAGTTCAAATTGAATGTAATTTGGGATTATGCCTATTTATTTTACGTTCTCCTATTCACTGAAAATTTAGGCTTCTAGCTTTATCCACAACAAAGTTACAGGAGAGTCGCAAATGTCCTGAATGTTTTCGAGAAAAAGATGGTACGGTTGTGCGTTTGTTTGTTAATGTGTCTCACGTGGTTATTTAACCCGACCTTCACAGTAGCGGCATAAATATGTAATTTACAACCAATAGCAACGTATTTACCTGTCAGTTCTAGACGACATTTAAATTATATTAAAGTTAAGGTCTATCCACACATATCAGGGCCGTGCCCGGGACGTGACAGGGCCGGGCCCAATTATTGAAGATTCGTTACTGGCCCGTGCACGGCCCGTGCCCGAACGAGTTCATATAAAATGTACCCAACGATATTTTTTTTAGCCCCTGACGTGGCACGGTCCGTCCACGTCACGGGCACGGCCCTGATATGTGTGGATAGACCTTTATAGTTGCTTCGATATAAGTCACTCGCATAATATCCTTATCTTGACAGCTAGTTACCTTCAAGTTATTTCCCCAGGGAAATATTTTTTTTACAAATATTGAACATCGATATTATTAAGGCGATATATACGCCCCAATGTAACGCAGTACTGGCCGTGCGCCCGCTCGATGCCAAAATATCAATATAGAACCTCCTTTTGAACAGTTTTGTTTGCAAAATATTATTTGATTTACATATGCTATGTTAGGTATGAAGAAATTCCAGCCATCAATTTATCTGTATAAAAATATTTTTAAACATCCAAGTCGTTTTGGAGGAGTTTCCAAAAGTTGCGAAAAAATATCGTGTTGTTAATTATTTTTTTAAAGCAAAACTATTAGTTACATGAAAAAACTTTGTGTTCAAAATTATGTACATGAATCAATAATAAATATATATTTTTTTCAAACCTTTTAACCTAGATGTTACTGAGGAGTATGCTTTAGAAAGTTACCGTTTTACGGTACTAAAGCGTATGTAGGCCCTTAACAGTTGTTTTCCCACTGAAGTCGATAGATAGGAGTTCTATGTATCGTTCTGTGATAGACAAACTTGGGTAAAATGGGAAGTCATGTTTTTTTCAGTAAATATGGTTTTATTTTTTTATATTTAGTTTTAGTTTATAATATGACTTTTTGTACAGTCCGTAAAAGTAATTATTATCATCAAAAGGATAAACAGCAAGCAAATGATAAGGAATAATCTGACAACCCAGTCGGTCCGCCATGGAGATGGCATGGCAAAGATTTGTACTTGGCAACTCTAGACAGAGAAAGGTGGAAGGAGAATAGGTAATCATTTACCCAGCTGTGGGACAATACGGGTTACTAAAATGTACACAAGTAGCAGGTAGACCACGACAGGGGTTCGCGCAATATTTTAACCAAGTACCTAGCAATCTGTAAGTAGATACCTAAGTATTAAGAAATTTTCTTAGTCTAAATCGATTCCAATTATTATAATGTGTTAATTAGGTTGATCTCTTGTTTTAACTAGTATTAGATTTGTACTGGTTTCTTAATTTGATCATTAAAGACTGACACAAATAAATTAAGGCAATTCAAGAAAAAGTTGAGAACGTGATTTTTTGTTGGCATAATAATAATGAAGCGTAATTTTATTAAGCATAATGTTGTAACGCGACTCCATATTATGCCGAAGTTTAAGCGGGCTAAAAAAATGTGCGAGGTGGATTAAGATTAAAACAACTTTAATAATTAAAAAATAAAAGATATTATTTAGAAATATGTCTTTAAATAATAATTAGCTTTAATTACGAAATTTAAGAAGATTGTATAGAGTCTCACCGACTCAACAGTCAAACCATTACTACGGTTTTGTGGGGCTTAGTTTATGAGTTACTTACCATTATATGAATATAAACAAATAAAAAATGACTCATTCCCCCTCTCGAAGCGGAGGTCTGTGTCCTAGCTGTAGGAACATTTAAAGGCAGATTGCCATTACTATTTCTTAAATTTCAATCCCAAGATTCCCTTGTCATTATTTCATACTTAGCAACAAAGTTGCGCACTATGCTGGTCTTCGAGCCTCTCAACAAATTTTTCCAATCCGAAGTGTACTCGGCTCGAGTCGCGACCCACTTCCAAACCACCCGCCAGCGAGTCCGTTTTTCTCCAACCGGAAATGAGATTTCCCGACAGATATAATGGCTTTGCACGGATTACGTCATGCGAGCTTTGAGTTTAGAAAATTCACTTGAATAATTCACTCCCTAAGCATCTTAAGCACCTTCAATAGCTCCTCAATTTCTTTACTTGAGTGTTATAGAATATTGTTGTTTTAAGATATGGAAGTAGCTTACAGTAATTTGTACTTATAATAATTTTACTAATTATGCTATAAAACTTATCGTTTGCACAATAATACGGCACCAACAGCCCAGATAATCGAGATTAAATTGACCCAACCGATCGGAAATACTGTCAAAATAATTTGTTTGAAATAATAATTGAATTGTTATGCTGTTTATTGGGGTTTAACCGCACGCTTCGGTAATGTTGTGGGAGTCACTCTTAACATCGCTATAAAATGGCGCCTATAAAAATAATAAGTATTTCTTTTCAAAAAAAAAAAAAAAAACTCAGTAAAAAAGTTTGAGATAAAGAAAATTTTGTTATGGAGTCATTAGGTGGAGTGTAACACTCGCATTACTCTCCACCTAATGACTTCAAAGTATGGGAAATAAAGTGAGTTGTGATAAGCTGGGTCCATTAGTCGCCGGTGACTCCGCGACAAATGGCTTGAATAATGACCATTGCCGTTTTATACTCTTGATTAAGTGTTATTTGCGGTTTTCATGCTGAAATATGACTGAAGTTTTGAGGTTTACTTCATTATCATCTCATTATCCTAATTTTATAGTGGCTTCTTTAATTTGAATGCGAAAGATGAACAGCGGTAAAGTTATTGTGATTAGCAAATTAATTTCTGGACTCAGAGCTTTATTTTATCTATAAATACAGATAATATACACAACAGAGCTAAGAATAACTTCCAGTTTAATTATAACAAGAAACCATTCAGACGTCAAGGTTAGCCCCAGGGAAGTTCGGAGTAGCACGAATTTTCGATGTTCCTTGTTTTATCCATCAAAGTTGAAACATTTCGTGTTCTCGAACACAAGGCGAAAACTTCATTATTAAGGCAAGGCATTAATAGCAAAGTTGAGCAATAATTCCGTGTTGTTGTTATAATAGTAAGCAGCTCTTGAACTTCAAAGGGTGCATTGAGGGTCTTTAATCATAGAGGGCACCAACATTCTAATATAGATAATAATTATATTATACAGTAGGTAAGTGATACGAAGCCATTAATTTGGTTTACTAACCTGCAATTAAGTGTTTAAATTAAACTTTAGTAGAAAAATACTCCTTATTAATACAGGTTCCTGTACCTACAGTTTATTAAAGCTATACAATTTATGGACAGCTAAAAACAAATGTTTTGATGAATTTTTTTTTCACGCTGCAATATGTAGTTCTATTTTCGTACCGGTTTAATCACTAGTTTAAAATTGGACATGCAATATGGCGAATGTACAAAAAAAACTCAAATGTGAAATGTTGACTCTAAAATCGACTTTTCAATTCATCGTGTTTGAATTTTAAATTCTGTTCCATTTACCGATATGAATAAGTACGTACGTATGTATAATTCGGAATGTTTTCACGAAGAACGATGGAATATAATGTAGATATATTCAGTCGACACTGATTATATGGAGTAATCGATTATCTTGTATTATCTTGTAGTGGTTAGGGAGGAAGATAATTATCTGAGGTAGGTTAATATACAAGTTTATCTATCGCACTCAGAGACATTTAACGGTTACTTAAGGCGCTTCTTATTATAGATTTTGTACTAAAAATCTATACTAAGGAGAGCTTTAAGTAATCGTTATCGTCTCTGAGTGTGGCAGTTACTCAATTAATATTCAGAGAGAAAGCATCAGTCACGTTTCACACCACAAATTATAAAAAATTTATTGTTTTTCACGACTCAACTTGATCATCTAAGCTCATATATATATACAACTATATATCAGCTAAGTAGGCTAGTTAAATATCATAAGAAACAGGTTTCTGGGTGCAGACAACTTAATTGCGTATCTGTTTTAACAGCACGGAGCACACTCCTTCCTTTTCATTTTTAAATTTATCAATATTAATTGCGTGTTTTACGTTGTCGAGTAGATGGATTTTTGAACATATGAAGCAATTAATGCAAGGGAAACAACCCATACCCTTATCTTTGATCTTACACAATTAGTGTGCTGTACTAGTATAGTATAACTTCACTGGTGAATACCGAAAAGTTTCGTTAATAAGAACTCCTCCGAAATATGTAGTTAGCCATATTATATACCCTACAAGAGTTCTAAGTGCTTCTATCTAAGATGCAAGTTCTCAACTATAAGTGGCTGGCAAAGTTTGGAGGATCTTGTATCACAAAATATATTTGACATACTTCGCGAGTGAGCAGAATACCTCGGGCCACGGATGCCTGCCATAATTATTCAAGAATAGCTGCCTGGCTTCAGAAATGAGATGACCTGTTTTGGTTAAGACGTTGTGGGTTGTGGAGTTATTTACCAACTATGTTTACATGGCCAATTGTATGTAGTAATATAAGGTTGAATAAATTTGAGGAATTTTATAATTATCTTCTAGTTTCTATAGAGTTTGGGTAAAATACGAAACTTTTGTAATTTGATATAAGATAGATTTGATGCATTGTTGATGGGTTCGGTTTTGAATATTATTTGAAACCGCAAGAATTTTTATTCCAAGGTTTTATTTAACTTGCAATGTATGTATGTATGTAAGTGTGTTCTGGTCAAATCTTGCAACTGAATTATAAAGCAGTTATCCTCCACCGATTAAGATGAAATTTTGCATACACATGTAGTTTAGATGACAATGCATGGTTAGCTAAGTGACGTCATTCTAAATCCAATATGGTGGACGGCCTAAGATGGCGGACTAGTAATTTTTGTTCACTGCCATAATATAGATATCAAATGAAAGGTTTTGCTGAGAAAAATATGAAAAACATCAGTTAAAAAAAAAGTATTATTTATTTTGATGTAGATAAAATAATTTTACACAATGACGATTATTTAATTTGCTTTATTGATAATGATAAGATTCTAATCTTGCTTATAAATTATGAGTTTTCAGCTTCCGATCAGATATTTTCCGTGTCACAGAAACAAATAAAATTACAAACCACAAATATTATTATTATTTATATTATATTAATGTACCTACATTATATTTCCAATATAATGTAGGTACATTTCCAATACACTTTATAAATGCATGCATCTATATTCAAAATACGTCCGTAGGCGGTTGGCAATCAAGTTAGATCTCTGGCAGGATTTGCTTAGATTTGATATAGCATGAATAAATTGAACATCAATACATATCTGTGCGGGCTCTTCCGACCGTGTGTGTGCACCGGGCCACCTGGCCCCTTGTAAGTACTATCTCCGACTTTACGAGTAAGGATGCCCGATACATTCGACGAACGCTACTATTCTTAAAGCACACGAGACTTTGAAGACAGTACAAAACATTTACCAGTCGAAAGTTTTCTCTTAGCTGCGACAAGGCACCAAAGTTTTATAAAATTTATCCTCTCCATGTTACCGAATTCGTCATTCTTCATTAATAACGGTCTTGTTTCTTCCACGTGTATCGTGTGTGACGAAAACATTTTACATACATTACTTTTCGACATAGTGACAAATGTGTAGACAGATTGACAAGTTACACAAATGTTTACAGCTATACCGAACCCTAATCGCGGATTCTTTGCGCGTGTTGCCGTAAATATCACATAAATATGGAGTGATAACGTGATAGGACCCCTCTCTAGTTTTATGGACCTGTCGTCTGACGTATAGAAAGGAGCAGAGTCAAATTTTCGTATTCCACTCAAGCGCTAGATAAAATGTATACGTTGGTTTAAAATAGTCCATGCTATGTAACTCTGGTGAGAGGTCACCTTATCTGTAGCTTCAGTCCGAGGCCATCTGGGTGCTTTACATGGGTTTATTAGGGTCATATAAAGCATAATAGGGGCAATATTTAAAATTCTCGACTTATTAGGCAGTAGATATTTGATAAATGATATATGATAAATGATTTTATTTCTGTAAGTTGGTTTGTACAAACACTTTTACATGTCGAACATATTTTTAAAACTAGATGAGGTCGGCGTTTCCTATCTGACTACTCTGAGAAGAAAGGCCGAAACAAACTCAGAGGTCACAGTCTCTTTTAAAGTCCTGACAAAATCTTGATTAGATCATGTGAAGACAGACCATGTAGACTGATGTCTGAAATGGTCTTTTGAGGAAAGAACCAGCCAGATTGAGTGGACCTGTCCAGTCAGTGCACGCATTTGTCAATAACCGAGCAGCTCAACTCAGAATTTAAGGAGCTCAACGATTCGACGAACAATACCAAAGAAAGGACATTCGGGTAGGCCGCATAAACTACTCAAACTGCCAGACCATGATTAAAAATTAAGATAAATTTAAATTAAAATAAAAAAGAATGATCCACATAGTCTTCACACTCACAATAATTAATATAAAATAATATAATACTTTAAAAAGTAAATATTCTTGTCATTGCAAGAAAACCAAAAAAACAACAACAAAATTCACGGTGCAAAATATAATAAAAAAAACAAAATTATTTGGAGCAGCTCAATCCCAAGCCTTTTTGTCTTCAAGGTAATCTTTAGTTGTATAAAACGCTTTCTGGCACAACTTACGTTTAATAAAAGATTTGAATTTATTAAGACTTAGATGTTGTACGTGGCTTGGAAGCTTATTATAAAAGCGTACACATTGACATCTAAACGAGCCACCTATTTTCTTGAGCCTTGTTGTAGGTACTACAAATTTGTGTTTATTCCTAGTATTTATGTTATGGATATCACTGTATTTTTTAAACAATTTTATATTTTTATGGGCATATAAAAGATTTTCATAAATATACTGAGAAGGCACAGTCATTACATTAATTTCCTTAAATTTCTCTCTGAGAGAGTGTCTTGGGCTTAATTTATAAATTGACCGAACAGCTCTTTTCTGCAAAACAAAGATAGTCTGGATGTCGGCGGCATTTGTAGTAGGCGGCCCCACAACAGAATACCGTACGACATTACACTATGAAAATAGCTAAAGTATACTAAACGGGCTGTCTCTATGTCAGTTAAATTACGAATTTTTCTAACAGCATATGCTGCGGAGTTTAGCTTCTTTGACAATTTATCTATATGTGGGCCCCACTGAAGCTTAGCATCCAAAGTTAAGCCTAAGAATACTGTGCTATTTTCAGGATTCAATTCTTCGCCCTTTATCAACACATCGGTTTTCACCTGCCTAACGTGAGGTAGGGTAAACTTAATGCATTTGGTTTTTTTTTCATTAAGAAGTAAATTATTAACATTGAACCAGTGAACTACTTTTGAGATCGCGCTATTTACATCGTCAGTAACCAGCTGCTGACGTTTAAGTTTAAACAAAAGTGAAGTATCATCCGCAAACAACACTATATCATGGTTATCCTTTATGAGGTAAGGCAAGTCATTAATATAAATAAGAAACAAGAAAGGACCAAGAATCGAGCCCTGCGGGACTCCCATTGTTACCATAGATCCAGGAGATCTTTTTCCATTAACGTCAACGGTCTGAATCCTATTACTCAAATATGAAGTAAGAAGATCCAGAGCGCTGTTCCGGATCCCGTAGTGGCGGAGTTTCCTGATTAGCGTTTCATGAAAAACACAATCAAATGCCTTGGACAAATCACAAAAGATTCCCAAGGCATCGCACTTATCTTCCCATGCATTATAAATATGTCCTAAAAGCTCAACACCGGCATCAGTAGTTGAACGACCCCTTGTAAAACCGAACTGTTTGGTATGTAATAATTTATGTTTATTAAAAAATCTTTGCAATTGCTCTAAAATTAATTTCTCAAATATTTTGCTAAACGTAGGTAGTACTGAAATAGGTCTATAATTTGTAGGGTCTGATGTACTACCTGATTTAAACAAAGGTATTATTTTACTATTTTTCATAAGGTCAGGAAACTCCCCACAGTCGATACAATTATTAAAGATAATAGCTAAACTAGGTGCGACAATGTCAATAATAGACTTAGCAACTTCTACAGAATGACCCCACAGATCTGCAGTCTTTTTAACATTTAAAGTGTGAAAGGTTTTAATTATGTCTTTACAAGTAATATGTTCAAAACGAAATTCCGAATTGCAAACATTAACATTTTCTTTTAGCAAAGACTCAGCAACAGAAGGTGATGAGTTTAAGTATTTAGTAGTTGAAATGGGAATATCTGAAAAGAAATTTTCAAAGGCCACTGCGACTTGTGAGTCTGATTTTATGATGTTGCCATTAATAGACAGGCCGTAGTCAATATTTCGGTTACCAGATCTTCCCGTTTCACTATTAATAATATTCCAAGTCGTTTTAATAACATTACTACTGTTTTTAATCTTCGAGCTCAAATAACGCGACTTGGCCAAACAACAAACTTTTTTAAATAATTTTGAATAATTTCTGACATATAAATTAAATTCAGCAGTGTTTACATAAGTCCTTTCACTGTACAGCTCATAAAGCCGTGTTCTACTTTTATGAATACCAATGGTAGCCCAATCACTGAATGATGCGTTACTATTAACGGAGATAGTCTTGGGAATAAAGGTCGAATTAAATTGTTTACAGTATATATTAAAAAAATCATCATATAGATGATTAGGATCAGCATCAATTGACAAAATTGGTAATTTATTAATGAGTTTAACTTTAAAAGCTGCCAAGCGACTTGCAGTTTTGGGGTTAACAGTGATATCCTTTTTAGCCACTTTGTTGCTTTGGTTTGGTATAGTAATCCTCTGCCCGCAATGATCAGAATCTAGTAAATTTATAATTTCTTTGTGGACTGGTATAACATTAGTATAAATATTATCTAAGCATGTAGCACTAGTTGGGGTTATTCTTGTGGGCTCCAAAAATAGGTTTACAAGATTGTAGGACTGAAACAGACTTATTATTTTACTACAAGAAGCTGAGTTTTCTAATAAATTAACGTTAAAATCACCACAAGTGATAATGGATTTATTCGAGTTACAAATCTTGTGTAACACTTCATCCATTACCTTTTCAAAGCAGTCATACAATCCTGAAGGCGGTCTGTATACGCTTAATACAATAAACTGCTCCAATTCTATACAAGCTATTTCAACTGTCCGCTCAACAGATAGGCTCACAATATCCTTACGGTCTTTAAATTTAAGCTGGTTACTTACTAAAATCAATGAGCCACCATGTATAGCATTAACTCTGCTGAATGAACTACCAACCTGGTGATTATTTAAATTGAACAATAACTGGTGGCTTTTAAGCCAATGTTCTGTTATACAAAGAATATCAATACTGTTAAAGTTCATAAATAATTCTACTTCTAAATCTTTGTTCATAAATCCTTGAATATTTTGATGGACCAGGTTAATACTATTTACCGAATTTAAACTTTTATTTGATTTTATTTTGCAATTTTTATCCTGTATAACTTTGCAAGAGGTTGTCCCTATTGTCCTAATTTCTAATTTAAATTATTATCAATATCAATTTCTGATACCAAATCATTGGCTGAATTAAATAACATTCCTTGGCATTGCTCAATAGAAGCAAGTTGTTTAGCCAAATTCTTGGCTGTAATAGAAAAATAATATGATAGCGACACAGCTATCTGTCTTTTATAATACTTTGAAAGAAAGTACCTATCCATGAAAAATTTATCTTTTGTCAAATAAAAGTGATTACCAACATAATTGTTAGTGTCAATTAAATGGAATAAATTACTACTATATGTTAAATTATGTAATGTCCTATTCAATTCGTATCTAAGATTGTTTTCTTCCTGTGGCAAACTTTGGCTGTATGGGAAAGTGAACATCACAATTTTTTTTATACTAAGGTTGCACAAAGTTCTATAATGTTGGAGTAATTCTCCTTTGTTCACATTACCCCTATTACCAATAAATATTAATAATGTGGTATCCTGGTTAAAATTGCATTTTATAACTTTTTTCATTATGTCAAATAAAGAACAGCCAGGCATACAGTAGTTCATTATTGAGTGTCCTGGATATCTATTTGTCAACAAGTGGCCTAAATCCTTTCCAATTTCATCACAAAATAATACTATTTCTGTATTTACTTTCTTTTTAGTCAAACAGTTAGTAATTTCTAATGGCAAACTTGCACTAGACTGCGGTATGGTGGCATCACATATTGTCAATGAATGGTCCGGTGTGGGTTCAACAGATGGTGGTTGACAATGATCACATTTGTTAATTTGTGAGCTTACCAGCTCATTCATTGCCAATACATATTCCCTCATTTGGTTTTCAGAGGCTGTATATTTGATGGTCATAGAAGTAAGTTTCTCCTGTAGATGGTCAAGTTCATACCGCAAGTCTTCTGTGTCAGTTTGGTATTTTCTAGTACTTTTTTCTAAGTTAAATGAATACATATCTAATTGTTTAAGTAGATGCAACCTTTCTCTATTAAGTTTTACATTTTTGATGAAAAGCCTTTGTTTTTTGATCATTTTCTTAGTTTTAACTATGTATTTGTTAATTTTAATGTATTTTTTTATTTTATTTTTACTAGTAACTACCCTCAATGATTTAATTGATTTTGAATCATCATGACCTGTTAAATCTAGTGTGTAAGAGGGGTTTATTGCAGTAACCATTGACGGGGCAACAGGCACCAATTCATTGAATAGACTTTGATTCAACGAGGCAGTGATGTTATGATTTGTTGTTTCAAGATGTTCAATCTGACTTTGAGCCTCATGTAGCTGCTGTTGTAGTGAATAATTGTGACTAAGAGCTTGTTCATACTCATTGCTACACTGGCAGAACCCGTCCACAACAATTTGGGGCCTGTCCCGGGCTGCTATGGCATCAGTGTGTTGAATATATAACTGAGCCATTTCTGTTTTCAGTTTACTATTCCTGTCAAGGACCCTAAGGAACTCTATTTCGTTTTCATCTTTTTCCCTTATCAGTTGGTCACAGAACTCCTGAGACGCCTTTAATTCGCTCAAAGCCTGACTGAGTTTGGTCTCTTCTAGGCGAGCCCGCGCGCTGCGAGTCATAATCATGACTAAAGAGAAGAAAGATGATGTTGGAAAAGAGTAGTAGAATGAGTAATAGATGATTAGTTGAACGGAAAAATGAAATTTAGATAGTTAAGAAAGAAGTTCTGTCACCAAACTAATTAAGGTTATGTTTACGTTTTATAGGTCATTGGCATCAACTTGTAACCTCAATAAAAGTGATCCAATTAATTGTAAGCAAAATATTAAAACGCAAACAATCCAATATCAAGTAAAATATATAGTATTGTACCTGATACCGAGACGAAAAAGTAACATTCGCTTGAGCCGGTAACTGTCAACGAAACACAATTAAATTTCAACCCTTATTTTGCACTTGTAGTGTCTGTATTTAGCACAAAACACTTAATTACGCTTTAAAACTCGTTAAGAAATTGGAAATAGGCCGTATTATAAAGGAAATCTATTATTTAAAATTAAAATTATTAGGACAAATTCAAATCAGCTGTTAGCTGTAGTGTTGCCACAGGAGGATTTACTGCATGATTACGCAATACAGCCATTTAACCATCTATCTTAGTTATTAAATAACATTCACGAAGAGCTTAGACACAGACGCACACCTCAGACGCGACCTTGAAATAATCCGCTAAATCCAACTAATGATTCTCTTGTATTCCAGATCTAATGCCTCTAATTACCGTAATTCAAAGTTAAGCATGGTTAAACTCTCTTTGAATACATTTTGAGTGAAAGCGGGCTATCAAGCGTAAAGCTCTTAGCAGTCTTAGCCCGTAACTTGCTAAACTCTTTTTATGCAAAAATACTTTGGAAAGATACGACTTTGAAGTACATAAGTTCCTAAGTACATAGACTCATGTACTAAATTATCTTCGGTGTAAACGGAAAGGTAGTAAATCTTGTGGAAGTCATAAAAAGTTGTTTGTTTTTTACGAGTATGAATATAATATTAGGTAATGCTGGAGATGAAATTGCTGCAGATTATTCCAGATAAGCGGATCTATGATATATCTTTGGTCGATAGGACAATGGTTTGGTAATATGAAAATAAAATTTTGTGTGTTTCTTCTTTTCTAGTACATAGAAGGAACATGTGATTGCTCTAGGACCGTACCATAACGTGTCAACGCCATCATGATTCGGCTATGAAAATAAGATAGTGCTCTTCGTCCTGTATACAGGATACTATCTTTTTTGTGTTTCTTCTTTTTTTTTTTTGCTATAGCTCCGTCTCTCTTTTAGTGGAAACATGATAGTTTTGACAGGTCAAAGTAAGGGGGATATTACACTATCATATATGTATCTATGATCATACATAGGATCCTATCTCTTATCCTAAATATATAATCTCTAGAGTCAAAAAACACATATTTTAATTTACCTAAACCATACATAGGTATTAACTTTACATAGGTAATTTTGAATTCTCAAACAAAATATGAATCTTGTACGTTCGCAGGCGTCAGTAGGTCTCTATGAAGAAGAACGTGCAAGAAACTCCACGGACCGTCTTTTCTATCAGTTTTAATTACAATTATTTGGTTATCATCATTCATGTTGAAAAAATACATAATTATGTGAGAACGATGGAAAAAGACGTGCACGTAAAAGCAAAGCAAAGAGTAAAACAATCAATTCAAAAATAAAATAAGTATCTACGTAATTAAAAGCAGGTCGAAGCAGTTAAGTTATGACCAATCCCAACTGATGGCGCCCGTTCACGAACATGACGCATAAATTAGCACCACTCAGCTAAACCATCATGAAGGGAACCGAATGATCCAACACATGTGCCACCATCAGAGAAACATTTGAGAGAGCATGACACAATCTCAACGACCAGTTCACACACAAGTCATCGAACGACACATCGGTACAATAAATGGTAGCTTTGTAGTTAGTAATCATATCGGTGTATTACATTATCATAGTTATTTTAACCTATTTTTGTTATATTTGGTTGCAATGGAGGACAGGTCGGTTGTGTGTACCTAGCACTATTGCTTCGGCAGTGTGTGCAGCAGTGTTGCCAACAATAATTTAGAATTCCGCTAAGCACATTGTGAACTTACGCCAAAATTGAATTGAACTTGATTCCGTCAATAAAACCGTCAAAATTGCCTTAGAATTAAGAATATGGCAATAGCAAAACTGAAAAGGCAAAATCACATAATTTTATGGACGGTATCAAGAAATTATGAAAATAAATTTGATAATTAAATATGACAAGAGGGATAATGTGGTCAGAGGGTGACGTTGGCTGTCAGTGAAAAAGGGTATTTAGCAATGACCTCTAACATACAAGTACGCTAGACTTCATATTATCAATGTCAAAATGAAGAAATTAGATTTTAGCTATTTTGGCGCTGATAGCAACGTGAGCTTCCATGGAACTAATATTAGAGATGGGACACAGCCTTCGATAAAAAAATACTTTTATGGACTGTATCGATCGTGAGAGTAATCTAATACGTAAGAGAACAAAAACACGCCAAGTTATTTTTATTATGCTTCATTTTTAAGTTAGTGATAGAATAATTGCTGTAAAGGTTAACTGGAAAATATTATCAGTCAGATTGCAAGCTATAAACTAGTGGATAGCGTGCTAGTAAAGTTATAGCGCATGACTGTCAGATCAGTGAGCTTTAAATATGGGATAGGCTATCCTTAAAATTAGTATATTTGAGCAAATATCTCCTCGGTCTAGTACACTAGTTAGTTAATACTTACAATAGTTCTGATTCACTCGGTTGGCGCCCATCGGATTCGTGAAGGGAACATCATTCATATAAACATTTGCGTACGAATGAGATGGATAATAATTTATAACGGACGTACTTCTCGCTTTCATCGCCGAGATCCTATTTCTGTAGTATAAGGTACAAATAAGAGTGACATCGTATTCCAGCGAGGTGAAGAGTTATATCAGTTATTCTCTTTTTCATTTGTTTTTTAAAACGCTCTTCTTTTTTTTAAAACGCGGCGTCGAACTTTCGATTTTTTTTTTTATTATTTCTGGCTATGCCACTGGCTTGGTCGAACTTTCGACTCCATTTCAAAATGTTGCCATAGCGAATAATCTTATAAATTAAACCAAATTCATTTTTTTATAAGACCTAACAATTATAATAAATGTTCGCTTGTAGTTAAGGCAGTCTGAAATAAGGCGTACTCTGAAAGTCTTTTTCATTACCAGCTTCACTTTACATATTAAAAGTTTACAAACGTCATAATTATGCATCAAGGTTTCCAATTTACCAAAGAATAATTAAATTAGATTAATACAAAATAATAGATATAGAATATTACCTATAATCCGAAGGAACACGGTTGGGTTTTAGTCAGTAAAAGTCTGATACGCCCTCCTGCTTCAACCAGAGCGGGAGAAGTCATTGGATGATTTCCCAGTCAAAAAAAAAAAAAAAAGTTACATAACAAAGCATTTTAAATATTGCCTAGTTGTTGTAGTTGTACATTTTTAAAACCAACTAAACACTCGCAAATCACATTTTAATGAAGTTCACAGTTTGGAAAAGTATGGTTTCTTACATTTTAAATCAAACCTTACCTGGCATACCTTTTAACAAAAGAAAACACCCGTACAAAATACAATTAAAAGTCATACATCAATTTAAAAAATGAAAGTCTAGCAGAGTTGGCCTTCTAATCAGCGCAGTCTACACTAACGGGCGTAGGTGATAAACTTCCTACCAATGACAAAAGGCGGATACTTTTTGTTCCTGTTACATTACTACATCAACAAATAAACCACCTTATACATGATATACGGACTACATATACGAAACTATATGGCACGTAAAATACTGTACATAGTTTATTTTGTTTCCATTATCAGAGTTTCATCAGCGGTGGCTGATTCAATGAAAGTTTGTGGTCAATATGTTTGTATACTGGAATTTTTCTTATTATTTTCTTGGGATTTCCCAGAGCCATGTTTTTCAGAAACTTTTTGTAAGAAAAAGTTTTATAGATACTTGCAAAACATTAACTTTCTTATTTATGGTAACCTAAACTTTTGATAACTGTAAATAGAAAGCAAATGCTCTGGAAATTATTCTTAAGTGAAACCTTGAACTATCGATGGATATTGAACGTTACTCATAGAGTAACCGCTACTTATATATATGCATTTTAGAGTACTACTTACCATATATATTAAATTGACATACAAACACATAGTACTTAATGGTTTTTTATTCCATAACTTCAATTTTATAAACCGTCGACATAGAGCTGTAAACAATTACTAAATCAATATTTTTTCAGTATTCATGCGTCCATTGTTCAGTTGGGCATTCTCTTTTGATTTTCACAGAATTCTAAAAGCGAATTTTTAATATACACCCTCACAAAAAGGGGTAAGGTAAAAGAGACAGATTATTCATTAGTCTGCTAGTGAAAACATCGGTAACGTGTTTTAACTCGGAAAAGTTGGTTCAATTTTTCATGCAAGCCTAACAAAATTACTACCTAAAAGACCTGTATCCCGTCAGGAATAACGTAAAAAGGGAAAAAGGTGTTCGCCTTCTACTAATTAATAAATATATACTTTGCTAGATTAAATTTTAAAATATCTCTTGTAAATAGAAACTGGGTAGTTAAGTCCAACCTTACTACAGTTTATGGAAAAGATTGCACTGCTCCCAATAATGCAAGAAGACATGGAGCAGCATCATTGTTGTAGTTGCTTTTAGATTTTTAATTAACAATCAGCTTTGCTATCATGATAATGACTTATTTTTCACAACTCTTCTTTTTTCAAGTTTATTATTATCTTTTTATATAACCTGGGTCTGATAGGTGGTCACGTTCATACCAACGCCAGTGACGCTCAATAGGTCCTCAGCAGTGTAGTTGGAAGGACACTCGGATCCAGCTTATGAATCATATTCTGAGTTACCTGCCTGTCATATTTTATAGGTATTCATAAACATGCTCAATGTGTGAATGTATTATAACATTCTAAAATAAATAAAAGTCCTAGTTTTAGAAGTAATTCATCAAAGAGATATAAGCATTCAGTTTTGTGAGTTTAGTTATTTACTGGCAGCCAGTGGCAACGGATGGAGCCGCCCATTGTTGGAGACATGCGAGTTATAAGTCAAATTATTTACAGCTTGACGCGGGTGGAGATTGACGGTATTTTATACACGAGAATCCTATTCATATTTCTACTTTTCCGAGAGTTTAATATTTTTGCTACTTGTAAATTGCTTTTATGAATTGGTTGCGTAAAAAAGGGAGTGGAAGACCTTAGGCGTGCAAAGAGATGAAATAGGCTAGATAGAATATATTATAGACTAGCTGTGCCTGCGGCTTCACTCCCGTCAACTGCCTATTCTCCCTACCAACCTACCTGCCTACCCAACCTACCTATTTACCAATTTTTTGAATCTTAACACCGCCATTCAGAAAATGACGTCAAATGTACAACGTCATCTATCGAATATGGAGTTCAACTGTACGAGTATTTGAATTGCGTGTGTTACTTCTTAAACACTTTAAATTCATATACCTTTTTGTTAAATACAGGTCTTCGGGTCCCAATTCAGGAGCTCACGGCGGGGCCCATAGCGGCGTTGGGACTCCTGGACCCTTTCTGAACCTGTATACCAAGAAACTGCCCTATCGTAGCAGTGGAAAGCTAGGGGATTTGCTCCTTATTGGGAGATATACTGGTTCCTACTACGGGTGTAAGTAAAGTGTTATTGGCACTTACCTGGGATTCCTGCGGCAGGCTCCTGGGGGTCGATCGATATCGTGCCGTGCCGGGTGATTGGGGATAGGAGAATATATGTAATATTAGGACAATAAGGGATAGACTGACGGCTGTCTGGACCGAAGGCTCCGGCGTCCACCAGACAGAACACGTTTCCCGCAAAAGCACTTCGTTGTGCGTGAAATATATTCAAAACCGAATTCGCGGGCGCCCCACAACGCCGATTGCGACCGGCGGGCGCAATTAACAATTACAATGGGCGAAACATATCTCGATTAGACATGTTTCCACAAAAACCCGAATTCACCGTGTCCGTTACAAATTTTCTCTTTCGACTCTTGTCAAGTGTCAGCTGTCAACCAAACAACTGTCAAACTCAGAATGACAGCGAGCTGGCACAGTGTTGCAACAAGATATTAAAAATCGGCACGAAACATTTTGATAACGTAAACCGATTGCGATGAAACAAAAACTAAGTAATACTTCAAGTTACGCACAATTTTTATGTATAAAAGTTATTGTCATTGGTTTCGTAAATTTTACGTGATGCGTGCACAACTAAACAGACACAAATTCCAAAAGTGCTAGAAATGGGTTCTGTTGGTTATCTTTAAACACCCCGGCTATTTCATTTGGAAATATTTTCGATGTAGAAAAACGACTTTTCTACAGATTTATTATATGTATTGATGATTGATTGATATTGATGATGATACGCCCTAATAGGGCTGTACGAGGAGTTCGTGGCTCAAGAATAACAGCCGCAAGAGTCGATCTTTAAGGTTAAGGGTCCCCTAGTCAACGTCACGAACTATTTTGTGCGCGGGGTTAAAATGAATACTGTCTCATGTGACAACACGTGCGAAAGAGATTGATGCTGTGATGAGCACTAAGAAGCTAATTCTTGTACGAATTAGCACTTTTGCAAATTTGTAGCTAAATGTATGATGATATAGGACGAAAACGAGCGCGCGAAATTTTATGAACAGACCTTTGAGAGTCTAGTTATCATGAAAATACTCCTAAATGTATATTTTCAAAATTAAATTATTTGCATTGTTGAATTACAATAATTGAAAGTTGTGAGCGTCGAAAGTTCCATATTTCAACACTAATTTTAACGCGTCTTCGGGCGAAAATAAATACCATAAAAAGAAGGAAAATTGCAAAACGGCCTCCATACAGGGCTAGATAATGATGAGACAAATTGATATCATTTTTTGTTTTGAATGTGCACCGTCAAACAGTGGAGTAATCTCCAGACTACATCTGTATGGAAGAATTTTCGAGTAGTGTTACCTTAAGCAACGCTTGCCGAGGTCGGTCCGTGCCTCTGATTGCACATCTTGCCAAGGAGTATTGTGTTAACCAGTTATAGGATTGTGGAGTTCTTATAGGCAGCCGCTTCATGTAAAATACTGCGTCTTAGCTGCATACGGTTGCAACATGGCTGATAAAAGGCTACGCAGTTGAATAAATGGGGATGTTTTTTTGATTGATCGTTGTACAGATTTAACCACCTTTCACTCTACAACTGTTAAGTTAGAGTAAGTTTATGATATTACTAGCTTCTGCCAGCAGATTCGCCCGCGTGGTGAAAAGTATTTTCTTTGCCCACGGGAACACTGTTACTACTGTTACACTGGGATGAAAAGTAGCCTATTTGCTATTCCAGACTATAATCTATGTCTGTGCCAAATTTCTTCCTGTTCCGTTCAGCCGTTGAATTGACTGGTCTTTCTGAATAATGCCCATCACTTATTGGGCCGAGTAATAAAAAGATGTGATTTTTTAATTATTTTATTATTGATATTGGTTTTAATATAGATTACCCCCCTGCGGTGCTTGATGAGTTTAATTTTGCCTGCAATTTGATAACGTGCTTGCTGATAAAGTGAATTACTTTTAAAATGAATGTTGTGTATTTCATTTCGCTTTGGAAATGTTATTTATTGTATAAAACTGATTAAAGATAGTGACAGCATATAGGACCACGTCTACCCATTTCCATCATAAGCTCACAGGTGTCGCGCAGGTGTCACGCTGAATGTTTATCTTCCTCTCCCACACTGATCTGCGACCACAGAAGGGTCTGGAGCACAAATTATTACCTAAACAACCCATATAATAGTAGTAAAAGAATTATTACGGAACCCAGTATCTTAGATTTTATATCAAGGGGCGGCAATATATGGCCACATAAACGATCCCAACTAAAGCACTCACGCAGATATATTTCTAATGCGGTTAACAGTGAAGTAATATTTTAACTTTTAAATTATCTTCTCACTGCCCACTATAGAACTTATTGTTCTATTTAACAGTACAGCTCCCAGCGGAAACAAATCTATTATAAAATGGATGTTTTCTACTTTGAAACAAGCGTTTTTTGTTCCCGTATTTCCTCTTCAAAACCCAGGACAATACACACAATAGAGAAAACTCAGTAACGAGAGTGCTCTAATTACAATTTCAAAAGCGTAGGTATTGTAGTTCTCTCGGAATTATGGAGAAAAATAGACGCCGCGTTAACTTTCCCTTTAAAAAATATAGCGGACGGAATGCGAGAAATTTGTTCAGAGTGGCCCGCTCTCCCCTTTATTCATCATCAAACTTTTTGATAGGTTTATTTTTCATACTATTCTGGTTCGGACGTTGGGAGCGTGGCTCATCCAGTTTCTGTACATGTTGAGTTCCGTAGTTCGCAAGCCGGATGCTGAGACAGGACAGCTCCCTGAGGTGTCTGTGCTCGTAAATCCAGGTTTGAATGTTTGCTTATGCATACTGCGGACCTCAAAGATATGGAATGCGGTAGTATAAAATACGCGATAACAGCTGGTCCAGTGAAATGGAGATTGCCGATATTTTATTGAGATGTAAATTTCAATTTTTTTATTTAATTACCCTACTGGTCAAATCTATTATTTATTAATAGATTTTTTTATTTAGAATATTAGTAGGTGCAGGTGTAGGTAGGTCCTTAATCGATTGAAAAATATGTGACTCTGAAACAATGGTAAGTCGTTCAGGAATAAAAATGTTGTAACAGCGAACCTAGAGAATTCCTCAAAGTTGTTAGTTATTTTAGTTAACACAATCTATAATTTTTAGAACCTAATAGTGGAGTTTAATCTTCGTCCATGGATGCTATTTGCTACGGTTACTTAAATAAGCTTAACTTTGTTTTTATAAATTAAAACGTATTTATAATAAACTTTATTTATTTCGTAACAAAGTCCTTTTCAAGACCGGTGTACAATTACCTGTAGGCAATTATTTATTTACCAAAAATACCAAAGATTAAAGAATGTAGTTCCGTTTACAAATATTTACAACGCTTTTATCCTTAGATAACAGGTCGTTTGTCATAAAAATATACATTACGAAATGCTATTATATTTTTTCTTTAATTCTTTTTTTATGTTTACGCCGAAACGGATGAAATGTATATTTATATTAAATTTTTGGCTGTAATTAATGTATTTTCTGTCGGTTTTCGAAGTGATTTGAAATATTTAATTTCTTATTTATTTTTTTACTCAATTTGTTGTAACATCCTTACAAAAAATCTTCGAGAAAATCTGAAATATGAAAAGAGCATATATTTTATTGTAATCGCGGATGTATCGCAGGGTGTCTTGAAGGTTGTCGCTTCAGGGATGGTAAATTATAGATATTCAAATAAACAGATATGTTATGAGCGCGCGCATTTTGAAGACTCGAATAGGTCACAATTGTGACCTTTAATCTTTAGTTTATGTCACGCATGGCAAAGAGCGATAGGCTTTGTTGAAACAAAAACAAAATAAAATAAATGCCATCGTGTGTATTTGTAATTTATTTATTTATTGATTAAAATAAATATTTTTTAATGTTAGATGAATGAAAAGTGTGTATGTGTGCTGCCGCCATGTGCGGAACACTTTTTTCAATTGTTTTGTGAGTGTATAACGTATCTGTTTATTTGAATATCATTGCACTACCTACTATTTGAGGTATGTTACAATGTGACTTTTATTTCCTGTATGATTTTGTTTTTCTTTTTCTTTCTTTTGTATGTTGGTACCTTGTTTTATACCTCGTATTAATTGTGATTTTGCGTTTTGTGCTGTACAAAGACAAATATATTTTATTTCAACTAGGCCACCAAGCGGCACTGCTGAACGTAAGATACAATTAAATTTACAAGGAATACAAATTTATTTTACCATGCATTCGGAAAGTAGCTTGTTATGGCGAAGAACGCGCAAGAAACTCCATAATTTAAAAAAAATATAGTTTTTTTACAATTATTAGGTACATAAGTACATAACTTAATACATTCAAAAGTGTGAAGACAATGCACCCAGAATCACTACACACTATACTAGGTACAGGTACAAAGTATTAAAAGTACTCACACATGTACTGTGCAGTTACATAATAGGTACTAGAAAAACATTAGCATCCGAAGCAGTTAAGTTAAGACCAATCCAAACTGACGGCGCCCGTTCACGAACATGATGCATGAATCGGCACCACCCAGCTCAACCAACATGAAGGGAACCGAATGATCCAACACACGCGCCACTATCACAGAGACATTTGAGAGAGCATGACACACTCAACTGCCAGGGCGACTGCAACGAACGACACAAAGGTACAGCAAATGGTAGATTTACAGTTGGGTACGAAGTACTCACACACGTGCTGCGCAGTTATACAATACTATAAGAAATTAAGTCTATATAATACAAATATATTCATACAGTCTTCAGAAGGTCCAACAATACTTCAAAACAACAATGTTCTGCATATCACCCGTTTTTGTGCCCTAGTGGTTGTGGAGCTGTTGTAGTGCTTGGCTCAATGCTGAACTAGCATTGAGCCAAGCATTTTTATCAGTGATGTAATCCCCCAACTTATGATATGCCTGCCTGCATAGTCTGCGTTTTATACAAGTTTTAAATTTCGTCTCATTCAGATCTAGAATGTGGGTAGGAATTTTATTGTAACATTTTGTACAGTACCCCATGAAAGATGAGGCTACTTTAGCCCGTCTGAAACCTGGTTGAACTAATTGGTCCCTATTTCTAGTAATGTAATTATGTCTATCTCAGTTTTTACTAAAAAAAAGTGTGTCTTTTGTGTGCACTAAATAATTTTTTTATCTATCTATCTACTATGCGTGAATACTGGTATCTATGACGCAATAAAAAGCGATGCGTGCGCGTGTGTGAATGTGGGGCCAAAGCGATAAATTGCGTCGCGCCGTGATTTACGGCGCGCCCAGGACGCCCGGATTGCGGCCTGCCCGTTTGCTGATTACCTCTGCTATCATTTTATTAAATACTGAATTAGGTGCTCTCATTGCTAATTATTAGACCCTTGATCTTGTAAACAGCAAAGATTCAAGAGTAATTTCTTTTTTTACACTTTTCAGCAAGTTTTTAACAGACACTGTTGTGTGAGTAGAAGGCGAAACTTTCGCTTTAGAGAACTTTTATCTAAACGTCTCACGTTAGAGAAAGTCTTTGGCTAATTGCTTTGCTGTAAAATAAAATTATTCTGAGAGATAAAAAGACAAACCTAAGCCGAGACCAAAAACAACCACGAATTTCTAAACAAAATTGTGCTCGAATAGATCAGACATAACAATAACATCTTTTGAATACTTGCCCAATACTTACATAACGTTCCCTCAATTTGATCCTGAGGCAGTGAGGCCTGTCAGAACATAAGCTCGGCGTTCGTATAATACAAGTGACAATACTTCAAAAAGTTATCCCTACATCATCCCGCAGGCAGGGGGCGGACGGAAAAAATCGTAAGTCAAAATTTGATTGACGTCATCCCGTCCGACTGTTACCAAACTTCTACCGCCCGTGATGACCTAACAAAAGCTGCTGTGTCACCCACTGACGACATTGTTTTGCAACCAAGTAATTAAATGTTTACCAAAATGACCTTATTTTTAAGCTAGGACGGTTACAGAAGGGATAAATCATCCCTTGAACAATATAGAGGTTTCTAAATTATTTGTGCTTTAATAAAAACAAACAACGATCAACAACCCATTTGTCAACCGAATGTGTTCATCAATGAGCATTTACGGACGGAAATTTTATCGTAGGTACTTACATTTGATGATAAAATAATCATTATCGCTGTTACATTAAACCTCTGTATTTGTAGAACTGAAAAATACCGGGACATATAAAATCCTATAAAATCAATGTAACTAATTAATGTACTCACATCAAACGTCCTTTGACCGTCCACAAAAGAGACCGATTTAACCAACATTATCTGCGACAGAATCTCTACAGATTGATTGGTATCCGAGAAGCGTCGATCAGGGCAATTCTACGTTCTTCAGAAGGCTTCGATTGAAAGGCTCCCGCCAAAGCCTTGCGTCCGTCGATCTCTTCGATCTGTGATTATAGGTGGCGCTTATTCCAAATTCCTTTCACCTTTGACCATTCTTTTTCTTTGTGAAGAATGCCTCAACCTAACGGGTATATATTATTATTATTATTATATACTTAATTGTACACCACAAAAAAAAACATACAGGACAAACGTTCAAATATACAAGTGTACAATGGGCGGTCTTATCGCACTAGGCAATCTCTTACAGACAACCTTTGGATGGACTGAATGATAGGAGAAGAATTTAGGGTTGTCAGTGTACAAAATATCAAAAATAATATTAGACTTAATAACATACAATACATACATACAATATTACTTAATATACTAATTCATATATATTATAGGTACACTATTGTAGGATCACATACTACTATAATATTTCTCGCCACGTTGAGGGTTATTTTCAATGTACATTACGTTTGAACATACAGTTATTTGTTCCTTTGAATTGTTCGCTAAACTGTATTGATCTAACAACATTTAAATTTTTATCATTAACCACGCAAGGAACCCTACCATTCCACTACCTTCCAAAGAGATTCGTGGTTGCAAACTCTTAGCATAAATCTTATATTAAGAACTATAAAGTTCATCTCATCTTGGTAACGACGGGTTGGTGTCAATTCATGTAGCCGCATCTTCACTACGTCAGCCAATGTTTGCGGTTAAACCTCAGCACACGAGCGAAGCGACTCAAACAACCAAAAATGTTAAACGCTGTACACTGTGCGCTCACTGTGAAATATCTTATCAAATTAAGAGATGCCGTGCAGGCGGCGCCGAAGTGGAATAGTAATCAACTAGCGACGGAGACAGCGGTACAAGTCGGACCGACGCTAACTTCTCCAGTGCTAAGGAGCTTGCGGCTGCTCGGGTGAGCTAACACTTTGATACTAATAGCGTTTAGCGAAATCCTGAAGGAATTGTGAACAAGTTGGGACTCGTTCCCGACGTCTCGTGAGGTAACCTACGTCAGTAGCAGACACCACCTCAAGTGATTTACCGCGAACATAATGTAATCAGAAGGGAGTCGTACGGAATATGAAATAAATGTAACAGGACACAGAGCTTTTCGAAACTGTGTTACTCCTGAAATATCTTCTTAAATTTTCGCCTCCGCTTTTACAAATATGTAGGTTACCTATACTTGTTATTACCAAGGATCGAACCAAACACGATGAATTCGTAGCTTATAAGCCACATCACAAATCAAGTCGTAAAGTAAAGCATCAAATAATTAGATTGAACGAATTAAAAATCAGGAGTAAAAAGCGTTTGAAAAGGGTCATCATCCTAATTGAATTCATTTCACTGCGTGCCTATCAAGTTTCAAGGAAGAAGTTTAAATTAAAGAAATAAGCTGTTTTAACTCAGACACATTTATTATTAAAGGATGGAGATGTAAAAGAGGCATGACTTAAAAAGTGCGGTCACGTCGTGCGCTCGACGCTCTGCCGTCCTCCGCGAACACTCAGTGACTCTTGGACTCAACAGATATCCATTCTGCTCGGCGACTGACTCTTGTTCTCATAAGTTTTGTGCTTACTGTCTCTTGTTGGCCGCAATTTGCTTGAATATATCTTTTAAAATGTCGCAGTACTTTACTTTCCGTGTTAACGTAATTCACGGGCTGTAAATCTTTTTTTATTAAATATAGCGTTTACTTAAAATTCGATTTAGCAGTTAATTGTACCAGTCCTCTTTATTTGAAAAATATTAAAAATGAACCAAAAGCCTAAATGTAGACGTGGAGATGCCTAGAGTATATTATTCAGGAGCTAAGAAGGCCCGGAGTACATACCCCCATTAGTCTACTGAGATTTATAGGCCCGGAGTACAGTGATGAATATTGAAGCCGCCGAGATGGCTAAATAAAACATTGTGGTATGGAGGCTGAATATTATAACAGCGGTGTGCCCTCCGGCCGACCCGAGCCTCAGAACAATACACGGATTGTGAATAAAATTAAAAATATTACAAAGCGTCTAATTTTTTTTGATTAAAAGGGTCGGCGGTGGTCTGTTGTTGAGGAAAATCTTTTGTGGGGCAATGAATCATCCATACCTATTGCATGGAACCTACGTTGTACGAAACCTAAACAAATACTTTGATATTTTAACTACTAGAGCAAACAGTTTCCATCTTATGAGTACGTATGTGAACTCCCACTAATAACTTTTAGAAAACAGCGAGTACTGTAACGTTGCGGTGTAATTCCGCTGCGTTCTGCCTGGAAATCTACATAGCACTAGTTCGATAATCATATTGTGGTATTACCTGCGAAATTAGATTCATAAACGTCTAGTGTTGTTACTGCAGCGCAATATGAAACGAAATGGAAGGGCGACGCAGTGGGCGTGAGCTGGATGGAAATTGCAATATAATTGCAGTATGCTTAAAACAAAAAAAACTGGCTCAAGTTCATAAACTATGAAAGCACCGAACATTGCTCCAACAAAAACATAAACTGGGCCAAAATTAACTTTGCCATTGGAAAACTGTTGTCGCCGTACATCGACATCGGTCGCGGTCCGTTTACTACTGAAACTAATTTTATAAACGCATTTATCTACTCTCATATCGTAATATTCGAATTATAAAATTCAAAACGAGTTTATATTGGCATACTTTATAAACACAATACCGAAATTTAAAAATAGAATCTTATTATAACACCATTTCTCTAACAAAATAATGCTATAAAACAATTTATTTTCTATTACGATACAGGACAAATCCAAGAAGTTAATCACTAAGGAGTTTTCATCAACATTTTTTTTGTAAAGCCATTTTATAGTACCTACTATACAAAGATTTGATTCCAATTTTAAATTGTCTATGACAATGCCCGCTTTAGAATTAGCACGCACTGCGAATTTTGTTTCCTTCTACCTGTTCATAGAGCTCAAAATATTCGGGTGAATAAAATTCGCGCCGTGGTGCGGTGGATTCTGTGGCAAAACACGGATTTCTTGCGGTATTATTTCCGCACGATTGCTTTACCGCAATGCAAACAACTTCATACAATGCCATAGGTCGCAGAATGGGCGGAAAAAAATAGCGCGAATAAAGATCGCAGTGCGTGCTAAGCCTTAGCGCATGCGCAGTTAATGCTGTGATGTGCTGGGTTTTGGCGCCATTAATACGTTTTGCAAGTTTTGCCATACTGAATTTCATGAGTTATTTAAATTATTGTTTAAAAATGTCTGAAATCAGTGAATGTGAAGAAAATTTGACTCCGCCCGATATTTTAGATGCGGCGAAGGAAATTACTCTTAATTTATTACCAGCAAAGTCGAGAAAAGTATATGACAAATGCTAAAACGATTGTATGGCATGGAAAATGCAAAAAGAGGTTTTTAGTAGGTTCAATCCCAATTTATGAGTGTAGATAAAGTAGTGTATGAAACTGCACATAACTAGGTATTAAAACATTCGTGTGAAAACACTCATGTTTTAATACCCATCATTATGCAACAGTTTCATAAACTACTATTTTTTGTTGATTACAAATTTACGGTTTTCAGATCTATTCCTTTACTTGTGACAGGCATTGCTTCTTGCCAAATGTCATGTTATTCTGTAAGGTTTCCTTTTTCCTTTTGAGGATCGGCACCCTAGAAAACAACAAGAAAAACTTAAATACAAATAGAGAAAATATACATCATACCGTTACCGTTGATTTGTGGTTATATATGAAATCTTGCTCAGCTATGAAGGTAAGGCTTTCAATTTAGATATGTACAACAAAACCAGTATACATGCCGAAGGTTGCCGTAGTATACAAAAACATATTCCGTAGGTATATCGAAGTTGGCAGACAGGTAGCACTTGGAGCAGTCCCAAAGGAGCAGATACCTCGATTCCCACTTAAACGGAGCCGCGCATATTGTCTTATTCATACGGTCTGATAGACACGAACTATGGAAGCGTTCTAAACTACGCTTTGTTAGAGGCACCTGAATATCTTCATATTATGTTCAATGGATATTGATCTCGCTTTACGTGATAGAGATACGACATCAAAATGTGTCAAGGAAAACTTAAGTTATTTTATTTATCGTCAAAAAAAGTCTGAGGTATTAAATTTAATATAATTTAATTCGTTAATTAATTGTCAAATACGTTGATCGGCATTCTTTTCCGGTCCACCTTACAAAACACGTAGTTATTGTGCTCCATCATACAGTTAGGGTCATCGTCCAAGACCCGTTTATAAGGACACCCGCCGGCAGTTATACACAAACCACCAGATCCACATTTAGAGATGATCGAAGCTGAAATTAAAACAAACTATAGTTATTCACTCGACTCCTTTTTTTGAAACTAATATTAAAAAAATCTGCTACGCCGTAGCAACAGTTTGCTACGACGTAGCAGCAAGACAAATTAGTTCCTTAATATTTCTTTCGGGACCATTTTTGTTGTAATCTGGGTTTGGCAATAACTGAATCGTATTTCCAAACGGGTGCACGGTTGTACGCAGTAGTTGAGCGATTGACTGCTGCGCTGCGTGTCGCGGGTTCGATTCCCGCACGGAACAAATATTTGTATGACCTACAGATAGTTGTTCCGGCTCTGGGTGTTGTGTATGTGAGTTTATATGTTTGTAAACGCACCCACGATACAGGAAGAAATTCCTAGTATGGGGCAACGGTATAAAAAAAAAAAAAAAAAACCTTTCCGCTTTGTACTCGACTTTCTTGACCAAAAATCTAACAATGGCGAATCAGATGAAATTCAACGACAGACTGATTCTCAAAGATTTTTCCTTTTTATGCAATAAAGGTATTTCGGATTCAAATAGAGGAGCACGATACCGGTTGGATTTTTTCAAACATTTCCGACGACATCGACAGAATGCTAATTAGAAACAAATTCGTTTAGCTGGCTCATCAGTCTACTAACCAATCAGATGGGACCGATGTCGCCAACATTATCTCAAGCAGATTTGACTCGATTCATTTACGTATGCAATTTAACGAGGATCATTTTTAGTCCCAGGACTAAAATAACTTTTGAGTGGCTAGATAACTATTCTACTACTATTAGACTATTAGATATTCTAGCGATTTCGTCCAACGCTGTTGGTAGTGACTGTGTTAGCCGTAAAATGATCGTCCCCATCCTTGATGACATTGTTCCTGTTATCCTTCACATCCTCAACTTCTCTGTTTCCAGTGGTGTCTTCCCTCAAGCCTGGAAAGATGCCCATGTTATTCCTCTACCCAAAAAATCTCATCCTGCATCTTTTTCTGACTATCGTCCCATTTCTATTCTTCCTTTCCTATCCAAAGTCCTTGAAAAATTAGTCCATCATCAACTCAGCTCGTTCCTTTCCAAACAGAAGCTGCTAAATCCCTTCCAATCTGGTTTTCGCCCGGGACACAGCACTACCTCAGCACTTGTGCATATTACGGACGACATAAGGTCAGGCATGGAAATGGGAAAGTTAACTGTACTTGCTCTACTTGACTTCAGCAATGCTTTCAATACGGTTGACTTCGACATTTTGCTGGGAGTCCTGAGCTCTTTTAACATATCTCCTTCGGTAATTGACTGGTTTCATAGTTATCTATTTGGCCGCCGGCAGCGTATTTGCATTGAGGAATCTTTCTCTTCTTGGTGTTACACCTCTGCCGGTGTGCCGCAGGGTGGCGTTTTATCTCCTCTACTTTTCGCACTCTTTATTAATGCTATCACTCAACAGCTATCTTCTTTCTACCACCTTTATGCTGATGATCTTCAAATTTATACTCAAGCTCCTCTCGGTGAGTTATCGGACGCTATTCGGACTATTAATACGGACCTGGCTCGAATTGGTGACTGGAGCACTGAGTTTGGGCTGAAGATCAATCCGACGAAAACTCAAGTGGCTGTTGTGGGAAGTTCCCGAACGGTCTCTAGGATTGATTGGGCGACACTTCCCCAGGTTTCTTTCAACAACACCATTGTTCCTATAGCTCACACTGTGAAGAACCTGGGGATTTATATCGATAGCACCCTTTCCTGGACCAAACAACTGCAGGAGGTCAGTCGTAAACTGTTTGCGTCTGCGGGCTCCCTGAGACGGCTTCGTAACTTTCTTCCCATCACCACTAAAATTGCGATAGCACAATCTCTTCTTCTCCCTATCCTGGACTATGCTGATGCCAGCTATCTCGATCTCACCCAAGACCAATTGGACAAGCTTGAGCGACTTCAAAATCTCTGTATCAGGTTCATATTTGGCTTGCGCAAGTATGACCATGTTTCTGAATTTCGAATCAAGCTCAAATGGCTTCCTATTCGCCTTCGCCGGAATGCCCACATACTTTCTTTGCTATATAATGTGCTCTTTAATCCTTCTAGTCCTTTTTATCTTAAAGAACGTTTTCAGTTCCTCTGTGACACACATTCTCGGTCCTTGAGATCATCGGAAAACCTGAAATTAAGCATTCGTATGCATTCCACATCCTTCTTCGACAAATCTTTCACGGTTCAAGCAGCTCGTTTGTGGAATGCATTACCTATTGAGGTGAGGCGTGCGCAAACATTGCCGACATTTAAGAAAATGGTGAAGGATCATTTCCTTTCTCTGTAACTATTCTTCTCCTTTCTCTGTTCTGTATTTGATATTTATTAGTATATTATTTTATTTGTATGTATGTATTTTATGTAATGTCTAAGTTATATTATTTCATGATAGTTTTTGTACACTGACAACCCTATGTCTATCTCCTCTCGTTCGGTCCATCCAAAGGTTGTCTGTAAGAGATTGCCCTGTGCGATAAGACCGCCCATTGTACACTTATCTTTATAAATGTTTTGTTCTGTAATTATTTAAGTGGTGTACAATAAAGTATATAATAAATAAATAAATAACGTTGGTAAGCATTTTCGATTCTGTAAATATTTATTTGTTGTTATAAAATTTGATCTTTGAATCATTTTATTGCAAAGCTTTTGCTTCCTACTTAAAAGGATGCAAGTGCAAAAACACAACTTTACAGGAAAGCGATTTAAAGGTTCCAAAGTTACACACAACAGTAGAGGTCAAAATAAAATAACACACAAATTTATTGTCACAAATCTGATCCCAACCCCCAAATTAGGCCTGATATTTTCGGCCATGGAGTTCAGTGCTGAGCCATGGGTTCTATTTTCAATCTAAGAAATTGTGCAGGAGTGTCGCTACATAGTTGACAGCCAAGGTTATTGACATTTGTTAACATATATAGGTAAAATTAATTGCTTGTTGCACTTAAGTAGGAATTAAAATTACCAGACCAGAATATTAGACCAGGGAATCACGACCCTCAGTAGTGAGGAACACGATGCGAGGAGGAGGAGGGGAGGGAGAAATTAAAATTATAAAGAAAAAGTAGTATATATGAGCATGCGCAAAAGACACAGAAGTGACATAACATTATTCGGGAACACCACACTCACAATGGGGTTGGTTTCTTGTTCATCTGCAAGACCTACTTTGATTTGCCGTCTTTCGAAGGACTTTCAGGGCAACTCCAATCTCATGTGAGGCAGATGTTCCCGAGGTTCTACAAACCTTGCGGATTTCTATGCAAACCCATGCCTGACAGTCTGTTCTTGTGTGCTTTATGATATCCTGAAGAACCTTTGCGAACTATAAAAAAACGATTAAAAAGATTTAATCTTAGAAATGAAAAGTAAACATGCATGGTTGCTAGTTAGCTTAAATACAATCCTTTACATTTGTAATTGAGTGCGAATATTAGTTTTTGGTTTAAAGCTACACCAAAGGTTTTATCGAAAACTTGATTTTAAAATTAGCTGGCATTATAAAATCACATCGCACTAATGTTATAAAGGCGTAAGTTTGTGAATGTGTGTGTTTGTATGTTTGTTACTTCTTCGCGCTCTAACGGCTGGACCTATCTGGATGAAATATGACACAGATATAGATTATAGTTAGGAATAACACATAGGGTACTTTTTATCCCGGGAATATGTTTCGTCGGGATAATTTTCGACTTTTACGGGCGAAGCCGCTGGCAGAAGCTAGCAATTTGTAAAATAAAGCCGAAAATTTTCCGAATCGGTCTATCGTCATGTTTTCAAGTCGACTTGGACTCTCAGTCGCTAACACATCCGAGCTTGTCAGCACTTTTTAGCGCTTCTCGGTGCAAGATATTACCTAACGCTACAGAAATGAAAAATATGGAAACTGCCTTCACCACTTCTCAGCGCTGGCCACTGCTAGCAAGCGATGGTGCAATAAACCTGTCTACTTTTTACCTGAATGCACCCTTACGTAAGCGTACGAAACCTTCTCCAAAGAATGATTTAATGTGGAAAAATGTTAGACCCGTGATAGTTATTTCATCTACCTACAAACGATAAAAAACGATGCAAGTAAGTACTTGTATCAAAATTCCATAAAAATACGGTACATTTTGGATAACTTCGTCTGTACCCGCGATACGAAAAGTTTTATTTTCCGGGTGAAGGAAGCTTATGCGCTAATCTAGAATATACTTCAACTTTGTATGAAATTCCAGGTGATGGCATCAGTTCAGCTCGGATCCGATTACAGATTTCAAAGTAATCTAACAAATGTAGTAATAAGGATTATTTGAACCTTCGTCGATGGAAAAGGAAAACTTTATAAGGTTTATAGTCAGCAAAGAAAATGTGTTAACAATTCTGTCCTTATCATTTTAACTGGATATTAAAAATATTATAATTAGCTTTTCCCGATACCTGTCCGGCAGATGCATTTTCCCGAGATAAATATATCTTATGACACTCAGCGATATTGTAGCTTTCTATAAATAAAAGAATTTTCGCAATTTGATTAGTACTTCAGAAGATTATTTTTTATTTACTCATTAATTATTATAACACCTTTACATATACCTCCAAGGCGATGTTATAACTTACATATAAAACGTTACAATACATCAATCTTATTGATTCTATTGTTACAAACAGAAAAACAAAAAGCAACTTTTTATATTAGTTTAGATTAATCAGATTCAACATTTAATCAGCACAACGAAATGTACAGCATTTTCAGAATATGCTAAATAGTAAAGTATCTAATCACTTTGAACAAAATTTGAAAAGTTAACTTACTTTTGTTGCTGAAAGTACAGTATTTAGTCGTATTATTCTATCGGTGGTTGCCTAAAAATATTTATAATACCGAAACGTCTAGTTTTCCATAAGACCATAACAGACGTAGAGTACCTACCTACATAGTACCGAGCGTCAGATACGAGGCGTTTTTACTGCAAACTGTGTCAACCACGCAAATGGGTCGCTTTTGTACCTAGCTCCTAGCCTAGCACTTTAGTACTTCGACGGTTAATGCCTGTTTGTATCGAGGAAAGATTGTTTTTATGATGAACTAAGCATTAAAGATACAAGTTAAATATTGAGCTGGTCTAAACTGCACCCTATATGCGTAAGTTCAAAGAATGGCGGACGGATGCTTTGCTTGCAATCTTTTCTTCATAATTATAACAGTAACTAACACACGCAATGAATATTGTTGAGTTGTCGAAATGAACGGGAGCGCTCGTGTTATGCTGCCAAACCAGTTACGCAATGAGGGTGCTGAACTCCTTCCAAATTGTTAAAGCTATTAGAGTTAGACCGAGTGTAGGGGGGCAATAAATAATAATAAATATAACATTTAATGATAAAGAAAAAGCATCACTTTATGGTTTTGTTCGAAAGTATTTTATGTGCTGCTTAGATTTTTTATGTTACTCCGTGCAAATTACTAAGCGTACCCTTGGGCCATCTTCTGCTAAAAATGGCGCACTCGGCCGAACTGCTTCGGTTAAAATATAGCCAAAGTTTCGAACGAAACCGAATACCGTTATACAGAACATGAATCCGCGCAGAAATAAATGAAAAATGGACTAGGGGCGGGTGAGTACAATCTATGACTATGCCAAAAGTCCCGTTACTTAGGAAAAATCGAACGTAGTCCACGTTTTTTTAGCGTCAGAGGGAAACTTCGGCTTCGGTTCAGATTTCTGATAAAACCTTCAGTCGTAAAACTCGTAAACTCTGTAGGTGTACACGTTATTTTACGTTGAAACTTTATGAAAGAAAATCATTCCTAAGTAGCCTTGTGAAGTTTTGCACGTTGTATAAAAGTAATATTGTTACGATCAAATAAAAATGGGGACAACAGTAGCTATTATCGTTGGATAGATGGCCACAAGATTGACACAATTAGTATTACACATTCTTTCTTTACATAGAAAACAAAGTTGTTCCCGCTGTTTGTACGCTTAGATCTTTTAAACTACGCACTGGATTTTAATGCAGTCTTCAGCAATAGATGGAATAGTTCAAGAGAAAGGTTTATATGTAGTATACATGCATATTATAGCAGAGGAAATCCGAGAAATTCAAAGATTTGTAATGTCATGTCGTAAGAAATATATTTTTGTGCACGTCCATTGCAAACGCTGGCTAAACCTTACGAGTATTTATCGCCTAAGGAAAAACCACAATAATATTTTTTTACATTACCATTTTTATCTTTTACATATTACGAAAAGATTATGCGTTATTTACCAAGCTATTTTAAATAATACAGTATTATTAATTATCCAATTAAATACATTAGATACGTTGTGCATTTCATGTAGATCAAAATTGCCTCTTACAGCAAATCATTAAGACTGCACCGAGCAAAATAATTCAAAACGATCGTCACAGTTATAGGGATATAATCAATATTATTACCATAATTGCGATAAAAATATGTAATGAACACCACAATGAATGTGTTAACGATTCTATGTTGGCAAAAATAAAAAATATTGTCTAGTTTAAATAACAAAAATACGTAAAGTTGGACAAAAATCTTAAAATAGCATGCTAGTGTTTTAATGATTTTTGATAGTAAACTGTTGAATTATTTCACAATCTTTAATTCATATTAATCTCTAATGGTCATACCACAAGTTAGTGTTTTAACATTTTCGAAATGTCATTTGGTTATTTTTGTTTTCCTTTTTTTTCTTAATGTCGCGCTGTTTTGAATCATACGCAACGTGCACCTATCGTCAATTCAGTCGTCCACGAGAGCTCGGAGAGAGGTCACGTCTCATCGTGGAGCGACGCGCCGATAACGATAATTCGCGATCTATTGTGTACGTATACATTGCCGCAAATAGTTGAATAAGGTAAGTCATATTTTTTGATTTTTGTGTAGGAATTTTTATGCATACCTAACATTTACTTTTATGTTTTTACTATTCAATACATATTTCTGTTTTTGTTTTTAAATATATTTTTTAGTAAAAAAAATGCTGTTCTCATAAAAAGTATGTACTTTTATTTTTTTATTTTATTTCCTTTTTAACCGATTTTCAAAAATGAGGCGGTTTTATGTTCAGCTGTATGTTTGTTTTTTTGTGTATGTTTATCGTTTTCATAAATTGTGGACCGATTTTGGAAATTCTTTTTTTGTTTGGAAGAGTACGTTCCATTTAAATTTGGTGAAGATCTGTTGCAAATCTCCAGAATTCTGCTCCTCAAACTCCTCAAATAATTACGGCTGATCTTTCAGGATTGTTGCAATCGCATGTCTGTTTATTGTCATATGTTCATAACATAACATCACGCCGGTACGCTCTAAAGAGAGAAATAAGAAGATGTGTACTGTAGATCCTGGTACACTCATTTCACCGGTTATGTTCAAGTTTTATGTTAGATTTTTTTGGAAAAATGTTTTATCTAACATAATGGCGCATGTAGGTAATCGATTTTTTCAATTGTTTCTCAAATATTTGATATTGGTATCGTGTAATGGGTTTATAGGGATGCCGATTGCAAATCTGACATTCTTTTCAAAATCCAAGATGGCGGATGCAACTTTTTCTCAAACATTCGATATGGGTATCGTGTAATGGGTTTTTAGGGATGCCGATTGCAAATCTGACATTCTTTTCAAAATCCAAGATGGCGGATGCAACTTTTTCTCAAACATTCGATATGGGTATCGTGTAATGGGTTTTTAGGGATGCCGATTGCAAATCTGACATTCTTTTCAAAATCCAAGATGGCGGATGCAACTTTTTCTCAAACATTCGATATGGGTATCGTGTAATGGGTTTTTAGGGATGCCGATTGCAAGTCTGACATTCTTTTTAAAATTCAAGATGGCGGATGCAACATTTTCTCAAACATTCGATATGGGTATCGTGTAATGGGTTTTTAGGGATGCCGATTGCAAATCTGACATACTTTTAAAAATCCAAGATGGCGGATGCATCTTTTTCTCAAACATTCGATATGGGTATCGTGTAATGGGTTTTTAGGGATGCCGATTGCAAATCTGACATTCTTTTCAAAATCCAAGATGGCGGATGCAACTTTTTCTCAAACATTCGATATGGGTATCGTGTAATGGGTTTTTAGGGATGCCGATTGCAAATCTGACATTCTTTTCAAAATCCAAGATGGCGGATGCAACTTTTTCTCAAACATTCGATATGGGTATCGTGTAATGGGTTTTTAGGGATGCCGATTGCAAATCTGACATACTTTTAAAAATCCAAGATGGCGGATGCATCTTTTTCTCAAACATTCGATATGGGTATCGTGTAATGGGTTTTTAGGGATGCCGATTGCAAATCTGACATTCTTTTTAAAATCCAAGATGGCGGATGCATCTTTTTCTCAAACATTCGATATGGGTATCGTGTAATGGGTTTTTAGGGATGCCGATTGCAAATCTGACATTCTTTTTAAAATCCAAGATGGCAGATGCAACCTTTTCTCAAACATTCGATATGGGTATTGTGTAATGGGTTTTTAGGGATGGCGATTGCAAATCTGACATTCTTTTCAAAATCCAAGATGGCGGATGCAACTTTTTCTCAAACATTCGATATGGGTATCGTGTACTGGGTTTTGAGGGATGCCGATTGCAAATCTGACATTCTTTTCAAAATCCAAGTTGGCGGATGCAACTTTTTCTCAAATATACGATATGGGTATCGTGTAAACGGTTTTTGGGGGTGTTGATTGCAAATCTGACATGCATTTTAAAATCCAAGACGGCCGATGCAATTTTTTCTCAAACATTACATATCGGTATCGTGTAATAGGTTTTTAGGGATGCCGATTACAAATCTGACATTCTTTTTAAAATCCAAGATGGCGGATGCAACTTTTTCTCGAACATTCGATATGGGTATCGTGTAATGGGTTTTTAGGGATGCTGATTGCAAATTTGACATTATTTTTTTATACACGATGGTGGATCACATTTTTCTTATAATTGTGAATTTATTTTATTTTAGATCTATCACAAGAAACAGTAGTAGATATCTATACTACTGTTTTTTTAAGAGATATCAAAGAGTAATCAGCAAGTTGCTTGCAACTTGCGCACCGTGCACCACGAGACCTTAAGTCTAGGTTTTGTATGTACTACTGGAATTCGGACTTCCCCCATTATGATTATAAATTAAAGGCTATTTATTATTCTGAATTCTGATGAATGGAAACTTCTCATATTTATTATAGTTTATATAACTGTAAGTTTCCAGTACCGTTTTTATTACTGTTTTGGGACTGTATGTTTCCAGTTCTAAGACATACTTTTTGACTACTTACAATATTCTTATTTTATTTCAGTATTCTTCAAAACATACGGATTCATATTCAATCATTTTGATAGAAGAAGAAATTGAAGATAAAGACGAGATCATAATACATGGCAATAGCAGTGGGTTTCACATGATGCAGTTGAGCTGACTAGAAACACAAGCTACCCATTAAGGTACCGAAAAACAGTTAAAAATATACTTCGTTTGGTTACTGGCGCTGTAAAACATATACATATATGCGCAAAATGACAAAACTTTTCTCAAAAAGTTCTGGATCTGAAGCAGGGTTTGTTGAACGGGCCACGTGTTTGGAAATCATAGCACATGCAAATCTTATTATTTCAAAAAACTGACTGAAGGGGAATCATCGACAGAAGAAAATCTGATTTCAACGATGAAAAGTAAAGAGGGTAGCTTTATATTTTCAGCCATATTAAAATTCACTTCCAGACCGATGAATAATGCTACAAGCTTGATGCATAGTGCATAGAGCAACATTACTGAAATTTTTAATGGTATCATAGCGAAGTTTATTGGCGGAAAAATAATGAATTACTCAGGCAGGCAGACATATGCTGGAAGATGTGGTCACACATCAGTGGTCTCATTCAATTCGAGACAACCACTGGTATACCCGAGTATAAAAATATTACTCAAGAGTCCTAACAAACTTATAAAACATTTCGATACCAAGAGAAATACCAAAAGATTGGCGTCAGCAAAACGCAGAGTACATAAATCGTTTAATTTAATTTAAAAATTAATTTCTGGAAAAGAGACAAGGAAGGAAATATTAAACATAAAAAGAACCATAATTGATACTTCCAAGCACAAGGACAACTTCATGTTACACAAAGAAAAACATACATATTTGCAGTTTGTACTGAATTGGACATGAAGGTTGAACTTATCGAGGAAGAATAGAATTTTGGTCTAAAATGGAAGAAAATTTAAAACTTTTTATTTTGATTGCTTACTGCCTGAAATCCTTGTTCTCAGTTAGATAGGCAAACGAAACTCAGGGAATGAAATATCAATGAAAAGGAGAAAAAAAGATTCGAAACGAACACTTGCAACTGAAAAAACAACAAAACGCAAAAGAAAAGCGCAATAAATCGCACGGGCACGTTATTCCGTTATGCACCAGTGGTGGAAAATAACAATCATGTTTTTAAATGTGATTGATATTACACTTCTTGTCTCTTTTCCAGTTATTTTTTTTTTTTTTTATCTTATTACCACACAAATTTTGGTCATCTGGTGATAACTTTGTATGAAAAATTTAAATTCTTTTTTGAAAAATGTTTTTGACTGCCCTGGAGAAAGTTGTTCACTTACAGAAGTAAAAGCAATTTATAAAATATGATCTTTCCGTTACATGCTGTAAAATAAATATACTATGTTTCCCTGGGCTTTTTGTAAAATGGTAAAACACGCATTAGGTAATTATAGTTTTTTTATTACGGTCTGGTTTTATTATACAATATACCTACCTATCTACAGCTACTCCCCTAGCTTACCTACAAACCCAGTAAAATACCCGGGCCTACAATCCACAATGCCAAAATTTCATCGCTATCGGATGAATAGTAAGGGAACGGTTATTGTATTACTATAGTACAATACAACCAAACATTATTTTTTATATAATATAGATTATAAGATTTAATTATGGGCTTTATGTACATATAAAACCATCTAAATAATAAATATTCGTCATTTCAAGTCACTCAACACAACGACCCAAATTTTAAAAATCTTTAGTTAGCAACTTTTGTCATGCAACAGCAAGCGGGACTCGAGCGAACTTGTCATTGTGTGCGTGACGACGCACACGACTAGCGCGCTGCAGTAAATACCTATTTGCCGCGCGCATCTTTTGCTCGGCGCAGTCTTAAAATGAATATCTTAGGAGTTATCGCAAAACAAAAACTAACGCGCGCGAAAATAAATTCAACCGGGCGGGTCTCATACCGATGACGGGATCCTACGAAAGAAAAAACGTGGTACTTATGCTCTACTACCCGGGGGGTATATTGGTATATATTTTAACATCAATATCTTTCTTTACCGTCCTACCATTATCTCATTGGATCGGTAATCAACTCAGTACGTCCCTTTTAATTTTATTTACGAACCAACAAATTAAATAAAACACACTCACAAGGTTCGCGAAGAGCAGCTGGTTCTTCTAAACTATAACCAAGATCACGTCCAAAATTTTCTAACACTAACAGACTCAAAATAAAAGGGAATAAATAAAACCGCGTCATTGCACAGTCAATATAAAACTAAGATTAATTAAACACTTCTCGATGCAGCTGAAATCAGCGTCTCGTGTTCTCGCGAACACAACACACTTTTGACGCATTTGTGTGATAAAAAATTACAATAAAAACCAATTAACATCACGACCATTGACTAACTGTTCATGGAAAGGAATAATGTAAACGAATCGTTCCTGATAACCTGAAGTTTGTGAAATCTAGCTTGAATGTGATTTGATTGCGTTGATTAGAGAAAGAAATTTGAGCATCGTCGCGCTATTAAGGCGTATATATTCCAGAATGTTAACGCGGTACTGGCCGTGCGCCCGCTTGGTGCCAGAATATCAATATAGAACCTTCTTTTGGAAAGTTTTGGTTTCATTTTTTTTATTTACATATCCTATGTAGTAATAGAAGAATCTTAGAAGAAATTCAAACCATCTATTTTTCTATATAAGAATATTTTTAAATCCAAGTCGTCTTTGAGCAGTATGCAAAAAAAGCGAGAAAATATCGTGTATATAATTATTATTTTTAAGCAAAAGAATTAGTTGTACGAAAAAACCATGTTTCACAAATAATCTACATGAATCATTTTTTTTTTCAATCCTTTTAACCTAGCCGTTGCTTAGGAGTATGCTTTAGAGAATAACCGTTTTACGTAATAACATCAGTAGTAACACTTGTACTAAGAAAATCGTCCTTACTGCTAAGAGTATAACGGTAGAAATCCACTGACAACTATACCTACCAGTTATACGTTAGCATTTTTTGGAATAGTGATGAAACCTGGGTAAAAAAATAAAATCTCTATTTAGTCCGTCAGTTAGATTGTCAATAGTACATTATGGTACAAGTGTGTAATGTTGGTGATTACCGCTAAGGCGCTATTGAGACCCAAGCCGTCAGGTGAGGGTCTTAAGAGAGCCGAGGACGGTAATCATCAATACACATGTGTATCATACGACGTTTTTCAACACACTTGTGAAAAAAGTAATACTAATAAATCATTTTCAACAGTGAAAACTAGTTGTGAATATTTTTTCGCAATGGCAGGCAAAATTAATCAGTTTTCCTATGCGCGCACATCTAAAAATGTCGGAGGGCCATAGACTAAAAATAATGAGTTTTCTTTTTTTGGCTTTTCGCGGATAGTGTTTTAGCCACGGACAAAATGGGACATTTCAAGTTATCTTTATTACAGACAAAATCAAAAGTTATATTTGAGTGAAAGTTTTATTTATTAAACACGTACAAGTTGAAATTATCTATTTAAATACGAAGTTGCATGAAATGTGTTGCATTTGTACTATTGAGCACGATTTTTTAGTATCGAAACTTTTTTAAGAACATAGCAACTAAACCAATAAATTTAAAAAAACCCTCTATACCTCACTTGTGAATAATAGCAATTAAAAAGTATCAGTTTGATAACAATTGTCATTATGTGCCTAATTGCGGTGAAATTAGAGCCACTTTATGAGCAAGTGTGTTGAAAATATATTTTATACGTATTTCTTGCTTTATATATCAAAATTGATAAATATAAAACGAATCAAAGTTTAGGAGTTTTGCTCAGTGGGGGCATATGACGTCACTTTTGAGTAATACTTCAACGCACTGTATTGTCGATATTGTTTGTTTACGCGAGAAAAGGAAAAATACGCCTCCAATATTGTTTTATCCTCTACCTGACGGACTAAACAATATGTTTTAGTCATCATCCCTACTGAAACCTGAACCTTGGGATACAGAAACTGTGCTGTTACTCAAGAGCTAATCACGCATCTTGAATAGATCGAAACATAATTAAAACTTTTTTTAAATTTTATGTATGGAGTTTCTTGTCCGTACGTATAGATAAGAATAAAAAATAAAAAAATATGGAAATTTTTGGTCTACCTTAGTGAAATTATTTAACTCTGACGTTATTAAATTACTGTGTAACCATACAAAGAAATTTCAGCAAAAACACTAAACAGATGATCCGTACAAGCTTTCAGAGGAAAATACCTCAATAATTAACAAATTAGAAAAGCTTACCTAATAGGTACCTACCTACTTAAAGTTGACTCTGTATAAATGGGTACATATTAGAATATCGAAGATTAAAATACCTACGGATAAAATGCCACAGTTCAAAACATCGAAAATTAAAATAACGATTGTATCTAAATATCGAAAATTGTTACATCTAAGCATAAAATGTCTAAGATTAGAATGCCGACTGATTAAAATATCGACTGATTCAAAATGTCGATAGTCATTATACCTATGTTCAAAATGTCAACATTTAAAACACCTAAGTTCATTATATTTACGTTAAAATACCTACTCGTTATAATATCGAATATTTTTTTATATACGTGGTATGAGTGGAAAAATGTAGGTAGATTTGAAATTGTCACACTCTGCCAACGCATTGATAATAGTCATCAGTATGTCCTCCACTGCAAACATTTAACGTATTGTTTAGCGAATATTATCATGTCAGAAAAAGGATTAGTAGTTTTCAACCTATTTCACCCGATCAAAATAACGAATCATACTTACAATCTGTCTGCGACTAGATAATTAGACAATGGTGAAAACATATCTGCGGCAGATTGCAGGTGAATGATTCGTCATTTTGAACTGGGTGAAATAGGTTAGGTTAGGTTAGAACTGAGACCAACCACGCACGAGCCGAGCGAGCGAAGCGAGCGGTGCCGCCGTAGAGGCCGGCGAGCGCTACTTCCAAGTTGCTCGCAGATTTTTTTCACCATTTTCTTATTATGCGGGTTTTCGCTATATCCGAAATATCAAATTACCCTGTGTAAGTTATCGTAGTTAGTTGTTAAATATGTAATTACATATTAAATATCGATATTTTGGGTATTCGATACTCTGTACTTTCGATATTTAGGTCTTTCGATGTCACTTTTGTAGATAATTAGATTTTAGATATATTGGACGTAGGTTATCTAACCATTCGACATTATAAACTTTCTTTATTTTAATTTTCGGTTAAATGGTCATTCGATATTTTAATTTTCGATGTTTTGAACAGTGACATTTTAACCGTAGGTATTTTAATTTTCGATATTCTAAAATAAAATTTTTGATACACAGCAGAAGTGTCGTGGTGGCCCAGTGGCTAAGACCTCGCCTGTCGTGCTTGAGGTCGTAGGTTCGAATCCGGACAAGTACCAATGTGAATTTTTCAAATTCATATGTACTTTCTAAGTTAATCTTGGACATCACAGGCAGCGGTGAAGGAAAACATCGTGAGGAAACCTGGACTTATATAGTTATAATGTAAGTCTGAAATAGCCAAGTCAGAGGCCTGTGGGGATTCCCAGAGGCGGCTTAATTAACTCTGACACCAGAGGTCCCACACCTCACACGAAAAGAAAGAAGAAAGATTCTGCATTATCTGTGCCTTTTTAGTCTATGTCTATTATTGTATTGTCTTAGCTGTAGTTTATTGTTATCTGTGGTATGCGAGCTGGCAGCCTCGCATGAGCCGTATGTTGCTGTCCTTGTCGCCCTTGCGCGGGCGTGCCCTATTGTCCTTGTTGCTCTGTAGCCAACGTTGCCGTTCATGGCAACGCCACGACATGTGCGGGCGCAGAGCTCTAGCCAGTCGCCAAATATCCTACCTGTGTGTCGGACGCGGCCCTTTATTGCTCCATTGACGTTATGGAAGCCTCTTTCACTTCTGCTCTTCTCCGCGTAATATGTAAGTAGCTGTATTTGTTTTGTGTGTCTGTAGTATAGTAGTATTATTATGTGTGTTAAATAAATGCTACAAGTTTGCCAGTAATTTGGTATTGAGTTTCCATTGTGTTTGAAATAATCCGGTCGTAATCGCAAAATTGCTCTATCGAGCCGGATCATAATGGAAAACAAAATTACTGGTGTTGTCACACGGAGCAAGGCCGCTGGAGTGGAGCACCGACCCAGATGGGATATTGCGTTTGTAACACATGGTTCGGATATTGCCATGTGTGCGTCATCTGGGTTGAAATCGAGCAGCCACAGCCGCGAAGCACTGTACCATGACTACGCTAGGGCCGAGCACCGACCTGGATTGGATATCGCGTCTGTAACGCGTGGTTCGATTAATGCCACGTATGCGACATTCAGGTGGAGAGCGAGCAGCCGTAGCCACGAAGCCCTGGAACATGACAACACGTGTGTTCCCACAGTACCACGTGGGAGGGAAAGTGCCACGTGCTTGTCCATTCGGGTGAGATCAAGCCGTCTGAGCCGCGAAACCCGCCGTGCTGCTGCCGTGTACAAAGCCGAAGAAGAACTCGCTAAGCTAAAGGAACAGCTGATAAGGAAGAAGCTGGCTTTAGAGATCGCCAAGATTGAGGCATTCTTCCCGCCTGCTGCTGAAGTTCCCTGTGAGGAAATGGACGAAACGCCCGCGCTCCCCGTGCCGGCTGACACGTGTTCGACCGAAGGCCTGCATCGAGAACGTGCACGTGGGCTCGTACATGCCCCACGTGTTGTGACATTCTCCCCGATTGCTGATCAGGCTGCCTGCGAACGCGCAACCTTTCCGCTGGTGCCCCCCGCGCTAGCTGGCGCATGCTTTATTGAAGACCTGCATCGAAAACGTGCATGTGGGCTCGTACATGCCCCACGTGTTGTGACATTCTCCCCGATTGCTGATCAGGCCGCCTGCGAACGCGCATCCTTGCCGCTGGCGCCCCCCGCGCTGGCTGGCGCGTGCTTTACCGAAGACCTGCATCGAGAACGTGCACGGGGCTCGTACATGCCCCACGTGTTGTGACATTCTCCCCGATTACTGATCAGGCTGCCTGCGAACGCGCAACCTTGCCGCTGGTGCCCCCCGCGCTAGCTGGCGCGAGCTTTATTGAAGACCTTCATCGAGAACGTGCACGTGGGCTCGTACATGCCCAACGTATTGTCACATTCTCCCCTCCTGCTGAAGTCCTCTGCGAACACGAGGACAAAACGCCCGCGCCCCCCGCGCTGGCTGGTGTGTGTTTGACCGAAGTCCTAGATCGCCCGCCTGCTACAATCCCCTGCCATCACGTGGACAAACCACCCGAGCCGTCTGGCACGTGTATCATCGAAGGCATAACACGATACGCGCGCGCGGTACCACGCATGTGCCACTTACCACCGTCCGACCGGCGGCCGACCGGCCAACCAGCGCATCATTAGCGCCCGTGGCGATATTCTCCGGGCCCGCTGTTCAGGCCCCTTGCAAACGCATGGACGCGCCGCTGGCATCACCCACACCGCCACCATCCTGCTTGCCGCTGGCTGGCCCCGCGCCGCCAGCGTACCCCGCGCCGCCTGCGTCATGCTCGTCGCTGGCTGGCCCCACGCTGCTGGCCGCTGGCGCCCCGCGCGCTGGCTGTCGCGTGCTTGACCGAAGGCCTACACCGAGAGCGCACACGTGGGCTCGCGCTTGCCCCACACGTGGACAAACCACCCGCGCCGTCTGGCACGTGTATCATCGAAGGCATAACACGATACGCGCGCGCGGTACCACGCATGTGCCGCTTACCGCCGTCCGACCGGAGGCCGACCGGCCAACCAGCGCATCATTTGTGCCCGTGGCGATATTCTCCGGGCTCGCTGTTCAGGCCCAGTCGCCAGTGTCCCACGCACCGCCGCCGTCCGCCCCCGCGCCGCCGATGTTAAACGCGCCGCCAGCGCCCCCCGCGCATAAGTTGCACCCCACGCCGACGCCGCCCGCCGCGACGACACCGCTCGTTGCTACGACGGCGCCCGCGACGCCGCCCGCTGCTCCGAAGGTGCCCCCCGCGCATTAGTCGCGCCCCACGCCGGCGCCAGCCGCCGGGTCGACGCCGCTCGTTGCTACGACGGCGCCCGCAACGCCGCCCGCCGCTCCGAAGGCGCCCCCCGTGCATATGTTGCGCCCCACGCCGGCGCCGTCCGCCGCGTCGACGCCGCTCGTTGCCACGACGGCGCTCGCAACGCCGACGCCGCCCGCTGCTCCGAAGGCGCCATCTGTCACAGGACCGACCGCGCGCCAGCGGGAACCTGTTCACCGTGCACACATCACCAGCGAGCAAGCTACGTATCGAGTGCGTCGTCGCGTTGTGTGTATGTGTTTTGTAACAGTGCGGGTCACCGGTTACCCAAGTGTGTTGACACTGAGTTAAGAGAAATGTAGATAATATGGTTTAGTTGTGTTGCCTACAGACGTGAGTGTTCAGGAACAAGGGAGTGGAATGAAGGCAACTCATTCTGCATTATCTGTGCCTTTTTAGTCTATGTCTATTATTGTGTTAGCTGTAGTTTATTGTTATCTGTGGTATGCGAGCTGGCAGCCTCGCATGCGCCGTATGTTGCTGTCCTTGTCGCCCTTGTGCGGGCGTGCTCTATTGTCCTTGTCTCTCTGTAGCCAGCGTTGCCGTTCTTGGCAACGCCATGACCTGTGCGAGCGCAGAGCTCAAGGCAGTCGCCAAATATTCTACCTGGGAGAAGGACGCGCGCGACCCTTTTTGCTCAATTGACGTTATGGAAGCCTCTTTCACTTCTGCTCTTCTCCGCCTACTATGTAAGTAGCTGTATTTGTTTTGTGTGTCTGTAGTATAATAGTATTATTATGTGTGTTAAATAAATGCTACAAGTTTTCCAGTAATTTGTTATTGAGTTTCCATTGTGTTTAAAATAATCCGGTCCTAATCGCAAAAACAGGTCTTCGGGTCCCAAGCCAGGAGCTCAGCACCGGGGCCCATAGCGACGTTGGGACTCCTGGACCCTTTCTGGACCTGATCCAGAAAGACCGACCTGACCATATCTCGATTCGATATGTTTCCACAAAAAACCCGAATTCACCTTGTCCTCACGTTACAAATTTTCTCTTTCGACACTGTCAAGTGCCAGCTGTCTAATCGTTGACAGCCCACCGACATGATGTTGCAAGTAAATATTGAAAATCGGGACGAAACATCCCCCCGTCTCTCGGACATACGGAGTTATGTCCGCTAATAAATGGGCAAGCGTGCTAAACTCGCCACTGCTCTCTTCAAAACCGAATCAAGATTCTTGGCCCACAATGAACAGGTGAAACACAAATTTTAATTTCTCCGCGTTGACCAACCGCTTCAATACCACCCATATAGTAGAAGGGTGGAATCTACGTGGGAGACCCAATCTTTCCACTAAACAAAAGGATACAGGACAGCCTTGAGCACCCGAATCCAAAAGGGCACGAACTAACAAATATTTACCCTTCGGGCCCCAGATCCTTACAGAGACAGTTGGCAGAAGGACTGTGTCTGGCTGGGCGGCTGTAGTGGAGGAGAGGGAGGCGACTACCTAATGTTGATAACCCCTCTGGGGTTGGTAGTCGCCCTGAAAAGCGGACGCTTCCTCCAATTGAGGACGGGGTGGAGGGGTGCCCCCGCCTTTGCGAGGTATACCCCGTCGAGGATCCACGTGGGTTGGTGGGGATGCGCTCCCCCGCCTCAAATCTCCACTAAAGTGTGGCAAGTCTAGTGTAGGCAACCGTCCCAACAAAGCAGGATGGGTGGGAGACCTCGTCTCCACCTTCAAAATATCCTGTGCAGAAACCTTCAATTTACTGGTTGCCTCAACAATATCATCTGAGAAACTGTAGAATTGTGTGACGTCTGCCTCAACCGCAGCGGCTATTTCAGTGTCCTCGGTGGACAATAGTGCCAAACATTCCGCATGACATTCATCTACCCTGGCTTGACGCTTAACTATGATTCAATTAAATACAATTAGGGAAGACTATTTAGTCTGCACCAAACCTATATTGTATACAACAAGTAAACCAATTATATTTTCAATACAAAACTGTAACCTTCTATCCCGGAGTGACGGTATTAAGTTGTGAGTTGTACACTTTATTTTAACAAATTGGAATGTAACTGTGGGGTTGTTTGCCCCTAACAAGACGAGGCTAACTCTGAGTGACTCAAAATGAACTACTTTCCAACCCAGTATTCTCAACAATAAAAAGCAAACCGACAAACAATACAGCGTTCACTGTGAACGAATGTCCTAGCGTTTACTATGCTCGTAGAATGCAAACCACGCTCTGCTACCAAATGTTAAATACAGGTCTTCAGGTCAAGCCAGGAGCTCAGCACCGGGGCCCATAGCGGCGTTGGGACTCCTGGACTCTATGTCTATGTCTATGTTATGGGGTTAGGTTTCCGCACTTAGTCCTTCGGTGGACCATTGTGCGTGGGCCATGGCGGCCGTTGGGTGGGTTATTCCAACCAGCCCACCTCCCTCCAGAAGCTAATTAGGGCTCCTGGCTTACTTAGAACGTCTGTGTATGATCTGGGCGACCCGAGGGTTTGTGTTCTTATCGTGGTGACCTCTGTGCATACAAAGAGAACATGCGCAACGGTTTCCTCAGTCTCCATGCATGCCCTGCATAGAGGACTGTCCGTTATGCCTATGGTGTGAAAGTGTTTATTTAGTGAGCAGTGTCCCGTGATGGTCCCCGTCATCAGGCGCAGGCCATTCCTGTCCAGACGTAGCAAACGCCTGGTAAGCCTACTGTCCAAAGATGGCAAAGCCTCTTTGGACTGCCTGCAGCCTGGTGCCGAAGTCCACCAGGTTTCCGCTTGTGCCTGGGTGAATTCCTTTAGCCACCTGCGTATTTGGTTGAAGGGGATGGGTACAACAGATTCGGGTCCATAGACCGTCGTGCCGGATCCTCGCCTCGCGAGCTCGTCAGCCGCGTCGTTACCCAACGATCCGCTGTGTCCCTTTATCCATTGCAGTGTCACCGTGTTACGACTAGATACGGTTATTTGTTCCAGTGCGTTGTGGCATTCTAGTATTAATTTTGATGTAATGTATTTTTCCGTAAGGATTGGAGGACTGAGGCGCTGTCGGAGAGTATACGTATGTGAGTGTCCGTAACCCTTCTGGCTTCTAGGGCGTGGACCGCCAGTATGATGGCCACACACTCCGCCTGATAGACGGTGTTGAACCCTCCTAGCGGTCTGGATATATTTATATTTAGGTCGTGTGAGAAGACCCCGGCTCCGGTACCGGAGTCCGTCTTCGATCCGTCGGTGTATACCCTCATCTCTTTCGGGCCCGAGTAGTCACATCGTTCTTCTGTAAGTATTATGTTGTAGTGTCTATGGAAGTGGTGTGTTTTTGGGGCTTTGTCGCATGGTGACGCTAACATGGGTTTTCGTTTGATCGCGTCCTCTTTTATGCGTGTGTGCTTAACTCTTGAGTCTTTATTTAGGGTACCTGATAGGTGGAGTCTAAAAGCAGCCAGGGCTGCCTCCTCCCGCACGATAAGATGCAGAGGTGGCAGTCCCAGCATTGCCTGTAGGGCGGCCGTGGGTGTAGTTCTCATACTGCTAGTTATTGCAATGCAAGCAAACCGCTGCAGTTTTTCGAGATCTTTTTGGGCTGTGCTGAGGTCTGTCCTGGGCCACCAGACCAACGAGCCGTATGTAATGATTGGTCGGATGACTGTGGTGTATAGCCAGTGGGTGACCATGGGGCTGATCCCCAATTCCTGCCCAGCAGTCTCTTGCACTGAAACAGGGATATGCTGGCTTTTGTAGTGATATAGTTCATGTGTTTCGCCCAATTCAATTGTTTGTCCAAATAAATAACCAGGTACTTGGTTTCGGTTGAAAGGCTTAGTGTTGTTCCAAAGAATCTTGGTAGTTGCATTGTCATCGGTTTCCTCTTTTTCGTGAAGAGAATTAGTTCCGTTTTTGTGGGGTTCACTGAGAGTTGGTGTACCATTTCTCTACTAGTTTTAGGGCTTGACGCATGAGATTGCATAGAGTGTTTTCGTGGGTCCCGTTTATTATTATTGTTATATCATCTGCGTATCCAACAGTGAAATAACCTTTGTCGTTGAGTGTTTTGATGAGGCTGTCTGCTACTAGGTTCCACAGGAGTGGTGAAAGGTCGCCCCCCTGTGGACAACCCTTCGCGACGACAGCTCTTGTGGTGTTGTTAACCATGACTTGAACCGCTCTCAGTTTGAGCATGTTGGTGATCCAGCCTCCTAGGGTCGGGTCTATGCTGTGTCTGTCGAGGGCCGTGTTTATGCTGTTGAACGTGGTCTTATCGAAGGCGCCCTCGATATCAATGAAGGCAGCCAGTGCTGAGCATTTATGGTCCACTGCGCATTCAATTTTAGAAACCACGTTGTGTAACGCGGATTCTTTTGATTTGCCTGTGGAGTACGCATGCTGTTGTTTGTGAAGTGGTTTTACCCGGAGAGGCCCATCACGGATGTGCCTATCGCAGTCTTTCGAGGGTTTTCAGTAAGAATGATGTGTGGCTTATAGGTCTATACGATAATATATGCGATAACGGCGATGGTAGCAGGACACTCCAGTTGCAGTCGTTCGTTCGCGTCGTACGTGCGCGAGCCTAGTTTATTTTCGTGTTATTTTGAAAACTTACCGCTGAGAAGATGACCGGTCGCGGCAAGGGAGGAAAGGGTCTTGGAAAAGGAAGAGCGAAGCGTCACAGGAAGGTACTTCGTGATAACATCCAGGGTATCACGAAGCCCGCCATCCGTCGTCTGGCTCGCAGAGGCGGCGTGAAACGTATCTCCGGTCTTATCTACGAGGAGACTCGCGGTGTGCTTAAAGTGTTCCTTGAGAACGTCATCCGTGACGCCGTCACCTACACCGAGCACGCCAAGAGGAAGACCGTCACCGCCATGGACGTCGTCTACGCTCTGAAGCGCCAGGGACGCTTCACGGATGTGCATATCGCAGAGTCTTTCGAGGGTTTTCAGTAAGAATGATGTGAGGCTTATAGGTCTATACGCCTTGGGTTGTGTGTAATCAGTTTTTCCAGGTTTGGGTATGAAGATGACTTTCACCTCTCGCCTTGCAAGAGGTATGTATCTTAGTGCTATGCTGGCCCGATAGATCTCCAACAGCCATGGTGTTAGATATTCTACCCCCCACTGCAGCAGGGCTGGGAAGATGCCATCCAGCCCCGCCGACTTCAAAGGTTGAAAGGTGTTGACAGCCCATTTTATCCGTTCTACTGTTACTATATTGTGGGCTCTTGACCAATCTTGTTCCGTTGGGGTCCATTCGATATCCACTTCCCACGTCCTGTCCTCCAGGATTTTACAGTCCGGGAAGTGAGTTTCGAGGAGGACCTTGCTGGTCTCGTGATCTGTTTGTGTGTATGAGTTGTCGGGTTTTTTCAGCGTGCCGAGGGTTCGGTCCTGATCGGTTGATAGTATTTTCCGTACCCTGGCGGCTTCATTATTTGTCTCAATGGATTCACAGAATCTACGCCATGCCGACCTCCTGGCGGTTCTAATCTGTTTTTTGTATACATATTGTGTCTCTTTGTATATCTCCCAGTCTTCCGGGAGTCTTGTGTTTTTTGCTCTGTTAAATTGCTTACGCAGCGCTTCTCTGAGTTTACCAAGTTCAGCGTTCCACCAGGGGTTCCTTTCGTTCCTGCTTTGTGGCGCTCTTGATTTACAGCATGCGTGGTAAGCTTCGGTTAGATATTCGGATAATTTTGTTACAGTGTATTCTAATTGTGCTTGGTCCCTTATGGGTACCAGTGCTAGATGCCCAGCTAAAAGCGAGGCCAGAAGGTTTTTATACACGGGCACATTGGTACGCCTTGGGTTTCGCCTTGGTGCGGGATTTTTAGTGTTTGTAGTTAGTGTTCTAAAGCGGATTCTTCTGTGGTCTGAGCAAGAAGGCTCGTCCGATACGTGCCAGTTTGTGATAAGGTTTGTCGCGTTTTCTGTAGCGAGTGTTAGGTCTATAATCGTTTGTCCACGGACCGTGACCCAAGTGGGTTCCGAGCCGCGGTTAACAATGTTAAGATTAGTGGAGAATAAAAAGGTGGATAGTACCTCTCCTCTGGAGTTCGGTGTGTCGCTGCCCCAGAGCGGGTGGTGGGCGTTTGAGTCGGTGCAGATGATCAGGTCCAAACTGGCGCGCCTACAGTGCTGCACCAGGTCGGCCAACTCCTTTGGCGGGCAGTCTGTGTTCTCGCCTGGCATGTATGCCGAGGCCAGTACAACATCCGGAACGCTACCTTCGGTTTGGAGCCTGACAGCTGTCAGGTCTCTGGAACAGAATTGGGTCAGTGACGTAAAGGGAATTTCTTTGGGTATGTAGATGCAGGTTCTTGGCTTGTCTGAACCATGTGTGTCGAGAATTATCTTACCTCCGATGTTACCGAGGCCACATATTCTGTTGTTCCTGATCCACGGCTCTTGGATCAGTGCGATGGTTCGGTGCTTAACCTCCAGTGCCCTGCTTAAGCTAGCCGTGGCAGTTTGGCTATGCTGGAGGTTAGTTTGGATGATGTTTAGGGGCGTTGTTGGAGGTGGAGTGGGGTTAATCGGAGACGGATCCATCTGATAGTCTCTCCGTCTCCACCTCCCGGTATTTCTCTTCATCTTGTGTGTCTGTATCTCCTGGCAACGAGGTAAGGAGTTGGTCGTTCCAGCCGGGTGATACAGGCGGTATGGTGTCGTCGACATCGGCCATTGCCGCTCGGGCCATCTCCATCTCGAGTTGGACAATGTCCGTGTCGCTCGTCAGTGTTGTCGTCGGTTTTGTCGTCTGTGTGCTTTCGGTCTGGGTGTCGGAGGGGCGGGTCGTAGGCCAGAAGCGCACGTATATCGACCCTAAAAGGTACGATATCCGTCGCTCCCGCCCCAAGACCTTTTCAGCTTCCTCCGGTGGCAACCCCAGGGTCAGATATGTCCCGTAACGGTCGCCACCGATGGTAGTTGCCCTGTACAGCGACCACCTTGCTACATCGTACCAGGTGTTCTGACGGATCAGAACACCGTGGAGCTTGTTCACGTCACCTCTGTAGTGAGGGACGAAGAGCGAGTTTCGGACACGGGTGGGTACGTCGGTCTGTCTGAGCACCGTCAGTGTCTGGTCGTTGTCGGGGAGTCTGATGTGTGGCACATTTTGGGTCAGCCAGGTCATGGCGTTATCGTCCTCACACCATATCTGCACCGTGCCTTCCGCTACCCGTGGGTATCCGCGGAAGGCCGGGAGTGGCGTCGACGGGTCTGAGTCCAGTAGACTGTCCTCCAGGGCGGTCTTAACGTGCTCGGCCTCATCCCTAGTTAGCTCCCTACTGGGGTGGGGAAGGCAGATTGCTACCGCTAGCCGCGCAGGAGAGTCCTTCGTGGCCCGCGCGTAGGGCCTCTGCCCCTCCTGTGTGGGGTGAACTTTCACCCGCTTGGCGTCTCCCTGGAGCGTGCTAGGTGAGGCCGTGTCGTCGGGGCGCATCCTCTTCCCCGGCCCCGTCCCACTCGGTACAGGCTTCGGGTTTGAGGTGCCTGGCAGGGCGTTGGATGCCAGCAACGCCCGGCGTGAGGCATGGGAGCGCTTGCCCCTTTTGTGTCTCGGTCGAATGTAGGTTGTGTCAGTGTCTTGGGGTCGGGCGGCGGCCCCGGCAGGTACTACCGCTTGCGGGGGCTCTTGAAGTTGGTTTGCCCTTTCGCGTACTTGCCCCCGCTCACTTGGGTCCGCGTCCGGCCGCTTTTTGCGTTGGGTTTCCCCTGCGCGTACTTGCAGCTGATCGTGTGGCCCCGCGTCTGGCCGCTTGTAGCGCTGGGTTTCCCCTTCGCGTGCTTGCAGCTGGTCGCGTAGCCCCGTGTCCGGCCCCTTTCCGCGCTCTGCGCGTACTCGTGGCTGGACACGTACCCACCCTTCAGCGTCCGATCGCGCTTCGCGCTGGCTGTTGCCTTCGCGAGAACTACGCTTTCGGTCGCCTACTTCCTGTTCTCGGGCTGGGATTTTTCCGCACTTTTCCAGGCGTACTTCATCGACTACAGCCGAGAGAGTGGTAGAGCTGCCAGGTCTGTCGTCCTTCCCTGTGTCAGTCTTGTTGTGTCTGTCTGGGTCACTATATACGTGGGTGGAGCTGCTCCGCATGACGCTCTGTTGCCAGAGGTTCGCAGGGGGCATGCCCCGTGTAGTGGGTGTTGGCGCGTGTGTTGCAGCCGGAGTCGGGTTTAAGGGCGCGTTAGTCGCAGCCATGGTCGGGTTTATAGGCGCGTTATTCGCAGCCTGTGGATTGGGCGCTAAATCAGCTGCCAGCCGCGCATTAATGAGTCGATGACGTTGCAGAATGGTTTTCCCCCCATAATACGATGGGAGCTAACCGCCGAAGCGGTGTGGGATTCCCCGGCTTGGCCGGGACCCACCTGGGTAATTGGTTGGTCAGTCTGCTTATTCATGTTGTCGGGGGGTGGGCTTTTTTGGAACCGAGGTTACCCTTCCTCTGAGAGCGACGGGACTGAGGGATAGGAGGGAAGGAATTTTGTGGATGTGGGTGTGGGTTTCTTGGGGGTCACCCTAGGCTTGGGAGTTGACCTAGGGATTTAAGGATTGACAGGATCTGTGCGGATAGGGAAGGATGGCTTTGTTAGGAGATGGGCACATAGGATGAGGGTATATGGGTTACCCTAGGCCAGGGATTTTGGCTTTTGGGATCTTCTCTTGTCCGGGATCTCATTGGGAGATGCCCCGACCGCAGGATCACCCACTAGCAGTGATGCAGCAGCCGGTGGTCGGTCCCGCAGCCGGGGTCGGGCTATCCGCAACCTGCCCACCCGCTCGGTTGCAGGAGAAGAAGTGCCTGGCAGTCCGGGTCACCCCACCACGAATGTACGTATACATTCGCGTTGTATCAATCCAGCCTCCCCCGAGACTCCTGGACCCTATCTGGACCTATACCCACGAAACTGCCGTAACGCAGCAGTGGAAAGCTTAGGATTTGCTACTTATTGGAAGATATACTGGTACCTGTCTGACAGGTAGGAAGTGGTACTAATAAACCAATCTGTTCACTCTTACCTGAGATTCCCGCGGTGATCCTCTAGGCTCGCTCAATCACGCGCCTGGCCGAGGGTTTTAGGACAATATATAATAAAGGACAATGATTGGATGGGACTACAAACGCGTTCTGAGCCGGGCTCCGGCTCCAGGCAGACGCATACACGTTCCCGTCAAAAGCACTTCGCTGCGCATGAAATATATTCTAAACCGACGTCGCGGGCGCCCCACAACGCCGGTTGCGACCGGCGGGCGCAATTAACATTTACAATGTGCGAAACATATCTCGATTCGATATGTGTCCACAAAAAACCCGAATTCACCTTGTCCTCACGTTAAAAGTTTTCTCTTTCGACACTGTCAAGTGTCAGCTGTCAAATCGTTGACAGCCCACCGACATGGCATCGCAAGTAAATATAAAAAATCGGTATGAAACATCTATTCTATTCTGTTCTGTTCTGTTCTGTTCTGTTCTATTCTATTCTAATCTATTCTAATCTATTCTAATCTATTCTAATCTATTCTTTTCTATTCTATTCTATTCCATTCTATTCTATGCCATTCTATTCTGTTCTGTCCTATTCTATTCTACTATATTCTATCCATTATATTCTATTCTGTTCTGTTCTGTTCAATTATGTTCTATTCTGTTCTATACTTTTCTGTTCCATTCTGTTCTATACTTTTCTGTTCTGTTCTGTTCTATTCTATTCTGTTCTATTCTGTTCTATTCTGTTCTATTCTGTTCTATTCTTTTCTGTTCTATTCTGTTATTTTCTGTCCTATTCTATTCTATTCTGTTCTATTCTGTTCTATTCTGTTCTATTCTATTGTTTTCTATTCTGTTCTGTTCTATTCTTTTCTATTCTATAATATTCTATTCTAATCCACTCCTTTCTACTCTTTTCTGTTCTATACATTTCTACTCTATTCCATTCTATTCGATTCCATTCCATTGCATTCTATTCTTTTCTATTCTATTCTATTCTATTCTAATCTGTTCTATTCTACTCTATTCTATTCTTTTCTAGTCTATTCTATTCTATTCTATTCTATTCTATTCTATTCTATTCTATGCTATTCTATTCTATTCTATTCTATAATATTCTATTATATTCTATTCTGTTCTATTCTATTCTATTCTATTTTATTCCATTCTATTCTATTCTATTCTATTACACTGCTGTTTGTTATCCCTAAATAAATAACAATGTAATTATAATTAAAGGGATTTCTCAAAAGTTAATAATAATAAGTACCACATTAATAATGTACAAGTAAATAGATTTACTTAAACACAACCTGCAAGTAAAACCAACTCCACTTTTCAGCCTTAAAAACGAGGTAAATTACTCTGAGTATATTTTGCGTACCTAATTAATTAGAAGATTAGCAATCTAATCCTACCTCTTTCTAAATATTAACAAAACCAAGTTGCTTACTCCAAATACTGCTCTTATAAACTGTAGGTTTAGGATATCAGTTTAAAATATTAATAGTAGTCTATAAACTCTATTTAAAGTTAGACCAACAACGTATGATTCATGTATGGCTCTGATTGGATTTGGGCCATATACAAATAAACCCTCACAGAAGAGGGCGTTAATGTCGTATAAATAGTCTGTTAGTTACTGACTGTAGCAAACGTATCTACAAACAAAGCAAGTAGTGCACCAAGAAAACGCCGTGCTCAGAACGAGAATAGTAGATAGTTTACTTAGGGAGCAAACAAATATTTTAAAGGCGAGAGTGTTTTTTGAATCCAGAGCGGAGCGAAGGATTCTAGAGGAGAATCCCGAGCGTGGAGAGGGGTTCGAAAGTAGAATCCTGAGTGCAGCGAGTGATTCAAGGTACTCGAGCTTAAAATAGTGTTGCTCCCGAGGGGGCTCTCTACTTTTTATCACCCTCCATGAGAAAATAAGTGCAACGTATGAACAAGAACGTTTTCTATTCTATTTTATTCCTTTCTATTATATTCTATTCTACTATATTCTACTCTATTCTAGTCTATTCTTCTCTATTCTACTCTATTCTACTCTATTCTACTCTCTTCTAGTCTATTCTACCCTATTCTACTCTATTCTACTCTATTTTTCTCTATTTTTCTCTATTTTACTCTATTCTACTCTATTCTACTCTATTCTACTCTATTTTACTCTATTCTACTCTATTCTACTCTATTCTACTCTTTTCTACTCCCTTCTACTCTCTTCTACTCTATTCTACTCTATTCTACTCTATTCTACTATATTCTACTCTATTCTACTCTATTCTACTCCATTCTACTCCCTTCTACTCTCTTCTACTCTATTCTACTCTATTCTACAATATTCTACTCTATCCTACTCTATTCTACACTATTCTACTCTCTTCTACTCTATTCTACTCTATTCTACTCTATTCTACACTAATCTACTCTCTTCTACTCTCTTCTACTCTATTCTACTCTATTCTACTCTATTCTACTCTCTTCTACTCTCTTCTACTCTATTCTACTCTATTCTACTCAATTCTACTCTATTCTACTCTATTCTACTCTATTCTACTCTATTCTACTCTATTCTACTCTATTCTACTCTATTCTACGCTATTCTACTCTATTCTACGCTATTCTACTCTATTCTACTCTCTTCTACTCTATTCTACTCTATTCTACCCTATTCTACTTTCTTCTACTCTATTCTACTCTCTTCTACTCTATTCTACTCCATTCTACGCTATTCTTCTCTATTCTACTCTATTCTACTCTACTCTACTCTATTCTATTCTATTACACTGCTGTTTTTTGTCCCTAAATAAATAACCATTGTAACGCTCAGTGTGCACGCTTACGGTCAGCGTAGCCGCAGGTAGAGGGACCACGCTAACAGATGGTCACCAGATGTGTGAAACACACCCCGCCCCGCGCCCACGCAGGCTTCGGGCCCGCGGACTCGCTGACCAGGAGTCAGTAGACATTCGATTCGAGTCGCACACGCTAGATAGATCGGGTATTCACGGTTCTAGCTTGTTCCCGCCAAAACCATTGTCGTTGCTTTAAGTTTAGTCGTACGAATAGTTTGTGTTATACTGTAGTTAGCTCGTAAGAACATTTATGTACAAAGTGCTGTGCATTAAATGTGTTTATCGTGGCATGAACTGAAATCATTTTATTACCACACCTAGCCGCCCTTATAGTGGCGCCCAACGTGGGGCCACATGCTGTTAAAAAACACATGCCGTTAAAAACCGCGTAACATTAAAGACCACGTGGTGTTGTAAACAGTTAAGTGTAACAGCGTGTGAACGAACTAACCCTAAGGTTTATCATGCCACGAACGACGCGAGCTATCCGCGCAGTTATCAACAGCAAGGCGATGGAACAGAATAACGACAGTTATTCAGGCGAGGACTGCGAATCGATGGTGGAGTCGCGCGCCCATGCGGGCACCGCTGCCACCCACGCGCACGCGACCGACGCGTCCGAGGAGATGGGCGCCCAAGGGGGCGCCGCCCTCGATGACACGCTCGGCGGGGCCCACATTGGCGCTCCTGCTGCAGCGGACCACACGCTCGGCGGGGCCCATATCGGCGCGCCTGCCGCAGCGCTCAACACAGAACGGCTCATGTCCACCATGATGGAGTCGTTCGCAAGAATGCAGGCGGAGACTAACCGCACCTTAGTGGAAAGACTAAGATCACTACATCATGGCAACCAGTGGAACCACGTGGCGTCGACACCGACGGCATCACCCACGGCGAACGTGCCCGCGACATCCGGCGGCGATCGATGGTGGAGTCGCGCGCCCATGCGGGCGCCGCTGCCACCCACGCGCACGCGACCGACGCGTCCGAGGAGATGGGCGCCGCCCTCGATGACACGCTCGGCGGGGCCCACATTGGCGCTCCTGCTGCAGCGGACCACACGCTCGGCGGGGCCCATATCGGCGCGCCTGCCGCAGCGCTCAACACAGAACGGCTCATGTCCACCATGATGGAGTCGTTCGCAAGAATGCAGGCGGAGACTAACCGCACCTTAGTGGAAAGACTAAGATCACTACATCATGGCAACCAATGGAACCACGTGGCGTCGACACCGACGGCATCACCCACGGCGAACGTGCCCGCGACATCCGGCGGCGGTAACTTCGCGAAGTGTACCGCGAGATTCGACGGGCAGTCACGCGACACCGACGTACTGGAGGCGTTCATCGATGCAGTGGAAGTCTACAAGGAGTGTGCTGACGTGACCGATGAGCACGCGCTACGCGGCGTCTCCATGTCGCTGAGCGGCGACGTGGCGGTGTGGTGGCGAGGCGCGCGGACCAGCGTCGCCACGTGGACGGACGCGCTCGCGCCCCTGCGCGCCGCCTACGGCGTACAAAGGCCTGCATACCGGGTGCTGCGCGAGATATTCGCGCAAGAACAAAGTGATAGTGAACGTGCAGAAGTGTTTATTTCTAAAGTACGCTCTTTATTAATTAAATTACCATATGTTGTTCCTAGTATTATGATAGTAGATATAGTGTACGGCCTTTTACACCGTAGAATACGTAAACGTTTGTCGCGAGATAGTGTTAGTAACATTGATCATTTGTTAGAGCGAGCGAGAACCGTGGAAGATTCGATCGTAGAGCTAGGTAGCAACGCGACCGTTGCCGCGGATAAGTCGAACCTACCTAGAGTCGTTGACCGCGGTACTTCTAGCCCGAGCGCAACCTTAGGTTCCAGTCCCACCTCTAACTCTAACGATAAACGAAATCGCATTCGATGCTCGTACTGCAAAGCGTTCGGTCACCCATCTAACGAATGTCGGAAGGATAAGAAAGTCGCCAGTGATAGCACTGATAACGCGAGCAATGTCGACATTAAAAGCGCGGTAAATGCAAGTACGAGCAACGGTAAAAGTACAATACGTTGTTATGGATGCGTCCAGCCAGGGGTAGTCAAGTCTAAGTGTGAGACTTGTTCAAATAAAGCCGCACATGCCAAACTGTCCGTCTTCAATGTCGTAAAAGGCGACTATTGCACAATGACGTCATCGCACCCATTAGTAACAATAGGAGTGGTAGGTAAAGAAAGGGTAGCGATCGTCGATACCGGGGCTACGCATAGTGGTGCTAGCCCATCACTACACGCATTGTTAGTGGACAACAATGTCCGGTTCCATGAATCGGAACGGTACATTGGACTCGCCGATAGCTCCTGTCATAGGAAAATGGTAAAGACGGCTACAGTACCTGTCACCCTAGGTGGTCGGAGAATCGACACGGAGTTTATGGTATTCCCTGGCGACGACACCAAGACACTTTTAGGTCGCGATTTTATCGCAAACGCAGGTATCGTAATCGACATAGGCCAGGAAACATTGCATTTTGCAGATAGCCCAGGAGACCGGTTCCCGTTTAAGCACTCTTACACATTAAATAGCCCAGCCGTGATGCACACAGATGTTAATAACGTGTCGTTGCGGCAAGAAAAAGGTAAGATTTTATCGCTGGAGCACAGAGCCGCACTCAGTGAATTTCCACAACACAGAGTCGCTCAGTTCGCTTCGGTCGGACCTCCTACAAACTTCGCTTTTTATAAGGTAAATGAAACAAGAACTTTTGGCTTCTCCTCCTTCTAGATTATCCCCGCCTATGAGAGAGGCACTTGAGAATGGGCCGCTGGTATCTACACCGATTCTCCGCCAGGCTGATGCGACGTTACCCTTCGTCCTCAGTACTGATAACGATGGGTACGCTCTCGGGGCAGACTCACTCCAGGGGTACCTATGAGCACCCATTCAGATGGGGTAGTCGACTTTTGACCCCAGCTGACCTGCGCGAGAATTCAAACAAAGATTTGGAGGTAAGTAAGTTAGTTAAAGTTCAGGGGTCCGACGATCCCTCTAGGGGGAGGGTATGGACAAGCAGAGGATACGGGCCCGTCGAAGATGTCCCATACAGCTACTGTCCTGAGAATGGGGACCACGACGCGGCCAGTCTAGTGGTCCCAAAAGCAGAACGTGCCAAAGTATTGGCCGATCACCATGATGCACCCACCGCAGGTCACATGGGCGTGGAACGTACGCTGCAACGTATAGCTGGTAAGTATTACTGGCCAAGAATGCGTTCCTACGTTACGCAATGTAAAAAATGTGTTAATCGTCAACGGTATAAGGCAGATACAAGGATTCAATCGGTGCCCTAAGATGCCCGCGACGTCTACGAGAACGCCCAGGCAGCACATAAAAGGTATGCCGATGATCGTTGTCAGCCTGTTCGCGACTATAAGGTTAGTGAACTGGTTCTGCTGAGAGCTAGCGACAACGGACGAGGGCAGACACTGAACTTTATTCCTCGCCGCGACGGACCATACAAGGTCCGGGCCGTGGTCAACCCCACTACATACATCCTAGAGTGCCCCAACGATTCACGGTGCTAGGCAAGTATCACGCTTCCGTGCTGACACCCTTCGTTGGTCGCATCCAAGCTCCAGTACAAGAGAAGCGTAGGAGGGGAAGGCCTCGTAGAAGCTAACCCAAACGCGAGGACGTTCGTTAGGGTTAGAGGGGGAGACTGTAACGCTCAGTGTGCACGCTTACGGTCAGCGTAGCCGCAGGTAGAGGGACCACGCTAACAGATGGTCACCAGATGTGTGAAACACACCCCGCCCCGCGCCCACGCAGGCTTCGGGCCCGCGGACTCGCTGACCAGGAGTCAGTAGACATTCGATTCGAGTCGCGCACGCTAGATAGATCGGGTATTCACGGTTCTAGATCGTTCCAAAAGTGTTGTGTATTAAAAGTGTTTATCGTGGCATGAACTGAAATCGTTTTATTACGACACCTAGCCGCCCTTATACCATGTAATTATAATTAAAGGGATTTCTCAAAAGTTAATAATAATAAGTACCACATTAATAATGTACAAATAAATAGATATACTTAAACACAACCTACAAGTAAAACCAACTCCACTTTTCAGCCTTAAACACGAGGTAAATTACTCTGAGTATATTTTGCGTACCTAAATTTAAAGATCCAATCTAATCCTACCTCTTTCGAAATATTAACAAAACCAAGTTGCTTACTCCAAATACTGCTCTTATAAACTGTAGGTTTAGGATCTCAGTTTAAAATATTAATAGTAGTCTACAAACTCTATTTAAAGTTAGACCAACAACGTATTATTCATGTATGGCTCTGTCTGGATTTAGGCCATATGCAAATAAACCCTCACAGAAGAGGGGGTTAACGTCTCATAAATAGTCTGTTAGTTACTGACTGTAGCAAACGTATCTACAAACAAAACAAGTAGTGCACCAAGAAAACGCCGTGCTCAGAACGAGAATAGAAGATTGTTTACCTAGGGAGCAAACAAATATTTTAAAGGCGGGAGTATTTTTTGAATCCAGAGTGCAGCGAAGGATTCTAGAGTAGAATACCGAGCGTAGAGAGGGGTTCTAAAGTAGAATCCTGACTGCAGCGAGGGATTCAAATTCGAGCTTAAAATAGTGTTGTTCCCGAGGGGGGCACTCTACTTTTTATCACCCTCTATGAGAAAACAAGTAAGTGCAACGTATGAACAAGAACGTTATGTTTATTTATTTAAATAAAATTAAGAACCATAAGACATAAAACAAAATAATTAGAGGCTCTTGTTTATATTTGAACAATTATGGAAGTGCATCGTAACAGTTTAACCTACTTTACCTTTCCTTTTTTTCTTATACCTTTTTAACCTACTTTAATTTGTTATCATTTGTATTTATTAGTGAAACTAGTACTGTAATAAAAACCTTGTTATTGTTTGTACACTCTTGTTTATCCCAATAAAATGGGAACCCCAAATCCTGACGATATATACCGCTCGGCCCCTCATGATCCTTTTATATAATATAAAATAGTAGAAAATATAAATATAATGTACAATGGTTGACTTTCATTCGATTCGAACGGATGCATCTGAAATCAGTTATTTTTGAAGAGTCGTCTGTGTCTGCATGTCATTACTAAGTATCAGTGCCCAGTTTTCAATCCAATTACTAATGGGCTAGACGGTGGTGACATTAGTTTGCTCAGCCTAGATAATGTAGGCACGTGTACGAGAAAAGTTTACTTTAAAGGTAACCTTGCCTGCATGCACAGCACCTACATAGCACGAAGGAGTATAAGGTAGATAGAGATTATGTAAACAATAGTACCCGATTCACACGCAAACCGCAACAAGAGCAGATTAATCTCATAGGCCGATCGATTTTCATGTCTGTTTTGAGCATACCTGCTCGGGTTTTTTTACGTTCGTTATTTTGATCGTACTTCTAACTTATTAAGTGTAAAAGCTTTTCTATTTTCAGTTTAAATACAATATGTATCACTTTTTAAATTAATAACGATTCATTTGCAGACCACTGTCTCTTATTTTTATCAATTGCTGTAAATAAACATAAAAAATAACTGTAGCATAGAGGTTTCAAATGGAACCAATCCATTCCGGTGTTGCCTTTTCAAATATTAAAAAGAGTTTTAATACGAGAGCGCGCCTACTACAAAATTTAATATGACTCGCTCGCTCGCACTCAACGCGAACAGACGTGGTAAAATCATTATAAACTATATATAACAAACTGGAACAAAATTAGACCTTATCGTGAGGGATTTAGAGCTGAGTTTGGGTTGCTGCTGGTGCGAATGACGCACCAATTAAATTACTGCACGTCATAGTATAAGCAAAATTGTCAGAGTAAATTAAGTATAAAAAATTAAGTATGTTGAATTCACCGTCCGCTACAACTTTTGGATCGGAACCTGATCTCTCTTCGAGAATAATAAAAAGGAAGACTCACCCTGATGTGGAGGAAATATCGCATCTTCGCATGGACATGCAAGAAAGTTTTAAAAAGCAAGATTCAAAATTCTTTGATTTAAACAAAATTTTCAGTGAGCTTAAAGAGCAAAATAAGGAAAACACTGAAATCCTGAAAAAAACTCTGGAAGAGACTACGGGTTTGTACAAGGATCTAAGACAAAAATATGATACTTTACTCCTGAATAATAACGCTGCGCTCACCAAAATTGAATATCTTGAAGAACAAGTAGAAGCACTACAGCGAAAACAATTGGAGACTACAGTAGAAGTTAATAATGTCCCTGTTACTGAGAACGAAAATTTAACTGAGGTTGTGAACCAACTACATAGCTCCCTAAAAGTTCCTTATGTTCCAAATCATATACGTCAAGTGTACAGGAAAAAGTCTGGACAAAACAAATCCATACTTATAGAGTACCAAACTGCAAAAATGCGGGCGGACACTTTAAAAGCTGTCAAGTCCTACAATAATAATATGAACAATAGAGATGACAAATATAATACTAACGTACTTAAAATAGCTGGAGCTAAGCAACCGGTCTACATCTCAGAAGCTCTTACACCAACGGCCAGAAAACTTCTCTACCAATCCAAAGAGTTAAAAACGAAGTACGACTTCAAGTTCTGCTGGGTTTCTAATGGAAGGATATTTTTAAGGAAATCGGAGGACCAGCCAGCAATACTGATTAAGTCTACCGAACAAATCCAAGGTATTGCTAAGAATATTGCTGCCCCCCCTTCGGAATTTTGACTAATAATTATAACTAAGTTGCATTTGTGTCTGATTCGCTGCTACTTTTTCTATTCCATTTTTATTAACTTATTAACTATTAACTATGTAAGGTTCCTAATTTTACTGCTTATCAACTATCCTAAAAAAATCTGTTCACATACATATAATAATCACAATATTTACACTCTACAATTTAATCTCACACACAATTTTCTTACACACACGATACTTTATACTGACGATAGTACGGAATATCAGCTTTGTGCTGCTGGCATGACTAATATAATCAATTATTACAAACAATATGGCTGATTTATCACATATTTCGGAAGACATCGAGAAAACTGTAAATGTCGGCATGGCACAAGGCGTAGATATTCCTGAAAACTGCAAAAAAGTATTTAGTAAAGGTAACACATTCAAGATACTGACTCAAAACATAAGAAGCTTGAAACATAACTTTGACGACTTTCAGGTCTTACTGGGTCGGCTAGATTTGGAATTTGATATTATTGTTTTGACTGAGTGCTGGCTTTCAAAACTCGCGGCACTACCCAAGATTGACTCATATAAATCGTACGCTACCGCTAAATCGATTAATCAAAATGATGGGGTAGTGATATACTTCAAAAATAATCTGAAACCTAAAATTTATGAACCTTTAAGTAATGATGATGAAATGAACTGCCTTGTTTCTACTATTGGAAAAGAACTCGCACTAATATCGATATATAGATCACCCGCTTTTAAAAATATTAATAATTTTCTAAATGCTCTGGATAATATACTGAGTAATTTAAAGATATATAGGAATGTAATTTTGATAGGAGACATAAATATTAATATATTAGATAATAGCAATCCTAATTCTTTGGGATACTTAAACTTACTGGCCTCACACGGTTTATTACCCTTACATACCCTCCCGACCAGAAAAGAAAATTGCCTGGATCATATCTTTCTTAAAAGCTCGTCTTCATCCCAGACGGTCGTTTGCGATTCCACAGTCACAGACCATTCCTCTGTTATGATGTCGCTGTCTAAAAAAGTTAAGTCTCAACCTAGTAAACCTAAAACTTACAAAAGAATTGACTATCAGGCAATAATCGAGGACCTAAAGCAAATTAACTGGCCTACTATTCTAACAGCCGACGACTGTAACGTAACGATTGATGTGTTTTTGACGGCTATAACAAACGCATTGAATAAGCATACAACCATATATAAACCTTCTCGAAGGAAACGTGCCATTAGACCATGGATAACACCTGGTCTCTGCAGATGTATTAGAAATAGAGATCAACTCCATAAAAAGCTTCGGCAGGATCCAGAAAATATAATTTTAAGTGTAACATATAAAAGGTATCGCAACACCTGCAATAATCTTTTGAAAAAACTTAAAAGCAACTATTTAAGATCTGAAATCAACAAGCACAACAATAATCTAAAGAAACAATGGTCATTAATTAAAAATGTTTGCAATTTTGCGGATTTGAGTAATGACAACGAAGATCTCTTAAAAATCAAATCTGATCCGCAGAGTTCAATTAATCATGTGAACAGATACTTTGCAAATGTAGGATCCCAATTAGCCAATAACATACTAAATAAAGGACGGAGGTTGTCTGAGGCACCCATTATTGGACCCTCCAATCTCAAATCTTTCGTCCTTCTGCCAACGGATAATGATGAAGTAAAATCTATCATACTGAATTTAAAACAGTCCAATGCTACTGGTTGTGATGGGATACCTATTACAATATTAAAATTAGGCGTGGATGCACTGGTTTGGCCCATAACAATGATATGCAATCAGTGCATGTCGATGGGTGTTTTTCCCGAAGCCCTCAAGAAGGCTTTAATAATTCCTATCCATAAGGCGGGGGACAAAGACTGTGTCTCGAATTACAGGCCAATATCGCTTCTCCCTTCTTTATCTAAGGTTCTTGAGAAGGTTATGAACAGTAGGCTAATTTGTTACCTTGAATCTCAGAAACTACTCTCAAACAATCAGTTCGGTTTCAGAAAAAACAAGTCCACTAACGATGCTATAAAAAACCTAACTTCTGCCATTGTTGATGACCTGGATTCGGGGAAGAAAACCATAGGGGTGTTCTTGGATCTAGCAAAAGCATTCGACACGGTCTCAGTTCCCCTGCTCCTTGCAAAAATGGAACATCTGGGAATCCGTGGCATAGCTCTTAAACTTTTTACAGACTATATGTCTAATAGAACACAATGTGTTGGGATAAACAACTACATGAGTGAGCTGGAGAGCGTAACTTTCGGTGTGCCCCAAGGGAGTGTTCTGGGACCCACGCTTTTCCTTATATATGTGAATGACTTGTGTGATTTAAAGTTAAGGCAAGGCCAAGTCTTCGCGTACGCAGACGATACAGCTCTTTTATTTAGCGGCAAAACATGGCAAGAAGCAAATAAAATGGCTGCAGAGGGCATTGGAATTGTCTCAGACTGGTTACACTCAAATCTTCTTACCCTAAATACACTCAAAACTAAATGCATAGCATTTAGTTTAACAAAGAGCAGTCAACCACCTCCTAACATTATTCAAATAAAGGCCCACACATGTAATATCTCGGGGAACTGCCCTTGTCATGTACTCTCCAAAACATCTGCAATCAAATACCTGGGTGTGAGCATTGATCAGCATTTAAACTGGAAAGAACATATCTCTACCCTTACATCTAGAGTTAGGAAACTTATATACGTCTTTAAAAATATACGTAGTTTTTGTCCACCAAACTTATCCTTGTTAGTATATTTTTCCTTATGCCAGTCCATTATAACTTATGCTATAACAGCATGGGGAGGTGCTTCCAAGACTGTTCTTATTAGTTTAGAACGAGCGCAGCGTGCAGTTCTTAAGGTAATGACTCACAAAAGATTTAGGTACCCCACCCAATTGTTGTACTCAGAACTATCAATCCTTACAGTAAGACAGCTATTTATTAAGGCCACATTATTAAGTCAGCATAAAAATCAACCCGACTTTGCGACAAGAAGAAGACAAGATATTGTATATTCCGTGCCTCGCTGTAAAACTTCTTTTGCGCAAAGATTTGTAAGTTTCCTTGGACCATTCCTCTATAATAAAATATCAAAGACCATAAAAGTTCGCCATCTTAATAGTAATGATTTTAAAACCGAACTCTTTAAACTTCTAAAATCAATGAACTATGATTTTACTGAATCAATTTTAAAAGTCGATATTTAATGAGTTACCTTATTACATCACACACACAAACAACAACAAAACAAACACACACACACTCACACTCGCACACACACTCACACACTCAAACACCCACACACAAGTACACTCCGAATTTTAAGATAAGCGGTACATTTCCGACCTAAAAGTCATTTTTCACTATTTAAATTAGTTTTAAGTAAATTGTAATGCAAACAACTATATTTTGTGTAAACAAACAGAGCATCGAAATATTTTACGTATACTATGTCAATTTTAAGAATTACCTTCAAAGACAGAAATAATAAACTCCATTTTTTTTCGTATACCCTAATTTTTTTTTTTTTTTTTTTACATCTGCTATAATTTGTTTGGTCTACGAAATGTTTTTTCTAAAATAATATGTTTTTATCACTTGTGTAACACTAAAGGTACCTGTGCGGTGATCGAGGCAAACTGTTCCACCGTAGTACAGTTTAAACTAGTACGGGGAACAGGATGAATCAGTTCCGTTTTTCAACCTTTTAGTGCCTACCTACATAACTGTTTAAAACTGTGCAAGCTTGCAAACTTAATAAGTGCCAAACTGTAAATCTGTGGAATAACTGTGCAAGGTTGCAACCTTATGACGTGCCTGTTTACGAAGCTTTTTTTATATTGTGCAAGGTTGTTTATTTTTTGGGAAATAAAGGTATTTTTTTTATTTTTTTTTTTAACTTTCAATATTCGAATTTTGTCCGTACGTCGTAACAATGATTGGTAGGGAATTATTTTTATACGTTCTTTTATGAAATTGAAACGATTTGTAATTAAAATTAAACATGAAACTGTGTGAAACAAAATTAAAATAGTATAAGAACCATTAAAAAAATATGATTATAAATGTTCGCGTGTAATTATCGCAAACTGAAATAAGGCATATTTACAAGTCTTTTTCATTACCATCTTCACTTCACATAATAAAAGCTTAGACACGTAATACTTATGCATCAAGGTTTCCAATTTACCGAACAGTTATTGATTTAGATTAAAGAAAAATAATATATACATAACAGTAATAATCCAATCTGTATAACACAGCGTTTTAAATTTTGCCGGATTGTTGTAGTTGTACATTTTAAAAACAAACTAAACACTCGCAAAACACATTTTAATGAAGTAGGTATTTTTTAAATACTTATTGTTAAAACATTTAAATACGAATTGGGAAAAGTATGGTTTCGTAAACTTTAAATATAACCTTACATGGCATACCTAATAACAAGAAAATCCCCGTACAAAAATTAAGTCATCCATCAATATGAAAAATAAAAGTCTAGCAGAGTTAGCCCTCTCTCTAATCAGCGTAGTCTACACTAACGGGCGTAGGTGATAAAATTCCTAACAATGACGAATGGCGGATTATTTTTGTTTTTCTTCCATTACTACATCAACAAAGAAACTACCTTATATCATGATATATGGACTACATGTACGAAACTATATGGCGCGTAAAAATACTGTGCAAAGTTTATTTTGTTCCCAATATCCGGGTTCCATCAGCGGTGGCTGATTTAATAAAAGTTTACGGTCAATATGTTTGTATACCTACTGGAATGTTTTCTTATCATTTTCTTGGGAAATGCAGAGCCATTTTTTTCGTTTTATTTTTTTAGCTTTATAGATACTTGAAAACATTTACTTTCTTATTTATAGTAACCTAGAGTTTTGATAACCTACTGTAAATAGAAAAGTAAATATTTTGGAAATTATTCTTAAGTAAAACCTTGAACTATCCATAGATATTGAAGGTTAAACTCATCGAGTAACAGTTCCTTATGAATAAGCATTTTAGAGTACTACTTACCATATATATTAAATAGTCATTCAAACAGACAGTACTTAATTGTTTTATATTCTATAACTTCAATTTCATAATCCGTCGACATAGAGCTATAAATAATTTCTAAATCAATATTTCTCGAATAAATTTTTCAGTATTCATGCGTCCATTGTTCAGTTGGGCATTCTATTTTGATTTTTCACAGAATTATAAAAGTAAATTTTTAATATAAACCCTCACAAAAAGGGGTAAGGTGAAAGAAAAAGGTTATTCATTAGTCTGCCAGCGAAAACATTGGTAGCGTGTTTTAACTCGAAAAGTTGGTTCAATTTTTCATGCAAGCCTAATACAATTACTACCTAAAAGACCTGTATCCCGTCAGGTAAAACGTAAAAATGAGAAAAGAGGCCTTTGCTTTCTACTAATTAAAAATATATACTTCGCTAGATTAAGTTTTAAATTATTTCTTGTAAATAGAAACTGGGTAATTATGTCCAAGCATAACACAGTTTATGAAAAAGATTGCAATGCTCCCAATAATGCAAGAAGACATGGAGCAGCATCATTGTTCTAGTTTCTTTTAGAGCCTTATTTTTCACAATTCTTCTTCTTCTTTTTAATTTCATAATTAACTTTTCAGATAACCTGGGTCTGGTACTGTAGTATTATATTATCTATGGTCTGGTACTGGCCACGTTCATATGAACGTCAGTGGCGTTCATTAGGTCCTCAGAAGTGCAGTTGAAAAGGCTCTCGGTGAACTCCAGCTTATGAATCATATTCTGCCTAATATATTATATAGATAGGTAGTAATATACATGCTCAATGTATGAATGTATTATTACATTCTAAAATAAATAACAGTACCAGTTTGTGCAGTAATGAATCAAAGAGATATAAGCGTTCAGTTTTGTGTGTTTCGTTATTTACTGGCAGCCAGTGGCAACGGATGGAGCCGCCCATTGTTGGAGACATGCGAGTTATAAGCCGAATTATTTACAGATTTGCGCGGATGGAGATTGACGGTGTTTTATACAGGATCTACCTATTCATACTTCGGCATTTCCGAGAGTTTAGTATTTTTGTTATTTGTAAATTATATGTATGAGTTGGTTGCGTGAAAAATGGTGTGGATGGCCTTAGGCGTGCAGAGAGACAAAATAGGGTAGCTGATTTAAAATGGGAATTACGTCTAAACGGCTAGTAGTCGTATTTTTTGGAAGAAATATATGTTACATAAGACCATTTTCTTAATAATTTGGTCTAAGAAAATTTTGAGTTTTATTCATATAACTTACTTAAGTGTAATTCATTTGTAAAGTTCTGTCTAACACGGACAAAAAAACGACCATCGCACCAAAACCGCCGGGCGTATTTTAATGAAATTATCACCATCTCAAAGCCAATATAATCTACATTCTATCTGAGGCATTTTTTTTAACTCATAGAATAATAAGGAAAGTACAAAAAGCTACTGAATTTCGGGTTGCGCGGGTGTGGAACGAGTGCGTGTTTTGTTCGCTGTCGTTGTCGTCTATGTCTTCTTCTTAGCAACGCTTGCCGAGGTCTGTCAGTGGTATGTCCGTGCCTCGGAACGCACATCTTGCCAAGGAGTATCGTGTTACCCGGTTATTGGGTTGTGGAGTTCAGATAAGCAGGCGTTTCATGTAAATTACTGGGACCTCAGCTGCATTCGGTTGCAACATTCCTGGTAAAAAGCTACGCAGATTGATAATGGGATATTTCTTTGACTCTTCGTTGAATATTTAACCACCTTTCACTCTACATATTTTAGAGTAAGTTTATGATATTACCAGCTTTTATCCAGCGGCATCGCTTGCGTGAAATTTCCATTTCGTTTCCTATCCCCAGGGAACATTATACTGGGATGAAAAATAATAATAGCCTATGTGCTATTTCAGACTATAATCTATGTCTGTGCCAAGTTTCATCCAGATCCGATCCGCCGTTCTAGAGTGATTGAGTAAAAACATACATCCACACATCAAATTCAAATTCTTTATTATGAACTGAGCGTACAGAGTTTTGAAGATATTAACATATGGAGGTTTATTAGAAATTAGTTGCCTGTTAAGGCAATTAAATTCATCATCAAAAAATCCACACACACATCTATCCAAACTTCTACACTTATAATATTAGTAAAATAAGATAACCTAGGCCTGTAGTATACTGTAGGTCTAGTTCAATGCTTATGTTATATTACGCCCAGTTTATCTGTTAACCAATCATAACAACAATTAATGAAACTTCTTTTAACTCCTGCAGTTTCTAGATTCTAATTAAGTTGGAGAGCGCCGCGTGCCGGTAGTACACAAGAGAGACGCGATTTCTTTACGTTGCTACTGTTATTGCAACCATTTGCAAGTCTCAGTTATTCCCTGCACTAGCACGGAATACTTCAGTTTCTCTTTACGCAACATAACAATTTGCTCGTAAACTTTACACTCTGTGAAATAAAATTTGCGGCAAGGGTTTGTTGAACAATTAAACGGAACGTGAACCACGAAATTGTTTCATGTTTATGAAGCATTCGTTATTAATATTCTCTTATACCAACTGTTTACCCGTGAAACAATTTATATTTATGATGCTTTCAATATTAATATTCTCTTAGGTATACTGTATACCTAATGGAAGCTAATCAAATATTTCTAAGTACTTGAAAGTGTAGAAACATCCTCGTTGTCCCACATTCTGCTCATGAATATTTGCAAGCTTAATATGGAAAAAGGAAGAAAAGTATATAATTTAGTAGGATGATGTAGACTATAACATTTGGAACCCGTTCCGTGCATTTGTGCTGGCCCAATTTTTTGTTCCGCCTGTGCTGGCTGGACTTGTTCAAACTCGCGTTTTTCGAATACATGCCGTTTTAGCTTTATAGATTTTTAGATGTGCCATGCCAGTCACTGCAAAAAAATGGAAGGTATACTTGAAAAATGTTTCGTAAGATTTTTTTAAATGAGATCCAAATGTGTCGATTTTTATAGAATAGATTGTATAAATTAACTTATTTAAATTAAAACACATACCTAATATATCCTACACGCTCTATTTCCTGTCTCAAAGAGCTATGTTCCATGTTGTGTAGCCAGCACTGAAAATAAATTACGGCACACGAATTCAATTCTATTTTCAAAGTTGTACAGCGAACTTAGCGTTTCCACAATTATTATGCAGTGTCAACACACATATACGTACCGTTAGCACAAAAACTAAAACCAACGCGCTACCAACAAGAAGTTCCCATATAAAGTTACTGTTACTTGTGTAGATGCTGGCCGAGTTTGACTGGCTGACTCTACCCGCTCGCGTGTTTACCCCTGTGGTGCTTGATGAGTTTAATTTTGCCTGCAATTTGATAACGTGCTTGCTGATAAAGTGAACTACTTTTAAAATTAATGTTGTGTATTTCATTTTTGCATTTGGAAATGTTATTTATGGTATAAAACTGATTAAAGATAATGCAAAAATAAAACACAGCTTATAGGACCACGTGTACCCATTTCCATCATAAGTTCGCAGGTGTCGCGCAGGTGTCACGCTGAATCATTATCTTCCTCTCCCACACTGATCTGCGACCACAGAAGGGTCTGGAGCATAAATTATTACCTAAACAACCCATAAAATCGTAATAAAAGAATTATTACGGACACCAAGTAACTTCGATTTTATATCAAGGGGCGGCAATATATGCCAACATAAACGATCTCAACTAAAGCACTCACGCAGATATATTTCTACTGCGGTTAACAGTGAAGTAATATTTTAACTTTACAAATGAATTAGCTTCATACTATAGAACTCATTGTTCTATTTAACAGTACAGCTCCCAGCGGAAACAAATCTATTATAAAATTGATGTTTTCTACTTTGAAACAAGCGTTTTTTGTTCCCGTATTTCCTCTTCAAAACCCAGGACAATACACACAATAGAGAAAACTCAGTAACGAGAGTGCTCTAATTACAATTTCAAAAGTTTCTACCGACAAGCGTAGGTATTGTAGTTCTCTCGGAATTATGGAGAAAAATAGCCGCTGCGTTAACTTTCCCTTTAAAAAATATAGCGGACGGAATGCGAGAAATTTGTTCAGAGTGGCCCGCTCTCCCCTTTATTCATCATCAAACTTTTTGATAGGTTTATTTTTCATACTGTTCTGGTTCGGACGTTGGGAGCGTGGCTCATCCAGTTTCTGTACACGTTGAGTTCCGTAGTTCGCAAGCCGGATGCTGAGACAGGACAGCTCCCTGAGGTGTCTGTGCTCGTAAATCCAGGTTTGAATGTTTGTTTATGCATACTGCGGACCTCAGAGATATTGCATGCGGTAGTATAAAATACGCGATAACAGCTGGTCCAGTAAAATGGAGATTGCCGATAATTTATTGAGATGTAAATTTTAATTTTTTATTTAATTACCTTACTGGTCAAATCTATTATTTATTAATAGATTTTTTTATTTAGAATAATATTAGGTGCAGGTGTAGGTAGGTCCTTAATCGATTGACAAATATATGACTCTGAAACAATGGTAAGTCTTTCAGGCATAAAAATGTTGTAACAGCGATCCTCGAGAATTCCTCAAAGTTGTTCGTTATTTTCGTTAACACAATCTATCATTTTTAGACCTTAAGGGGCTGAATACTCAAAATAGGCTTTCTTTTAAACATTTTTTAGCCAAATCTATTGAAGATGTGGCAGCGGAAAAAAGATATGTTAATCTTGATCATATTTCCGAAAACTTTGTTGTGGCCGAAACACGTTTACGCACAAAAACCTCGATACAATTGAATGGCAAAGTAACCTCTTACCGTGATCTTCAAAATATTTTTCCGGTAATACTGACCAGCGTACATTTGTACAATTAACAACAATAACGTATCATAAAAGGACGCAAAACTTCATTGTCTTATATATTGAAGTTTCATTCATTATTTTTAAGTAATTTATATTATTATGTTTTGTAAAAAAGTCTATACAAATTCCATCGTGCTTCTCTATCCATCCAGTGCAATTCGACAGTGACCGCTTTGCGGCGTTGCTAGGTGGACGTATGTCGCTTTTTTCCGCAAAAAGCAAAAATAATATTCAATTTATTTCTCGTCAATTCAATCTGTCAAAAAATATCAGGTATAATGCAGCCAGATCATGTAGCCTGGTGGCTTTAATTGGAACTAACGAAATCACAAGTAATATTGCCAAAGTCTGTATTATTTTTATTTTTAGGCACTACCGCTGTCACTGGCATCTATATTTTTGTTGTATTATAAACGACTCACGTCGTTTAGTTTACTTACTAAGTCCATAACTAAAAAGTATTTGAACCTCTTTGAAAATACAACAAATGTCATCTCAATTTGAATTAAACAATATTTAAAATATAGGTAAGGTCGAATACTATTTTAACCTTCTTCGTTCACGTGAAAACAATAGAAGCAAAAAACACAGAACATGGAATGGTCGTACCAACCACGCCGGCAGTGTCTCAAAATGACAGAACTAATAAAATTCTTCGTATCCATTTGTTTCAATCTTTGTTTCTTTCTAACATACGGCACCTAGAACTGACCAAAAAATTTCGTGATAAATGATAATCTATTTCTCACGAATTTGACATTTTTCGTCGTTTCAACCAAAAATCGTCCACATGTGGACATAAAGCTCAGCAAGAATCACCACATTGATCAGTCCTGTATTTCTCGCAATTAACTATCCCAATTGCAATAACGGGCTACAATAATAGTTTGTTAGTCTATTAATATTGTGAAGCTAATTATTAATTGATCTTATCATTTTGCCAAATCGGCACTGACAATTCTTTTTTATTAACAAAAAAGCCGCCGATCGCCCTGGAGAGTAAACTCAAAGACTTACACTTGGGGATTGCCAGAGATTTACGCAGCATTCTGGATGTAAAAAGAACAGACCGAATATGGAACACGCTGTGTTCCCAAACGGGCATAATAGACTTTGGTAAAAAGGCTGTTCGGCTCAAATGGGCCAATGCCATTACGGCTCACATTAGTAGCATGCAAATTGAGCGCTGGGCAAGCCTCCACAATCTTGAAGATGGAACGCACCGTTGAGGCCGGTCCAGAAATAGGTGCCGAGATGATTTGGACGCGTACCGTGAGGGCTGGTTCTAGACGGTGCGGGAAAAGAATGTCTGGAATGACTTAGGTGTACTCTTATGAATTTAATTGGGGATGGATGAAGAGGGAGGGACGGCCAAAGAAAAGATAGATGGACTGTGTGAGGAGTGATATTAAAGAAAAGGGAGTCAATTATAGCGTGGTGCGGGACAGAACGATATGGAAGAAGAAAACGTGTTGCGCCGATGATGATGATGATTTCAGACTTTTACCGGTAAGACTCAGTAAATCTGTTTTACCGATAAATAAAGAGTTTCATCATAGTTTTTTTTTTACTGAAACAACAGTTCGGATTTTACAGTATCATATACGTGGTTGTGAGGCATACACTGTTTTTAGTATTTATGTTTTCCTTTTTAGGGTTACCTAGCCAAAAGACAAAAAACGGAACCCTTATGGATTCGTCATGTCTGTTTGTCTGTCCGTCCGTATGTCACAGCCACTTTTTTCCGAAACTATAAGAACTATGCTGTTGAAACTTGGTAAGTAGGTGTATTCTGTGAACCGCATTGAGATTTTCAAACAAAAATAGAAAAAAACTGAAACTCAATTTTTTTTTCATCCTACCTGTACGTGTGGGGTATCTATGGATAGGTCTTCAATAATGATATTGAGGTTTCTAATATATTTTTTTCTAAACTGAATAGTTTGCGTGAGAGAAACTTCCAAAGTGGTAAAATGTGTCCCCCCCCCTGAAACTTCTAAAATAAGAGAATGATAAAACTAAAAAAAATATATGATGTACATTACCATGTAAACTTCCACCGTTCCACCAAATTGGGTTGAACGAGATCAAGTAAGTAGTTTTTTTTAAATACGTCATAAATCGTAAACCACAATTTAACAAGTACGGAACCCTAAGTGCGCGAGTCCGACTCGCACTTAGCCGGTTTTTTTTATGGCATGCGTTGTGCCTGGCGCATATAAACATTTTCTTTCTTTCTATATTATCTTTAAACACCTACACTGTACCAATACTTATAGCAAATTAATGATTGATTGATATATAACAAACAATAGCAACAAATAGTTTCAGCCGTTCTCTAGTGAGACGCTTACAATCACATACAGCATTTTTAGGGTTCCGTCTATCTCCCTGTCTGTCTATCACGAGGCTGTATCTCATGAACCGTGATAGCAAGGCAATATTTTTTTTTACAGATGGTGTATTTCTGTTGCCGCTATAACAACAAATACTAAAAACAGAACAAAATCAATATTTAAGTGGGGCTCCCATACAACATACGTGTTCTTTTCCGTTTTTTTGCGATAATGGTACTGAGTCTTTGTGCGCGAGTGCAACTCGCACTTGGCCGGTTTTTTTAATTTATATAGATAGATAAAGTTTACATGACCGTGTTTTTTGCGCCCTGTCTATTTGTTTTTTAACTCTAATATGCAGAAAAGCGGCACCACGTGACCTCACCACAGAGGGCTGATGTATATCAAAACCCAGTAAGTGCTTTGTAATTATTATATTCCAGGAGAGCGGAAAGTCATCTTGTATTAGTAACTAAATGATATATTAAGATTTCAAGAGAATACTAAACAAGGAATATGAACCTACTAATTGTACAAATGATATTAATAGCGTCATACATTCTATTGCATATTTTAAACATGCCTAAAAAAGACAATTCCAAACCTAGTAAGTTTTGGATATTTGCTAATTTAAGGTGTCTTTACAATTTGATGTGACTTTCCTATTGTAAATAATGATAAAATTGATTACTGAAAGCACCAAATCTCAATTCAAATTTAAAGTTTCCAGTTTAATATTGCACAGTCCATTTCAGTATAGTAAAACTCATTAAAATAATATAAATAAAATTATCTAGCTATTAAACCAATATAAAAAAATGTAACGTACTGTGTTCTTATATGTGGCAGTCGCATAGAACCAGACATAATTATAATATTTATTCAATTTGCACGGCAAAGACTCGTATGACACTAGCCAGATTACCTATTTTAGTGATCTTTATTTTCGTAGCAATAAGGTTGCATTCATAGGCAAAATAACAGTGAACGATATGATGTCAGATGCCAGCCGCCAGTTTGAAATAAGAACTTGCGCAGTAATGTTTTTGTAAAAACTATCGGAAGAGTCCGTTTATGATGCGGGCCTCTGTGGTCGGCCTTGTGAATTTAATTTTCAAATAATTTTCGCTTCAATTTAAAGTTTTACCCTAAGCTGTCAATGACAGTGGGCGTGGCTTAGAACCTCAGATGTCGATTGTCAACTGTTCGAATACAGCCCCTTAATAGTGGAGTTTAATCTTCGTCCATGGATGCTAGTTGCTATGGTTACTTAAATAAGCTTAGGTTTGTTTTTATAAATTAAAACGTATTTATAATAAACTTTATTTATTTCGTAACAAAGTCCTTTTCAAGACCGGTGTACAATTGCCTGTAGGCAATTATTTATTTACCAAAAATACCAAAGTTTAAAGAATGTCGTTCCGTTTACAAATATTTACAACGCTTTTATCCTTAGATAACAGGTCGTTTGTCATAAAAATATACATTACGAAATGCTATTATATTTATTCTTTTAATCTTTTTTTTATGTTTACACCGAAACGGATGAAATGTATATTTATAATAAATTTTTGGCTGTAATTTATGTATTTTCTGTCGGTTTTCCAAGTGATCTGAAATATTTAATTCCTTATTTATTTTTTTACTCAGTTTGTTGTTACATCCTTACAAAAAATCTTCGTGAAAATCTGAAATATGAAAAGAGCTAATATTTTATTGTAATCGCGGATGTATCGCAGGGTGTCTTGAAGGTTGTCGCTTCAGGGATGGTAAATTATATTCACTACCTACTATTTGAGGTATGTTACTATGTCATTTTTATTTCCTGTATGATTTTGTTTTTCTTTCTTTTGTATGTTGGCACCTTGTTTTTATATACCTTGTATTAATTGTAATTTTGCGTTTTGTGCTGTACAAAGACAAAGATATTTTATTTCAACTAGGCCACCAAGTGGCACTTTTGAACGTAAGATATCAATGACAATTAAATTTACAAGGAATAAAAATTGATTCTACCGTGCATTCGGAGAGTAGCTTGTTATGGAGAAGCACGCACTAGAAAATCCATACTTAATCTTTTTTTTAAATATAGTTTTTTTACAATATTTAGGTACATAAGTACATACGTTAATAAATTCATATGTGTGAAGACAATGCATCCAGAATCACTACACACTATACTAGGTACAGGTACAAAGTATTAAAAGTACTCACACATGTACTGTGCAGTTACATAATAGGCACTAGAAAAACATTAGCATCCGAAGCAGTTAAGTTAAGACCAATCCCAACTGACGGCGCCCGTTCACGAACATGACTCATGAATCGGCACCACCCAGCTCAACCATCATGAAGGGAACCGAATGATCCACCACACGTGCCACCATCACAGAGACATTTGAGAGAGCATGACACACTCAACTGCCAGGGCGACTGCAACGAACGACACAAAGGTACAGCAAATGGTAGATTTACAGTTGGGTACATAGTACTCACACTCGTGCTGCGCAGTTATACAATACTATAAGAAATTGAACCTATATAATACAAATATATTCATACAGTCTTCAGCAGGTCCAACTATACTTCAAAACAACAATGTTCTGCATATCACCCGTTTTTGTGCCCTAGTGGTTGTGGAGCAAGACTAGCATTGAGCCAAGCATTTTTATCAGTGATGTAATCCCCCAACTTAAAATATGCCTGCCTGCATAGTGTGCATTTTATCATCATCATCATAACAGCCGAAAGACATCGACTGCTAGACATAGGCCTCCCCCAAGCGTCGCCACTTTGGCCGGTCCTGTGCGTCTCGCAACCAGCGTATCCCTGCAACCTTCACCAGGTCGTCGGTCCACCTGGTGGGAGGCCTTCCAACGCAACGTCTTCCGGTTCGCGGTCGCCACTCCAGAACCTTTCTGCCCCATCGGCCATCCGTTCTGCGAGCAATGTGCCCTGCCCACTGCCACTTAAGTTTGGCAATTCTTCGGGCTATGTCGGTAACCCTGGTTCTCTTGCGGATCTCTACATTTCTGATTCGATCACGCAAGGAAACTCCGAGCATAGCCCTCTCCATTGCCCTTTGGGTGACTGTAAGCTTTCTGATGAGGCCCATTGTAAGCGACCACGTTTCAGAGCCATTAGTCATCACTGACAACACACACTGGTCATAGACTTTCGTATTGAAACACTGTGGTAAGTTAGACGAGAAGATACCGCGCAACTTCCCGAACGCTACCCAGCCGAGTCGGATTCGACGGTTGACCTCTTTCTCGAAGTTGGCCCTACCCAACTGGATCATTTGTCCCAGGTAGACATAGTCGCCCACAACTTCGGGTGTATAGTCTCCGACCTTAATAGGAGTGGGTGTAACATGGGCATTCAGTATCACCTTGGTTTTGTCCATGTTCATCCTAAGACCCACTCTTTCGGAAACTCTACCGAGGTCATCGAGCATTGTACTGAGGTCCTCCATGGTCTCAGCCATAACCACTATATCGTCGGCAAACCGAAGGTGAGTGATGTACTCGCCATTGACGTTGATGACTAGCCCTCTCCAGTCCAGAACTTTGAAGATGTCCTCCAGTGCAGCGGTGAACAGCATCGGAGATATGACGTCTCCCTGTCTCACACCTCGCTGCAAATGTACGGGTTCCGAGGTCTGATCCTGAAGTCGAACTGACATGGTGGCATTTTTGTATAAGCACTACAACACCTCGATGTACCGGTAGTCAATTTGGCACCGTTGGAGAGACTGCAGTACAGCCCAAGTCTCGATCGAATCGAAGGCTTTTTCGTAGTCCACAAACGCTAAACAGAGAGGCAGGTTGTACTCTTCGGTCTTCTGTATAACCTGCCGCAGCGTATGTATGTGGTCTACGGTGCTGAAGCCTTTACGGAATCCGGCTTGTTCAGGAGGCTGTAAATCGTCAAACCTGCGCGCGAGACGATTCGTGATGACTCTTGAAAACAGCTTGTAGACACGGCTAAGAAGTGAGATGGGCCTATAGTTCTTCAGTAAGGCATTGTCACCCTTTTTGAAGAAGAGTACCACCACACCCCTGCACCATGCCTGTGGCGTCCTCCCCTCGAGTATGACGGAATCAAATAGCTTCTGAAGGGCCTTAAGGACCGGTTTCCCACCCGCCTTCAGGAGTTCGGCCGTGATTCTGTCATCACCCGGCGCCTTGTTGTTCTTAAGCTGTTTCAGAGCCATCCTAAGCTCATACAGGCTGATGTCCGGAATGTCTTCAGTATAGTGTCGGGTCAATCTAGCTCTAGAGTCATTGGCCAGATTCAGATCTCTTGCAAAGACCTTGGAGCCCTTATTCCGCTCAATCGCGTCTTTAATACTTTCGGTATTAAAGCGGCGGAGATCGCTTTTCAAGGACTTTGAGATCCGTCTATTTAGCTGCCGGTATTTCAACGCATCGTCGGAAGACTGCAGAATTATATCACGCCTCTCCTTCATGAGCTTGAGAGTAGGACCAGAGAGCTTTCTGTTCCTATCTGTACGGCGGGTCTTGAAAAACTTAGCCCCGACCGTATGGACAGCTTCCACGAACCCATCGCTGTATTCGTCCACGGAGCTCCTTAGGCACTCGAAACGATTCTGGAGTTCGAGTTGAAAGGTCTCGGGGTTTTGGACCTGGATTTGTGCTGGACGGAGCGTGGACTTCATCAGTCGAGACCTTTCAAGCTTGACATTAATGTTCAATGTGCCTCTTACCAAGCGGTGATCGCTCCCGGTTTTCACCAAGTTGATCACAGAGACATCATTGAACATTTGCTTCTTGGTTGACATGATGAAGTCGATCTCGTTTTTAGTTGCACCATCGGGGCTTTGCCAGGTCCACTTCCTGCGCTCACGCTTTCTGAAAAAGGAGTTCATCATATAGAGGCCCTCCTTCTCCATGAAACTGGCCAGTAGGTGACCCCGGTGGTTCCGACGTCCATCTCCAAATTGCCCCACTTGCAGCTCATCCTCGTCTCGTTTGCCCAGTTTCGCGTTGAAGTCACCCATGACAACGGTGAAGTTAGTTTTGGAACCATGCATAGCTCTAGAGATATCCTCATACATGGTCTCTACCTCGTCGTCGGGGTGTGCCGAGGTCGGGGCGTAGACCTGTATAACCTTCAGCGAATATCTTGCGGATATTCTGAGTATAAGGTACGCCACCCTGGTCGACACACTCTCGATCTACACCACGTTGTTCACAAGGGACTTGTGGACGATAAAGCCGACACCACCCTGGGACTGCCGGTCACCCTCTCGGAAATAGATCAGGTTACCGGATTTGAGGATTATCGAGTCCTCCACCTCTCTTCGGACTTCAGATAACCCTATAATGCTCCATCGTAACCTGCTCAATTCTTCCTCGAGTTCGGCTATCTTCTCGTCGGTCCGGAGTGTTCGTGTGTTATACGTTGCCAGGTCCAGTCGTCGGTGTTTATTGGGGTAGCCGGGTCCACACCGGAGATTCTTTGGACCCCTTGCCACGCCATTGCCTCGACCGCTACCGTAGCCGAGGGTAAACGGGCTGCCGGGCAATCGGGGCGTTTTTTTGTTGTGCTATTCATATTGGTTTGGGGGGGTTTGCCATAATCGCCACGCTTGGCAGACGGGTTGGCGATCGCAGTTTGTTGGTAAAGTGCACAGAGAACGCTGCTGCCCATTCTCTGGTGTGTCCCTTAGTAGCCTCTTACGACACCCACGGGAAGATATGGGATGGTGAAATTATTTACGTCCGTCACCATACGGTACAATACGTACGGTGCATTTTATACAAGTTTTAAATTTCGTCTCATTTAGTTCTAGAATGTGGGGAGGAATTTTGTAACATTTTGTACAGTACCCCATGAAAGATGAGGCTACTTTAGCCAGTCTGAAACCTGGTTGAACTAATTGGTCCCTATTTCTAGTAATGTAATTATGTCTATCTCCGTTTTTCCTAAAAAAGTGTGTCTTTTGTGTGAACTAAATAAATGTTTTATCTATCTATCTACTATGCGTGAATACTGGTATCTATGACGCAATAAAAAGCGATGGCGATGCGTGCGCGTGTGTGAATGTGGAGCCAAAGCGATAAATTGCGTCGCGCCGTGATTTACGGCGCGCCCAGGACGCCCGGATTACGGCCCGCCCGTTTTCTGATTACCTCTGCTATAATTTTATTAAATACTGAATTAGGTGCTCACATTGCTAATTATTAGATCCTTGATCTTGTAAACAGCAAAGATTCAAGAGTAACTTCCTTTTTTACACTTTTCAGGAAGATTTTAACAGACACTGTTGTGTGAGTAGAAGGCGAATTTTCGCTTTAGAGAACTTTTATCTAAACGTCGCACGTTAGAGAAAGTCTTTGGCTAATTACTTTGCTGTAAAATAAAAGTATTCTGAGAGATAAAAGACAAACCTAAACCGAGAACAAAACAACCACGAATTTCCGAATATAATTGAGCTCGAATAGATCAGACTTAACAATAACATCTTCTGAATACTTTTCCAATACTTACATAACGTTCCCTCAATTTGAGACTGAGGCAGTGGGGCCTGTCAGAACATAAGCTCGGCGTTCGTATAATAAAAGTGACAATACTTCAAAAAGTTATCCCTACATCATCCCGCAGGCAGGGGGCGGACGGAAAAAATCGAATGTCAAAATTTGATTGATGTCATCCCGTCAGACCAAACTTCTACCGCGCATGATGACCTAACAAAAGCTGCTGTGTCACCCACTGACGACATTGTTTTCCAACCAAGTAATTACCAATGTTGACCAAAATGACCTTATTTCTAAGCTAGGACCTTTACAGAAGGGATAAATCATCCCTTGATAGCTATTTATGCAACTGTTACGTTATGGACGGTCTTTTACGGCACGAGTATTAAAAGACCAATAACGTACAGTTGCATACAAGATTTTATCTACGAAGGAAGGAATAAAATACAGATATAGACAAATAAGTATTTCAGGAAGTGTGTAGTATTTCATTTCTCATATACATGTCTTGATTTTTCTGGTAGTAAATTATTTGTAGCCGCAACTGCTCTATTTGTTATATCTGGTGGTGTATTTTCAATATCACTTGATGTTGAAAACATTTTTAATAAAATTTGGAATAAAATTTCACTCAGAAATTTTTGCCCGCGTCCACTTTTTATTTTATTTTTTTATTTAGTCTTTATTAGGTATAAGGCAAAGATCTTGTAGCCGCAACAGCCAAATAGTATACGATACTTTTGTTCTAAACTTGTTCCATTTTTAAAAACATCTTTTACATTGTCTCGATTTCGAAGTAATATTATAGGTACCTGGCTGTATGTTCAGAATGTCTTTGCTTGTGTTTTAGAATTTATGACGATTCGCATAATGCAACCCGGTGTCGTTATGGGTATCATAATGCAACCGCTGTCAATTTTATAATTCGAATATAACGAAACCGAAGTAGATAAACAATATAAAGGTTTCTAAATTATTTGTGCTTTAATAAAAACAAACAACGATCAACAACCCATTTGTCAACCGACCAACCATCAATGAGCATTTACGGACGGAAATTGTATCGTAGGTGATTCACTGTTACATTAAACCTCCGTATTCTTAGAACTGGAAAAAATACCGTGAGATATAAAATCCTATAAAATTAATGTAACTAATTAGTGTTCTCACATCAAACGTCCTTTGACACAAAAGAGACCGATTCAACCAACATTATCTGTGACAGAATCGCTACAGATTGATTGGTATCCGAAAAGCGTTGATCATGGCAATTCTACGTTCTTCAGAAGGCTTCGATTGAAAGGGTCGCGCCAAAGCCTTGCGTTCTTCGATCTCTTTGAGATCATGCTCTTTGATCTGTGCCTGTAGGTGCCGCTTATTCCAAATTCCTTTTACCTTTGACCATTATTTTTCTTTGTGACGAATGCCTAAGCCTAACGGGTATATACTGTAGGATCACATACCCATATTTTTCGCCAAGTGGCGGGGGCACTTTCAATGTACATTACGTCTGAATATAGAGTTATTTGTTCCTTTGAAAAGTTTACTATATATAAGTTCACATTGATCTAACAGCATTTAATATTTTTTCATAAACCACGCTAGACACGTAGGGTGTCTAGCTTGGTTTACTGGCATTCCACTATCTTCCAAAGAGATTCGTGGTTGTAAACTCTTAGCTTGAATCTTATATTAAGAACTCTAAAGTTCATCTCATCTTGGTAACGACGAGTTGGTGTCAATTCATGTAGCCGCATCTTCACTACGTCAGCCAATGTTTGCGGTAAAACCTCAGCGCACGAGCGAAGCGAAACAAACAACCGATAATGTTAAACGCTGTACACTGTGCGCTCACTGTGCAATATCTTATCAAATTAAGAGATGGAACGTGCAGGCGGCGCCGAAGTGGAATATTAATCAACTAGCGATGGAGACAGCGGTACAAGTCGGTGCGACGCTAATTGCTCTAGTGCTAAGGGGCTTGCGGCTGCTCGGGTGAGCTGACACTTTGATACCAATAGCGTTTAGCGAACTCCTGAAGGAATTGTGAACAAGTTGGGACTCGTTCCCGACGTTTCGTGAGATAACCTACGTCAGTAGCAGACACCACCTCAAGTGATTTACCGCGAACGTAATGTAATCAGAAGGGAGTCGTGCGGAATATGAAATAAATATAACATGCCATAGAGCTTTTCGAAACTGTGTTACTCCTGCAATATCTTCTTAAACTTTGCCGCGCCGGTTTCGCCTCTGCGTTTACAAATATGTAGGTTACCTATACTTGTTATTTCCAAGGATCGAACCAAACAAGATGACTTCGTAACTTAAATGCCACATCACAAATCAATTCGTAAAGTAAAGCATCAAATAATTAGATTGAACGAATTTTAAAACAGAAGTAAAAAGCGTTTGAAAAGGGTCATCATCCTAATTGAATTCATTTCACTGCGCGCCTATCTAGTTACAAGGAAAAACTTTTGAAGAAATAAGCCATTTTAACTCAGACACATTTATTATTAAAGGATGGAGATGTAAAAGAAGCATGACTTAAAAAGTGCGGTCACGTCGTGCGCTCGACGCTCAGCCGTCCTCCGCGAACCCTCGTTTCCCACCTTAAAATTATCGGAGAATTATTGTGACAAATTTTCAAACACGCGTTATCTTCTGTGATTCGCTGTTGAAAATTCATTCAACCAATCACAGCAGATAACGCGTGCTTGACAATTTGTCACATTAATTCTCCGATAATTTTAAGGTGGGAACATGAGGGTTAGTCTTGGACACAACAAATATCTATTTTGCTCGGCGACTGACTCTTGTTCTCATAAGTTTTGTGCTTACTGTCTCTTAATGGCCGCTATTTGCTTGAATATCTCTTTTAAAATATTGCACTACTTTCCGGGTTAATCGGGCTGTAAATCTTTTTTATTAAATGTAGCCTTTACTTAAAATTCTATTTAGCAGTTTATTGTACCAGTCCGCTTTATTTGATAAAAAAAAATATATTTTAAAATAAAAGATGTATATTCTTACGGTACTTATAAGTAGATATAATCATTTCGCGCCATATTAAAAATGAACCAAAAGCCTGAATATAGACGTGGAGATGCCTAGAGTATTTTATTCAGGAGCTAAGATGTCCCTGAGTACAGTGATGAAAATTGAAGCCGCCGAGATGGCTAAATAAAACATTGTGGTATGGAGGCTAATTATTATAACACCGGTGTGTCCTCCGGCCGACCCGAGCCTCAGAAGAATACACGGATTGTGAATAAAATTAAAAATATTACAAAGCGTCTAATTTGTTTTCATTAAAAGGGTCGGTGGTGGTCTGTTGTCGAGGAAATTTTATGAGGGGCAATAAATCATCCATACCTAATATATGGAACCTACGTTGTACGAAACCTAAACAAATACCGGCCATATTTGAACTGCTAGAGCAAAGCATCAGTTTCCATCTTATGAGTACGTATGTGAACTCCCACTAATAACTTTTAGGAAACAGCGAGTACTGTAACGTTACAATGTAATTCCGCCGCGTTCTGCCTGGAAATCTACATAGCACTAGTTGGATAATCAGATTGTAGTATTACCTGCGAAATTAGATTCATAAACGTCAAGTGTTGTTACTGCAGCGCAATATGAAACGAAATGGAAGGGCGACGCAGTGGGCGTGAGCTGGATGGAAATTGCAATATCCCAGCGAGCTGAATTAGACCCAACACTCTTCCTAACTAGAAACGACACCGGCCCAGCTGGAGACACAATACAATTTTTCATCTTTCACGAGCATGGTGACTTTTGTATTAAAACTTTATAAAATGAATTTAAACCGTAAAATGTTTTGAAGTAGCGGAGAGAATTTAATTTCATCCGTGAAAGTGTTTGCTCAATGAAATTATCCAATCATTTTTAAGAAAATTTGTCGTACGTACGTTAGGTATACGTTCGGTAGTTTCTAGATTTAGTTTCGTTTGACCTTTACAAACCACACAAACAATCGGAGCTGATTGTACTTTGTTCTACGTGCCTCCAGAGACGCGTGTCTTATACCTCTCTAAACGGGCAGATAAATTGTGGGTACTAAGACTACGCGAGGTATAAGGGAAAGTTAAAAAAACATTCCAGAAAAAAACCCTGTCGAACCAGATTGCATCAAAAATCAATTTTAAACTTACTCTTACGAAAATTGTCATCTAAAATTGTGTTATCTTCTGTCAGCACAAATCCCCTTCTAACCAGAACACATCTAGTAGAATTCTTTATGACATACATTACGTAGGCCTGGTGGGAGATTGGATCGCACGAGCCAGCCTAACTAAACTTATGTCGTTAAGCATTTACCGACGCCGAAGCTCAGCCGCGGAACGAGCTTGTGTAAGAGCAAACTATGTAGGTATTTTACTTAGAAAATATTTTTACTTAAATATTTAGAATGTAAAGGAAGGGATGAAGAAAGAGAGTTTATTTGAGCCAGGTATGACGCATACCATAAAAAAACGAAAAAACTGGCTCAGTTTCATAAACTATGAAAGCACCGAACGTTGCTCTAACAAAAAGATAAACTGGGACAAAATTAACTTTGCCATTGGAAAACTGTTTTTCCCATACATCGATATCAGTCGAGGTCTGTTTACAACAGAAACTAATTTTATAAACGCATTTTTTTGTTGTTTACAAATTTACGGTTTTCAGATTTATTCCTTCCTTTGCTTCTTGCCAAATTTCATGTTATTCTGTAAGGTTTTCTTTTTATCCTTTTGAGGATCTGAACCTTAAAAACAACAAGAAAAACTTAAATACAAATAGAGAAAATATACATCATACCGTTTGACTGGGGTTATATATGAAATCTTGCTCAGCTATGAAGCTAAGACTTTCAATTTAGATATGTAAAACAAAACCAGTATACATATCGAAGGTTGTCGCAGTATACAAAAACATATTCCGTAGTTATATCGAAGTTGGCAGACAGGTAGCACTTGGAGCAGTCCCAAAGGAGCAGATACCTCGATTCCCACTTAAACGGAGCCGCGCATATTGTCTTATTCATACGGTCTGATAGACGCAAACTATGGAAGCGTTCTAAACTACGCTTTGTTGGAGGCACCTGAATATCTTCATATTATATTCAATGGATATTGATCTCGCTTCACGTGATAAGAGATACGACATCAAAATGTGTCAAGGAAAACTGAAGTTATTTTATTTATCGTTATAAAAAGTCTGAAGTATTTAATTTAATATAATTTAATTCGTTAATTAATTGTCAAACACATTGATCGGCATTATTTTCCGGTCCACCTTACAACACACGTAGTTATTGTGCTCCATCATACAGTTAGGGTCATCGTCCAAGACCCGTTTATAAGGACACCCGCCGGCAGTTATACACAAACCACCAGATCCACATTTAGAGATGATCGACGCTGTAATTAAAACAAACCATAGTTATTCACTCGACTCCTTGTTTTAAAACTAATATTTAAAAATCTGCTACGCCGTAGCAACAGTTTGCTACGTCGTAGCAGCAAGACAAATTAGTTCCTTAATATTTCTTTCGGGACCATTTTTGTTGTAATCCGGGTTTGGCAATAAATTAATCGAATTTCCAAACCTTTCCGCTTTGTACTCGCCTTTCTTGACCAAATATCTAACAATGGCGAATCAGGTGAAATTCAACGACATACTGATTCTCAAAGATTTTTCCTTTTTATGCAATAAAGGAGTTTCGGATTCAAATAGAGGAGCACGATACCGGTTGCATTTTTTCAAACATTTCCGACGACATCGACAGAATGCTAATTAGAACCAAATTCGTTTAGCTGGCTCGTCGGTCCGCTAACCAATCGGATCGGACTGATGTCGCCAACATTATCTCAAGCGGACTCGACTCAATTCATTTACGTATTAATGCGATTTAACGGGGATATATTTTAGTCCCAGGACTAAAATAACTGTGAGTGGCTTGATTACGTTGGTAAGCATTTTCGATTCTGTGAGTATTTATTTTGGTGGCGCAAACCATCTCCAACATCCAGATATCTCCAATATCACTGGAAACCGTAAGCGATTTTATCTACCTGGGTGCAAGTATCAGCAACTCAGGGTCATGTGACAAAGATATCAGGAGGCGTATAGGGATGGCCAAAAATGCAATGACCCAGCTGCAAAGAGTATGGAGAGACCGTTACATTTCAAGGAACAAAGGTGAAACTGGTCAGCTCCCTGGTGTTCTCCATTTTCAGATACGGGTCCGAGACGTGGTCTCTGAAGAAGGCCGACCGTGACCGAATCGACGCTTTTGAGATGTGGTGCTGGAGGAAGATGTTGCAAATCCCCTGGACTGCCTATCGCACCAATGATTCTATCCTCCGGGAACTAAACATAGATATCGGACTGTCCACGGTCTGCCTTCGTGAGATTCTGCAGATTTCTGGTCACATTGCCTCCTCCTTCCTAGGACGGACACAACCTCGAATAGCTGATGTTTACTGGCAAGATCGAACGTCCGAGGGGTCGAAGTCCAATCAGATGGTCAGACCAAGTCCGCACATCGTTAAATACCAGGCTGCCCGATGCTCTACACGATGCCAAAGATAGAAGCAAATGGCGCAACTTGGTGAATGAAAAGTTGTTCCCACGAAGAACAGGGAATCACGACCCTAAGTAATGAGGAACACGATGTGAGGACGAGGAGAAGTATTTATTTGTTGTTATAAAATTTGAGCTTTGAATCATTTTATTGCAAAGCTGTTGCTTCCTACTTATAAGGATGCAAGTGCAACAACACAACTTTACAGGAAAGTGGTTTAAAGGTTCCAAAGTTACACACAACAGTAGAAGTCATAATAAAATAACACAAAAATGTATTGTCACAAATCTGATCCTAACCCCCAAATTAGGCCTGGACCTGTATTTTCAGCCATGGAGTTCAGCGTTCAGCCATGGGTTCTATTTTCAATCTAAGAAATTGTGCAGGAGTGTCGCTACATAGTTAACAGCCAAGATTGCCAAGGTAACACATATAGGTAAAATAAAATGCTTATTGCACATAAAATTATAAATAGAAATTAGTATACATAAGCATGCGCAAAAGACAGAAGTAACATATCATTATTCGGGAACACCATACTCACAATGGGTTTGGTTTCTTGTTAATATGCGAGACCTACTTTGATTTGCCGTCGTTCGAAGATTTTCACGGGAAACTACAATCTCATGTGAGGCCGGTGTTCCCGAGGACAAACCTTTCGGATATCCGTGCAAACCCATGCCTGACAGTCTGTTCTTGTGTGCTTTATGATATCCTGAAGAACCTTTGCGAGCTGTAAAAAAACGTTATAATCTTAGAAATGAAAAGTAAGCATGCATGGTTACTAGTTAGCTTAAATACAATCCTTTACTTTTGTAATTGAGTGCGAGTCTTAGTTTTTGGTTAAAGCTACCAAAGGTTTTATCGAAAACTTGGTTTTAAAATAAGCATCAACGCAATGATAATATTTTACTACACAGCCGGCATTATAAAATCTTACTTATATAATATCATAAATGCGAAAGTAAGGATGAATGGATGTATGTTTGTTACTCAATCACGGTAGAACGGCTGATCGGATCTGGATGAAATTTGGCACAGAGATAGATTATAGTCAGGAATCAGGAGGTTTTATCCCGGGAATATGTTCCCTCAAGATAATTTTCGGATTACACGCGGACGAAGCCGCTGGCAGAAGCTAGTATTATATAAAAACAAAGCCTCGCACGCCTGGCTAACACGTAAGCAACCATCGATGTCCTTCTCTGAATGAGAAGAGGTCTATAACACGCTGAGGGACATTCATAGCTTAATATCATTACGTTCTTACGAAAGAACAATAAAAAACAAAGAATTAACGTGAACACGCTAGCGAGAATATAAAAGAATTACTATTCCCTTTGGTGTTCGCAATGCCTTAATGTGATTCCGCTCTGTGGATAGGCAAATTAGCGATTCATAATTAGCAACGTTAATACTTTATTATTTGTATACGCGACCAGAAAACACACTCAACAAATAGAGCACGTTTGTGACGTTGGTCTTATTAAAAACACAACTAATTAACCTGGTTATAGTGGAAAAACTTGCATTTTTCTAATCGACCTATCGTCATGTTTTCACGTCGACTTGGCTAAGGGTGCATTCACATAGAAAGAGTCTAGCATGAAAGAGCGCTATCCGTCGCTGACCATTTAACATCCGAGCTTGTCAGCGATTTTTAGCGCTTGTCGGTGCAAGATCTTACCCACTGATACAGAAATAAATAATAAGAAAACGGCCTTCGCCTTTTCTCAGCGCTGGCGCACATTTTACCTGAAAGCACCCTTACGTAAGAGTAGGAAAACATCTTAAATGAATAATTAGAATATAGTAAAATTTTAGACCCGTGATAGTTATTTCAGCTACCTACTATGATAAAAAACGATGCAAGTAGTACATGTATCAAAATTTCATAAAGATACGGTACATTTTGGATAATTTCGTCTCTGCCCGCGATTCGAAAAGTTTTATTTACCGGGTGAAGGAACCCTGTGCGCTAATCTAGAATATACTTTATCTTTGTACGAAATTCCAGCTAATGGCATCATTTCAGCTCGGGAGCGTTTACGGAGATCGCAAAGTATTCTAACAATTGTAGTAATAAGGTTTATTGTGAACCTTGTCGATTTAAAAGGAAAACTGAATAAGGTTATAGTCAGCAACGAAAAACTGTTAACAATTCAGTCCTTATCTATAACTTGATATTAAAATATTACAATTAGATTTTTGCCGAGATCTGTCCGGCAGAAACAGTCCAATTGCCCGAGATTTGTCCGGCAAATGCATTTTCCCGTGTTAAATATCCTATGATACTCTGCATTATTGAAGCTTTCTATAAATAAAACAATTTTCGTAATCAGATTAGTACTACCGCAGATTACATTTTTACAAACATATAAACAAAAAAACAACCTTGTTAAGTTTAAGTCGTATTATTCTACCGATGGTTGCCTAACAATATTTATAATACCGAAACACGTCTTGCAAGTTTTCCATAACAGACGTAGAGTACCTACCTAGTAAGCTAGTACCTACCTACATAGTACCGAGCGTCAGATACGAGGCGTTTTTACTGCAAACTGGGTCAACCACGCAAATTGGTCGCTTTTGTACCTAGCTCCTAGCCTAACACTTTAGTACTTCGACGATTAGTGCCTGTTTGTATCGAGAAAAGATTGTTTTTTCTGACGAATTAAGCTTTAAAAATATAAGATAATATTAGCTGGTCTAAACTGCACCCAAATTGCGTAAGTTCAAAGAATGGCGCACGGATACTCTGCTTGCATTCATTTCTTCATATTATGTTCAAAAATCCATATACTCGATAGCGTAACTCACGCAATGAATACTCGTGAGTTGTCGAAATGAAAGGGAGGGCTCGTCCTTTTGCTGTCAAACCAGTTACGCAATGAGGGTGCTGAACTCCTTCGATAAAGAATGACAAGAACTATTAAAGTTAGACCGAGAAAAGATAGGAGTAAAAGGGAGCAAAAAATAATAATAAATATAAAATGAATGGTAGAGAAAAAAATCACTTAATGGTTTTGTTCAAAAGTATTATAAGTGCTGCTTAGATTTTTTATGTTACTCCGTGCAAATTACGAAGCGTACCCTTGGGCCATCTTCTGCTAAAAATGGCGCACTCGGCCGAACTGCTTCGGTTAAAATATAGCCAAAGTTTCGTACGAAACCGAATACCAATAAACAGAACATGAATCCGGGCAGAAATAAATGAAAAATGGACTAGGGGCGGGCAAGTACAATCTATAACTATGCCAAAAGTCCCGTTACTTTGGAAAAATCAAACGTAGTCCACGTTTTTTTAGCGTCAGAGGGAAACTTCGGCTTCGGTTCAGATTTCTGATAAAACCTTCAGTCGTAAAACTCGTAAACTCTATAGGTGTACACGTTATTTTACGTTGAAACTTTATGAAAGAAAATCATTCCTAAGTAGCCTTGTGAAGTTTTGCACGTTGTATAAAAGTAATATTGTTACGATCAAATAAAAATGGGGACAACAGTAGCTATTATCGTTGGATAGATTGCCACAAGATTGACACAATTAGTATTACACATTCTTTCTTTACATAGAAAACAAAGTCGTTCCTGCTGTTTGTACGCTTAGATCTTTTAAACTACGCACTGGATTTTAATGCAGTCTTCAGCAATAGATGGAATAGTTCAAGAGAAAGGTTTATATGTAGTATACATGCATATTATAGCAGAGGAAATCCGAGAAATTCAAAGATTTGTAATGTGATGTCGTAAGAAATATATTTTTGTGCGCTTCCATTGCAAACGCTGGCTAAACCTTACGAGTGTTATCGCCTAAGGAATATTAATTTTTTACACTACCATTTTTATCTTACTTACATATTACGAAAAGATTATGCGTTATTTACCAAGCTATTTTAAACAATACAGTATTATTAATTATCCAATTAAATACATTTGATACGTTTTGCATTTCATGTAGATCAAAATTGCCTTTAACAGCATATCATTAACATGAATATCTTAGGAGTTATCGCAATACAAAAACCAATGCGTGCAAAAATAAATTCAAGCGGGCGGGTCTCATACCGATGACGGGATCCTACGAAAGAAAAAACGTGGTAGCTATGCTCTACTATCCGTGCGTAGCCGGGGCGGGTCGCTAGTATAATATACAATATGGATACATACTTTAACAGCCTTTATCATCAATATCTTTCTTTACTGTCCTACCATTATCTCAATGGATCGGTCATCAACGCAGTATGTCTTTTTTGTTTTTATTTAAGAACAAACTAGTTAAATAAAACGCACTCACAAGGTTCTCGAAGAGCAGCTGGTACTTCTAAACTATAACCAAGATCACGTCCAAAATGTTCTAAGACTAACAGGCTCAAAATAAAAGGGGCTAAATAAAACCGCGTCATTGCACAGTCAATATAAAACTAAGATTAAATGAACACTTCTCGATGCAGCTGAAATCAGCGTCTCGTGTTCTCGCGAACACAACACACTTGTGACGCATTTGTGTGATAAGAAATTACAATAAAAACCAATTAACATCACGACCATTGACTAACTGTTCATCGGATCGAATAATGTAAAAGAATCGTTCCTGATAACCTAAAGTTTGTGAAACCTAGCTTGAATTTGATATGATTAGGGAAAGAAAATTGAGCATAATCATGATAGTAAGGCAAGGCAAGGAAGGCAAGGAATATATACATATTCCTTAATGTTAACGGGGTACTAGCCGTGTGCCCGCTCGGAGCCGGAATATCAATATTATAATAGCAAAGTATTAGTCATACGAAAAAAACCATGATTCACAAATATTTTACATGAATCAATAATGTATAAGGATATTTTTTTAAAACCTTTTAACCTAGCCGTTGCTTAGGACTATGCTTTAGAAAATAACCGACTTACGTCACTAAAGCGGAGTAGAAGGCTTAAGGAGTTACCAATACATACAATAAAATTTGTGAGTAATTATATTTGTACATTTTTGGTAACTGGTAAAACATCAGTACTAACACTTGTACAAAGAAAATCGTCCTTACTGCTAAGAGTACAACGGTAGGAATCCGCTGACAACTGTAACTACCAGTTACCCGCCAGCATTTTTTTGCAATAAAAACTCTATTTAGTCCGTCAAATAAATTCTAAAAAAATCATTTACACGTAATTTTTGCTTGATATATTAAAATTGATAAATATGAAACGAGTCAACTTTCAGGAAACTGGGGCTCAGTGGGGGCTGTGAGGTCACTTTTGAGTAAAATTTCAACACACTGTATCGTAGCTAATGTTTGTTGCGAGAAAATAAAAATTCTCCTCCAAAATTTTTTTATCCTCTACCTGACGGACGAAACAATATTTTTTAATCATCATCCCTACTGCCTCAGTAGTTTCGAAACTACTGGGGTAACAGGGATACTGAAACTGTGCTGTTACTCAAGAGTTAATCACGCGACTTGAATAGATCGAAGCATATTTTTATTTTTTTTTTTAATTTTAAATATGGAGTTTCTTGTCAAAAATTTGGTCTGGAACCTTAGTGAAATAAATTATTTAACTTAGACGTTATTAAATCACTGTATAATACATACAACGAAACTTCAGCAAACATACTAAACAGATCCGTACAAGCATTAAAAGTAAGAGACCTCAGTTATTAACAAATCAGAAAGGCTTACCTAATAGGTACCCACTTTGAAAGTTGACGCTGTATAAAGCTACATTTTAATACATAAAATTGTTTCGAATTTTATTAACAACATTTATTTGAACTTGATGCAACCACGCGCCAAGGGCGGCTCTGATTATTTCCCTTCATAATTTATTATCGTTTGCCCTATGTTTAAATCCCGTGAGACCACCCCCGCCTGATTCATTTCTTGCCAGAAATCTACTTAGTTAAATAAGTTCGATCAGTGTGGCGACGCTTGGGGGAGGCCTATGACCAGCAGTGAACGTCTTTCGGCTAAAATGATGATGAAATAAGTCTCTATCAGGAATATAGATATAGTGTCATGAATAAAAATAAAACACATGCTTGTTTATGTAGCTGTACGATTACTTTCAAACTGGGGAATCGAAAAAAAAATCTTCTCGTGAAAATCGTGCATTTAGCCGGCATAAAAAGAAACCAATAGTGTATTTTCGTTATCGTATTAGTACTTTAAGAGAAAAAAACCACCAACAAAAACTGTTTATCATATATAATATTATATTTAATATTTATATATTAATTAAGAAGTAGACAAGATTTGTGGGTAACGTTGTGAGTAACGGTGTGAGAGTAATTGTTACCTTTATTATTAAGTTCTAACCTATGTTTAGTTATTATTAGACTGCTGTGTGTTGTCCCTAAATAAATAAATAATCATGTTATTATAATTAAAAGGATTTCTCAAAAGCTACCACATTATTATTGTACAAAAAATAGAATACTTACATACAATCTACAAGTAAATCCTACTTCACTTTTCAGCCTGAAAAACTAGGTAAATTACTCTGAGTGTATTTTGCGTACCTAATTAATTAAGAGATTAGCAACCTAATACTCTCTTCCTAAATTAACAAAACCATGTTGCTTACTCCAAATGAACTCTCTTATAAACTGTAGATTTAGGATCTCATTTTAAATTATTAATAGTAGTCTACAAACTCTATTAAAAGTTAGACCAACAACGTATGATTCTGATGATGGCTCTGTCTAGATTTAGGCTATATGCAAATAAACCCTCACAGAAAAGGTGGTTAATGTCGTATAAATAGTATGTTAGTTACTGACTGTGGCAAACGTATCTACAAACAAAAGAAGTACGTGAATAAAATGAAAAAAATAATTCTATTTAGACTTTCTTTGCCCGCGGCCTCGCTCCCACAGTTTATCTTACTGGAAAAATATAGCGTATACCCATACGCTATCTATCTAATACCTTTAAACGAACAATCTTGTATATATATATACTAGAGGACGCCTCGCGGTTTCTCCCGCGTAGTCCCCGTTCCCGTGAAAATACAGGTATAAATAGTAGCCTATGTCACTCGGGGATATTGTAGCTTCCCAACGGTGAAATATTTTTTGAAATCGGTCCAGTAGTTTTTAAGTTTATTCGTTACATACAAAAATACAAATCTTCCTCTTTATAATATTAAGTATAGATAGTATAGATATATAATCTGAATCTCGGATACGGCTCCAACGATTTTCATTAAATTTAGTATGCAGGGGGTTTCGGGGGCGATACATCGATCTAGCCAGGTTTCATTTTTAGAAAACGTCGTTTTCTCTATCTTCACACGAGCAGAGCTCGGTCACCCAGATACTTTTACTTATACAAGGACAAGTATACTATAGCGTTTTTCCATACTCTCACTGACAAGAGGCCTGGATCCCATGTAGATTTACTATTTCGAAAATGGAAATGTCCTGAAGAAAAGCCGGGCTTTAAAAAAGAAGTCTGGACATTTCAGTTACGAAAAAACAAACCCGACTACAATAAAATCGCGATTTTTTTTTGCGGCAGCTGTTTTTTTAAATTAAAAATCTGAAAATATTCTTAGAGGATAGCCGTCACATGAAAAACACGAAATTGTTACATCCACACGAAAAATCCTGACAAATTAGAAGCCCAGACAAAGTTCGGACTGTAGGCCAACTGTTACGGACGGATGCAAACCCTAGTAGAGACAGTATTATGCTGATTATGCTTATGGAATATGGACATTATGCAATAGAATAGCATTCTAGTGATCGAATTTTAACATAAAAATCAATACTTTCTGAGACTAACTACATTTTACATACAAACTTAATGTTTTTTTTTGTAATTTTGAATCAATTTGCTAAAATTATCAGTTTAGATATTAAAATAATCAATCATATTGATTAAAAGTTACTGGTAAATGCATAACTGTATGGGTATTTATTGAACTTAGACCTAAATAGATGATCAAAACTCATTTAGTCTCAGATGGTGTATTTGTTAAGGTCCACACTCGCGCCACACAGATATATTGACACTTGAGATCCTCTTCATTCAAGTGCTTGCTGAAATTGAGCTTCTTTCAACTTACTACCTTAGAGGACGTGGAATTCTTTTATTAGGTACTCATAAGATCCCTAGGTACCTAAATTAGAGCTTGTACCTAAGTAATAACTGCGGCACGGGTTGATCTTTAAGGTTAAGCAATGTTTACCAAGGTTGTTCCGCGGATGGATCAAACATCATCTCTAGTAAATCATCGCGGATGGATTCACTAGAGTCTGGCTATTATAACTATGCAGCACTCGTAATTAGTATCCCCAAAAAGTAAAACTCCCCTTGGTCTTTTCCCCAAAAGTCCTGGCGCCTTTTGAAAGTTTCTCCCTGTACAAAAAATCCCAAAAAGTCTGAGGAGCCTTCACGGCAGTTTACGGTTTGCACCAAGAAAACACCGTACTAACAACAAAAAACATTTATTTTGATATGTACAAAGGGCTCATGAAATCCATTAAACTCTTAACACCGCGATTTAGCGGGGAGCCAAAAAAGTATATCTATTGGTTTGAGGCGAACTTAATAACAAAAGTGACATTTCTTGATGTTCGAATCTTAACATTCCGCCCATCATAGACAGAGTGTCCATAAATTAACACATTATAAAGACTTACAAAACAATTTATCCGCCCACCATGACAACATTTTAGCTAGGTACTACCAACAACAAATAATAATATCAAAACTTAAACTAACACTTCATAACATTTTATGTGACAGGTAGGCTTTGAATACATAGAGCAAAAACAAATTTCAAAACTTAAGTCTAGCTGATGACAGGTAAAATAATGAGCTTAGACACTGGTCTCTTAATAATATAACCCTTACAATTTAATGAAACAACGCGTGTAAGTTTGTCCACTCCAATATGCTTGTTATAATGCCATACAACCATCTTGTTGGTCGTAGATAATCCTCTTTAACCAGCACTATATCTCCCACCTTAGGTCCCGGCGTTATTTGTGTCCATTATTATCAATGCTGGAGTTGTGTAAGGTATTCGTTTGACCATCTACGCCAAAAGTCCTGCACAAGGCGTTTTGTGAAATGCCATCTTTTGAGAGTACACCATGGTCGCATTTTCGTAATTAGCATCCGGTACCATTATCTACTAGAGGCTTTCCCACAAGAAAATGTCCCGGGGTAAGTGGACTACGGATCCGTGTGTTAAGACATGCCTCTATTTGGCACAAAAGAGTAGTCCTCGAAAGTGAAAGCATCGTGCAAAGTGGTTTAGGAGTATAAAGTTAACAGACAGACAGACAGAATTACTTTCGAATTTATAATATTAGTATGGATTATAATAGTAATTTGTCTGAAATTATTCGAATATCTGGCAACTGTTCTCATTGTTTAAAAGTCTTATACATTATTATAATAATATCTCATATTAGTAAGGTAATGAAAATAAAGCCTTTTTACCAGCTTTTACCATGTCAACTTTCACAGCAAAATACCAAGAAATTATACCTATTTATATCACGAATTCCAGCAAAGAATTTCACGGCAACGCCTGCGTCTGAGTACATTCTATATACATTTGTGTTCTCAACCATTTTTCCAGAGTCAGCACCTTCAGTTGGGTGGCGAAACAAGTTGAATGCAACGAAGCGTTTTCCTGAATTTGCAAGCGCTGAGCGAACGTCGAGAAAACCTGGAATGGACCAGACGTGTTTATGCCCGTTTTATTTCAGCCATTTTTGTAATTGGATTTTAATTTGCTTGCTTGTTAGTTAATGGGAGAAAATCGAGCGGTTCGTACTTGAATATCAGTTCATTAGGACTGTTTGAATGCCTCCATACTGTTATTAACTGTTAGTATGCCTACATAATGTCCATAATTTTGACAAGGGTGCAGTAGAATTTACAATAATAACTATTATAGTCGCTAATACGTTTGCCAAACGTGGTATTTAGATTACAGCAATATTTCCTAATGAGTATTACGAGTATTAGGAGTGTTTAGTAGTGGATATTTGTGCGTTAATTAGTAATGTTATCATAATGTACTTGGATGCAACAAAAGCGTGTACAGCTGTTTTGACTTGACACTTGACACGTGGATATTTATGGAAATGTATTATGTTTATATTTCCAAATAATACGGTAGACCGGCTCTGTACTATATTCATAGTTATATACCAACCGCTTATAAAGCTCCGTAATATTTAATTAATCATAGTCTGTCTCACGTCAAGTTTTATATGTCTCACAGTAGCATTAAAATTTACATTCATCAAAAAGGTAGACGCCAAAAATAATTTTCATTATGAGATTCAGTAAATTCTCTGAAATATTCAATTTAATAAGACTGAATTTTAAAGCCATGAAACATTTAGTAGCCTTTATAAAAGTCTGGCAAAAGTTTAATTTGATCGGAGCTCAAAGTCCTACTATACAAAGATATTAAAACAAGTCAAAGGAGACAGGGCGCTTCATAAATAATAAAAATGTTATTGAAGACAAAATTATTTTGCTGAGACGGGATACTTAATCATTCCTTGGAACTTGAACAAAAACTGAAGTCTAGAGGGTTTTTGTACTTTTTGTGTGGTCGGCATTTTAATTCTACTTTTTTTCACAGCTTCGGGGAGTGACTTTTATTATGCGTACAGTAAAGGAGTGGCATTCCCTGCCGGAGTCTGTGTTCCCTGATAGCTACAACCTGTGAGTGTTTAAGTCAAGAGTAAATAGTTTTCTTCTAGGCAAGCATGTTTCATCCTCGACCAAATCATCGCTTACCATCATGTCTTACCAGAGGCCTGTGGAATTCCCAGAGTGGGCTTTATTAACTGTGACATCAGAGGTGGCCACATACTCACTCGAAAAGAAGAAGAAGTGGTCAAGCGCGAGCCTATCAATAAAAATAATAATAAAAAGTTGTTTTGTATGTTTTCTTATGTGGTAACAATTAGATCCTACACTGCACGGATTCTGAGAAAATTTTAAATATAAATAAAATAAATCTTCGAGAAAGGATGCCAGCATCCCGCCTAATACTAGAAGATTTTTAGAGCATCTGCTGCAGTTGCCTATTTATCTCTACCAAAACGCATTCAATCAGTCATGCATGGTAGACGAATTTATGCCATTTAAACTGTTCATATATAAACATCCTATCAGAGTATTGCTTAAAACTGTAATCCTCGCCTAAACTCGTAAAATAAATTAATAATATAAAATTTCATTCGGGCCCGTCGTGACTTTAAAATTCAAGTCGCGTTTGCTCCATGAAAATAAAATCAACCGTGAACTTTACATTCAGGAGAGCCCCAAATTTACATTTTACGTAGATAGGACTCTTTATTTTTACATGGTGAAAAATAATGCAAATCATCTTTTTAGGAAATCCCGGTGGCTCAACACGCCAGTGATTCTTAAGGATACTATCTATACCTACTTATCTACTTCCTTCAGATACTTATAAATATATGTATGGATTGGTAGGTACTTCGGTAAGTTACATTTTATGGTGCCCCCGATATAATAAGTCGGCTACATGCATACTTAGATATTTTTGGAATGTAGAGCGTATTTTTATGGATTTTATATCAAAAGCATCCTTTCATTAATTTGAAGATACGAAGTCAGTATATAATATGATTTCGTTTCTTGAGGTGTATTTCTATACGCGAACCCCTACCACAAAGAATACGATTCATAAAATCACGCTAAATTGTGTAGCGCGCGATTTACGATAGATAAACATGGGCGTAGCGAGGGGGAGGCAGGGGGGGGCAGCTGCCCCCCCCTAGCAGGCGGGCGGGCTGGCGAACTGAGCGAATTTTATTTCACCTCTTTATAGAAATTTACTGAGCTAAGCTATGTCATACTCATAATTATGGTAATATTGTTATCTTTCGCCTCGCTAGCACAGTTTAGTGTTATTCTATAGTTTAGTTGAGTTTAGTAGCTCGGTAGACAGACGTTCGTTCCTGCCGCGCCGCGCCATCGCCGGCCGCACGCGCCGCGCCGTCGAGCCGGAGCGGGGTGCGGGTACGGGGTGAGAGGGAAGGCAGCTGATGCACAGCGCGCGTGCGCGTAACAACAAACAATATTTTGTACACAGATTTTGTATTCAATCTTGTCTCGGTGGTCCTCTTATAACGTCTGTTCGTAATTATCGTGCAATTCGAAGTCGTGAATCGAGATTTTTGTTGTAATTTAATTTGTTTTTTCGCTGTCGCTTCGCTGGTGTTTGGGTGGGTGTGTTGGACGACTGGTGTTTGTTTTAAAAAATGGATATAAGAAAGTTTTTCAAAGGTAAGGTATTTTTTATTATCACAGTTAATTTTAGATTAATAACGATATGATATTTATATTTATTTAAAAACGCGTGAATTTTTGTTTAAGGGACTTTAAAAAGAAAAAAAGCAGAAACTAGTAGTGAAAGTAGTGATGACGAGAAAAAGGAAGAAAGTTCGCTGGCGCTGGCTCAAGCTGGATCTTTTAGAGTTCAAAATACACCTGAAGTGGCTGCAGATGAATTCGTTTGTGATAACGATTTAGGCAAATGGGTAGGGCGAACTTCTTTGATGACCACAAGTCAAAAATTGGATATGCTTAAACGTTGTTGGGTGCCCCCTGAAAATTATGACTTTTCTAAGGATGCCAAAGCTGCTGATCTGCAGCGAAAATTCAATCATAGTTGGTTGCAAACTTATTCGCCCTGGCTTGTTTATTCGAAACATCTTAAAGGTGCGCTGTGTTTATATTGCGTACTATTCCCTCCAAAGACAGTTGTTGGAGTTTTGGGCTCATTCGTAATTCGACCTTTTTGCCGTTTCAAATATATTCATGAATACTGCGTTAAGCATGTCTCATCACAATATCATAAATCAGCAGTTACCGATGCAAAACATTTGTCGGAGAAAATGCCTGTGGATATAATGATGAATACTGCTCACCAGAAAGAAATTGAGACAAATAAAAAGATACTGGCATCTATAATTTCTTCAGTAATTTTTTGTGGCACTCACGATTTACCTTTGAGGGGTAAACAGAATCATGAAGGCATTCTTGAAGACCTTCTAAATCTAAAAATTGAATCTGGTGATCAAGATTTAAAGCAGCATTTAGAACATGGCAAAAAAAATGCTATGTATACTTCCCCACAGATACAAAACGAAATTATTGAATTGTGCGGTTTGGTCGTAAAGAATGAAATTATACAGGAAGCAAAGAAAGCTTATGCGTATAGTGTCATGGCAGATGAGTCATGTGATATAGCGGGTAAAGAACAACTATCTATCGGAATCCGTTTTTTTGACGAAGATCAAAATATAATACGTGAAGAATTTCTAGGATTTGTAGAATTAGAGGCCATGGATGCTAATACAATTGCGACAGAAATTGATAAATTCTTAGAAAGCGCCGGACTAGAATCCAATAAGTGCGTAGGCCAAGGCTACGATGGCTGTTCGACTATGGCGGGGAGTATTAGCGGCGTACAAAAAAAAAATAGAGATAAATATAAAAAAGCCTTATACTTTCATTGCGCTAGCCATAGGCTTAATTTGGTAATAAATGACTTGAACCAAGTTCCAGAAATTCGTAACACCATCGGAACAATCAAAGACATAATAAATTTTTTTCGAGAATCTGCTTTACGTAGAAAATACGTACCTAATATTCCGGCGTTATGCGAGACCCGCTGGTCTCACAAATATAAAAGTGTGGCCATGTTTTACAAGCATTTTGAGGAGATCATTCATGGACTCGAGAACATATCTAAAGACGGAAATGCTGCAGCCAGAAAAAATGCTTATCAATTACATTGTGCTGCAACGAAATCAGTATTCATCATATGTGTGACACTGATAGCCAAATATTCTGCAATACTGGAACCTGTTGCTAACGCACTTCAGTCGAAATCTATTGATATGCATACATGTACGAACCATATTAAGAGAATTATTTCTCTAGTAAAAGATCACCGTCAAAACGTAGACACAGAAAGTGAAAATATAATTGAAACTTCTCAAGGAACTGCATCTGCCCTTGGTACCGACTTACAAGTCCCACGCATTGCGTCTCGGCAACAACATCGGTCCAATCACCCGGCACAGAGCTCTTCAGACTATTGGAAAAGATCCATTATAATACCCTATTTAGATTCCTTAATTTCCGCACTCGATCAACGCTTTTCGAATGAGCATCTGCCAGCCTTCAGCCTAATGTCATTGCACCCAAACACAATGTTATCAATGACCCTCAGTGATTTCCAAGAGAATTGCAAAGCATTCACCAATTTTTACGAGCTCGCTATCGAGCCTGAAGCAGAATTGTGGTATAAATTGTGGAAAGACAAGGGGATTCCAAATGAAGAGTTAGAGAAAATGGATTTTACCGACACGCTTAAAGAGGCAAATACTTTCTTCCCCGCCACAAAGAGGGCCATACTTATTTTACTGGCGCAACCATGCACCACGGCCAATATAGAACGGTCTTTTTCCACCTTACGGCGAGTAAAAACGTGGTTGCGGTCTACAATGTCAGAAAATCGTCTGAACGGCCTATGTATGTTAAGCGTACATAGGAAAATGGTAGAAGGAAAGAAAGGCGAAGTTATTGAAAAAGTTTTAAATAGATTTTGTGAACAACCACGCAAGTTACTGTTTAAGTAATTAAAACTATTCTGTTTCTGGTTAAAATTCGTTTTTTTATTGTTACACTTGCTGACCCGGCGGACGTCGTCCTGCCCAGTAATCAATCTTACACCTACCCTAACTAAACTAAACCTACCCTACACCTACCCTACCCCTATCTATGTATGTGTTATTCTGAGTCTTCAGCTACCTACATACCAAATTTCATCGTAATGTGTTCAGTAGCTTTTGCTTGAAAGAGGTAACAAACATGCTTCCGTCCACACACACTCACAAACTTTCACCTTTATACCTAATGTATGAAAACATAAATTCAGTTTCTCTATGATTTTCTCAACCTGCCCCCCCCTGTACAAAATCCTGGCTACGCCCTTGTAGATAAATAATCCAATTACCTGACTAACACTAGTCGGACATGCGAAGTTAGTCTCTAAGGGTATGGGACCACCAGCGCGCGTGAAAAATTCAGCTCGGTCGGCAGACATGGTTTATTTAAGGAGGTGCGCAGTGCGCCTCGTTGAAATATTTATTAACGACCATTGAGCCGGAGTGTTACCTTTCTTTGCTCGACAGCGACTATTTGACACCGTTTTTACCTAGCCTGTGATATCCCTTCGCAAACGCACAGCCCTAACGAAGCAACTTTTGTACGGGCTCCTTTGTAGGTTGCGTTCGAATTGGACATGAGTGATTACAAGTGATACAAAATACTTTCAAACAGCAAGTTTTTGTTAAATATGTCGGGTTCAGTCAATAGCACGGTCGTCAATAACAAGCACGCTACCTGGTGGCAAACTTGGTGGGACAGCAGAAAATGGCAGTATAGTACTGACCGCCTCCAAGCTAAGACATCGTAAAATCACTGTAATATTTGTGAGCAAAGATTGTACTGTGACTATTTGAATAAACCCAGTGCATCGAATAATTTGTGTGATTTCATTTTCACGATTCTACCCACCTACCTCGCGCACCACACACGATGTCCTAACTTAAGGGAATACATCCTGGCTTCCCGATGGTTTGCATCTATAGGCTACCCTTGATGCTACAAATATATACAGTCGCGAGCAATGAAAAAGTTCCAGTGACATAGCACCAAATTACTCCTAAACGGGAAAGACTAGCTTAATGACGCCGTCTGCAATATTGAAGTGCATTTAACAGCGCATCAGAATATTACCAACTAATAACGTAAATATTAATTTAATAAATTATATTATTATTTATTTATTAATTATATTATTTTGTATTTTGTGGGTGGAACTTTTTCGTTGCTCGGCAGTTTATTTCATTTAATAAAAGTTTCAACGATTTGTGTAGGTACTTACTTTAACAACGCGAGGAGGAGCTCGTGGCTAAATAATAACAGCCGCACGGGTCGATCTTCAAGGTTAAGCAACGCTTGATGAGGTCGGTCCGTGGATGGATGACCATTTCAACATACCGAGTTTCCTCCGTGCCTCGGAAAGCACGTTAAGCCGTTGGTCCCGGCTGTCATTTAAAGATCTTTGACAGTCGTTACGGGTAGTCAGAAGCCTGAAGATCTGACACGAGTCTTGCCAAGGGGTACCGTGTTACCCAATTACTGGGTTATGGAGGTCAGATAGGCAGTCGCTCCATGTAAAACACTGGTACTCAGCTGAATCCGGTTAGACTGGAAGCCGACCCCAACAATAATTGGGATAAAGGCTAGGCAGATGACTTACTTTAACAACGCATTATTACATAATATAATGAAATTCGAATAGGTACCGGACAGATAATAATTACCTTCTACACAGGCACCCAGTAAAACTATGTTTTTGGTTACCAAGTGGATAATACATATATGTAGATATGTATTATCCATTATGTGTATTTTTCAATAAAACGGCGATTATTCCCCTCCGTTGAAAATAAATCAAAAACTTTATGTAGGTAGGTAAGTATATTATGTACTGTATCCGCATCACCTATTTCACTGGGAGTCAATAAATAACCCGGAGCGTGTTTTACGTATTTGCTTATAAAGGGTATAAAACGAAAGATCGCGAAATGGAGCACTTTGTGGTTTTCATCTGACTTTTACGACGTGTGTGTAAAATGCTAATGGTAACAAATATTCGCAAAATATTTTATACATCTACGAACTTGAACAATATATACGGCAAAATTTTATGAAAGTCGGTAGTATACCCATAGGAGAATCGATAGATCAAAATGTGTTTTGTCAGATATGTGTGTGTCAGTCTAACTACATTTTCTAAGAATATAAGTCTTACAGTCTGTCAGTCGAAGGTCTTTTTCATGAATATAGGCGTCTAATAGAGGTGCTACCACAGATATAAATTTAACTAGATGACGCGAGTGTATGTACTTCGCGTGTCAAAAAACGGCACGTTTGGTTTCGTACAGATGAAGGGACTTGCGTTATCTACTTAGTTAGATTTATGTCTGTGGGTACTACAAAGAACCATCAGCAATGCGCCCGTAAGAATCCTCCTCCCGACAACAGCTACTAGTCACAGATTATATAATACTAGCATACCTAAGTACAATAAATAAATACAAAAGCTACGAAATCACCATGACCATGGCTAAAATATAGTGACGTAGGTATATTATAGGGTACCATAATAAAATTGCTAAAGAAATAGATTCCGCTAGTGTAAGTAACCAAATTACTATAACAAACTATGTTAAATTACCAACTCGATATACAGCTACGAAAACTTACAGAAAAAAAATATATTTTCCTTCCTTAGAAACACAGAAAACGGAACCAAATCTGACAAAACCTACATAATAATTGCCGATGTTTACACATCCTTTCATCTCATAATTGTTCTCGCGGCTTTTTGACGATAAATTCGCCCACCCTGAGCCCTTTAGCCGACTGAGTGGGCACTTACATGATCAAATAAAAATAACAATGAATATTGTCGCCTCATTGGCGTAACAAAAAGCCTCTTTAGTCAGCCACAGCGTTTGAGGACCCGCGTTTGATTCCTATTTGAAGCCTCAAGTATTTTCTCTTAAACCACATTAGCGATCTCTCACTTATGTCATACATATAACCTAACTGGCCGTAAAAGTCTTCTCAAACTGGTCAAGGTCTGTATCTATCAATGATTGTTGCTAATATCCACACTAAAGCAGCGGAATTGGACCGATTGTCCTGCTATGGTCATGTCATAGAAATATAAAATACAGTATATCTATGGATGAAACACATGTTACTCAAAGAGTAATGAATATGAATGTGGACGGATGGAGAGGGAGAGGAAGGCCAAAGGAAAGATGGATGGACTATGTGATGAGTCATATGAAAGAAAAGGCAGTCATGAATTTCAATTTTTAGATATTAGTTTAAACCCCCCCGGTGGGTACCCGCATTGTCGAGGTGGGGGGGACCTTAGTAGCCTTGGCTTGGTCACCCACGGTGAAACAAAGAGGAAACCGAGGAGGGGCCGCTCGTCAGAGCTTTTGCCTACCAAGCCGATGACGAAGCGGCCAAATAGTAGATTGCGGTGCCGCTTAGTAACAAAAGCGACATCGCAACTGAGGCTGGCCGCGATGTCGTATGGGCCGTCCCAGGTCCCATACGATATCGCGGCGGGAGAGGAGTGCCAGTACTGTAGGGCGCCGCTCTCCCTACCTTCCGCGGCTTGGACGGGGTCGCCACCGTCTGATGACAGACGCGGTGGGGCCGAAGGGCAGGTCCCTATTCCCTGCGGCCGAAAAGTGGTAGGTGGCTAGGTAGCAGGGCCAGTGACCTGACCCGTCACAGGGGGACCAAAGGTGCCATACAGGGTTCGTCTGGCGCCCATGTGCTGGTTTGGTCCCTGGGATGTGCAATGTGTTCTCATGCGCCGATGATGGAGGGTCCGGTGACGGTCAGCCGCGGCGGGTTCGCGGTGAGTGCTAACACGTGCCCGTGTTACCGGCGTAAGTGGCACAGGATACCATGGAGTTTTAGTTGGGTGGAGTCCCACATAACTGCGCTATCTCACCATGATAGCGCAGTAAGCATGAGCAATTCTGGTGGCTAAAAAAAAAAATGATTCAAGGAAGATCCAGTTGTTCTACCTAAGGTGTTTGTAATATCTGTTCTAAGTTTCTGAGGCTAGCAGGCGTAAAAAAGGGGGATCCTAAAAAAGAAAATGACGCTTCTATTGCCCTACGGTTTAGGTAGAAACGAAACCCCATAAAGTGCACACCCACATTTTGTCTGTTATGTTGTTTAAGTCCAATGTTATATAGGGCAAACCTATTTGCCTTCAACCGGACACCAATCCTGACTCCGGGCGGATGCTACTGAGAAGTTCTAGATAGAAAACCCAAATAACAAATTTTCCGACCGGAAAACTACCTAGCTCAGCAGTAGCATTTGCAACCACGAGATCAACGAGGCTGTAGGTGTCCCATTCTCAGAGAAAAGAAGACGGGTAGCTAACTAAGTTTCGATAAACAAATCTTATAATCAGCCAAAATATAAAGCGATAATAAATATTAAATTGGTACCGTTAAAAGCCTGGGAGCTAGGCGGTCGGTACTTCGGGAGCGAGCTGTGGTAAGAAGCTGCTGTCGATCACAATTTATTGCTTGTAGGTTTTATACTATAAATACTTAAGTAAAGAAGGTATTTCAATTTTTCTTTCATAGTTGCGGGTGACGTTCAAGCTACGGACACGTAACTGCGGCGTGGTGTGCCGTGGCGCGGGATACACCAATCAAACGACCCTGTTCAAGTCTAGGCTATGTTATATCACAACGAGCTTTTCAGCCAATCAACTGCGTCAGAAAGCACGCACGACACATTATTATGTTGTTTGACACATGCTGCGAGCGAGTCACGTGGCAAGGCCTCGAACTTTAAGCGACCAAGAGACCGGACAAATCCAAGACCAAAATTAGTCCGAAAAATACATGTAGGTAGGTAGGTACCTATCTAAAATGTTAAAAACGTAAAGTCACTTCTGATTAAAAAACTTCGTTACTAATAAAATTTTGCTTTGCATTTTGTAACCCAACTCGACTTAGCACTGACTTAAACAAAACTCCCTGGAAAGAGTAATAAGCGTCTCCCTAATCCGGTATCCCGCCAGGGGCTGTTAATATATTCAAATTTAGAAGGAGTTGTGGTTATGTTAATTAATGGTGGGAAAGACCGCAATCCTTCGCCAAACACTGCAAATTATCCACATAAGGGATAATCTGAGAGGCCAAACGAACCACAGAGCTGACGAGCTTGAGGACTCCGACCGTCTATGTCAAACCAGCATCCCTCTTTAGTATTCTCGCCCATCCGATAAGCTCCTGTCCATTTAAACCGTAATCAATTTTATGAAAAGATTTTTATCCAACACCAAACGAAATTGGAATAGGTATCTTTTTTACCTATCTAAGTAGGTACATTCGACTCAAATTTAATCTTTTATTTGTATGCTGTAGCTCTATATACATATATCTACTGCTTTAATACTGTATGAGACTATCGTAGCCACTCACAACGAAAACATCAAATTTTTGCATCAATATCATAAAAGTGGAGGACGAAATTTTATTAACAATTTGTGCACTGCAGCGTCGGTCGGGACGAGTACATACAATGAAAAATGCAACCAGTGTCGTACTGATCGTACCATACGGCCGTCGACTGATTAAATAACAGTGTGTCGGTCCATATCGTCATGACAGGATGGAATGACCGGCTGCCGGCTGCCCGGCGAGTGGAAACCAACTGAACGCAATTACGTTTTCAGCCATGTTACAGGCAATTCATCCAAAACGTTACGGTCACTAGCTGAGTAACTAAACAGAGCGAGAGACTCTGAAGCGAGGGAGTTATCTAGTCAAAGTATATCTCATGACGATTCCAATAAGCCCAAACACGGCTACTTAGGATACTTACATTGTTTTATTTCGGAATTCCAGTGCCTACTTGCCGGCTTCATCATCAGAACAGTTCAATGGTACCATTTTCATCAGTACTATTTATTTCTAAGTATTTGCTTCATCATAGTCGTTTAACTATGCGAGATATCGTAGACCCGTGACTTACTTAGCATTAAGGAATTCCATTGGCCATCTGTGGTCTTCTTCACCAGTTCTACTTCAACAAATGATACTTTATGAGTGCAAATTATTGCATTGTTGATGAAAATTCCAAAATCGCTTTATGTATGCCTATAATATTTGAGGAATTCACTCGATTTCTCCAAGACCCCTTCATCAGATCCTGAACTGATGACTATGAGACCAACTGGGAAGTATACCCTTTCAAATAAAAGAAGAATTTTCCACATCGGTCCAGGCGTCTTTGAGTAATCGGTGTACATACGTAAAAAACAAAATATCAATCGAATTGAGAACCGCCTTCTTTTTGGGAAGTCGGTTAAAAGAAATTTGTTGAGTATTATTGCCAATTGTAGAGGACGACTTGGAGAAGTTAAAGTTAGAACTGAGTTCAAAGGGTCATTAAAACTTCCGTATTAGGTATATTTGAAATTGTATCAAACTTCAGTTGAAGAGCGAGAACTGTAATCTTCATTAGTTTTGTTCTATTGGATATCTTGAAGCTTTGCTATCTATTTACTTGATGATAAATTCAGTTTATCCCAATATTAATTTTAATGGCAATAATATCGCAAAATTTCTTAATAAACGATAATTAACATTCATTCATTTGTAGTTGGTTAAACTGTACAAATACACTGTGGATGTACTTAGGCTTTATCACCGCAAATGAAGGACTGAAATTTCAATATTTTCCACGCAAGCAATACTGCAACAGAGCTCCAAATCGGCGAAATCCCATGAATTTACTTATTCACACTTTAATACTTTTTCTATATACTTATTTAGTGAAGATGTAGTGTCGATTACCTATGAAGTATCCAAAGGTCTAAAAATAAATAAATATGAGAAACTATTTTTATCAGATACTAGCTTCTGCCAGCTGCTTCGCCTGCGTGATAACTGTTTTTTAAAATTATGTCGAGGGAACATATTCCCGGGATAAAAAGTATCCTAAGGGAGTTTCTGACTATAATCTATATCTGTGACAAATTTCATCTAGATCCATCCAGCCGTTTGAGCGTGAAGAAGTAACAAACATACAAACACACACACACACACAAACTTTCGCCTTTATAATATTATTGTGATATATAGTAAGATTTAAAACGTCGGTTTAAATGAACAACTCACAAAGGCGCAGATACCCCTGAGTAGCTGATTTTAAAATCAGAATCACGTCTAAACGGCTAGTCGTAATTTTTTGGAAAATTATTTTTACATAAGACCATTTACTTAATAATATGATCTAAGAAAATCTTGAGTTTTAATCGTGTAACATAGTGAAATTAATTTGTAAAGTTGTGTCTTCAACGGAAAAAAAAACGGGAATCACACCAAAACCGCCGGGCGTATTTTAATCAAATTGCCACCATCTCCAACACAATTTAATTATCTATATTTTGATCCAAGACTTTTTTAAGTCATAGAATAATAAGGAAAGTACAAAAAACTACTGAATTTTGGGTCGCGCGGGTGTGAAACGAGTGCGCGTTTTGTTCCCTCAAGATCGTTGGCGTTAGTCGTCGTCTTAAGGTCGTCTTATGTACCTGTGTCATTACACAATAATACTACTTGTACTAATTCAAGTATTTCGTGGTGTCCCAGTGGCTAGGACTTCGCCTCTCATGCCTTAGGTCTGAATTCAAACCCGGGCAAGTACCAATGTACCGTCTAAACCGAACTTGGACATCGCTGACATCAGATTGCGGCCTTTGTTTTCATTGGAACAGTAACTGGCTGGTATCATTATTATCTGCGGTACCGCAACCGAGTACACAGTTTATTTGTAATTACCATCAATAATGAATTCGTATATCGTTGCCTAAATTACTCGAACTTCTAGCCTCTAGTGGGGGAACACTATAAATAACCGACGATTTAATCGTTTCATGAAATTAATAGTCGAATTTAACCCCAATTAAAGAGAAATATTAGGTTTAGAAGTGGGGTCCCAATTATGAAGCGTTGTAATAGAGTTATAGCAAATATTGGGTTAGTTTTAGTACATCGGCTACAATTAATCATGATGATATTTACTTTTACGTAGCTATTGGCAACGCCATCGCCTTCGTGCGATAAATTATACCATGTACCAGGATAAAAGTAAATATTTTATTGTCTTTAATTATGCCATGGTCTAGGCAGGGCCGGATCTAATGAGGGGCGAGCCGGGCAAATGCTCAGAGCGGCATAAATGAGGCGTGTAACGCGCGTATCTTGTTAATAATTCAAAATTCGAACAGCGCGCCAAAACTCCTCCATGTGCCGTAATATGTCTGTGTGGATGCGAAGGCCATGCGATGCACACACGCGTACGCCGCTCGCGTGATGTCCGAGAGCCAATCAGGGCGCTCGCGGCGGGGTGGCTCGCTGCGCGCTTGCAGAGCGCGGGGGTCGCGGGCAGTGATCAACAGGCAATGACGTAGTAATGGCGGGCGTCGCATGCTCTCGCGCTTCCCACTTTGTGTTTTGGTTTCCTTACTTATATCTATACGTTTTGTAAAGAAGTGAGAATACAACCCCGTTTGATGATTAATGGAACGAACCTAGTTTTATTTTGGCTAGCATCCTTTACACTGGCGCTCAACTAGTGGCCACGAGAAGCCGATGCGACGCGGCCGCCGCCATTTTTGGTTGGAAATAACTTCGTTGGACGTCTTGGACTCGCGAAGAAAACTACGTCAATCATCGATCGTCGACCGATCTTCAGGTTGTGAAGAACGTGACCTTGTTACTCTTGCACCATGCCAGTCGTTCCACGGCGTACGGCAAGCCGCCGTGTCGCCGACGACCAGGGGCAGGGCAACTCGGACGACGAAGCCCGCGAGGTCGTAAGCGTCGAAGCGCCGGAAGCAGCGCCGACGCGACAGCAACTATCGCCGGAGGCAGGATCTTCACAGCAGATCGCTGATCTATCATCACTCATGGCAGCTTTCGCCAAGTCTCAAGCGGAAGCCAATAGGCAGCTCATCGAGACGCTACTATCTACGTCGATCGCGCATGCGCGGTCGCCCACTCCAGCAACCGCCGACGGGTTCGCGTCGACAAGTTTGGGAGGCGCCAACTCTCACGGAGGTGGCAACTTCAGCAAGTGCACGGCTCGCTTTGACGGCGAGAAGAAGGACGTCGAAGTGTTGGAGGCGTTTATAGACGCGGTGCAGGTGTATAAGGACTGCGCCGGCGTCAGCGACGAGCACGCGCTGCGCGGCCTACCCATCCTACTCGTCGGCGACGCAGCGGTATGGTGGCAGGGTATCAAGAGGAGTGTACGTGACTGGGACGATGCGATCAACCATCTACGTGCGATGTACGGCAGCATTAAACCCGCGTACAAAGTTTTTCGTGAAATGTTCGCGGAGGAGCATACGGCCCCTCAACGTAGTGAAGTGTTCGCGTGTAAATTACGTGCTCTCATGAGTACGTTACCGTATGAGTTGTGTGAAGAAGCTAAAGTGGACATTGTGTACGGTCTCTTGGATCGCAAGATCCGCAAACGGTTGCCGCGGGAATTGTTAAACTCGCTCGACGATACCATATGTAAGTTACGGCATGTCGAGGAGTCGATGGCAGAGGTAAAGGTACCTAAACCCCCGGTGAGTAAACCTAAACATTTTACTAAGAGCGACGCTACGGATACTACGACGAGTAGTAATCCAACACAACAAACCCCCACTAGTTCAAACACCTCTACAGGTTTAGGTAAAAACCGTAAAACTGGTAGTAATAACAATAAGGGTCTATTCTGTTACGGTTGTGGGCAACAAGGCGTTATTAGGTCGAAGTGTAATAAGTGTACGCAAGTAGATAAAAAGGTTCCAACTAAAAGTAGTTCGTCTTTTAACTCAATCGAACTAAAATCTGTTAATGTGTCACATTATAGTAGTTCTCTGCCCACCCGCGATCGAGACTGTGAGTCGCGATATCATTATTATCATGACGACGAACAAACGTTTACGGAACAATATTCCGCGAAGTCCGTAGAGTGTTTACATTTCGATAAACCGGATTATTCTGGAAAAAGTCCTTATTCTGGTAAACAGCCGTATTCTGTAGGTGTAGACAATTGTTATTCGGTAATTAAGTCAAACATTGGTTTCGATCGTTCGATTGATCGTGTTTATTTTGAATGTTTAAACGATATGTCGTGCGTTAATTATAGTACTTTAGAGGGTCAGCAGTACTCTGAGGATAATGCGAATATTCAGAGTGCAAATATTGACCCCGACCGGACCTGGCCGTTAGTAAGTATAGGTATCGGAGGTCACGAGGGCACTGCTTTTATTGATACGGGCGCTTCGCATTGCCTCGCTAGCCCTTCGCTATATCGTGTATTATTATTGGATGCTGGTACTGTGTTTTTAGAATATCAGCGCGTTATCAGTCTGGCTGATGGGACAAGTACGGCGCGCACTATTCTCACAGGCAAGTGTAACGTAACGTTGCAGGGCCGTGATGTGCTAACCACGTTCTTGGTGATACCTGGTGCGGACACAAGGACGCTTCTGGGACGCGACTTCATCACCGATGCAGGCGTCGTGTTGAACTTGCCTCAGTGGTCATGGAGCTTTGCCGACGACCCCGAGAACAACTATGATTTTGTTCGATCTTATAGTTGTGTCTCATCGACCGACGCAGATGCCTTATGTGTAGAAGCTTCTCAGCTGCACTTAAGAGAAGACGAAGGCATGAATTTGTCTGTTAGTCAGCGGGGCCAGCTAAATAATCTGATCGCGTCGAAGGCTACGCGCTTCGCAGCCGATGGTGAACCTACTACTTTCGCAACGCACCATATCAAGGTAGGGGAGAAGCAAGAGCCAATAGCTTCTCCGCCCTACCGGATGTCACCAGCCAAACGACTGATATTGGAGAAAGAGTTAGACAAGTTGCTGTCAACCGATGTGATCGAGGAGTGCGAGTCTCCTTGGGCGGCCAACGTAGTATTGGTTACCAAAAGGGATGGAGGTACGCGGCTCTGTATCGACTACCGTAAGTTGAATGCGGTCACAGAACCAGATAGGTACCCACTCCCAAGGATGGATGATGTTCTCCACGCAGCCAAGACTAGCAACTTCATGTCGACCTTGGACCTTCGGTCAGGCTATTTTCAAGTGTGTGTCAGTAACGAGGATCGTGACAAGACGGCGTTTGTCACACCGTTAGGAACATTTCGTTTTAAACGAATGCCCATGGGTTTGCGCAATTCAGGCGCTACTTTTCAAAGATTGATGGACAGATTTAAGTCAAATCTTCAAGGCGTCTCTCTATTGTGTTATTTAGACGATCTGATTGTGCTGTCGGACAGCTTCGACAAGCACCTTAGCGACCTTGAAGCTGTATTTGACAGGCTTGAGCTATTCAATCTGAGGGTTAATCGCGAGAAGAGTGTTTTCGCCCGTGATTCCGTAAAGTTCTTGGGACATCTTATTGTACCCGGCGGAATCCAGGTTGATCCGGGTAAGACAGCCGCCATTAATGATATGGCCGTCCCCAAGAATCTCACCCATTTGAAGTGCTTTCTGCAAACTTCTAGTTGGTTTAGACGTTTTATACCTAATTATGCAGAGATAGCGAGGCCGTTGACCTCCCTTCTAAAGAAGGATAGTACTTGGCATTGGTCTGATGATCAGCAAGCTGCATTCGACGGTATAAAGCAACTGTTGGTGTCTGCTCCTATATTACGTCAAGCTGACGAGACCCTACCGTTTACCCTTAGAACAGACAGTAGTGGTTACTGTCTGGGGGCAGTTTTAATGCAGGGGGAGGGGCCCGAAGAGCGCCCTATTGAGTACGCCAGCCGCCTCCTTAATCAGGCTGAAAGGAACTACAGTACCACGGAAAGGGAAGCCTTAGCAGTAGTGTGGGCAGTTACCAAATTCCGCGGATATATAGAGGGCGCCGAGATCGTTGTGAAATCGGATCACCAACCATTAAAATGGCTGATGAATGTTAAATCACCGAGTGGACGGTTAACCAGGTGGGCACTTACTCTACAGTCGTATAACCTGCGTATTGAGTACACCCCGGGCAAATCCAACGTGATCGCTGATACCCTCTCGCGCCCTGCCTGTATAGACGAGACGGATTGTGATTTATGTCAAGCTGTTATTGATGTTCCAGCTAGGGACGCTCGCGGTTATCGTGAGATCCAGTTGCGAGATCCCGATGTCCGTAAAATACTGGAAGATCTTGAGGCATCGGACGAACCGTTTAGGGGGAGACCATGGGCTGATCGTGGTTACGTCATCTCCGACGGTGTACTTTATAGATATGGACCGGAGCAGAGCGAAAATGACGACGCTTGCGTGGTCGTGCCGTCGAGCGAGAGACACAAGGTCCTTGTTGACTACCACGACGCGCCTACTGCCGGTCACTTAGGTACCGAACGAACCCTCCAGCGTATCGCTTCGCGATACTATTGGCCAGGTATGAGAGCGTTCGTAGCCAAATATATCAAGGAATGTGTCCCGTGTCAACGATATAAGGTGGACACGCGTAAGCCTGCAGGACTTATCCAGTCTCCAGCCGTAGCGCAGCGATTTGAAGTGATTGCCGTCGATCTTTTCGGGCCACTCCCAGAGACTGAATCAGGCAACAAATGGATTTTAATTATCGAAGACGTCTGCTCTCGTTGGGTAGAATTGTTCCCCTTGAAAAGCGCAACTAGCTTCGATTGTGCTGAGGTGATGGTTAACGAGGTTTTCTTGCGGTATGGTGTTCCACGTCGCATGATTAGCGACAACGGGGTGCAATTCATCAGCGAAATCATGCAGCAGGTGTGCTTTGTGTTTGGCGTCGACCAAGCGTTGACACCTTACTACCACCCCGAGGCGAACCCCGTTGAGCGCAAAAATCGCGACCTCAAACCACAGCTCGCCATACACGTGGGTAAAGATCACTCAACGTGGGATTCACACTTGGCAGCTGTGAGGTTCGCAATGAATTCTGCCGTGACCCATAGCACAGGTTATTCACCTGCAATGTTGACTTTTGGGCGTGAATTACGCGCGCCCGCGGATGTCGTTAACGACATGCGCGTTATTGTGGAAGGCGATAGGTTTGTGGCGAATGTGACGCCCTATTTAAAACGATTGGCGACTATCCTTCTGGACGCTAGGGATGTTCACGAAAAGGCTCAGGACATCCAAAAGAAATACGCGGACGAGCATCGGCGCCCGGCGCCAGATTACGAGACAGGCGATTTGGTCTTGCTCAAAACCCAAGGCTTGAACGATGCTGGTCGAGGGCAGACCCCTAAATTTATACCTAGGCGCGACGGTCCCTATCGAATACGCGATGTTTTGAGTAGTACGACTTACAGTCTCGAGCGTGTCAATGGAGAGATTTTGGGGAAGTATCATGTTTCGCAACTCACGCCTTTCATCGGGAAAGTGCAACCCCCTTTACAGGAGAAGAGGCAAAGAGGTCGCCCGCGTAAACATTAGATGCCTAGATCTTATACTTTTTGTTACTATTTTTGTAATTGTTTTCTTACCAGCTTCGGTTGCCATTTCATTCATAGCCTTGTCCTAGGTCCTATTCCAAACGCGAGGTCGTGTGTTTGGACTAGAGGGGGAGGTTGTAACGCGCGTATCTTGTTAATAATTCAAAATTCGAACAGCGCGCCAAAACTCCTCCATGTGCCGTAATATGTCTGTGTGGATGCGAAGGCCATGCGATGCACACACGCGTACGCCGCTCGCGTGATGTCCGAGAGCCAATCAGGGCGCTCGCGGCGGGGTGGCTCGCTGCGCGCTTGCAGAGCGCGGGGGTCGCGGGCAGTGATCAACAGGCAATGACGTAGTAATGGCGGGCGTCGCATGCTCTCGCGCTTCCCACTTTGTGTTTTGGTTTCCTTACTTATATCTATACGTTTTGTAAAGAAGTGAGAATACAACCCCGTTTGATGATTAATGGAACGAACCTAGTTTTATTTTGGCTAGCATCCTTTACAGGCGTCATTTTAAAGGGCACCAAGGGCGGCAAATATTGTCTATGCCCGGAGCGACGAAATTGCTAGATCGGGCATTGTTCTGGTTCCCTCCTCGGTCCAACCATTTTCTAATCCGTTCACCTATTAAGACGTGATGGATTAACAAATATTTAAACACACAGACTTTTGCTTATAATATCTATTAGTGAAATTAGTAGGAAGTGGGATTTTTGATTATGTGACTTTATTTTTTAGCTGAAAACATCGAAATTATTCGTTCTTCACCTGTGCCTGTGAATCTGTGGTAGTGGATAGGAAGAGGATTTTTGTTTTCTTTGTTTGTTATGTTCTCTATTTGTACAATGATCATAGGATATAATATATGAGCTGCAAAACCAGCCATCGACATTCTTTTGGCCTTTTTTTAGCTGTACAAGAAATTTTCCTTTCACTGAAATTATTTTTATTATCACCAGTGAATTAGCGCCTACAATAAAGAAAAACTGAAAACAAATTAAAACTTTTCGGGAGAAACATCGCCCACGAATTTTTATTCAATATAAGTTATAAAACAATATCTATCAAAGAAAATGTATCGGAAAAATCTGCCTTGTTCGCTGCACATCGCTTACAACTTCTAAGAAGGAGGGTAAGGAGGGAAACTTTCAGATAAGGTTTTGCGGGCTTCTAACTTTCTTTTGGTGTCAAGTTTACCCTTTGGGCGTTGCATGAAGTGGTCGATTCTATTGGTTTGATTGACTTGGGTTACAGACGCGTGGAAGATTAGTTGTGAGTGAGAATAAGGATTTAGTGATTAAAAGTTACACTAAATCGTATAAATAAACGACTTTTTAGAAATGGAGATAGTAATTTAGGATGGTATCCTCAGTGTACTCGTATTATTTTTACTTATAATATCCGCAGTATTCCGTAGAGCCTCATAATAATTTGCTAATAATTATGATATAATAATACTTATAATATATTATATTTATTTGATGATTATTAAATCAAGTTTAATATTGTGTAGTTTAAATACAAAAGCGAAGAACACTTTCCGAAACATTCGTGTGTAGTTTTGATTGTCAGAAACTAAATAAAAACTACGGAGTTAATACGTTTTAAGTTCACAAATAACACATTTTTCATGAAAATCTCTTCACTTTCTGTGATTGTGCTAAATAGGTTAATGAGTTTATGACGTCATCCTTGCTATTATAAACAGTTTCATATGCCTACTTATAGTGTGTTTGAATTCCTTTGAAAAGGAGTTCCTCTCAGTATAATCATTGTATGATACTGTAAATCTTAACTATTGGAAACGGATTCAAACTGTTCACCGAAGCGAAATATTGATTCTATGAAGAGGCCTTTTCAACCGAGCGAAATGTATAGAATTGATAGACAAGAACTAAACCGCAATGGATAAAGGTAATGCAGGTAGAAATTTACAAATATTACCAAATTGACAAATATAACTTAAAGCCTAATTCATAGCCATTGAATAAAAGAATAAATGTAACTTCTCCGCTCCAGAAAAGCCTAAATAAATCTCGAACAGATCCCTACAATCCCTATAAAATGCTGAATTATTGTGTATTGAATGGAAACTTTTTCTTAAAGTTTTAGTTATCTTCAACAAGTACTGATTCTTTTCGAAGATTCTTGTGGATACCCTATCCGATAGCACCGTGCAAGATCTAAATGCTTCTACATAATACAGGGCATCGCTCCGTCACTCTCACTTCACGCAGCCTTTTTTTCTACGCTTAATAGAGGTTGACGACACATAATAACCCCCCTGAGTCAGCGACTTTCCGCTGTGATGTGCGAAAGTGTTCGTCATCGGAAAAATTGCGAGAGCGAAGTATTGCTGAGGCGACTGCGGCGTGATGAATTGAACACGTCCTGCTGCCTCAGCCGCTTGCTACACTGCTCACTGTTCATTTGTCAAGGAAAGCTAGAAACTTTACGTTCAACTGCTTTGGAGAATCGCGTGCTTCACAAGTTTCAGTTCAGCTCGCGACTGGCGGGTGCCCGTGAGTACTGTGAGTAGCTTCATTTGAACAATTTTTTGTTCAATGAATCGCATTTGTTGGAACGATGAAATCTGAATCAGTTCACTTTTCTGTTAAGTTTGTTGGGGCTTTTTTTCATCTGACATCCGTGTGTAGGTATACAGGTAGGTAAATAAATTGCTATCTGATACTGGCATGCATCAAAAGGAAAAAACAAGACAGAAAAATGATACGTCAATAATATATCATTATTTTTATCTCACATCGTAAGCTCAACAGAAATAATGAATTGACGTCAAACGCAATACGATAAGATCTAATGGCACACCGCAGATATTCGGGAAAACGAGATTGTAGGTAGCGTATCGGGAAAATTGTGACAAAAATTGGAGCAAGCAGAATCTCGAGGCAATTATCTGTGTCTACAGCAGGTTGGTTGTCCCGAGGTTACAGCCAGATAAACGACGGAGGAATAATACCTTATTTTATACTTATACTGGTTTTACGTAGGCGGAGGGTGCCCTGGCGTAATTAGTTGTCATTGGTGGGGTAATGTGTTATCTGGCAAAAGTTAATATAGTTAATGCCCTACGTTGTGCTGGTATGCTGGTGGAGAAGGATGGGAGTGACCAAGGATTAGGTCGGCGAGCAATAGACGTGGCCTGTGTCCAGTAGTGGACTGAGGATACCATTAATGAGTCCACTTAAACTTCCTCAGTTGGCTACCAGGTACCAGTTAGTTTCAGTTAGCCTATCTACTCTCAGTAAAATGTACACAAATTTACATTAGACAACATTAGCGAGACGTAGCGTTGTTTTTTGCTCCAAACCCATTACAGGCAGTTAATCGAGTAAAAAAAGAAAGGACCTTAAAGTAGGTAAGCCTCGTAAATAACGTGTTACGAAAGAATGGAGACAGAATGTGAGACGACAGCAACATCCGTCCCTGTCCGACATGGTCCGACGAATTGATGCGCCACATCTTACAGTTAAGAAGGGTTCACATGACAGAAGTTTAGTTTCTTGGTAGTAGGTAAGCAATTTTAATATTTTTATACAATATTAGTATCTCAAATAAGGCTGAAGAAGTTCTTATCATATTATGAAAGACCCTTCCTTTATGCAATGTCACACTCTCCTGCTCAATGACACTCAATCCTTTTCTAAGCTGTTTGATGTGTATGTCGTAGGCCACTCGTTGAACTGGGCCAATCGAGATTTGCCTGGGCACATTACGATACGATTCTTGATTTGCCTGTCTAATACCTGCCAAATCGTTTGAAGATTAACGTTTGACAATATGCCCAGCCATGTTTGGATAAATAAAGTCTGTAGGGTGACCATAGTACAACCGTTGTATTTGCGGGACTTGCATAAAATCCTGAAACTGATGCTCGTAATTCATAGAAAAGCACTTTTTTCTGCAATTAAGTCACTGTTATTGCATTTTTTATTTCTTGTGACCCCACCATCTTTCTCGTAAACGGCTGATAGAGCGCAAACAGCGCCACCAGCTTCGCAAAACGGAAGTACATTACCATGCGCCCAGCCATATCTCGATGTGGTCAAGTGATTAGTTGGGTAAATCGACAAAATAGGTTGCTCTCACCGATACAAACGCATACGTGGTTGAACGAACTATATTGACTGCATTATTGATACTAGATAAGTATAGTACTCGCCAAAGTTCTGGGTCACTCTGAAGTTGGCTTTTGCTTATTGGCAAGGCGCGAAACGGTGCTGTTCTTTTATGAGATTTACTACTGCGCCGCCATTGTAGCCAACTTCAGGGCGGCCAAGAAGTTTGGCGATAACTGTACCAGTAGAAAACCAGAATAAGTGATAACTTTACCCTTTCGATATCTGATTAGACTGCAGAAAGAAAACACTAAAAGGAAAAAATTGCTCTGTATGTTGTGAAAAATTTAAAGACAAAAATTATATGTTGTAAAAACCAAAGACCTTCCAAGCACGACTCTCTCAACCTTTTTTTTTTCAACTTACATTTTTATTTTTCAGTCTGTAGGAGATATAATATTTTCATTATGTAAGCTGGCCTTTAGCATTATGTCCACATATAGGATTTTATTGTAGTGGAGAATTGCTCTTAGATCTCATATCTGACACCATAAAATATATACTCAATTGTTATGGGCGATTGGACTCAAGATGTTTTATTATTTGGTAGAAGTACGTAGATGTTGATGTTATTTTATTTTAGTTGCCAATATAAAAATATTTACCTTCAGAGACAGAGTTTTAAATTTTGAAGCATCATCACATGATTATCTTACCTTACTTACATTATAAAATATGAACTCTTTATGTTTGACCGTGACTAGGATTAGGACATAGATATAATAATTTTTATTTATGTAGGTTGTACGTTCCTCTCGAAATTCTTAATTATCATTAGACCTGAACATTTGTAGAGGCAAAAGCGAGGTACATTCTTTAGTTTGGTTAATTAAAAGCATTTGTAGATGGTATAGACAATTTTATGTAATCGCGATAGATGAAAGCGTCATTGATAAAAGGCAATCTCCTACAAATGTAATTTATTCAGGCATTTAGAGACCACTTAGGTTTCTCTTTTGATATTTATCCATTATATGTACTTGTAATTTTCTTTGTGATTTTAATATTCTACTTAGGGGTCTCATAAAATCGCTTAGCATTTTCTGATTGCATGTTTGCTATCAAACTTGGGCCTTGAAGATAAGTATATTCAGAATGTGCCTAATAGAGATTTTATTCAGCAGACAAACGCTTCAAAAACGATTTTTAGGTAATGTTAGATTTTGGAAAATAGTGAAATTCTGGCAGCGTTAACGATTGCCAAAATCATATTCATTGATATATTAAAAATATTTTTACTCTGTTATCTCTACACTATCATAAATCATGATCATACATAGGATCACCATGAAGTCAAAATCAAATCAAAATTTCTTTATACAATTATGCTATTAATCGGCACTTTTGAACGACAAAAATTTAAATTTAAAGGTAATAATAAATTGATGCTTCCGTCCTATAGGAAAAGTAGCTTGTTATGGAGTTGAACGGACAAGAAACTCCACACCAAAGAGTAAGTCTTTAAAAAAAAAGTGTTTTACAAGTATTTGGTTACATCATTCTTGTTGAAAAATACATACATGTGAGAACGATGTAAAAAGACATACACGTAAAAGCGTCTAGAGTAAAACAAACAATTAAAACATACAATAAATAGGTAATTAATTATTATAACCCCACACGATGGGTTTGGAAGAAAAATAAAATTTGGGCCCCCCACAATATGTCGCCCAAGATCTGTGATCCTAATTATAAGATAGTGTAATACCCCCCAGGTACAAGGACATTTCGACATTTGTTTTCGCTTGACCACTTGGCATATCAGTATCAAACATTTCAGATTTTTTGACAATCGCTATCTTCACGCTAGCGCCGATTTAAAAGCACATTGTCTAGACCTAGAACATATAGTGATGAATCGTCTCTGCCATCTACCTAAACATCTGCAACATCTTCTTGATACTATATAGAGGCATTGTAGGTACATACTGGTTTAGACTTGCAATAATTTTTTCATCACACTTGCACGTAAAAAGTATCTAAACATACAGGTTAACTTGGCCGTAATGCGCCATATAAAACCCTCGGGCTTTCTTTTTGTCATGAAACCCTAGGGTGGTAAGTAATATTTTTTTCAATTTATGGCACAGCACACAGGTTATGCAAGTTCAAGCAAGGAGTTTACACGCAATTGAAAAATTGTCTTAAAATGTTATCTAAACAGGATTTTTTTTGCAATCTTGCTACATGTTATTTAAATACTCAACTAATGTTCTTAATATTTTCGATTTTAATAGTTATAGTATGAAAACGTCGAAATTATTTGATTCTTTTTACACTCCGTCATGGCTGTATACCTACGTAAGTATTTGCCCTTAAAGTTTCTGAACGAAACACTGTATAATCTGTGGTGTGGGCAAAAATTCGCCAATCGCTTAAAAAAAAGTTCACGTATTTCGTAATAACAGCTGAGCTGACTTGTGTATTAAAGCTATAATTCATAATTATTACTCGCAAATGTGATGAAAAACATTGTATGTATCACGGGCGGTACGGTAATTACGAACCTCGACTCAGAAAGCCCTCAGTCTTCGACTTCGGGCTTCTACTATAGTCTCGATCGTAATTCCTTACTTACCGCCCTTAATACACAATGTACTATTAAAATACAAGTTCAAATTGAATGTAATTTAGGATTATGCCTAGATATATTATGTTCGCCTAGTCACTGAAAATTTAGGCTCCTAGTTTTTTACACAACGAAGTTACATGGGGCTCGAAATGTCCTGAATGGCTTCGAGAAAAGGTTGGTACGGCTGTGCCTTTGTTTGCTAATGTGTCTCATGTGGTTATATTAACACGACCCTCACAATAGCGGCATAAATGGCCAATTTACAAACAATAGCAAAGTATTTACCTGTCAGTTCTAGACGACATTCAGGGTATAGTAAAGTTAAAGTTGCTTCGATATAATTCACTCGCATAATGTCCTTATCTTGACAGCTAGTTACCTCCATATTATTTCCCCAGCGAAAAATAAATTTTACATATATTGAACATCGATATTATTAACCGTCGTTTTCTCATTGAAGTCGATAGAAATGAGTTCTATGTATCGTTCTGTGATAGACAAACTTGGGTAAAATGGGAAGCCATTTTATTTCTTTTCAGTAAACAAGGTTATATAAAGGTTAAGGTTGTGGGAAGGCGCTGGATGCGAGACGCACGGGATCGGTCAATGTGGCGACGCCTGGGGGAGGCCTATGTCCAGCAGTGGACGTCTTTCGGCTGAAATGATGATTAATAAGGGATATGTAAATAACGTTAAATTCCAAAAGAAAATAAGGATTTTATCCATAAATTTATAAAATAAAGGCTCCACAGATTTCAGATTGTAGATATAATATTTAGTGGTAATGAAATATATTTTATCTACTTCGGTTTCGTTATATTCGAATTATAAAATTGACAGCGGTTTCATTATGATACCCATAACGACATCAGGTTGCATTATGCGAATCGTCATAAATTCTAAAACACAAGCAAAGACATTCTGAACATACAGCCAGGTACCTGTAATATTACTTCGAAATCGAGACAATGTAAATGATGTTTTTAAAAATGGAACAAGTTTAGAACAAAAGTATCGTATACTATTTGGCTGTTGCGGCTACAAGATCTTAGCCTTATACCTAGTGAAAACTAAATAAAAAATAAAAAATAAAGTGGACGCGGGCAAAATCTTCTGAGTGAAATTTTATGCCAAATTTTATTAAAAATGTCTTCAACATCAAGTGATATTGAAAATACTCCACCAGATATGACAAATAGAGCATTTGCGGCTACAAATAATATACTATCAGAAAAATCAAGACATGTATATGAGAAATGTTATGAAGATTTCGTGATATGGCGGGAACGTAATAATATTTGTCTATATCTGTGTTTTATTCCTTCCTTCGTAGATAAAATCTTGTATGCAACTGTACGTTATTGATCTTTTAATAACTCGTGCCCACCTATTTCGGTACGCGCTACGCTTTTACCGAAAAATGGCACTCGTATTAAAAGACCGTCCATAACGTAACAGTTGCATAAATAGCTATTTTTATATCCAACGTCACCAATCACCAAAAGTTTCACCAAGAAGTTGAAGTTTCGCGTCAATCTTATTTAATTTTTATTTTATCCCTAAGTAAAAACGATTCCAAATACGACAATTATGTAATTGTAATAAAGAACAAGAAAAAGCCCAGATCTTAACATAATTAACAAACACCGGTCGAATAATACGTACCACTAATTAATTTATGCTCAAACTTCCAAATCTGCCATCAGGTATACTTATTATCGAAATTAGCTTTTACGAATCTTATATCACACATGACTAAATAAAATTAGCTGTTATAAATAATATTTTTCAACCGACTTCAAAAAAAAAAAGGTTGGCCTTCAATTCGACTGTATCTTTTTGTATGATTGTAAAGCGATTACTCCGAAAATTATGAACTTATTTTGTTAATGATTTTTTATTTTATTTCAATGCTGGTGCTTCTCATGCGTTCCCATTTAAATTTGATCAAGATCCGAAGAGTAGATTTTAAGATATTCTTAATAATGCGTATTTTCATGATAATAAAAAATAGAGAAAAACTAATAAAAGAGAAAACTAAAAAAGTATTTTTACCAAAAAAAATACCGACTTTCAAAATAATACAGTACAAAGCGAAAAATAATTTTATTTTAGAAAGTCGGTGTCAAAAACGAAATAAAATGGTATCAAAGAAACCGACTTCGACGTTTTTGAGTTTATCTCGAAAAGACAGACAGACGCGGAGGGGGACATTATTTTATAATGTGTTAGTTATAGTGATGTAGTTATTATATTATGACAGTTTATTTTCCATTCAATATGTTGATAAGAGACTGGCTTGAAACACATTATAATGGAAATCAACCATGAGGGGGTGACCAAGGCCATTAGCTAATTATTCCTCGTTAATAAAATAAATCGCTGAGGCCTAAATCCATTCAAAGATCAGAGATTACGTTGACAATTTATGAGCTGTCATTTGTCTTACATAATACAAATATAACCAACAATACAATATAAAAGAATATTAAGCTTGTATGCTCGAAGGTTTAGGCAGAGGTGTAGGTCTAATTTCGCTACCTACTAAGGAAACGGGTACGTCATGTCGTTACGTATATCACCCGTGGTAATACCATTACCTATGTCTTATAATGGTTTACTAATGATAAACATTAAATATATAGTCATAGTTTACATTAATCATCAGACCGTAGCCTTTCCAATGCATGCCATTTGCTTCGATTTTCGGCAACTTTCATCCAGCTGCTACCAGCCACCCTGCGAAGGTTATCGCTCCACCTAGCATGAAGGCGTCCTACCCCACGTTTACCAGTTCGCGGTCTCCACTCAAGGCCTGTTTACCCCAACGGTCATCGGTTCTACGACTATATGGCCGGCCCATTACCACTTCAGCTTACTTATTCTGTGAGTTATGTCGACAACTTTGGTTCTCTGCCGGATCTCCTGGTTTCGGATTCGATCCCTTAGAGAGACTCCGAACATAGCCCTTTCCATAGCTCACTGAGCAACTTTGAACTGATGAACCAACCGTATTGTGAGTGTCCACGTCTTGCCACCGTAGGTCATAACAGGTAGTACGCACTGGTTGAAGACTTTATTCTTCAGGCTTTGTGGGATACGCGACGAGAACACCGTAGGTCATAACAGGTAGTACGCACTGGTTGAAGACTTTGTTCTTCAGGCTTTGTGGGATACGCGACGAGAAAACTCGACGAAGTTTTCCAAACGCCGCCCAGCCCAGCTGTATTCTTCTGCTACCATAGCATAATTTACATTGGCATAACGAAATTCAGCATAATGATCATTACTCATAATATTATTAGGCATAAATGTTTTGCCATAATGTTTATTGCCGTAATACTCTTCGCATAATAATAATGAAGCGTAATGTTATAATGCGACTCCATATTATGCCAAAACAATTATGACCAGATTACAGGTATGCTAACCTTTGTGTTATGCCAAAGTATTATTATGCTAATAAAAATCATGCGAAAAGTTTATGAAGAATAAAAAATAACTGAAACATATGACATCCACCAATCCGTACGGGGCCTGCGTGGTGGATTAAGATTCATTCCCCCTCTCGAAGAGGAGGTCTGTGTCCTAGATGTAGGAACATTTAAAGGCTGATGATACCATTACTAGGCTGTTACTATTTCTTAAATTTCAATCCCAAGATTCCCTTTCATACTTAGCAGCAAAATTGCGTCCTGTTGTGGTTTTCGCATCTCTCAACAAAATTTGCGTGAAAATAATAACTAATTGAAATGGATTTGGTAGAACGTTTAAAATTTCACATATAGCGTCTGTCTCGCGTGTGAGTGGCAAGGTACGGCTCTGAAGTCAGCGACTAACTGTGTATTATACTCGAGGCTACAAAATTTATTTCTTAAATTTATAATTCGTGAGGCAATGAGTCTTTGCTGTGATAGATTCCGATGTTTGTTTGATAGGTATCTCTATCTACATTTTGAGGAAAATTTTGATAAAAATAGATTCCTTAGAAAAATCTTTGCACATAACACAATCATAATGTAGGCAAATCACAATCACACTCCAAGATTTTAATTATAAAATCATCATCTTCAGACTTTCAAATCAACACCAAACTCTACTTCTAAATAAAATCGGTAAATCACAATTTCATTAGAAGATTAAGATTTTTGATAAAAACAGATGATAAATAAAAGCTGCAGACGTCTCGACGCAATTGCTAGTACCACCATCCACATGCTCACCCCGCTTGTTTTGAGGCCCAATCCGAAGCGTCTTCGGCTCGAGTCGCGACCCACTACCGAACCACCCGCCAGCGAGTTGTTTTTCTCCAACCGGAAATGAGATTTCCCGACAGATATAATGGCTTGCCACGGATTACGACATGCGAGCTTTGAGTTTAGAAAATTCACTTGAATAATTCACTCCCTAAGCCAGCTTAAGCACCTTCAATAGCTACTCAATTTCTTTTCTTGAGTGTAAAAGAATATTGTTGTTTGGAATATAATATATGGAAGTAGCTTACAGTAATTTGTTTGGAAAAGGCCTGAGATACATATACAGTCTGTTGGGTTGTTTAAATTGACCCAACCGATCGGAAATACTGTCATAATAATTTGTTTGAAATAATAATTGGATCATTACTATTTATTGGGGTTTAACCGCACGCTTCGGTAATGGTGTTGGAGTCACTCTTAATATCGCTATAAAATGGCACCTATGAAAATAATAAGTATTACTTTTCAACTCAGTAAAAAAGTTTAAGATTAAGAGAATTTTGTTTTGAAGTCATTCGGTGGAGTGAAATGCGAATGGTATGGGAAATAAAGTGAGTTGTGACAAGCTGGGTCCATTAGTCGCCGGTGACTCCGCGACAAATGGCTTGAATAATTACCATTGCCGTTTTAAACTCTTGATTAAGTGCTATTTGCGGTTTTCATGCTGAAATATGACTGAAGTGTTGAGGTTTTTATCATCTCATTATCCTAATTTTATAGTGGCTTCTTTAATTTGAATACGAAAGATATACAGCGGTAAAGTTATCCTGATTAGCAAATTAATTTCTGGCCTCAAAGCTTTCTTTTATCTATAAATACAGATAATATCATAACCCAACAAAGCTAAGAATAACTTCGAGTTTAATTATAACAAGAAACCATTCAGACGTCAAGGTTAGCCCCAGGGAAGTCCGCAGTAGCAAGAATTTTCGATGTTCCTTGTTTTACCCATCAAAATTAAAACATTGGTTATCATGCCACGAACGACGCGAGCAACCAGAGCAGTTAGCAACAGCAAGGCGATGGAACAGAATAACGACAGTTATTCAGACGAGGACTGCGAATCGAGGGTGGAGACGCGCGCCCGTGCGGGCGCCGCTGCAACCCACGCGCACGCGACCGACGCGTCCGAGGAGATGCGCGCCCAAGGGGGCGCCGCCCTCGATCACACGCTCGGCGGGGCCCACATTGGCGCTCCTGCTGCAGCGGACCACACGCTCGGCGGGGCCCATATCGGCGCGCCTGCCGCAGCGCTCAACACAGAACGGCTCCTGTCCACCATGATGGAGTCGTTTGCAAGAATGCAGGCGGAGACTAACCGCACCTTAGTGGAAAGCCTAAGATCATTACATCATGGCAACCAGTGGAACCACGTGGCGTCGACACCGGCGGTATCGCCCACGGCGAACGTGCCCGCGACATCCGGCGGCGGTAACTTCGCGAAGTGTACCGCGAGATTCGACGGGCAGTCACGCGACACCGAGGTACTGGAGGCGTTCATCGATGCAGTGGAAGTCTACAAGGAGTGTGCCGAAGTGACCGATGAGCACGCGCTACGCGGCCTCTCCATGTTGCTGAGCGGCGACGCGGCGGTGTGGTGGCGAGGCGCGTGGACCGGCGTCGCCACGTGGACGGACGCGCTCGCGCGCCTGCGCGCCGCCTACGGCGTACAAAGGCCTGCATACCGGGTGCTGCGCGAGATATTCGCGCAAGAACAAAGTGGTAGTGAACGTGCAGAAGTGTTTATTTCTAAGGTACGCTCTTTATTAGTTAAATTACCATATGTTGTTCCTAGTGTTATGATAGTAGATATAGTGTACGGCCTTTTACACCGTAGAATACGTAAACGTTTGTCGCGAGATAGTGTTAGTAACATTGATCATTTGTTAGAGCGAGCGAGAACCGTGGAAGATTCGATCGTAGAGCTAAGCAGCAACGCGATCGTCGCAGCGGATAAGCCGAAACTACCTAGAGTCGTTGACCGCGGTACTTCTAGCCCGAGCGCAACCTTAGGTTCCACTCTAACGATAAACGAAATCGCATGCGATGCTCGTATTGCAAAGCGTTCGGTCACCCATCTAACGAATGTCGGAAGGATAGGAAAGTCGCCAGTGATAGCACTGATAACGCGTGCAATGACGACATTAAAAGCGCGGTAAATGCAAGTACGAGCAACGGTAAAAGTATAATACGTTGTTACGGATGCGGCCAGCCAGGGGTGGTTAAGTCTAAGTGTGAGACTTGTTCAAATAAAGCCGCACCTGCCAAACTATCCGACTTCAATGTCGTAAAAGGCGACTGTTGCACAATGACGTCATCGCACCCGTTGGTAACAATAGAGGTTGTAGGTAAAGAAGGGGTAGCGATCGTCGACACCGGGACCACGCTTAGTGTTGCTAGCCCATCACTACACGCATTGTTAGTGAACAACAATGTCCGCTTCGAAGAAACGGAGCGGTACATTGGACTCACCGATGGCTCCTGTCATAGGAAAATGGTAAAGACGGCTACAGTACCTGTCACCCTAGGTGGTCGGAGAGTCGACACGGAGTTTATGGTATTCTCCGGTGACGACACCAGGACACTTTTAGGTCGCGATTTCATCGCAAACGTAGGTATGGTAATCGACATAGGCCAGGAGTCATGGCATTTCGCAGATAGTCCATGAGACCGATTCCCGTTTAAGCACTCTTACAAATTAAACAGCGCAGCCGTGATGCACACAGAGGTTAATAACGTGTCGTCGCGGCAAGGAAAAAGTAAGATTTTATCGCTGGAACACAGAGCCGCGCTCAGTGAGTTTCCACAACACAGAGTCGCTAAATTCGCTTCGGTCAGACCTCCTACAAACTTCGCCGTTTATAAGGTAAGTGAAACACAAGAACCTTTGGCTTCTCCTCCTTCTAGATTATCCCCGCCTATGAGAGAGGCACTTGAGAATGAGCCGCCGGTATCTACACCGATTTTACGCCAGGCTGATGCGACGTTACCCTTCGTCCTCAGTACTGATAACGGTGAGTACGCTCTCAGGGCAGACTCACTCCAGGGGGAGGGAACCTATGAGCGCCCATTCAGATGGGGCAGTCGACTCTTGACCGCAGCTGACCTGCGCGAGAATCCAAACAAAGACTCGGAGGTAAGTAAGTTTATTAAAGTTCAGGAGTCCGACGATCCCTCTAGGGGGAGGGTATGGACAAGCAGAGGATACGGGCCCGTCGAAGATGTCCCATTGTACGGCTCAGAGGTAGCCGGTTACTTACAGTTGAGTTGTTTGATGTGAGTTGACGAAAACCACAGATTACACCACAGTAAAGTTTATTCGTAAAAGTTACACGAAAGTTAGGTTGGATGCTAATCCGCGATTATAGCGCTACGGCAGCTATTGGTCAACTAACTAAATATAATAATAAAGTAAATAAAAACGAGTAGTTAAAAGTAGGTCGCGGCGTAAGCAATTTGCCTGTACGTGAACCGTACATGCTCCCGAGGGAAAAGTGGGATGAGCATCCATTACAAAGCAAATAATAATATAATTAAAGTGAAAAGTAGTTATTTAAAGTTAAATAGTAAACAATAGTTAATGTGTCCTGGTAAAAGATGTAAAAATATAGGTATAGGTTATAACACTCAATTTAGTCAAAGTGAAATGCTTTCATCGGCTGTCTTGCTTCGCTGTAAACGGGCTCCGCTGCTGTCGAATGCATTTCTTGTAGCTCGATGTCCCTTCCAAAGTTATCCCTTCCTCTAGGTGTCACTCCTCTTTCGGCAGAGAGTGTTTTGACGTCTTCCTTTGTTTTCGTTTTCAAACATCGTTTAATAATAATATAGAGGGCAAGCGCAGCGATTCCTCCCAACATCAAAGAAGTAACCGAGTAGAGATAAATGTCGTGACTTGACATGTGAGACGCCTTCGGTAATATTTCTCTGCTTTTCTGGAATTCCAACTGCTGGTCTACTTTTCTTATTTCTACTGCAGTTGGCGTTTCTTGTTCAGTTATATTTAATTTTGCATTCTGCCAGCCGAGGTCAAAGATGTGGTTAATAGTCGAATTAATAGTTGGTATTTCTATCTCTGGTTCCATGTTAAAAGTACTTCCCAGCTGATTGTGTGTAAATATTGTGGCGTCCTTTTTCTGTAGTAAGCACTTTGATTTCAAGGAAATCACTCCAGTCCCGTCAATGACCGCTGGCGTAACTTGATCGTTACATATGACGCGCATCAGCTGTTTCCCGCACAATGTAAATAGCCACATATTCGATTTGTGAAGCTTTGTCCAGGTTTCTTTGCATGTTACATCATTGAGGACGCATGATAAAGACTCTTGTTGGTTGAAGACTTGAGCCTCACATGGGGCGTCTTTATCGTGCATGTTGTAGACTGGATTACGTGAGACACAAGTGAATTCGTCTTCTCCGTATGCAGTACATTGGCGCATGTCTTGGTCTTCCATTGTTATGTAAGAGTTTTTTACAAAGTTGATTGCGATGAAGCTTGAACTTGGTTGTACGAGTTTTAAATGTCCTTGTCTAAGGAACGGTATTGGTATGACTCGATATATCTTGTAGTCTTCATCGCTCAGCAAGGGGATGTGTATTTCAAATAGCATGTAGTTGTTTGTTATTCGAGCCTTCACATGGATCAGGTCATAGATATTTTTCAAATCCCTTTGAGTGCCCTTTACAGGTAACGATAATCCCTGTGGCAACCTTCCGGATATTATGTTTAGCTGTTCGATCAGTTGATTAGCAGGAAATAGATGGGTATCTAAATGCCCTCTGTAAATGTTGGCGAGAGTGTTTATCAGCATTTCCAATATTCGGTTTAGATCACTTATAATCAGAGTTGACGTCACGGCAGCGGAATTTATGTCATTCATTGTGAATAGCATTTGCGCCTTGTTCACTATTTTTGTGATTTCGCTGCAAGTTTGGTTCATGTAGATGCGCAATGTTTTGAATTGTTCATCCATAAAGGCAGTGTTCTTTTTTATAACGTTGTTTTCAGCCTCTACAAATAATGTTTGGTTTTTCATAAGTTGTAGTAGGTAGTCATCATTTGATTGTAGATTCTGTATGTCTCTTTCGTACTTTTCGGCAAAGTCTGCGTCGAGCACTCCGAAAAGAGTTCTTGCTAATTTCCCAACTCCATCAAAGTAACCTCGTTTTGGTCTTGAGTGTTGAGTGAGCAGCATAGAGTTGTAGTCGGCTAGGTGACTCAGTTCATGACGTAGGTGGCCGACAATTGTTTCGCAAGGCGAGTACTTATGTGATATTCTTTGGCATAGTTTATCTATTTGGTTCACATAATCATTGATCTGACCAGTTGCTTGCCAGTATGAGGTTAAGTTGTAGTAAACCAATAGGGTCCATTCGTCATGTATTAGTTTCATTTGCCCAGCTTCATCGAAGTAAATCGGATGATTGCTTGAGATAGGTGTAACCTTCAAGTTCAAGTTATTCGTTGGCGCTGATTGTGCAAGCCCCGTCATTGCTAGCATGGCTAGGAGAACTAGTGATAGCCAATTGTTCTTATTTTTTGCTGTGCCTCCCCGTTTTGTAGTTTCCGGAGTAGGTCTCCTTTGCTCTTCCTCTTCGTTTACTCTAGGTTCTTCGGGTTTAAGTGGTAATGGTGCTAGCTTCGTTATTGGTCGCTTAAGTGACCCTTTCCTTGTTTTTAAGGTAACAACCCGTACTCGACCATCAGCGCCTGGATGTAGTTCCTGGACTCTTCCTATAGCCCAGCGGCCAGGAGGTAAGTGCTCATCTTTGACTAATACTAGGGTTCCTAGTTTCAGGTTTTCTTTTGGTTGCTGCCATTTGCTTCGGGTTTGCAGTTGATGTAGATATTCGTTCGACCAGCGCTTCCAGATGTGTACGTTCATTTGTTCAACAAGCCTCCATCTGTTTCTTAGATCGTGCTCAGCAAAATCTTGTTCTTCTTGTGGTAGTGACAGTAGGGGGCCACCAATGAGGAAGTGGCCGGGAGTTAGATATTCCAGGTCTTCGACATCCTCTGTTAATGGGCACAGCGGACGAGAGTTCAGACAGGCTTCAATTTGATTTAGTAAAGTAGTAAATTGTTCGAAAGTAAGCTTCTGTTCCCCCAGTACTCGATGTAGGTGATATTTCATGGCTTTGACAGCAGCCTCCCACAGGCCTCCAGCTGTTGGCCAAAGTGGTGCATTGAAATGCCACTCAATTTGTAAGTGGCTCATCTCATCGAAGAATTCTGAATTCTTAAACGTATTGTGTTTTTCAAATTCCTGTTGAAGTAGTTTTGCTGCGCCCACAAAATTCGTTCCGTTGTCGGAGAATACGTGTCTGGGTGTACCCCTGCGGGCACACATCCTTTTGAATGCGGCGAGGAACGTTTGCGTAGTCAGGTCCGACACCAATTCCAAATGCACAGCTTTGGTCACCATGCATATGAAGATTGCTATGTAAGCCTTGCAAGTTTTAACGCCTCTTCCTTTGTTGATTTTCACATCAACATGCCCAGTATAGTCTACGCCTGTGTTTGTGAATGGTCTTGATGGAGTTACACGCTCCTTTGGCAAGTCTGCCATCAGTTGTACGTTTCGGTTTGGTTTGAAACGATGACATCGGACGCATTGTCGTAGCTCCTTCTTGACTGTTCTGCTACCTCCAATGACCCATAATGTTTGACGTAAATGGGCCAAAGTGAGTCGGGCGCCTCCGTGGAGAGTGTTGCGATGAGCCTCTTGAATAATAAGCTCCGTTAATCTTCCTGTAGCCGGAAGAATAATAGGATGTTTAGCTTCGGGAGATAAAGTTGAGTAGCCTAGTCGGCCCTTCACGCGCAGTATTCCACGGTCGTCAAGGATTGGGGTTAACTTCAGCAAGCTGCTTTTTGTTGATATTGGTCGATTTTTCTTTAAACATTCAATTTCGTCGCCATAGTTTTCATTTTGAACATTTTTGATGAGCAATTCTGTTGCTCCCATAATGTCTTGTGGTGACAAACACATAACCTCCTTTTTGTTACCGCAGTCGGTTAACTTATTGGTTGAGTTTAGTGTGCGTTTTTGCTTACGAATATTGCTTATTCGTACAATCCATCCAAGCACTCGTAATTCGCGTTTATAATTACTGTTTTTATTAAGTAATGTATCAATTATTTCACAATGCTTGTATGTGACTGCGCAGCAGTTTATTTCCTGCAACTCAGTGTTTGTTGTGTAGGTCAGGTGATTGTCCTGATGAATTTTTGGCATGTTTGTTTTTAACCAATCTGGTCCATTCCACCAAAGTTTAAAATCTAGGAGTTGAAAAGGTGTAAGCCCTCGAGTTGCACAGTCAGCAGGATTTTCTTCTGACTTCACATAGTTCCAGCAGTTTGCTGAGATAATGCTGTTTATTTGTTTTTCATATTTCTCCCATCGGTTTATATCGCCCTGCAGCCAGGCTAAAACGACCTTGGAGTCGCTCCAGCACCTTAAATGTAGATTTTTAGTGCTGAGAGTGTTCCGAACCTTTTCTAGCAGTTTGGCTAGTAAAACGGCCCCGCAAAGTTCCATTCTAGGTACAGTTATCCTGTTGCTGATTGGTGCAACCTTTGTTTTTGCAGTAATTAGTGTAGTCTTGTATTCGCCGGCTTCAGTTTTCACTCGGCTATAAATGACGCACGCGTAAGCTTTTTCGCTTGCGTCGCAAAACCCGTGTATCTCTAGATTGTTTTCTTGACATTGTAACCATCGTGGTATGGAAAGTTTGTTTAGCAACGGGATATCTTTTCTAATTGTTTCCCATTCTGTAGCGAGATCGTCGGTTAAGCGTTCATCCCAGTTGGTTTTGCTTATCCAGATTTTTTGGAACAGAAGTTTGGTTTTTATTGTAAGTGGCGATAGTAATCCAAGTGGGTCGTATAGCTTGCTTATTTCGCTCAGTAGCACGCGTTTTGTCAGTATTTTCTTGATTGGTAGATCCCATTGGTATGTGAAGCTATCGTTGTCTTGATTCCACCTCATGCCCAACATTTTTAAATTAGTTGTTTGTTCTGGGCTAAAGTCGATGTTCGTATTGCGGCTCTTTTGATCATCTCGCAAGTCTTCCAAGATACTCGGTTCGTTAGTTTTCCATTTTCTCAAGTTAAATCCTCCTTTTTTCAGCAACTCAATTAGCTGTGTGACCAGTGTCTTCGATGCGTCGACAGTATCCTGTCCGTAAACCAAATCGTCCATGTAGAAGTAGTTTTTCAGGACGTTTCCAGCTTCCGGATAGGTATCTTTTTCATCTTCTGCGAGTTTATGTAGAGTGCGCATTGCCAGATAAGGTGCACTTTTTGTTCCGTAAGTTACTGTGCCCAACTGCCAATCTTGTAGAGGTTCCTTAGGGGAAGATCTCCAGATTATAGTTTGCAGATGTTGTTGATTTTCGTTTAGCCAGATGAACCGATAAAGTTTTTCTACATCCGCCGTAAAGACGTATCTGTACGTTCTCCAATTAATTAGTAGTGTCAGTATGTCCTTTTGTAAGTTCGGACCGCAGTACATGTGATCATTGAGACTGCTGCTGTCTCCTTTTGTCTTGTACGAGGCGTTGAACACTACTCTTAGTTTTGTTGTAGTGGACTCAGCTCTCATCACGCCGTGGTGAGGTAGGTAAACTCGGCCCCTACTTTCTTCTGTGACTGGTTTCATGTGTCCCATAGCGATGTATTCGTTCATAAAACGCGTGTACTCGTAACTGAGTTCTTTGTTTTTTAGCATTTTCCTTTCCAGTTGAAGGAACTGTGCTAATGCTTGTGACCTTGCATTGTATAAGTTTGATTCGTAGTTAGGCTTCATAGGCATTTGTACCACATATTGTCCGTTTGCCAATCTTGTGGTAGTTGCGTTGTAATAATCTTCACAGTGTTGTTCCTCACTAGTTGATGATGACTTGTCTGGAATTTCCTCGGTTTCCCAAAATCTTGCCATGTTTTCGAAATCGTTTAGTGTCACCAAGCAGTTGAATGTCTTTACATTCCCGCATAGAATCCAGCCTACTTTCGTTTGTTGAGCTACGGGGTATCTCTCACTCCTGATGACGCCGTTTAGGATAAGTTCTGAGTAGATGTCCGCGCCCAAGAGTAGATCGATCGGGCCCGACAGATTGAACTGTGGATCCGCTAGTTTTAAGTTTTCTAAATAGTCCCAGTTGCTGATTGGGAACGATGCGGTAGGTAAGTTGCTTATGAGTTTTTTCATAATTAATGCTTCAAAGTTTAGTCTGTAGTCTGAATGTATTGACTGGCATTCTAAGTTCATTGCCCCTTTGCAGTTGCCGCTAAGGGTTCCGACACCCGATACAACAGCGCTCACTTTACGTCGCTGTAATCGGAGGCGTTGTGCCGCGTTTTCCGTTATTAGGCTCACTTGAGAGCCTTGGTCTAGTAGGCCTCTCAAGTTGATGAAGTTTCCATCAATTGTTTTGACTTTCAGAAGTACAGTTGTCAACAACACTTCCCTTTGTTCGTTCGTTATGTTGTTGACCCCATAGGAAGTCGAAAGGGTCGACGATGGGTTTTCCTCCCTTGTTGCTTGTTTTTTGCTAGATAGTTCAGTTACATCTTCATGCATAAGTGTATGGTGTGCCTTTTGACACAATTTACACGTCTTTCGTGATTTGCATTGTTTTTCTCCGTGGTTGAATAGGCAGTTTTTACAAATATGCAAGTTGCGAATTGCGTCATTCCGTTTGTTTGTGTCCATAGCCAAGAATTGTTCGCAATTCATCAATACGTGATTAGTTTTGCATATTGGGCATGTTTTTGCTGTCGTGAAGAAGGTTTTTGCTGAGTTTTGTGACTTGTTAAAGTACGATGACCCCTGCGTTTTATTCTTGTAGTTGTAATTTCGGTTTTCTGATCCCTTATGAGGCTGCTTTTCCGATTTCCATGGTTTGTTTGATGACGAGAATTTTTGGCTACTTCCCTGCAGAGCTTCCAGTGACATGAACTTTGATTTTAAAAACTCGGCGAACTCTTCCAGTTCGGGAAATTCCCTGGGATGTTTGATCTCCTTTATATATTCGTTATACGTAACGCTATCTAGTTTTTGAATCAATAGGTGGACCACGATCGGATCCCAGTTGGTGATGTCTAGCCCGATGTTTTTGAGCCCGTTCAAGCACTCCATCATGACGTCATGAAGCTTCCGTATGCTTGCTGCGGTTGGTTGCTGAATACTAGGTTGATTCAGGAGTGTATTCATGTATGATGTAAATAACAGCCGTTTGTTATCGTAGCGGTGGGTCAGCATGTCCCAGCAAGATGCATAGTTTTCAGCACTGATGCCAAGATGCTGAACCAGTTTCTCTGCTTCACCCTTCAGTTTTGTTTTCAAGTGTTGCATTTTTTGAGCCTTCGAAAGTGTCGGATTGTTGTGTACACTTTCGAGGTAGAGGTCTCTAAAAGTCAACCACTGGTTATAGTTGCCATGGAAATCGGGTATTTGAATTTTTGGCGTAGATTTCTCATAATGTGCATTGTTCCAGATGTTGTGTTGTAGTTTCCTTTTCAGGTCATCATAGAAGTTTTCTGCTGTATTGTATTTCTGTTGATAAATTGAGTCCTCATCTTGTAGTAGGTACTCTAGTTCCCAATTTGCCTTTTCGATTTGCTCCCATTTAGTTTTCAGGGTGCTTAAGTTGTCTTCTAATTCCCATTTTTCCATCGGTACTGCCAATGCTATGTTTACCTTTTCCACAGTGCGTTCAAACGCTCTAAAGTTGCAGTATTGTTGACGCAAAAGAACTTGTTGCTTTTCCGCCGACTCGCTTGCTTCCCGAGGAGGTACGTGGAATTGGATATCGTCGAAAGTAAATTTCGATTGTCCCTTACCTTGCTTAGGCGTAGCAGGTGGTTGTTCCGTCTTACCAGCAGGTGCAGACGGCAATTCCGATTTACGTTTCAACATGTCTTGCAGCACTTCTTCATACATCTTCTTCGTACAGTTGAAAATGTCGTCGTTGAAGTATTGAAGGTCTGTTGCTCCAGACTCTTCCAGTAGATGATGGTTGTGAACAAACTTCTCCCAGTTATTGTTCAGCCGAGAAAGACGCTCCTCCAGGTACGCCAAGTTCTTCCTGGTGGGACTGTCCTTCTTGTAGTTGGTGCAAATAAGCTTCAAGTCTCTGAAGGTTGTTTCTTGATGGCTTATCAGTTCCGTTACGCTCTGAACCATGGTTATTAGTTATTGGCTTGACCGTTGGTGGAGTAGAGTTGTATCACCGCAGGTACTAGTTCACCAAAGTTGCGAAGTTTCCGCAAGTTTTGGATATCAAGTGCGTTAGCGCCCCACTAACGCGATCCGCTCTTCTGGGACTCCAGCTAGACAGATTCGCTAACGTTAACAGAGAGAATACGCACCTGTTATATCCGGCTCGAAGGACCAGTTTTATGTACGGCTCAGAGGTAGCCGGTTACTTACAGTTGAGTTGTTTGATGTGAGTTGACGAAAACCACAGATTACACCACAGTAAAGTTTATTCGTAAAAGTTACACGAAAGTTAGGTTGGATGCTAATCCGCGATTATAGCGCTACGGCAGCTATTGGTCAACTAACTAAATATAATAATAAAGTAAATAAAAACGAGTAGTTAAAAGTAGGTCGCGGCGTAAGCAATTTGCCTGTACGTGAACCGTACACCCATACAGCTACTGTCCTGAGAATGGGGACCACGACGCGGCCAGTCTAGTGCTCCCAAAAGGAGAACGTGCCAAAGTATGGGCCGATCACCATGATGCACCCACCGCTGGTCACATGGGCGCGGAACGTACGCTGCAACGTATAGCTGGTAAGTATTACTGGCCAAGAATGCGTTCCTACGTTACCCGAAATATTAAAAACGCTTGCGACGTCTACGAGAACGCCCAGGCACCACGTAAAAAGAATGCCGATGAACATCGTCGGCCTTCTCCCGACTATAAGGTTGGTGAAATGGTTCTGCTGAGAACTGACAATACCGGCAGAGGGCAGCCACCTAAGTTCATCCCTCTTCTCGATGGACCATACAAGATCCGGGCCGTGGTCAACCCCACTACATACATCCTAGAGTGCCTCGACGATGGCACGGTGCTAGGCAGGTATCACGCTTCCGTGCTGACACCCTTCGTTGGTCGCATCCAAGCTCCGGTACAAGAGAAGCGTAGGAGGGGAAGGCCTCGTAGAAGCTAACCCAAACGCGAGGACGTTCGTTAGGGTTAGAGGGGGAGACTGTAACGCTCAGTGTGCAAGGCTACGGTCAGGCTAGCTGCAGGTAGAGGGACCACGCTGGCAGGTGGTCGCCAGATGTGTAAAACGCACCCCACCCCGCGCCCACGCAGGCTTCGGGCCCGCAGACTCGCTGACCAGTAGTCAGTAGACATTCGATTCGAGTCGCGCACGCTAGATAGATCGGGTATTCACGGTTCTAGCTCGTTCCCGCCATAACTATTGTCGTAGCTTTAAGTTTAGTCGTACGAATAGTTTGTGTTATACTTTAGTTAGCTCGTAAGGACATTTATGTACAAAGTGTTGTGTGTATTAAAAGTGTTTATCGTGGCATAAACTGAAATCGTTTTATTACGACACCTAGCCGCCCTTATAAACTTTATTAGAAAAATACTCCTTATAGAATACAGGTGCTCTGTACCTACAGTTTATTAAAACATATAGCGTCGACAGCTAAATAAAACATATTATTTTGATGAAAATGTTTTTCACGCTGCAATATGTAGTTCTATTTTCGTACCGGTTCAGTCACTAGTTTAAAATGGGACATGCAATGTGGCGAATGTTCGAAAACAGCTTGAATGTGAAATGTTGACTCTAAAATCGACTTTTCGATTCATCCAGTTTGAATTTTAAATTCTGTTCCATTTACCGATATGAATAAGTAAGTACGTATGTATAATTCGAAATGTTTTCACGAAGAATGATTGAATATAATGTAGATATATTCAGTCGACACTGATTCTATGGAGTAATCGATTATCTTGTATTATCTTGGTTAGGGAGGAAGATAATTATCTGAGGTAGGTTAATATACAAGTTTATCTATCGCACTCAGAGACATTTAACGGTTACTTAAGGCGCTTCTTATTATAGATTTTGTACTAAAAATCTATACTAAGGAGAGCTTTAAGTAATCGTTATCGTCTCTGAGTGTGGCAGTTATTCAATTAATATTCAGAGAGAAAGCATCAGACACGTTTCACACCACAAATTATAAAAAATTGATTGTTTTTCACGACTCAACTTGATCGTCTAAGCTCATATATTTATACAACTATATATCAGCTAAGTAGGCTAGTTAAATATCATAAGAAACAGGTTTCAGGGTCAGAGGAGGCTCGTCCTAAAGAGCGCTGGTGCAGTGCACTCCCACAAAAATGGCATAATCTATATTTCCATAAAATCCTATACATACATTATTTCTACAATGCCTATACAATACACTCAGTTACTAGCAGTTTACTAGAAACGTAGTAGAAACTAACTATTACCTACGCGCACATTTGGCGTCAAGTTGTATGTGCCAAACGTGTGGAGTGAAGCGCCAGCGATTGCGCTCCTATGAAACAAAATTCAGTACAATTTCTAGCACTGTATTCAATGAGTGCGAAAGAGAAACATCGACACGGTCCGACGCGAGAAACAGAAGATTTTGTATGGGAAATTAGCCTAATCTGGAGCGCCGCTCACGCGCGACGTTGCCAAATCGCGCAAGGCGGCGCGGGAGACTTTTGCCTGTGCGGTGTGCGCCGTTGTCAATCTAACCCTCAGTTTCCCACCTTAAAATTATCGGAGAATTAATGTGACAAATTGTCAAACACGCGATATCTTCTGTGATTGGCTGTTGAAAATTCATTCAACCAATCACAGCAGATAACGCGTGGTTGACAATTTGTCACATTAATTCTCCGATAATTTTAAGGTGGGAAACTGAGGGTTATTTATACAATAAAACAAACACTTGAAATCAGTTACTTTACGGTAGAATGTAGATTCTTCGCAGTTTTTCTTTTAATTATGTATTAAATATAGTTTTGCGCGATATTTGTGTTAAAAATGGAACAATACAGTGTGCCTTTTATAAAAAAAAATTGAAAAGACTCTTGAAATGCGTCTCGAACTTAAAGCTAATTTTTATGGCCTAGTTGCTAGGGTCCTAAAATTGCTCTTACTCAAAATTTCGTAAAGCGCTCGATTCTGCGTATCGAAAATCTATTAGAGAGTTCAATGAACGCGTTGATGAAAATAGATATATTTTACGGCGTTTAATAGATTGTGTGGTATTTTGTGGTGCATTTCAAGTTGCTTTACGAGGTTAGGATGAATCTACGGCATTCCGGAATCTATAGAGGTTTGGAAGATTTCGTGTCAGAGATCGATTTAGCTATGAAACAGCATTTATCAAGCAGGTCCGTTTTTAAAAGTACGTCTAAAACCATTCAGAATGACATTTTAGAAGTTTCCAGAACAGAAATACTGAACAGAACAGATCAGAATGAATTTTCTGTACAAAAACAAGTTATTATTTGTTTCTGTTCTATATAAGTACAATAATGTTTACAAACTAATATTAAAACTTAAAAAAGAATAAAAATATGTACAATTACGGGGCGTCAAAAAATTCGTCTACATCGCTGTCAACAGGAAAAGTGCCCAGAAGGCTGGCAGCATTGCCACATTGGATGGCAATGCTGATTCTTTGGCCAAAAAAAAGGCCAGCCCTCTGGTCTCATGAAGCGATATCCCGAAAAATTAGGTGTGCACTCGGACCCCATGGCCCTAGTGTTTCAACCCCAAACGGCTCAAACACATAATTACCAATCAAGTTGTTGTATTTGCGCCGTTTGAGGTTTTCAGCACCTGCAGCAGCCGCCCCAGCGCAGCCCACCGTGCTAGGAAGATGGGATGGTGCAAGGGTGTCGACACAAGTTGCATCCCACACCAAAGACCTACCCAACTTCCATGGCATTATGGTCATACCATCTGGTCTCTTCCCATCGACGCGTGCCAGGCCATTGGGTTCTAAGACAGCTGGCACCCCGGCGGTGGCAAGAGTACGACGGATGAGATCATTAATGCTAGCGTGCCGCGCAATCCGACCTGCACTCTTACTACAAGAAAGGCCATGGTGTCCGAGGCAGTCGACTGTTTCACCGCATTGACAGCGATGTGGAGCCCCACAAGGAGCGCCCAAACGCAAGCATGTAGCGAGCCGGAAGGTTGTGTCACCTAGCATAGTGCCTATGTTAGGCGACGGTAGTGCCTGAAGCCAGAGGCCCGACTCCCACTCACCCACAGCCAGCAGGCGGGCACGCTCAGCAGTATTGGTAGACGTATTAATTAGGTTATTCCGTACCAACCTGCAGAGCGGCTCATCCCATTGTCTCTGGGAATATGGGTTCTCGGGACAATCCGTATCCGGGCAAGCCACTTTCCAGACGTCCTCTGTGTCTGTCAAGCACGGCACTTCCGAGTCAACCAGGGAAAGAGCAAAAATTTGCCTGGTCAGTTTTTCAGTGCTGTGGACAGAAGACAGGAACGCTGGTAAGCTTACACTAGAAATTTTGCGGACGCCGAGGCCACCAAAACGAATTGGTAGGGTGGCTTGTAGCCACGCTCGGTCGTCCAAGGCCACATTAAGAATGGATGTTATCTTATCTTATCTTGTGGAGGGGCCGAGAAACAACTCGGACACTTCGACCCATTGGGATCTATTGTGGTCCCCTAGATACCTTACTCCTCCCCAATCTCGTTGAAAACTCTTTTCATGAATTTTACAACGAGACTGGGAGATATGAGCCTATAGTCTTCTGGTCTTGGATATCCAGCCCCTAGGAGACTCATTCGCTTACCAGCCAGTGCATCGCATGTGCAAAGAAGGTGCTCCATGCACTCCGTATGTTCCCCACACAATCTGCACATGGGTGTCGCGGTTAGACCCATCTCCATGAGCATGTCGTTGGTTCCAAAGTGCCCAGTAAAGGCCCCAAGCAGGTAGCGGATTTGCCCCCTGCTCATATTCCAAATGCATTCCCGGGCTTTGAACGTAGAGCCTAGGAATTTCTTGCAGTGTTGTAGACCGGTGCTAGATAGCCAATGAGTTCGCTGTCTGTGATCTGCAAACTCCCTAAATGCGGCTTTTACGAGGCACGTCGAGATGCCTACACATGGTTCTGGACCCACAAAGTCATTTGCTGAGCCCTCTCTTGCCAGTTCATCTGCCATTTCGTTACCATGGATTCCTTTGTGCCCAGGGACCCACATCAGTCTTACCCTGTTGTGCTTCCCAAGCCTGTTTAGGGTTTGGACAGCATCCAGAATAAGTCCGGAGTCCACTTTGTAGGATGCCATGGCTTTGATTGCAGCCTGACTGTCACTAAGAATATATATGGATTTACCTCTGGTTCCTCTATCTATATTCTCTTGAGCACAGGTTATTATGGTATAAGTTTCCGCTTGGAATACAGTTGCCATTTTCCGTAGGCTTTTGCTACATTTGTAAGCTTTTGCGTACATTCCCGCCCCTGTACCTGATTCCATTTTGGATCCATCAGTGTACCACACCAGACTGTCTTGTTCTGGTGGATCGATTCCCTTCGTCCAGTCCTCTATTGTAGGGATTTGGACCTTGAAAGACCTTTCAAACACAAACATAGTTTGCATTTTATCGGATAACATGCTTGTTACCCGATCCAGGCCTTCATTCCCGTCAAACTTGTATGGTTGGTCCTTGGCTTAGAGGCATCCCATAGTCCAGCCACAGCAAGTCGATGTAATGTCTTCCTTGCCTCGAATTCAACCATCATATGCAGAGGAGGGATATTGAGGTATCTCTCAATCGCTGCCGTAGGTGTTGTCCTGAAAGCACCCGTGATGCCTAGACACACTGTTCTTTGTAATCTGGTGAGTGGCGCTTTGCACGAGGCAAGCTTTGTTCTGGGCCACCACACTATGCTGCCGTATGTGATAATAGGTATTATCATTGTCCGGTACAGCCATCGTATCACTTTGGGCTTTAACCCCCAAGTTTTACCGTAGGTGGAACGACACATGCCGAACACTCGTAGGGCTTTCGTCGTAATATTTTCCACCTGAGTTCTTTATCAAGCGTTACACCCAGATATTTAACTTCGGTAGACCAGGGCAGCTTTATTCCATTGAGGGAGAGCTCTCCTAGGTTGCCTAGTTGTCTCTTCCTCGTGAATGGAACAATGACTGCTTTGCTTGGGTTGATAGAGAGGAGGTTCTTTGTACACCATTCCTCTGTCATCCTCAATGCCTGTTGTAATAATCCAGAGACTATGTTCGGGAATTTACCATTAACCATTATGGCTATGTCATCTGCATAGCCTACTGTGTAGAATGGTCCAGTATTGAGCTTGGTACGTAGCGAGTCTACTACCAAGCACCATAATAATGGTGACAGCACTCCACCCTGCGGACAACCTCTTGTTGTTTTTGCACTAAGTCTGTCTCCCATCAGTTCCTATCTGACTATTCTGCTTCTCAGCATATAGTCAATCCAGTTGCACGTGGTATCATTGATGCCATGTTCCTTTGCAACGATGCGTATGGACTCAAATGTTGTCTTGTCGAAGGCTCCCTCTATGTCGAGGAAAGCCCCGACACAGATCTCTTGTCCCTCTAGCGCAGCCTCGGCTCGACTCGCAACATAATGCAATGCCGTTTCTGTAGATTTGCCAGGGCTGTAGGCGCACTGTAGTTTATGTAGAGGGAAGATTTTAAGTGGTCCCTCTCTTAGGTACCTGTCTACCAGTTTCTCCAGAGCTTTTAAGAGAAAGGATGATAGACTAATTGGCCTGTAAGCTTTAGCTTCTTCGTAAGTCGGTCTACCTACCTTCGGTATAAAAGTGACTTTGACTTCCCTCCATGCCTTGGGTACGTACCCAAAGGCTATGCAGGCTCTGTAGAGCTTACTCAAATGAGGTATCAAAACAGATGCCCCTTCTTGCAATAGTATTGGGTAGATGCCATCCGGACCAGGGGATTTGAGAGGCTGGAAGCCCGCTATGGCAAGCTTCAGTTTATTCTCATCTACCACTTTCTTTGCCGTGAGCCAGTTATTTTTGGACGTGTGCCTTGTGAGCTCGTCCCTTGTGACTGGTTCCTCTTCATCGCTGTCGCGCAGTATACATTCCGGGAAGTGAGTTCTAAACATCACGCCCAGAGTGTCCTGTCCAGTTTCCGTTAGATACCCATTCTCATTCTTTACAGATGATAGTGGGTCTGTCTTAGTCATGGACATTGCTTTGCACAACCTCATTCCATTTGGCAGAGCTTCTATGGAGGTGCAATGCTGCCGCCAACTAGTTCTTTTGGCCTTGCGTACCGCCGTCTTATACCTCGTCAGCATGCTATGATAGTCAGAGAAATCTTTCCTGGCTTTTGCATCATTAAAGGCCTGTCGTGTTTCCTGACGTATTTTAGCTAGTTCAGGAGTCGGTACCTTTTTGCGAAAGGCCTTTTTCTCTGGGCAGTTATCTACCCATGCACCGATGGTGCCCACCTTGATTCTATCAGCTTCAAATTCTATATCTAGTATGGAATTAAGCTTACCTTTTGGGCTCCCTAGATTTACTTTTAGGTCTCTCCTGTACGAGTCCCAATTTGTATGTCTTGGGTTTCTCCTTCGTCTAGTTTCGGCTTCTCCCGCCGTCCTAAACCTAAAGCATATATAATTATGGTCAGACAGAGAGATTTCGTCCGATACAGGCCAATTTTCGATGTAAGCGCTGGCCTTGTTTGAAGCCAGTGTCAGGTCAATAACTTCAGTTCTCGTCGAGGTCCTGAAAGTAGGTTTATTGCCTGCGTTAAGGATTTGTAAAGAAGAGCTTACCACAAAGTCCCACAAATCCTCCCCTCGTTTGTTGACATCCGAGCTGCCCCAAACGACATGGTGTGCATTCGCATCGCAGCCAAGTATCAGGTCGAGGTTTTCTTGGTTGCCGTAGTCAACCAGTCTTCTGATTAGTGGTGTTACTGGTTCCTTTTGTTCATATGGGAGGTAGGCAGAGGCAAGGATAATTTTCCTTTTCTCTGTGCCCATCCCCACTTGGATCAAAGTTGTTGTGAGATCCCTGTAACAGAAAGTACGTAAGGGCATTGCCTCTATACCGCCCCTGATATAGATGCAAGTCCTCGCGTCATTAGTTGGACAGTCATAGAGCACCATGCCTCCTGTCCCACCTAAGCCTTTTATAGTCCCCTTATACAGATAAGGTTCCTGTATCAAGGCAACGTCATATGTGTTAAGCTTCAGTTGCCGAGCCGGAAGGGCAGTAGCGGCTCTGCAATGATGCAAATTAATTTGTACACACCTTAGTCCCTCCATCTTGGATGATTTTGATGGGCCTGTGTTAATATAGGAGGGCCTTAGTTTTGAGGCTCCTCCTCCATCGCCTGGGTCTCCTCGAGAGCAATCGGCGACTCAATCCCCAGGGTGTCGAAGTCCCCGAGGATGTCATCCTCGTGGTCTGCCTCTGACGCCCTGGTCCCAATCTCTGCCTCCTGCGCTGCGCCGTAAGCAGAGATTTCTTCGATGGCCTCCTCACGTCGGTGTAGTCCATCCTCGGAGGGTTCCGCTTCTGCTTCCGCAGTGGGTGCCTCTCCCTTATCTTATTCCAGGAGTTTGAACGAGTACCGTTCAATTCCTCCTGGAAGAGAGTAGCCCGCGGCCTTGATGACCCCAGCGGACACCCCGTCCATGAGGACGATACGACGGATGCCGGTCTGCTCAGTGAGAGTATTCACGACCTTCCAGTCGCTCGTCCTCAAGGCAGGGTTAAGCAGCTGGATCAGTCGAATGGCCCGGGCAGAGTCCTGCAACGCCAAGTTGCGATCCAAAGCCAGTCAAAATGGTCTTCCATGCCATTTTGACTGGCTTTGGAAGGTCCTTGGCGGCAACAACCTTGAGTTTCAAGGGTCCAAGTTCCACATTGTGGATGGCCCCCCGAAACCAGCTAGCTGCGTCAGAGTTGTCGCAGGATACATGAACTGCACCTGCGACAACTCCGGGAGCAACCGTTAAAACAGGCAGAGGATCCGGCGCCACTTCCAGTTTCTCAATTATGAGCTCCTGGATTGGCACCAAGTCCTCCGCCCTCAAGTACTCTTCCGGGTACCTGACTGTGACGACAGCGAGTTTCACAGCCGCCACCGCATCCCTAAAGGATCCGGTTGAGGATGATTGCCCTTGGGTCTTCATCCTCTTGGCCGCCATGTCCCCGCTGTCGCCGCTGAGAGCAGCACGCGGTCTCTTTGATGGGCCCTCTGTAGGAGTCCCCTCTAGAGCCGCCTGCTGTCTCAGCTTTTGGCGCTTTTTTCTGCGCGGCCCAGATCGTCTAACCGGAAGCCAGCCTGGTTCATGCCGGCCGCCGGAAGACGACGAGGTGCTGTTTTTGCCGGTCGCGTCCGGGGCCTCAAGGTCCGAGGTCATTCGACCTCCGACACAAGGGTCACGTGTCGCGCCAGTTTTGGCAGCACCTTTGTGCCCGATGGGCTGGTTTGCAGTTCCGCCCTTAGGTGGTCCCGCAGCAGTGCCGGCCCTCGGCAGTGCCGCAACAGTACCGTCATTTGACAGTCCCGCCGCAGCCCCACCTCGAGACGACCCTACTGCAGTCTCGCCGCCGGGCGTTCCTGCTACGGAAAAAGCAGTCCCGGCTTGCGCTGGTCCCGCCGTCTGGTGTGCAGTTCCGCCCTTCAACGGTCCCAAAGCAGTGCCGACCCTCGGCAGTGCCGCAGCAGTACCGTCATTTGACAGTCCCGCCGCAGCCCCACCTCGAGACGATCCCACTGCAGTCTCGCCTCTGGACGTTCCTGCTAAGGAAAATGCAGTCCCGGCTTGCGCCGGTCCCGCCGTCTGGTGTGCAGTCCCAGCTTTCGCCGGTCCCGCCTTTTGGAGCGCAGTCCCAACTTTCGCCGGTCCTTTCGCCTTGTGGCTTTTTTTGAAATTAAATCCATTTAAAATCCCGATATAAATTTCATCCCTCGACTATCCCCACCCTCCATGGAGTGCTCAAGTGGCGATGCTACGGTAGCACCAGGGATTAGCCGAGGGATATAGCCCCCCCCCCATTAGTTGCTAACGAGACTGCACGACACCAACTCACACCACTACCACTAGCGATGCGAGCGAGCGCCGCCGTCTGCAAGCTCCCAATGGGAGTGAACTCGCCTGGGGGCCGTCTGACCGGACCCCGCAGCCGATTGACCGTAGCTGGCTAGGCTACGGCCTCCCGTGTCGGAAGAAATCCGGGCCAAAGTGATGTGTTGTGTGCAACCTGCTCCACTCAATCACCAGGATCCCTTCATCCCTCCATACGGGTCCCCGCGCACGGCACAAACACGCGGGAGGTCATTGCTACCCAACATTTTACTTGTTCAATGGTGGACACCCAGGGGCATGACCTCGCCACCCCTGTGATACGTCGCCCGGTGATTACAGTTACGTCTATTTCAGAGGGAATTAGACCAATAACAGGGCGGCAACCACGAGAAGGAAAATCACCGCACTTGCCTTGAGGATCTACACGACCGTAGCGCTCTCCCTCAAGACCACGCCACCTTGCCGGCTCTGAAAGAGCCAGGCAAGTTAGGACTGCATCGACAAAGCCAAGCCCTACAGGGCTTGTCGCTGACAGCTCAAAGCGTAAGTTTGCTAACACAGACCAGCCCCCAAGAATGGATGTTAATGTGTTGCGAATAATTTGGTCAATTTTGTCCAAAAGTTCAGGTTTCTTCCAAAGAGAGAAGAGAAGAACGGAGAAAATACATAAAATTTGGTTCGAAACAGCAATATCTGATAAGGGTAAATGCCGAATGTAAATTAATTTTTGAGAGTCTATCCGAAATATCATTAAAATGTTTGATTTTGTCTTCGATGAAAGATAAAAAACTTTCTTCTAAAATAGGGGAACCTAGGAGGTGCAGGGAACTTTTGTCTAAGATTTTGATTTGCAAGGCTATTGCATTAAATTTATCTAAAGTCGATTGTCTGTCGGTAACGTCAGAGAGGTAAATTTCGCACTTTGAGGGGTTAAGTTCCAGGCCGATAGATTTAAATTTCTGTTTGAGGAGATGCAGGTCATTCAAAACGGTGTCAACATCACCTCCTAGCGTTCCATCATCTAAATACCACACGTTAAATTTTGAATTTAGTTGTTGGATTATGGGATGAATAGCCAAACTGAAAATGACAGGCCCGAGAGGGTCACCTTGTTGGCAACCAACTGCAGATTCCAAAATGTTGTCCTTATACAATAATTTTGATGGATGTCTATAACATTGCCACATAAAACCATAAATTTCGGGTAGTATTTTTTTGACTTCAGCCAACAAAGTGTCCCTGTTCACGGTGTTGAATGCGTTTTTGACGTCAACCTTGAGAATGACCTCACCTTTTTTTGAGTTAAGAAATGAGGATAAGGCATGTACGGCAGCCTCACAGCCCCCTCTGGAACCAAAACCAAGTTGAAGGGGCTGGAACTTAGTTGCAAGCGATTCACTAAACATTTTGCAACATATTTTGGCTGCCAAACGCCTGTAGGTGCAACCGACAGCAATGGGACGGATGCCGCCGTCCTTCTTGCACAGGGCACACCGGTTAGCCCCATACAAGACATCGACGACGGCATCGTTCACGCTGCCGGAGAGCATTAAGTTGATCAGAACCGCAAGTTCCTTCAAGAGCGACTCACCAGCTTCCCCGGCGCCTGAACTTAACAAATCTTTCAAATGCTGTGGAGTCAGGCCGTCGAGGCCGCCGGCAGAACCAGTCCGGAAAGAGCTCACGGCTGCGATCTACTGCGGGGCTGTAATTTGGAAAATTGATGGGCGGGTCGGGGAAGGTGAGATCATCCGCAGGCGCTGGGTGTTTACTCTCTAGGGCTGCAAGAGTCTCTGGAGAGTAAGGCGACACCACATCACTGCTGAACAGTAGTCTGGCTGACCCCCTTATGTCACCTTCACCTAACTTGGATTCCACATGAGCACAAATGCCTTTCTGAGAAATATTAAAAAACGGTAATTTGGAGCCTAAAATGCGGGCCGAATTGTTGCAGTTTTCTTTAATTTGGTTTGTTAATTATTTTTGATTTGCCAAATTTTTTTTGACATGCAGAATCCTGTAAGGGAAGGTGAGTAACTGCTCCCAGGCACGTTGTGAGTTCTCCTGGGTCGCGTGACGAACACATCGCGCTAAACTTTGAGCAACAGAGTGCCTCGCGCCCCGGGTAACTCTTTTTAGGACTGGAGTGGAATTTTTGAATTTAGACAATGTTTTCCACAAAGTTTCTTCAAAAGGTGTTGATGTCGGAGATGTGGCTGGGGGACACAAAGGTAAACTATGAGGTTTGTGGACCTTGCCATAGTGAATCTTAAGCCCCCTTTCGCCTTTGAAAAAACGAGCCTGGGAGCAATGTGTACGTGTCTTACCAGCTGAACATCCAGTGATGTGATAGGTTGACTGGCACTAATTATTCCGGCGTCGCTACAGCCGGCGACGGCGCCAAACATAAAATAGAAAAAGAGTAGATACACTTACACAAGACTTACCAACTATCACAAAAGTATAAACACTAATAATTATAAAATGCACTCAAAAAAAACATAATTGATTATATATAAACAAAACGAAAATGTCTGTGGTTGCCTAGCGACCGAATGCGGCGCAGTTACGCTGGCGGCCGTGAGCGCCGCGCCGGCTTCGACGTCATTTTAGCGCAGCGCGGCCCTGGTTACCGATGACAGAAGGTGTCGCGTTGCGAAACTAAGCCGCTTTGAAGCGTGTGAGGCGCACAATAACCCTCCAACTGCTGAGCAGAACACAGATCGGTAGAGAGTACTTATATTCCTTGACACAGATGCACTCTCTAAACTTTTCACGGCAGAAAAAAAATCACGTCCATCAAAGGCACCGATTTTGAACGCAGTCCGATGAATACACCAAAATGTCACGAAAGCAAAGACTTTTTGATGTCTTTTAATGTTCTGCACCGAATTAGTCACTATATATACAGTAATAATAATATTATTTCCATTTAGGAAAAAAATCAATCAAAAATAAATAAACGGTAAGCTCTAGTTTTACGTTTTTTTTTTTTGTGAACTCCCATAAATAAATGTCACGAGCCGCCTCTGTTCAGGGTGCATACACCTTAATTGCGTATCTGTTTTAACAGCACGGAGCACACTCCTTCCTTTTCATTTTTAAATTTATCAATATTAATTGCGTGTTTTACGCTGTCAAGTAGACGGATTTTTGAGCATTTGAAGCAATGAATGCAAGGGAGACAACCCATATACTACTCTTTGAACTTACAATTAGGGTGCTGTACTAGTACAACTTCACTGCTAAATACCGAAAAGTTTCGTTAATAAGAACTTCTCCGAAATATGTAGTTAGCCATATTATATACGCTTCAAGAGTTCTCAGTGCTTCTATCTAAGATGCAAGTTCTCAGCTATATATATGTGGCTGGCAAAGTTTGGAGGATCTTGTATCACAAAATATATTTGACATACTTCGCGAGTGTGCGGAATACTTCGGGCCGCGGGAGCCTGCTCCATAATTGTTCAAGAATAGTTGCCTGGCTTCAGAAACGAGATAACCCTGTTTTGGTTAAGATGTTTTGGAGTTCCAACTAACTGTTCTATGTTTTAATGGCCAATTGTATGTAGTAGTATAAGGTTGAATAAATTTGAGGAATTTTATAATTATCTTCTAGTTTCTATAGAGTTTGGGTAAAATACGAAACTTTTGTAATATGATATAAGATAGATTTGATGCATTGTTGATGGGTCAGGTTTTGAATATTATTTGAAACCGCGAGAACTAATTTTTTTTAAAAGCTTTTATTTAACTTGCAATGTATTGTTAGGCTTTGGTCCTTTTTAACTATGAATGGCTTGTTTTAAATAAAAACGGATGATCTTATTTTACCGTTTGGTTTGTTAGGGTTTTTATTTTATATAAATGGAGGCGATATTTTTTTATGGTAAACACTCGGGAAGTTGTCGTGTGTTTCTAGCTAGTACGAGTAATGTGGCTTGAGGATACATTCAGTCGATGGTCGTCGCCTGAGACGCTTGGTTAAAATATAGTGCTCAAAGTCATAGACATTGTTGTAAAATTGTATTTCTTGTTTAGAACAGTTTTCTTACTTTATAAAAGTAATGAACAGTTTGAGTTTGATTTCACATATTACATTCAAGTACCTACTCGTAGTAAACCCGCCGACTGCCACAGTATGTATGTATATGTATGTTCTGGTCAAATTTTGCAACTTAATTCTGATGCAGTTATCCTCCACCGATTAATATGAAATTTTGCATACACGTTTAGTTTAGAAGACAATGCATGGTTAGCTAAGTGACGTCATTCTAAATCCAATATAGAGAACTGCCCAAGATGGCGGACTAGTTATTTTTTGTTCACTGCCATAATATAGATATCAAATGAAAGGGTTTCCTGAGAAGAATATGAAAAAAAGCATGTTTAAAAAAAAGTTTTTTTATCGAACACTATTCATTTTGATGTAGATAAGATTATATTATGAACTTTAACAGTATTGATATTCTTTGTATAACAGAACATTGGCTTAAAAGCCACCAGTTATTGTTCAATTTTAATAATCACCAGGTTGGTAGTTCATTCAGCAGAGTTAATGCTATACATGGTGGCTCATTGATTTTAGTAAGTAACCAGCTTAAATTTAAAGACCGTAAGGATATTGTGAGCCTATCTGTTGAGCGGACAGTTGAAATAGCTTGTATAGAATTGGAGCAGTTTATTGTATTAAGCGTATACAGACCCCCTTCAGGATTGTATGACTGCTTTGAAAAGGTTAATGGATGAAGTGTTACACAAGATTTGTAACTCGAATAAATCCATTATCACTTGTGCTGATTTTAATGTTAATTTATTAGAAAACTCAGGTTCTTGTAGTAAAATAATAAGTCTGTTTCAGTCCTACAATCTTGAAAACCTATTTTTGGAGCCCACAAGAATAACCCCAACTAGTGCTACATGCTTAGATAATATTTATACTAATGTTATACCAGTTCACAAAGAAATTATAAATATACTAGATTCTGATCATTGGGGGCAGAGGATTACTATACCAAACCAAAACAACAAAGTGGCTAAAAAGGATATCACTGTTAACCCCAAAACTGCAAGTCGCTTGTCAGCTCTTAAAGTTAAACTCATTAATAAATTACCAATTTTGTCAATTGATGCTGATCCTAATCATCTATATGATGATTTTTTTAGTATATACTGTAAACAATTGAATTCGACCTTTGTTCCAAAGACTATCTCCGTTAATAGTAACGCATCATTCAGTGATTGGGCTACCATTGGTATTCATAAAAGTAGAACACGGCTTTATGAGCTGTACAGTGAAAGGACTTATGAATTTACTGCTGAATTTAATTTATATGTTAGAAATTATTCAAAATTAGTTAAAAAAGTTTGTTGTTTGGCCAAGTCGCGTTATTTGAGCTCAAAGATTAAAAACAGTAGTAATGTTATTAAAACGACTTGGAATATTATTAATAGTGAAACGGGAGGATCTGGTAACCGAAATATTGACTACGGCCTGTCTATTAATGACAACATCATAAAATCAGACTCACAAATCGCAGTGGCCTTTGAAAATTTATTTTCAGATATTCCCATTTCAACTACTAAATCCTTAAACTCATCACCTTCTGTTGCTGAGTCTTTGCTAAAAGAAAATGTTAATGTTTGAGATTCGGAATTTCTTTTTGAACATATTACTTATAAAGACATAATTAAAACCTTTCACACTTTAAATGTTAAAAAGACTGCAGATCTGTGGGGTCATTCTGTAGAAGTTGCTAAGACTATTATTGACATTGTCGCACCTAGTTTAGCTATTATCTTTAATAATTGTATCGACTGTGGGGAGTTTCCTGACCTTATGAAAAATAGTAAAATAATACCTTTGTTTAAATCAGGTAGTACATCAGACCCTACAAATTACATACCTATTTCAGTACTACCCACGTTTAGTAAAATATTTGAGAAATTAATTTTAGAGCAATTGCAAAGATTTTTTAATAAACATAAATTATTACATAGCAAACAGTTCGGTTTTACAAGGGGTCGTTCAACTACTGATGTTGAGCTTTTAGGACATATTTATAATGCATGGGAAGATAAGTGCTATGCCTTGGGAATCTTTTGTGATTTGTCCAAAGCATTTGATTGTGTTTTTCATGAAACGCTAATCAGGAAACTCCGCCACTACGGGATCCGGAACAGCGCTCTGGATCTTCTTACTTCATATTTGAGTAATAGGATTCAGACCGTTGACGTTAATGGAAAAAGATCTCCTGGATCTATGGTAACAATGGGAGTCCCGCAGGGCTCGATTCTTGGTCCTTTCTTGTTTCTTATTTATATTAATGACTTGCCTTACCTCATAAAAGATAACCATGATATAGTGTTGTTTGCGGATGATACTTCACTTTTGTTTAAACTTAAACGTCAGCAGCTGGTTACTGACGATGTAAATAGCGCGATCTCAAAAGTAGTTCACTGGTTCAATGTTAATAATTTACTTCTTAATTAAAAAAAACCAAATGCATTAAGTTTACCCTACCTCACGTTAGGCAGGTGAAAACCGATGTGTTGATAAAGGGCGAAGAATTGAATCCTGAAAATAGCACAGTATTCTTAGGCTTAACTTTGGATGCTAAGCTTCAGTGGGGCCCACATATAGATAAATTGTCAAAGAAGCTAAGCTCCGCAGCATATGCTGTTAGAAAAAATCGTAATTTAACAGACATAGAGACAGCCCGTTTAGTATACTTTAGCTATTTTCATAGTGTAATGTCGTACGGTATTCTGTTGTGGGGAAATGCCGACATCCAGACTATCTTTGTTTTGCAGAAAAGAGCTGTTCGATCAATTTATAAATTAAGCCCGAGACTCTCTCTCAGAGAGAAATTTAAGAAGATTAATGTAATGACTGTGCCTTCTCAGTATATTTATGAAAATCTTTTATATGCCCATAAAAATATAAAATTGTTTAAAAAATACAGTGATATCCATAACATAAATACTAGGAACAAACACAAATTTGTAATACCTACAACAAGGCTCAAGAAAAAAGGTGGCTCGTTTAGCTGTCAATGTGTACGCTTTTATAATAAGATTCCAAGCCACGTACAAGATCTAAGTCTTAATAAATTCAAATCTTTCATTAAACGTAAGTTGTGCCAGAAAGCGTTTTATACAACAAAAGATTACATTGAGGACAAAAAGGCTTGGGATTGAGCTGCTCCAATTAATTTTGTTTTTTTATTATATTTTGCTCCATGCAGTTTGTTATTATATATTTTTTTTTTTGGTTTTCTTGCAATGACAAGAATATTTACTTTTTAAAGTATTATATTATTTTATTTTAATTATTGTGAATGTGAAGACTATGTGGATCATTCTTTTTTTTTTTTTTTAATTTTAATTTATCTTAGTTTTTAATCATGGTCTGGCAGTTTGAGTAGTTTATGCGGTCTACCCGAATGTCCTTTCTTTGGTATTGTTCATCGAATCGTTGAGCTCCTTAAATTCTGAGTTGAGCTGCTCGGTTATTGACAAATGCGTGCACTGACTGGACAGGTCCACTCAATCTGGCTGGTTCTTTCCTCAAAAGACCATTTCAGACACCAGTCTACATGGTCTTCATATGATTGTCTGGACTTTAAAAGAGACTGTGACCTCTGAGTTTGTTTCGGCCTTTCTTCTCTGAGTAGTCAGACAGGAAACGCCGACCTCATCTAGTTTTAAAAATATGTTCGACATGTAAAAGTGTTTGTACAAACCAACTTACAGAAATAAAATCATTTATCATTATCATAGATAATTTTACATATTTAACTTGCTTCATTGATAATGATAAGATTCTAATTTTGCTTATCAACTTTTAGTTTTCAACGTCCGATCAGATGTTTTCCGTGTAAACAATAAACGTGAAACAAATAAAGACGAAACGAGCGCCTTACATCGCAGATACACCTCCATATTTCCAATATAATGTAGGTACATTTCCAATACACTTTATAAATGCATGCATCTATATTCAAAATACGTTTGTAGGCGTTTGGCAATCAAGTTCGATCTCTGGCAAGATTTGCTTGGCGGCAGATAGCATGAATAAATTGAACATCGATACATATCTGTGCGGGCTCTTCCGACCGTATGTGTGCACCGGGCCAGCTTGCCCCTTACAAGCACTTTCTCAGACTTTACGAGTAAGCATGCCCGATACATTCGATGAACAGTACTGTTATTAAAGCACACGAGACTTTGAAGACAGTAAGAAGCATATAGGTACCACTCGAAAGTTTTCTCTTACCTGCGACAAGGGACCAAGGTTTCTTCAAATTTATCCTCTCCATATTACCGAATTCATCATTCTTCATCAATAACGGTTTTGTTTCTTCCACGTGTATCGTTTGTGATGAAACCAATTTACACACATTACTTTCCAAATTAGTGACAAATGTGTACACAGATTGACAATTTACACAAATGTTTACAGCTACACCGAATCCTAATCGCGGATTCTTTGCGCGTGTTGCCATAAATATGGAGTGATAAAGTGATAGGACCCCTCTCCAGTTTTATGGACCTGTCGTCTGACGTATAGAAAGGAACAGCGCCAAAATTTCGTATTCCACTCAAGCGCTAGATAAAACGTATACGTTGGTTTAAAATAGTCCATGCTATTTAACTCTGGTGAGAGGTCACCTTTTCTGTAGCTTCAGTCCGTGGCTATCTGGGTGCTTTACATGGGTTTATTGTTGAGGTTATATTAAGCAGAATAGGGGCAATATTTAAAATTCATGATATGTTGAGACAGTGGGTAGTTATTGCATGATTACGCAATACAGTAATTTAAGTATCTATCTTAGTTATTAAATAACATTCACGAAGAGCTTAGACCAGACGCACACCTCAGACGCGACCTTGAAATAATCCGTTAAATCCAAAAAAAAATATTATCTTGTATTCCAGATCGTATGCCTCTAATTACCGTAATTCAAAGTTAAGCGTGGTTAAATTCTCCTTGAATACATTTTGAGTGAAAGCGAGCTATCACGCGTAAAGCTCTTAGCATTCTTAGCCCGTAATTTGCTAAACTCCTTTTAGGGAAAAATACTTTGGAAAGATACGACTTCGAAGTACATATGTTCATAAGTATATAGACTCATGTACTAAGTTATTATTGGTGTAAACGGAAAGGTAGTAAATCTTGTGGAAGTCATAAAAAGTTGTTTGTTTTTTACGAGTATGAATATAATATTAGGTAATGCTGGAGATGAAATTGCTGCAGGTTATTTCAGACAAGCTGTTCTATGATAAATCTTTGGTTGAAAGGACAATGGTTTGGTAATATGAAACTTTTGTGTGTTTCTTCTTATCTGGTACATAGAAGGAACATTTGATTGCTCTGGGTCCGTACCATAACGTGTCAACGCCATCATGATTCGGCTGTGAAAATGAGATAGTGCTCTTCGTCCTGTATAGTTCCGTCTCTCTTTTACTGGAACCATGATAGTTTTGACAGGTCAGAGTAAGGGTGATATTACACTATCATATATCAATGATCATACATAGCATCCTAACTTTTATCTTAAATATATAACCTATAGATAAGGTATAAGGTAAAAACATAAGGTATAACATCACCTATAAGGTCTATATATAATATATAGACCTTATAGGTGATGTTTTTCAAAAAGGCCAGCTGCGCAGTACTCATAACCGGCGTGTGTATATGACTAGATGCATGAATGTGAGTGAAGCAAAAGAAGTATGTAAGGATCGTAGCAAATGGCGTTCTGTTGTTTCTGCCTACCCCCATGGGAAAAAGGCGTGAGTTTATGTATGTATATAACCTCTAGAATCAAAAAAAAAAAATTTAATTCACCTAAACCATACATACATAGGTACTTTTGAATTGTCAAACAAAATATTAATCTAGTTGCACGTTCGCAGGCGTCAGTAGGTCTCTATGGAGAAGAACGTGCAAGAAACTCCACGGACACTCTTTTCTATCAGTTTTAATTACAATTATTTGGTTACCATCATTCTGGATGAAAAAAAACATATGTGAGAACGATGTAAAAAGACGTGCACGTAAAAGCGTCTACAGTAAAATAGATATTAAAAGCAGGCCGAAGCAGTTAAGTTATGACCAATCCCAACTGATGGCGCCCGTTCACGAACATGACGCATGAATTGGCACCACTCAGCTCAACCATCATGAAGGGAACCGAATGATCCAACACATGTGCCACCATCAGAGAGACATTTGAGAGAGCATGACACAATCTCAACTGCCAGATCACACACAAGTCAACGAACGACACATAGGTACAAGAAATGGTAGCTTTATACTTAGTAATCATATCTGTGTATTACATTATCTTAGTTCTTTTAACCAATTTTTTGTTATATTTGTTTGCACACTTTGTTTCCGCCCGAAAGAAGGCTATTAAATATGTTCATCAGACGGCCAAAGAAGCGTTCCCTGAATGAAAATAATTCCTATAATATTGAGAATTTTTATATTGGTTTGGGGCAAACCGGAAGACGTTGCGTTGGAAGGCCTCCCACCAGGTGGAACGAAGACCTGGTGAAGGTTGCAGGGATACGCTGGTTGCGAGACGCACGGGACGGGTCAAAGTGCGGCGACGCTTGGGGGAGGCCTATGTCCAGCAGTGGACGTCTTTCGGCTGATATGATGATGATGAGGAGAATTTTTTGAACATAAATTATAATGTTTGTAAATAAAAACATGCATTATCTCTTAAGCTATGTATACCATGTTTTACGCAAATAAATTATCTTCCTTATCTTATCTTATCTATGAAAGAAACTAAAATAGACCAGCCTCGCGGTATGTATATCAGTAAATTGACGAATTTTTCTAACAGCATAAGCTGCCGATTTAACCGCCCTGCAAGTGATATTAAATGTGGACCCCATTGTAACCTTGAGTCTAACGTGATCCCCAGGAAAACTGTTTTGTCGACAAATTTTAGCTACTCGTTGTTTAATATAATGTCACAATCATAACTTTTGACATTCGGCAAGGCAAATTTTACATACTTAGTTTTTTTAGCATTTAAAACTAAATTATTAGCAGTGAACAAATTTAGAACTTGCTGCAATAAGTGTGTAGTGCTGATACCTAACGCTTCCGACATACTCAAATACTTATATATTTCGTTTGGAAAGAGGGATCTCAGGTTTGTGGAATCCTCAAGTTGAATTCCGGATTTCACAATCTCCCCTCGCTTTACATGCATGACCGCACACTTGTCCACACCAAACTCCATCCTGATGGCGCTACTAAAAGTTTCAGTTACCTTCAGTAGCTCCATGAGCTGAATATTGCTGGAAGCAAAGAGCTTCAGGTCATCCATGTAAAGGACGTGACATATAACCTGTCCACCTCTCTTCAACAGATAGTCTAGCCTTGAATTCTCCAGCAGCATGAACCACAAAAGTAAATAAACATATAACATAACATTTCTCATATTTAACCTTATTATTAAGTTATTTAATTTAATAATTAAAATTAATTGATTGATCTCTGTTACTGCAGCATTAAATTACAACAAAGACTTGCAAAATTCAGCTTCAAAAGCAATAAAATTTATCCAGACACTATTTAATCCAAGAGTCCTTATTTAGAACCCGTTCAAAGGCAAACAACAGCAAAATGATAAACTAAATGAGCGCTACAAAATCGTTAAAGGTTTCCACTAAAATTCTGTTACAATAATTGCGAAGCGCAGCAGAACAATAATGTTCCTAATCGCACTAAGTTCGTTCATTACCCTGACTCCGCACAGTTCTCTGCCGCTTGTTATACTCGTACATATAGCCCCGACTATTGTTCCTTTTTAAACCTTATTAGGGTACATCGGTTTCGTATATAAGCCTACAATCATTTATCTTGCATTCTTGTTATAGGTTCACCTTTTTCTTTAAGGGTATCAATTCCAATAGAATCTTTATTTTTGCCCTCATTGTTCTAACATAAATATCATGATCAGCATATCCAATCGCGCGCCATTTGTCTCGATTTTCGGCAGTTCTCATACAGCTCCTACCAGCTACCCCGCGAAGGTCGTGGCTCCACCTAATCTGAGAGCACTCTATCATGCGTTTACCCATTCGTGGTCCCCATTCATCTAGTCCATCGGTTCTACGGCTAATATGGCTGGTCCATAAATATAAAAATGATCAATTAACGATACAAATGTTTTTTTCACTTATAAAGTAAAAACTCTTTCGTTAAAAGTATGTTTATCTTGCTTGTTTACTGTGTAAATTACTAGAATGCAGTTTTAAATTAAAATTTTCTTTCGTGAATGGTATAAAAGTAGAGTGCTGCAGTTTTCTGTAAACATACCGGGAAGCCTAACTAGCCGCACACTGTTAAAAAGGCCAGCGTTTTATTTGAAAATTCAGTATTTTCTCACTGAATTATTTAGGAAAATTTTCGTGTTATTATAATACACCTTTTTAGAATTAAATGGCGGATACATGGATACATGTTATTTTATATATTTTGTAAGCAGTCAGAGGTTTGATTGAAAAGTTAATTCTTCATTAGATTAAAGTGCCTTGCAGTTTTGCAATAATGGTGAAGGACAAATTTTACTATAGATTGATTTATGTGGAGATAATATAAGTTTTCTCACTTTTCCTAACTGCCTTTCAGGCTCTCAAAAATACCTACTGAAGCTGAACAAAACACCACCGCCACCCGACACACGTTGCCTTTGACATTTTCTTTTCATAATTCCTTGTAGTTTGTTCAACAAACGATGCAGTAACATTCTTTGCTAATCTGGAAATGAAAGGCAAGTGGAGCGACTCTTTACAATCTTGGACAACTTTAACTTATGTCAACTTTGGGGAAAGAACTTATATAACCGTGTTTTTCACAAGCGACGAGCTAGGAACCATGACTATGTCTGAACTCAACTCCGTAAAAAAGATTAAAGTTTCATCTAGCTTTTTTAGCCGACTGCCCAAAAAGGAGGAGGTTCTCAATTCGGATGTTACAATTTATTTTTATAAAATTTATGTTCGGGCATAATCTTCATCATAAATAGACGGATTTGCAAACTTCTTTTTTCGTTTGATAGGGTATACTCTCGAGGTGGTCCCAATGTCACCAAATCAGAATCTGATGATGGGATCCCATGGAAATCGAAGGAAGTCCTCAAATATTCTAGGCAGACGACGACGATTTTAGAATTTTTTGAAGATGGCAATTAATTGCGCTCAGAAAGTGTAATTTGGTGAAGTAGGTTACAGATCGCCACTGGAACTCCTTAATAAGTAGATATGTCACGGGTATAAGATATTTCGAATAGTTTAAAGCGTCTTTGATGAAGAAAATACATATAAATAAATGGTACTGACGAAAATGTTACCTTCGAACTGATCTGATGATGAAGCTATCTGGATATGAAGATAGGAAGGTAAACACTGGAACTTCGTAATAAAACAAGGAAACCTAGTCGTGTTTGGGCTTATTGGAATCGAAATGAGATGTACTCTGGCCATAAATGATTTTCATGGTAATAAGAGGTTTAAAAACTAAAAAGAGTAAAATAAATAAAAAGTAACAAAAAAAAATAACCGACCTCTAAAGCAAAACACTACAAAGTTAGTTACTGACGAGACTGAAGCAGAAATCTTTTCAAAAGGAATATCTCTAAGAAGTAGTCTTATCTATCAGAACCATGAGTAGACAGCCTGGTTTTCAGAATTATATATTCACTAGCTTCTGCTTTGACCGCGTGGAAAGTGTTTTATTATCCAAAGCAAAATTATGACCGGAATATAAAGCCCCATGTCCTAAACCAGGCCAAATCGTGTGCACAGTTTAATACAATACCGTTAAATTAAACCGGTATAAGTCTAACCAACAAACAGACCGACACACATACATATGATTAACATTTCCTTTGCAATCTTAATATCGTTTAAAATATACTTCATTAACACGCTGAAATGATTGGACCGTCGAAAAAGTTTAAGCTAATAAAAGTTGTGATCGGCCCGACGGACAGAGCCATTTCCATATTAATTGCCCCATTATGTGCAAACTTTCTACCTAAAGACGTTATCGGGAATGAATTTGCTCAGCCTAGGTACTTTAGGGACGTTTACGAGACCCTTGCCTGCTTGCACAGTAGCTACATAGCACGGAGGAGTATAAAGTAGATTCTGTAAATAATGTTCCCCGATTCACACGCAAACAGCCAATCTCTCTCTCTCTCTAATCTCATACACCGATCGATTTTCATGGCTGTTTTAAACATACCTGCGTTCGTTTTTTTTTCGTTCGTTCTTTTGATCGTTCGCTCATTTCAAAATAGTAACAACACTTCTAACTATGTCAGTGAAAAAGTTTTTTTTTAATTTTCAGTTTAGATATAATATTTACCACTTTTCGAATTAAAAACGATCCGTTTGCAGACCTCTTCCTTTTATTTTCATCGTTTTCTGTAAATAAAAAAGTAAACTGAAGTCCACAGAGGTTTGGATGGAACAAATCCATTCTGATGCTGCCTTCTCAAATATTAAAAACGAGTTTTAATACGAAAACGCGCCTACTACATAATTTAACTTTCAATTTATGGTCATTCGAATTCTGTTCGTACATAACAATGATTGGTAGGCAATTATTTTAATATTTTCTTTTATGAAGTTAAAACGATTTGTAATTAAACATGAAACTGTGTGAAACAAGATTGAAATAGTGCAGGAGCCATTAAAATAAACATTATATAGTAAGAATACCAGGATATCAACAGGCTTGGAGAAATAAAGTGGCAAGCAACCAATTGTGGTCAAGCATATAGCGGATAGAAGAATACTCAAAGAGTAATTAAAATAATAAATACTCACTTTAAAATCACACACTCATCACTCATTGCGTAGTTCATAAGCAGTGTCCAATATATCTTTGTATGAACCACACGTCTATTTCATTTAAAAACTCTAACAAGCAAATCTCGACATTAACACCCCAACATATGGTCCTTCGAGCCGGATCATATGTTGGACATTGACATTGACACCGTTTATGAACTACGCAATGAGTACCTTGATCACATGAATGTATGGATAGATATAGGCGACAGTTTCTAATCGAACATACCGCCCACCAAAAGGGCCTAAAGGTCTTTTCTAAAACATCATGCTACTTTATATTACAATGTAACAAGTGATTAAAACATGCAAATTAAACAGATACAAATTATGTGTTATTGTTAGGTACTGAATTTACTATAAAGCTATAATAATGATTAAAAATTCAGGTATTTAAAACATGAATTTATGACTCAACTATGTTAACTATAACAATCGAAACATTATAACTAAATTTATATAAACATGTGTTACATACAAAGGTAATTAAATTAGTCTTTAGTATTAATCGGTAGCGCACATAAGTTTGAGATTGATCTCTGTGTCAGTTTACCATTGTGACGTACTGTATAAACTCTAGTTATTACATCTTGCCCAGGGTGTTTTTCCGCTATCCGTGCCAATGCCATTTAATACACATATAGAACAGAACCTATAATCCAGGCTATAAAACACAGCATTTTAAATTTTGCCTAGTTGTTGTAGTTGTACATTTTTAAAACCAACTAAACACTCGCAAAACACATTTGAATGAAGTAGGTACACACATCAACACGGTCTAGGGATATTTCATACTCATTTAAATAACTCGAAAAGTACTGGCCACATTGGAATCTTTTATACACCGATTTGTTTGTAATTAATCTCAGACTAATTCCAAATTCAAATTTTTGAAAATTCTTTTGTTTCGGTGGCATAAAAATGTCTTGATGTGTAGGAGAGGGAATTTTCATTTGTGCGAAATTTAGAAAACAATACGAATTACGTTTAGTTACAGTTTTTTTTCATTTTTAAACGAAAGATAAAGTTAAAATTGAGTTATTGTAGCCATGCAACGCCAACATTTGACGAGGGCGGAGATGTTACGAGCTGTGGGAATGCTGGAAGCTGGGTCTGTTCAGCGTAATGTTGCTGAGACCATAGGGACCCACCAAAATGTAATTTCAAGATTGTGGACACGCTATCGTGCCACAGGTGAAGTAGCGGAGAGGCACCGGGGGCCAAGTCGCATCACTACCCCCAGACAAGACCGATTTTTGCAAATTACTGCGCGAGCTCAACCAAATGCAACGGCGACTCAATTGGTCCAAAGGCTGCGAGTGGAACACCAAGTCCTTGTGAGTGACCAAACTGTAAGAAGGCGATTGCATGAAAGCAATCTACGCTCTCGTAGACCACCTCCGGGTCCCACCTTTACGGAGAGGCAATCGTGGACGACGATTAGAATGGGTTCGGAACCACGTGGACTGGGGCCGTGAGCAATGGTCCAATGTGCTGTTCACGGATGAATCCAGGTTCGGCTTCCATCCAGATTCACGAAGGACGCGTGTTTGGCGAGTTCCTGGAAGATGGAGCCGTCTTCAGAACCCTCAGGAAGTTCACCCATACCAAGGAGGAACAATGATGGTTTGGGAAGGAATTCGTCTTGGAGGACGGATGGATCTCGTTTGGGTGCGGGGCAATATGACGGCAGAACGATACGTCCAACAGGTGCTGGGGCCCGTAATCTTGCCCCACAGAACACAAATGGGGCAAGATTTCCTGCTCATGCACGACAACGCCCGGCCACAAACGGCGAGAACGGTAGCAGCTTGGTTACATACACACAATGTTAGGGCCTTAGACTGGCCTGCTCAATCGCCAGATCTAAATCCCATTGAGCATGCGTGGGATATGCTGCAAAGAAGAGCTCTGAAGGAAGTTCCTGAAAATCTGGCTACAGAAGATCAACTTTTTGCGCACCTCAGAAGGACATGGGACAATATTCCGCAGCAAGACATTGACAACCTTGTTCTGAGCATGCCGAATCGTTGCCGATGTGTTATGAACATCATGGGCGCTTTCTCAGACTACTAACTTCAAGTTTATAAACACAGTTTTTTTATTATTTTTTTGGGAAATGCAGAGCCATGTTTTTCAGAACGCCTTTTGTAAGGCAAAGTTTTATAGATACTTGCAAAACGTTTACTTTGTAATTAATAGTATATTATAGTAACCTAAACTTTTGATAGCTGTAAGTAGAAAAGTAAATGCTTTGGATAAAACCTTGAACTATCGATACATTTTGAACGTTACTCATAGAGTAACCTCTACTTATAAATAAGCATTTTAGAGTACTACTTTCCATTAATATTAAATTGACATTCGTACCGTACGCCCAAACATATTACCAAACCAAACAACAATGATATGAAAGATATCCTGAACACTATGACACTGCTGATGCAACAATTAACCTCAATAATAAATCTCCTAATGGAAATCATGACAAAACTGACAAATTCTATTCATTAAAAATAGCCATATGGAACGCCAATGGGCTCTCACACCATGTCCTAGAGGTAGAGATATTTTTAAGAACCAACAAAATTGATATCCTACTGGTATCAGAAACACATTTTACGAAAAAAAATCACCTCGATATCCGGAACTACAAATTCTACCAAACGATGCATCCGGATGGTACGGCCCACGGAGGATCCGCAATTCTTATTAAGAATAATATTAAACATCACGAGGTGGAGGCATTTAAGACTCCTGAGATACAAGCCACAAGTGTTGTTGTTGAGGATTTGCGGGGACACTTGACTGTCACTGCACTGTATTCCCCTCCAAAACATGCAATCAAAAAAGAAGATTACGTAAATTTCTTTAAAACGCTTGGTATCAGGTTTATAGCGGGGGGAGATTATAATTCAAAAAATACTCAATGGGGCTCACGCTTAACCAGCCCCAAAGGACGCCAATTACAAGCAGCTATAAATTATCTACATCTAGATACAATATCCAGCGGGGAACCAACTTACTGGCCGACTGACCCAAAAAAAATCCCAGATTTGGTTGACTTCAGTGTCATTAAGGGGATTCCAATCAATTATTTCAAATGCACTTCCCTACAAGACCTCTCATCGGACCATAGTGTCGTTCTACTAGAGGTCTCTCAAGAATTCGTACATGTTAAACCTACAGCAAGGTTACATGGACGTAGGACCAACTGGGATTTATTCCGTTCCATAGTAGAGTCTACTATTAACACAAACCTGCCCCTTAAAACCGAAGAGGACATTGTGGTAGCGGTTGAACATTTTAACGAGTGCATCCAAAATGCTGCCTGGGATAGCACACCTCCTGCCAAGAAATTCACGGAACCAGATTGCTCGAAGCCCATTCGTGAACTAGTAGCCGAAAAAAGACTGGCTCGTAAATTGTGGCAAACCACTAGATTTCCTAGGGATAAAGCACGGCTGAACTACCTAACTTCTAAACTTAAAAAACTCCTGCACACTAAAAGAAATGAAAATGTACAGGACCACCTGCGTAATTTAGATGCTAAGGCTGCTAGTGACTATTCCCTTTGGAAAGCAACCAAAAAACTTAAAACTCCCATTGCCTCTAACCCGCCGATACGCAGGAGGGATGGTGCGTGGGCAAAAAGTGACGCAGAGAAAGGTGTAGCCTTTGCTTTTCATCTAGCTGAAGTCTTCGTGCCAAACCCTGCCCAGAATGCATCGAAAACCAACAGCGAAGAACTTATTAACTCCCTCAATGAACCTTACCAACTCGACCTACCACTTGAAAGAATCACGAAACATGAGGTCATAGAAATAATAAGAACTTTAAATGAAAATAAAGCCCCAGGATATGACTTAATTACTGTAAAAATACTCAGAGAAATACCTGAAATAGCAATTCAGTTTTTGATACACCTGTTCAACTGCATACTGATTAGAGGCATTTTCCCACCACAATGGAAGGTAGCCCAAATTAAAATGATCCTAAAACCTGGTAAGGCTCCTGAAGACGTGTCTTCCTACATACCAATAAGCTTACTACCCATACTGTCTAAGGTTATGGTTAATACTCTTTTTGAACCGATTAAATACAGTAATAGCAGAAAATAAAATCATACCTGACCACCAATTTGGCTTTAGAAAAAAACATAGCACGATAGAGCAGGTGCATAGACTGGTAGAAGAAATCCACAAAGCTTTCGAAAACAAGAAATATTGTTGCGCGGCTTTTCTGGATATTTCCCAGGCGTTTGACAGAGTTTGGCACGTGGGCCTATTATACAAAATAAAAAACCTTCTGCCGACAAATTATTACATTTTCTTAAAATCATAATATCTTGCCGACAGGTTTTTCTATGTTAAGCATGGCGAAGATATAACCAAACTGCACAGAGCTCACGCTGGAGTACCACAAGGAAGCGTCCTAGGCCCGATCCTCTACCTGATTTTCATCTCAGACCTGCCCATGACAGATGGCGTTGTGATAGGCACTTTTGCTGATGACACAGCAGCCTTAACTACCCATGACGAACCGGCACAAGCAAGTAACATGCTCCAACGCTCCCTAGACAACATCACGGAATGGCTAACGACCTGGCGGATAAAAGCAAACGAAGCTAAGTCGGTACAGGTGACCTTTACGATGCGACGTGAAACATGCACCCCCGTGTCGCTCAACAGAGTGTGGATACCCCAAGCAAATGAGGCCAGATACCTTGGACTTTATTTGGACCGTCGTCTTACCTGGAAAAAGCACATATTCACAAAACGAAAAGCACTGGGGCTCCAACTAAGGAAAATGTACTGGATGCTCGGCAAAAAAGCTCAGCTGTCGATGGGAAACAAACTGCTATTATACAAAAAAACTTTTTAACAAAAAATCAAACCGACTTCCGGAACAAAAAACTACAAATCAAAAAATAACTTTCTTTTCCGAAGTCGGTGTCTTTTGTACCCATTTTTTTTCAGTTTTCGACACCGACTTCGGAAAAGAAAGTTATTTTTTGATTTGTAGTTTTTTGTTCCGGAAGTCGGTTTGATTTTTTGTTAAAAAGTTTTTTATTTTTCTCTTTTTAGTTTTGCTAGGTACCTCCGATTAACATGATTATCATTTACAGCCAAAGTACATCTCATTGCGATTCCAATAAGCCCAAACACGACTAGGATACATTGTTTTATATTAGAGTTCCAGTGCCTACCTTCCGGCTTCATCATCAGATCAGTTCGATGGTGCCATTTTCATCAGTACCATTTATTTACAAGTATTTGCTTCATTATAGTCGGTTTACTATTCGAGATTTCTTATGCCCGTGACATATTTAGCATTTAGTTCCAGTGGCCATCTGTGGCCTTCTTCATCAGTTCGACTCCACCAAATGGTACTTTCCGAGTGCAAATGATTGCATTGTTGATGAAAATACCAAAATCGCTATATGTTTGCCTATAATATTTGAGGAGTTCCCTCGATTTCTCTAGGATTCCATCATCAGATCCTGACCTGATGATTATGGGACCAACTAGAAAGTATACGATTTTAAACAAAAGAATAATTTTTGAAATCGGTCCAGGGGTCTTTGAGTAATCGGGGAACATACATAAAAAAAAAAAAAAAAAAAAGATTCCGACGAATTGAGAACCTCCTCCTTTTTTTGAAGTCGGTTAAAAAGCATTCTGAAGCCAATCTGGACTTACGGAGTTCAACTCTGGGGCACGGCCTCCAATTCAAATCTAGAAATACTCCAGAGATTCCAGTCTAAAATGCTGAGGATAATTTCTAATGCTCCTTGGTTCATAACTAACCAACAATTACACCACGACTTTGAGATCAGGACAATTCAGGAAGAAATGAAACACTCAATGAAATCATACAGGAACAGACTGGATAATCATCCAAACGCACTAGCTACGCAGGTAATGAATAATGATGCAACATTCAGAAGACTAAAAAGAAAGTCCCCTAGAGATTTGTAGGGAATAAATTATAAATAAAGGGCACAAGCCACTGGACTGACTGCCCTCCAAGAAATTTTTTTTATTCCTAAACTTGTGCTGAATGTTCGCAAAAAGCGGAACAGATTGCAAGTAAAGAAAAAGAAAAAAATTGACATTCAAACACACAGTACTTAATGGTTTTAAATACCATAACTTCAATTTCATAAACCGTCGACAAAGAGCTATAAATAATTTCTAAATCAATATTTTTCGAATAAATTTTTCAGTGTTGATGAGTCCATTGTTCAGTTGGGCATTCTCTTTTGATTTTTCACAATTCTAAAAACTATTTTTTAATATACACTCTAACAAAAAGGGGTATGGTAAAAGAAAAAGGTTATTGATTAGTCTGCCAGTGAAAACATTTGTAGCGTGTTTTAAATCGAAAAGTTGGTTCAATTTTTCATGCAAGCCTAATAAAATTTATACCTAAAAACCTGTATCTCGTCAGAAATAACGTAAAAAGGGGCAAAAGAGCCTTCGCTTTCCACTAATTAATAAATTTATACTTCACTAGGTTACATTTTAAAATATCTCTTGTAAATAGAAACTGGGTAATTATGTCCAAGCTAACCACAGTTTATGGTAGAGATTGCAATGCTCCCAATAATGCAAGAAGACATGCAGCAGCATCATTGTTGTAGTTTATTTTAGATCTTCAATTAGCAATCAGCTTTGCTGTAATGGTATGCCTTATTTTTCAACAATTCATCTTCTTCTTTTCAAGTTCATATTTAACTTTTAAGATAACCTGGGTCTGATAGGTGGCCACGTTCATATCAACGCTAGTGGCGTTCATTAGGACCTCAGAAGTGCAGTTGAAAGGGCACTCGGCACCAGCTTATGAATCATATTCTGGGTTACCTGCCTATCATATTCTATAGATAGGTAGTAATAAACAAGCTCAATGTATGAATGTATTATTACATTCTAAAATAAATAACAGTATCAGTTTGTGCAGTAATTAATCAAAGAGATATAAGCGTTCAGTTTTGTGTGTTTAGTTATTTACTGGCAGCCAGTGGCAACGGATGGAGCCGCCCATTGTTAGAGACAAGCGAGATATAAGTCGAATTATTTACAGCATGGCGCGGGTGGAGATTGACGGTATTTTATACAGGATCTACCTTCATATTTCGGCTTTTCGGAGAGTTTAATATTTTTATTACTTGTAAATTGCATTTATGTATTAGTTGCGTGAAAAAGGGGGTAAAGACCTTAAGCGTGCAGAGGGACGAAATAGGCTAGATAAATTATATTATAGACTAGATGTGCTTGCGGCTTCGCTCCCGTCAACGGCCTACCCTACCTACCCAACCTACCCACCAATTGTTTTTCTAGGGTCATTCTTCCGCGGCGAATCATTACTCCGCCTTTCAGAAAATGACGTCAAATGTACAACGCCATCTATCGAGTATGGAGTTTAACTGTCCGAGTATCTGAATTGCGTGTGTTGTGATGTTTTATTTCTTAAACACTTTAAATTCGTATACATTTTGATAGCGTGAACCGATTGCGATGAAACAATACTTCAAGTTACGCACATTTTTTGTCTAAAAAAGTTAATTACATTGGTTGCGTGAATTCTAAAAATGCTGGTAATGGGTTTTGTTGCTTATCCTTTAACAATCTGGCTATTTTTTTTGGAAATATTTTCGATGTACAAAAAACGACTTTTCTACAGAATGTATGTATTGATGATTGATTGATATTGATGATGAGACGTCCTAATAGGGATATACGGGGGGCTCGTGGCTCAAGAATAACAGTCGCAAGAGTCTATTTTCAAGGTTAAGCAACGCTAGCCGAGGCCGGTCCGTGTTTCGGATGGCATATCTTGCCAAGTATCGAGTTACCCAGTTATTGGGTTGTGGAGTTCAGATAGGCAGTTGCCTTATGTAAAATACTGAGTCCCATCTGCATTCAGTTGCAAAATGGCTGGTAAAAGGCTACGCAGTTTAATATATAGGTATGTTTCTTTGATTGATCGTTGAACAGATTCAACCACCTTTCACTCTACAACTGTTATGTTAGAGTAAGTTTATGATATTACTAGCTTCTGCCAGCGGATTAGCCCGCGCGGTGAAATTATTTTCTTTGCCCAAGGGAAGATTACACTGGGATGAAAAGTAGCCTATTTGCTATTCCAGACTATAATCTATGTCAGTGCCAAATTTCTTCCTGATCCGATCAGCCGTTCTAGCGTGATTGAGTAAAAAACATACATCCACACATCAAATTCTTTATGGCGAACTAAGTGTACAGAATTTTGAAGATGTTAACGTATGGAGGGTTCTTAGAACTTAGTTGCATGTTAAGGTAAATAAGTTCATCATTTAAACATCCACATACACATCTATTCAAAGTTCCACATTTGTAATAAGTATTAGTAAAATAATATGACCTAGGCCCGTAGCAAACTATAGGTCTAGTTATCTAGCATATGTTATATTACGCCCAGTTTACCTGTTAACCAATATATTTAATTATTAGATTCTATTTAAAATGAAGTTGTGAGAAAACCCGCAAATTCTTGTTAACCAATCATAATAAGAATTAATAAAAGTTGTTTTAACTGCTGCAGTTTCTAAATTCTAATTAAGTTGGAGAGCCGGACGCCGCGTGCCGGTAGTACACAAGAGAGACGCGATTTCTTTACGTAGCTACTGCTATCGCACTCATTTGCACTTCTTTGTTATTCCCTGCACTAGCACGGAATACTTCAGTTTCTCTCTACACAACATAACTATTTGCTCGTAAACCTTACACTCTGTGAAATAAAAGTTGCGGCAAGGGTTTGTTGAACAATTAAACGGAACGTGAACCACGAACATATTTCATGTTTATGAAGCATTCGATATTAAAATTCTCTTATACCCACTGTTTACCTATAATTAATATTTCATATTTGTGAAACTTTTAATGTTAATATTCTCGTTTATACTGTATACCTAATAGAAGCTAATCAAAGATTTAAAACATTTGGAAGTGTAGAAAGTTCCTCGTTGTTCCACATTCTGCTCATGAATATTCGCAAGCTCCCCCGTTCTCGTCTTGTTTGCTTATTTTAATATTCTTAATATTGAGGAAGGAAGAAAAGTATGTATTTTCGTAACGAGGATCGTATAGGATGATGTAGACTATAATATTTTTCGTGGAACTCGTTCCGTGCATTTGTACTGGCCCAATTTTTTGTTCCGCCTGTGTGTGCAATTACAAAATTCCGGATGAAGCCGACTCGGCTGGGCTTGTTGAAACTCGCGTTATTCGAATACACGCCTATTAAGCTCTGTAGCTTTTTAGATGTGCCATGCCAGTCAATGCAAAAAAATGGAAGATAGATTTGAAACATGTTTAATTTTTTTTTTATGATATCAATATTAGGTACTGCAATACTAAGTACATAAACATGCGTTTGCAAGCTTTTATTATATTTCACAAGTAGTAATCCAAAAGTGTCGATTTTTATATAGGTTGTTAACTTTTTAAATTAAAATACATACCTAATGGACCAAGTGATTAATTCGGCATTATTTTTAATGCCCTGGCAATATGAAAAATGCCCAATATGAGTAGGCAATATGATATTGAAATAATTAAATTTCCGGGCTTTCTGAATAATACTCATCTCTTATTGGGCCGACTAAAAAAAAATGTTTTTTTTTTTTAATATTGGCTTTGGTTTTAATATAGAATAGGTAAGTACGAATACTATTTAAACAACAAAGTGGAAAGGGCTCCTTTTCTGTCTGCAGGGTCTAAAGTAACCTAACTATGTCGGGGTGCCCTAAGCACCTAGGTTCGCTTCGCTCGCTCTTGGACAAATTCATTGACCATAATTATCGTATTGTCTAACCGTCACGTAGTAATATTCAGAATGACTAGACAATATGATGAATATAGAAGTTTAAATCAGTATTCATTACATTGTTCGATTTGACTTGACTAGATTCATAATGCCCGGCCATTAGACATAGTGCCCTGATTAATCACTTGCTCCATGACATATATACACCCTCTATTTCCTGTCTCAAAGAGCTATGTTCCAAGTTGTGTAGCCAGCACTGAAAATAAATTACGGCATACACGAATTCAATTCTATTTTCAAACTTGTACAGCGAACTTAGCGTTTCCACATTTATTATGCAGTGTCACCACACATATACGAACCTTTAGAACAAAAACTAGAACAACGCGCTACCAACACGAAGTTCCCATATAAAGTTACTTGTTACTTGTGTAGATGCTGGCCGAGTTTGACTGGCTGACTCTACCCGCTCGCGTGTTTACCCCTGTGGTGCTTGATGAGTTTAATTTTGACTGCAATTTGATAATGTGCTCGCTGTTAAAGTGAAGTGCTTTTAAAATGAATGTATGTGTATTTCAGTTTTGCATTTGGAAATGTTATTTATGGTATAGAACTGATTAAAGATAATGCAAAAATAAATCACAGCTTATAGGACCACGTGTACCCTTTTCCATCATAAGTCCGCAGGTGTCACGCTGAATGTTTATCTTCCTCTCCCACACTAATCTGCGACCACAGAACCCTTCTGTCTGGAGCTGTCTGTCTTCGGTCTGGAGCATAAATTATTACCTAATCAACCCATAAAATCGTAGTAAAAGAATTATTACGGACACCAAGTATATTCGATTTTATATAAAGGGGCGGCAATATATTCCCACATAAACACATCACGGAGGCCGGGTGGAGAAAATTAGGAACTGACCGAAGGGCGGCGTGGAGATGTCCTAATTGTCAAATTTCCTCACCGTCAATGACCCCTTCCCCCTCTCCACAACCAACACCTGAACCTGCGTCTCTAGAAACGATCCTGAACGAGATTCGTGAGCTCAAAGCTCAACTGGTTGGCCTGCCGATGCTTTCTGACGATGTCAAATGCATAAAAGAGGAACTCAAAGAACTCAAGGCTACTTGTGAATTCGATGGCAAACGGTTAGATCATTTCTCTGTCAAGCTTGCAGGCATTGAGACTAGGATGGCTGTTCTTGAGCATCTGCAGGAATCTGTGTGCACTCTTCAATCGGACATTGATTTGATTAAGTCGGAGTTGTCCGCTAGCGACCAGAGATCAAGGCTGAACAATGTGGAAATTAAGGGCATTCCCCTAAAAAAGGATGAAAACCTGTTTGCTATATTGGATAAGATTAGTCAAAAAGTAAATTTTACATTTCCTAAAACCCAGATCTAGGATTCCATTGTTCAACACAAAAGATAAGTAAATTGTGGTCAGCTTCCTGAATAGATATATCAAGGAGGACTTTGTTGCGGCTGCACGCTCTTTCAAGACCTTATCCGCCCATGACCTTGGATTCGTAGGCCAAACGAACCGAGTCTACGTGAATGATCACCTCAACTCCGACTCCAAAAAGTTGCTGAACAAAACCCGAACAAAGGAGAAGGACTACAAGCACGTATGGGTCAAACACGGAAAGATTCATGTCCGCAGGCAGGAAGGATCGGCTGTCTTTGTAATATCTAAAGATAAAGATTTAAACAAGCTAAATTAGAGTGGTGCGTTATTCTGTTATCATTTTATATCACAATGTTCTAAAACATATGTCTAGAAGTAAAAACATTTTTAAGTATGTATCAACAACCGCAACTGTTTCTTACTTAAATTTTTGCAAAAGGTTTAGCATCGCTGACGTGCCCAATGCTTTGTCATCTCGCTTTTGTATTCGCATATGGGCTTTTTGTTTCTCTTATCGCGCTATTCTATTCGTTAGAACATCCCAATCCATGCTTATCTCGCTCGCACTCATTATTGAATCTTATTACTCGCTTGCACACTTGCCTGGGGTATCACCGCTTTTTTTGTGCCTTTTGGCAATCGTGTTTGCGATATTACATTAAATACCCTCTTTACAAGTTTATTATATGCTTTTAGTTTGCTATATTACAATAACTACGAGTATTTATTATCCGTAACCATTTTCATACTTAAAGCAATCGTTATTCTTTTGGTGTTTTCATATTACTTGAGTGGTTGTTATCGTGCAAGTAATTGTGTTGCTATAACTTGTATACATCTCATCATGTCTTTAAACGACGGTAAAATATTGCATGTATATTATCAGAATGTTCGTGGCCTCCGTACAAAGACTGAATCCTTCTTTCGCCAACTATGCTTATGCTCATACGATGTTATTGTATTAACGGAAACTTGGTTGGTAGATGGCATATCAAATTCGGAATTATTTGGTGATCAGTTTATTGTGTGGCGTCGCTACCGGGATTACTGTCTTACAGGTCAGTCTCGTGGTGGTGGTGTCTTGGTGGCCGTCCGTAAGTGTATTTCTGCGGTTCCCCAGCCGCAATTTCACTCTTTGGCTGAAGACCTGTGGGTAACTTTGAGTGTGCGTCAGCCTAACACGATAAATTACTTTAAATTGAATATTTGTGTCATCTATCTGTGTAAACAAAACCGTGGCTATTCTTTTTCCGACCAATTATCAAATTTTCTCCATCGCTTAAGTAATATAGTGATTAACAATCCAACCAACAATTATTTAGTTGTGGGTGATATTAACTTGAGTGGAATTTTGTGGCAATTAAATAATAACACATTATTACCAGTAAATATCTGTAGTTCTGACGAGTATGCGCTAACAGATGAGTTGCGTCTTTTAGGGTTAAAGCAGTGTAATGGAATATTAAATGAACACGGTAAGATTCTAGATTTAGTTTTATGTAATGAAACTGTATCAGTGTGCGAATGTTTGGTGCCTTTATCACCTGTTGACAAATATCACCCGGCCCTTTGTATCGACGTGAACTTTGCCGAGTACACTTGTCTAACTCCAGCTCCTTTTATTAGTTACATTTAAGGCAAAGCAGACTTTGTGGCCATAAACAGGGAAATAGCAGCTATAGATTGGATAAATGTATTCTCTGATATGTCGCTTAATGACGCCGTAAACTACTTTTATTCTACTATAAGGGATATCCAAAATAAGTTTGTTCCTACTAAGCCAGTCCTTCACAGCTCATACCTATTTGGTACTCTGCGGCACTCAAACGCCTGATTAAAGAGAAGGCTAAATATCTTCGTAAATTTAAGACGTATGGCAGACTTTCAGACGAGGCGACCTTCAAACATTTACGTGAGCGGGTTAATAAACTTGAAGCAGATTGTTACTCCAACTACTTAGCTGATACAGAGGCCTCCATTGAAAAGAATCCTAAACGCTTTTGGAGCTTTGTGAAGCAGCGATCTAAGTCCAATGCAATGCCCAGTTTCCTTAAGTATGGTGATGTCACGGTTTCTTCTCCCGAGTTTATTTGTATCGCATTTTCTTCCCACTTTTATTCTACTTTTCTTGATCATAATAAAGATTGCCCTACTATTCATTGTACTCCCCAAAGTGATATAAATCCCAACATACTCTCCGATATTCACTCAATTGAGATTGACCTTAATGTTATAGTCAAGCTTATTAGTGAAATTGATCCATTTAAATCTGCTGGTCCGGACCACCTATCACCTAGATTTCTGATTGGGTGTGCTAAAACCATAGCCTTGCCAGTATCTCTATTATTTAAAAAATCGCTCTCTTCATGTTCTGTTCCCCAAATCTGGAAGTCTGCCTTTATAACTCCGGTGCACAAAAAAGGGCACAAAAACTAAATAGTTAATTACAGACCTATTTCCAAATTGTGCATATTAGCTAAAGTTTTCGAGAGGGTGGTCTACAACCAAGTTTATGCAGCGCTGAGTCAGTCCTTTAGCCCTTCTCAGCACGGATTTCTTAGGGGCCGATCAACAGTGTCTAATCTGGCTTTACTCAATGACTTTCTAACGGACAGTATGGACCATGAGGCACAGGTCGATGTCGTTTATACCGATTACAGTAAGGCGTTTGATAGAATCGACCATAATATTCTTAAATCAAAACTTTTTAATAATGGTTTAGAGGGGATCTTCTCCGTTGGTTCATTTCATACCTTGAAAACAGATCTCAAGCTGTTGTTATCATTAACTACATGTCGAGCTGGGTTTCAGTTCCCAGTGGTGTTCCCCAAGGTTCCTTGATGGCTCCGTTACTTTTTATCATTTATGTAAGCGACATCGACTCGTGTTTCCACAACTCAGGTTTACTCTGTTTTGCTGATGATATGAAGATATTTTCTTCAATATCATCAGTTGACGATATGAATGCTCTCCAATCTGACCTGGCGTGACTGGATGATTATTGCTTGATTAACAAACTCGATTTGAATCCTGTTAAATGCTCAGTCATCTCCTTTAGCAGAAAACGGGTCCCTCTCCCTACAACTTATAAACTTAAAGGGCAGCTATTGCAGAGATGCGATGGTGTACGTGACCTAGATGTATATCATGATTCCAAACTTTTATTCAATGTGCACATTGAACAAATAGTAGCCAAAGCTTCGAGGTCACTGTGTTTTGTTATCCGACTCGCAGGGTGTTTCAAGAGGGCCAAAACCCTTAAGATTCTTTATTGCTCTTTTGTGAGAAGTCACCTCGAATATGCATCACAAATTTGGAGCCCTTGTTATGGCAAATACATTGATCGTATTGAAAATATACAAAAGCGATTTATTCGCTTTCTATGTTTTCGGCTTCGTATACCATACCATTCCGATAATTACTTAAATCTTTGCAAGAAATTTCATTTGCAACCACTTATAAATCGTCGTCGACTAGCGGATTGCACCTTTCTTTTGAAAATTATTTCTAACGAGATTGATTGTCCTGATCTCCTGCATGAACTGCGCTTCAATGTCCCCAGGCGATCGGCTAAATTCAATCCGCCTATCTCCACTCCTTTTTCTTATTCTAACTACAGGCAAAATCCATACATGGTGCGAGCGAGTAAGGACTTTAATATTCTTTGTAAAGAGTTCTCATTCGACCCATTTACCACTAAAACCTATTCGGCACGCACTCGGTTGAATGCTGACTTTTTCAAAAGTGTTTAGTTCTTATTGTTAGTTATTTAATCCTATAAGTCGTGCTTTTTAGTGATCCTAAGTTTTCGACTACTTTTTCTGTTTCAATCTGTGAGAACCTGTAATTGGCTCTATGTCTCATATACAATTGTTATCCATCTGTTATAGCTGTTGGCTCTCCTAATATTAAATAAATAAATATTTAAACTTAACAAATAAATTAGCTCTTCACTGCCCACTATAGAACTCATTTTTCTATTTAACAGTACAGCTCCCAGCGGAAACAAATCTATTGTGAAATATTTTTTTCTCCCTTGAAACAAGTATTTTTTGTGGTGTATTTCCTCTTCAAAACCTAGGACAATACACACAATAGAAAAAACTCAGTAACGAGAGCGCGCTAATTACAATTACAAAAGTTTCTACCGACAAACGTAGGTATTGTAGTTCTCCCGGAATTATGGTGAAAACTAGCCGCCGCGTTAACTTTCCCTTTAAAAGATATGGCGGCCCGCTGTTCCCTTTATTCATGGTCAAACTTTTTGATAGCTTTATTTTTCATACTGTTCAGGTGCGGACGTTGGGAGCGATGCTCATCCATTTTCTGTACATGTTGAGTTCCGTAGTTCGCAAGCTGGATGCTGAGGCAGGACAGCTCCCTGAGGTGTCTGTGCTCGTAAATCCAGGTTTGAATATTTGTTTATGCATACTGCGGACCTCAGGGATATGGCATGCGGCAGTTTGCAGAAATATAAAATACACCATAACTGCTGGTCCAGTGAAATAGCGATTTCCGATATTTTATTGGGATGCAAATTATTACCTTACTGGTAAAATCTATTATTTATGAATATATTTTTTATTTGGAATAACAGTAGGTGTAGGTAATATATAGGTCCTAAATCGATTGAAAAATATGTTACTCTGAAACAATGGTAAGTCTTTCAGGAATAAAAATGTTACAACAGCGATCCTCGAGAATTCCTCAAAGTTGTTATTTATTTTACTTAACATAATCTATCATTTTTCAGACCTTAATAGCGGAGTTTAATTTTCATCCATGGATGTTAGTTGCTATGGTTGCTTAAATAAGCTTAAGTTTGTTTTTATAAATTAAACTTTATATATTTAGTAACAAAGTCCTTTTCAAGACCGGTGTACAATTACCTGTAGGAAATTATTTATTTTCCAAAATGCCAGACATTAAAGAATGTCGTTCCATTTTCAAATATTTACAACGCTTTTATCCTTAGATAACAGATCGTTAGTCATAAAAAATATACATTACGAAATGCTATTATATTTTTCTTTTAATCTTTTTTTTATGTCAACACCGAAATGGATGAAATGTATATTTATATTAATTTTTTTGGCTATTATTTAGTATTTTCTGTCGGTTTCCGAAGTGATCTGAAATGTTTGAATTGCTTATTTATTTTGTTATTCAATTTGTTGTTATCCTTACAAAAATCTTCGAGAAAATCTGAAATGGGAAAGAGCTAATATTTTATTGAAATCGCGGATGTATCGCGGGATGTCATGAGGTTGTCGCTTCAGGGATGGTAAATTATATTCACTATGCGTGAGTACTGGTATCTATGATGCAATAAAAAGCGATGCGTGTGTGAATGTGGGGCCAAAGCGATAAATTGAGTTGCGCTGTGATTTACGGCGCGCCCACGACGCCCGGATTACGGCCCGCACGTTTGTTGATTACCTCTGCTATCATTTTATTAAATACTGAATTAGTTGCTCCCATTTATTCATTATTAGACCCTTGATCTTGTAAACAGCAAATATTCAAGAGTAGCTTCTTTTTTACACTTTTCAGTGAGATTTTAACAGACACTGTTGTGTGAGTAGAAGGCGAAATTTTCGCTTTAGAGAACTTTTATCTAAACTTCTCACGTCTTTGGCTAATTACTTTGCTGTAAAATAAAATTATTCTGAGAGATAAAAAGACAAACCCAAGCCGAGATCAAAAACAACCACGAATTTCTAAACAAAATTGTGCTCGAATAGATCAGACTTAACAATAACATCTTCTGAATACTTTTCCAATACTTACATAACGTTCCCTCAATTTGAGACTGAGTCAGGGCCTGTCAGAACATAAACTCGGTGTTCGTATAATAAAAGTGACAATACTTCAAAAAGTTATCCCTACATCATCCCGCAGGCAGGGGGCGGACGGAAAAAATCGAATGTCAAAATTTGGTTGATGTCATCCCGTCCAACCAAACTTCTACCGCGCGTGATGACCTAACAAAAGCTGCTGTGTCACCCACTCACGACATTGTTTTCCAACCAAGTAATTACAATTGTTGACCAAAATGACCTTACTTCTAAGCTAGGACCAATACAGAAGGGATAAATCATCCCTTGAACGATATAGAGGTTTCTAAATTATTTGTACTTTAATAAAAACAAACAACGATCAACAACCCATTTGTCAACTGAATGTGTTCATCAATGAGCATTTACGGACGGAAATTGTATCGTAGGTATTTCCATTTGATGATAAAATAATCATTATCGCTGTTACATTAAACCTCCGTATTCGTAGAACTGAAAAAAATACCGTGAGATATAAAATCCTATAAAATAAATGTAGCTAATTAGTGTTCTCACATCAAACGTCCTTTGCCACAAAAGAGACCGATTTAACCAACATTATCTGCGACAGAATCTCTACAGATTGACTGGTATCCGAGAAGCGTCGATGAGGGCAATTCTACGTTCTTCAGAAGGCTTCGATTGAAAGGCTCGCGCCAATGCCTTGCGTCCTTCGACCTCTTTGTGATCATGCTCTTTGATCTGTGCCTGTAGGTGCCGCTTATTCCAAATTCCTTTTACCTTTGACCATTATTTTTTTTTGTGACGAATGCCTAAGCCTACCGGTAATGTATTGTAGGTACACTATTGTAGGATTACATACTACTATATTTCTCGCCACGTTGAGGGTCATTTTCAATGTACATTACGTTTGAACATAGAGTTATTTGTTCCTTTGAATTGTTCGCTAAACTGTATTGATCTAACAACATTTAAATTTTTATCATTAACCACGCTAGGAACCCTACCATTCCACTACCTTCCAAAGAGATTCGTGGTTGCAAACTCTTAGCATAAATCTTATATTAAGAACTATAAAGTTCATCTCATCTTGGTAACGACGGGTTGGTGTCAATTCATGTAGCCGCATCTTCACTACGTCAGCCAATGTTTGCGGTTAAACCTCAGCACACGAGCGAAGCGACTCAAACAACCAAAAATGTTAAACGCTGTACACTGTGCGTTCACTGTGAAATATCTTATCAAATTAAGAGATGACGTGCAGGCGGCGCCGAAGTGGAATAGTAATCAACTAGCGACGGAGACAGCGGTACAAGTCGGACCGACGCTAACTTCTCCAGTGCTAAGGGGCTTGCGGCTGCTCGGGTGAGCTAACACTTTGATACTAATTGCGTTTAGCGAAATCCTGAAGGAATTGTGAACAAGTTGGGACTCGTTCCCGACGTCTCGTGAGGTAACCTACGTCAGTAGCAGACACCACCTCAAGTGATTTACCGCAAAAATAATGTAATCAGAAGGGAGTCGTACGGAATATGAAATAAATGTAACAGAACACAGAGCTTTTCGAAACTGTCTTACTCCGGAAATGTCTTCTTAAATTTTCGCCTCCGCTTTTACAAATATGTAGGTTACCTATACTTGTTATTTCCAAGGATCGAACCAAAAAAGATGAATTCGTAGCTTAAATGCCACATCACAATCAAGTCGTAAAGTAAAGCATCAAATATTTAGATTGAACGATTTTTAATTAAAACAGAAGTAATAAGCGTTTGAAAAGGGTCATCATCCTAATTGAATTCATTTCACTGCGTGCCTATCAAGTTTCAAGGGAAAACTTTTAAAGAAATAAGCCGTTTTAACTCAGACACATTTATTATTAAAGGATGTAGATGTAAAAGAAGCATGACTTAAAAAGTGCGGTCACCTCGTGCGCTCAACGCTCAGTGGCTCTGGGACTCAACAAATATCCATTTTGCTCGGCGACTGACTCTTGTTCTCATAAGTTTTGTGCTTACTGTCTCTTAATGGCCGCTATTTGCTTGAATATATATTTTAAAATATCGCACTATTTGCCGGGTTAACGTAATTGACGGGCTGTAAATCTTTTTTATTAAATATAGCGTTTACTTAAAGTTCTATTTAGCTGTTTATTTTACCAGTCCCCTTTATTTGAAAAAAAAACGTCTTATTTTAAAATAAAAGATGTATATTCTTACGGTACTTATAAGTAGATATAACCATTCCACGCCATATAAAAAATTAACCAAAAGCCTAAATGTAGACGTGGAGATGCCTAGAGTATTTTATTCAGGAGCTAAGAGGGCCCGGAGTACAGTGATGAATATTGAAGCCGCCGAGATGGCTAAATAAAACATTGTGGTATGGAGGCCGAATATTATAACAGCGGTGTGCCCTCCGGCCGACCCGAGCCTCAGAACAATACACGGATTGTGAATAAAATTAAAAATATTACAAATCGTCTAATTTTTTTTCATTAAAAGGGTCGGCGGTGGTCTGTTGTCGAGGAAAATCTTTTGTGGGGTAATGAATCATCCATACCTACTGTATGGAACCTACGTTGTAGGAAACCTGAACAAATACCAGCGATATTTGAACTACTAGAGCAAACAGTGTTTCCATCTTATGAGTACGTATGTGAACTCCCACGAATAACTTTTAGGAAACAGCGAGTACTGTAACGTTACAGTGTAATTCCGCCGCGTTCTGCCTGGAAATCTACATAGCACTAGTTCGATAATCAAAATGTGGTATTACCTGCGAAATTAGATTCATAAACGTCAAGTGTTGTTACTGCAGCGCAATATGAAACGAAATAGAAGGGCGACGCAGTGGGCGTGAGCTGGATGGAAATTGCAATATCCTAGCGAGCTGAATTAGACCCAACACTCTTTCTAACTAGAAACGACACCGTCCCAGCTGGAGACACAATGCAATTTTTCATCTTTCACGAGCATGGTGACTTTTGTATTATAACTTTCTAAAATGAATTTAAACCGTAAAATGTTTTGAAGTAGCGGAGAGAATTTAATTACATCCGTGAAAGTGTTTGCTCAAAGAAATTATCCAATCGTTTTTTATTGTCTGTTAACAATTTTGTCAGAATATATGTTTGGTACGTAAGATATAGGTGCGTTCGTTAGTTTCTAGATTTCGTTTCATTTGGTCTTTACAAAACACACAAACAGTCGGAGCTGATTGTACTTTATTCTACGGGCCTCCAGATACGCGTGTCTTATACCTGGACTTGTCTCTAAACGGACAGATAAATTGTGGCTATTGAAGACTACGTGAGATAAAAAGGAAATTTAAAAAAATATCCCAGAAAAAAGCCCTGTCGAACCAGATTGCATCAAAATTTCATCAAAAATCAATTTTAAACTTACTCTTACGAAAATTCTCATCTAAAATTTTGTTATCTTCTGTCAGCACAAATCCCCTTCTAACCTGAACACATCTAGTAAAATTCTGTATGACATACATTACGTAGACCTGGTTGTAGATTGGATCACACGAGCCAGCCTAACTAAACTTCATTATACAGGTTTGGATAACAGTGCCACGTCAGATTATGTCGTTTAGCATTGAGTTTAACATTTACCGACGGCGACTCTCAGCCGCGGAACGAGCTTTTGTAAGAGCAAACTATGTATTTTACTTAGAAAATATTTTTACGTAAATATTTAGAAAGTAAAGAAAGGGAGGAAGAAAGAGAGTTTATTTGCGCCAGGTATGACGCATACCATAAAAAAACGAAATAACTGGCTCAGTTTCTTAAACCATTAAAGCACCGAACGTTGCTCTAACAAAAAGATAAAGTGAGATAAAATTAACTTTGCCATTGGAAAACTGTTGTCTCCGTACATCGATATCGGTCGCGGTCCGTTTACCACTGAACCTAATTTTATAAACGCATTTTTTTGTGTATTACGAATTTACGGTTTTCAGATTCATTCGTTTACTTGTGACAGACTTTGCTTCTTGCCCAATTTCATGTTACTCTGTAAGGTTTCACATTTTTTCCTTTTGAGGTAACAATACATCATACCGTTTGACTTATGTTGTGACTTGTGTTATATACGAAATCTTGCTCAGCTATAAGACTTTCAATACAGATATGTAAAATAAAACCAGTATACATGCCGAAGGTTGCCGTAGTATACAAAAACATATGCCGTAGTTATATCGAAGTTGGCAGACAGGTAGCACTTGGAGCAGTCCCAAAGGAGCAGATACCTCGATTCCCACTTAAATGGAGCCGCGCATATTGTCTTATTTATACGGTCTCATAGACACGAACTATGGAAGCGTTCTAAACTACGCTTTGTTGGAGGCACCTGAATATCTTCATATTATATTCACTGGATATTGATCTCGCTTCACGTGATAGAGATACGACATCAAAATGTGTCAAGGAAAACTGAAGTTATTGTTTGGAACCAAATGTTTCGTTCCTTTTTTTGTTATTTTGTTGCAACACTGTGTCAGCTCGCTGTCATCGATTTGACAGCTTTTGATTGAGTTGACACGGACTTGTAAAAATGTGATGGATAGCGCGTGGCGTCACCATTCGTTCTAGATCAAGATGTTTGTTTGAAATTATTTGTTAGCCAGCCGATCGTTACTCGGAATTGTGTTCGCAATACGTGAGCGGTACTGGGAATCGCCCTTGCATTTTTCTTTGTGTATATTTCGCGCGCAGCGAAGTATTTTTCTTGGGAACGTGTATAGCCGGCTGTCGGGAACCCCGCTCAGCCCACGTTGGTTGTCCCTTATCCTAATATTATAAATATATTTTCCCCCTACCGAAAACCCCCGACCACACACGGGATTGAACGAGCACAGGAGACCACCGCATCCCGCGGTGGTCTCCTGGACTCGTTGTCAATGTGAGTAATAGTTGTAAGTTATGTATCATTGTGTCACTTTCCACCTGTTTAACAGGAATCGGTATCTCAAAGAACAAACTCCTAGTTTGCTGCGTATCGCAGTTTCGCCTTGCAGGATCCAAAAGTCGCAACATTGCTCATGGGACCCCCCAGTGTTCGGCTTTTGGCTTTGGTATCCGCAGGCCTGTATTCAACAGTTATTTTATTTATCGTTATAAAAAGGCTGAAGTATTTAATTTAATATAATATAATTCGTTAATTAATTGTCAAACACGTTGATCGGCATTATTTTCCGGTCCACCTTACAACACACGTAGTTATTGTGCTCCATCATACAGTTAGGGTCATCGTCCAAGACCCGTTTATAAGGACACCCGCCGGCAGTTATACACAAACCACCAGATCCACATTTAGAGATGATCGAAGCTGAAATTAAAACAAACTATAGTTTTCATTATATAATTTTTATTCGCTCGACTCCTTTTTAGCCGACTGCCGAAGGAGGGTAATGTGTTTATCAGTCTATGTAAGTATGTTTGTTCCTTTGTGGCGTTCTGGAGACCAAACACGTAGGCCGATTTTGATGATTCTTACGTCAATCGATTCTTCTTAACCTTGCAAATGTCACTGAATACATTAAAATTGGAAAATGACGGTTTTTTGGCGCCATATTGTGCGGGTCTATTTTTTTTCATCGTGGTTTTTATCAAAATAAAGGGTTTTAAGATGTGATTTAAAAAAAAACATAACACTCTTATGTTTAAATGTACGTAATTCGAAAAACATTCAGTAACTAAAAAGTTATAAATACAAAAAAAAAACAAAAAATTAAAGAACCCGACTGCTAAGCAAACTAAAAAGACGTAGTTCGCTTCTTATGCTGTCGGGTTTTTTGATTTTTTGTATTTACTTTTTTTATTAATTTTGAGAATTAACTGTTTTGAAACTTATGTTCTAAAATCTGCTACGCCGTAGCAACAGTTTGCTACGTCGTAACAGCAAGACAAAATTTGTTGCTTAATGTTTCTTTCAGGACCATTTTTGTTGTAATCCGGGTTTGGCAATAACTGAATGGTATTTCCAAACCTTTCCGCTTTGTACTCGCCTTTCTTGACCAAAAATCTAATAATAGCGAATCAGATGAAATTCAACAATAGACTGATTTTCAAGGGATTTTCCTTTTTATGCAATAAAGGAGTTTCGGATTCAAATAGAGAAGCACGATACCGGTTGGATTTTTTCAAAAATTTCCGACGAAATTGACAGAATGCTAATTAGAACCAAATTCGTTTGGCTGGCTTGTCGGTCCACTAACCAATCGGATCGGACCGATGTCGCCAACATTATCTCAAGCGGACTCAATTCATTTACGTATTAATGCGATTTAACGGGGATATGTTTTAGTCCCAGGACTAAAATAACTGTGAGTGGCTTGATTACGATGGTAAGCATTTTCTATTCTGTGAGTATTTGATTTTTGAATAATTTTATTGCAAAGCCGTTGCTTCCTACTTATAGGGATGCAAGAGCAACAACACAACTTTGCAGGAAAGCTGTTTAAAGGTTCCAAAGTTACACACAAAAGTAGACGAAAGAGTACATAAATGATAAAGACACAGAAGTAACATAACATTATTCGGGAACACCATACTCACAATGGGTTTGGTTTCTTGTTCATCTGCGAGACCTACTTTAATTTGCCGTCGTTCGAAGGACTTTCAGGTCAACTCCAATCTCATGTGAGACAGGTGTTCCCTAGGTTCAACAAACCTTGCGGATTTCCGTGCAAACCCATGCCTGACAATCTGTTCTTGTGTGCTTTATGATATCCTGAAGAACCTTTGCGAACTGTAATAAAATGTTTTAGTATTAGAAATGAAAATTAAGCATGCATGGTTGCTAGTTAGCTTAAATACAATCCTTTACTTTTGTAATTGACTACGAATCTTAGTTTTTGGTGAAAGCTACACCAAAGATTTTATAGAAAACATGATTTTAAAATTAGCAGAACGCAATGATAATATATACAAAGCCGGAATTATAAAATGTTTTATAAAAATAAAGCCTCGCACGAGTGGCTAACACGTAGGCAACCAACGATGTCCTTCTCTGTAGGAGAAGAGGTCTATAACACGCCGAGGGACATTCATAGCTTAATATTATTACGTCCTTACAAAAGAACAATCAAAAGCATAGAATTAACGTGAACACGCTAACGAGAATATAAAAGAATTACTATTCCTTTTGGTGTTCGCAATGCCTTAATGTGATTCCACTCTGTGTATAAACAGATTAGCGTTTCATAATTAACAACGTTAAAACTTTGTGTACGCGCCCAGAAAACACGCTCAACAGATAGAGCACGCTTGTGTTGTTAGTCTCATTAAAAACACAATAAACTGATCTGGATATAGTGGAATCCATAATTGGCCGAATCGATCTTTCGTCATGTTTTCAAGTCGACTTGTATCAGTCGCTGACACATCCGAGCTTCTCAGTACTTTTTAGCGCTTGTCGGTGCAAGATATTACCTACCGCTCCAGAAATTATAAAATATGAAAACTGCCTTCACATGTTCCCAGCGCTGGCCACTGCAACAAGCGATGGTCCAATAAACCTGTCTACTTTTTACCTGAATGCACTCTTACGTAAGCGTAGGAAACCTTCTCCAAAGAATTATTTCAATGTGGAAAGATTTTAGACCCGTGACAGTTATTTCATCTACCTACAAACGATAAAAAACGATGCAAGTAAGTACTTGTATCAAAATTCCACAAAAATAAGGTACATTTTGGATAATTTCGTCCCTACCCGCAATACAGAAAATTTTATTTTCCGGGTGAAGGGACCCTATGTGCTATTCTAGAATATACTTACTGAAATTCCAGGTAATGGCATCACTTCAGCTCGGATCCGTTTACAGATTTTCAAGTATTCTAACAAATGTAGTAATAAGGATTATTGTGAACCTTCGTCGATGGAAAAGAAAATTTTATAAGGTTATAGTCAGCAAAATAACTGGATATGAAAAATATTATAATCAGCTTTTTCCTAAATACACACACTCAGCGATATTGTACCTTTCTATAAATTAATGAATTTTCGTATTCAGATAAGTACCTACTCCCGAAGATTACAAACAGAAAAACAAAAAGCAACCTCTTTTTAATATTGGTTTAGTTTGATCAGTTTCAACATTTTATCAGCACAACGAAATGCAAAGCATTTTCAGGATATGCTAAAAATTAAGTATCGAATCACTTTTAATTAAATTAGAAATGTTAAATTAGTTTTGTTGCTGACCGCTGTACGGTCGTATCTACCGGTGGTTGCCTAAAATATTTATAATACCGAAACACGTCTTGCCAGTTTTCCATAAGACCATAACAGAAGTAGAGTACCTACGTAGAGTAGGCTAGTACCTACCTACATAGTACCGAGCGTCAGATACGAGGCGTTTTTAGTGCAAACTGTGTCAACCACGTAAATGGGTCGTTTTTGTACCTAGCTCCTAGCTTAGCACTTTAGTACTTCGACGGTTAGTGCCTGTTTGTATCGAGGAAACATTGTTTTTTGACGAATTAAGCATTAAAAATACAAGATAATATTGAGCTGGTCTAAACTGCACCCTAATTGCGTAAGTTCAATGAATGGTGCACGGATGCTGTGCTTGCATTAATTTCTTCATAATTATAACAGTAACACACGCAATGAATATTTTTGAGTTGTCGAAATGAAAGGGAGCGCTCATGCTATGCTGCCAAACCAGTTACGCAATAAGGGTGCTGAATTCTTTCGATAAAGACTGGTTCCAAATAGCTAGAGCTATTAGAGTTAGACAGAGAAAAGATAGGAATGTAGGGGGTAGTAAATAATAAGAAATATAACATTTACATACATACATAAACTGAAGCCTTTTTCCCATGGCAGAAACTACAGAACGCCACCTGCTACGATCCTTACATACTTCTTTTGCTTCAATCACGTTCATACATCTAGTCATATACACATGCCGGTTATGAGTACTGCGCACCTGGCCTTTCTGAAGAACATCACCAATGAGGTCTATGTATGTCTTTCTAGGGCGTCCCCTACCGGCGTTTTCATTCACGTCTGCCACGTAAATAACTTTTGTTAGTCGCCTTTCATTCATCTTCTCAACATGACCAAACCATCTTAGCATAATCTTTTAAATTTTAGTCAATACATCTTATTTTAAACCACAAAGTTTTCTTATTACATCATTGATTCCTCAATCAATCATTTAAAGTTACACCACACATAGTTCATTACATATAACATTTAATGATAAAGAAAAGGCATCACTAATGGTGGTTCGAAAGTATTTATTTTATATGATGCTTAGATTTGTTTATGTTACATGTAAATTACTAAGCATACCCTTGGGCAATCTTCTGCTAAAAATGGGGCACTCGGCCGAACTGCTTCGGTTAAAATATAGCCAAAGTTTCGTCCGAAACCGAATACCGTTATACAGAACATGAATCCGGGCAGAAATAAATGAAAAATGGACTAGGGGCGGGGAGTACAATCTATAACTATGCCAAAAGTCCCGTTACTTTTGAAAAATCGAACGAAGTCCACGTTTATTTAGCGTCGGAGAGAAACTTCGGCTTTGGTTCAGATCTCTGATAAAACCTTCAGTCGTAAAACTCGTAAACTCTGTAGGTGTAATTCTACGTTATTTTATGTTGAAACTTTATAAAAGAAAATAATTGCTAAGTAGTCTTGTGAAGATTTGCACGTCGCGTCGTATAAAAGTAATATTGTAAAGATCAAATAAAAATGGGGACAACAGTAGCTTTTATCATTGGATAGATGGCCACAAGACTGACACAATTCGTAATACACATCTTCTTTCTTTACATAGAAAACAAAATCGAACCCGCTTTTTGTACGCTTAGATCTTTTAAACCAAGCAACGGATTTTAACGTAGTCTTCAGCAATAGACGGAGTAATTCAAGAGGAACTTTTATATGTAGTATACAAGCATATTATAGCAGAGGAAACCCGAGAAGTTCAAAGATTTGTAATGTAATGTCGTAAGAAATATATTTTTATGCGCTTCCATTGCAAACGCTGGCTAAACCTTACGAGTGTTTATCGCCTAAGGAATATTAATTTATTACATTACCATTTTTATCTTACTTACATATTACGAAAAGATTATGCGTTATTTACCAAGCTATTTTAAACAATATAGCATTATTAATTATCCAATTAAATACATTTGATACGTTTTGCATTTCATGTAGATCAAAATTGCCTTTAACAGCATATCATTAACATGAATATCTTAGGAGTTGTCGCAATACAAAAACCAATGCGTGCAAAAATAAATTCAAGCGGGTGGGTCTCATACCGATGACGGGATCCTACGAAAGAAAAAACGTGGTACCTATGCTCTACTACCCGTGCGTAGCCGGGGCGGGTCGCGAGTATAATATACAATATGGATACATACTTTAACAGCCTAAAGGCTGTTAAAGTATGATGATAAATCATCAATATCTTTCTTTACTGTCCTACCATTATCTCAATGGATCGGTCATCAACGCAGTATGTCCTTTTTGTTTTTATTTAAGAACCAACTAGTTAAATAAAACGCACTCACAAGGTTCTCGAAGAGCAGCTAGTACTTCTAAACTATAACCAAGATCACGTCCAAAATTTTCTAAGACTAACAGGCTCAAAATAAAAGGAGCTTAATAAAACCGCGTCATTGCACAGTCAATATAAAACTAAGATTAAATGAACACTTCTCGATGCAGCTGAAATCAGCGTCTCGTGTTCTCGCGAACACAACACACTTGTGACGCATTTGTGTGATAAGAAATTACAATAAAAACCAATTAACATCACGACCATTGACTAACTGTTCATCGGATCGAATAATGTAAAAGAATCGTTCCTGATAACCTGAAGTTTCTGAAACCTAGCTTGAACTTGATTTGATTAGGGAAAGAAAATTAAGCATAATCATGATAGTAAGGCGTATATATTCCTTAATGTTAACGGGGTACTAGCCGTGTGCCCGCTCGGAGCCGGAATATCAATATTATAATAGCAAAGTATTAGTCATACGAAAAAACCATGATTCACAAATAATTTACATGAATCAATAATGTATAAGGATATTTTTTTAAAACCTTTTAACCTAGCCGTTGCTTAGGAGTATGCTTTAGAAAATAACCGCCTTACGCCACTAAAGCGGAGTAGAAGGCTTAAGGAGTTACCAATACATACAATAAAATTTGTGAGTAATTATATTTATACATTTTTGGTAACTGGTAAAACATCAGTACTAACACTTGTACAAAGAAAATCGTCCTTACTGCTAAGAGTACAACGGTAGAAATCCGCTGACAACTGTAACTACCAGTTACCCGCCAGCATTTTTTTGCAATAAAATCTCTATTTAGTCCGTCAAATAAATTCTAAAAAAATCATTTACACGTAATTTTTGCTTGATATATTAAAATTGATAAATATGAAACGAGTCAACTTTCAGGAAACTGGGGCTCAGTGGGGGCTGTGAGGTCACTTTTGAGTAAAATTTCAACACACTGTATCGTAGCTAATGTTTGTTGCGAGAAAATAAAAATTCTCCTCCAATATTTTTTTATCCTCTGCCTGACGGACGAAACAATATTTTTAAATCATCATCCCTACTGCCTCAGTAGTTTCGAAACTACTGGGGTAATAGGGATACTGAAACTGTGCTGTTACTCAAGAGTTAATCACGCGACTTGAATAGATCGAAGCATATTTTTTTTTTTTAAAGTTTAAGTATGGAGTTTCTTGTCAAAAATTTGGTCTGGAACCTTAGTGAAATAAATTATTTAACTTAGACGTTATTAAATCACTGTATAATACATACAACGAAACTTCAGCAAACATACTAAACAGATTATAATCCGTACAAGCATTCAAGTTATTAACAAATCAGAAAGGCTTACCTAATAGGTACCCACTTTGAATGTTGACGCTGTATAAATCTACATTTTAATACATAAAATTGTTTCGAATTTTATTAACAACATTTATTTGAACTTGATGCAACCACGCGCCAAGGGCGGTTCTGATTATTTCCCTTCATAACTTATTATCGTTTTCCCTATGTTTAAATCCCGTGAGACCACCCCCGGCTGATTCATTTCTTGCCAGAAATCTACTTAGTTAAATAAGTTCGATCAGTGTGGCGACGCTTGGGGGAGGCCTATGACCAGCAGTGGACGTCTTTCGGCTAAAATGATGATGAAATAAGTCTCTATCAGGAATATAGATATAGTGTCATGAATAAAAATAAAACACATGCTTGTTTATGTAGCTGTACGACTACTTTCAAACTGGGGAATCGGAAAAAAAATCTTCTCGTGAAAATCTTGCATTTAGCCGGCATAAAAAGAAACCGATAGTGTATTTTCGTTATCGTATTAGTACTTTAAGAGGAAAAAAACCACCAACAAAAACTGTTTATCATACATCATCATCACATCATCAGCCTTTTAAAGTTCCCACTGCTGGGACACAGGCCTCCTCTCATAGAGGGAGTGGGCTATAATCCACCACGCGGGCCCAGTGCGGATTGGTAGATGTCACATGTCTTTGAATTTTTGGTTCTAGGACATGCCGGTTTCCTCACGATGTTTTCCTTCACCGTTTTGAGAGCAGTGGTGATGAAATAAATTACACAAAGTAAAGCGCCTGCTCGGGTTCGAACCCACGACCTACAACTCGTAAGTTCGTAACTCGCATTAAGCAACTCGTTTATCATATATAATATTATATTTAATATAATAATATTTATATTGAATTTTTTTATTGAATTTGAATTGTGAAATAGTTATTTTTAATTGTGATAGCGATTTTTCATTTAATTTAGGTTTTGACATTGTAATTTCAATTTAATTTAGGTTTTGACATTGTAATTTCAATTTAATTTAAATTTTGACATAGCGATTTTTATTTAATTTGGGTTTTGAAATTGTAGTTTTAATTTAATTTAAGTTTTGACATAGTGTTTTTTTTATTGAATTTAAATTTTGACATTGTAATTTCAATTTAATTTAAATTTTGCAATTGTATTTTTTTTGTATTGTTTGTCTAGTGCAACAAATTTTGTACGCCATAAATGGCAAAACATGTAGCAACCTCATATTTATATAAGACCATGTACTGTACTCATGTTTTACAAAATAAATATATCTTATCTTATCTTATCTTATCTATATATTAATTAAGAAGTAGACAAGATTTGTGGGTAACGTTGTGAGTAACGGTGTGAGAGTAATTGTTACCTTTATTATTAAGTTCTAACCTATGTTTAGTTATTATTAGACTGCTGTGTGTTGTCCCTAAATAAATAAATAATCATGTTATTATAATTAAAAGGATTTCTCAAAAGCTACCACATTATTATTGTACAAAAAATAGAATACTTACATACAATCTACAAGTAAATCCTACTTCACTTTTCAGCCTGAAAAACGAGGTAAATTACTCTGAGTGTATTTTGCGTACCTAATTAATTAAGAGATTAGCAACCTAATACTCTCTTCCTAAATTAACAAAACCAAGTTGCTTACTCCAAATGAACTCTCTTATAATCTGTAGATTTAGGATCTCATTTTAAATTATTAATAGTAGTCTACAAACTCTATTAAAAGTTAGACCAACAACGTATGATTCTGATGATGGCTCTGTCTAGATTTAGGCTATATGCAAATAAACCCTCACAGAAAAGGTGGTTAATGTCGTATAAATAGTATGTTAGTTACTGACTGTGGCAAACGTATCTACAAACAAAAGAAGTACGTGAATAAAATGAAAAAAAAAAATCTATTTAGACTTTCTTTGCCCGCGGCCTCGCTCCCACAGTTTATCTTACTGGAAAAATATAGCGTATACCCATACGCTATCTATCTAATACCTTTAAACGAACAATCTTCTATATATATATACTAGAGGACGCCTCGCGGTTTCTCCCGCGTAGTCCCCGTTCCCGTGAAAATACAGGTATAAATAGGCCTATGTCACTCGGGGATATTGTAGCTTCCCAACGGTGAAATAATTTTTGAAATCGGTCCAGTAGTTTTTAAGTTTATTCGTTACATACAAAAATACAAATCTTCCTATTTATAATATTAAGTATTGATAGTATAGATATATAATCTGAATCTCGGAAACGGCTCCAACGATTTTCATTAAATTTAGTATGCAGGGGGTTTCGGGGGCGATACATCGATCTAGCCAGGTTTCATTTTTAGAAAACGTCGTTTTCTCTATCTTCACACGAGCAGAGCTCGGTCACCCAGATACTTTTACTTATACAAGGACAAGTATACTATAGCGTTTTTCCATACTCTCACTGACAAGAGGCCTGGATCCCATGTAGATTTACTATTTCGAAAATGGAAATGTCCTGAAGAAAAGCCGGGCTTTAAAAAAGAAGTCTGGACATATCAGTTACGAAAAAACAAACCCGACTACAATAAAATCGCGATTTTTTTTTGCGGCAGCTGTTTTTTTAAATTAAAAAACCTGAAAATATTCTTAGAGGATAGCCGTCACATGAAAAACACGAAATTGTTACATCCACACGAAAAATCCTGACAAATTAGAAGCCCGGACAAAGTTCGGACTGTAGGCCAACTGTTACGGACGGATGCAAACCCTAGTAGAGACAGTATTATGCTGATTATGCTAATGGAATATGGACATTAAGCAATAGAATAGCATTCTAGTGATCTAATTTTAACATAAAATCAATACTTTCTGAGACTAACTACATTTTACATACAAACTTAATGTTTTTTTTTGTAATTTTGAATCAATTTGCTAAAATTATCAGTTTAGATAATCAATCATATTGATTAAAAGTTACTGGTAAATGCTTAACTGTATGGGTATTTATTGAACTTAGACCTAAATAAATGATCAAAACTCATTTAGTCTCAGATGGTGTATTTGTTAAGGTCCACACTCGCGCCACACAGATATATTGACACTTGAGATCCTCTTCATTCAAGTGCTTGCTGAAATTGAGCTTCTTTCTACTTACTACCTTAGAGGACGTGGAATTCTTTTATTAGGTACTCATAAGATCCCTAGGTACCTAAATTAGAGCTTGTACCTAAGTAATAACTGCGGCACGGGTTGATCTTTAAGGTTAAGCAATGTTTACCAAGGTTGTTCCGCGGATGGATCAAACATCATCTCTAGTAAATCATCGCGGATGGATTCACTAGAGTCTGGCTATTATAACTATGCAGCACTCGTAATTAGTATCCCCAAAAAGTAAAGCTCCCCTTGGTCTTTTCCCCAAAAGTCCTGGCGCCTTTTGAAAGTTTCTCCCTGTACAAAAAATCCCAAAAAGTCTGAGGAGCCTTCACGGCAGTTTACGGTTTGCACCAAGAAAACATCGTACTGACAACAAGAAACATTTATTTTTGATATGTACAAAGGGCTCATGAAATCCATGAAACTCTTAACACCGCGATTTAGCGGGGAGCCAAAAAAGTATATCTATTGGTTTGAGGCGAACTTAATAACAAAAGTGACATTTCTTGATGTTCGAATCTTAACATTCCGCCCATCATAGACAGAGTGTCCATAAATTAACACATTATAAAGACTTACAAAACAATTTATCCGCCCACCATGACAACATTTTAGCTAGGTACTACCAACAACAAATAATAATATCAAAACTTAAACTAACACTTCATAACATTTTATGTGACAGGTAGGCTTTGAATACATAGAGCAAAAACAAATTTCAAAACTTAAGTCTAGCTGATGACAGGTAAAATAATGAGCTTAGACACTGGTCTCTTAATAATATAACCCTTACAATTTAATGAAACAACGCGTGTAAGTTTGTCCACTCCAATATGCTTGTTATAATGCCATACAACCATCTTGTTGGTCGTAGATAATCCTCTTTAACCAGCACTATATCTCCCACCTTAGGTCCCGGCGTTATTTGTGTCCATTATTATCAATGCTGGAGTTGTGTAAGGTATTCGTTTGACCATCTACGCCAAAAGTCCTGCACAAGGCGTTTTGTGAAATGCCATCTTTTGAGAGTACACCATGGTCGCATTTTCGTAATTAGCATCCGGTACCATTATCTACTAGAGGCTTTCCCACAAGAAAATGTCCCGGGGTAAGTGGACTACGGATCCGTGTGTTAAGACATGCCTCTATTTGGCACAAAAGAGTAGTCCTCGAAAGTGAAAGCGTCGTGCAAAGTGGTTTAGGAGTGAAAAGTTAACAGACAGACAGACAGAATTACTTTCGAATTTATAATATTAGTATGGATTATAATAGTAATTTGTCTGAAATTATTCGAATATCTGGCAACTGTTCTCATTGTTTTAAAGTCTTATACATTATTATAATAATATCTCATATTAGTAAGGTAATGAAAATAAAGCCATTTTAACAGCTTTTACCATGTCAACTTTCACAGCAAAATACCAAGAAATTATACCTATTTATTTATCACGAATTCCAGCAAAGAATTTCACGGCAACGCCTGCGTCTGAGTACATTCTATATACATTTGTGTTCTCAACCATTTTTCCAGAGTCAGCACCTTCAGTTGGGTGGCGAAACAAGTTGAATGCAACGAAGCGTTTTCCTGAATTTGCAAGCGCTGAGCGAACGTCGAGAAAACCTGGAATGGACCAGACGTGTTTATGCCCGTTTTATTTCAGCCATTTTTTAAATTGGATTTTAATTTGCTTGCTCGTTAGTTAATGGAAGAAAATCGAGCGGTTCGTACTTGAATATCAGTTCATTAGGACTGTTTGAATGCCTCCATACTGTTACTAACTGTTAGTATGCCTACATAATGTCCATAATTTTGACAAGGGTGCAGTAGAATTTACAATAATAACTATTACAGTCGCTAATACGTTTGCCAAACGTGGTATTTGGATTACAGCAATATATCCCAACGAGTATTAGGAGTGTTTAGTAGTGGATATTTGTGCGTTAATTAGTAATGTTATGATAATGTACTTGGCAAAAAACTTCTGATGCAACAAAATCGCGTACAGCTGTTTTAACTAGGTACAAGTGGATATTTATGGCAATGTATTATGTTTATATTTACAAATGATACGGTAGACCAGCTCTGTATTATATTCATAGTTATATACCAACCGCTAATAACGCTCCGTAATATTTAATTAATCATAGACTGTCTCACGTCAAGTTTAATATGTCTCACAGTGGCATTAAAATTTACATTCACCAAAAAGGTAGACGCCAAAAATATTTTTCAATATGAGATTCAGTCCATTCTCTGAAAAATTCAATTGAATAAAACTGAATTCTAAAGCCATGAAACATTTAGTAGCCTTTATAAAAGTCTGGAAAAAGTTTTATTTGATTGGAGCTCAAAGTCCGGCTATTCAAAGATATTAAAACAAGTCAAAGGAGACTGGCCGCTTCATAAATAATAAAAATGTTATTGAAGAAAAAAATATTTTGCTGAGACGGGATACTTAATCATTCCTTGGAACTTGAACAAAAACTGAAGTCTAGAGGGTTTTTGTACTTTCCGTGTGGTCGGCATTTTAATGTCACTTTTTCCACAGCTTCGGGGAGGGAATACTTTTATTATGCGTACAGTAAAGGAGTGGCATTCCCTGCCGGTGTCTGTTTTCCCTGATAGCTACAACCTGTGAGTGTTTAAGTCAAGAGAGAATAGTTTTTTTTATTTATCCTCAACCAAATCATCGCTCACCATCAGTTCTTACCAGAGGCCTGTGGGATTCCCAGAGGTGGCTTTATTAATTGTGACATCAGAGGTAGCCACATCCTCACTCGAAAAGAAGAAGAAGTGGTCAAGCGCGAGCCTATCAATAAAAATAATAATATAAAGGTATTTTTGTTATGTTTTCTTATTTGGTAACAATTAGATCCTACACTGCATGGATTCTGAGAACATTTTAATTTAGTACTGGTAGAGTGCTAAATTAAAATAAATCTTCGAGAAAGGATGCCAGCATCCCGCCTCATACTAGAAGATTTTTAGAGCATCTGCTGCAGTTGCCTATTTATCTCTACCAAAACGCATTCAATCAGTCATGCATGGTAGACGAATTTATGCCATTTAAACTGTTCATATATAAACATCCTATCTGATTATTGCTTAAAACTGTAATCCTCACCTAAACTCAACAATGTAAAATTTCATTTGGCCCGTTGTAATTTTAAAATTCTAGTCTCGATCGCTCCAAGAAAATAAAATCAACCGTGAACTTTGCATTCAGGAAAGCCCCAAATTTACATTTTACGTAGATAGGACTCTTTATTTTAACTTGGTGAAAAATAATGCAAATCACCTTTTTAGGAAATCCCAGTGGCTCAACACACCAGGGATTCTCAAGGAACTCTACTTATCTACTTCCTTCAGAGATACTTATAAGTATGGGTTGGTAGGTACTTCGGTATTTTAAATTTTATGATGCCCCTGAAATAATAAGTCGGCTAAATGCTTATTTAGATATTTTCGGAATGTACAACGTATTTTTATGGAAGTAAAATCAAAAGCAACGTTTCAATAATTTGAATAAACGTATTCAGTACATAACATGATTTAGTTTCTTATGGTATATTTCTATACGCTAACCCTTACCACAAAAAAGGAAAAATACGATTCATAAAATAACGCCAAACTGTGTAGCGCGCGATTCACGATAAATAAATAATCCAAATACCTGACTAACACTAGTCGAGCATGCGAAGTCAGTCTCTAAGGGTATGAGACCACAAGCGCGCGTGAAAAATTCAGTGCGGTCGGCAGACATGGTGGTTTATTTAAGGAGGTGCGCAGTGCGCCTCGTTGAGAAATATTTAGTAACGAGCATTGAGACGGAGTGTTGCCTTTTTTTGCTCGACAGCGACTATTTGACACCGTTTTTACCTAGCCTGTGATATCCCTTCGCGAAAGCACAGCCCTAACGAGGCAACTTTTGTACGGGCTCCTTTGTGGGTTGCGTTCGAATGGGACATGAGTGATACTTTCTGGAAAAGGGAAAAATAGCTATGTACGGTTAGAAAGTAAGCTTAGGTAACAAAATACTTTCAACGAGCAAGTTTTTGTTAAATATGTCGGGTTTAGCCAATAGCAGGGACGTCAAAACAAATCACAAGCACGCCACCTGGTTGCGAATCAAGAACAACTACGGTTTGGCGCGCTTTTTCTATCTGCTTGCGTAGTGGAGACATCAGATTATGGCAGTATTATAGTACTGACGGACCGTGACCGCCACCAAGCTAAGACATCGTAGAATCTCTGCCGATCCGTAATATTTATTTATTTAGACTACATGCACAAAGGTACAAAGGCGGACTTAATGCCTTAGGCATTCTCTACCAGTCAACCAAGGGTGGTGAAGAGACAACATGGCATTGCATAGTTTAATAATAAAAAAACTAGTAGTTATTATGCTAAAATAGGTGAAATACACGTACATATAAATATACATATTATATATATTTTAGGAGTAACAGAAAAGAAAAAAGTACTGATTGTTCTGTGATTATTTGAATAAACCCAGTGTATCGAATAATTTGTGTGATTTCATTTTCACGTTTCTACCCATCAACCTACCGCCCGAACCACACACGATGTCGCTTCCCGATGGCTTGCATCTATCGGCCACCCTTGATGCGACAAATATATATTTAATTTCATAAAAGTTTCAACAATTTGCGTACGTGCTTTAATGCGCCGATGCCCTTGAGTAGGTGATTTTAAAATGAGAATCACGACTAAACGGCTAGTCGTAATTTGTTGGGAAAGTATACGAGTATGTTACATTAGACCATTTTCCTAATAATTTGATATTAGATTAGATTAAGGCGGGCTGGTGTCCGCAACTCCACGTCCAAGCGCGTATTTTGAGTAAATAATAATAATTTGATATATGAATATTTTGAGTATCATTCGTATAACATAGGTAGTGTAATTAATTTATAAAGTTATGTCTAACATGGACAAAAAAACGACAATCGCACAAGAACCGCCGGGTGTATTTTAATGAAATTGACCCGCTGAGATCACTAAGATCGAAGCCACAGGTATTATACCTAACCCAGCCGAGTCCCAAGCCCTATTTAGTAGGTATCCGTCTGTTACTAGGGAGCTAGACAACCTAGTATTCAGAAACGGCCAATGGGTACGCAAATAGGAGTGCGACCCTTGCCCTTTCAATCGTAAGTTACGCAATTAGGGCGTAATCTCGTTTTGTGCCCTCAAGGTCGTGGCGATTGTCGTCGTCTTAACAACACAATATTACATAATATAATAAAACCCGAATACAGGACCGATAATTACTTTCTATGTGTATTTTTAGATAAGTCTAGCTTTGTAGTCTACGAAGGTCACATCAGCACTAAACCGGCGATGACTCCTCTCCGTTGAAAATAAGTTAAACTTTAATCTATACAAACTTTATGTAGGTAGGTAAATATATTATGTACTGTATCCGCATCATCTATTTCACTGGGAGTCAATAAATTACCCGGAGCGTGTTTTAAGTATTCGCTTAGAAAGGGTATAAAACGAATGATAGCCAAATGAAGCACTTTGTGGTTTTCATCTGAATTTTACGACGTGTGTGTAAAATGCCAATGGGAACAAATATTCGCAAAATATTTTATACATCTGCGAATCTGAACAATATATACGACACAATTTTATGAAAGTCGGTAGTATACCGACAGGAGAATCGATGGATCAAAATGTGTTTTGTCAGATAGGTGTGTGTCGGTCTAACTACATTTTCTAAGAATATAAGTCTTACAGTCTGTTAGTCGAAGATCTTTTTCATGATTATAGGCGTCTAATAGAGGTGCTACCACAGATATAAATCTTACGAGATGACGCGAGTGTATGTACTCCGCGTGTCAAAAAACGGCACGCTTGGTTTTCGTACAGATTGAGTTAACTACTTCTACTATCGTTAGATTTACGTCTGTGGGTACTACAAAGAACCATCAGCAATGCGCCCGTAAGAATCCTCCTCCCGACAACGGCTACTAGTCACAGATTATATAATACTAGCATACCTAAGTACAATAAATAAATACAAAAGCTACGAAATCACCATGACCATGGCTAAAATATAGTGACGTAGGTATATTATAGGGTACCATAATAAAATTGCTAAAGAAATAGATTCCGCTAGTGTATGTAACCAAATTACTATAACAAACTATGTTAAATTACCAACTCGATATACAGCTACGAAAACTTACAGAAAAAAAATATATTTTCCTTCCTTAGAAACACAGAAAATGGAACCAAATCTGACAAAACCTACATAATAATTGCCGATGTTTACACATCCTTTCATCTCATAATTGTTCTCGCGGCTTTTTGACGATAAATTCGCCCACCCTGAGCCCTTTAGCCGACTGAGTGGGCACTTACCTGATCAAATAATCAATGAATATTGTCGCCTCATTGGCGTAACAAAGAGCCTCTTTAGTCAGGCACAGCGTTTGAGGACCTGCGTTTGATTCCTATTTGAAGCCTCAAGTATTTTCTCTTAAACCACATTAGCGATCTCTCACTTATGTCATACATATAACCTAACTGGCCGTAAAAGTCTTCTCAAACTGATCAAGGTCTGTATCTATCAATGATTGTTGCTAATATCCACACTAAAGCAGCGGAATTGGACCGATTGTCCTGCTATGGTCATGTCATAGAAATATAAAATACAGTATATCTATGGATGAAACACATGTTACTCAAAGAGTAATGAATATGAATGTGGACGGATGGAGAGGGAGAGGAAGGCCAAAGGAAAGATGGATAGACTATGTGATGAGTCATATGAAAGAAAAGGCAGTCATGAATTTCAATTTTTAGATATTAGTTTCAACCCCCCCGGTGGGTTCCCGCATTGTCGAGGTGGGGGGGACCTAAGTAGCCTTGGCTTGGTCACCCACGGTGAAACAAAGAGGAAACCGAGGAGGGGCCGCTCGCCAGAGCTTTTGCCTACCAAGCCGATGACGAAGCGGCCAAATAGTAGATTGCGGTGCCGCTTAGTAACAAAAGCGACATCGCAACTGAGGCTGGCCGCGATGTCGTATGGGCCGTCCCAGGTCCCATACGATATCGCGGCGGGAGAGGAGTGCCAGTACTGTAGGGCGCCGCTCTCCCTACCTTCCGCGGCTTGGACGGGGTCGCCACCGTCTGATGACAGACGCGGTGGGGCCGAAGGGCAGGTCCCTATTCCCTGCGGCCGAAAAGTGGTAGGTGGCTAGGTGGCAGGGCCAGTGACCTGACCCGTCACAGGGGGACCAAAGGTGCCATACAGGGTTCGTCTGGCGCCCATGTGCTGGTTTGGTCCCTGGGATGTGCAATGTGTTCTCATGCGCCGATGATGGAGGGTCCGGTGCCGGTCAGCCGCGGCGGGTTCGCGGTGAGTGCTAACACGTGCCCGTGTTACCGGCGTAAGTGGCACAGGATACCATGGAGTTTTAGTTGGGTGGAGTCCCACATAACTGCGCTATCTCACCATGATAGCGCAGTAAGCATGAGCAATTCTGGTGGCTAAAAAAAAAAATGATTCAAGGAAGATCCAGTTGTTCTACCTAAGGTGTTTGTAATATCTGTTCTAAGTTTTTGAGGCTAGCAGGCGTAAAAAAGGGGGATCCTAAAAAAGAAAATGACGCTTCTATTGCCCTACGGTTTAGGTAGAAACGAAACCCCATAAAGTGCACACCCACATTTTGTCTGTTATGTTGTTTAAGTCCAATGTTATATAGGGCAAACCTATTTGCCTTCAACCGGACACCAATCCTGACTCCGGGCGGATGCTACTGAGAAGTTCTAGATAGAAAACCCAAATAACAAATTTTCCGACCGGAAAACTACCTAGCTCAGCAGTAGCATTTGCAACCACGAGATCAACGAGGCTGTAGGTGTCCCATTCTCAGAGAAAAGAAGACGGGTAGCTAACTAAGTTTCGATAAACAAATCTTATAATCAGCCAAAATATAAAGCGATAATAAATATTAAATTGGTACCGTTAAAAGCCTGGGAGCTAGGCGGTCGGTACTTCGGGAGCGAGCTGTGGTAAGAAGCTGCTGTCGATCACAATTTATTGCTTGTAGGTTTTATACTATAAATACTTAAGTAAAGAAGGTATTTCAATTTTTCTTTCATAGTTGCGGGTGACGTTCAAGCTACGGACACGTAACTGCGGCGTGGTGTGCCGTGGCGCGGGATACACCAATCAAACGACCCTGTTCAAGTCTAGGCTATGTTATATCACAACGAGCTTTTCAGCCAATCAACTGCGTCAGAAGGCACGCACGACACATTATTATGTTGTTTGACACATGCTGCGAGCGAGTCACGTGGCAAGGCCTCGAACTTTAAGCGACCAAGAGACCGGACAAATCCAAGACCAAAATAAGTCCGAAAAATACATGTAGGTAGTTAGGTACCTATCTAAAATGTTAAAAACGTAAAGTCACTTCTGATTAAAAAACTTCGTTACTAATAAAATTTTGCTTTGCATTTTGTAACCCAACTCGACTTAGCACTGACTTAAACAAAACTCCCTGGAAAGAGTAATAAGCGTCTCCCTAATCCGGTATCCCGCCAGGGGCTGTTAATATATTCAAATTTAGAAGGAGTTGTGGTTATGTTAATTAATGGTGGGAAAGACCGCAATCCTTCGCCAAACACTGCAAATTATCCACATAAGGGATAATCTGAGAGGCCAAACGAACCACAGAGCTGACGAGCTTGGGGACTCCGACCGTCTATGTCAAACCAGCATCCCTCTTTAGTATTCTCGCCCATCCGATAAGCTCCTGTCCATTTGAACCGTAATCAATTTTATGAAAAGATTTTTATCCAACACCAAACGAAATTGGAATAGGTATCTTTTTTACCTATCTAAGTAGGTACATTCGACTCAAATTTAATCGTTTATTTGTATGCTGTAGCTCTATATACATATATCTACTGCTTTAATACTGTATGAGACTATCGTAGCCACTCACAACGAAAACATCAAATTTTTGCATCAATATCATAAAAGTGGAGGACGAAATTTTATTAACAATTTGTGCACTGCAGCATCGGTCGGGACGAGTACATACAATGAAAAATGCATCCAGTGTCGTACTGGTCGTAACATACGGCCGTCGACTGATTAAATAACAGTGTGTCGGTCCATATCGTCATGACAGGATGGAATGACCGGCTGCCGGCTGCCCGGCGAGTGGAAACCAACTGAACGCAATTACGTTTTCAGCCATGTTACAGACAATTCATCCAAAACGTTACGGTCACTAGCTGATTAACTAAACAGAGCGAGAGACTCTGAAGCGAGGGAGTTATCTAGTCAAAGTATATCTCATGACGATTCCAATAAGCCCAAACACGGCTACTTAGGATACTTACATTGTTTTATTTCGGAATTCCAGTGCCTACTTGCCGGCTTCATCATCAGAACAGTTCAATGGTACCATTTTCATCAGTACTATTTATTTCTAAGTATTTGCTTCATCATAGTCGTTTAACTATGCGAGATATCGTAGACCCGTGACTTACTTAGCATTAAGGAATTCCATTGGCCATCTGTGGTCTTCTTCACCAGTTCTACTTCAACAAATGATACTTTATGAGTGCAAATTATTGCATTGTTGATGAAAATTCCAAAATCGCTTTATGTATGCCTATAATATTTGAGGAATTCACTCGATTTCTCCAAGACCCCTTCATCAGATCCTGAACTGATGACTATGAGACCAACTGGGAAGTATACCCTTTCAAATAAAAGAAGAATTTTCCACATCGGTCCAGGCGTCTTTGAGTAATCGGTGTACATACGTAAAAAACAAAATATCAATCGAATTGAGAACCGCCTTCTTTTTGGGAAGTCGGTTAAAAGAAATTTGTTGAGTATTATTGCCAATTGTAGAGGACGACTTGGAGAAGTTAAAGTTAGAACTGAGTTCAAAGGGTCATTAAAACTTCCGTATTAGGTATATTTGAAATTGTATCAAACTTCAGTTGAAGAGCGAGAACTGTAATCTTCATTAGTTTTGTTCTATTGGATATCTTGAAGCTTTGCTATCTATTTACTTGATGATAAATTCAGTTTATCCCAATATTAATTTTAATGGCAATAATATCGCAAAATTTCTTAATAAACGATAATTAACAGTCATTCATTTGTAGTTGGTTAAACTGTACAAATACACTGTGGATGTACTTAGGCTTTATCACCGCAAATGAAGGACTGAAATTTCAATATTTTCCACGCAAGCAATACTGCAACAGAGCTCCAAATCGGCGAAATCCCATGAATTTACTTATTCACACTTTAATACTTTTTCTATATACTTATTTAGTGAAGATGTAGTGTCGATTACCTATGAAGTATCCAAAGGTCTAAAAATAAATAAATATGAGAAACTATTTTTATCAGATACTAGCTTCTGCCAGCTGCTTCGCCTGCGTGATAACTGTTTTTTAAAATTATGTCGAGGGAACATATTCCCGGGATAAAAAGTATCCTAAGGGAGTTTCTGACTATAATCTATATCTGTGACAAATTTCATCTAGATCCATCCAGCCGTTTGAGCGTGAAGAAGTAACAAACATACAAACACACACACACACACAAACTTTCGCCTTTATAATATTATTGTGATATATAGTAAGATTTAAAACGTCGATTTAAATGAACAACTCACAAAGGCGCAGATACCCCTGAGTAGCTGATTTTAAAATCAGAATCACGTCTAAACGGCTAGTCGTAATTTTTTGGAAAATTATTTTTACATAAGACCATTTACTTAATAATATGATCTAAGAAAATCTTGAGTTTTAATCGTGTAACATAGTGAAATTAATTTGTAAAGTTGTGTCTTCAACGGAAAAAAAAACGGGAATCACACCAAAACCGCCGGGCGTATTTTAATCAAATTGCCACCATCTCCAACACAATTTAATTATCTATATTTTGATCCAAGACTTTTTTAAGTCATAGAATAATAAGGAAAGTACAAAAAACTACTGAATTTTGGGTCGCGCGGGTGTGAAACGAGTGCGCGTTTTGTTCCCTCAAGATCGTTGGCGTTAGTCGTCGTCTTAAGGTCGTCTTATGTACCTGTGTCATTACACAATAATACTACTTGTACTAATTCAAGTATTTCGTGGTGTCCCAGTGGCTAGGACTTCGCCTCTCATGCCTTAGGTCTGAATTCAAACCCGGGCAAGTACCAATGTACCGTCTAAACCGAACTTGGACATCGCTGACATCAGATTGCGGCCTTTGTTTTCATTGGAACAGTAACTGGCTGGTATCATTATTATCTGCGGTACCGCAACCGAGTACACAGTTTATTTGTAATTACCATCAATAATGAATTCGTATATCGTTGCCTAAATTACTCGAACTTCTAGCCTCTAGTGGGGGAACACTATAAATAACCGACGATTTAATCGTTTCATGAAATTAATAGTCGAATTTAACCCCAATTAAAGAGAAATATTAGGTTTAGAAGTGGGGTCCCAATTATGAAGCGTTGTAATAGAGTTATAGCAAATATTGGGTTAGTTTTAGTACATCGGCTACAATTAATCATGATGATATTTACTTTTACGTAGCTATTGGCAACGCCATCGCCTTCGTGCGATAAATTATACCATGTACCAGGATAAAAGTAAATATTTTATTGTCTTTAATTATGCCATGGTCTAGGCAGGGCCGGATCTAATGAGGGGCGAGCCGGGCAAATGCTCAGAGCGGCATAAATGAGGCGTCATTTTAAAGGGCACCAAGGGCGGCAAATATTGTCTATGCCCGGAGCGACGAAATTGCTAGATCGGGCATTGTTCTGGTTCCCTCCTCGGTCCAACCATTTTCTAATCCGTTCACCTATTAAGACGTGATGGATTAACAAATATTTAAACACACAGACTTTTGCTTATAATATCTATTAGTGAAATTAGTAGGAAGTGGGATTTTTGATTATGTGACTTTATTTTTTAGCTGAAAACATCGAAATTATTCGTTCTTCACCTGTGCCTGTGAATCTGTGGTAGTGGATAGGAAGAGGATTTTTGTTTTCTTTGTTTGTTATGTTCTCTATTTGTACAATGATCATAGGATATAATATATGAGCTGCAAAACCAGCCATCGACATTCTTTTGGCCTTTTTTTAGCTGTACAAGAAATTTTCCTTTCACTGAAATTATTTTTATTATCACCAGTGAATTAGCGCCTACAATAAAGAAAAACTGAAAACAAATTAAAACTTTTCGGGAGAAACATCGCCCACGAATTTTTATTCAATATAAGTTATAAAACAATATCTATCAAAGAAAATGTATCCGAAAAATCTGCCTTGTTCGCTGCACATCGCTTACAACTTCTAAGAAGGAGGGTAAGGAGGGAAACTTTCAGATAAGGTTTTGCGGGCTTCTAACTTTCTTTTGGTGTCAAGTTTACCCTTTGGGCGTTGCATGAAGTGGTCGATTCTATTGGTTTGATTGACTTGGGTTACAGACGCGTGGAAGATTAGTTGTGAGTGAGAATAAGGATTTAGTGATTAAAAGTTACACTAAATCGTATAAATAAACGACTTTTTAGAAATGGAGATAGTAATTTAGGATGGTATCCTCAGTGTACTCGTATTATTTTTACTTATAATATCTGCAGTAATCCGTAGAGCCTCATAATAATTTGCTAATAATTATGATATAATAATACTTATAATATATTATATTTATTTGATGATTATTAAATCAAGTTTAATATTGTGTAGTTTAAATACAAAAGCGAAGAACACTTTCCGAAACATTCGTGTGTGGTTTTGATTGTCAGAAACTAAATAAAAACTACGGAGTTAATACGTTTTAAGTTCACAAATAACACATTAATAAATTATACATATTGCCTGACATAAACTTCGTCGACTTCTGTGTATGTACTGCAGTAATATTTTAATGACACTTTTTCATGAAAATCTCTTCACTTTGTGTGATTGTGCTAAATAGGTTAATGAGTTTATGACGTCATCCATGCTATTATAAACAGTTTCATATGCCTACTTATAGTGTGTTTGAATTCCTTTGAAAAGGAGTTCCTCTCAGTATAATCATTGTATGATACTGTAAATCTTAACTATTAGGAAACGGATTCAAACTGTTCACCGAAGCGAAATATTGATTCTATGAAGAGGCCTTTTCAACCTAGCGAAATGTATAGAATTTATAGACAAGAACTAAACCGCAATGGATAAAGGTAATGCAGGTAGAAATTTACAAATATTACCAAATTGAAAAATCTAACTTAAAGCCTAATTCATAGCCATTGAATAAAAGAATAAATGTAACTTCTCCGCTCCAGAAAAGCCTAAATAAATCTCGAACAGATTCCTACAATCCCTATAAAACGCTGAATTATTGTGTATTGAATGGAAATTTTTCCTTAATGTTTTAGTTATCTTCAACAAGTACTGATTCTTTTCGAAGATTCTTGTAGATACCCTATCCGATAGCACCGTGCAAGATCTAAATGCTTCTACATAATACAGGGCACCACACTCAGGCAGGGTCCGTCACTGTCACTTCACGCAGACTTTTTTTCTACTCTTAATAGAGGTTGACGACACATAATAACCCCCCTGAGTCAGCGACTTTCCGCTGTGATGTGCGAAAGTGATCGTCATCGGAAAAATTGCGAGAGCGAAGTATTGCTGAGGCGACTGCGCCGTGATGAATTGAACACGTCCCGATTGAGCCGCCTGCTACACTGCTCAATGTTCATTTGTCAAGGAAAGCTAGAAACTTTACGTTCAACTGCTTTGGAGAATCACGTGCTTCACAAGTTTCAGTTCAGCTCGCGACTGGCGGGTGCCCGTGAGTACTGTGAGTAGCTTCATTTGAACAATTTTTGTTCAATAAAAGATGAAATCTGAATCAGTTCACTTTTCTGTTGAGTTTGTTGGGGCTTTTTTCATCTGACATCCGTGTGTAGGTATACAGGTAGGTAAATAAATTGCTATCTAATACTGGCATGCATCAAAAGGAAAAAACAAGACAGAAAAATGATACGTCAATAATATATCATTATTTTTATCTCACATCGTAAGCTCAACAGAAATAATGAATTGACGTCAAACGCAATACGATAAGATCTAATGGCACACCGCAGATATTCGGGAAAACGAGATTGTAGGTAGCGTATCGGGAAAATTGTGACAAAAATTGGGGAAAGCGGAATCTCGAGGCAATTATCTGTGTCTACAGCAGTAATTACTGGCGACCCGAGGTTACAGCCAGATAAACGACGGAGGAATAATACCTTATTTTATACTTATACTGGTTTTACGTAGGCGGAGGGTGCCCTGGCGTAATTAGTTGTCATTGGTGGGGTAATGTGTTATCTGGCAAAAGTTAATGTAGTTAATGCCCTACGTTGTGCTGGTATTCTGGTGGAGAAGGATGGGAGTGACCAAGGATTAGGTCGGCGAGCAATAGACGTGGCCTGTGTCCAGTAGTGGACTGAGGATACCATTAATGAGTCTACTTAAACTTCCTCAGTTGGCTACCAGGTACCAGTTAGTTTCAGTTAGCCTATCTACTCTCAGTAAAATGTACACAAATTTACATTAGACAACATTAGCGAGACGTAGCGTTGTTTTTTGCTCCAAACCCATTACAGGCAGTTAATCGAGTAAAAAAGAAAGGACCTTAAAGTAGGTAAGCCTCGTAAATATCGTGTTACGAAAGAATGGAGACAGAATGTGAGACGACAGCAACATCCGTCCCTGTCCGACATGGTCCGACGAATTGATGCGCCACATCTTACAGTTAAGAAGGGTTCACATGACAGAAGTTTAGTTTCTTGGTAGTAGGTAAGCAATTTTAATATTTTTATACAATATTAGTATCTCAAATAAGGCTGAAGAAGTTCTTATCATATTATGAAAGACCCTTCCTTTATGCAATGTCACACTCTCCTGCTCAATGACACTCAATCCTTTTCTAAGCTGTTTGATGTGTATGTCGTAGGCCACTCGTTGAACTGGGCCAATCGAGATTGTCTGGGCACATTACGTTACGATTCTTGATTTGCCTGTCTAATACCTGCCAAATCGTTTGAAGATTAACGTTTGACAATATGCCCAGCCATGCTTGGATAAATAAAGTCTGTAGGGTGACCATAGTACAACCGTTGTATTTGCGGGACTTGCATAAAATCCTGAAACTGATGCTCGTAATTCATGGAAAAGCACTTTTTCCTGCAATTAAGTCACTGTTATTGCATTTTTTATTTCTTGTGACCCCACCATCTTTCTCGTAAACGGCTGATAGAGCGCAAACAGCGCCACCAGCTTCGCGAAACGGAAGTACATTACCATGCGCCCAGCCATATCTCGATGTGGTCAAGTGATTAGTTGGGCAAATCGACAAAATAGGTTGCTCTCACCGATACAAACGCATACGTGGTTGAACGAACTATATTGACTGCATTATTGATAGTAGATAAGTAAGTATAGTACTCGCCAAAGTTCTGGGTCACTCTGAAGTTGGCTTTCCAATAAGCAAGGCGCGAAACGGTGCTGTTCTTTTATGAGATTTACTACTGCGCAGCCATTGTAGCCAACTTCAGGGCGGCAAAGAAGTTTGGCGATAACTGTACCAGTAGAAAACCAGAATAAGTGATAACTTTATCCTTTCGATATCTGATTAGACTGCAGAAAGAAAACACTAAAAGGAAAAAATTGCTCTGTATGTTGTGAAAAATTTAAAGACAAAAATTATATGTTGTAAAAACCAAAGACCTTCCAAGCACGACTCTCTCAACCTTTTTTTTTCAACAAACATTTTTAATTTTCAGTCTGTAGGAGATATAATATTTTCATTATGTAAGCTGGCCTTTAGCATTATGTCCACATATAGGATTTTATTGTAGTGGAGAATTGCTCTTAGATCTCATATCTGACACCATAAAATATATACTCAATTGTTATGGGCGATTGGACTCAAGATGTTTTATTATTTGGTAGAAGTAAGATGTAAGATGTTGATGTTATTTTATTTTAGTTGCCAATATAAAAATATTCACCTTCAGAGACAGAGTTTTAAATTTTGAAGCATCATCACATGATTATCTTACCTTACTACACTTGTCTCACTTCAATTCAAATGGGATCCTGCATAGTCAACAGTTTGGTTTCACGAAAGGTAGGTCGACAACGGACGCGGGAGTAAAACTCATCAGTCACATCTTGGAGGCTTGGGAGAGGTCCCAGGATGCCATTGGCATTTTCTGTGATCTCTCAAAAGCTTTCGACTGCGTCGACCACAACACACTGATCTGTAAATTACACCACTACGGAATTCGTGGCAAATCTGCTGATCTCGTACTTTCCTATTTATCAAACAGACAGCAAAAAGTAAATGTTAATGGGGCGACGATCTCCGGGTCTCTAGTCAAGATTGGCGTGCCCCAAGGTTCAATTCTCGGCCCTTTCCTTTTTCTTGTTTACATTAATGATCTCCCTTTTATGATGGCCAAATTATCGGCTATAATTCTATTGGTGATGATACTTCGCTAATTTTTAAAATAGATAGGCAAGATACGGATGTCTTAAATGTCAACGAAAGTCTGATTGTTCTCTCAAAATGGTACGCAGCTAACTATCTTTTACTGAATGCGACAAAAACAAAATGTCTAAAGTTATCTTTACTAAATGTACCACAACATGACCTAAACCTAAATCTTGACGGCAAAAATCTTGAAGTTATAACGGAAACTGTATTCTTAGGGATTACTATCGATTCAAAATTGCAGTGGGGCGCGCACATTAGAACTCTTTCGGGTAGCTTAAGTTCGGCTGCATATGCAGTAAGGAAAATAAGGCAGCTAACCGATGTAGCTACAGCTAGGTTAGTATACTACGCTTATTTCCACAGTATTATGTCTTATGGCATTCTGCTGTGGGGATCAGCAGCAGACGTTGACTCAATTTTCATCCTACAAAAGAGGGCAATCCGCGCAATCTCTAAAATGGGTCCTCGCGAAAAATTCTCTTCTCTCCTCAGAGAAAAATTTAAAGAGATCGATATACTGACTCTACCTTCACTTTATATTTTGGAATGTATTTTGTATGTCCGTAAAAATCGGGGGCTTTTCAAAACTAGAAGCGACTTCCATAATTTAAATACACGCAGTAAGCACGAAATATTCAGAATGTGCCCAAAAAGATTTTATTCAGCAGACAAACTAAGATACTTATTGAAGGAAAATGCCCTAGTTAAAAAAATATTTTCAAGTTTTCTACAAAGTATTTTACTGTTTATATATATATATATACGAGTATATATTAGTTTTTAATATTAATAAAGGTAAGTAATGTTAAACTCCAAAAAAATTAAGGATTTATCCATAAATTAATAAAATAAAGACCCCACAGATTTCGGCTTATATAGAAGTATTTTTTTTTATATCCGTCGAAGTTTCGCGCCAATGTTGTTTGTTTACTTTTTATTTTAGCCATATGTAAAAAAGATTGCAAATACGACAATTATGTAACATATATGTAGTGAAACCTTCCTCAAGAATCACTCGGTATATTGGCGGAACCCGCATGAAAATCTGTTCAGAAGGTTTTGAGTTTAACGCGAACAGACAGATGGACGAAGCCGGGGACATTGTTTTGTAATATGTTATATTATGACAGTTTATTGTCCATTCAATAAGTTGATAAGAGACTGGCCCTTAAAACATTATAATGGTAGTCAATCATGAGAGGGTGACTAAGGCCATTAGCTAATTAATCCTCGTTATTAAAATAAACTTACATAATACAAATATAACCAACTAGCAGACGCCTCGCGGTTTCACCCGTTTACGTCCCGTGCCCGTGGGAATACATGGATAAAAAGTAGCCTATGTCACCCGGGAATAATGTAGCTTCCCAATGGTGAAAGATTTTTTGAAATCGGTCTAGAAGTTTTTAAGCTTATTCGTTACTTACAAAAATACAATTTTTTTCTCGTTATAGTATTAGTATAGAAGTATAGACAATACAATATAACATTACGCCTGTATGCTCAAAGGATTAGGCAGAGGTGTAGGTCTCATTTCGCTACCTACTAAGGAAATAGGTAAGTCATGTCTTAATCGGGGTGGCCACCTACTGGGCCCAAAATTTATAAAGAGTTTCCCATCGACTTGAAAAGAAGAAGAAGCCATGTCGTTAGGTATATCGCCCATTGTAATACCATTACTATATCCTAGAATGGTTTACTAATGATAAACATTAAATATTAAGTCATAATTTACATTGGCATAACGAAATTCAGCATAATCATTATTGCGCATAATTTTATTAGGCTTGAATGTTTTGACAAAATGATTGCCATAAATAATGTTGGCATAATAATAATGAAGCGTAATTTTATAAAGCACAATTTAAATATGCCAAAACAATTTTGACCAGATTACATTATGCCAAAGAATTTTTGTGCTAAAAAATGTGCATGGTGGATTAAGATTAAAACAACTTTAAAAATAATTAAAACATAAAAGATCTTATTTAGAAATGTGTCTTTAAATAATAATTAGCTTTAAGTACGAAATTTAAGAATGAGTGTATAGAGACTCACCGACCCCACAGTCAAACCATTACTACGGTTTTGTGGGGCTTAGTTTATAAGTTACTTACCATTATGTGAATATAAACAATTAAAAAAAGACTCATACCCCCTCTCGAAGAGGTGGCCGGTGTGCTAACTGTAGGAACATTTAAAGGCTGATTGCCATTACTGTTTCATAAATTTCAATCCCAAGATGCCCTTGTTATTATTTCATACTTAGCAGCAAAGTTGCTTACTGTTGTGGTTTTCGCATCTCTAAACAAAATTTCCGAGAAAATAATAACTAATTGAAATGGATTTGGCAGAACGTTTAAAATTTCACATATAGCGTCTAGCTCGCGTGTGAGTGGCAGGGTACGGCTCTGAAGACAGCGAATAACTGTGTATTCTACTCGTGGCTATAAAATGTATTTCTTGAATTTATAATTCGTGAGGCAATGAGTCTTTTCTGTGATAGATTCGGATGTTTGTTTGATAGATATCTCTATCTACATTTTGAGGCAAATTTAGAAAAAAAACAGATCCCTCAGAAAAATCTTTGAGATACCTAGCACATAATGTAGGCAACTCACAATCACACTCCAGGATTTTATTTATAAAAAATCACCATCTTCACTACGACTTCTTCACTTCACTCGACTTTCAAATCAACACATAAATCTACTTTTAAATAAAATCGGTAATTGTCAATTTCACTAGAAGGTTATTATTTTTGATAATAAAAACAGATTCAAATAAAATCGGTATATAAATAAAAGCTGAAGACGTCTCGACGCAAGTGCTAGTATCACCATCCACATGCTCGCCCCGTTTGTTTCGAGGCCCAATCCGAAGTGTCCTCGGCTCGAGTCGCGACCCACTTCCAAACCACCCGCCAGTGAGTCCGTTTTTCTCCAACCGGAAATGAGATTTCCCGACAGATATAATGGCTTTCCACGGATACGTCATGCGAGCTTTGAATTTAGAAAATTCACTCCCTAAGCCAGCTTAAGCACCTTCAATAGCTACTCAATTTCTTTTCTTGAGTGTAAAAGAATATTGTTGTCTTAAGGTATGGAAGTAGCTTACAGTAAAATGTTTGAAAACGGCCTTATAGTTACTTATAGTCATTTTACTAATTATGCTATAAAATTATCGTTTGCACAATAATATGGCGCCAACAGCCCAGATAACCGAGATTAAATTGACCCAAGCTATCGAAAATACTGTCAAAATAATTTGTTTGAAATAATAATTGGATCATCACTGTTTATTGGGGTTTAACCGCACGCTTCGGTAATGGTGTGGGAGTCACTCTTAATATCGCTATAAAATGGCGCCTATAAAAATAATGAGTATTACTTTTCGACTCAGTAAAAAAGTTTAAGATTGAAAGAATTCTGTTATGGAGTCATTAGGTGGAGTGAAATGCGAGTGGTATGGGAAATAAAGTGAGTTGTGACAAGCTGGGTCCATTAGTCGCCGGTGACTCCGCGACAAATGGCTTGAATAATGACCATTGCCGTTTTAAACTCTTGACTAACTGCTATTTGCGGTTTTCATGCTGAAATATGACTGAAGTTTTGAGGTTTACTTAATTATCCTAATTTTTTTGTGGCTTCTTTAATTTGCTTGCGAAAGATGAACAGCGGTAAAGTTATTCTGATTGGCAAATTAATTTCTGGGCCCATAGCTTTCTTTTGTCTATAAAAACAGATAATATCATAACACATAATTATAATAATAATAAATTATAATAAATTATTTATTGCGTTCATTTTTGCGCAGTACAATATTAAAACAATAATACATAACATAGAAACCGTTAAGTGCTATTTATTGACAAATTCCCTGGATCCCACACTAGGATACCCTGTGTTGTGGGGTCCAGCCTCTTCCCAAGTAGGTAAGGCAAAAAAAAATACATGGTTACATGGAGATACAATTAAATTAAATTGTAATGTAGATAAATAGATGTTATTATTTTATTCTATGAATTTAGTTTATGTTGCTTTTTGGTGAGTGTATGTGTATGAGTATAATTATGTGGGAGTATGTAGGGGTGAGTGTTAAGTATATAGGTAGGCAGGTATTTTTGCTATTTATATCCCAATTCTACGACTGTATTTGTAAAAGGTCTTCTGTTTGGTTATAATTTAGGGGATGCAGCCATTCAAATATAAAAATTTTTAGACGTCTGTAAGTTAAGGTGATAATAGATTTATCGTGATAGTAGAATTTTGAATAGAGGTAGGGCCCAAGACATGTGAAAGATCTGCGTGTAAAGGAAGAGTGAACTCTAGGTCGATCCCATTTTAACGTTCTGGATGAATGGCGGGCTAGTTCATTGGCATCTCTGTGAAAGCGCACCAGAGCCGAAGCGATAAACAATTGCCTCACTCTGAGGACGCTAAAATCCGAATATAGAGCATCAGTTAAATATCGCCAAGGCTTCCCGTACGCTATCTTTAGAATAGCTCGTTGAGCTCTCTCCAGCCTAAGCAAATTTATTTTGTTTGCTGTTCCCCAGGTTGACACGCAGTAACTTAATAATGATTGGCACAAGGTAAAATACAAGATACGAATCAGCTTTGGTGTTGCGATGGATTTGACTTTTTAAATATGTGTGATAGTTTTCTAGTACGCTTCACAAGTGCGTCAATTTGCGCTTCCCATGTTAGGTGCTTATCGATTTGTATGCCTAGGTATTTTGTACTCGTAACTTGTTCGATTTGCGAGCACAGACAGCTTTCGTCATCGAAACTACCACATCATCATCTTCCTGCCCTTGTCCCAAGTTACTTGGGGTCGGCGCAACACGTTTTCCTCTTCCATACCGTCCTGTCCCCAGTCACGCTATCACTGACTCCCTTTTCTTTCATATCACTCCTCACACAGTCCATCCATCTTTTCTTTGGCCGTCCCCTCCCTCTCCATCCATCCACATTTATATTCATAACTCTTTTAGTAACATGCGCTACATCCCTCCTCATCAGATGGCCATACCAGGACAAACGGTTTCCTTTCAACTTTTCTGTCACTGGCGCCACTTTCAAACTTCCTCTAATATACTCATTTCTCACTTTATCCATTCTCGTCACTCCGCACATCCATCTCAACATTCTCATCTCTGCTACATGCAATCTCTTTTCATCCATCTTTTTCACAGCCCAACATTCTGATCCATACAGTACGACAGGTCTAATCACGGACTTGTAAATTTTCCCCTTTCACTTGAGGGGCATCCGTGGGTCACAAGTTGTTCCAGTGAGTTGTCGCCAACTACCACAAACGTGCAGTTTTATTTGCAGATCCCAGCCTGGCGCTGACCGATCAGTCACACTAAAACACATTCACTTAGTTTCAGCGACGTTCAGGGTCAGTAGGTTATTTTGGAGCCAGGCAGCAACCCTCCCAATTCCCTCCTGGGCCACACAAACGACTTCGCTCCAGGATTTCGCATGAAAAATTATTGCGGTATCATCTGCAAATGTAAAGACACTGGTTTTACGGAGTTCTAGACAGCATAGGTCGTTTATGTAGATAAGGAACAACGTGGGGCCTAGGACACTGCCTTGCGGTACGCCGTAACCAACATCTGCAAAATTACTGACATATTCACCAATCCGGATACGCTGTTTTCGCTCTCCTAGATAGGACTTCAACCAGTCTAGAGCTAAGCCTCTGATCCCAAACACCTTCAGTTTTTTTAATAGTATCGGCCGGGAAACTGTGTCAAAGGCTTTTGCAAGATCCAGGAAGACACCTTTCTTAATTATATAATCAACAAGATGCGTGACGGCATCCTCCGTGGACATGCCGGCGCGAAAACCAATCTGATTCCCGGCCAAAAGACTGTTTTGGTCGAGATACTTATGTAACCTTATATTTATCACCTTTTCAATTACTTTTGACAGTGCGCTCAGAAGCGAGATAGGCCTATAATTTGCTGGTTGATATGAGTCGTCTGCTTTCAGTATTGGTATCACGTTCGCTATTTTCAAGTCATTAGGCACTACACCAGAGGACATGCTTAAGTTGCAAATGTATGTTATAGGACTTGCTATAACATGTTTTGTCAGTTTAAGCATATCGTTGCTAATATTGTCGTGCCCAATAGCTGACTAGGTTTTAGCGTACTTATTAATTTAACTATTTTAAATTCGTCAGTTGGTTAGAGAAATAGTGAGTCTGATGAGGCGTTTCTATCATAACTGTAGTTGTTAGCCAGTTCAATTTCAGATTGACCTAATCTCTTTAGAACCGTACTTGCCAACTGATCGCCTATGGAACTAAAATAGTCATTTACTTTGTTCAGTGACTCTGTAGGATAAGGTTTTATTTTGAGTAAGTCTTCATTTTTATTGACTACCTTACTAATATTACAGATAGTTTTAATTGAGTCCCACGTTTTTTTGCAGTTATTTTGATTATCAGTTATGAGTTTCTGTTCGTATTGTTCTTTTTGCTGCTGTAATATGTTATTACAATAATTTCTGTAAAGTCTGTATTTTTCCTGTATGTTTTGGTCATTACGATTTTTCCTGGCTTTACTATGCAACTCATCGCGGTGTCTGATGCACTTCAAGAGGCCAGGCGTTATCCACTTCTTAACGATCACATTTGCACAAGTCACTTTACGTGTATGTTTATTCTTATCAAGGACTAAATTAAAATTTTCAATAAAGATTTTCGCGGCTTCATTAACATCGGTTTTGTTATACAGGTCGGTCCAATCTATTTCTTTGAGGTCTTCATTTAGATTTAAATAGTCAATTTTAGTACGTGTTTTTGTTTTTTTTTTCCTTAGGTAACGATGATCCCATGATGCACAATACTGTGCTGTCATCTGTTATATCGGAGTGGCAAACAATTTCGGTTCGTTCTAGCGACCTGTCATTAAGGCGTACATAAAGGGAAAAGGAATGAGGAAGGAACGAGATAATTAGGATATCGATCGCCCGCGAAATCTCAAATGCGTTTGTCTATGTGTTTTTGGTCATTGATTTATGACATTTACAAGAGATGGCGCTACCATTTTCCCGGCCTTAAAGGGTCACCTTTAATGAAAATTAAACTTAGCCCTATGAGGTGAACTACCGTATACCTATTCAGCAATACGGACTAAGATGCGGATTTTTACATTTCAATTATTAAGATTTAAGATAAATACTGCGAGTTGCATAATACATTAAGTTGCATACCTATAGTTAAATTTTAATAGAAAAATTATGTTGCGTCGCTAACTAACTAAAACTAAGAGACCTAACTATCAAGCCAGGCCTTATTGAGTCGGTAATGGACACAGACGCACAACAGAGCGCACATAGCTACCCTTTGCGGTTTTCACAGTAACAACACGGGTTGTACCGTCCTTGGAGGTATGCAATTTATCAATAATGCCTAACGGCCATGAAAGGGGTGGAGAGTTATCAGTAATGATAACTACAATAGTACCCTCATGTATAGAAGGTGCAGGACTATTCCATTTGGATCTAGCCTGAAGTTGATGTAAGTATTCTGAACGCCAGCGCTGCCAGAACGACTGCACCAGTTTGTCAAGTAGAGTATGTCGCTGAAGCAAGCTGAGCGAGTCTGCTTCAGGAGCGGGAAAGGACAACAATGGCGCGGTGTGCAAGAAATGCGCAGGGGTCAGTGCTGATGGTTCAGTAGGGTCACTACTCAAAGCAGTAAGTGGCCGCGAATTAACTAGAGCCTCAACTTGGCTAAGGACAGTTATAAGTTCCTCGTAGGAGAGGATTTGTTGACCTATAACTTTAAAAAGGTGAGTTTTAACTACCTTAACCATACTTTCCCAACATTCTCCAAAATGTGGGGAAGCAGGCGGAATAAACTTCCAATCTATATGATTGAAGGAAAGTTCTTCCTCAAGATGAGGACGAAAATCTTTAAGAAATTTGTGAAGGTCGCGTAAATAAGAACTTGCACTTACGAAACAAGTACCGTTATCGGTATATAAGCATTTAATAGGACCGCGTCGCGAAAGAAAGCGTTTTAAGGCTGCAAGGAAAGTCGCTGTACTTAAATCTGTAGCCACTTCAATGTGCGTGGCACGTGTCGTCAAACACGTAAAAATGCAGAGCCAAGCCTTACGGCTCTTAACACCTCGACCACGAAATGGTGTGTACTGCAGCGGGCCTGCATAATCACAGCCGGTGTGAGTGAACGCCTTATCGACTTGGTTAACACGCTGGCTAGGTAGATCTGCCATAAGTGGAAGAATAGGACGCGGGCAGAACTTAAAGCAAGTGTTACAGTTGTGGATTCTGTGACGAATTATTCGACGTGCAGCTAAAATCCAATAATTATGCCTGAGTAAGGACATAAGCAACTCCGGACCGGCATGAAGATGTTTCTTGTGACAAAAGTCAACAAGAAGATCAACAATATGTTCATGACGTGGTAGAATACAGGGATGTTTATATTCGTAGGGTTCGTCCGAATTTGTGAGACGACCACCAACTCGTATGATGCCGTGCTCATCGAGAAACGGCTTAAGCTTATGGATGGCGGGAGAACATGGTTTATTGTTTTTTAAATTTAAAATATCGTTACGGAAATGAACATCCTGTACAGCTCGCAGCAATTTAATTTCTGCATATTTCAGATCAGAGCTTGATACAGTACGTGCACTAGGCAGTTGTCTTAAAAACTTATAGACGTAAACAATAGCGCGTAGCAACTTAGACCACGACGAAACACGTAGTGCTAGCGCGTAAATTGGTGATTCCGTAACCTCAGAAACCACGGCATGAGCGACTGATTTCTGTTCGGGTACGCCCTCATGCAGTGCATTGTGTTCGAAAGTATGTATGGGCCACTCAGCTGGGTCATGAGAAACCCACGATGGTCCACGATACCACAATGGATGCTGCAAGAGCTTAGCTGGCGTGACACCAAGAGACAGACAATCAGCGGGGTTCTCAGTACCTGCGACATGGTTGAAACAATTAGCGGGTATAAGCTCTATCAGCTTAGTAACCCGATTGGCAACAAAAGTTTGCCAGCGGTGCGGTGAGGAATTTATCCAGGCGAGCACTACTTTAGAGTCAGTAAACGCGTATACCTTATGGATGCGGTAGTGGGGCGATATTGTGTCTTGTACCTTGCGAAGCAACTTAGACAACAGTAGGGCCGCGCACAACTCTAGTCTAGCCACCGAAATGGTTTTCACAGGTGAGACTTTAGACTTCGCACTAACTAACTGCACGGAGTAGTTAGAACCATTGTATATTTGCATGTATACGACTCCACCTTAAGCACGCTCGCTGGCGTCAGCGAAACCTACTAAATTCATGGTGCATCCGTCGACCAACCCCAGATGACGCGGGATAATAATTTCATTAAGCGTAGAAAGCTCAGTACAAAACTGCTTCCAAGCGGTGACTATATGTTCAGGTGGAATGTCGTCCCAGTCACACTTTGCTAGCCAAAGTTCCTTAATTAAGAGCTTAGTGTACAGAATAGTGGGGGCGACTAACCCATTAAGTCCCATAGCCGAGCCACTGTGGAAAGCATGGTTCGCTTGGTACATTTATCATCTGGTGTGGTGACGTCAAAGCGGAAACTGTCACAAGACTTGTCCCAGCGTAAACCCAGGACCTTATGCGGTATAGACTTCTCATACTCGATATCGGGCGAAGCCTTATGAGTATCAGGTATGTGTGCGAGAACCTCTTTCGAGTTACTTGTCCATTTGACAAGGTCGAACTGGCCTCGCTTGAAGAGCTGAATAAGCTCATCACAAAGCGAAATTGCTTGCGGTATGGACATGACACTACAGGCAATGTCATCCATATATAGGGCGGAAGAAGCAGCAGCAGACGCTGCAGGGAAATTATCGCCTTCATCAGCGACTAACTGGCGGACTACACGTAACGCGTGATATGGACTAGACTTAAATCCGAAGCAAACACGATTAAATTGGTAGACCATTATAGGTTCATGTTTACTGAATCTGTAAAAGATGCGTTGAAATCTACGGTCCGATTCACGAACGCCGACATTGAGAAACATTTGGCGGCAATCAGCAGACAGGGCTATTTGAAAGAGTCGAAAACGAATTATAATATTAAATAAATCACCCTGTAGATTGGGGCCTGCATGTAGAATGTCATTGATCGACTGTCCCGATGTAGTTTGACTACTAGCGTCTAAAACCACGCGAAGTTTAGTGGAAGTCTTATCTTCGCGAACGACACCGTGATGCGGAATGTAATATGACAGATTAGAAACGTTGTCATCTTTTAAAACCGGACTCAAATATCCCTTATTTATGTAGTCCCGCATGACGTCATTGTAAGCGCTGCGTAACCCTAAGGACGCATCAAGTTTGCGCTCCAAACAATGAAAACGCCTAAGTGCGGCAGCGTATGAGTCACCTAGCGAATAAGGGTCGTCGCAAAATGGCAGCGACACAATATATCTACCACTGTCATCGCGAACAGTGGTAGCGCGAAAATGTTCTTCGCACTCGAGATCCTTACGGCTCTGCGAGGGCGAGGCGGAAATTTCTTCAAGCTCCCAGAATCGTTTGAGAAGCGAATCTAAACTGGGATCTTGAAGAACAGAACAACATGAAGTTGTACTCGTACAGTGTGAAGTATGTGCCGTAGGTACGGAACCCATAACCACATACCCCAACACAGTTTCAATAGCGGGAGGTATATTATATTGCTCGCTGTGCACTATGTTAGGCAAAAGCAAGCGCGGGAATATAGCAGCACCAATCAAAACATCGATACTGCTCGGCTCCGCAAACTTCGAATCTGCGAGCGGTAATATTTTGAGATGTGTAAGTTTAGAGACATCGACGAGAGCGGTCGGCAATGTCTCCGTTATACGTTCAACAATAAGCGAAGAAACGTTAAAATTAATATCATTACTAAAACGAGAATATAATTTAATATCTACGAAACCTTTAACTGGTTTTTCCGACCCACCGATTCCTTTAACTATTAAATTAGAAGTATGAAAGTTCTTCCAAAGTCCTAGACGCTTAAAACATTCAGAAGTAATAAAATTACTTTGAGATGCGCTATCTAGTAAACAACGTATTATGTGCGGCTTATCATTTACATCGTAAATTACGACTTGAGCAGTAGCGAGCAGAACGGTTGTATACGCCGTACATTGCGGGCTATCTCTCGCCGACGGCGACGCCGCAACGCACCGAGCGTCAATCGAACGCGATCGAGCGGCGCCAGCGACAGAGGTCGTACACAACGATACCTCAGACTGTGAGGTAATAGAAGGTACAGTCGGCATAGGCGTTGGGACCGGATTCGGCTGTGACGTCACTACAGTTGATAATTGCGGGTTTTTATTAAAATGTAACAATGTATGATGACGTTGATTACATGCGCGACACTTTAATTTAGAAGAACAGTTAACCGTTTTATGTTTAATACTCAAACAATTGACACAAGCATTGTTGTCTTTCACACATTTGAAACGAGCTGTCGGAGTCAAATTATCAAAAGCGGGACATTTATATAAGTGTTCATGGATATATGCTTCGCACAGACACTTGTTTGAATTATTTAACTCAGAGCAAGCTACATAGGATTGTGGATTAGGAGCGGTCATTTTATTATTAAAACTACGCGATTTATTAGACTTATGTGAATTGTCTGAACTATTAGGCTTATTATTGTTAGCTAAGGGTGGTTGGGTATTAGGGAATATCCGACACTGATCATTGATGAAGCTGACAAAACTATCTAGAGTGGGAATATTACGATTACGTTCTGTCATCTCGAAAGCGCGAATAGTTTCAGTGTCAAACTTTTTTATTGCGAGGTGCAATAAAATGAAATCCAGAAGGTCAACTAATTTTAGATTCTTTAGGGAATTAATTGCGGTGATGAACTTGTCCACGAATAGCTGGTAATTCGAAACAGACGCGGGACCGGACAATTTAAGATTTAAAGCTTGATCCAAATAGGTAGACGCGAGGACACGAATATCCTGGTACCTATCGAGGAGTGCCTGGAACATGACTTGGTAATTCTCAGCACACGGTGTAACTCCCGCGAACACAGACTGTGCCTTCGGCGACAGCTTACCTATTAAATAGTACAACCTGTCTGCATCCGTCAGCGACTTATTGTCATGAACTGTAGATTTAAAACTTGCATAAAATAATGGCCAGTTTCGTATATCACCGTCGAACGACATGAGTTCGATTGGCGGCAACCTTGGTCTACATGTTGCGGAATCACTCATACTGTGCCTCCCGGACGGCTTATCTTCCAATTGAGACATCACACGTTTCACGGAACAATACATATCCTCGAATGAGGCGTAGGCTTGATAGCTAGGCTTCGCATCGGGATATATAGCCAGTAACCTAGCATTATAATCATCCAATAATTTATGAAAGTCCGTTCGAATATCATCTATTGTTACACAAGAACTGAGAAAGCCTTCTCTCACCGATTTGGAAATATTAGCGACTTTAGAGCGATCATAAATTGACTGAATACGCTCGAAAAGTATATTACGCTTAGCTTCTAAAATCACTAACTGTTGATCTTCCGAAGAAGCGATTGCTTTCGCATCACGCGGCATTGTTATGTTATGTAGTTACAAATAACCACACAAACAAAACAATGTACGGTTATTATTTAAACGAACAACTATATGTAGAAAAGTAATACTACTGATTGTGACTGTACTGTGACAACGGGTTTCGCAATATTTGCGTAATAACGAAATAAGTTTTTTCGTAGTACCCACTAACCAAAGTAATTATATAATACAAAATGTTAATAGCATTACTATCCTAACCAGTTTTATTGTTAAGTTTGAATATTGTTTAAGATAAATGAATAGGTATAAATATGCAACTTATAGCCCGCAATCGTCTAAACGTATTCGGTAAAGTTATGATATTTATACTGCGTAGGTACCTACAAGTAGTACACCTATTTTATTTTTCTCTTATAGAATGAATGTCTACCCCGCGGTATTCGGAAAGTAACTTATTCCTAACAATTTATAATTGGAGGTAGGTGATTCCTATAAGGGCGGTTAAACTAAAAGACGCTTGAAATATGGAAATTTACAATACGACAAGTTAGTTTTAAATAAGAATTATTTTTAATAATAGCAGATACGTAATTATGAACCTGCTATAGCGGCGTTGATGGAACCACGTATTGGGTTTACAACTTGATTATGTGGGTAGGCGGCTAGGTGCCACGACCCTAGTAGGAATTTATGATTGATTCCTACGTAAGAAATAAAGGAAAATGGATATATTATAGTAATATATCGGGCAACGAAGGACCATAAATGTTATAGCGGTTTGAGAAACCTCTTCATCCTTGTGTCTATCATGAAAAGTGAACTGTATTTGAAGGGTTCTGGCAATAGTGCGTTGAAAATAAGCGGGAAAATATTCACGGATCAATTCGGGCGATCTAGTATGGAAATGAGGGAAGTAGTACGCCTTACCTTGTAGTGGTCGATGCCAGCCCACGTGTGGCAGCGAGCTGGTGTTCTTCTACTCCAAAATGGCTCCTTCAGGATCCACACACTTCACACAATTGTTTTATATCCGCGAGGCGGGTTAATAGACACGGTTCACAAGGTTCTCTGCAATCTAACTAATTAGATGCATCAGTCTCCAGCCAGGTGGCTTGGAAAGCTGGCGGTTGAGATACGAGGCCCGTTCACGTTGAAGTTTCGGTTCGTTCTGGCGACCTGTCATTAAGGCGTACATAAAGGGAAAAGGAATGAGGAAGGAACGAGATAATTAGGATATCGATCGCCCGCGAAATCTCAAATGCGTTTGTCTATGTGTTTTTGGTCATTGATTTATGACATTTACAAGAGATGGCGCTACCAATAAATAAATGATAAATGATTTTATTTCTGTAAGTTGGTTTGTACAAACACTTTTACATGTCGAACATATTTTTAAAACTAGATGAGGTCGGCGTTTCCTATCTGACTACTCTGAGAAGAAAGGCCGAAACAAACTCAGAGGTCACAGTCTCTTTTAAAGTCCTGACAAAATCTTGATTAGATCATGTGAAGACCATGTAGACTATGTCTGAAATGGTCTTTTGAGGAAAGAACCAGCCAGATTGAGTGGACCTGTCCAGTCAGTGCACGCATTTGTCAATAACCGAGCAGCTCAACTCAGAATTTAAGGAGCTCAACGATTCGACGAACAATACCAAAGAAAGGACATTCGGGTAGGCCGCATAAACTACTCAAACTGCCAGACCATGATTAAAAACTAAGATAAACTTAAATAAAAACAAAAAAAAAAAAAATATCCACATAGTCTTCACATTCACAATAATTAAAATAAAATAATATAATACTTTAAAAAGTAAATATTCTTGTCATTGCAAGAAAACCAAAAAAAAAAAAAAAAAATATAATAACAAAATGCATAGTGCAAAATATAATAAAAAAACAAAATTAATTGGAGCAGCTCAATCCCAAGCCTTTTTGTCCTCAATGTAATCTTTTGTTGTATAAAACGCTTTCTGGCACAACTTACGTTTAATGAAAGACTTGAATTTATTAAGACTTAGATCTTGTACGTGGCTTGGAAGCTTATTATAAAAGCGTACACATTGACATCTAAACGAGCCACCTATTTTCTTGAGCCTTGTTGTAGGTACTACAAATTTGTGTTTGTTCCTAGTATTTATGTTATGGATATCACTGTATTTTTTAAACAATTTTATATTTTTATGGGCATATAAAAGATTTTCATAAATATACTGAGAAGGCACAGTCATTACATTAATCTCCTTAAATTTCTCTCTGAGGGAGTGTCTCGGGCTTAATTTATAAATTGATCGAACAGCTCTTTTCTGCAAAACAAAGATAGTCTGGATGTCGGCGGCATTTCCCCACAACAGAATACCGTACGACATTACACTATGAAAATAGCTAAAGTATACTAAACGGGCTGTCTCTATGTCAGTTATATCATGTCATCATAACCATCATCAGATAATCGGCGGCGTTTGTCTCTCATTGTTATGTTGGTATCAGAGGATGATTGGGCCTTGTTTAATGGCGGGGAATCCATATTCGGTTATTAAAAATTATCCTAGCAATGTAAATAGCTGTAAGCCCAACAGATTACTACTGTCAGATGCGTATTTTGCGTACTCAACAAAAAAGCAAGAATCAAAAATTGTAAACAACAAAAAGTAGTCGATTGTAGCTGGTAACGAACTCAAGGCACTTTGTTCGTCAGTCGACCCCAATCATTACTAGTCCACTTTGAAGATAGTAAGTCAGGCGAAATCTTGTTTCTAATCAGTATCCAACTTGCCGCAAGTGAAATTGGTGGGGTGACCTTTTTATACTATCAAAGTCACGGCAGCAGACACAAACAATTGCACCCTCACTTTCTAAATGTGATTTTAATTTTGATTTATATAATAGTAATAGTCCGTATAATTGCAATACGTTTTCACAGTTTTAAACATTATATTTTGTCCACATTCTTGTACGTATTAAACAGTAGTCTTAGCAGGTATTACACCACTTTTTGATTTTTAAACTCGGAGACGGCACGCAAACGTGTTTGTTACTCGACAAAAACGAAGGAAGAGGAGAGCACATCAGAGCTAAAAATAACTTCATGTTAAATTATAACAAGAAACCATTCAGACGTCAAGGTTAGCCCCAGGGAAGTTCACAGTAGCACGAATTTTCGATGTTCCTTGTTTTATCCATCAAAGTTGAAACATTTGGTGCTCTCGAACACAAGGCGAAAACTTTATTATAAAGGCAAGGAATTATTAGGAAAGTTCAGCAATAATTCCGTGTTGTTGTTATAATAGTAGGCAGCTCTTGAAATTCAAAGGGTGCTTTGAGGGTCTTTAATCAGAGAGGGCACCAACATTCTAATATAGATAATTATATTATACAGCAGGTAAGTGATACGAGGCCATTAATTATGTTTATCTACTCTCATATCGTAATATTCGAATTATAAAATTCAAAACGAGTTTATATTGGCATACTTTATAAACACTATACCGAAATTTAAAAATAGAATCTTATTATAACACTATTTCTCTAACAAAATAATGCTATAAAACATTTTATTTTTTTCTATTACGATACAGGACAAATCCAAGAAGTTAACCACTAAGGAGTTTCCATCAATATTTTTTTTGTAATGCCATTTTATAGTACCTATTATAAAAAGATTTGATTGTCTATGACAATGCCCGCTTTAGACATAGCACGCACTGTGATTTTTATTCGCGCGAATTTTGTTTCCTTCTACCTGCTCATAGAGCTCAAAATATTCGGGCGAATAAAATTCGCGCCGTGGTGCGGTGGATTCTGTGGCAAAACACGGATTTCTTGCGGAATTATTTCCGCATGATTTCGTTACCAATGCGAACAACTTCATAAAATTACATAGGTCGCAGAATGGGCGGAAAAAAATACCGCGAATAAAGATCTCAGTGCGTGCTAAGCCTTAGCGCATGCGCGGTTAATGCGGTGATGTGCTGGGTTTTGGCGCCAGTCATACGTTTTGCAAGTTTTGCTGTACTGTATTTCATGAGTTATTTAAATTATTGTGTGTGAAATGTCTGATATCAGTGAATGTGAAGAAAATTTGACTCCGCCCGATATTTTAGATGCGGCGAAGGAAATTACTCTTAATTTATTACCAGCAAAGTCGAGAAAAGTATATGACAAATGCTATCACGATTTTATGGCATGGAAAATGCAAAAAGAGGTATTTAGTAGGTTCAATCCCAATTTATGAGTGTAGATAAAGTAGTGTATGAAACTGCACATAACTAGGTATTAAAACATTCGTGTGAAAGCTATTAAAAACCTCGCCTACGGCTCGGTTTTTAAACACACACTCATGTTTTAATACCCCTCATTATGCAACAGTTTCATAAACTACTATTAATTACCTTCAATTAATTGGTTAAATTAAGCTGAAATAGAAAATACTCCTTTTTAATACAGGTGCGGTGTACCTACAGTTTATTAAAACATAGCGTGGACAGCTAAAAAAAAATATTTTGTTGAAATTTTTTTTCATATATTATATACCCTTCAAGAGTTCTCGGTGCTTCTATCTAAGATGCAAGTTCTCAACTATAAGTGGCTGGCAAAGTTTGGAGGATCTTGTATCACAAAATATATTTGACATACTTCGTGAGTGAGCGGCATACCTCGGGCCACGGGTGCCTGCGCCATAATTGTTCAAGAATAGTTGCCTGGCTTCAGAAAGTAGATAAACCTGTTTTGGTTAAGATGTTGTGGAATTATTTACCAACTATGTATTAGTGGCCAATTGCATGTAGTAGTATAAGGTTGAATAAATTTGAGAAATTTTATAATTATCTTCTAGTTTCTATAGAGTTTGGGTAAAATACGAAACTTTTGTATTTTGATATAAGATAGATTTGATGCATTGTTGATGGGTTCGGTTTTGAATATTATTTGAAACTGCAAGAACTATTTTTTTTACAAGCTTTTATTTAACTTGCAATGTATGTATGTATGTAACTGTGTTCTGGACAAATCTTGCAACTGAATTCTGTTATCCTCCACCAATTAAGATGAAATTTTGCATACACGTGTAGTTTAGATGACAATGCATGGTTAGCTAAGTGACGTCATTCTAAATCCAATATGGAGGACGGCCCAAGATGGCGGACTAGTATTATTTTTTTTTGTTCACAGCCATAATATCAAATAAATGTAAAGGGTTTGCTGAGAAAAATATGAAAAACACTTGAGTTAAAAAAATGATTAATATTATTTATGTAATATTTACATAATGCCGATTATTTAATTTGCTTCATTAAAATGATAAGATTCTAATCTTACTTATCAACTGTGAGTTTTCAGCGGCCGATCAGATATGTTCCGTGTCACAGAAACAAATAAAGACGAAACCAGCGCCATACATCGCAGATACCCCTCCATATGTCCAATATAATGTAGGTACATTTCCAATACACTTTATAAATGCATGCATCTATATTCAAAATACGTTCGTAGGCGCTTGGCAATCAAGTTCGATCTCTGATCGCAAGATTTGCTTGGATTTGATATAGCATGAATAAATTGAACATCGATACATATCTGTGCCGGCTCTTCCGACCGTGCGTGTGCACCGGGCCACCTGGCCCCTTGCAAGCACTATATCAGGCTTTTTGAGTAAGCATGCCCGATACATTCGACGAACGGTACTATTCTTAAAGCACACGAGACTTTGAAGACAGTACAAAATATTTACCAGTCGAAAGTTTTCTCTTAGCTGCGACAGGGGCCAAGGTTTCTTCAAATTTATCCTCTACATATTACCGAATTCATCATTCTTCATCAATAACGGTTTTGTTTCTTCCACGTGTATCGTTTGTGACGAAAACAATTTACACACATTACTTTTCAAATTAGTGACAAATGTTTACACAGATTGACAATTTACACAAATGTTTACAGCTACACCGAATCCTAAGCGCGGATTCTTTATGCGTGTTGCCATAAATATGGAGTGGTAAAGTGATAGGACCCCTCTCCAGTTTTATGGACCTGTCGTCTGACGTATAGAAAGGAACAGCGCCAAAATTTCGTATTCCACTAGCGCTAGATAAAATGTATACGTTGGTTTAAAATAGTCCATGATATGTAACTCTGGTGAGAGGTCATCTTTTCTGTAGCTTCAGTCCGGGGCTATCTGGGTGCTTTACATGGGTTTATTGTTGCGGTTATATTAAGCAGAATTGGGGCAATATTTAAAATTCACGACTTTATAGTACAAATTTAGGCAGTGGGTAGGTACTGCATGATTACGCAATACAACCATCTATCTTAGTTATTAAATAACATTCACGAAGAGCTAAGACGCAGACGCACACCTCAGACGCGACCTAGAAATAATCCGTTAAATCCAACTAATGATTCTCTTGTGTTCCAGATCGTATGCCTCTAATTACCATAATTCAAAGTTAAGCGTGGTTAAATTCTCCTTGAATCCATTTTTAGTGAAAGCGGGCTATCACGCGTAAGCTCTTAGCAATTTTAGTCCGTAACTTGCTAAACTCCTTTTAGGCAAAAATACTTTGGAAAGATACGACTTCGAAGTACATAAGTTCCTAAGTACATAGACTCATGTACTAAGTTATCATCGGTGTAAACGGAAAGGTAGTAAATCTTGTGGAAGTCATAAAAAGTTGTTTGTTTTTTACGAGTATGAATATAATATTAGGTAATGCTGGAGATGAAATTGCTGCAGGTTGTTTCAGATAAGCTGTTCTATGATAAATATTTGGTTGAAAGGACAATGGTTTGGCAATATGAAACTTTTGTGTGTTTCTTCTTATCTGGTACATAGAAGGAACATTTGATTGCTCTGGGTCCGTACCATAACGTGTCAACGCCATCATGATTCGGCGGTGAAAATGAGATAGTGCTCTTCGTCCTGTATAGCTCCGTCTCTCTTTTGATGGAACCATGATAGCTTTGACAGGTCAGAGTAAGGGGGATATTACACTATCATATATCATACATATGATCATACATATGATCCTATCTCTAATCCTAAATATATAACATCTAAAATAAAATAAAAATTCACCTAAACCATACATACATAGGTACTTTTGAATTGTCAAACAAAATATGAATCTAGTTGCACGTTCGCAGCTGTCAGTAGGTCTCTATGGAGAAGAACGTGCAAAAAGCTCCACTCTTTTCTATCAGTTCTAATTACAATTATTTGGTTACATCATTCTTGTTGGAAAATACATATGTGAGAACGATATAAAAAGACGTGCAAGTAAAAGCGTCTAGAGTAAAAGAAACAATTCAAAAATAATATAAGTATCTACGTAATTATAAGCAGGCCGAAGCAGTTAAGTTATTGCCAATCCCAACTGATGGCGCCCGTTCACGTACATGACGCATAAATTGTCACCACTCAGCTCAACCATCATGAAGGGAACCGAATGATCCAACACATGTGCCACCATCAGAGAGACATTTGAGAGAGCATGACACAATCTCAACGGCCACATCACACACAAGACAACGAACGACACATAGGTACAAGAAATGGTAGCTTTATACTTAGTAATCATATCTGTGTATTACATTATCTTAGTTCTTTTAACCTATTTTTTGTTATATTTAGTTGCAATGGAGGACAGGTCGGTTGTGTGTACCTAGCACTATTGCTTCGGCAGTATGAATAGCAGTGTTGGCAACAATAATTTAGAATCCCGCTACGCATATTGTGATCTTACGCCAAAATTTCATTGTCCTTGATTCCGTCAATAAAACCGTCACAATTGCCTTAGAATTAAGAATATGGCAATAGCAAAACTAAAAGGGCAAAATCAGATAATTTTATGGACGGTATCAAGAAATTATGAAAATAAATTTGATAATTAATTATAGCAAGATTAAATATGGCTATACCAGGGGGCACGTGGTCAGAGGGTGACGTTGGCTGTCAGTGAAAAAGGGTATTTAGCACTGACCTCTAACCTTAGGCTCTAAAACCTGCCTGTTGCCCCGTCAATGGTTACTGCAATAAATCCCTCTTACACAATAGATTTAACAGGTCATGATGATTCAAAATCAATTAAATCATTGAGGGTAGTCACTAGTAAAAATAAAATAAAAAAGTACATTAAAATTAACAAATACATAGTTAAAACTAAGAAAATGATCAAAAAACAAAGGTTTTTCATCAAAAATGTAAAACTTAATAGAGAAAGGTTGAATCTACTTAAACAATTAGATATGTATTCATTTAATTTAGAAAAAAGTACTAGGAAATACCAAACTGACACAGAAGACTTGCGGTATGAACTTGACCATCTACAGGAGAAACTTACTTCTATGACCATCAAATATACAGCCTCTGAAAACCAAATGAGGGAATATGTATTGGCAATGAATGAGCTGGTAAGCTCACAAACTAACAAATGTGATCATTGTCAACCACCATCTGTTGAACCCACACCGGACCATTCATTGACAATATGTGATGCCACCATACCGCAGTCTAGTGCAAGTTTGCCATTAGAAATTACTAACCGTTTGCCTAAAAATAATGTACATACAGAAATAGTATTATTTTGTGATGAAATTGGAAAGGATCTAGGCCACTTGTTGACAAATAGATATCCAGGACACTCAATAATGAACTACTGTATGCCTGGTTGTTCTTTATTTGACATAATTAAAAAAGTTATAAAATGCAATTTTAACCAGGATACAACATTATTAATATTTATTGGTAATAGGGGCAATGTGAACAAAGGAGAATTACTCCAACATTATAACTCTTTGTGCAACCTTCGTTTAAAAAAAATTGTGATGTTCACATTCCCATACAGCCAAAGTTTGCCACAGGAAGAAAACATACTTAGGTATGAATTGAATAGGACATTACATAATTTAACATATAGTAGTAATTTATTCCATTTAATTGACACTAACAATTATGTTGGTAATCACTTTTATTTGACAAAAGATAAATTTTTCATGGATAGGTACTTTCTTTCAAAGTATTATAAAAGACAGATAGCTGTGTCGCTATCATATTATTTTTCTACTACAGCCAAGAATTTGGCTAAACAACTTGCTTCTATTGAGCAATGCCAAGGAATGTTATTTAATTCAGCCAATAATTTGGTATCAGAAATTGATATTAATAGTAATTTAAATTAGAAATTAGGACAATAGGGACAACCTCTTGCAAAAGCATACAGCATAAAAATTGCAAAGTAAAATCAAATAAAAGTTTAAATTCGGTAAATAGTATTAACCTGGTGCATCAAAATATTCAAGGATTTATGAACAAAGATTTAGAAGTAGAATTATTTTTTTATGAACTTTAACAGTATTGATATTCTTTGTATAACAGAACATTGGCTTAAAAGCCACCAGTTATTGTTCAATTTTAATAATCACCAGTTTGGTAGTTCATTCAGCAGAGTTAATGCTATACATGGTGGCTCATTGATTTTAGTAAGTAACCAGCTTAAATTTAAAGACCGTAAGGATATTGTGAGCCTATCTGTTGAGCGGACAGTTGAAATAGCTTGTATAGAATTGGAGCAGTTTATTGTATTAAGCGTATACAGACCCCCTTCAGGATTGTATGACTGCTTCGAAAAGGTAATGGATGAAGTGTTACACAAGATTTGTAACTCGAATAAATCCATTATCACTTGTGGTGATTTTAATGTTAATTTATTAGAAAACTCAGGTTCTTGTAGTAAAATAATAAGTCTGTTTCAGTCCTACAATCTTGTAAACCTATTTTTGGAGCCCACAAGAATAACCCCTTCTAGTGCTACATGCTTAGATAATATTTATACTAATGTTATACCAGTGGACTGGTATAACATTAGTATAAATATTTTACAAAGAAATTATAAATTTACTAGATTCTGATCATTGCGGGCAGAGGATTACTATACCAAACCAAAGCAACAAAGTGGCTAAAAAGGATATCACTGTTAACCCCAAAACTGCAAGTCGCTTGGCAGCTTTTAAAGTTAAACTCATTAATAAATTACCAATTTTGTCAATTGATGCTGATATTAATCATCTATATGATGATTTTTTTAGTATATACTGTAAACAATTTAATTCGACCTTTATTCCCAAGACTATCTCCGTTAATAGTAACGCATCATTCAGTGATTGGGCTACCATTGGTATTCATAAGAGTAGAACACGGCTTTATGAGCTGTACAGTGAAAGGACTTATGTAAACACTGCTGAATTTAATTTATATGTTAGAAATTATTCAAAATTATTTAAAAAAGTTTGTTGTTTGGCCAAGTCGCGTTATTTGAGCTCAAAGATTAAAAACAGTAGTAATGTTATTAAAACGACTTGGAATATTATTAATAGTGAAACGGGAAGATCTGGTAACCGAAATATTGACTACGGCCTGTCTATTAATGGCAACATCATAAAATCAGACTCACAAGTCGCAGTGGCCTTTGAAAATTTCTTTTCAGATATTCCCGTTTCAACGACTAAATCCTTAAACGCATCACCTTCTGTTGCTGAGTCTTTGCTAAAAGAAAATGTTAACGTTTGCGATTCGGAATTTCTTTTTGAACATATTACTTGTAAAGACATAATTAAAACCTTTCACACTTTAAATGTTAAAAAGACTGCAGATCTGTGGGGTCATTCTGTAGAAGTTGCTAAGTCTATTATTGACATTGTCGCACCTAGTTTAGCTATTATCTTTAATAATTGTATCGACTGTGGGGAGTTTCCCGACCTTATGAAAAATAGTAAAATAATACCTTTGTTTAAATCAGGTAGTACATCAGACCCTACAAATTATAGACCTATTTCAGTACTACCTACGTTTAGCAAAATATTTGAGAAATTAATTTTAGAGCAATTGCAAAGATTTTTTAATAAACATAAATTATTACATACCAAACAGTTCGGTTTTACAAGGGGTCGTTCAACTACTGATGCCGGTGTTGAACTTTTAGGACATATTTATAATGCATGGGAAGATAAGTGCGATGCCTTGGGAATCTTTTGTGATTTGTCCAAGGCATTTGATTGTGTTTTTCATGAAACGCTAATCAGGAAACTCCGCCACTACGGGATCCGGAACAGCGCTCTGGATCTTCTTACTTCATATTTGAGTAATAGGATTCAGACCGTTGACGTTAATGGAAAAAGATCTCCTGGATCTATGGTAACAATCGGAGTCCCACAGGGCTCGATTCTTGGTCCTTTCTTGTTTCTTATTTATATTAATGACTTGCCTTACCTCATAAAGGATAACCATGATATAGTGTTGTTTGCGGATGATACTTCACTTTTGTTTAAACTTAAACGTCAGCAGCTGGTTACTGACGATGTAAATAGCGAAATCTCAAAAGTAGTTCACTGGTTCAATGTTAATAATTTACTTCTTAATGAAAAAAAAACCAAATGCATTAAGTTTACCCTGCCTCACGTTAGGCAGGTGAAAACCGATGTGTTGATAAAGGGCGAAGAATTGAATCCTGAAAATAGCACAGTATTCTTAGGCTTAACTTTGGATGCTAAGCTTCAGTGGGGCCCACATATAGATAAATTGTCAAAGAAGCTAAGCTCCGCAGCATATGCTGTTAGAAAAATTCGTAATTTAACTGACATAGAGACAGCCCGTTTAGTATACTTTAGCTATTTTCATAGTGTAATGTCGTACGGTATTCTGTTGTGGGGAAATGCCGCCGACATCCAGACTATCTTTGTTTTGCAGAAAAGAGCTGTTCGGTCAATTTATAAATTAAGCCCAAGACACTCTCTCAGAGAGAAATTTAAGGAGATTAATGTAATGACTGTGCCTTCTCAGTATATTTATGAAAATCTTTTATATGCCCATAAAAATATAAAATTGTTTAAAAAATACAGTGATATCCATAACATAAATACTAGGAATAAACACAAATTTGTAGTACCTACAACAAGGCTCAAGAAAATAGGTGGCTCGTTTAGATGTCAATGTGTACGCTTTTATAATAAGCTTCCAAGCCACGTACAACATCTAAGTCTTAATAAATTCAAATCTTTTATTAAACGTAAATTGTGCCAGAAAGCGTTTTATACAACTAAAGATTACCTTGAAGACAAAAAGGCTTGGGATTGAGCTGCTCCAATTAATTTTGTTTTTTTTATTATATTTTGCACCGTGAATTTTGTTTTTGTTTTTTTGGTTTTCTTGCAATGACAAGAATATTTACTTTTTAAAGTATTATATTATTTTATATTAATTATTGTGAGTGTGAAGACTATGTGGATCATTCTTTTTTATTTTAATTTATATTTATCTTAGTTTTTAATCATGGTCTGGCAGTTTGAGTAGTTTATGCGGCCTACCCGAATGTCCTTTCTTTGGTATTGTTCGTCGAATCGTTGAGCTCCTTAAATTCTGAGTTGAGCTGCTCGGTTATTGACAAATGCGTGCACTGACTGGACAGGTCCACTCAATCTGGCTGGTTCTTTCCTCAAAAGACCATTTCAGACATCAGTCTACATGGTCTTCACATGATCTAACCAATATTTTGTCTGGACTTTAAAAGAGACTGTGACCTCTGAGTTTGTTTCGGCCTTTCTTCTCAGAGTAGTCAGATAGGAAACGCCGACCTCATCTAGTTTAAAAAAATATGTTCGACATGTAAAAGTGTTTGTATAAACCAACTTACAGAAATAAAATCATTTATCATTTATCATAACATACAAGTACGCTGGACTTCATATTATCAATGTCAAAATGAAGAAATTGATTTTCGCCATTTTGGCGCTGATAGCAATGTGAACTTCCATAGAACTACTTATGTACTCAGCTACATAATATATTATTGATTTAGACGAAATATAAATATGAAATGATTACCTATGAGATTTATAAATGGTAGGTACCATATTAGAGATGGGACAAAGCCTTCGATAAAAATATACTTTTATGGACTTAATCGATCGTGAGAGTAACTTAATACGTAGGAGAACAAAAACAAGCCCAGTTATTTTTATTATGCTTCATTTTTAAAACATTTACCTTCTTATTTATAGTAACCTAAACTTTTGATAACTATATTCTAATTATTCTTTAAGTAAAACCTTGAACTATCGATGGATATTGAACGTCACTCATAGAGTAAAGCTATTTCATTTTAGAGTACTACTTACCATTTATATTATTTTCAAACACACAGTACTTAATGGTTTTATATTCCTTAACTTCCATATCAAAAACCGTCGATATAGAGCTATAAATAATTTCTAAATCAATATTTCTCGACTAAATTTTTCAGTATTCATGCGTCCATTGTTCAGTTGGGCATTCTCTTTTGATTTATCACAGAATTCTAAAAGTGAATTTTTAATATACACCCTCACAAAAAGGGGTAAGGTAAAAGTAAAGGTTATTCATTAGTCTGCCAGTGAAAACATTGGTAGCGTGTTTTAACTCTGTAAACTTGGTTTAATTTTTTATGCAAGCCTGATAAAATTACTACCTAATATACCTGTATCCCGTCAAGAATAACTTAAAAGTGGAAAAGGGGCCTTTGCTTTCTATTAATTAAAAAAACTTCACTGGGTTATATTTTAAAATATCTTTTATAAATAGAAACTGGGTAATTACGTCCAAGCTTACCACAGTTTATGGAAGAGATTGCAATGCTCCCAATAATGCAAGAAGACATGGAGCAGCATCATTGTTGTAGTTTCTTTTAGATCTTCAATTAACAATCAGCTTTGCTGTAATGGTATTTCTTATTTTTCACAAATCATCTTCTTCTTTTCAAGTTCATAATTAATTTACTTTTCAAATAACCTAGGTCTGGTAGGTGGCCACGTTCATATCAACGCCAGTGGCGTTCATTAGGTCCTCAGAAGTGCAGTTGAAAGGGCACTCGGCTCCAGCTTATGAATCATATTCTGGGTTACCTGCCTATCATATTTTATAGGTACTCATAAACATGCTTAATGTATGAATGTAATAGTACATTCTAAAAAAAAACAGTACCAGTTTGTGCAATAATTAATCAAAGAGATATAAGCGTTCAGTTTTGTGTGTTAAGTTATTTACTGGCAGCCAGTGGCAATGGATGGAGCCGCCCTTTGTTGGAGACATCCGAGTTATTAGCCGAATTATTTACAGCTTGGCGCGGGTGGAGATTGATAGTGTTTTATACACGATCTACCTCTTCATATTTCGGCTTTTTGGAGAGTATAATATATATATTACTTGTAAATTGCATTTATGAATTGGTTGCGTGAAAAAGGGGATGGAAGACCCTAGGCGTGCTAATTTTAAAATGGGAATCACGTGTAAACGGGTAGCAATCGTAATTTTATGGAAAAAAATGTATTTTACATAAGACCATTTTCTTAATAATATGATCTAAGAAAAATTTGAGTTTTATACATATAACATAAAGTAATTCAGTCGCTCACGCGTGACAATTGAGAGCAGTCGCATACGCAACGATCGCTAATTGTCTTTCATCTACCTTACAATTTAAATAATAATGGTAAAATGCGCAAAGTGTGTAAAATTGATAACCAAAAAAAAAAAAGTCTCCTGGATTGCAGTGCAGCAAATGTAATAAGTGGCTTCATGCTTCCTATGCGTCAATAACATCCGACCAACTTAGTGTATTACACGATACAGATTCAGTGGACTGGAAATGCAAATCTTGTACTGGAGGTGGCAAGCCTAAAAGACTGCCATGTATCATCCCCGACATCGAAGGAGACGAAAATACGGATACAGAGTCTGCTACCCCACACATTGCAGGTGTCCACGCTGACAGCATGATGCAGCAAGTATTGCGGGACCTGCGCAGGGAAGTGAGGCAAGTTATAAAAGAAGAGCTGCAACGTACCCTAAATTTCTACTCTGAAAAAATCGATGAATATGAGGCTAAGATCCAAAAATACGAGAAATCAATGAAGGAATTAGAAAACCGTTGTACAGATTTACAAAATCTTGCCAAAAACACAAACATAAAATATGAAGTTCTGGATAACAAAATAAATCAAATGGAGCAAGCACAATTATGCAACCATCTTGAAATATGTGGCATAAACCCATCCAAGAAAGACAACCCTGAAGAAATCGCCAAGAAAATTGCCGTAACCCTAACGCAAAACCCGGATGATATCGTAAAAGCCTTCAGAAAGATGAGAAACCCTTCAAATGTGGCGAGAAAAAAAGACCAGACTCCGATCACTGTGATACTACGAGAAGGAAACCGAGATCAATGGATAGATGCTGCCAAAAACACGACGATATCTACTGCAAGCGTGGGAATGGATGGTGATGAGAAAGTTTACCTTTGGGAGTGTCTAACACCGTCAACGGCCTACCTCTTATGGAAAACTAAAGAGGAACTCAAAGGATTGTTTAACTTTATATGGTGTAAACACGGAAATATTTTAGTGCGTAAAAGTGTGCATGAAAAAAAAAAAACACAATCCGTTCGATCGCCGATATCGAAAAGGTGAAGTCGTCTCATGATAGACAATAGGTAAGTACTAATAGGTACAACAACACAATAGGTAAGTACTAATAGGAACACAATATAGTTGAAACTAGTTGTCAGTCATGGGATGATTTTACCTCCTACATACCGGTTCCCGAAAATTGTTTGTACTTTCTGCATGTTAACATACGATCAATCAAGAAAAACTTTGCACAAATTGAGTACATATTGTTAAATAGTAAACATACAATTCAGATTTTGTTATTGACTGAAGTAAATATTAAAAATGAATTGGCACAAATGTTTGAAATCCCTGACTATAACTTGTATTCAGAATTGAGAACTAATAAAAGAGGAGGGGGTGTGCTATTGTATGTGCATAAGTCTGCATCTTTTAAGAGATATGATAACTTGTGTACACAGGAGTTTGAATGTGTGACCGGCGAGTTAAGTATAAATAGTCTTAGATACGGATTATGTGCCGTGTACAGACCGCCCGACACATCCAAGCTTCGATTTATAAAGGAATTGTCGTCCGTAATAGCGAAATATCCTTCAAAACAGGATTATGTGTTGATGGGAGATATGAATATAGATCTGAAAGTTTGTAACCCCGTGGTAAAACAATATTTGAATTCGCTGTGCACTCTGGGATTTATTAATGGCGTTAATTCCTATACACGCATAGAAAAATACGGTGACAGAGTTTCTAAGTCATGTATAGATCATGTGTTTATTCGCAATTCTAGTGCATATAACATTTATACATCTGTCGTTAACACTTCACCAGCCGACCATTGCATAACCGGTTGTGCGATAATGAGCGTGCTAAACAAGAATGACTCACACTCTTGTAGTCAATTAATAAAAAGGATGGATAATCGCCGAGTGCACAGTGAACTAAAAAACATTGACTGGAGTATACCCCTTCAATACAAGTGCCCAAATGAAATTGCTATGTTCATACATACTAGCTTTAAAAATGTATACGAAAAATGTAAATACACAATTAGTAAAAGTAGCTTCAGTAAACGTAACACATGTCCTTGGGCCAATGAAAAACTTAAAAAGATGTGCAGGAGGCGTGACTCATTGTTTAATATATGGCTCAAAGATGAAAATAACCCACAAAAAAGATTATTATACAATAAATATAGAAATAAAACAAATAAGTACATAAATTACATAAAAAATAAATATTTAATGATGGAAGTTTCTCAAAATTTCAAAAACAGCAAAAAGATTTGGAGCATTGTGAATAGTTTAACCGGCAAAATTATGCAAAGTATTGAACACATTTTACTTACAACTTTTCGAACGAATCCATTGACATTGGCCAACACCTTTATGACTGAATTTAATTCGAATGTCATTGGCTTAGGCAACTCTTGCGATGTGCCTCTTATAGACAAATCAACGTATGAGATAATTCCTGATAGGTCGATAAGAGCGAAACCTGCACTAGAAGATACGGTGAAATTAATCATAAAACAAATGAACGATAGGAAAAGCCCTGGTTATGACGGGATACGTGCTAAAGATGTTAAGTATGCTTCAGCTAATTTAGTCCCAGTTATTACCCATTTGATCAATTGCTGCTTACAGACTGGTATGTATCCCGACCTATTGAAGATAGGGGTGATACGTCCGATACACAAAAAGGGCTCACGTAATGACGTTAATAATTATCGTCCTATCACTATATTGTCTTGTATAGATAAGATCTTGGAACGTTATATTGGTAATGAGATAAATAACTTCTTGCAAATAAACGGAATAATCAACAATAAACAATTTGGATTTCAGAAAAATAAGAGTACGACACTATTGTTGAGAGAATTTACCGATGAAGTAAATAGACACTTAAATGAAAAAAAACATGTCTTGACACTCTTTATAGACTTCAGCAAAGCATTCGATATGCTCCGTAGCGATACACTGTTTGACAAGTTGTCACGAAATGGGATACAAGGGCCACTATTAGAATTATTAAAAAACTATCACACAAACAGATACAACACGGTTAAAATAAAAGATGAGTACAGTGCTAAGCTTCCGTCAACGCAAGGAACGGCCCAAGGTTCAATTATAGGTCCAACGGAATACTTGCTTTACGTTAATGATATGAGTAATGCTATAAAGTCAGATTCTTTATACCAATTTGCAGACGACACGTGTATTTTGGTCGCTAATAAAAACATCCAAGCTGCTCAGGAATCCCTACAAAGTAGCTTCGATCAAATGTGTAAATGGGCTCATGACGTGGGACTGGTAATAAACGCATCTAAAACTAAAATTGTTCACATACATTCATCACACAATTAATGCTCCACTATACCTACAGTTATAGCACACGAACACACTTGCTTACATAGCTCGCCTAAGACTTGCAAATGCCCGTTATTAGAAGTAGTTGATAAACACATGTATATCGGTCTAGTGGTTGATAGCCGATTCTGTTGGGGACCTCACAAAGACTACGTATGCAACAAACTGAGGTCTATCCTAGGTAAACTTAGCATACTGAAATATAAACTACCTTATAAAACGCTAAGGATGTTATACATGGCCCTAGCAGACTCGGGTATCAACTACGGGATCAGCAGCTATGGGAGAACTTATCAAACATACTTGACAGATATCTATAAGCTCCAACTAAGAATATTAAAAGTAATTACGCCTAAACATATAAACAAGAAGTTCGTAAATAGTGACGAAGATCTTTTTAAATACAGTAATGTTATGAATGTGTTCAATAAAGTGGAATTTTTCACTCTTACTGAAATTGGTAGCGCCATCTCTTGTAAATGTCATAAATCAATGACCAAAAACACATAGACAAACGCATTTGAGATTTCGCGGGCGATCGATATCCTAATTATCTCGTTCCTTCCTCATTCCTTTTCCCTTTATGTACGCCTTAATGACAGGTCGCCAGAACGAACCGAAACTTCAACGTGAACGGGCCTCGTATCTCAACCGCCAGCTTTCCAAGCCACCTGGCTGGAGACTGAAGCATCTAATTAGTTAGATTGCAGAGAACCTTGTGAACCGTGTCTATTAACCCGCCTCGCGGATATAAAACAATTGTGTGAAGTGTGTGGATCCTGAAGGAGCCATTTTGGAGTAGAAGAACACCAGCTCGCTGCCACACGTGGGCTGGCATCGACCACTACAAGGTAAGGCGTACTACTTCCCTCATTTCCATACTAGATCGCCCGAATTGATCCGTGAATATTTTTCCGCTTATTTTCAACGCACTATTGCCAGAACCCTTCAAATACAGTCCACTTTTCATGATAGACACAATGATGAAGAGGTTTCTCAAACCGCTATAACAGTTTTGGTCCTTCGTAGCCCGATATATTACTATAATATATCCATTTTCCTTTATTTCTTACGTAGGAATCAATCATAAATTCCTACTAGGGTCGTGGCACCTAGCCGCCTACCCACATAATCAAGTTGTAAACCCAATACGTGGTTCCATCAACGCCGCTATAGCAGGTTCATAATTACGTATCTGCTATTATTAAAAATAATTCTTATTTAAAACTAACTTGTCGTATTGTAAATTTCTATATTTCAAGCGTCTTTTAGTTTAACCGCCCTTATAGGAATCACCTACCTCCAATTATAAATTGTTAGGCATAAGTTACTTTCCGAATACCGCGGGGTAGACATTCATTCTATAAGAGAAAAATAAAATAGGTGTACTACTTGTAGGTACCTACGCAGTATAAATATCATAACTTTACCGAATACGTTTCGACGATTGCGGGCTATAGGTTGCATATTTATACCTATTCATTTATCTTAAACAATATTCAAACTTAGCAATAAAACTGGTTGGGATAGTAATGCTATTAACATTTTGTACTATCTAATTACTTTGGTTAGTGGGTACTACGAAAAAACTTATTTCGTTACTACGCAAATATTGCGAAACCCGTTGTCACAGTACAGTCACAATCAGTAGTATTACTTTTCTACATATAGTTGTTCGTTTAAATAATTACCGTACATTGTTTTGTTTGTGTGGTTATTTGTAACTACATAACATAACAATGCCGCGTGATGCGAAAGCAATCGCTTCTTCGGAAGATCAACAGTTAGTGATTTTAGAAGCTAAGCGTAATATACTTTTCGAGCGTATTCAGTCAATTTATGATCGCTCTAAAGTCGCTAATACTTCCGAATCGGTGAGAGAAGGCTTTCTCAGTTCTTGTGTAACAATAGATGATATTCGAACGGACTTTCATAAATTATTGGATGATTATAATGCTAGGTTACTGGCTATATATCCCGATGCGAAACCTAGCTATCAAGCCTACGCCTCATTCGAGGATATGTATTGTTCCGTGAAACGTGTGATGTCTCAATTGGAAGATAAGCCGTCCGGGAGGCACAGTATGAGTGATTCCGCAACATGTAGACCAAGGTTGCCGCCAATCGAACTCATGTCGTTCGACGGTGATATACGAAACTGGCCATTATTTTATGCAAGTTTTAAATCTACAGTTCATGACAATAAGTCGCTGACGGATGCAGACAGGTTGTACTATTTAATAGGTAAGCTGTCGCCGAAGGCACAGTCTGTGTTCGCGGGAGTCACACCGTGTGCTGAGAATTACCAAGTCATGTTCCAGGCACTCCTCGATAGGTACCAGGATATTCGTGTCCTCGCGTCTACCTACTTGGATCAAGCTTTAAATCTTGAATTGTCCGGTCCCGCGTCTGTTTCGAATTACCAGCTATTCGTGGACAAGTTCATCACCGCAATTAATTCCCTAAAGAATCTAAAATTAGTTGACCTTCTGGATTTCATTTTATTGCACCTCGCAATAAAAAAGTTTGACACTGAAACTATTCGCGCTTTCGAGATGACAGAACGTAATCGTAAGATTTCCACTCTAGATAGTTTTGTCAGCTTCATCAATGATCAGTGTCGGATATTCCGTAATACCCAACCACCCTTAGCTAACAATAATAAGCATAATAGTTCGGACAATTCACATAAGTCTAATAAATCGCGTAGTTTTAATAATAAAATGACCGCTCCTAATCCACAATCCTATGTAGCTTGCTCTGAGTTAAATAATTCAAACAAGTGTCTGTGCGAAGCATATATCCATGAACACTTATATAAATGTCCCGCTTTTGATAATTTGACGCCGACAGCTCGTTTCAAATGTGTGAAAGACAGCAGTGCTTGTGTCAATTGTTTGAGTATTAAACATAAAACGGTTAACTGTTCTTCTAAATTAAAGTGTCGCGCATATAATCAACGTCATCATACATTGTTACATTTTAATAAAAACCCGCAATTATCAACTGTAGTGACGTCACAGCCGAATCCGGTCCCAACGCCTATGCCGACTGTACCTTCTATTACCTCACAGTCTGAGGTATCATTGTGTACGACCTCTGTCGCTGGCGCCGCTCGATCGCGTTCGATTGACACTCGATGCGTTGCGGCGTCGCCGTCGGCGAGAGATAGCCCGCAATGTACGGCGTACACAACCGTTCTGCTCGCTACTGCTCAAGTCGTAATTTACGATGTAAATGATAAGCCGCACATAATACGTTGTTTGCTAGATAGCGCATCTCAAAGTAATTTTATTACTTCTGAATGTTTTAAGCGTCTAGGACTTTGGAAGAACTTTCATACTTCTAATTTAATAGTTAAAGGAATCGGTGGGTCGGAAAAACCAGTTAAAGGTTCCGTAGATATTAAATTATATTCTCGTTTTAGTAATGATATTAATTTTAACGTTTCTTCGCTTATTGTTGAACGTATAACGGAGACATTGCCGACCGCTCTCGTCGATGTCTCTAAACTTACACATCTCAAAACATTACCGCTCGCAGATTCGAAGTTTGCGGAGCCGAGCAGTATCGATGTTTTGATTGGTGCTGCTATATTCCCGCGCTTGCTTTTGCCTAACATAGTGCACAGCGAGCAATATAATATACCTCCCGCTATTGAAACTGTGTTGGGGTATGTGGTTATGGGTTCCGTACCTACGGCACATACTTCACACTGTACGAGTACAACTTCATGTTGTTCTGTTCTTCAAGATCCCAGTTTAGATTCGCTTCTCAAACGATTCTGGGAGCTTGAAGAAATTTCCGCCTCGCCCTCGCAGAGCCGTAAGGATCTCGAGTGCGAAGAACATTTTCGCGCTACCACTGTTCGCGATGACAGTGGTAGATATATTGTGTCGCTGCCATTTTGCGACGACCCTTATTTACGGCGACTCATACGCTGCCGCACTTAGGCGTTTTCATTGTTTGGAGCGCAAACTTGATGCGTCCTTAGGGTTACGCAGCGCTTACAATGACGTCATGCGGGACTACATAAATAAGGGATATTTGAGTCCGGTTTTAAAAGATGACAACGTTTCTAATCTGTCATATTACATTCCGTATCACGGTGTCGTTCGCGAAGATAAGACTTCCACTAAACTTCGCGTGGTTTTAGACGCTAGTAGTCGAACTACATCGGGACAGTCGATCAATGACATTCTACATGCAGGCCCCAATCTACAGGGTGATTTATTTAATATTATAATTCGTTTTCGACTCTTTCAAATAGCCCTGTCTGCTGATTGCCGCCAAATGTTTCTCAATGTCGGCGTTCGTGAATCGGACCGTAGATTTCAACGCATCTTTTACAGATTCAGTAAACATGAACCTATAATGGTCTACCAATTTAATCGTGTTTGCTTCGGATTTAAGTCTAGTCCATATCACGCGTTACGTGTAGTCCGCCAGTTAGTCGCTGATGAAGGCGATAATTTCCCTGCAGCGTCTGCTGCTGCTTCTTCCGCCCTATATATGGATGACATTGCCTGTAGTGTCATGTCCATACCGCAAGCAATTTCGCTTTGTGATGAGCTTATTCAGCTCTTCAAGCGAGGCCAGTTCGACCTTGTCAAATGGACAAGTAACTCGAAAGAGGTTCTCGCACACATACCTGATACTCATAAGGCTTCGCCCGATATCGAGTATGAGAAGTCTATACCGCATAAGGTCCTGGGTTTACGCTGGGACAAGTCTTGTGACAGTTTCCGCTTTGACGTCACCACACCAGATGATAAATGTACCAAGCGAACCATGCTTTCCACAGTGGCTCGGCTATGGGACTTAATGGGTTTTGTCGCCCCCACTATTCTGTACGCTAAGCTCTTAATTAAGGAACTTTGGCTAGCAAAGTGTGACTGGGACGACATACCACCTGAACATATAGTCACCGCCTGGAAGCAGTTTTGTACTGAGCTTTCTACGCTTAATGAAATTATTATCCCGCGTCATCTGGGGTTGGTCGACGGATGCACCATGAATTTAGTAGGTTTCGCTGACGCCAGCGAGCGTGCTTACGGTGGAGTCGTATACATGCAAATATACAATGGTTCTAACTACTCCGTGCAGTTAGTTAGTGCGAAGTCTAAAGTCTCACCTGTGAAAACCATTTCGGTAGCTAGACTAGAGTTGTGCGCGGCCCTACTGTTGTCTAAGTTGCTTCGCAAGGTACAAGACACAATATCGCCCCACTACCGCATACATAAGGTATACGCGTTTACTGACTCTAAAGTAGTGCTCGCCTGGATAAATTCCTCACCGCACCGCTGGCAAACTTTTGTTGCCAATCGGGTTACTAAGCTGATAGAGCTTATACCCGCTAATTGTTTCAACCATGTCGCAGGTACTGAGAACCCCGCTGATTGTCTGTCTCGTGGTGTCACGCCAGCTAAGCTCTTGCAGCATCCATTGTGGTATCGTGGACCATCGTGGGTTTCTCATGACCCAGCTGAGTGGCCCATACATACTTTCGAACACAATGCACTGCATGAGGGCGTACCCGAACAGAAATCAGTCGCTCATGCCGTGGTTTCTGAGGTTACGGAATCACCAATTTACGCGCTAGCACTACGTGTTTCGTCGTGGTCTAAGTTGCCTAGTGCACGTACTGTATCAAGCTCTGATCTGAAATATGCAGAAATTAAATTGCTGCGAGCTGTACAGGATGTTCATTTCCGTAACGATATTTTAAATTTAAAAAACAATAAACCATGTACTCCCGCCATCCATAAGCTTAAGCCGTTTCTCGATGAGCACGGCATCATACGAGTTGGTGGTCGTCTCACAAATTCGGACGAACCCTACGAATATAAACATCCCTGTATTCTACCACGTCATGACCATATTGTTGATCTTCTTGTTGACTTTTGTCACAAGAAACATCTTCATGCCGGTCCGGAGTTGCTTATGTCCTTACTCAGGCATAATTATTGGATTTTAGCTGCACGTCGAATAATTCGTCACAGAATCCACAACTGTAACACTTGCTTTAAGTTCCGCCCGCGTCCTATTCTTCCACTTATGGCAGATCTACCTAGCCAGCGTTTTAACCAAGTCGACAAGGCGTTCACTCACACCGGCTGTGACTATGCAGGCCCGCTGCAGTACACACCATTTCGTGGTCGAGGTGTTAAGAGCCGTAAGGCTTGGCTCTGCATTTTTACGTGTTTGACGACGCGTGCCACGCACATTGAAGTGGCAACAGATTTAAGTACTGTGACTTTCCTTGCAGCCTTAAAACGCTTTCTTTCGCGACGCGGTCCTATTAAATGCTTATATACCGATAACGGTACTTGTTTCGTAGGTGCAAGTTCTTATTTACGCGACCTTCACAAATTTCTTAAAGATTTTCGTCCTCATCTTGAGGAAGAACTTTCCTTCAATCATATAGATTGGAAGTTTATTCCGCCTGCTTCCCCACATTCTGGAGAATGTTGGGAAAGTATGGTTAAGGTAGTTAAAACTCACCTTTTTAAAGTTATAGGTCAACAAATCCTCTCCTACGAGGAACTTATAACTGTCCTTAGCCAAGTTGAGGCTCTAGTTAATTCGCGGCCACTTACTGCTTTGAGTAGTGACCCTACTGAACCATCAGCACTGACCCCTGCGCATTTCTTGCACACCGCGCCATTGTTGTCCCTTCCCGCTCCTGAAGCAGACTCGCTCAGCTTGCTTCAGCGACATACTCTACTTGACAAACTGGTGCAGTCGTTCTGGCAGCGCTGGCGTTCAGAATACTTACATCAACTTCAGGCTAGATCCAAATGGAATAGTCCTGCACCTTCTATACAAGAGGGTACTATTGTAGTTATCATTACTGATAACTCTCCGCCCCTTTCATGGCCGTTAGGCATTATTGATAAATTGCATACCTCCAAGGACGGTACAACCCGTGTTGTTACTGTGAAAACCGCAAAGGGTAGCTATGTGCGCCCTGTTGTGCGTCTGTGTCCATTACCGACTCAATAAGGCCTGGCTTGATAGTTAGGTCTCTTAGTTTTAGTTAGTTAGCGACGCAACATAATTTTCTATTAAAATTTAACTATAGGTTTGCAACTTTATGTATTATGCAACTCGCAGTATTTATCTTAAATCTTAATAATTGAAATGTAAAAATCCGCATCTTAGTCCGTATTGCTGAATAGGTATACGGTAGTACACCTCATAGGGCTAAGTTTAATTTTCATTAAAGGTGACCCTTTAAGGCCGGGAAAATGGTAACGCCATCTCTTGTAAATGTCATAAATCAATGACCAAAAACACATAGACAAACGCATTTGAGATTTCGCGGGCGATCGATATCCTAATTATCTCGTTCCTTACTCATTCCTTTTCCCTTTATGTACGCCTTAATGACAGGTCGCCAGAACGAACCGAAACTTCAACGTGAACGGGCCTCGTATCTCAACCGCCAGCTTTCCAAGCCACCTGGCTGGAGACTGAAGCATCTAATTAGTTAGATTGCAGAGAACCTTGTGAACCGTGTCTATTAACCCGCCTCGCGGATATAAAACAATTGTGTGAAGTGTGTGGATCCTGAAGGAGCCATTTTGGAGTAGAAGAACACCAGCTCGCTGCCACACGTGGGCTGGCATCGACCACTACAAGGTAAGGCGTACTACTTCCCTCATTTCCATACTAGATCGCCCGAATTGATCCGTGAATATTTTCCCGCTTATTTTCAACGCACTATTGCCAGAACCCTTCAAATACAGTCCACTTTTCATGATAGACACAATGATGAAGAGGTTTCTCAAACCGCTATAACAGAAATGAATAAACCGGAGCTGCTAATCGAAAAAACAAGATCTGACTTTCTTAGAAATATAAAACTTAAACATAAATACAGCTTACCAAAATACAATAATGTGTACGGGATGAGGGTTGCAGAATATTTGGTACCTCTTTTTCTTAATAGGCTTCCAGAAGACTTGCAAACTTTATACAAAAGGTGTTCGAAGGGTTATAAGTACAAATTAAAACGTTTCCTAACACAGTCAAATTCCCCAATTAATTAATTCATTTTTCAACAAAAACTTATCAATGTTTTGAAAGTATTTTATGTGTAATTTGATGATTTATCAATAATTTATCAATAATTTGTCAATAATTTATAAAATTTATATGTAATTTAATATTTTATCAATGTTTATTATGAAAGCATTTTTTATATGTAATTTAATAATTAATATGTAATATTGTAAGTATTGCAATTTGTAATTTAATTTAAAATAAGCGGCGCGCCATCACACAGTTAAGCCCTGTGAGGTTTTTGTTGTGTGGCTGATACCAATATTAAATAGGTTAAGTATTTTGGAAATAAAATAAATAAAAAAATAAATTACTTTGTAAAGTTCTGTCTAACACGGACAAAAAAAAGACAATCGCACCAAAACCGCCGGGCGTATTTTAATGAAATTATCACCATCTGAAAGACAATTTAACTATCTACATTTTGATCTGAGGCTTTTATTTAAGTCATAGAATAATAAGGAAAGTACAAAAAGCTACTGAATTTGCGAAAAAGATACTTAGGTTGCGCGGATGTGGAACGAGTGCGTGTTTTGTTCGCTCAATGTCGTTGGCGACTGTCTTCGTCTTAGCAACGCTTGCCGAGCTCTGTCAGTGGTATATCCGCGCCTCGAAACGAACATCTTGCCAAGGAGTATCGTGTTACCCAGTTATTGGGTTGTGGAGTTCAGGCAGGCGCTTCATGTAAAATACTGGGATCCCAGTTGCATTTGGTTGCAACATCGCTAGTAAAAAGCTAGGCAGATTGATAAATGGGATGTTTCTATGAATCATCGTTGAACAGATTCAACCACCTTTCGCTCTACATATTTTAGAGTTAGTTTATGATATTACTAGCTTCTGCAAGCGACTTCGCCCGCGTGAAAAGTATTTTCTTATCCCAAGGGAACATTATACTGGGATGGAAAGTAGCCTATGTGCTATTCCAGACCATATTTATGTCTGTGCCAAATTTCATCCAGATCCGTTCCGCCGTTTTAGTGTGGTTGAGTAAAAACATACATCCACACATCAAATTCAAATTCTTTATTATGAACTGAGTGTACAGAGTTTTGAAGATATTAACATATGGAGGTTTCTTAGAAATTAGTTGCCTGTTAATGCAATTAAGTTCATCATCAAAAAATCCACACACACTTCTATCCAAACTTCTACACTTATAATATTAGTAAAATAAGATGACCTAGGCCTGTAGTATACTATAGGTCTAGTTCAGTGCATATGTTACTTTACGCCCATTTTATCTGTTAACCAATCATAATAACAATTAATGAAACTTCTTTTAACTCCTGCTGTTTCTAAATTCTAATTAAGTTGGAGAGCCGGACGCCGCGCGCCGGTAGTACACAAGAGAGACGCGATTTCTTTACGTACTACTGTTATTGCAACCATTTGCAAGTCTCAGTTATTCCCTGCACTAGCACGGAATACTTCAGTTTCTCTTTACACAACATAACAATTTGCTCGTAAACTTTACACTCTGTGAAATAAAATTTGCGGCAAGGGTTTGTTGAACAATTAAACGGAACGTGAACCACGAAATTGTTTCATGTTTATGAAGCATTCGTTATTAATATTCTCTTATACCGACTGTTTACCCGTGAAACAATTTATATTTATGATGCTTTCAATATTATTATTCTCTTAGGTATACTGTATACCAAATGGAAGCTAATCAAATATTTCTAAGTAATTGAAAGTGTAGAAACATCCTCGTTGTCCCACATTCTGCTCATGAATATTTGCAAGCTTGCCCTTGTTCGTCTTCTTTGCTTATTTTAATATTCTTAATATGGAAAAAGGAAGAAAAGTATATAATTTAGTATCGAGGGTCGTGTAGGATTATTTAGACTATAATATTTGGAAACCGTTCCGTGCATTTGTGCTGGCCCAATTTTTGTTCCGCCTGTGCTGGCTGGGCTTGTTCAAACTCGCGTTTTTCGAATACATGCCGTTTTAGCTTTATAGATTTTTAGATGTGCCATACCAGTCACTGCAAAAAAATGGAAGGTATACTTGAAAAATGTTTCGTAAGTTTTTTTTTATGAGATCCAAATGTGTCGATTTTTATAGAATAGATTGTATAAATTAACTTATTTAAATTAAAACACATACCTAATATATCCTACACGCTCTATTTCCTGTCTCAAAGAGCTATGTTCCAAGTTGTGTAGCCAGCACTGAAAATAAATTACGGCATACACGAATTCAATTCTATTTTCAAAGTTGTACAGCGAACTTAGCGTTTCCACATTTATTATGCAGTGTCAACACACATATACGTACCGTTAGCACAAAAACTAGAACAACGCGCTACCAACACGAAGTTCCCATATAAAGTTACCTGTTACTTGTGTAGATGCTGGCCGAGTTTGACTGGCTGACTCTACCCGCTCGCGTGTTTACCCCTGTGGTACTTGGTGAGTTTAATTTTTCCTGCAATTTGATAACGTGCTTGCTGTTAAAGTGAACTATGTCTTATAAAATAAATGTATGTGTATTTCATTTTTCATTTGGAAACGTTACTTATGGTATAAAACTGATTAAAGATAATGCAAAAATAAATCACAGCTTATAGGAACGTCTACCCATTTCCATCATAAGTTTGCAAGTTTCGCGCAGGTGTCACGCTGAATGTTTATCTTCCTCTCCCACACTGATGTGCGACCACAGAAGGGTCTGGAGCACAAATTGTTACCTAACCATACCATAAAATCGTAGTAAAAGAATTGTTACGGACACCAAGTATCTTCGATTTTATATCAGCAATATATTCCCACATAAACGATCTCAACTAAAGCACTCACGCAGATATGTTTCTACTGCGGTTAACAGTCAAGTAATATTTAAACTTTACAAATGAATTAGCTTGTCACTACCCACTATAGAACTCATTGTTCTATTTAACAGTACATCTCCCAGCGGAAACAAATCTATTGTAAAATATTTTTTTCTCCCTTGAAACAAGCGTTTTTTGTACCTGTATTTCCTTTTCAAAACCCAGGACAATACACACAAAAGTGAAAACTGAGTAATGAGAGTGCTCTAATTACAATTTCAAAAGTTTCTACCGATAAACGTAGGTATTGTAGTTCTCTCGGCATTATGGAGAAAAATGGCCGCCGCATTAAACAATATAGCGGACAGAATGGGAGAAATTTGTTCAGAGTGGCCCGCTGTCCCCTTAATTCATCGTCAAACATTTTGATAGGTTTATTTTTCATACTGTTCCGGTTCGGACGTTGGGAGCGTGGCTCATGCAGTTTCTGTACATGTTGAGTTCCGTAGTTCGCAAGCCGGATGCTGAGGCAGGACAGCTCCCTGAGGAGTCTGTGCTCGTAAATCCAGGTTTGAATGTTTGTTTATGCATACTGCGGACCTCAGGGATATGGCATGCGGTAGTTTGCAGAAATATAAAATACGCTATAACTGCTGGGAGAGTGAAATGGCGTTTTCCGATATTTTATTGAGATGCAAATTATAAACCTACTGGTCAAATCTATTATTTAATTATAGAATTTTTATTTAGAATAACAGTAGTAGTGTAGGTATAGATAGGTCCTAAATCGGTGGAAAAATATGTGAATCTGAAACAATGGTAAGTGTTCACTCCGGCTGGCGGGTTCGAATCGCAACCGGAATGTTGAGTTGGGGGTTTGTGAACATCGGTGGCAAATGAAAAAAGATTATCTTGTTGATTTTCTCTTGATTTATTGTATCCATATACACAATTGACCGTAAATTAGGTTTTGAACATGAACTGATGATTTAATCCGTAATTTACATGAATTTGAATAAAATGAAAACGAGAGCTCACTTGAAAGGCAACCTGCCTGCTTGAATCTCCATTAGGCTCTCTGTGTTGCAAGCAACAAAATTAAAGTTTCTAAACACAAAATACAGGTAAAATATGATTAGCTTATGAAACTCAAAACTTACATCAAGTAACTAATAAAATATACAAAACATGTTAATTTGCGTTAACAGGTAAGTCTTTCAGGAATAAAAATGGTGTATCAGCGATCCTCAAGAATTTCTCAAAAGTTGATAGTTATTTTACTTAACACAATCTATCAGTTTTCAGACCTTAATAGTGGAGTTTAATCTTCGTCCATGGATGCTAGTTGCTACGGTTACTTAAATAAGCTTAAGTTTGTTTTTATAAATTAAAACATATTTATAATAAACTTTATTTATTTCGTAACAAAGTCCTTTTCAAGAGGTGTACAATTACCTGTAGGCAATTATTTATTTCCCAAAAATGCCAGAGATTAAAGAATGTCGTTCCATTTACAAATATTTACAACGCTTTTATCCTTAGATAACAGGTCGTTTGTCATAAAAATATACATTACGAAATGCTATTATATTTTTCTTTTTATGTTTTTTTTATGTTAACACCGAAACGGATGAAATGTATATTTATATTAAATTTTTGGCTGTAATTTATGTATTTTCTGTCGGTTTCCGAAGTGATCTGAAATGTTTAAATTTCCTATTTACTTTGTTATTCAATTTGTTGTTATATCCTTACAAAAATCTTCGAGAAAATCTGAAATGGGAAAGAGCAAATATTTTATTGAAATCGCGGATGTATCGCGGGGTGTCTTGAAGGTTGTCGCTTCAGGGATGGTAAATTATTTTCACTATGCATGAATACTGGTATCTATGACGCAATAAAAAGCGATGCGTGCGCGTGTGTGAATGTGGAGCCAAAGCGATAAATTGCGTCGCGCCGTGATTTACGGCGCGCCCAGGACGCCCGGATTACGACCCGCCCGTTTGTTGATTACCTCTGCTATCATTTTATTAAATACTGAATTAGGTGCTCCCATTGCTAATTATTACACCCTTGATCTTGTAAACAGCAAAGGTTTAAGCGTAACTTCGTTATTTACACTTTTGGGCGAGTTTTTAAGAGACATTCTTGTGTGAGCAGAAGGCGAAATTTTCGCTTTATATAACTATTATCTAAACGTCTCACGTTAGAGAAAGTCTCTGTCTAATTACTTTGCTATAAAATAAAATTATTACGCAATTGATACGCAAAATACGCGCTTGGTCGTAAATTTGCGGAAAACAGCCCGTTTTAACCTAACCTACGAGTATTCTGAGAGATAAAAGACAAACCCAAACCAAGACCAAAACAACCACGAATTTCTAAACAAAATAGAGCTCGAATAGATCAGACTTAACAACAACATCTTTTGAATACTTTTCCAATACTTACATAACGTTCCCTCAATTTGATCCTGAGGCAGTGAGGCCGGTCAGAAAATAAGCTCGGCGTTCGTATAATAAAAGTGACAATACTTCAAAAAGTTATCCCTACATCATCCCGCAGGCAGGGGGCGGACGGAAAAAGTCGAATGTCAAAATTTGATTGATGTCATCCCGTCCGACCGTTACGAAACTTCTACCGCCCGTGATGACCTAACAAAAGCTGCTGTGTCACCCACTGACGACATTGTTTTCCAACCAAGTAATTAAATGTTGACCAAAATGACCTTATTTCTAAGCGTTAGAGAAGGGATAAATCATCCCTTGAACGGTATAGAGGTTTCTAAATTGTTTGTTCGTTAAAAAAACAAATAACGATCAACAATCCATTTGTCAATCGAATGTGTACATCAATGAGCATTTACGGACGGAAATTGTGTCGTAGGTATTTCCATTTGATGTTAAAATAATCATTATCACTGTTACATTAAACTTCTTCATTTGTAGAACTGAAAAAAATACCGAGATATATAAAATCGTATAAAATCAATGTAACTAATTAGTGTTCTCACATCAAACGCCCTTTGACACAACAGAGACCGATTTAACCAACATTATCTGCGACAGAATCTATACAGATTGATTGGTATCCGAGAAGCGTCGATCAGGGCAATTCTTCGTTCTTCAGAAGGCTTCGATTGAAAGGCTCGCGCCAAAGCCTTGCGTCCTTCGATCTCTTTGTGATCATGCTCTTTGATCTGTGCCTGTAGGTGCCGCTTATTCTAAATTCCTTTTACCTTTGACCATTATATTTCTTTGTGACGAATGCATAAGCCTAACGGTAATGTATTGTAGGTACACTATTGTAGGATCACATACTACTATATTTCTCGCCACGTTGAGGGTCATTTTCAATGAAACAACCGAAAATGTTAAACGCTGTACACTGTGCGCTCACTGTGAAATATCTTATCAAATTAAGAGATGGAACGTGCATGTGGCGCCGAAGTGGAATAGTAATCAACTAGCGATGGAGACAGCGGTACAAGTCGGGCCGACGCTAACTTCTCCAGTGCTAAGGGGCTTGCGGCTGCTCGGGTGAGCTGACACTTTGATACCAATAGCGTTTAGCGAAATCCTGAAGGAATTGTGAACAAGTTGGGACTCGTTCCCGAAGTCTCGTGAGGTAACCTACGTCAGTAGCAGACACTACCTCAAGTGATTTCTCGCGAACGTAATGTAATCAGAAGGCAGTAGTGCGGAATATGAAATAAATGAAACATGCCATAGAGCTTTACGAAACTGTGTTACTCCGGCAATAGCTTCTTAAACTTTGCCGCGCCGGATTTCGCCTCCGCGTTTACAAATATGTAGGTTACCTGTACTTGTTATTTCCAAAGATCGAACCAAACAAGATGAATTCGTAGCTTAAATGCCACATCACAAATCAAGTCGTAAAGTAAAGCATCATATAATTAGATTGAACGAATTGTAAAACAGAAGTAAAAAGCGTTTGAAAAGGGTCATCATCCTAATTGAATTCATTTCACTGCGTGCTTATCAAGTCTCATAGAAAAAGTTTAAAATTACAATTAAAAAAATACGCCTTTTTAACTCAGACACATTTATTATTAAAAGGTGGAGATGTAAAAGAGGCATGACTTAAAAAGTGCGGTCACGTCGTGCGCTCGATGCTCAGCCGTCCTCCGCGAACGCTCAGTGGCTCTTGGACTCAACAAATATCCATTCTGCTCGGCGACTGACTCTTGTTCTCATAAGTTTTGTGCTTACTGTCTCTTAATGGCCGCTATTTGCTTGAATATATATTTCAAAATATCGCACTACTTTCCGGGTTAACGTAATTCACGGGCTGTAAACCTTTTTTTATTAAATGTAGCGTTAAAATAAAATTCTATTTATCAGTTTATTGTACCAATTAAATTTTAAAATAAAAGATGTATATTCTTACGGCTCTTATAAGTAGATATAACCATTCCGCGCCATATTAAAAATGAACCAAAAGCCTAAATGTAGACGTGGAGATGCCTAGAGTATTTTATTCAGGAGCTAAGAGGGCCCGGAGTACAGTGATGAATATTGAAGCCGCCGAGATGGCTAAATAAAACATTGTGGTATGGAGGCTGAATATTATAACAGCGGTGTGCCCTCCGGCCGACCCGAGCCTCAGAACAATACACGGATTGTGAATAAAATTAAAAATATTACAAAGCGTCTAATTGTTTTTTTATTAAAAGGGTTGGTGGTGGTCTGTTGTCGAGGAAATTTTATGAGGGGCAATAAATCATCCATACCTAATATATGGAACCTACGTTGTACGAAACCTAAACAAATACCGGCCATATTTGAACTGGTAGAGCAAAAGTTTCCATCTTATGACGTACGTATGTGAACCCCCACTAATCACTTTTAGGAAACAGCGAGTACTGTAACGTTACGGTGTAATACCGCCGCGTTCTGTCTGGAAATCTACATAGCACTAGTTTGATAATCAAATTGTGGTATTACCTGCGAAATTAGATTCATAAACGTCAAGTGTTGTTACTGCAGCGCAATATGAAACGAAATGGAAGGGCGACGCAGTGGGCGTGAGCTGGATGGAAATTGTAATATCCGAGCGAGCTGAATTAGACCCAACACTCTTCCTAACTAGAAACGACACCGTCTCTGCTGGAGACACAATACAATTTTTCATCTTTCACGAGCATGGTGACTTTTGTATTATAACTTTATAAAATGAATTTAAACCGTAAAATGTTTTGAAGTAGCGGAGAGAATTTAATTTCATCCGTGAAAGTGTTTGCTCAAAGAAATTATCCAATCGTTTTTTGATGTCTGTTAACAAAATTTGTCAGAATATATGTTTGGTACGTAAGATATAGGTACGTTCGTTAGTTTCTAGATTTCGTTTCATTTGGTCTTTACAAACCACACAAACAGTCGGAGCTGATTGTACTTTGTTCTACGGGCCTCCAGATACGCGTGTCTTATACCTGGACACGGACTAAACGGACAGATAAATTGTGGTTATTGAAGACTACGTGAGATATAAAGGAAATTTAAAAAAAATATCCCAGTAAAAAACCCTGTCGAACCAGATTACATCAAAATTTCATCAAAAATCAATTTTAAACTTACTCTTACGAAAATTCTCATCTAAAATTTTGTTATCTTCTGTCAGCACAAATCCCCTTCTAACCTGAACACATCTAGTAGAATTCTGTATGACATACATTACGTAGACCTGGTGGGAGATTGGATCGCACGAGCCAGCCTAACTAAACTTCATTAGTCAGGTTTGGATAACAGTGCCACGTCAGGTTATGTCGTTTAGCATTGAGTTTAACATTTACCGACGCCGACGCTCAGCCGCGGAACGTGCTTGTGTAAAAGAAAACTATGTATTTTACTTAGAAAATATTTTTACGTAAATATTTAGAAAGTAAAGGAAGGGAGGAAGAAAGAGAGTTTATTTGCGCAAAGTTATTTTAGTCCCATGACTAAAATAACTGTGAGTGGCTTGATTACGATGGTAAGCATTTTCTATTCTTTGAGTATTTGAGCTTTGAATAATTTTATTGCAAAGCCGTTGCTTCCTACTTATAGGGATGCAAGAGCAACAACACAACTTTGCAGGAAAGCTGTTTAAAGGTTCCAAAGTTACACACAAAAGTAGACGAAAGAGTACATAAATGATAAAGACACAGAAGTAACATAACATTATTTGGGAACACCATACTCACAATGGGTTTGGTTTCCTGTTCATCTGCTAAACCTACTTTAATTTGCCGTCGTTCGAAGGACTTTCAGGTCAACACCAATCTCATGTGAGGCAGGTGTTCCCTAGGTTTAACAAACCTTGCGGATTTCCGTGCAAACCCATGCCTGACAATCTGTTCGTGTGTGCTTTATGATATCCTGAAGAACCTTTGCGAACAATAAAAAATCGTTTTAGTATTAGAAATGAAAATTAGCATGCATGGTTGCTAGTTAGCTTAAATACAATCCTTTACTTTTGTAATTGACTACGAATCTTAGTTTTTGGTGAAAGCTACACCAAAGATTTTATAGAAAACATGATTTTAAAATTAGCAGAACGCAATGATAATATATTCAAAGCCGGAATTATAAAATATTTTATAAAAATAAAGCCTCGCACGAGTGGCTAACCCGTAGGCAACCAACGATGCCCTTCTCTGTAGGAGAAGAGGTCTATAACACGCCGAGGGACATTCATAGCTTAATATTATTACGTCCTTACAAAAGAACAATCAAAAGCATAGAATTAACGTGAACACGCTAACGAGAATATAAAAGAATTACTATTCCTTTTGGTGTTCGCAATGCCTTAATGTGATTCCACTCTGTGTATAAACAAATTAGCGTTTCATAATTAACAACGTTAAAACTTTGTGTACGCGCCCAGAAAACACGCTCAACAGATAGAGCACGCTTGTGTTGTTAGTCTCATTAAAAACACAACAAACTGATCTGGATATAGTGGAATCTATAATTGGCCGAATCGATCTATCGTCATGTTTTCGTCGACTTGTATCAGTCGCTGACACATCCGAGCTTCTCAGCACTTTTTAGCGCTTGTCGGTGCAAGATATTACCTACCGCTCCAGAAATGATAAAATATGAAAACTGCCTTCACCTGTTCCCAGCGCTGGCCACTGCAACAAGCGATGGTCCAATAAACCTGTCAATTTTTTACCTGAATGCACCCTTACGTAAGCGTAGGAAACCTTCTCCAAAGAATTATTTGAATGTGGAAAGATTTTAGACCCGTGACAGTTATTTCGTCTACCTACAAACGATAAAAAACGATGCAAGTAAGTACTTGTATCAAAATTCCATAAAAATAAGGTACATTTTGGATAATTTCGTCCCTACCCGCAATACAGAAAGTTTTATTTTCCGGGTGAAGGAACCCTATGTGCTAATCTAGAAAATACTTCAACTTTGTATTCCAGGTAATGGCAACTTCAGCTCAGATCCGTTTACAGATTTTCAAGTATTCTAATAAATGTAGTAATAAGGATTATTGTGAACCTTCGTCGATGGAAAAGGAAAACTGTATAAGGTTTTAGTCAGCAAAGAAAGTGTTAACAATTCAGTCCTTATCATTATAACTGGATATTAAAATATTATAATTGGCTTTCCCCGAGGTCTGTCAGGCAGATGCATTTTCCCGAGATAAATATCTTATGACACTCAGCGATATTGTAGCTTTCTATAAATAAAATAATTTTCGTAATTTGATTAGTACTTCCGAAGATTAGTTTTTTATTTACTCATTAATTTTATTATAACACATTTACTGTGACCTCCAAGGCGATGTTATAACTTACATATAAAACGTTACAATACATCAATCTTCTTCTGATTCTATTGTTACAAACAGAAAAACAAAAAGCAACCTCTTTTTAATATTAGTTTAGATTGATCAGATTCAACATTTAATCAGCACAACGAAATGCACAGAATTTTCAGGATATGCTAAAAAGAAAAGTATCTAATCACTTTGAATTTAATCAGAAAAGTTACTAGTTTTTCTTGCTGACCGTACAGTATTTAGTCGTATTATTCTACCGGTGGTTGCCTAAAAATATTTATTATACCGAAACAAGTCTTGCAAGTTTTCCATAACAGACGTATAATACCTACCTAGTAGGCTAGTACCTACCTACATAGTACTGAGCGTCAGATACGAGGCGTTTTTAGTGCAAACTGTGTCAACCACGCAAATGGGTCGCATCTGTACCTAGCTCCTAGCCTAGCACTTTAGTGCTTCAGTGATTAGTGCCTGTTTGTATCGAGGAAAGATTGATTTTATGACGAACTAAATATTAAAGATACTAGTTAAATACTGAGCTGGTTTAAACTGCACCCTAATTGCGTAAGTTCAAATAATGGCGAAAGGATGCTTTGCTTGCTTTCATTTCTTCATAATTATAACAGTAACACACACAATGAATACTGTTGAGTTGTCGAAATTTAAGGGAACGCTCGTGCTTTGTGCTGTCAAACCAGTTACGCAATGAGGGTCTGAACTCCTTCGTTTATCGAATCTGGTTCCAAATAGATAGAGCTATTAGAGTTAGACAGAGAAAAGATAGGAGTCTAGGGAGCAGAAAATTATAATATATACATACATACATAAGCTCACGCCTTTTTTCGCCTTTTTTCCATGGCAGAAACTGCAGAACGCCACCTGCTACGACCCTTACATACTACTTTTGTTTCACTCACGTTCATACATCTAGTCATACACACACGCCGGTTATGAGTACTGCACACTTGGCCTTTCTGAAGGACTTCACCAATAAGGTCTATGTATGTCTTTCTAGGGCGTCCCCTCCCGGCGTTTCCATTCAAGTCTGCCATGTAAATAACTTTGTTAGTCGCCTTTCATTTATCCTCTCAACATGACCAAACCATCTTAGCATAACCTTTTCAATTTTAGTCACCACATCTTTTAAAACACAACGTTATCTTATTACGTCATTTTTCAATCTATAATTTAAAGTTACACCACTCATAGTTCATTACATATAACATTTAATGATAAAGAAAACGCATCACTAGTGGTGGTTCGAAAGTATTTATTTTATATGATGCTTAGATTTTTTATGTTATTCCGTGCAAATTACTAAGCGTACCCTTGGGCCATCTTCTGCTAAAAATGGCGCACTCGGCTGAACTGCTTCGGTTAAAATATAGCCAGTTTCTTTCGAAACCAAATACCATTATACAGAACATGAATCTGGGCAGAAATAAATGAAAAATGGACTAGGGGCGGGGAGTACAATCTATAACTATGCCAAAAGTCCCGTTACTTTTGAAAAATCGAACGAAGTCCACCTTTACTTAGCGTCGGAGGGAAACTTCGGTTTCGGTTCAGATTTCTGATAAAACCTTCAGTCGTAAAACTCGTAAACTCTGTAGGTGTAATTCTACGTTATTTTATGTAGAAACTTTATAAAAGAAAATAATTCCTGAGTAGATTTATGAAGTTTTGCACGTCGCGTCGTATAAAAGTAATATTGTAACTTTCAAATAAGAACGGGGACAACAGTAGCTTTTATCATTGGCCACAAGATTGACACAATTAGTATAAAACATCTTCTTCCTTTACATATAAAACAAAGTCGCTCACGCTGTTTGTACGGTTTGACCTTTTAAACTACGCAACGGATTTTAATGCAATTTTAATAAATGGAATAATTCAAGAGGAAGGATTATATATAGTATCACATCACATCACATCATCAGCCTTTTAAAGTTCCCACTGCTGGACCACAGGCCTCCTCTCATAGTGGGAGTGGGCTATAATCCACCACGCGGGCCCAGTGCGGATTAGTAGATGTCACATGTCTTTGAATTTTGGTTCTAGGACATGCCGGTTTCCTCACGATGTTTTCCTTCACCGTTTCGAGAGCAGTGGTGATGAAATAAATTACACAAAGTAAACCGCCTGCTCGGGTTCGAACCCACGACCTACAACTCGTAAGTCGGGACCGTAACCACTGGGCCACCACTGCTCATATATAGTATACATGCATATTATAGCAGAGAAATTCAAAGATTTGTAATGTGATGTCGTAACAAACATATTTTTGTGCGCTTACTTTGCAAGCACCCCACAGTACCCATTTTTCATAATCATAATAATCATAATCATAATCATTTAATAAAAAAATAAAAATAAATTGAAAATTTTTGTTCTACCTTAGTGAAATTATTTAACTCTGACGTTATTAAATCACTATGTAACACATACAAAGAAATTTCAGCAAAAACACTAAACAGATGATCCGTACAAGCTTTCAGAGGAAAATACCTCAATAATTAACAAATTAAAAAAGCTTACCTAATAGGTACCTACCTACTTAAAGTTGACGCTGTATAAATGGGTACATATTAGAATATCGAAGATTAAAATACCTACGGATAAAATGCCACAGTTCAAAACATCGAAAATTAAAATAACGATTGTATCTAAATATCGAAAAATGTTACATCTAAGCATAAAATGTCTAAGATTAGAATGCCAACTGATTAAAATATCGACTGATTCAAAATGTCGATAGTCATTATACCTATGTTCAAAATGTCAACATTTAAAACACCTAAGTTCATTATATTTACGTTAAAATACCTACTCGTTATAATATCGAATATTTTTTTATATACGTGGTATGAGTGGAAAAATGTAGGTAGATTTGAAATTGTCACACTCTGCCAACGCATTGATAATAGTCATCAGTATGTCCTCCACTGCAAACATTTAACGTATTGTTTAGCGAATATTATCATGTCAGAAAAAGGATTAGTAGTTTTCAACCTATTTCACCCGATCAAAATAACGAATCATACTTACAATCTGTCTGCGACTAGATAATTAGACAATGGTGAAAACATATCTGCGGCAGATTGCAGGTGAATGATTCGTCATTTTGAACTGGGTGAAATAGGTTAGGTTAGAACTGTAACCAACCGTTGCTCGCAGAATTTATTCACCATTTTCTAATTATGCGGGTTTTCGCAATATCCGAAATATCAAATTACCCTGTGTAATACATATTAAATATCGATATTTTGGATATTCGATACTCTGTAGGTACTTCGATATTTGGGGCATTCGATACTCTGTACTTTCGATATTTAGGTCCTTCGATGTCACTTTTGTCGATAATTAGATTTTAGATATATTGGACTTAGGTTATCTAACCATTCGACATTATAAACTTTCGTTATTTAAATTTTCGGTTAAATGGTCATACGATATTTAAATTTTCGCGGTTTTGAACAGTGACATTTTAACCGTAGGTATTTTAATATTCGATATTCTAATATGTACCCCAGACCCGCACACACTTTCTCGAGCAAATAGGTGCTCACGCCTGATGTTCACGGGCGCTGGGGTGAGGACTTATATTGCACGCACGGACACAACACTCTCTAAAGACACACATGGCACATCTCCTTTTGTTTTTGTATAATTATCTCTTCCTCTCAGTTTGATACTATCACATTGTTGTAGTACGTAAGTGCATCATAATGTTGTAATTTTAAGGGTGTGAGCCTGGAGATTTGTGATACAGGTCTCGAACCCAGTATAGACTCCACAAAGGTTTAAATCTGCTGTAACCTAGATACTATTTACCGAAATGTACCTTTTTGGGAGAAATAAACTTATATTCCATTCTGTTCTGTTTTGTTGTTCTGTTTTGTTCAGTTCTATTATATTATATGTCATTCCATTCTATTCTATTACACTGCTGTTTATTGTCCCTAAATAAATAACCATGTAATTATAATTAAAGGGATTTCTCAAAAGTTAATATAATAAGTACCACATTAATATTGTACAAATAAATAGAATACTTACACACAACCTACAAGTAAAACCAACTCCACTTACAGCCTTAAAAACGAGGTAAATTACTCAGAGTATATTTTGCTTACCTAATTAATTAGAAGATTAGCAACCTAATCCTACCTCTTTCTAAATTAACAAAACCAAGTTGCTTACTCCAAATACTGCTCTAATAAACTGTAGATTTAGGATCTCAGTTGAAAATATAAATAGTAGTCTACAAACTCTATTAAAAGTTAGACCAACAACGTATGATTCATGTATGGCTCTGTCTGGATTTAGGCCATATGCAAATAAACCCTCACATAAGAGGCGGTTAGTTTCGTATAAATAGTCTGTTAGTTACTGACTGTAGCAAACGTATCTACAAACAAAACAAGTAGTGCACCAAGAAAACGCCGTGCTCAGAACGAGAATAGAAGATTGTTTACCTAGGGAGCAAACAAATATTTTAAAGGCGAGAGTATTTTTTGAATCCAGAGCGGAGCGAAGGGGGACACTCTACTTTTTATCACTCTCTATGAGAAAATAAGTAAGTGCAACGTATGAACAAGAACGTTTATTTATTTACATAAAATTAAGAACCATAAGTCATAAAACAAAATAATTAGAGGCTAATGTTTATATTTGAACAATTATGGAAGTGCATCGTAACAGTTTGATTAGTACCATCAGTTACAGTTGTAGATTTATTTACAGCTTGGGAATTCGAAATAGTCTCAGAAAACGGTGTTCCAGGATGTAGTTTTTGAGAAACTTGATTATAATACTTTGTCTTGAGGAAGACGCACTCATTTTTTTAAATTCTAAAATCTGAATTTGAAACAACTACGAACGAAGGCAGAATGCATTTAATTTCGCGCGTTGAATATTTTTCATCAACTTTTTATATTTATTTGGTGCACTCGCAGTTTTTCAACCAGTCACATATTCAATACATTGTGCCTGCATGGTTTGTGATTCACCTCTTTGATGATTGGAACATTTACCTACTAACAATATCCACATTCCAAATTCAAATCTATTTTGATCCCTCAGGGATTAATAAGCTATTTTGTTTCCTGTTTACGAGGAATAAACTAGCTCTTTTTGAATAGATGTGATAACCATTTATTTTTGATATGTACAAGGGGTCTTAACACCGCGATTTAGCGGAGAGCCAAAAATGTAAAGCGCCATCTATTGGTTTGAGACGAATTTAATAACAAAAGTGACATTTCTTAATGTTCGAATCTTAACATCCCGCCCACCATAGACAGAGTTTCCATAAAATAACACATTATAAAGACTTACAAAACAATGTATCCGCCCATCATTACAACATTTTAGCTACTACCAACAACAAATAAAAATATCAAAACTTAAACAAACACTTCATAATTTTTATGTGACAGGTAGGCTTTGAATACATAGAGCAAAAACAAATTTCTAAACTTAAGTCTAGCTGGTGACAGGTAAAATAATGAGCTTAACACTGGTCTCATAATATTAGAACCCTTACATTTTAATGAAACAACTCGCGTATGTTCGTCCACTCCAATGTGCTTGTTAGTAACCATCTTGCTGGTGGTAGATCATCCTCTGTAACCAGCACTATATCTCCCACCTTAGGTTCCGGAGTTATTTGTGTCCATTTATAACGATGCTGGAGTTGTGTAAGATATTCGTTTGACCGTCTACGCCAAAAGTCCTGCACAAGGCGTTGTGTGAAATGCCATCTTTTGAGAGTACTCAAGGTCGCATTTTCGTAATTAGCGTTCGGTACTAGTACCTACTAAAGGCTTACCCACAAGAAAATGTCTCGGGGAAAGTAGACTACGGATCTTCTGGATTGGAACTTATTTTTGTTATCCGCCGTGTGTTTAGACATGCCTCTATTTGGCACAAAAGAGTAGTCATCTCCTCGAAAGTGAAAGAATCGTGCAAAGTGGTTTAGGAGTGAAAAGGTAACCGACAGACAGACAGAGTTACTTTCGAATTTATAATATTAGTATGGATATTAAAACTAAAACCTACAAACGGTAGATAAACTTCGTTAGTCAACTACTAATGTTTGGCTTCCTACAAGCTATAAAACTCATCTGCGTAACTAAATTAGGTACTCATACTCAGTATCTTCACTATACTTTAGGTAATTTTAAACAAAATGGATAGTAAAGCAACACAAATAAGTATAACAAGCTACAATTTAAGTAGGTGCCATCAGCTTTTAGATGTCAACTTTCACAGCAAAATACCGAGAAAGTACTTACTAATATTCATATCACGAATTTTAGCAAAGAACTTCACGGCAACGTCTGCGTCTGAGTACATTCATATTATAAACGTACATTTGTGTTCTTAACCATTTTTCCAAACTCAGCACCTTCAGTTAGGTGGCGAAACAAGTTGAATGCAACGAAGCGTTTTCCTGGATTTGCGAGCGTTGAGCGAACGTCGAGAAAACCTGGAATGCCAACGTTGAAAAACTAACGTTTACCGTAGGACCAAACGTATTTATGGCCGTTTTATTTCAGCCATTTTTTTAAATTAGATTGTAATTTGCTTGCTCGTTAGTTAATGGAAGAAAATCGAGCGGTTCGTACTTGAATACCAGTTCATTAGGACTGTTTTACTGCCTCCATACTGTTACTGAGTGTTAGTATGCCTACATAATGTCCACACTTTTGACAAGGGTGCAGTAGAATTTACAATAATAACTATTATAGTCGCTAATACGTTTGCCAAACGTGGTATTTAGATTACAGCAATATTTCCCAACGAGTATTACGAGTATTAGGAGTGTTTAGTAGTGGATATTTGTGCGTTATTTAGTAATTAGTTATCATAATGTACTTGGCAAAATACTTCTGATGCAACAAAAGCGCGTACAGCTGTTTTGACTAGGTACACGTGGATATTTATGGAAAAGTATTATGTTTATATTTCCAAATAACACGGTAAACCGACTCTGTACTATATTCATAGTTATATACCAACCGCTTATAAAGTTCCGTAATATTTAATTAATCATAGTCTTTCTCACGTCAAGTTTAATATGTCTCACAGTAGCATTAAAATTTACATTCATCAAAAAAGTAGACGCCAAAAATAATTTTCAATATGAGATTCAGTAAATTCTCTGAAATATTCAATTGATTAAGACTGAATTCTAAAGCCATGAAACATTTAGTAGCCTTTATAAAAGTCTGGCAAAAGTTTAATTTGATCGGAGCTCAAAGTCCGGCTATTCAAAGATATTAAAACAAGTCAAAGGAGACAGGGCGCTTCATAAATAATAAAAATGTTATTGAAGACAAAATTATTTTGCTGAGACGGGATACTTAATCATTCCTTGGAACTTGAACAAAAACTGAAGTCTAGAGGGTTTTTGTACTGTGTGGTCGGCATTTTAATTCTACTTTTTTTCACAGCTTCGGGGAGTGACTTTTATTATGCGTACAGTAAAGGAGTGGCATTCCCTGCCGGAGTCTGTGTTCCCTGATAGCTACAACCTGTGAGTGTTTAAGTCAAGAGTAAACAGTTTTCTTCTAGGCAAGCATGTTTCATCCTCAACCAAATCATCGCTTACCATCAGGTCTTACCAGAGGCCTGTGGGATTCCCAGAGGTGGCTTTATTAACTGTGACATCAGAGATAGCCACATCCTCACACGAAAAGAAGAAGAAGTGGTCAAGCGCGAGCCTATCAATAAAAATAATAATATAAAGGTTTGTTTGTTATGTTTTCTTTTTTGGTAACAATTAGATCCTACACTGCATGGATTCTGAGAACATTTTAATTTAGTATTGGTAGAGTGCTAAATTAAAATAAATCTTCGAGAAAGGATGCCAGCATCCCGCCTAATACTAGAAGATTTTTAGAGCATCTGCTGCAGTTGCCTATTTATCTCTACCAAAACGCATTCAATCAGTCATGCATGGTAGACGAATTTATGCCATTTAAACTGTTCATATATAAACATCCTATCAGAGTATTGCTTAAAACTGTAATCCTCGCCTAAACTCGTAAAATAAATTAATAATATAAAATTTCATTCGGGCCCGTCGTGATTATAAAATTCAATTCGCGTTCGCTCCATGAAAATAAAATCAACCGTGAACTTTACATTCAGGAGAGCCCCAAATTTACATTTTACGTAGATGACTCTTTATTTTAACATTGTGAAAAATAATGCAAATCACCTTTTTTTAGGAAATCCCGGTGGCTCAACACACCAGGGATTCTCAAGGATACTATCTATACTTATCTACTTGCTTCAGATACTTAAATATATGTATGGATTGGTAGGTACTTCGGTAAGTTACATTTTATGGTGCCCCCGATATAATAAGTCGGCTACATGCATACTTAGATATTTTTGGAATGTAGAGCGTATTTTTATGGATTTTATATCAAAAGCATCCTTTCATTAATTTGAAGATACGAAGTCAGTATATAATATGATTTCGTTTCTTGAGGTGTATTTCTATACGCGAACCCTCGAAAATCACGCTAAATTGTGTAGCGCGCGATTTACGAGAGATAAATAATCCAATTACCTGACTAACACTAGTCGGGCATGCGAAGTCAGTCTCTAAGGGTATGGGACCACCAGCGCGCGTGAAAAATTCAGCTCGGTCGGCAGACATGGTTTATTTAAGGAGGTGCGCAGTGCGCCCCGTGGAAATATTTATTAACGACCATTGAGCCGGACTGTTACCTTTCTTTGCTCGACAGCGACTATTTGACACCGTTTTTACCTAGCCTGTGATATCCCTTCGCAAACGCACAGCCCTAACGAAGCAACTTTTGTACGGGCTCCTTTGTAGGTTGCGTTCGAATTGGACATGAGTGATTACAAGTGATACAAAATACTTTCAAACAGCAAGATTTTGTTAAATATGTCGGGTTCAGTCAATAGCACGGTCATCAATAACATGCACGCTACCTGGTGGCAAACTTGGTGGGACAACAGAAAATGGCAGTATAGTACTGACCGCCTCCAAGCTAAGATATCGTAAAGTCACTGTAATATTTGTGAGCAAAGATTGTACTGTGACTATTTGAATAAACCCAGTGCATCGAATAATTTGTGTGATTTCATTTTCACGATTCTACCCACCTACCTCGCGCACCACACACGATGTCCTAACTTAAGGGAATACATCCTGGCTTCCCGATGGTTTGCATCTATAGGCCACCCTTGATGCTACAAATATATACAGTCGCGAGCAATGAAAAAGTTCCAGTGACATAGCACCAAATTACTCCTAAACGGGAAAGGCTAGCTTAATGACGCCGTCTGCAATATTGAAGTACATTTAACAGCGCATCAGAATATTACCAACTAATAACGTAAATATTAATTTAATAAATTATATTATTATTTATTATATTATTATTATTTTGTATTATATGGGTGGAACTTTTTCGTTGCTCGGCAGTTTATTTCATTTAATAAAAGTTTCAACGATTTGTGTAGGTACTTACTTTAACAACGCGAGGAGGAGCTCGTGGCTAAATAATAACAGCCGCACGGGTCGATCTTCAAGGTTAAGCAACGCTTGATGAGGTCGGTCCGTGGATGGATGACCATTTCAACATACCGAGTTTCCTCCGTGCCTCGGAAAGCACGTTAAGCCGTTGGTCCCGGCTGTCATTTAAAGATCTTTGACAGTCGTTACGGGTAGTCAGAAGCCTGAATATTTGACACCGGTCTTGCCAAGGGGTACCGTGTTACCCAGTTACTGGGTTATAGAGGTCAGATAGGCAGTCGCTCTATGTAAAACACTGGTACTCAGCTGAATCCGGTTAGACTGGAAGCCGACCCCAACAATAATTGGGATAAAGGCTAGGCAGATGACTTACTTTAACAACGCATTATTACATAATATAATGAAATTCGAATAGGTACCGGACAGATAATAATTACCTTCTACACAGGCACCCAGTAAAACTATGTTTTTGGTTACCAAGTGGATAATACATATATGTAGATATGTATTATCCATTATGTGTATTTTTCAATAAAACGGCGATTATTCCCCTCCGTTGAAAATAAATCAAAAACTTTATGTAGGTAGGTAAGTATATTATGTTCTATATCCGCATCACCTATTTCACTGGGAGTCAATAAATAACCCGGAGCGTGTTTTACGTATTCGTTTATAAAGTAATGATCGCCAAATGGAGCACTTTGTGGTTTTCATCTGACTTTTACGACGTGTGTGTAAAATGCCAATGGTAACAAATATTCGCAAAATATTTTATACATCTACGAACTTGAACAATATATACGGCAAAATTTTATGCAAGTCGGTAGTATACCCACAGGAGAATCGTTAGATCAAAATGTGTTTTGTCAGATATGTGTGTGTCAGTCTAACTACATTTTCTAAGAATATAAGTCTTATAGTCTGTCAGTCGAAGGTCTTTTTCATGATTATAGGCGTCTAATAGAGGTGCTACCACAGATATAAATTTAACTAGATGACGCGAGTGTATGTACTTCGCGTGTCAAAAAACGGCACGTTTGGTTTCGTACAGATGAAGGGACTTGCGTTATCTACTTAGTTAGATTTATGTCTGTGGGTACTACAAAGAACCATGAGCAATGCGCCCGTAAGAATCCTCCTCCCGACAACAGCTACTAGTCACAGATTATATAATACTAGCATACCTAAGTACAATAAATAAATACAAAAGCTACGAAATCACCATGACCATGGCGAAAATATAGTGACGTAGGTACATTATAGGGTACCATAATAAAATTGCTAAAGAAATAGATTCCGCTAGTGTAAGTAACCAAATTACTATAACAAACTATGTTAAATTACCAACTCGATATACAGCTACGAAAACTTACAGAAAAAAAATATATTTTCCTTCCTTAGAAACACAGAAAACGGAACCAAATCTGACAAAACCTACATAATAATTTCCGATGTTTACACATCCTTTCATCTCATAATTGTTCTCGCGGCTTTTCGACGATAAATTCGCCCACCCTGAGCCCTTTAGCCGACTGAGTGGGCACTTACATGATCAAATAAAAATAACAATGAATATTGTCGCCTCATTGGCGTAACAAAGAGCCTCTTTAGTCAGCCACAGCGTTTGAGGACCCGCGTTTGATTCCTATTTGAAGCCTCAAGTATTTTCTCTTAAACCACATTAGCGATCTCTCACTTATGTCATACATATAACCTAACTGGCCGTAAAAGTCTTCTCAAACTGGTCAAGGTCTGTATCTATCAATGATTGTTGCTAATATCCACACTAAAGCAGCGGAATTGGACCGATTGTCCTGCTATGGTCATGTCATAGAAATATAAAATACAGTATATCTATGGATGAAACACATGTTACTCAAAGAGTAATGAATATGAATGTGGACGGATGGAGAGGGAGAGGAAGGCCAAAGGAAAGATGGATGGACTATGTGATGAGTCATATGAAAGAAAAGGCAGTCATGAATTTCAATTTTTAGATATTAGTTTCAACCCCCCCGGTGGGTTCCCGCATTGTCGAGGTGGGGGGGACCTAAGTAGCCTTGGCTTGGTCACCCACGGTGAAACAAAGAGGAAAGCCGATGACGTAGCGGCCAAAAAGTAGATTGCGGTGCCGCTTAGTAACAAAAGCGACATCGCAACTGAGGCGGGCCGCGATGTCGTATGGGCCGTCCCAGGTCCCATACGATATCGCGGCGGGAGAGGAGTGCCAGTACTGTAGGGCGCCGCTCTCACTACCTTCCGCGGCTTGGACGGGGTCGCCACCGTCTGATGACAGACGCGGTGGGGCCGCAGGGCAGGTCCCTATTCCCTGCGGCCGAAAAGTGGTAGGTGGCTAGGTGGCAGGGCCAGTGACCTGACCCGTCACAGGGGGACCAAAGGTGCCATACAGGGTTCGTCTGGCGCCCATTTGCTGGTTTGGTCCCTGGGATGTGCAATGTGTTCTCATGCGCCGATGATGGAGGGTCCGGTGACGGTCAGCCGCGGCGGGTTCGCGGTGAGTGCTAACACGTGCCCGTGTTACCGGCGTAAGTGGCACAGGATACTATGGAGTTTTAGTTGGGTGGAGTCCCACATAACTGCGCTATCTCACCATGATAGCGCAGTAAGCATGAGCAATTCTGGAGGCTAAAAAAAAAAAAATTGATTCTAGGAAGATCCAGTTGTTCTACCTAAGGTGTTTGTAATATCTGTTCTAAGTTTCTGAGCTAGCAGGCGTAAAAAAGGGGGATCCTAAAAAAGAAAATGACGCTTCTATTGCCCTACGGTTTAGGTAGAAACGAAACCCCATAAAGTGCACACCCACATTTTGTCTGTTATGTTGTTTAAGTCCAATGTTATATAGGGCAAACCTATTTGCCTTCAACCGGACACCAATCCTGACTCCGGGCGGATGCTACTGAGAAGTTCTAGATAGAAAACCCAAATAACAATTTTTCCGACCGGAAAACTACCCAGCTCAGCAGTAGCATTTGCAACCACGAGATCAACGAGGCTGTAGGTGTCCCATTCTCTGAGAAAAGAACACGGGTAGCTAACTAAGTTTCGATAAACAAATCTTATAATCAGCCAAAATATAAAGCGATAATAAATATTAAATTGGTACCGCTAAAAGGCTGGGAGCTAGGCGGTCGGTACTTCGGGAGCGAGCTGAGGTAAGAAGCTGCTGTCGATCACAATTTATTGCTTGTAGGTTTTATACTATAAATACTTAAGTAAAGTATTTCAATTTTTCTTTCATAGTTGCAGGTGACGTTCAAGCAACGGACACGTAACTGTGGCGTGTTGTGCCGTGGCGCGGGATACACCAATCAAACGACCCTGTTCAAGCCTAGGCTATGTTATATCACAACGAGCTTTTCAGCCAATCAACTGCGTCAGAAGGCACGCACGACACATTATTATGTTGTTTGACACATGCTGCGAGCGAGTCACGTGGCAAGGCCTCGAACTTTAAGCGACCAAGAGACCGGACAAATCCAAGACCAAAATTAGTCCGAAAAATACATGTAGGTAGGTAGGTACCTATCTAAAATGTTAAAAAAGTAAAGTCACTTCTGATTAAAAAACTTCGTTACTAATAAAATTTTGCTTTGCATTTTGTAACCCAACTCGACTTAGCATGACTTAAACAAAACTCCCTGGAAAGAGTAATAAGGGTCTCCCTAATCCGGTATTCCGCCAGGGGCTGTTAATATATTCAAATTTAGAAGGAGTTGTGGTTATGTTAATTAATGGTGGGAAAGACCGCATTCCTTCGCCAAACACTGAGCATACAAATTATCCACATAGGGGATAATCTGAGAGGCCAAACGAACCACAGAGCTGACGAGCTTGGGGACTCCGACCGTCTATGTCAAACCAGCATCCCTCTTTAGTATTCTCGCCCATCCGATAAGCTCCTGTCCATTTGAACCGTAATCAATTTTATGAAAAGATTTTTATCCAACGCCAAACGAAATTGGAATAGGTATCTTTTTTACCTATCTAAGTAGGTACATTCGACTCAAATTTAATCGTTTATTTGTATGCTGTAGCTCTATATACATATATCTACTGCTTTAATACTGTATGAAACTATCGTAGCCACTCACAACGAAAACATCAAATTTTTGCATCAATATCATAAAAGTGGAGGACGAAATTTTATTAACAATTTGTGCACTGCAGCGTCGGTCGGTACATACAATGAAAAATGCATCCAGTGTCGTACTGGTCGTAACATACGGCCGTCGACTGATTAAATAACAGTGTGTCGGTCCATCACGTCATGACGGGATGCGATGACCGGCTGCCGGCTGCCCGGCGAGTGGCAACCAACTGAACGCAATTACGTTTTCAGCCATGTTACAGGAAATCCATCGAAAACGTAACGGTCACTAGCTGAGTAGCTAAACAGAGCGCTTCAGGCCACGTTTCAAAGTAATTCGAATTTATATGGAAATTGGATAGTTAGTAATTAAGTTTATTCTCTGAGAAGAGTTGTGTTCAATGTTCATAATATCTAGGAATATAATTAGGAGTTTGTAACTCTGCTTCAATTTATGTAAGAAAAACAATGGAACATCAATATCTATCAGAAATAATATTAATGTTGAACACACTTGAGTAATACTGTAACATATTCTTTACAGCACAAATAAACGGGTCAAGTTTGAACAAGCAGTGCGCATTATTGGCTTTATGTGCAACTAAAAGTATCACAAAGCAGCTTACGAGGTAGACTCGCAACCCTCTATCTTTAAAAGAATAAACAAAATCACATAAAATACTAAACTTTGCCGCCGAAAGTTTTTAAATGTGTAAAGTTAAATTTTGGCTGTCAAACAAATTGGAATTTTTAAAACTCTGCCTGTGCAAATTTTGCAAAAAGGTTGCCTACGACTACGACATGAATACGATGCATTATGGGTTCCCATTTACGTAAAAGTAAAAAAAGACTTTACCAACATATATTGCTCTCAGCCTATAGTATCTATCCAATTCTCTACTTTGCTGTGCATTTGCAAATAGTAGATTATGCACCAAGGGGATAAAGCAGTGTCTTACGTCACGGGCGGCATATTGAATAAGCGTAATGAGGGACTCTGAAGCGAGGGAGTTATCTAGAGACCTGAGTGAAACGAGGGGTTCAAGCTGCTCAAGACGAAGATAGGCTTTATCCCAGAGGAGCATACTCTACTTTTCATACCTTCTGCGAGACAGTAAAAAGCTGCTAAATTTAAATATTTTTATTTGAATATTGTGTTTGATGCCTATTGTAGACTAGCGAACGACTCGCGGTTACAACCGCGTAGTTCCCGTTCCCTTGGGAATACAGGGACAAAAAGCAGCCTATGTCACCCGGGGATAGTGTAGCTTCCCAATGGTGAAAGAATTTTTAAAATCATAAATACTACATTGCCAATTTTCATCTCAATGTCAATCTTAATAAATATGCAAATGTGCAGTTAATTGGAAGTATTTGAAGCATAATTGGTTTGCACAATGATATTATGATCTAATTATCTCTGTTACAGCAGCATTAAATTTATTAAAAAACAACGAAGCCTTGCAAAATACAGCTACAAGAGCAATATAATATATCCAGATACAATTTAATACAAGAGTCCTTATCTAGAAACCGTTCAAAGGCGAGACTTTTCTTTATAGATAAGTAATTAAGTTTTAATTGCCTACAGAGCCCCTAGCACGAGTTTCTGCGCAATTGGATCGACTACGTTAACGTATCGCCTCCGACAATTTTTGTATGCAAAATTAATCAGCGCCATGTGTCCGTATTTGGAACTAACAAATCGGTAGCACAAGTTTTTGACAATTGCCTTCGTATCGAGTTCACGTATTTACGTTGCATTAACGCTCCAAATGTATGGGAATCGGTAGCACGAGTTTTCATTTTGACATGTAGTATCGAATTTTACGCTAGGTGTGACGAAAGCACGTCGAAAACTATCTCACTGACATTTTCTCGGTGAGACATTTCACGTCAAACAATTTTCCGTATTTATTTGGGTATTTTTGCAAAAAAATGCTATTGAATCATCAATAAAAGGGGCAGGCATGCTGTCTATTGATTATCTTACCTCCTAATTTAATAAAGAGGCTAGGAGAAGATGTTAAACGAGGTAGACAACATTTTCATTTTCTTTGTAAACAAATGTAGTAGTAGTTTCTTTTAATAAACCATTTCTATAAGTTATTGGTACTAACCACACATAGAGCGGCGCGGCAGGCCCGCGCATCGCCCGCGCTGTCTTCCTGCCGTGGTGGAGTACGGTCTCTAGCGCGTTATTCGCCGCAACTCTACGTTTTACTTGCGGTTCTCCATAATTATCATGACTCATTTGAAGATTCAAGAATTGAAGAAAACGGCGATATGCCATATAAATTAGAGATTATAATACTAGTATGCACGTATGCCATATATATTATATATTTTGCAACCGGTTTAAACCGGTATTTACAGTTTGGGAATATGGGTTAGAATTTGGGATAAACAACATTGACAGTTGCTTTAAGGCAACTGAAGCATTTAAGCTATTAACAACAATACAAATCTAAAACGTATTAATATACATTTTCTTCAGCAGGTCTTATGGGAATGGTTGCGGTATTTTAAGTAGCAAAAACCGTAAGCCGTTCTACAATTCTAGCTAGTCTGTCAATGATAAACAGAGACAGATGTACAACGAAAGAGAGAAAACTAGGACAAAAATGAAACAGAATCCCTTCGCAGCGTGACGAACGGTCTATTATAAAGACCTTCCATCGTTATTGCCACCTGACAGCCAATGTTCCAGAATCTAGAGTAATCTTTATGAGATGAGAAATCGATGCAGAGAGTGGACTGTGATAGGACTCTCCTTCAAAACTAATCGAATCTTAAGTCATATCGTTCCTTCGTACATGGAAAGACTTGTTGGCTCAGCCTATTATTATTTAAACTTCCTACTTGTTGTTGATGTTTATTGAATTTATTATATTTCTAACATGTACTTACGTGAATTGAATAAGTAACTAACTAAACTATTAATGTGATTATAAAAACCTAAATTAACAGAAACTATGTTTTTCCTAATCTAAACATACATACATAAACTTACGCTTTTGCCGGATGGGGGTAAGTAGATAGAAACTACAGAATGCCACCTGCTACGTTATATTCACGTTCATACTTCTACACGCACGCGGGTTATGACATGCACGCACGCTGGCCTTTTTGAAGAACATCACAATAAGATCAGTTGCGGACGATACCCTGGTGGTGTAAGTACCCGCGGTCGCCCTGGGATAGTATCCCACTGTTGTTTGACCTGCTTTCCATACGCTCTGAGTCAAGCGACTCTGCTGGTGGCACTCGCCACCACGCACCCCTGATTGCGTATCTAGGGTGGTAGGTACTAGGAAGACCCACATACAAGAACCAAGTTTTGACCACAAAAATAAAAAGCGGGCTTTTTCATGAAAAATATTGTTGCATGTGTTTCAGGGCATTTTTGCGTTCATCTTTACTTAGCCGAAATCTTAAGAACCTTATTTATAAACATTAATACATAAATATAATCATTACAGTACTAATAACCGACGTGTGTGTATGACTAGATTTATGAATGTGAGTGAAGCAAAAGAAGTATGTAAGGATCGTAGCAGGTGGCGTTCTGTAGTTTCTGCCTACCCCATGGGAAAAAGGCGTGAGTTTATGTATGTATGTGTATAATCATTACATTTTTTTATTTTTCACACACGGGCCCTTGTACGATAGGACAATAATAATTACACATTTTTCTCAACATCGTTTCTCAATCTATCATTCAAAATTACACCTAACATAGGTACTTCCTATTCTAAACTAATATTGTAAAATTGTTTTAACTATATTTGTACAAGGTAATCTCTGGAAGGAAACGCCTGCCGTTAAGTGTAGCAGTAAGAACTTCATGGGCTGATAATGCGTTAAGAATAAGTAATAGAATATATAGCTGTTGTAGGTGGTGTTATAGCGGTTTGAGAAACCTCTTCATCCTTGTGTCTATCATGAAAAGTGGACTGTATTTGAAGGGTTCTGGCAATAGTGCGTTGAAAATAAGCGGGAAAATATTCACGGATCAATTCGGGCGATCTAGTATGGAAATGAGAGAAGTAGTACGCCTTACCTTGTAGTGGTCGATGCCAGCCCACGTGTGGCAGCAAGCTGGTGTTCTTCTACTCCAAAATGGCTCCTTCAGGATCCACACACTTCACACAATTGTTTTATATCCGCGAGGCGGGTTAATAGACACGGTTCACAAGGTTCTCTGCAATCTAACTAATTAGATGCATCAGTCTCCAGCCAGGTGGCTTGGAAAGCTGGCGGTTGAGATACGAGGCCCGTTCACGTTGAAGTTTCGGTTCGTTCTGGCGACCTGTCATTAAGGCGTACATAAAGGGAAAAGGAATGAGGAAGGAACGAGATAATTAAGATATCGATCGCCCGCGAAATCTCAAATGCGTTTGTCTATGTGTTTTCGGTCATTGATTTATGACATTTACAAGAGATGGCGCTACCATTTTCCCGGCCTTAAAGGGTCACCTTTAATGAAAATTAAACTTAGCCCTATGAGGTGTACTACCGTATACCTATTCAGCAATACGGACTAAGATGCGGATTTTTATATTTCAATTATTAAGATTTAAGATAAATACTGCGAGTTGCATAATACATTAAGTTGCATACCTATAGTTAAATCTTAATAGAAAATTATGTTGCGTCGCTAACTAACTAAAACTAAGAGACCTAACTATCAAGCCAGGCCTTATTGAGTCGGTAATGGACACATACGCACAACAGGGCGCACATAGCTACCCTTTGCGGTTTTCACAGTAACAACACGGGTTGTACCGTCCTTGGAGGTATGCAATTTATCAATAATGCCTAACGGCCATGAAAGGGGCGGAGAGTTATCAGTAATGATAACTACAATAGTACCCTCTTGTATAGAAGGTGCAGGACTATTCCATTTGGATCTAGCCTGAAGTTGATGTAAGTATTCTGAACGCCAGCGCTGCCAGAACGACTGCACCAGTTTGTCAAGTAGAGTATGTCGCTGAAGCAAGCTGAGCGAGTCTGCTTCAGGAGCGGGAAGGGACAACAATGGCGCAGTGTGCAAGAAATGCGCAGGGGTCAGTGCTGATGGTCCAGTAGGGTCACTACTCAAAGCAGTAAGTGGCCGCGAATTAACTAGAGCCTCAACTTGACAGTTATAAGTTCCTCGTAGGAGAGGATTTGTTGACCTATAACTTTAAAAAGGTGAGTTTTAACTACCTTAACCATACTTTCCCAACATCCTCCAAAATGTGGGGAAGCAGGCGGAATAAACTTCCAATCTATATGATTGAAGGAAAGTTCTTCCTCAAGATGAGGACGAAAATCTTTAAGAAATTTGTGAAGGTCGCGTAAATAAGAACTTGCACCTACGAAACAAGTACCGTTATCGGTATATAAGCATTTAATAGGACCGCGTCGCGAAAGAAAGCGTTTTAAGGCTGCAAGGAAAGTCACTGTACTTAAATCTGTAGCCACTTCAATGTGCGTGGCACGCGTCGTCAAAAACGTAAAAATGCAGAGCCAAGCCTTACGGCTCTTAACACCTCGACCACGAAATGGTGTATACTGCAGCGGGCCTGCATAGTCACAGCCGGTGTGAGTGAACGCCTTGTCGACTTGGTTAACACGCTGGCTAGGTAGATCTGCCATAAGTGGAAGAATAGGACGCGGGCGGAACTTAAAGCAAGTGTTACAGTTGTGGATTCTGTGACGAATTATTCGACGTGCAGCTAAAATCCAATAATTATGCCTGAGTAAGGACATAAGCAACTCCGGACCGGCATGAAGATGTTTCTTGTGACAAAAGTCAACAAGAAGATCAACAATATGGTCATGACGTGGTAGAATACAGGGATGTTTATATTCGTAGGGTTCGTCCGAATTTGTGAGACGACCACCAACTCGTATGATGCCGTGCTCATCGAGAAACGGCTTAAGCTTATGGATGGCGGGAGTACATGGTTTATTGTTTTTTAAATTTAAAATATCGTTACGGAAATGAACATCCTGTACAGCTCGCAGCAATTTAATTTCTGCATATTTCAGATCAGAGCTTGATACAGTACGTGCACTAGGCAGTTGTCTTAAAAACTTATAGACGTAAACAATAGCGCGTAGCAACTTAGACCACGACGAAACACGTAGTGCTAGCGCGTAAATTGGTGATTCCGTAACCTCAGAAACCACGGCATGAGCGACTGATTTCTGTTCGGGTACGCCCTCATGCAGTGCATTGTGTTCGAAAGTATGTATGGGCCACTCAGCTGGGTCATGAGAAACCCACGATGGTCCACGATACCACAATGGATGCTGCAAGAGCTTAGCTGGCGTGACACCACGAGACAGACAATCAGCGGGGTTCTCAGTACCTGCGACATGGTTGAAACAATTAGCGGGTATAAGCTCTATCAGCTTAGTAACCCGATTGGCAACAAAAGTTTGCCAGCGGTGCGGTGAGGAATTTATCCAGGCGAGCACTACTTTAGAGTCAGTAAACGCGTATACCTTATGTATGCGGTAGTGGGGCGATATTGTGTCTTGTACCTTGCGAAGCAACTTAGACAACAGTAGGGCCGCGCACAACTCTAGTCTAGCCACCGAAATGGTTTTCACAGGTGAGACTTTAGACTTCGCACTAACTAACTGCACGGAGTAGTTAGAACCATTGTATATTTGCATGTATACGACTCCACCGTAAGCACGCTCGCTGGCGTCAGCGAAACCTACTAAATTCATGGTGCATCCGTCGACCAACCCCAGATGACGCGGGATAATAATTTCATTAGGCGTAGAAAGCTCAGTACAAAACTGCTTCCAAGCGGTGACTATATGTTCAGGTGGTATGTCGTCCCAGTCACACTTTGCTAGCCAAAGTTCCTTAATTAAGAGCTTAGCGTACAGAATAGTGGGGGCGACAAAACCCATTAAGTCCCATAGCCGAGCCACTGTGGAAAGCATGGTTCGCTTAGTACATTTATCATCTGGTGTGGTGACGTCAAAGCGGAAACTATCACAAGACTTGTCCCAGCGTAAACCCAGGACCTTATGCGGTATAGACTTCTCATACTCGATATCGGGCGAAGCCTTATGAGTATCAGGTATGTGTGCGAGAACCTCTTTCGAGTTACTTGTCCATTTGACAAGGTCGAACTGGCCTCGCTTGAAGAGCTGAATAAGCTCATCACAAAGCGAAATTGCTTGCGGTATGGACATGACACTACAGGCAATGTCATCCATATATAGGGCGGAAGAAGCAGCAGCAGACGCTGCAGGGAAATTATCGCCTTCATCAGCGACTAACTGGCGGACTACACGTAACGCGTGATATGGACTAGACTTAAATCCGAAGCAAACACGATTAAATTGGTAGACCGTTATAGGCTCATGTTTGCATCTATAAAAGATGCGTTGAAATCTACGGTCCGATTCACGAACGCCGACATTGAGAAACATTTGGCGGCAATCAGCAGACAGGGCTATTTGAAAGAGACGAAAACGAATTATAATATTAAATAAATCACCCTGTAGATTAGGGCCTGCATGTAGAATGTCATTGATCGACTGTCCCGATGTAGTTTGACTACTAGCGTCTAAAACTACGCGAAGTTTAGTAGAAGTCTTATCTTCGCGAACGACACCGTGATGCGGAATGTAATATGTCAGATTAGAAACGTTGTCATCTTTTAAAACCGGACTCAAATATCCCTTGTTAATGTAGTCCCGCATGACGTCATTGTAAGCGCTGCGTAACCCTAAGGACGCATCAAGTTTGCGCTCCAAACAATGAAAACGCCTAAGTGCGGCAGCGTATGAGTCGCCTAGCGAATAAGGGTCGTCGCAAAATGGCAGCGACACAATATATCTACCACTGTCATCGCGAACAGTGGTAGCGCGAAAATGTTCTTCGCACTCGAGATCCTTACGGCTCTGCGAGGGCGAGGCGAAAATTTCTTCAAGCTCCCAGAATCGCTTGAGAAGCGAATCTAAACTGGGATCTTGAAGAACAGAACAACATGAAGTTGTACTCGTACAGTGTGAAGTATGTGCCGTAGGTACGGAACCCATAACCACATACCCCAACACAGTTTCAATAGCGGGAGGTATATTATATTGCTCGCTATGCACTATGTTAGGCAAAAGCAAGCGCGGGAATATAGCAGCACCAATCAAAACATCGATACCGCTCGGCTCCGCAAACTTCGAATCTGCGAGCGGTAATGTTTTGAGATGTGTAAGTTTAGAGACATCGACGAGAGCGGTCGGCAATGTCTCCGTTATACGTTCAACAATAAGCGAAGAAACGTTAAAATTAATATCATTACTAAAACGAGAATATAATTTAATATCTACGGAACCTTTAACTGGTTTTTCCGACCCACCGATTCCTTTAACTATTAAATTAGAAGTATGAAAGTTCTTCCAAAGTCCTAGACGCTTAAAACATTCAGAAGTAATAAAATTACTTTGAGATGCGCTATCTAGTAAACAACGTATTATGTGCGGCTTATCATTTACATCGTAAATTACGACTTGAGCAGTAGCGAGCAGAACGGTTGTATACGCCGTACATTGCGGGCTATCTCTCGCCGACGGCGACGCCGCAACGCACCGAGCGTCAATCGAACGCGATCGAGCGGCGCCAGCGACAGAGGTCGTACACAACGATACCTCAGACTGTGAGGTAATAGAAGGTACTGTCGGCATAAGTGTTGGGACCGGATTCGGCTGTGACGTCACTACAGTTGATAATTGCGGGTTTTTATTAAAATGTAACAATGTATGATGACGTTGATTACATGTGCGACACTTTAATTTAGAAGAACAGTTAACCGTTTTATGTTTAATACTCAAACAATTGACACAAGCATTGTTGTCTTTCACACATTTGAAACGAGCTGTCGGAGTCAAATTATCAAAAGCGGGACATTTATATAAGTGTTCATGGATATATGCTTCGCACAGACACTTGTTTGAATTATTTAACTCAGAGCAAGCTACATAGGATTGTGGATTAGGAGCGGTCATTTTATTATTAAAACTACGCGATTTATTAGACTTATGTGAATTGTCCGAACTATTAGGCTTATTATTGTTAGCTAAGGGTGGTTGGGTATTACGGAATATCCGACACTGATCATTGATGAAGGTGACAAAACTATCTAGAGTGGGAATCTTACGATTACGTTCTGTCATCTCGAAAGCGCGAATAGTTTCAGTGTCAAACTTTTTTATTGCGAGGTGCAATAAAATGAAATCCAGAAGGTCAACTAATTTTAGATTCTTTAGGGAATTAATTGCGGTGACGAACTTGTCCACAAATAGCTGGTAATTCGAAACAGACGCGGGACCGGATAATTTAAGATTTAAAGCTTGATCCAAATAGGTAGACGCGAGGACACGAATATCCTGGTACCTATCGAGGAGTGCCTGGAACATGACTTGGTAATTCTCAGCACACGGTGTGACTCCCGCGAACACAGACTGTGCCTTCGGCGACAGCTTACCTATTAAATAGTACAACCTGTCTGCATCCGTCAGCGACTTATTGTCATGAACTGTAGATTTAAAACTTGCATAAAATAATGGCCAGTTTCGTATATCACCGTCGAACGACATGAGTTCGATTGGCGGCAACCTTGGTCTACATGTTGCGGAATCACTCATACTGTGCCTCCCGGACGGCTTATCTTCCAATTGAGACATCACACGTTTCACGGAACAATACATATCCTCGAATGAGGCGTAGGCTTGATAGCTAGGCTTCGCATCGGGATATACAGCCAGTAACCTAGCATTATAATCATCCAATAATCTATGAAAGTCCGTTCGAATATCATCTATTGTTACACAAGAACTGAGAAAGCCTTCTCTCACCGATTCGGAAGTATTAGCGACTTTAGAGCGATCATAAATTGACTGAATACGCTCGAAAAGTATATTACGCTTAGCTTCTAAAATCACTAATTGTTGATCTTCCGAAGAAGCGATTGCTTTCGCATCACGCGGCATTATTATGTCATGTAGTTACAAATAACCACACAAACAAAACAATGTACGGTAATTATTTAAACGAACAACTATATGTAGAAAAGTAATACTACTGATTGTGACTGTACTGTGACAACGGGTTTCGCAATATTTGCGTAATAACGAAATAAGTTTTTTCGTAGTACCCACTAACCAAAGTAATTATATAGTACAAAATGTTAATAGCATTACTATCCTAACCAGTTTTATTTTTAAGTTTGAATATTGTTTAAGATAAATGAATAGGTATAAATATGCAACTTATAGCCCGCAATCGTCTAAACGTATTCGGTAAAGTTATGATATTTATACTGCGTAGGTACCTACAAGTAGTACACCTATTTTATTTTTCTCTTATAGAATGAATGTCTACCCCGCGGTATTCGGAAAGTAACTTATTCCTAACACTTTATAATTGGAGGTAGGTGATTCCTATAAGGGCGGTTAAACTAAAAGACGCTTGAAATATGGAAATTTACAATACGACAAGTTAGTTTTAAATAAGAATTATTTTTAATAATAGCAGATACGTAATTATGAACCTGCTATAGCGGCGTTGATGGAACCACGTATTGGGTTTACAACTTGATTATGTGGGTAGGCGGCTAGGTGCCACGACCCTAGTAGGAATTTATGATTGATTCCTACGTAAGAAATAAAGGAAAATGGATATATTATAGTAATATATCGGGCTACGAAGGACCAAAAATGTTATAGCGGTTTGAGAAACCTCTTCATCCTTGTGTCTATCATGAAAAGTGGACTGTATTTGAAGGGTTCTGGCAATAGTGCGTTGAAAATAAGCGGGAAAATATTCACGGATCAATTCGGGCGATCTAGTATGGAAATGAGAGAAGTAGTACGCCTTACCTTGTAGTGGTCGATGCCAGCCCACGTGTGGCAGCGAGCTGGTGTTCTTCTACTCCAAAATGGCTCCTTCAGGATCCACACACTTCACACAATTGTTTTATATCCGCGAGGCGGGTTAATAGACACGGTTCACAAGGTTCTCTGCAATCTAACTAATTAGATGCATCAGTCTCCAGCCAGGTGGCTTGGAAAGCTGGCGGTTGAGATACGAGGCCCGTTCACGTTGAAGTTTCGGTTCGTTCTGGCGACCTGTCATTAAGGCGTACATAAAGGGAAAAGGAATGAGGAAGGAACGAGATAATTAGGATATCGATCGCCCGCGAAACCTCAAATGCGTTTGTCTATGTGTTTTTGGTCATTGATTTATGACATTTACAAGAGATGGCGCTACCAATAAATAAATGATAAATGATTTTATTTCTGTAAGTTGGTTTGTACAAACACTTTTACATGTCGAACATATTTTTAAAACTAGATGAGGTCGGCGTTTCCTATCTGACTACTCTGAGAAGAAAGGCCGAAACAAACTCAGAGGTCACAGTCTCTTTTAAAGTCCTGACAAAATCTTGATTAGATCATGTGAAGACCATGTAGACTATGTCTGAAATGGTATTTTGAGGAAAGAACCAGCCAGATTGAGTGGACCTGTCCAGTCAGTGCACGCATTTGTCAATAACCGAGCAGCTCAACTCAGAATTTAAGGAGCTCAACGATTCGACGAACAATACCAAAGAAAGGACATTCGGGTAGGCCGCATAAACTACTCAAACTGCCAGACCATGATTAAAAACTAAGATAAACTTAAATAAAAACAAAAAAAAAAAAAATATCCACATAGTCTTCACATTCACAATAATTAAAATAAAATAATATAATACTTTAAAAAGTAAATATTCTTGTCATTGCAAGAAAACCAAAAAAAAAAAAAAAATTATAATAACAAAATGCATAGTGCAAAATATAATAAAAAAACAAAATTAATTGGAGCAGCTCAATCTCAAATGCGTTTGTCTATGTGTTTTCGGTCATTGATTTATGACATTTACAAGAGATGGCGCTACCAGGTGGTACTAATCTATATAATGCATTGATGAAATAAAATGCAGATTTAATGAACAAAACTTTGTATTACATAATATTCTTTCATATTCGCATCATAATGAATTGACAGAGCTTCTAAGATTCCAACCATAGCTCATAGCTGCTCCAAACGCTTCAAATAGCATGAAGAGCATTTGTACCAAAACAGTTGTGAATTAGTAGATACTTTTAACGTCGTCGTAAGTTACAAAATATTCCCCCAATTCCTTCGTTGGATGTCACTATTGCACGAAGAGACGTATAGCTTGCCGTAGGCTTTGAAGAAATCACGGCTGCACTCTTGTTGCAAGCGATTGGAATGGCTTGTCTTCTCTAAGTGGCAATGCTGGCTTATATTGTTCCGGTGTCGACAAAGGCTTTTGGCTAGTACCGGGAATATTTTATTCATCATCTCCTGTTGGCAAAAGAAGTTGATATAGAACAAAATACAAAGATTCTGTAACTAAATACAACATTGTCGGTCGTGCAGTGTTGTTGCACTTTTCCATTAGGAATTTCTTAGTGGCAACCCGGAGTATCACTCTAAGTGCTGTGCACGGCAATAGGCCCGCCTCTTACTACATGAGACCTCATAGGATTAAGCGGATGAAGCACATGAAGCACATTTTGCATAATTGTATGAATCTGTGTAATAAAATTACTTGTTTGCTTCTTTATGAAGTCCACCATGATGAAGACCTGAGTGACGCAAGTTCTTTTTGGATTCGTTAATTCTAAAATCACAGAACCATCGCACATAACAGATTTACGTATGAAATTGGTAAATTTAAATAATTATTTGAAATGACAACAAACAACAATAGACGTTTACATCTTAGGGTCTGCTCACACCGAGACGCAATGCGATAGTACATATAAACCGCGCGGCATTTAAAATTAAAAAAGTGATCAAAGTCTCCATCCTCTATTATTTCTGTTTTATGTTTTTCTTTTGGAGTAACAGATGCTTTCTAGCGTTTGTATTTAGGCTTGTAAGTGGCGTTGTAAACTTCAGCTTGCTCAGTCATAACTTTGCTGATGAAATCTATTTATTTATATACATAATATTATTATACGTAAAATGTGAATGTTTATGTGGACAATCCTGGTGAGTAATAGTGGAGGTATACTTATTATGTCTAGCATTCTGGGCATGATTGCTGACAGGCTGTGTTGTATAGAATCGTTGCTCCAGCATTTCAGTTGGAATATTGAAGCAATGATGGTTACCTGTGTGTGTTAAATGTTTGTGTGTATAAATGTTGTTTGTTGTTATTGTGTTACTAAAATAGGTGAATAAGTCTTTTTACATAGTTCTCACATGTCTTTGTAATTTTCTTGTAACCAAATACTTGTAATTGTACTGTGTTGATGGAAAAGAGGGTTCGTGGAGTTTCTTGCACGTTCTTCTCCATAGAGACTTACTGACGCTTGTGAATGTGCAACTAGTTTCATATTTTGTTTGTCTATTCAAAAATGCCTTTATAGTAGATTATTGCATCGAGCACAAAGTAAGTTATTATTGCACCGAGTGCCTGATTTAGAGCCCGAGCGTTAGCGAGGGCTCTAATCTAACAGGCACGAGGGCAATATAAATTACTTAAGGCGAGTTGCATAATCTGCTTTTCTTTCAACTATTACCTATAGGAATAGTAGATAAAAGAAACTCATATCAAACAGTTAAAATAGAAGTTTAATTATTGAAATTAAAAGATTTTCTATAACACTGTCGGCTTCATTTAGAATGTTTTCCGGAGTTAATGTGTCGCTAGATGATTCCATTTTAATTCGAAGCCGAAGCACTCAAAATCAAATAGTATCACACTTTATCGTTTCCAAAAATATTGTCAAGCAAAATTAACAAAGTGCCCGCCAAATCACTTTTTTAAATTTCTTTCATTTTTAAATCAGAGTTAGCAGCAATCATTTTTTAAATTTGGAACTAGTAGGATAGAAACGAATAATACGTACGTAAAAAAAAAGTATTGATATCGGCTGGCTGAATAGAGCTAATCCATTGAGATTGGCACCTTTTGGTGCGATAAAAAAATAAACTGTGCAATAATGAAATTTCATACATTTTTATTGCTCTAGAGCATTAAAGACTCTCTTTGTACTGAGTTTTTAGTGTGATTGTGATGAAATTAAAGCATAGTTGGAAGAAAAATGGTTTAGTTGAAATAAAGTATTTTGACTTTGATAAGTTTATATTGTTACTAATACTATGTATATAATATGTATTTAGGTTATGTTATTCTGTAGGCTCTATTGCCTTTAATAAATTAATTAATAATTAAGTATAATAAGGTATTTAACGTTTCGGTGTGGACGTGCAAAATACCTATTGGAACAAATCACTGAGTTCGGAAAGTTCGTCGGAAGAATTTCGCTTCTACACGCGTTTGCATCAGTGTGCTAACGGTTTTATGTTTTTGTAATTTGAAGGAAACCGTCAAACATTAAGTGACAATTGTCAAACGTCATGTACGGGACCGTTCAAAACCGAACAATTTATCATAAATTAAAATTCCAATAAACTGAAATTTTCAATGATTTGTTAAAAAAAGAATTAATAAAAATGTTAAATATGTTTTAAAGTGTGTTTATAACAAATAGTTGTTCAGTTTTAGTCTCTAAATTATTTAAGACAATGTTACCCGTTTTTGTCTTCGATTTTCAGAACGCACCATTCACTACAAACCAATCCAAACGCTATTGGATTCTCGGCCTTAATTAACCATAGTTCAATTACTACTTCCGAGTTGTCGCAAGACGTTTTTTTGAACTCGTGCTGCCAAAATAACTTGTCGCAGCATCGACTACGTTTTCGTCTGGTAAAATGTCACGATGACGATACGAAAACGTTAGAAACTTGTGCTAGGGGCTCAGCACTCTGTACTCTGAACATCAAAGCCTCTGAAGCCGTGCATGTTGCTGAAAGTAGAAGCAAGTGATAATCAATGAGATAGTTTTGAAACCGTGGTGTGGTCACGAACGCGTTTGGCTTGATATGGTCATGTGATGAGGAGAGATCAAACCCATAGGAAACGAGATATTTGCAATAAATGTGTAAAAAATCGATTTTTTTATCTTTACCCTTGGAATATCTGTAGACGCGGACACCCTACGATAGGTTGCTTTTGAGACAAGTGTTAGCGTGTTAAAATAAAGTTTTATACAAGTTTATAGCCGACTATCTCTCATTCCGAGGTGATGCCCCTAATTTTCCTCGACTATTAGGTGTATTTTGTTGGAACGTGCGAAATTTATCGTTTTTACCGTACTACTGATTAATTAATACTCTGCACTATTAAGGGTAATGTGAATTTAGGAGAATTGCAAATCATTTTTGATGGGTGATGGCTGTTTCGTAGAAATGCAATATCAGGTGCTTGTGAATTGTGTTAGCGAAGTTTTCCGCTACTGCAGGGGCCCCAGTTCTTTATAACAATAATATATACCTACCTACATACAACAGAGATTTTATGTGTTATGTTTTTCTTTATTGTTGCATCGAATAAATAAAAATGACTGATCTATCTATCTATGTACTAACATTTGCTATGGAGTTGAGATAATTTAATCATATAAAATTAAAGTAGATACCTGTGATATAAATTGCCGCCGGAAAACAACCTAAACAAAATTCTAAACTGTAAATAAAATAAATCAGTTCGTAATGTTTTCCATTCTCAGAATAGAATGATTTATTTACAAATTTCAAATTTCGACATTTAAACAGAGTTATTTAAGGTTACACTAGTCGATCATTATTCCATACAAACGTAGTCTAGCGATTACTCCACTGTTTCACGATGTACGTTCAAAATAAAAATAAAAAAATAATTTGTGTCATCATTATCTAGCCCTGTATGGAAACAAAAAAGTTAAAAATAAAATATTTGAAAGTTATGAGCATCGAAAGTTCGATATTTCAACACTAATTTTGACGCATCTTTGGGCGGAAATTAATACCATAAGAAGAAGGAATAGTACATTGTGTATTAAGGGCGGTATGTAAGGAATTACGATCGAGGCTCTAGTAGAAGCCCGATGTCGAAGACTGAGGGCTTTCTGAGTCGAGGTTCGTAATTCCCGTACCGCCCGTGATACACACAATGTTTTTCATCACATTTGCGAGTAATAATTATGAATTTAATACACAAGTCAGCACAGCTGTTATTACGAAATACGTGAACTTTTTTTTAAGCGGTTGGCGAATTTTTGCCCAGACCACAGATTATATAGTGTTTCGATCAGAAACTTTAAAGGCAAATACTTACGTAGGTAACGACGACGTAGGTAAGTCGACGACGACATGACGGAGTGAAAAAAGAATTAAATAATTTCGACAGTTTCATACTATAACTATTAAAATCGATTATTAAGAACATTAGTAGAGTATTTAAGTAACATGTAGCGAGATTGCAAAGAAATTCCTGTTTAGATAACATTTTAAGACAATTTTTCAATTGCGTGTAAACTCCTTGCTTGAACTTGCATGACCTGTGTGCTGTGCCATAAATTAAAAAAATATTACTTACCGCCCTAGGGTTTCATGACAAAAAGAAAGCCCGAGGGTTTTATATGGGGCATTACGGCCAAGTTAACCTGTATGTTTAGATACTGCAAGTGTGATGAAAAATTACAAAACGGCCTCCATATAGGGATATATTAGTAATTCAGCAATGCAATTATTTTTATTTTGAAAATATATATTTGGTATTTTTGTCATGATTCCCAAAGGTCTGTTTATAAAATTTCGCGCCCTCGTTTTCGTCCTAAATCATCATCCATATCAATACAAACTTGCAAAATTGCTAATTCGTACGCGAACTAGCTTCTTACTGCTTATCACAGCATCTATATCATTCGCACGTGTTGTCGGATTAGATGGCATGCTTTTTAGCCACGCGCACAAAATAGTTCGTGCCGCTGACTACTTAGTCAGGTTGTTTTCCGAGGGGCTGGTGACGCAATGACCGCTCCAGTAACGCAGTAACACCGCCGGTTTGCTGACGAGCTGCCGGGCACCAATGAACCGCGGCCGTTCACACGCTCCGATAGTTTTCATGCCCGGCCAACACTTATAAACTAGGCTTGCTCGAAATACACCGATATACATCAAATTATCGATGTTTTATCACAAAATTAATATAGGTATTTGTCATCGATCTTTTTTAAAGCAAGTAAAGTTATTGGTCCCGGTTGTCATGTACATCTTTGACAATCGTTACAGATAGTCGGCAGCTGGGAAATCTGACACCAGTCTTGCCAAGAGTGTTACCCAGTCACTGGGTTGTCAAGATCAGATAAGAAATCGCTTCATGTTTTTAGTTGTATCTGGTGAGACTGGAAGATTTGATTTTAATTCTTAGAGATTTTATTTTAATGTATTCTGAAAATGCTTTTAAATAATGAATAAGAATTACAAAAAAATATATCAATACTCTCTGTAAATATTCAATCGACTTTTATCGACATATATCTTTTCGTTTTCCCACCCCTATTTGTAACGTCAATGTAGGTATCATTTCCATACCTTTGCACGGACCTCGGTGGCCTGTCCGTCCAATAAAATAGTCGTAGCGGCCTAGCAAACGTAGCGTTACTGCGTAATTTGTGTCTGTAACTAGGTACCAAGTTTAGATCTTGCGTAAACAAGCTAGGGTCTGTTGTGACACAGACACTAGCTGAAGCCAACTTTAAGCTAAATTTATTTGCACTACATCCTTTCTTGGGTCTAATCATATTTTTAAGTTACCCTAAGCTTTCCCACAGCTAGGCAAAGGTCTTCCTAAAACTTTCTCAACGTTCTTTGTGTTTTGCTTCCTCCACGCAATCACGAATACATATAATCTTGCCAGCGTTTCTTAGGCCTTCTTCGGTTACGATGCCGTCCTCAGGCGCCCTCTGTATAACGATTAGGGCATGCAATATCGCAAGGTTCTCAATTCCAGAACTGAGTTCCAATACTGGCGATCTGATGCCGAAATTCCGGAACTGGTTCCGGAACTGGTTCCGGAACTGGTAACTTTTAAAGTTTGTTTCAAATCAAACAAGATTTGTTATTATATCAATCTCTTAAGAATATTTAATAACAAATTAAACATATTTGATCATCTTTCTCCCTTATTACTCTAATTAAACATTATAAACCATAAAATCAACAAGTCTTATCTTCTTGTCGATGGCACGACAGTCTTTCAAATATGTTTGGCCCAAAACTTAGCCACCTCTACGACGTCATCTGTGGCAGCACATAGATCACCCTAGTTGCATGTTTTGGTGCACAGAGGACAGGACAGGTGGTGGAGCATGGACTGCGACTCAGCACCACATGTACACCCTGCCGCTGTTCCGTCGAGATAACCCCATTTTGCGAGGACATCAGAATCTAGGTAGGAAGGTGTAACTCCAAAGTTGCACCTTCCTACCTGGGTTCTGAGGTGGTTCAGGGAATTCCTTGTAGACCACGGAAGATTAGATCCTGCGGAAAGATGCTCGCTTGATGGTAAATAATGTGTTGGTGGGGGAAAAATATTCTGGCACAGTCTGCAGCATTTCATGCCACATAGTCTCCTTGCAGTCTTAACATTTTCTTAAATAATAATTAAAATATTAAAAATGTATGAATATCGGAATTCAAAAATTTATATATAAGAAAAATTGTTACGGAATTCTGGAATGACGAAATTTCCGAATTCCGAAATGCTTACCTTAATAACGATAGGTGGACCAGGGTCCAGGGTCCACCTATCTTGAAATGACAGAAAATGACATTCTGAAATTTTTCAAAGGGTTTAAATATTTAGTGGTCTCTGGCACTGAGTGGAACTGAAGAGGTCTTGGGTATAATAAAACAGTGTTGCTTGTTCCAATGACTGTCGGTAACTGAATTTATTATTCTCTAACATCTATTTCACAAAGGAGTACTAACAATGCTAACCTATTTACAAAATGTAATAACCAATAGGTATTCGCCAGAGGACACAGGCCATGCGCGGGGCGCGAGAGCGGAACGCTGTGTTCGCACACGGCCTAACGGTCGCGAAACTGCTGTCTACGAAGTCCTAGTAGCACAGTCGCTAGCTCCTCACTCCAATGTGTGCCGGCGCCTCTCGCCATGAGCGCGGCCTTCAACGTTCGATGCCAGCGTTCCACTTGACCATTTGCTTGCGGGTGATATGCAGTAGTCCGTACCCGGGTGATGCCAAATTTATTTATTTCTTCATCAGTACGTTGAATAACGACGATTCGAATTGTCTACCTTGGTCAGTCGTTACTCGTAACGGACAGCCAAATCGCGCTATCCATCCTTCGTAAATCGCCTTAGCAGCAGTGTCGGCGGTGACGTCACGAATAGGTATTGCTTCGGGCCATTTTGTACAGCGGTCAATCATAGTGACGAGGTAGGTACCTATAGTGGTTTGATGGTGGCAGTGGTCCCACGATGTCCACGTGAATGTGTTCGAAACGTGCCGATATTTGAAACTCGCCGAGCGGACTGATAACATGTCTTTGTACTTTCCCGCGCTGGCAACCGATGCATGATTTCGCCCACAAACCGACTTCTTTGTTCATATTTGGCCAAAAAAACTTTGTTGACATAATTCTTCTTGTTGTTCGCACACCAGGGTTACTCAGTTCGTGTTGCGCTTTGAATGCTACTATACGATAAGTCGCTGGTAGGTATGGACGAACGTTGCCGGTTGATGTTTCACATATGATGGTTCGGTGACTTCCGGGTAATGTGATAGGCTTAAACTTTAGACTTGGGTTTGACATGTAGATCTTTAGTTCTTCATCATGTTCTTGGTCTTGCGCGAGTTTGTTGTAGTCGATCGTGGAGTGTGACAAGTTGATTTCTTCGATGCGTGATAAGGCATCCGCTGCTTAGTTCTTATCACCGTGAATGTATTCGATCTTTGTACAGAACTGACTAATGTAGTGTAGCTGGCGTTCTCTTCGTGGTGTGTCGCTGCTACTCGGCGTTCTTGTCAGCGCGTAACTTAGTGGTTTGTGATCGGTGAATATTATTAGGTCACTTCCCTCTACTAGTCGTCTAAGGTGTTGCACTGCGGTATACATTGAAGTAGTATAGTACTCCGTCTGTGTAGCCGTATACTACTTACAATATTATATAAATATTAGCTTTGTAGCCACTGAGGTAATTATTGGTAGCAAAGAAATAAAATACTGAGCAAGAGCGACAGAGTTATATTCAACTTAGCAGGTAGGAAACAATAATAATTTTGCATTCAACCTACACCGGTATTTATACTAAAATGTTCTCGTGCTGCGTTGAGTCGTGCGATTGAACTTGCCTACTCGCTACAACACTCCCCCGGCGAGACCGTGACTACGGGCGATAGTAATCAGGAAATCTCACTGTCCTGCCGCTTCTTGTCTTTCTGACTGTGTTATCAGGTTGCACTGGATCCGGAGTTTGGGTTTGACTTTGACCTGGATCCAGATCTTCTCTCGCCATGTATGCTGGTTTAACACGGTCAATTGTCACCTTCTGTCTCTTCCCACGCACTTCGATGTCCACAGTCTTCTGGTCGCGACCAAGGACTTTGTGAGGACCTGTATATGGGGCCTGCAGTGATCTACGACCTGGACCTTCGCGCAGGAAGACGTGGGTTGCCGTACTCAGGTCTTTCGGGATGTAGAAGAGGCGGTTTGAGCTCATATGCCACGAAGTTGGTTGTGGCGTCAGCTTGGTCATGTGTGCGCGCAGCCTGCTGACCAGCTCACTCATGTCCACGACATCCTTTGAGGCTTCTGTGAGGAACTGTCCAGGCAAGCGAAGTGGCTCGCCGTAGACGAGTTCAGCGGTTGTTGCGTCTAGGTCTTCCTTCCATGCGCTGCGGATTCCTAGCAGCACCCACGGAAGTACCTCTGTCCAGCTTGAATTCGCATGGCACATGATCGCGGCCTTTAATTGCCGGTGCAGTCTCTCGACGAGGCCGTTAGCTGCGGGATGGTAAGAAGTGGTTAAGTGGTGAGTGGCGCCTATGAGGGCGGCTAGGTTCTTGAAGGTGCGACATTCAAATTGCCTTCCGCGATCCGTTGTGATATGCTCGGGACAGCCGAACCGGGCTATCCACCCAGAGGTGAGGGCTGCGGCGCAGGTCTCTGCGGTAATGTCCTGCAGTACGCTTCGGGCCAACGCGTTGCGCGGTCGACGATCGTGAGGCAGTACCTGTGGTTAGAAGACAACGGTAAGGGACCAACTAAATCAAGGTGGATATGGCGAAAGCGTGCTGATGGTGGTTTGAATGCCTGTAATGGGGCTGTGGTATGGCGTGTCACCTTGCTCTTCTGACACGCTTCACATTCTTTTGCCATTTTTCTGCAGTCCTTTCTAACTCCTGGCCAAACAAACCTTTCAGTGACCAACTGTACACTTGCTTTTCGTCCAGGATGGCTGAGGTTATGAAGGGAAGTAAATACCTGCTTGCGGAACGATCTTGTAATAAATGGGCGTGGAGTACCCGTTACGTCGCAGTAGATCTCGACATTAGATTCGGGTAGTTTCACCTTCCTCAGCTTCAAAGATGATCCATCTCTCAGCAAGTTCTGCAGTTCGGGGTCGGTTTGCTGTTCCTTGGCCAGGGATTGGTAATCTAAGGTCAGATGAAGCTCATTAATGCGTGAAAGGGTGTCTGCCACCACGTTGTCCTTACCGGCTATGTACCTGATATCGGTCGTAAATTGGCCTATATAATCCAGGTACCTAAATTGACGGGGAGGGCAGTTTGAGCGCGGATTTGCGAACGCATACGTTAGCGGCTTGTGGTCCGTTGTGACGTGGAATGCACGTGCCTCCACCATGAAGCGAAAGTATCTGATTGCCTCATATATTGCCAACAGCTCTCGATCGTACGGGCTGTACTTCTTCTGCGAAGGGCTGAGCTTCCTCGAAAAAAATGCCAGTGGCTGCCATTCCACCTTGCTCCGCTGCTGCAGTACTGCTCCGATTGCGGTATCAGAAGCATCCGTCAAGATGTTCAGCTCTGCGGAAGGGTCTGGATGCACCAAGAGCGTGGCTTCTGAAAGACTCTGTTTGCAGCTGTTGAAAGCTTTTAGCAGCTCTGATGTCATATTGACTGGATGCGATCCTTTGACTTTAGGACCTGCGAGCAAATTATTGAGAGGTGCCTGTTTGGAAGCTGCTCCCGGAATGAATCGGCGATAAAAATTGATCATTCCAAGGAATCGCCTTAGTTCCTTTACCGTCTTAGGCGCAGGGAAGTCTTGAATGGCCTGGACCTTGCAGGCAGGAGGTTGAGTGCCTGACGCGGAGACTTTGTATCCCAAGAACATCCCCTCTGCTTGGCCGAAAATACACTTGCTGGTATTTAACAGTACACCGTATTTGACCAATCTCTCGAAAAGTTGTTTGAGGTGCTGCTGGTGCTGATGGATATTCTTGCTGAAGATCAGAATGTCGTCGAGATACCCATAGCAGAATGTTAGATCCCGCAGAACTTCATCCATGAACCTCTGGAAGGTCTGGGCTGCATTTCTAAGTCCAAAGGTCATGAATGGGAACTCAAACAAACCAAATGGTGTTGTTATCGCCGTCTTGGGTATGTCTTCTTCAAAGACCGGGATCTGGTTGTAAGCCTTCACCAAGTCTATGGTGGAGAAGATGGTACTGCCCGCCAACTCGTGAGTGAAGTCTTGCAGGTGCCTGATAGGGTAGACATCCGGAATGGTTCGTGCGTTCAATGCTCGGTAGTCTCCACATGGACGCCACCCGTCGTTCTTCTTAGGCGCTAAGTGTAGAGGCGAGGACCAGGCGCTTTCCGAAGGGCGCGCTGTCCCATTTTGCAGCATCTCCTCAAATTCGTGCTTCGCTATCTTAAGGCGTTGTGGGTCCAAACGACGGGGACGGCTAGAGACCGGTGGTCCTGGCGTGGTACGTATATGGTGCAGCGTATTGTGCTTTGGTACCCCTGGTTTACCAGCAGGACGAGTGAGGTCAGGGTATTCCTTCAAGATGCGGTGGTAGCTGCTGTCTTCGGCTATGGTGCGGACTGACGATATGACTTCGGTAGATATAGATTGTGGTGCCTGGATCGTAAGTGACGTCAGATTATCTATGAGGCGTTGGTTTCGGCAGTCGACAATCAGATTGTAGTAAGCTAAAAAGTCGACTCCGATTATAGGCTTGGTGACATCAGCAATTATAAACCTCCATGTGAATGTGCGGCGAAGTCCAAAGTCCACTGTCAGAGGAAGAAAACCGTATGTGCTGATGACGGACCCATTTGCTGCAAACAACTCGTACTTTGTCTTCATGCGGGGCTCCCGAACAGCGGATCGTGGGAAGACACACAGATCTGAACCCGTATCTATGAGATATTGTATCTTCGTGTTGCGATCCGTAATGAACAGGCGGCTCGATATTGCGTGGCAGTCGTAAACCGCCCTTACTGGCTGCCTTGAGGGTTTAACGGTTTCTTTGCATAGGCGCACGGTTGTATGCATCTGCGGGCGTTATCACCAAATCGGTGATGGTAGTGGCAGTACCAGTTGTCTTTGGGGCGCGAATTCGATCGGCGGCGGTTCTGGCTGTACCTGCCTCTAGACCGGGAACGCGGTGACCTATGACTTAACTGCGCGCTCATAACGTCCAGCTTCCGTGCCATGTCTTCCACTCTCTGGGTCAATGCTTCAATAGCGCTGCCTTGTTGATCCGTTGAAGGCCGTGAATTAGCTACTTGCCCGGGCACTGGCGCGCTAGTAGCGGCGACTTGCGTTGTTACTGGAACGAGTTCATTTATTCGGTCCACCAATTCTGCTACATCTTCTAAACTGGAACTTGCTTGCATTGCGACTATAGTTTGAAGGTTTGCCGGCAGCCTATTAGACCAGATGGACCTGATAAACTCGGTCGGGACAGTGGGACCTGCTAGCTGCTGCAGGTGGCGGAGGAATTGTGTGGGCTTCCTGTCTCCCAACTCCTCGTGCATGAGCAGCTGTTTAATCTTGTGTTCCTGTGAGGCGGACAACCGCTTGATCAGCTCTGCCTTCAGCTTCTCGTATTTGCCGGTAGTGGGGGGACTGATTATGAGGTCACGTACTTGTGCTGAGTGTTGAGGTTCCAGCTGACCCAGAACGTGATAAAACTTCGTGCTGTCTGCGGTAATGTTGGAGAGTATGAACTGACTTTCGATCTGCGCGAACCATAATAGAGGATCCTCGGCGTTGAATGCTGGAGTCTTCACCCCCACCCGGTAAGTCATGAAGGAATCCTTGTCCTCTGCCGTTTTGTCCTGCATAATTGATGCTGCACAGGCTTCAGTTCCTCAATTCCGTAATCCGGAACGAACGTCGGGGTCACCAGTGAAGTAGTATAGTACTCCGTCTGTGTAGCCGTATACTACTTACAATATTATATAAATATTAGCTTTGTAGCCACTGAGGTAATTATTGGTAGCAAAGAAATAAAATACTGAGCAAGAGCGACAGAGTTATATTCAACTTAGCAGGTAGGAAACAATAATAATTTTGCATTCAACCTACACCGGTATTTATACTAAAATGTTCTCGTGCTGCGTTGAGTCGTGCGATTGAACTTGCCTACTCGCTACACATGGCTAATTATTCCCGATCGTACACGCTGTAGCGTCGCTGCGTCTCACTCATAGTTTTTGAGTAGAATGCCAAAGGTTTCCACATATTGTCCACATTTTGTTGTAGAACGGCGCTGATGCTAGTGTTCGATGCGTCAGTAAATAAACATAGCGGCGCATTAGGTATCGGGTGAGTCAGTGTTGTTGCCTCGAGTATGCTTTGTCGGCATTTCTCGAAAGCTTGCTCTGCTACTTGAGACCACTGTATAGGAGTTTTGTCGTTCTTTTTGCTGTTGTGTAGGTATTTGTTCAATTCATGTTGATACTCGGCTTGGTTTGGTAAACAACTACGGTAAAAGTTAATCATTCCTAAAAATCTTCTTAGTTCTTGAACTGTTTGGGGTTTCGGATAGTTGACTATGGCTCGTATTCGTTCTTGGGTGGGGTTGATTCCTTCTGCTGACACTTCGTATCCGAGGAACTCGATGTTAAGACTGACGCCGTAGGTATTTAGGCGTTCGAGTACTAGTTCTAAGTGGCGGCGGTGTTCTTCCTTATTTCTTGAGTAAATGAGCAGATCGTCGACGAAACAGAATACGATGTCGTCCAATCCTCGTAGAACTTCGTGCATGAAACGTTGAAATGTTTGACCGGAGTTTCTTAAGCCGAACGTCATGCAGGTGAATTCGAAGAGCCCAAAAGGTGTTATTATCGCTGTTCTTTGAGCATCTTGTTTTTCGATAGGTATCCAGAAGTAAGCCATTTACAAATCGAGTTTTGAGAATATTTTCTTGCCGTGGAGTTGGTATGTGAAATCTTGGATTCGTGGAATGGGGTATCGGTCGGGCACGGTCACGGCGTTGAGTCTTCTGTAATCGCCACAAACTCGAAGTGATCCTTCCTTCTTTTTCACGATGTGAAGTGGACTCGCCCACGGACAGTTTGACGGCTTGCATATTCCCATTGTTGAGCTCGAGTGTGCGCTCTCCGTAGGTACGAATCTCTGTTCCGTTCGCCGCGAAAAGTTTGTAGCTTGTATTTGCCGCCGGCCTTGCATATTTCAGGTTTCGTGCGTCTAATACTGATATATCGGCTCCCGAGTCTACAAGAAATCTATATCTATTTTTGGTGTCGATGACACATAGGCGGCGGCTGGTTTGGTTTACATCGACGCTCGCCACTATCGACGTCCGTTCTAGTTTTCCCGCTTGGCGAAAGAACACGGCGATTCGCATTTTCGGGCTCCGTTGCCGAATCGGTAGTGGTAACGACACAGCCAGTCCGGATCGCTGGGTTTTCGGGCTTTATCACTACGCTGTCTTGACTGTGAGCGTGAGCGGCTACGATGTGCGGAGTTTTGGCGGGAACGGTGATGACGAATGTTGGTGACTACGGAGCTCGGCGACTTCGAATGACAATTTCTCTAATTGCTTCGTAAGAATTCTGATTTGTAGGGTTGTTATAGAGTTTAGCTGTACCTCAATTACTGCTGGACTTGATGATGGAGGGTTTACTGTGGAGACAGCGGCAACCGTAGCGGGTTCAAAATGCTCCATCATTTTGTCTGCCATCGCAGCTAGTACTTCGAGCGATGACTCAGTGTTGACGGAGAGCACGGCGCGGACTTGAGCGAGCAGTTGGTTGAGCCACATAACCTTCAGCGCTTCATCAGATAGTAGCTTGCTACTGAGGTCTCGCATTTTACGCAGCAGCTGGCTTGGCTTGTTGTCGCCGAGTTCGAGGCCGCTGAGTAGCTTCTGTAGCTGCCGGTGGTCGGATTCTTGGTAGGTTGATATGAGCCTGTCCTTGAGCGTGCTGTACTTGCCGGTGCTCGGTGGATGTAAGATGATTTCTCCTATTTGCTCTAGGTCGCTGTTGCCTAGTAACGGGACGACGAGGTTAAATTTCTGATCCTCTCCTATGGCTGGCAGCAATGACCGCTTCGAATTGCGCGAACCACAGGCGTGGATTTTGACGCCAAAATTTTGGTAGTCGGGCAGGAAGTGATATTGTTGCCACGTCGCTCTTCATGGTGGTGCCGCCCTGTGCATCGCTAAATTCTTCGGCAGTCTTTGACATTTTCTGATCTTGATTATTTGCGGTCGGTTTCTTCGGGTTTCGGGGTTACCAATTTATGAATTTAGTGGTCTCTGGCACTGAGTGGAAATGAAGAGGTCTTGGGTATAATAAAACAGTGTTGCTTGTTCCAATGACTGTCGGTAACTGAATTTATTATTCTCTAACATCTATTTCACAAAGGAGTACTAAAAATGCTAACCTATTTACAAAATGTAATAACCAATAGGCATTCGCCAGAGGACACAGGCCATGCGCGGGGCGCAGGAGCGGAACGCTGTGTTCACACACGGCCTAGCGGTCGCGAAACTGCTGTCTTCGAAGAATCTTGAATGCCGCTGTGAATCTTCTACGTGGGCGTTGCTCTTGCCAACAAACCGTTCTTTTCGGAGCGAACTGGTGTGCGTAGTGTTATTATGATATTGATAACAACCGCGCGTCACCACATCCTGTTTCTATTTCTGGTAGCAGTGTTCTGGTAATGGTTATGGAGGTACGGTAATTATTGGGACTAGCTCTGTGTCACTACAAATATAATGTCATCCATGTGTATATCCTTCCGCACGCATGCACCTTGAAGTAACTGTTGATACGAAGTCTCATCGGTCTCATCGTCTTCTTTTAAAGTTTACGTTGTGAGTTGCTACTTTCAATATTCAGACCCTGTTGCTCCTCATATACATAACCTCCGTCACGTCTTGCAGTCGCTCGCGGGCTGCAAAGTTATCGTTGGCGCGTCATCATCACTCTGGTATGGCAAAGTTCGGTCTACGGATTATGAACGACGCTGCGCTGTTGAAGATTTCATTGCTGAAATGAATCTGACTATTCATAATACCCCTGACGCACCACCAACTTTTTGCAGCCAAATGGGCCAATCTTGTATTGACGTCACACTTTCTAGTGCAGACGTACGCTTGGATAGGTGGCGTGTCCTACCGGACGCGTCTTGTAGTGATCATCGCTTGATCGTGTACGAATTTGTTCCAGTTTTTATTCAGGGTACGTCACATGTCATTGGTAACTTTAGGTATAAATGTAAAGGTGCGAATTGGGAATTCTTTAGCTCGCTTGTTGCGTCTCACGCCAAAGACTTCACTCGTGATGGGCTTTCAGCTGAAGAAAGTGCTGAAATTATGTCAGACACCTTCACTTACTGTGCTGACATTGCCATTGGTCGTGGATCTTTGACCAATATACGTAGATGTGATTGGTGGTGTGACTACCTAACTGAACAGCGTAAAAATTATCGCCGAGCGCGTAAACATCTTAACAAGCTTAAAAAACGTAAGGTTACCGGTGACCCTCTTTCCATTGCGTTAAGTACGTTTTGAGTTGCCAGTTCCCGCTACAGAGCATCGGTGGATATATCAAAGGGTAATTTATTGCGTAAAGTAGTAGAAAAATTAGATAAAGAAGGTCCGTGGTCTCCTTTATATCATGAGTTTAAAGCCAATCGATCAGTCGACCTCGCGTTTGTTCAGAATATTGAAGTAAATAATAAACACACTACCGGTATTGAGGAAACTACTGAAGTTTTGCTGAATACTCTTATACCTGATGACGTACTAGCTAATGACAACGAATACCATCAACAGATCAGAGCGTGGGCAGCTGTACCACCTGAATCACCAGCGTCAGACCTTCCATCCACTGACGAATTTATTAACGTTGTCAAGAGGTTACCACTCAACAAGTCATCAGGTGAAGATAAAATATCTAATCGGATGATTATAGAAGCGTGTAAAACAGCCGGTGATGCGATTTTAACCGTTTACAACCGATGTATTGCGGACGGCGTATTTCCTCGTATTTGTCGACGCGGATTTATACGAATGATCCCGAAAAGTGGCGACAAACCCCCGGACGACCCAAAGTCGTACCGGCCCATAACATTACTTCCATCTTTGGGAAAACTCCTGGAGCGCCTTATCGTTCCACGGTTGCTACCGGACGGACCAAAATTTTATAATAATCAATTCGGTTTCACTATTGGAAAATCTACCGTAGACACGGCCCTTACTGTTAGGAAAATAGTTAATACATCTGAACATAAGTATGTAATTGGGATTTTTCTAGATATTTCTGGGGCATTTGATAACGCATGGTGGCCAATGTTATTACTTAAAATGAAAAATCGAGGCTGCTATAGAAATATATACAATTTAGTTTACTCTTACTTTTAAATGGTTCCGCGAAACTCAAACTCGGCCATCATTCCATGTCGAAGTCTCTCACCATGGGATATCCTCAGGGTTCGGTTATTGGTCCACCTTTATGGAATTTAGGCTTTGATGATTTCCTCGCCATTCCGCTTCCAAGCGGCTGTTCATTAACCGGTTACGCGGACGACGGTCTTCTGCTCATTCAATCAAGTACTCGAGCTGGACTCGAGAACTTGGCTGACACTTGCCTACGATTAATATCTCAGTGGGGCGATCGTAACCGCCTGACCTTTGCTCCGCATAAAACTTATCAGCTCATTTTGAAAGGTAATCTTAAATCGTGTCCTACTATTAAATTTAATAACGTTCCGGTAAAAAGGAAGCAGTCCGTGTTCTATCTTGGTCTTGTGTTAGAAAGGAATTTTGCATTTATAGATCATATTAAAATCGTAGGTGAAAAAGCAAAAACGAACTTCTATGCCTTAACGAGAATATCTAAATCTACGTGGGGTCTGTCTTTTTTGACTTTAAAGACTATTTATGGGGCTACTTACTTGGGTTGTATCTGCTATGGGGCGCCTGTTTGGGCTGATAGGGCCACAATAGGGGCGGTACGACGTAAATTACTTCAGAGTCAGCGTTTGGCTTTGATATTTATTTATTTTGGGAAAACAAACAGTTACACAAAAAAATACAAACACAAAAAATATTAAAAATAAATAAAGTAACATATGTGTAGCCCACGCCGTTATCCACATCTTAATTAAATAATTAAAACATTGCCCACGACTGAGGCTGAGAGCAACAAAAATAAAAAAAAAGTTAAAAGATCAAAATTCCAAAACAATAAAAAAGCATTTAACAATACAAAGATAAAATCCATAAAATACTTAATCAAAATACAAAGTAAATTATAATTCAGCAAATAATTAAAATTCATAAAGCAAGCACTTAATCAAAAATGTAAAAGGAATTAAATTCCTAAATTTCAAAAATAACTAAAATGTCAAAGTAAATAAATTTATAAATTTCAAAAATAACTAAAATGTCAAAGTAAATAAATTTATAAATTTCAAAAATAACTAAAATGCAATAGTAATTAAAATTGGCATGCAATTCAAATATCAAAAGTATTTAAAATCTAAAGGATCATTAAGAAAAAAATAAATAGAAGATAAAAATTTAAAATTATTTAAAATATTTAAAATACAAACAACAAAACTCTTAAATTATACCACATTCATGCAAAAACAAAATATAATAAATTCAATTAAAATAGATAAAACTACAATTCTTGTTTTACTTTTTTAAGCCACCAATTAAATTGATCAAGGAGATCCTGAACTTATTCTATGACAATGTAAACATGTCCAAGTCTACAAAAACGTCATTGAATTTTTTTGCCATACGTCGAAGAGGCGCGCGGACTCCAGCGTTGGTGCGGCAGGAGGAGACTGCGAATAGCGGACGTGCGCGCACCCCTCGTACAATGACAGTCCTCGGAACAACGTAGCTTAACTTATTGGCAAGATCTATGCAGTCATACCTGCCATTACATAAGTCATAGAGAAACATAGTTTCTAGGAAAAGACGTCTAGATTCCAAGCTCAACAAATCAATATTCCTGTGGGGTAAATTGGGCGAACTGAAGTCGTGACGGCAGCGATATTTTAGGGCTTTTAGGAATTTGTGCTGTACTCTTTCCAAGCTGTCGATGTATTTCTTATAAAGTGGATTCCAAACAAGTACAGCGTATTCGAGTTGTGACCTAATTAACGACTTATACAAATGCATGTAGGTATCTATGCGCTTGAAGTCACTGGAAGCTCTCATGACGAAGCCATACATACGGAAAGCGTTACTTATTATTTTATGAATATGCTGATCAAGATGCAGTTTAGAGTCCAGTAGTATTCCCAGGTCTTTTACTGACATAACTTTTTGCAATATAGTGTTATCTAATGTGTAACTACTATTAATAAAGTTTCTTTTCTTCGTAAATGTAATAGACACACACTTAGATGAGCTCAACTGGATTTTGTTTTCTACACAGTAACTAGAAAATCGGTGAAGATCCTCTTGTAGTAGCACAGTATCTGTATGGTCACGAATTGGTCTGTAGATTTTAAGGTCATCTGCATATAGCAAAAATTTTGAGTGAATGAAACAAGACTCGATGTCATTAATAAAAATAATAAAAAGAAGAGGCCCCAAAATAGAGCCCTGTGGCACACCAGAAGTAACGCCGATTGAATTGGATCGATAGCATTTAACTACAACTCTTTGCGACCTATTTGAGACATATGATGCAAACCAGCGAAGCAGATCCCCACGAATGCCATTATACGCAAGCTTTCTGAGAAGCAGCTCATGATCCACCTTATCAAAAGCCTTACGAAAGTCTGTGTACACCGCATGTACTTGTACCTTTCCATCCATATTATTAAACAAGTAATCTGTAAACGTTATTAGATTTGTAGTAGTAGATCTTTTTTGAACAAATCCATGTTGTTGTGTGAGAATAATGTTATGAATGGTTGGATAAATTGCTTTGTGTACAAGTCTCTCGAAAACTTTAGACAAGGCAGACAGGATAGATATGGGGCGATAGTTTTCAACATCGTGTTTAGAACCTGCTTTATGTACTGGGGTTATATAGGCCTGTTTCCAAACTTCAGGAAATCTACCTTCAGTAATGCATTTATTATAAATATGGCTTAGAGGAATGTACAAACTATCAGCTGCTCTTCTAATAAAGTAAGGTGGTAACCCATCTGGGCCGGGGCCCTTAGTAACATCCAATGACTTCAAAGCATGCAGTACTTGGTCAGGACTGAAAGTGATACTGTCAATAACAACGCATTTGTCTGGACATATTTCGGGGGGCGACCAATCACTGTCACTAAAAGTGGTAGCCTCATAGACCGACCGAAAAAAGTCAGAGAACATATCACAAATGGAATTCGGGTCACTGGAATTAATATTTTTGTAAAATACCGTGGCCGGTATACCACCATTGGATTTGCGATTAGCCACATAACTCCACAAATTTCTGACATTCTTCCTTATATTATCCTTGACACCATTTATATATCGATTATAACACTGTTTACACTCGATATGGAAACTCTTCCTAAGAAAAGAGAACTGCTCGTAATCAAATAGGTTATTATACTTTTCCATTTAATCCATGCCTAATTTTTACTCTTAAATATTCGTATTAGTTTTCTGGAAAACCAGACTGGGAATCTTGATGACTTAGAATGGCTTGTTGGAGTATAGGTTTTTATTGTACCTAAAATATTATTGTAAAATGTGCTGACACACTGCTCCACTGAGAGCCCATTAAAAGTCTGATTCCAGTCAATTTTACACAAGTCGCGATTGATCTGCTCATAGTCTGCTTTATAATAATTATATTTTAATCTTTTCGCTTGCAAGAGATTTTTATTATTTTTAGACATGTGGGTAATTGTCGTATAAAATGGAGGGTGATGATCATCTATTGGAAGTAATGTGCATGTCGGTATGGATACGATGCAGTTTGTGTTGCTTATTAGCAGATCCAAGATGCGACCTTTGTGGTTTAGGATATGGTTAAACTGAGCGGCATTGAGTAATGACATGAAGTTACTCATATGTTCGCTCAGTGAGTTATTACCATTGCATTGTAGGGCTGTAGCGTCTCCGTCATTACTTGGAAGCCAATTTATATTAGGCAAATTGTAATCGCCAAACATATAGAATAAATGTATGTTTAATCTATCCAATATATCATGCAAATGGTTGTAGTGTGACAGGTATGTTTCGTCGGAGGATTTCGGGGGAATATATACAGCGCATATGACACACTTACTGTCAACGTTACTACCCGGAAGTTGTATAAGAACCTGTTCAATGTGAGATGTAGCTGGCGGATCAAGCGGTATGAGGGTGGATCGTAAGTCTTTTAGCACCGCCATGAGAACTCCGCCACCTTCCTTTTTGTTGGTCGCAATACGGTCCCGATCACATCTATAAACTACGTAGCGGTTGTCTACAAACTCATCATCGAGAATCTGAGGAGTGAGCCATGTTTCTGTCAAGATTATAATATCATAACAATTTGATAGTATATTCATATACAGCATATTGAGTTTAGTCCGAATACCCCTACAATTCTTATAATAAATAGTCAGTTCATCCATTGGTAGTAGAGTAGGGTCTAAAATAATATATGTCAAACAGTTTATAAAGTTCAGAATAGTAGCTAAAGTTTAGATTGTAGTTAGTATTAATAAAAAATAATATGACATTATGTAACGACCACAGATACGACCACAAAGTCACCAGCATACAAAAGCGATTTAAAGTTTTCAAAAAATATTTAGAGGGTTGCAAAAAGCAATTCGAACTGTAGAATTCATCAGTACATATACACGAAAAAAGCGAAATAATAACAATAATCCTGAATATACAAGTAAACATAAAAAAGATAAAATTTTCATTCCAATATTTATATAAGTGGGCTTAATTTTAGGAATGTCCAGATGGGATCGTATGGCGATTGCTGATGACCCGTCAGCCTCCCGTACGAGAATTGTAGCATGTTTAACCCACACGTACTTAAACTTATTTTTGCTAGCAGCTTCTCGGCAGGCGCGAAACAACTGCTTGTTCTTTAATGTCAGGTGTTCATTAATGTAAATCGACTGTGGCGCGCCAGATATACCAAGATCATCTGTTTTTAAACCCTTTGCCAGTCGAAATGCACTCAGGATATTATCTCTTAGTACTCGGGAACCAAGTTTTACAACAATATTTTTCGGTTTATTGTTTTGTCTCTGTGCATGCGGTACACGATGAATGGCTATAATGTCTTTCTGACTCAGCGAGCAATTTATTTTTGCACAAATAGTTTCCATAAGCGTAATCAAATTCTCAGAGCGTTTTTCGGGGATGTTACATAATTCTAAGTTACATTGACGAGCCTGTTGTTCTAGTGTATCGAGTTTCACCTCCAACTTAACTACTGTGTCATTTAGAACTTCTGTATACTGTTCACCAAACGAGTTCACCTGTTTTTTCAAGTCGTCTTGCTGGTCCGATGCGAACTGAAGAGATTTCTGCAGGGAGACGACATCCTGCTTCAACCTGTCTTGCTTTTCATCCAGCGCGGTCACGTGCAATTTTAATTTTACGTGTTCAGACCTCAGAGAATTCATCTCACTTTTTATATCAGTAGTAACTTGAGTAACTGTAGCCAGATCGGTTTTAATGGACACAATATCATTAGCGATTTTTGACATAGCGCCATCGAAATAACTCCGTAACTCGCCCAGTCTCTTGTCCATAACCTGAGTGAGGTCGCAAATAGCGGTTGCCATTTCACATTCCGATTCTTTTCTCTTCACATTCCTTTGCCTAGAATTGCCATTTTTCTTTCTTTTCTTACTCTCCAAGCTAGTCACATTAGGGGATGAAGCAGATGAGGTAGGAGATCTTGACATTCTGATTAATGAGTCTCAGTGGGTGTAATATAAAAAGAATTGACAAGTGGCGTTTATTCACACTTTGCGCCGATGGTGGTCTAATATTTCGCGAGGCGAATTAGTTATCGTCCTCTCTGAGGCAGCGTAAAATATATTGCACTGTCTACGACAATAACTCTATGGCGCGAGCGCTCGCCGAAATGTTACCTATGCGCGCTGCGTAACCGTGAGAGTAGCATACACTTCGCGTAAAATGACTAGTCATTCGCTCACCGTTTGACCAGCGGAGATTTAATTTTTTTATCACTTCACTTCAAAAATTGGTCCAGTTAAACACTGTTTAGTACTTCTTCACATGAATCACACGTATTAGATGATAATTGCATCACTCGGAATAATTTTTAATTAAAATCAAGTCCAAATTCACTTAACTTTTGAATTTAACAATAGAGCAAAATTTCACGTAATCTTAACCGTTCGGCCGTTAGGACAAAGATGATATGCTATGCATATTCTTATGCAAAGCATACAGGACGGTTAGTACTGAGGCCTTACCGGTACTTGCTGGCGTACTTCCGGTCGACCTTGAAGTGCAACGACGTGCTGCAATGTACTATTCTGCAAAAGAGACCATGGACGCGGACTTTTTAACGCGGAGTGACCGTGCCAAAATCTCTAGATTATTTAAACCACATATTGACGTCTGGGAGGAACTTTTATCCGAATGGCAATGTAGGTGGGATAATTCCATCAAGGGCCGACACCTCCACCAATTCTTTCCATCCGTTCGCGTGCGGCTGGCCAGGACGTGGCTGGAGGTGGATCACTGTGTTGCCCAATTTCTCACAGGGCATGGTAACTTTAAAAGTAAATTATTTTCCTTCAAGCTTGTTGCCTCGCCATTATGTCAGTGTTCTACATCTGACTGTGAATATGTACAATCTGCACATCATATCTTATGGGAGTGTATTCTTTGGCAGAATGAACGCAATACTATGTTGAGTGATGTACAGGCTGTATCAGGAGGCTGTTTACTATACGGACCTTGTGGAAACTAGAACAAATTTCCGTGCGTTCAAGCGCTTTTGCCATACCTATTATTGGAATCAAATATAACAGCTCATAATGTTAGGACCCATTAATATTAATGCTAATTTTTATCCGTGGTGCTAAGCAACTGGGCTTATCCCAGTTGTAAACGACCCTTTGTGCCTATTGGTCTTGTTTGTTCTGTCTCCTGCTTGATATGGAGGGAAGTGGAAATTTGTATTTTTTCTTACTCCTCCATTTTCTTTTCTGATTAATTTCGTTGCGGGATCCAAGACAGTTAAATTCATTCTCCGGGACTTCGTCGAGCTTCATTGCCTCGGCGCTTTTCTGGTGGTCGCCACTGTTGATTCTGGCTTTCAGGAGTTGCAGTGGTTTGGGAATAGTGCGGTGGGATTGTTGATACGAAGCCACCATGCTCGACTGCTTCTAAAACTCATTCATATAAAATGCATGTCTGTATCCTCACGTCATGTGACGTCACTAACAGGGTATTGCGTGCTGCTTGTTTATTGTTCAGAGTTATACTAAGCTTCCGGTGTATTTTGACACTCTTCACAAAAGATTAAACGATACGGGACTAGGGCGACATGAAGGAAACACATAACATGCTATTAATATTGACAGCGCCTGTGAAATACTATGCACTCCAAATAGCAATGCCGTGACAAATATAATTCCTAGAATCAAAGCTACAAAATGTAGGTTTATGAGTGAATTTTCTTTTTATTTCAAAATGTATACAGCGCAACGGTAGCATGTCGTCGCAGCCCTAATTTTTGCTGGAAAATTAACGAGCTTTCAACACTAGTTAATCCCACTGAAAAACAACAAGGATAGTTAGATAAGTAAAACAGCGTGGGTCGCGGGTTCAACGCTAATCTGTTTAAATTCCGCTCCTACTCAAATATATCCTGTTTAAATAACGGTATAACTGTCCGTGTGTGGATCCTTTTAATCCGTTTGATGTGGATCGCACCACGATCGAATTTCATTCATTCCACTTTTAAAGTTATTGTATGGTTTTTATTACGGGCACAATTATAGCAAATGGCCATCTGATTGAAATAATAAAACCTTTATTTCTGTTGGTTTAGTATATACTTAAACTTTTTTTCGGGCGTCACGTGGGCGTCAGAACGTGTTCGGTATGAAGCCAGAATGTTTAGATGCTGACTTCAGCTGTGTGATTCTTGGAGTTATAATGAAAATAATATTCATTGAAGTTAAAGTCATCATTCAAGTTTAATAACGCGTTCAATAATAGTAAATTGAACAGGTTTACAGTAACAATAGATTTCAAGGTATTGTAATGGATGTTCCAATAGGCAGGGTCTTCATGCATACTAATATCGAAGTGGCATAAGGCACAATCAAAACTAAAACAATTCGAGAGGAAATGATCTATGTAAAAGCCAGAAGATATATATTATTAGAAGGAAACTTCGAAAATTCGATTACATGTAAGAACAACAATCGTTTAGGGGTTAATGAGGCGTATGAAACAAATCGTGGTAGGTACTTTAACAAGCTTACTTTAAAATAGCCCCCGTAAATCTGATCTGAAATGTTGAACCAAGATAGGCACTGGAGAAAATGTAAAACTTTTTGTTACTGATACACGAAAAAGAGTTTGTTGAGTATTGTTGTCTTTGCCAATTTTAGAGGACGACTTCGAGAAGTTATAGTTAAAGCTGAGTTCAAAGGGTCATTAAATTTCCGTAATAGGTATATTTGAAATTATTGTATCAAACTTCAGTTGAAGAGCGAGAACTATAATCTTCATTAGTTTTGTTTTGTTGTTCTATTTGACATCTTGAAGCTTTGCTATCTATTTACTTGATGATAAATTCCGTTTATCCCAATATTAATTTTAATGGAAATATTAACGCAAAAGTATTAAAAAAGCGAGAGTTAACAGTATGTTTTTGGTTAAACTGTACCTACTATTACATTGTGGATGTACTTAGACTGTCTCACCGCAATTGAAGGACTGAAGTTGATATTTCCCACGCAAGCAATACTGCAACAGAGCTTCCAAATCAGCAAAATCCCATTAATTTACCTACTCACACTTTAATACTTTTCTATATATCTATTTGGGTTGCCTATGTAGTAACCAAGTTCTTAAAATAAATAAATATGTGAAAACTGTTTTCTAAAATTACCCCGAGGGAACATATGCCTGGGATAAAAAGTATCCTATTGATTTGCCCGACTACAATCTATCTCTGTGTCCAATTTCACCTAGTGAATATACCGAGGGTCGACTTGGAGATGGGGTAACTAAATTAAACACTGGACTGGTAACTAATCTCGTATATTAATATGTACCGAATCACAGTGTATATATAGTACTGCTCACACACAAGAATAATACTTCAAAATTCCTTAGCTAAATGACGGTAACAAAACGTTAGCGCGAGTTAATTTGACGCCAACGCCATCTAGGGAATTAAGAGTCAAACTTCGTTTACATTAAAAGTGATGGCGCTATGAGCTAATTGACCTGAACATACCGCCCACCAAGGACACAATGCAGAATGTCCTTATTAACGGCCGCCCACCATGCAACGATAAAGGGTCAAAGCCAAAACAAACAAAAATAGCACTAAACTGCACATATGTCTTCGGTAGTAAATATGTAACTAAATATTTGGCTACATAAAAAAACTTTTTGCAAAAAAATACTACCGACTTCCAAATACAAAACTACAAAGTGAAAAATAACTTTATTTTTTTAAGTCGGTGTCTTTCGTAGGCACCATTTTTTTGCGTTATAGACACCGACTTAAAAAAATAAAGTTTTTTTTTATCATGAAACCTTAACTAAACTAACATTAATAATTGGGTTACTGGACCACTGGCAATACACATAACTTGGATATCGGCCTTTTAACAATTGAAGCCTTCGTGCGTAAGGTTACTACCCGAGTAATTCCGTCAGGTCCACAATGCTTTTGCTCAATCCTTCCCAATAACCACTTGCCAGGAGGCATGTCATCCTCTTTCACTAGTATTACATCGCCAACAGATGGTTCTGGATTTTTATGAGCCCATTTGTGCCGTTGCAGAAATTGATTAAGATAATCATTCGACCACCTTCGCCAAAACTGTTGCATCATTCTCTGCTGGAGTTGCCAGCGTTGTAAACTATTAACATTTGAATCTTCATAATTTGAGTCCGGAACTAAAACAACTGGCTCTCCAATCAGAAAATGACCAGGTGTTAATATATCAACCTTATCTTGATCCTCCACATAGGATAATGGCCTCGAATTGAGGCAGGCTTCGATTTGAGCCAGCACAGTAGCCATTTCTTCGTACGTTAGAGTGGTGTTTCCTATGATCCTCTTTAAATGGTACTTGGTAGATTTAATTCCTGCCTCCAAAAGGCCCCCAAAATTTGGCGCGTGAGGAGGAATAAAGTGCCACTCAGTGCCATTAGTAGCGAGATATTCTGCCAATTCCGAATTAAAATTCGATTTTTCTTCATTATATAAAAAAAGCAATTCACGTGCAGCGCCTACAAAATTAGTACCATTGTCGCTGTACAACTCAGTGCAACGACCACGCCTAGCCACAAATCTTTTGTACGCCGCCAGGAAACCTTTGGTACTCATCTCACTAACCGCCTCTATATGCACTGCTCGAGTAGACATGCATATAAAAAGCGCAATATAACCTTTATATGACTTGTTCCCGCGTCCTTTCGATACCCTTATGTTTATTGGTCCTGCATAATCTACTCCGGTACACAGAAATGGTTTGTTTGGTGTCACACGTGCCGATGGTAGCTGCCCCATAAGTTGCGTCCGTGCTTTGGCTGAATATCTAATGCATTTAACACAGCCCCTTACATATTTTTTCGCTAGCAACTTAACCCCTATAATCCAGTACTTGGATCTTAAGTACGTGACCATAAGCTGCGGACCCCCATGCATGGTTTTTGCATGAGCGTCAGCAATCAGAAGTTCGCTCAGAAAAGATTCCCGTGGTAAGAGGACTGGGTGTATGCGATTATAACCCAATTGCGACATTTCAAGTCTTCCTCCAACTCTTATTATTCCATTAGAGTCCATAAAAGCATTTAACGAATCCAGATTCGACTTTTTCTTTTTTATCTTACTATTTTTTGAATCTTTCATTTCCTCTGAAAACTCCTCTTGGCATTTCCTTATGCATGTGTCCATGGCATCTTCAAGTTCCTGTTTTGATAATTCTCGTGTACTATGTTTAGTAGTTGCTTGTTTCCTTAGACTCAAAAACCGTCTACAGTAAGCTATTACTCGAATTAATCTCGACAACCTGGAAAACTTATTCCAGACGGTAACTGTATCAACCACCGTCGTGTGTGTTTTAACTTTTTCCAAATGTGTTACGAGATGCTTAGGCCTTTTGTATTCTATTACCTGCTGTCGCAACAGATCCGCGGGATTTTGCTTAGACGATACGTGGGACCAGTGGTATGTATCTAAGATGTTTAAAATATCCGAAACTCGATTGGCTACAAAGGTTTTCCAGCGGCTAGGATGACTATTGAGCCAAGCTAGCACCACCTCACTGCCTGTCCATGCATGCCAGTCAAGCTTCTGGATACCCATTACTTCTCCTACTTCAGCCATTAATTTGGCTAGAAGAACAGCCACAGACACTTGTCTAATGGGTGCAACCTTCGTTTTTGAAGTGACCAAAGAGATGTGAATGTTTCCTTGGTGATCCACGACTCTGAGATAAATAACGGCTGCATACGCCATTTTGGAAGCATCTGAGAAGCCATGCAGTTCCTTCTTTACGTTAGTAGCAGTATGTAGCCATCGTGGGATTTTAACCTCCACCAAAGAAGATAAGTTGTGATGGTAAGTAGCCCATTCATGTATTAAATTATTAGGAATTTCTTGATCCCATTCCAAACCTGCCAACCATAATTTTTGAATGAACGTTTTGGCTAATATAATACTAGGCGCTAACCATCCTAACGGGTCAAACAACTTAGCTATGTCGGAAATAATTTTTCTTTTTGTTATAGGTGCAGCTAGCGGCGGAAGTTCCACCGAGTACTGGAAGAAGTCATCGCATGAGTTCCAGGTAAGTCCCAGTATCTTTGTAACATTATCAGTTTTTATCCTTAGTTCTTCCTCTGTAGTTCTTTTACCATACCTGATTTTATCTAGTAATGTTTTGCTATTACTCCTCCATTTTTGCAAGTGGAAACCCTCTTTAGCTAAGACTGTATTCATTTCTGTATAGATTTTAAATCCTTCTTCTATATTATCCACTCCCGTCATTAAATCGTCCATATAAAAATCATTGAGAATTATTTTCTCTACCTGCGGCTTATCCTTACATTCATCATATGCGACTTGATGCAAGGAGCGCACCGCTAAATATGGTGCTGATGCGGTACCAAATGTGACAGTCATTAACTCGTATTCTTCTATTTCTTTTTCAGAGTCGTTTCTCCAGAGTATACGTTGAAATATTGTATCAGAGCCGTTAACCAAAACTTGTCGATACATTTTGATAATATCTGCTACAAGACATATCTGATATGTTCTCCATCGCATAATCGTGTGACGGAGTTCAGCTTGCAACGTTGGACCAACTAACAGATTGTCATTAAGCGACATTCCATTAGTTACTTTGCAGGAAGCATCGAATACGACACGAACCTTCGTAGTATCTTTATCCTCCCGGACGACGGCGTGATGAGGTAAGTATATTGCTTTACTATTATCCTTTTCCTTATCTGTCACCCTTCTCATATGCTTCAAATCTAAGTACTCTTGTATAACCTTTGCATAATCTTCTTTTAATTTATTGTTCTTTCTTAACCTTGTCTCTAAACTCTTTAGTCTTTATTCAGCAATACACTTAGACTCGCCAACTTTGCTGACCGGGTCAGCATCACGCAGCGGCAGTTTCACTATGTATCTACCTATGTTATTCCGCGTTGTGGTAGCTGTAAATATGTTTCCACATTTAATTTCATCCTCCGTGAGAATTTAATTTTTTTCACATGGTTCTGCTTCTAACTCCCAAAATCTTTTTAACATGTTGTCATCAGCTTGAACACTGGAATGCATCACGGTAATGTGTGAATGAATACTTGACTCATTATCCACTTCACAGGTGCCCGATAATATCCAGCCTAATGTGGTATCTTGCGCTAATAGAGTGCCACTTATATTCCTTTTAATGCCCTCTTGGATGATTTGGCTGTAAATCTCAGCACCCAATAAAATATCAATTTTATTGGGTCTGTGGTATTCGGGATCAGCCAAATCATCATCGGTCAAGTCTACCCATTCTATCTTCGCTACTTTCGTAGCTGGGAGAAGGGCGGTGACTGACTTCAGGACGTAAGCATTAACCCTTACTTGGAATTTGGGATCTATTCTAGACCTCAAATTAATGACAACAGTGGACTTAGACGTTACGCTTTTGTCACCCCCTACACCTAATACAGTGTGCCTCGATGGCTTTTTCTTTAATCCTAAATATTGTACTATGGATTCCGTAACGAAAGATCCCTGTGACCCTTGGTCTAACAAAGCCCTAATTACTTGATAAGTCCCATCTTTCGACTCAGCTTTAACCAAAGCTGTTGTCAACAGTACAGTCTTCTGACCACTTCCTGTCGAAAGGCATGAGACTACTGGGTTGCTTGACTCCTCCGCTTGAACGGTTACTTTTTTATTATACTCGTTTGTATCCTCCTTCCTCAACCTTCCAGCGGCCGAAGAGGTGGTCTCGGAAGCAATACTACCATTTTCCCCATTACCAGACCCGGAAACACCTGTTGGGTGTAATAAAGTATGGTGGCGGCGTTTGCACACCTGGCATCTAAGAGTATTTTTACAGAATTTTGCAGAGTGGTTATTATGAAGGCAAACAAAACACATTTTTTTTTGCCTGTACAAAATTACGCCGAGCATCGTTAGATTCTTTACCGAACCTTTTGCATAAAGTTATTTTGTGATCTTCAGCACAATATGCACATGACGCGATGTTGTCATTTTTAACAATATGAAAAGATTTAGTAACTTTCTTATCAGTACTATTAAACTTAGGTTCTAAATTTTCCAGACCTCTGAATCGACCTATTTTTTTTTATTTTTTCTTGTTGTTTATTAAATATGTAACATGACAAAATATAAACAGAAAACATCACAAAAACCTCAAAAGGTTTGTCTGGATGTTGAAACACTTATAAGCAATCTTAACACTAACAAAATATCATTGATTATAGTTTTAAAAACATAGCTGATAAAATACAAAAATAAAAAATTGTAAGGTAGTTAGTAAATAATACCAAAGATACTAACAAAAACTACGCCGGCGTGGGTCAGGCAGCCCGACAACACAAATATTGAATGAAATTTAAACAGGATGATGCATTTTCAAAGAGAATCAAAGAATTTCTTGTATTTAATTATATAATTATTATTTGTTATTTCTGATTGAATTTTTGTGGGAACATCATAAATTAGAGTAGGTATTAAATAAGCGCATGTTCGTTTACCGTAATAGTTCTTGTATCTCGGTACTATAAGTTTTGATTGAGCTGCCATTCTTGTAGCTTTGCTATGATTGACTTTAGTTTGCAGGTCTTTGTTGGTGAACTGTTCTATTAATAACCACTTTCGAATTTTAATGTGTATTGGCAAGATTTTACAATATTTAAAGAAGCCTGTTACGTCATCACCATCATAGAGTGTTTTTAGTGATAAAACTCATCTGCGTAATTAAATTAGGTACTCATACTCAGTATCTTCACTATACTTTAAGTAATTTTAAACAAAATGGATAAAACAATATAAATAAGTAATAAAAGCTTCAAACTAAGTAGGTGTATCCCTTAAAAATAGTTTAATACGTGCTTTGGTGCTCATTAAAAACGTCTAGCGTTTAAATTTGGCTCAAATTATTTGAATGTCTGGCAACTGTTGTCATTGTTTAAAAGTCTTATAAATTATAATAATTATATCTCATATTAGTAAGGTAATGTGAAAATAAAGCCTTTTTCACCAGCTTTTACCTTGTCAACTTTCACAGCAAAATACCAAGAAAGTACCTACACGTATTTCAGCTAAGAACTCATATCACGAATTTCAGCTAAGAACTTCACGGAAACGTCTACGTCTGAGTACATTCATATTTAAACGTACATTTGTGTTCTTAACCATTTTCCAGAGTCAGCGCCTTCAGTTAGGTGGCGAAACAAGTTGAATGCAACGAAGCGTTTTCCTGAATTTGCGAGCGCTGAGCGAACGGCGAGAAAACCTGGAATGCCAACGTTGAAAAACTAACGTTTGCCGTAGGACCAGACGTGTTTATGCCCGTTTTATTTCAGCCATTTTTTTAATTGGATTTTAATATGCTTGCTCGTTAGTTAATGGAAGAAAATCGAGCGGTTCGTACTTGAATATCAGTTTATTAGGACTGATTGAATGCCTCCATACTGTTACTATTAGTATGCCTACTAATGTCCACAATTTTGACAAAGATGCAGTAGAATTTACAATAATAACTATTATGGTCGCTAATACGATTTCCAAACGTGGTATTTAGATTACAGCAATATTTCCCAACGAGTATTACGAGTATTAGGTGTGTTTAGTAGTGGATATTTGCGCGTTAATTAGTAATGTTATGATAATGTACTTGGCAAAATACTTCTGATGCAACAAAAGCGCGTACAGCTGTTTTGACTAGGTACACATGGATATTTATGGAAATGTATTATGTTTATATTTCCAAATGATACGGTAGACCGGCTCTGTATTATATTCATAGTTATATACCAACCGCTAATAACGCTCCGTAATGTTTAATTAATCATAGTCTTTCTCACGTTAAGTTTAAGATTTAATGCCACTGTGAGACACAGTGGCATTAAAATTTACATTCATCAAAAAGGTAAACGCCAAAAATAATTTTCAATATGAGATTCAGTCCATTCTCTGAAAAATTCAATTAGACTGAATTCTAAAGCCATGAAACATTTAGTAGCCTTTATAAAAGTCTGGCAAAAGTTTAATTTGATCAGAGCTCAAAGTCCGGCTATACAAAGATATTAAAACAAGTCAAAGGAGACTAGGCGCTTCATAAATAATAAAAATGTTATTGAAGACAAAATTATTTTGCTGAGACGGGATAGTCTTGAGGGTTTTTGTACTTTTTGTGTGGTCGGCATTTTAATTCCACTTTTTCCACAGCTTCGGGGAGGGAATACTTTTATTATGCGTACAGTAAAGGAGAGGCATTCCCTGCCGGAGTCTGTATTCCCTGATAGCTACAACCTGTGAGTGGTTAAGTCAAGAGTGAATAGTTTTCATCTAGGCAAGCATGTTTCATCCTCGACCAAATCATCGCTTACCATCATGTCTTACCAGAGGCCTGTGGAATTCCCAGAGTGGGCTTTATTAACTGTGACATCAGAGGTGGCCACATACTCACTCGAAAAGAAGAAGAAGTGGTCAAGCGCGAGCCTATCAATAAAAATAATAATAAAAAGTTGTTTTGTATGTTTTCTTATGTGGTAACAATTAGATCCTACACTGCACGGATTCTGAGAAAATTTTAATATAAATAAAATAAATCTTCGAGAAAGGATGCCAGCATCCCGCCTAATACTAGAAGATTTTTAGAGCATCTGCTGCAGTTGCCTATTTATCTCTACCAAAACGCATTCAATCAGTCATGCATTGTAGACGAATTTATGCCATTTAAACTGTTCATATATAAACATCCTATCAGAGTATTGCTTAAAACTGTAATCCTCGCCTAAACTCGTAAAATAAATTAATAATATAAAATTTCATTCGGGCCCGTCGTGACTTTAAAATTCAAGTCGCGTTTGCTCCATGAAAATAAAATCAACCGTGAACTTTACATTCAGGAGAGCCCCAAATTTACATTTTACGTAGATAGGACTCTTTATTTTTACATGGTGAAAAATAATGCAAATCATCTTTTTAGGAAATCCCGGTGGCTCAACACGCCAGTGATTCTTAAGGATACTATCTATACCTACTTATCTACTTCCTTCAGATACTTATAAATATATGTATGGATTGGTAGGTACTTCGGTAAGTTACATTTTATGGTGCCCCCGATATAATAAGTCGGCTACATGCATACTTAGATATTTTTGGAATGTAGAGCGTATTTTTATGGATTTTATATCAAAAGCATCCTTTCATTAATTTGAAGATACGAAGTCAGTATATAATATGATTTCGTTTCTTGAGGTGTATTTCTATACGCGAACCCCTACCACAAAGAATACGATTCATAAAATCACGCTAAATTGTGTAGCGCGCGATTTACGATAGATAAATAATCCAATTACCTGACTAACACTAGTCGGACATGCGAAGTTAGTCTCTAAGGGTATGGGACCACCAGCGCGAGTTAAGGAACCCCAATCCCCCAATATTAGCTTCATCAGCCAATAATTATATTATATTAGAATAACAGCTATATGTCAGCATATAATATCTAGAACATGCGTCATTAGCAGAGATGATTGGTTAGCAATAAGATTAGTATATAAGATCAACATTTTGTAGAATTAAGTAATTACTGTCTTGCTGTAACTGGGATCAAATAAAGTTTATTTTTAAACTCTTCCGTTGTCGCTTACTTAATTGGCGCAGCCGGTAGGATCTCTGTATTCAGTCTGTCACGTATCCACATCTACGGGAAGCAGCCGACGTCCGTTTCAACGGTTCAGCAGAGATCACCGAACAAACAAATACATTAAGAAGCCACATCAAGCCAGGAGAGGACCAGGAGCCAAGCAGTAATTCAGGGATCATGAAGATAGCTGCGGAATTGTGAGTAAATCTTTTCACCTTCCTCTCAGCTCTTCCATTTGCATCCCAACCTTGTATTAATCTATGTTGTGTGTATTATTAGGGATTGGACAACGCCGTAATAATATTTTATAGATTGTTAGTTGTAGTAAATAGTTAGGGATAATTTATTAATTTTTGTGCTTACTTTTTGTGAAGCTTCGTTATTTCACTTCATAATGGAAGGTATAAACCGTGTTCCGCAAGAGATGGTAAACATAATTCCAGTATTTAATGGCGATGTTAGAGCGTTACCCTTATTTATTAAAAAATGTGAATACATTTTAACAACATTCCAAGGGAGCGTTGTACAAAAAAAATATTTATTTCATGTAGTAACAAGTAGATTAACAGGCGAAGCAGCTAGTTTGGTAGGCAAAAGGGACTCTATAAATACGTGGGATGAGCTAAAAATGCTGTTAAATCAACACTTTGGCGACCCACGTACTGAAGATTGTCTAGCAATGGAGTTAGAATCCTGTAAAATTAACAATGGTGAAAGTTACTTAGATTTGTGTCATAGGATACAGCATATGAGAAGCATTTTATTTTCCAAAATATCAGAGACTATTGCTGATGACTCTTTACGGAAGGCTAAGCAGATAATCTACAGTAATAGCGATGAATGTTTTTCTATTCAATTTACCGCCATTCCTAGTTAGGTTAGTTCGTTTACGCGACGTTTCGACATTGGAAGACGCGTTGAAAATTGTTTTAGAAGAACAGAACTTTCAATCAGTCTATAATTCTAAAACAAACGATCACCGCAATTATAATAGATCTAATAAAAATATTTTTTCCGATTTCAATAGTGCGAAGTATAATTCGCAGAGCCTATCCAGTGCAGTTGCACCGAATAACGCCACGAGTAGTTCAATTACGATGAACAATTCGCAGCAGTTTAGGAATTATAGGCAACATTATAATCAAAATAATTTCAATCGGACAAATAATAATGATCATAACAATAGGACAAGTAAGTCACAGTTTCCGATGGCGCAACAAAGCCAACAGTCCACGGCATATGCACCGCGAACGTCACCTTTTGCAGCGCAAGCATCTCCGCCGGGTTCAAAGTCGAACACTGACGTTACTATGCGCACTGCAAGTTCACGCCGTGTTAATTACACTAATAATCATAGCTATAACGAACCAAGTTTTGACAACTCAAATAATGAGTTCCAGGAAATTCCTGAAGATCCCAGACAGGGAAATTTTTGTATAACCGCCTCTACCCTAGAGAGCGAATAAAAATTAATTGCAATAAACGTCTTAACTTACCACACATAGTTGTACCAGAATTAAATGCAGTGTTTATGATAGATACAGGCAGTGTTAGGTCTTTCATAAGCCCACACATTGCAAACAAGTACTTTAGGGATCGGTTGCAATATGAACCCTTCGAAGTTGTTAGTACTCACGCATCGAGTGTTCATAGCGAAACGGCATTTATTCCTTTACCAGCTACGTTTTGCAGTAAGGAATTTCATAAATTTTATGTTTACAGTGTTGATGATAGGTATGATGGGTTAATAGGTAGTAACCTACTTAAACAATTACAGGCAAAAATAAACATGGAAAGTCAAGTTTTGCATTTAAAAAATGCGAATATTCCAATAATATACGCACCACCTATGAGAGAGGTATATCAATTGCCATCTCGTAGTGAATTAAGAGTTAGATTGCCAGTCAACTTACTAGACGGGGAAGCTATACTACAATTTAAACAATTTTCGGAAGGGATTAGAATGCCCACCGCATTAGTTAAGTGTATTAAAGGTTACGCATCAACCGTTATTCAGAATTATACGGATGAAACCAGAACCTTAGTGGTAACAGGACCTTTTACGGTCGAACCTTACAGGCAGAACCCATCTGTTCACATTAATTTTACAGAAAATAACATAGAAATAGATAGGATGCTAACAGATAATTTAAAAAAAATACAGTTAGACCACATGAATTCTGAGGAACGTAAAACCATCGAAGGGCTATGTAATGAGTATAAGGACATATTTTATTGTGAGAATATTCCATTAACGTTTACAAATCAAGTAAAACATAGAATTAGAACAAGGAATGAAGATCCTATAAATATTAAAGCACATAGGTTACCTCCCATTCAATCGAAAGAAATTAGGAATCAGGTAGATAAAATGCTAAGGGACAATATCATCCAGGAATCACACTCCCCCTGGAGTGCTCCCGTACATTTAGTGCCAAAAAAATTAGATTCATCAGGACAGCAAAAATGGAGGACGGTAGTCGATTATAGACGTCTCAATGAAATTACTACCGATGACAAATACCCTTTGCCCAACATAAATGATTTATTTGATATGCTAGGCAATAGTACCTATTTTACTACCTTAGATTTAGCTAGTGGATACCATCAAATCGAGGTCCAGAAAGAAGATAGGGCGAAAACAGCTTTCAGTACACCTTCAGGACATTATGAATTTAATAGGATGCCGTTTGGGTTAAAAACAGCACCTGCAACATTTCAGAGGGCTATGGATAACGTTCTAAGAGGTCTCCAGGGCTTACATTGCCTGGTATACCTTGATGACGTCATAATTTTTTCTAAATCGCTGACTCAGCATGTAGAAAAACTTAGAGCAGTTTTTGATCGTTTTCGGGCGACAAATTTAAAAATACAACTCGACAAATCACATTTTCTTAGAAAGGAAGTTCTTTACTTAGGGCACACTATTACAAGTGAAGGATTGAAGCCAAATAATGATAAAATTGATGCAATCTTAAGATATCCTATTCCAGAAACAGTTACACAAATAAAAAGCTTTTTAGGACTCATTGGTTATTATAGGAAATTCATCAAAGATTTTGCAAAAATAACTAGACCTTTAACAGCTTGTTTAAAGAAAGGTCGTAAAATAATTATTAATGATGAGTATAGGGAATGTTTTGAAACATGTAAAAAACTTTTAACAAACGCACCTTTATTACAGTATCCCGATTTTAGTAAAAGTTTTATTTTAACTACCGACGCATCGAATTTTGCAATTGGGGCTGTATTGTCACAAGGATCAATAGGCTCAGACAAGCCAGTAGCATATGCTAGCAGGACTCTGAGTGACACAGAAGTAAAATGCAGTACTATTGAGAAGGAGCTTTTAGCCATAATATGGGCAGTTAAGCATTTTAGGCCTTATCTATATGGCAATAAATTTATTATCTTTACAGACCATAGACCATTAGCATGGCTGTATTCATTAAAAGAACCCAACAGTAAGCTCACGCGTTGGCGTTTACGCTTAGAGGAATATGACTACGAGGTTAAGTACAAGAAAGGGCCTCAAAATACAAATGCAGATGCCTTATCTAGGATTAAAATTAATGCAATTAACGACGATTTAGATTCGATATTTGTTAACGTAGGTGATAGGAAAGAGCGAATACAAAAAATTATAGATGAAGAGCTGCAATTTGACGAAACGCCCATAGAAACGATAGAACTTTCGGATTCTGATGATGGCGTCACAGCTAATTCAGTTTCAAATAGGGAACATGAAGGTATTCCTATTTTAAATGAAGCTGTAGATACTAAAGCTAGACAAATTTTAGTTCACTCATGGTTTAAAGATAAATTGACAGTAAAGGATATTTCTAATAATAAACAGAAAATTTTTGAAGTTCACTTACCAACAAATAATGACAAATTAGTTAAAGACTTTCTAAAAGAATATATAGATCCTAAACATAAATATCATATTTATTTTGAACATCCATCGTTTAGAAAATCTTTTTCAAACATGGTTATTAACTTGTTTAAAAAGGGTTCAGTTAAGTTAACAGAATGTACAGAAAGAGTGATCAATTTGACAGAGTCAGAAGAGGATCAGAAAGAAGTTATTATGAAATACCACGACGGGAAAACCTGTCATAGAGGCATTAGGGAAACTTTAGCTAAACTTAAGAGATATTATTGGTGGCCAAACATGAAAGAAATAGTTACAACAGTTATTAACAGCTGCGAAATGTGTAGAAAAATGAAGTACGATAGAAAGCCCATTAAACCTCAAATTCAGCTAACCCAAACTCAGAATAGTCCATTCCAAGAAGCTTTTATGGATCTATTATACATTGAAGGAAAATATTATTTAACTATTGTAGATGCTTTTAGTAAATTAGCACAGGCAATAGAGGTACCTAATAGGAGTACACCAGAGATAGTTAGAGCATTAATTAAATATTTTAGTATTTATGGATTGCCCAGTAGAATAAGTTGTGATTCAGGGACAGAATTTAATAACATGTTAATTAAGGAAATGTTAAGTCTATACAAAATAGAATTGCACATAGGGACTCCAAACAATCCCAGTTCTATGGCAATAGTCGAGAGATTCCATTCTACTATCATCGAAATTTACCGATTAGCAAAATATGAAAAAAACGATTTAGATGCAGCTTCCGTTATGACGTATGCTATTATGGCATATAATAACACCATACACTCAGCGACAGATTTTACGCCTTTTGAACTAGTCTTTGGGCATACCGATGCCGGAAATGTATTTAATGTCGATAGGGAGAAAAATTTAACTCAGAAATTATTATTAGATCATAGGAAACGTCTCAAAGTACTATACGAATTTGTAACAGATAAATTAAACACAGATAAACTTAAGGTAAGAGATAAGAAAGGAGGTGAAGAAACACCAGTCCTTAAGACAGGAGATACTATTTACATGACGAATACTAGGACTAGGAAAGCTAAGGAAAAACCTCGCTATGAAAAAGCCGAAATCACTGGTGAAACCGAACGTAATATAGTGCCTGTAGAATTAAATAAAAGACCAACTAGAGTGGCGATAAAAAATGTAAAACGTCCTCCACAGGTCATGCCTAGTACTTCTGGTACTAGTGATGTCAGGATTCACGCTGGAACTCCAGAACTTCACTCGGAATCCGGGGATAGCGTCGTTGAAGATGGGAGTAGCGGTGAAGAAGAATAATTATTGGACTATATTTAAGATTTTAGATTTAGAATCCTTAAGCTTACAAATAGATAATAATATTCGCGATTTTAGCAATATGAAATCGAAAATTATAGAAAGCAAATTAAGTAATGAAACTTTAGGTATAGAAAACCAAATCGAGTATTTAATAAGACTTACTAAAGATAAATTATATCAAATTTTACCCCTTAATCATAGAAACAAACGAGCTTTGTTCAACCCTCTGGGCTCATTTGTAAAAGCTATATCTGGTAATTTAGATGAAGACGATGCAATTAAATATGATAAGGAAATCGTTTTACTCCAGAATAGAGAACATGCAGTCGAACGTAAAGTGTCATCAATGCAAAAAGCTTTCGATAAATTAGTTAATGACTCAGAAATCATAAAATCAAATATTAAAAGATTAGGCTCACACACTAATGGCATAGAAAAACTAGCTGAAAATGAATTCAAATTTAACAAGTTACTACGAATAATAGATACTATGTACCAAATTTTAAGCAACTTTCGAACTTGTTATGAGAACATACAAGAAATAGAGTCCGCAATCGCCTTTAGCAAACTAAATGTTTTGCACCAGTCTATTATAAATAGCACAGAACTGTACAGCAGTTTAGAAACAATTAGTAAACATGCTAGGACAATATATCCAGTTAGTAAAAGTAATTTAATAAAACTAGAACGTAATATCATAGTCAAATCATATTTAAATAACAATAGATTAGTATTTGTGTTAGAAGTCCCTCTAATAGACAACGAAACATATAATTATTATAAGGTTATTCCTATTCCTATTTTCCATTCTCCAGACACTTTTACCATTATTCCCAAATACCCTTACCTAATGGTGAATCGATTGAAATACATGCCCGTGGTAAACTCATGTACTGAAATTGAAAATGACAGATTTCTTTGTGATGAAAGTAATTTAGCTCAGAATCCAGTCGAGACCTGTATAGAACAAATTATGTTGATGAAGAATAACTACAATAGCTGCGTAAAGAATCGTATCAAGATAGAAAAGCCTAAGGTGCAGAAGATAACGGATAGCCAATGGTTGGTCTACACAGAGGACAACCTGATCATTACCGAAAACTGCAATGAGGAAATCCGCAAATACAACATCTTTGGGACCTATATCGTGACACTGAGTCAACAATGCGAGGCGCAAATAGGAGGAGTAATTGTTGGTGCCGCCACAAACACTACAATTTCCAGTTTCAAGCTCCCATTGGTCGAGATGCCAGAGCTTCAACAAGACATACAGACAAGGACGGAGAAGGTCGACCTAAGAAACGTGGACTTTAGTGACGTGAAAGAATTGTTACAAAGTGCCAAATTTAGTGAAAGTGACGATACAACCCAAATAGTGACAATAGAAATTAGCGTATGGACCATTTTAGAGTATATCATTATCATAATAATTATTGTCGTCATCTCATACAAATTAAATGTTTTTCGTTTTTGCCGAAATTCTCCGAAGTCATCTGCGACGCCTTCGGATAATTTCTCTCTTAGGGAGGGAGGAGTTAAGGAACCCCAATCCCCCAATATTAGCTTCATCAGCCAATAATTATATTATATTAGAATAACAGCTATATGTCAGCATATAATATCTAGGACATGCGTCATTAGCAGAGATGATTGGTTAGCAATAAGATTAGTATATAAGATCAACATTTTGTAGAATTAAGTAATTACTGTCTTGCTGTAACTGGGATCAAATAAAGTTTATTTTTAAACTCTTCCGTTGTCGCTTACTTAATTCGCGCGTGAAAAATTCAGCTCGGTCGGCAGACATGGTTTATTTAAGGAGGTGCGCAGTGCGCCTCGTTGAAATATTTATTAACGACCATTGAGCCGGAGTGTTACCTTTCTTTGCTCGACAGCGACTATTTGACACCGTTTTTACCTAGCCTGTGATATCCCTTCGCAAACGCACAGCCCTAACGAAGCAACTTTTGTACGGGCTCCTTTGTAGGTTGCGTTCGAATTGGACATGAGTGATTACAAGTGATACAAAATACTTTCAAACAGCAAGTTTTTGTTAAATATGTCGGGTTCAGTCAATAGCACGGTCGTCAATAACAAGCACGCTACCTGGTGGCAAACTTGGTGGGACAGCAGAAAATGGCAGTATAGTACTGACCGCCTCCAAGCTAAGACATCGTAAAATCACTGTAATATTTGTGAGCAAAGATTGTACTGTGACTATTTGAATAAACCCAGTACATCGAATAATTTGTGTGATTTCATTTTCACGATTCTACCCACCTACCTCGCGCACCACACACGATTTCCTAACTTAAGGGAATACATCCTGGCTTCCCGATGGTTTGCATCTATAGGCTACCCTTGATGCTACAAATATATACAGTCGCGAGCAATGAAAAAGTTCCAGTGACATAGCACCAAATTACTCCTAAACGGGAAAGACTAGCTTAATGACGCCGTCTGCAATATTGAAGTGCATTTAACAGCGCATCAGAATATTACCAACTAATAACGTAAATATTAATTTAATAAATTATATTATTATTTATTTATTATATTATTTTGTATTTTGTGGGTGGAACTTTTTCGTTGCTCGGCAGTTTATTTCATTTAATAAAAGTTTCAACGATTTGTGTAGGTACTTACTTTAACAACGCGAGGAGGAGCTCGTGGCTAAATAATAACAGCCGCACGGGTCGATCTTCAAGGTTAAGCAACGCTTGATGAGGTCGGTCCGTGGATGGATGACCATTTCAACATACCGAGTTTCCTCCGTGCCTCGGAAAGCACGTTAAGCCGTTGGTCCCGGCTGTCATTTAAAGATCTTTGACAGTCGTTACGGGTAGTCAGAAGCCTGAAGATCTGACACGAGTCTTGCCAAGGGGTACCGTGTTACCCAGTTACTGGGTTATGGAGGTCAGATAGGCAGTCGCTCCATGTAAAACACTGGTACTCAGCTGAATCCGGTTAGACTGGAAGCCGACCCCAACAATAATTGGGATAAAGGCTAGGCAGATGACTTACTTTAACAACGCATTATTACATAATATAATGAAATTCGAATAGGTACCGGACAGATAATAATTACCTTCTACACAGGCACCCAGTAAAACTATGTTTATGGTTACCAAGTGGATAATACATATATGTAGATATGTATTATCCATTATTTGTATTTTTCAATAAAACGGCGATTATTCCCCTCCGTTGAAAATAAATCAAAAATCTACGTTGAAATTTATGTAGGTAGGTAAGTATATTATGTTCTATATCCGCATCACCTATTTCACTGGGAGTCAATAAATAACCCGGAGCGTGTTTTACGTATTCGCTTATAAAGTAATGATCGCCAAATGGATTACTTTGTGGTTTTCATCTGACTTTTACGACGTGTGTGTAAAATGCTAATGGTAACAAATATTCGCAAAATATTTTATACATCTACGAACTTGAACAATATATACGGCAAAATTTTATGAAAGTCGGTAGTATACCCAGGAGAATCGATAGATCAAAATGTGTTTTGTCAGATATGTGTGTGTCAGTCTAACTACATTTTCTAAGAATATAAGTCTTACAGTCTGTCAGTCGAAGGTCTTTTTCATGATTATAGGCGTCTAATAGAGGTGCTACCACAGATATAAATTTAACTAGATGACGCGAGTGTATGTACTTCGCGTGTCAAAAAACGGCACGTTTGGTTTCGTACAGATGAAGGGACTTGCGTTATCTACTTAGTTAGATTTATGTCTGTGGGTACTACAAAGAACCATGAGCAATGCGCCCGTAAGAATCCTCCTCCCGACAACAGCTACTAGTCACAGATTATATAATACTAGCATACCTAAGTACAATAAATAAATACAAAAGCTACGAAATCACCATGACCATGGCGAAAATATAGTGACGTAGGTACATTATAGGGTACCATAATAAAATTGCTAAAGAAATAGATTCCGCTAGTGTAAGTAACCAAATTACTATAACAAACTATGTTAAATTACCAACTCGATATACAGCTACGAAAACTTACAGAAAAAAAATATATTTTCCTTCCTTAGAAACACAGAAAACGGAACCAAATCTGACAAAACCTACATAATAATTTCCGATGTTTACACATCCTTTCATCTCATAATTGTTCTCGCGGCTTTTCGACGATAAATTCGCCCACCCTGAGCCCTTTAGCCGACTGAGTGGGCACTTACATGATCAAATAAAAATAACAATGAATATTGTCGCCTCATTGGCGTAACAAAGAGCCTCTTTAGTCAGCCACAGCGTTTGAGGACCCGCGTTTGATTCCTATTTGAAGCCTCAAGTATTTTCTCTTAAACCACATTAGCGATCTCTCACTTTTGTCATACATATAACCTAACTGGCCGTAAAAGTCTTCTCAAACTGGTCAAGGTCTGTATCTATCAATGATTGTTGCTAATATCCACACTAAAGCAGCGGAATTGGACCGATTGTCCTGCTATGGTCATGTCATAGAAATATAAAATACCTACAGTATATCTATGGATGAAACACATGTTACTCAAAGAGTAATGAATATGAATGTGGACGGATGGAGAGGGAGAGGAAGGCCAAAGGAAAGATGGATGGACTATGTGATGAGTCATATGAAAGAAAAGGCAGTCATGAATTTCAATTTTTAGATATTAGTTTAAACCCCCCCGGTGGGTACCCGCATTGTCGAGGTGGGGGGGACCTAAGTAGCCTTGGCTTGGTCACCCACGGTGAAACAAAGAGGAAAACGAGGAGGGGCCGCTCGTCAGAGCTTTTGCCTACTAAGCCGATGACGTAGCGGCCAACAAGTAGATTGCGGTGCCGCTTAGTAACGGAAGCGACATCGCAACTGAGGCGGGCCGCGATGTCGTATGGGCCGTCCCAGGTCCCATACGATATCGCGGCAGGAGAGGAGTGCCGGTACTGTAGGGCGTCGCTCTCCCTACCTTCCGCGGCTTGGACGGAGTCGCCACCGTCTGATGACAGACGCGGTGGGGCCGCAGGGCAGATCCCTATTCCCTGCGGCCGAAAAGTGGTAGGTGGCTAGGTGGCAGGGCCAGTGACCTGACCCGTCACAGGGGGACCAAAGGTGCCATACAGGGTTCGTCTGGCGCCCATGTGCTGGTTTGGTCCCTGGGATGTGCAATGTGTTCTCGTGCGCCGATGATGGAGGGTCCGGTGACGGTCAGCCGCGGCGGGTTCGCAGTGAGTGCTAACACGTGCCCGTGTTACCGGCGTAAGCGGCACAGGATACCATGGAGTTTTAGTGGGTTGGAGTCCCATATAACTGCGCTATCTCACCATGATAGCGCAGTAAGCATGAGCAATTCTGGTAGCAAAAAAAAAAAATTTGATTCAAGGAAGATCCAGTTGTTCTACCTAAGGTGTTTGTAATATCTGTTCTAAGTTTCTGAGGCTAGCAGGCGTAAAAATGAGTATCCTAAAAATACAACCGACTTCCAAATAAAAAAACAAAAAAGTGAAAAATAACTTTAATTTCGAAAGTCGGTGTTCTTGTTTTATTTTCTTCGTTTTTTGACACCGACTTCCGAAATTAAAGTTATTTTTCACTTTTTTGTTTTTTTATTTGGAAGTCGGTTGTATTTTTTATAAAAAGTTTTTTTTATTTTTCACTTTTTAGATGTGCTACACAATTTATATAGGCCAGGTACCAATAATGCCCATAGTGAAACCAGAATAGATTTACCCAATAACATGAAACTTAAACAAATTCGGTCGAATAAGGGTATACCAAGGTGAACTGTTTACACCTGCGTACCCCTTTAGAGCGTACTAGTGTGATGTTATGTTATGAAATGGTGTAAACAATAAACATAAATGCGATTGCAGCTATCCCGAGTGATTTGCCGTTATTTATTGAAGAGTTCTGATGTGTATCTCCGAAGTTCTTTATCAGATCTTGATGAAAAATAAATGGGACCACATGACAAACACCAGCTTTTAAATAAAAAAAAGAATCATCAAAATCGGTTCATCCAGTAACAAGTTCTGAGGTAACACACATAAAAAATAAAAAAATACAGTCGAATTGAGAACCTCCTCCTTTTTTTGAAGTCGGTTAAAAAAGAAAATGACGCTTCTATTGCCCTACGGTTTAGGTAGAAACGATATCCCATAAAGTGCACACCCACATTTTGTCTGTTATGTTGTTTAAGTCCAATGTTATATAGGGCAAACCTATTTGCCTTCAACCGGACACCAATCCTGACTCCGGGCGGATGCTACTGAGAAGTTCTAGATAGAAAACCCAAATAACAATTTTTCCGACCGGAAATCTACCCAGCTCAGCAGTAGCATTTGCAACCACGAGATCAACGAGGCTGTAGGTGTCCCATTCTCTGAGAAAAGAAGACGGGTAGCTAACTAAGTTTCGATAAACAAATCTTATAATCAGCCAAAATATAAAGCGATAATAAATATTAAATTGGTTCCGCTAAAAGGCTGGGAGCTAGGCGGTCGTTACTTCGGGAGCGAGCACGTGTGCTCGACTCAATCATGCGAGTTATTGTGCGCCGACCTGTGCGGATCGCCCTCGCAGCCCACTGGAGGCTGAGGTAAGAAGCTGCTGTCGATCACAATTTATTGCTTGTAGGTTTTATACTATAAATACTTAAGTAAAGAAGGTATTTCAATTTTTCTTTCATAGTTGCGGGTGACGTTCAAGCTACGGACACGTTACTGTGGCGTGTTGTGCCGTGGCGCGGGATACACCAATCAAACGACCCTGTTCAATCCTAGGCTATGTTATATCACAACGAGCTTTTCAGCCAATCAACTGCGTCAGAAGGCGCCACGACACATAATTATGTTGTTTGACACATGCTGCGAGCGAGTCACGTGGCAAGGCCTCGAACTTTAAGCGACCAAGAGACCGGACAAATCCAAGACCAAAATTAGTCCAAAAAATACATGTAGGTAGATAGGTAGGTAGGTACCTATCTAAAATGTTAAAAACGTAAAGTCACTTCTGATTAAAAAACTTCGTTACTAATAAAATTTTGCTTTGCATTTTGTAACCCAACTCGACTTAGCACTGACTTAAACAAAACTCCCTGGAAAGAGTAATAAGGGTCTCCCTAATCCGGTATCCCGCCAGGGGCTGTTAATATATTCAAATTTAGAAGGAGTTGTGATTATGTTAATTAATGGTGGGAAAGACCGCAATCCTTCGCCAAACACAGAGCATACAAATTATCCACATAAGGGATAATCTGAGAGGTCAAACGAACCACAGAGCTGAAGAGCTTGGGGACTCCGACCGTCTATGTCAAACCAGCATCCCTCTTTAGTATTCTCGCCCATCCGATAAGCTCCTGTCCATTTGAACTCGTAATCAATTTTATGAAAAGATTTTTATCCAACGCCAAACGAAATTGGAATAGGTATCTTTTTTACCTACCTAAGTAGGTACATTCGACTCAAATTTAATCGTTTATTTGTATGCTGTAGCTCTATATACATATATCTACTGCTTTAATACTGTATGAGACTATCGTAGCCACTCACAACGAAAACATCAAATTTTTGCATCAATATCATAAAAGTGGAGGACGAAATTTTATTAACAATTTGTGCACTGCAGCGTCGGTCGGTACATACAATGAAAAATGCATCCAGTGTCGTACTGGTCGTAACATACGGCCGTCGATTGATTAAATAACAGCGTGTCGGTCCATCACGTCATGACGGGATGCGATGACCGGCTGCCGGCTGCCCGGCGAGTGGTAACCAACTGAACGCAATTACGTTTTCAGCCATGTTACAGGAAATCCATCGAAAACGTAACGGTCACTAGCTGAGTAGCTAAACAGAGCGCTTCAGGCCACGTTTCAAAGTAATTCGAATTTATATGGAAATTGGATAGTTAGTAATTAAGTTTATTCTCTGAGAAGAGTTGTGTTCAATGTTCATAATATCTAGGAATATAATTAGGAGTTTGTAACTCTGCTTCAATTTATGTAAGAAAAACAATGGAACATCAATATCTATCAGAAATAATATTAATGTTGAACACACTTGAGTAATACTGTAACATATTCTTTACAGCACAAATAAACGGGTCAAGTTTGAACAAGCAGTGCGCATTATTGGCTTTATGTGCAACTAAAAGTATCACAAAGCAGCTTACGAGGTAGACTCGCAACCCTCTATCTTTAAAAGAATAAACAAAATCACATAAAATACTAAACTTTGCCGCCGAAAGTTTTTAAATGTGTAAAGTTAAATTTTGGCTGTCAAACAAATTGGAATTTTTCAAACTCTGCCTGTGCAAATTTTGCAAAAAGGTTGCCTACGACTACGACATGAATACGATGCATTATGGGTTCCCATTTACGTAAAAGTAAAAAAAGACTTTACCAACATATATTGCTCTCAGCCTATAGTATCTATCCAATTCTCTACTTTGCTGTGCATTTGCAAATAGTAGATTATGCACCAAGGGGATAAAGCAGTGTCTTACGTCACGGGCGGCATATTGAATAAGCGTAATGAGGGACTCTGAAGCGAGGGAGTTATCTAGAGACCTGAGTGAAACGAGGGGTTCAAGCTGCTCAAGACGAAGATAGGCTTTATCCCAGAGGAGCATACTCTACTTTTCATACCTTCTGCGAGACAGTAAAAAGCTGCTAAATTTAAATATCTTTATTTGAATATTGTGTTTGATGCCTATTATAGACTAGCGAACGACTCGCGGTTACAACCGCGTAGTTCCCGTTCCCTTGGGAATACAGGGACAAAAAGCAGCCTATGTCACCCGGGGATAGTGTAGCTACCCAATGGTTAAAGAGTTTTTAAAATCATAAAATAAAATTACACTACATTGCCAATTTTCATCTCAATGTCAATCTTAATAAATATGCAAATGTGCAGTTAATTGAAAGTATTTGAAGCATAATTGGTTTGCACAATGATATTATGATCTAATTATCTCTGTAACAGCAGCATTAAATGACAACGAAGCCTTGCAAAATACAGCTACAAGAGCAATATAATATATCCAGATACAATTTAATACAAGAGTCCTTATCTAGAAACCGTTCAAAGGCGAGACTTTTCTTTATAGATAAATAATTAAGTTTTAATTGCCTACAGCACTCTGCACTCTGAACATCAAAGCCTCTGAAGCCGTGCATGTTGCTGAAAGTAGAAGCAAGTGATAATCAATGAGATAGTTTTGAAACCGTGGTGTGGTCACGAACGCGTTTGGCTTGATATGGTCATGTGATGAGGAGAGATCAAACCCATAGGAAACGAGATATTTGCAATAAATGTGTAAAAAATCGATTTTTTGATCTTTACCCTTGGAATATCTGTAGACGCGGACACCCTACGATAGGTTGCTTTTGAGACAAGTGTTAGCGTGTTAAAATAAAGTTTTATACAAGTTTATAGCCGACTATCTCTCATTCCGAGGTGATGCCCCTAATTTTCCTGGACTATTAGGTGTATTTTGTTGGAACGTGCGAAATTTATCGTTTTTACCGTACTACTGATTAATTAATACTCTGCACTATTAAGGGTAATGTGAATTTAGGAGAATTGCAAATCATTTTTGATGAGTGATGGCTGTTTCGTAGAAATGCAATATCAGGTGCTTGTGAATTGTGTTTAGCGAAGTTTTCCGCTACTGCAGGGGCCCCAGTTCTATATAACAATAATATATACCTACCTACATACAACAGAGATTTTATGTGTTATGTTTTTCTTTATTGTTGCATCGAATAAATAAAAATGACTGATCTATCTATCTATGTACTAACATTTGCTATGGAGTTGAGATAATTTAATCATATAAAATTAAAGTAGATACCTGTGATATAAATGGCCGGGAAACAACCTAAACAGTTCGTAATGTTTTCCATTCTCAGAATAGAATGATTTATTTACAAATTTCAAATTTAGACATTTAATAAACAGAGTTATTTAAGGTTACACTAGTCGATCATTCTTCCATACAAACGTAGTCTAGCGATTACTCCACTGTTTCACGATGTACATTCAAAAAAAAACAAAAAAAAAAATTGTGTCATCATTATCTAGCCCTGTATGGAAACAAAAAAGTTAAAAATAAAATATTTGAAAGTTATGAGCATCGAAAGTTCGATATTTCAACACTAATTTTGACGCATCTTTGGGCGGAAATTAATACCATAAGAAGAAGGAATAGTACATTGTGTATTAAGGGCGGTATGTAAGGAATTACGATCGAGGCTCTAGTAGAAGCCCGAAGTCGAACACTGAGGGCTTTCTGAGTCGAGGTTCGTAATTCCCGTACCGCCCGTGATACACACAATACTTTTCATCACATTTGTGAGTAATAATTATGAATTTAATACACAAGTCAGCACAGCTGTTATTACGAAATACGTGAACTTTTTTTTAAGCGGTTGGCGAATTTTTGCCCACACCACAGATTATACAGTGTTTCGTTCAGAAACTTTAAAGGCAAATACTTACGTAGGTATACAGCCATGACGGAGTGTAAAAAGAATTAAATAATTTCGACAGTTTCATACTATAACTATTAAAATCGATTATTAAGAATATTAGTAGAGTATTTAAGTAACATGTAGCGAGATTGCAAAGAAATTCCTGTTTAGATAACATTTTAAGACAATTTTTCAATTGCGTGTAAACTCCTTGCTTGAACTTGCATGACCTGTGTGCTGTGCCATAAATTAAAAAAATATTACTTACCGCCCTAGGGTTTCATGACAAAAAGAAAGCCCGAGGGTTTTATATGGGGCATTACGGCCAAGTTAACCTGTATGTTTAGATACTGCAAGTGTGATGAAAAATTACAAAACGGCCTCCATATAGGGATATATTAGTAATTCAGCAATGCAATTATTTTTATTTTGAAAATATATATTTGGTATTTTTGTCATGATTCCCAAAGGTCTGTTTATAAAATTTCGCGCCCTCGTTTTCGTCCTAAATCATCATCCATATCAATACAAACTTGCAAAAGTGCTAATTCGTACGCGAACTAGCTTCTTACTGCTTATCACAGCATCTATATCATTCGCACGTGTTGTCGGATTAGATGGCATGCTTTTTAACCACGCGTTCAAAATAGTTCGTGCCGTTGACTATTTAGTCAGGTTGTTTCTCGAGGGGCTGGTGACGCAATGACCGCTCCAGTAACGCAGTAACACCGCCGGTTTGCTGACGAGCTGCCGGGCACCAACGAACCGCGGCCGTTCACACGCTCCGATAGTTTTCATGCCCGGCCTACACTTGTAAACTAGGCTTGCTCGAAATACACCGATATACATCAAATTATCGATGTTTTATCACAAAATTAATATAGGTATTTGTCATCGATCTTTTTTAAAGCAAGTAAAGTTATTAATCCCGGTTGTCATGTACATCTTTGACAATCGTTACGGATAGTCGGCAGCTGGGAAATCTGATACCAGTCTTGCCAAGAGTGTTACCCAGTCACTGGGTTGTCAAGATCAGATAAGAAATCGCTTCATGTAAATGATTGGTTTTTAGTTGCATCTGGTGAGACTGGAAGATTTGATTTTAATTCTTAGAGATTTAATTTTAATGTATTCTGAAAATGCTTTTAAATAATGAATAAAAATTACAAAAAAATATATCAATACTCTCTGTAAACATTTAATCGACTTATATTGACATATATTTATTCGTTCCCCCTATAGGGGGCTATTTGTAACGTCAAAATTGTCGTAGCCGGCCTAACAAACGTAGCGTTACTGCGTAATTTGTGTCTGTAACTAGGTCCCCGTTTAGATCTTGCGTAAGCAAGCTAGTGTCTGTTGTGGCACAGACCCTAGCATAAGCCAACTTTAGGCTAATTTTATTCGCATAACATCCTTTTTTGGGTCCAATCGTATTTTTAAGTTATCCTAAGTTTTCCCACAGCTGGGCAAAGGTTTCCCTAAAACTTTCTTAACGTTCTTTGTGTTTTGCTTCCTCCACGCAATCACGAATACAGATCATCTTGCCAGTGTTTCTTAGGCCTGCTTCGGTTACGATGCCGTCCTCAGGCACCCTCTGTATAACGATTAGGGCATGCAATATCGCAAGGTTCTCAATTACGGAACTGAGTTCCAAAACAGGCGATCTGATGCCGGAATTCCGGAACTGGTAACTTTTAAAGTTTGTTTCAAATCAAACAAGATTTGTTATTATATCAATCTTTTAAGAATATTTAATAACAAATTAAACATATTTGGTCAAGTCAGGGAGAAAGCTCCCTTATTACTCTAATTAAACAACAAAATCAACAAGTCTTATCTTCTTGTCGATGGCAAGACAGTCTTTCAAATTTGTTTAGCCCAAAACTTAGCCACCTCCACGACGTCATCTGTGGCAGCACATAGCTCACCCTAGGTGCATGTATTGGTGCACAGAGGACAGGACAAGGGGTGGAGTATGGTTTGCGACTCAGCATCACATGTACACCCTGCCGCTATTCCGTCGAGATAACCCCATTTTGCGAGGACCTCACAACCCAGGTAGGAAGGTATAACTCCAAAGTTACACTTTCATACCTGGGTTTTGAGGTGGTTCAGGCACTTCCTTGTAGACCAAGGCAGATGCCGCAGGAACGGCAAGAAGCTCGCTTGATGGTAGATAATGTGTTGGTGGGGGAAAAATATTCTGGCACAATCTGCAGCGGGCGTCGGCCGGGTCTCCTGATAGGGAAACCACCGGTTTTATGTAGCTGTGTCTGCTTTTCAGCCGTTGCGTCGGTAGTTGTGCACCGAATAGTGGGTCTGGTGTCACGCTCCTGCTTTTGTTTCTCGACTACACTCGCATCTTCCCTTCGGATGTGTGGAGGTGCTATCCCGGCTGTGGGGTATAGCACCCTGACCAGGGTTGGTTGTGAATTGTATGGCATGTCGTAAAGAACAACATCAACTTCCTTGGCGTGTGGCACTGGACACGCATATTCATCATATACCTATGGTTTTTTCTCAATCTTAATTATATTTGTATTGTTGCCATTTTTTGTGTTTTGTTTGTATATTTATCATTTTTTGTATTTTATTAATGTATAATAAAAAAATGACAACGGCACGCCGTAAGGTAAAATGTAGCTAATCTCATTTTTTTTAATGATATTAATCTTATACCGTACCTACATTTAGAGCAAATAAAATTCTGATTTTGATTCACCAGCCGAGAAGCAGAGTGCTAGGCCAGTAGTCTGCAGAACGTGAGGTGAGGCCCCCCAGTTGGTTAATATTAGGCGTCTGAGTAAATTGTTGCGGGAACCGATTTATCTCACAATAGAAGTAAAAATTAATTATATGAATAAAAACACGATATTTGAATCGTAGTATTTATCACGTGTCACGTACATTTTCATAAGTAATAATCACAATATCAAAAATATATCGGAATATCGGATATCGGAATTTAAATATCTGAAAAATTGTTACGGTATTCCGGCATTACGTAATTCCAGAATTCCGGCGGCATGCTTGCCCTAATAACTATCCTGGTCCACCTGTCTTGAAATGACGGAAAATGACATTCTGGAAGTGTGTGTTCATTGTGTTCGGTGTTTAAAAATAATGTAATGTGTATATCCTTCCACACGCACGCATCTTGAAATAACTGTTGATACGAAGCCTCCATGCTCGACTGCGTCTAAAACCCATGCATATAAAATGCATGTCTCGAGCGTGTCATCACGTCATGTGACGTCACTAACAGGGCATTGCGTGCTGCTTGCTTATTGTTCAACATTATGCTAACACCCACCCACACCCTCATTATGACACCCTTGATAAGCGGGTAAGCGGACTTTTGTGTCACGAAGGAGACAGGAAATGCTGTTAATATAGTGCCTGTGAAACAGTTCGTGACATGCACTCCAAATAGCAATACTTGTGACTAAACTAATTCCTAGAACCAAAGCTACAGAATGTAGAATGTGAATGTGTGTGTGTGCGAATGTAGTTATCAGTTCATTTTCTTTTTATTTCAAAATGCATACAGCGCAACCGCAACGCTTGGCATGTCGTCGCAGACCTATTTTTGCTGGAAAATTAACGAGCTTTCAACAGTAGTTAATCCTCACTGAAAAACAGCAAGGATAGTTAGATAAGTAAAACAGCGTGGGTCGCGGGTTCAATGCTAATCTGTTTAAATTCCGCTCCTACTCAAATAAACCTTGTTTAAATAAAGGTAAAACTGTCCGTGTGTGGCCTTTTAATCCGTTTGTCGTGGATCGCACCGCGATCGAATTTCATTCATTCCACTTTTTAAGATATTGCTTGGTTTTTATTACGGGCATAATTATAGCAAATGGCCATCTGATTAATATAATGAAACCTTTATTTCTGTTGGTTTAGGATACACTTACGTTTTTTCGGGCGTCACGTGGGCGTAAGAACGTGTTCGGTATGTTAAAGCTAAAATGTTTGGATTCTGACTTAGTAGACTGTGTGATTCTTGGAGTTACAATGGAAATCATATTCATTGATGTACAACTAATAATTCGAGTTTATTATCCCGTACAATAATAGAAAATTGAAGTGGTTTACAGTAACGATAGATTTCAACATTTTTGTCAGATATGGAAATATCTGAGAAGTTGCATAAAGTACAATCAAAACTAAAACAATTCGAGAGGGAGTACCTTGATCTATGTCAAAGCCAGATAATATATACTGTGAGAAGGAAACTTTGAAAATTCGATTAAATGTAAGAACAACAATCGTTTAGGGGTAATGAGGCGTATGAAACGTATCGTGGTAGGTATTGTAACAAGCTTACTTTAAAATAGTCCCCGTAAATCTGATCTAAAATGTCGAATCAAGACTGGAGAAAAGGTAAAACTTTTTGTTACTGATAAAAAGGAGTTTATCTACTCTCATATCGTAATATTCGAATTATAAAATTCAAAACGAGTTTATATTGGCATACTATATAAACACAATACCGAAATTTAAAAATAGAATCTTATTGTTACACTATTTCTCTAACAAAATAATGCTATAAAACATTTTATCTACTCTCATATCGTAATATTCGAATTACAAAATTCAAAACGAGTTTATATTGGCATACTTTATAAACACAATACCGAAATTTAAAAATATAATCTTATTATAACACTATTTCTCTAACAAAATAATGCTATAAAACAATTTTTTTTCTATTACGATACAGGACAAATCCAAGAAGTTAATCACTAAGGAGTTTCCATCAATATTTTTTTTGTAATGCCATTTTATAGTACCTATTAAAAAAAAATTTGATTCCAATTTTAAATTGTCTATGACAATGCCCGCTTTAGACTTAGCACGCACTGCGATTTTAATTCGCGCGAATTTTATTTTCTTCTACCTGTTCATAGAGCTCAAAATATTCGGGCGAATAAAAATCGCGCGGTGGTGCGGTGGATTCTGTGGCAAAACACGGATTTCTTGCGGTATTATTTCCGCACGATTTCTTTACCGCAATGCGAACAACTTCATACAATTCCATGGGCATAAAAAAATCGCGCGTATAAAGATCGCAGTGCGTGCTAAGCCTTAGCGCATGCGCGGTTAATGCGGTGATGTGCTGGGTTTTGGCGCCATTCATACGTTTTGCAAGTTTTGTTGTACCTACTGAATTTTATGAGTTTTTTAAATTATTGTTTAAAAATGTCTGATATGAATGTATGTGTGAATGTGATGAAAATTTGACTCCGCCCGATATTTTAGATGTGGCGAAGGAAATTACTCTTAATTTATTACTAGCAAAGTTGAGAAAGTATATGATAAATGCTATCACGATTTTATGGCATGGAAAATGCAAAAAGAGGTATTTAGTAGCTTCAATCCCAATTTATGAGTATAGATAAAGTAGTGTATGAAACTGCACATAACTAGGTACTAAAACATTCGTGTGAAAACTATTAAAAACCTCGTCTACGGCTCGGTTTTTAAACACACACTCATGTTTTAATAGCCCTCATTATGCAACAGTTTCATAAACTACTATTTTTTTCTATTACGATACAGGACAAATCCAAGAAGTTAATCACGAAGGAGTTTCCATCAATATTTTTTTGTAATGCCATTTTATAGTACCTATTATAAAAAGATTTGATTCCAATTTTAAATTGTCTATGACAATGCCCGCTTTAGACATAGCACGCACTGTGATTTTTATTCGCGCGAATTTTGTTTCCTTCTACCTGTTCATAGAGCTCAAAATATTCGGGCGAATAAAATTCGCGCCGTGGTGCGGTGGATTCTGTGGCAAAACACGGATTTCTTGCGGAATTATTTCCGCACGATTTCGTTACCGATGCGAACAACTTCATACAATTACATAGGTCGCAGAATGGGCGGAAATAAATCGCGCGAATAAAGATCGCAGCGCGTGCTAAGCCTTAGCGCATGCGCGGTTAATTCGGTGATGTGCTGGGTTTTGGCGCCATTCATACGTTTTGCAAGTTTTGCTGTACTGAATTTCATGAGTTATTTAAATTATTTGTGTGAAATGTCTGATATCAGTGAATGTGAAGAAAATTTGACTCCGCCCGATATTTTAGATGCGGCGAAGGAAATTACTCTTAATTTATTACCAGCAAAGTCGAGAAAAGTATATGACAAATGCTATCACGATTTTATGGCATGGAAAATGCAAAAAGAGGTATTTAGTAGGTTCAATCCCAATTTATGAGTGTAGATAAAGTAGTGTATGAAACTGCACATAACTAGGTACTAAAACATTCGTGTGAAAACTATTAAAAACCTCGCCTACGGCTCGGTTTTTAAACACACACTCATGTTTTAATAGCCCTCATTATGCAACAGTTTCATAAACTACTATTGTTGAGTATTGTTGTCTTTACCAATTGAAGAGGACAACTTGGAGAAGTTATAGTTAGAACTGAGTTCAAAGGGTCATTAAAACTTCCCTATTAGGTATATTTGAAATTGTATCAAACTTTAGTTGAAGAGCGGGAACTGTAATCTTCATTAGGTTTGTTTTGTTGTTCTATTGGATATCTTGAAGCTTTGCTATCTATTTACTTGATGTTAAATTCCGTTTATCCCAATATTAATTTTAATGGTAATATTATCGCAAACGTATTTAAGAAGCGAGAACTAACAGTCATTCATTTGTAGTTGGTTAAACTGTACAATTGCATTGTGTACAACTGAACTTAGCCTTTCTCACCGCAAATGAAGGACTGAAGTTCCAATATTTTCCACGCAAGCAATGCTGCAACAGAGCTTCCAAAAGAGCAAAACGCCGCACTAGCCGTTTTTTGTGCAGTTTTTAAGATCTATCTACTCGTTATTTAAAAAGAAATATCAATTAATAAAAATACATAAAATTTCTACATAATATTGATTTCAAAATGGTAGGTTTTTTTTTTTTAAGAAATGTATGTTTCACTAATCTCCTTCCAACAAAACCATTAAAATAAGAAATAATGATTGATAACATGCATCTCCTCGTAAAGTGTTCATTAATAAAGAAAAATACTAACACTTATGGATAGACAATTTGATAACGAACATTTTGTATGTTTTTTTTTTTTCAAGATACCAATATTCGATTTTATAATGATTTTATACTAAAATCTGCGCATATTCACTACTGTATTTCATGCTCAATTTTTTTTGGTCATGGTACGGACTTAATACTTACTCACACTTTAATACTTTTTCCATATATCTATTTACTGATGATTTAGTGTGGGTTAAATATGTAGTAACCAAAGGTCTTAAAATAAATAAATATGAGAAACCAATTTTATCAGATACTAGCTTCTGCCAGCAGCGGCTTCGCCCGCGTGAAAACTGTTTTCTTATCCCAAACGAACATTATACCGAGATGAAATGCCTATGTGCTATTCCAGACTATAATCTATCCCTGTGCCAAATTTCATCCAGATCCGTTCATCCGTTTTGGCGTGATTGAATAACAAACATACATCCATCCAAACTTTTGATTTATAATATTACTAGCTTTGTCCAGCGGCTTCGCTCGCGTGAAAGTCGGAAATTATCCTTAGGGAACATATTCCCGGGATAATAGATATCACATGTGCTATTCCTGACTATTAATCAGGGATCAGCCGTTTGAGCGTGAAGAAATAACAAAAATACAAACACACACACAAACTTTCGACATTATAATATTAGTGTGAAGTGTGAATAGTGTGATATAGATAGTAAGATATGAAGTAAGATATAAAAGATCTAAAAAATAACTAACTCTTAAAAATAATCGTTATTTTTAAGTACCTGTGTAATGTATAATACTTGTACTAATTCAAGTATATCGTGGAGTCCCACAGTGGCTAAGACCTCGCCTCTCATGCCTAAGGTCTGAATTAAAATTTGGGCAAGTACCTATGTACCGTCTAAGTTTATCTTGGACATCGCTGACATCAGTGAATGAGAAGAGTCCTTTGTCTGCAGTGGAACAGTAAGTGGGTGGTATTATTATTATCTACGTTACCGCAACCGAGTACACAGTTTAATTGTAATTACCATCAATAATGAATTCGTATATCGTTGCCTAAATTACTCAAACTTCTAGCCTCTAGTGGGGGAACACTATAAATAACAGACGATTTAATCGTTTCATGAAATTAATAGTCGAATTTAACCCCAATTAAACAGAAATATTAGGTTTCGAAGTGGGGTCCCAATTATGAAGCGTTGTAATAGAGTTGTAGCAAACATTGGGTTAGTTTCAGTACATCGGCTACACTTAATCATGATAATATTTACTTTTACGTAGCTTTTGGCAACGCCATCGCCTTCGTTCGATAAATTATAGCATGTACCAGGATAAAAGTAAATATTTTATTGTCTTTAATTATGCCATGGTCTAGGCAGGGCCGGATCTAGGGAGGGGCGAGCCGGGCAAATGCTCAGAGCGGCATAAATGAGGCGTCATTTTAAAGGGCACCAAGGGCGGCAAATATTGTCTATGCCCGGAGCGACGAAATTGCTAGATCGGGCATTGTTATGGTTCCCTCCTTGGTCCAACCATTTTCTAATCCGTTCACCTATTAAGACGTGTTGGATTAACAAATATTTAAACACACAGACTTTTGCTTATAATATCTATCAGTGAAATTAGTAGGAAGTGGGATTTTTGATTATGTGACTTTATTTTTTAGCTGAAAACATCGAAATTATTCGTTCTTCACCTGTGCCTGTGAATCTGTGGTAGTGGATAGGAAGAGGATTTTTGTTTTCTTTGTTTGTTATGTTCTCTATTTGTACAATGATCATAGGATAATATATGAGCTGGAAAACCAGCCATCGACATTCTTTTGGCCTTTTTTTAGCTGTACAAGAAATTTTCCTTTCACTGAAATTATTTTTATTATCACCAGTGAATTAGCGCCTACAATAAAGAAAAACTGAAAACAAATTAAAACTTTTCGGGAGAAACATCGCCCACGAATTTTTATTCAATATAAGTTATAAAACAATATCTATCAAAGAAAATGTATCGAAAAAATCTGCCTTGTTCGCTGCACATCGCTTACAACTTCTAAGAAGGTAAGGAGGGAAACTTTCAGATAAGGTTTTGCGGGCTTCTTACTTTCTTTTGGTGTCAAGTTTACCCTTTGGGCGTTGCATGAAGTGGGCGATTCTATTGGTTTGATTGACTTGGGTTACAGACGCGTGGAAGATTAGTTGTGAGTGAGAATAAGGATTTAGTGATTAAAAGTTACACTAAATCGTATAAATAAACGACTTTTAGAAATGGAGATAGTAATTTAGGATGGTATCCTCAGTGTACTCGTATTATTTTTACTTATAATATCTGCAGTATTCCGTAGAGCCTCATAATAATTTGCTAATAATTATGATATAATAATACTTATAATATATTATATTTATTTGATGATTATTAAATCAAGTTTAATATTGTGTAGTTTAAATACAAAAGCGAAGAACACTTTCCGAAACATTCGTGTGTAGTTTTGATTTTCAGAAACTAAATAAAAACTACGGAGTTAATACGTTTTAAGTTCACAAATAACACAAATAAATTATACATATTGCCTGACATGAACTTCGTCGACTTCTGTGTACTGCAGTAATATTTTAATGATACTTTTTCATGAAAATCTCTTCACTTTGTGTGATTGTGCTAAATAGGTTAATGAGTTATGACGTCATCCATGCTATTATAAACAGTTTCATATGCCTACCATGATGAATTGAACACGTCCTGCTGCCTCAGCCGCTTGCTACACTGCTCACTGTTCATTTGTAAAGGAAAGCTAGAAACTTTACGTTCAACTGCTTTGGAGAATCGCGTGCTTCACAAGTTTCAGTTCAGCTCACGACTGGCGGGTGCCCGTGAGTACTGGGAGTAGCTTCATTTTAACAATTTTTTGTTCAATGACTCGCATTTGTTGGAGTATGGCAACGATGAAATCTGAATCAGTTCACTTTTCTGTTAAGTTTGTTGGGGCTTTTTTTCATCTGACATCCGTGTGTAGGTATACAGGTAGGTAAATAAATTGCTATCTAATACTGGCATGCATCAAAAGGGAAAAAAAAGACAGAAAAATGATACGTCAATAATATATCATTATTTTTATCTCACATCGTAAGCTCAACAGAAACAAGGAGTTGACGTCAAACGCAATACGATAAGATCTAATGGCACACCGCAGATATTCGGGAAAACGAGATTGTAGGTAGCGTAGCGGGAAAATTGTGACAAAAATTGGGGAAAGCGGAATCTCGAGGCAATTATCTGTGTCTACAGCAGTAATTACTGGCGACCCGAGGTTACAGCCAGATAAACGACGGAGGAATAATACCTTATTTTATACTTATACTGGTTTTACGTAGGCGGAGGGTGCCCTGGCGTAATTAGTTGTCATTGGTGGGGTAATGTGTTATCTGGCAAAAGTTAATGTAGTTAATGCCCTACGTTGTGCTGGTATTCTGGTGGAGAAGGATGGGAGTGACCAAGGATTAGGTCGGCGAGCAATAGACGTGGCCTGTGTCCAGTAGTGGACTGAGGATACCATTAATGAGTCTACTTAAACTTCCTCAGTTGGCTACCAGGTACCAGTTAGTTTCAGTTAGCCTATCTACTCTCAGTAAAATGTACACAAATTTACATTAGACAACATTAGCGAGACGTAGCGTTGTTTTTTGCTCCAAACCCATTACAGGCAGTTAATCGAGTAAAAAAAGAAAGGACCTTAAAGTAGGTAAGCCTCGTAAATAACGTGTTACGAAAGAATGGAGACAGAATGTGAGACGACAGCAACATCCGTCCCTGTCCGACATGGTCCGACGAATTGATGCGCCACATCTTACAGTTAAGAAGGGTTCACATGACAGAAGTTTAGTTTCTTGGTAGTAGGTAAGCAATTTTAATATTTTTATACAATATTAGTATCTCAAATAAGGCTGAAGAAGTTCTTATCATATTATGAAAGACCCTTCCTTTATGCAATGTCACACTCTCCTGCTCAATGACACTCAATCCTTTTCTAAGCTGTTTGATGTGTATGTCGTAGGCCACTCGTTGAACTGGGCCAATCGAGATTTGCCTGGGCACATTACGATACGATTCTTGATTTGCCTGTCTAATACCTGCCAAATCGTTTGAAGATTAACGTTTGACAATATGCCCAGCCATGCTTGGATAAATAAAGTCTGTAGGGTGACCATAGTACAACCGTTGTATTTGCGGGACTTGCATAAAATCCTGAAACTGATGCTCGTAATTCATGGAAAAGCACTTTTTTCTGCAATTAAGTCACTGTTATTGCATTTTTTATTTCTTGTGACCCCACCATCTTTCTCGTAAACGGCTGATAGAGCGCAAACAGCGCCACCAGCTTCGCGAAACGGAAGTACATTACCATGCGCCCAGCCATATCTCGATGCGGTCAAGTGATTAGTTGGGCAAATCGACAAAATAGGTTGCTCTCACCGATACAAACGCATACGTGGTTGAACGAACTATATTGACTGCATTATTGATAGTAGATAAGTAAGTATAGTACTCGCCAAAGTTCTGGGTCACTCTGAAGTTGGCTTTCCAATAAGCAAGGCGCGAAACGGTGCTGTTCTTTTATGAGATTTACTACTGCGCCGCCATTGTAGCCAACTTCAGGGCGGCAAAGAAGTTTGGCGATAACTGTACCAGTAGAAAACCAGAATAAGTGATAACTTTATCCTTTCGATATCTGATTAGACTGCAGAAAGAAAACACTAAAAGGAAAAAATTGCTCTGTATGTTGTGAAAAATGTAAAGACAAAAATTATATGTTGTAAAAACCAAAGACCTTCCAAGCACGACTCTCTCAACCTTTTTTTTTCAACAAACATTTTTAATTTTCAGTCTGTAGGAGATATAATATTTTCATTATGTAAGCTGGCCTTTAGCATTATGTCCACATATAGGATTTTATTGTAGTGGAGAATTGCTCTTAGATCTCATATCTGAAACCATAAAATATATACTCAATTGTTATGGGCGATTGGACTCAAGATGTTTTATTATTTGGTAGAAGTACGTAGATGTTGATGTTATTTTATTTTAGTTGCCAATATAAAAATATTCACCTTCAGAGACAGAGTTTTAAATTTTGAAGCATCATCACATGATTATCTTACCTTACTACACTTGTCTCACTTCAATTCAAATGGGATCCTGCATAGTCAACAGTTTGGTTTCACGAAAGGTAGGTCGACAACGGACGCGGGAGTAAAACTCATCAGTCACATCTTGGAGGCTTGGGAGAGGTCCCAGGATGCCATTGGCATTTTCTGTGATCTCTCAAAAGCTTTCGACTGCGTCGACCACAACACACTGATCTGTAAATTACACCACTACGGAATTCGTGGAAAATCTGCTGATCTCGTACTTTCCTATTTATCAAACAGACAGCAAAAAGTAAATGTTAATGGGGCGACGATCTCCGGGTCTCTAGTCAAGATGGGCGTGCCCCAAGGTTCAATTCTCGGCCCTTTCCTTTTTCTTGTTTACATTAATGATCTCCCTTTTATGATGGCCAAATTATCGGCTATAATTCTATTGGTGATGATACTTCGCTAATTTTTAAAATAGATAGGCAAGATACGGATGTCTTAAATGTCAACGAAAGTCTGATTGTTCTCTCAAAATGGTTCGCAGCTAACTATCTTTTACTGAATGCGACAAAAACAAAATGTCTAAAGTTATCTTTACTAAATGTACCACAACATGACCTAAACCTAAATCTTGACGGCAAAAATCTTGAAGTTATAACGGAAACTGTATTCTTAGGGATTACTATCGATTCAAAATTGCAGTGGGGCGCGCACATTAGAACTCTTTCGGGTAGCTTAAGTTCGGCTGCATATGCAGTAAGGAAAATAAGGCAGCTAACCGATGTAGCTACAGCTAGGTTAGTATACTACGCTTATTTCCACAGTATTATGTCTTATGGCATTCTGCTGTGGGGATCAGCAGCAGACGTTGACTCAATTTTCATCCTACAAAAGAGGGCAATCCGCGCAATCTCTAAAATGGGTCCTCGCGAAAAATTCTCTTCTCTCCTCAGAGAAAAATTTAAAGAGATCGATATACTGACTCTACCTTCACTTTATATTTTGGAATGTATTTTGTATGTCCGTAAAAATCGGGGGCTTTTCAAAACTAGAAGCGACTTCCATAATTTAAATAAACGCAGTAAGCACGAAATATTCAGAATGTGCCCAAAAAGATTTTATTCAGCAGACAAACTAAGATACTTATTGAAGGAAAATGCCCTAGTTAAAAAAATATTTTCAAGTTTTCTACAAAGTATTTTACTGTTTATATATATATATACGAGTATATATTAGTTTTTAATATTAATAAAGGTAAGTAATGTTAAACTCCAAAAAAATTAAGGATTTATCCATAAATTAATAAAATAAAGACCCCACAGATTTCGGCTTATATAGAAGTATTTTTTTTTATATCCGTCGAAGTTTCGCGCCAATGTTGTTTGTTTACTTTTTATTTTAGCCATATGTAAAAAAGATTGCAAATACGACAATTATGTAACATATATGTAGTGAAACCTTCCTCAAGAATCACTCGGTATATTGGCGGAACCCGCATGAAAATCTGTTCAGAAGGTTTTGAGTTTAACGCGAACAGACAGATGGACGAAGCCGGGGACATTGTTTTGTAATATGTTATATTATGACAGTTTATTGTCCATTCAATAAGTTGATAAGAGACTGGCCCTTAAAACATTATAATGGTAGTCAATCATGAGAGGGTGACTAAGGCCATTAGCTAATTAATCCTCGTTATTAAAATAAACTTACATAATACAAATATAACCAACTAGCAGACGCCTCGCGGTTTCACCCGTTTACGTCCCGTGCCCGTGGGAATACATGGATAAAAAGTAGCCTATGTCACCCGGGAATAATGTAGCTTCCCAATGGTGAAAGATTTTTTGAAATCGGTCTAGAAGTTTTTAAGCTTATTCGTTACTTACAAAAATACAAATTTTTTCTCGTTATAGTATTAGTATAGAAGTATAGACAATACAATATAACATTACGCCTGTATGCTCAAAGGATTAGGCAGAGGTGTAGGTCTCATTTCGCTACCTACTAAGGAAATAGGTAAGTCATGTCTTAATCGGGGTGGCCACCTACTGGGCCCAAAATTTATAAAGAGTTTCCCATCGACTTGAAAAGAAGAAGAAGCCATGTCGTTAGGTATATCGCCCATTGTAATACCATTACTATATCCTAGAATGGTTTACTAATGATAAACATTAAATATTAAGTCATAATTTACATTGGCATAACGAAATTCAGCATAATCATTATTGCGCATAATTTTATTAGGCTTGAATGTTTTGACAAAATGATTGCCATAAATAATGTTGGCATAATAATAATGAAGCGTAATTTTATAAAGCACAATTTAAATATGCCAAAACAATTTTGACCAGATTACATTATGCCAAAGAATTTTTGTGCTAAAAAATGTGCATGGTGGATTAAGATTAAAACAACTTTAAAAATAATTAAAACATAAAAGATCTTATTTAGAAATGTGTCTTTAAATAATAATTAGCTTTAAGTACGAAATTTAAGAATGAGTGTATAGAGACTCACCGACCCCACAGTCAAACCATTACTACGGTTTTGTGGGGCTTAGTTTATAAGTTACTTACCATTATGTGAATATAAACAATTAAAAAAAGACTCATACCCCCTCTCGAAGAGGTGGCCTGTGTGCTAACTGTAGGAACATTTAAAGGCTGATTGCCATTACTGTTTCATAAATTTCAATCCCAAGATGCCCTTGTTATTATTTCATACTTAGCAGCAAAGTTGCTTACTGTTGTGGTTTTCGCATCTCTAAACAAAATTTCCGAGAAAATAATAACTAATTGAAATGGATTTGGCAGAACGTTTAAAATTTCACATATAGCGTCTAGCTCGCGTGTGAGTGGCAGGGTACGGCTCTGAAGACAGCGAATAACTGTGTATTCTACTCGTGGCTATAAAATGTATTTCTTGAATTTATAATTCGTGAGGCAATGAGTCTTTTCTGTGATAGATTCGGATGTTTGTTTGATAGATATCTCTATCTACATTTTGAGGCAAATTTAGAAAAAAAACAGATCCCTCAGAAAAATCTTTGAGATACCTAGCACATAATGTAGGCAACTCACAATCACACTCCAGGATTTTATTTATAAAAAATCACCATCTTCACTACGACTTCTTCACTTCACTCGACTTTCAAATCAACACATAAATCTACTTTTAAATAAAATCGGTAATTGTCAATTTCACTAGAAGGTTATTATTTTTGATAATAAAAACAGATTCAAATAAAATCGGTATATAAATAAAAGCTGAAGACGTCTCGACGCAAGTGCTAGTATCACCATCCACATGCTCGCCCCGTTTGTTTCGAGGCCCAATCCGAAGTGTCCTCGGCTCGAGTCGCGACCCACTTCCAAACCACCCGCCAGTGAGTCCGTTTTTCTCCAACCGGAAATGAGATTTCCCGACAGATATAATGGCTTTCCACGGATACGTCATGCGAGCTTTGAATTTAGAAAATTCACTCCCTAAGCCAGCTTAAGCACCTTCAATAGCTACTCAATTTCTTTTCTTGAGTGTAAAAGAATATTGTTGTCTTAAGGTATGGAAGTAGCTTACAGTAAAATGTTTGAAAACGGCCTTATAGTTACTTATAGTCATTTTACTAATTATGCTATAAAATTATCGTTTGCACAATAATATGGCGCCAACAGCCCAGATAACCGAGATTAAATTGACCCAAGCTATCGAAAATACTGTCAAAATAATTTGTTTGAAATAATAATTGGATCATCACTGTTTATTGGGGTTTAACCGCACGCTTCGGTAATGGTGTGGGAGTCACTCTTAATATCGCTATAAAATGGCGCCTATAAAAATAATGAGTATTACTTTTCGACTCAGTAAAAAAGTTTAAGATTGAAAGAATTCTGTTATGGAGTCATTAGGTGGAGTGAAATGCGAGTGGTATGGGAAATAAAGTGAGTTGTGACAAGCTGGGTCCATTAGTCGCCGGTGACTCCGCGACAAATGGCTTGAATAATGACCATTGCCGTTTTAAACTCTTGACTAACTGCTATTTGCGGTTTTCATGCTGAAATATGACTGAAGTTTTGAGGTTTACTTAATTATCCTAATTTTTTTGTGGCTTCTTTAATTTGCTTGCGAAAGATGAACAGCGGTAAAGTTATTCTGATTGGCAAATTAATTTCTGGGCCCATAGCTTTCTTTTGTCTATAAAAACAGATAATATCATAACACATAATTATAATAATAATAAATTATAATAAATTATTTATTGCGTTCATTTTTGCGCAGTACAATATTAAAACAATAATACATAACATAGAAACCGTTAAGTGCTAGTTATTGACAAATTCCCTGGATCCCACACTAGGATACCCTGTGTTGTGGGGTCCAGCCTCTTCCCAAGTAGGTAAGGCAAAAAAAAATACATGGTTACATGGAGATACAATTAAATTAAATTGTAATGTAGATAAATAGATGTTATTATTTTATTCTATGAATTTAGTTTATGTTGCTTTTTGGTGAGTGTATGTGTATGAGTATAATTATGTGGGAGTATGTAGGGGTGAGTGTTAAGTATATAGGTAGGCAGGTATTTTTGCTATTTATATCCCAATTCTACGACTGTATTTGTAAAAGGTCTTCTGTTTGGTTATAATTTAGGGGATGCAGCCATTCAAATATAAAAATTTTTAGACGTCTGTAAGTTAAGGTGATAATAGATTTATCGTGATAGTAGAATTTTGAATAGAGGTAGGGCCCAAGACATGCGAAAGATCTGCGTGTAAAGGAAGAGTGAACTCTAGGTCGATCCCATTTTAACGTTCTGGATGAATGGCGGGCTAGTTCATTGGCATCTCTGTGAAAGCGCACCAGAGCCGAAGCGATAAACAATTGCCTCACTCTGAGGACGCTAAAATCCGAATATAGAGCATCAGTTAAATATCGCCAAGGCTTCCCGTACGCTATCTTTAGAATAGCTCGTTGAGCTCTCTCCAGCCTAAGCAAATTTATTTTGTTTGCTGTTCCCCAGGTTGACACGCAGTAACTTAATAATGATTGGCACAAGGTAAAATACAAGATACGAATCAGCTTTGGTGTTGCGATGGATTTGACTTTTTAAATATGTGTGATAGTTTTCTAGTACGCTTCACAAGTGCGTCAATTTGCGCTTCCCATGTTAGGTGCTTATCGATTTGTATGCCTAGGTATTTTGTACTCGTAACTTGTTCGATTTGCGAGCACAGACAGCTTTCGTCATCGAAACTACCACATCATCATCTTCCTGCCCTTGTCCCAAGTTACTTGGGGTCGGCGCAACACGTTTTCCTCTTCCATACCGTCCTGTCCCCAGTCACGCTATCACTGACTCCCTTTTCTTTCATATCACTCCTCACACAGTCCATCCATCTTTTCTTTGGCCGTCCCCTCCCTCTCCATCCATCCACATTTATATTCATAACTCTTTTAGTAACATGCGCTACATCCCTCCTCATCAGATGGCCATACCAGGACAAACGGTTTCCTTTCAACTTTTCTGTCACTGGCGCCACTTTCAAACTTCCTCTAATATACTCATTTCTCACTTTATCCATTCTCGTCACTCCGCACATCCATCTCAACATTCTCATCTCTGCTACATGCAATCTCTTTTCATCCATCTTTTTCACAGCCCAACATTCTGATCCATACAGTACGACAGGTCTAATCACGGACTTGTAAATTTTCCCCTTTCACTTGAGGGGCATCCGTGGGTCACAAGTTGTTCCAGTGAGTTGTCGCCAACTACCACAAACGTGCAGTTTTATTTGCAGATCCCAGCCTGGCGCTGACCGATCAGTCACACTAAAACACATTCACTTAGTTTCAGCGACGTTCAGGGTCAGTAGGTTATTTTGGAGCCAGGCAGCAACCCTCCCAATTCCCTCCTGGGCCACACAAACGACTTCGCTCCAGGATTTCGCATGAAAAATTATTGCGGTATCATCTGCAAATGTAAAGACACTGGTTTTACGGAGTTCTAGACAGCATAGGTCGTTTATCGTAGATAAGGAACAACGTGGGGCCTAGGACACTGCCTTGCGGTACGCCGTAACCAACATCTGCAAAATTACTGACATATTCACCAATCCGGATACGCTGTTTTCGCTCTCCTAGATAGGACTTCAACCAGTCTAGAGCTAAGCCTCTGATCCCAAACACCTCCAGTTTTTTTAATAGTATCGGCCGGGAAACTGTGTCAAAGGCTTTTGCAAGATCCAGGAAGACACCTTTCTTAATTATATAATCAACAAGATGCGTGACGGCATCCTCCGTGGACATGCCGGCGCGAAAACCAATCTGATTCCCGGCCAAAAGACTGTTTTGGTCGAGATACTTATGTAACCTTATATTTATCACCTTTTCAATTACTTTTGACAGTGCGCTCAGAAGCGAGATAGGCCTATAATTTGCTGGTTGATATGAGTCGTCTGCTTTCAGTATTGGTATCACGTTCGCTATTTTCAAGTCATTAGGCACTACACCAGAGGACATGCTTAAGTTGCAAATGTATGTTATAGGACTTGCTATAACATGTTTTGTCAGTTTAAGCATATCGTTGCTAATATTGTCGTGCCCAATAGCTGACTAGGTTTTAGCGTACTTATTAATTTAACTATTTCAAATTCGTCAGTTGGTTAGAGAAATAGTGAGTCTGATGAGGCGTTTCTATCATAACTGTAGTTGTTAGCCAGTTCAATTTCAGATTGACCTAATCTCTTTAGAACCGTACTTGCCAACTGATCGCCTATGGAACTAAAATAGTCATTTACTTTGTTCAGTGACTCTGTAGGATAAGGTTTTATTTTGAGTAAGTCTTCATTTTTATTGACTACCTTACTAATATTACAGATAGTTTTAATTGAGTCCCACGTTTTTTTGCAGTTATTTTGATTATCAGTTATGAGTTTCTGTTCGTATTGTTCTTTTTGCTGCTGTAATATGTTATTACAATAATTTCTGTAAAGTCTGTATTTTTCCTGTATGTTTTGGTCATTACGATTTTTCCTGGCTTTACTATGCAACTCATCGCGGTGTCTGATGCACTTCAAGAGGCCAGGCGTCCACTTCTTAACGATCACATTTGCACAAGTCACTTTACGTGTATGTTTATTCTTATCAAGGACTAAATTAAAATTTTCAATAAAGATTTTCGCGGCTTCATTAACATCGGTTTTGTTATACAGGTCGGTCCAATCTATTTCTTTGAGGTCTTCATTTAGGTTTAAATAGTCAATTTTAGTACGTGTTTTTGTTTTTTTTTCCTTAGGTAACGATGATCCCATGATGCACAATACTGTGCTGTCATCTGTTATATCGGAGTGGCAAACAATTGTTGTAGAGGCAAGTTTAGATTTAATCATACAATGGTCCAAGCTATTTGTACCACGCGTTGGAAAGGTGTAACCAGGAACATATCCATAATGAGTTAAAAGACGCAGATACTCAACAACGCGCGGATCAGTGGATGTTTCTTTAATATCAAGGTTTATGTTACCAAGCAATGCACAGTGCTTGCTGGTACAATTACCTAGGACGTTTTCCAAAGAAGTTAAAAAGTTACTTATATTATGAAACGAAGGTAATCTATAGATAATTATAACAGAGTATGATTGACCAACATCTACTTGTAAGCAATTGGCAGTGTTGAAAATGGGCTCTGTTACAGAAACAGACAGCTCCGATTTCGAAAACACTACAATGCCGTCGTTTTTTTTATGTCGTTTTTAGAATAACTACAGTTGTAGCCTTCCAGACCTATACCATTAAATGCAACACTCCGTTAGTAGTATAAGATCGGGCTTAAATTTTAAGCGTTGCAAGAATATGAGTAGTGTATCGAAATTCTTATTAATACTGCGTATATTCTAAGACAAGATTGTAAGTTTTCTATGAGCTACATCTAGCTATTTTTTACAAAGATCGGGGGTATCGAGTTCAAGCCAATTTAAGGACATTCCTGTATTACTTTTCCCACTAGTGAGGTTGTGATAGCATTTGTAATTATGTAGTATGAATTGTGTAACAAAGTATAAGTGTAGATTGTGAGCAACATTAATCATTTGAATGAAGAATGATACATAAACATAAATGACAGAACAACAATACTTTAGCATGCATGTAATTAATACTTTTAGCAATTCTAGTCAATTTGACTGTCTCAACTTATTTATTTGCTGTTCTTCGCTAATACGTATATATTCAGCACCGTCCTGTTTTTTGACGTACACATTACCGTTTTATGTCCAACAATACTTGTATTTTTCAGTTCTGGTGAAGTCTCTTGCGAGGAAGTGAAGACGCCTGGTTTTAGCATTGAGAGATTCCGAAACAAAAAGTAGTAAGGATTTTTTTTCTATTCCCAAATGGCTGACTTTTAGCTCTTTGCTCTTATTGAAGCTTTTTACAGAGGCCAGAAAATTACTTTTGATTAAAGTATTGGAAAGCTCCACAATCACCGTTGACTTCGCTGGATCTTTCTTATTAGGTACGCGATAGACATCCCGCATGTCGCCAGGATTCAAGATAATATTATGGCAGTTGGAGAGCCGCGTTATGTATTTAAAAAGAGTTTCTTTGTTTCCTTAATCTATTCGTGGAATATACTTTAATTTAATACTCGTCTTTTTAAGAGCTTTTTCCAGAAAATCACATTTTTGGTCAATGTTGGATATTTGTGATGTGAGATTGTTCCGTTGTTTTTCCAACCCATCAATCTTGGTCTGCACGAAACGCAACTGGCTGTTCATGTCCTCTTAAGCTCTTTCAATATCTTGATTTGTGCTGCGTATCGAAGATGTTTGTTTCTTAACTTCATCTAAATGTTTGTTCAGCAAGTCGAACTTCTTAATTTGGGTTTCTTTAAAGTCTTGAAACAATGCCCGCATTTCCATTTTAAAAGCCGTAAGTTCATAAATGATAAATGATAAATGTTATAGCGGTTTGAGAAACCTCTTCATCCTTGTGTCTATCATGAAAAGTGGACTGTATTTGAAGGGTTCTGGCAATAGTGCGTTGAAAATAAGCGGGAAAATATTCACGGATCAATTCGGGCGATCTAGTATGGAAATGAGGGAAGTAGTACGCCTTACCTTGTAGTGGTCGATGCCAGCCCACGTGTGGCAGCGAGCTGGTGTTCTTCTACTCCAAAATGGCTCCTTCAGGATCCACACACTTCACACAATTGTTTTATATCCGCGAGGCGGGTTAATAGACACGGTTCACAAGGTTCTCTGCAATCTAACTAATTAGATGCATCAGTCTCCAGCCAGGTGGCTTGGAAAGCTGGCGGTTGAGATACGAGGCCCGTTCACGTTGAAGTTTCGGTTCGTTCTAGCGACCTGTCATTAAGGCGTACATAAAGGGAAAAGGAATGAGGAAGGAACGAGATAATTAGGATATCGATCGCCCGCGAAATCTCAAATGCGTTTGTCTATGTGTTTTTGGTCATTGATTTATGACATTTACAAGAGATGGCGCTACCATTTTCCCGGCCTTAAAGGGTCACCTTTAATGAAAATTAAACTTAGCCCTATGAGGTGAACTACCGTATACCTATTCAGCAATACGGACTAAGATGCGGATTTTTACATTTCAATTATTAAGATTTAAGATAAATACTGCGAGTTGCATAATACATTAAGTTGCATACCTATAGTTAAATTTTAATAGAAAAATTATGTTGCGTCGCTAACTAACTAAAACTAAGAGACCTAACTATCAAGCCAGGCCTTATTGAGTCGGTAATGGACACAGACGCACAACAGAGCGCACATAGCTACCCTTTGCGGTTTTCACAGTAACAACACGGGTTGTACCGTCCTTGGAGGTATGCAATTTATCAATAATGCCTAACGGCCATGAAAGGGGTGGAGAGTTATCAGTAATGATAACTACAATAGTACCCTCTTGTATAGAAGGTGCAGGACTATTCCATTTGGATCTAGCCTGAAGTTGATGTAAGTATTCTGAACGCCAGCGCTGCCAGAACGACTGCACCAGTTTGTCAAGTAGAGTATGTCGCTGAAGCAAGCTGAGCGAGTCTGCTTCAGGAGCGGGAAAGGACAACAATGGCGCGGTGTGCAAGAAATGCGCAGGGGTCAGTGCTGATGGTTCAGTAGGGTCACTACTCAAAGCAGTAAGTGGCCGCGAATTAACTAGAGCCTCAACTTGGCTAAGGACAGTTATAAGTTCCTCGTAGGAGAGGATTTGTTGACCTATAACTTTAAAAAGGTGAGTTTTAACTACCTTAACCATACTTTCCCAACATCCTCCAAAATGTGGGGAAGCAGGCGGAATAAACTTCCAATCTATATGATTGAAGGAAAGTTCTTCCTCAAGATGAGGACGAAAATCTTTAAGAAATTTGTGAAGGTCGCGTAAATAAGAACTTGCACTTACGAAACAAGTACCGTTATCGGTATATAAGCATTTAATAGGACCGCGTCGCGAAAGAAAGCGTTTTAAGGCTGCAAGGAAAGTCGCTGTACTTAAATCTGTAGCCACTTCAATGTGCGTGGCACGCGTCGTCAAACACGTAAAAATGCAGAGCCAAGCCTTACGGCTCTTAACACCTCGACCACGAAATGGTGTGTACTGCAGCGGGCCTGCATAATCACAGCCGGTGTGAGTGAACGCCTTATCGACTTGGTTAACACGCTGGCTAGGTAGATCTGCCATAAGTGGAAGAATAGGACGCGGGCAGAACTTAAAGCAAGTGTTACAGTTGTGGATTCTGTGACGAATTATTCGACGTGCAGCTAAAATCCAATAATTATGCCTGAGTAAGGACATAAGCAACTCCGGACCGGCATGAAGATGTTTCTTGTGACAAAAGTCAACAAGAAGATCAACAATATGTTCATGACGTGGTAGAATACAGGGATGTTTATATTCGTAGGGTTCGTCCGAATTTGTGAGACGACCACCAACTCGTATGATGCCGTGCTCATCGAGAAACGGCTTAAGCTTATGGATGGCGGGAGAACATGGTTTATTGTTTTTTAAATTTAAAATATCGTTACGGAAATGAACATCCTGTACAGCTCGCAGCAATTTAATTTCTGCATATTTCAGATCAGAGCTTGATACAGTACGTGCACTAGGCAGTTGTCTTAAAAACTTATAGACGTAAACAATAGCGCGTAGCAACTTAGACCACGACGAAACACGTAGTGCTAGCGCGTAAATTGGTGATTCCGTAACCTCAGAAACCACGGCATGAGCGACTGATTTCTGTTCGGGTACGCCCTCATGCAGTGCATTGTGTTCGAAAGTATGTATGGGCCACTCAGCTGGGTCATGAGAAACCCACGATGGTCCACGATACCACAATAGATGCTGCAAGAGCTTAGCTGGCGTGACACCAAGAGACAGACAATCAGCGGGGTTCTCAGTACCTGCGACATGGTTGAAACAATTAGCGGGTATAAGCTCTATCAGCTTAGTAACCCGATTGGCAACAAAAGTTTGCCAGCGGTGCGGTGAGGAATTTATCCAGGCGAGCACTACTTTAGAGTCAGTAAACGCGTATACCTTATGGATGCGGTAGTGGGGCGATATTGTGTCTTGTACCTTGCGAAGCAACTTAGACAACAGTAGGGCCGCGCACAACTCTAGTCTAGCCACCGAAATGGTTTTCACAGGTGAGACTTTAGACTTCGCACTAACTAACTGCACGGAGTAGTTAGAACCATTGTATATTTGCATGTATACGACTCCACCTTAAGCACGCTCTCTGGCGTCAGCGAAACCTACTAAATTCATGGTGCATCCGTCGACCAACCCCAGATGACGCGGGATAATAATTTCATTAAGCGTAGAAAGCTCAGTACAAAACTGCTTCCAAGCGGTGACTATATGTTCAGGTGGAATGTCGTCCCAGTCACACTTTGCTAGCCAAAGTTCCTTAATTAAGAGCTTAGTGTACAGAATAGTGGGGGCGACTAACCCATTAAGTCCCATAGCCGAGCCACTGTGGAAAGCATGGTTCGCTTGGTACATTTATCATCTGGTGTGGTGACGTCAAAGCGGAAACTGTCACAAGACTTGTCCCAGCGTAAACCCAGGACCTTATGCGGTATAGACTTCTCATACTCGATATCGGGCGAAGCCTTATGAGTATCAGGTATGTGTGCGAGAACCTCTTTCGAGTTACTTGTCCATTTGACAAGGTCGAACTGGCCTCGCTTGAAGAGCTGAATAAGCTCATCACAAAGCGAAATTGCTTGCGGTATGGACATGACACTACAGGCAATGTCATCCATATATAGGGCGGAAGAAGCAGCAGCAGACGCTGCAGGGAAATTATCGCCTTCATCAGCGACTAACTGGCGGACTACACGTAACGCGTGATATGGACTAGACTTAAATCCGAAGCAAACACGATTAAATTGGTAGACCATTATAGGTTCATGTTTACTGAATCTGTAAAAGATGCGTTGAAATCTACGGTCCGATTCACGAACGAACGCCGACATTGAGAAACATTTGGCGGCAATCAGCAGACAGGGCTATTTGAAAGAGTCGAAAACGAATTATAATATTAAATAAATCACCCTGTAGATTGGGGCCTGCATGTAGAATGTCATTGATCGACTGTCCCGATGTAGTTTGACTACTAGCGTCTAAAACCACGCGAAGTTTAGTGGAAGTCTTATCTTCGCGAACGACACCGTGATGCGGAATGTAATAAGACAGATTAGAAACGTTGTCATCTTTTAAAACCGGACTCAAATATCCCTTATTTATGTAGTCCCGCATGACGTCATTGTAAGCGCTGCGTAACCCTAAGGACGCATCAAGTTTGCGCTCCAAACAATGAAAACGCCTAAGTGCGGCAGCGTATGAGTCGCCTAGCGAATAAGGGTCGTCGCAAAATGGCAGCGACACAATATATCTACCACTGTCATCGCGAACAGTGGTAGCGCGAAAATGTTCTTCGCACTCGAGATCCTTACGGCTCTGCGAGGGCGAGGCGGAAATTTCTTCAAGCTCCCAGAATCGTTTGAGAAGCGAATCTAAACTGGGATCTTGAAGAACAGAACAACATGAAGTTGTACTCGTACAGTGTGAAGTATGTGCCGTAGGTACGGAACCCATAACCACATACCCCAACACAGTTTCAATAGCGGGAGGTATATTATATTGCTCGCTGTGCACTATGTTAGGCAAAAGCAAGCGCGGGAATATAGCAGCACCAATCAAAACATCGATACTGCTCGGCTCCGCAAACTTCGAATCTGCGAGCGGTAATGTTTTGAGATGTGTAAGTTTAGAGACATCGACGAGAGCGGTCGGCAATGTCTCTGTTATCAGTTCAACAATAAGCGAAGAAACGTTAAAATTAATATCATTACTAAAACGAGAATATAATTTAATATCTACGGAACCTTTAACTGGTTTTTCCGACCCACCGATTCCTTTAACTATTAAATTAGAAGTATGAAAGTTCTTCCAAAGTCCTAGACGCTTAAAACATTCAGAAGTAATAAAATTACTTTGAGATGCGCTATCTAGTAAACAACGTATTATGTGCGGCTTATCATTTACATCGTAAATTACGACTTGAGCAGTAGCGAGCAGAACGGTTGTATACGCCGTACATTGCGGGCTATCTCTCGCCGACGGCGACGCCGCAACGCACCGAGCGTCAATCGAACGCGATCGAGCGGCGCCAGCGACAGAGGTCGTACACAACGATACCTCAGACTGTGAGGTAATAGAAGGTACAGTCGGCATAGGCGTTGGGACCGGATTCGGCTTAGACGTCACTACAGTTGATAATTGCGGGTTTTTATTAAAATGTAACAATGTATGATGACGTTGATTACATGCGCGACACTTTAATTTAGAAGAACAGTTAACCGTTTTATGTTTAATACTCAAACAATTGACACAAGCATTGTTGTCTTTCACACATTTGAAACGAGCTGTCGGAGTCAAATTATCAAAAGCGGGACATTTATATAAGTGTTCATGGATATATGCTTCGCACAGACACTTGTTTGAATTATTTAACTCAGAGCAAGCTACATAGGATTGTGGATTAGGAGCGGTCATTTTATTATTAAAACTACGCGATTTATTAGACTTATGTGAATTGTCTGAACTATTAGGCTTATTATTGTTAGCTAAGGGTGGTTGGGTATTAGGGAATATCCGACACTGATCATTGATGAAGCTGACAAAACTATCTAGAGTGGGAATATTACGATTACGTTCTGTCATCTCGAAAGCGCGAATAGTTTCAGTGTCAAACTTTTTTATTGCGAGGTGCAATAAAATGAAATCCAGAAGGTCAACTAATTTTAGATTCTTTAGGGAATTAATTGCGGTGATGAACTTGTCCACGAATAGCTGGTAATTCGAAACAGACGCGGGACCGGACAATTTAAGATTTAAAGCTTGATCCAAATAGGTAGACGCGAGGACACGAATATCCTGGTACCTATCGAGGAGTGCCTGGAACATGACTTGGTAATTCTCAGCACACGGTGTGACTCCCGCGAACACAGACTGTGCCTTCGGCGACAGCTTACCTATTAAATAGTACAACCTGTCTGCATCCGTCAGCGACTTATTGTCATGAACTGTAGATTTAAAACTTGCATAAAATAATGGCCAGTTTCGTATATCACCGTCGAACGACATGAGTTCGATTGGCGGCAACCTTGGTCTACATGTTGCGGAATCACTCATACTGTGCCTCCCGGACGGCTTATCTTCCAATTGAGACATCACACGTTTCACGGAACAATACATATCCTCGAATGAGGCGTAGGCTTGATAGCTAGGCTTCGCATCGGGATATATAGCCAGTAACCTAGCATTATAATCATCCAATAATTTATGAAAGTCCGTTCGAATATCATCTATTGTTACACAAGAACTGAGAAAGCCTTCTCTCACCGATTTGGAAATATTAGCGACTTTAGAGCGATCATAAATTGACTGAATACGCTCGAAAAGTATATTACGCTTAGCTTCTAAAATCACTAACTGTTGATCTTCCGAAGAAGCGATTGCTTTCGCATCACGCGGCATTGTTATGTTATGTAGTTACAAATAACCACACAAACAAAACAATGTACGGTTATTATTTAAACGAACAACTATATGTAGAAAAGTAATACTACTGATTGTGACTGTACTGTGACAACGGGTTTCGCAATATTTGCGTAATAACGAAATAAGTTTTTTCGTAGTACCCACTAACCAAAGTAATTATATAATACAAAATGTTAATAGCATTACTATCCTAACCAGTTTTATTGTTAAGTTTGAATATTGTTTAAGATAAATGAATAGGTATAAATATGCAACTTATAGCCCGCAATCGTCTAAACGTATTCGGTAAAGTTATGATATTTATACTGCGTAGGTACCTACAAGTAGTACACCTATTTTATTTTTCTCTTATAGAATGAATGTCTACCCCGCGGTATTCGGAAAGTAACTTATTCCTAACACTTTATAATTGGAGGTAGGTGATTCCTATAAGGGCGGTTAAACTAAAAGACGCTTGAAATATGGAAATTTACAATACGACAAGTTAGTTTTAAATAAGAATTATTTTTAATAATAGCAGATACGTAATTATGAACCTGCTATAGCGGCGTTGATGGAACCACGTATTGGGTTTACAACTTGATTATGTGGGTAGGCGGCTAGGTGCCACGACCCTAGTAGGAATTTATGATTGATTCCTACGTAAGAAATAAAGGAAAATGGATATATTATAGTAATATATCGGGCAACGAAGGACCAAAAATGTTATAGCGGTTTGAGAAACCTCTTCATCCTTGTGTCTATCATGAAAAGTGGACTGTATTTGAAGGGTTCTGGCAATAGTGCGTTGAAAATAAGCGGGAAAATATTCACGGATCAATTCGGGCGATCTAGTATGGAAATGAGGGAAGTAGTACGCCTTACCTTGTAGTGGTCGATGCCAGCCCACGTGTGGCAGCGAGCTGGTGTTCTTCTACTCCAAAATGGCTCCTTCAGGATCCACACACTTCACACAATTGTTTTATATCCGCGAGGCGGGTTAATAGACACGGTTCACAAGGTTCTCTGCAATCTAACTAATTAGATGCATCAGTCTCCAGCCAGGTGGCTTGGAAAGCTGGCGGTTGAGATACGAGGCCCGTTCACGTTGAAGTTTCGGTTCGTTCTGGCGACCTGTCATTAAGGCGTACATAAAGGGAAAAGGAATGAGGAAGGAACGAGATAATTAGGATATCGATCGCCCGCGAAACCTCAAATGCGTTTGTCTATGTGTTTTTGGTCATTGATTTATGACATTTACAAGAGATGGCGCTACCAATAAATAAATGATAAATGATTTTATTTCTGTAAGTTGGTTTGTACAAACACTTTTACATGTCGAACATATTTTTAAAACTAGATGAGGTCGGCGTTTCCTATCTGACTACTCTGAGAAGAAAGGCCGAAACAAACTCAGAGGTCACAGTCTCTTTTAAAGTCCTGACAAAATCTTGATTAGATCATGTGAAGACCATGTAGACTATGTCTGAAATGGTATTTTGAGGAAAGAACCAGCCAGATTGAGTGGACCTGTCCAGTCAGTGCACGCATTTGTCAATAACCGAGCAGCTCAACTCAGAATTTAAGGAGCTCAACGATTCGACGAACAATACCAAAGAAAGGACATTCGGGTAGGCCGCATAAACTACTCAAACTGCCAGACCATGATTAAAAACTAAGATAAACTTAAATAAAAACAAAAAAAAAAAAAATATCCACATAGTCTTCACATTCACAATAATTAAAATAAAATAATATAATACTTTAAAAAGTAAATATTCTTGTCATTGCAAGAAAACCAAAAAAAAAAAAAAAATTATAATAACAAAATGCATAGTGCAAAATATAATAAAAAAACAAAATTAATTGGAGCAGCTCAATCCCAAGCCTTTTTGTCCTCAATGTAATCTTTTGTTGTATAAAACGCTTTCTGGCACAACTTACGTTTAATGAAAGACTTGAATTTATTAAGACTTAGATCTTGTACGTGGCTTGGAAGCTTATTATAAAAGCGTACACATTGACATCTAAACGAGCCACCTATTTTCTTGAGCCTTGTTGTAGGTACTACAAATTTGTGTTTGTTCCTAGTATTTATGTTATGGATATCACTGTATTTTTTAAACAATTTTATATTTTTATGGGCATATAAAAGATTTTCATAAATATACTGAGAAGGCACAGTCATTACATTAATCTCCTTAAATTTCTCTCTGAGGGAGTGTCTCGGGCTTAATTTATAAATTGATCGAACAGCTCTTTTCTGCAAAACAAAGATAGTCTGGATGTTGGCGGCATTTCCCCACAACAGAATACCGTACGACATTACACTATGAAAATAGCTAAAGTATACTAAACGGGCTGTCTCTATGTCAGTTATATCATGTCATCATAACCATCATCAGATAATCGGCGGCGTTTGTCTCTCATTGTTATGTTGGTATCAGAGGATGATTGGGCCTTGTTTAATGGCGGGGAATCCATATTCGGTTATTAAAAATTATCCTAGCAATGTAAATAGCTGTAAGCCCAACAGATTACTACTGTCAGATGCGTATTTTGCGTACTCAACAAAAAAGCAAGAATCAAAAATTGTAAACAACAAAAAGTAGTCGATCGTAGCTGGTAACGAACTCAAGGCACTTTGTTCGTCAGTCGACCCCAATCATTACTAGTCCACTTTGAAGATAGTAAGTCAGGCGAAATCTTGTTTCTAATCAGTATCCAACTTGCCGCAAGTGAAATTGGTGGGGTGACCTTTTTATACTATCAAAGTCACGGCAGCAGACACAAACAATTGCACCCTCACTTTCTAAATGTGATTTTAATTTTGATTTATATAATAGTAATAGTCCGTATAATTGCAATACGTTTTCACAGTTTTAAACATTATATTTTGTCCACATTCTTGTACGTATTAAACAGTAGTCTTAGCAGGTATTACACCACTTTTTGATTTTTAAACTCGGAGACGGCACGCAAACGTGTTTGTTACTCGACAACAACGAAGGAAGAGGAGAGCACATCAGAGCTAAAAATAACTTCATGTTAAATTATAACAAGAAACCATTCAGACGTCAAGGTTAGCCCCAGGGAAGTTCACAGTAGCACGAATTTTCGATGTTCCTTGTTTTATCCATCAAAGTTGAAACATTTGGTGCTCTCGAACACAAGGCGAAAACTTTATTATAAAGGCAAGGAATTATTAGGAAAGTTCAGCAATAATTCCGTGTTGTTGTTATAATAGTAGGCAGCTCTTGAAATTCAAAGGGTGCTTTGAGGGTCTTTAATCAGAGAGGGCACCAACATTCTAATATAGATAATTATATTATACAGCAGGTAAGTGATACGAGGCCATTAATTATGTTTATCTACTCTCATATCGTAATATTCGAATTATAAAATTCAAAACGAGTTTATATTGGCATACTTTATAAACACTATACCGAAATTTAAAAATAGAATCTTATTATAACACTATTTCTCTAACAAAATAATGCTATAAAACATTTTTTTTTCTATTACGATACAGGACAAATCCAAGAAGTTAACCACTAAGGAGTTTCCATCAATATTTTTTTTGTAATGCCATTTTATAGTACCTATTATAAAAAGATTTGATTGTCTATGACAATGCCCGCTTTAGACATAGCACGCACTGTGATTTTTATTCGCGCGAATTTTGTTTCCTTCTACCTGCTCATAGAGCTCAAAATATTCGGGCGAATAAAATTCGCGCCGTGGTGCGGTGGATTCTGTGGCAAAACACGGATTTCTTGCGGAATTATTTCCGCATGATTTCGTTACCAATGCGAACAACTTCATAAAATTACATAGGTCGCAGAATGGGCGGAAAAAAATACCGCGAATAAAGATCTCAGTGCGTGCTAAGCCTTAGCGCATGCGCGGTTAATGCGGTGATGTGCTGGGTTTTGGCGCCAGTCATACGTTTTGCAAGTTTTGCTGTACTGTATTTCATGAGTTATTTAAATTATTGTGTGTGAAATGTCTGATATCAGTGAATGTGAAGAAAATTTGACTCCGCCCGATATTTTAGATGCGGCGAAGGAAATTACTCTTAATTTATTACCAGCAAAGTCGAGAAAAGTATATGACAAATGCTATCACGATTTTATGGCATGGAAAATGCAAAAAGAGGTATTTAGTAGGTTCAATCCCAATTTATGAGTGTAGATAAAGTAGTGTATGAAACTGCACATAACTAGGTATTAAAACATTCGTGTGAAAGCTATTAAAAACCTCGCCTACGGCTCGGTTTTTAAACACACACTCATGTTTTAATACCCCTCATTATGCAACAGTTTCATAAACTACTATTAATTACCTTCAATTAATTGGTTAAATTAAGCTGAAATAGAAAATACTCCTTTTTAATACAGGTGCGGTGTACCTACAGTTTATTAAAACATAGCGTGGACAGCTAAAAAAAAATATTTTGTTGAAAATTTTTTTCACGCTGCAATATGTAGTTCTATTTTCGTACCAGTTTAGTCACTAGTTTAAAATTGGACATCCAATGTGGCGAATGTACGAAAACAACTCGAATGTGAAATGTTGACTTCAAAATCGACTTTTCGATTCATCGTGTTTGAATTTTAAATTCTGTTCCATTTACCGATATGAATAAATAAGTGTACGTTTGTATAATTCGGAATGTTTTTACGAAGAACGATCGAATATAATGTAGATAGTTTCAGTGAACACTGATTCTATGGAGTAATCTATTATCTTGTATTATCTTGGTTAGGGAGGAAGATAATTATCTGAGGTAGGTTAATATACAAGTTTATCTGTCGCACTCAGAGACATTTAACGGTTACTTAAGGCGCTTCTTATTATAGATTTTGTACTAAAATCTATAGTAAAGAGAGCTTTAAGTAATCGTTATCGACTCTGAGTGTGGCAGTTATTCAATTAATATTCAGAGAGAAAGCATCAGTCACGTTTCATACCACAAATTATAAAAACTTGTTTGCTTTTCACTACTCAACTTGATCATCTAAGCTCATATATATATACAACTATATATCAGCTAAGTAGGCTAGTTAAATATCATAAGAAACAGGATTCAGGGTGCAGACACTTTAATTGCGTATCTGTTTTAACAGCACGGAGCACACTCCTTCCTTTTCATTTTTGTATCTATCAATATTAATTGCGTGTTTTACGCTGTCGAGTAGACGGATTTTTGAACATATGAAGTAATGAATGCAAGGGAGACAACCCATACCCTACTCTTTGAACTTACAATAAGGTTGCTATACTAGTATAACTTCACTGGTAAATATCGAAAACTTTCGTTAATAAGAACTTCTCCGAAATATGTCGTTAGCTATATTATATACCCTTCAAGAGTTCTCGGTGCTTCTATCTAAGATGCAAGTTCTCAACTATAAGTGGCTGGCAAAGTTTGGAGGATCTTGTATCACAAAATATATTTGACATACTTCGTGAGTGAGCGGCATACCTCGGGCCACGGGTGCCTGCGCCATAATTGTTCAAGAATAGTTGCCTGGCTTCAAAAAGTAGATAAACCTGTTTTGGTTAAGATGTTGTGGAATTATTTACCAACTATGTATTAGTGGCCAATTGCATGTAGTAGTATAAGGTTGAATAAATTTGAGCAATTTTATAATTATCTTCTAGTTTCTATAGAGTTTGGGTAAAATACGAAACTTTTGTAATTTGATATAAGATAGATTTGATGCATTGTCGATGGGTTAGGTTTAGAATTGTATTTGAAACCGCAAGAACTATTTTTTTTTACAAGCTTTTATTTAACTTGCAATGTACTTATGTATGTAAGTATGTTCTGGTCAAATCTTGCAACTGAATTCTAAAGCAGTTATCCTCCACCGATTAAGATGAAATTTTGCAATCACTTTTAGTTTAGATGACAATGCATGGTTAGCTAAGTGAAGTCATTCTAAATCCAATATGGAGGACGGCCCAAGATGGCACACTAGTTATTATTTGTTCACTGCCATAATATAGATATCAAATGAAAGTGTTTGCTGAGAAGAATATGAAAAATACATGAGTTGAAAAAAATATTCTATAATGTTATTTATTTTAATGTAGATAAGATAATTTAACATAATGGCGATTATTTCATTTGCTTCATTGATAATGATAAGATTCTAATTTTGCTTATCAACTTTTAGTTTTCAACGTCCGATCAGATGTTTTCCGTGTAAACAATAAACGTGAAACAAATAAAGACGAAACCAGCGCCTTACATCGCAGATACACCTCCATATTTCCAATATAATGTTGGTACATTTCCAATACACTTTATAAATGCATAAAGATAAAGATAAAGATAAAGATGATTTATTTGTCAAAACATGTGTTTACATACAATAGGCATGCAAGATGTTCAATTCTTATTTACCGCTTACAAACATGTTTTGCCTTAGAGGCGTACAAATATGTGTATTACAAATTGATTAATTTACTAAAATATAGCAATGTCAGATATTACCATACAAAAATCACAATAGATTGGCCTTTATCTTAATTAAATGTCATAAAAAAAAAACAGAATGAATAAAATGAAACAATGTCAGAAATTAATATAAATAAAATCTGAAATAATCAATTCAAAAATTTTCATAAAAGGAATAAAAATAATATAATTTAACAATGTCAAAAAAGTAAAACAAATAAAATCAGATATCAATATGAATTCATAAAATGTCATGAATAATATTAGATAAATTTACATAATTACAAAAGAGCACAATATACTGAATGTCATCCTTATTAAATCAATATATCTAAATGAAAAATATAAAATTGATAAAAAGTTGAATAAATAAAATCATAATATGTTCACAAAAATGTAACGAAAAAGAAAATATAATAAAACTTAAAATGTCATAAATTGAAATTAATAAAACAAAACAAAGTCAAAAAAAATAAAAATGATGTCACGAAATCGAAATAAAATTATGGCAAAAAAAATGTCATAAATCGAATTAATTCACAAAATGTCATAAAAACGAAATAAATAAAGTTAAAAAAATACACAAAAAAGTAAAATATATCAATAAAATAATAAGGATGTCAAATATAAAAAAATAGAGCATAAAAAAAGAAAATAATATGCGGAATGTCAATTCAATGTCAGAAGGCCACAAAAATCGAAATTAATAAAGAAAAATAATGTTATGTAATTTTATCGTTCAAGTAGTCTCTTATATGGTAATAACACTTGTCTGCTAAAAACTCTCGCATCCTTTTTTTGAATAGATTAGTCGGCAAAGTTTTATAAGACTGTGGTAGTTTGTTGTAGATTTTTGGAGCCATACAAAAAGCACTTTTGCCCATTAAGGCATGCATGCATCTATATTCAAAATACGTTCGTAGGCGCTTGGCAATCAAGTTCGATCTCTGGCAGGATTTGCTTGGCGGCAGATATCATGAATAAATTGAACATCGATACATATCTGTGCGGGCTCTTCCGACCGTGTGTGTGCACCGACCTACCTGGCCCTTGCAAGCACTATCTGAGACTTTACGAGTAAGCATGCCCAATACATTCGACGAACGGTACTATTCTTAAAGCACATGAGACTTTGAAGACAGTACAAAACATTTACCAGTCGAAAGTTTTCTCTCAGCTGCGACAGGGGACCAAGGTTTCTTCAAATTTATCCTCTCTGTAATACCGAATTCATCATTCTTCATCAATAACGGTTTTGTTTCTTTCACGTGTATCGTTTGTGACGAAAACAATATACACACATTACTTTTCGACATAGTGACAAATGTGTAGACAGATTGACAAGTTACACAAATGTTTACAGCTACACCGAACCCTAATCGCGTATTCTTTGCGCGTGTTGCCGTAAATATCACATAAATATGAAGTGATAAACTGATAGGACCCCTCTCTAGTTTTATGGACCTGTCGTCTGACGTATAGAAAGGAACCGAGTCAAAATTTCGTATTCCACTCAAGCGCTAGATAAAATGTATACGTTGGTTTAAAATAGTCCATGCAATATAACTCTGGTGAGAGCCCTTATCTGTAGCTTCAGTCCGGGGCCATCTGGGTGTTTTACATGGGTTTATTAGGATCATATAAAACAGAATAGGGGCAATATTTGAAATTCACGATTTTATAGTACATATTTAGGCAGTGGATATTTACTGCATGATTACACAATACAGCAATTTAACCATCTATCTTAGTTATGAAATAAAATTCACAAAGAGCTTAGACGCAGACGCACACCTCAGACGCGACCTTGAAATAATCCGCTAAATCCAACTAATGATTCTCTTGTATTCGAGATCTAATGCCTCTAATTACCGTAATTCAAAGTTAAGCGTGGTTAAACTCTCTTTGAATACATTTTGAGTGAAAGCGGGCTATCACGCGAAAAGCTCTTAGCAGTCTTAGCCCGTAACTTGCTAAGTCTTTTTAGGGAAAAATACTTTGGAAAGATACGACTTCGAAGTACATAAGTTCCTAAGTACATAGTATTCATGTACTAAGTTATTATCGGTGTAAACGGAAAGGTAGTAAATCTTGTGGAAGTCATAAAAAGTTGTTTGTTTTTTACGAGCATGAATATAATATTAGGTAATGCTGGAGATGAAATTGCTGCAGGTTGTTTCAGATAAGCTGTTCTATGATATATCTTTGGTCGAAAGGACTTTGGTTTGGTAATATGAACCTAGTACATAGAAGGAACATGTGATTGCTCTGGCTCCGTACCAAAAAAGATAGTGCTCGTCGTCCTGTATAGCTCCGTCTCTCTCTCACAGTGGAACCATGACAGTTTTGACAGGTCAGAGTATGGGGGATATTACACTATCATACATAGGATCCTTTCTCTTATCCTAAATACTCGTATATAACCTCTAGAATCAAAAAAATATTTTAATTCACCTAAACCACACATAGGTACTTTTGAATTGTCAAACAAAATATGAATCTATGTAGTTGCACGCAAGCTTCAGCGGGTCTCTATAGAGAAGAACGTGCAAGAAACTCCACGGACACTCTTTTCTATCAGTTTTAATTACAATTATTTGGTTACATCATTCTGGATGGAAAAATACATATGTGAGAACGATGTAAAAAGACGTGCACGTAAAAGCGTCTAGAGTTAAAAAACAATTGAAAAATAAAATAAGTATCGATGTAATTAAAAGCAGGCCGAAGCAGTTAAGTTATGACCAATCCCAACTGATGGCGCCCGTTCACGAACATGGCGCATAAATTGGCACCACTCAGCTCAAATATCATGAAGGGAACCGAATGATCCAACACATGTGCCACCATCAGAGAGACATTTGAGAGAGCATGACACAATCTCAACTGCCAGATCACACACAAGTCAACGAACGACACATAGGTACAATAAATGGTAGCTTTATAGTTAGTAATCATATCTGTGTATTACATTATCATAGTTATTTTAAACTATTTTTTGTTATATTTGGTTGCAATGGAGGACATAGGTCGGTTGTGTGTACCTACTACTATTGCTTCGGCAGTGTGTGCAGCAGTGTTGCCAACAATAATTGAGAATTCCGCTAAGCATATTGTGAACTTACACCAAAATTTTGTTGTACTTGATTCCGTCAATAAAACCTTAGAATTAAGAATATGGCAATAGCAAAACTATAAGTAACGTAGGGGAGACAAATAACTTGCCGAAGACTCCCACGGTGACAGGTACGAGTGAAAATCCCAATCTACCCACAAAAGCAATTTTATCATCGTTGGAGTGTCGGGCCACAAATTCAGCGGAAACGCGCACGGTTGACACAAGAGATAATCTTCATGAAAACATTATCTCCGATGAAGGGTGGCAACCGGCGCGCAAAGCACGTAAGTCTAAACGACGAGTGGTCACTGGCAGTGGACAAGAGGATGACGAGCTTAAAACTGTTGAAAAGCTTAAATATTTGCAGGCTTGGTCTTTTAAGCCAGAGACAACGGAGCAAAACGTGCTCACATATTTGAAAAAGCTTCAAGATTGTGACCAATATATTGTGGAGAAACGATTAATTAAGACTACAAGACACGCGGCTTTCGTAATTGCTTTTCCTGAGAGCTATGAGCGCATAAACACGCCGACGGCGTGACCCGCAGGAGTGAAGTTGTCTGACTGGTTTCCGAGGCGTCCCCGCGGGCAGCGGGGGGACACAAGCTCCGAGATTCGCACCGACGACAGTGCACGCGCAGTCGTTGGGTGTTTCTCCCAGTGAACATCGCACTAAACGACGAAATAGGAATGACTTACAGTGTCGGTATGCTAGTGATTTAAATAGATCCCACTCGCAAACTATGGGACTGGTGCGCTCGAATGGTGTGAATGTGGTTCAAGCTAGTGGCAAGAAACCCAAGTGCTCGTTAGATCTGTTCTACCAAAACGTTAGAGGCTTACGTACGAAGTTAAAATCCTTTTGTAATAATATTTTAGAGTGTATGTTTGATTTAGTAGCCATAACCGAGACTGGAATTAATGACTCGATACATGATGGTGAACTGGCTCCGAGCGGTTACACAATAATCAGATGTGACCGCGAGGATGGCCGTAAACACGGAGGGGTCATGCTGATTGCCACCCCGCGCGGCGCTCTCGAGTTACGCAGTGTACCGTTATCTGATAACAGTAGCTTGAGCCACCACCCGTTCGAAATCGTATGTGCGACGGTATACCGCCAAAATGTTTTTTTTATTTTTGTGTTGTGACTTTGTGAAGACTATTGAAAGGGAATATATGTATATGTTTCATTTACTGGAGCAGTTATGTGTTAGATATGGCAAAGTTGTTTTAGTGGCTGATTTAAATATGTATTCAGCAAATCAAGATGTACAATGTTATTATGAATACTTTGTCACCTTTTGTGGGTTTCGCCAAAGTAACAATATTCTTAATTGCAACAATCGCACACTCGATGTAGTCCTAACTACTTTACCCGAAGGTGATATTGTCGTAAGCGAGGAATGTGAGGAGTGTTTGTCACGCATAGACCCACAGCATCCGCCGCTACGAGTAAGTATAAGTCGTGTGCGAGCGACTTCTAGCCCTGGTTACCATATACCGCATGCTTCCACCTCCCTACCACGATGGAATTATACCAAGGCGGACTTCCATTGTTTGTACTTGGGTCTTGCAGGGATAGACTGGAGCGCCCTGTATGAAACGAGTAGTGCCGACGAAGCATATAGAATATTCTACGACATATTTTACAGGATTTTGGATGATAGCACTCCGAGAAAGAGCTTCAAGGGTGATTGCTTTCGTTATCACTACCCTGAATGGTTCACTGCTGACATAATAGGTCATATTAAGAAGAAAGCTTTTTGGCACAAATCTTTTAAGAAGACGGGTTCGGTCAACGACTATTTTAAATTTTCGCACTACCGTTCAATTGTCAAAGTAGAAATCAGTACCACATACTGCGATTTTCAGAGGCGTACTGAGCAACAATTTGTAAAGGAACCGAGGTCTTTTTGGGGTTTTATTGGGGGCAAGCGTTCGAAACGTAGTAGACCGAAGATAGTTAAGAATGGCGAGCCTTTGCCAGAGCATGAGTGCGCTCAGGCATTCGCTGATTACTTTCATTCGGTTTATGGGGCGGTGGCACCGCGGTTGGATGCGGCTGCCGCTGGGCAGACGGTTCCCGAGCGCGGCGCCCGCATTCACGTGGGGCAGCTGTCTCTCGGCGAGGTGAGTGCCGCGCTCACGCGCCTCAAGCCCAAGCGTTCGGTTGGGCCAGACGGGGTGCCACTTTTCATCGTTAGGGATTGTAGGACAGTACTGTCACGGCCGCTCATGCATTTATTTAATAGCTTTTTACGAGAATGCTCGTATCCGGACGGCTGGAAATTGACTAGGGTTACTCCGGTACCGAAAGGGGCTCCGAGCTCAGATGTTGGCGGGTATAGACCAGTAGCAGTACTGTCAGCATTTGCTAAAGTCTTCGAGTCCGCGTTGTGTTCAACTATCCACTCGCAAGTAGCCTCACAGCTCAACGACGCGCAGCATGGTTTCCGTGCGGGCCGCAGCACGAACTCTAATTTAATGTGTTTTTTAAATCAGGCCACCACAGTGCTGGACTCGGAGACTGGTGCCCAACTGGACGTCGCTTACTTCGACTTCAGGAAGGCATTTGATAGTGTGGATAATGACATACTTTTAAGTAAATTTGCGAGGGTCGGTTTTACCCCAGCCCTCCTAGAGTTTTTTGCTAGCTACTTAGGCAACCGCAAGCAAATGGTAGAATATGCAGGTTACACCTCGAACTCGTATTTCACCCTTACGGGGGTAAGTCAGGGCACAAACTTAGGACCTTTAGAATTTATTATTATGATTAATGATCTTCCAGAAGTCATTAAAGATGCTGGCTGTTTATTATTTGCGGACGATCTCAAGCTATTCCTACGGATCACAAACGAGTCACACTGCGGAATGCTCCAGCGAGACATCGATCGGGTGATAGCGTGGAGTGAAGAGAATAAACTACTCTTCAATGTGACGAAGTGTAACGTACTGTCCTTCACGCGGGCCGTGGTACCTCGACGTCACGATTATTGCATGGGTGGTCACGTCATACCGCGGGTAGAGTTAGTACGAGATCTCGGTGTTACTTTTTCTCGGGATATTTCGTTTCGTGCGCATGTAATGCAGGTGTGCAAAAAAGCGTTTAAAAATCTTGGTTTTGTCATGCGTGAAACCCGTGACTTCACTAACATGGCGGCAGTGAAATCACTTTATAATGCGTTGGTACGAAGCAACTTGGAAACTAGTGCTATCATCTGGAATCCTTATGAAGTGAAGTATTCTCAGATGCTGGAAAAGATGCAGAACAAATTTACCCGATACCTTTATATGAAGCAATTTGGTGTCTACCCCTTCTACCCTCTTATGTATCCAACTCTTTTTGTTATAGGGATGGTTGGGTACTATAAGTTGGAGGTAAGGCGCAACCTAGCTCTTGCAAAATATGTTTTTATGGTTTTTCGTGGTATGCTGAATAATCCACAAATATTGGAATTGTTGGGATTGCTCGTTCCAAACAGGAGGTTACGGTTAGGACCTAGGGAGGGGCTTTTTAATGTACCGGCAACCCGTACAAATTTATTAAAGTTTGCACCAGTGATTCGTGCAGTTAGAATACTTAATAGCATCTCTCTGCGTTTGGACATATTTTCTTGCTCTTTGGCGGAATTCCAGAGGGTGACACTTAGTGTTTTGTCCACTGTGTAACTTGTGATTCTACCCAGATCCGTTACTTGGGACTGTACTATTAGAATGTATGACTACTTTTGTTAGCTTGGGTCTTACCTGTTAAAACAAATGTATGTGTTAATTAATAAATAAATAAATAAGGGCAAAATCACATAGTTTTACGGACGGTATCAAGAAATTATGAAAATAAATTTGATAATTCATTATAGCATGATTAAATATGGCAAGACCGCCCTGGTCTTGCCATATTTAATCTAATCTACGTGGTCAGAGAGTGACGTTGGTTGTCAGTGAAAAAGGGTATTTAGCCTTATTTAGCACTGACCTCTAACATAGAAGTAAGCTGGACTTCATATTATCAATGTCAAAATGAAGAAATTAGATTTTCGCTATTTTGGCGCTGATAGCAACGTGAGCTTCCATGGAACTAATATTAGAGATGGGACACAGCCTTCGATAAAAAATACTTTTATGGACTTTATCGATCGTGAGAGTAATCTAATACGTAAGAGAACCAAAACACGCAAAGTTATTTTTATTATGCTTCATTTTTAAGTAAGTAATAGAATAATTGCTGTAAAGGTTAAATGAAAAATATTATCAGTCAGATTGCAAGCTATAAACTAGTGGATAGCGTGCAAGTAAAGTTATAGCGCATGACTGTCAGATCAGTGAGCTTTAAATATGGGGATAGACTATCCTTAAAATTAGTATATTTGAGCAAGTATCTCCTCGGTCTAGTACAATAGTTAATTAATACTTACAATAGTTCTGATTCACTCGGTTGGCGCCCATCGGATTCGTGACGGGGAACATCATTTATTAAACATTTGCGTACGACTGAGATAGATAATAATTTATAACGGACGTACTTCTCGCTCTCATCGACGAGATCCTATTTCTGTAGTGTGAGGTACAAATAAGAGTGACATCGTATTCCAGCGAGGTGAAGAGTTATATCAGTTATTCTCTTTTTCATTTGTTTTTTTAAAACGCTCTTCGTTTTTTTTAAAACGCGGCGTCGAACTTTCGTTTTTTTTTTTATTTCTGGCTATGCCACTGGCTTGGTCGAACTTTCGACTCCATTTCAAAATGTTGCCATAGCGAATAATCTTATAAATTAAACCAAATCATTTTTTTTATAAGACCTAACAATTATAATAAATTTTCGCTTGTATTTAACGCAGTCTAAAATAAGGCGTACTCTGAAAGTCTTTTTCATTACCAGCTTCACTTTACATATTAAAAGTTTAGAGACGTCATAATTATGCATCAAGGTTTCCAATTTACCAAAGAATAATTAAATTAGATTAATACAAAATAATAGATATAGAATATTACCTATAATCCAGGCTATATAACACAGCATTTTAAATTTTGCCTAGTTGTTGTAGATGTACATTTTTAAAACCAACTAAACATTCGCAAAACACATTTTAATGAAGTAAGTACTACAGTTTGGAAAAGTATGGTTTCTTACATTTTAAATCAAACCTTACCTGGCATACCTTTTAACAAAAGAAAATACCCGATCAAAAATTAAGTCATACATCAATTTAAAAAATACAAGTCTAGCAGAGTTGGCCTTCTAATCAGCGCAGTCTACACTAACGGGCGTAGGTGATAAACTTCCTACCAATGACAAATGGCGGATACTTTTTGTTCCTGTTCCATTACTACATCAACAAATAAACTACCTTATACATGATATACGGACTACATATACGAAACTATATGGCGCGTAAAAATACGGTGCAAAGTTTATTTTGTTCCCATTATCCGGGTTCCATCAGCGGTGGCTGATTCAATGAAAGTTTATGGTCAATATGTTTGTATACTGGAATGTTTTCTTATTATTTTCTTGGGAAATGCAGAGCCATGTTTTTCAGAACCACTTTTATAAGCAAAAATTTTATAGACACTTGCAAAACATTTACTTTCTTATTTATGGTAACCTAGTACTTTTGATAACTGTAAATAGAAAATTAAATGCTTGGGAAATTATTCTTAAGTCAAACCTTGAACTATCTATGGATTTTGAACGTTCCTCGTAGAGTAACCGCTACTTATATATAAGCATTTTAGAGTACTACTTACCATATATATTAAATTGACATACAAACACACAGTACTTAATGGTTTTATATTCCATAACTTCAATTTTATAAACCGTCGACATAGAGCTATAAACAATTTCTAAATCAATATTTCTCGAATATTTTTGTCAGTATTCATGCGTCCATTGTTCAGTTGGGCATTCTCTTTTGATTTTTCACAGAACTCTAAAAGCGATTTTTTAATATACACCCTCACAAAAAGGTGTAAGGTAAAAGAGAAAGGTTATTCATTAGTCTGCCAGTGAAAACATCGGTAGCGTGTTGTAACTCTGAAAAGTTGGTTCAATTTTTAATGCAAGCCTAACAAAATTACTACCTAAAAGACCTGTATCCCGTCAGGAATAAAGTAAAAAGGGAAAAAGGTGTTCGCCTTCTACTAATTAATAAATATATACTTCGCTAGATTAAATTTTAAAATACCTCTTGTAAACAGAAACTGGGTAGTTAAGTCCAACCTTACTACAGCTTATGAAAGAGATTGCACTGCTCCCAATAATGCAAGAAGACATGGAGCAGCATCATTGTTGTAGTTGCTTTTAGATTTTTAATTAACAATCAGCTTTGCTGTCATGATAATGACTTATTTTTCACAACTCTTCTTCTTTTTTTGAAGTTTATAATTTTCTTTTTATATAACCTGGGTCTGATAGGTGGCCACGTTCATATCAACGCCAGTGGCGCTCCATAGGTCCTCAGCAGTGCAGTTGGAAGGACACTCGGATCCAGCTTATGAATCATATTCTGGGTTACCTGCCTATCATATTTTATAGGTACTCATAAACATGCTCAATTATGAATGTAATAGTATATTCTTAAATAAATACTAGTATCAGCTGGTGCAGTAATTAATCAAAGAGATATAAGCGTTCAGTTTTGTGTGTTTAGTTATTTATTGGCAGCCAGTGGCAACGAATGGAGACGCCGATTGTTGGAGACATGCGAGTTATAAGCCGAATTATTTACAGGTTGGCGCGGGTGGAGATTGGCGGTGTTTTATTATACACGATCTACCTCTTTATATTTCGGCTTTTCAGAGAGTTTAATATGTTTATTACTTGTAAATTGCATTTATGAATTGGTTGCGTGAAATGGGAGTGGAAGACTTTAGGCGTGTAGAGAGACGAAATAGGGTAGCTGATTTTAAAATGGGATTCACGTCTAAAAAATTTATGGAAAAATATATGTTATATAAAATCATTTTCTTAATAATTTGATCCAAGATATTTTTTAGTTTTATTCGTATAACATAGGGTATAATAATTTCTGAGTGCTAACTAACAACAAGTTCTCCAAGCCGTCTCCTACAAATGGACAAATACGACTATATTCAATAAACTCGGTTTTATCAGTAACAAAACTTTTTCATTATCTCCAGTAGCCTCTGTTGATTCAACATTTCAGATCAGATTTACGGGGCCTATTTTAATGTCAGCTGGTTACAGTACCTACTGCGATTTGTTTCATTCGCCACATTAACCCCTAAACTATTGTTGTCCTTACATTTAATCGAATTTTCAAAGTTTCCTTCTCACAATATATATCTTCTGGCTTTTACATAGATCAAGGTACTTCCTCTCAAATTGTTTTTGTTTTGATTGTACCTTGTGCAACTTCTCAACTCAGATATTAGTAAACATGAAGAGATCAATTTCAATATCTAACTGATCTCCTAAAAAGGTTGAAATCTATTGTTACTCTAAACTGAACGCGTTATTAAACTTGAATTATTACTTTAACATCAATGAATATTATTTTCATTGTAACCCTACGAAGTTAAAAGCCAAACATTTTAGCATCAACATACCGAACAGGGCGTCATACGAACGGCGAGTTCTGACGCCCACGTGACGCCCGGAAAAACCGTAAGTGTATCGTTAACCAACACAAAATAAAGGTTTTATTATTTCAATCAGCTGGCCATTTTCTATAATTGTGCCCGTAAAAAAAACCGAGCAATAACTTAAAAAGCGGAATGAATTCAATTCGATCGTGGTGTGATCCACATCAAACGGATTAAAAGGATGCACACACGGACAGATTTACCGTTATTTAAACAGGATTTATTTGAGTAGGAGCGGAATTTAAACAGATTATTGTTGAACCCACGACCCACGCTGTTTTACTTATCTAACTATTCTTGCTGTTTTCAGTGGGATTAACTAGTGTTGAAAGCTCGTTAATTTTCCAGCAAAAATTAGGGCTGAATTTCACATTACCCTTAATAGTGCAGTTACACCTAGTTTTATAAAGGCAAAATATCCGTGCGACCCGCCCTCATGGAGTATTAGTTAATCAGTAGTACGGTAAAATCGATACATATCGCACGTTCCAACAAAATACACCTAATCGGATTACCTACTGCTGATTGAGGTAGTATATCGTGTAATTCGGGGGGAAACGATATTGAATTGATATTGGGATTAGTATGTTTTACTATTGTGATTAATCTTTATACATTGATTAAAAAAGTACCGCTTAGTACTAAGCTGTACCTTTTTAATCACCACATGAAATGGCAATTCCAATTCTTCTAAAATAATAAATCCAGAAAGGTTGAATTATAGTAGAGTTCGGATTGATAAAATTAAATCAATCGAAGATGTTTAGTGGGTTTATATTTTTACTGTACCAAGTCTGGATATACAGGAGACATGCTACCACAGTTCCAAGACCAACTCACCCCAATCTACCATAAAGTCTCCTCCTCTTTGCGTCGATTCCCCAATACCCTCAGTACTGGGGAATCGACGCAAAGAGGAGGTCTCTTCCACAGCATCATTATCATCTTCCTGCCCTTATCCCAAGTTATTCGGGTTCGGCGCAATACGTTTTCTTCATCCATACCGTCCTGTCCCATGTCACGCTATCATCACTGACTTCCTTTTCTTTTATATCACTCCACACACAGTCCATCCTTCTTTTCTTTGGCCGTCCCCTACATCTCCATCCATATATTCATAACTCTTTAGGTAACATGCGTTTCATCCCTCCTCATCACATGATCGTGGCCTTCAAACGGGTTCGTGACCACATCATGGTTTCAAAATTATTTCATTGATTATGCCTTTCCACTTGCTTCTTCCCTTTCAGCAACATGCACGGCTTCAGAGGCTTTGATGTTCAAAGTGCAGAGTGCTGTAGGCAAGTCTAAATTAATCTATACCAATATTATAAAGAGAAAAGATTTTTTTGTTTGATTGTTTGTTTGTACCGAATAGGCTCCAAAACTACTGGACCCATTCCAAAAAATCTTTCACCGTTGGGAAGCTACTCTATCCCCGGGTGACATAGGCTACTTTTTATCCCTGTATTCCCACGGGAACGGGCACTACGCGGGTGAAACCGCGAGTCGTCCTCTAGTTATCTATAAAGAAAAGTCTGTGTAACGCTTCTTACTGGTTTTCCTTCCTACTAGGTAGCTAGAGGAAGGAAAGTTCAGTTGCTTCCTACTAGGAGGCAACTGAAGGTTAACAAATTTTATTAGACCTCAGGGTTGGGGTTGTCACTCGCGGTCCGAAGTACGTTGCGTAGCCACAAGATAGTGTACCACTGGCCTTAGCGTTAGAGGCTTCCGGCGATGTGCACGTGCAGTACAGTTTCCACTCAGGGGTAGGTCCCGGGAAGCTGTGGTGCAGAGTAGATAGGTAGATAGACACGTAGCTCGGCGACACGGAGTAGGCAGCTAACAGTGCGTTGGAGTAGGCCACACACGCGCTTGGTAGTGGCGTGAAGCCGATCTGAAGGCGGGGTAGGAACCCTGGAATTCATTTCCAGACGTCTTAGGAAAAGTCCACATTCCCTGTTTGACTGCGACATCCCGTCCTCAATGCAAAAGCGCAATGGTAACTAACAGCATGAAATAGTGATCTATGATGAGGCAGTCAAACAGTGATAATAATACAATAGTAATGTAGGTAGGAATGAAAATGATAATAATATGTACATGAAAGGCAATGACAATAAAATGTTTAGCACTAATTGTTACTAATTAGGACTAATTAGTACTTGTAGTTTTAAGGCCGTACCCTGACCAAAAAATCAGCATGAGATTTGAGCATTCCTATTGGCCTAGCGGCACTCGTGGCGCATGAATTACAGTAGTGAATACGCCCAGATTTTAGAATAACTTCTTTATAAAATCGAATATTGGTCTTTTGAAAAAAATAAATCTACCAAAATGTTCGTTATCAAATTGTCTATCCATTAGTGTTAGTACAAAAAAATATTAATGAACACTTTACGAGGAGATGCATGCTATCAATCATTATTTCTCATTTTTATGGTTTTGTTGGAAGGAGATTAGTGAAACATATACTACATTTAAAAAAAAAAGAATTCTACAATTTTGGAATCAATAATATGTAGAAATTTAATATATTTTTATTAGTTGATATTTCATTTTAAATAACGAGTAGATAGCTCCTAAAAACTGCACGAAAAACGTCTAGCGCGGCGTTTTGCTCGGGGTAGCGCCTTAAGGCAGAGAATAGTTGTTATAATTACAATTTTACCGAAACACCAACAATAAAAAGAGTGGTTCCGCCATGTTAACGCACATCAACATTGTTTACGTTCTAGTAAAATTTTATAACAATAAGAATATTCTAGTTCGTTGATAGCATACTATTATAAAAGCGGTAAATGTCTATACAGTTCTTACATAGCCATAGGTGATTATAAATTGTAACATTCATCAATATTTTTAGTGAAAAATATGATGTGGGTAGTTGTGTGGGTTTATGAATGTGATTTAAAAGATGATCAATATGTGACCCAACCAACTACGATGAGAAACAATAAAAGCAAAACAGTTTAATTACAAGACAGCTGAGTATTTGGCCGTTAGATACAAAGTACAAGGCTACTCACCAATATCACCACTAAACATAACACAGAATAAGATTGAACACTCACCCAACACTTTGGGGTAAACTTCGCGTACTTATAAGAAGGAAGAGTGCCAATTACTGTTGGCTTAGTTATATTTTAAAATAATTATTTTGCATGGATAAAAATGTGAGTAGAATGACAGTGCAACTTGTCTGCTCGCTCACCGTCGATGCAATCCCAATCCTATCCTCGTTCAATAACTTTAGTTCCGGGCGGCTCGCACCAACTTCTCCTCGCTGCGTTCGGATACTTAGTTTGCGTTGATAGATAATCAACTGTAGGGATTTTATTATAATTAGGATATTATTAATTACATGTATAAATAGGATTAGATTTATTTTATAAGTATTTAATAGTGAATTTAAGGTTAATTTTATTTGTAATTTGATTATTTTGTGTTATTAGTTTAAATTAGAAGAAGTTAAATTAAGTAATGAAAGATTGTAACGAAACCGTTACATCTGGACGCTCAGAACATTACATCGCCAATTTTCATCTCTATGTCAATCGTGATAATTATGCAAATGTGCAGTTAATTGGAAATATTGGCACCATAATTGGTTTGCAAGTTGATATGATTTAATTGAGAATATTACAGGTATTTAATTTAACCTTATTATTTAGTTATTTAATTTAATAATTATAATTAATTGATTGATCTCTGATATAGACGCATTAAATGACATCGAAACCTTGCAAAATACAGCTTCAAAAGCAATAAAATGTATTCAGACACAATTTAATCCAAGAGTCTGAAAAACTGCAATAGTACATTGTGTATTAAGGGCGGTAGGTAAGGAATTACGATCGAGACTCTAGTAGAAGCCCGAAGTCGAAGACTGAGGGCTTTCTGAGTCGAGGTTCGTAATGCCCGTACCGCCCGTGATACACACAATGTTTTTCATCACATTTGCGAGTAATAATTATGAATTATAGGTTTAATACACAAGTCAGCACAGCTGTTATTACGAAATACGTGAACCTTTTTTTTAAGCGGTTGGCGAATTTTTGCCCACACCACAGATTATACAGTGTTTCGTTCAGAAACTTTAAGGGCAAATACTTACGTAGGTATACAGCCATGACGGAGTGTAAAAAGAATTAAATAAATTTCGACGTTTTCATACTATAACTATTAAAATCGATTATTAAGAACATTAGTTGAGTATTTAAGTAACATGTAGCGAGATTGCAAAGAAATCCCTGTTTAGATAACATTTTATGACAATTTTTCAATTGCGTGTAAACTCCTTGCTTGAACTTGCATGACCTGTGTGCTGTGCTATAAATTTAAAAAATATTACTTACCGCCCTAGGGCTTCATGACAAACAAAAAAGCCCGAGGGTTTTATATGGGGCATTACGGCTAAGTTAACCTGTATGTTTTGATACTGTTTACGTGCAAGTGTGATGAAAAATGATAAACTAAATGAGCGCTACAAAATGTTAGATGTTTCCTCTAGAACTCTGATACAATAATTGCGAAGCGCAGCAGAACAATAATGTTCCTAATCGCACTAAGTCCGCTCATTACCCTGTCTCCGCACAGTTCTCTGCCGCTTGTTATATAGCCCCGACTATTGTTCCTTATTAAACCTTATTAGCGTACGTCGGTTTCGTATAAGTCTATAATAATTTATCTTGCATCCTTTTTATAGGTTCACCTTTTTCTTTAAGGGTATCAATTCCAATATAATATTTATTGTTGCCCTCATTGTTCTTTCATAAGTATCATGATCAGCATATAGCAGTCCACCGCTAGTCTCTCCAATCGCAGTTCTCATACAGCACCTGCGAGCCACCCCGTGAAGATCATGATCTTCACGGGGTGGCTCCTAATATGACGGCCTAATATGACGGCGCTCCACCTTACGTTTACCCATTCGTGGTTCCCACTCATCTACCCCAAAAGTTATTGGTTTTACGGCTAATATGACTGGCCCATAAATATACAAATCAACTAACGGTATAAATATTTTTTTCACAAAGTAAAACCCTTTAACTTAAAACTTTCGTTAAAAAATATAGTATGTTTTTCTTGCTTGTTTACTGTGTAAATTACTAGAGCGCAGAGTTTTAAATTAAAATTTTCTTCCGTGAATGGAATAAAAGTGGAATGCTGCAGTTTTCTGTAATCATTCCAGGAAGCCCAACAACCAGCTCACTGTTAAAAAGGCCTTTTATTTGAAAACTCTGTATTTTCTCACTGAATTATTTAGGAAAACTTTCGTGTTACCTTAATACATCTTTTTGGAATTAAATGGCGGATGCTGGAGCCACATGCACGAAAACTTATTTTAGCGGTATTATAATATAAATCACTACTTTTATTATGAGCATCCTAACATTTATTTGAAAAACAATGGAATTACGTGGGCTACAACCGGAGGATCCAAAAAAAAGCAAAAGTTATTTAATAAAATTTAATTATACTAAAAGTTACAAGTTAATTATTTCTAAGAGGTTTACAATGTTCGAAGTGTGAATCAATTATGAATTTGGGTCCGCGTTTCCGTTATTGCGAAGCCGCTGTTGTCGTCATCGCGCGGCACGTTTCTGCTGACGCTGCACTGCGTGGTCGAGCCGTGTGCAGTGTTGTTTTGGGTCAATGCTGTCTCGGCGATCATTATAGATTAGCACCGCGTAACACCTCCCCCCGAAGAGCAGCCACCACCGATGATTTTCGTAGTAAATTGAGGTGGGGGTTGGTTGCAGCTTATCCTCTCTTTAGGTTCGGGAAGAGCGTAAATTCTTCCTGGACACCTTGGGTGACATTGTGGTTCCTCGTCTGGAGTCTTCTTAGATTTTGACCAGTACCGTCGGTAGATAAAGTAACCCATGAGTGCACATGCACCGGTTAGTGCTATGTACATTGGAATCGTGGTGTGGTAGATTCCGTAGTCATTCTTAGCTGGAATATGTGGCTGTTGTTGCATTATCTTCATATTGGCTGCATGTAGGTGGTCCAAGTTTATTGAGTTCAATTTTAGTGTCGGGACTGGAAGCTGATTATCTATGTCTTCTAGAGGTAGGTCCATAATCTTCAATACGTGACCCTTCAGACGATTTTTCTTATTGGCGATAGTGATCTGTGGTGTCTCTATGTAACAGTCCTGCGGTATGGTGAGTAAGTAACTTCCTTGAACTTCTTTGTACAGGTCTTGTCCACAGGAGAGATGAACCTTCGTGGGAACCGGGAAGCTGATGGTGTAGTATCTATCATCAAGTTCCTCGTACGCTGGCTGGTCCAAGGTGATAGCGACAGGTTTGCATGTTGAACTTTTCCTTTGCGTGGTGATGAGTTCGTGTATGCAGTCTTGAGAGGAATGACTCTGTAGACTTCGTTTCTCCTCACATATGAACCACTTGCTGGTCTTCGGGCATTCAGCCTCTATGTTCTTAGAATCTTTCTGGAAGATGGCTAGGAAAGGAGAGGATGGAATGAGGACTTCATGATATTTGTTAGGTATTATTGATAACTTATATAGATCGTATGTATGCGGTTGAAATATTGGAAACTTATATACTATAACTATATTATTGCTTACATAATATGAACCTAACTTAATTATATTATAATATTCTCTTATATCTATATCTACTACTTTCTCACTACTATATAAACTTGTTAATTTATTTATTATAGCGCGTATTTCGTCTATGCTGAGAATGGAATGGTGCATTGTAGAGGTTTTTATAAATGCTAGAACATTCTGCAGCCGGTTTAGTTCCTGTGAAACTGCATCTACGTTATCGCTAAGGATAATAAGTATTTGAGCTAAATGTGCGTATTTTATCAAATCATGATCTCTATCTGCGTTGCTTTCGTTAATTCTATTTAGTAGGGCTGCCATTTTTTTCTGGTTATCTACAATATCGTCAATGATTTTAGAATATTGAGTGGACATCTCTTTTGTTAGACTAACATGCTGATTGAATTCAGTGACTAATTTGTGTTCATCGTTTTCGAGAGATTTTATAGCTTGATTATAATGTAATGCGTCGGTATAATCTAAATTTCCTGTAATGCTTTTCACAACACTACCGAGACCATCTATGAGCCCTCTTTTTACACGAGTTATCTCGAAAGATTTTAATTGTTCGGATACACTATTGAGTTTGGATCTCAGGTAATCTATATGAGGCTGGAATAATGATTTGGTTTGGTTATTAAGATTAGGGCTGCTGGTTAGTAATTGGCTATCAATAGAATTTATTTTATCTTGTAGAGTGTCTAAATTAACGTATTGTATGAAGGAATGGTGGTGTGATAAGATCTTAGCTGGGCCTAATTTAAAGGGTACAATCCCAGGTCCATCGTCCAGGCTCTCAAGTCTTATTTCTTGAGATAGAGCTGTTCGCAGGAACAGGTGTAGAATCAGGAGCTTCCTGTAACAATCGGGCGGTTTTAGGAACCCTTTTTAGCCTAGACTTCGCAACAGGACCGCGTTTCTTCCTTGTATAGATATGGATAGGGAGGTCCGCCATAACAACGTCATGAGTGTATCGAGGAGCTAATTTTTGCCTGGAAGCAAATGGATTCTTTACAAAAATCTGTTGTTCAGGTGAGTAATCGACTTCTGGTTCGCGTTGACGGTTACGACTATCAGTAGACTCCTTGCGGGTTTCGATACATAGCTCATGTATTGCATTATATGCAGTAGTCATTTTCTCTTTATGACTAGTCATATACTGCTGTAGCAAATGAGCGGATAAATCTATGTCAAAGGAATCGCGGGGATCAAAATGTCCGGTAATAACTTCGATAGGTTTACATTTTGTGAAACTATGGATACTGCTATTGTAAGCTAGGAGGGCGTAGGGCATGAGGTTAGTCACGGATTCACCTTTTTGACTTAATTTAAGGATACGAAGGTGTTCCAATATGGTAGCGTGGAATCTCTCAACTATACCATTTTCATTCGGAGTATGTGGTGCAACCCTATGGTGTTGAATTTTGTGTAACCTTGTGAATTCTGCTATTAGTTGGTTAGTAAACTCTGTCCCGTTATCAGTAACGATGGTAGATGGTATTCCATGGTGAGTGCAAAAGCTAAGCAAGGCTTGTACTACACTTATGGCTGTTCCATCTCTTAAGTAATACGCCTGAGCATACTTTGAAAATGAATCTACTAAAGTTAGAAACTTTTCGCTTTGAATAGTTAATAAATCGAGGTGTACTATTTCAAATGGTTTACTTGCTGGTGGAACTACTTTAAATTGTTGTTTGGTCGGATTGCGGTCGTACTTTGCCTGACCACAAGTAGTACATTCGTTAATAAATTTCGTTATATGTTCGCGCATTTTCGGCCAGTAGTACTTATGAGATAGAGCTAAGTAAGTTTCGTTAATACCACTGTGGTTAGTTTTCCCATCATGATGCTTGTTAATAATTTCCTGTTGCCTCAAGTACTCTCTAACGTTATCCAATTCCTTTTTGGTTAACGTTAAGGTCATTGATGAATTTTTAAAGTTCTTTTGAATAATGGGAATTATTGAGTACATGCCTAAAGTTGGATTTATTAGTAGCCCTGTTTTAATTTTAGGATGAACGTACTCTTTTATTGCATTAACTACGTCCTCCTCTAAATTTGATTCTGACACTTGAATGTTGATTCGTGTGTGGGTGTCAAAGGGTTTTGTTACAATTGTTCGACCCTTTATGTCTCCTACTATATTAAAAATAATCTGTTTCGTAAACTTGTTTAATGGATCGTCAGAAATGGGAACCTCTAGGATGGGGTTCTCATTATCTGTGTGGACTGTAGCGGTACCCGAGTCATCCGCGGGTTCCGTAGCCGTAATGGTTCTAGAGTCATCAAGGGCAGGGTTATTTTCTGAAGGGTTAGCTACAATAGACATTAGTTCTTCATTATTAATTTCAAGCCGTGATAAAGCATCCGCGTTAGTATTGCATTTACCTTGTTTATATTCTATTGAAAGATCAAATTCACTCAGTTTTAGCCGCCATCTTGTGAGTCTCGAATTGGGTTCCTTCAAGTTCATGATCCATTGAAGGGGTTTATGGTCAGTAATTATTTTAAATATTCTACCGAATAAATACGGCCTAAAATATTTGGTGGCCCAAACAATTGCTAACAATTCCTTTTCAATGGTACTGTAGTTTAACTCGCTAGAATTTAAAGTACGTGAAGCGTACGCTATGGGTTTATCTGAACCTATTACTCCCTGGGATAGGACGGCGCCGATCGCAACGTTAGATGCGTCGGTTGTTAGAATGAACTCTTTATTGAAATCTGGATATTGCAGAATAGGGTCGTTAGTAAGGAGTTTTTTACAGTGCTCAAAGCAATTAATGTATTTTTGATCCAAAGTTATTTTGCTACCCTTTTTCAGACATTGAGTTAGTGGTTTAGTTAATTTAGCAAAATCCGGGATAAATTTCCTATAATAACCGATCAGGCCGAGAAAACGTTTGATTTCTGTTGCTGTTTTAGGAAGAGGGTAGTTTTCTATGGCTTTAATTTTGTCTGGATTTGGCTTGACACCTTCGTTGCAAATGATGTGGCCTAGAAAGCTAGTTTCTAACTTTAAAAATTCGGACTTATCCATTTGAATTTTAAAGTTAGATTCTCGCAATCTTTTAAATACTTTTTCCAGGTTATTAATATGCTCCTGCAGGGATGTACTGAACACTACAATGTCATCCAGATATACCAGGCAGATGTGGTTTAGGTCTCTAAGGATATTATCCATAACTCTTTGAAATGTCGATGGAGAATTTTTAAGCCCCATCGGCATTCTAAGGAATTCATAATGGCCGTTTTCCACATTAAACGCCGTTTTATGTATATCTTCAGGGTTCATTTCGACCAGATAGAACCCGCTGGCTAAATCCAGGGTACTAAAATATTGACATTTACCTAATTTGTCGAGTACGTCTGTAATGTTGGGTATGGGATACTTGTCATCAATCGTTTTCTCGTTGACTTTTCGGAAATCCACGACAAGTCGCCATTTAACCTTGCCAGAAGCATCCGCCTTTTTGGGTACGATCCAAATAGGGGAACTCCAGGCCGAATCTGATGGTCGTATTATATTTTGATCAAGCATTTTGCTTATTTGATCTCTGACTTCTTGTCTGTGGACATAGGGATATCTATAAGTTTTTGTGTGTACTGGAATTTCATCAGTTGTTCGGATGCGATGTTTCACTTTATTTGTGAATGTCAATGATTCGCCTTCGAGATAAAAGACGTCGGCATAGTTCGCGCAGAGGTTTTTTAAGTTAGCAAGTTCCTCTGGGTTTAAATGTTCCGTTCTGAGACGAGAAAGTACGGCATTAACACGATCTGATGGAATTGCAGTACCTTCAACTTCAATGTTAAATAGCTCAGCCTCTACGGGGCGGTCCATTGAAAAGATGATGTCGTTACACGTAGGGTTAGTAATCTCCACCCAGCCACGGTTATTTTTAACATTAGTTATACAGTTTGAAATTAAGCAACTACAGATGACTTGATCCTCGATCATTACTTCACCATCCAACGTATTAATAGGTACTCTAACTAACTTGGATGAATTAGCTGATATTATGTCCTCATACAAATTAACATTGCGTGAGTCATACATCTGTATAGGTAGTTGTGCATTCTGTGTTATTAGTAATTTACGGTTAAGATCGATTTTACTTCCCCAATTTTCAAGCAAATCAAACCCTAGGAGTCCGTCAAAGTAATTATGAAATTTGTAAACGAATAATGTAACATCTGAATGTTCGTTTAATTCTGAAAAGCATGGCAAAGTAATGGAATAGTCATTCTTAGACGTCCCGTGAACATTCGTTACTTCGAATGGCTCATAGTTTAGTGGTATATGGTTAAAATATTTGCTTACGGCTTCTGGACTTATAAACGATTGATTGGCTCCTGTATCAATTAGTAACTTAAGTGGTGGATCCTGAATCTGAATAAATCCGAGTTGCCTCTGTATATGAAAGTTGAGCTCTATTTTGGTTTTTCTAATTTGGATACCTTCTGAAAATTTTCAGCAGGTTGGGTATCTTGGTCTACCTCTTCTACCGAAGGAGTGTCGTGGTAGGGATACGAATCCTCATAATATCCAGATTCGGGGTACTGTTCGTTAGTATAATAATCTTGTTCGTAATCGGCATAGTAACAATTACTATAATCATAGTCGTAGTCTAAGTTGTTAAAATTAACCTCGCGTGTCCTGAAATAGTTGTTCGGAGGTGGATTACCATACTGTCTCCAATCGCGACCTGAGGGTGGCAAGGTTTTGGGCACAAAAGGACTAACGCCGCTCATTGGCTTAGGTGCGTTATTATAACTTGATTGTGGTTGCGGTTGAGGTCTAGGAGGCATTCTAAAGACGTTACTTTGCGGGTGATAAAATGGCAAGGGGGCGCGCATCATTTGTTGTGTACGGGTTAAGCCACGGGGTTGCTGTTGCATAGGCATGCTGGGCCTCCATTCTTGAGCATAAGGCTGCATTGACTGCTGTCGCTGCGGGCCAGGCGTATTGAACGCAAATTGTTTTGATGGTCCAGGCATGACAGGAACGTTAACAGGGTTTACTTTGGGGGTGAAATTGTTCAAAGGTAAATGATGATTCGGTTGTGGTTGAGCCCAGTCCTTTCTACTGGGTCCTCCCTCATTGCGGTGTTGCAGGTAAAGCGTGTTTAGTTCGTCTTGCACGTATTCCAATGCCTTTTCCATGGACTCGGGACGCATGCAACGTATTCTAGAGCCTAGGGGGTCTTTAAGACCCCTCAGATAAGCTTGGAGGGTTAACTTTTTATATAGCATTCGTTTAGCCTCAATAGTGGTGTTAACTGTCTCGTGAAGCGAGATATAAGTCATTATGGTGCTAAATAAGTTTTGGCACCTTTCATAGAATTCTTGAGGGCTACTGGAACCCTGGGTTTGCAAGGATAAGTCGCTGTATAAAGCGGTCTCATCTCGATGGTCAGCAAAGTTATTGATCAGGGCGGATCGAATACCCTGCCAGGTATCCGGGATACCATTGGAATTAATATGCCTAGCAGCGGGTCCCGTAACCTTATTTAAAATTCCGTTAATGAGGGCTAAATTCGTTAGTTCATAACCTTTTGCGGTTTTAAAATAAGTAACTACCAACTGGTCACATATACTAATGAAACGGGTTAGTACGTGCGGGTTCCCGTCGAACTCCGGCACTAATCTCAGGGATTTATAAATCGTGTCTACGTCGTCGCTCGACATCGCGCCTAAATTCCTGTTCTCGTCTATAGCCGCGAGCCTACTCCCGCTTCGGTCACTATTATCTAACCTATCAGATCGATATTCCGTTGGATGGAAAATCTTGAACGCTAAAAACTTACACACATACAGAAATTATAAGTAAAAATAATATCATGAACATAGATTGGACAGGATATAAGAATATAGTAAGGATTAAACTTAGGGCTTGTGATATTCAAGGATACTTAAGGGTAAGATAGGCAAGGACTTGAAAGATTCAAGGACTTACAGCATTGCTTCTTCTTGACGAATCGAGAGTCGGATTCTCCTCTGGACTGCAGCTCCCGTAGGTTCGGATACCCGTAGACTAATCGTTCGATACGACACTGACTCTACTTTACTGGTATCCTACCGACTGCGCCAATTACGTGGGCTACAACCGGAGGATCCAAAAAAAAGCAAAAGTTATTTAATAAAATTTAATTATACTAAAAGTTACAAATTAATTATTTCTAAGAGGTTTACAATGTTCGAAGTGTGAATCAATTATGAATTTGGGTCCGCGTTTCCGTTATTGCGAAGCCGCTGTTGTCGTCATCGCGCGGCACGTTTCTGCTGACGCTGCACTGCGTGGTCGAGCCGTGTGCAGTGTTGTTTTGGGTCAATGCTGTCTCGGCGATCCTTATAGATTAGCACCGCGTAACAATGGTGTAAATATGTACATACTTAAACACTAAATAAAAGTAAACTATACAAACTTATACTAAAACTAACTACTTACACTATACACAAAAGAAAGGTACACTTAGGTGTCGAAGTACTCCTCCACATCGCTGTCATCCAGGAACGTGCCCAGAAGAGCAGCATTGCCACGTTGAATGGCAATTCTGATTCTTTGAGCAAAGAAAGAGCCAGCCCTCTGGTCACGCACAGTGTCGATAAGTCGGCGAGAGATCTCCTTCAAAAGAAGACGTGCACTCGGGCCCCACGACCCAAGCGTTTCGACCCCAAATGGCTCAAAACTGTAAGTACCAATTAGGTTACAGTATTTGCGCCGCTTGAGGGCCTCAGCAGCCGCAGCAGCGCCAAAACAACCCGCCGAACTAGGAACATGAGATGGCGCAAGGGTGTCGCCACAGGTTGCGTCCCACACCAGAGGCCTACCCACCTTCCACGGCACCAATTTCATGCCATCTGGTCTCTTCCCATCGTCACGTACCAAGCCGTTAGGTTCTAATACAGCTGGTACGCTGGCGATGATAAGGGCTCGACGAATAATGTCATTGATGCTGGCGTGCCTTGCTATGCGTCCTGCTCCCTTGCCACAAGACAGGCCATGGTGCCCAAGGCTGCCAACAGCTTCACCATATTGGCACCGATGTGGAGCAACACAAGGTGCGCCTAAGCGTAGACAGGTTGCGAGTCGAAACGAAGAGTCATCCATCATAGTTCCTATGGTGGATGACGGGAGTGCTTGAAGCCACAAACTCGACTCGCATTCCCCCACAGCCAGCAGACGCGCACGCATAGCAGTACTATACGATGTAGTTATAAGATTATTCTGTATAATACTGCAGTGCGGCACAACCCATCGTCTCTGGGAGGTCAGGTTGTCGGGCAAATCCACCAATCAAATCTATTGGAACAAGCCATTTTCCAAGCGTTCAACGCATCGGTCAAACACGGTACCTCAAAATGAACTAGTGAGGAAGATAAGATGTTCCTTCTTAAATTATCAGTACCGTAGACTGAGGAAGGAAGGCTGGTAAACATATACTTGAAATATTGCGGACGCCGAGGCCACCCAAGCGAATGGGAAGTGTGGCTTGTTGCCATGCTCGGTTGTCCATGACCACATTTAGGATAGATGAAAATGTGTTCTTAATAATTTGGTCTACTTTTCCTAAAAGTTGTGGGTGTTTCCATAAATGAAATGAATGGAGCGAAGGCTATAAGTAAATTTTGGTCCAATGCAACAATATCGGAGAAGTGTGTAGGCCAAATTCATGTTAATTTTGAAAAGTCTTTCCGAGACATCGTTAAAATTTTGTATTTTCTGTTCCATAAAATTTGGAAAGGATTCATCAAAAATAGGAGAAAATAATAAAAATAAATAATATAAATTATTTGCGATATCTATCGTGTGCAATCAGAGGTTGATTGAAAGTTCATTATACATGAGATCAAAGTTCCTTGCAGTTTTGAAATAGTGGTGAAGAAAATATTTTCCTTTATATATTTTGAAGGATTTATGTGCCCTAATATAAGTTTTCTCACTCTGCCTTTCAGGCTCTCACAAATACCTATTGAAACTGAACAAAACATATAGCTGCCACCCGACACACGTTGCCTTTGACATTTTCTTTTCGTAATTCCTTGTAGTTTGTTCAACAAACGATGCAGTAACATTCTTTGCTAATCTGGAAATGAAAGGCAAACTTCAAGTGGAGCGACTCTTTACAATCTTGGACAACTTTAAGTTATGTCAACTTAGGGGTAAGAACTTAAGTAACCGTGTTTTTCGCGAGCGACGAGCTAGGAACCACGACTATGTCTGAACTCAACTCCGTAAAAAATATTAAAGTTTCATCTATCTTTTTAACTGACTTCTCAAAACGGAGGAGGTTCTCAATTCGGATGTTTCAATTTTGTTTTTATAGACGGATTTGCAAACTTCTTTTGTTGTTTGAAAGGGTATACTCTCGAGGTGGTCTCATTGTCACCAAATCAGAATCTGATGATGGGATCCCATGGAAAACGAGAACTCCTCAAATATTCTAGGCAGACATATAGCGATTTTGGTATTTTCGTGAACATGGCAAGAAATTGCACTCAGAAAGTATCATTTGGTGAAATATTACTGATGAAGAAGATCACAGATGGCCACTGGAACTCCTTAATAAGTATGTCACGGGTATAGGATATCTCGATTAGTTTCAAGCGACTATGATGAAGCAAATACATATAAATAAATGGTACTGATGAAAATGGTATCATCGAACTGATCTGATGATGAAGCCGGCACTGGAACTCCGTAATAAAACAAGGTATCCTAATCCTGTTTGGGCTTATTGGTATCGAAATGAGATGACCCTGGTTATTAATGCTTTTCATGGTAATACGAGGTTTCAAAACCAAAACGAGAAAAAAAAACCGACTTCTAAAGCAAAACAGTACAAAGTTATTTACTAGCAGTTACTGACACATTGAGGCAGTAATCTTTTCAAAAGGAATCGCTCTAAGTAGGCTTATTTATTTATTTTAGTACAAGAATGACTTTATAGCTAATAAATACAGATAAAAAAGGAAACCATAGTCGACAGAAAGCCAATTACAAATCCTCACGTATAGACTTATAATAATTATTTATTTATCTATCAGAACCATGACTAGACAGCCTGGTTTTCAGTTTTTATATTCACTAGCTTCTGTCCGCGGCTTTCACATCACATCACATCATCATCCTATTAATGTTCCCACTGCTGGGACACAGGCCTCCTCTGTGAGAGGGGATAGGCCATAATCCACCACGCGGGCCCGGTGCGGGTTGGTGGATGTCACATGTCTTCGAATTTTTGGTTCTAGGACATGCCGGTTTCCTCACGATGTTTTCCTTCACCGTTTTGAGAGCAGTGGTGATGAAATAATTTACACAAAGTAAAGCGCCTGCCTGGGTTCGAACCCATGACCTGCAACTTGTTAGTCGCGGCCGATACCACTGGGCCACCACTGCTCTGCCCGCGGCTTTGACCGCGTGGAAAATGTTTTATTATCCGAAGGAAACTTATTTCGTAATAATTATAAAGTCCCATGTCCTTAACCAGGTTCACTCGTGTTCACAGTTTAATACGATTCCGTGAAATTAAACTGATAAAAGTCAAACGAACAAACAGACCAACATAGTTACTTTCGCATTTAAGTATGAATCCATCAACATATTGGTGATTAACATTTCCTTTGCACAGTCTTTAAAATATCTTATAAAATATACTTCATTAACACGCTGAAATGATTGGACCGTCAAATAAATTTGAGCTGATAAAAGTTGTGATCGGTCCGACGGACAGAGCCATTTCCATATTAATTAGCCCATTATGTAGAAAGTTTTTACCTAAAGACGTTATCGGGAATAAATTTTCTCAGCCTAGGTACTGTAGGGAGGTTTACGAGAGAAGGTTACTTTAAAGGTAACGTTGCCTGTATGCACAGTACCTACATAGCACGGAGGCGTATAAGGTAGATAGAGATGGTGTAACAATGTTCCCCGAGTCACACGCAAACCGCAACAAGAGCAGATTAATCTCATAGACCGATCAATTTTAATGGCTATTTTGAGAATACCTGCGTTCGTTTTTTTACGTTCGTTCTTTTGATCGTTTATTTTAGATACAATTTTTATAACTTTTACGATTAGTTTGCAGACCACTTCCTCTTATTTTCATCGATGTCTGTAAATAAACATAAAAAATAGAAGTTTCAAATGGAACCAATTCATTCCGGTGTTGCATTTTCAAATATTACTAGCGGACGCATCGCGGTGTGACCCGCGTAGTTCCCGTTCCCGTGGGAATACGGGGATAAAAAGTAGCTTATGTCACCCGGGGATAGTGTAGCTTAACAATGGTAAAATATTTTTTGAAATCGGTCCAATAGTTTTTAAGTTTATTCGTTACATACAAAAATACAAACATACAAATCTATTACTCTTAAAATATTAGTATAGATAGTATAGATTAAAACGAGTTTTAATACGAGAACGCGCTTGCTACAAAATTTAACTTTCAATATATGGTAATTCGAATTCTGTTTGTACTTAACAATGATTGGTAGGCAATTATTTTAATATGTTCTGTTATGAAGTTGAAATGATTTGTAATTAAACATGAATCTGTGTAAAACAAGATTTAATTAAAATAGTATAGGAACCATTAAAATAAACATTATTATAAATGTTCGCGTGTAATAAATCGCAATCTGAAATAAGGCATATATACTTTAAAAGTCATTTTTCCGCTACCTTGCCTATTATTTAACACATTCAATCAATCAATCAAACAATTTTTTTTTATTCAATTAGGCACTTTCGAAAGTCATAAAAAAAAATGTAATAATAATTGAATCTACCGTCCATTTGGAAATGTAGCTTGTTATGGCGAAGAACGGACAAGAAACTGCACACTTACTCTTTTAAAAAAAAAATGTGTTTTACAAGTATTTGGTTACAATAATCTTGTAGGAAAAATACATATATGTGAGAACGATGTAAAAAAAAACGCACTTAAAAGCGTCTAGAGTAAAACAAACAATTAAAAATACAATAAATAGGTAATTAAAAACAGGCGGAGGCAGCTAAGATATGACCAATCCCAACTGATGGCGCCCGTTCACGAACATGACACATGGAGCGGCACCACTCAGCTTAACCATCATGAAGGGAACCGAATGATCCAACACATGTGCCACCATCAGAGAGACATTAGAGAGACATTAGAGAGAGCATGACACACTCAACTGCCAGGGCACACTGAAGTCAACGAACGACACATAGGTACAGTAAATGGTAGATTTACAGTTGGTACATAGTACTCACATATGAGCTGTGCAGTTATATAATCCAAAAAATAAATTGAGTTTATACAACACAAATATACATTATAATTATTCATACAGTCTTCAGCAGGTCCAACAATACTTCAGAACTTTTCTGCTTATCACTTGTTTTTGTGCCCTAGTGGCTGTGGAGCTGGAATAGCGTTGGGCCAAGCATTTTTATCAGCGATGTAATCCCCCAACCTATAATATGCCTGCCTGCATGGTATGCGTTTTATACAAGTTTTAAATTTCGTCTCATTCAATTCTAGAATGTGTGGCGGTATTTTATTGCAACATCTTATACAGTACCCCATAAAAGATGACGCTACTTTAGCCAGCCTGAAACCTGGTTGAATTAATTGGTCCCTATTTCTAGTAACATAACTATGTCTATCGCTGTTTTTACTAAAAAGATGTAAATTCTTTCTAACGTACATGACGTTTTCGTAAATATATTGACAAGGTACCGTCATGATGTTAATGTCCTTAAACAGTTCCCTTAGAGAATCGCGCCGGCGAAGATTGTATATCGCTCTGATGGCTCGTTTTTGCAGAACAAAAATTTACTAAATGTCTGCAGCCCTTCCACATAGTAATATGCCGTAAGACATTATACTATGAAAGTAACTAACATAGACCAGCCTCGCGGTATCTACATCAGTAAATTGACGAATTTTTCTAACAGCTTAAGCCGCCGAACTTAACCGCCCCGTAAGTGATATTAAATGAGGACCACATTGTAACCTTGAGTCTAGCGTGATACCCAGGAAAACCGTTTTGTCGACGAATTCTAGCTTCTCGTTGTTTAATATAATGTCACAATCATAACTTTTGACATTCAGCAAGGCAAATTTTACACACTTAGTTTTTTTTGCATTCAAAACTAAATTATTAGCAGTGAACCAATTTAGAACTTGCCGCAATGCATTATTTACGTCGCAACGTTACTCCTACATCTATTTATGTTAAAAATCAAAGAAGTGTCATCAGCAAATAACACCATGTTTAGTTTGTTTTTCAATAGATGGGGTAAATCGTTAATGTATACTACAAATAAGAAAGGACCTAAAATTGAGCCCTGGGGTACCCCCATTTTCACGTTTAACCCCGACGAATTGACACCGTTTATTTGAACTAATTGCTGTCTATCATTCAAATAGGATTTTACTAAACTTAATGCTGATTGGCCTAGCCCGTAATGCTCAAGTTTCAAAAGCAATGTTTCATGATCAACGCGATCAAACGCCTTCGACAGGTCGCAGAAGATACCTATGGCATCTTGTCCCTCCTCCCACGCATCAAAGATGTGTTTTATTAAGGTGACACCAGCGTCGGTTGTACAACGTCCTTTGGTGAAACCATATTGTTTCCCGTGTAGGATGTTTTTCGTATTAAAATAAATGAGCATTTGATTTAGCATTATCTTTTCAAATACCTTGCTGAAAAGCGGCAACACGGATACTGGTCTATAATTATTTGTGGTCTATAATTATTTACTGTCCCCGGATTTAAAAAGTGGTATAACCTTACTATATTTCATTAGATCCGGCAAGACTCCATGATCTATACACAAATTAAAAATTAAAGCTAAGTACGGCGCTATAGTCTGAATAATGGAGTCTGAATAATGGAACTTTGATAGACATTCCCCATAGATCTTCTGTCAGTTTTATCTTTATTTGCTTAAAAACTTTTATCACTGTTATTGGGTTTATATGTGAAAAGTTCAATTCAGTCGGGCAGGCTGAAACGTTAGCGTGTAATAAACCATAAGCGAGCGACGGCGAAGAATTTAAGGTTTCAGTAGTTTTAATTGGGATGCTGGTAAAGAAATTTACAAATTTTTGAGCAACTTCTTTGTTATCTCTAATAAGTCCATGTGTAGTCTCAAGCGTGTAATCAGTACTATTTCTTTTGTTCCTGTTTGTTTCATTGTTAATCATTTTCCAAACCGTCCTAATTTTATTTTCTGCGAATTTAACCTTATTGCTAATGTATAAATCCTTAGCTAGTTTACACGAATTTTTAAAAATTCTTGTGTAAGTAGCAACATACTTATTAAAAGTTTCAGTGTTAATATAAGCCTTAAGGCCATACAGCTCGTAAAGTCTTTCCCTACTTTCCTGATTCCTATAGTCGCCCAGTCACTGAATAAAAACTTAGGGCATATAGTTTTAGTTTTCTTCTTAAAAGTGTTCTTGAATTCTGTTTGAACAAATGAGAAAACTTTTTTGTATAAAATATTACCATCGTTCACTGTGAGGTCCTGATAACTTAACTTACCAATTAAAGCGCTGTTAAATTTATTTAATTTACCGAATGTTACTGGTCTGGATTGAATCTGCACTTGTTGTATTGGTATGCTGGACTCAAATGTTACCAGTAGCCCACTATGATCTGAAGGCAGACAATTCATAATGAAATTGTATAAGTAGTCGCAGCAACAAAAAACATTATCAATACATGTAGCAGTAATCACAGTTGTTCGGGTTGGTTCCTCAAACACATGTGACAAATTAAATGATTTGAAGAGATTTAATAGTCTACTGCTATCTGAATTATTTTCAAAAATATTTATATTAAAGTCACCACAGATTATGACTAGTTTATTAACAGTTGTAAGTTTTGCCAAAACATCTTCCATCACTGACTCAAATATACAGTAGTTTTTATAATTGGGGGGGTCTGTAAACGCACACATAATATGCTTATCCAGCTCAACACAGGACAGTTCAACACTATGTTCAACTGATAGATCTACAATATCTTTACGAGGTTTTGATTTAATACCATTTTTGACTAAAATAAGTGAACCTCCACGTAACATAACATTTCTGTTAAAACAGCTGCCCACAGTATAATTTTCATAATTAATAAGCATTGAATAATCTTTCAGCCAATGCTCAGTAAAAACAAATAATTTCAAACATTGTCTTTTCTGAAAACAGTTCTGTTTCCAATTGCTCTGCAGAAGAACCTTGAATGTTTTGATGGAATAATTTTAAAGAATTCTGCTTAGCCCCTTTTTTTAAATTAAATATGTGAGAGCAAGAAGATACCTTCTTGTTGGTGGATGTACTCCTAATTATTTGGTTATTGGTACCTTCCCTTGTCCTACAAACTAGTTTCAACTATAAATATTAATAGCAGAATTCCTAACGTTATTAATGTTATTGGATACCTGTAAATTAGTATTACTGCTAATATCAACTACAGTACATGACTTTGACATACTATTTATGTTTGAGTTTAAAGTAAAAGATAATAGCCTCGCTATTTGACGTCTTACCCTAATAGGCAGATACACTGTATTGCCTGTCGACTTTAATTTATCAACAAAAATGTTGATATCAAAAAAAACTAATTTGTCACTGTAATGGCTGACAAGGAAATGAACATGTTTATTCAGCATGTGAATATAATTATTTTGTCTACTAGACAATTTTTCCAAACATGGAAAAGCACACAATATTATTTTATTATAATTTAATTTTAGTAACTTTGTTAAACACTCAGTGATGTCGTCTTTTTTTACATCCAAACTGTTACCTATAAAGGCAGTTACATTGGTGTCTGATTTATATACATTGTTTGTTACAGATTCCAGGATAAGCTTGTAAGATGACCCAGGCATATATTGCATAAGAAATTCGTTTCCAAATGTGAACATTTAGACACAAGATTATAAAATTAAAAATACAAAATTACATGATAACAGTTACGTAATGACTTTTGTATAGAGTTTTGATATCATTATGTAACAACAACGTAATAATTTTTCTTTTTGGCGGCCAAGTACGAGTGAAACAATTCGCAATTTAAGGGAAAAAAGATCCGTAACTGAATAGGTTGGTAGCCCCATTCTGCCGCTACGCCCGCGCTTTTTCCACCGCCCCATCCGGCAAAATGTTACTAAACCTGTTACCTCTCGAAAAAGCGGGCCGTTATTATGTGTATATAGTCTGTGATTTTAGTCTGAACGTTTCTAATAAATTGTTGTTGGAACTTAATTGCATTTTCTCAAACATGCGTGGAAATATGAGCATTATTTTGACAACCTTCTTCGAGATAAATCGCAATTGCTAAATACATGCGCGCAGCGGCCGGCAAAATTTGTATGAAAATCCATATCTGTCGTGTGTAGCGGCCTAATAAATTCCATAGTAAACTCATATCTGTCGTGTAATATAAAAATGGAACGATCTTTTACTCCGAATCATGGCAACCAAGGAGGTAACTTATCAAAGGTTTTATTTAAATTACGAACTGGCTTGCAAATAGAAAGCTGTTAACTAAATAAAAAACAAATGAACAGGGCGCGGCGAAGCATGAATTGTCCATACAAACGTAATACCTAAATTATTTGTAAGTTGAGCATATTTCCACCATATTATGCTAATATTCGGCTTTAGACAGTATTTATCTAGGTTCCTACGTTTTTATTTTTTCAAAAAACTTATCTAAAATTAAGTTTTAGCGAATTACATTTCGTACATTTTTACAGCGTAAATGGCATGTTTTCTTATTGATTTTTATGTATTATAATAATCAATATCTACAATATTGTCGTCGTAGGAACATAGCTCATATTATCAAGTTACAAATAATCGAAAAAAATATAAAAATCATTAAGTTTTCATTCATCATTTTTGGTATTACGGAACACATCAAATTAATCATACTTTTTCAATAGCGAGTATTGCTGTCGCGTCAAGCAAAAATGTCAATGTGTGCGTGGTCGTACTGCTCACGGTTGTGCATCGCTCGTACGGGTTTTGTTCGGGGCACTTCGGGTGTGCTTCGGGGATGTTTCACTGTTTGTTGTATTATTTGTGATTTGCTTGTTGTAGACGATTACTTTACTTACTGTGCTGTAAGTGCGTATTTATTTATTTTCTAAATTGTACTTATTGTAATATTTCTGACACTATTGATCTATTCTATGAAATTTGATTTAGATTTGCCTTGTGATTTGAACTTTGGTATTGAGTACCTAATCTACTTTATTACGGACTGCTTTGTTTACGGACTTTGTTATTATTTACGATTTGATTTGGTTGCCGACATGGACTCCGAACGTTGGGATGTTTCTCACAGTAAATACCTATTTCCCAATGACATAATAAAATAAATTACATTAATAGGTACATTAGTATATCTTATATATAAAATTCTCGTATCACAATGTTATTTACCATACTCCTCCGAAACGGCTTGACCGATTTTTATGAAATTTTATATGCATATTCAGTAGGTCTGAGAATCGGCTACTATCTATTTTTAGTTAGGGTAGGTAGGGTAAGTAGGATAGGGTAGGTAGGGCAGGGTAGGTAGGGTAGGGTAGGTAGGGTAGGGTAGGTAGGGTAGGGTAGGTAGGGTAGGGTAGGTAGGGTAGGGTAGGTAGGGTAGGGTAGGTAGGGTAGGGTAGGTAGGGTAGGGTAGGTAGGGTAGGGTAGGTAGGGTAGGTTAGGTAGGGTAGGGTAGGTAGGGTAGGGTAGGTAGGGTAGGTTAGGTAGGGTAGGGTAGGTAGGGTAGGGTAGGGTAGGTAGGGTAGGGTAGGTAGGGTAGGTAGGGTAGGGTAGGTAGGGTAGGGTAGGTAGGGTAGGGTAGGTAGGGTAGGGTAGGTAGGGTAGGGTAGGTAGGGTAGGGTAGGTAGGTTAACACACAACATTTATCTACCCTACCTACCCTACCCTACCTACCCTAGGTAGGTATGTATGTTTGGTGTTTTTATAGCAAAAAAAAGTTAGCCGGGTCAGCTAGTATTTTGTATAAATTGTTATTTACCTACCTATCTACCAACTTGCGAAGCTTTGTTTTTTTCGTTTGTTTATTCATGTCATGAATGAGACAATGCGGGCGTAAGTAATTATCTCAAGGACACCGCTAAGACTTACCTACACTGCATCTTTACTTACCTACTGTGACGTTAGTTCGGCTCACTCAGGGTAGGGTGACCATACGATTGGAATTGCCTGCACAAGTGCGGCTTTTTGTTAAATTCCTATTACATAAAACTAAAATTAAAAATCCAAGGACATTCTAGTTTTTTTTCTAGCTTTTTAAATTATTCTAGGCTTTTTATCTGGACTTCGGTGACCCTTATTACACTGGGGAGGCAGCCCCAATAAACTTTGATAACTGGCTGGCTAATCGACTTCATAATAAACTGCAAAAATATTTACTGAGCCACGACGATCAAGTAAAAAACGCCTTTGGCCATCAGTTTCCAGGCGGAAACACGGAACAAATAAAGAAAATAAGCGTCCTATGAGGTGAGTAATCGAGCCTAAACAGTCGATTATCATCTTATGCATGGTATCTACTGCAGATTACCTATTTATACATATTATAATACCTACAAGCCAAATCTTATAAATCAGCGTGTTTTGTGTGGATCTTTGACACTTTGTTTTCTGATTACCATTATTGTATTTCGATCAGTCGATTAATTATGGTCACCCTACACGATTTTATCACATTTCGATTTACATTTTTTAAATAGATGAATGATAATATATAAAGTAAGAACATAACAAAATAAATGTTTATTCAAAATAACTAGGTACTTATTTTTATTTTTAATATTCTTAGCTCAGAGCGCTGTTATTTATCTGTACCTACCTACTTATGCGTAAATAGGCATAGGTAGGTACATTATTGGAATATTTGTCTTTTAATAATACTTTGCCTAAGTAAAGCTTGTATTATTTTACTTGCATGCATTATTTATAATAACAATACATATTTGAGGTTTATTAAAAGGAATACCTACATAAATAAGACAAAATAACGCCGGCGCCGCCGCGGCTTTTCGGTGTCGGTGTCTTTTGTACCTACCCTACCATTTTTCTCTTTTTAGTTTTGGTAGGTACCTCCAATTAACATGATTATCATTTATAGCCAAAGTACATCTCATGGCGATTCCAATAAGCTCAAACACGACTAGGATACATTGTTTTATATTAGAATTCCAGTGCCTACCTTCCGGCTTCATCATCTGATCAGTTCGATGGTGCCATTTTCATCAGTACCATTTATTTATAAGTATTTGCTTCATTATAGTTGGTTAACAATTCGAGATATCTTATTCCCGTGACATATTTAGCACTAGCTGTCCCACGCGGCTTCGCTCCCGTCAACTGGCTACCTACCTACCCATCAACCCTACCTACTCTACATACATGATTGTTGTGTAATTAAACCGTTTACACAGCGCACACAACGGAAGCTCTCAAAAAGGAATAATTTTGCCCGTTTTTGCAACATTTTTCATTTATGCTCTGCTCCTGTTGGTCGCAGCGTGATGTTATATAGACTATAACCTTCCTCAATAAATGGACTATCCAACACAAAAAGAATTTTTCAATTCCAACCAGTAGTTTCTGAGATTAGCGCGTTCAAACAAACAAACAAACAAACAAACTCTTCAGCTTTATAATATTAGTATAGATTAGGAGGTAACTCCTAATGCTAAATATGCTTTACAGTGACCACAGATGGTCTTCTTCATCAGTTCCAAATGATACTTTCTGAGTGCAAATGATTGCATTGTTGATGAAAATACCAAAATCGCTATATGTTTGCCTATAATATTTGAGGAGTTCCCTCGATTTCTCTAGGATTCCATCATCAGATCCTGACTTGATGATTATGGGACCAACTAGGAAGTATACCCTTTCAAACAAAGGAAGAATTTATGAAATCGGTCCAGGCGTCTTTGAGTAATCGGGTAACATAAATAAAAAAATAAATAAAAAACCGACGAATTCCGACGAATTGAGAACCTCCTCCTTTTTTTTGAAGTCGGTTAGAAACACCAATATTATAAACTTACAACATCGCTTTACAAAAGTACCCATTTTGGCAAGGTACGCATGACGTACAAAGCCAAGCGATATGTAGCTAGCTATCCTAAACTTGAGGATATTGTAAAGAAATTTCGTAAAAACGCATTACTAGTCTGTAAATTTACCAACGATTCCACAAAGTAGTCAACTAAAAAAAGCAAATAATGAACATACCTAAATAATAACATTCTAAATGCTTCCGAGACGTTACAATGATTAGGTAGCTATGTATCGCGACGCTGTGCGCAGCCGTATGTATGCCTATCGAGTATCTACTCGCACACACACAGCGCCGCGTGTGCGTGCAAACTGAGATAGCAATACTCCGGACGAATTTTTCACGCGACTCGAATTGCATTTGCGAGCTAGGTTCGCCGCGCTCTTAAGGCTTAGGCTTAGCACGCACTGCGATTTTTATTTGCGCGAGTTTTTGTAGTATTATGCACGCGTGATTTTTTTACCGCAACGCGTGCGGCTGCATACAATTCCATATGCCGCAGAATGGGCGAATAAAAAACACGCGAATAAAAGTCGCAGTGCGTACTAAGCCTAACGCGGGAATCATTATTGTTGTTCGTCATTGATTTTGAAAAGTAATAATTGTATTTGACAAAATTAATTCTAGGTACTACTTAGTTTTAATTTCCGCGCATTATTTGAGAAAAGCACTATACAAGCCTTGGCCACAACTAGGCATTGATGGACTTACGTATGTGTGCCTCGGCTTCGCCTCGGCCCACATTTATACGTTCGTCCATCAATGCCTCTTTTGCTGGCCGCTGCAGTAATGTACTATTAATTAAGTAAGCTCATCAGATAGCGGAAAAAGAATCGTTCGTGTCTCGCATAAAAAAAGCTTTATTTTAGCTTTCGACGTTCTCCTTTGGCTCACGTCGAAATTGGCTACATCGCTCGTGTAACAATCTCGTTTTTTTATGGTCAACACGAAATGTACTATTTCATTCCCAGCTTCACTTCATATAATAAATGTTTAGAGACATCATACGTATGCACCAAGGTTTCCAATTTACCAAACAATAATTAAATTAGATTAAAGAAAAATAATATAAACAGAACAGTACTTATAATCCAGGCTATATAACACAGCATTTTAAATGTTGCCTAGTTGTTGTAGTTGCACATATTTAAAACCAACTAAACAAGCGCAAAACACATTTTAATGAAGTAGGTAGTTTTTTAATGCCTATTGGTCAATCCCTTAAATACGAGTTTGGAAAAGTATGGCTTCGTACATTTAATATCAATCCTTACCTGGCATACCTCTTTTGAATTTGAAAAATCCCCGTACCAAAATTAAAAGTCATCAGTCAGTTTGAAAAATGAAAGTCTAGCAGAGCCCTCTAATCAGCGCACTCTACACTAACGGTCGTAGGTGATAAACTTTCTAACAATGACAAATGGCGGATACTTTGTGTTTCTCTTCCATCACTACATCAACAAAGAAAGTACCTTATACCATGATATACGGACTACATGCACAAAACTATATGGCGCGTAAAAATACTGTGCAAAGTTTATTTTGTTCTCAATATCCGGGTTCCATCAGCGGTGGCTGATTCAATGAAAGTTTATGGTCAATATGTTTGTATACTGGAATGCTTTCTTATTATTTTCTTGGGCAATGCAGATCCATATTTTTCAGAACTACTTTTGTAAGGTAAAGTTTTATAGATACTTGCAAAACAATTACTTTCTTATTTAAGGTAACCTAAACTTTTGATATGGCCGCATATCTGACTGTGCCAAACAGTCCGCCAAACTTGATAACTTAACAAACAATAACATAACATAACAGGGAGAGATGGCGGGAGATCGTGCGGAGAGCTGTGTCTGCATCTACCACCGACGTGGACGCCTCGATGTGACCACGACCCAGAAGTGAGCGAAACGACAGAGAAGAAGAAGAAACTTTTGTTAACTGTAAATAGAAAAGCAAATGCTTTGGAAATTATTCTTGAGTAAAATCTTGAACTATTGACGGATATTGAACGTTCCTCATAGAGTAACCAAGTAAAGAATTTTAGAGTACTACTTACCATGTACATTAAATTGACATTCAAACACACAGTACTTAATTGTTTTATATTCCATAACTTCATTAATAATCCGTCGACAAAGAGCTATAAATAATTCTAAATCAGTATTTCTCGAATAAATTTTTCAGTATTCATGCGTCCATTGTTCAGTTGGGCATTCGCTTTTGATTTTTCACAGAATTCTAAAAGCGAATTTTTAATATACACTCTAACAAAACAGGGTAAGGTAAAAGAAAAAGGTTATTCATTAGTCTGCCAGTGAAAACATTGGTAGCGTGTTTTAACTCGAAAAGTTGGTTCAATTTTGCATGCAAGCCTAATAAAATTACTACCTAAAAGACCTGTATCCCGTCAGGTAAAACGTAAAAAGGGGAAAAGAGGCCTTTGCTTTCTACTAATTTAAAAATATATACTTTGCTAGATTAAGTTTTAAAATATTTCTTGTAAATAGAAACTGGGTAATTATGTCCAAGCTTATCACAGTTTATGGAAAAGATTGCAAAGCTCCCAATAATGCAAGAAGACATGGAGCAGCATCATTGTTCTAGTTTCTTTGAGATCCTCATTATCATTGCAGCTTTAGCTGTAATGATAATGCCTTATCTTTCACAATTCTTCTTCTTCTTTTTAATTCCATAATTAATTTTTCAGTTAACCTGGGTCTGGTACTGGCCACGTTCATATGAAAGTCAGTGGCGTTCATTAGGTCCTCAGAAGTGCAGTTGAAAGGGCTCTCGGTGAACTCCAGTTTATGAATCATATTCTGGGTTACCTGCCTATCATATTATATATAGATAGGTAGTAATAAACATGCTCAATGTATGAATGTATTATTACATTCTAAAATAAATAACAGTACCAGTTTGTGCAGTAATTAATCAAAGAGATATAAGCGTTGGGTTTTGTGTGTTTAGTTATTTACTGGCAGCCAGTGGCAACGGATTGAGCCGCCCATTGTTAACATGCGAGTTATAAGCCGAATTATTTACAGCTTGGCGCGGGTGGAGATTGACACAACCCAAGTAAGTAGGGTAGGATTAAATGTTCAACGATGAATCATAGAAGCATCCCATTTTTCAATCTGCTTAGCTTTTTACCAGCCATGCTGCAACCGAATGCAGCTGGGGTCCCAGTACTTTACATGAAGCGCCTGTTTATCTCAACTCCACAACCCAATAACTCGGTAACACGATAATCCTTGTCAATATGTGCGTTCCGAGGCGCGGACATACCACTGACAGACCTCGGCAAGAGTTGCTAAGACGAAGACAGGTTTTATCCCAGTTGTTCTGTCTCCTGCTTGATATGGAGGGAAGTGGAAATTTGTATTTTTCTTACTCCTCCATTAATCTTTTTTGATTAATTTCGTTGCGGGATCCAAGACAGTTAAATTCATTCGCCGGGACTTCGTCGAGCTTTATTGCCTCGGCGCTTTTCTGGTGGTCGCCACTGTTGATTCTGGCTTTCAGGAGTTGCAGTGGTTTGGGAATAGTGCGGTGAGATTGTCTATATATTTTAGAGTAAGTTTATTATATTACTAGCTTCTGCAAACGACTTCACCCGCGTGAAATGTATTTTCTTATTAACATTATACTGGGATGAAAAGTAGTCTATGTGCTATATCAGACTATAATCTATGTCTGTGCCAAATATCATCCAGGTACGTTCAGCCGTTCTAGCGTGATTGAGTATAAAACATACATCCACACATCAGATTCAAATTCTTTATTGCGAACTAAGTGTACAGAATTTTGAAGATGTTAACGTATGGAGGGTTCTTAGAACTTAGTTGCATATTAAGGCAACTAAGTTCATCATTAAAACATCCACATACACATCTATTTAAACTTTCACATTTGTAATAAGTATTAGTAAAATAAGATGACCTGGGCCTGTAGCATACTATAGGTCTACTTCAATGCATATTTTATATTACGCCCAGTTTACCTTTTAACCAATATATTTAATTATTAGATTCTATATAAAATGAAGGTGTAAGAAAACACGCCGCAAACTCTTGTTATCCAATCATCATCACATCATCAGCCTATTAATGTTCCCACTACTGGGACACAGGCCTCCTCTCTGTGAGAGGGGAAAGGCCATAATCCACCACGCGGGCCCAGTGCGAACCACTCATCAACCAATCATAATAAGAATTAATAAAAGTTCTTTTAACTCCTGCAGTTTCTAAATTCTAATTAAGTTGAAGAGCAGGACGCCGCGCGCCGGTAGTACACAAGAGAGACGCGATTTTTGTATCTACTGTTATTGCACCCATTTGCAAGTGTTTGTTATTCCCTGCACTAGCACGGAATACTTCAGTTTCTCTCTACACAACATAACGATTTGCTCGTAAACCTTACACTCTGTGAAATAAAAGTTACTGCAAGGGTTTGTTGAACAATTAAACGGAACGTGAACCACGAACATATTTCATGTTTATGAAGCATTCGATATTATTATTCTCTTGTACCTGCTGTTTACACATGAAAATATTTCTTATTTGTAAAGCTTTCAATTTTAATATTCTCTTAGGTATACTTTGTACCTAATGGAAGCTAATCAAAGATTTCAAAATACTTGTAAGTGTAGAAACTTCCTCGTTATTCCACATTCTACTCATGAATAATCGCAAGCTCCCCCGTGCTCGTCTTGTTTGCTTATTTTAATAGTCTTAATATGGAGAAAGGAAAAAAGTATATATTTTCGTAACGAGGGTCGTATAGGATGATGTAGACTATAATATTTTTCGTGGAGCCCGTTCCGTGCATTTGTGCTTGCCCAAGTTTTTGTTCCGCCGGTGTGGGCAATTACAAAATTCCGGATGAAGCCGACTCGGCTGGGCTTGTTCAAACTCGCGTTCATACATGCTTTTTTAGTTTTATAGCTTTTTAGATGTGCCATACTAGTTATCGCAAAATGGTTTATACGCGGTATGGTTTTTTTTAATGATATCCATTATTACTGCAATACTAAGTACATAAACGTGCTTTTGCAAGCTTTTATTTAACTTCACAAGTAGTAATCCAAATGTGTCAATTTTTATAGGTTGTATAAATTAACTTTTTTTTTAATAAAACACATACAATGGACCAAGTGATTAATTCGGCATTATTTATAATGTCCAGGCAATTTAAAAATGCCCAATATGAGTAGGCAGTATGATAAAAACAATTGAAATTAATAAATTGACCGGGCTTTCTGAATAATGCCCATCACTTATTGCGCCGAGTAATAAAGATATGTGTTTTTTTAATTATTTTAATATTGACATTGGTTTTAATATAGAATAGGTAAGTGCGATTACTATTTAAGCAACAAAGTTGAAAGGGCTCCTATTTCTGTCTGCAGGGTCTAAAGTAACCTAACTATGTCGGGGTGCCCTAAGCACCTAGGTACGCTTCGCTCACTCTTGGACAAATTCATTGACCATAATTATCGAATTGTCTAACCGTTCCGTAACAATATTCATAACGACCAGACAATATATTGAATATAGAAATTTAAATCAGTTTTCATTACATTGTCCAATTTGACTTGGCTAGATTCATAATGCCCGGCCATTAGACATAGTGCCCTGATTAATCCTTGACATATACACACCCTCTATTTCCTGTCTCAAAGAGCTATGTTCCAAGTTGTGTAGCCAGCACTGAAAATAAATTACGGCATACACGAATTCAATTCTATTTTCAAAATTGTACAGCGAACTTAGCGTTTCCACATTTATTATGCAGTGTCAACACACATATACTTACCTTTAGCACAATAACTAGAACAACGCGCTACCAACACGAAGTTCCCATATAAAGTAACCTGTTACTTGTGTAGATGCTGGCCGAGTTTGACTGGCTGACTCTACCTACTCGCGTGTTTACCTCTGTGGTGCTTGATGAGTTTAATTTTGCCTGCAATTTGATAACGTGCTTGCTGTTAAAGTGAACTACTTTTAAAATGAATGTTGTGTATTTAATATATGCATTTTGAAATGTTTTTTGTGGTATAAAACTGATTAAATATAATGCAAAAATAAATCACTGCTTAAAGGAAAGTCTACCCATTTCCATCATAAGTTCTCTGGTGTCGCGCAGGTGTCACGCTGAATGTTTATCTTCCTCTCCGACACTGATCTGCGACCACAGAAGGGTCTGGAGCACAAATTATTACCTAAACAACCCATAAAATCGTAGTAAAAGAATTATTACGGAACCCAGTATCTTCGATTTTATATCAAGGGGCGGCAATATATGCCCCCATAAACGATCTCAACTGAAGCACTCACGCAGATATATTTCTACTGCGGTCAACAGTGAAGTAATATTTTAACTTTTAAATTACCTTCTCACTTTAGAACTTATTGTTCTATTTAACAGTACAGCTCCCAGCGGAAACAAATCTATTATAAAATGGATGTTTTCTACTTTGAAACAAGCATTTTTTGTTCCCGTATTTCCTCTTCAAAACCCAGGACAATACACACAATAGAGAAAACTCAGTAACGAGAGTGCTCTTATTACAATTTCAAAAGTTTCTACCGACAAGCGTAGGTATTGTAGTTCTCTCGGAATTATGGAGAAAAATAGCCGCCGCGTTAACTTTCCCTTTAAAAAATATAGCGGACGGAATGCGAGAAATTTGTTCAGAGTGGCCCACTCTCCCCTTTATTCATCATCTAACTTTTTGATAGGTTTATTTTTCATACTGTTCTGGTTCGGACGTTGGGAGCGTGGCTCATCCAGTTTCTGTACACGTTGAGTTCCGTAGTTCGCAAGCCGGATGCTGAGACAGGACAACTCCCTGAGGTGTCTGTGCTCGTAAATCCAGGTTTGAATGTTTGTTTATGCATACTGCGGACCTCAGAGACATGGCATGCGGTAGTATAAAATACGCGATAACAGCTGGTCCAGTAAAATGGAGATTGCCGATAATTTATTGAGATGTAAATTTTAATTTTTTATTTAATTACCTTACTGGTCAAATCTATTATTTATTAATAGATTTTTTTATTTAGAATAATATTAGGTGCAGGTGTAGGTAGGTCCTTAATCGATTGACAAATATATGACTCTGTAACAAAGGTAAGTCTTTCAGGCATAAAAATGTTGTAACAGCGATCCTCGAGAATTCCTCAAAGTTGTTAGTTATTTTAGTTAACACAATCTATCATTTTTAGACCTTAATAGTGGAGTTTAATCTTCGTCCATGGATGCTAGTTGCTATGGTTACTTAAATAAGCTTAAGTTTGTTTTTATAATTTAAAACGTATTTACAATAAACTTTATTTATTTCGTAACAAAGTCCTTTTCAAGACCGGTGTACAATTACCTGTAGGCAATTATTTATTTACCAAAAATCTCAAAGATTAAAGAATGTCGTTCCGTTTACAAATATTTACAACGCTTTTATCCTTAGATAACAGGTCGTTTGTCATAAAAATATACATTACGAAATGCTATTATATTTTTTCTTTTAATCTTTTTTTTATGTTTACACCGAAACGGATGAAATGTATATTTATATAAAATTTTTGGCTGTAATTTATGTATTTTCTGTCGGTTTTCCAAGTGATCTGAAATATTTAATTTCTTATTTATTTTTTTACTCAATTTGTTGTAACATCCTTACAAAAAATCTTCGAGAAAATCTGAAATATGAAAAGAGCATATATTTTATTGTAATCGCGGATATATCGCAGGGTGTCTTGAAGGTTGTCGCTTCAGGGATGGTAAATTATATTCACTACCTACTATTTGAGGTATGTTACAATGTGACTTTTATTTCCTGTATGATTTTGTTTTTCTTTTTCTTTCTTTTGTATGTTGGCACCTTGTTTTATACCTCGTATTAATTGTGATTTTGCGTTTTGTGCTGTACAAAGACAAAGATATTTTATTTCAACTAGGCCACCAAGCGGCACAGCTGAACGTAAGATACAATTAAATTTACAAGGAATAAAAATTTATTCTACCGTGCATTCGGAAAGTAGCTTGTTATGGAGAAGAACGCGCAAGAAACTCCATAATTAAAAAAAATATAGTGTTTTTACAATTATTAGGTACATAAGTACATACCTTAATACATTCATATGTGTGAAGACAATGCACCCAGAATCACTACACACTATACTAGGTACAGGTACAAAGTATTAAAAGTATTCACACATGTACTGTGCAGTTACATAATAGGTACTAGAAAAACATTAGCATCCGAAGCAGTTAAGTTAAGACCAATCCAAACTGACGGCGCCCGTTCACGAACATGATGCATAAATCGGCACCACCCAGCTCAACCAACATGAAGGGAACCGAATGATCCAACACACGCGCCACCATCACAGAGACATTTGAGAGAGCATGACACACTCAACTGCCAGGGCGACTGCAACGAACGACACAAAGGTACAGCAAATGGTACCTAGATTTACAGTTGGGTACGAAGTACTCACACACGTGCTTCGCAGTTATACAATACTAAAGAAATGAAGTCTATATAATACAAATATATTCATACAGTCTTCAGAAGGTCCAACAATACTTCAAAACAACAATGTTCTGCATATCACCCGTTTTTGTGCCCTAGTGGTTGTGGAGCTGGACTAGCATTGAGCCAAGCATTTTTATCAGTGATGTAATCCCCCAACTTATGATATGCCTGCCTGCATTGTCTGCGTTTTATACAAGTTTTAAATTTCGTCTCATTCAGATCTAGAATGTGGGTAGGAATTTTATTGTAACATTTTGTACAGTACCCCATGAAAGATGAGGCTACTTTAGCCAGTCTGAAACCTGGTTGAACTAATTGGTCCCTATTTCTAGTAATGTAATTATGTCTATCTCAGTTTTTACTAAAAAAAAGTGTCTTTTGTGTGCACTAAATATTTTTTTTATCTATCTATCTACTATGCGTGAATACTGGTAGCTATGACGCAATAAAAAGCGATGCGTGCGCGTGTGTGAATGTGGGACCAAAGCGATAAATTGCGTCGCGCCGTGATTTAGGGCGCGCCCAGGACGCCCGGATTACGGCCCGGTCGTTTGCTGATTACCTCTGCTATCATTTTATTAAATACTGAATTAGGTGCTCTCATTGCTAATTATTAGACCCTTGATCTTGTAAACAGCAAAGATTCAAGAGTAACTTCTTTTTTACACTTTTCAGCAAGTTTTTAACAGACACTGTTGTGTGAGTAGAAGGCGAAATTTTCGCTTTAGAGAACTTTTATCTAAACGTCTAACGTTAGAGAAAGTCTTTGGCTAAAAACTTTGCTGTAAAATAAAATTATTCTGAGAGATAAAAAGACAAACCTAAGCCGAGACCAAAAACAACCACGAATTTCTAAACAAAATTGTGCTCGCATAGATCAGACATAACAATAACATCTTTTGAATACTTGCCCAATACTTACATAACGTTCCCTCAATTTGATCGTGAGGCAGTGAATCCTGTCAGAACATAAGCTTGGCGTTCATATAATACAAGTGACAATACTTCAAAAAGTTATCCCTACATCATCCCGTAGGCAGGGGGCGGACGGAAAAAATCGAATGTCAAAATTTGATTGACGTCATCCCGTCCGACCGTTACCAAACTTCTACCACCCGTGATGACCTAACAAAAGCTGCTGTGTCACCCACTGACGACATTGTTTTCCAACCAAGTAATTAAATGTTGACCAAAATGACCTTATTTCTAAGCTAGGACCGTTACAGAAGGCATAAATCATCCCTTGAACGATATAGAGGTTTCTAAATAATTTGTACGTTGATAAAAACAAACAACGATCAACAATCCATTTGTCAACCGAATGCGTTCATCATTGAGCATTTACGGACGGAAATTGTGTCGTAGATATTTCCATGTGATGTTAAAATAATCATTATCGCTGTTACATTAAACCTCTTCATTTGTAGAACAGAAAAAAATACCGAGATATATAAAATCGTATAAAATCAATGTAACTAATTAGTGTTCTCACATCAAACGCCCTTTAACACAAAAGAGACCGGTTTAACCAACATTATCTGCGACAGAATCTCTACTGATTGATTGTTATCCGAGAAGCGTCGATCAGGGCAATTCTACGTTCTTCAGAAGGCTTCGATTGAAAGGCTCGCGCCAAAGCCTTGCGTCCTTCGATCTCTTTGTGATCATGCTCTTTGATATGTGCCTGTAGATGCCGCTTATTCCAAATTCCTTTTACCTTTGACCATTCTTTTTCTTTGTGACGAATGCCTAAGCCTAAGGGTATGTATTGTAGGTACACTATTGTAGGATCACATATAACTATATTTCTCGCCACGTTGAGGGGCATTTTCAATGTACATTAAGTTTGAATATAGAGTTAGTTATATGTTGGTTTGAAAAGTTCACTAAACTACACTGATCTAACAACATTTAATTTTTTTTCATAAACCACGCTAGAAACCCTACCATTCCACTATCTTCCAAAGAGATTCGTGGTTGCAAACTCTTAGCATACATCAAAATATTAAGAATATAAAGTTCATCTCATCTCGGTACCGAAGGGTTGGAGTCAATTCATGTAGCCGCATCTTCACTACGTCAGCCAATGTTTGCGGTAAAACCTCAGCACACGAGCGCTCCAGCTCCAACAACCAAAAATGTTAAACACTGTACACTGTGCGCTCACTGTGAAATATCTTATCAAATTAAGAGATGGAACATGCAGGCGGCGCCGAAGTGGAATAGTAATCAACTAGCGATGGAGACAGCGGTACAAGTCGGGCCGACGCTAACTTCTCCAGTGCTAAGGGGCTTGCGGCTGCTCGGGTGAGCTGGCACTTTGATACCAATAGCGTTTAGCGAACTCCTGAAGGAATTGTGAACAAGTTGGCACTCGTTCCCGACGCCTCGTGAGGTAACCTACGTCAGTAGCAGACACCACCTCAAGTGATTTACTGCGAAAGTAATGTAATCAGAAGGGAATCGTGCGGAATATGAAATAATGTAACAGGTCACAGAGCTTTTCGAAACTGTGTTACTCCGGTAATATCTTTTTAAACTTTGCCGCACCGGATTTCGCCACCACGTTTACAAATATGTAGGTTACCTTTAATTGTTATTTCCAAGGATCGAATCAAACAAGATGAATTAGCTTAAATGCCACATCACAAATCAAGTCGTAAAGTAAAGCATCAAGTAATTAGATTGAACTAATTATAAAACAGAAGTAAAAAGCGTTTGAAAAGTGTAATCTTCCTAATTGAATATATTTCACTGCGTGCCTATCAAGTTTCAAGGAAAAAGTTTAAAAGAAAATTAAAGAAATAAGCTAGTTTAACTCAGACACATTTATTAATAAAGAATGGAGATGTAAAAGAGGCATGACTTAAAAAGTGCGGTCACGTCGTGCGCTCGACGCTCAGCCGTCCTCAGCGAACGCTCAGTGGCTCTTGGACTCAACAAATATCCATTTTGCTCGGCGTCTGACTCTTGTTCTCATAAGTTTTGTGCTTACTGTCTCTTAATGGCCGCTATTTGCTTGAAAATATATTTTAAAATGTCACACTACTTTCCGGGTTAACGTTATTCACGGGCTGTAAATCTTTTTATTAAATGTAGCGTTTACTTAAAATACCAGTCCCATTTATTTGAAAAAGAAACGGGACATAACGTTATCTTTTAAAATAAAATATATATGTTGTTACGGTACTTATATAACCATTCCGCGCCATATAAAAAAAAACCGGCCAAGTGCGAGTTGGACTCGCGCACAAAGGGTTCCGTACCATTATCCCAAAAAAAAGCACAAAAATCACGTTGGTTGTATGGCAGCCCTACTTAAATATTTATTTCATTAAATTTTTAGTATTTGTTGTTATAGCGGCAACAGAAATACATCATCTCTGAAAATTGCAACTGTCTGGCTATCACGGCTCATGAGATACAGCCAGGTAACAGACAGACGGACCGCGGAGTCTTAGTAATAGGGTCCCGTTTTTACTCTTTGGGTACGGAACCCTAATGAACCAAAAGCCTAAATGTTGACATGGAGATGCCTAGAGTATTTTATTCAGGACCTAAGAGGGCGCGGAGTACAGTGATGAATATTGAAGCCGCCGAGATGGCTAAATAAAACATTGTGGTATGGAGGCTGAATATTATAACAACGGTGTGCCCTCCGGCCGACCCGAGCTTCAGAACAATACACGGATTGTGAATAAAATTAAAAATAAAACATTGTGGTATGGAGGCTGAATATTATAACAGCGGTGTGTCTTCCGGCCGACCCGAGCTTCAGAACAATACACGGATTGTGAATAAAATTAAAAATATTACAAAGCGTCTAATTTTTTTTCATTGGCATTGGTCTGTTGTTGAGGAAAATCTTTTGTGGGGCTATGGATCATCCATACCTATTGTATGGAACCTACGTTGTACGAAACCTAAACAGATACCGGCGATATTTGAACTACTAGAGCAAACAGTTTCCATCTTATGAGTACGTATGTGAACTCCCACTAATAACTTTTAGAAACAGCGAGTACTGTAACGTTACGGTGTAATTCCGGTGCGTTCTGCCTGGAAATCTACATAGCACAAGTTTGATAATCACTTTGTGGTATTACCTGCGAAATTAGATTCATAAACGTCAAGTGTTGTTACTGCAGCGCAATATGAAACGAAATGGAAGGGCGACGCAGTGGGCGTGAGCTGGATGGAAATTGTAATATCCGAGCGAGCTGAATTAGACCCAACACTCTTCCTAACTAGAAACGACACCGTCCCAGCTGGAGACACAAAACAATTTTTCACCGTTCACGAGCATGGTGAATTTTGTATTATAACTTTATAAAATGAATTTAAACCGTAAAATGTTTTGAAGTAGCGGAGAGAATTTAATTTCATCCGTGAAAGTGTTTGCTCAAAGAAATTATCCCATGGCTTTTTATTGACTGTTAACTAAATTTGTCAGAATATATGTTTGGTACGTTAGTTAGTTTCTAGATTTCGTTTCATTTGGCCTTTACAAATAACACAAACAATCGGAGCTAATTGTACTTTGTTGTACGTGCCTCCAGAGACGCGTGCCTTATACCTCTCTAAACGGGCAGATAAATTGTGGCTACTGAAGATTACGTAAGATATAAGTGAAAGTTAAAAAAATATCCTAGACAAAAACCCTGTCGAACTAGATTGCATCAAAATTTCATCAAAAATCAATTTTAAACTTACTCTTAAGAATATTTTCATCTATAATTTTGTTATCTTCTTTTAGCACAGATCCCCTTCTAAACCGAACACATCTAAACTCCATTTGCGATAACATTAGACGTTTAAATTAGCCCATTTTACAGCCCGTTCAACCGATTTTGACTTCTATTGCGTTGGTGATACGACAAATGGTAGCTGTAGTAAACAGTTGGTTTTGGTAACAGGTTCATGCTTTTATGTCATTCTTATGTTTACGGGATAGAACTCAAAATCGGTTGAACGGACTGTAAAAAGATTTGGAAACATGTCTAATGTTATCTCAAATGGAGTATAGTAGAATTCTTTATGACTTACCTTACGTAGGCCTGGTGGGAGATTGGATCGCACGAGGCAACCTAACTAAACTTCATTAGTCAGGTTTGAATAACAGTGCGACGTCAGATTAAGTCGTTTAGCATTGAGCGACGCCGATGCTCAGCCGCGGAACGAGCTTGTGTAAGAGCAAACTATGTAGGTTTTTTTTATTTAGAAAATATTTTAACTTAAATATTTAGAAAGTAAAGGAAGGGAGGAAGACAGAGAGTTTATTGGAGCCAGGTATGACGCATACCATAAAAAAAACGAAAAAACTGGCTCAGTTTCATAAACTATCAAAGCACCGAACGTTGCTCTAACATAAAGATAAACTGGGACAAAATTAACTTTTCATTGGAAAACTGTTGTCGCCATACATCGACATCGGTCGCGGTACGTTTACCCCTGAAAATAATTTTATAAACTTTTTTGTGGATTACGAATTTACGGTTTTCGAATTTATTCCTTTACTTTTGACATACATTGCTTCATGCCAATGTAAGGTTTCCTTTTTTCCTTTTGAGGATTAGAACCCTAAAAAACAAAAAAAACTGAAATGAAATACAAATAGGGTAAATATACTTCATACCGTTTGACTTGTGTTATATATGAAATCTTGCTAAGCTATGAAGCTAAGACTTTCAATTTAGATATGTAAAACAAAACCAGTATACATGCAGATGGTTGCCGTAGTACCTATAAAAAAACATATTCCGTAGGTATATCGAAGTTGGCAGACAGGTAGCACTTGGAGCAGTTCCAAAGGAGCAGATACCTCGATTCCCACTTAAACGGAGCCGCGCATATTGTCTTATTCATACGGTCTGATAGACACGAACTATGGAAGCGTTCTAAACTACGCTTTGTTGGAGGCACCTGAATATCTTCATATTATATTCAATGGATATTGATCTCGCTTCACGTGATAGAGATACGACATCAAAATGTGACAAGGAAAACTGAAGTTATTTTATTTATCGTTATAAAAAGTCTGAAGTATTTAATTTAGTATAATTTAATTCGTTAATTAATTGTCAAACACGTTGATCGGCATTATTTTCCGGTACACCTTACAACACACGTAGTTATTGTGCTCCATCATACAGTTAGGGTCATCGTCCAAGACTCTTTTATAAGGACAGCCGCCGGCAGTTATACACAAACCACCAGATCCACATTTAGAGATGATTGAAGCTGAAATGAAAACAAACCATAGTTATTCACTCGACTCCTTTTTTTGAAAATTATATTAAAAAAATCTGCTACGCCATGGCAACAGTTTGATTGTTAACAGTTAGCAAGACAAATTGGTTGCTTAATATTTCCTTCGGGACCATTTTTGTTGTAATCCGGGTTTGGCAATAACTGAATCGAATTGCCAAACCTTTCCGTTTTGTACTCGCCTTTCTTGACCAAAAATCTAACAATGGCGAATCAGATGAAATTCAACGACGGAATGATTTTCAAAGAATGTTCCTTTTTCTATACGAATATTATAAAGAGTAAAGATTTTTTTGTTTGTTTGTTTGTTTGTACCGAATAGGCTCCAAAACTACTGGACCGATTTCAAAAATTCTTTCACCGTTGGGAAGGTACTCTATCCCCAGGTGACATAGACTACTTTTTATCCCTGTATTCCCACGGGAACAGGAACTACGCGGGTGAAACCGCGAGGCGTCCTCTAGTATGCAATAAAGGAGTTTCGGATTCAAATAGAAGAGCACGATACCGGTTGGATTTTTTCAAACATTTCCGACGACATCGACAGAATGCTAATTAGGACCAAATTCATTTAGCTGGCTCGTCGGTCCGCTAACCAATTTGATCGGACCGATGTCGCCAACATTATCTAAAATGGACTCGATTCATTTACCTATTAATGCGATTTAACGGGGATATGTTTTAGTCCCAGAAGTAAAATAAATGTGAGTGGCTTGATTACGATGGTCAGCATTTTCTCTGTGAGTATTTGAGCTTTGAATAATTTTATTGCAAAGCCGTTGCTTCCTACTTATAGGTATGCAAGTTCAACAACACAACTTTGCAGGAAAGCTGTTTAAAGGTTCCAAAGTTCAACACAAAAGTAGACGAAAGAGTACATATATGATAAAGACACAGAAGTAACATAACATTATTCGGGAACACCATACGCACAATGGGTTTGGTTTCCTGTTCATCTGCGAGACCTACTTTGATTTGCCGTCGTACGAAGGACTTTCAGGTCAACTCCAATCTCATGTGAGGCAGGTGTTCCCGAGGTTCAACAAACCTTGCGGATTTCCGTGCAAACCCTTGCCTGACAGTCTGTTCTTGTGTGCTTTATGATATCCTGAAGAACCTTTGCGAGCTGTAAAAAAATGTTTTAGTATTAGAAATGAAAATTAAGTATGCATAGTTGCTAGTTAGTTTAAATACAATCCTTTACTTTTGTAATTGAATACGAATCTTAGGTTAAAGCTACACCAAAGATTTTATAGAAAACATGATTTTACAATTAGCAGAACGCAATGATATTATTTTACTACAAAGCCGAAATTATAAAATATATTATTATATAAAGCCTCGCACGACTGGCTAACACGTAGGCAACCAACGATATCCTTCTCTGTATGAGAAGAGGTCTATAACACGCCGAGGGACATTCATAGCTTAATATTATTACGTCCTTACAAAAGAACAATCAAAAGCATAGAATTCACGTGAACACACTAACGAGATTATAAAAGAATTACTATTCCTTTTGGTATTCGCAATGCCTTAATGTGATTCCGCTCTGTGGATAAACAAATTAGCGTATCATAATTAACAACGTTAAAACTTTGTGTACGCGCCCAGAAAACACGCTCAACAGATAGAGCACGTTTGTGTTGTTAGTCTCATTAAAAATACAACAAACTGATCTGGATATAGTGGAATCTATAATTGGCCGAATCGATCTATCGTCATGTTTTCAAGTCGACTTGTATCAGTCGCTGACACATCCGAGCTTGTCAGCACTTTTTAGCGCTTCTCGTCGAGAAATTCAAAGATTTTTAATGTGATGTCGTAAGAAACAAATTTTTGTGCGCTTCCATTGCAAACGCTGGCTAAACCTTACGAGTGTTTATTGCCTATGGATAACCCACAGTACCCATTTTTATCTTATACATATTAAAAAAAAGCGTTATTTACCAAGCTATTTTAAACAATACAGTATTATTAATTATCCAATTTAATACATTAGATACGTTGTAGATTTTATGTAGATTAAAATTGTCTTTTACAGCATATCATGTAAATGAATATCTTAGGAGTTATCGCAAAACAAAAACCAACGCGCGCGAAAATAAATTCAAGCGGGCGGGTCTCACACCGATGACGGGAACCTACGAAAGAAAAAACGTGGTAGCTATGCTCTACTACCCGTGCGCAGCCGGGGCAGGTCGCTAGTATAATGTACAATATGGGTACATACTTTAACATCCTTTATCATCAGTACCTTTATTTACCGTCCTACCATTATCTCAATGGATCGGTAATCAACGCAGTTCGTCTCTTTTGTTTTTATTTAAGAACCAACTAATTAAATAAAACGCACTCACAAGGTTCTCGAAGAGCAACTGGTTCTTCTAAACTATAACCAAGATCACGTCCAACATTTTCTAACACTAACAGACTCACAATAAAAGGGACCAAATAAAACCGCGTCATTGCACAGTCAATATAAAACTAAGATTAATTGAACACTTCTCGATGCAGCTGAAATCAGCGTCTCGTGTTCTCGCGAACACAACACACTTTTGACGCATTTGTGTGATAAGAAATTACAATAAAAACCAATTAACATCACGACCATTGACTAACTGTTCATCGAAACGAATAATGTAAAAGAATCGTTCATAATTTTTTTTTTTTTTTTTTTTTTTTTTTTTATTCGTTATAGGCTCGCGTTTGACCACTATCTCGCCTGATGTTAAGCGATGATATGGTCGAAGGTGGTGCACGCTTGCCTAGAAGTAACCTATTCACTCTTGACTTGAAGACCCCTAGGTTGTAGCTATCAGGAAACAAGGACGCCGGCAGGGAGTTCCACTCCTTAGCTGTACGCACAATGAAAGTATTTTCAAAACGCTTTGTGCGTATGGGTGGGATATCCACCATGTACCGATGGCACATTGCCGTACGTCTTGTAGTCCGATGATGGAAAGGGCTTGGCGGAATCAAATTGTGCAGTTCCGTCGCGCACTCCCCGAAATGTAACCGATAAAAAACCGACAGGCTGGCAACTCGGCGTCGATGTTCGAGGCTCTGGAGCTTTGAGGCGACCAGTGCATCGTTGCCAATAAGCCTTTTGGCCCGTTTGTCAATCGACTCAAGTGCATCTAGCTGGTATTTGGCAGATCCATCCCAGAGGTGAGAGCAGTACTCCATGCATGACCGAACTTGCGCTTTATACAAGTTGAGCAGCTGTTCAGGCGTGAAGTACCGTCTCACCTTCGCAAGGATCCCCAACTTTTTTGCAGCCAATTGAGCCTTTGACTCAATGAATGGACCAAAATTGAGGGTCGATGTTAACGTAACACCAAGAAGTTCGAGATGGTCCGTTATCGGCACGGTTACACCACGGAAGGATGGAGCCGGGTGGAATTGGCTCTTTTTTGCGGAAAAAAGACACGCCTGGGTCTTAGCAGCATTGAAACTGACTAGATTGGCATTGCCCCATTCGGAGACTGCCTCCAAAGACAGGTTCAAGCGCTCAACCATAGCCTCCCGAAGAGACCGGACTTGAGGCCCAGTAGCCCGTGCGCCAGATACGTATCTCTCAGCAACAGTAACCTGAAGTTTGTGAAATTAAAAAATATCAGTTTGATAACAAGTGTCATTATGTGCCTAACTGCGGTGAAATTAGAGCCAGTTTATGAGCAAGTGTGTTGAAAAAAATATTTTATACGTATTTCTTGCTTTATATATTAAAATTGATAAATATATATAGAATCAAAGTTCAGGAGTGGGGCTCAGTGGGGACATGTGACGTCACTTTTGAGTAATACTTCCACGCACTGTATTGTCGATATTGTTTGTTTACGCGAGAAAAGGAAAAATACGCCTCCAATATTTTTTATCCTCTACCTGACGGACTAAACAATATGTTTTAGTCATCATCCCTACTGAAACCTGAACCTTGAACCCTGAACCTTGGGATACAGAAACTGTGCTGTTACTCAAGAGCTAATCACGCGTCTTGAATAGAACGAAACATAATTTAAACTTTTTTTTAAAGTACTGGCTGGCTGATGACTCGCTGCTCAAAAGCTTGAGGAAGTGATGACGTCACGGTGTAGTACCTCTGCACGAAGGCTGCGCTGACGTTCATACTCGGGGTCACCAGTTTGCGGGTAAGTGTAACAGGGTGTAAAGTCCCACTAACCTCCATAGAAAAGGGAGGATTCTCCGACCAGACGGGTGTTATGTCTGGTCCGGGCAACTGCCCGAATGTTGTTGTCGGACTGTTGTATACGTTAAAATCGCGCCGAAAACTTTGCTTGCGCGATGCAGGATTTGGGTGACGTCATGTCATTAGTTACTAAGTGGAGGCATTGGTGCCGCTACATTGTCATTGCCAAGCGAATTTGAGCCTTTAAATTAAAAACGTTAAAAACTCGAAAACGTAGCGAGCCAAACCCCCATTTATTTTCGATTAATAAAACTCTAAAAAACAAAACAAAAATATAAAGTGACCCTTATTCACATTGAAATAAGGTCGCTTTTCTTTGACAAGCAAAAGTGACCCTTATTCTCATTAGCATAAGGTCCACATTGATCACCATTGTCACGTTTCGTTACGGAATTTCTGGATTCGGTCTCCACGCTCAAGGCCCGCGATAGAAGCTATGCAATAGCTTCAAAAATAAAAATAAATTGAAAATTTGTGGTCTACCTTAGTGAAATTATTTAACTCCGACGTTATTAAATCACTGTGTAACACATACAAATCAGCAAAAACACTTAACAGATGATCCGTACAAGCTTTCAAAGAAAAAGACCTCAATAATAAACAAATTAGAAAAGCTTACCTAATACGTACCTACCTACTTAAAGTTGCCGCTGTATAAATTTACATTTTAATACATTTTTTTTTTTTCGAATTTTATTAAAAACATTTGATTGAACTTGAGGCAACCACGCGCCAAGGGTGGTTCTAATTATTTCCCTTCATAACTTATTATCATTTTCCGAATGTTTAAATCCCGTGAGACTACCCCCGGCTGATTCATTTCTTGCGAGAAATCTACTTAGTTTAATAAGTTCAATCAGTGCGGCGACGCTTGGGGGAGGCCTATGTCCATCAGTGGACGTCTTTCGGCTAAAATGATGATGAAATAAGTCTCTATCAGGAATATAGATATAGTGTCATGAATAAAAATAAAACACATGCTTGTTTATGTAGCTGTTAGACAACTTTCAAACCGGCGCTCAGCAAAAAAAAAATATCTTCTCGCAAAAACCGTGTATTTAGCCGGAATAATAAGAAGCCGATATTGTATTTTCGTTATCGTATTAGTAATTTAGTAGGAAAAAAAATCCACAAATAAAACTGTTTATTATAATATAATATATATAATATACAATATTATTAATTAAGAAGTAGACAAGAGTTGTGGATAACGTTGTGATAGTAGTGTATTTGGCCTCATTTCTAAACATGGTGATTAAAAGGTGTATTAAATGCAAAAAAAATGTTACCAAGAAAGTGCCCGGGCTGGAGTGCAGTAGGTGTGACAAAGTGGTACATGCTGATCCCGTGTGCTCAAAACTGTCTAATAAACAGCTGAACACCCTCAAGAATTCACCCGGTATCGAATGGAGTTGTGAAGAGTGTCTAAAAAATCTCTCACGAAGGTCTTCCTTCGTAATTCCTGAAGAGGACGACGATGAGAACGACTCCGACAATCCTACGGGCAAGGAGATGGCACCGGTCGTCGATGCCAATAAACTTGTGCAGGATATCAGTCGAGAAGTAAAGAAGACTTTCCGCGAGGAAATTAGAAGTCTCGAGAACTCAATAGATTTCTTCGGTGAGCAATTGACATCAATGGAGCAGGCTATTAAAAAACAAGACAACAAAATTAAGGATCTTGAAAACAAAAACTACGATCTCCAAAATAAGAACAAGAACCTAGAACTACGCATTAATATCCTGGAGCAAGGTTTTCAAGAGGTTGAGCAGCAGTCCCTCGCAACAGCTCTGGAAGTAGCTGGGTTACCTGAGATGCCCTCAAATGACATACGGAAGGTGATAGATACCGTGCCCATTAAATTGAACGTGGCAGATAGTGAAATTCACTCAACGCGGCGATTACCTGGAACCAAGGACAAACCAGGACCCATCCTCGTGGAGCTAAAGTCGAAGATGCAGCAGCAACAATGGATAGGCGCTAGCAAGCAAAATTGTATCACCGTGGGTGAACTGGTGCCGGACGTCCCCAAGGAAAAAGCTGACGATCGTGTCTACATAAGGGAGGCTCTCACAAAATACCAAAAAACGCTACTATATAACGCAAAAACCCAATTGTTAAATAAATCGTGTCAATATGTTTGGTGTAAGAGTGGCAAAGTGTATGCTAGGAAGCTTAACAATAGCAAAATTTATTATATCCGTACATTGCAGGATATAAAACAAATAGAAAAGCTATGTTCAACTCAACCCGAGAATCGACCAGAAGGGTCTACTCCATTATAAATTTCTAAGATTATTTTCTGTCTCTCGAGTAGCATTTTAAATTTCTGTTTACAAGAGTAATTTGTAATAATAACAATGGACATAAATGTACAAGAAATCTTCCATTGCAATTCAACTAATCACTTTTTCGAACAAATACCTCCAAAAACCAATATAAATTTATCATGTATACATTTTAATATTAGATCGCTCGTTAAAAACTTTACTAAATTGCAACAAACAATTCATTCATGTAAGTATCCACTAGACCTTATAATTTTAACAGAAGTGGGTATCTCAGACAATATTGTTAATTTATATAACTTACCTGGCTATAAATTGTACTCACAGTTGCGTACGAGCCAAAAAGGCGGCGGCATTATTATGTATGTCCGGAATTATATTAAGTTTACATTAAGTGAAAAAAAAACTAAGACTTTTGAGAATCTTACAGGCTACCTAAAAATTGATTCACGTAAAAACGCAATTGTCTCTGCAATCTATAGGCCACCGTCTACAAGTAAAAGTTTATTTGTCACAGAGCTTGCTAATCACATTACTAAGTTTGATTTAAAACAAAATTTACTCCTTATTGGTGATACGAACATTGATCTGAAAGTAAGCTCAGCATACAAGGATTCATATCTAAAAACACTTAGCGAACATGGATTGTTGTGTGGAATAACAGATTACACCCAAATTGAAACTAGAAAACATTTAATTACCAAGTCGTGTATTGATCACATTTTTGCACGTTTTCCCACACTACATCCGTTCGCGGCGGTGCTCGATGTCGTACTAGCTGATCATCGAGGCGTTATATTTACCTGCGTTGACCAGTTGTTTGAAGTTCCTAAGTGTATACAGGTTGTTACAAAAAAATCTTTTGATTACGATACTTTTTACAAAGAACTTAAAAATGTTGAATGGACAAAGACAAGAAGTATGAGTTCGCCTAGCGAAATTTTAAGTTTTATTTATGAATCTTTTGATAATGCAGACAAGTCTGCAAGTAGTATTAAAACAAGTAAATTGACTGGTAAGTACTCGAAACGATTTAGTGTACCTTGGATTGATGCAAATATTGCCCGGCTTTGTGATAAAAGAGACAAATTATTTAGGGATTGGAAAAATAATTTAAATAATACAAAAATAAAATTAGAATATAATAAAATTAGAAATAAAATTCATAAAATAATAGAAAACAAAAGAAACAAATATTATATACAACATATTAGTGATAATTTCAAAAACTTAAAAAAACTTTACAATATTTTAAATCAAATGTAAGGCAGAGTGACCATGTCACTTGACACGGCCATTCTTAGGGCTTTTGATGCGCAAGGAATTACTGCCAAAACTATTGCTGACAACTTCGCAAATGGTTTTGACAGAGCGGTTAAGGACATAATTCCTAACTGTAATATAAAACTAACAGACCCTAAAGCTACACGTATACCATTGGATTCTAGTATGCTGTTTAAAAAGGCCTCGGCCGGCAGTGTTCATAAAATCATAAAACAGTTAAACTCAAGAAAAGCTCCAGGTCCAGACAATATTAAAGTTTCCGATATTAAAATGATAGGAGACAGTATATCCAACCCAATTGCTGACTTAATTAATCGAAGCATTGAAACTGGTCTATACCCAGATGATCTAAAAGTAGGTTGCATAAGGCCAATCCATAAAAAGGGTAAAAAAAATGATTATGCAAACTATCGTCCAATAACTTTACTCTCGTCTATTGATAAAATAGTGGAAAATATGTTTGTGAACAAATTCATGCATTTTACAGACAGCACGACGTAATTAATCAGTATCAATTTGGTTTTCAGGCGGGCAAAAGCACCACGCACCTCTTGTCAAATTTCACTGATGAAGTCAATCAACACCTAAATGAGAGAAAATATGTTCTTGCTCTCTTTATTGACTTCTCACGTGCTTTTGACACTTTAATTCATAATCAACTAATTGATAAATTAGACGATTGCGGAGTGCGTGGTCCATTACTCAACTGGTGTAAAAGCTATCTTGAGAACCGAACATTTACTGTAAAAATTGACAACATCTGTAGTGAACGCGTGGATATAACTGAGGGAACAGGTCAGGGTTCGGTATTGGGCCCCCTGCATTTTTTGTCGTATGTTAATGACATGAGTAAATGCATAACAAACAGTACATGCTATCAATTCGCGGATGATACTTGCTGTACGGTGCACGTACATGAGTTTAAAATTGTTTACTAAGTAAGAGTTGTGCAATAAGTAGGCTCGCACCTTTGCACTTACACGTGCGACCTACATTAGATATTTTGATAATCACGCAGCAGCAGCAGCGAGCAGAGCATTGATGATGCATTGTTTCAATATTAATTTTAGTGTTCTAATAGACGCGGTTTGGATCGGACAACTTGCATTTTTTATTTCTTGATTCCAGCCCGTTGGCACTCATTGACATTTTACATTACATTGACATTTGCATTGCATTGACAATAATTAATGTTAAGGTGTATTTGCAGTTGCACCCTACATTTTTTTTGGTCCTTCGAAATTATTGCAAGTACCGTACAGTCCGATTTGTCGGTCAGTAAAACGTCGCGTGTGACTTGTGTCTTGGTCGTGTGTTGCCGTGCAGAAGCAGTCGCAGCGATCCAGGTTCCAGAGCGACGCGTTACATCAGCGTAAAGGGAGAGTTCCTGAGTTTCAAGTAAGATCGTTCATTTTTTGCTTACTTCGTTAACAATGGAGGGTTTAATCGCGCGTCAGGCTGAGATCCTGGAGGAGATGAAGAGGGTCCATACCAACTTCAAGAAGGATTCAGCGAGCAGGAAGACCCCCGAGTACATTCAGCAAAGGCTTGAGCGGTTAGATCAGCTTTGGGCGGAATGTAAAGAGAAACATCAGGAGCTGAGTGCGGTAGAAGACAAAACGCATGAGTACTTCACCAACAATATTCACGAAGTATTAAGGGATTGGTACCACGGTGTGCGGCAGGAGCTTACAGCATGCGGGACCAAGGTGCAGAGTGGACCCGGCTCTAGCAATTTACACGTGGAGTTTGACAGGACCTTGTTCGGGAGCTCCTCGGGAGCAGAGGACAAGCTACTCGAGCTACAGCAGCTGCAGAACGCGAACTTCCGTGCGTTCGACAGGTTAGTGACGAGTAAGATCATTGAAGAGGTCATCGAAAGATGGGAGATAGAAGACGCTTTGAAGACGTTAGGGTCTCGGTGGTCAGCGATTGACAATATGCATCTGCGAATCGATGGTTTGTTAGACGGGGCGCCTAATGAGTACTATGACGAGTTTTGCCGCCACGAACGGGCATTTGTAAAAACAAAGCGGGCGCTGAACGTAAAACTGAACGCCTCCGTGCACCAACAACAATCCGTGCCCAAAATAGACATTCCCATTTTCAACGGGAACTATTCGTTATGGCCTACGTTCATGGATCTGTTCGTAGAAGCAATACACAATAACCCTGCAATTGCAAAAGCACAAAAAATGCAGCACTTAAAAGGGAGATTGCGCGGCGAAGCGGAGAAACTCGTCCAGCATCTACACATCTCACCCGAAAATTACGACACGTGTTGGGAAATCTTGAACCATAGGTACAACAACAAGTTTATGTTGTTCACTAAGAATTTCCAGAGTTTCATGCGTCAGCCACATCTGCAAAAACAATCTGCATTCGACCTTAAGCGGTTATATGACACGAGCAATGAAACCATAAATGCGATACACAATTTGGGGGTAGATACAGGTTCATGGGATCCTATTCTAGTCTACGTGTTATGCGAGAAACTAGACTCCGAAACGTACGCGGAACACATGCAGTCTAGGGCGGATCCGCGAGAGATACCTACGTTCAACCAGTTTATGGATTTTATTGAGAACAAATTCATGGCATTAGAACCTTTGCATAGAAAGAAGCCAGAAAACAGTAGCAAGCCTCCTGCAAAACCACAATCCAACGCATTTCATCCATTCAGCAAAACCCCCAAACCAGCAAACTCTCGAAACTTCCATGCATACAACGCTGGTCAATTTAATAAGATCATTTGTGCATTATGCAACACCAATCATGCATTGTTCCAGTGTTCGAAATTCACTGACATGGCAAGCTCGGCGAAACTAGAATTCATAAAATCAAACAATATTTGCAGAAACTGTCTGTATGTGCATAGCAAGGGCTATTGTGCGTCACAAAAAAGATGCAGAGAGTGCAGCGACCCACACAACACGCTATTGCACAACGACATCGTCCAGTCAGCGCAAATGCCCTCAGCAACACAAACGATGGATAAACCGTCGAAGTCAACTGCAACTAGGTCACCTAAAAGTATGCAAAATAACTTCGCATCGAATAATGATGACGAAATACTATTGGCCACTGCATTATTGCAAGTAGAAACAGCTGATGGCGATTACATCACACTACGGGCGTTAGTTGATCAAGGCTCACAAATAACCCTGATCACTGAGAATGCAGCTCAAAGACTGGGAGTAAAGCGTCAACAGCTAAACGCGAGCATAAGTGGGATCGGCACACTATCCAACAGGAGCAAAGGAAAGGTGAACCTACTTTGTCGGTCCGTACACAACGACTTCCAGTTCACCACGGAAGCATTAGTCATGCCACGGGTGGTAAACAATCTACCTAACGCCACCTTTACAAAAAGAACTTGGACTCACGTAACAAACATCACATTAGCCGATCCAGAGTACAACATATCAAGGCCCATTGACATACTTCTAGATGCACAGGTATTCTCTGAAATCCTAATGAATGGACTGATTAAGGGAGAGACTAATGAACCCATAGCTCAACAGACTCGCTTAGGGTGGATTCTGTCAGGCAACGTCAGCAAGACATTCAATTGCAACGTGGTGATAAACCAAGTGGATGACTTGACAAAATACTGGGAAATGGAAGACATCAGTGGGGATGCATGCAGTTCAATGACGTCAGCGGAGAGATACTGCGAAGAGTTCTTCACTGCAACAACAAAACGTCTGAAAAATGGCAAATATGCAGTTCGTTTGCCAATGAAGCCTAATTACGATCAGCTATTAGGAAAATCAAAGCCACGAGCAGTGGCACAATTTATGCAATTAGAAAGGCGATTATGCAGAGATGACAAACTGTCAGAAAACTATGTCAAATTCATGCAAGAGTACTTGGAAATGGGACACATGAAAGAGAGTAAGCCCGACTGCAACCCGTCATGTTACTTACCTCACCACGGAGTCCTTAAACAGGACTCATTGACAACCAAATTAAGGGTTGTTTTCAACGCCTCACAGAAGACTGACACAGGTTACAGCCTGAACGACTTGATGGAGTGTGGCCCGAAGCTTCATCAAGATCTACTGACACTACTCATGGGATGGCGGCGATACAAGTATGTCTTCACAGCAGACTGTGAGAAAATGTATCGCATGATCTTAGTGCATGAAGAAGATCAAGAATTGCAGAAGATAGTATGGAGGGAAACTAACCAAGGTCCCCTTAAGGAATACAAGCTATGCACAGTGACATATGGAACCAAGGCGGCACCATTTCTAGCACTTCGGACGCTAAAGCAACTAGCAAACGATGATGCAGAGAAATACCCGTTAGCAGCTGACGTCATTAACAACGAAATGTATGTCGATGATGTACTAAGTGGTAACAACTCCATCGAGCGAGCACAAGAAACGCAGTACCAACTCATCAACATGCTGAGCGGAGCAGGACTAACGCTACGGAAGTGGTCAAGCAACGAGCCGACCTTGATTAAAGGTTTATCATCATCAGACCTAAACCAAACCACAATGCACTTTACAAACGATGGAACTACAAAAGCCCTGGGTGTACAGTGGAACCCTACATCTGACACTTTTGCATTCACTAACAAAATAAACTTTGACAACAATAAACCATTGACAAAACGGAAACTACTGTCCGAGATATCAAAAATCTTCGACCCACTGGGCTGGCTGACACCTCTGACATTGAAAGCAAAACTGATGTTCCAAAGCGTTTGGCTGTCAGGATGCAACTGGGATGAAATCTTACCTACAGGCGTACAAGAAGAATGGAAGCGGTTTACAAGCGACTTGCACAACATAACGCGATACGAGATACCGAGATGGTTGGGCGATACAACTAAACCCTTCCAAGTACATGGATTCTGCGATGCCTCAGAAAAGGCCTATGCATGCACTATATATCTACTGACATTAGACAGCAAAAACAAGCCCTTAAGTCGATTAATAGCAGCAAAATCTAGACTATCGCCAATCAATAACAAATTGACATTACCACGGCTTGAACTATGCGGAGCCTTATTACTTTCCCGATTAATGAAAAAGGTCCGGAAGGCATGCAAGTGGGACAACATCGACAACAACATATACGCCTGGACGGACTCCATGATTGTACTAGGCTGGCCGCATGGTGACGTCACAAAATGGAAGTCGTTCGTGAGCAACAGAGTGCAACAAGTGCATGAAGTCATCCCGAAACAACACTGGAGGTACGTCAAATCAGAAGAAAACGCAGCAGACTGTGCATCACGCGGCATCAGTTGCTCCCAGCTATTGCAACATCCTTTGTGGTGGCAAGGACCAGAATGGGTGAAAAATTACAATGACAAAACAGCTGATAAAGTTGAAATCATACCGACAACATGCGAATCAAAACAAAAACAAATGAAAGCGTATGTTGTGAAATTCGAGCCGTCCTCAATTGTAATTGAGTTATTAGATCGACACAGCGACATGGCTCACATTACAAGGGTCACAGCGTGGATAAAACGATTCATAAACAACTGTTCGAAATCCAGCACAAATACAACTGCATATTTAACATCAACAGAACTACAAAACGCTGAAAATCTTATACTAAAACAGATTCAATTACATACCTTCAAAGACGAGATTATGAGACTGAAGGAAAATAAGGGTTTAAGCAACAAAAGCAACCTTTTGAATTTGAACCTATTCCTCGACAAACATGACATTTTGCGAGTAGGGGGAAGGTTGCATAACTCGAACCTAAATGAAGACACGAAACATCCAATTCTGCTACCACATGACCACAAATTGACAGAGTTATTAATTTGGCAAGCACACAGTACAACATTACACGGAGGTCCGAAGCTAACCCTAACACATCTACGCCAAAGAGTATGGATAGTAGGAGGATATCGCGCCGTTAAGAAGGTTTTACACAAATGCGTACCATGTCGCCGATTTCATGCAAAAACCTCAAACCAGATTATGGCAGATCTACCAGGGCCGAGAGTGACAGTTTCTCGCCCTTTTACACATACAGGGGTTGACTTTACTGGCCACATTGAGATCAAGGCAAATAAAGGCCGAGGCGTCAAAACATTGCTGGCGTACGTTGCCGTATTTGTTTGTCTGGCAACAAAGGCTATACATCTGGAACTTGTGTCAGAGCTGTCCAGTATAGCATTTTTATCAGCCTTCAAGCGCTTCTGCGCCCGTCGAGGTACGCCACGTGACATGTACAGCGATAACGGCACGAATTTTGTGGGTGCTAACCGGATTTTACTGCAACAATATAAATGCATTGTAGACACCATTGACAACCTTTTCTTGGGAAAGATACCAGAGATGGGAATTAAATGGCACTTCAATGCCCCAATATGGCCAAGCGCAGGCGGACTATGGGAAGCTGCCGTGAAGAGCATGAAGTATCATCTAAAACGGGTCATTGGAGATCAGCGCCTGACGTACGAAGAATTTACCACTCTACTATGCCAGATTGAAGCTTGCCTGAATTCACGACCACTTTGCACCGTAACAGAGAACGCCGAAGAAATCAACTGCTTAACGCCTGGACATTTTCTAACCGGCACATCGCTAATGACTATTCCAGAACCGGACATTGACAATACGTATAATTTAGGCAAGAGATGGCAAATTGTACAGCAGCTCAGTAAGGATTTCTGGAAAAGATGGTCGCAAGAATACCTTCAACAACTCCAAACAAGGCTAAAATGGAAACGACAAACTACCGATCCTCGAGAAAATGACATTGTTTGCATCAAGGATGAAAGATTACCGGCAGGCAAATGGGCTCTGGGTCGTGTAGCAGAGCTACATACAGGAAAAGACGGCCACACGAGAGTTGTCACATTACAAACTGCAAAAGGAGAAGTTAAACGGCCGATCACAAAACTAGTACCACTAGTTGAGGTTGAAGAAGAAAGACTTGGCGATACCATCACATCTACAAAAAACAGACGGAGCCGACCGAAAAAGCTTACCTGGCACAGCTTGATATGCTACACATTGATGCTGACCATGGCATTTATAACGCCCACTGTTCAACAAGACATGAAGCTTACCCCACTGACAAAAAATCAAACGATTTACTTTGACAAGATTGCAGACTTACAAGAAATACGAGATGAATGGAAATTAGTATTCTACTACAACATGACAAACTACTGGCGAAACGTTGACACTCTGCAAAAATTCGTGTCTCATATAAAAGGATATCGTTGCGAGGACTGGATGATGCAATTCCACATTTTAATCAACCAACTCGAACAGAGCATGAACGAACTGGACTATTACAATAATCTGCTGAAGTCCCAACGATTAATTCAACACAGATTCAAAAGAGGATTAATCGACGGAGTGGGATATGTTGCCAACTCACTATTTGGAGTACTAGATCAGCATTTCGCAGAAAAGTACGAACACGACATCAATTCCATTCAACACAATGACAACCACTTATTACACCTTCTCAAAAATCAGACAAGTATTTTGGAAACCGAGCATAACATCGTACAACGCAACGAAGCGACAATGGTAAAGCAGTTTACCTTGATGAATGACCACCTTACCAATCTGGAAAATAAAACAGAAACGAATAAACATGACACCGCTAATGCATTCTACATCATTACATCGGCAATAGCTGCAGAAAAAATGGCCCAAAATCTAAAGGAAATCCAACAAACCCTCATCAATACGCTGACAAACATGTACCAGGGTCATATGGACGTACACTTACTATCACCAACTCAAATGCAAACCGAATTAGATAGAGTAGCTAGACAACTACCCCGCGATGCCACGCTGCCAGAAGTCCAGAATGATGTACGAGACATCTACAGAATGTTCAGAATACATGCACGCATTACACAGCAATATTTACTGATGGAAGTAAAAATACCCATTCTGAATGATGCTCTATACGAGCTGAATAAACTTATAAGCATACCTCAACGTATTGGCATAAATCGGGTGATGTACGTCATCCCAAATTCGGAACTAATAGCATTTAACGCCAACCAATACTCATTCATACCTCTCGAGCAATCTGACGTTCAAGAATGCCAAAAGATCCAGGACAAAACATTGATGTGTAAATTAAACCACCCTATCTATCGCACCGGTGACCGACGCAAGTCAATTTGCGATGTACAGCTGATCCGAGACAATGAAAAACACAGTGTGTACTGTCACACGGAAATAAGGGAATGCGCTGACAAGTGGGTAAAACTACACCAGCAAAACACATGGTTTTATTATTGTTGTGGCACGTGCGAAGTGCAATTAGTTTGCGGCGCTCAAATGACATCGGAGTCGTTACATCACTCGGGTCTGATTACACTTAAACGAGGATGTAACTTGCAGGGTGACTCATTCATGTTGCACGCATACATAGAACATAAAAGTGACGTCATAGTCAACGAACCATTCGCCATGATCATACCCACGATCTCTCCCATCAACAACATCATCAATACGTCGATCCGCAACTCGTCATTGCCTATCGAAACGCATGAAGAAATGTTCCAGAAGATTGACACACAACTGCGCTCGATTAAAGAGCAATCAAACCTGAAAACGTTATTCCCCCATGACATTCACCACTACACCGCAATCTATGTCGTAATAACGATTAGTATTGCTCTGTCTGTAACATCGTACGTGTACTTTTGGAGAAAGACGAGCACCAAAAGACAGGGGGAGGGTTCGCGAGATGCGATAAGCAGAAGAGGACGAGAAGAAGAAGATGACATCGAGGGCGGGTGTAGCAAAATCAACAAACGGGTGTCAAAAGTGAACGAAGTGATAAGTGTTGATCGCGCCTTAAGTGAAGTGAAATTTGACACTGAAAAACATAGTGACGTGTGTGATTAGGGAGTTTGGACAATTATATTTATGGATTTTAAGTGTACAGTTACATAATATCTACATTAGTCATACAAATATTTTACATTACATATTATACCTAGTACCTACTACATCAGTGCTCTGCATTAGTTTCTACAGTCGTTCTTGTCTTAATTTTACTTGATTAATTTTTAGTTCAGTAGTTGTTAGCAGTCTTGTGGTGGCAATATGTACGGTGCACGTACATGAGTTTAAAATTGTTTACTAAGTAAGAGTTGTGCAATAAGTAGGCTCGCACCTTTGCACTTACACGTGCGACCTACATTAGATATTTTGATAATCACGCAGCAGCAGCAGCGAGCAGAGCATTGATGATGCATTGTTTCAATATTAATTTTAGTGTTCTAATAGACGCGGTTTGGATCGGACAACTTGCATTTTTTATTTCTTGATTCCAGCCCGTTGGCACTCATTGACATTTTACATTACATTGACATTTGCATTGCATTGACAATAATTAATGTTAAGGTGTATTTGCATTTGCACCCTACACTTGCCTTGTTATTGCTAACAAAAATCCTCAAATAGCATGTGAACGCTTGCAACTCGATCTGGATGCTCTAACAAGGTGGCTGGCCTAGTGCTTAATGCAAGCAAAACCAAACTTTTAGTTATTAAATCTCCCTACGTTAGAAAGTTGCCCTTACGGAACCTAATAGCCCATGACCATGACTGCTTGCATGCCGTCAATGTGACCAATTGTAACTGTCCTCAAATAGATGTTGTCAATAAACAAACATATCTTGGAGTAGTTATAGATGATACGTTTAACTGGAGTCATCACGTAGAACGTGTTTGCGATAAACTTCGACAATTTCTTGCTAATATTACAATATTAAAGAACCGTTTGCCCTTCAAAGTGAAGATTATGCTATATTACGCACTGGCTGAATCCTACATCCAGTATGGGCTTAGTAGTTATGGTCGTACCTACAAAACCTATCTTGATAAGATTTACAAAATCCAAGTTCAAATTTTAAAAACGGTAGTGTCTCCCAAAATTAGAAATCAATTTCACGACGATATAAATGGCCTCTTTAAACACTGTAAAGTCTTACCAGTTCATACACAAGTATTTTTTTTATTATTAAAAGAACAATTTTTCAATGAATCTTTAAGAAACATAATTGAACATCCTGTACGCACGCGGGCAATTTCTGACAATAGGCTTCGTACACAGCGCGCAAACAACACGTATGGTGAGCGAACTACTGCTTATATTATAATACCGAGACTTATTAACAGTCTACCCTCAGAAATAAATAATTGTATATCAGACAAAAATATATTTAAGCTTAAACAATATTATTTAAGTATTATTTAGATAATGCAGTGATGTTTGTGGTTCAAGCTGGTTAAGGACCTAAATAATAATATAGGTCTTTAACTAGTTTGAGTTGTCATTAATTGTTATCGCCTTTAGCGTTCTTTTTTTTATATATAGCACATAAATAAACATACTAATAGACTCACGATAGCACAAGTTTAAACCTTAGTGGTTTTTGGTTGCTATCTAATACGAATAAACCTGTAACTTTTTGTATAATTGATAAATAAACGAAAAAAAAAAAAAAAAATTTGTTACTTTTATTATTAAGTTCTAACCTATGTTTAGTTATTATCGTTTCGCCCTCTGCCAATCGCTTCTACAAAATTGCATAACTACTTGGGGCGGATCTCACAAAAAATCACATGCTGAAGCTGGAACGTGCGCAAAGGGCACTCCTGAAGGTTGGATGGCGGTTACGTTACCGCTGTCCTACCATCGATCTTAATGAAGCGTGTACGGTTCTCACTGTTCGCAAATTATTTATCCTTAACCTTGTTTTATCACACACTCTCAGACTCCCTACGATCAATGCATGTTTGGCACCAAACGACGTATACATACTGTCTGTCCCTCCATCCGCACAAATTGTCGTTCGGCCCAACGTAATTTCCCTTTCCTCAGTAGCTACGTCTATAACAAGGCTAATAAAATATTAAATATATACCCTATGTGCAGATCAAAATGTAAAAAATCATTAATGACATGGCTACTAAAATTGGATTATGCAGAGACCGAAAATATACTAAGTATTTTACAACAATTTCGCCTACCATTTCGGCTAACGTAAACATTATTATTTGAACAAGGAAGTGCATCGTAACAATTGTATTAGTACCATCCGTTACAGTCGTAGATATATTTTTTAATTTGGCTCGCGCGTGGTTTTTCAGCCATAATATTATAGAAAAATTACCAATATATATGGTCACCTGTACCTAGTGGAACGTAGCTGCAAAATATTACACATGGTGCAGGATTCTATATGTGAGGCTGAAAATTATACAGTAGATATACCTACCATAAAAGCCAAGTGCTTGTTTTATTTAATAGGTAGGTTACCTGTACCTAATATGTAGATAACTAAGCCTTAGGATCATAAAAGTAGACCTAAGCATCTACTTTTCTAGGTAATAGCCAACTTTATGGTATGGTGGGTAGGTCACTACTTTTATGTGCGTTTTGATGTTCGCAGTGTTCGTCCTACATTAATTCCTAACTACTTGTTTTAACATTCATCTTTATTTCTTTACCACAACCCACAACTACACGGGGCCTCAATGATAGGTTATTTAAATTAAACTTATCCCGAATTCCTAACACAAATATGTACCTAAATTCCTGAACAAAAATTTACATATCCAAGCAGTAAGTTAACCACGAACTTCAGGTTTCATCCGCAGCCCACATCAATGACATAACGTCTGGCTAAGCATGTGTTAGAATCATGAATGGAATTCTATATAAATGTATTGGTATCTACCAAGCTAGCAAGCTTTGAATGTCAAGATGGTTATTGGTTATTTACTGTGTATCAGAGTTCTAATGTATGTGGTGTGTAAGGAAAGGGTTTTATGAATAAAAGCACAGAAAGACAAGACTAGGTATTTATTTAATTAAGGCTTGTCAATTAATTCATATTTAGAAGGCTCATTAGCTTACTGCCCGTTCGCTAGACTAGTTCTCGTGGGGAAGAAGGGCAACAAACCCCACGGAAGCTCTTTCGTAGTATTTGTCGATATCTTTTACAAACACAAAGTATTTACAATATTATAGATTCAAAATAACAAGGATAAGGCAAAGGACAGAGTAGCCCTTAAATCAATATAACATATTAGGCATAAAGGCCATAATACAATATAGATACAGCTTCAACACAACCATTAGAAATAATAAAGTTATATTAATATCAAATAACTTTATAAAGTAGTATACTTCTAAATAACAATATCTAGCCTGTACTGGCTTGTAGTTCACCAAAAAGTAAGTCCGCTTATCAATTACACAATATTTTATAATATCGGGTCTATCTGTGTCTCAATACGTCCAATATGAGAAAATGGCGCGGTATCCCGCCATTTTCTATATTGCTTCAAATAATCTCAAAATTAGGTGAACAATAATCAATTTCTATGAAGTGAATATGTTTTAAAACGTATTAAGACAATTAAGGAATTTAATATCGCCTATATAGTAATTCTTAATCAATATTCGAAAGAATATTGATACTAATAGACAGTATTGTACTAATTGTTTCAAAGGACTTATAATACCAATATAGCATTATAAAATCCAGGATACATCACAATGATCATTACAAATTACGTAATCATTTATAGGTAGGTATATTATCAACGTGGCATAAATATAAGTTTAGAGTTATTTCCTGTACACACAACAATATTTACTTAGGTTGGTACTATTTTACATTTGAAGGTAGTTGATACCACAATAATAATTAAGGTAGGTACTTAGACATTTGTCGGTAGGTGCTTAATAAATATGACAGGTATGTATTATGTAGCAAACCATTGAAAAATGAAAATTAACGATTTAATGACGTCACACATACTTCAAATTCTATCACATGCAATTTGCGCCAGTTGTGACCCGCCAAGCGGCTAATATACAGGTATAAGTACTAATTGCATGAAATTGGAGTGTTATTGTGCTAATTATCTGGGAACCGTGAGAAGATTAGTTTTACCTATTAAGAAAATTACCTAACAAGGAAATGTAGTTTTGGTTAGCATAAAACTATTAGATATCGTTTTAAATTTTCCGTCTGCTTCTGAAAATTATCAGCAATCTAGGATACCTACATGTCAGTTTGCCTGCTCATGCTCTTACGGTTGGTCGGGGGCTTTTCTAATATTCCTACTGCTAAGCACAGGCCTCCTCTCCGTGAGAGTGAGTGGTCCGTATCTAATAGGTACACCACACGGACCCATTGCGGTTTGGTAAATCTCATAAACCTGCGGACCTTTAGCTCTAGGTCACGCCGGTTTCCTCAAGAAGTTTTTCTTTACCGTTTTGAGAGCAATCTGCCTAGCATTTGCCCAACTACCGTCAAACGGGGTGAATAGGAACGCAGGGGTGGATAGAATCAAAACTTTGAAGGGAATTTTAACTGTAATACCACTTTATTGGTATCAAATAAAGCATCGTTTTTTTTAAAACAATTGTTTAAAATATTGGAGTACCAACTGAAATGCTACAAATAAATAAAATAACGTGAATATTCCTTTCCTAGTTTTGTTTCTATTTACCCCTGCGTTCCTATTCACCCCGTTTGACCGTATTTTGGGTACGGATTCCAGTCAACCGGATTTAACTGTTTAGGCTGATACGAGTACCTACCATATTTCATAGACCTAACATATTCATGGTGATGCAATAGTTTTCATAAAGCTGGGACTGTTCGAACGTAAAGTCCTAAGTCGCGGGATCAAGGCCCTTACCTATCTTACCACTGGGCCACCACTGATGACTAACGACGAGTATTTTAATCATCATTTACCTATCATGGCCTCCCCACCTCTAGAACCTGGCACCAGGTTACCATCAGGCGACATACTTGCCGAACTTGTACGAACTACAAGGCAAAGCAACGAACGTGGCAATTCTAACTCCTTATGTTGGTATCTTATAGTTATACACAAAGAAGAAACCCATAAATAAGTTATAAGTAGATATCGTTGATTCCAGATCCGTTTAGCACAATTCATTACTCCCAAGAAAAATATTATCTGTTGAACCACGTTGCATCGAGTGCCGTAATTGGCAATTAGTTGCTAACTCGCTGGGACTTAACGACTCTTGTGCGAAACGGCTGATGTTGGTCGAACCAAGTCCATTATATTGATATCTTCACTGACTTTCTACTTAATTTATAGATTTTCAATAGGTACTTAGACCCAGTATCTTAAACGAAAATTAAACTGACATTATTGTCTAAGGGCTTGTCCCCATCACCACGTCACGACGTCTTCAAAGTGGAACGGCGCGGTTTCGCCGCGCGGCACGTTGGATTGACGTTAACGAGTTGCACACGCACGACACGATGCCTCAAAGTAACACGTAGTCGTTCCTTGAATAATTCCAGTAAGTACATTTTTCAGCAATTCTTACAGAACGAAACTAGGTACGTTTCGTTTCGGTTCTTGTAGTTTCTGACAGCATTTCTGACATATTTTTTGCACAACTAATCGCTAAGAAATTTAAACATCAACTGAGCGAGCGCAACGCCATGTACCGCTTCCAACGACGTACGTTTCGTTCCGCGACGACGCGTTGCCGTACCACGTATTAGCACGTCACGTTAATTCAACGCGCCGCGACACCGCACCGTAGCACAATGACGACGTCGTGACGTGGTGATGCGGACAAGCCCTAACGCGTGTTAGCTGCTGTGGTTGGTTGTATGAATTTTCGTACCTCCACACATTTTAAAAGGTTTGTTTTTCTTTAGTTTCTGATAGCGAAGAGGTGTTTTTTTCGTACCTTTTAACTCATCGTTTATATAGATTAGTTATTTACGAAATAAACTTTCTTAAGTTAGGGTCTCGACTAGAGTTCTCGACAAATCCCACAAACAAGCAGAAAGTTTGCAACTCAACAGATGCGTCTGAGGCGTGATTAATCACACGTACCTACAACATCGGCGAACGATACATTTGAACATAAATTATATTATTATTATTACAAGAAAAAGAGAAATGAGAGATGTTTTAGAATGTTTCGCTAATTGCTGCATGTTGGTTGTTTTTCACATCTATACTAATCTATACTAATATTATAAAGCTGAAGAGTTTGTTTGTTTGTTTGTTTGTTTGAACGCGCTAATCTCAGGAACTACTGGTTGGAATTGAAAAATTCTTTTTGTGTTGGGTAGTCCATTTATCGAGGAAGGTTATAGGCTATATAACATCACGCTACGACCAATAGGAGCGGAGCATCAATGAAAAATGTTCCAAAAACGGGGAAAATTTATTCTTTTTGAGACGCAACGTATTTAGAGTAGGTGGGCTAGCTTGGTAGGTAGCCAGTTGACGGGAGCGAAGCCGCGTGGGACAGCTAGTGTAACATAAAGAGGCGTGCATTGAACATAACATCAATCATGTACGTACCTATTCCACGCAGGGATCGACAGAGGAGCTATGTAGTAGCAAACCCAGGACTTTATGCTGTATTCCTAGCTTTCGCTGCCCCTAGACCAGCAGCCTTATTCCGTAATGAATTCGGCAAAGCAACGAGCAGAATAGGTATGAAAAATCGACCAATCACAAGGCGAGATGAAAAACGCAATGTGGATTTCCGTCTATATGATTAGCCGATTTATACTCTTTGCTCTTTGCCTTGTCGAATTCAGCACGCAATAAGGCTGCAGGGGTCACCAAATGACGGACCGCGGTCCGTAAACGGACCGCCGACCTATTTTGTGCGGACCTATCAAAGATAGATTCCATCATCATTCCAGTCGAAGGACGTTCACTGTTGAACATGGGTCTCCCCCAATTGCCCCCACATTGTTCCGGTCGCGGTCGGCTCAAAGATGGACTTTCCGATGAACATCTCCAAGATTTAATGACAATAGCCGGCACCAACTTTAGTCAAAACTTCGCCACTTTTATTGATTAAATTTGTTTATTTATTTAATAAAATATTTATAAGGCCGGAGAGGGGGGGGGGGGGTAGTTGGCCTTACGGACCGCGACGAATATATTACTAGCTGTTCTGTTCCCCGCGGCTTTGCTCCCGTGGACCATCCCACAGGAACCGTTTTCGGGGTTAAAAAATAGCCTATGTCACTCAGTATTAATGTAGCTTTCTATTGGTAAAAGAATTTTCTAAATCGGTCGATTAGTTTCGGAACCTATTCGGTACAAACAAACAAAAAAATCTTTCCTCTTTTTATAATTTTGGTATAGATCTCTATGAAACGGACCCCAAATGAAGGTAATTGGTGACCCCTGCCCTAGACTAACGAGGACTTTTTTAGGATATTGGGGCCAAATAATAAAGTAAGTATTGTGAAGTGTGGCTGTATTTAGATAGGTACCTATGTATCGAGGAATTAAAGAATTTTATTATTATTAATGTCAATTAAAGGGAACTTTGAACATAGCCCTTGCCAAAACGTTGAGAGTAGCTTAGCTTCCAACGAACAAGCTTACATCTCTGCTTTTACGTGCAGCGCCATCTATTATTGAAATACGGCAATATACAATCGTTTTTAGGATTCCGTACCCAAAGGGCAAAAACAGGACCCTATTACTAATACTCCAGTGTCCGGCTGTCTGTCTGTCACCAGGCGTATCTCATGAACCGTGATAGTTAAGACAGTTGAAATTTACAGATGATCTATTTCTGTTGACGCTAAAACAACAAATACTAAAAACCGGCCAAGTGCGAGTCGGACTCGCGCACGAAGGGTTCCGTACCATTATCGCAAAAAACGGCAAAAAAACACGTTTTTTGTATGGGAGCTCCACTTAAATATATTTTTTTTCTGTTTACATAACAGAAACAGTTAACAACAAATACTAATTGTTGTTATAGCGGCAACAGAAATACATCATCTGTGAAAATTTCAACTGTCTATCACGGTTCATGAGATACAGCCTGGTGACAGACAGACAGACGGACCGCGGAGTCTTAGTAATAGGGTCCCGTTTTTACCATTTGGGTACGGAACCCTAAAAACAGAATATAATATTTAAGTGGGGCTTCCATACAACGGGTTTTTTTTTGCTGTTTTTGCGATAATGGTACGGAACCCTTTGTGCGCGGGTCCGACTCGCACTTGGGCGGTTTTTTAACAAGTGAAATACTGGCTTTTTGTTTGAAACAAAACGATTCTGTATGATGGTTTATAAAATTATCATGAAAACATTTACCCTCTTACTAACAAACTCGGAATAAAGTTATACCAGGAATAACCATACATTTTCATAGGTTTAAACTTGGTATAAATTTATTCTGTGTTTATTAGTAAGATGGTTAGGTTTTTGCATAGGTAAACATTAAGGATTGGTTGGATATTCAATGAAACATTGTGTATTGGTTTAAATTAAGTCTTTATTGTTTCTTAGCTAATTCCTCTAAAGCTGATGCTATCCTGAAACATAATTAAACAGATAAAGTAATTATTTGTCTATGTATAATAACTTTTAATAAATACCTATCCATATCGTTACCTGGATAATACTTCAATTTTCTGTATCTTATACTCTTTTTCGAATTCTAATTTCTCTCTTTCTATTTTAATTATTTCTTCATCAAAGGATGCTGAAATATACCGAAATATAAGTAGGTACATGACACATACATTCTATTTTGTTTGTATTTTATTTTATTATATAATTATTATCCGTTTCCGTAAGTGTGTCCGTGGCATCAACAGTGGATCCTATCAGCATATCAGCGCAGCATTACTGTATTTTTGGATATCGCTGCACATGCTGAGATTTGAGCCTTTTTGGTCTCACATAGGGTTTTTATTTTTTGTTATTCTTTATTGTTATGCTTATTTCTCGTGTCTCCTGTGCGGGCCACAAATAAATATATTTTCTTTCATTCTTTCTTTTACATAAATTTGTAAAAAAAAGAAAATTGTGTTTATCGCAGTAAAATGTTTTAATCAAACAGACTTCCAAGTGCTTGATGAATTGATGATTAGTTACCAAATCTTTTCTGAGGTGGAACATAATTTTCGCTGTCCATATTCTGTGATGTGTCTCCACTCCCTTCCGAACTCAATCCTCCACTAGTGTCACACACTGACTGCTGCTGTTTTAGTGCCCTTTTTTTTGTATTTGATTTGAGATCACGCCAAGTCTGAAGACCAACATTTATTGCTCTTATTTTATAGTATGGCCAGATAATTAATTGAATCTATATTCCCAATTCTACTTGTTTACCTGCTTCCATTTATCAACAGATTTAACAGCTCCTCCCATGGAATTAAGTGTGGTTGTAAGATCATGCCACTGTGCTTCCAAATCTTCTCGTTCAAGCCCTGAATTGAGAAGACCCTTGGCGACATCGGAATGGTCTTGCATGAAATCCATCAATGCTGTCACTTGAGCTGCAGTTGCATGTCTTTTAGATGAATCCATCGCACCTATACCTTACGAAAAAAAAATATCGATTCAAGAACTATGAATTTATATTATGAGAACTTACTTTACATAGTAATAAATTTGCTTGTCCTACCATGTTAAGGAGTACGAAATATAGAAATGCTTTCGATGTTTAATTCAAGTTCGATTAGTTAAAGAAAGAATTTTGTTTCGTGTTTTTAAAACCATTATTATTTACATTACAGCTACAGCTGTCAATCAAAAAGTTTTTTTTTCTGTGCAGAAATGTCAATGTCAAACTCCAACGGTGCGTTCATATTCGCGCTCGCGTTCGCTGACGCACTTTCCCTCAGGTCGCGGGCTTGAATCTACGTGACTACCGCCGGACCACCAACGCCAATCGCTTCCATATTTGGTAGAAAATTACTACTCAACTGGTACCAAATTAGTACTCAAACAACAAAATTGGTAACAAATTAGTACTCAAACAATAAAACTCGAAAATCGCCTTTGAAGGTGGTCCGGTGGTAGTCACGCTCTCTTCAGCAGGACCATCATGAGAGCCATAAAAGGGGCACGCTACAGCTATTCTAAATATACAATTAATTAGTACCCATTTATGTGACTCATTTCGTAAAAAAATAACTGATACAACAAGTGTAAAAAACATGTCAATACCATTGACACTAATTGGTCGAACTATACGAGGAGATTCAGTATGGAAATGTAATGAAAGGTAATTTCTCTTAAAATAAAAACCTTAGGAATCTGAATTTTTGGTCACTGTAACTTCTTTAGAATTAGTAATTTTTGTATAAATTTGGGCAGAAATCACAGAGTTTTAATAGGGAAATCTTGGAATGAAAATTTAATACCGTGACTACCGTCACCCCACCGATTGCATATCTCGTAAACTACTGCAGTAGTAATTTTGGGTGCTTAATTTTATCTTGCAGGGTATTTTGTATGTAGGTTTGAGGAAAGCTATAAGCTCTTCAAAGTTGGAATCAACATTGCAAGTACTGCTGAATGAGAGCGTGTTTATCGAGAGTGAGAGTGTGATTTCTCGGTAAATACAAATGTTTAAGTTATTTTTTTTACGAAATGAATCACATATATAGATACTACTTACTTGTATACTTAGAATAGCTGTAGCATGCCTCCTTTTTCGGCGCTCATCACCATGAGAACCACCGTCCTGCTGAAGGGAACGTGAATACCGCCGGACCGCCTTCAAAGGCAATTTTCTCAAAAACTACTAAGGTAACAATTTTGTTGTTCGAGTATAAGATAATCAGGGGCGGCTTTACCTATAGTGCAGGGTGTGTGTAGCACACGGGCGCAGCGCTTTAGGGGGCGCCGAGAACAACTCGCGCGCCCCCCGGCCGCGGCACTTTCAATGACCCACGTAACAAGAGCTGCGGTTGGCATACATTTTGTATGGCATCTGGAGCTCTTCTTATATATGTCGAATTACAGCAAAACAAGGCGCGCCACGAGCGGCTTTTACAATTGTAACTTTTATTTTAACATGAAATAAACCTAAACACAGATACTTACAGATTATATTGCTTAAGTAGTGAGTGTCGCATCGCTACCAAAGGCGCGTGCCAGCGTGTACGTTACCCCAACAGGAAAGTGACTCCTAGAGTGATACGAGTGGAACGTATAATTAGAGCGTAATCTGCTGTGAATGTGCGCCAAATAAAAAATAAGTGCGTCTCGTCGTTTTTGAAAAAAACGGAAAAAAATCGGTTCCTGCTGGGGTAACGTTGTTCCAGCAGGAAAATTCTAAACGAATGATCGTAATGAGAAATAAAGTGCATGGGCAGAGAGCTTATAGTTGAGCAAAAATGTGCGCCGAAAATATAATTGGTGCGTCATCAAGTTTTCGAGATATTGCATTTCCTGCTGGGGTAACGTTTTGCAGAATCGTGTATCTCTAAAACCATTGTACGTGCGCCTGTAGAATAAACATACACGAGTAGCTCTTGATTTGTGCGTATTTGTGCCGGAATTAGATTTGAGAAAATATTTATAATTTTCAAGTAATTGCGCTTTTTTGAAAACGCGAAAAAAAATCGCAGCGCCTAAATGAGAAAACGTATAAGCTCGCTGAAAACTGTATTCAGTCCATCTTGACGCTTGTAATAACCATAAAAAGTTGCAAAAGCATACATGCTTGCGTTATCGAATAATATTGCTAAAAGTCAAAACGAGAGTGTCATAACTTTGACGGCAAAATACAAGAAACCGACTTAACCCAAGATAATATGGTGTAAACCACAAGTGTGTGCGTTTAGTCAAAAATATATAGTGAAAATATTCAGCTTGGAATGTTTCGCATTAAGTAGATTTAAACAAAAAACTAAACATGTAAAAAAAAGGCTGGTTATCCGACCAAATTCGAATGACTACAAAAAAGCGACGGATTCATACATAACGATGACCTTCTTAACTTTACTCACGAACCGGTTGTAGCGTGTTGTGCCTGAGTACACTGAGATAGAAAAGTTATAAAAAAATAACTTGTTATTGGATTAAATTCTATTGGTTTTTCCGTGACTTTGCACTTGATTAGGTAAGTACATATCTTCTTTATTCCAAATTTCATTAAAATACATTCAGTATTTTGTGGACAAATCCAGAAATTTGCCTTTATAATATTAGTAGACAAAATTAGAGACCAAAACTTTGATGGCGCCTGTTTTAAAAAAAAGAAGGTCAATATGTGTTATGAATACCTACTACAAAAAATAACCTACAAATACAGTTTATAAATAAAAATCCAATTAACGCAACAGTAAAAAAAACAACGTAGATAACTACATACATTGATTTAAACCGTAGGCTAGATAAATTAACATTGAGGTATTAGGGTTCCGTACCCAAAGGGTAAAAACGGGGGTCCTGTTTTACCCTTTGGGTACGGAACTCCGTTTTACTAAGACTCCGCGGTTCGTCTCTGTGAGTTTCTGTGATTATGCAATTTTACTGTTTGTATTTTGGTACTTATGTAAATGAAAAACTGATCTGTGATTTTAAATAATAGTGACTACACTCGGTACAAATAATTTGATTGAACTGTGTTCTAATATTAATAGGTTTGTAATTTGATATGTGATTTGAAGCCATAATTACTTTAAGAAACAAATTAAGATAATAAACATAATAATTTCTACATCAACAACCTCTTTCATTTGTTACGGTCACAAGGTGCATTTAATGTATTTTTAATAAGCCCCCAAAATTAGAAATTGTTGAAATTAGTCATACCAACAAAGGTTTGAACGCGACTGTACGGACAAAAGCTTAGGTTTAATACGTCCAATTAAGATGGTCATCGATATGTATGAATCCGTCGCTTTTTCGTAGTCATTTGAATTTGGTCGGATAACCAGCCAATGTTTACATGTTTAGTTTTTTGTTTAAATCTACATAATGCAAAAGATTTCAAGCTGAATATTTTCACTATATATTTTTGACTAAACGCACACACTTAAGGTTTACACCTACTTATCTTGGGTTAAATCGGTTTCTTGTATTTTGCCGTCAAAGTTATGACACTCTCGTTTTGACTTTTAGCAATATTATTCGATAACGCAAGCATGTATGCTTTTGAAACTTTTTATGGTTATTACAAGCGTCAAGATGGACTGAATACAGTTTTCAGCGAGCTTATACGTTTTCTCATTTAGGCACTGCGATTTTTTTTCGCGTTTTCAAAAAAGCGCAATTACTTGAAAATTATAAATATTTTCTTAAATATAATTCCGGCACAAATACGCACAAATCAAGAGCTACTCGTGTATGTTTATTCTACAGGCGCACGTATAATGGTTTTAGAGATACACGATTCTGCAAAACGTTACCCCAGCAGGAAATGCAATATCTCGATAACCTGATGACGCACCAATTATATTTACGGCGCACATTTTTGCTCAACTATAAGGTCTCTGCCCATGCACTTTATTTCTCTTTACGATCCTTCGTTTAGAATTTTCCTGCTGGAACAACGTTACCCCAGCAGGAACCATTTTTTCCGTTTTTTTCAAAAACGACGAGACGCACTTATTTTTTATTTGGCGCACATTCACAGCTGATTACGCTCTAATTATACGTTCCACTCATATCACTCTAGGAGTCACTTTCCTGTTGGGGTAACGTACACCGTGCCAGCACCTGTTTTAATTCTTTCGAAAACACGCCGACAATTATATTGCGAATCCCGAAAAGAATAAAATAATATCACAAAGCATCAAAGATCCGCTGTGAATATTATACCTATTAATTGGTACCGAGTAATAATTATCTACCAAATATGGAAGCGATTGTGGCGTTGGTGGTCCGGTGGTAGTCACGGACATGATTCTTCATACAAAAGTCGTCCAAAGCTGTAGTCAAAACCACCCTCTCTTGCATCGCCACATCGACTGGTTTGGTATTTCTTGCAGTAATAAACGACTGTAGTTAAGTGCTATATTTAAGACTGTAGTGTGAGATAGACCAGCTATAGCCATAGTGTTCTGTGGCTTTTACTGTCACCAGTGTCACTCGCATCGCGACATTGACAATATTATCATAACATTTACATTTTTATCAAATCTGTCAAAATACAAAACATAACCTATGAATCTGAGAGTTAAGGCATTAATCAAGATTTTAGATCGAATGACCTTAAATTATGGCACTATGGACTTGGGTGAGTATTGTAGACACAGCATCAGTATTAGTAAATTAGTATAACTGCCATTGACTTATTCTCAATCTGTTAATGGATGTTTTTATTTTATTTATTTTTTGTATTGGTCTCATGTACAGTGGATGTTACTTTCAGGGAGCTAACTCACATGGACAGTTAGGAGTGGGTACTACAAGTGAACAAGTTGAAAAGCCTAGCAATGTCGATGTACATTTGTATGATAACAAAATAAAACAAATTGCTTGCGGAGGTGGCCATACTCTTCTGATAGATGATGCAGGCAAGCTTTATTCTTGTGGATGGAATTCCAAACTCCAACTAGCAAGAGACACGGAAGTACATACTATAGAAAGAACATGGCCTTTGAGTGGTGTTACTTTTACAAATATAGTATGTGGTTGGGACTTCAGCTGTGGAGTAACAGATGACCAAACAATGATTATTTGGGGTTCTAATGCTTATGGTCAATTGGGAATGCCAACAACACCAAAAGAATACTTCTCAGAAGTTATGAAACCAATTAGACTCCCAGTGCATGCTATTCTGGTATCTATGGGCCTTCGACACACAGCAATTGTCAATTCAAAAGGTGAAGTGTGGACCACAGGATGTGGTAGACATGGTCAACTAGGATTGGGTAGTGAAATTATGTCCTCTGACAGATTTCAGAAGGTGCAAGGTGTTGGTAAAATATCACATTTAGCTTGTGGACAAAACCACACTGTAGCATGGTGCTCTGAGGAAAGAGCCTTGTATGTTTGGGGTGATAACAGACATGGCCAGTTGTTGCTTTGTTCTGAAAAATATAAAAAGGTATTTAAACCCAATAAAATAGATATAGGTGTTAAACAAGAAGTAAAAAAACTGTTGAGTGGTTGGACAAATGTTTTATTGTGGTTAGAGGATGGCACTCTCTTATCCTGGGGCAGAAATAATTGGGGACAATTGGGAACTGATAAAACAGTGGTGCCAGGAACATTTACACATATCAAGCTGCCAGGTTAGTAAAACCTTTTCTCATAGTTCATTTGCGTTAAGAAAATAGTGAGTCATCGTTGTCAGCTGGCCCCTCGACCAACCGGGTCGCAAGCGTTCTAATTTGTTGCAACCAGATTGGTCACGAAGCTGGCTGACAATGATGACTCACTATTTTCTTAACACGAATGAACTATAATCACCACCTTCAGGTGTCGCAGAAACTTAAAAATAAAATCCTATGTTTGCATGTGTTCAAAAAAAACAAGGTACCCTTAGTCCCTTAGTTTACAAAACAGAAACTAGTTATATCAGGCAAAGCTAATTCTTTGTATTGACTGTATTTATATTATAAACATTTTTATATTTGTATTTTTCAGATGGCAGACAAGTACAAGATGTAGCATTAGGTTCCGAACACACTATTTGTTTAGCCACAGACAACACTCTCTGGGCTTGGGGATGGAATGAACATTTCAACACAGGAATCGATTCAGGAAACCAAATTCTACAGCCTACTTTAGTGCCTTTGGAAATAGATAAGGATCAAAAGATTACACAAATCTATGCTGGTGGTGCTCAAAACTTTGTTGTTACTGCAAAGTAAATAATGATAAAAACTAATTATCAAGAGCAATTAAATCTTGCTATCTGTGATAGCCAAGTAATCACACAACTTAATGATAAAATAACCATATATATAACTCATGCAAGTAATGCATATTAAATTGTACATTATTAAGAGATGTACTTAGTTTGTTTTAATTACAATAAAATTGTATTTTAATATTCTTATTGAATGAGATCTCAGGGTTTATATGTTGAAAAATTATGTTGTAAATGGGAATCAATGATTTATTATTGTTCTAAGTTTTTTTACATTTGATAATCTTAGATTATGAAAGGAATAAGTTATTTATCAACATTTTTGTAAACATTATTACTTTGTTGTTTTTATTACTTATACATTTAATTTAAATTATCGATATTTTATTCATCAAAAAAAAATATGAATATAATACCTCAATAATTTGATCAGCTTTTTACTCAGTAGCTACGAATTTGTATGAGGTATTGTTTTTAAACGCTTATAAAATATTTTTAGATTCTTATTATTTCACAGATTAATTAATGTAGGTGCTTGGTGCTATGACATTTTCTGTAGGGAAATGTGGCGTTTTTGTTATTTTGTTAAAAGTTGCAATATAATAATATTAAAAGTATTATTACCTGTTAATGTAACATAAATAAAACAATAATATGACATACACATGTGATTTTATTGAAATATTACACATGTATTGCATCATAATAAATAACAACTATAATAATGACTAAAAGCATATTAAAATTGTGTACAGTGAAATATGAAAATATAGTGTGGACAATACAACAATTGAAGAAAATATTGCATGAGTTTTGTGGAGCTAGCTAGTAATGACATGGCGACAATAAATTATTATCATATTTTACTGTACACATGCACTATTGAATAGGGAATAGTGACTATTCCAATACAGAGGTATAAAATACTGCAGTTACAGCACTTACTGTATGTAGGCAAAGTTGTTTTATTAAATATCTTTTAATAATAACATGGTATTTTACTCGACAGTTACAATTTATTATAGTGTATGGAAAAACTTATAAATGCCAAAAAAATATTACTCACCTACCTTAATTATTTATTTTCACACTTTTTACATACAAATTTACTAAAAAATAAAATCCCAACAATTAAGAGAAACATTGAAAATTTTGAAAAGAAAAATTGAATTCTACTCCAATTTGGTATAATACGAAAACGTAATATAAAATGTTTTAATGGTCAATGCAACAGCATTTTATTATTAGCTATCTAATATTTATCACAAAATGGAGGTTACATAGGAACAAATAAAGCACCATTAAATTTCTCAGAAACAAATTTTCAACATATAAGTAGATCTACAACAAGTAATCTTATATTGAATAAAAAGATCATGCATAGACAAGTGAGTCTTCTTCAGTATAATACAGAAAATATTTAGTGATTAGAACTGGTACCAGTTTGCTTCGTTTTCATACATTGTTGAACATATTGGTATGTGTTTTAACATAATCTGATCTGCTAATAAAGAAGTTCCACAACAAAATTTTCATATTATTTAAATGTCACAACAATACACACAATGTCACAATTAGGTAAATAATTATTTTGACTGTTGATCTACTTAAAATCATGTAGGATTTTAGGATGGTATTTATGCAGAATAATAATACAAAACAATAGTAGCTGTCGCAAATGACCATTTTCATAATCTAAACAAAACCGTTATTATTGCTTCTTATAAAAATGGATTAGACATACTAAGACACATGGGTATATGAATGTCCAGCATGCATTTGTGCAATATTGAGCAATATTAACAGGATTTTAATATCATATTCACAAAGCAATGTTGAACAGCCCAGCATGTTCATTAGTTTGGATTGCTACCTTTTTCTTTCGCCTTTTTGTGTCTTACGTTTTTCTTTCTTCTCCTCCTTTAGCTGCTTTTGTTTTTCCCTGAAATCACAAGATTTTATTAAGTTAACAGTAATATTATAGAGCAAGTGGTGCCCATTGGTAAAAACCCCAACTAACTCACATGTGCGATGAGTGACTGAATCTCGCTTCTATGAATTTGGTATATATATGAGGATACACAATAGAGTTAAACAGGCAGTTATTTTATCACCACTGCTCTTAAAACTTGAACAAGAATTTTCTGGATGCAACTGTATGAAACATATTGAAGAATAATTCAGCTATTAAATAAGTATTATAGTTCAGTAACTCACATGTGTGATGAGTAACTGAATCTCACTTCTATGAATTTGGTATATGAGGATACACAATAGAGTTAAACAGGTAGAGGTACAGCTATGATTGCATGATTTTACCTGTCTTCTTTATCTTTTTCCTTTTTTTTCTGGGCATCTAGTCGGGATTGTTCACGGCGCTCTCTTGCTGCAGCATGGACATCTGCTGCATTAGTGTTCTTAACTAAGTCCGGACCAACAGCCTCCTCTTCTTGTACAACGTCTTCCTGTAACACATTAATTTTTTTATGAACACTTTTATGAACCCACACACTTTTATGAACTTTTGTTGTTTTGGCCCCAAGTTAACATATTTCCTATGTGTTTTCCATTTATGGAAGCACCCTCATCTTTTAGAAAATATCGACCAAATTATCTGACATTTTCCACACTAGGTTTTACAAACATTTAAACACACATACAAATGACACCCAGATCCGGATCAACATCGGTTGGCCATACAAATACTTGTTCCATGCAGGAATCCAACCCACGAAGCGCAGTGGTCGATCACTCAACCACTACGCCAGCCATGTCGTCAATAACATGCACATAAACATACACTAACTTTAATTTTAAATGTGCCATGGACGACATTGTCATTTATATTGTCATTCATATTTCTAGTTTACTGGCATTAATATCCTTGGCCCATGGTACTCAGAAATTAATCAGGAATATCCTAGCACCCATACTGATTAATTTTGATGTGCCATGCTTCACCGAGGCAATTGATGAATGGAGCTAATTCAAGCTTAAGCTCTTTTTTGAAAATTCCAATCCCCCAACAACCCATCATCCCAGAAATGTGAAGAAAGTGGGATAAGCTGCTCTGCAGACAGAGCAGTAGCACCAAATTGCCACTGCTGCCGAGCGTGAGTGCCTGCTGGCTGTGGGTGATGGGGCGTTGGGTCACTAGGTTCACGCATAACCCTCGTCAAACATAGGCATTAGAAGTTTTGTTTGACGACACTGCCAGTCTTTTGGGCACAATACCAATGGACAACAATGTGGAGGAGTTTTTCGATGCCATATTTTAGAATAGTATATTTTGTTTAAGTGTATATATTGCTAGTCTTAGTTAACTAAGTAATTTATACACTGTGCATATTTTTATCTAAGTAAATAATTCATTAGTTTCTACAAATAAAATCTAATAAGTTGAAACAATAAAATAGCATGGTATGACATTTCATCATAACCTCTCACATGAAACATAAAATAACCACATAATATATCATAATACCTCATTATCGGGGAGCTGACTATACTGGGACAGTATTGCTTCACGTATCTTTTTCTCTTCATCGGTGTATTCTCGTCGAGTAGTTGTAGCAGGAGCTTGAGATTCTAACAATTTGGCTAGTCGAACATCTACATCCGTAACGGGCTTTGGGGTTTCTTCCTGGACTCGACATGACTCCCATTTTGCTATTATCTCATCTATGTGACTGGAAATGTCCTTCTCCTGTTAAAAAGCACGAATAATTAGAGAAAAAAAACAAATTAAACCCTGTCCAGAACCAGTTGATACTTACCACTATCTCAGATAGTATGCCTTCTAAAGCATCTTTTTTCTCATCCACACTATCTTCGCTTTCTAAAATACCTGATATGTACGATCCGAAAACTCCTTCGTCAGTTTTAAGCGATCTCAACTTTTCTGTTAGCCACGGCTCAAAGTCACTCGTAGCCACCGCCATATTGCTAGTTTGAAGTTTCTTGAAATTTCAAAAATTGACATTTTGTGTTTGAAGGTTTTGAAATTTTTGAACAGGTAACATTAAAAAAACGGAATCAGAGCGAGAGCATCCATCAACATTGTGCCACAGAACACAGAATGAATAATAACAATATTGTGATTTATGCCTGTTTATGCCCCACAGGCCACATGAGCTCAAGTACTATGACGTCCATATAATAAAAGTACTATGTGGCTAAGACTTCAGACATACGTAGTATCTCTAAGTAGTCTGTGCTTCAGAAGTCGCTGCCCAAGTTCCCAAAAATAAAAGCGAATTCCACATTTATCCCTCACAAAATATGAATTACGTTTAAACTGTGCTTACTTTCTTCTCTCTTCTTTTCTGCTCCTCGTTATAAGTAAAATTAATAATAATATTGAATATTCAATCGTCTGAAATTAGGACAGATGAGGACGATTACTAGGACGCCATCATCGAAAACATTAATATTTCTGAACGAATTTTTTATCGAAATATCGTTGTCATCGTCAATATAGTGATGTATTTGTCGATATACTGTATTATTCATAAAATCATAATTATACTATTCAAACATCGTGCCTTCTCTTTAAAATGAGGTGAGGTTATGTTATGAGGTGCTTGTCTTGCACTGCAAGAGTTACAGGATGATATTTTTATTATATTATTACATGCATACGAGTCGAAATTGATATCCTCAGTTTTGTTCAAGTCTGTTAATAATATTCAAAACTCGAATGAATTAATTTATGCGCTATGTTGCAAGTTCTATCCACACACGGGAACAAATAATTCAATTAACTAGACACGCGGCAGCGTTAAGTCAAGTTCAAGCAAAAAAGAAACTGGCGACACAGCAGCATGTAATATTACACGAACCATTTGGGGCCACTTTTGTTATCTTATTAGCTCAAAATCTATTTAACATAAACACATGCAATTTGTTTTATGTATTAAATTCCCTAAGATGAAATATAAAGAACCTTAAGTCATGGCTAATGTCTCTCAGATACGAAGAAACTGAGCAGATTTTAATAACGCTCTTGTGACACCAATCCTTTCCTCAGTACCTACTTACAATTGATGTAGGTACACTCCACACATACACAACACACGCACACACACACTCATCATTACAGTTTATTACTAACAAACCTTTTTGTTTTTCTGTGTTTCTCTTTCCAACTTTGGTTTTAATTTCATTTTGATATTTATTGCATATGATTGAACTGTATTTTTTTACCGGGAGAAGGCACTGGCTCCTGTAACACAGATTAATCATCTAGCACAGGAGTCAGGGACTTGACTGAATTGTATTCTTTTTCTTATGTGAATAAAGATATTATTATAAACAAAATTTCATAAATATCATTAGTTATTGTACAGAAATTATTAGTAGGTACATAATCATAATAAAATAAATACCAAATGTTTTTTGTTATCACATTTATGTTTTTAATGCGATTACAATCTACAGAAATTGTTAATTTAGCATGCTAACGTGATGAAATTTTCCTCCTTATTTAGCGTACCTAATCTCTAAAAGAAAGGAATTAAGACAATAGTATGTTATTTATTAGCTAAGTTATTTATTGTTACGGTTCAGATTAGTTTCAACACGATTGTCCATGGCCTTGATGAATAATAAAAGTTTAAAACTCTCGGTAGAGATTAACTATATTCTATGCTTATAATAATATTATGGTACGACTCCCGCATATTGCTGACGAGATAACAATATCGATAGTTTCGTCTCAATGTCTCAAATAGTGTCACATCACTCATGACATTTGTGGTTTGCGGCTAGTGAGTAGCTTCAAGAGTGATTCGTGAAATATTTGTATTCTAACAAAATACGAAAATGTCTGCTAGATACGATAGAGCTATTACAGTATTTTCACCTGATGGTCATTTATTACAAGTGGAATATGCACAGGAGGCCGTTCGCAAAGGATCGACAGCGGTATGTAGTAGTTATTGGTTAGAAACAAGTAAACCGCCGATGATTAAGCGTATTTAGAATAAAAAAAACAATATATTTTTTCATTCCAGGTCGGTGTAAGAGGCGCTGACGTAGTTGTGTTAGGAGTTGAAAAGAAATCAGTTGCAAAGTTGCAAGAAGAAAGAACTGTTAGAAAGATCTGTCTTCTGGACGACCATGTCGTAATGGCTTTTGCCGGATTGACGGCAGATGCTAGAATTCTCATCAACAGGGCTCAAATCGAGTGCCAGTCGCATAAACTGACTGTTGAAGACCCTGTTACTTTGGAATACATCACTAGATACATAGCAGGGCTCAAACAAAAGTACACCCAAAGTAATGGACGACGACCTTTTGGTATTTCTTGTCTGATTGGAGGTTTCGATTATGATGGTTTCCCTCATTTGTTCCAAACTGAGCCATCAGGCATTTACTACGAGTGGAAGGCTAATGCAACTGGCAGATCTGCCAAGACCGTCAGAGAATTTTTGGAAAAGAACTATACTGCTGATGAAGTTGCAACAGAAAATGGTGCTGTTAAGGTAATTATTTGAATGTATATTATTATAATGTAATCCTGGCAAACTTGTCATTATCAAACCTATGACTAAGCATTTTAAACCATGCATAGTTTGTTTGTTAGTAGATACAACTAGTCAGGTTTCCTCTCACAGACAGAGAGGCCTGTGCCTCAGCAGTGGGAACAATAAAAGGCAGATGGTGAGTCAGATTTGCAGGTTCATAGTTGTGTGCTAGAGATGTTATGGAGATATTTCAATTAAAGGAAGGAAGTTCCAACTTATAGGGAGTTGAAGGCAAACAAAATTTACCAAGCGATGTTTTGGGTGATATTGAGTTATAGAACTACTAGAGTTTTAAAGTTTATTTATTTACGAGCAAAGCATATCCATGCTTGAGGGAAGCCTATGTATAGTTTTCGCCAAACTTCTGGGCCACCCTGAGTTTGACTTGCCAGATGCACAAGGATCGAATCGGTGCTGTTTTTGTATGAGATTTACTACTGCGCAGACATTGTAGCCAGCTTTAGGGCGGCCAAGAAGTTTGGCAAGAACTGTATAGCAGTAGACGACCTTCAGCTGAAATGATGATGATTCAAGAGACCAATACTACAAGCTTCTAATGACATATTGTCACTTTATGATCTGCCCATATGTATTTATGAAGCAATTCATTTGCTCATTATGGTGTGGACTTACGTTTTACCATGTTTTAATGTAATAATATTTTTTGTAGCTTGCTATTCGTGCTCTCCTGGAGGTTGTTCAGTCTGGACAGAAGAACCTAGAGATTGCAGTGATGAGACGAGGCCAACCTATGCAGATGCTTGATGCTGATACTATCAGCTCTTATGTGTCTATCATTGAGAAGGAGAAAGAGGAGGAGGCAGAGAAGAAAAAACAGAAGAAGTAATTACTTAGTAATGTGTTAATCTTTTCTATAACTAATACATGTTTTTAAGGAAATTAATGACTATTTTATTTAACTAAATTAAAATTAAGAATTCAGTAAATCAATAGTTTTAGATATTTGAGAATAAAGTTCTTTCAAATCAGATCCACACTCCTGAATAGGTCCTCTGTTTATCATAATATCATTAAACATTTGGTCCCATTCCCCATGGTAATGATCTGAATTTTCATTATTCTTCTGAAATGAGATTATGAAGTTATTTATTTGAAGAACTTTAACTGAAGGACAGTAATGGCTTGATTAAGTTTGTAAAGGATGATGTTCATAAAAAAATCCCACTTCTGCATTAAACCCAATTGCAGATCAAGATCTAAGCCAAGTTACAGCACTTGCCAAACTTCATGGCTGCCGATGCGCAAAGCACGATGTAGTGCTGTTTTTGTATGAGATTTTCTACTGTGCAGCCATTGTAACCAACTTCAGGGCGGCAAAAAAGTTTGGCGAGTACTGTAGTATAGCTTAGTTCACATAGCTGAGGTATTTATAATTAATCTTACTTAATTGAGCTCTTGGTCTGCAACTGGCTTTCGTAATTAACACTTACCTCAGCCATAGAGACATCATCAATATGGTCATTACTTATTGAGGGTAGAACACAATTCAAAGAATTGTGGTCAATTTCTTGACCATCCTCCATCTTCCTTGCTATTTCTTGATCTGTATCATTGTCGATATTAAACTCAGCCAATAACTCAACACCTGAGTTTTCTTCCTGTGGTTCTGCATCAAGGTCGGGCATGCTCAAAAATTGAACTGGGAAGTTATCATTACTTTGTTGACATGGTTCTTCATTAAAATTCATCAAGGTATCTTGAGATGTATCTCTGTAACAGAGAGTGTATCCTTCTTATTATATAAATATAAAACCTAGGATGTCTTACTAAAGCATGCTATAATGTAGTGATTCAATTGATTTGAATGTAGATAAGACTAACCTACCCACATGAACATGGTATGGACACTTCACTTAAATACATGAATAAAAATAATATTATTTGTCATAATCTTTTTTCAATGGCATCATTTACCTGTATGTAGTAGCATCTTCTGGTATTGGGCATTCATTCTGAGGAACTTTGGCAATAGCTGTGGAAAGGAAAGGATCACAAGGATGTATGGAATGGACACAAATATGTAGCTACTGAATATGGACGTAAAACCTGTTTCAGGAAGGATTTTTTCTGGATCATTAGGCATCAGCCAATCAAATTCAATATTTTCTTCATCATCACAGTAGTCGTCTTGTGAGTCTGAAACATGAGTATAAAAATATAATCAAGGCACTTTAGAAATAAAAAACCGGCCAAGTGCGAGTCGGACTGGCGCAAAACCTTTATCGCAAAAATGGCAAAAAAATCACGTGTTGTATGGGAGCCCCACTTAAATAGTTATTTTATTCTGTTTTTAGTATTTCTTGTTATAGCGGAAACAGAAATAAATCATCTGGGAAAATTTCAACTGTCTAGCTATCACGGTTTATAAGATACAGCCTGGTGACAGACAGACGGACCGCGGAGTCTTAGTAATAGGGTCCCGTTTAAACCCTTTGGGTACTGAACCCTAAAAAACAAGTATGTTTAATTAATTTGATTTATATTAATATGTGGAATAGAGTCAGGAGTAGGAGTAAATGCATACCTTCACATTCAAACTTAAAATTACAAAAGTGTTTTGGTGAATCTTGTACAAATAAGTCTTGAGCAGCTTTCTTCAGGGCCATGCGTAGAGCTTGGCGTGCCTTTTGTAGGGGTGTCAAGTACAATAGTTGTTCAACATTGCTGTAAAGATTCTACAAACAAATATTATGTGGTCAAGAACTTATATTAAACACTCAATGTATTTTCTGAAAATAACTTTGGCTGATTTACCTTAGGTTTAAAATTTCTTTTCATAGCTAGAGCTTTCCGAGTAATTTTGTTAAGTAACTCAGGTTTTCCGTATTGAAAGTAGTCATGGACATATTCGTGCATGTATGGATTACTGGAATTACACAGAGGATCTTGCAAATGCGAAGTAACTTTTCTGAATCCGTATAGGTTGAGCTGCCTTACAAAGCTCGATATATTTGTAGTTTTAAAAATTGAGTGATCGCATTGCAAATAATTATGGAGGACGCGATAATTTAACAAAATTGTTCTTCCAGTGCCGCCCCATAGAATAGCATCGGTTCGTAAATTTAATAAATACCACAATTTTTGCGGAAAACGCATTTGAAATATTGCATTTTTATCTTCTTGCATATTTAATAAGCTTAGTTTTATCATGGAAATTGCTTCAGTCATACACGAAAAAACTAAAACCCAAAATTGAAGAAAACAAAACAAATTGAAAATTGGCGCCAAATCAAATTGCTATGTCACTATTTGAACGTCTGTCAAAATATAGAATAGTAAGCACCACTGACAAAATACAAGACAAGACTTTTTTCAATTTGTGCGTCTATAAGGGCTGATACTCACTAACCCACAGTTTCCCAGCTCTACATTATCAGAGAATTAATATGACAAATTGTCAAGCACGCGTTATCTGCTGTAATTGTTTGAATGAATTTTCAACAGCCTATCACAGCAGACAACGCGTGCTTGACAATTTGTCACATTAATTCTCCGTTAATTTAGAGCTGGGAAACTGGGGGTAAGTATTTTCAACGCACGGCACGATACTTAATATCCCTTCTATTGGTCGCAAGCGCATACCTAACAAAACCAAGGTTGTTGGAAGCTCAAGTCAATATGGTTTGCCAACCACCGTCTACAAGATCTTTTTTGGCTGGTGTCTTGACCAAGGGCACCTTGGTTGGGCAGTTGTTTCATCATCGGTTCAGTGTTTCAGGGTATTATTATCGGATCGGTCCCAGTTGCCGGTTACCCGGCAACCGCCAAGACATCGTTCTTCTGTAAGTATTATGTTGTAGTGCCTATGAAAGTGGTGTGTTTTTGGGGCTTTGTCGCATGGTGATGCTAGCATCGGTTTTCGCTTGATCGCATCTTCCGTTATGCGTGTGTGCTTAATTCTGGAGTCTTTATTTAGGGTACCTGATAGATGGAGTCTAAAAGTGGCCAGGGCTGCATCCGCCCGCACAATAAGGTGCAGAGATGGCAGTCCGAGCATTGCCTGTAGGGCGGCTGTGGGTGTGGTTCTCATACTGCTAGTGATTGCAACGCAAGCGAACCGCTGCAGTTTTCGAGATCTCTTTGGGCTGTGCTGAGGTCTGTCCTGGGCCACCAGACCAACGAGCCGTCACCCTTACCTTTAACTCACTTTCGAATTTAACTCACGCAATTTGGCTGCTGTTTCAAATAGTTCTGTATTATTATCTTGTAGTGCTTTTGCAGTGGTTTGTAATTTGCAGAAAGTTATAGTTCTAGTGGTTCTCGCCAAACTTCTTGGCCGCCCTGAAGTTGGCTACAATGCCTGCGCAGTAATTAATAACTCTCATGCAAAAACAGCACCGTTTCGTGCCTTGCGCATCGGAAAGCCGGGCGCCTCAAGGCGGGAAACTCAAGGGCGGCCCAGAAGTTTGATGAGAACTATACGAACTACTAGCGTGTGAATTACCTATGTAATTCACACGCTAGGAATCTGCGTACATCTAACAATCTTGTCTTGCTCTGTCCTTCTCATACTTCTGATTTTGTTCATTCTTCCTTTCATATTCAATCCATTCTTCTCTGGAATGCGCTTCCTCTCGATATCAAAACGGCCACCAGTCAGTATGCATTTAAGCGGAAGTTGCGGCATTTTTTTCTAAACGAATAGCAGAGTCGTCTCATTATGCGCCTTTCTATTAATTTATATGTATATATATATATTATTTTATATATAGTATTTATTATAGGACACATCAACACGGTCTAGGGATTTTTTTAAAAAAGCGAATTACTATCAATGTGTTAATTATTTATATGACATGTATATATTTAAAAGATACTTTATTTAATATTCTACCATTTTTTAATAATGGTTAAGGTATTTCGATTAAAATTTCAGGTTTTTATGGAAAAAAAATGAAGCTTTAAACGGAAACCGTATATGAAATAACTTTTAATTTATGAGTAAAAACTGAAAAAAATAGAAAAATCATTTAATTTGTGTTTATAAACTTGAAGTTAGTAGTCTGAGAAAGCGCCCATGATATTCATAACACATCGGCAACGATTCGGCATGCTCAGAACAAGGTTGTCAATGTCTTGCTGCGGAATATTGTCCCATGTCCTTCTGAGGTGCGCAAAAAGTTGATCTTCTGTAGCCAGATTTTCAGGAACTTCCTTCAGAGCTCTTCTTTGCAGCATATCCCACGCATGCTCAATGGGATTTAGATCTGGCGATTGAGCAGGCCAGTCTAAGGCCCTAACATTGTGTGTATGTAACCAAGCTGCTACCGTTCTCGCCGTGTGTGCCCGGGCATTGTCGTGCATGAGCAGGAAATCTTGCCCCATTTGTTTTCTGTGGGGCAAGATTACGGGCCCCAGCACCTGTTGGACGTATCGTTCTCCCGTCATATTGCCCCGCACCCAAACGAGATCCGTCCGTCCTCCAAGACGAATTCCTGCCCAAACCATCATTGTTCCTCCTTGGTATGGGTGAACTTCCTGAGGGTTCTGAAGACGGCTCTATCGTCCAGGAACTCGCCAAACACGCGTCCTTCGTGAATCTAGATGGAAGCCGAACCTGGATTCATCCGTGAACAGCACATTGGACCATTGCTCACGGCCCCAGTCCACGTGGTTCCGAACCCATTCTAATCGTCGTCCACGATTGCCTCTCCGTAAAGGTGGGACCCGGAGTGGTCTACGAGAGCGTAGATTGCTTTCATGCAGTCGCCTTCTTACAGTTTGGTCACTCACAAGCACTTGGTGTTCCACTCGCAGCCTTTGGACCAATTGAGTCGCCGTTGCATTTGGTTGAGCTCGCGCAGTAATTTGCAAAAATCGGTCTTGTCTGGGGATAGTGATGCGACTTGGCCCCCGGTGCCTCTCCGCTACTTCACCTGTGGCACGATAGCGTGTCCACAATCTTGAAATTACATTTTGGTGGGTCCCTATGGCCTCAGCAACATTACGCTGAACAGAACCAGCTTCCAGCATTCCCACAGCTCGTAACATCTCCGCCCTCGTCAAATGTTGGCGTTGCATGGCTACAATACCTCAATTTTAACTTTATCTTTCGTTTAAAAATGAAAAAAAACTGTAACTAAACGTAACTCGTATTGTTTTCTAAATTTCGCACAAATGAAAATTCCCTCTCCTACACATCAAGACATTTTTATGCCACCGAAACAAAAGAATTTTCAAAAATATGAATTTGGAATTAGTCTGAAATAAATTACAAACAAATCGGTGTATAAAAGATTCCAATGCGGCCAGTACTTTTCGAGTTATTTAATTGAGTATGAAATATCCCTAGACCGTGTTGATGTGTGTATTTAAGTATGTTTATTTTAACTATATAATTTTGAATACTAATTTTGCGGTTTTTGTTTTTAATTATTATTTCTATTTTTATGCACCTGCCATGCTATCTCTTCACCGCCCTTGGTTGACTGGTAGAGAATGCCTCTGGCATTAAGTCCGCCTATGTACTTTTATGTTGCATGAAGTTTTAATAAATAAATAAATACGTGTAGAGCTGGCTTAAGAACGTATGATACTTAATATTTCCACGAGTTCAACACAGACAAAAATATCTATACCACTACCAACCTTTAGAAACTGGACTGTCATTGTCATTATTGTCAATGTCATGCAGACATGCACTCAGTATTTGACATTGGTGGTACATTTCAACATCTGGAATCAAACAAAGCGGTAAACAATAAACAAGAAGGTGAAAGTTTTGTCTGTTTATTTGTACGGCAAGGATATATGAAATTTTAAATTAAGTGAAGTAATAAATAATATCAAAACTTACGTACAAGTAAACATATTCAATAAAATCTGTTAAAAAATGGACAAGTCGAGGTAAGATCTGAATCTGAATATTCTACCTACATGTTTCTATGGTTTACTGAAGTATCTTCTGAACGAAATGACTCACTCGGCATTGTGCAATTTCGTAACGGTCACAATGCGCTGCAGTGCTACAGATCTTTTTGTAGGGCAAATATTAATCTCTTCATAATTTTCAAATACATTAATTAAATATATGAAATTCATCATTTAAGTCTTATGTTATAGTAGTAAATCTCATATTCATAATTAGATCTAACTATGGGGTCACCTAAGGGGGTCAGTAAAAATGTATGTATTGATTTTATAATGGTAGGTGTTTTAAATATTTTTTCTCTTTAGTTTACTCAAAATTCATTAAAATTCTTTCATCATTTAAGCTGATAGTACACCCTGTTTTTATAGATTTTCAATGTTGCTACTGGAACCAGGCGAAATTTATTTTGAAGACTATTCTTGTACCCTAAATGATACGCAATTAAAGAAAGATACTAAGCAAGGACGTTTGAAACTATGTTCCAAGTCCCTGGTGTTTGAGCCCAGGGATTGGGTGTATCCTCTCATCAAGATGCAGTTTAAGGATTGTGCTGATATATCAGTAGTTGACTGTGTTGATGATAACAATGTCATTAAAGTGAGAATGAAGATGTATGCTGAAATGCTGGAGGAGAACATACTGGCTCCTTACAAATTTATTTATGAAGATAGAGACTTCTATGTGTTCTTTGACTTCGCCTCAGCTGATGAGTGCTTGTGTCAAATGCAGCAGCTGCTAAGAGCCTCCACTCTCCATGCTCCTGAACACAACAGCATGATAGCGACTATCCTCCACTCAAGATACATGAGAATGGAGTTTGACCCTGTGATGATGGATGACTTCACAGAACAGATAGTGTGTGAGCTGCAGGCTGAAAAGATATCTCCGCTAGTGAGGCATCAGGGCAAGCTGGCATTAACACCAACTACCATATATTTCCAGCCATTCAGTAATGTTGAAGGAGTAGGTATTTTTATTCAATGATTTTTTTTTTTTGTATTTATCACTATCAAGTACCTATTCATTAAAAAGAGTGAATTAATGTGTAATGGTATAATGAATTGAATGCCCACATTATTGAAGTTCTTTTGTTTTTATTATTAATTCAACCTACTTTCAGTAATTGCAGTTAACATAGCTACGGTCTATTTATTGTTTTAAACATTAAAAATGTGTAAATGAGGAAAAACTTTGCTTAAAATAATTAATTATTGTACTACTAATTATGATAAACAGGATATCAAATGCTATATCTATAGTGAATTGTTAAATATGTAAAATAAAGTATTATAGAGGTAAAAAGGGAACCTTGGTGTGGTGAAACATGTTTCCAGCACTGTTTACTTAGATATCACTATCAATATTGAGTGTTTGCTTAACAATAGCTATGTGTGTACATTTCAAGATTTTATATTCCATTGTTGTATAAAGCTACAGTTAGAAAGTTGATAAAAATATAAATGATATGCAATTTTTCAGAGCCCCATTCTTAAGTTAAAACTGGGACATCTGCGGAGGATGTACAAAAGAAGATTTTTACTAAGGCAAGTTGTATGTATCTGTGTTTTATGTACTTATTTATTTGCAGTAGATTATGTTATTGTAGCTCTAAATGGCATTGTGCATGGTAGAATTTGATTGTTTTTAAAGCAACCTTTTAAATTTTGTATGAATATATACATTTCTCTGTTCTGATGCATAATTTTAAATAGATTGCTTATTTGAATAATAAATATATGTAAAAGGATATGAATATTGTAAGTACCAATGTATGTTTCTGGGTCTAGAAATCTACAGTGCAGAGGAGAGTTCAGTGCCTCACATATATGTGACCTTCCAGTCTGAGAGAGATAGAGACAGAATATACAAGATCTTGGAACAGTCCCCAAATGTCCAGCTGGAGAAAAAACACACAGAGGAGATGACACTGCAGTGGCAAAACGGAATTGTATCTAATTATGACTATTTGATGTATTTAAATTGGTATGTACCAAAGATAAGGTAACTATTCAATAATCACAACTAAAGTTCACTATACATGACCAATTTTTTATTTACAGTCTAGCAGATAGGAGCAAGAATGATCTCACCCAGTATCCAGTATTTCCATGGGTGGTGGCAGACTACACTTCAGATACCTTAGACTTAACAAACCCTGACACATACAGAGATCTATCAAAGCCAATGGGAGCTTTAAACCCTGATAGATTGGAGAAACTCAAAGAAAGATACCATGAAATGAGTGAACCCAAATTTTTATATGGATCTCATTATTCTGCTCCCGGACTTGTTTTATTTTATTTGGTAAGTATATAATTATAATTGCTATTTTATCTTGTGTTGTTAGATACACAGAGAAATTAGAGGGTCAACATCCCTTTTGGACTTTTGTTTTGTTTATTTTGTCTCTGGCTTAATTATGCTTTGTTTTGATAGAAGCCACCAACTCTAGATTTCATTCAATTTCTTTCATACTGTTGTTCATCATAAATAAATGTTACGTCTATAGAACAATTCCATTTTAGTCAATAGAGCTTAAACTGCCGTACAATAGATTTCATGGTCAACTAACTTATTGCAAGTAGTCTCGTAATCTTAAGTCAATATTTACGTTATGTAAACAGTATTATCTAAGGATTGTTAATGGAAATTACATTACTTGTTGCCACCATTATGATAACTAACTACATTGAGAAATAACTCGATTTCAATCTCCATTTTCAGGTTCGGAAATATCCTAAATATATGCTCTGTTTGCAAAACGGTAGATTCGATCATCCAGATAGAATGTTTAACTCTGTAAAAGATGTTTATAACAATTGTCTGCGGAATATGTCGGATTTTAAGGTAATTGGCAATTTACATATTTTTAAAATATACTATATCTTTTATTATGAGGTACCTAATTGCCCATGTCAACAGAATGCAGTGGATGGACTTAAGGCGCTACCCCGAGCAAAACGCCGCGCTAGCCGTTTTTCGTGCAGTTTTTAGGATCTATCTACTCGTTATTTAAAATGAAATATCAACTAATAAAAATTCATTAAATTTCTACATATTATTGATTCCAAAATTGTAGAATTCTTTTTTTTTTAATGTAGTATATGTTTCACTAATCTCCTTCCAACAAAACCATAAAAATGAGAAATAATGATTGATAGAATGCATCTCCTCGTAAAGTTTTCATTAATAATTGTTTGTACTAACACTAATGGATAGACATTTTGATAACGAACATTTTGGTAGAATTATTTTTTTCAAAAGACCAATATTCGATTTTATAAAGAAGTTATTCCAAAATCTGGGCGTATTCACTACTGTAATTCATGCGCCACGAGTGCCGCTAGGCCAATAGGAATGCTCAAATCTCATGCTGATTTTTTGGTCAGGGTACGGCCTTAACTCATTTGACTTTAACATTTTCAACTCCACTTTTATAATTTACAGGAATTAGTTCCCGAATTTTACGACACAGAGGGCAAGGGTGATTTTTTGCTCAACCAATACGAAATCAACTTCGGTGAGCGTCACGATGGTAGCAAAGTGAACAATGTGGCCCTCCCAGCATGGGCCACGTCGCCCGAAGACTTCGTAGTAAAACTCAGGGAAGCCCTGGAGTCCGAATATGTATGCAGACACTTGCATTTATGGATCGACCTCATATTTGGCTACCGGCAAAGAGGCGAAGAGGCCGTAAAGGCTAACAATGGTTTGTTTTAATAGATCATTTGCACGTAATAAAAAACGACCTTGTATGTTTCACCTGTCATGCTTTAAAAGTTACGCTAGTGAATTTTGGATCATAGATTATCCACATATATAAATCATTCGTTTCTGACTTTTGTTTGAAATACTGTCGAGGATGAGTTATAATTCGATTTCATGTGCATGTCATCAGCTATCACCTGATGATGCGTCATGCCTATCTTGAACGTAATCCTAAAAAAAATGAACATAGGATGTTAAAAATACGTCGATAAAAAGTGCCATGATTACGTTAATCAAGCCTCGTTTTATCTGCGTATCGATTGGTATTGTTTTAGCTTCCAAACAACACACTTATACGGATACAATCGCTATGAATCAGCCAGCGTTTTACCTTGATTGGTTTCGTGGCTAAATAATAACAGCCGCACGGGTCGATATTCAAGGTTAAGCAACGCTTGACGAGGTCGGTCCGTGGATGGGTGACCATTTCAACGTACCGAGTTTCCTCCGTGTCTAGGAAAGCACGTTAAGCCGTTGGGCCCGGCTGTCATTTGAAGATCTTTGACAGTCGTTACGAGTAGTCAGAAGCTTGAGATCTGACACCAGTATAACCAAGGGGTACCGTGTTACCCAGTTACTGGGTTGTGGAGGTCAGATAGGCAGTCGCTCCATGTAAAGACTGGTACTCAGCTGAATCCGGTTAGACTGGAAGCCGACCCCAACATAGTTGGGAAAAGGCTAGGCAGATTTGATTTTATCTACGAAAGAAGGAATAAAACACAGATATAGACAAATAAGTATTTTTAATAGAAACTTAACTACACACTGACTATTGTTTATCCCGCGTCCACTTTTTATTTTATTTTTATTTTGTCTTTATTAGGTATAAGGCAAAGATCTTGTAGCCGCAACAGCCAAATAGTATACGATACTTTTGCTAAACTTGTTCCATTTTTAAAAACATCTTTTACATTGTCTCGATTTCGAAGTAATATTATAGGTAACTGGCTGAGTTTTCAGAATGTCTTTGCTTGTAGAATTTATGACGATTCGCATAATGCAACCCGATGTCGTTATGGTTATCATAATGAAACCGCTGTCAATTTTGTAATTCGAATATAACGAAACCGAAGTAGACAAGTAAAATTTCAAAATTTTAAAAACCCCCGACTCATTTATTTTGCGAAAACGTCACGATTTAAACAGTAAAACACGCATAACTTTTGAACGGCTGAACCGATTTTATTCAAACATAGCTAAGAACACTAAAAACTAAATCAAAATCGGTTCATCCGTTGAGGCGATATGATGCCACAGACAGACACACAGATACACAGCAACATACCTCAAACTTATAACACCCCTCTTTTTCCGTCGGGGGTTAATAAAATAGATTTTAAAATAGTTGTACAGATTGATGTTTAGAACTTTAGATAGCAAAACAAAAATAGATGCGTCACCCTTCAACGCGAATTAAATTACATTAGTTGGCTTCTTCGTTTACTGGCACAGTGTGCTAGTAATATTTTTAAATTAAGAATTCAGTAAAAAAAAAACAAAATAAAAGTTATTAACATTTTGATTTCAGTGTACCACCACGTGTGCTACGAGGGCGCGGTGAATCTCGACCGTATTTACGACATGAACGACAGGCACGCACTAGAGGTGCAAATAATGGAATTTGGACAAGTGCCAAAACAGCTATTCACAAAACCACACGTTAGAAAAATAACACCGCGCATTGCTAAACCGCTATCTCAATCAGACAGCTATGTTTCCTACAAAATGGAATGTGTTGATGTATTACAACTGCATAAAGAGGCTGTGACCTGTGCTATTCGGCAGGGAAACAGGGTCATATCTGTTGGAAAAGATGGCACTCTCAAAGTATACGACACTGTACTAAAGAAACAAATAAGGAGTGTTATTCTCTGTTCAACTCCTTTAAGTTCGTGTGTGATGGTCGATGATAACACAGTAGCTGTTGGTTCCTGGGACAATGAAATGTAATTTCTTCATAATAAACATAATTTTACTGTTGTATGAAATGCTTTTTGTACTAATCTGTCACACTAACTTGCAGATACTTATATGACGTAGAATACGGCAGAGTAGTGGAAAGTTTTCGCGCGCATGACGATTCCGTCAGCTGTTTGATGTGGCTCGAAAAAGGTTTGTTTCTCGTAGCTTTTTGACGTTGTTTTTTTAAGGCTGGCAATGAAATCACCTACTAATATGCTAATAATTTCTTTAGAAGTGTTTACAGTCTTTTAAAATAAACAGTATTTTTTTAATATTTATTTTAGAGCGTTTGTTGATCTCGGGCGGATGTGACGGCGTGGTCCGCGTGTGGGGCAATGTCGGCAGGACCGGACAGGCCCTCCGCGGACTAAAGGCAGAATTCGACCATGATGAAAAAGTAACCAGCCTGACGTACAGGTAAGCTATACCACAGATAATTAATACTTGCATACAGATGCCTCATGCCATACAAAGAAACCGTGCCGACGTAACTAGCATTTTCTGTCCGATTAAATTGATTATTTTTCTAAGAACATCGATCGCGTTCGGTTCCGTTCCATGGATATAGATGGTGTTAGCAGCGACTTGCAATTAAAAGGTTCGTGAATACTTTTATTTAGAATACAGCGACGATTTGTTCTATTCTTTTTTGCACGTTTTACAGTTTCATTGTACCAAAATTTGATACAAAAATTAAAAAAAAAATCGAGTGCATGCCCCAGAACTTTAAAAACGCGCCATCAATTGGAATAAATTTTAAATGATCCATTCAAATAATCTTTGAAATGTAAATTAAGAGCCCAAAATGCCTTAATTTTGTACTTAGGAGAGTCAAACAAGAACATTTTTTTTATGACCGTCTCTAGAAATCCACGCCATCTAGTTCAATTTATTTGAACCAAACAATATTTATTTGCGTTGGGTGCCCGTGCTATAGTAATGACTAGCATGGCAAACACGAAACATGCCACTGACTACTTCATAAATACATTGTAACATCATAATAATAATGTGTTCCTTATGATAATGAGGCAGTTAAAACTCTGTCGCCTGTAATATGATTAGTTGCTTATTCCTATTGGATTCTGGCCCCTGACGTATATGGAAAACAATACGATATAATTAAAAGTTAGTATCGTGTCACATAGAGGTCACGGTACTCATAATCGCTTTTCCAAATAGAAAACGACTATGCCCGTTTTCACTAACGCTATGTGACTCCTAAATGTAAAGTTGCAAATATTTTTTCACTGCTTATATATATCTGCCTAGCCTTTTTCCCTACTACGTTGGGGCACAAAATAGAAAGTATACAGAAGGGCCACCCCCGCCGTTTCGAAAATTGACAGCTAAACTTGACAGATTCACTAGGGTTGCTACTATATTGATTCCGAATTTTAAAATTGAGTAGGTTGTTTAAGTTACAAACATAAATACATCGATTCGTTTAAACATACATCAAATCATGGTTACGTGCCTTAGATGGTAGACAAAGCAACAAATATCCATTAAAAATCACCACTCAACATAGTAAATATTGGATGGTAACAAGAAGTAAAAGTGGTGTAATAATGATCCCAATAAAAACATTAAAATGTGAAACACCCAAGCACGACAAAAATATAAATGTGAAAAAAAAGTTAATAATATCAATAAACCCCACTGCTTAAGAAGCAAACTAAATATATGTACTTAAACAAGAAGAAACTGTGCAGTCGGAGGAAACATATTTGTGAGCTTGATGATTATACCTTACAATATTATTATGACACGTTTCATAACCGTTCCAATTTCGTCTATGGACTTAATTTTTTTTATAATTTGCCTAGATATTGAAATTCTAAGTAGTCATCTTGAAAGATTTAATGACCTTTAAAACATACAAATTAATGAAATAACGAATTTAAAGAATTAATTTGAAGTATATTCGGTCTGTAACAATTGATAAAGGTAACCCCAGCCCCCCAGCCAATGCAACCTCGTTACAGTACTTTATGTATGAATGACGTGACAAAACGACCGCACAAAGCAATCGTGACAGCCGCGACTGAGCTCGGTCCAATATTCAGATCAGGAGTCAGATCTCTGTCAATCAAGAATCTGAATCAAGCTTCTGACTACTCGTAACGACTGTCAAAGATCTTCAAATGACAGCCGGGACCAACTGCTTAGGGGGCTTAACGTGCTTTCCGAGGTACGGAGGAAACTCGGTATGTTGAAATGGTCACCCATCCATGGACCGACCTCGTCAAGCGTTGCTTAACCTTGCTGATCGACCCGTGCGGCTGTTATTATTTAAGCACGAGCTTTTGCGCAATGTGCAAAAACAGTGCGATTTTATGCAGACACTGGCTTCTGCCACGTCCACGTGAACTTAAAAAAATATCCCGAGTTAACAGTAACAAACATGCATTTTTAATATTAGTAAGATTACATTTAGGTGGCACTTAGTGTTAGTGAAAGTCTTAGTGCTACTATTTAAAGGGGATTTTTGAGCAAGCATAATTATTCAGGGCGTAAAGTAGATCTGCTGATCGACCCGTGCGGCTGTTATTATTTAACCACGAGCTTTTGCGCAATGTGCAAAAACAGTGCGATTTTATGCAGACACTGGCTTCTGCCAGCGGGTACGCCCACGTGAACAGAAATGATGTCAAAAATTATCCCGAGTTAACAGTAACAAACATGCATTTTTAATATTAGTAAGATTACATTTAGGTGGCACTTAGTGTTAGTGAAAGTCTTAGTGCTACTATTTAAAGGGGATTTTTGAGCAAGCATAATTATTCAGGGCGTAAAGTAGATCGCTAAGTACTTTGCGGCTTGCTGAGTGAACACCGACAATATTTGAAAAGTTTCAGACACGACCCCTTTTGGTCAGGGATACACTTTCAGATTTCCAAAAAGGACACTTCATCTGCAGTTAATTTTCATTTAATTAAAAATAAAACAAAACCATGTCAGTTTCTCCTCTATTTTTGTTTCGAGAACATTGTATTTATATCTTTAGAAATCAATTTTACTAAAACTAACTATCATCTCCACCAATTCTATCCATCCGCTCGTGAGCGGCTAGCCAGGAAGTGGCTGGAGATGGATCACTGTGTTGCCGAATTTCTCATAGGACATAGTTACTTTAAAAGTTAATTATTTTCCTTCAAGCTTGTTGCCTCGCCTTTATGCCAGTGTTCTACATCTGTCTGCGAATATGTACAATCTGCACATCATATCTTGTGGGAGTGTATTCTTTGGTAGAATGAATGCAATATTATGTTGAATAATGTACAGGCTGCATCTGGCGCTGTTTACTATACGGACCTTGTAGCAACTAGAACAAATTTCCGTGCGTTCATGTCATACCTATTATTGGAATCAAATATAACAGCTCACAATGTTAGAACCCATTGATATTAATGATAATTTTTTATCCGTGGTGCTAGGCAACTGGGCTTATTCCATTTGTAAACGACCCTTTGCGCCTTTTGACCTTGTTTGTTCTGTCTCCTACTTGATATGGAGGGAAGTGGTTTTTTTTTCTACTCCTCCGTTATTCTTTTCTGATTAATTTCGTTGCGGGATCCAAAACAGTTAAATTCATACTTCGGGACTTCGTCGAGCTTCATTGCCTCGGCGCTTTTCTGGTGATCGCCACTGTTGATTCTGGCTTTCAAGAGTTGCAGTGGTTTGGGAATAGTGCGGTGGGATTATCTGAAAAATAACCTATCTATACGGCTTTTGATGAAGTCTGCCAAACAATAAATATTCTTGTCTAGGTCAATAATACATGTATGTATTTCGCAGACTACCTACCTACATATAGAAATTTATTATTTATGCATAATCCCCAATGTTGTTGGTGTTACGTAGTCATAGATGATTTTAGAAAGTCGTCACACTAGATTTTGCGTCGATACAATATAAATATTTAAAAGTACAACAGCGATGGGTTTGGGGGTTGCCCGATACCAGATACAGAAGGAAAAAATGAGATGTAAAGATAGATAGATATCACTTTCTAAAGGTTAACGTAGCGGTATGATGTGAAGGCCAGTTCGTTGGTACGGAGAAAGATAAACAATAGAATAAAAATATGTCGTGAGAGTTCCACAAGTTTATGAAGGCCACTGCAAGTGATCAGTACGTATAAATCTGATGTCAGATCTCATTTAATCTGTTGTCATTTGTTCTTTAAATTCATTAACCCCCGACGGAAAAAGAGGGGTGTTATAAGTTTGAGGTGTGTTGCTGTGTATCTGTGTGTCTGTCTGTGGCATCATAGCGCCTCAACGGATGAACCGATTTTTGTTTGAAAGGTGATTGTATCGAGAGTGTTCTTAGCTAAGTTTGAATATAATCGGTTCAGCCGTTCAAAAGTTATGCGCATTTTACTGTTTAGATCGTGATGTTTTCGCAAGATAAATGTGTCGGGGGTTTTTTAAATTTTGAAATTTTACTTGTTTTGAATTTTAGAATGTTAGAGGGTGCGCCCTATCCGGGGTCTTTTTCATTTTTTCAGCCGAAAGTCGTCTCTAGTTTCTCACTGGTATGATATTATTACCAAGTGTAGTTTGCGTTCCGGAGTAGTAAGTGACAAAGCCCTAATCATCTCTAAATTTTTTCTTAGGCGGCGTCGTCACGAGATCGACATAATAGCAGGCACGGGCGACGGTGAGGTGTTCATCTGGGACTACTCCTCCAGGCAGCTGGTGAACAAGATCAGCGTGCACTCCTCGTCGGTCAGCGGCGTGTGCTTCGTGCTCTCCGGCGACAGGGTCGTCACTACTTGCGATGATGGAGACATGAGGGTCACCGACCTTAGCGTGCTGGACTCGGTAAGTTTTATAACAAGATCAGCGTTCACTCCTCATGCATCAGCGGCGTGTGCTCGTTCTCTCCGGAGATAGGTTCATCACTACTTGCGATGATGAAGACAAGAGGGTCACCGACCTTAGCGTGCTAGACTCGGTGAGTTTTGTAAGATCAGCGTGCACTCGTCAGCCGTCAGCGGCGTGTGTTTCGTGCTCTCCTGAGACAGAGTCGTCACTATTTGCGAAGATGGAGACGTGATAGTCACCGACCTTTGCGTGCCAGACTCGGTGAGTTTTGTAAGATCAGCGTGCACTCCTCATCCGTCAGCGGCGTGTCCTTCTTGCTCTCCGGAGACAGGGTCGACACTATTTGCGAAGATGGAGACGTGAGGGTCACTGACATTAGCGTGCTAGACTCGGTAAAACTTGCAATGATGGAGACATGAGGGTCACTGACTTTAGCGTGCTAGACTCAGTGAGTATTGTAAGATCGGCGTGCACTCCTCATCCGTCAGCGGCGTGTGCTACGTGCTCTCCGGTGACAGGGTCGGCACTACAGCTTGCGATAATGGAGACATGAGGGTCACCGACATTAGCGTGTTAGACTCGGTATAACCTGCGATGATGGAGACATGAGGGTCACTGACCTTAACTTGCTAGACTTGGTGAGTTGTGTAAGATCGGCGTGCACTTCTCATCCATCAGCGACGTGTGCTTCGTGCTCTCCGGGGACAGGATCGTCACTACAGCTTGCGATAATGGAGACATGAGGGTCACCGACATTAGCGTGCTAGACTCGGTATAACTTGCAATGATGGAGACATGAGGGTCACTGACCTTAGCGTGCTAGACTCGGTGAGTATTGTAAGATCGGCGTGCACTCCTCATCCGTCAGCGGCGTGTGTTTCGTGCTCTCCGGTGACAGGGTCGGCACTACAGCTTGCGATAATGGAGACATGAGGGTCACCGACATTAGCGTGTTAGACTCGGTATAACCTGCGATGATGGAGACATGAGGGTCACTGACCTTGGCTTGCTAGACTTGGTGAGTTGTGTAAGATCGGCTTGCACTTCTCATCCGTCAGCGGCGTGTGCTTCGTGCTCTCCGGGGACAGGATCGTCACTACAGCTTGCGATAATGGAGACATGAGGGTCACCGACATTAGCGTGCTAGACTCTGTATAACTTGCGATGATTTAGACATGAGGGTCACCGACCTTAGCGTGCTAGACTCGGTATGTTTTGTTTCTTTACATAATTCACATAACGAAAACCGCACTTATTGCTACGACATAAAGATGATTTTGGCGGCAACTTAGGTCTGTACTAACTGCACATAATTAAATTGACAATGAGCTCTGCTGGTCACAGACAACTTGAAAATTGTATACTTCTTATTATTGCTTCATTTATTTTAGTTAAGTACTAAAAAAAATTAGTCACAATTTACTTTCTTTGATACACGGCATTCTGGATAGAGATGGAGCAAACTTTAAATGGGTTTTTCCCTTAACAAATAGATAATAAAACACTGCTCGTCTAAGATATGGGTTTTTCTATCTTCGCCTTTAGGCATAATATTGATAATGGACACGTATGCCGCATATTTCTGTATTTTCATCTTTCTTATCTCGTCTTAAGAAAACAATGAGTGTGCATTCTTAGTTCTTAATAATTCTCCGTGAAGTCGTTAACCGAATTTTAATCAGTTTTACATAAAAAATCTGTTTGGCGACAAATCTTTTTATCTTTATGCCTTTTAGCCTCCGGAAGTTTCTGTTACGTGTTGGGTTTGGGTGAATATGTAAATAAGTGTTTTTGTTCCGGTTACATACTGCTTGCAAATTATAATACGCGAGTGTACATACATACTTCACCTATTGAGTTTACAAATATTAATATTGACCTTCGTATGTTCCTTGGGTAGCACTACGTCACTTTCGAATTCTATTATTTCTATTCTTTCGTTGAATTTCTTGGTCATCTCGGAGTATCTACCCTACCGTACCTACCCTACCCTACCTACCCTACCGTACCTACCTTACCGTACTTACCCTACCGTACCTACCCCACCCCACCTACCCTACCCTACCCTATCTACCCTACCTACCCTTCCCTACTCTACCCTACCTACCCTACCTACCCTACCTACCCTACCTACCCTACCTACCCTACCTACCCTACCTACCCTACCTACCCTACCTACCCTACCTACCCTACCTACCCTACCTACCCTACCTACCCTACCTACCCTACCTACCCTACCTACCCTACCTACCCTACCTACCCTACCTACCCTACCTACCCTACCTACCCTACCTACCCTACCTACCCTACCTACCCTACCTACCCTACCTACCCTACCTACCCTACCTACCCTACCTACCCTACCTACCCTACCTACCCTACCTACCCTACCTACCCTACCTACCCTACCTACCCTACCTACCCTACCTACCCTACCTACCCTACCTACCCTACCTACCCTACCTACCCTACCTACCCTACCTACCCTACCTACCCTACCTACCCTACCTACCCTACCTACCCTACCTACCCTACCTACCCTACCTACCCTACCTACCCTACCTACCCTACCTACCCTACCTACCCTACCTACCCTACCTACCCTACCTACCCTACCTACCCTACCTACCCTACCTACCCTACCTACCCTACCTACCCTACCTACCCTACCTACCCTACCTACCCTACCTACCCTACCTACCCTACCTACCCTACCTACCCTACCTACCCTACCTACCCTACCTACCCTACCTACCCTACCTACCCTACCTACCCTACCTACCCTACCTACCCTACCTACCCTACCTACCCTACCTACCCTACCTACCCTACCTACCCTACCTACCCTACCTACCCTACCTACCCTACCTACCCTACCTACCCTACCTACCCTACCTACCCTACCTACCCTACCTACCCTACCTACCCTACCTACCCTACCTACCCTACCTACCCTACCTACCCTACCTACCCTACCTACCCTACCTACCCTACCTACCCTACCTACCCTACCTACCCTACCTACCCTACCTACCCTACCTACCCTACCTACCCTACCTACCCTACCTACCCTACCTACCCTACCTACCCTACCTACCCTACCTACCCTACCTACCCTACCTACCACCTACCCTACCCTACCTACCCTACCTACCCTACCTACCCTACACCCTACCTACCCTACCTACCCTACCTACCCTACCTACCCTACCTACCCTACCTACCCTACCTACCCTACCTACCCTACCTACCCTACCTACCCTACCTACCCTACCTACCCTACCTACCCTACCTACCCTACCTACCCTACCTACCCTACCTACCCTACCTACCCTACCTACCCTACCTACCCTACCTACCCTACCTACCCTACCTACCCTACCTACCCTACCTACCCTACCTACCCTACCTACCCTACCTACCCTACCTACCCTACCTACCCTACCTACCCTACCTACCCTACCTACCCTACCTACCCTACCTACCCTACCTACCCTACCTACCCTACCTACCCTACCTACCCTACCTACCCTACCTACCCTACCTACCCTACCTACCCTACCTACCCTACCTACCCTACCTACCCTACCTACCCTACCTACCCTACCTACCCTACCTACCCTACCTACCCTACCTACCCTACCTACCCTACCTACCCTACCTACCCTACCTACCCTACCTACCCTACCTACCCTACCTACCCTACCTACCCTACCTACCCTACCTACCCTACCTACCCTACCTACCCTACCTACCCTACCTACCCTACCTACCCTACCTACCCTACCTACCCTACCTACCCTACCTACCCTACCTACCCTACCTACCCTACCTACCCTACCTACCCTACCTACCCTACCTACCCTACCTACCCTACCTACCCTACCTACCCTACCTACCCTACCTACCCTACCTACCCTACCTACCCTACCTACCCTACCTACCCTACCTACCCTACCTACCCTACCTACCCTACCTACCCTACCTACCCTACCTACCCTACCTACCCTACCTACCCTACCTACCCTACCTACCCTACCTACCCTACCTACCCTACCTACCCTACCTACCCTACCTACCCTACCTACCCTACCTACCCTACCTACCCTACCTACCCTACCTACCCTACCTACCCTACCTACCCTACCTACCCTACCTACCCTACCTACCCTACCTACCCTACCTACCCTACCTACCCTACCTACCCTACCTACCCTACCTACCCTACCTACCCTACCTACCCTACCTACCCTACCTACCCTACCTACCCTACCTACCCTACCTACCCTACCTATCCTACCTACCCTACCTACCCTACCTACCCTGCCTACCCTACCTACCCTGCCTACCCTACCTACCCTACCTACCCTACCTACCCTACCTACCCTACCTACCCTACCTACCCTACCTATACTACTTACCCTACCTACCCTACCTACCATACACTAACTACCCTGCCCTACATACCCTACCTACCCTACTCTACCTACCCTACTCTACCTACCCTACTTTACCTACCCTACTCTACCTACCCTACATTTTGCTATTTTGGGTTACATTATTGCAATTTTCAAAAGGATCTCTAATATTTTTGAAAATAAATTATAGCCTATGACACTCAGGAATAATGTAGCTTTCTACTGGTGAAAGAATTTTCAAAATCGGTTCAGTAGATCCGGCGATTACCCCATACAACGACACAAACTCACAACATAACAAACTCACAAACTTTACCTCTTTATAATATTAGTATAGATTGCTTGACGTGCTAACAGCTTGCACGAAGCGTATAGCAAGATAAAAATATAACACATCAGAACTAAAAAAAAAATACACATATGTTACATAGTTTTATCCGTGTACACAAATATGTCGACGCCAGATTCCTGAGCAATTAGGGCGTTCAGCAAATGGAGCGTCTGGGTTGTAGGGGCATGCCGAGTGGGTACTCGAGCAGGAACCGCAGACAGGCACCCGGCGGCACAGGCGCGAATTAAGTAAGCGACAACGGAAGAGTTTAAAAATAAACTTTATTTGATCCCAGTTACAGCAAGACAGTAATTACTTAATTCTACAAAATGTTGATCTTATATTACTACAACTAACAATCTATAAAATATTATTACGGCGTTGTCCAATCCCTAATAATACACACAACATAGATTAATACAAGGTTGGGATGCAAATGGAAGAGCTGAGAGGAAGGTGAAAAGATTTACTCACAATTCCGCAGCTATCTTCATGATCCCTGAATTACTGCTTGGCTCCTGGTCCTCTCCTGGCTTGATGTGGCTTCTTAATGTATTTGTTTGTTCGGTGATCTCTGCTGAACCGTTGAAACGGACGTCGGCTGCTTCCCGTAGATGTGGATACGTGACAGACTGACTACAGAGATCCTACCGGCTGCGCCAATTAAGTAAGCGACAACGGAAGAGTTTAAAAATAAACTTTATTTGATCCCAGTTACAGCAAGACAGTAATTACTTAATTCTACAAAATGTTGATCTTATATACTAATCTTATTGCTAACCAATCATCTCTGCTAATGACGCATGTCCTAGATATTATATGCTGACATATAGCTGTTATTCTAATATAATATAATTATTGGCTGATGAAGCTAATATTGGGGGATTGGGGTTCCTTAACTCGCGCGACTACTGCTTTCGGTCAGGAGTGAACAGTGAGCTGGCGTGGACGAGTCGTTGAGCTTACAGTTCAGCAGTAGGTAGTAATGCACCATCAGCAAACATATGTCGCAGTCCCAGCGTGATGATGCCCATCATTCCCGCGACAAACAGGGACGGATACAAAAAGAGATAGTACCCATATTTTTGCTCGTGCGGATCCCATACCAGCGAATTATACTCAAGTTTACCACGCACGAAGGCATAGTACAGTATCATAATACCACCAAACCCCCAAACCTGCAGGCCTGCCTCATGATGTATGTATCATCATTTCAGCCAAAATACGTCCTCTGCTGGGCATAGGCCTTCCCCAAGCGTCGCCACACTTTCCACACACGTCTCGCATCCACTGGATTCCCACACCCTAGACCAGGTCGTCGCTCCACCCGTGTATCGTCACTAACCAACGTATCTTTTGTCACACTCAGGTGTACCAGAAACACTTGCCGGAGGCGGTGACGTCGCTCTGCTGGGACGGCTCCACCGTGCTGTGGCTCGGCTGCGGCGACGGCTCGCTGCTGCAGTGGAACATGCTCACCGTCACACAGACCAGTATACATACGGCTCATAATGGTACGTATCAGCATAATCAGCCCATAATGTACTCAGTTCTGGGACACAGGCTTTTTTCTTTGTGACGAGCTGTCTTATTACAACACGATCATCGAGTGAAAACGCGACCGTCGCGTTCATTTGTTTTCTGTTTTCAACGCGTCGTCGCCCCGACAGAGGTTGCTTTTCGATTTCGCCATACAAATGAACGCGTCGTCGCCCCGACAGGGGTCGCTTTTTTATTTCGCCATACAAATGAACGCGTCGTCGCCCCGACAGAGGTCGCTTTTCGATTTCGCCAAACAAATCAACGCGTCGTCGCCCCGACAGTGGTCGCTTTTCGATTTCGCCATACAAATGAACGCGTCGTCGCCCCGACAGAGGTCGCTTTTTTATTTCGCCATACAAATGAACGCGTCGTCGCCCCGACAGAGGTCGCTTTTCGATTTCGCCAAACAAATCAACGCGTCGTCGCCCCGACAGAGGTCGCTTTTTGATTTCGCCATACAAATGAACGCGTCGTCGCCCCGACAGAGGTCGCTTTTTTATTTCGCCATACAAATGAACGCGTCGTCGCCCCGACAGAGGTCGCTTTTCGATTTCGCCAAACAAATCAACGCGTCGTCGCCCCGACAGAGGTCGCTTTTCGATTTCGCCATACAAATGAACGCCTCGTCGCCCCGACAGAGGTCGCTTTTCGATTTCGCCATACAAATGAACGCGTCGTCGCCCCGACAGAGGTCGGGGCGACGATCGCGTGTTCGCGCGATGATCGCATTGTATTAAGACAGACAGCGCCTGAGAAGGAGTTGGCCGTAATCCACCGCACAGGTCGAGTGCGAGTTGGTTGATAATAGTATGTGTTATATTTGCCGTACATATCAACCACCTAGCCTTTTTCCAACTATATGAAGTTCGGCTTCGAATGCATGTGTCTAAAAGAGTGATGAATATTAATGGATAGGTTGTGTTAGGAATTGCGTGATAGAAAAGGGAGTGCATGATAGCGTGACGGTTGATATAGAATTGTAGCAAAATATGTGTTGCACGGACCCCAAGTTAACTGGGACAGAAGCAGATGGTGATGAAGATCGCTTGCCAGTAGTTCCAGTCTAAATGAATGGTGATTAATACAGTTTTTCTATCTCACGACGGCATGGCACGGCAAAGGATTTTCCGTGGACATATGATTTTCGACCTTATTCCAATGTCTTTAGCGCTGAAATTCCTTTATTTCTACACGAATGCAGTGGCATACAGCGGTAGAATTAATTGGTATGCTGAAAAGTTCCGTGCGTTGCCGCTGCAAGGTCGAAAATCATTTGTCCACGAAAATATCCTTTGCCAGCCAACATTGCTTCTGTGTGCGTAAGCGATACTGAGCGCTCCCTAGTTTACGAACACAGGAACAGTGTGCATGTGCATCACACACACTACTAAGACCAACCCGTCGTCGGGATATAGAACAACTGTACCAATATTTTGATAAAGATGGAGCTACTGTCTATCTGACCTCCACAACCAAGCTACTGGGTAATACGATATATCCTTTCGAGACTGATATTGTAATCCTAAAACCCAGTATAAACCTAAACTCGGAAGTCCCGGAGTTAGGTTAGAGACTTGCGGTCTTAAAGTTCGATGAACTTACAGTAAGAAGAAATTGAAAATGCGGTGCCTTCTGGGGGTTTCGAAGGCGCAAGTTGGTATTAAATTGTGTAGTCGTAATTAATGACAAGAAGTTCTAGTATTCGAGTTTACACTTTGATAGAGTTTAGAAATTGGGTTATCTTCAGGAGAACTAAGATTACACAAGCATAATAGGTTCCGTGCAAATGTACCCATCTGATGAAGGGTAGAATGCTCGTAAATCACACATTTCAAACTCTTGTGTTATTTAGGAAAGATATAGTACATTACTGAAGCGGCCAGCAAAAGAGGCATTGATGGACGAACGTGTAAATGTGGGCCGAGGCGAAGCCGAGGCACACATACGTAAGTCCATCAATGCCTAGTTGTGGCCAAGGCTTGTATAGTGCTTTTCTCAAATAATGCGCGGAAATTAAAACTAAGTAGTACCTAGAACTCATTTTGTCAAATACAATTACTTTTCAAAATCAATGATGAAAACCGAACAACAATAATTATTCCCGCGTTAGGCTTAGCACGCACTGCGATTTTCATTCGCGCGATTTTTTTTCCGCGCATTCTGCGGCCTATGGAATTGTATGAAGCCGCACGCGTTGCGGTAAAAAAATCACGCGGTAATAATACTACAAATATCCGCGCAAATAAAAATCGAAGTGCGTGCTAAGCCTTAAAGAGTTAATTTGTTTTTTTTTTTCAATACACAGCTTTCTATTTGCAAGCCAGTTCGAAATTTAAATAAAACCATTGATAAGTTACTTCCTTGGTTGCCATGATTCGGAGTAAAAGATCGTTCCATTTTTAAATTACACGACAGATATGAGTTTACTATGTAATTTATTTGGCCGCTGCAAACGACAGATATGGATTTTCATACAATTTTTGCCGGCCGCTGCTCGCATGTATCTGGCCTGTACTGCAATTTCGATTTATCTCGAAGAAGGTTGTCAAAGTAATGCTCAAATTTCCAAGCATGTTTGAGAAAATAGCATTTACTCTCCTGACGAATGACGGACAGACGGCTAAACAACGTCTCACATGACCATCAACGTCTCAGGCGCTAGGTTATACACTGTCTATTGTTAGGGCCTGTTTTTAACCCCCGACGGAAAAAGAGGGGTGTTATGAGTTTGACGTGTGTTGCTGTGTATCTGTGTATCAGTGTGTCTGTCTGTGGCATCATAGCGCCTCAACGGATGAACCGATTTTGGTTTAGTTTTTTTTTGTTTGAAAGGTGATTGTGTCGAGAGTGTTCTTAGCTATGTTTGAATAAAATCGGTTGAGCCGTTCAAAAGTTATGGGCGTTTTACTGTTTGAATCGGGAGGTTTTTTAAATTTTGAAATTTTACTTCTATCAACTACGATTAACTTCCCGTTAAGGCGTATATATTTCCCAATGTCACAGATAATATAGTACTAGCATACCAATGTTAACGCGGTACTGGCCGTGCGGCCGCTCGGAGCCAGAATATCAATATTGAACCTCCTTTTGGAAAGTTTTCTTTGCAAATATTCTTTGATTTATTTATGCTATTTCAGTTATGAAGAAATTCTAGCCATCAATTTTTGTGTAAAAAATATTTTAACATCAAAGTCGTTTTCGCGGTGTATCCAAGGTAGCGAAAAAATATCGTGTTGTTAATTATTTTTTTAAGGCAAAATTATTAGTTACACAAAAAAACATATTTCACAAATCATGAATCAATATTTTTTTATTTTTTTTTTCATCCCAGCCGTTACTAAGGAGTATGCTTTAAAAAATAACAATTTTACGGCATTAAAGCAGTGGAATGCCTTTATATTATTCACAGATAATTTTATAAAAATTCTGTTCCATTTTTGAATGTGTTCGGTCATTATCTAGTGACTATTCGGACAACGTGAATCAGGCCCTTAATTAAGCATGTTCAAAATTAAATGCGTTAATTATTGAAGGAAAGCTATATATTTTCTTTTTTTTTTGTAACACGATCTGCGCCATGACACTGACCAATTTTCTGAGGGCAAGGGAAGAATACAAGAAGTCAAGTTTCTTACATAAGAACACAAATATTCGCTATAGTTAATGTCTAAAGTTCTCAGCGACTGATCCATCAATCGCCTATGTATTGTAAGGCTTTTATTTCCATATGTAACACACTTTGAGATGTCCAATTGACTTTCTTAGCACTGCTAGAAAGTCAGACTTAACAAATGCTATAGCAAATGTCGGAATGTACACCTGCATTGCACTTGTTGTTTATTCTTAATAGTTTTACTAGTAAACTGTTACAATAATATTATTCATAAGTTTTCTCGAATGTGACATATACCCGGTACCTATTGGACACCAAACATAATAGACAGTTACCTTAGGTGCAAAGGCGAGCTTAATTCAAAGATGAGTTATGTCCAATGAAGCCTTTGATTGATAGAGAGTGAGATCGCTATAGTCAGAGGGTAGGATCTAGTGTGCAAATGAAACTTATCGGGCAACTATAAAAATAGCTATTGAAATTGACATCGTATAGACTACACTCAGGCCAGCCTGTAATTTCACTTTTGACAGCTAAACAATTAATGATTTAGTGAACGGTACCGCATTAGTTCATGCGGTACCGATTCGATTTCTTATAACAATCGTCTTTATTATTGAAGAAATTTTAATCGATTTAACATACGATAAAACATGATTTTATTCAAGTGAAGATTGCAGTTTATATGTAAAGGATCCAACGATCCTTCATAATAAAATCGCAAGTATTATATTTGCTGTTTTCCTATATTTATATATCCAACAGGGCCGGACCGTGAGTTTTGGGGGCCCTGGGGTAATACTACTTAGGGGCCCACCTAATTACTCGAAAGTATAAGAAAAAAATAAGACAATAATTTTTTTGAATTATATTATAATATATTATGCCTTAGTGTTTGTTAAATACAACCGTAAATAAATTGACAAATTATAAAGCAACCTTTCTGCACTTTCCTTTGGCAAATTCTTTAATTTGCTCCTCACAGTCTAGGTTCTTAGTTAAATCAACATTTATGGACAAAACGGATAAATGGTTAAGTCGTGAGTTAGACATCGTCTTTATCTATACCAATATTATTTTATTTTATTTATTTGGCTCTCCAACAATTGAATACAAAGATATGAGATACATCCAATATACTTATAGACTAGTGTACCAATTTCTTACAGGTAAGCACAACATGCATTACTTATTTTCCGATTGACATTGGGCGCCAGACATTGGGCGCCTGATTACAATTACATGAGTTTAGAGATTATAAAGAGGAAAGATGTTTTTGTACCGAATAGGCTCCGAAACTACTGGACCGATTTAAAAAATTCTTTCACCTATGGAAAGCTATATTATTCCCGAGTAACATAGGCTATAATTTTGACGGGAACGAAACCGCGGGGGTCAGCTAGTTCTCAATATATGCCATCCTGGAAAAGGAGCGCTCGGCTTTACAGCTTGTGATTGGTAAGGTTAAATATATTTTTAAGATTGTATGACAGTTCAGGAAAACGTCAGCAAGCTTCTTTTCATAAATAATTGTAAAAATGTCTACGCAAGGCGAGTAGGATTCTGTCGACTGAAGCAAATAAGTTTTTAATTGGATGCATTCATTGACTAAATATTTATCCACATCATCGGGATAATATTATATATAAAATTCTCGTGTCACAATGTTCGTTCTCGTACTCCTCAGAAACGGCTTAACCGATTCTCATGAAATTTTGTGAGCATATTGAGTAGGTCTGAGAATCGGCCAACATCTATTTTTCATATCCCTTAGACCCGGTAGGGTAGGGTAGGTTAGGTAGGGTAGGGTAGGGTAGGTAGGTTAGGGTAGGGTAGGGTAGGTTAGGGTAGGGTAGGTGAATGTTTGGTGTTTTTATGGCAAAACAAAGTTTGCCGGGTCAGCTAGTAGTCAATAACCTTACGTGCGCTTTTTAAATGAAAGTGTTGCATATTTTTATCTTGCAAACCCATAATATTTTTTTTGCTACTTGTCTTATATACTTGACTTCTTTGATTTAAATCCGTATTCAGTTTATCCAGTGCAACGTTTAGCGTGTCTATTTTAAACTTTTGTGCGTCGTGTACTGCAACTTTATCTGTAGAATTATCAGAATACTTTGATGTAATGCGTCTCTTAGTTATATCACTGTAGTTAGTTTCCACATTTGTACGCTTTTTCTTCGCAATCATTTAGCTTCTGATCTGATTGTTACCTTGTGTTGCTGACAACCTCTTATAATGACCCAATTAATTTATATCCTTCACAAATATCTAAATCAGGGCTATGTATTTTTTTATTAACTGAATTAATTCTTTCCAATATTTCTTCCCAAAAATAATCAAACGTGCAGTTTCGAGTTTTGCCAGTTTTACAATCTTATTTACCTCTTTTCGGAAATCGGCTTTTTTCCTCTTCATTTTCCCTGAAACTTTTCAAAATTTTTATAATGTTGTCATAGTTATTTTTAAAGCTTACAGCATCGTAGTGGCAAGCTCAACTAGTCTGACTTAAACTTTTTAACGTAATTTTTAGTTTTGTTTCACGATTTAACTATTGCCATCTATGGGTTGAAGCAGAAAAGAAAACGTATATTTTTTGCATTACTCCAAAAAGTGTACGATTTCTGTTGCAACCTTCACGGATTCATCACCAACTAGGTTAAGAGAATGCGCAGCACATGGCACATAATCCGCAGATTTATTACTTTGTTTTAGTAATGCTTGTAAACCATTGTAGTGGTCCGCCATATTAGCAGCTTTGTCGTATGACTGTCCCCTACAGACTACAGTTATCCAATTTAATACTACTAATTTTAATGAACGATACACAGCTTTCGTCTGCAGATTTATTACTTTGTTTTAGTAATGCTTGTAAACCATTGTAGTGGTCCGCCATATTAGCAGCTTTGTCGTATGACTGTCCCCTACATACTACAGTTATCCAATTTAATACTACTAATTTTAATGAACGATACACAGCTTTCGTCTGCAGATTTATTACTTTGTTTTAGTAATGCTTGTAAACCATTGTAGTGGTCCGCCATATTAGCAGCTTTGTCGTATGACTGTCCCCTACATACTACAGTTATCCAATTTAAGACTACTAATTTTAATGAACGATACACAGCTTTCGTCTGCAGATTTATTACTTTGTTTTAGTAATGCTTGTAAAACATTGTAGTGATCCGCCATATTAGCAGCTTTGTCGTATGACTGTCCCCTACAGACTACGATCCGACAGTTATCCAATTTAAGACTACTAATTTTAATTAACGATACACAGCTTTCGTACATTTTTCCCCGAAAACAGTATCGAAGTAAGATAGTTAGCTGATCATTATGAGATAAATTTGGGGTTGAATCCATCACAATCGCGTAGTATTTTGTATCGTCATTATTTATTTGATTTCTGAGTTTGCGAGGGAAACAGCGGACCACGATCGAGATCGAATGAATGTGTAATTGCAGCCGAACATTTTAACTGTCAGTTCGAAGTACCAACACCTGAAAGTCGACTTGAATTAAATGAATTAGAATAGGTTTGATTAATCGCAGGATTCGCAGGGCTGCAAACCTTACGATCTGTTTAATTTAAATAAAATTATAGATTTTTTTGCATTATCGTCTATTTTTAACTTTGACTTGTTTTAGCTGGGGCCCTTGAATTCACGGGGCCCTGGGCTGAAGCCCAAAAAGCAGTATGGTAGATCCGGCCCTGATATCCAATATTACTTTTTTAGGGTTCCGTACCCAAAGGGTAAAAACGGGACCCTATTACTGAGACTCCGCGGTCCGTCTGTCTGTCTGTCACCAGACTGTATCTCATGAACCGTGATAGCTAGACAGTTGACATTTTCACAGATGCTGTATTTCTGTTGCCGCTATAACAACAAATATTAAAAACATAAATAAAATAAATATTTACGGCAAAAAAATCACGTTTGTTGTATGGGAGATCCCATACAACAACAGTTGTTTCCGTTTTTTGCGATAATAAAACGGAATCCTTCGTGCGCGAGTCCGACCCGCACTTGGCCGGTTTTTTTTTCAAACTTTAGAAGGGTGAACCTTAAATGCAAGTCTTATTTATAATGACATTATTATTATGTAACAAATATTCAATTTAAAATGCAATATTTACTGCTACGTAAATTCGATTTAACTGTGAATTTTAAATAATTGGAATAACGGAGCGAAAAAGCACGTCGTCCCTTCACTACTGTAAGCGTCGATAAAGTATTGCGTTTTATTGTCTATGGTTGTCTGTTACTAATTATGAAATTTCATAGGCGTGCATCTGTCAAAAGTAATATAATAGGCTGGACGGATTATAACTTGTTTGTGACCGCGTAAGCGAATGACTTCGCAGAGAAATAGCGCAGGACTTGCGTATTGGATACTAGGCTATCGCAGTCACTACGCTAGATAAGCGAGTTGTTTACCACGAGCTCTTACAACGGTACCTATAGTGTCGCATTCGATAACGAAAACTACTGATCGTGTCCTCAAATCACAAATTCTTGTCCAGATCTGTGTTTTATCGCTGGTCTTCTTCGGTCGGTTGCCACCATATTAGGTAACAACCTTTACTCCCTGAGCGGCTTACAACCTTTTTATTGGCTTTTAAAAAAAACTTTTTTTATGAAATAAAGGCTCGCGCTTGACCACTATCTCACCTGATAGTAAGCGATGATGTGGCCGACGCTGGAGCACGCTTGCCTAGAAGTAACCTATTCACTCTTGACTGAAAGACCCCTAGATTGTAGATATCAGGAAATACAGACTCCTGCAGGGAATTCCACTCCTTAGCTGTACGCATAATAAAAGTATTCTCAAAACGTTTAGTGCGTATGGGTGGGATGTCCACCTTGTACCGATGACGCATCGCCGTATGTCTGGTAGTCCGATGATGGAACGGGCTGGGTGGAATTAAATCATGCAATTCCATCGCACACTCCCCGAAATGTAACCGATAAAAAACCGATATGTTGGTAACTCGGCGACGATGTTCAAGGCTCTGGAGCTTTGACTTAACCAGTGCCTCATCGCCGATGAGCCTCTTGGCCCGCTTTTCGATCGATTCTAGTGCATCAAGCTGGTATTTGGCAGATCCGTCCCAGAGATGAGAACAGTACTCCATGCATGATCGAACTTGCGCTTGATACAAGCTAAGCAGCTGTTCTGGCGTGAAGTACCTTCTCACCTTTGCAAGGATCCCCAGCTTTTTGGCAGTCAGCTGAGCCTTTGCCTTTACGATGAACTCTGGCACCCAATGTAAGATTTAACTTGTGTTTAGAAGTTAAATCTTACATGGGGTGCCAGAGTTGCCTTGTTGCCTTTTGTATGGGCCAAAATTGAGAGTCGATGTCAATGTAACGCCAAGAAGCTCAAGTTGGTCAGTTATTGGCACGGTCATATCTCGGAAAGTTGGAGCCGGGTGAAATTGACTCTTTTTAGCGGAAAAAAGACACGCCTGGGTTTTAGCAGCATTAAACCTGACCAGATTGGCATCGCCCCATTCGAAGACCGCCTGCAAGGACAGGTTTAATTTCGGGTCTTACAATAATTAAATTAATTTATACTGTATTGTCCCACTCCAGGGCAGACTTTCTTACCTTTCTCAACTCAACTTGACCCTGAGCATATATGGACCAATCCCGCCTATCGGAGTCAAGCTCGTCCCGCCATTCTCACCTGAGTCTGCTCCTATGTCCTTGAATATTTCTCGGGACTTGACATTCACACACGGAATTTATTATTGGATTCTGTCTTTTCGACATTTGGTTCTATGAAAAGCGACAACATACTAATTACCTTAACCATGCAAAAAAAAAAAACGCTGCTGACCTGTTCTTTTAATAATGCACTGTGTAAACGTTTATGCGTCGTGTTACTAGGTCAACTGTTGTATAATTCTAGAAAAATCATAATGTTATGCAAATAAATCTTGCTATTTAATTCTAGATCTAAAAATCAATAATGTCGTCTGTCTTACTCGTAGGTATAGAATAAAAGTATTCAACTGTACACGTGCCGCTGAAAAACCATTAAAATTGAAGCGTGTATTGTACTGCTAAAAATAACACAGAACAGAAAAGATAGTGAAGTATCTGTATTGAAATAATATGTTTACACAAATACTTTAACGGAATGAATAATTCATTCGTTTTAAGTGATAACGTGAAGGCGGAGATCCTCACTTCGAATTTTGTTTAAATTTTCAAGTCAAGTATTCAAGTGTGCTACGAGTATTGACCACGGCAAGACTTTGAATCAGGTTAAAGATCCAAAAGCCTAATTTATCAAAAGGCTGTGCCTTTTCCAATCTCCGTAGTTGGTGAAATGGTGGGATAATAGGTGTATTCCAAGTTGGCAGGTTTATTATTGGTCCTGTCGGGGGCACGAATGAACCTGTATCAGTGTCTGACTGAACACTCGGTTTCGGCTTCGGCCGTCTTCGACCAAAAGACCAATTTTAGTACCACCTTCGTCCAAATCTTCGGTTTCGGCCGGAGCCGAAGGTTTCTAGTAAGTGCCGAAATTGAAAGAACTGTTACGAATGCTTAATTGGCTTCGACTTCGGTCAGAAACCGACCTTTAGTCGGACACTACTTTTATCCCAGGTCCCCGACTATGGATGCGGTGGGAACTGTGGGATTTTAGTCGGCAGGAGTTCTACATAAACCTAAGTTCTCCCTAGACGGAAAAAAAAAGGTTGAATAGGGTTCTTTAACAAGGCGCCTGCAGCATCAGAGATACTTACATGATAAGGCTGTAGTGTGTTGAGTTTGGCGCGAGGTGCCTGGCACAAGCAAACAGATTCCCGCTAAGTTCTCCTTAGACTGAAAACAAAGGTTCAGTAGGGTTCTTTAACAAGGCGCCTGCAGCATCAGAAATACTTATATGATAAGGCTGTAGTGTGTTGCGTTTGGCGCGAGGTGCCTGGCACAAGCAAACAGTTTCCCGCTAAGTTCTCCTTAGACTGAAAACAAAGGTTCAGTAGGGTTCTTTAACAAGGCGTCTGCAGCATCAGAGATACTTACATGATAAGGCTGTAGTGTGTTGCGTTTGGCGCGAGGTGCCTGGCACAAGCAAACAGTTTCCCGCTAAGTTCTCCTTAGACGGAAAACAAAGGTTCAGTAGGGTTCTTCAACAAGGCGCCTGCAGCATCAGAGATACTTACATGATAAGGCTGTAGTGTGTTGCGTTTGGCGCGAGGTGCCTGGCACAAGCAAACAGTTTCCCGCTTAGTTCTCCTTAAACGGAAAACAAAGGTTCAGTAGGGTTCTTTAACAAGGCGCCTGCAGCCTCAGAGATACTTACATGATAAGGCTGGAGAGTTTTGCGTTTGGGGCGAGGTGCCTGGCACAATCAAAAATTTGCCCAATAAGTAACTGTGACAATGATTACTTTTGGCAAAATCATCACCGGCGCATATGATTACGATCTACTCAATGAAAGTCCTTAATCTTTCACTGATAGACGACGTACAGCTTAAACGGCTTAATCAAGTACCTATGTTGCACCAGTGCCTTCGAAAAGAACGACAAAATCCTTCTTTAGTAGGATTTTGAAAACTCATCTCTCAAACCTATGAAAGTTCGTCATTTTTGCCAATGATAAATAATATTCATAAAACTTGTAAATACAGAATAGCGAAAAAAATCCAAACTTTGTAGAGAGGACGCTAAGTGCACGGCTTAAAATTTAAATGGTCAGCTAAGCCCATTGGGTGTGTAACCTTTATCATCCAATTTCGTTCGAGTATGCACACACTGGTCTACGGATTAAACTATTTGGGTTGTGCGAAATGTGCGAATCCGTATTATCCGTCAAATGGAATATGTAGCGCTATAAGCCCACTCCGATTTCGAATACGATTTTTGATTTTTTTTGTGTGTGTTTGGGAGCAACATATTTGGTCATACTTTCTTTCCTTGTCCAGCCAATCTGTCTGGGACAAGTTCGGCACACATTACCGCCAGATAACAAAAAAATAAAAGTCGTTAGCACCTGTCTACCAATGTATTTCAATATTTCAAAAGATATGAAAAAAAATGTAAAGGAAGTCGCTAACAAGATCACAACAAACGTATCGCGGTAAGAGTCGTCCTTTTCCCTTTCACTTGGCATGAGTTACAAACCTTTTGTTCAAAATCATGTTCAGTAGTATTTATTTAGGTAGGTACTTACTAGTATAATGAAACTCATATACCAAATTATAACCTTTATTTGTCAATTATTTTCAGTATTGAGTTTATATCTCATAAACGCGTGGACCGATTTGCATGTTTAATCGGATAAAATGGTTCTACACCTATACATTTCATTTTAAAACAAAATGATCAAAATATCTCCATAAACAAAAAATCAAGTATTAAATTACGTTGGTTATACTTTTTGGTACTAGTCGGATCAATGACTTTTATTTTTAAACCCCGCCGGAAAAAGAGGGGTTTTATAAGTTTGACGTGTGTTGCTGTGTGTCTGTCTGTGGCATCATAGCGTCCAAACGGGTTAACCGATTTTGATTTAGTTCTTTTTGTTCAAAAGGTGCCTTAATCGAGAGTGTTATTAGCTATGTTTGAATAAAATCGGTTTAGCCGTTCAAAAGTTATGGGCTTTTAACTGTTTGAATCTGGGTGTTTTACGCAAGATATCGTGTCATAATAACATGTTCAATTGATTGCCGATCGAAGCGTGTCTACTATATACTGGATAAATTATGTAGCATGAAATAAAAATGTGTCGGGGGTTTACAAATTTTGAAATTTTACTTGTCGCAAGATAAATTTTACTTGTTTTGTAATCTGGCGGAGACTTTAATCACGCTTGTATAACTCCCTGGGTTAGGCAGGAGGTGTATCTTAAACAGGCACCGTCATTTCGCCAGTAACATTTGCTGAAGTGCCATGTAATAGGAAGCGAGACTGGTCGGACACAAATCTAGACTCTAGGTTGACACTGAGAAATTCCTGGTATACAAACTATAACATTGTGCCTGACTAGGAATAAAGACAAAGACAAAGATATTTTATTTCAACTAGGCCACAAAGCGGCACTTTTGAACGTTAGTTACATTAAAATTTACAAGGAATAAAAATTGATTCTACCGTGCATTCGGAAAGTAGCTCGTTATGGAGAAGGACGCACAAGAAACTCCATACTTACTCTTTTAAAAAAAAAATATGTTTTTTTTACAATATTTAGGTACATAAGTACATACATTAATAAATTTATATGTGTGAGGACAATGCACCCAGAATCACTACATACTATACTACGTACAGGTACAAAGTATTAAAAGTACTCACACATGTACTGTGCAGTCACATAATAAGCGCTAGAAAAACACTAGCATCCGAAGCAGTTAAGTTAAGACCAATCCCAACTGACGGCGCCCGTTCACGAACATGACGCATGAATCGGCACCACCCAGCTCAACCATCATGAAGGAGGAATAGAACCCAGGACCAAGCCAGTTCCATCAAAATAAACCCACAAGTCCATTGATCAAAATAGAAAAGAAAATAAGTAGACCTAATTTTGTTCTACTTTAAATGTGACGTAGGTACATATTGATTGCAATATATCTCAAACTACCCGAGTATAAAAACGTTACTTGCAATCCGTCTGTTTCGCTCAGCTGCATTATTATACATATATATCGTTTATAACACACTAAACATATGTCTATTAACCTGTATATTTAACACCGTAAAAACTGATTCAAATCCGTACACTTCAACGTAAGGTTCAGTTGAAAACCAGCGTCAGGCAATTCCTAGTTGTCTGGCATTTTGCTAAACTGGACATTTTTGACGCAGCCGCGGGGCACACTATGTATGTTATTGTTTTAAAATTAAGCTCCCTTTTATTTGTACCTACATTGTGTGTATCTGTGTGTGCCAAATCAACTAGTTTTCTTTTCTTTCTTCTTTTTTACTTACCTCTGTATAAACTGCCGGAAGTAAATAATGAATACGGTAAAAGGATCTGGACGTATGCTTTTCCAAGCATTCTGAATAAATTACCTAAGGAAATACCCAAAAAATGGATAACAAAAAACCTCGACAAATAAAAAACATCTTGAAAATCTACTTTACCGTTGAAAAGTCTATAATGGGGGAGGGGCCCACGTGTTGGTCCATACCAGATTATTTGTGAGCGAGTAACTGTAAACCTGAATCCATAGCGCACATAATCTTGCCTCGAAAAGATTGAGCTTTATTTTTAACAGACTTCCCTAATAGGAGAAGGTTCTCAATTCGGATGTTTTCTTTGAAAAAAATTAAGAATGCAATCAATCTGCCTAGCCTTTTTCCCAACTATGTTGGGGTCGGCTTCCAGTCTAGCCGGATTCAGCTGAGTACCAGTGTTTTAAATGGAGCGACTGCCTATCTGACCTCCACAACCCAGTAACTGAATAACACGGTACCCCTTGGCTAGACTGGTGTCAGATCTCAAGCTACTGACTACTCGTAACGACTGACAAAGATCTTCAAATGACAGCCGGGACCAACAGCTTAACTTGCTTTCCGAGGCACGGAGGAAACTCGGTATGTTGAAATGGTCACCCATCCATGGACCGACCTCGTCAAGCGTTGCTTAGCATTGATGATCGACCCGTGCGGCTGTTATTATTTAGCCACGAGCTCCTAAAAATTGTATGAATGCATGTGACAAATAAAAAATAAAAATAGTTTGATCCAGTAATTTCAAAAGAGAAAAAAAAATTAAAGAAAAGAGCGATCAGACTGATCAAGAAAGTCCCCAGTCTGGCACAAGTTGGTCTTACAGCCAAATTGTAAACTTCAGTCAAGGCTATTGGCCTAACGGTAAACTTGAATGTGTAGATGAAGATGAAAGCTATTCTATTCTATGTAACATCGTATTTTTAAGTGATCAAAAAAAAACTAACATGAAACGCAATCTTAGAAATTTGAAAAAATTGAATGTTGCCAGGAAAATAGGTAGGTAGGTATAAATTATGTTATAAGAAGTTCTCAAAGGAAACAAGATTACCTATTTGGCATATTTTTCCGTAGAAAAGTAGCAGTAGTTAGGAGCTTTCCAGTAGTTATAGATTTGAAATCCCCAGTGAAATCGTGATGGTCAGGATGGCTGGACCAAGAGAGATTTTGGAGGTTTGAGCAATACCAAGCTTTTATACCTATTTTATTCTATTTGGTACCAGACATCAAATTACTAGTACCTCGCTAAAGAGGGAAATGTATTACGAGGAAAGTGGCCAGCCATTCTGACTTCAGGATGGCTGGACCAAACCGGTTTCACGAACTTCAAAATAGAATAAAACAAATATTATTTATTTATTTTTTAAGGGTGGCTCCCATACAACAAAAGTGATTTTTTTGCCGTTTTTATAGATAATGGTACAGAACGCTTCGTGCGCGAGTCCGACTCGCACTTGGCCGGTTTTTATTTTTGTTATATTTATAGATTCCTATTTATTTATTTTAAACATGTTTAGTTTCGTTATAAAGTATCTACTGGCGTTAATAAAATCGGGCAATTGCGAGTTCTTCTTCTTGTAGGTGTAACTTATTTATGGCTTATCGAAAAAATACAAGAAAAACATATGTTGAGGTACTGATGAGGTACTATATTTTAATGAAAAGATGATCTAGTTATAACGCCTACAACTAGGTGAAACCGGTTTGGTCCAGCCATCCTGAAGTCAGAATGGCTGGCCACTTTCCTCGTAATACTTTTCCCTCTTTAGCGAGGTACTAGTAATTTGATGTCTGGTACCAAATAGTATAAAATAGGTATAAAAGCTTGGTATTGCTCAAACCTCCAAAATCTCTCTTGGTCCAGCCATCCTGACCATCACGTGAAATCTGACAGGCGGCTAGCATTTGTTTTCATTAATGAATGTGTTTTGTTTCAGACTCTATCAACAACGTCTATTTGGACGAGATCTCAAAAACACTGATCACTGCCAGTGAGGACAAAATTATCAAGATCTGGGCAATAACGCAGAGTTCCTGACGGATATGTTTCGTTGTCACTTTCAGTATTAAGAATCATGACAGGAAAAAAACTATAAAGCAATGTGATATTCGAACAATACGTAAAAATAAAGATGTATGTGTGTTATAATATAAAAGACAGAAATAAGACTATGTTCAATAAAGATTTATCGTTTTAATAAGTAGTGGTTTTATTTCTTCAGAAATCAACACGATCCCTTACGATGATTACCTCCTAAAAGCAGGGCCCGATCTAGCTATTTAACCGCTCCGGGCATACACAATATTTGCCGCTCTTTACAATAACACCTTTTTTTTATTTGTTTGCTCTTTACTCTAGTCTAGGTAATAGGTGACAGAGACAGAGTCGACGATGGAGTGAGCTTACCCAGAAGAAGCCTGTTCACTCTAACTTTGAAGAGATTCGGGTTGAATGCGTTCGGAAACAGACGCAGGTAGTGAGTTCCATTCATTTGCTGTGCGCATTATGAAAGATGTTTGGAAGCGCTTGGTGCGAATTGGTGGAATGGCAACAAGGTAAGGATGGTAACTTGCAGTGCGTCTAGATGTCCGATGGTAGAAGGGGGCTGGTGGGATGAGGCCGTGGAGTTCTTGAGCACACTCACCGAAATACAGTTTGTAGAAGACCGACAAGCAGGCAACCTTGCGGCGATGAGCCAAGCTGTGAAGCTTGGTATCATTTCAATGTCGCCGATGAGCCTCTTGCCTCTCCACAAATTGTCTTTCAGATGGTGTCAATTTCATTAAAATACGCCTAGCGGTTTTGGTGCAATTGTCGTGTTTTTGTCCGTTTTAGACATAACTCTACAAATTAATTACACTATGTTATACGTATAAAATTCAAAATTTTCTTAGATCAAATTATTAAGAAAATGGTCTTATGTAACATATTTTTTTTCCAAAATTTACGACTAGCCGTTTAGACGTGAATCACATTTTAAAATCAGCTACTCAGGGGTATCTGCGCCATACAAGTTAACAGTTACACATAGTATGATGGTATATCCCTATGACATACAAGTAATATTATAGGGCATATCTTGAAACTAGTCTTTTCGCATGAAAAGGTCACAATTTATTGCCCTAACTTCCGTTGCTAAGCAATTACGAGTTCGCGTCGCGCCTGCCACCCGACCGCCCCGGAATGAAAGGGCGGTGTCTGCATCGAACGGTACTTCTTTACACCCTGTCGTGCGTAAGTACAACGAACCGTTACATACCTATAGGTACCCGTACACCCCTAGCTCATACAACCATTGACTTCAAGTAAAACGTCAAGGACGATATGATTCCACTCGTATGCATGCAAATGCAAAAAAAAACTAGGTATGAGCTTTCGTTTTTTGGCACGTACTTGTATTTTTGTAACCGTTTTATTCTTGGAGCTATTTAATACGCTAGTAGTAAAAATTCTCACAGTAGCTAATTACGATCTGAAAACGTTTATCCGTAATTATATAAAAACAAGTACCTAACGATTAAGATACAAGTAATGTTAGTGCAAACACTACAGAAACTTTTCATATTTTTTTCTCTAATAGCTGAGTAAAGTAAGTACATTATAATTTGTTTAATTTATTATGTACATGATACAAATGAAATCAAGTCAATGGCTACTATACTTTTATGTATAACACTCGAGGGGTTTAGCGCTGATAGCCGAAATACAGGCACTGCCTAGTTCGGCTACAGATGACTACACCACTTAATCTGACCTTAATTAGCCTGTTTTATTTTTTTTATTTTATTTGTGATGGGTTTGCTCTTGACTCATATTTTGTAATTTATATCTGTTTCTATATATAAATAAACAGACAAATTAATATTAAAAAAATAATTAAGCATTTTGACTTCTCATCTTTCTGGCGTTTTCCAAATACATTCAAGAGCTACCTGATATTTTTTTTATTTTTTATTTAGCTGTACACCGTAGGCTACCCCTGTGTTATCTTTAGTTATTTAGTCCATCCAAAGGTTGTCTGGTAGATATCGCTGTCAGCGATAAGACCGCCTTTGTACCCATAGTATTAAGTTGCTGTAAAATATATCATGTAAATTCATTTTTTGGTGTACTATAAAGTATATTCTATTCTATTCTACCTATGCCGAGGTGAATAGATAAGCAAGTCAATAAAGTGGTAATAGGGCTGACTGCCTATGAAATGAAATGTATCGTAAGTATACCTAATGAGTAGGTTTTGTATATCAGAACGCTGCATACCGATAACGTAGTAAAAGTAGGTGACCTCGAAAACGTTCACTACCTCCTGAACGGTTTATCGGGAGGAGTAGAGCGTCTCCTACCAGTATTGTGAAAATAAATAGATATATTAAAATAGCAAGGCTTTATTTAGTGATGGCCCAGCTGTGACGGAAGTACGGGATTATGATATTTAGTTGAGCGAATTTTGTTATTCGCATATCGCGTTTGCATTCATACGTTAAACACGACTGTGTTTGCCGAAAAGGTAGGAAGAAATTGTAAGTATAGTGCTCCCAGATTACGGAAGTAACTAATAACTGGCCATCTTGAGCTTATTGGCGTTATGTTGATATCGACTCACAATTTTGGCCCATATATTGAGGCAAAGGCTCAGCTGGCTGCCAAAAAGCTGGGCATCCTTGCAAAGGTGAGAAGGAACTTTACGCCAGAACTAGTGCTCAGCTTGTATCAAGCGCAAGTTCAATCATGCATGGAGTACCGTTCTCATCTCTGAGACGGATCTGCCAAATACCAGCTTGATGCACTAGAGTCGATCGAAAAGCGGGCCAAGAGGCTTATCGGCGATGAGGCACTGGTTAAGTCAAAGCTCCAGAGCCTTGAACGTCGTCGCCGAGATGCCAGCTTGTCGGTTTTTTACCGGTTACATTTCGGGGAGCGTGCGATGGAATTGCATGATCTAATTCCGCCCAGCCCGTTTCATCATCGGACTACCAGACGTACGGCGATGCGCCATCAGTACATGGTGGACATCCCACCCTTAGGTACGCACTAAACGTTTTGAGAATACTTTTATTTTGCGTACAGCTAAGGAATGGAATTCCCTGCCGAAGTCTGTTTTACGATAGCTACAATCTAGGGATCTTTAAGACAAGAGTGAATATGTTAATTCTAGGCAAGTGTGCTTCCACATCATCGCTTACCATCGGGTGAGATAGTGGTCAAGCGCGAGCCAATTTAAAAAAAAAAATGTTCAAATCATGTAAGTATAGGGAGGATAGACGCTTCTCAAACATATATCAAGAAAACACCTAATTATCCGACTTGAGAAATGAGAATCGAACCAAGGATGCAACTTTCAACAGTCGATCCGTAGAGAAGAGCTAGAACAAGAAGGAAATTGTGGGGCGTGCCGGGCCCGAACAGAGGTGCAACTAAATACAAGCAAATACTTACGTAGTCCTTTGTGCAAATACATAAATAATAAAGCCGCAAATGCCTGCTACTTGCAAGATGCGTGCATACCATTGTGACTTAACATTTGATTTGTGAATATCATAATTATCCCGGTGGAAATTGGCACCAAAACAAGGCTAAAATCGCAAAGCAGGATGTAGTTCTGATTTAGGTCTGAGCTTGGTCCCTATAGGGTTTAAAAAGCTGCTGTTGGGCTTAAATTGTTGCATTTTTTTATTTGTAACGAAAGCTTAACGTGCTTGCCGACGCACGGAAGAAACTCGCTATGTAAAGATGGTCACCCACCCATCCACGGACCGACCTCGGCAAGCGTTGCTTAACCTGGAAGATCGACCCGTGAGGCTGTTATTATTTAGCCACGAGCCGTCACATGTTCATTCGAAATTCTGGTTCTAAGACATGCCAGTTTCATCACGATGTTTTCCTTCGCCGTTTTGAGAGCAGTGGTGATGAAATAATTTACACAAAGTGAAGCGCCAGCCTGGATTCACTGGGCCACCACTGCTCTAACCGGCCCATACAACATACTAAAAATCCTGAACATGTACATCAATCTTTGCAATTTTAATGTCGTTTTCTACTGGGCTAAATGTACTTAATGAAAGAACTAACAAACTTTTGTACAAGTAACATCCTAACAGGCAAGTGTCGTCATCGAGTACCGCTGTAGCACTCAAATAAGTTACAAAAGTTAAAAACCGTAACCCGACTACGGTTTTTTTTAGCTTATTTTACCCGGGTCATAATAACGAATCGATTGACACCTTATTCATCAAAATCGGATAAATAGTTTAGGCGCTACGGAAAAACATACGTAAATAAAAACATTAAAAAGCCCGACTGCAACTAAAAAGACGTAATCAAGAAGAAAATCATGCTGTGCAGTCGGAGGATACGTATTCGCGAGCTGGCTGACCAAAACCAGATGTAACCTCCGACTGCACAGCATGATTTTCTTCTTGTTCACGTCTTTTTAGTTCGCTTCTTAAGCAATCGGGTTTTTTGAATTAACTTTTTTTATTACTAACTTTTAAGTTAACATTTTTTTTCGAATTAGGTACGTTTAAACATATTAGAGTTACATATTTTTGAAATCACCTCAAGAAAAAATAATTGAGTCCCCGCAATATTGCGCACAAAAGCCACCATTTTACTATTTTCAATTTTAATGTAGCCAGTGACACTCGCAAGGTTATGACGAATCGATTGACGTAAGAATCATCAAAATCGGCCAACGTGTTTGGTCTCTAGAACGCCACATGTGAACAAACATACATACATGGACTGATAAACACATTATCCTCCTTCACATTTACATGAAACATTACATTTGATACTTGATCATTACGGGCTAAGCCAATCAGCGTTAAGTTTAGTAATCTTATCGTAAAAGATAGCTTGATCTCTGCGACATATGTCAAACTGACTTTATTGTTAGCCTGTCAAGTGCTACTGTATTGATACTGACAGCTGTCGCAGAGATCAAGCTATCTTTTATGAAGTATAGTTCAAATTAACGGTGTAATTCGTTGGCGTGAACCGTGAAAATGGGGGTACCACAGGGTTAAATTTTGGGTCCTTTCTTATTTTTTGTTTACATTAACGATTTACCCCATCTATTGAAAAACGATTTAAACATGTGTTATTTGGTGATGACACTTCTTTGATTATTAAGATAAATAGACGTACGAGAAACGTTGACCACGTAAATAACGTCTTAAGACAGGTTTAAAATTGGTTCACAGCTACTAATTAAGTATTAAATGCTAAAAAGACTTAAGTGCGTAAAATTTGCCTTGCCGAATGTCAAAAGTATTGTAACATTAAACATAACATCAACAACATTAACATTACATTAAACAGGGAGAAGCTAGAATTCGTCGATAAAACGGTTTTCCTGGGGATCAAACAAGACTCAAGGTTACAATGGGGTCCTAATTAAATACCATTTCCAGTGCGGCTAAGTTCGGCAGCTTATGCTGTTAGGAAAATTCGTCAGTTTACTGATGTAGACACCGCGAGGCTGGTCTATTTTAGTTACTTTCATAATATAATGTCTTACGGTATCTTACCATGGGGAAGGGCTGCAGACATTGATTAAATTTTAATTCTGCAAAAACGAGCCATCAGAGCGATATACAATCTTCGCCAGCGCGATTCTCTAAGGGAACTGTTTAAGGACATTAACATCATGATGGTACCTTGTTAATATATTTTTTTCCGGAAAATTTATAAGTCGCTCTGGCGACATAGCCTGGCCCCCCCTAGATCACATGATCTGACCCCTTGCTACTTTTTCCTGTGGGGATAACTCAGATCTCGCGTTTACAGCAATTAGCCATCAACAATAAAGGCCCTGCAAGAAAATATCCGACGCGAGATTGTGGCTATCAGTCCAGATCTTTACAGGCAAGTTTTAGCGAACATGAAAGAAAGATTGCAAGATTGTTAGCGGCTAGAAGGACTACATTTGAGTGGAGTGATTTTCAAAACCTGAAATCCGCATTTTTATTTTGTAAGATGATAAATAGACAACTTTGTTTTTCTTTATATTTTTACATTTTTTTTTAAGTACAAAATCTGCCGGCGGACACCTTGTACTTATGAAAACATCATGTACGTTAGATAGGATTGTCATATTTTTAATAAAAACGGCGACGGACATAATTATGTTACTAGAAATAGGGATCAATTAATTCAACCAGGTTACAGGCTGGCTAAAGTAGCAATATCTTTTATGGGGTACGGTATAAAATATTACAATAAAATACCTCTTCACATTCTAGAACTGAATGAGAATAAATTTAAAACTTGTATAAAATGCACACTATATCATATAACTGTATCATACTATCACTAACTGTATCACTGTATCATATCGTATGTTCATATTAATAAGAACATCGCTGATAAAAATGCTTGGCTCAATGCTGGTCCTGCTACGCAGCCACTAGGGCGCAAAAACAAGTGATGGGCAGAGAAAAGTTTTGAAGTATTGTTGAACCTTCTGAAGACTGTATGAATATATTTGTATTCTGTAAACTTAATTTCTTTTAGTATTATATAACTGCACAGTACATGTGTGAGTACTATGTTCCGACTGTAAATCTACCATTCACTGTAACTATGTGTCGTTCGTTGACTTGTGTATGCCCTGGCAGTTGAGTGTGTCATTCTCTCTCAAATGTGTCTCTGATGGTGACATGTGTTGATCATTCTGTTCCCTTTATGATGGTTGAGCTGAGTGGTGCCAATCCATGCGTCATGTTCGTGAACGGGCGCCATCAGTTGGGATTGGTCATAACAGAGCTGCCTCGGCCTGTTATTGTATAATTGTTTGTTTCTCTAAACGCTTTTACGTGTACGTCTTTTTACATCGTTCTCACATATATTTAGTTGTTTTAACAAGTATGATGTAACCAAATACTTGTAATTAAAACTGATGGAAAAGAGTGTGCAAATTCTTCTCCATTGAGACCTACTGAAGCTTGCAAATTTGCAACTAGACCATCTTTTTTTTTTGTTTGACAATTCAAAAATACTTCTAATGATTATTTGTAATAAACTATTTGATTATGATTTTGACACAACCCCAATAAACATTCTCGCACCAGCTAGCTACCTCGCTGATCTCTGGAGGAAAAGCATCCTTACAAGGCAAATTATACGGTATACTTATACTTCTGCCGGCTCCTTCGGGGAATACTGTCGTGATGTTTTGTTGTTGCGGCTCCAAACTGGTTGTATTTTTAATGATTCCTTCCTTCTGCAGGTACCAATCTACTTTTGCCCGTGTTTATAACAAGTAAATGCTAGCTATAGACCCAACGAAATTAAGAGTCCTTGACTCCTTGTCCACTATTCTCGTATGTGCGAGTACCTACCATGACGGGATACGATACTCATTTAGTTAAATGACGTCAGCCTCATCATGCTAACAGACTATAATTAACAAACTTACTTACATCGTTATTAAAATAAAATTCTAGACAGCTCGCTAGCTAGAATTTTGCTTTTATTTTCAGTACCAAAACCCCATCCTCTAGAATAATAATCTTACTCTTTAAATGTAAATGTGGCAGTCTGTATATTAATAATCAATCATGCCTCGTGGCTAGGTGGCTTGGGTTTTCGGATTTGCATAAAACTTGGCCCCCCGTGGGCCCACGCTTAAGCTATGATCTGGATTAGTAAGGCCATAGGATAACTTTTGTCCGGGAAGTACATACTTTTGGGACTTTTTCAGATTTTAAATGCGGACCGCTAAGCAATACTTTATGTCTCTACGACGACATTGCTAATTTATTTATTTTCTTGAACTCAAGTGTTTATGATCGAAGCGGATATAATAAACACAATATTCAACAACAGTGATACGCGTTTAGCTATCACAGTTTACTGATTACTACGGGTACAGTGTGTTTATTTACGTATATAAACAACGTTATAGCTGACCCTACCCGTTCAAAAGATTTTAAATAAAGCAACTCTTTGAATTTACCAATTAATATAATTAAAAATTTCATAACATGATAATTAAGACGATTAAAATACAACAAGTAATTCATCTACACAGTAACAGACTCTACCATAGTTTTTTTAATAAGTTCACCAAAATTTTCCGTAGTCTCGGCATTATTGCTTTCTGTTGCTGCTGTCCCCGCGGATTGGGACTGCGGATCGGACGCGTCCTGGGTCGTCTGGTCCGAATGGTCCAAGTTCAACAGCGTGTTGTGACTGAACCAATTCTCATCATTTTCTACAGTTTGCATCTTATTACTAGGTTGATATGGCAATGTCATCAAAGTAGTGTAATGAGTATCACTTTTGTTGTCATTATTTACACAATCGGAACTGTTTTTGTACATTCCATAGTGATTATGTTGTGTACTGTGATACTGTAAGGCATTGTGGTCATGTACTGTAGCTGATTTATGCATATAATCTGGTACATAAACATGACCGTAATGACTAAACATAGTCATCTGGGAGCTGTGAGCAAACTCCTCAAAACTGGTCGCGGAGAAGCTTTGCAGGCCTTTGAAATGGTGTTCTGTTTGCTGCTCGTAAGCGTAGTTTAGATCGCAAGGAAAACGTTGTAGGTTACTTGACATCGCATCAAAACCCATGACGTTGGCTGATGGGTAAGGAGGCCCCTTGCCTTGAAGTATGCTGGATGTGTAAGGGTCACTGTGGTTGTGATGATTGCTTACATTCTCAAAGTGCATGATACCGCTACCACTCAGATGATTGAGATTGGAAGCGTCGTTTCTAAAGCCGTATGACATGTCGCTATGCTGTGATGTGGAGTTATTCATATCACAATGAACATTATTAAAACTTCCTGTATTGACGCAAGATTCAACTTCCACTCTTGGAGTAAGGTTAACATCACGTAACATTCCATCTTCATGACTAAGACAACGCTCTCTTTCGTATGACGAATTTGATGAACATGATGTGGAATTATTGTGCGCCTCCAGCCATTGTCTCTTAGCAGCTTCCTGGTGCTCTTCATTCTTCTTTTCAAGACCTATTCTCATAAGAGTTTGAATAAAATGCGTCCTTACTCTTACAGGATTGAATTCTATCCGGCCCGTCGTGTTGGCGCACCCATCTCTAGTGCATCCACAGGGGAAGTTCAATCGATCAACTTGGCATTTTATCCCAGCTAGGCTGCACGAACAAGTTTCTGGGTTACAAGTTCCCTTACAAGCGCAACCACAGAACTCCCGCGACGATCTTATGTCTCTACATTCATCCTTTTCATAGCTCTCTATCTTTCGCACTCCGGCTCCACGTAAAAGAGCCCTTCTTTGTCTGGTTGGAACAGGTTGTAAGAAGAAGTAGCTATCTAAATCTAGCTCAGATTCAGAAATGTCACTTGCTTCTTCTTCAGTGTCACTGTCTTCACTAGAGGAAAGTGACACGCCTTGTAATGAATGTCGCTCACTCTTCAGCTGCTGCAATATTTGTCTATGTAATCTTCTCTGCTCTAAGGCATGCTCGGCTAAGGTAAAGTGTTGTAAATGAGTATGTTCCCATTCCATTCCTAACGTTGAACCTCCTTGTGATGGAACACAGGAAAATCCTTGGGCTCTAGGAAAGTAAAATACGGTTACATTATCGAATTTTATACTTTCTTTCCGCTTTTTAGTTTGTGGCTCATTTTGGTTATCAGCAGTACGTTTTCTCTTAAGACTGCTTCTGAGGGGCTTAACTTGTGCTATGGAATTATGGCCGTTAACTACATTGTTCTCACTACTACTATTGCTGGAGTTATCATTATCGTGGTCTAAATCATCTGATGATTTGTCACTTTTTAGGCTACTTGTGCATGGAAGAGCAAGATTGAAGCTTGGTATTTTTACATCGTCGATAACTTCTGATCCAAGACCTGAGTCACTTCCTTCGGAACGATCTTGAGCGTCTTCTTCCCTGTCATTAAGAGCACTATCCGGCGGAAGACTACCGAGAGCAGAGTCTTCACTGTCAGCTGAAGCACTGTCCGTTTTGATATCGTCTATGTCACTTAGAGTATCATTGTCATCTATTTTTACCGCATAGTCTATTTTACTGTCACTGCTCTCATAAAACTGAGAGTTGCTACTACTGATTACATTACTTTGCTCATCATTAGAGCTAAGATCTTCACTGTGTGCATCACTATCACTACTTTTTTCGTCTTTCATCACAAGAAAAGCATCTTCCTGCCTATGTTCTCCAACTGGGTCTTTATCACATCCATTCACGTCCTTGTCGAGCTGCTCTTGTGGCTGTACGCCTAATTCAGATATTGCGTTCTCCATGACTGTTAAAATATCTGAAAAGAACAGAAAAACAGCTTTTAGTATTATAAAAATGTAGAACAGTATGAAGCAAAGATGCATATATCTTTGGTATGAAGCTAGGGTATGGAGTAGATGTATTAACAATGAGTAGGCATTATGACTAAATTTGTCGTTGCTATCTTTGCTCATGACTGTAAATACATTAGCAATAATCGCTGCGATAGAAGAGTGCAAGCCACCTGCACCCGTCTGAACCCAGCAGTATTATAAATCAAACAAAATGATAATTCAAAACCGGTACCTATTTCAAAAGGCTATGGCCTCGACTAACTCCACCGGTACGCTCGAGCTCGCCAACGAATCCCCTGTTCCATGATGATCCAAAACACCACACAATCACCGGTTTCTCATTCTGATCAACGAAATATCAGTAAGCATAATAATTTATTTCAGCAATTCGGTCATCCACTATTTCTGTTACACAAGAGTCACTCTAATGCACCACTGAATAAGGTTCTCTTTATATCACGTTTTGTTGCGCGCCGTTGTGTTTTAACCCTATTTATTTATTTTCCGCCTTATTTTGACAGCGACGTTCTTCGCGTTTCAGTCTTTTATATAGGGCGTTTTATTCTTATTTCAAGCCAGTATTAAGTCTATTCACTTTTGAAGATATTCAAACTTCACAATAGTTTATACACAGAATTTTAACGTAAAATCACTGCACAAGCACAGAGTCACAGAGAGAGGCCACTTTTACTACCGATCTCACAGTTCCCACTTCGCGTAATCGCGTTGGACGACTCGAGCGACGCAGGCAAGTTTTAACACGGAACAATGGAATAGTCCGTTGGCAAACGCGAGCGTTGTATACGGAGGGGACTTCTGAATTTGGTATCGTATGGGCTGCGTTGTTCGACGTGACGTCGCCCCTCCCCGCTCGCCGCGCCCCGGCCTTGCGACCCTCCTCGCCGCGTACACCCGCCGAGCTCGCGCAAGCGCGCTCCGTTTCTTGTGAATGCAATGATACCAACGTGGTGATTTTAAATTCCTACTTTGTTATTATTACTTTTGTGTGTCGAATTTTTTGGTGCCGTTTTTAATTCGTGGTTGTACGGAATAGTTTTATCAGGGTACATAGATTTGCTTATTTATTTATATTCATTCTGTTAGTTAGTAATATAACATTTTCACAAAGAAACCGGAAATTGTAAAAAGACGTGAAATATTTTATTATTTATTTATTAACGTTTAGTAAAGTTCCTAATTTAGTTAAAAAGCAAAAAACTAAACAAAACATTTTAACGAATTATGTTGGAACTCTGAGCTCTTTTCCGTCTCTCCTTTGTGTTTGTATATAGGTATTCTTTTTTAGAATATTCTATTGTAGGAACTTATTTTATTTAGGTATATATGTATGTATCTATTCTACGCCATTTATTGAAATAGCCTTGAGTCTACTTGATAAACAAATCGCGTTTATTTAAATATTATACATTTATATGGTATAATAAGTATAAACTCAAAAAAGGTAAATATGTAAATATACTTAAACATTAGTAGTAATAGATAAATAATCGAAAACATTAGCGCTGTGACGATAGTCAGTTTGCGCTACTGCAAACTTCTTACGAATGTGCTCGCGAACTTCAGGTTAATCGGATGGTTGCCATCCTGATTTCATTTCTTTCTATTCATTGCATTTTATCAAGTTGTTTCAAGATACGCTTTTTGCCCAAGTACCTTCATAAAGTTACATCTATCCACGAAATGACCGGTCACATCATGCAATATAAAAATATTTTAGATCAAATACAATAAAACAAGTATTATATAACATATTATAGCTATCTACATACGGGCTGGACTATATCGAAAAGGATTTGAAAACATGGACTATTTAAGTTCATAATCAATCTTTCATCTTTAAATAATATAAAACCAAACCGTTGTCTACCTGTCTTTTTCTTCACTTACTTGTTCTAAACCATGCATCGATTTTCATATTGTTTTAACTAACAGAAAGTTCTTCGATAAACGAAGAAGTATTGTTTGTGTGTTTGTCTATTATCTCTCCATTGAAGTTTGTATTTAGTAGCCTAAACTGTTCAACTCCCCTCACACAGACACGATATATTTAAAAAAAATGGTGTGTCTGCGTGAGGGAAGTGAAACTCGACTGCAGATAACAATTTAAAATCTAAAAACAAGATCACTTTCCAGCAGTGGAAGTGAGTTTTTTTTTAAAAGTACCCCGAACTGTGGGAGTGTAAGAGTTGGCAACCCAGGCTCACAACCTTTTGCTCTCAGGCCAGCCCGACAGGTCTCGACACAAGCGTACGTCTGCGTCATGTCATCATGGCTATGTATATTAAGCCAGCTAGCTGATGATAACATACCTACTCTTGCAGCTTCAGATACATAGGACCACACTCTGCATGACAACGAATCTTTTACTTGTTACAAAGACCACGCGATGCGTAGTTCCAGTATATCCATAAATATACGAGTACATTGCTGGATACTTTCAGTATTGGATGCTGTAGCTAATCGTCCGGGGTACTATTTATAAGATCTGCTGTAGTATACACATTGGCACATTCGCAGTCTGTTTACCCGAGCAGGTGTACGTAGGTAGCTGGTGGCATGACGTGTGCCGCGTCACTGCAGAGTACAGCTTGCTCGCTTCACTACGAGCATTCTTCAAATATATTTGCACTCGACGGCAGTCGACATAATACAGGGCGAGGTGGCAGACTATACGTACCAACCCGCACGTATACGATAATCAATAGATATTTTCAGGAGGCTTTCGTGGCGAGCGATAGGGACGCCGCTATAGCGTGCTCTCCTTTCCCCCTGTAATTTACATAGCATACGGTGAAAAGCACGATGTGGATTAAAAGTTGTTTTTTCTAACATCAACAACAGTAAACTAATGATAACGTTGTATCACCGTTATCAAGGACAGATGATAGTTGCGATTGCGTTTATTAAGCAAAGTAAAACTGATAAAAATAATCTTGAATACCTAGGTTTATTTTCTTCAAAGTTATCTTTTGGAAGTTCTTTTTTGATTCATTTTCACTTTCAGTGTTTTTGATTAAATATCCTATAAGGTTATTTACTTTAATCATGATAATATTGTGGGCTCTACAGTAAATTATCTACTCTATTTTGAAATATTTTTGGTCTCAAGGCTAAATTATTTATGCTAGATAACTTAATTCATATTTAGGCGCAAATTACGAATTGACAATATAGTAACTAGTAAAACAAGGAAATGTTTTCAAGGTAAATATGCAAACATGTTTCGAGTGTCTATTTTGGTCAATAAAACACGTTTATCCCTCTGGATTTTTTGTACAGACCCCAAACTCAGGTAACAAATTTGACTAAAGGATACTCTTGTACTGCAAACAGGCTAATTCACGGAGGCAGACCAGCTCGCACACAATCGAACTAGTTTTTGTTCATATTGTGTGTAACCAGTTTTTTGTCTCACTTCTAACGGTTGGCTACACCGTCGCCGGTCCCACATACTACGTAGTACGTAGGTAGGCGGTAGCCGTATCGTGCCGTACCTCGGCACTGGCAGACTGCCTATAGGGTACCTATTAATCGTTTACATGGTAACGGCAAAACAAACTCTTGACTATATTATAGTCTTTACGCGAATGTATACCCATCAAAGACACGCGTTAGCATGAATAAATTATTTGTTGGTATATATAGGTCTGCGACTGTATATAGCTAGGTACCGTGCTTAGTGCTACGGAGGGAGGGCGGAGTATGGGGGCGAGGGTGGCAGACTGGGGTAGATTAAATTTCGTAGCACACCGCTAGCTGCTCGAGCTCGCTTGTATTCATCAACGTTAGGGCTGCAATTGCTTCCCGGTGTGTTTCAGTCCCAGTATTTTCTATCACATGTTTGGTATGCATCTGTTTTGTCTACACGACTTTTTTTTTGCATAGGTATCGTATGAAACTATTCTTCCTTACAATTCATTCCATGGTTCCAAATTGACTTCACCCACGACCATATTATAATGAGCAGCCATTAAATAATAGTTGTGATTTGAATTTAGGCATGTTAGTCTGTTCGATTCAGAAGAGATGAAATGCATGTTACTAAAAGAGTTATGAATATAAATGTGTATGGATGGAGAGGGAGGAAACGGTCAAAGAAAAGATGGATGGGCTGTGTGAGGAGTGATATGAAAGAAAAAGGGAGTCAGTGATAGCGTGACGGGGGACAGGACGGTATGGAAGAGGAAAACGTGTTGCGCCGACCCCAAGTAACATGGGACAAGGGCACGAAGATGATGAGTCAGTTCGCTTATCAATTGACTTTATTATCTAAGAAATAATTATTGATTATTAATATAAGCCTGTAATATCCCACTGGTTCCCACTCTTCGCTTCCACTTCTCTTGGTTTTCTGCTGTTATAGTCCTTTGAGAAAGAGTCCGGCTTATCCCTGATTTTTCTTCTAGTCCTGTCGCGGTCCTATATGATGTACATTACCATGTAAATGTATCTAGTAAGTATTTTTTTTTAATACGTCATAAATCGTAAACCGCAATTTTCCAAATACGGAACCTTTCGTGCGCGAGTCCGACTCGCACTTGGCCGGTTTTTTGCTTCTTCCAGTGCCAGAGGTGCATTTTGAAGAGATATTTCTTAATTTACGTAAGCAAATCGAATAATGTGCGTAAATCGAACTTACAATTTCAATCTAATCACAATCATACTTATCTGATTGTATTTCTGACGCAAACTAAATATTTCTAGTGTATAAAAACTTGAGGGGATTTACACCAGGTACATAATATATATGGGGACATATGTAAACAAAAACAAAGGAGAATGCCCATTTTGTAAGGGAACTTGGGCTCATTTGAAAAAAATAGTTGTATCTTGATGAATTTGGTTGTATATGGTAGAAAAAACACGTTATATTCATAATTAGAAAAGATTTTTATTTATGTTTCGGGGTGCACGAGATATAACGATGTTTCTGTTCTTGAAAAGAACTCTTATTACAATGCAATAAGGTTCATACAAATGTCCAAGTGAAGGAACATGATCTGTTGTTGACTGTACATCTATACCAATATTATAAAGAGGAAAGATTTTTTTGTTTGTTTGTATGTTTATTTGTTTGTACCGAATAGGCTCCGAAACTACTTGACTGATTTAAAAAATTCTTTCACCAATAGAAAGCTGCATTATTCCTGAGTGACATAGGCTATATTTTAATCCCGAAAACGGGTCCTGTGGGGTGGTCCACGGGAGCGAAGCCGCGGGGAACAGCTAGTATAAAGTAAAGGACACGGATGGAAAAAACACAAAATACAAATCCTATTTTTGGATAATATTGAAATCGCAGACACGATACCTCATAAGGGGCCTGTGTATGGGCAATCTCCTTTGTGAAGTTCTCAGCAAGGATCATTCCACGTCCTGGGTGCCTGTTGTTGTCGTAGAAATGGACTGGGCAAAACTGTTGCAGCAACAATTTAATTTCTAATAGTATTCCGATACTATTGCTCGAGTACTCTAGTTCTTTGGACACGTGTCCCGACGAGGCAACGACTCTATCGAGCGGCTTGTAATTCAGGGTAGAGTGGAAGGAACAAGAGCGCGCGGCAGGTCGCCCATGCGATGGACCGACCAGATTAAGTCTGCATTGGGTGGCCCATTGCATGAAAGCACACGAATAACAGCAGATAGAGACGGATTGTGTCGCATCGATAAACAAATTATGGCAAACCGAAGTCTCACTGCAACATGATGACCACGACCGCTCTGCCAAGAGTGTACCGACGAAGAAGAAGAGATTCCCATACTGCCAAGCGTGTCAATTTGATTATCATTGCGAAATCTATCTCTCATGGGTCATGCTCGTATGCTGTTGCCTGAATAAGTAAAAAAAAATATTTTGGTAAAGCTAGCAAAATACATCACGCAACATTACGACTGGCATATTCTCGAGATTTTTTACACATAGTTAGCTTTCATTATTGTGTAATAATAATAAATTTATCCTGAGGCAACATTGGCTCATACATACTATTGTAAAAGTAGGTACATAAATAATGCCAAAATATTGCTAGAAGTTTGGGGAGACACAAGGCCGGTGTGGCCTTGTGTTAAAGCGACAGCTTTTGACTGGTATTTGCAGATCTCAAGGCTATCAGCGAACTTAGCTTATTAAAACTTTCGAATATACAACGTCTCTAGATTGAATTTAGTTCAGGAATATTAGATGCTGGTCCTTATAAGGCAATCTTTTGTGTAGACAAATTCAAACTGGTTAATCTATATATTCATAATTATTTTATTGCTTTTTAAAAAATTGACCCACACACTGTTCCGTTGTTGTTGAATTAGGTAATTTACCTATGTTTGCAATATTTGTAAGTATGTGAGAACCATGTTCCTATTTATAATTGAATGAATTTATCTGTTAGTGCTTGTAATACTTTATAACATATATATACGTAGTATAGTAGTGTTCTTCGGGGTGTATCGTCCTCACGTATATGAATTAATTTATGTATGTAAATATTGTAAAACTCTTTTTAGGGTTCCGTACCCAAAGGGTAAAAACGGGACCCTATTCCGTCTGTCTGTCTTTCTGTCACCAGGCTGTATCTCAAGAACCGATGATGTATTTCTGTTGCCGCTATAACAACAAATACTAAAAACAGAATAAAAAAAATATTGAAGGGGGGCTCCCATACAAAAAACGTGATTTTTATGCCGTTTTTGCTATAATGGTACGGAACCCTTCGTGCGCGAGTCCGATTCACACTTGGCCGGTTTTTTATGAGTAATTGTGGCGTTTCGTGTCCGTTCTTCTCCATAACAAGCAACTTTTTCAAGCGCTGATACCCCAGAGTAGATGATTTTAAAATGAGAACCACGACTAAACTGCTTGTCGTAATTTTTTTAAAAAAATGCATGTTACATTAGACCATTTTTTAAATAATTTGATCAGAGATTTTTTTTTTTTATTCGTATAACATAGTGTAATTAATTTGTAAAGCTATGTCTAAAACGGACAAAAACACGACAATCGTGCCAAAACCGCTGGGCGTATTTGAGTGAAATCGACACCATCTCAAAGAAAATTTATTTATCTACATTTTGATTGGGCTGATTTTTTAAAGTCGGAAATAATAAGGAAAGTACAAAAAACTACTCAATTTTGGGGAGCGCGGGTGTGAGACGAGTGCGCGTTTTGTTCCCTCAAGGTCGTTGGCGTTGGTCGTCGTGTTATTGGCCTAATTGAAATAAAGAATTTGACTATAGAGGGTCAGGCACTATTGGAATTTTTGCGGAGTAAAAGTATGTACTCATGAAAATATAGTTAACTTCTAACTAAGAAATCAATTAAAATATAAAAAAATCCGACCGGACTTCGCACCTCGCACATTTAGGGTTCCGTACCAAAGAGAAACCTGATTTATAAATATATTGGTATTTGTTAGTAAAGAGAAAATAAGATACGTAATAATAAAAATTAAAAACAAATTTCAAGTTCGTAGGACAAAGGTAAGTTAAAAAAATCTTAGGAACAAAATTGTGTGACAGACGACGGACAGACAGACAGACGGACGGACATACACGTGAGTGACAGCAATAAATAAAAACAGCAGCACATGCGACATTTATGTTCGCTTTTAGTCGACGAGATGTAGAGAACAGTGGTTTTTAACAGACTGCCGAAGGAGGGTAATATGTTTATCAGTCTATGTATGTATGTATGTTTGTTCCTATGTGGCGTTCTAGAGACCAAACGCGTTGGCCGATTTTTATGATTCTTACGTCAATCGATTCGTCTTAACCCTGCGTGTGTCACTGGCTACATTAAAATTGGAAAATAGAAAAATGGCGGCTTTTGGGCGCCATAATATTGTGAGGGACCATTTTTTTTGTCTTCCAAACTCATCGTGTGGGGTATCAAAATAAAGGATTTTAAGAGGTGATTTCAAAAATATATAACACTTATATGTTTAAATGAACATAATTTAAAAAAGTAACAAAAAAAAACTAAAACCTGACTGCTTAAAAATACGTAAAACAAGAAGAAAATCATGCTGTGCAGTCGGAGGATACATATTCGCGAGCTGGCTGAGCAAAACCAGATGTATCCTCCGACTGCACAGCATGATTTTCTTCTCGTTTTACGTCTTTTAGTTCGCTTTTTTAGCAGTCGGGTTTTTATATATTTTTTTTTTTTACTTTCGTCTCCTGAAAGATTATCATTAAATTAAGTCTCCCTTAAGAGTTTTTGAGAATGTAGATATAATGTTATAGTACCCTGTCCTAATATCCAAACGGTACGTTGAATGGTTCTCCAGTCATTACAAAGAGACAATCAGTAGAATGAACGTAGGTGTAATATACTTACGTTCAAATGAATGTAGGCCGTCCAGCTAAATTATATAGAGACCTCCATTCCCAATTTTGCTGCCAAAAAGTGGGTTCCGATTTTAAGGGTACGAGCACCGGAAAAGTAACGTTTTGGTCCCATGTAGGGTTCAAGGCAATGATACTTAGGCCGGACGGTATAGATGGACGTGACTTGATATTGCATTTGTAATTGGAAAAGGTTTTCCCTTTAAATAAAGTTTTACAATGTACCACTATACCGTCTCTTAGAAAAAAGTTGCACAAGATATTTAGATATTTGCACAAGTTCTCTAATTCACTTCAAGAAAGAGTAAGAAGTTTCTAAAACATATGCGTGTTGAATAAAAAGAAGAAATCAGTTGAATATGCGTGTTTGTGGTTAGCAGAGTTGATCGGTTATCACGTCGTGCCTTGCACGGACTTGTATAAAGATGAACTCTAAAACAGAAGACGCAGTACCTACAATGTTTATATGTGTCGGTAAACACTGAGTCATATATATAATTAACTACATGGTAACTAATGAAAAGATAAATGCAACACCGAAGAGATATCTAACGGGACTGTGCACCTAATATCGTCCAGTATATTTTGGCCGGCTATGGCAGCGTTGTGTGCAAGGGGTTAGTCAGAGAGAGTAAGTTCCCTTTTTACCCGACTGCCAAAGGAGGGTAATGTGTTTATCAGTCTATGTATGTAAGTATGTATGTATGTTTGTTTCTATGTGGCGTTACAGGAGCAAACGCGTTGGCCGATTTTGATGATTCTTATGTCAATCGATTGGTCTTAACCCCGCCAGTGTCACTGGCTACATAAAAATTGGAAAAGAAAAAGATAGCGGATTTTGGGCGCCATTTTGTGGGGTTTTCTTTTTTTTGCGGGGTGCGCCATTTTTTGGTAGGAAAAAATTTTTTTTCTTCCAAACCCATTGTGGGGGTTTCAAAATAAAGGGTTTTAAGAGGTGATTTAAAAATATATATAACACTTATTTGCGTAAATGTACCTCCAATTTAAAAAATATCTGTTGTCCGAACGAACCGACTGCTTAAAAAGCGAACTAAAAAGACGTAAACAAGAAGAAAATCATGCTGTGCAGTCGAAGGATACATCTGGCTTTGGTCAGCCAGCTCGCGAATATTTTTCCTCCGACTGCACAGCAGAATTTTCTTCTTGTTTACGTCTTTTTAGTTCGCTTTTTAAGCAGTCGGATTTTTGTTCACAACGTGTCTAGATTTACTAGGTAATTACAAAAATATATAACAATTAAATGTTAAAATGTCCTTCGAAAAAACAATGATAACTAAAAAGTTGTAAATAAAAAAGTCAATTTAAAAAAGCAAAACGAAGCGAACTAAACAGACAAGAAGAAAATCATGCAGTCGGAGGATAGGAGGTTTTAGTCAGTCAGCTCGCGAATATTAAATTTTTGCTTTCTGTCCCATTGTTTTATCATCGTCGACACCCTTTTATGCTCCCTGTAGGTTCCCAAAATGTATCATAAGTCATAAGTCATTTATTCATTTGTTTAACATAGGCAAAATAATTGGTATATACAGGTAATAAAGAGTGCGCTATGTTATGCCAGAGGGCGTACAAATGTTTGCAAGTAGGTAATTAAAAATAAAAATCGAGCCAGCTAAATCTCAATAATCAAATAAAATAAGCCTGGACAATAAAACAACAATTATAAAGAATTGCATAATACAAATCAATGAAATCAATGTCAATGTAAATATCAATATAAATCAATGTCAATAAAAAGAAAAAAAAACAATAATAATAACTTAAAAAACAAAATGTCAATACAGTACATGTCAATGCACAGACTGAAAAACAGATAATAAGACTATGTCAATATATGTACAAATGTCAATATACAATATTAATGATAATATACAATTTTAAAGTCAATATACAATTCCAATGTCAATATACAATTCTAATGTCAATATACAATTCTAATGTCAATATACAATACAGGTATCAATATACAATACTAATGTCAATATACAAAATTTATTTGTAGGCACAAACAGTCGTGTATTTCATCAGCATTCATTCTGTCATTAGATTTTTGTCTGTTAAAAATGCCGAGATACTGTAATATGCTTTGTTCACCAGTAAGGATTTTAGTCGCTTCTTAAATAAACTCACGTTCAATTCTTTGAACCTGATGATAGTGTTGTAAAACTTCTTTATTATTTGTCACGCGAGCTAGCTATGCCTATGGCTGACTGGTTCGGTCTAGTAACAGTCTGTGTCTCTATCGGTCAAGGTAACGCTATTGGGTACAACATTGAACATATTCTGCTATTTGGGAGTGGTATCTATTTCGCATATTTTTAACCGACTTCAGAAAGGAGGAAATTACTTCAGAACTTATTACTAGGTGAACCGATTTTGAAGATTCTTTTCTTATTTCTTTTCTTCTTTGAAAGCTGGTGCTTCTCATGTGGTCCCATTTTTTCCATTTACTTTATCAAGATCTGATAAAGAACTTTGGTGATTTACACAACAGAACTCTTCAATAAATGTCGGCAAATCTCTTGGGATTGCTGCAATCGCTTGTCTGTTAATTATTTATAACATGATTTTAATCACGCCGGTACGCTCTAAAGAGGTACGTAGATGTCTACAGTTCACCCTGGTACACTCTAATTTCACCGGTTTTGTTCAAGTTTCATGTTATTTTGGTAATCTATTCTGGCTTATCTGTGGGCATTATAGTTATATTATGTACCACAACCAAAAAGTTGTTGTTGTTTTTTTTTTTACAAAATATTAAAAATGCGTTCCAAATAAAAACACTACAAAGTGAAAAATAACTTCTATTTCGGAAGTCGGTGTCAAAAAACGATGAAACGAAAACAAGAACACCGACTTCCGAAATTGAAGTTATTTTTCACTTGTTTTTATTTGGAAGTCGGTTGTATTTTTTTGTAAAAGAGTTTATTTGTAGATAGTTTACTTTTGTGGTAGTGACTCAGTTGATTTCATGTCTGTGGGTGGGTAGACGAATTGACTGATTGTGTAGGTGTTGAACATTAGATTGATTACGCGGAACTTGGTCCTTTTTACCCGACTGCCAAAGGAGGGTAATGTGTTTATCAGTCTATGTATGTATGTATTTATGTTTGTTCCTATGTGGCGTTCTAGAGACCAAACGCGTAGGCCGATTTTGATGATTCTAACGTCAATCGATTCGTCTTAACCCTGCAAGTGTCACTGGTTACATTCAAATTAGGAAAGAAAAAATAGCGGATTTTTGGCGCCATTTTGTAGGGTTTTCTTTTTTTTGCGGGGTGCGCCATTTTGTGGGGAATAAATTTTTTTTTCTTCCAAACCCATCGTGGGGGGTATCAAAATAAAGGGCTTTAAGAAGTCAAGTTAAATGCACCTAATTCTAAAAAAATAACTAAAAGGTTGTAATAAAAAAAGTTAATTTAAAAAATCAAAAAACTCGACCGCTTAAAAAGCGAACTAAAAAGATGTAAACACAAAGAAAATCTTGCTGTGCAGTCGGAGGATACATATTCGCGAGCTGGCTGACCAAAACCAGATGTATCCTCCGACTGCACAGTTTTTTTTTTTTTTTTTTATCTTTTTTTAATAATGCTTATTGTTTTCAGTACTCTATAGATGGATGAACCGACTGTTATGTAGGTTTCTTCCTTATAATGCCGAATAATTCGCGTATCCTTTGCTTAAAACCTCATTAAACCTTCTTTTATGTCCTGCACATATTCCACTTTCCAATGTGTTGTAGAAAGTTTAGAAACAAACCTTGCATACCCTGCCCTTTTTAGTTCAGGGTTTTTTTCATTTTTTCAACTGTTCGTTTTCATGATGTGAAGTCCAAGCAGTTTACTCTTAACGTCAAAACAGTAAATGAATTACCACGTCTGCTATAAGAAACTGATAACTTTGTGGCTCATAAACGAGTATGGCCTGTTGTTATTAAGGTCCAAAATCGTCTGGAATAAAAGCTTAACAGGGCGAGTCTTATCTTTCCTTATATTCGCAACGCTACGGGACGCTGGTACCTACCTCGAGGTACCAACAGTACTTTCGTCCGTCCTTTCCGTCTGGCGGAGTCTGGCGTGCCCTTTTCTCCCACGTCGGTCGGTACAGATACAGCCATGCTTTTAAAGTACAGCCACGCCCTACCCTGTGTTTACTACGTGTATAACAATAAAAGGCTGATTTATTCATATTGTAATTGTGAATGTCTTGGGAACTGAATTAAACAGTTTCATTAGAAGAGCTCAAACGGCTGTGAACTTTGTAGGTTAGGCATTTTGTTAGATAGAAGGAGTAACGTACAATAATTTTGTGTTTTTCCTTGTTTTGCTATATTTAGACTAAGCAAATGTCGCAGTGTCAAGAATATAGATAGTATTATTAGGTCTCAATAGACTAATGATATAGAACAACAATATTAACGGAGTCTTAAATGTTGATTAAGGTGCCCCTAGTCAACGCACGGCACGAACTATTTTGTGCGCGAGGTTAAAATGCATGCTATCTCATCCGACAACACGTGTTAAAGAGATAGATGCTGTGATGAGCAGTATGAAGCTAGTTCGCGTACAAATTAGCACATTTGCAAATTTGTATCGAAATGGATGATGATTTAGGACGAAAACGAGCGCGCGAAATTTTCTTGATGTTGAAAGAGCGCAACGGACATTAATAAGAGTAATGTATTTAAAAAAAAGGACCTTTCCTACTTATGAGCTATACCAAATTAGTTGTTTATTATCAGTCCGAAAATTATATATTATACACGTTGTACTAAAAAAACATAAAACCCTATCATTAGATCCCAATATATTGACTAGAAGAAAGAAACACAATGTTGCTTGTACTCATTTTGTAAAAACAGAATTTGCAAATATTCAGTATGACAGACGCTCGTCTTACTTATATAATAAAAGAAATAAATAAATTGATTTATATACTAAACCGTTTAAAGAATACAAATCGTTACTGATTAAGTGGATAAATAAGATAAGCTACGATGAAACAGAGAATCTTCTATAAACTGTCAACTGAAAACTGTTTCTATTTACACAAATCACATCCGTATAAAAAAAAAAACCATGCACACTCACACACACACTCTATCACACACACCCACACACACACACACACCAACAGACTAAGGATTAAAAAAAAACTAAAATAGACTAATAATTATTAATTTTCATTGCACTTTTGTCTTGTAACTTATAACACTCGTATGATATAAAAGAGCGGCGTCTCCTGGTACAGGCATCTATATGCTTAAAAGGAGACTCTACCAACTGTATAACAATGTATAACGTGTAATAACGAAATAAACATATTTGTTTTTTTTTTTTTTGTATGGAAGAATGATCGACTAGTGTAACCTTAAAAGCAGCAGCTGCTTAAAAGCAGGAAGTGCCAATATATTTCCTCCTTTCAATCAACATTTTAGAACGACAAGTGACTTGGAATTTCCTTTTTAGGTACTAGATAATATTGAGCACGACATAAAGGTCAGAGCTCAGAACAGCAGATTAACTGACAAAACTTATGTTGAAGTTCTCCGCAAAAGTCTTTCTGCGCAGATCTCAGAGCTGCAAAGTCAAAAAGTTTGCTTTACGAAGACTACTTTAGGATAACTAGATAGCTAACAGGATTATTGTTACGTGGGACTTGAACATATCTGTCAAAATGTACGTGTGCTATAGTTGCTCTGCCTAACCCTTTGGGGAAATCAGGTGTGATGTTAAATAAAGTCAACTCTGGGAACTACAACACAAGTAAACTCCGTCTATACATAATACCATAGCGCTCGTTTTTTAGGGTTCCGTACCCAAAGGATAACGGGACCCGAAGACGCCGCTGTCCGTCTGTCTGTCTGTCACCAGGCTGTATCTCATGAACCGTGATAGCTAGACAATTGAAATTTTCACAGTTGATGTATTTCTGTTGCCTCTGTAACAACAAATACTAAAAACAGAATAAAATAAATGTTTGAGTGGGGCTCCCATACAACAAAACAAGTTTTTTTTGCCGTTTTTTGCGATAATGGTACGGAACCCTTCGCGCGCGAGTCCGACTTGCACTTGGCCGGTTTTTAATATTCACAGCTAAGTAGCTACTAGCGCTTACCAGCGCTTAGCTTACATCCCGATCAGTAAAATTTAAAGTATAATCCTTCTAGTTCGAATTTAACATCATAGATGTCGTTTCGGTCGTGCTGTGAACTTGAACATCGAGTGTGACATTTTGCGGAGAAAAATAAATAAAAAGTACCGAAAACAACTAATTGAAGCGTGGAATGCCATTTTGTAAATAGTGTATTAGACTTTATATATATTTCTTTAAGTAAATTCATCAATAACGCAAAAAAAAATTGTAATATTAAGTGTAGAAACTATAACTAAACTTAAAATGCTATAGTTGACAAGACCGTATGACACGAGGCAAGCCCGACAAACGCTTTCTTGCCTCGAAGCACAGATCGTCAACCTTTTTTGCAGCATGCGTTGTACGTATTCTTAAATACTTACATTTCGACTTCTCGGGTTTTAAAGGGCGTAGGTACATTGGAGCGTCAAGGCATTTGGTTTTGTTTATATATAATTAGATGATTAGTTAACTTTTTGTAAGAAAATAATATCCTACCGTAAGTATATTCAACAATAGCACCTGCCCGCGTAAATAGTGTTTTATCATGCCAAATTTCATCTAAATCGGTTCAGTAGATCCAGAGATTACCCCTACAAACTCACAAACTTTACCTATTCATAATACTAGCTGTGCCCGCGGCTTCGCTCCCGTCAACTGGCTACCCTAGCATACCTAACCTAACCTACTATACCCTAAATACCTACCTACCATACCTAACTACACTACCCTACACTATCTACTTACCTTATTTTAAGTTTTTAAAACCTTCCCTGTATTCTGTCATGTATATACATATATATACATAGTGTTGTGTTCGCAAAACATGTGCGAAAAGGAATTAAAAAAAGGAGGTTTGTTTTGCCAATATTTTAATAGTTATTCTGTTATTCGGGGCGAAAATAAATCCACCAAATCAAAGATCATGAAAATCAATCCAGCAGTTCTCGAGTTATAAATGGTGTAATTAACACGACTTTGTTTTATGTATAAAGAGTTTAGTCCGTGTTTTGTTTATGTTATGTGTCAGAGAAAGATTAGAATAAATAACGAGTCATGATATTATTTTGTACGGATGTAACTGATTTATCTATAGGCATAAACAGTTGAATCTGTACAATATAAAATCTCAATTTATCATGTCGGATGTGAGTGTAACAGATAATAGATAATTACTCTAAACTAGTATTAGAATTACTGCTAAACTAGTTGCCTGCAAAACAGCATGCAAATAGTTTAGCAATAATACTAATAACTGTATTACCTACATAATTTATTTGATTTTTAGTGATATTTGCATCCCTTTGTAAAAAAATAATGCATGGTTCAGAATTTATATTTTGCTTTTATTTTATCGAAAATGTTTACAGCCCCATCATGAAAAGCCAGACTTACCCAAAAATGAAAAAAATGGCTTTCTAAAAGAATAAATTGCTACCTTATAGGAATGATTGTAAAGTATATATTTCAATATCATCCATTACTTTACCGAAAGAATATGTTTAACGGTAATATCTAACAAATTTAGAGTAAAATTGCTACGAGGCGGACTTACCTCAAACAGCAAGGAAAGTCCGTCTAAACGCCGATTTTATTAAAAAGTTGTTATATATATAAAATAAAATTTGTTATTGTATATATGATTTTATTAATCAATTGTTAAAAACTAGAGTTTAGTGTTACTAAACTTGACATTAATGTTATTCAATTGTTTTGAGAATACTATAAGATAATATTTTCGGGTCTTAATCTATACTTCTATACTAATATTATAAAGAGTTAAAGTTTGTGAGTTTGTGACGTTGTAAGGGATCTACTGAACCGATTTTGAAAATTATTTTACCAGTAGAAAGCTACATTATTCCTGAGTGTAATAATATATTTCCAAAAAAAATAGAGATCCTTATGAAAATTGCAATAATGTAACCCAAGGTAGCAAAATGTTGCCTGTGAAATACATTGTTTGGCGGGCGCTGAGGAAACTATCGGCCGGCAAAAGTTGTATGAAAATCCATATCTGTCGTGTGTAGCGGCCAAATAAATTACATAGTAATCTCATATCTGTCGTGTCATTTAAAAATGGAACGATTTTTTACTCCGAAACATGGCAACCAAGGAGGTAACTTATCAAAGGTAAATTTAAATTTCGAACTGGCTTGGAAATAGAAAGCTGTTTATTGAAAAAAAAACAAATGAACACTGCGCACTGCGATTTTTATTGGCGCGGATTTTTGTAGTATTATCCCCGCGTGATTTTTTTACCTCAATGCGTGCAGCTTCATACAATTCCATAGGCCGCAGAACGGGCGGAAAAAAATCGCACGAATAAAATTCGCAGTGCGTGCTAAGCCTAACGCGGGAATAATTATTGTTGTTCGTTGTTCGTAATTGACTTTGAAATGAGTTCTAGGTAGTTACTACTTAGTTTTAATTTCCGCGCATTATTTGAGAAAAGCACTATATAAGCCTTGGCCACAACTAGGCATTGATGGACTTACGTATGTGTGCCTCGGCTTCGCCTCGGCCCACATTTACACGTTCGTCCATCAATGCCTCTTTTGCTGGCCGCTGCAGTAATGTACTATATCAGTCTATGTGTTGTAGTTTGTTCCTATGTGGCGGATTTTGATTATTCTTACGTCAATCGATTCGTCTTAACCTTGCGAGTGTCACTGGCTACACATAAAAATAGGAAAATAAAAAAAATGCCGGATTTTGGGCGCCATATTATTGTGGGGAACCAAATTTTTTTCTTCCAAACCCGTCGTGTGGGGTATCAAAATAAAGGATATTATTATATATGAATTAAAACATATTATTTCTTGATATCAGTATTATATTGAATGACATATATCCAGTCAACAACGGTAACCAAGCAACACGTATTAAGTCTATGACACGCCTCCGCCGTGATTCCCAGGAATCAGAGGCGCCGGGAGCAGCTGGTCGAGGTGGCGCATCCATGTGCATCCGCTGTCAATCTCTATCTCATAGTGGAGGTTTCCCAGTCGGCGGGTCACTGTACCAAACGCCCACTTCCTTCCTGATACAGAGTAATTGCGAGCTTGCACTCTGCTTCCGACTGCAAACTCTCTCACCCCTTCTCTTCTGCCCCTATGTAGTGCCTTTGGTGGAGCTCTAATCTTGGCTACCAATCTCGTTCTTATCTCTCTTCCGAACATGAGCATATAGGGCGAGTCACCTGAGATGACTGGCGTAGCCCGGAGAATACTTCTAACTTTACGAACCTTGTGTAGTATTCCACCACTCTCCCCCTCTAATTTGTGCAGTGATTTCTTAACCGTCTGAACAAATCTTTCAGCTTGTCCATTAGTTGCGGGATGGTAAGGTGCTATCGTTTTGTGAACAATGCCATTGCTAGTTAAGAACGTCTGGAATTCTTGAGAGACAAATTGTCTTCCATTATCCGACACCAGCGTGTAGGGTAATCCAAAGGTGTCAAATAAATCGTCTAATTTCTGAATACAGAATGCGCTCGTCGTAGTTTTTGTAGGGATTATTTCTACCCATTTGGAAAATGCATCTACGACAATAAGAAGTTGATAGCCCGATATTGGACCTGCAAAATCGATGTGTATTCTTTGCCAAGGGCCAGTAGGGTCTTCCCAATGATGCAGAGGGGCTTTTGGCGGTTCATTCTGGTTTAATCGACAGGTTCTGCACGATTTAACTTTGTTTTCGATATCTTTATCAATGTTCTTCCAGTATACGAAACTCCGCGCAAGAAGTTTCATTTTCAAGATCCCCACATGCCCCGCGTGAAGTTCATCTAAGATGCGTGGGCGTAGTTTATGTGGAAATAAAACTGTCTTATGTCTCTTGAAAATGTGCGTAGTGGAATAGCCTCATGGTACTCAAGGCTGGTAAGGTTTGGTGCGGGTGAAAAATTGATGTAAGAGGTTTATGGTCTGTAATTAGAGTGAATTTCCGGCCGTAACAATAGTGGAAGAATTTCTTTAAACCCCAGAAAATAGCTGTCGCCTCTTTATCAATATGACTGTATTTCTTTTCGCTGCTGGTTAGGGATCTAGAAGCAAATGCTATTGGTCTTTCTGAGCCATCGGGTAGTTTGTGACTTAGCACGGCACCAAGTCCTGTAGGTGAAGCGTCTGTGGCCAGTATAAGTGGTTTATTCTGATCGAAGTGTATTAGAATTATTTCGCTTAGTATCTCTTTTTTTATGTTTTTCAGGCTTTCTTCACATTTTGTAGACAATGTAAATTTTGCACCTTTCTTCAAGAGTTCATTTAAGGGGGCAGTGATGGATGCCAGATTGGGTATGAATTTGTTGTAATAATTTGCCATACCTAGTAACGTTCTTAGTTCATTTACATTAGTAGGGCGTTGTGCATTTAAAATTGCTTTTATCTTGTCCTGATTTTTATGTAAACCCTCTTTGTCTATCGTGTGTCCCAAATAATTGATACTTCTTTTGAAGAATTGACACTTTTCTTTATTAACACGAAGGTTGCTGTCTTGAAGTTTAAGCAAAACTTGTTTCAATCTGGATAATAATTGTTTTTCTGTCGATCCTTGAATTATTATATCATCGAAGAAGCACTTGACACCGTCAAGGCCCAGTAGTAATTGGTCCATGTATTTTTGCCAGAGACTTGGGGCTACTTTGACTCCAAACATGAGTCGGTTCACTTTAAAAGTACCTTTGTGTGTACTCAGAGTTTGCAGCAGGGCGCTCTCTTCATCCATCACCATGTTCAGGTAGGCTTGCGTGATGTCTAAGGTGCAGAAAAATTGTCCGCCGTTCATTTCAGATAGAATATCTTCAATTATTGGTATTGGATATTTTTCGTCTTCTATCATTTTGTTTAAAGTAATTTTATAGTCGGCGCACAGTCTGATGCTTCCGTTTGGTTTTACTATTGGGACGACGGGAGTTCCCCAATCGGAGTGATCAATCTTTGTAATAATTCCCAATTTTTCAAGTCGGTCGATTTCTTCATCTACTTTAGATCGTAGCGCATATGGAATTCGCCGAGGTTTAATAAAGATTGGTTGCGCATTATCTTTAAGAGTCAGGTGGCCTCGAACATTTGGAATTTCACCTAGGTTTGTAGTGAAGACGGTGGGTTCGAACTCTTTAAGCAATTGTTCAAGATTTTGTGTCTTCTTGCATGTATCAACCAAATTTATTTCGGCTAGTTTAATGTTAAACTCCTTCATCCAGCTTCTACCCAAGATGGGTTTCACGTCTTTATTAATCACGTATAGTTTTCCATAGAATAGTTGGTTTTTATATTTGCAGCGAACAAACGTGACACCGATGGGCTTAAAAACTTCGCCTGTATAAGTTCTTAGTTTGATGCTCGTGTGAAATAGTCTTTTGTTAATGTTCAGCTTCATAAAATCCTTTAGTGATATGGTAGAGAGTGTTGCACCCGTGTCAAATTCCATTCTTATTTTCTTTCCTTCAATTTCGATAGTTATAATGTATTTCTCTGAGATTTCATTCTTTACAAAGTTGATTTCTGCGATGCTGTCGGTACTGGCGCTGCTTGCAGAGTCGTCATTCAGCAAGTTCGTTTCATTGCGTTTATATCCTTGAAGGCAGACTCGCGCTAGGTGTCCTTCCTTTTGACACTTTCGGCATGTACTTTTAATGGCCCCACATTCATTTGCTTTGTGGTCGTCTTTGCCACAGCGATAGCATTTACCTTTAAGCTCTCTTATAGAAGTCGGTATTTTAATTGAACGTGCTTTATTCTGTGCGTGTTGTAATTCATTATGTACTTTTGAAACAATATTGATCGTGTCCAATGGTGGTGAAGGAATGGATGTAGATATGGTCGAATTTTCTATTTTTCCCATTTCCATAGATGTGGCCGTGCGAACTAATTCAGAAAATGGCGCTGTTTGTTTTGCTTGTAAAATTTTTGTGCGAATTTCTCCATCTTTTAACCCTCGTATAAATTGTAACGACAAAAATGAATCGAGATTGGGTTTCAGACAATGTGAGCACTTAAAATCACATTTTGATGACAGTCTTTTCAGTTCTGACGCGTAAAGAGTGCTCGATTCATCCGCTTGTTGTAGCCTTGATATGAAGGTGTGCTGTGAGGCCCATATGCTAGGTTTTGGATCGATGAAATTGTCCAAGATATCAGTAAGTTCTTCATAGGTCTTCTTGATTGGGTCGTCGGGTGAACACAGGTCGTAAATTCTTTCATGAATGTCAGGTGGTAAAGTGGACAGCAGTGTGTAGACCTTCGTTGTGGGATCCGTAATATTGTTGAGCATCATGTAAACAGACAGTCTTTTTATAAAGTTTTTAAACGATTCGTTTGCTTGAAAAGGTTGGAAATTGAGTCTGGGATGTACGTCTCGATGAATGCTCGTGAATTCGTGGGCATCTTGTGAGGAAGGTACGCTGGGTAACGGCTCAGGAAGTTTGAAAGTGTTCATTAGTCGAATCATTTTTGTACGTAAATTTGTATAAAGTTCGTCCACTTCGTACCTGTAATCGGTTTCGGATTCCAGATATTCGTCTTCGGTCTCCTGTTCTATCTGTAATTGTATGTTTTGCAGTCCTTGGTATGTATTTTGAAGTGTCAGTAATCGTGTTTCTATTTCTTCATGAGTATATACATGTTCTGCTTGAAATGCGTTATTAGTTTTCGTTAGCACACCGCGTAGGATGGCTCGCGAACGTTTTGCTTTCTTTACATCGAACGGCATCGTCGCCAGATATTATATATGAATTAAAACATATTATTTCTTGATATCAGTATTATATTGAATGACATATATCCAGTCAACAACGGTAACCAAGCAACACGTATTAAGTCTATGACAGATATTAAGAGGTGATTTCAAAAATATATAACACTTATATGTTTAAATATACTTAATTCTAAAAAAAAATAACTAATAAGTTATAAAAAAAAGCTAATTAAAAAAAATCTGGTTTTGATCAGCCAGCTCGCGAACATGTATCCTTCGACTGCACAGCCTGATTTTCTTCTTGTTTACGTCTTTTTAGTTCGCTTTTTAAGCAGTCGGGTTTTTGTAACTGTAACTTACATGAATAAAGATCATAGTTAACATAGGTAACACTAGAATGTATAGGTACATTACTTTAAATCAAAGATAACTCTTAAAAAGTATTAATATAATACCTCCCCAAGTTGACCTTACATAATTATACAGAAGTCTCAGTGACGCCATTTCTCTCTGATAAACACAGCATAATATTCTAGCAATTGGATAGATAGATAGGTATGTGAAATGTTTACAGAAAAGGATGAATCGATGAATCATTAGGGCGAGCTTTCTACTCGTCGCTCGCGTACACAAGGCAACACAGACTTTAATTAATTTAGAATCATTCACTTACCAACTTCTGTGAACACTATTTATCGATAATTATAATTGATTTGTGAAAGGTGGAACGTAGGCAATGCCGCCCCTCCCGGTGGGTTTCCGCGTTGTCGAGGCGGGTACTTCAATAACCGTGGCTAAATCACTCACGGTGAAGCGAAGAGGAACCCGAGGAGGGGCCGCTCGTCAGGGCTTTTGCCGATAAGCCGACGACGTTGCGGCCAGTTGTGGTGCTGCCTAGGCGACATCGCAACTGAGGCGGGCCGCGATGTCAGATGGGGCCTCCCATACGATATCGCGCCTGAGGGTTGGAGGCCGCGGCCTGAGAGGAGTGCCGGTATTGCGGTATGCCGCTCTCCCTACCTTCCGGGGCCTGGACGGGGTGGCCACCGTCTGAAGGCGATCGCGGTGGGGCCGCAGGGGAGGAGGAGTATTGCGTTGGCCGCTCTCCCCATCTCCTGCGGCCGAAAAGTAAAGCACGGTGCACCAGGACACGAACTGAGTTCGAACTCAGGCAGGCACTTTACTTTCTTTAAATTATTTCATCGCGGCTGAGCGTTGGAGGCAACGGCGGGAGAGGAGTGCCAGTATTGAGGTGCGCCGCTCTCCCTATCCGAAAAATGGTAGGTGGCGGGGCTATTGAAACTCACGGCCAACGACACGTAAGTCGGCGCCACTGCTATGTTATTATAAAGCTTGTAAAATCGGCCTTTTTCCAGCCGTGGGAAAATTCCAGGCTGGTATTATAACACTAAAATCATTTGGTTCAGGAAATGTTGGTGCTATGGCTAGATATTGTACCTTCTGACATTTATAGTACAACACCGGAATCTGGGGCGAAGCTTTTAAACTGTGATGGACGACTTACCTGCACTTGGTAGTGGATTTTGGTAACTGTTTTCCAACATAATATTTGTAACTTTCTAAAATTCATTCGGACAGACCTCTATTATACCTTTTGTTTGATTGTCTAACCCTCAGTTTCCCACCTTAAAATTATCGGAGAATTAATGTGACAAATTGTCAAACACGCGTTATCTTCTGTGATTGGCTGTAGAAAATTCATTCAACCAATCACAGCAGATAACGCGTGCTTGACAATTTGTCACATTAATTCTCCGATAATTTGAAGGTGGGAAACTGAGGGTTAGTCCTTTAAACGAGCAATTCTTGCATATATATAATCTGAATCTTGGAAACGGCTCCAACGATTTTCATGAAATTTAGTAAGCAGGGGGTTTCGGGGGCGATAAATCGATCTAGCTGGGTTTCATTTTTAGAAAACGATGTTTTCTCTATTTTCATCAGAGCTCGGTCGCCCAGGTTCTATATATAAATATATATATATAGTCCCGTTTCTGAATTAAATATTTGTTGTTAAGAATGATCAAGTTTGACAGGTCTTCAAGCTAAAGTAGAGCTTGACAACTACTTCTCAATTCAGACATCGAGGGTTAATCGAGACTTGGTAATATAGACCAGGAGCTAAATCAGAAAATAAAATAAATCCTAACCATTTTATCTATACTTAATATAATAAAGCTAAAGAGTTTGTTTGTTTGTTTGAACGCGCTAATCTCAGGAATTACTGGCTGGAATTGAAAAAAATATTTTGTGTTGGATAGTCCATTTATCGAGGAATGTTATAGGCTATATAACATCACGCTACGACTAATAGGAGCGGAGCATAAATGAAAAATGTTGCAAAACGGTTTTTTTTCCTTTTTGAGAGCATCCGTTGCGTGCGCTGCGTAAACGGTTTAAGTTACGCAACAATCATGTATGTAGGGTAGGTAGGGTAGATAGATGGGCAGGTAGGTAGCCAGTTGCCGGGAGCGAAGCAGCGTGGGACAGCTATACAATATAAATGTAAAAGTTTGGATGCTTGTTAACCAATTACGGCTTTACTATTTGAATGAAAGGCCACAGTAAACCATGTCCTTGATAAGAATTCAAGAAATATACTGTTTATCCCAGTAGTACGTCTCAGAGAGTAATTTTCGACTTTCACGCAGGCGGAGCCACTGGCAAAAGCTATATTAAAATTTATTAATCTATGTAGTAGGTGCCCAAGCACGGTGATTCTCGCCATATGCTCCCAAGGCCATAAGTTATGGTGACTTATGGCGAAGTCATGCGTTTGGTAGTAGTTACATGATCAACGGCTGTTATGATTGTAATTATGAAGTGTAATCAGGTGATATTGACTTTCAAATGAGGTCTTAAGTATTGAGTTTTAGAAAAAATCATTCTGATTATTTTGTGAATGGTGTCGCTTTCAATCAGACAGAACGGACTCGCCTAGATTGTGCTAGGGATGGGCGATTCTTTTCAATAAGATTGATTCTTGAATGATTCGAATCATATATTAAAAATCGATCCACAACAAAATCGAGGCCTAAAGGCCTTTTCAGATTTGCTTTTCGCGTTTGTATTTGCAATACAAATATAAATCCAAATACGGAAAATAAAAAGGGAAACCATAATAATAATCGATGTTTTAACATTTTAAAACGAATTAAAGTTGTTTATACTAGTGATGTAACGAATGTAATTTTTTGAACATTCGCGGATGCGAATCCGAATGCAAATATCTACTACTGAAAATCGCGGTTGCGAATACGAATGTTCAGTATTTGTTCAAATTTGGCGCCTATTGTCTATGGTTTGGTGGCAGTCTCGAGGTGCGTTCCGTTTGTATTTTGTTCCGAGAAATTTGTAAGACTTATGAAGCATTTGTGTCCATCTTATGTTTTGAAGTCTCACCCGCGTTTGTTTACATTGCATTATATAAATACATATACTTTTATCTTTTACGTTCTAATGAAAATTTAATTACTAAGCTTCATTGCCCAAAATAAATAATAAAAATAATACCAAATGATAAAGTGTAGACTGATAGGTTTAAAGATATTTATTTCCCATAAGAACTTATAAATAACAGTTCACTTATAATAAGATACAAAGTAACTTAATCTAAATAATAATATAATACTTGCCTCCGGGGCGTTGGCGACGTTAAAGGGTGCATACATGTTTTTTTAGTTTACTCTTAAATAAGTTAATATTATCACACCTCTTTATATCTTCCGGTAAATCATTGAACAGTTTTGCTCCCTCCACTAATACTGTTTTAATGATGTGATAATGTGCTAAAGAGGTTAAGTTACTTTCCCTTGCATGAAAAAACCGAATAAAAAAAAGAAATGAATGGATTTTGATTTTATTAACCTACTATTGTATTAAAATTGTTTTTTTTCTGATATGCATATTCACAAAACATTCGCAGAAATATTGCGAATGCGAATATGCAAATATCCGCCAATGTGGTGACGCCTGGGGGAGCCCTATGTCCAGCTGTGGACGTCTTTCGGCTGAAATGATGATGATGATAATGATCCGCGTATGCGAACGCGAATATTCGTTACATCACTAGTTTATATAACCAAATGAAAGTATCAGGTATAAAAGAAGACATTTATTTGGTTTATATTATAAAGTTTTCAAGTAAACTGTTTTTTTTCATTTCTTTACATGTGTTTGCGTGGTACATATTTTAAAATAGAAAATCGGATCTCGATTTTCTAGGGTATAAAAAAATTAAAAAAAAATATTTTGATCTTAAAAATTGATTCGTAGATTAATAGATCTCAGATCGCCATCCCTAGATTGGGCTAGGTTAAGGATTTTTTTTTATTATATCGCATTAAAGAGAACCTCTAAATATAGTAAATAAAATTCAGGTTTCAGGACGATTCAGAGGAAAACTTTCCTGAATTGAGGCTCTAAGTTCTATCTTTTCATAGTTCACGTTTTTCACTCCCAAATATGTGGGCAAATAAGTCAAGTATTGGACAGGAATAACTGGAGGGCAACAGAGGAGGCCTGCTGTGTTGTAAAACAGCCTGAGCTGGTGCCTGATAGTTAATAATTCAAGATTAAGTTGATGTTAATAATAAATAACATAATTATTATAAGTGTTAAGAACTTTAACTCCGCGTTCTTCAGTAGAATAAAAACGTCTTTGAGCCGTTATTGTAGGAATATTTAAAAATACATTATTATTCAATATTTTCAGTCGCTTCCTCTTTTGTTTTTGAGCGCCTCACATGCCCAGACACGTCAGCCCGTCAGTTAGTCAGCGCAGCAGCATTCTAAGCGGCTGACTCACATGACTTCTATTAATATGCTTCAATAATTGTAGTAATTATGAGAGAGGTGGTTTTACTACTGAAATACGTCATTCAACACTGTTTTATAATTACGTATTTTAAAAATATTGGTAATTTTTTCTTTTGTGTCTATATAAAACCGGCCAAGTGCGTGTTGGGCCACGCGCAGTAATAAGGTTCCGTAGTTGCATAATAATGCGGACTAAGAAGAGGGTTTTGTTGTTGTTACATGAACATTAAAACGGTTTCAGCGGCATACAACATCTAAAAACCGGCCAAGTGCGATTCGGACTCGCACACGAAGGTTTCCGTACCATTACCGCAGAAACGGCAAAAAAATCATGTTTGTTGTATTGGAGCCCCACTTAAATATTAATTTTATTCTGTTTTTAGTATTTGTTGTTATAGCGGCAACAGAAATACATCATCTGTGAAAATTTCAACAGTCTAGCTATCACGGTTCACGAGATACCTACAGCCTGGTGACAGACAGACAGACGGACCGCGGAGTCTTAGTAATAGGGTCCCGTTTTTACCCTTTGGGTACGGAACCCTAAAAACCGGCCCACATGGGATGATGTTTTTTTTTCAATCTATATGCTCGCGTTTGACCACTATCTTGCCTGATACTAAGCGATGATGTGGTCTACGGTGAAGCACACTTGCCTAGAAGTAACCTATTCACTCTTGACTTTAACTAAAGAGGGACTTACTGGTAACTGAAGAAGTTCAGTGAGTCTTTGTTCAAGCAACTTCTTGTTCGACGAGAAATTATCTAATTGATTCTCGTAAAACTTCTTCTCATGTTTCATAGTCGCCATCGTGTTTTCTAGAAGACCTTTGAGTTCTTCCACCTCTTCCTTCAGAGCAGAATTAAAATCCAGAAAAATATTATCTATTTGAGTACCACCGCGGGTGCGAATTGCGAAAGGAGCCGATACGAACGCGCGGGATTTTCAACCCTCGGCGCTGGGTCGAGCGTTTCAAATCCAACGGAGCGCTTTTATTTAGGCAGATATTCATTTAGTTGTCCGGGGCTCCGGGCAGCGTCCTCTAGGTAATAATCAGTAATATCAGTTCATTCACGAAGATTGTATGTAACATGAATTAACTATTTTTATCGTTCGATGAATCAGTCCTAGTTACATGACGAGGTTCTACAGCCACGCCCTTAGCTCAGTCCTCGTTACACACGCTAATAAATAGCCCTCTTACAAAATTATTTTCTCTATTTGGTCATGGAAAGTTGACCTGAATAACCAGCCTTTAGGTAATTGCCGAAGTGAAGGATGTGGCTAGAGATCAGCTATCCTCGTTTAGAGTCAAACAAAACTTGAGTAGTTAAGAAAAAATATGATTTTTGATTTTATAAAATTGTAGGAAGATATCATTGAAGAACCACAACTTTAGTATGTTTTATATATATGTTAACAACTTTAGTATAACTAAAGTAGGTAACTAAGCAGGGTGAATTTTAAAACATTGGTAAGCTTATGTACTCATGAATATATTATGATCACACTAATATTATAAAGGCGAAAGTTTGTGAGTGTATGTGTTTGTTACTACTTCACGTTCAAACGGCTGGACTAATGTATTCTCGGCAATGTGTTCCTTCGTGATAATTTTGGACTTTCACGCGGGCGAAGCCGCTGGCAGAAGATAGTAACTTATAATTGTAAAAGTTATCATATATTCATTCATGAGTCTATTGAGATTAACCCTGAAATGAACATAAATGGAATGAACGTCTATACTCCATTTGCGATAACATTAGACGTTTAAATTAGCCCATTTTACAGCCCGTTCAACCGATTTTGACTTCTATTGCGTTGGTGATACGACAAACAGTAGCTGTAGTAAACAGTTGGTTTTGGTAACAGATCTATGCTTTTTATATCATCCTTATGTTTACGGGATAGAACTCAAAATTTGTTGAACGGACTGTAAAACGATTTGGAAACATGTCTAATGTTATTTCAAATGGAGTTTAGTTTTTTCATGTTTCAAAGAATATCCCATAGTATAAGTTGTTAATTTTTGTGGCTAAAAAAAACTTTTTTACAAAAAAATACTACCGACTTCCAAATACAAAACTACAAAGAGTAAAATAACTTTATTTTCTCAAACATGCTTGGAAATTTGAGCATTATTTTGACAACCTTCTTTGAGATAAATCGCAATTGCTGTACTGGCTAAATACCTGCGCGCAGCGGCCGGCAAAAGTTGTATGAAAATCCATATCTGTCGTTTGCAGCGGCCAAATAAATTCCATAGTAAACTCATATCTGTCGTGTAATTTAAAAATGGAACGAACTTTTTCGCCGAAGCATGGCCACCAAGGAGGTAACTTATCAAAGGTTTCATTTAAATTTCGAACTGGCTTGCAAATAGAACGCTGTTTATTCAAAAAAAAAAACAAATGAACACTAACGCGGGCACATTTATTGTTGTTCGTCATTGATTTTGACAAAATGAGTTCTAGGTACTACTTAGTTTAAATTTCCGCGCATATTTGAGAAAAGTACTATACAAGCCTTGGCCACAACTAGGCATTGATGGACTTACGTATGTGTGCCTCGGCTTCGCCTCGGCCCACATTTACACGTTCGTCCATCAATACCTCTTTTGCTGGCCGCTGCAGTAATGTACTATTTTTGAAGTCGGTGTCTTCCGTAGGTACCATTTTTTTGCTTTATGGACACCGACTTCAAAAAATAAAGTTATTTTACTCTTTGTATTTGGAAGTCGGTAGTATTTTTTTGCAAAAAAGTTTTTTTATTTTTCACTTTTTAGTTGTACCTTTCTAATAGGCAATTTAGTAAGATAACTTTAATGCCAAAATAGATTTCATGAAACTTGAACATAACCGGTGAATGAGAGATCTGCGTACCCCTTAAGAGCGTACTGGCGTGATGTTATGTTATGAAATGGTATAAACAATAAACAGACATGCGATTGCAGCAAACCCGAGAGATTTACCATTATGTATTGAAGAGTTCTGTTGTATATCTCCGAAGTTCTTCATCAGATCTTCACCAAAATAAAATGGCACCAATTTTGAAACATACTTTTTCAAACAAAAAAAGAATTTTCAAAATCGGCCCACAATTGACGGAGATATCGGTGAACATACACAAAAAATACAAACATAATGTCGAACATAGAACCTCCTCCTTTTTGGGAAGTCGGTTAAAAATAAAGACAACGAAATAAAGAAGATAGAGAAAACCAATTAAATAAAAATCACCTTGTACGTATGTTACGTGGGTATATATTAATTTACAATTAATAACTTTTGTGAGTGTATCTAAACATGAAATACGAGTATGTACATGTTCCTTAGGTACTTCAGCTTCAGGACATGACTCCAGGCAGAATACCAAAGCAAAATTATGTTCAAATCACGTGTATGATAGTCGAATTTCAATCACGACAGGGATTTAGGTGCGGCGCATCGCAACGCATTCAACCCTTTCGCACGCAAACATGGTGTATTATACCTATAGTACATATGTATGTATTTACTGCAGACTTCCTGAAAACAGATTGCTATTTCACGTTACCAGTATTGGTAGTTGTACTGTTTGGTAAGTACTGAGGGTTTTGTACGCATTCAATCCATTTTGAACCATTCAGAGTTTCGATCCTGCTAGTTTGGGAATACGGTATTAATTAATTCGTGAAAGCTCTTTTCTTATATATAGGTACTAGCACTCCGCCCGCGACTTCGTTCGCATGATTTTGTATTTTATTCAACAAAATTATGTGCAGTTAGTGAAGGCGATCAAAAATAAGCTATTGATAAATCAATTATAAATGGGATATCGTAGATATCTACGGCTTAAGTTAGGATTTAGAGATCATAGAACCTCCTCCTTTTTGGAAAGTCGGTTAAAAATCTTATTCCTTGGGCAATAATAAATTGCCATCATTCGTTTTTCAGAATTACCCCCAGAAATGTTTTAGGTGTGTCAACGGTTTTTTTAAGAATCTTACGGCACTAAGATGACCTCTTCCTCGATTTGGAATTACCGAACTGGACCGTTTGAACAGTGTTGTTTGACGGAGATATCGGTGAACATACACAAAAAATAATTAAGTACCTTACTAAAGGCAAATTGCCTATTAGGTCCACCTAAAAAGTGAAAATACTACCGACATCCAACTAAAAACACTACAAAAGGAAAAATAACTTTCTTTTTCGAAGTCAGTGTCCATAACGAAAATAATTAGTACCTACCAAGGACACCAAATTAGAAAAAAAAGCACTTTGTTTTGTTTTTAGTTGGAGGTCAGTAATATCTTTATAAAAAATGTTTTTATACAATTAAATGTCTCTTTATAAAAGAGCTATGTGTAATAAAATACTTCAAAAATCTTGATCACCCCATAAATAGTATTTTGGGGATAGTTCCGAAAAACGAATAACTAATAGCAGACCACATTACTTATTAAGGTTAGTATTTGTGCAAAATTTATAGTTTATCAAACCAAGATCTTCAACACCCCCCTAATGATATTTTAGGGGTAGTTTTGAAAACTAATAATGATATCCTTTATTATTTACTTACTAATGTAAGTATTAATTAATATTTGTCCCAAGTTTCAAGTTTATTAATCCAAGAAATGAGATTTTCCATACAAACTTTAACATCCCTTAAATCGTATTTTAGGAGTAGTTTTGAAAACTTGTAATGACAACCTTTACTTTAAAATCTTTCTTTTTTTTTTTGTATTTTCTGTTAGTATTGATGCCAAGTTTCAAATATATAAGCCCAACAAATTGCCACCTTTAACCTCTATTAGGGGTAGAATTTCCGGAAATCAATAAACTGAAGAAATTTCATATAAAGTTTCAACCCCTACTTTATTCTCCTTAGGGGTAGAATTTCTAAAACCTAATAATTACATGAATTCTTTTTATCAACTCCAACTCTAACTTACAAACTATAGAAATTACATACAATCTGTCAACCCCCTTTTTAGCCCCGTTACGGATGGCATTTCCGAAAATAATTAAACTCATTGTTTTTTTATTAATCAGGAGCGAAAACCTACAATTTTAGATGTTTTACCTTCCAAACCGAAGAAATTTCATATAACGTTACAACCCCTATTTTACCCCCTTAGGGGACGAATCACCAAAAACCAATAAATATATTACATTTTTTTATGAACCAAAAGCGTAAATCAAAAATTTCACGTGACCAACTTACAAACTGAAGAAATTACATACAAACTTTCAACCCTCTTTTTTCCCCCTTAGGGGTCGAATTTCCATAAACCAATATATGAATTAATTCTTTTTATCAACCAAAAGCGTAATTCTAAAATTTCAAATGTTCATCTTACAAACAGTAGAAATTACATACAAACTTTTAACCCACTTTTTACCCCCTTAGGGTTGGAATTTAGAAAAACCAATAAAGACATTAATTATTTTTATCAACCAAGAGCGTAAATCTAAAATTTCACTTGCCAAACTTACAAACTGTAGAAAATACATACAAACTTTCAACCCCCTTTTTACCCCCTTTGGGGTGGAATTTCCAAAAATCCTTTCTTAGTGCTCACTTACGCGACATGAGGAACCTTTCTGCCAAATTTCTTTCTTCTAGGCCTAGTGGTTTAGGCTGTGCGTTGATCGATCAGTCAGTCAGTCAGTTTCTTCTTTTATATATATAGATTATGTAGATTGTTGATTACGGGAAATTCTTGGGATGTTAGAAAGCCTTTTAGATTTTTAAGCCGTGGTACCGATAGGTTGTTCCATCTAAAATAATTACAAACTTCCATATAAACTTTTATAAGGGTAGTATTTAAAAATCCTTTATTCGTGCTCACTGCTCACTTTCTGTTACGAATATGGTGCATAGTGCTTCTAGATCTACCGGTTCAGCTGGTGCGTTGTTTGTCAGTGAATTAACCGGTTGAATGCCGTAATTACCGAAACAATTAATAAAATTATTCATGAATAAAACATTTTTTTAAAACAAGCTTTTTTCGTAAACCCGTTCATTTGATACCCATATCATGGTAGTGCACAAAAAATAACTTGTCCGCCATCTTGGGCCGTCCGCCATATTTTATTTAGAATGATGTCACTCAGTTAAGACTTGAAAATTCAGTTGCAAGATTTGACCCAAACACACTTACATAAATACTTACATTGCAAGCTAAATAAAAGCTTGTAAAAAGCCATTGTGTCTCGTGTAGATCCACGTTTTAGGCACTCAAGGGATTAATGGTTTTAAAAGTGAGGAAAGCACCTATCTCTCCTTCAAATTATTTTTGGTTGCAAAGTAATGGGAACCAGTATCACAGTATTTGTCGATTGATTACTCCGCTATCAAACTGTTGGTTATCTTAAAGATAAATAGATAGATACGCACTTTTGTCTAACAGTGACAAAAAATGTTCCTGAATGGATAATCTACACGAGCGATATATAGAATGAAGCACTGAATGAATTGAGTCTGAAATGTCTAAAGGTAGCTAACCTACATGTACCCCTTGGGATTAATTGGGTATATGGGTATATGTTAGCCTTCAGGGAAAGCTTTTGTCAACGCTGCCACATAATATGCATAATTGATATAAGTTTTGAACTCATTACACAAAAATGCTTTCTGTTTCAGGCAGTAGAAGTAGCTTTGGGTAAAGTTATAATTATATTTTCATAATGGTTTGGTTCTTGAGGACCATTTTGGGTATCAACGCATAGGAAGGAAGTCTTTTAGTAAAAGTTGATTCTGTCGTCTTGAAGCCACGTTTGGAAATTATGTTTTTGTCACATTTTATTAGGTTCTGTCGAAATAGAATGAAAATTGCGTTGAGAAACGTCTTGGTGCTTCGATTTAGATTTTTGTCAACGACAAATTAATTCAAGAATGATAATATTGATTGCGTCTTCATAACAATGCCCATTTTAAGTTCTTTGCCAATGTATACAACACTGATTGCCAGTTATCACTAATATACAAAGATAGGAAAACAACGGTCTATTATCATAAAAATATGCATTGTGTGAAAGAATGCTAATTAATTATTGCATTCAGATAGTTTGCTATACGTAGATAAAGTTACGTAGCCTACCTACGTATTGATCGATAACTTGAAATTATACAATTTGTGTTTTGTGTTTGCTTGATAATAACTGTTTTTGTTGAAAACAAATCGTCATAATGGATAAAAATAATTACTTTGATTACGCACGTGGCTTGTCGTAATATCTTGCTTTATTAGGTTTTTGCAAGCAATTCATAGGATGTAAATAAAATCTGCCTGGTCTTTTCTGAACTATCTTGGGGTCGGCTTCAAGTCTATCCGGATGCAGTTGAACTATCATTATCTATTATTTTATACTAATACTAGCTGTTCCCCGCGGCTTCGCACCTGTGGACCAACTCACATGACGTTTTCGGGAATAAAAAATAGCCTATGTCACTCAGGAATAATGTAGCTTTCTATTGGTGAAAGAATTTTTTAAATCGGTCCAGTAGTTTCGGAGTCTATTCGGTACAAACAAACAAAAAAATCTTACATCTTTATAATATTGGTATATAGATTATAAAGACGAAAGATTTGTATGTAACGAATAAACTTAAAAACTACTGGACCGATTTAAAAATATTTTTCACCGTTAGGAAGCTACACTATCCCCGGGTGACATAGGCTACTTTTTATCCCTGTATTCCCACGGGAACCGGAACTACGCGGGTGAAACCGCGAGGCGTCCGCTAGTTTTACATAAATCTACTGTATATCCGACTTACACAACCCAGTAACTGGGTAATACGATACTCCTTGACAAGACTCGTGTTAGATTTTCTGCCTTCAATTTCATAGGTCGGTAATATTTGCCTCTTCATTTCAACTGCTCAAAATGAGTCTTCTAATACAATTCAAGCGATATTGTGAGCATCGTGCCTGATACAAGGCTATTGTTAAAAGCCAACTGAAGGACACCGATGAAATTATTTTCAGTGGATATTATTATCGCCGCTATGATTATTGATTACCTATGTCTGCCTAAAATCAAAGTGTTTGCTTTATTAAGTAGCAGTGTGTGTTGCCAGTGAGATTTGGTCGCTCACAATGACCCTCATCAGAAAGCTTACAGTCACCCAAAGGACAATGGAGACGACTATGCTTTCCTTGTATGTTTGAATCAGAAATGTAGAGATCCGCATGAGCAACCAGAGTTACCGACACAGTCCGAAGAATTGCCAAACTTAATTGGCAGTGGGCAGGGCACATTGCTCGTAGAACGGATGCCCGATGGGGCAGAAAAGTTCTGGAGTGGTGACGGCGAACTAGTGACGTTGCGTTGGAAGGCCTCCCCCTAGTTGGACCGATGACCTGGTAAAGTTTGCGAGGATCCACTGGATGCGAGACGCACGGGACCGATCAATGTGGCGACGCTTGGGGGAGGCCTATGTCCAGCAGTGGACGTATTTCGATTGATATGATGATGGATGAAAAAAAAAATTTGATAATTTTGGAATTGAAAGGTACTAAATGTAATATCACTCGTCAACATATAAATAATATAATTCCAATTAACCCAAACACGATGGTGCTATCTTGTTTGGTTGAGGAGTTTCGTTGGCCATCTTCCGGCTCCATCATGAGACCAGCTCCATAGTACCCATATTATTTCAATGTTTCAAAATACACATAAGTACTCCAAGTTTCACCTAAATCGGATATCAGGAAGTGATTGAAAAATGGATTACTAGTTACCGGACATACAAGCGAAAGCCAGGGCCGACGCCTGTCTGGGTCGCGGATAAATTTGAAAGAGCGTTACCGTGGCCCTGACACAAGCAACTTAAGGAACACGGTTGGGTTTTATTCGGTATAAGTCTGACACGCCCTCCCGCTTCACCCAGGGCGGGCGATGAACTTTGGAAGAGTGTTTCTCTGAATACAAGAAAAGAGGTGATTCTACTAAACATTTAGAAAACATCTATCTTTATTATATAAACCTACAACTAAAATAATTCGTCACCTCGAATGTTCCATTTCGTAACAATTTGTAGAAAGGTCAGGGTTCAGTCAGCTTCAGATTATAAGGGTATGATCAAGTCACGCACACTAATAGAAAATAATGTTCTAGGTATACAAGTAGATACATATCTATCTAATATATTATACCTTTAAACGAGTTATTCTTGTATATATATATATACTCTGAATCTCGGAAACGTTTCCAAACAATTTCATGAAATTTAGTATGCAGGGGGTTTCAGGGGCGATAAATTGATCTAGCTGTTTCATTTTTAGAAAACGTCGTTCTTTATTTTCACCTGAGCAGAGCTCGGTTGCCCAGGTACTACATATACTAATAAGTACCTCAATCAATCTGACTTCCAGTCTAACCGGAAGCAGCTGAATACAAGATTTCCAAAGATTCTGTAAAAGATCTACACATGACACGGGTCTTACGTCCTTCCGCAGCACCCATTCATGGACCGACTTTGTCAAGCGTTGCTTAACCTCAAGGATCGGCCCGTGCGGCTTTTATTACTTACTCTCACGTGTCTGTCTGTCAGTCCGTATGTTTGTCCGTCGTCTGTCACACAGATTTTACAGCCAAACGGTTGCCATACAGTATTAAATTTTTACAGTATAAGCATCTTATACTCTAAAAATATACCCACAGCCATACAAATTGTCAAAAAATATTTTGAAGGTGTGTTCCCTTACAGCTAAAGGGGGTCGCGAAAAAGCTCGTTGAGTAGATAAATACGGTATTTTTTGTTTAAAAAAATATTAGCAAACAAAGTCAGCAATTTTTTACAAAGTTTTGTTCCGAAGAATTTTTTAACTTCCCATTGTTGACCTTGAACTTGAAATTTGGTAACAATGTTTATTATTACGCATATTTTACTAAAAAATACCAATATATTGATAATACTGAATTTGTTTCGAAATGCCCTCATTTTTCCAACTTGAATTTGCGGTTTGGTACGGTACCATAAATGTTCGAAATCCGACACGTACTGGGCCGGTTTTTAAACAAGTGTTTTCTACTGAAAGGTACTCAATGTAATACCTGTTACCTACTTATTGTCAAAACACAATCAATGAGACCAATCACGATGGTTATATCCTATCTGGTTGAAGAGTTGCTATGGCCAGATGCCGACTCCATCGTGAGACCAGCTCCATATTATTTAAATGTTTCCAAAGTTACATCAGTAGATACGCCAAGTCGAAAAACGGGCCAAGAGGCTCATCGGCAATGAAATTCTGGTCGGGTCTAGACTCCAGAGCATTGAACACCGGCGCCGAGTTGCCAGCCTTTGGGTGTTTTATCGGTTACATTTCGGGGAGTGTGCGACGGATTTTTTTTTAGTTTTTTTGTTGGGACAATCCCACCGCACTATTCCCAAACCACTGCAATTCCAGAAAGCCACAATCAACAGAGGCGACCACCAGAAAAGCGCCGAGGCAATGAAGCTCGACGAAGTCCCGGCGAATGAATTTAATTGTCTTGGATTCCTCAACGAAATTAATCAGAAAAGAATAACGGAGGAGTAGGAAAAATTACAAATTTCTACTTCCCTACATATCAAGCGGGAGACAGAACTAACAAGACACATAGGCATAAAGGGTCGTTTACAACTGGGATAAGCCCAGTTGCCTAGCACCACGGATAAAAAATTAGCATTAATATTAATGGGTCCAAACATTGTGAGCTGTTTGTTATATTTGATTCAAATAATAGGTATGGCAAAAACGCTTGAACGCACGGAAATTTGTTCTAGTTTCCACAAGGTCCGTATAGTAAACAGCTCCTGTTATAGCCTGTACACTATTCAACATAGTATTGCGTTCATTCTGCCAAAGAATACACTCCCATAAGATATGATATGTAGTTTGTAAATATTCGCTGCCAGATGTAGAACACTGACATAAAGGCGAAGCAACAAGCTTGAAGGAAAATAATTTACTTTTAAAGTTACCATGCCCTGTGAGAAATTGGGAAACACAATGATCCACCTCCAGCCACGTCCTGGCCAGCTGCACGCGAACGGATGGAAAGAATTGGTGGAGGTATCGGCCCTTGATGGAATTATCCCACCTACATTGCCATTCGGATAAAAGTTCCTCCCAGAGGTCAATATGTGGTTTAAAAAATGTAGAGATTTTCTCACGGTCACGGTGTGCGATGGAATTGCATGAACTAATTCCTCCTAGCCCGGTCCATCATCGGACTACAAGACAAACAAAATGCGTCATCGGTACATGGTGGACATCCCGCCCATACGCACCAAACTTTTTGGGAATACTTTGATTATGCGTACAGCTAAGGAGTGGAATTCCTGCCGGATCTGTATTTTCTGATAGTTATAACCTGGGAGTCTTTAAGTCAAGAGTGAATAGCTTTCTTCTAGGCAAGCGAGATACATCGTCGACCTCATCATCGCTTACCATCAGGTGAGATAGTGGTCAATCGCGAGCCTAAAAGCTTCCGCTTAATCGCGGCGGAGGCCAGGAAGTGCTTGAAAAATAGATTACTAGTTTTCGGACATACATACTTTCAAAATCAAAATCAATTTTTTTATTTCACATAGGCCTACATGGGCACTTATAAAACGTCGACAAAATGTGCACGGTTCGGGTTGGTCGTTTCCTATGGAGAAGAACCGGCAAGAAACTCCATGGTTACTCTTTTAAAAATGGTTTGGTTTTACAATATTTCCATGTTACAGCATTAGTACTTAGATATGGGGGGACAACGTAGGCCCGAATTATGACAATAAGTCGTAAGAAACTAAAAAAAAAAAAGAAAAAGATTATATAAAAAAGTTAACAAATGTTAACTAGCATCTAGAAGGCCTACAATGTTCACACATTCACAAAACAATCGGTAAAAGAATCTATACAAAGGTAAAAATAATAAAAATAAGTATAACAAGACTAAATTTAACATGTTGCACAAATTTTGTTATCAGTGCTGTAACTATTCTTAGCAAAGGGCTTTAAAGATGATTGAAAACCATTGTAAAAAGTCTAATTAAAAGAAGGAAAGAAAAATGAGATTGAGAATAGTTAGAGACATCCACATATTTGTGCCGTTTACAAGTTACCAGGGAAGCTGCATGCGCAGAAGGAGCTAAGGCCAAATGTTTTTATCTTCAACGTAGTCCTTGATTTTATAATATGCTTTTTTAACAAGGATACGTTTGATGTAGTTTTTGAACCTTCCATCGGTCAGTTCTATAACTGACTTTGGCAACTTGTTATAAAAGCGTATACTGTTTATAAGAAAAGACTTGCTAGTTTTCGTTAATCTGAATTTGGGTATTACAATTTCGTGCTTACTGCGTGTATTTAAATTATGGAAGTCGCTTCTAGTTTTGAAAAGCCCCCGATTTTTACGGACATACAAAATACATTCCAAAATATAAAGTGAAGGTAGAGTCAGTATATCGATCTCTTTAAATTTTTCTCTGAGGGACTCGCGAGGACCCATTTTATAGATTGCGCGGATTGCCCTCTTTTGTAGGATGAAAACTGAGTCAACGTCTGCTGCTGATCCCCACAGCAGAATGCCATAAGACATAATACTGTGGAAATAAGCATAGTATACTAACCTAGCTGTAGCTACATCGGTTAGCTGCCTTATTTTCCTTACTGCATATGCAGCCGAACTTAACCTACCCGAAAGAGTTCTAATGTGCGCGTATATAATAAGCTTGTAAATGACTAAGTAAGTATTTGTGAAAGTACTTGATAATAATAAGTGAATCGGGCGTAAGCTTTTTTGCACGAAAGGTACCCACAGACAAAGGGTAAATAAAAACTTTACTGAAGCAATGAAAGTTTTTAAATAAGAAGCCTTATAAATATTGATGACGACTTTTGAGAAATTAACCTTTGTTTTTCTTTTGTATTCAAAGGTTAATTTGCCATAAGAATGGCCTTTTACGTAATTTTACTTACGTCAAATGTTTTTTAACTGACCACATAATAAGGAGGAAGTTCTCAATTCGACTAGATTTTTTTAAAAGATATGTTGTCCTTTGGAACAATTTATCATAACCTTATCATACACTAGATACTTATATATACTTATCCGGTCAGACTGGCATGGAAGCTCGCCTCAATATTGCTGGGAATATACTAGGCAAATTAATATCCTGAGTAAAAACCTATTTCTGAACTCCGTAATTTTCCTTTTGAGAAAATCTCAAAGTAAAAGTCTTTCTTTCTGTTCTACATCGCAATTCAGTAAGATCACTTATTTTTTCCCTACACATACATACACTCACATAGACTTATGTATATATTTGTGAAAGCTCCATACCCTCTTTAAGATCTGAAACCCTTGACGGATGTGGATTTATTCCAGAATTGCATAGCGTAGATTCCTACAATATTTTGAACTAGAGATGCGCCCCTTCTTCGCATGGTTTGCACGTTTTGACATAATATCTAGCTTTTTTATTAATTGGAAGTTAAATATTAGTGTAATATACAGGGTGAGTTTTTTAAGTGGGAGTGGATGGCCAAATCTGAAACTAGGAGGAATAGCGAAAAACACTCAAATGAGTCACGAGGCCGATTTTGGTGAAAACTAAAACCGCATCATTAGAATTAAAAAAAAACATACACGCTGTATTATTACACCATCCAATAGTGTCGCTAATAGCGATGAAATTCTAGGAAGTAATGTCATACGGCAAACTTGAGGAAATACCTCATTTTCGCTATTCCTCATAATTTCGGATTTGGCCATCTACGCTCACTTAAAAAACTCAGCTTGTATAAACCTTCCGTAATACTTTTCTAAATGATGATGAAAACCGCATCAAAATCCGTTGCGATCCGTAGTTTTGAAAGTCATTGTGACCTTACAAACAGACAAAATTATACTTAAATGGTAAAATTTTCATTCAATGTAAGAACTGGGTACCCTGGTTTATAAACATCGATCAATAACCGAGTCATCAAGGAAAATAATGGTCTGTATTTAATCAGGGTCATTGTACCAAGAGACCAACGTGACAAAATTTACAAAATACATACATTGAAGCACAAGTAACTACTCATTGAACTTGTTCAAGTGTCTTATTGCCAGAATACTGAGTACAAAATATACAATTACTTAATTTATATGTGTCTAGGTACCTAAAGTTTTGTACCTACACCTACCTAAATATTTATACCAAGCCTCTGCATCATGGTCGGAAATGATAAATTGCTGTATAGCCAGAATATTTTATCATTTGCCCCATAACTAGTAGAAAGGTTTGATGTAGACAGTTTGCAACGTTTCTACGTACACGAAGGTACCTACAGTAAAGATATACCAACACCGAGCGAACACATAAACATATACGTATACATATATACGTAACTAGGTATGGAACACTGGCTACTTGCTACGTAGGCACGTATAGCACTCATACACAGAGGCTCAGTGTATCCCAACACCGTCCATCGCTGCATTTGTATATAAGAGGACAATCAAAATACTAACTAATCCATCCATGTACGTTGAAACGAGGCCAACAGCAGCCATTGTGCTACAGCCATTAGGTTTCCTAAAGCAAATGAGAACGCGCACTCATCAATACGGTGTTGCCATCCTAAAATATTTTTAAGGTGATGTATTTGAATACCATTACATAAAATATTGCAACATTTAAATCTGAAAGGGTATTATGTAAGATTTATTCCAAAGCCATGTTGTAATTAATTTTGTGCTGAATTGCTAATTCAAAGCGGTGGCGCCATCTGTTGGGGAGTCGATGAAGTTTTTGTTTGTGAACTCGACTGGTTGCTCACAATCTTACGTAGGGTTTGATGGTTTGGCGCGAAGTCTTGCATTAGTTAGTACTGCTTTGTGGCACTGTATGGCATGGCTGAGACCTACTTTAGGCGCTTAATTTGATAAAACAATATTTTATACTACACTTGAGGCACTACTCTGTGGTCTATTACAAAGCAATACACATACCTATAGATATAAACTGACCCCTTTTCGTACAGTAGTACTTCTTTCAAAAAAACCGGCCAAGTGCGAGTCAGGCTCGCGCACGAAGGGTTCCGTACCATTATCGCAAAAAACGGCAAAAAGCACATAATGTTGTATGGGAGCCCCACTTAAATATTTATTTTATTCTGTTTTTAGTATTTGTTGTTATAGCGGCATCAGAAATACATCATCTGTGAAAATTTTAACTGTCTAGCTATCACGGTTCATGAGATACAGTTAGTGACAGACAGACAGACAGACGGACCGCGGAGTCTTAGTAATGTTTTATTTTTCCCTTTTTAGGATTCCGTACCCAAAGGGTAAAAACGGGACCCTAAAAAGGGAAAAATAAAAAATATGAATTAACTTTGATTAAGTCGAATTAGGGTCGAGTAGTGACTTCGAATACAATAATATTCGTTCTTAATTAGAAGTTCAAATGACCAGGGAGTGGTTTCAGTAATTAACAGTAGAATTTTGAGTTAGGATAAAAAAACCCCTCCTCACGTGACGAATTTTGAATCGTGGTAAGGTGATATAAAGAATCTCAAAGAAAGGCGGTATATTTTAGTTACAAGTATACTTTATTCACCATAGCTACAAACTAGAGCAATACTTCAGGAAACCGTAAATGAGATTACAATTCATTATATGCACTACACTTTAATTCCAGTCACGTATAAAGAAAAATATTGCTAACAACAATCACATTTCACTTGGCTTAAATTCTAGTTGGCTTATAACGAAAGTAGGTAGGTAGGTGTGCTCAACATACCTACTGTCTGTGAACCCCAATAAAACGTAAGCCTCCTCTATCTTAAGGTTGCCCTAGCCGATATTTTTTCCATACAAACTTAGTCTGGCGATTACTCCACTGTTGTACGGTGTATGTTCAAAATAAAAAATTATATCAATTTGTCTCAACATTATCTAGTCCTGTATGGAAACAAAAAAGTAAAAACATATATATATATTTGAAAGTTATGAGCGGCGAAAGTGCCATATTTCAACACTAATTTTAACGCATCTTTGGGTGCAAATAAATACCACAAGAAGAAGAAGGAAAATTGCAAAACAGTCACCATACAGGGGTCATATTAGTAGTTCAACAAAACAAATAATTTCTTTTTGAAAAGATACATTTAGTCGTTTTTTTCATGTTATCCATACTCCCAAAGGTCTGTTTATAAAATTTTGCGCGCACATTTTCGTCCTAAATCATCATCCATTTCGCTACAAATTTGCAAAAGTGCTAATTCGTACGCGAACTAGCTTCTTACTGCTGATCACAGCATCTATCTCTTTCGCACGTGTTGTCGGATGAGATAGCATGCATTTTAAACCCGCACAAAATAGTTCGTGCCGTCGGCTAGGGCAACCCTGAGACTTTCCTCATGGCTCGATGTGATTCGATTTATATTACGATAGACGATTTAATTAAATTACAAGTACGTACATGGATGCAATGCTATACAATTCGAACGATTTTCACTTGTAATATTTCTAAGATTTTCTTAGAAAACACGTGTCCGCAATTTCCGATCGATATCGCCTATCGACGAAATTTAAATTTCATCGCGTCTTTAGGAAAGTCTTGTGTGCTCGAAATCAATCGATTGATCGTCAATCGATGATATTGATGGACGTTGATCGAAGTCGTCGATTTGTCTAGAAGCTTTGGTTTTGATTCGGTGCAGTTGAAGCTGTCGATGGACGTCGAGTTATCGATGGCATCGATGACCGACGGCTCGGTGGATTGGTTCGGTAACACAATTTTGCCCGGCTTTTTAGGTATTCTTAGGACGGTTACGCACTACATCCGATCCGTGTCCGAGAAATTTCGGTTCCGAAATAGCCGTAGTACTAATTGTAGGGAAGCTTACGCATTAGCTATATTGGAACATCCATGTATGGATATCTTTTTGTATCTAGGTATTGGGAGTTTATCTTCGGTTCTTGAAATCCACGAATGCTTGAAAAGGTTCTAGGTTTTTTTATAAGCAGTGCCTAATTGTGTAAGTTAGGTCGGAAGGGCAAATGGTATGACTCCATGAAAGCCTTTGACAAATTTCTTTTAAACTTGTTCGGTATGCCAAAAAAAATTGGGAGCTTTCATCGGTGAAGATACTCTTTTCAAAAGAGTCCAATATTTTTTGGCAATATCGATGAAATTTAAATAGAATTTGTCATAGTCTTTCATGGAGTCATACAATTGGCTGGTCGAACTCACTTACGCAACAAGGCTGCAGGTCTTATTATTAAGAGATCTACCCATTCACAATTAGTTAGTGTCGATTTCTTGAGCGCTACTTAAAAACCTTCACAAGGTTTTCCAGTGATTTTGATAATAATTGCATTAAATTATATTTTATGTCTTAGAGAATTTAAGGAAGGATTTTTATTATTAGTAAATATAGATAGGTTAAGGATATTCCAACAATATCGATGAATTATAGTGAACTTAATAATAATAGAGCAATGCTTTCTTAATTATTGGTAAGCTACAGCTACACATACATAAATGCCTACATGTATGTATGATCATCGGAACATACACAAAAGTTTTAAATTGTATGACCACATATAAAGTAAAGTTACACACGATTTAATTACCGCACACGCTACACTACAAATGTTTTTACTGTCTCAAATAATATGTTCTAATAGTAAAAATAACTATTTCTAAAATGTCACGAGAAAGTTTTCATACCATCAAGATTCTTAAAGCTACGTAAATAGACACAGAACATGACAATTTAATTAACTATTTTGTAAATAATATAATATTTTCCTAAGTATATAATACAAATCTACTTCATATTTGGCACATGTTTCACATTGTTCTCTGGATTACTCACAGAGAAATTCTAAAACTACTATATTAAATATAAATAAGTTATATTTAAGTACATATTAATATCAATTTAAATCGAAAACATATTCAAATGTTGAATTACCGATCAAAAAAGTATCAAAAGATTGTTTTGAAACAACTTTTAAGTTTAAAAAGATAATATGTAAAATAAAGCCTATTATTTATTATATATGAAATAAAATAGTAGATATAAAAACAACATTCAATCTACAACTTCCTAGAATCTAATAAGAAAATAAAGTCTTAGTTTATAATTACGTAAATATCTCTGAAGATAACTCGGTTTATTCTACCTATACCAATTTATATAAATAACTAACTCTATTTACTTTTAAATAGTTTATGAATAAGGAAATGATTCCCCACCTGGGCTGTGTTGCGACTTAGTTGCAGATACGTTATTCTAGCACGCTTCCCATATAAAGCTGCCAAAAGATGTTATTTATTAGTATTTAAATTATTTCCCGTTTAGCTTTACGACAATTTAATCCTTACCCTCAGTTGCCCACCTAAAAATTATCGCAGAATTAATGTGACAAATTGTGAAACACGCGTTATATTCTGTGATTGGCTGTTGAAAATTCATTCAATCAATCACAGCAGATAACGCTTGCTTGACAATTTGTCACATTAATTCTCCGATAATTTTAAGGTGGGAAACTGAGGGTTAGTCTCATACATGATGGAAGTCATGGCATTATAGATGATGTTTTTAATTTCCATGAGGTAGTAACTTATTAACACGTTACTTAAATTCAGATTTTATATGCCGACAACAAACTTTAATTGAATATTAAAATGATGCTGAAAGAGCTCCTGATTGAGAAACCGAGCACTCAGACAATCAAGAACAGAGCTGTGGTGCAGACGTACAAGGAGACCCGATCCCAGCTGAACTGGGAAGAGGGTAGGACAAAGAAGAAGAAGATTAAAATGATGCTGAAAAGATTTTAGGTAGTAATATGATTTTATCCACAATGGAAATATTGGTGAAGTTTTTAATTTCAATAAAGTTGTTAACTCAGGGTATTGCCAATAAGTAAATCTGCGTTGTTGTGACGGATTACGGATGCTTAAAAATGATTGGGTGATAAAAATAAGTGTAATAGTTATTTCTGGCATCGTAACCAAGATATTAATGGCATAGCAACAATTCCTCAAAAAAACATTTAAACGTAGGATGAAATCTTCCCTAATAAATTCTATTCGCACTCGCTGTGTTTTTATAAAAACATCTTCACTTCCCGTTCGTAAATAAATTATTGCAAATGCGTAAAGTATCTCTGAAGGGGAACCCCATTTTATTTAGAGAATCCCAAAAACTACTCTAATGTTTTTTTTATTGCTAAAGATTTTAATCGTTCGAACATTATAACTATGGAATAGACTACGAACTATTTATCTTCTTACGTTAACTCTAATTTTAATAGATGTAGTTTCTCGCTCATTTTTTGCGATACCCTCATATATAGATAGGCCTTGGAATTACCACATTAAATAAGTTAAAGTTAATACAACATCCTGACAAGTCTAGAAGATTCTTAATTATACAGTAAATCTATCGCTTTCGATTTTAGTAGCCTTCGAAGCCTCATTTAATTATGACGAGAAAGTCGCTTCATATAAATACAACTTACGAATAATAATACTGCTTGCAGGTAAATGTCACCTTATTTACACTAATTTGAGATCTATTTGTAAATCTTAAAACTAAATAATTTATGGAAAGTATTTTAATATCTTATCTTAAATAATTATTCTTAGATAGAAACGTAGCGCGCAGTCCACACGATACAGTGTTATACGGACATATCTCAAGATATTCTGACGTCCCAAGTTGCAGTCAGTCTATATCGTATGGACTGACTTTAATTCTAAAGACCCTAGCCGTTTAGGGTTCTAGTTTGACGGCTGGTTCTCAAGATGGCGGCTCGGGGGGAGGGGGTGGGCCGGGAATTGGTCCAGCAAGCAGCTTCGCAGCCGCTGGGAACCCGGTCAGGTCAAAACCTGGAGGTGGAACGATACCTGCGGCTGTTGCTGTACTCTGAAGGTATGCTACCAACCTGAAAACAATACAACAGTTTAAGGTATTTGACGTATTGATCACTGATATCGACATCAAAGAGATTTTTTTTATTAAGAGTCGTCAATTTTTCTTAGGAGTCTATATTTTTCTACGTTTTTGGACCATGATCAAATAAAATATTTGAACTCGAGTTCAAAGCGCAGATGAAGGACAACACTATCTTTAGTTTCCCAAGAAATATTTATAGAAATGTTTATGTGAAAACTAAATTAGTTTTCGGACCCGCATGAATGAAACCGGTTGGCAAACACTTGGAAACTATCACGTGGTAAGTAGGTACCTTCTGAGCTCCTCCAATGCGCTAGCCTGCATTAGGATGTAGTTCTTGGCCAGCAGCAACGTCGCAATCTTCGACAGCTTGCGGACAGACGGCGAGTGAGCGTACGGTATCACTCCTCGCAACTCGTCCAATGCATCATTCTGGAATAACACCAGCATAACTTGTGTAACAGTTATGTGTAGGTACAAAGTGCAAATTCTCAATTTCCTAGAAATTCTGTTGCACAATTACTGTAGTCCTCGAAATAGACATCTATATTTGTGTAGTAATAACGCTTGAGATATGTCAGATTTGTTTCTTGCCATGCAATGTTAAGGGCATGTATAACAAATCGTCTTATTGATGTTTCCTTTACTTAGATATCAAAATACGCGCTTGGTCCTGGAGTTGCGGATACCAGCCCGTTTTAACCTTTTAACCTAACCTACTTAGATATCTCGAATAATGTAAGTACTAGCCCACGGCTTTGTTTCCGAGGCCTAAGCCGTGAAAGAAACCGTGTTTTTTGGGCATATAAAAGGGTCGATTCAGCGAGAGTGCTTTTTATTAGTGAATTTTGGTTTTCGGCTCAGAACTTCCAGAGATTACTTACCTCCAATATCCTAACTTCACCTTTTTAACCCCCCAACGGAATAATAAGGGTATTATAAGTTTGACGAGTGTACCTATGTGTTTGTGTATCTGTCTGTAGCATCACAGCTCTTAAACGGATGAGCCAATTTTGATTTTTTGTTTGAGAGGAGACTTTATCGAGAGTGACGAAAATCGGTTCAGCCGTTCAAAAGTTATGAGCGTTATACTGTTTGAATCGGGGTGTTTTCGCAAGATATCGTGTTTCGATGGATTGTCGATCGAAGCGTATTTACTACTAAATAAATTAAGTAGCATGAAATATAAATGTGTCGGGGGTTTCAAAATTTTACTTGTTATAGTATTAGTTTAGATTGAAGCAATGTCTTGTGAAAATAATAAATGATATCTTACAAGATCGTGCATGCGTCGTCTTTCCCTCGCGTTGATGTTGAGTCGAACATTCTTGCCTTGACGCATCTTCTGTTTTGATTTCGACTCGTTGATAGGTCTGTAATTATAAATTGTCAGGTAATTTTAGACTGAATGTGTCCTAAATATAAATTAATTGCTTCATATTCCACTCAAAATAATATTTAGACAGAGTTTGAGAGCCAACTGCGAATCAAAAACATTAAATTGATGATTTACGGTATTATACATTTTATACCCAAACAACGTGACAACTGGGAAGTTTGAAGATATACAATATTATGCAACAACACTATTACAAGGTCACACAACGTAATCGCTAGAAGTTTTTCGTCACGTTTTAGCTATTTTCAGATAGCACAAAACAATAAATTTTAATATACGAGCAGTATTAAAAATAGAGCACTATTCTCATCAGTTTCTGATTGACGGTAGCTTAAGAATTATTTCGGGTTTATTTATAACAGGATCTATTTCAAGAAAGTATACGTTACTGACTCGTTTAGCGTTTAGAAGCAATCTAGCTATGAAGTATTACTGACAGGCAATCGAACTGGGAAGTACAATTGCGTACAGCGCAGCGTCCCCTTAGTTAGGATTCGATAAGGGTTGGTGGTGAGGCAGAGCGGAACAAGTGGCAAATACTCTTTGTGCGCGATGAATGGGCTTGTATATCGGACGCTAACGCTAACGAGGGGTGAGAGGGTGACACGGGAACCTCGGGAGCTTTGCCCACGGAATACTAATGCGAAATGCGTACTTGATATCCTGCGATGCTTAGAATGTTTAGACGCGGCAATAATCGTCATTTAACGTTAATCTCCTGATTGAATTATCGCAAACCGACCAGCTCTACGAGCAGCTGTGGTCGGTGATGGTCAATTTTAGCGCTGATATCAAATAAATTACGCGTATTTATCAGATCTAAGATGGCATTCAAACGCTTGGATAAATCACCATATATTATCTTCGAATAGTGCTGGAATTAGTATAAGCTAAATATACGCATTCTATTTCAGGTTTATGATACATAAAGTAAGCATTATATAAGTACGTTTACTCCTATTAATGCATTTGCAATATATACAGTGTCAAACAATCGGTGCATGCCGATGAAATGTGTACCTTAGTGGTATCTGTTCCTTTGTGATAGAATTTATGAGGTAATCGCCCGTTTATTTTGGATTGTTTAAACTATGCTCAAAATAATAGTTCTGATTCTCAAATGCTCAAACAGAATTTAATGTGATTAGTAACATTCTGTTGGCTTTGGATCTTGAATGCTTGAGTGCAAATTCCTCAAACATGATCTAACGTTTCTACCATCCTTTATCATCTGAAGAAACACTTTCCCACTTAACCCTAAGTGTTTCTAACAATGCTTAGGTGTTTTCTTCTTCAGTAAAAATTATACACAAATTTTTTGAAGTCACTCATACTCCATTTGCGATAACATTAGACGTTTAAATTAGCCCATTTTACGCCCGTTCAACCGATTTTGACTTCTACTGCGTTGTTGATACGACAAATGGTAGCTGTAGTAAACAGTTGGTTTTGGTATCAGGTTTATTCTTTTTATGTCATCCTTATGTTTACGGGATAGAACTCAAAATCGGTTGAACGGACTGTAAAAGATTTGGAAACATGTCTAATGTTATTTCAAATGGAGTTTAGGTGACATATAGAACATAAAAAAATGTTTTCCACAAAAGCGCCGCGTCTAAATCTACCCTTTATTGTGTCTATAGTATACATAATCGCGGTCAACGGGAGCAAAATACTTGTCGCACTCGCAAGGGAGGATTGAACAATAGATCAGTATTGTGCACTACAGCACACTATTGTGCACAGATGCTGCCCTAGTAGTGCTAGTGTAGTGATTATTATTGTGAACATGTGTGCTTTTGTCACATGTAACCCGATATGAATTACTTGTAGATTATTTTTGTATTTATGCCATATGTTGTGCTGGTTATGGTTTAACAGTTGCTGAAGTCATCATATACTCTTGTTTTTAAGCTTTAATTATATACTTGTCTAGATAGAACAATGCAAACAAAAGGCGCGCTAAAACTGTCTCCAATTGCGTGATATGTGTGAGTACCGCTCGTGTACTTATTGTCGCCAAACTGTCAATGTATGCGTGTTTAACTACTATTACTAACTATTAACCTACCTTTGCTGAATTATTTAATATGATGAAAGTTAAACAAAACAGGTTAAATTAAACAATAATTTTGTAGATTAGTGTATCATTTATTTTAGTAACAACAAAAAATACAATGAAAAAATATACAGTAATTTATAGATTAAAACCCATCTCTTTGTGTTTGTTTTCGGAATATTTTTCTCTTTGCCTGGGCTACGTTAAGGTAAGTTGTCATTTACTGATCAAATATATAATGTAATTTTTAAAATAATAATGTTCTTCTGATAGAAAGATTATGTATTTTGTCTCCCATAGTTTCGTTAAATCTCCCTAGTAATAAACTGACAACACTGGCTAAATCAGACTAACCTACAATGTAACGAATTAAAATCGTGTGTTCTTATAATAATAGTGGTTCAATAACAAAACGTACCGGTGAAAAGTGCTCTTGGTATTATTATACGGTTTTCCCACATAATTGCTATACAGTCTGACGGCACAAACCGGCATAATTAATTATTTTTCGTGAACACGTCACCCTTAGGTGTTTCAAATGACACTGACATAAATAAGAAGCGAGTCTACCAATTTTGGTAGACTTTATTTGGGCCGTTCAGGTAGGGTCAATATGGCATCTAGACAAGTATATAATCAAAGCTTTTAAGTTAGTTTGAGCACAGATAATATAATACTAGATGCCTCATCCCATACAAAGAAACCGTGCCGACGTAACTAGCGTTTTTCATCTGATTATACCGATTATTTTTTGTAAATCGATCGCATTCGGTTCCGTTCCACGGCAATAGATAGATCACCATCTATATCCGTGGAACGGAACCGAACGTGATCGATGTACAAGAAATAATCAGTACAGTACGTCGGCACGGTTTGTTTGTATGGGTTGAGACACCACTGGTTTGAGTTACCTACTACCGTTTTAGCACTTGATTTAGGAATCAAATTCAAGCCTCATATTTTTGTGAGATTTTAACAGAATCCTAGTTTTTTTATACATCTTGGTAGACTCTTTCAATTAATTTATTACTTAGATGTCCAGTAATTTCAGAATATTTATGTTTAATGTCAAGATCATTAAATTTATGGTCAAGATTTGCTTTTAGTTTGAGATCCCACTGCTAAATTCTGCTGGTACTTTTGTTTTTGATTAAACTTTATTTAAGTATGAATGATTCTTGATAGTAGGATACATTTGTGTTACCTGGCAATATCAAGCCGTAAACAGCTTTTTTTTTTAAATTACCCTACACTAGGAATTTCTCCTGTATCGTGCGTGGGTGCGTATTCAGCATCTGCTGGCTCTCCGTTACCAGGTTTAGCAGGCTAACTGGCAACACACAGATTGCGGCTAACTGAGAGCTGGCAACCTTATTTTTTCCTATTTTCTACAGCACTTTCTTTCAAATGACGTTGGATTCACTTGAAGAACTTATATATTTGGGGTGAGCTATCAAACTTAAATATAAATTTATTTAATTACGGAAATTGCGGTCTATTCTAACCACGTATCATTTATGAAAATTAAGTTTAATCAAAAACAAAAATACCTGCAGATTTTTGCAATAAGTAATTGTAGTACAGTATTTCAGTTGTACCCATTTCGCACAACAATAATAAAACTATAATAAAACGGTGTCATGAGATTATATTCAATTTAATAGCTAAATTCATACTATAGAAAGTTTTTTTTGTTAGCTGTCTACTGTCAAGGCGCATGCGCGAAAAAACATCTGCTTTTGCTTACAAACACGAATTCCGGCCGATTAAAAAGCCGGATTGCAGCAGAAACCCCGGTATTAGGATGAATCCTATTCAAAGAAGCGATTGGCATGAAGAAAGTGCAACGAACTGACATTATCATATTAGAATTTGGGTGAAAAAACTAACCTTTGTCCGTAGCTGGTTCCCGGTTCTGGCTGGTTCTCATCAGCCGGGTAACAGTGTTGCGGAGGTGGCGGAGGCTGGCCACCTTGCATGTAGAAGCCGCCCAGCCCCACGGCCCCCAGCGGCGTCCTGCGGCCCGGCACCGACTGTGGTGGAGAATGCGACTCGCCCAGAGGCACGCCATCCCAAGACCTCCGCCCCTCCATTGTTTAAAAAATAAAAATTAACACATAACACTAATTAAAACCACTGTTTGTAATATTTTTTGCGGGACGGTGTCAGGGACGTTTGAAGTTGGAGCCGCTTTGACAGACAATGTGTCGTGTAGTGGCGGAGAGTGGTCCAGGATCGATCGCGCCACGCAGCTGGGGTGCGCACCCCTCTCATCTCGCCGAGCGAGCATTGTTCTGAGATGCGATTGTGATTTATTTGGGCGGCGCGTGTGCGACCGGCCGGCGACGTGAAATACGATTATAAATGCATGTCAGCTGATAATTAGGTGAAACTATTATTAAAACTATGATGCACTGAAGTTCAGTGCCAAACTGCATACTTAAAACACATTTACATTTATATATTCAACAAAAATGCGGTTATTTTTAAAAATGAGCTCTCTATTTATCTTAACCCTGATGTATTTTTTTATTTATACGATTCTATAGACTATTCGTCTAGAGATGCAAGCAATCAATAAACAAAGAGATGATGAAAAGAAATGTATTCTGAGAACAACAACAATAAACGATCTAAAAAGAAATGGATCTATCTAAATAAAACAAAGCTAGAACTAGGCAAGTTTTGGTATCCATAAATGTTTATTTACTCCGGAAAAGCTCCATGCATAAATTATTCCCAGGTAGTGCACCAAATCGAACGGTAGCCTTAAACGGAACAGAGTTCATTGACTGCTGATCGTTAATCGCGGTCCAGCGGTGTCCTAAACCCGCGTACACACAACACTAATTTACTTTTCTTGCCCATTGCCTCAATAAATCAAACTTGTAGAAATTGTTGACGTGTTGGCGCCCACTCTAAAAGAGTGTGCTAAATACTACGCGATGACACTAATCGATGTAAGCATAATTTCTATTTGTTCTTCAACCAGCAATAACTCAACACTTTTCTAAAATAATTTGCCAAATAGTTTATTTAAGAACGAGATGTGCTCGGTTTTACCTTATATTTTCAGCCATAGTTAGTCTTTCTATGAGCTATGTTTTTTTTAGAGCAGTGTTGGCCCAGTGGTACCGGCCGCGACTTACTTAAATTGTAGGTCGTGGCCGGGCAGGTGCTTTACTTTGTGTAAATTATTTCATCACCACTGCTCTGAAAACGGTGAAGAAAAATATCGTGAGGAAACCGGCATGTCTTAGAACCAGAAATTCAAAGACTTGTGACATCCAGCAACGAGCACTGTGCCCGTGTGGTGGATTACGGCCTATTCTCTCTCACACAGAGGAAGCCTGGACGCACAATGGACCAAATGGGAGTCTCAGTGCGGAAAATCTATCCTATCTTGATGGCTAACGGCTAATGAGTTGGTTAATCTTATTAATGCTTAATTTTACAAGCTTTTTATTAATATGCAATTTATGTATGTACGTATGTTTGGGTCAAATCTTGCGATTGAATTTTAAAGCAGTTACCCTCAACCGATTAAGATGAAAGCGTACACGTTTGGTTTGTATGACAATAATGCACGGTAAGCTAAAAAGTTTGCATAAAAAAGTTGGAAAAAATATTATGAATGTTGATTAACCTGTAATTGACAACTAGGGCTCTTTATTACATATGTCTAAGAAACACTGTATTGGTAAATCTGAATAAATAAATAGTACTAACCTAAAACATAGAAAATTTAACACCAATGTATAACAAACAAAAGATTTCGTTTACTTTCTTTGTGAAACTTCTAAAATCATTGTTTTCCTGCCGTCCTCAATGTCCACTACATAAATCTATTGTTTATTGTCGTCTCGGTATGTCCGCGCCTTAATTCTTCGCAAAGATACTTTATATAGCGTATCAGCAACTGGGTTAACTGAATACGACCAAACGAGAGATAAAAACATTCGCATCCATCATTTTGTAGTGGATTTATAATTCATTTAGAATATTATATTACTTATATTATGTGAGCTAACGGTGTTTCCCTGTCGGTTTGTCTATACAGGAAGTATAAATTAAAGGGAAGTAGATAATTTTCTATGATTTATGGCGCTCCACCTCTATCATGTTAATAATAATGTTCTGTAGAACTAGATACATAAGTGTTTGCTTTTATAACGAGTAGTTATTGGGCCAGAATGTCTCATTATTCATAGATATATTTCAGCCATAAAACTATTTCAAAGTATATATAATGGCTACCCTCTCTTGAGTCATATAATGTTATCTCAGAAATGTTATTTTACCTACTTACCTACATTTGTATTTACAAGCAATTCCTCTTTATTTTATTAACAACTAATGGTTTATTTTGTGCATCAATCAATGCTCTCGTTAATCCACTGTATGTTTGATTTGTGTTACTGAGAGTTATTTTAAATTGTAATTATAGGTCAGTTTAATAGCTCTATGACCTTGATAGTGTCTTGATTTATAAATTTGGGTTTTTGAGAATGCTCTAAAAGTTTGCGTGCCATTTAATTCTTTTAATAGTTCCCACGCACTAGTGTGGAGTGTGAAGTGTCAGACACGTGTATTTTCGGTGATTTGTCGTGTTTCTTTTAGCGTGTGATATTCATGAAGTGAATGAAAAGAAGTCGGGGATGACAGCTTACCCGATGGGAGGAGGGAATAAAGCTGACAGCAGGTCCAAACTTGAAGAGGGTACCCCAAGACAGACGACAATGGAAACTGTTAGAGGAGGCCTATGCCATGAGGCACACCAAAATTCGAGACATTTTGTGATTTTTGTTTTAACTATCATTGTAAATTTTCTAGTTTCGGAATCAAAGGCTTTATTATTATTATATCCTTTATTTAACCTTTTTCTTATTGATCACATTTTTAAATATTTTTACAAAACACATACATAAAAGAAAAACATTTAAAAATATAAAATATAGAGGCCCACCGGTATCGGGAAAAGGGTCCAAGATACCGGCGGTCAGGGCTCCAGAGAGAGGTACCTCCTAACAATGCGAGCCGTGTCCAGCAGTACTGCTTTCTTTATTATTATTATTCATGAATATGTCGTGGAAATAACTGTTACTGATACTCGCAACGATGTTTATTTCCTATATTTTCTGAAGCATTTATTAGAAATGTGTTGCTCCGTTCATCATACAAGTCTTGATGATGGGGACTGCCATTTCCTCGCTTAAACTCTCATTTGCTCGGTTGTGCGTGGTGTTCTGGCTAACAAAGCCAGCCTAACTCCGCCCAAAAGCACAGAAGCTTTCTGGGAACTTCACAGGCTCATCTAAGTCTTATTCCTATCAGAAAAAGGTTGTTGTAATAGGTGGAATTGGCACATGAGTAAATGTAAAATAAAACATGAAATCATTATTATAAACGTTTAATATTATTAAAGCTAATCAATTAAAATTATTTACAACTTATTCCAATCAGTTCCGACATTTGAGTCCCCTTAACAATGTACAATACATTTATATACACTCTTCAATTCTGTTCTCTTCAATATAATATATGGAATAGTCAACAATAAGACTGGGAACGTACTAGGCAGTCAGAATCAAGAGATGGTGTCTGAGTGATGTCAGAATAATTTGACGTAGCAAAGGCTCGCCTGGATCGTCTACGTAGCCGTAGCGCTCGTTGCACCGTAGCAGGCTACGCGGCGTAGCACAACTGCCTAGTGCGCTCCCTGCCTTAGTAATAATTTAGCAAATCAAGGTAAGGCATTCACGTTACAATTTCCCCGCCGCACGAAAATTTTGAATAATAAACTTTATAACAATATTATACAATTTCAAATTTACATATTTATATCATAATTTATGATATATCTATAAAGGTTGATAGTCTTCATTTTGCTAATTACATACATAAAAATGTGTGCGGCGGCTTCTCCATCACTTACATCAATATCACACCAGCCAAATCTTTGCTTCATTTTATTTACAACTTTATCATACTATCCATAGTTTATTACTACTGCCCATTTTACAGAATACACGTAGACTTGTCTTGTAAAATATATTTACATTGTTTATCAGACCGTCTCTTATATCACCCCTCCCAAACATTCAAAATGTCTTTTCACAGCCCTTATTCTATGACTAGAAGATGACTAACGATTTAGTACAAATAATAATTGTATAGCAATACTGTGTAACAATGCTAAACATTCAAAAGTTTTGGTAAAATCTGTAGTAACAATAGAAATTTATTGACTGTAGTTACACTATTACGACATTTATCAAAATTCAAAAGGTGATATTAATATGTCCTCATTTCACCACTCCTTAGGCCTTAATTCCAACTGTACAATCCAAATAAAAATATCATTTTAATTTCAAAATATTTTTAAGCTTACTCGAAAATTGTTTTGGACGTGGTGAATAGGAGTTATAAAAGTGTATAGCCTACACGTCAAGACTTATTTTAATAATACTGTGAAAAAGTAGAAAACATTAGGCCGATATCAAATTGATATACTACACGCATAGGAAGGTACACCGTACACATAGTATACATATAGCGACAGTCAGGCACCTTATACTGAACATGTGAATATTCTGAAAGGTACTCATGAGCTTAACACGTTAATACTAGGTACATAAAATGGCTGTAATTCATATTTCTATAGATATTTCCATTTAAACATCAACAATAGACAAAGTATTTCGGATTTCCTGATCTTATTATTAAACATTCATATGAGTATTCAATTACTGAGTTAATAAAAGTTCATAATTCTTAGTAGTACAAGTAATATTTTCACCAATCAGTAGATAAATATTAGCAGATCTTTGGCACATCCATACCTGAAGAGAAACACTTCATCGTGCTTTCAAATATTCTAGCATTTATTGTCAAAATTTCTACTTAAACATCAAAAATTCATAAAACTGATTCACTTGATGTTTTGACACAATGCTCATACATTTTAATAAAAGCTCACATGTGCACTTGTTATATGCACATAATAATATTGACTAGTGTATCTGGTCTTTGGTGAGATGGTCCACGAGCTCCACACAATCAGCAGCACTTCTGTCACTGTTTATATGATGGTGGCGGACAGGGGGCCCGGGGGGGCGAAGCGGGCGGACACGGGCAGGCAAGCAAGCCACAGGCCGCCGGCGCCGAGGCATCAGCGCGCGCGGTGCGCGGGCGCGGCCGCCGGTCAGGGGGCGGCTGCGGCCAGCGGGGGGCGCGTGGGGGCGGGCACGCGCGGGCACGCCACCATCGATCCGCTGCGGCTCGTCTGGCTATTGCCACCACCGCCTGGAATAACAAAAAGTTAGGAATTTATTTTGTTTTCTCATCACAGTATCATCAATAATATATGTATAACTCTGTTGATACACAATCACGAAAGCTTGGCTCTAATAGCGGATAAACAAGAGCGCTAAATGACGTATCAAAACGTAATGAAGGTATAATACGAACGACAATTGATCAAACAGGAAATTATGTTTACCTATTAGGGAGCCGAGCATCTTCGTGACGGAGAACTTGCGCGTGCGCTGGGGAGTGCGCACTTCAGCGAGCAGTCGGTCCACACAGCGGTAGAGGTCGCCGGAGTTGTCGGCCACGCTGGCCTCGCTGAAGGAGGCCCCGTGAGCGGCACTAATGGCCTGGCCCTCCTTGGTGGTAACCTGCAGACAAAGAAAAAATAGGATTGACAAAACTTAAAGGATATAGAAGTTTGTAAACATCGAGAGTAAACGCTACAATAGGTTTTCGTAGGTCATGGTGACAAAGGCGCTCTGTGGGACCCTACCTTTTTGCCTAAATATTTGGACGAGTACTCGGGGCCGTAAATATCTAGGACAGATTGCGTCACCGAGAGTTATTTTTATCTGATCGACGTTAAGGCTCCTAACGACCAAATCGGAATATCGGATAATGTCGGGGATGTTGTTACTAAATAATTAATTCAAAGTAAACTTTATAAAGCTGTTTCTATTGCGTAAATTGTGTAAACAAAATGAAACAAGGTCAGGTTTTGTACTTAGTTTGAGTAATTTTATTTAAATATCTATCGGCTTTCAAATAATTATCGAATTTATTTTATCTTTTAGACTATCACTAGGGAACTGTTCGCTAAACGAAGTCGTTCCTAATGAATTTCTATATGTATGTTATTGCAGAATTTATTTCCTTAAAGGAAAGCGTTACATCAACCTACCCGGAATGAGTAAGGGGTGTTGTGTAAGCATGTGGAAGCTTACCCCAGGCTTACGTAAAAAGCTTAGTTTTCAATTCTCTTTAATATGGATTCGTATCAGCTTTCAGTGTTCCATTCTAGCGATAGATAAAAACCAACATACAATTTATTTGATATAAGTTTCTGTGTTACCTACTTAGTATCCATGCGAGTGTCTCGTTATATTCATGACAAAAGCTGTCTGTTGGTGTACGTGTATTTTCCATAGAATGCGAGCTCAAAAGATTCAATGGTGATAGCAAGCCTGTCGCGCGTCTTTGTTCTTCGGACGAGAACGTCGAAACTTCATGAACACGGGCTGTCGTGTTGAATAGTTCCTCTTTGTGATAATGTCAAAGAGGAAAATTTTCCACGTGTAGCTCGCGATGAAGCAAATCGATGTTGTGGTACGAAACATTGTCAAAATTTAAACTGTATTCTATCTTAGTCACGGTAGCGATCTAAAACTAGATATTCTAAACAAAATTAAGGAAGCGTGTCAATCATCCAGTCTATTATTAATTTTCGTTGTTATGTAATCGCTTTGTAATCGTGACAGTGATCCCACATATCGGCTGACGTCTTGTTGAAAGGTGAAGGACGATACCGTCAAATATCTGGAAATAACTGAAACGTAGAAAGGAGTGAGGTCCTATTCACCGTTTGATTTGTAGATCGGTGTCATTCGAGCTTTTCCATTATTTATGACAAATAGTTTTAAATAAAGAATAGAAAATAACTAAATGTTTTTCAGTACACATGCACTGAGTCGTAAGTTCTCGATTTGTTAGCAATGCTTTATTGCTTCACGTGAGAATCTTGAGACACCTACACTTTCAGAGGTTATTTAAGACTTTTCATATTAGTAAATATGTGCACTATTGCATACTTATTTAAAGCGACATTATTTGACTGAGTCGGGTCGCAGACGAAGTACGAACGTGACTGTAAACGAGACGAAACGACCGGACGAATGTAATAAAAAAAGTGCGTAGTTTTCAACCAAAATTTTCAATTATGCTTCCCAAGCTCGTTTACTGTCTGAAATACGTGATAGTTGAGTAAATTTACATGTGTACGTAATCTTGTGCGAATTATGAGCATACAGAAACACAAGTTTGAAAGCTTGTGGAAACTATCGAATCGGGTTGTTATTTGTTAGCTACTAACCTGTCTCAAGTGGTCTAGGTCTGTTTTGTTGCCGAGGAGTGCGAGTGGCATGGGCGCCGCGGCGCCGCCTGGGCCATGCGCAGGGCTGCCTCCTGTCGGCGCCCGCTTCAGCGCACTCAACACCTCGGTAGCGTACTCGAAGCTGCTGCGATCCGTCACCGCGTACACCAGCAGACAGGCGTCGGCCCATTGAATCTAGAACAAGAAACATCAACATTAAAAAGTGCCAAGAGCTGTTTAAATTGGCGTGACATGATAATAGCAAATGTTAGATGACGGAAGTATGTGAAAGTGTTGTTTGAAAGCTGTATCTATGTCACATACCTACTACGTTATATTCGTGAAGATTCGAAAGAGGTGTAATAAATCGATATAATTTGAAGTCGATCGTTACGGAAAGTTTTAATGGGTCACATCTGTGGCCGTTATTAACGTTTGATAGCTAATTAAATCTTCTTTTTTTGCGTTTGTGACTTCGAGTTGTCATTTTTGGTCCATTTAAAAATAATAGACGACAGCCTTTTAAGTTTCAACGATTTATAATTCTAGTCTCTTATACATGAAAGTGCGTCACGCAAAAGGTGGCCATAAAATCATTTTAGGAGCAAAGTTTAGACGAAATCTAACAGAACAAAGCTGTTTATTTTTGCAAGCGGTTTTTAAGTCATCATCAAACAAATTAATATAAGCTTACAGCTTAGTACAAAAGAGACTAGACGAAGAAGAATGTGTTTAATTAATGCGTCTTCAGACTTTCAGAGCCAACATTCCGGCTTAAAATTAGCCTTGCAGCGATTCACGGGCGCACCCACGCGCAGTGCCACCGCGCCACGCCGGGACACAGCCCACGTCGCATCTCTATGGACACTCATTGTTGTTGATATACCCGCAGAAAACTGTTTACATATATCAGACGAAACAGTAAAATCATGAAACAGGAAGTTGATTATTGACGTCAAGAATTTATCAACCTATACAAATCGTGTGTGTATTTACAGATGACTAGAGTAACCCAAGAAGCTTAACGGTAGTCAACTCAGCTGGCATTTCAGCATTTTTTTGTAATTTAATTAGTTTACCACATTTTATGGTTTCAATTCACGAAGATTTTTGTGTGGTCAGTATGATAAATGTAAAAAAAAAAAGTTTTTTAATTGCAGTGAACGTGGTAAGGATTCCGACAAGGTCAACGTTTATTGCTTCTCCAACTTTTTCTTTATTAACAATCTCAGATCAAATAAAAAGTCAAGATGGAACGTTGCAAACAACAAAGTGAAGCCGGTTCAAAGTAAGCCTTGCCGTATAAATACACAATTATACGCGCACACGTATAACGAAACTACCCCTTAGCTTGTCAGTTGAGCTTTATTATTTGATCTGTAAGCTCGAAGGACAAGCTAAGGCGTAATTTCGTTGTTAGTGACTGCGTGTAATTGTGTAATTGTACGGCAAGGCTTAGTTTGAACCGGCTTCACTTTGTTGTTTGCAACGTTCCATCTTGACTTTTTATTTGATCTGAGTTAACAATACGTTAAACATTTTATTACTTGTAATTTTGCAGTTTGTTTAGTTCTTTATTAAACTCTTTCAACAAACTATGCAAATTATATTATTTTACCGACTGTAATAGTTGTCAAGTCCTCCTACATACATGGTTGTCCGAACCGAATCTCGTCCATTCACGCTCCGCCCACAATCAAATCTACTTTTACGATTGGCAAGACGCGTTGCTTATTTTCATAAAGCTGGGTCTTTTCAACAATAGCTCAAAATAACATTTTTTAAGGACGTCTAGAACAATATTTGTGTAAACTTCAGAAGGAGTTAGTTTATTTCGTTCGTCGTTCCAGTTCTAAAAATGTTAAACTGACAATCACTACTTTCGCTGGTGGAACTGCTATTCATCCATCCTACTAATGTCCCCCATCCATCCTACTGCTGGAACACAGGTCTCCTCTCCGTGAGAGGGAACTGGTATTAATAATGGGAAATATGTAAACACGATGAGTCATATGATGGGTGCAGGTCACCGGAACATTCCTGGAGCTGTTCCATGCCACCAGTGAGGTATTATTTGAGACATTAACCCAGTTGTCGGAACATAAAGCGTTCCCAGTCTACCGGTAATCGCGTTGTGTTTGCGGAAGGGTATCTACCGCTGTGTTGCTACGCTTTGATGTATTGTGGAAAGTTAAAGCGACAGTGTCTAATATTCACGTTTTCATGGTTTTAGATTACCGTGAAGTGTTTCCTTTGCGGTTTTTTAATAATTATATTGAAAGTGTTTGAGGCTTTTGGTCTGCTTGTAAGAGAAGCTTATAACTTCCGGATTACGCATAAAAAAAACCGGCCATGTGCGAGTCGGAATCGCGCACCGAGGGTTCCGTACAAAACTCAGCTAAAAGGTATAATAGACCTGAGTATTTGATATGAATTTCAATTTAATACCTCTACGCGTTCATAAGGAACGAGGGCAGTAAGTTTAAAATTATTAAAAATATTTTTATTTATTATTTTTTTATTTATTATATGATGTACTCAAAAATTTCAGTTTTCGCAATTTTTCCTTTATTTTTGCTATAGGATATTGCTTCGTACCAAATTTCAAGATTCTGAGTTCACGGGAAGTACCCTGAAGGTTTAGATTCCCTTGCGAGTGTCGAAATTTTGCGGAAATTTACGGCATAAACGGCTGTATCTTTTAATTGCGTTGGCTTAGAAGTTTGATTTTTTCAAACCTTTAAGGGACAGTAGACCTGAGTATTTGATTTAAGCTTGATACCTCCTTGCGTTCCTGAGAAAAAGGGTCTTGACAGACAGACGGACGGAAAACATAGTGATCCTATAAGGGTTCCGTTTTTTCCTTTCGAGGTACGGAACCCTAAAAATGTAAATCTGGACTAATAGTAGTAAAATATTACAACCGAGTTAAAAGCATACAGGAATTCAGTTAGACTTGCTACAAAAATGTGGCCTTCTTACGAAACACTCGACATCCTTAATCTCTCTGATTTGTGTACTTGTTTATTGTTTAGAAACTAAAGGCCGGTCGGTTGTTTAGGTTATACCTACTTTAATTCAGTGAAGGTGAAGATTCGTGGGTACCACGCAAGGTCCCAGGGTATTAACCTATTCATATACTGATGGCTACTGGTCCATCTTTAGTGCATGTGTTATTTTAGGGTACCTTTGATATTGTGTTTACTGTACTTTGGTCAAAGCGAAGGTTACAGTTTACGATAGCTCGTGTTATGATCACCATCATAAAATTATGTTAGTTTTAGTGGCAGAGGGTCAATAACTACGTAGGTAACTCTTGAGATCGTACGCACAATTCGAAAATATTTTATGAGCTTTGTAAGTATTCTATATCAAAGTTAGCCCTGAAGATAAATAGAGACTTTGAAACCAAATAAAACATGTGAGCAAGATATTTATTTACCTGTTCAGCTGGGAATTTATCTGAATTGGAGCCGGATACATCGATAACTTCTAGTTCCACTGGAGTGCCGTTGATAGGCACCGTTTGTCTGTACAGGAGATCTGAAACGAAATCATAAAATAAGCTTCTTGAAGGATACACTGCTCAGTGTTTTCTTGTAATATATGGGGTATGCAACCAACCTGTGTTTGAATGATATTCGCCAATGTATCGACGGGTTAAGTAGCGGACGATGAGAGCTGTAACAATGAAAACCATTTGTTAAGTTTTTTTTTTTTATTCAACCTATATTGTCCCACTGCTGGGCAAAGGTCTCCCCCATAGCTTTCTGCTGGGCTGAAGTGGGATTGGGCGGGTCATATATGCAGAATGCATAAAGATAGATGGGCCAGAATCGTCACGCAGTGGTAGCCGGATGATGGGTGTCGTCGCCGGGGGAGGCCCAAGAAACGCTGGCGTGACGACTTGGAGGCGTTTGCGGGTGATTGGCAGGAAATAGCAAATAATAGGGAAGAGTGGAAAGCTATGGGGGAGACCTTTGTTAAGATTATGCAAATAATTTATCTCTTTTTTTTTCTACGAGTACAACTAAGATTTGTTTGATAATAAGAGTAATTGCAACTGTTTGTAGTTGGTACTATAATTAGATGTTGGAAAAACAGAAATTCAGTCGCAGTTTCTCGGTACTACGTCTGTGAGTGGTACCAAATGTGTTTAGCACATTGATGTATTAGTACAACATGCTAGTGTTACATCACCAAGGAGAATAGGTCAGTGGGCTGTTGCCCAGCTCGGCTTATGTAACGCAACTAGGTCGGAGACCTGAGCACTGAACATATTCGGTCAAGGTACTCTAATTGAAGTTTGTTTATTGTTTCTTCAGTGTCAATACTCGATCTTCGCTTTGGGACGTTTTTGCAACAAAACCTTCGTGGTTCAAATGGGGTCAAATAAATAAACTGAAGTTTTAATTCGAAAGTGTCTGTTTTAATTTGAATCGTTTTCTTTACCACTCTGGAAAATTCTACTGGGAATATTAGGATCCCCACGATTTATTTAAAATTGAAAATAAAAAAGTAAAGAATCAAGTTTCACGCAAGTAAGCGGAAAAATATCGAAATTATGATCTCGCAAAATACGAAATCCATCAAATGTTGACAGGCACTCTCAAATATCTGGGTCGCTAGAATTAAATCAGATGATAGGGGATTTTCCGAAACATTTTTTTTGCTGAAAAAATTTTCCTGTCCCAAAAAAATAAGTTTTTACTGTCGCTCTTCTCTATAAAAATGTTACATAGTATGTGTTTTGTTGGATGTTATATCTGCTTACCGGACTTGCCAACTCGAGAGCTGCCAATGACAGCTATGCGTACGCGCGGCATACTGGCACGCTCGTCCTTCATACTTGGGGATTTGCGTCTTATCTGAAACAATACAAAAATAATTTATAACAAAACGTTCAAAACAAATAACTTGAAGCATGAACTGTACACGAGTCCAGGGCGTTGTAGTTGTTCAACAACTTCCAAACAAAATACAACTAACAAAGTTAATATTTGTTCTCGTTCAAAAATCAACCCTGTTATTACATTTTCCCTCGAGATAACCTTTATAATAAATTGGTGTTAATGATCATTTGTGTCGGTTCCAGCGATAAATCACGGTGAGATAAGCGCACGCGGCGGCGGCGAATAGTTGGCGCGCTTCGGTTTCATTCATTCTGACGCCTTGCTCTCTCTCTGACGTCCGCAGCTAATGACCGACGAAGCGCGTCAGAAGCCAACACTTGTTTAAGATTAGATTAGATTTCATGCAAGATTTACAAAGTATTCCTTTGAGTCATTCTTTCCGTCAATTACACAGATGGTCACTGACATCTGAAAAATGACAGGAAACATTGTTTTGAACGGCTCTGTTACACAACTCTGAATTCTAATAACTGCCAAAGATTTCGGTTGGCCGGTAAACAAAAGAAAGGTCGGTAAAAGGAAAAATACAAATTGCGGATATTACCGACCTTCGTTTATTTGTTGACATTGAGAAACAAAATACAACCTTTTGATTAAATAGAAGTGCGACTCAGACATAAGTTTTTTATTTGTTAAGGAAGGTTAAAAGGGAACTGCGTACAAAAACGCCATTAGTTCGACATGTAGGTATGTTCTGAAATATTTATAGCTTGGGTAGGCCGCTATGCGTCAGCGGCTACCCACAACTGGTTGAACAACCCTAGAACACATCGCGATGTCCATTCAAATGTGCTGTGTTGACAACAATACTGATTTGAAAACAAAAACATACGCCTATTAGTTACATAAATTCATCGCAAACGTCTTTGATATTGTTCTTTGTTGATTATTATTTTTAGATCAAATTATAAACATTGGAGATTTAAAAAAATATTCTTAATTACAATTTGGCAAGAAACTGCATTTGAAAGAGTTTATTTTGAGTTGGATTGCTTTTAAGTTTTTTTTTAAGTGAATTTTTACACACGTAGTGTACCTAAATGTAAAACATGAGTTTCTGGAGTGTATATTATGTTAGATTAGCGAAGACCAGGTGTTATCAACATCAGAGGTATCTGTGATAGGTATCGTAAACAACACGCATGACGTATCATGCATCATTGAATAAAATATACAATCAACAAGCACTTGACAGTTGATGTAATGTTTGTGACGCTTGCCGCTTCCCCGACCACGTTTAAAGCTTACGAATACTTACGACTGTTTACATTGTCATTTTCCTCGAGGTTATATAAGTTTATTTTATTTCATAAAAACAAAGCTGTTGAACTTGTGACACAATTAAAATGTAAAAATAATGTAATATTTAGTACAATAACAACAGTACTGTTTTGTATTCGTGAACTGTTTTTACGGCAATTTTCATATTTCTTGCTTTTTATTAAGCTACACACTTTGATTACTTACAGTTGTATAGATTTCTGTAATATAGTGAGCTTCAGTGTGAGATGATCTGATCTGAAAACTTACAAACATTGTGTTCTCACTCGTTGATTTCTTAAAAGATTCTTTTATATTCTAATATTGTTTTTATTAATGAAAATACATAAATTTTACGTTATATCAAAAGAAATTGCAACGCCACGTGATAAAACAGAAACCCACGCGGTGGAAAACGTGGCATTTTACATTTTTGATACCCCACTCAGATTAATGTATCAGTGGCGACAAACGTCGCCATTTTTATTTACGTTTGGCGCCGAATAATATCGTTTAGTCGCGCCGCGGTGCCAAAAGAAATATCAAGTTTTAAATTAACTTTCCGTGTTATATAAATAATTTCAGTAGGTACTTTAATATAAAAATAATTGGGATGTGTGACGTTGTAGGAATTTATAGTATAGAAATTAATTTTAAGTTTGCATCAGTTAATATAAAAATAATTTCATGCAATAAGCGTTCGATGCGCTCTAATAACTTACGAGAGGAAGATCTATTACCAATTTTAAGGCGACCGTGAAAAACTTGAATAGGAAACAACATGTGCAATTAAATACCTGTCATCAGTTCAATAAGGTAGAAAATAAGCCATTGTCCAGTTTATTGGTATTGCCACGTTCATTTTAAAGTGCGATAAAACGTGAGTGTTGCCAAATTATGAATTAGGCTGGTTGCTAGTCGCGTGAACTTGTTACCACGTTGATAAGGTGTTGCAATAATGGCGATGTATTTTTACGCAAAATGTTATGAGTTTTATCAAAAACGGCTTTCCGTGGGCGAGTGTTTGGTGTCGTTGTTTTGTATCGAACAGTACGGCAAAATTGGTATCAGTTCCGTCTCTTTGTTTTCGCCCACTAGGCTGTGAAGGTCTCCAATATTGGTTTACAATGTTATTTTTATTGTGCTTTTAATACGTGACACTTTTTCTCGACCGAAAGTTTTTCTGAAGTACATCTACTTGGCAACGATTGAGAAAGAGAAACACACAATAACATGATAATCTGCAGTCTCAAAAATCTATCTAAAGATAAAATGTTGCATGTCTTTGAGGACTACAATATAATCCTCTTCCATTAGCGCAACTGTTGAAACCAAAATCCTCTTACAACCATTTCCTACAACTCCCACGGGTCTCCATGGAGAGCTATTTATAAACGGGGAAAATCTTTTGTATCACTAAGCAGCATATCCTATTAATTCACGAATTTCAGTACGAAAACGTAGACAATCAATTTAGAAAGTGGCTACAGTGGGTGCCTGCCCACGTGCTGTTCCTTACCCTGCAGGCTTACATGCAAACGTGTGGGTTGTAACGCTTACAGACTGATATATCACGTTCCTAAGCTATTCCAAGGCTACATAGTTTAATTTCATAAACGTTTAATCTGTTATCTGTTATTGTAGTTTTGATCAGCAAAGCCGAAAAGCGAAGAAAAGCTCAGTAATTTCCATTTGGCTAAAATAATATTTGAAGAAGGGATGTAAAAAGCTTTCGCATGCTCATAAATCATGAAGGACCTTGCGACTTGATCCAGCACAACCCCCATCTAACATAACACATTTACAGGAGTCCTTGAGATGGAGTAGGGCCCTGTGGCCTTCGCCGCCAAATGGTGCGTGTACCGGTATCAATACAAGGTCGCGCCCGCGGGACCTGCCCAAAGGACATGACCTTGGGAGCAAATCGCCGCATAAGGAGGATTACGGCTATTAATTTCCCTGTTAGAAGGTTGTCTGCCAAGGACCTTTCAGCTGTTGACCATTGTCAACAGCAACATCATTGTGTCGACTATGATTAATAGCTTTGATGCTTCGAAACAAGAGACTGAAGAGCAATTGTGATTTGTTTACGCGAAGGACTGCTGCCAAGGACTCGGGCAGCAGAGACGCTTGTGTTGGGTAACCGCAGAAGGAAGTAACTCCACACGTGCGTGATGGCGGCGCTCTCAAGTACGTTACGTATTGTGTTACACAGTTGCTTCACTTTATTATTTCACGGCAGAAAAGTAACAAAAATTATGTGTTCACATTCTAGTTCAGTGTTTATTACAAACAGACCTAATTTTTTTTACATAAAAGTAAAGAGCTGTTGTTTCTGCCACAAAGCTGGGCATTTAGTTTTACGATTTGATTGGCCACTTCGGGGTATATCAGGCAACAACAACAAGCAACTCGATAATAAACCTAGTGAACGAGTTTCAGTTCAAATTCCAGTTCATGATTCAAATTATTAATTCATTGTTCTCGTTCTTGGCAAGTCCTGAGTACCTGAGTATCTGGGTACTTTAGGGAATGTTAATGAAACGTTCAGAATTATGCGAGTTGTAAGTGCTCTATTTATACGCGCAGGTATATAGGTGAAAACTTTAGCCAAACTTTGTAATCTAGAACAGATTCATTCGTAAGATCCCATTGAGTCATAACGAGCACTTTACTTTAGTCTGGCAAGACTGCTCGGGTTATCTAGCTTACAATCAAATGAGATAATATCAAAACTAAGTCCCATATTTCATGAAAATATTTTGCTCTTTGATATTTTCATGACCGAGTTCTTGAAATAGGAGAGGAATATTTCCAGTGAGATAACATCATTTCCGTAAGAAATGAGTACCACTCTACGTTTTGTAACTATTTTGTAATGTTGTTACATTTACAATGTTTGCTAGCAATATTGTGCAGGTCATATGAAATAAAATAATTAGCACAATTGCTATGTTTATGGTTGTTGTCATTGAAACATATTATACTAATTATTTTATCTCCACACGTGCGTAGAAATTTGAATATAATAATAACATATAGTGCAGAATACTTTATGAATAATACTAAATAGGTAATAAACAAAACTTGCTACGCCGTAGCACAAGTAAGCTACGGCGTAGCACGTCTCAGTAAAAAATGTTGTACCTCTAAGAGTAACATTGTTTATTACAAGCAATTATTTGCTGCCTCGAGGTTCGACAGTTACCGATCGTATTCAGTGTTTATGTCTGCAATGGTCTGTGTGTCTCCTAATGAGGCCATTGACTTCGACAACGACTTAGTCGTTGCTTCGAAGGTTCGATATACGCGGAGGATTTTGGCCAAATAGGTTTGATTGCTCGTTAAAACAAGTACCCATGAATGTTTTAGGATTTCATTAAGTAATTCATGTGTTTTAAGGGTTTTTTTTAATTTTCGTATAAACAGTTATATTTTTTATGGTAGATAAATAACTTTTAAAAATACAAAAAAGAATTAGGGTTTTCCTGTAGAAATCGGTTTATTTTTTGTGAAATGTTTTTATTTCTTTCTTTTTAGTTTTAGTATCCTATCACTAAAAAATAAGCAATTTCTATAGTATTGACATTTGTTATAACCTAAAGGATTGACAAAATAGCCATAATAACATGATTTACACATTCGTGCTGTTTGACGCTAAGGAGATCGGTTATATGTTCCATATCTTGAAAACTGCTAAACCGATTTTAACCTCTGCTTAACCTCCTTCTTTTAGAAGTCGGTAAAAAAAGGTAATATCTACTGAATATTTGCAATAAGATCTCGCCGGAGCTTCGTCATTTACGCCGAAAGGTAGGTCAAATTCCTGAATAAAATTCCATTCAAATAAATAAAAATAGCCGAGTAGTTGCGCTGCAAGAATGCGAACCAATTGTTTTTGGTGTTGAAATAAACAGATCGATTTCTCACTTACACGTATGCCCCACCAACCCCCACCAACCCCCACCAACCCACACAACCTCCGAGCTATTGTTTTATAATTAGCAACATTGTGATTTCACTGTTTTGACGTTAAAATGTACGAAACAACAAGTCATTTAAGGTCGATCATTGAACTGCAAAGACACGGGAAAAATCAAAGCGACTTTGGTCTGGAGTCAAACAAACTGTAGTACAAGAAGACGAAAATAATATTCGCTATTTTGCTTTGTGTTCGAAAATGTTTGGAGGACTTTTTGATCAATCATGAAATAATTCTCAAACAATATATCTGACTTACTGACTAAATATCCTATGTACCTAGATGTGGCTGAAGGCGTTTACAGAAGTTCTCCATTGCGAACAGTCTTTAGCTTCACGAAACAATAAGACCTAACTTATTTCACGCAGTTTTTCCTGCTTTTTCTCGTGTACTGAGGTAGTATGTTCGTGTTCACTGTAACACGTACGGCCCCAGGATCTCGGTGACCCTTCCGTGACCCTCTCCGCAGTGACCGGGTCATCTAGCTAGGTGCCTCGCTTACCTGAGAGGAGAGCTGAGACCTAACCTAAACTAAATTAAATCTCAAGGAATTTTCATTTTGAAAAGGTGAATTTAACAAAGAGACCCCATTTTCAAACTATGTGCAAAATAGGTGCTTATCTCGCTGGCTTATATTAAATAGTTCACTTGATATGTAACTAATATTATATTTAAAAAAATAACTTCAATTTCTGAAGTCGGTGTTCTTGTTTTCGTTTCATTTTTTGACACCGACTTCCGAAATTGAAGTTATTTTTCACTTTGTAGTGTTTTTATTTGGAAGTCGGTTGTATCTTTTGTAAAAAGTTTTTTTTTTTTTCTCTTTTTAGTTTTGGTATATAATGGACCAGTTATATAGGCTAGGTACCAATAATGGCCAAAGTGAAGCCAGAATAGATTAACCCGGCAATAATATGAAACTCAAACAAAACCGGTGGAATAAGGTGAACTGTTTACACCTGCGTACCCATTTAGAGCCTACTAGTGTGATGTTACGAAATGGTGTAAACAATAAACAGAAATGCAATTGCAGCTATCCCGAGTGATTTGCCGTCATTTATTGAAGAGTTATGATGTATATCTCCGAAGTTCTTCATCAGATCTTGATGAAAATTAAATGGGACCACATGACAAGCACCAGCTTTCAAATAATAATCAAAATCGGTTCACCCAGTAACAAGTTCAGAGGTAACACACAAAAAAAAAATACAGCCGAATTGAAAACCTCCTCCTTTTTGGGAAGTCGGTTAAAAAAGGGAAGATTGTTTGATAAAGAAGATTAACTGTGAAAGCACTAATCCGTTATAGAAAATTAACTGAAAGAAGGCTAAAATATTGCTGTGAGCTACTTTTTATCCTGGAAAAAATAATTCGTGTGAAATAGGCTACTGGAGTGTATCGAGAAAAAGTTTGTTAAATAATAAATTAATACTATTTGTTATATTTGTACCCGAAAGAGCAGCTCTGCTGGAAACGTGCCGCTATTTTGTGTTACGTGTTTCCACTATCCGCTACCGAACCCTTTTTTGTTCCAAATAAAGGTTACACGTGCCTCGAATAGTTCCGATGTTACAATTAATAGCTGCAGCGACACGTGCCGGAACAACGCACAACTTGTTTCACTCATGTTTTATGTATGGGCGCAGTGCGTTAAACAACAAGTCTCCTCTACACACGACACTTCCAGCATAGCCATTTTTGGCTCTCGCCACACTAGGCTGTATTGGAAAAACTAAAGTACTGTAAAGGATATTTCCACATCGTTGTTTAAAATACAACGCCCATCCTGCATACAAATTGAATAATCCTACAATATAATATCGAATATTACAATAATATTTATTCATATTCGAGAGAAACATAAACATTTTTGTATATTTGAAGCTGTTTGCTTGTTTGAACATAGATTTTGTAGCTTTATGATATACTAAATTCTGCTATTTCCAATATTTTAAACAAAATTCGTTTATTGTTAAACGATAGTTTTCTAGAACATTCTTATGACAAGATTGACCTTTCGCGTATGGACGATGTCAGTGCTCTTTAAAAGCGTAGAGTGGGCGGAATTTTGAGAATGTTCAACTATTTATATTTATAAACTTTGTAAAACCCTGCAGAGTGCAATTGCGCCGTAATCCGTCTGCACCAATACTAAGAGATTTACGACTGAAGCGTTCCTCTGATAGATACGTCGGTAGGAAAGTTTCAATGTTGTTCTATACTCGCTGCCGTCCACACCTGGCGCGAGCATTATCAAAACTTGGAATCAAACTACACATTAATCTGAAACTTATCTTTATATCAATTAGGTGACAGATATATTTTATTTAATGTAACAAATATATTAAAATATATACAATTGAATATTTAAAAATAAAATAAGCCTTTATACAAATACAAAGGGGAGAGGGAAAAGGGCTCAATGGGAAACGTGCCCAGAACGCTCGCAGCATTGCCACATTGGATGTCAATGCTGATTCTTTGGCCGAAGAAAAGGTCAGCCCTCTGGTTACGTGAAGAGTCGACGAGCTTTGTGCTAATATCTCGAAAAGCTCGATGCGTAGTTGGATCCCATGGACCTAATGTTTCAACCCGAAACGTCTCAAACATATAACTGCCAATTAGGTTGTTATATTTTGTTTTCTGCACCAGCAGCAGCCGCCTCAGCACAGCCCGACGTGCTAAGAAGATTTGATGGCGCAAGGGTGTTGACACATGTTACATCCCACACCAAAGACCTACCCACCTTCCAAGGCATTATAATATAATTAATATTAATTAGGTTGTTATTGTATGCTATGATTACACCCAGGTATGGACCAAGTTACCGATCGTCTGCTCCCCGATCCTTTGATGATTTATTTACTGTGTTTATGCTTTGATTATTTACGAGAATTGCTCCACTGAAGTGCTTCCATTATTTTCAACACGTGTAACAAATCAATCAACGCTAAATGAAAACCTTTTACGCGTTCATCATTTACTAGAAACAACAAATCACTGATAATGCTGTTTTAAAAGCATTATGTGATATACCTTGTTTGATTTGTGCTGACAGAGTAAAATATAGTGTAACCAATTTTCTTTTATGACTAGTTCAAGTGATTTAATTCGATAAGCTTTTAAAAGTAACTACCGGTAGTCCCTTGAAATTCTGCAGGTGGAGCAGTATTTTCCGAGTGCTAATAGCATGTTTTATATATGTTGTGGAAAAATACTACAAATCCCACATATACTCAACGAGAACTGTATATATTATCATAAGCAAACACGTCTGTTGCTACGTGTTTCTGATTACGTTGGGGAAGGCGTGATCAAATTATATTGTAAAATTCCACGTTGCAAAGCATAGATATTACTGAATTATTTAAAGACTTCCATTACTTTATTTCCAAGCCGCGTGGTTTTCGAAAACACATGTAGGTATGCGGCGCGTGCGGCGTGCACTAGCTACTTATGTAGGCGAAGGACGACATTACAAAAATTTTGAAGCGATACTCGAAACTCCTCATTATCCCAATTTATATTTTGACAGTAAATGCAACTCGCCAAAGGTTGTGCAACTTTCATAACTGGGTTAAAAGTCATATTGTTAAAACGATAACTGGGTCAAGTTTAGTCAAAACGGTAATGCGTTATCTCCGATTCATTTGTTTTCATTTTTACTGTACCGCGTTTGAATAAATAAACTTTTTCGGTTAACATTGAACTTTTCTGTACGTTAACAATAACGGTTTCGCAAGTGATCGTTACAGCTGCTAACGTTTACATTGAACAGAATATAATTGGGTCAAGTACAGCAACAGTTTGGGCAATATCGTTGCAATATTGTGCTAACGATGTACATGGAGGTTTTTCTAATAAGATCAATGTCTACATTAATCTGTTTCTCTAAAGAAAAACTGTAAACAGATTTGCATTTAGATTCAGCACGTGCCGAATACTCAAAGCTTCAGATCAGTTTTGATTCATAATTTTTCCACATTACATCAAGCTTTCCACGAGACGTGTTGATGGTTAACCTCTCATTCACGTGAGAAAGAGCGATAGTGAATGCTGACGTTAGTTAGACATGCTAAATATTTGTGTTCGCTCGTGCCTACGTAAAGATGAACCATAATTATATTTGGACTTTAAGAGTTGAAAGCATCATAAAATGGTTCGAAATACTTGGTAATGTCGAGTACGGAATCGATCAAATTCGACCGGATATGTGCAGTCTCCCTTGGTCTTCATTAAGGCGACTTTGACCTAAGGAAACGGGATGTCAGCTGTATAAACATAATTTACATGTGACACATAATAATTGGGAAAATTACTACGTCCAATTACCGCTTGAAGTGGACATGTGTTTTTAGTCTGGCATTAAACACAATGGAAATTAACGGTACCCGTTCCAAATTGGATGGCTACCGGTTGGGCCTGTATGTTAAATTGGCTTTCCAGCTTTTTTCAAGGTTGTGTTATGACGAGCCAATTACTGGACTCGGAAAAAAATCACAGGGCAATGGAAGGCTCCGGGTTTGTTAATTATGATGAATTTAATTACACGGTTTCACCGAGTAATGCTAAATTATATCCCTTCATATGTGTATCTAACTATGTATGTTTTTCTAGAATCGTGAATGATTTTTTTCAGTTACCTCATTTCTGTATCCAGCCTAAAAATACAACCTCCGCTCGTGTGAATAGATACTTTCCTTTCTAGTCACAATAGAAGCTTTGATGATACGAAAATAAAGTTAAGTATTTGTGATATCTTTCACAATGGGTACTAGAATGGTTCAGTTTATCCATTCACGAATCTGTAGCAATCGAATAAATTGAATGAAGCCGACGTCCTTTTTACTGAAAGTTATTTGTGGGAATATGCGCCAATTGTCAAGAAAAACTGCCCATAGAACTTATGATATGTTTTCTTCGTGAAATAGTTGCACATGGAGTATGCTGTGCTGAGGATGTATACGTTTTGTTAATAGTGTTCTTATTTTAAATACTAAAAGGCAATGTCATCAGCCTTTTAATGTTCCCAATGCTGGGACACAGGTCTCCTCTATGTGAGAGGGGCTGAACCGTAATCCACCACGCGGGCCCAATGCGAGTTGGTGGATGTCACATGTCTTCGATTTTTTGTTCTGGGACATGCTGTTTCCTCCCGATGTTTTCTTCACCGTTTTGAGAGCAGTGGTGATGAAATAATTTATACAAAGTAAAGCGCCTGCCTCGGTTCGAACCCACGACCTACGATACGTAAGTCGGGGCCGTGACCACTGGGGCACCACTGGCACCAATTAAGATAATGTTTGGTTTTGAGCAATCATACTAATATTAAAAATTAGCTATGCCTCTGCCAGCGGCTTCGTCCGCGTGAATGTCGAAAATTATTCCAAGAGAATATATTCCCGGGATAAAAAGTATCCTATGTACTAATTCAGACTAAAATCTATCTCTTTGCCAAATTTCATCCAAATCCGTCCAGCCGTTTGAGCGTGAAGAAGTAACAAACACACACACGCACACACTCACAAACATTCGCCTTTATAATGTTAGCGTGGGGTCTCATCCCATACAAAGAAACTGTCCTGACGTACTGTACTGATTATACTGATTACGTATCTATCGATATCGATTAATTATTAGATGGTGATCTATCTATCGCCGTGGAACGGAACCGAACGCGATCGATTTACAAAAAAATATCGGTATAATCGGATGAAAAACGCTAGTTACGTGGCACGGTTTCTTTGTATAGGATGATGCATCTGTATGCTAGTATTATATTATCCGTAATATTAGTGTGATGCGAGAGTTTTCTTTTTGTACGCTCCAACGGGGCTTAATGGATTTTGATAAAACATGGGTAAAGCCATAAAGCCCGTAGGATAATGTTCATTTTACACACAGGCGAAGCCGCTTGAAAATGCTAGTATGTAATCAATGTCTCTTTGCAATAATTATATCAAAGGATTTCAATATTGCATATAACTTATTCGCCTTCGATAATTTAATTGAACTGCAGTAGCGTCCAATATAAATTCTACAGCTCTTTCATATTGCAGATAATTGATTACTTTCCGAGAAGCGCTCAAAGTTCTCTGTTTTAGTTTTATGAGAAACGGTTTACAGGACTCTTCTATTTACTGGCATATCAGTCGATATCAATTAAATTGGTAAATATGATGTTCTCGTGGCTAAATAATAATAGCCGCACGGGTCGATCTTCAAGGTTAAGCAACGCTTGACGAGGTCGGTCTGTGGATGGGTGACCATTCCAACATACCGAATTTCCCCCGTGCCTCGGCAAGCTCGTTAAGCCTTTGGTCCCGGCTGTTATTTGAAGATCCTTCACAGACGTTACGAGTAGTCAGAAGCTCGATATCTGACACCAGTCTAGCCAATGGGTACCGTGTTACCCACTTACTGGGTTGTGGAGGTCAGATAGGCAGTCGCTCCATGTAAAACACTGGTACTCAGCTGAATTCGGTTAGACTGGAAGCCGACCCCAAAATACTTGGGAATAGGCTAGGCAGATTGATTGAATATGATGTTAGACGAGAACATACAGATATGTAGAAAGGTACTTTCAATTATTATCTTGTAATATTCCCAACTAGGAAATCAATCAAACTTTTAATCTGCCTATAGATGCCGCAAACATTATATGGACGTGGTAACTAAAATCATCAAACTAATTAACCTAATATCAGCCAGATTATACCTTCAAGGACGCGATTCAAATTCCTTTACCAATTGTACAATGTGTGAGATGAAATCTCTATCCATTTCCAGATAGTCGTCTTGTTTAATGGTTGCAGTTCACCGATTACGATAACCACAGATAATATAATACTACCATACAGATGCCTCATCCCATACAAAGAAACCGTACCACGTAACTAGCGTTTTTCATCTGATTATACTGATTATTTTTTGTAAATCGATCGCGTTCGGTCCCGTTCCACGGCGATAGATAGATCACAATCTAATAATCAATCGATATCGATAGATAAATCAAATAGTCAGTATAATCAGTACAATACGTCGGGACAGTTTCTTTGTATGAGATAAGACATCACTAAAGTAAAATACGTATAGGGATCTAATTTGCAATATCAACAATACTATCTACATAAGGGTTATTTTTAAAAATCTAGACACTGTTTAGCTATTGCTTAACACATTTTTCATATTCACTTGAATTCCCCTCTAAAGAATTTTAATAAATAATCTGTTAATCAGTTGCTAAACAGCTCAGAGATTTTTATGACTTAAGCCCTTAAAGTTAAATACCATCTATAGTGCTTTACAATTAAAAATCAATGTCATACATAAGGCTTATCAGCTCCATTTCACGCGTAAATATTTGCATACCACAATGTTAATGATTCGCCTAATCAACTTACACGCATGATGAAAATGATAAGCCCACTTGAAAGCTTGAGTGCTAATGAATTAGTGAAATCTACACAATATGTGCAAAATGATTGAAAAGCAATCAGCTTTTTGGGGTAGAATTATCATTTATTTGTTGTAACTACTCTTAGAAGTATACTTTGATACAAGAAAACCATGCACTAATTGGTTTAGACAAATTGAATCAGTATTAAATAGCATTCTCCATTATTTAAATAGATGAACAAAACTAAAACTATTAACAGATACACACAATCACTGCAATGAATGAAACACAATAAACTATTCTCAATGAAAATCAATGAATTCTAAGTAAATAAACGACATGCCGACTACTGAGAATTCGTTTCGTGAAGGAGACAACAGTTGAATGAAAACTCACCTGATCCAAAGTATTGGCGTCCCGGGATAAACAGCTACAGGTCGGCTGAATCGCCGTCAAACACCACACAGGGAACGAAATAGCAAGTAGTCTATGCACAACACTAAACGTTTATAAATTCACTGTCCTCCGAGTCCAAGGAATAGCAAAAGAAAATATTTTAGGTTCAAGTAATGCTGTAGTCACGGCCGTTGAGAGCGACGTGGAGCACGGCTGAGCATCGGCGAGCGACTGGGCGGCGCGCAGCGAGCAATCCTATATATACGTAGGTAGCTAGCAACGCCGCCCGCCCTCCGCGCTCTCCGACATGCAAAAATATCGGTGGAATTCAGAGCCTAATTTTCTCTGTCACTGCCTTATGCCGACACAATGAGAGCGTTGATCTCCTCGCCTGCATCTGTGACACTTGACCAAATTCTTTTAATCTGACGGCTTAACGTCTCCTTACTCATATCCCGTATGTGTTCAAAGCCATATACGGTTGCTTTGCTCTGTTAATTGGAGTAGGATGAAGCTGTTTCTCATTATAATTAGATATTCCTGTTTACTAAGGATACCAACATCCTGCTTTTTATGTCCACACGTACACGGCAATAAAATTAAAAAGGAGAAAACTAGATTTGCCTGCACGCTATAAAATGCTAGAAGCAATTTATCGCGATATAATTTATGAACATTCGCGATAACAAACGATGGTTTTCGCAAGTAACCATGTTAATGCTAACAATAAATATAAAAAAAGTTTATTGGTGTATAAAAACGCCAACCTATAAATTGGAAAACAAAAGAACTGAATTATTGTTACAGCTCAATTTACTACGGTGACAGTTGTCCCAATAAAAACGCTATTCATTATGAACTTTTAGACTCAACAATCGTAGCTCATGCATTTTCGTTTTGTAGTTGAACAAAATTTTTCTGCGCAATTTCCGTAAATTTTTTGCGATGAATAATTGTCTACTAGAATCTTACTTATCTCAAGATACAATTAACCAACATTTACAAATCGTTTCACAACGAATAATTTAAAAAAAAAGTTTGATCACTATCACAAGTCTTTCGCACATAAAATGGAACCAGTTCAAGGATCCTACACAACAACATTTGATTTACCAAACCATTTTTATTGTTATTGGCACATATATCTTCTTGTGAAGTATCGATGACTCATGTGAAACTTTCGCTGTATGTTTGATATAGGCTCAGTTTAAATATTACGTTTGATTGCATATGTCGGCGAGTAAACATCAGACGTCTCGTGGACCGCGGTAACAAACAATCGAAGACTACGCATCATAGACCGTTAGGCGATCGAAGTATTACGATACAAGTTGATATTGCTGTCCTTACATAAGCCCGTTGACCACAAAACTTTTATATTACGAAAGAGGATTACGCCAAGATCTAGGGGGTAAAACTTGTGCCACTTTAGCTGTTCGTTAGTAAGCCCACGCACCCTCTGTGACCCACAAGGAGTGCGATGACTGTCTTATTGTACTTAGAATTCATATTGTTTAAAGTCTGCGTTCAATACATCAAAAGTGAGATTCTCGTTCAAAATAACAGGGCAATGTCTGTGTAAGGCAATATACTGGAATAATAGGAGAAAACAATAACAAAGCTACTGAAACTGACAAGAACATGAGGTCACTTGTAGCTTATTGTTCTTCTGATATTATATTGTAGCGAAGGATTTCAAAGCGGAGAACAGTTGTCCTCTAGAACTTGTCGCGGTCGACGGATAAAACTTTTGTTGTATTGGTATAAAGACCTTGGTTAAACGTCGCTATTTTGTGTGATAACAATGATTGTATGTTTCCAGGCAAGTTAATGTAACTTTTCAAACAGAAGTCTTTTAGTCTTATTTATTGATTTCTTCTATAAAATGGAATATCAAAATAAATCTTCAATCATTGATTTAATTAATATGTTGCTCTAATAATGTCAATCAGTAGTATTAATTAGTATGTTGAGAGGAACCACGGATGCACACACACTACAAGAGTACAGGCCAGTCTTAGCGTTCTATTTCCAGCAGATTGATTTGAAGTGCAGTTGTTGTTGATATGAGAAATGTTTTATACAAATAACAATTTGGATTTTCCTGTTTGTTATTTGTTTTCATAAATAAGTTTTCTAGAATATCCTTGTATCTTTTTATTTCATGTCTTCGTCTAATCTATACATACCTACTCTGTCATTATATTAGGTATTCCATTTTCATATTTTTTCTTTTTTATTGCAATTTCTGAAGGCATTTTTAGTTGTACTATTAACACAATATTTTCTTAGAACAAAATGTTAATGTTAGTGAACGACTTTAATAAAGACCAATTAAATTAATTTAGGTACTCCAAAATTTAACCACAAGGGAAAAAAACAAATACTGATGCGCATCCGGAGAAATTAGAAGCGTTCCTAAAGAGGTGATGATATAATTATTTCTAAGCTAAATATAAAAAAACCGGCCAAGTGCGAGTTAGACTCGCACACCGAGGGTTCCGTGCAAACCTCAGTTTAAAGGTATTATAGACCTAGAGTATTTGATATGAATTTCAATTTAATACCTCTACGCGTTCATGAGGAAAGGGGTAGTAAGTTTAAAATTATTAAAAATATTTTTATTATATGATGTAACCAAAAAATTACGGTTTTCGCAATTATTCGTTTATCTGTGCTACAAGACGTTGCTTCGTACCAAATTTCAAGATTCTGAGTTCAAGGGAAGTAGGTACCCTGTAGGTTTTGATTCCCTTGCGAGTGTCGAAAGTTTGCAACATAAACGGCTGTATCGTTTGATTGCGTTGGCTTAGAAGTTTAATTTTTTCACAGCTTTAAGGGACATTAGACTTGAGTATTTGATACAAATTTCGGCTTGATACCTCCACGCGATCCTGACAAAAAGGGTCTTGACAACAGACAGACGGACGGACAACAAAATGATCCTATAAGGGTTCCGTTTTTTCCTTTCGAGGTACGGAACCCTAAAAATGGTCACAATGCCACCGGTTGCCCCAATCCGTGACGTTTCCCGACCAACGTGGTCGCATGAAACGATCGAAACTTCCGTTTGATACAACAAAGTTTAATAATGACAAGTATATTCAAGCATGTCTACAAAACATTCACAAAACACGCAAAAATATCTTCTTCCTACAAACATCTATGATGGGAAGGCCTTCAAACGCTTTCATGAATGAAATTACGTCCAGCAAACAGTTTTACAAACTATAATTTCTGATTGATGATGGAAAGATTTGTTAAAAAAAAACTCAGCTACACTAATGTTGTTTCCTTTCGAAAAGCTCTACGCAAACGCTTTAAGATTTTAATCCCAGATTTAGAACTAATCTTGATTTATGACGCGAAAACATACTCATTTGAATACCCTTATCGTCGTTCATACAAAGGCCGGGACTATTGACATTTTAGAGCTTTTCGGACGTACTTTAAATATAGTTTAAAAAATATTGATCGATGTTCGAATCTTAGTGCGTTGTACTCGCAAGACGAATTCATTGTACCTTTAGCTCAGCGAATTAGCTGGTGCGTTAACTCCGCAGTGTTGTGCTGAGAGATTAATGTTAGTAAACTTATTTTTAATATAATAGCCATGACCATGGTTATCTGTCAAGGACCATGAGTAATCGATAGCAGGTATTGTATGATCACAATCCTTAGTACCGAGTAGGTATTCCTTTGTTATCGCCTTGTCTTACGTTACCTAATATCACATCAGCTTCAGTTACAGTTCATAACATTACGTAAAGTTTGCAGCGCCAATCATATCACGTAATAATGTGGCAATATTATGAATGTTTCCAAGAGAACACGTTTGTGGGAACCGTTCGAATGTATACCTACATTACCTACGGTTGTTGAGTTTTGAACTTCCTACGTATCTAGTCAATATTTGCGTGAATTCACTGGTAAAGGTTACATTTTGTAGGTATTGCAACACGTGTTTTGAAAATATGTTTTATTCACTATAAACCGGTTGCAAATAACTGCACTGCGGTATGTTATTACTTATTACTGACTAGCTTCTGTCAGCGGATTCACCCGCGTAAAAAGTGTTTTCTTTTCTTTTACTGGGATGCAAAGTAGCCTTTGTGCTTTGCCAGAATATAAACGCCCGAACAGACGTACCAGATTTGAGTAACAAACATACATCCATCCATCCAAACATTCGCATTTATAATATTAAATAAAATTGCCGTTACAGTTATTGAAATGTAGGTGTATCTGTCCTATCTATAGAATAGGTAGGTAACTATCCTCCTTCTGCGAAGTAGTAATGCTCGCTAGGAGGACGTGAAACGCGTTAGGGAGATGCAACGGAGACGCCCTCACGTTCCAGGCCAACGCAGGAGACGCCCTGGGCGTCGGGAATCGCAAGCCGACTCCCGGCCACCGTAGGCGCGGGCTTGCGGATGGCGAATAATGGGTAGCTCGTCGTCCGATAAGGAACAGACCCGAGTCGACGGCGAGTAGTGTTCCACGCGCGCCTCATTGAGATGACAGCAAGACGGGTTCAGCTTGGACGTATGCCTTGGGTCGCGGATAAATATGAAAGACAGTTACCGCGGCCCTGGCCTATCACAAGCAACTGAAGGAACACGGGTGAGTCAGTAATAGTCTGACACGCCCTCCAGCTTCACCCAGAGCGGGAGAAGTCATTGGATGATTTCCCACAAAACAAAAAAGAAGGTAGGTAACTATCTCCGTAACTTTAGGACCTGCCATAAAATATCATTAAAGTTGGCGAAGATCTAATCTTATTTGAGCACGTATTTTAGATGTTTATTTAGGAATAAAAACTAAATTCATTGATAAATTCTTGACATCGTAGGCGTATAAATAAACTATGATTAATGGTCTTCAGGTGACCGTGGGTAGTGATAATATGGTAAATGTTCGTTGAAGATTCTTTGAAATGAGACAACGCTGTTCATGAAACATTTCAAGATCACTAGTTGTATGAGTCAAGTGCGGGCTGTGGAGAGCGATAACGCGCTGGTTCCGGGAACGGGCGTGAATAGCGCGTCGCGGCGCCGCATGCTCCCGTCGCCACTCCGTGTTTACACGTGTTTAAAAACAACCTTACGGAGATTAAGCGGAATTTATGTAATAAATATTCAAATATTATAGGAAAACTGAAGTGTTCTAAAACAATAATATGTTTCTACGGAATTTGTATTTTTTTGTTCTAACTATGACACTTTTCCAGTCACTTACGGAGAAATACCGCATGTTTTTGCAGTGACTATTCAATAGGAAGGCCACTGAGGAATTGTCAACATATTTTTTTGTTTTCCGTCCTTAGCATTTTCTTCTTGAAATGTTGCGGTAGCATTTATCTCCATCTGTATTGTTCAGGTACTAGTCTTGAAAGCTTGTCACCTGCACAGGTTGTTAAGGCCTATTTTTCTTTGACAAGTGAATCGCGTGGGTTGAGTGGCAGATGGCTCGTAGCTGGATATTTTAGTCCTGTTACCTTTACTAGCACTAAGCCGCTTTCTATTTGGTGATTGGTTTGCTGAGGGATAGGGATTCATCTGAATAATTGGGAACCATTTTTATCCATTCTATATTTTCATTTTCACCTCCCACATCCTATCCTAAATGATTATTAAAAACATCGTTTATTATATCTAAATATTTTTTTAGGCTAATTTAATATGGTGTGATAAGTGTACAATATTACATTTTATTTGTACTGTTGTTGCGTAGGCGAACTCGGGGGAGGACAGAAGCCTTCACGAATGTTTTTACAAAGTTATAATCCAACGCCCACTCAATGTTCTGAAATGCATGATATATTGGTGAAATTGCAACTCGTTTATTCATAAAAGTTTAAATGTCCATTGAATGGAATTTATCGGATATTGCAACCATATAAATTATTTTCTCTGAAATGATATTTGCAGGAAGAAGCCGTATGAAATTGCACCGTTTTGAGAGTTTCTGGTCGAGGTTTTCGACGAAGAACCTGTAAATAGGTTTCCAATGAAAATCCAATTATGGTAGAAGCATCCATTTATTTAATTACTATGCAACGTTCAGCGAACACGGGCTATTCTAGGAAACTGGTGCAGAACACCCGTTTACTATCCATCATTCTCAGACAACGCTTTTGAAGCTAAAAAAAAATAAAATTCCAGCGAAATCGAAGTTTCCTATCTACGTTCGTTTTACCACTAGCTTGAAAACTGAAAAGAGTATGTAAAAAAACATACACGCTTTTTTCACATGGTGGCAGGCACCAACTATACCACGCCTCCTGCTACGATTTTTACATTAGTTTTTGCTTCGTTTTGTCATAGGTATACTAAGCACACCGGTTATGAGTAGGCTCTACGCATCTGACCTTTTTAAATTAAAACATCTGTGTAATATTTTAAATCTTTTAAATTAAAAAAGAGAGATCGCAATATTATTCCTCGTAGCACCTTACTGCCTACGTGTCGTAGCGCGTAGCCGTAGAACCTCCGTAGCTCGTAGCAGAGTTCGTAGAGATTGGCTACGAAGTCAGTGTCCCCGACATTTTCATAATTACTTTTAAATAATCGTCACGTTTTCATTTCTTGGAGGTCATTCACATGTTGAATGAAAATGTTAACAACCCAAATTATTTATTCAGTAGTATTTTTATTGTATTGTAGCTACTGCTGCTAAATAGGTTGCTGTCTCATTTTACTGATATAGTCCACAAAACTGTGATGTTACCAATTCGTTCTGATTTGATTCTGTTACGGTAACAAAATTACCTACTTTCTATGAAGCAATAAAGTCAAAGAAGGTCAATATTGGAAGCAATTTAGTTCGGTAACATATAAATTTGCAGTAAGGATCGCTCTAGCCTCGATAGTGTAGTCGTAACATAGTTTGCCTCACGCAATCACGGCTTAGTTTGACACGGTTCCGATCGCGAGCAAATTGCGTGAGGCGTGAGTCCCTCTGGCAATTAACGTCACAGTATCCCGGATATCCAGATTCGCTTATTTATTGTCTCAGGAACGAGCTCGCGTCAAATCTCAAGTAATAAAGCTTGTTTATAAATGACCGTGTTTTTGCGCGGAATATTGAAAACATATTGGAGAAGGTGATCCGCTATGGAATAAAACGGCACGTCAGGTATTGTTTTCGTGAGGTTTTGTGTCACAAAAATACGTTTAATTTGTCTATTTACGAATTATATACCTTTTTTATGTGTCTAGGAACACGTGAAACGTGATCCGTTAAGGAATACGTTCGACGTCAGGTATTTTCTTGAGGTTTTGTGTAGCAAAACTATGTTTAATTTGTTACCGTGACAGGCATTTTGTTCGTGAGGTTTTGGTTCGCTAAACTACGTTCTATTTGTTTAGTTTTAAATGCCTTTTTTATGTGGCATGTGTGTATGCTAATTTTATACGCGACACTGAAATCAATTAACACCATCATAAATCTGACGGTCCGAAATTATTGAATATAGGTTAAAATTGGTACAATCAAGATTGTACCAATTTTTTACCGATTTTCCAAAAAGGAGGAGGTTCTATGTGTTTTATTTTGTCTTTTTCACCGATTTCTCCGTCAATAATTGTAGACCGATTTAAAAAAATCTGTTTTTGTTTGAAGGATGTGCTCCCAATTTGGTCCCATTTTAATTTGGTGAAGATCTGATGAAGAACTTCGGAGATATACAACAGAAGTCTTCAATAAATAACGGCATATCTCTCGGGATTGCTGCAATCGCATTTCTGTTTATTGTTTATTCCATTTCATAACATAACATCACGCCAATACACTTTAAAGGGGTACGCAGTTCACCTTGGTACACTCTCATTTAACCGGTTATGTTCAAGTTTCATGAGTTTCCGGTAATCTATTCTGGCATTTTAGGTACGTTACTAAAGAACTTGCATATTAGGTAAAACAAAAAAAAAAAAAAGAAATCTTGAAAAATAATTACTCAAGTACTTCACGCCGAAGCAGCTCCTCAATTTGTATCAAGCGCAAGTTCGATCATGCATGGAGTACTGTTCTCATCTCTGGGATGGATCTGCCAAATACCAGCTTGATGCACTAGAGTCGATCGAAAAGCGGGCCAAGAGGCTCATCGGCGACGAGGCGCTGGTCAAGTCAAAGCTCCAGAGTCTTGAACATCGTCCCCGAGTTGCCAGCCTGTCAGTTTTTTATCGGTTACATTTCGGGGAGTGTGCGATGGAATTGCACGATCTAATTCCACCGAGCCCGTTTCACCATCGGACTACCAGACGTACGGCGATGCGCCATCGATACATGGTGGACATTCCACCCATACGCACAAAACGTTTTGAGAACACTTTTATTATGCGTACAGCTAAGGAGTGGAATTCCCTGCCGGAGTCTGTGTTTCCCGACAGCTACAATCTGGGGGTCTTTAAGTCAAGAGTGAATAGGTTATTTCTAGGCAAGCGTGTTTCACCGTCGACCACATCATCGCTTACCATCAGGTGAGATAGTGGTCAAGCGCGAGCCTATAGGATATAAAAAAAAAAAAAAAAAAAAATAATGACTACTGACTTCCAAATAAAAACACTAGAAAGTGATGAATTACCCATCCCTTGATAAAATTTTTGAACACCCAGCCGCCGAATTAACCGAAATCTATACCGATACACTTATGTAATTTTCAGGACCTAAATATTCCTTGAACTGTAACCTAGTTAGTTTTACATCTGGAAACTCAGAAACAATAATAAAATTGTACAAATTGTGGAACCGACTGGGAATATGAAAGTTCAAACCTATTTTCTTCGGTAGGCAATATCACTTAACCTAGAAAGATATTGTAACATTATACAAGCTCCCTTCAACTTAAGACAAACGTTATGATTTTATTTAGCTTACTGTTTTTATGAACTAGGTCGTTTTAAATATAATACCTATTTTATTCACTGAATAAAACGTACTAGCTGACACTCGCAGCTCTGCCCTCAGGGAATTTGTACTTCTCCAGATATCTTTATAAATTAGGCTGTGTGTTATACTAATGTATGAGTTATGTTACTGTAAAGTTTCATCATCATACGTTAAGTATTTTTACGTTAAAGTGTTACAAACATCCTCACAAACTTTCAAAATGTTTGTATTATTTTATTTTATTTGGGAAACAAACAGATGCAATAACAAACATAAGCATACAATGATATTCAAATAAACAGATATGTTATGAGCGCGCGCATTTTGAAGACTCGAATAGGTCACAATTGTGACCTTTAATCTTTAGTTTATGTCACGCATGGCGAAGAGCGATAGGCTTTGTTGAAACAAAAACAAAATAAAATAAATGCCATCGTGTGTATTTGTAATTTATTTATTTATTGATTAAAATAAATATTTTTTAATGTTAGATGAATGAAAAGTGTGTATGTGTGCTGCCGCTATTTGCGGCACACTTTTTTCAATTGTTTTGTAAATGTATAACGTATCTGTTTATTTGAAAATCATTGTAAGCATACAATTAGTTCATCACAATCCAGAAACAGTTTCCACAGATTAATATACAAGTAAATTAACTTAAGTGTTACAACAACCAGAAGTTCACACAGTTTAATTAAGTCACTATTTAATTTTATATTATTGTATAAATTATATTATTTAAATTTATATGCCAAAATATTTCTTATGCAAAACCTAAATTTGGGAAGAGAAAGGTGAAAAACATCTAAATCTTGATTTTCTTTTAATGAGATCATGTCGTTGTACAGACGTAAAAGTATTCTTGTAGTTTAGGATAATTGAATAGGTTGCATGGGTTACATTGTAAGAAATAGCTGTCACAAATGTCTATGGGAAATATAAGGGGTGGGACTCGAAATTAAATTCTAAGCAGCGTGGGCCGATATGACATGCCGAGCATAGACAATCATATACATTCTCCTTGTACAAAGACGTGACACAATTTCATTTCGGCATTGTTTTAGTAACGGAACGCCGCACGCCGGTCTAGAAGAAAAATAAAAGCCCAAAATAAAAACATAACACGTGGCTTTTATTTTAATTCCGTTGTCACGTTGCTTGTTACCCTTCTTAATAACGTTAAAAATAACTATTGAACTTTGCACACTCCCCTCAAACGTCGATTGTGCACCAGGCGGGCGAGCACGGCCTACTGTGACAGGCTTCAGTCAGACATTTTTATCACAGTTTGGTAGCAAAAACCGTGATAAAATGTGTGACTCAAACCTATCACAGACGCCGTGCTCGCCCGGCAGGTGTACGTAACCTATTTGTTCTTTCTATTGTTTCTGCTGGGCAGCGTTCGGGAAGTTGCGCGGTATCTTCTAGTCCAACTTACCACAGAGTCTCAAGATGAAAGTCTATGACCAGTGTGTGTTGCCAGTGATGACCTATGGCTCTGAGACGTGGTCGCTCACAATGGGCCTCATCAGAAAGCTTGTCAGTCACCCTGAGGGCAATAGAGAAGGCTATGCTCGGAGTATACTTGCGTGATCGAATTAGAAATGTAGAGATCAGCAAGAGAACCAGGATTACCGACATAGCCCGAAGAATTGCCAAACTTAAGTGGCAGTGGGCAGGGCACATTGCTCGCAGAACGGATGGCCGATGGGGCAGAAACGTTCTGGAGTGGAGACCGCGAACCGCAACACGTTGCGTTGGAAGGCCTCCCACCAGGTGGACCGATGACCTGGTGAAGGTTGCGGGGATTCGCTGGATGCGGGACGCACGGGACCGGTCAATGTGGCGACGATTGGGGGAGGCCTATGTCCAGCAGTGGACGACTTTCGGCTGATATGATGATGATTGTTTCTGCTAATTAGATGCTCAATAGGTTCTCAACTAAATAGAAAGACTAAATTTAGCCTTTCACGCTGGTAAATATAAGGCTGAAAAACACCCCTAATGAATTACTATACTGACCAGCTTTTTCTAAGAAACGTTTTCATCTGGAGGTAACTAAAATCCTCGTGGAAAGAAGTTACGGCTTCCATTATGCAATGAATCTGAACTTAGCTTGCTCTTTACCTAACAGTGAAGTTCATGGGTCAACGTGTTAAATAACCAAGTATTAGAAACTAGAGATGGGCAAACGAAAAAGTATATCGATAAATTTCAAATTAATATTTACAGTCAGTATCGATAATATAGGTCAAAATCCTACTAATATTACTCGTATAAACGCAAAGGTTTGGATGGATTTTAATACTATTTACTATATCCTATCCTACTGTCACACTAATATTAGTAGACGAAAGTTTGTGAGTGTGTAAGTGTGTTACCCTTTCATGAACTGAGGTTCTGGATGACATTTGGCACAGAGATAGATTATAGTCTGGAATAGCACATAGTATGTACTTTTTATCTCGGTAGTATTTTCCCGCGTCATAATTCCAGACATCCTCTGGGGCGATGCCGCTGGCAAAAGCTTGTATATTACATAATTTCGTTTACTTATTGAAGTATTCCAAAAATATGTTTCCTAAAAAAAAAACCGAAAATTTCTGGACCATATTTTTAACACGTTGAGAAATTCGGATAAGTACGTTAAATTGGACACAGAGCTCTGAGAAAAAAAACAAATTCTACTTCGGTACTTCGGTAAACAGATACGAGATAAAATATCGATATTTTCATAATATATCGACTTACCGACCTTTGACCGAGCCTTCTGGAAACCGCCTACTACTTAAAGGGACAAGTTAGCTCTAAAACTACTAAGCAACGCCTACAACGATATAGAGCCTTCCCAGGTGCATTCATATTGGAAAAGGTTAAGTACATACTAATTAGCAATTCTGATTAGATAGTAAAGGTTGAGACTTGTCAAACTAAATTTGAGAGTTAATACCTATCTACTTGTTATACATTCAAACATTACCAATATAAATGCAAAAGAAATTAGGTCTGTGTGTCTGTTGCCTTTACACGTCTTAACGGTAAAAATATATCCTATGTAGATTGATCACAAACAATAAAATACACCAACAGTTACAAATGACCATAGTTAAAGAAGACATTCGATCAACTGCGACGAAATACAAACAGTGACTATCTCTTCACCCAAATGAACTAGCAGTCCAATTAATGTGACAATATTACTCCAACCGTCTCAAAAGGCAAGACTTAGTGAAGGTGCAAAGTTATGTTGTACTGAAGAGTAACTGTCCTCACTGTAGGAAGCACTCTACAAGACCGTGAATACATCTGATTATAGTCTATGAAGGATGAGAGCAGATAAAAAAAACAACAAAAATGTAGAATATAATTATTTTTTAAATTTTTACTCGGTAATATGTTCCCTTCGGATAATTTTCCCCTTTCACGCGGGCGATGCCGCTGGCAGAAACTAATTTATTTAGAATTCATTTCAAAAATAAATTTTTATTAACCTTTCTTCTCAATAATAAGTGAGAAAATGTTTATTTATTAACTTGTTTTCACGCTTCAACACCTCGAGCAACTTTAGCCCGAGCATACCAAATTAATGCCACTGAAACGGACATAAGTTCTGTTTTCGCCTAGCAACGCGAGCAAATCTAGAACAAGAGCTAACAATTATGAAAACATTAAATTCAACAAACCGAGTTGTATTTTTGTTAGCAAATTCATGAAATTAAATGTAACAAAAAAGGAATATTGAATTCCTAATTGTGACATTTCATACGCTGTAAATGTCACTGTGTAGGTTGATCAGTGGTTGTCTAAACAAGAGATAATTGCACGCGGAAGATCTTTACTCAGCTTTATTGACTTGGCACGACTGATAATTGTGGTAAACTTCCGTTGACTATAAGAATCGATCGCGCATATAGAACCAATCTGACATTCAAAATTCACATGGTTTGTATTGTATGTTTTTGCAGATAAAAGACTTGTTTTCCAGAGCAGTATTCAGTTGTGTTGTGACTACAATGTTGAAGTTTTGATACTAGATTTGAGTCGAGATTAGTGTCAAATCTGTCAGCTATAAACCGAGATTCAAGACTGGAGCAGTGATCTAGAAATACCGATGTTTCAGTAACAATACACAAAAGCAACTATTAACTGGTGATGCTCATTCTATTGATAGATTTTATCCATGTATATGTACCTAACTTATTATCTTACTGCTATAATTTTCTTCTTAGCGAGTCGATGACAGATTCTTTTTAGGTAAATTCTTTACCTGGCCCAGAAATGCCCAGAATGCAGCTACGACAACGAAAGGTGGGCCATGGTCTGCGGGGAGACGCTGCACAAACCCTCATCTACCCATAGAGAATGTCTTACTATTGTGTACGTGAATGTTTGTTACGCAAAAGTACTAAACGGATTTGGATGAAAGGCACACAGATAGTTAATAACATGCATAGAATACTGTTATACAGGCAGTAGGTTCTTTTGATACAATTTTCGACTTTAAAGTGGGCGAAGCCGCTGAAAAAAGCTAGTTCTTGTATAGTTATAATCGTGACAATCTAAGAAGACCGATGACATTTCTCATTTTACATGCCGCGATAACTTTGTATAAACGTCACGAAAACAAATCTTAATCCTAATCCATAACTATGTTACCCATACACTATGACAACGATTATCATTCGCAAGCATCAAGTTTAATTATTATTATATTTTTATAGCTGTCAAATCCGACTTCTTAGATTGTCACGACTTTAGATAAAAACGTTGTATAAAATTATTCAGCTCAATCTTCATGGCAAAATTTGCAAGTTTAAAAATAGTAATAATTTATTTATTTATTTATTTATTTATTTATTTATTTATTTATTTATTTATTTATTTATTTATTTATTTATTTATTTATTTATTTATTTATTTATTTATTTATTTATTTATTTATGTACACACAAAACACTTAAAAGAGAAAATACATATAAATATAGAAGAGCACAAAGGTGCTGCTTATTTCTAGAGAAATTTCTTCCAGCAGACCTGCGATAGGAGAGTTGGATAAGAAACATAGACACAGTGTGTAGAAGTACAAGGAAAGGTAATATACTGTAAACCTTAACTAATATAAAAATAGTATATAAAAAAAAATACTATAAGTACCTAAAGATTATTATATACAGGAAAAAAAATACATAACTGTAAAATAAACAAATACCTATAACATATAAGATCACGTGATAATCTTTATTTCGGACAAGTAACATCCATATGGGTTAATAAACGAGAAAACGTATACCTATGTTAGTACACTCTTAATTTCTAAAAAAACTTATTTAGTAACGAGGTTGTTGTTCCGAATGAATTTCAGAACAACATGGCTATGGTTTTTAGGATAGAGTTGGAGCTAGCCCGCACTCTGCAGAGCAAAGAGGCAGATCTCTGCCTGACGATGGCATGGACCCGTAAGGCGCTGATAGCCCGCTGAGTGTAGTTGGTCCACAGGCTGCACGTGTAAAATATTTGGCAATAAGCTTTAAAAAATGTTATTTATACTGCCTCATTATTTTAAATCTTCATGACAAGAAGATCAAATTATTATTGTTCTTTGATTAATATTATATACTTGTAGATTTCTTTCTTTCTTTCTTTAGTGACGTGCAAAGGAGGAGGTTCACTCAGCATCGGCTGGATTCTGGGCGGCTGACCTGAAGGCCGGCAGCATCGCTGTTTTGCGAAAGCCGCAGAGAGCGATGGCCGTCAGAGTCATCAGGGGGTATCGCACGATCTCCTACGAGGCGGCTTGTGCACTGGCCGGATCCCCGCCCTGGGATCTGGAGGCCAAGGTACTCGCGTCACTGTATCGGTGGCGCGAGGAAGCGCGGGCGCAGGGCGAGGGACTGATGTAGCGACATATGGAGTTGTGTCAGTCTCAGCTTCGCGAGGTCCTGGTGGTGGAATTGTCGGGACAGGCTTTCACGCCCTACCGCCGGCCTCATTACCATTTAGGCGGTCCGGCCAGTGCTCGAGCGCTGGCTCGGGAGGAGGCACGGCTCCCTAATGTTTCGGGTGGCGCAGGTGCTCTCGGGGCATGGTTGCTTCGGGAAGTACCTGTGTCGCATAAACAGGGAGCCGGACGCCCGGTGTCACCACTGCGTCGACTGCCGGGAGGACACGGCGTGGCATACGCTGGCAGAGTGTGCCGCTTGGGAGGAGCCACGCCGTGCCCTCATCTCAGAAGTAGGCAGTGACCTGTCGCTGCCGGCCGTATTAGAATTTATGGTCGGTAGCGAAGAGTCCTGGGACGCGGTGGTATCCTTCTGCGAAAGAGTTGTCTCGCAGAAGGAGGCTGCGGAGAGGGAGAAGGAGATTTCATCAGCTCACCCGACCCTCAGCAGACGCCCCGGGCGTCGGCGGAGGGCGGACAACGCCCTCTTCAAGCCCCGCTAAATAGGTCCAGGAGAGACGGACTCGGGGACGTCCGTCGCCCCGCACACATTAGGACCCGAGCGCGTAGTGTTCCACGCGCCCCCTCTTAGACGTCGCGGGGGGAGTCCAACACCTCACTCCCTCCCAACCCGAGATCGAGGCCGTAGATGCGGGCCGGCACTAGCTGGGGGTTGCGGAAGTATAGTTGTTCCCGGGACCCCCAGCGTAGGTGTGAGATGGAACACCGGGGTGGTTTTTAGTCCGTAGGAGTCTGACAGACCCCTCCGCCCCCCCCAGGGCGGAGGATATCCAATGAGGATTTTATAACCCAGAAAAAAAAAAGCATCGGCTGGATACGACAAATTATGTTATTAAATTACAAACATACACATATCTTGGTTTGAACAATGTAATAGGTACAAGTAAAATTAAAAATAATATTAGAAACCCTTGACATATTTAATTTCATGCTCCATAATGTTAGATACATTAGTACACTTCGATTGACAATCCGTATGACACGATATCTTGTGAAAATACCCCGATTCAAACAAAAAAACGTCCGTAACTTTTGAACGGCTGAACCGATTTTCATCAAACATAGCTAAGAACACTATTGATAAAGACACCTTTAAACAAAAAAACTTTTTAACAAAAAATCAAACCGACTTCCTGAACAAAAAACTACAAACCAAAAAATAACTTTCTTTTCCGAAGTCGGTGTCTTTGTACCCATTTTTTTTCAGTTTTTCGACACTGACTTCGGAAAAGAAAGTTATTTTTTGGTTTGTAGTTTTTTGTTCAGGAAGTCGGTTTGATTTTTTGTTAAAAAGTTTTTTTATTTTTCTCTTTTTAGTTTTGGTAGGTATCTCCAATTAACATGATAATCATTTATGGCCAAAGTACATCTCATGACGATTCCAATAAGCCCAAGCACGACTAGGATACATTGTTTTATTTCAGAGTTCCAGTGCCTACCTTCCGGCTTCATCATCAGAACAGTTCAATGGTACCATTTTCATCAGTACCATTCATTTATAAGAATTTGCTTAATCATAGTCGGTTAACTATTCGAGATATTTTATACCCGTGACATACTTAGCATTAAGGAATTTCAGTGGCCATCTGTGGTCTTCTTCATCAGTTCCACTTCACCAAATTATACTTTCTGAGTGCAAGTGATTGGATTGTTAGTGAAAATACCAAAATCACTATATAAATGCCTATAATATTTGAGGAGTTCCCTCGATTTCTCTAGGATCCCATAATCAGATCCTGACCTGATGACTATGGGACCAACTAGGAAGTATACCCTTCAAAACAAAAGAAGATTTTTTGAAATCGGTCCAGGCGTCTTTGAGTAATCGGGGACATACATAAAAAAAAAAAAAAGATTCCGACGAATTGAGAACCTCCTCCTTTTTTTGAAGTCGGTTAAAAATAAACGAAATCTAAATCAGTTAATCCGTATAGGAGCTATGTTGCATGAGACAGATACACAAATACACACACACAGATACACACATAAAACATACAACACTCTTATTTCCGCCGGAGGTAAAAAAAAAATGAAAATAAAAATGGTTGCGGGTTCAAAAAGAGACTGATAGGGATATCTTTCAACAGTTAAAGTTTAAGGACCAACTCACTAAATAAGGGATAACGGTTCGTATAATTTGATCAGCCAATTAACATCGTCAACGATTGGGGTCAATAACATTTTGACATTGTTCATGAAATAACACAAGCTTTCGTCTAGAAGAGCGTTGTCATTTGAAATATTGACTTTGAATTGAATTGGCTGGGTGAATGAGATTAGTAGGATTTATAATTGGAAAATTATATTTAGCGTCATTGGTGAGAACGCTTCACAAAATTAAAATATAAGGTGATATGTTCTATCATATGCATTAGTGTTTTATCATATATATCTTTTTATTGAAAGGAACAGCAAACAGTTACATTATAAGAACTTATAACTAATTTAACAATGACAATGTTAGTAATAATACATTGACAAATAAATTGATTTGATTTGATTTGATTTGAATATAACCCACAACGTTGTCCACAGGTAGACATAAAAGTTTAAATGAAAAAAAGAAGTGTATCTCTAGGAGTTTTATTAGCTGTACGTGCAGAAAATTGTATTTTATGAAGCAAACAAAAAAAAGCTAAAATGTAGGTATAAAGATTACATAATATAAAGTATGACCTTAGAAAGTTTGACGATTTTCAGAAATATTGTTTAAGGTTGCGAGCATGCGCTGGATGCGAGACGCACGGGATCGGTCATTGTGGCGACGCCCAGGGTAGGTCCATGTCCAGCAGTGGACGTCTTTCGGCTGAAATGATGATGATGATATACATAACATCATCAATAAAGAATTTCACAATAGAAATTCCAAATGAAAAACGCCCAAGAAAACAAATTTGCGGGGTGGAAACGACGCTAGGCTCTTTTGGTTTGAGGCCAATGAGGCAGTCGGTGGTACATGGGACCTTAAGTTATTTTGATTCATTTAGCCGCGATTGTTTAGGATTCATCACAGAACCATGGAATGACCCTTGAAACTCACTTGTATCAACAACCTTGATCCTTTTGTGGTCATTGACTCCAGTTAGTTAAGTAAGAGCCTGAGGATACTCCTTAATTTCATTGAAATTGTTTGACAATGCATAATGAATTCAAAAACAATGATGTGCCGAAATAGGAGCCGATCATTCTGAAGTGCCTGGTTACCTAACGTTGGCAATGTCATTGTATGCAAAGTCACGGGCGTCAAGCGGGCGCTGGGTAGCGGCCTGAAGCTCTAATACTTTATTTATAGAAGCAATACAACCATGTTTGACTTTGTTTTCTATCTTTGTTTTCACCCACAAATATTTGGTCAAAATAAATCGTTGCTCCACTTTTGTAAATGAAGTAAGAGCGAGCTTGGACCTACACGTTTATATTGCTTACTTTCTATTTTCAGGCTATTTGCTGTATATGTGTAGGCCTTTTAATAGTCTATCGCCATTATTTTCACTACGTTTCCCGCCCAAATTAAGCATAATATTTTTTTCAACACACTTGCTCATAAAGTGGCTCTAATTTCACCGCAATTAGGCACATAATGACACCTATTATCAAACTGTGACTTTTTCATTACTATTATTCATAAGTGAGATAATGAGATTTTTTTTTAAATTTATTATATAACTTTTGTTTTTGTCTGTAATAAAGAAAACTTGAAATTCCCCATTTTGTACGTGGCTAAAACGCTATCCGCGAAAAGCCAAAAAAAAGTTAACTCATTATTTTTAGTCTATAGCCGATCGCCATTGTTAGATGCGCACGCATAGGAAAACTGTTTAATTTTGCCCGCCATTGCGAAAAAAATATCACAACTCGTTTTCACTGTTGGAAATTATTTTTTAGTATTATTTACTTCACAAGAGTGTTGAAAAACGTCGTATGATACACGTGTGTATTGATGATTACCGTTCTCGGCTCTCTTAAGACCCTCACCTAACGGCTCGGGTCTCAATGGCGCCTCAGCGGTAATCACCAACTTTACACACTAGCAAAACGAAAACTTTACACACTTGTACCATAATGTACTATAATCACACAGTTCAGCTCATTAAACTTAATTTAATTATCATAAATTCTACGCAACATCGTTAATTAAATAATTACGAGTGAAATACAACTTATAATAGAAGTCATGGAGTACAGTCAGAGAGGAAACGCAACTCTTCAAAGTGCTACCCTGAATCATTATTATTATCAAAATTTACAGTCCATTTTGTACATAATATCAATGCAAACATCGTCCATTAAGTGTACATACAATGTCTTTGTCCCACTTGCAGGATGAAGGAAGTTATTTTCATATTTCGCCCTTCGGTTCTCATCCTGGTTCCAATATTATTTATAGAACTTGATGAAAAATTCTGACAGTTCATTTTTGGCGTGTAATGATTGTCATCATTTTCGTTTTGCTAGACGAGATTTCTTTTTACGTATCTTTAGGTAAGTTTCTTTTTTTGTCTGTTAATTTACAAAGTGTTCGCTTTCTCGATGTGTTCGTTAATGATTTCGTGTCAGTTGTCACTGTTGTCAGCGACTAAGATGGTGTCGAGTTCTAATGTAACATTATTTTAAATGTGGCTGCTCTCCTTTTGAAGCAGCGTTCTGTTTGTTGTTGAGAATTGGCGTTTTGGTTTCAGTTTGCGTCTTTTGTCGATGAATTGATGACGTGAATACTTTGGCTGTTATAATGACTTCTAAATAATTGGAAATACTTTTTTATAAAAAATAATACCTACATCTTCGGCAGAGCTAGTTCAGTGATAACTTAAGTATTTTTTTATGATACTAGCTGACCCCCGCGGCTTCGCTCCCGTCAACTGGCTATTTATCTACCTACCCTACAAACAAAAAAATTCTTCAGCTTTATAATATTAGTTTAGTATAGATGTTGATAAAACCCCTTCGCAAATGAACAAATTTGATTACCATAAAAAAAGGTTATAGTGAGTCAATCTTAAAAGATAGAAATATGCTGTCGCTGCTTTTTTTTAGAACTTTTAAAGAGGGACAATTCCATCATACATGCTATTTGCGTAACTTAAACCGTTTACGCAGCGCACGTAACGAAAGCTCTCAAAAAGGATTAATTATACCCGCTTTTGCCACATTTTTCATTTATGCTCCGCTCCTATTGGTCGTAGCGTGATGTTATATAGCCTATAACCTTCCTCGATAGATGTACTATACAACACAAAAAGAATTTTTTAAATCCAACCAGAAGATCCTGAGATTAGCGCGTTCAAACAAACAAACTCTTCAGCTTTATAATCTACTATACCAATATTATAAAGAGGATAGATTTTTTTGTTTGTTTGTACCGAATAGGCTCCAAAACTACTGGACCGATATCAAAAATTATTTCACCGCTGAGAAGCTACTCTATCCTCGGGTGACATAGGCTACTTTTTATCCCTGTATTCCCACGGGAACGGGAACTACGCGGGTGAAACCGCGAGGCGTCCTCTAGTATTAGTATAGACTAATTATCAACGCCTGTCTATTTCGAGAATATGGACATAATAAAAGACATTATAAACTATTATGCATATTCAGATGTGATACCCTACATAAAGTCCAATTTATATGCCAAAGGCTGTATTAAATCTACAGTAACCAAATCCCAAAGACAAACTAGTCCGTGGAATGGATTATTGGGAAATTATGTCAGCTGGCCATCGGTTGGGTTACCAGCCGGTCAACGTTACCCTTTGAAAATAATATTAATCTCTAGTGTCACTTATGTCTGTAGTATTTTATATTACTATTGTAAATACTAGCCTTCGATATTATGAAGAGTTCGTATCTTATCTCTGTTCGATACTGATAACAAAGTTGAGGTGCTTTTACATCAGTTCTTCTTGTCGTCTGAGGATAAACTTAGAAAGTACATATGAATTTGAAAAGGTCACATTGGTACTTGCCCGAATTTGAACCCACGACTTCAAGCACGAGAGGCGAGGTCTTAGCCACTGAGCCACCGCGACATACTACATCAGTGATGGCGCTTAATTTAATACCAGCTTTTAAATGGATTTGTTGTTAATAAATCAATCTGTCAACGCCAAAGTTAAACAGCTTGATCGGTCATTACTTAATTGATCTTTTGACAGTTGAGTTTAAAGCTTTGAAATCATAGGGCACCCTGAAAAATAAAACGTGTATGGTCGGCGACCCCCATCATGAACGAGATTTGAAATCTTCTTGAAAAAAAAACTCCGTCGAATCACATTTTATATGCAATGTATATATGTTAGTGTGTTCGAGTCAAATCTTGCAACTGAATTTTAAAGCAGTTATCCTCCACCGATTAAGATGAAATTTTGCATACACGTTTAGTTTGGAGCAGGAGCAGTGGTGGCCCAGTGGTAACGGCCGCGACCTACAAGTTGTAGGTCGTGGGTTCGAACCCAGGCAGTCGCTTTACTTTGTGTACATTATTTCATCACCACTGCTCTCAAAAACGGTGAAGGAAAACATCGTGAGGAAACCGGCATGTCCTAGAACCAAAAAATTCGAAGACATGTGACGTCCACCAACCCGCACTGGGCCTGCGTGGTGGATTACGGCCCATCCCCTATCACAGAGAGGATACCTGTGTCCCAGCAGTGGGAACATTAATAGGCTGATGATGTGATGATGTGTAAACACTTTTGGATGACAATGCATGATTAGTTAAGGGCCTACACACGCTTTAGTGCCGTAAAACAGTAACTTTCTAAAGCATACTCCTCAGTAACAGCTAGGTTAAAAGGTTTGAAAAAAAAAAAAAATTTTATTGATTCATGTACATAATTTTGAACACAAGGTTTTTTCGTGTAACTAATAGTTTTGCTTTAAAAAAATAATTAACAAGACGATATTTTTCGCAACTTTTGGAAACTCCTCCAAAACGACTTGGATGTTTATAAATATTTTTATACAGAAAAATTGATGGCTGGAATTACTTCATACCTAACATAGCATATGTAAATCAAATAATATTTTGCAAACAAAACTGTTCAAAAGGAGGTTCCATTTTGATATTTTGGCACCGAGCGGGCGCACGGCCAGTACTGCGTTACATTGGGGCGTATATATCACCTTAAGTGGCGTCATTCTAAATCCAATATGGCTTATGGCCCAAGATGGCGGACTAGTAATTGTTTGTGCACTGCCATGAAAGGGTTTGCTGAGAAAAATACGAAAAAAGCTTGTTTTAAGATTTTTTTATGAAAATTTTTATTACTGACACTTGATGTAGGTAAATCAGATACTATCCAAACAACGCCGGACGCAACTGAACGTCATGAGAGAAATCGCCAACCATTTCTACCTGGCATCTCCTACCGCAAGCCGAGTTAAAGAACTTCGTTCCAATGAAAATTGAACTGGCTTACTTAAAAGATGGCAAAAAAAAACATGGTAAGCTATTTAGGTTGTTTCTAACAATGTTATTAGAAATATGTGGCATGCGTAGAACATAAATTATTCGATTAATATTTAGTCATTTGCAAGAATAAATTTTACGATAGCCATTTAACATTATGACTTGTGTTGATTGCCAAAAGTTTGTGTGTACAGATAATCGTCTTATTTTCGCTAATTATTCGATGAAATGTTAATAATAATAATGTTAATAAAGAAGGTGTCTTTATGAAAGAAGAATGAAAGAAAAACAATATGTTTGTAACAAAATGATCACTAAGAAATTTATACATGCCACGTCAACTTTGGATTGAGATCGTGGTCCAAAATCACAAGGAAGTAAAAAAAAATTCGTTGTATAAGTGTAAAGTCACCTTTATAGCATATAATAACAAGCTTATTGATATACTTACGTCTATTTTTAATATGCCCTGAGCAGTAGTAAATCATATATACCTAGTAGGCAAATTATTATAAAACCATCGCAGATAACTTGTCGAGAGATATTAAAATAGTTTGAAAGTTGTTTTCTAGTTCAGATCTCGACTTTCGACAAAGTTGGTGACACGTGTAAGGATTTGAAGGTATTCACTGATGTACTCAAAGAAGGTTCGCGAACGTGCTCCTTCGTGCGTAAGCAGCATTTTAGCTTCACTTAAAGTACAGTATGTAGGTCACAGCACTTTCGTCGAATGCTTTTTCTTCTACTTTTATTTGCCATCCGAATGTTCATACTATACAAAAAATACTTACCTTACGAACGTAATGGATATCCTCATTCTTCATCTTGAAAAGACTTCTTATCTTAGTCTTATGCAACTGATTCCACAACTCAGTAACTGGGTCACACAATTACACCCCTGGGCTAGCGAAAGAATTTCTGCTTTTTTTATTACAACTCTTCGTCATCATATCAGCCGAAAGACGTCCACTGCTGGACACAGGCGCCCCTAGCGTCACCACATTGACCGGTCTTGTGCGTCTGGCATCCAGCGGACTCCCGTCACACTCACCAGGTCAACTATGCACCTGGTGAGAGGCTTTAAACGCAGCGTCTTCCGGTTCGCGGTCGCCACTCCAGAACCGATCCGTTATGCGAGCAATTTGCCCTGCCTACTTCCACTTAAGTTTGGCAATTCTTCGGACTATGTCGGTGAATTCCTTCCAATTGAACCTTCAAAGAGTTAGAATCATTTCTTTCAACTTTTTTGGTATTGCGAAACTAATTTGGAAAGAGTACGATCATTTCCCTGATGATTTATGTCCAAATAATTAGGATATAATTAAATTTTGTTTTACTTACAACTATGGTCTTCTAATGCTTTAAATTAAAAATGTATAATGGCTCCTTTAAACAATTATTCTTTACAATCAATTCTACGTAAAAAAATTGGTCATACAAAGATTCATCTCCTTTCCTTTTCAGAGTGTAATATGCAATACGTAAAGTCGTTTTTGTGAATGGTGCCAAACTGTTTCCTTTGCCGAATTCACTTACACAATTCGGCTGCTGGTTCTCTTGCGGATCTCTACATTTATGATTCAATCTCGCAAGGAAACTCCGAGAAGACCCCTCCCATAGCCTTCACCATTGGCCTTTGGGTGACTGTAAGCTTTCTGATGAGGCCCACTGCGAGCGACCACATCTCAGAGCCATAGGAGCTATAACTCTTTCCTCCTCCTTGCGTCAGCCCTTCTGCATCACCTTCTCTCGAATGATCTTTCTCCATCTGTTTCTGTCTTTGGCGGTGTGGAGGGCGTTGTAAACGTAAACGTAGAGTCAAGTCCGGTGTGGATCTGGTCAGACCAACGTATTGTGCTGTGTTCACGAGGCCTTTTCCCATCTACTTTGCCGGTCACGATGAGCCTCTCTAGGATAACTCTTTACGACTGTCAAATATCTTCAAATGGCAGTCGGGACCAACGGCTAAACGTACTTTCCGCGGCACTGAGGGGTCTCTGAACACGTCATAACGTACATAGTTAGAATATTTTGCCATTCCCTTTAATTCGCAGCACTTTGCTCAAGGGCGATCTATTTACAGTTATTGTGACTACAGTCACTTTGATGCCCATTAGTCGTGATATACTGCCGTAGTTATATGCCCCGTACATGTGTTAGTCGTCAGAGTTTGGAATAAACTGTTGCTGGGCTGGAAGACTATGCATTTAAAATACGAAAACTTTCCGCAGTTTTGTAAATTGACTTTAAAAATAGTCACCATTTGCCGAAAACTTTTACAAAGTCTTGAACTCATGGACAGACAACGCGCACAGTCTAGATCACTGGATCTAGAAGCGCGAAATTTTTGAAAGAGTATAGTCGTCGGCACGTAACTTGGCAAGAGTCGTTAGATGCGCAAAAGTCGTTTTTTTGGTCTGTTTGGTTACCAAGCGGTACGCAGGGGACGTTTAGCACCGTTCCGAGCGCGCGATTGGTTGGTCCGTTGACACAAGGATCGAATGACCAATTGCGTCACGTCCACATTCCTTTCGCTCTATATGGTGGTTGGTTAGTTCACGCACTATGCGTGGACTTATCCCTACTATGCCAAAAACTTGCCAAGTTACGTGCCGACAACTATACCTAATATGATTAAGATAAAATTTCTCAAAACAGAACCCTTAAAGGACATAAAACGGAATCAAAGTTTGCATGGAAGTTAGTTATATTTGCTGATGGGCAATTTCTTCGATATTTCTTAACTTATTACGGACTAAGGAAATGCTAATTGACTCATTACGCTCAAACAATATATATTACCCAAATGATGGAATTAAGTTAAGTTATTTGCGTAAATAATCCTATGAAATAGATCAGTTTTTAGCTGAATGACGTATATTCTAAGCGCCTGCGATACGCTTGTGTACTTCTACAAAATGTGTTTTATATGCAATTTGCACAGTCCATGTCACACTTTTGGGTCAATTCCAAACTTGACTATTTCACTATTTCTTCTGAAATAAATGTTCGTGTTTCTATTACGAGAAACTACAAGTATGTGCCATCAAGGAATGACTTGCTTCGGTGTGGAACACTGCTAATGGTATTTCTCGAGCTCGTTAGTTTGCGAAAATTAAATCCATATAGTTTGTCTAGGTGTTTGTTGTGGTTTAACACGAAACAACATCTGATAACAACGTGAAAGGGTCTTATCCCTAAGCAGCATAATAATTATTTTGATATAGTGGCGACTGATAATGATCTTGTTTGCAACAATATTATTTAGGATGTTATTGCTCGCCAAAAGCTCTTGTTTGTGATGATAAACCACAATTTATGTATCTACATACATTGTACTTTTTCTTTCAGCTTCTCGATGTTGTTTTAGCATGTAAAATGACACTTGATGTATGTGAAAATGTTCCTACATTTGGCATTATATTGTCAAATAAGCATTAAAAATGTTGTATACGTCCGTAATTTAAGAAGTGTGCGGATATTTCTTGAACAAAAAGAGTTTAACATTTTTGAAAATATGTTTTAAAATAAAAAGTGTACCTAACAAGAAGAAACGTGTAAAGTAGCTAATATTAGCTGTTTTATTGAATCACAAGTCAAGTTGTAAAAATAAAACGGATTATTCGTCGCCCACGATTTTGGACTGAATGTCTGAATCACTAAGACATATGTCTCGTTGTAAGAGATTACTTTTCCAGGTATCTGTATTTACATTTCAGTGACATTAACAATGCTTACAAATACCTAAGTGTGAGAGTTTGTCAGCTCGCTATTTTAATGAGATTAGCGGTTCTTTGAATAATGTTTGAATCATTTGCTAGCGACCTAGCGGCACTAATTTGAAGATCTAAATACAATGCTTTGTCAGAGATATTTTCATTTGATTACTCTACATCAGAATATAAAATTAGGTATATTGGTAATGTAGGTCTGAAATTGTTATATGTTTTATTATAGACCAAACTATTCGTTTCAAACTTAATCGAGTGGGTGTAAATTTAACTGATTCCAACGCAGATAAAGTAGATTGACACCATTGTAATCGTATCCATTCAGAAAATATTTCCCTAAGAATGCAGCTTTTTTCGGTAAAGCGTAATAGGAAACAGTAACTTTTATTTGAGGTTTACGACTTGACAAATAATAGTTGTCAGTCACATTCTATTTCAATTTATTTGCTCTTCATGAAAATAAAAGTTTGTGCGCACTAAAAATATTTATGTTAGGAAAAGCACATTATGGACTAAAAAAGCGTCGCATTAATTCATGTTTATAGCGTACAAATAAAGGAAATCGTTTATTTCAGCGAGGGATCCGTTGAAATACGTTCGAGCGTCGAACGCGCGACAGGTGAAGCCGCGCGGCGCCGCCCTGCGGTCGTGGGTCGTTCCTCCGCCGTGTTGACGGAGGTCTATATGACACGGAGTAAAAAAGTATCAGAGTAATACGTGAAGACAAGTAAATGTACGTGACGACAGCTACAATCTCGGAGTCTTTAAGTCAAGAGTGAATAGGTTATTTCTAGGAAAGCGTGTCTCACCGTCGACCAAATCATCACTTACCAACAGGTGAGATAGTGGTCAAGCGCATGGCAATGCTTATCCTTTGACCAAGAGAAAAGCCAGATCTTGGATCACGCGAAGTGATGAAATAGGCGTTTAGACAGCCCCCTTGATGGGTTCCCGCATTGTCGAGGCGGGGGGTTCAGTAACCGTGGCTTGGTCACCCACGGTGAAGCGAAGAGGAACCCGAGGAGGGGCCGCTCGTCAGGGCTTTTGCCGATTAAGCCGAAAACACAGCGGCCAACAAGTAGGTTGCGGTACCGCTTGGTAACAGAGGCGACATCGCAAATGAGGCGGCCCGCGTTGTCGTATGAAGCGCTCCAGGTCCCATACGATATCAGGGTTGAGGGTTGGAGGCAGCGGCGGGTGAGGAGTGCCGGTATTAAGGTGCGCCCCTCTCCCTACCCTCCGCAGCCTGAACGGGGTCGCCACCGTCTGATGGTGGACGCCCGGGAGCAGGGAAGGTCCCTACCCCTGAGGCCGAAAAGTGGTAGGTGGCGGGGCCAATGGTGCCATACACGGGGTCGTCTGGCACCCATGTGCTGTTTTAGCTCCTGGGGCGGTCACGGCGTGCAATGTGTTCTGGTGCGCCGGTGATGGGGGTATACCTCAGAGGAGGGTCCGGTGACGGTAAGCCGCGGCGGGTTCGCGGTGAGTGCTAATAACGCGTGCCCGTGTTCCCGCCATAAGTGGCACAGGAGGACACCGTGGAGTTTTAGTGGGTTCGATTCCCATATTATCGCGCTCCCCGTGGTGGAGCAGTATGCATGGATATTGCTCCATGCCAAAAATAAAAAAAAGTCCTTTAGACAGATCTTTTAAGAATGCTTGAGCACTCGGACCCTACGGACCAAGATTTTCAACCCCAAATGGCTTGAAATATAACTTCCGATGGTAGGTATTATATACTACCTTTTTAACCCCTGATGGAAAAAGAGAGATGTTATAAGTTTGACGTGTGGTGCTGTGTTTCTGTGGCATCACATCTCCTAAACGGATGAACCGATTTTAATTTAGTTTTTTTTTGTTTGAAAGGTGATTTTGTCGAGAGTATTCTTAGCCATGTTTGGATAAAATCTGTTCAGCCGTCTAAAAGTTATGGGCGTTTCACTGTTTGAATCGGGGTGTTTTCACAAGATAAATGTGTCGGGGGATTTTTAAATATTGAAATTTTACTTGTTAAAATATTATAAATGTGAAAGTTTCGGTAGAAGTGTGTGTGGATGTATGTTTGTTACTCAATCACGCCAGAACGGCTGAACGGTTCTGGATAAAATTTGGCACAGAGATAGTATAGTCAGGAATAACACATAGGCTACTTTTCAACCCGGTATAATATTCCTCTGGGATAAAAAACGTTTTTCACGCTGGCAGAATCTAGTTGATTGATAAAACGCTGAGTTATAATGACTAGCGTATGGCATAAAGTCCTCAAAAAATAAAACATTATCGTCTCCAGTTCATCATGAAAGATTATCATCTGTAGACGGTCACTGATGAAGATAGGCTCCTCAAGTGTCATCACATTGACCGGTCACATGCGTCTCGCATCCAGATGATTCCCGTAACCTTGACCAGGTCATCGGTCCACTTAGTGGGAGGCCTTCCAACGCACGATCGGCTTACATAAACACCAATGAATCTAGTGACTGAACAAATTCCGTCAGCTAACTGTTGTTTCAGAATTTCGATCAAACCTAAAATTGAAATTTACACTCCATCCCATCACAATTCAGTAAATAATTCATCATCATCATCATCATTTCAGCCGAAAGACGTCCACTGCTGGACATAGGCCTCCCCCAGGCGGCTTGACCGATCCCGTGCGTCAAATGAAAAAATGCTTACTTCAAATTTAAATTCTAGTATTAATTAATATAAATTTATTTTAATTCTATTATTTCCTGATTAGTAAATACTAGATAAATCTATATTTCACCATTGTAAAAGAGTGGTGCCACAAGTAGATTGTCAAAAAAATAACCTGAGTTACTGAAACTTTACTAGAAGAGTTACTAGAAGATTACTAGTAAAATCACACGCGATTGAACCTAAATTAGTAGAGTAATCTAGGCTATCATTGCTGATTCAGCAGTGCTAATTTGAAGCAGAAAAGTACGCAGATGAGACGAAAGGCATTGGATAAAGTTCAATTTACTAATTATGCCACATACCTTTGAAACAGCGATTCCCATGCAGATGCAGATGCCACGTTCGGGAAGTTCAGCTCACAGACTAGGTACACTATGCTGGCCAGCGGTACACAACACAGTAGGTCTAGGTAATACAGATAACACTTTACATGTAGGTTCAATTAAGAGGTTTGGGCGAGAGGATGCGTGATAATGCAAGTGCGCGCACCCCAGCCCTGGTTGGCAAGAGACTGGCCACCATCGCCGGCGACCATCGGTGGCGGCGGCGTAATGACTGTAGCGCCACCGCACGGGATATCCCCAAAACAACGATATGTGACACTTATTTAATAAATTGGAACTATTAAACCAATGCCTTTCAATCGCCCTATTTTGATGTAATAAAATATGAACTATGATATTAGGAAGCGTAACCAGTTACTATGAGGGTACAAATTAGCACTCCATTTACCTTCACCTCCGTGTCTCGACAACTTAATCTGTTCGTCTTAATTTGTTGGGCGCCACCCGGAATGCCGCACTCGTCAAGTGCGAGCGTGCGGTCAAACACCTCACCTGGAGAATGGCTACCGATGATTCTGACCTAATTCCTTTGTATTCCTGCAGACGGATCCCGAAGCCGTCTCGTATGGTACATATTTACTGAAGCGTTGGTCAATAACCTTTGTTTCGCACTGTTAATATGATAAGTGCAAAAAGATTTGGGTAAAGTAACATAAGGCCGGATTATGAATTGAGTATTTTGAATTAGGAACGTCACATATCATATTTTAAGGTCAAATTTTGACAGATTTTCAGGTTTAAAGTAGAATTATAATATACTCAACTTCAAATGCTTAAGGCGCTACCCCGAGCAAAACGCCGCGCTAGCCGTTTTTCGTGCAGTTTTTAGGAGCTATCTACTCGTTATTTAAAATGAAATATCAGCTAATAAAAATACATTAAATTTCTACATATTATTAATTCCAAAATTGTAGGTTTCTTTTTTTTGTTTATGTAGTATGTGTTTCACTAATCTCCTTCCAACAAAACCATAAAAATGAGAAATAATGATTGATAGCATCCATCTCCTCGTAAAGTGTACATTAATATTTTTTGTACTAATACTAATGGATAGACAATTTGATAACGAACATTTTGTAAGTTTTATTTTTTCAAAAGACCAATATTCGATTTTATAAAGATTTTATTCTAAAATCTGGGCGTATTCACTACTGTAATTCATGCGCCACCAGTGCCGCTAAGCCAATAGGAATGCTCATATATCATGCTGATTTTTTGGTCAGGGTACGGCAATTTTCATAGTTTGCACACGTCGTTCGTTCTATCAAGAATCTTCTTCAAATAAGTTTAATTTAAGTTACTATTCTAGTCTTTTAATCTAACTTCAATGTACTTCTAAGTCTGATTGTTTTGCAACCTTTGTTTCAAAGGTTAGATAACACCTACGCAGTCTGTACTTCAATTGACATACAGTGCTATTTCTTTATCTTAGTGGAAAGTCTAATGTCGCATGAGTAAACTAAATCATTTGCATACTGAATTTCATGGTATTTTCCCACTCTTTGCCATTTAGATTGTTCATTGGGATTAATTATAAGATAAACTTCTCAACTAATTATGTGCAAATGTGTAGGCTATTGTATACCATCTGCTCTTTATCTTTGGTTGATTAACTTTTTTTATTTCTTTTATTTAATAAAACTTTATGCACAAGTACAAAGGCGATTTTCATGCCTTAGGCTTAATCTGTTTGTGACCATATTGTTTGGTAAACGATAGCTAAGTTGGATGGCCATCGACTAGGTGGACCGATGATGTGATGAGGGCGGCTGGAGTCCGCTGGAGTCCGCTGGGCGAAGTTCTTTCACACTGGTAGGATTAGATACTTTAGGAATGGGTCTAACTATTGCCAATTTCCACAGATCCGGGCAAGATGAGGTGGTGATGAAACGGTTAATGATGTCCGTGATAGCTGCAAGGGTTCGAGGAAGAGTCATCATCAGCATCTCCAAGGAGATACAATCATAACCCTGAGCTTTGGACGACAGGATTAGAAGTTTTTAGTCTGAATTGATGGTGATAGCTAAATTCACAAATAACGATAAAAACAATACAAACAGCCAAATTCTCTATCAATAAAACTAAACAACAGTCCAACCTTTTGCACACAATCGAATTTTCCCAACTAAATTAGGATCAACTAAATTGGGTTCTACCAGTGTTTTGCATGGAGCGACTGCCTATCTGACCTCCACAACCCAATAACTGGGTAACACGGTACCCCTTGGCTAGACTGGTGTCAGATCTCAAGCTTCTGACTACCCGTAACGACTGTCAAAGATCTTCAAATGACACAACGGCTTAACGTGCTTTCCGAGGCACGGAGGAAACTCGGTATGTTGAAATGGTCACCCATCCACGGACCAACCTCATCAAGCGTTGCTTAACCTTGATGATCGACACGTGCGGCTGTTATTATTTAGCTTTGAGTTCCTCCCTTTGCACACAATGTTGTAACGAATTCCCGGTAACAGTCCCCGAGCTCGTCACTGTCAACTTTCAAACGGCCACAAACCACCATTAAAAAGTTTCCTTTGTAATACTGTCCTGCGACACGTGTTCATGTAATTTATAGCAACGTAAAGCGAACATACGAAAAAAGTAAACATAGTGGAGCTGGCGAATGGTTGGACCATTCTATTTTCGGCAGTATGCAAGCACTTTTTTTTTCTTCTCTTTTAAAAAAAAAATTGACTCGCACACTGTTCCGTTGTTGGTGAATTAGGTAATTTTCCTATGTTAGCAATATTTGTAAGTATGGGAGAACCATGTTCCTATTTATCAAATGAATTAATTTACCTGTTAGTGCTTGTAATACTTTACACCTATACGTAGTATAGTAGTGTTACTCTGGGTGTATCGTTTTCACGTATATGAATGTCATTTGAAGATCTTTGACAGTCGTTACGGGTAGTCAGAAGCTTGAGATCTGACGCCAGTCTTGCCACGGTACCGTCAAGGGGTACCGTGTTACCCATTTACTGGGTTGTGGAGGTCAGATAGGCAGTCGCTCCATGTAAAACACTGGTACTTAGCTGAATCCGGTAAGACTGGAAGCCGAAACCAATAAAACACTATTTAGTTTAACGAGTTTATGTAGTTACTTCTCCATAACACGCTACTTTTCCGAATGGACGGTAGAATCAATTATTATTACAATAAGGCCTAACTAAAATAGAGAATTTTGACACGACTTAAAAACTACTGCGTTGCCAAAGAAGATTAACCTTGTTACCATTTAAAAAATATTAGCTCCATACAATAATTAAATTAATCAAATAAATGACTTCTGCTTCTTGTTGACGTGTCGCTTTGACGTACCGGGAGCCCGGAAAAATTAAATGAAGCCAGCGTCAGAGCTATAAAACTCTGACGCTGGTTTCATTTATTTTTTTGTGAAGGGGCTCCATACTATCACGTGTTTGGGATGGTCAAGGAAACAATCTGGCCAAATGGGGTAACCATTTGGCCAGATTCTTTCTGCCATAAACGATAAATGACTTAACGTATTATCCATGAAATATGTTAAGTTTTTCATAAAATAAAAATAAAGTTTTGGATATTATTGTTATTTTCACACAAGGGCTTGCGGATTTTTGTTCGTCGAAAAGTAGAATGGCCCATTTACGCTAGCACACACGTGTGGCGGAAAGTTTCATGCCCAATGGTCTTGGTCATTGGGCATGAATGGTCATTGGTTCATTCACCTCTGTGAAAGACACACTAATAAAGGCATTTGGTAAATAAGCTTTCCCTTTTGTCGTAAGCAAAAGCTGTGGGAAGTAAATAGCGTTTTAGACGTTTTGTAGACAATGAATTTTATTCCGGGCGTTCTAATTAGGGACATGAAAGAACGCGGTAGCTAATATTAGGTATGGTTACGAATTTCACAACGACTACGACGTAATTAACTACGCTGTAGAAGATCAAGGTATAAAAATCATGAGATGAATAATATGATGAAGTAGAACAAAAGGTTTCCCTCTTCTTTATGCAGGATCCCTCCAGACAGAACCTAAATTAGTTAGCCGTGAAATTAGTCATAAGTACTTTAAGAAAACCAAAATGTTCTATGTGCATTTTCGCGTTTTCATACGAATTAATCAACGTCGGCTTTCAGGACCACATTTATATCTCCGCACCTGGAATGTTGGGAATGCAGTGTGATCCCTGTAATGATTATTTAAATACCGGCTTATTTATTCTAAATGATATGCCTGAATAAATTCGTCTGTACTACAAACACACATACTTACAGGGATATAAAGTACTGCGCTGTGATATAACCGTCTAATTGGCAAGACCTTCTTGGTGACTATGTATTTTATTTAGCTAGTTATTCTTCGCTCAGGTACTGTGCGTATTTTTATCCCAAAGAACTCGGTAACTAGAGCTTATATTAGGAACATAAAGTCGTTTTTTTAAATATAATATATATATTTAATCAAAGTATTTATCATTGCTATCTACGCACTTTTGTCATCTCATAGGTAGTTCATTGATCCCTTTATTAAAAAAAACCATTCTGACGGGAATCAATAAAATCTTTGAAGGCGCTTTGGACTGCCCTATCGGAGTTGAATTTTTTACCTTGCAAGAAGTTATCCAAATTTCGAAAAAAATGTTAATCTGTTGGAGCAAGGTCCGGGGAGTACGGTGGATGTCTTAGACATTCCAATTGAAGCTCCTCTAATTTGGTAGCCGTCTGTTGTGCAGTGTGTGGTCTAGCGTTGTCCTGAAGCAGCAGTGGCCTAGAGCGATTGACCAGCCTCGGCTGTTTAGCTGCTAGCTTTTCTATCATGGTTTGCAGTTGATGACAATAGACATCCGCCGTAATCGTCTGGCCAGATTTAAGAAAGCTGTAGTGAAGGACACCGGCACTATAGTCCACCAAACGCTCACAAATAATTTCTTTTGAGTCAATTTTCGCTTGGGGCAGAATTTGGCTGGTTCGCCAGGGTTCAGCCATTGCGATGAGCGTTTCCGATTTTTGTACAGGATCCACTTTTCATCGCAGGTAGTGATTCGATTTAAAATCCCTTCATTATTGTGCCGGTTGAGTAATGTAACGCAGCACTCGACGCGCGTTTGTCGGTTTGCTGCACTCAATTCATGAGGTACCCACCTTTCAAGCTTTTTCACCTTCCCAATTTACTTTAAGAGGATTAAAACAGTTTTATCACTAACACCGCAGCCTGCATGGATCCGCTTCTACAATAGCCTTCAATTCTTTATCAACTTTGGTCTCCGGCCGTCCATGGGGCTTGTTCTGCAGGTTGAAATTTCCAGAACGAAAACGTTGGAACCAAAAACGCACTGTGTTTTCTTTTGCGACACCGTCGCCATACACATCATCAATCCTTCGAGCCGTTTCTGCAGCACTGGTGCCACGATGTAACTCGTACTCGTAAATAACGCGATAATTCAAGTTTTCCATTTTATAAACTGACTGGCGCAAAGAAACACCAAAAGAGGAAAAACAAATGAATTACGGTTTTCCAAACACAAAAGCATGAGTAAATAGCTGTATAAATTTAAAATTGCAATTCCAAACCAAAGAGGAGATATTTGAGACCAAAGTGGCCAGTACGACAAAACGCCAATTTCATAGGTAAGGACCAATACTTAGTAAAGAGCAGGTAAAGTTTACCTTGAGCAAAATCTAGGGTCATTCAGGACGTCTTTTGTAGAACACACACCCGAAATATTTAATGAATGAAAGAGCTTTCACGCCTTCGTGTGGGACGCAATGAAATGATAATAAATATCATATTATTTTCGCCGAATGAATGAAATACGAGTCGTATTATTAATCGTCATCCGACCATCCAATGTTGAGTCTGATGAAGTGATGAGGCTGAAGAATTGTTACGACTGGACTTGTAGGCGGTTTCTTAGCAACCGGTTTAGCAATAACACTTGACCTATATATTAGAATATTCTCACTAATTCGATATATTGATTGCTTTGTCTATGTTACCAACTTAGGATATATACGATCCACGGGTCTGTAATAAATTGTCTTTAAGTGAAATTCAATAAACACTCGTTGTCGTCATCCCCATCAGGTAATACGTCATAACCTGCATTCGTAAGTAAAGAATGTTATATATTGGGGAATAAAGAAAGAATTTATGGTTTACCACGAGCCAAACAAACAAACTTTACGTCTATAATAAATGTATGCGATCATTATTTTATGGGTTGGATCATTGATAGTAGAGCATTGTTTTACGATGGTGTAACGGCCTGTCGTATCACGTGCGCGCGTTTCGAGACAGCCAATCAACACGTTCCCATAGGTCATAAACTTCCCGGGAATAGTTCAACGAATGACAAATGATATGAATATTATAAGTTAAGAGGTCATTCTGAAACCACGTGCTGGTCGCGCCGCGTGATTAGGTATGATAGAGAAGATCATATTGTTAATTTTCTATTGCTGATATATCAATGATATTTTTTAATCAAACAGTGTAGAAAGTCACCGTTACTTTTGTCTGACTCGTGCAATGATATTGTAGTAAACAGATACTTTATACACTCACAAAACAACCGAAAAAAGTGTACCGCACAGCAGCGGCAGCACACATACAAACTTTTCATTCATCTGAAATTTCACTACAAGTCGAAAGGGATGGCTTGATAAAACCAACAAGAAAAAAGAGACAGCTAGTGTTTGTCACTTGTTAATGAATGAAAACAAACATTATTCTGACCGCCAATGTTTTTTTCTTTTTCTAACCTCTTTTTCAGAATATTAGGAACAAAAATGAAATAAATGAGTAAATTGAGGTATATCTCATCATCATCATATCAGCCGAAAGACGTCCACTGCTGGACATAGGCCTCCCCCAAGCGTCGCCACTTTGATCGGTCCCGTGCGTCTCGCAACCAACGTATCCCTGCAACCTTCACCATGTCGTCGGTCCACCTGGTGGGAGGCCTTCCAACGCAACGTCTTCCAGTTCGCGGTCGCCACTCCAGAACCTTTCTGCCCCATCGGCCATCCGTTCTGCGAGCAATGTGCCCTGCCCACTGCCACTTAAGTTTGGCAATTCTCCGGGCTATGTCGGTAACCCTGGTTCTCTTGCGGATCTCTACATTTCTGATTCGATCACGCAAGGAAACTCCGAGCCCTCTCCGTTTGGGTGACTGTAAGCTTTCTGATGAGGCCCATTGTAAGCGACTACGTCTCAGAGCCATAAGTCATCACTGGCAACACACACTGGTCATAGACTTTCGTCTTTCCACTTCCCTCCGCGCGCACGCATTGGTTAGCGGTGATCTGTTCGCTCCCTGTTTTTAATTTGCAATTGTCTTGTTCCGAAATTTATTTCCGGCTTGTGATTTGCTGTCAATTGTGTATCATTGTGATAAGTGCTGGTATCGTAAGTTTTTAAACGTGTTTACGTCCGTTATTTAGTTGCAATTAGTTAATTTCGTCAGCTATCGGTGAGTACATTTACTTTTCTTGACGTGTGGGTATATCGAAATAATTGTATCGTCCGTTAATCTTTCACTTTTTACGTTCTAATACGCTTATTAGTTTAATTTCCAAAAGTAATTATGTTATCTAACAATGATGACCCACCTGATCGTGGTGGGGAAATATTATTCCGCCGAATAAATAAACCAAGGTCACCGACGTCCTCCGCGAATGCTAAGCGTTTATTTAGTGAAATGTCTCCTTCTTACATTTCACCCGAAGATAGATCTAAGCGAATGCAAACATCAGAGTCAATTGTAAGGTCTTCGCCGATATTAAATGTCACTAATGTAAGCAATGACGACTATTGTGATTTGGTTACTCAGGCGTCTGCGTACCTGTCTAAAATTAACGATCTTGTCAATTACCAAGGGTCCTGCATTAATGTTGCAAATAAATCCGCAATTATGGACATGACTCAGCGCATAACGGCTATTGTCTCATTGCTAGCCATAAAATCATCCGCCAACGAGACTAAGTTGGCCAATACGGAACGCGAATTAGAAAAAATAAAACATAATACCGGTGTCGATATTGCCAAGTCTGATGTCAATAATGCCTCATGTGCTGACAAATTAAAACTTCGTTTACCTAAAGTAGTTCCACAAGTGAATGCCCGTGCCAAACTTCCGTGTCTTGTGGCCTACCCCACTGATGAGCGTTCAACTGATTTCGCAACTTCTTCCGCGACTAAACAAGCGCTCATGAAAGCAATAGATCCTAGTGACGGCTTTCAAATTGTAGGTGTCAAGAAGGCTGCGAAGTCTGGCGTCGTGTTACGTGTCGCTAACGATTTACAAATCAAAAAGCTGCAATCGGTCGATGCCATTAGGTCCGCTGGCCTGCGACTTGAAAAACCAAAAGGCCGTAAGCCTCGTATTTTGGTTAAAGACGTTCCATCCTCAATGGAGGACAGTGCCTTTTTGCATGCGTTGTACTGTCAAAACATTAAAGACGAGTTGTCATTAAAAGAAGACGAATTTATTAAATCAACAAAAATCATACGTAGGCGTTCGTTAGACAACGGTCGGAAATGGATAGGCATTGAACTCGAGTCCGTGGTCCGGAAACATTATAGTCTCGACTAAGGATAAACTATTTATTGATTGGGCGACTTGCCGTTTTATTGATGATGTCGATGTAGTACGTTGTGCACATTGTCAACAGTTCGGTCATGTTAAGAAACACTGCACTATTAAATCACCTACCTGCGCTAATTGCTCTGAGACACATGAAACCAAAGACTGTCCGCATAAAGACAATTTAAATTATATACCGTCATGCGTGGCGTGTAAACGCTCTAAGAAACCGTCCGACCATCTATGTGGATCAGATGGGTGTGCCACTTATAAACTTAAACTCGAACAACTTATCCTCAACACCAACTACTAAAATAATGGATAAATTAACCATAGGACAATTAAATCTCCACAACGATAGGGTAGCGACTTCTGAACTGGACAAACTAATTATCGATTATAACTTAGATATCGTGCTTGTTCAAGAACAATATCAAAACGCGCGTTTACGTCACAAAGTAGTACAGTGGGATGGCAAAGCACGAGCTGGAATTTACGTGGCGCATTCTTCTAACTTCACAGTAACGTCTTTGCGTAATCTAATGACACCCCATTGTGCCGTTGCGGAGGTCTCATCGTCTTCTTTTAAAGTTTACGTTGTGAGTTGCTACTTTTAATATTCAGACCCTGTTGCTCCTCATATACATAACCTCCGTCACGTCTTGCAGTCGCTCGCGGGCTGCAAAGTTATCGTTGGCGCTGATGTTAATGCGTCATCATCACTCTGGTATGGCAAAGTTCGGTCTACGGATTGTGAACGACGCTGCGCTGTTGAAGATTTCATTGCTGAAATGAATCTGACTATTCATAATACCCCTGACGCACCACCAACTTTTTGCAGCCAAATGGGCGAATCTTGTATTGACGTCACACTTTCTAGTGCAGACGTACGCTTGGATAGGTGGCGTGTCCTACCGGACGCGTCTTGTAGTGATCATCGCTTGATCGTGTACGAATTTGTTCCAGTTTTTACTCAGGGTACGTCACATGTCATTGGTAACTTTAGGTATAAATGTAAGGGTGCGAATTGGGAATTCTTTAGCTCGCTTGTTGCGTCTCACGCCAAAGACTTCACTCGTGATAGGCTTTCAGCTGAAGAAAGTGCTGAAATTATGTCAGACACCTTCACTTACTGTGCTGACATTGCCATTGGTCGTGGATCTTTGACCAATATACGTAGATGTGATTGGTGGTGTGACTACCTAACTGAACAGCGTAAAAATTATCGCCGAGCACGTAAACATCTTAACAAGCTTAAAAAACGTAAGGTTACCGGTGACCCTCTTTCCATTGCGTTAAATACGTTTAGAGTTGCCAGGTCCCGCTACAGAGCATCGGTGGAAAAATCAAAGGGTAATTTATTGCGTAAAGTAGTAGAAAAATTAGATAAAGAAGGTCCGTGGTCTCCTTTATATCATGAGTTTAAAGCCAATCGATCAGTCGACCTCGCGTTTGTTCAGAATATTAAAGTAAATAATAAACACACTACCGGTATTGAGGAAACAACTGAAGTTTTGCTGAATACTCTTATACCTGATGACGTACTAGCTAATGACAACGAATACCATCAACAGATCAGAGCGTGGGCAGCTGTACCACCTGAATCACCAGCGTCAGACCTTCCATCCACTGACGAATTTATTAACGTTGTCAAGAGGTTACCACTCAACAAGTCTGTCTGTCTTTTTTGACTTTAAAGACTATTTATGGGGCTACTTACTTGGGTTGTATCTGCTATGGGGCGCCTGTTTGGGCTGATAGGGCCACAATAGGGGCGGTACGACGTAAATTACTTCAGAGTCGACGTTTGGCTTTGATATTCTTATGCAAAGCATACAGGACGGTTAGTACTGAGGCCTTACCGGTACTTGCTGGCGTACTTCCGGTCGACCTTGAAGTGCAGCGACGTGCTGCAATGTACTATTCCGCAAAAGAGACCATGGACGCGGACTTTTTAACGCGGAGTGACCGTGCCAAAATCTCTAGATTATTTAAACCACATATTGACGTCTGGGAGGAACTTTTATCCGAATGGCAATGTAGGTGGGATAATTCCATCAAGGGCCGACACCTCCACCAATTCTTTCCATCCGTTCGCGTGCGGCTGGCCAGGACGTGGCTGGAGGTGGATCACTGTGTTGCCCAATTTCTCACAGGGCATGATGGTAACTTTAAAAGTAAATTATTTTTCTTCAAGCTTGTTGCCTCGCCATTATGTCAGTGTTCTACAGCTGACTGTGAATATGTACAATCTGCACATCATATCTTATGGGAGTGTATTCTTTGGCAGAATGAACGCAATACTATGTTGAATAATGTACAGGCTGTATCAGGAGCTGTCTACTATACGGACCTTGTGGAAACTAGAACAAATTTCCGTGCGTTCAAGCGCTTTTGCCATACCTATTATTGGAATCAAATATAACAGCTCACAATGTTAGGACCCATTAATATTAATTTTTATCCGTGGTGCTAGGCAACTGGGCTTATCCCAGTTGTAAACGACCCTTTGTGCCTATTGGTCTTGTTTGTTCTGTCTCCTGCTTGATAAGGAGGGAAGTGGAAATTTGTATTTTTCTTACTCCTCCATTTTCTTTTCTGATTAATTTCGTTCCGGGATCCAAGACAGTTAAATTCATTCTCCGGGACTTCGTCGAGCTTCATTGCCTCGGCGCTTTTCTGGTGGTCGCCACTGTTGATTCTGGCTTTCAGGAGTTGCAGTGGTTTGGGAATAGTGCGGTGGGATTGTCCCAAAAAAAAAAAGACTTTCGTCTTGAGACACTGTGGTAAGTTAGACGAGAAGACACCGCGCAACTTCCCGAACGCTGCCCAGCCGAGTCGGATTCGACGGTTGACCTCTTTCTCGAAGTTGGCCCTACACAACTGGATCGTTTGTCCCAGGTAGACATAGTCGCCCACAACTTCGAGTGTATAGTCTCCGACCTTAATATCGGGGGCTTTTCAAAACTAGAAGCGACTTCCATAATTTAAATACACGCAGTAAGCACGAAATTGTAATACCCAAATTCAGATTAACGAAAACTAGCAAGTCTTTTCTTATAAACAGTATACGCTTTTATAACAAGTTGCCAAAGTCAGTTATAGAACTGACCGATGGAAGGTTCAAAAACTACATCAAATGTATCCTTGTTAAAAAAGCATATTATAAAATCAAGGACTACGTTGAAGATAAAAACATTTGGCCTTAGCTCCTTCTGCGCATGCAGCTTCCCTGGTAACTTGTAAACGGCACAAATATGTGGATGTCTCTAACTATTCTCAATCTCATTTTTTCTTTCCTTCTTTTAATTAGACATTTTACAATGGTTTTCAATCATCTTTAAAGCCCTTTGCTAAGAATAGTTACAGCACTGATAACAAAATTTGTGCAACATGTTAAATTTAGTCTTGTTATACTTATTTTTATTATTTTTACCTTTGTATAGATTCTTTTACCGATTGTTTTGTGAATGTGTGAACATTGTAGGCCTTCTAGATGCTAGTTAACATTTGTTAACATTTTTATATAATCTTTTTCTTTTTAGTTTCTTACGACTTATTGTCATAATTCGGGCCTACGTTGTCCCCCCATATCTAAGTACTAATGCTGTAACATGGAAATATTGTAAAACCAAACCATTTTTAAAAGAGTAACCATGGAGTTTCTTGCCGGTTCTTCTCCTTAGGAAACGACCAACCCGAACCGTGCACATTTTGTCGACGTTTTATAAGTGCCCATGTAGGCCTATGTGAAATAAAAAAAAAATGATTTTGATTTTGAATAGGAGTATAAGGTATATATATCTGTTTACTAGAATATCATTGGACTCGTGTAACAAGGTAAGGTAAATATTTGTTACACGTTCTCAACCCTTTTCACGGTTGAAAGATTATTGCATGAGCTCGTGAGCATTTTTAATGAAAACACTCCTTCGACCCATAACGTTACTTTGCAATATTTCCTAGGAATGAAGATAGAATCTGCACGTGGAAATCGCGGCACGTGTAAAATTTATTACAAAATATTTTTCCGTCTCTTATTAAATATCTTTTCTTTGGTGTGACTAGTATAATATCTGATAAGCAGTATAAGCGAAAACATTCCCCGTGTCGCTAATATTTTTTTTTACAAGATGACAGGTTAAAGAGGCTAAAGTAATAACCCTTAGCAAAGTATATTTTCTTATTAGAAATATTAAGCAATTTTGCCTTGTTGTTCTTGTTTGAAGGATTCCGTGTCAGACAATCATGCACAGGAGGTACTAATTCAGTTTTTTCTTAGTCAAAGGTTACCAGTTATGGTCACTGGTCATTTACAATACGAAATCCACTCTTGTTCTTCATATCGATGATTCCATTTACATATTTGATACTTTATTTCACCAGAAGTGTTACCGTTGACCTTGCAAAGGTCTTTCATGGTGCAGCTGTTATTATTGCACAAAGAGCTGGACAAGAGATGAGGCATCGTTCGTGGTGAGACTCCACAGACATGCAGGACAATGCTAGACCCACCCCTACACATGCTAGAATATACCAGCAGGTAGGCGCCCTTAAATGTTACAATATTACACTAAAATGTTGGTTCCTTAGTCCCATGATTGTGTGACTCATTATATTCTCGAACCCCATTTAATTCCCCAAAGAAGGTACATAATGGTACATTGCTGCAAAAGGCCGGGAAATAGGCAAATGCAGGTCGAGTATGAGTTTGAAGGCCGAGCCGTAGGCGAGGACTTAATACGAGGCAGGCAATTGCCATTTCCGCCGAGGCATATATAGTGCTTTTCTCAAAAGAACGCAGGGAAATAAAACTAATTTTTTATTATATTTTTATTATACATTTAATTTATTAAAAGTTACAACAACATTACTGGAGCGTTGTAATGTTCCAAATCCAAAAAACGCTCCTACAATAGATTTGATTTTCTTTGTCCATAAATTCGATACTTCACGTGTTCTTTTTTAACCTCCGACGGAAAAAGAGGGGTGTTATAAGTTTGAGGTGTGTTGCTGTGTATCTGTGTATATGTGTGTCTGTGTATATGTGTGTCTGTGTGTCTGTGTATCTGTGTGTCTGTCTGTGGCATCATAACGCCTCAACGGATGAACCGATTTTGATTTAGTGTTTTTTGTTTGAAAGGTGATTGTATCGAGAGTGTTCTTAGCTAAGTTTGAATATAATCGGTTCAGCCGTTCAAAAGTTATGCGCGTTTTACTGTTTAGATCGTGATGTTTTCGCAAGATAAATGTGTCGGGGGTTTTTTAAATTTTGAAATTTTACTTGTTCGAAAATAATGACAATATTTCCATGCATGTTTGAGAAAAGCTTATTTAATTATACCAAAGCTAGAGTGCACAGGCTTCTTCTGGGTAAGCTCGCTCCATCGTCGACTCTGTCTCTGTCACCTCTGACCTAGACTAGAGTCAAGAGCAAACCCATATCAAATAAAAAAATAAAATAAAAACTCTTGTCATTGCTAGAGCGAATAAGCCAATGTTGTCATTTTCGTGGACAAATAAGGACAATTGTGTAGTTTCACATCTCATCTGTTTAAGTTGCGGAATGATCACAAAAATACTTTGGACGTAAACGTAAACGTGGATAGTTTTGTTACGATTACGTATCTTGTTTTATGTAGAGGCTATGACGTGTTGTCTGATGCATTGCGATGGTTTGGTCTCTGAAGCTGTATTTGGTAATATAGATAAAAATCGTTGAATGCTGTTGGCACTATTTCAATAAAATTATTATAACGATAATAATCTTCTGTATGGAAGATGACTACAAATATTGTCACGAATTAATTCCATTTGACTGTATGTAGTTAGGCATGTTTTACGAAAGATTGGAATTGACATCGAATCAAATTGCTCAGTTATGGTAAAGCTTAGCGGAGAAAGCGGGCAAAAGTTCGTTGAATCGTTCGTTATTTTGTTATTTTGTTATTTGCTATCAGAGTGATTGATAGATTAAGAGTACATACACATAAATAAACACAGTAAAAAAGGCGATTTTGTCGGTAAAATAATTCCTGCCAAACATCCAGGCTGAATCATCAGAATGCATTGTTGACTGATGAAATGTATGACTGTGCTCACTTCTTGTATAGTCTCAAAAAAAAACTTTTTGCAAAAAATAGTACCGACTTCCAAATACAAAACTACAAAGTGAAAAATAACTTTATTTTTTGAAGTCGGTGTCCATAACGCAAAAAAAATGGTACCTACGAAAGATTTGCCGTTATTTATTTGCCATTGAAGATTTCTGTTGTATATCTTCGAAGTTCTTCATCAGATCTTCACCAAATTAAAATGGGACCAATTTCGGAACATACTTTTTCAAACAAAAAAAGAATTTTCAAAATCGGTCCACAATTGACGGAGATATCGGTGAACATACACAAAAAAAAACATAATGTCGAACATAGAACCTCCTCCTTTTTGGGAAGTCGGTTAAAAAGCATTTGCTGATTCCCGCTAGTAACATTCCAAAAATATAGCGTTTAACGGTATCATTTCATCATACAAATAAATATATTAGCTGGAAGAGTTTCTTAATCTTTTAAGATATAAATCCCCCGGTGATACAAATTGCTAACATTTGGCAAAACGTTGTTGGAAAATGCCTACTGTTATTAAAAGTCGGCGACACTTTTCTGGGTCAGACTTTTTCTCTTAAAAGAATTTTCGTCTTAATCTATTACTTATTTGCGAAGCTTGTGAGAAACTTAAAGTGAGTTCATGATCACTTTGTTAAACTTTTTTTCAGCGTTATCTTGTCATTTTAGTCTATGGTTTGTTATCTATGCCTAAGTTAGTGAACTACGCTGGGTAACGACCTACTGATTGGAGTTGACGAACTCATCAAGTAGTTTAACTTGTCAGCTAAACGTGAGTACGATTTAGAGTACGGGATTGTTCGAAACTTGAATGTTATGGCATCGCGTTACACGTGAGGTCGACACCCTCTGCTCCTCCGTGTGTCCTGATACTAACGATAAGGCATTTGGTGAGTTCAGGGAAGTTTTCATTGAAAATTTAATCTTAAGATATCTGATTCATCACAGATCTGTGTAACAGATTCTATTAGGAATGCACAAGAAACCTATGTTATGTATCTTAAAGCTGAAACATTATTCAACACAATCCATCAAACACGCTTCGCTAAAAGCAGTAAAACTATTGAAGGTTTAGCAATAGTCTGGCATTGGCAGCCATATTTTGTTAAAAGATATGGCCGCTATAATATGCTTGTTTAATTTCAAATAACAATGAATAACGAATGTGTGCGCTAACCTAGAAACTGGTAACAAAAATATATTTAATAATAATCGCAACAAATCAAAATACTCATTTATTTTATCGATCGTATAAAACAAAACTCCGTGCTCTATTTTTTTATGGCATAACCCTAAACTGAATCGTATAATAGTAAAGCGTAACACAATACGCGAGGTAGTGGCTGCGCAGGCGCACCAAAACAATGACTCATGCGCGGGCGCCGCATGGCGAAATCCAGGTCAGGCGCGGCCTCGGGGAAGGCCGAGCGACTTGACACGGGCGTGATAACGTGTACTACACACAGTACACACGTACTATTTGTAAACAATAAGGGATTTACACGCCAGTGCTCATGTATTTAAGGAATTTGGAGTCGGGAGAGGGATTCGTACACGGGTCGGAATGTCTGAGGCCAAGATTTGAGGCTACATCGATCAGCTCGGATTTGATGTATTATTGTAATTTGTTGCATTCTGAGTGGAAAGTAGGAATTGTATCATACACTTTATTGCGCTGTATCTGCTGGTTTATAGATTACTCAGGCTCGAGTGTGGAAAACTACGCTACGCGTGTCCGTTGTACCGGTTGTTTTAAAAGAACGTAGTTATTGATGTAGTAACTAATGACTCATTAACATTTTTCCGCTGGATCCCGAACTGGACGGCATTGTCAAGTGGTCTTGAGTGGACGGTTACCGGCAGCTGTCGCTCTTCGCGCTAATTATCTGTAAGCCAACACCAACAGATGGGTTTCACCACTCCTCGGCAATTAAAAACTTCCACAACACCTCGTAGTGTCATTGACATCTAAATTCTTCGCAGATTTTTTTATTGAAATGGCACAAACAAATAAAACCAAGCTTCCTTGAGCTTATTTGCATCGACCGTAAACGAATGCAACAACTAAGAACCTTGGGTGCAAAACTGTTTAAAATTAGGTGTTTTCGAAAACTGATCCGCTGACTAACACTACAAAATATTTAAAGGAAATAAGACTAAGTTGAGGAGCAACAAAGTAGCGTATCCTGTACATTTCAGGGTTAGCCAATTCTTCTTATTAATAACTGTCATAAAGCGAGAAATGTAGCATTCTTCTGGCTGTATAAATCAATCAATCAATAGTACTTTCGGTGGGAACAGCCTCGTTCGTCCATCAGTGTAGTAAACCTTGGCCTGCAAGGTTCATATGCATGACTTAAAGATATATTGCAGTTTTAATTCGGGCATGTTCCTCTTCATAATAAAGCATGTTGCAATGTCAGATGCGGCTGGCTGTCTGGCAGAGAGTAGTGGACATCCGTTCGCGAATGTCACATTCTCACCGAACGGTAAATCTAGCCAATTTGAAATCTGCGACGCATTTTCACAAAGTGCAGTTTAAATTGGAAATTAATCGATTCTGACACTATTTGTAGTCATGTCATGTTTCATTAATACTGGACTTGTTTTCGTTTATTATTTATAAAGTGCGTAGGATTTGCGTAAAGAACGTATATATCTATACTTATTATTATAAAGCTGAAGAGTTTGTTTGTTTTAACGCGCTTATCTCAGGAACTACTGGTTGGAATTGAAAAATCTTTTTGTGCTGGATAGTCCATTTATCGAGGAAGGTTATAGACTATATAAGCATAAATTAAAAATGTTGCAAAAACGGGTAAATTGATTCCTTTTTGAGCGCTTCCGTTGCGTGGGCTGCGTAAGCGGTTGAAGTTACTCAACATTCATGTATGTAGGGTAGGTAGGTTAGAGCAGGTAGGATAGATGGGTAGGTAGGTAGCCAATTGATGGGAGCGAAGCCGCGTGGGACAGCTAGTATATAATATGAGTAGACGATATAATTTGAGTAATGACAATTCCTAGTAGGTGAAATTTCAAAATATGAAATACGTAATTTCTATACATAAATATCTAAGTATAAAACGTATTACAGAGACCATTTGCATCCAAATGAGTCAGTATATTAATAAAAATATTTCAGTTACCTAATAAAATAGCATCTGACCTATTACTCCGTGGGCATCTTAACATTGTTAAAATATTAAAACATTTTAGCATAAAACTATAAAAAACACAAAAGAATTTCAATGAAATCTCTTAGAAGCTAAGAATAATTGAAGTAAGTACGCACGTAACTTATGATAATAGAGCAAATGAAAAACGAAAAAATGTAAATTTTAGCACTCAAAACATAAAAGCTCCTTTTTGTTATGTTGTACTTTACGATGTATTTTGTTTGAACAAAATACTTGTTAACATATTTGACAAATAATCATTTGTCAAATATGTTAACGGCAACTAAAATGTTATAAATGTAACATAATAAAATTTTGTTTAGGCAATCAACTTTTTAATATTTTTGATGAGATTTGTGATGGTCTTGCGCATGAAGCAGCTGGAACGCGGCGGTAGCTCGTTGGGAGCGGTGCGCAGGCGACGCGCCGGTTTCGGATTCTTTAGGGCTACCGGCATCCGGCGCGAGTGCAGCTGGCCCGGCGCCAACTATGCGCGCTGAACATACGCAGCTAACATATTGTGGAATCATTATCATTTTACAACCTGTATCCTACACATGTCGTCGCCATTTTTCCCAGAAGTTATAATTATTCATTCACCAATACCAAATTGTTTTCATTTTTCAACATTGACGTTCAAAGAAAAACTCTGACGGTCAAACCGGTAGTAATGTAGGTGTACATTACACATACAAGTGTACATCATACAGAAAACTTCCGTTTATTTGTTGAACGCATATACGCAAAAACAATAAAACACCGATCTTGTTATTCTTTCCATGAAACGAAAAGACGATAACCCGCAAACATTTTCTTTTAGTACCTACATCATCATCTAATTATGACGAATATGAAAACGCCTTAAAATTAGCATGTGTCACTCTGCGAAAATAATAAAGAACTGTTTACTACTAACACGTGAGTATGAAAATTACAAACATAATAAAGTTGGTTATAGATTTTATCGTAATGTTCCAAATATGAATTCGAAAAATATTGTATAAACACGTACTTTATATTCGTGGATAGGTAAAATTAAAAGAAAAAAACATTACAGTGCATTTTCCTTCGATTTTCAAACAACTGCATCATAAAATAACTTTTTAATTTTTTCAACACACTTGCTCATAAAGTGGCTCTAATTTCACCGCGATTAGGCACATTCACAAGTGAGATAAAGAGTTTTTTTATTTTTTTATTGGTTGAGTTGCTTTGTTCTTAAAACAGTTTTGATACAAAAAAGATCGTGCTCAATAGTACAAATGCAACACATTTCATGCAACTTCGTATTTAAATAGATAATTTCAACTTGTACGTGTTTAATAAATAAAACTTTCACTTAATTATAACTTTTGTTTTTGTCTGTAATAAAGAAAACTTGAAAATCCCCATTTTGTACGTGGCTAAAACGCTATCCGCGAAAAGCCAAAAAAAAAGATAACTCATTATTTTTAGTCTATGGCCGATCGCCATTGCGAAAAAAATTTTACAACTCGTTTTCACTGTCTTTCACCAACTTTACACACTTGTATCATAATGTACTATTATAGCACACTTTTACATTTTAATTGATTGGCGCTTATGGGCTCATTGAATAATGTAGAAAAGTAGTGTCGTAATTGCCCGCCTACCACATATTTTTTCTGTTTCCACTTTTGTTTTATTTCAACTGTTTGAGTGAAGATAAAATAGTGTATGCAACGGCATATAATTAGGTATTAAAACACTCGGCTTCACCTCATGTGATAAACCTACGCTCGTGTTTTAATAACCCCTATTATATGACTGTTGCATAAACTACTATTATGACTTGTTTGATGAAAGCTGTCTCCATAGTCGGTAGCTTCATCACTATGAAGCATCGGCGCGCGGCGGTGGATTTCGGCGGGCGGCACGGTGGCGGCGCGTGCGATCGGCGCCGCGCTGAGATTTACAACACTTATCACTGCCCTCTTGATAGATATTCTTTAACACCATTAAAAGAAACATTCAGAACATCAAAATTCTTTCAAAAGCTTACACATCTTTTTAGAACGCTGTTTTTAAAATTAAACGCGAAATAAACTTTCTACAAATGATTCACATGAAGTAAAACATTGTTACATATCAATCTTATTGTCTGAAGCATTTTTTTTAAAACAACTTGTTATTAATAATAACGCATCATTGCCGTCAACAATTAATCTTGCTAATTTGAAAGTAATGAATAATATTTTGGCGCCATGACTGAAATATTGTTGTCTTGAAGTTTTACAGCATTTTTATGATTTTCTTTCATATTCTTGGTGGTGACTGATATAGGAGGTATAAAGGAAAGTGCAGGATGAAAACCCTTTGGATGTAGCTGCCGCCAGCGCCGTGCATCATAATTATATACACCTACTCGAGTGTGCACCGTCTTTCTTTGTTTGTCGTTGCATTGCTTTAGAAATTCAATGTTATGTTATACGAAATTCGAACAGTTAAATGAAGGCTAAAACTCTCGTTTATAAAAAAAAAAACTGGTCAAGTGCGAGTCGCACTCGCGCATGAAGGTTTCCATTCCATTATCGCAAAAATAGGCAAAAAAATCACGTTTGTTGTATGGGAGCCCCACTTAAATATTTATTTTATTCTGTTTTTAGTATTTTTTGTTATAGCGGCAACAGAAATACATCATCTGTGAAAATTTCAACTGTCTTGCTATCACGGTCCATGAGATATAGCCTGGAGACAGACAGACAGACGGACCACGGAATCTTAGTAATAGGGTCCCGTTTTTACCCTTTGGGTACAGAACCCTAAAAACGTTCAGAGCGGACATATCAAAAGTAATTACAAGTATTTTTGGCAGATTTAGACTTATATTTGTATACGAACTGATAAGTTACTATATATTTATGTAGTCGATTACCTGCGCTATCAACTGTAGCTATCAACATTTGCATTAATTTGAATCCGACTAATAACTCTATTAATAGCAGCGATTGGATTGGAATAGATCCATATCCTGGCAATGCTGACCACAGATAGAGATTGGCGCGCTCTGTCGTTTATCTACGGTTTCGACAAATGATAATTGAGCCGTCAGGTTTTTGGTCGTATATTTATTGTGTTTTATTCATATATTTGTCTACGTTATACGCATACATACTGTGACTCACCTTCTGTATTTATACTATTTTGTTATTATTTATCTTATTCTATTTTATTGCTTTAAATATTGTATGTTCCGTTTCCGTGAATGTGTCCGTGGCATCAACAGTGGGCCCTATCAGAATATCAGCGCAGCGTTATTTTCTTTTTAATATCGTTGCACATGCTGAGATAGGAGCCTTTTTGGTCTCGCACGGGGTTTTATTTTTTATTTTTTTATTATTATTTGTGTTGCTTATCTCGTGTCTCCTGTGCGGGTCACAAATAAATATTTTTCTTTCTTTCTTTCTTTCAATGGGAGTGTGTGCAGCGAAATCCATAATAATACCAATCGTTAGCTATTTATGTTGCAGATAATTTTCCCTTCATTGCACAATCCAACACGAGCGGATTGCATTGTATTCTCTTGATAGCTTTCCAACAATAACTCTACAAATGCCACTGAATATTTTGGGTCAATAATGTGTTTGAAAAAAAAACTTTTTGCAATAAAATACTACCGACTTCCAAATACAAAACCACAAAGTGAAAAATAACTTAATTTTTTGAAGTCGGTGTCTTTCGTAGGTACAATTTTTTTACGTTATGGACACCGACTTCAAAAAAATTTGTTATTTTTCACTTTGTAGTTTTGTATTTGGAAGTCGGTAGTATTTTTTTGCAAAAAGTTTTTTTATTTTTCGCTTTTTAGTTGTACGTACCTAATAGGCAAGTTAGTAAGGGAACTATTTCGCCAGAATAGATTTCATGAAACTTGAACATAACCGGTAAATTGAGAGATCTGCTTACCCCTTAAGAGCGAACTGGCGTGGTGTTATGTTATGAACTATTATAAACAACAAACAGACATGCGATTGCAGCAATCCCGAGAGATTTGCCGTTATTTATTGAAGAGTTCTGTTGTATATCTCCGAAGTTCTTCATCAGATCTTCACCAAATTAAAATGGGACCAATTTCGGAACATACTTTTCAAACAAAAAAAAAAATGTTTAAAATCTGTCCACAATTTACGGAGTAATCGGTGAAAAAAAAAAAAAAAAAAAAAAAAAACAAACATGAAGTCGAACATAGAACCTCCTCCTTTTTGGGAAGTCGGTTAAAAATAGATAACACATTTGCACAGAACCTTGGTACTGTTGAATGTAGGTATTCTACAGAGTAACTTTTAAGTCATTGGGAATATATCTGAGGTGGCTCAGCCCTAGAAAGATTCATGGGACTCTTGAATATAAACAACATTTACTATGGGACCTACTATGCAATCGCGTAAAAAAATCAGCTGATCCTAACTTTAAGTAGAGTCATGCCATACAAATGTACTGAATGGCTGATCTTATATTCATATTTCAGTGTTGTTCCAAAAGTAAAAGTTGTTTATAATTTTTTGAGTAGTTGAGTACTTTTACCTCCTGAAATAATACCAAAGCGTTTAAAGACAAACTGTATAGCTATTGAGCTAGTAAAGCAGTAAGTAAGCACAGTTTTATAACGCAAACCCGAGCCCGTGCGACACCGCGTGGCGTTGTTTGGCAACAGACTGCCACAATGGGCCACGTTGGGCGGCCACGCTGGGCGGGCAGCGTTCATTCAGAGCGCGGGTGTCGAAATACACAGCGTTGCGTAGCGTTGCACAACCAGACATGATGTTTCCTGGTCAATTTGGGTTATTGTTTTTCAACAAGATTCTCGTATTACAAAATGGATTACACAAGAAATCCTCATGGGAATAGTAAGAGCAGTAATGTATGCTTTATGATTCCAGAGTCCAGTGTGATGGTAAACCACAAACAAGATTTATGTATTTGCGGAAGAATTGTAAAGAAAGGTATGTGTGTTAATGTTGTGTTGGACGAGGAAGTTTTCAAAAAATGTTATAATGTTTGATGTCTACGATTTATGTGGTTGCTAGATAAACTGAGATTTGAACATAACTTTGTTTATCTGGACTTATGCAAACCGTAACACGGTAATTCGATAAAAATGGAGATCTAGAAAAGTAAGATGTAATTTATTTACGTAACTGTCTGGACTGGCGACCTTTAATGCGTTGTAACGGAGAATGAGGGCGTGTCGAGCTGTCCACTATCGACGTCTATTTCTAGTCTCTTGTAAGCCCTTCGATCATCGTGAATATCACACGGATTTACTGTGGCTGGATAAGTCTGTGGTATATTTTAAGATTTTTGAATATCGATGGTGATCGTCAGTGGTGACTTATGCATATAAGGATTGTAATGTACTTAAGCCTATTGTAATTTTACAAGCGTTTATTTATCTTGCAATGTATGGTGTGTTCGGGTCAAATATTGCAACTGAATTTTAAAGCAGTTATCTTCCACCGATTAAGGTGGAATTTTGCATACACGTTTAGTTTGGATGACAATGTATGCTTAGCTAAGTGACGTCATTTTATTTATTTTTATTTATTTAACCATTTATGCACACACACATAATATACAGACAAGAAGAAGAAACAGAACAAGTAAAATTTCAAAATTTAAAAAATCTCCCGACACATTTATCTTGCGAAAACATCCCGATTCAAACAGTAAAACGCCCATAACTTTTGAACGGCTCAACCGATTTTTTTTAAACATAGCTAAGAACACTCTCGACACAATCACCTTTCCAACAAAAAAAACTAAACCAAAATCGGTTCATCCGTTGAGGCGCTATGATGCCACAGACAGACACACAGATACACAGATACACTGATACACAGATATGCAGATACACAGATACACAGACACACAGATACACAGCAACACACCTCAAACTTATAACACCCCTCTTTTTCCGTCGGGGGTTAAAAATAGGTACATAGGTGTTAAATATAATATGGTGGATGGCACAACGGTGAACTAGTTATTTTTTGTGCGATGTCATGATATGGGTATCAAATGAAAGGGTTTGCTGATAGAATAAGAAAAAGCTTGTTTAAAAATAAGTTTTTTTAATGAATAATGTTATTATTTAACGTCCTCTGCTTGTTTTATTTTATTATTTAACGTCCTCATCATATATAATGTTTTTTAACAGCTTGAAAAATAATTTTATACCTCAAATGTAAATATGAAATATACATTGGTAGGTAAATTGTTATGACCTTTTTAAAACACGAACTCGAATTGCGGTTTTATTATATATTTTTATTTAAACAAAACTAATGTAATCGAATATAGGGCAAACTGAATAACAAAGTTTTAAATGTGGATCAAAATTTTATAGAATTTTATATACCTCTTACATTTATGTGCCATTTAATGTTATCCAATAAAAGGTTCGTGCTTATAGTATTAAATTCCTTTTATTGCGACCCTTTCACCCTGTATCTTTATATTTTACGTTTATCGTTAATCCAAATAGATCTTTTACCACGAGGTACGTAGTTCTTATCTGCACGTCAATATGATAAAAAAATATCAATGTTAACAAAACTTTTGACCTTTGAAAAAAAAACTTGAATGAGATATTGACTAAGGTTAATGTGTTTATTATTTAAATAGGATTCGGTAAATAATTAATCTTCATTAAGAAGTCCTCGTCATAACCATTCTTAACGAAGTATCTGATTTGTTTGCATAAATAGGGTAGGCAAAAAATCGTACGAAATAGGGTGATAGTTGGGGTATTCGAAGACAGATATGACATCCAACAACCCGCACTGGGCCCGTGTGGGAAGGGCCCCCATTCCCTGTCTCACAGAGGGGAAACCTGTGTCCCAGTGTGTGGTTATAAGGAGAAAAAAAAACGTCCGTTCCCTTTTTGTTATTTTGTTGCAACACTGAGTCAACTCGCTGTCATCGATATTGACAGTTGTTGGCCGAGTTGACAGCTGACACTAGACTGACAATTTGTGATTTGAGATGGCTGGACTTGATCCGTGGGTCTCGGTTTTGATTATATTCTAATTGTTAAATAATCAATCCATCGGTATTGAAAATCGCGGTCGCCATCCGCGATTGGTATTGTGCTCCGCCCGTGTAGGTGTATCGGGTCGGGAACATGCCTAGCAGTCTGGCGTGAACACCACCAGAACACGTTTGTTGTCCCTCCCTTTATTAAATATATTTTTCCTATAACACTCGACCGGACACGGGACCAGGAGATCACCACGAGAACAAGGGTAAGTGCATAGTTGTAAGTAGCACTTTCCACCTGTCAGACAGGATCCCCCCTCTATCCCTAGCTTTCCGCTGCTGCGAATCGCAGTTTCGCGGGTATAGACCTGATAGAATCCAAGAGTCGCATTGTTATGAGCCCCAGTGTTTGGCTCTTGGCTTTGTGATCCGAAGGCTACATTGCGACAGTATCCGAAAGCTGCATTGATCCGAAGGCCTGTATTCAACAGTAAAAGTTAAAATGCCACTACTGACCTTGATGTCCTGGGTTCGAATCCCTAGTCGGATAAAGTGTTATTGGGTTTTCCCATCTGGAAATTCTCGGTAGCAGTATGGAGTTGTTGACCTGGTTGATGGCAATAGGCTCGCCCAATGTCAAATGGGACTTAAACGTAATATTTATAGCTACAGTTATTAGATGTCGGATACAATTTATGTTAAGACCGTTTCATGGAAAATCACAAACAGGGGAATAACCTAAACATGGATTTGTACGCAATAAGTACCTATCTTTAATTGTGTTGTATTGGGAGAGGCTTTCCTTCGTCGTAATTTTGGTTTGTTTACCAAAATCCAAACAGGGAAATCGGCCATGTTTATCTTACTAATACTTACTATAAAAGCGAATGTTTGGGTGGATGTATCTTTGTTACTCAATCATGCCAGCATGGATTAAAGGATCTGGATGAAATTTGGCACAGAGGTGGATGATAGTCTGGGATAGCACATATGCTACTCGTTATCCCGGTATAGTGTTCCCTTGGGATGTAAAAACACTTTTCACACGGGCGAAGCCGCTGGCAGAAGCAAATTTTTAACAGACTTCCCAAAAGGAGGAGGTTCTCAATTTGGATGTTTCTATTTTTTTTAAATAAAATTTCTGACAATTTAGCGTACGGAAAAACAAAGACAACAAATTGGAAAACAATTATTTACGCTGCTATTACATGATTGTTGACTGTTGTACCGCTTTCAGCCGAAATAACACTCAAATGCGACTGTTATGAGTGGACTGCAGTGTCCAAATAGCCCTGCTGACCCTTTTACTACATTTCCGCGTAGAGCGCGGCAGAAAACTGCACGATATGAAAAAGTAGCTTCTGCCAGCGGTTTCGTCCGCGTGAAAATTAACGCAAGGGAATAAATTGCCGGGGTAAAAACTGTCCTATGTCCTAATCCAGCATATGACCCGTGTACCACGTTTCATCTAAATCCGTTGAGACGTGAAAAGGTAGCGAACACACAGTCAGACGGAGTTACTTTCGCATTTATAATATTATAATAGTGTCCGACCGAAACTGTTTTTTTACGATCGAAAACGAAACCGAATTACGGTAAGAGTCTCAGTTTCGGTCGAAACCGAAACCGAAACTTCCTTACAAGGATCATGGTTTGAGGGGAAAATAAAGAAAACGTTATTAAAATCAGTCAGTCTTTATTTTTTTTATCTTTAAATCACATAGCTATGTCTTCGACATTTTCACTTATTGGTTTGATAATCAACATAACAACATTAACAACCCTTCATTTAAGAAGAAAACATTAATTGAAAACTTACTGCATACAACTGCAAGCCAAGAACGACATGATTAGGCACCCGGACGCGGCAAAATGTTTTCGTAACTTACTCGCTTGTCTGGAATTTAACGCGCCGAACATGACGGATCACAGCGCGAGAACTCCTGAATGCAGTTTCCGTTTCGGTCGTATTTTCAGCAGGTTTGACGCCGAAACCGACACTCGTTTTTTTTGCCGAAACACAACCGAAACTGAAACCGAACTTTCGGTCGGACACTATATTATAATATTAAAACAAAGCAAGTCAGATTAAATGGCTACCATTAATCCCCGTGTAGGAGGCTCGAATATAAAGCGTCCTTCTGAAATAATCCATGGCGTTTATTGGTCTCAAAAATATCCCCCATGGCCATTGTTGTTTTAAGAGAGCACTAAATCTCAATGGCCGTTGTTTAAAATAAACTTTTGAAATTTTTATGTACTTCCTAATGCCCGTTCTAAGGTCTCTTAGCATGAAGGTGTGAAGATTATGAGAGGAGAATTTTATTGATTTACGTTTAGTTATTTTTAATTTTTATTGTTTACGCTTGATAATTCGGTGGTGGAATGACCTAGACGCTTTTCTAGGACTGAGTCATAATGTACTAACTAAATGGACAAGTAGATATTAGAGGTGGGCCTTTTTGCAGCAGTAAAACTGCTAAGATCAAGCTTCATTTATATTGGCAAAACAATTTCTTTTTGAGATGTGTTTGCTCTTGACTCTCTAGGTCAGAGGTGACACAGACAAAGTCGGCGATGGAATGAACTTACCCAGAAGAAGCCGGTTCGTTCTAACTTTGAAGAGATTCAGGTGATTCTAATAACTCTCTCATTTCATTCAAACAAGAACTTAGCTTAACTTTATCATTTTTTGCTGCCACGTCTTAAATAATGCACCTGCCATGTTGTCTCTTCGCCACCCTTGATTGACTGGTAGAGAATGCTTGCATTGCATTCCGCCATTGTACTTTTGTGCATGAAGAATAAATAACAATAAAATATAAAAAAGAAAAAAAGAAAGATAAAAAAGATAAAAAAGGAAAAGGTAAGAAAGATATTATTATTATTATATAAATAATAATAATATCTTTCGGCTGAAATTATTTTCAGCCGAAAGATATAACGCAGTGGACATCATTCGGCTGCGGACATCTTTTGGCGGAATGATCCCTCAAGCAAACATTATCCTAAATATCTTATTTTATAACTAGCTGTCCAACGCGGCTTCGCTCCCGTCAACTGGCTACCTACCTACCCATCTACCCTACCTACCCTACATACATGATTGTTGCGTAACTTAAACCGTTTACGCAGCGCACGCAACGGAAGCTCTCAAAAAGAAATAATTTTGCCCGTTTTTGCAACATTTTTCATTTATGCTCCGCTCCCATTGGTCGTAGCGTGATGTTATGTAGCCTATAACCTTCCTCGATAAATTTATATATCGAGGAAGGTTATATCCAACACAAAAATATTATATCTATTCCGACCAGTAGTTCCTGAGATTAGCGCGTTCAAACAAACAATCGAAACTCTTCAGCTTTATAATATTAGTATAGATAACAGTGTTGAAAAGTATTGTCACGATCAAAAACAGGCATAAGGCACTATTAAGCATGGACACTGTTTTTAAACGGTTGTGATTTAGTGATGTACTGAAGTGGCACGTTGTGGCCCACGGGGAAAGCCCATTAAGTACTGAGTCACGAGTACAAATAAAATTCAAGGCTGGAACTTTATTGAAGTTCGCGAATCAATACGAGTAAGTCTTCATAACTATTTTTAGAAAAAGTTTAAATAAAAATGGTTTCCGTTTACGCAATACGTCACGCGTCAAAGTCAAACTTTGCGGATTGCTGAAGATTGCTATTACTTATTATAGGGTAAAAGCCGACTAAGTACAAAAAGGTTTTTTATCTACACATTTGTGAAAAGTAAAACAAAAAATATCTTTACACACATTATATATCCAGAGTATTAGCGATTTTTGCGGACCTCTATATTTTGGGACATCTATCCCACATCACTTAGTGGTAGTTGGAGAATCTTTCGATCATCATCATCATCATCATATCAGCCGCAAGACGTCCACTGCTGGACATAGGCCTCCCCCAAGCGTCGCCACATTGACCGGTCCCGTGCGTCCCGCATCCAGCGGATCCCTGCAACCTTCACCAGGTCATCGGTCCACCTGGTGGGAGGCCTTCCAACGCAACGTCTTCCGGTTCGCGGTCGCCACTCCAGAACCTTTCTGCCCCATCGGCCATCCGTTCTGCGAGCAATGTGCCCTGCCCACTGCCACTTAAGTTTGGCAATTCTTCGGGCTATGTCGGTAACCCTGGTTCTCTTGCGGATCTCTACATTTCTGATTCGATCACGTAAGGAAACTCCGAGCATAGCCCTCTCCATTGCCCTTTGGGTGACTGTAAGCTTTCTGATGAGGCCCATTGTGAGCGACCACGTCTCAGAGCCATAGGTCATAACTGGCAACACACACTGGTCATAGACTTTCGTCTTGAGACACTGTGGTAAGTTGGACGTGAAGATACCGCGCAACTTCCCGAACGCTGCCCAGCCGAGTCGGATTCGACGGTTGACCTCTTTGTCGAAGTTGGCCCTACCCAACTGGATCGTTTGTCCCAGGTAGACATAGTCATCCACAACTTCGAGTGTAGAGTCTCCGACCCTAATAGGAGTGGGTGTGACATGGGCATTCAACATCAACTTGGTTTTGTCCATGTTCATCCTAAGACCCACTATTTCGGAGGCTCTACTGAGGTCATCGAGCATTGTATTGAGGTCCTCCATAGTCTCAGCCATGACCACTATATCGTCGGCAAACCGAAGGTGAGTGATGTACTCGCCGTTGACGTTGATGCCTAGCCCTCTCCAGTCCAGAACCTTGAAGACATCCTCCAGTGCAGCGGTGAACAGTTTCGGAGATATGACATCTCCCTGCCTCACACCTCGCTGCAGAAAGACAGGTTCCGAGGTCTGATCCTGAAGTCGAACTGACATGGTGGCGTTTTTATACAAACACTTCAACACCTCGATGTACCGGTAGTCAATTTGGCACCGTTGGAGAGACTGCAGCACAGCCCAAGTCTCGATCGAATCAAAGGCTTTCTCGTAGTCCACAAACGCTAAGCAGAGAGGCAGGTTGTACTCTTCGGTCTTCTGTATAACCTGCCGCAGCGTATGTATGTGGTCTACGGTGTTAAAGCCTTTACGGAAACCGGCTTGTTCAGGAGGCTGGAAATCGTCAAACCTGCGCGCGAGACGATTCGTGATGACTCTTGAAAACAGCTTGTAGACATGGCTAAGAAGTGAGATGGGCCTATAGTTCTTTAGTAGGGCATTGTCGCCCTTCTTGAAGAAGAGTACCACCACACCCCTGCACCATGCCTGTGGCGTTTTGCCCTCGAGTATGACGGAATCAAACAGCTTCTGAAGGGCCTTAAGGACCGGTTTTCCACCCGCCTTCAGGAGTTCGGCTGTAATTCCGTCTTCACCCGGCGCCTTGTTGTTTTTAAGCTGTTTAAGAGCCATCCTAATCTCATACAGGCTGACGTCCGGAATGTCTTCGGTATAGTGCCGGGTCAATCTAGCTCTAGGGTCTTTTGCTAAATTCGCGACGGGTTTACTGGTTGACGTGTACAACTGCCCATAGAATCTCTCGATCTCTCTCAATAGCTCCGGTTTGGCGGATACGATTCTGCCATCGTCGGTCTTCAGTTTCGTGAGCTGGCTCTGCCCAATAGTCAGATCTCTTGCAAAGACCTTGGAACCCTTATTCCGCTCAATGGCGTCTTTAATACGCTCGGTATTAAAGCGGCGGAGATCGCTTTTCAAGGACTTTGAGATCCGTCTATTGAGCTGCCGGTACTTCAACGCATCGTCTGAAGACTGCAGGATCATCTCACGCCTCTCCTTCATGAGTTTGAGAGTAGGATCAGAGAGCTTTTTGTTTATATCTGTACGGCGGGTCTTGAAAAACTTAGACCCAACCGTATGGACAGCTTCCACGAACCCATCGCTGTATTCGTCCACGGAGCTCCCTAGGCACTCGAAACGATTCTGAAGTTCAAGCTGAAAGCTCTCGGGGTTTTGGATCTGGATCTGTGCTGGACGGAGCGTAGACTTCATCAGTCGAGACCTTTCAAGCTTGATATTAATGTTCAATGTGCCTCTCACCATGCGGTGATCGCTCCCGGTTTTCACCGAATTGATCACAGAGACATCATTGAACATTTGCTTCTTGGTTGACATGATGAAGTCGATCTCGTTTTTAGTTGCACCATCGGGGCTTTGCCAGGTCCACTTCCTGTGCTCACGCTTTCTGAAGAAGGAGTTCATCATATAGAGGCCCTCCTTCTCCATAAAGCTGGCTAGTAGGTGACCCCGGTGGTTCCGATGTCCAACTCCAAATTGGCCCACTTGCAGCTCATCCACGTCTCGTTTGCCCAGTTTCGCGTTGAAGTCCCCCATGACAACGGTGAAGTGAGTTTTGAAACCATGCATGGCTCTAGAAATATCCTCATACATGGTCTCTACCTCGTCGTCGGGGTGAGCCGAGGTCGGGGCGTAGACCTGTATAACCTTCAACGAATATCTCGAGGATATTTTGAGTATAAGGTACGCCACCCTTGTCGACACACTCTCGATCTTCACCACGTTGTTCACAAGGGACTTGTGGACGATAAACCCGACACCACCCTGGGACTGCCGGTCACCCTCTCGGAAATAGAGCAGGTTACCGGATTTGAGGATTATCGAGTCCTCCCCCTCTCTTCGGACTTCAGATAACCCTATAATACTCCACCGCAACCTGCTCAATTCTTCCTCGAGTTCGGCTATCTTCTCGTCGGTCCGGAGTGTTCGCGTGTTATACGTTGCCAGGTCCAGTCGTCGGTGTTTATTAGGGTAGCCGGGTCCACTCCGGGGATTCTTCGCACCCCTTGCCACGCCATCGCCTCGACCGCTACCGTAGTCGAGGGTAGACGGGCTGCCGGGCACTCGGGGCCGTTTTTTCTTTGTGCTTTTCATTTTGGTTTGGGGGGGTTTGCCTTAATCGCCACGCTTGGCAGGCGGGTTGGCGATCGCAGTTTGTTGTTAAAGTGCACAGAGAACGCTGCTGCCCATTCTCTGGTGTATCCCTTAGTCGCCTTTTACGACACCCATGGGAAGATATGGGATGGTGAGATTCTTTACGTCCGACACCATACGGTTTACGTCCGACACCATACGACACCATCCGATACCAATCTTTCGATAGATTAATAAAATAGCAAGCGATTCATCCGCGAAACTAGAGTAATTACAATCGGGGCAATAACCCTCTTTTTTGTGTTCGGGTATCATCCAATGACTTCCTCCGCTCTGGGTGAAGCGGGAGGGCGTGTCAGACTTTTACAGGCATCGGCCCTAGCGGACCCCGTCACTTTGCTGACATCTCTTTGAGGCACGCGTGGAACACTACGCGCTGTCGACTCGGGTCTGAACCTTATCGGACGGCAAGCTATCGATAACTCGCCATCCGCAAGCCCGGGACAACTGTACTCCTTGGGCAGCTATCCTGGTTTTACCCTACCTTACAATATTGTAAGCACTATACACTTCTACGGTACTTGGAATTATGTTTAATTAAATCCGGGACTGTTAATATTTATCACTGTTACTATTATTATTAAAGTTTCAGTAGTCTGTTAAGTCTTCAGTTCAACGATCCCTGGATAACTAAACCTACGCGATAATATTACTAGAGAGCTCCGTACAACAACCTTACAGCTATCATTGTTACTATTGTTTCAAGAGTAGTTACTGCTAATAATAACTTTAATATTAGCTGCTATCTCCAGGTAGGAGATAAGGGCAGCAGCTACGCAGAAATCAGAGTAATTTTCCTACAAATGTGAGTCATGTTAGAAAAGTCAAACATAGTCGTCCAATGTAAACACTTTAGCACACATAATGTCTGAAATTACATAATTTGTAAATAGGACACACTTTTAAAACACAGTCGACCTAATTCTTGCATTCGCAAGTTTGCAGTATTCTGAAAGACTTCAGTTGTTCCACATAACTGTTAAACGCCACGTCAGAGAAATAATCTCATAGAAATGTAGGTCTTTATAAAATAAGAAAATAATTTAAATAAAACAAATGTTCCACCAGATTCCATTCATAAAATGTTCACTCTGCGGGTGTTATGTAATCAAATTAAACAAAATGAGGTTACAGACTGACATAATGTAGTGTATAGTAGATTAAACATTAGCAGAATGATCCCAAATGTGTTTACTTTATCATTAGGGGTTCTGCAAAATGTTGAGGCAGCAGAATCTTAACAGAAAGTGCTAAAGTGATTTTAAAATTGAATTGCGTTAATTGTGAACATAAATTCAACAAAAATTTTGCTTTTGAACGCTCGCAACTTGATACTGAAGCATAAACCTGAAATCACCTTGATGGTTGGTCTTAATTATGTTTACTATACCAACTCTCTTTCGATGCCGGACGTACCAAACTGTCAGTCGTGCAAATGAGAGTAAGAATAAACACCATATTTTTAACTCCTATGAAAAAAAATGTTTACTTTTGATTGGAAATAAACTGAACGAGAGAAATGGGAATCTGTATACAGTCATTCTGCGAACGCTATAGATAAGTCATATCTCAGTAAACAAAAATATTTACAGGAAGCAAAATAATTTTATCGCGATGGCTCTTTCGCTCAATGTTCACAAATAAATGAGCATTATGGATCAGTAAACCATTTCATTAGTTAAACTTATAAATAGTTTTTAATGAGTAAGGCATGTCGAGTGTCTGTATTGCGTTGCTTAGTCTTTGATCTGTTCATTGGCTTCATTCAAGTATTGTGTTGCACTACTCCACGACATGGATGGTCAGACTACGTGTTTATGATGCGATAAATTCACGAGCCGCGGTGGCACCCGGCCACGGTGTTACACAATGTTTAAACGAACCGTTTACCAACGTTCCTGTTGGCCTAGCAACAACGGTTTAATTGGCGTTATAACTCTGTCTAAAAGAATGATCATCATATATCACATTCATAATAACACCTTCTATGTGATTTATTTCAATCTATGTCCGAAATATGTCAACATACGACACAATTCTGCTACATTTTACAGTTTTTACAATACGGCAGTAGGAAAGCATATCTCAAACTGTTGACATGGAAAAATGACTCATCAAGGTGTTAGTCAAAATATAAGTGTAATCTGCCACTCGACTAATAAAAAGTTAAAAGGTCAACGAACTAAATGTGTGTCAATGCGAGACTGTAGCACTTCAAGGTGGAGACTTACTCTCGTCAAACGCAATGAACAGAGAAATATTATATGTATTTAAAATATGCATAAGTCACGCAGGTATAATTCAAGACGAAGGAGTCAACAACTGCGGGATTCGTTAAACAAAGGTAAATCAATGGTTGTTTTGCTCAATATTTATGCTCGGTGCATTCAGACTACTTTAAGCTCAGCGAAATCTTCCTTTTACGGAATACTTATAAGAAAAGGTCGTTTATATACACAAGAAATGGAGTGGGTCCTAAAATGCTGCCCTGAGGAACACCGCTTTTATACTTGATGTTTTGAAATCGGTTTATGCACGACAAAGATCTATTCAAGTAGGTAACTGAATGGATCTTTGAATAGATTCTTTTAGTCTGTTTATCCGCAACATTGAACATGCTAAAATGTAGGTTTATCCGATTAAGTATTTCGAATCGGTTATGAATATTAAACACTATGAAAATAAACACCTGTAAATCGCCACGATCAATTGAAATCAACTTCATGGCTAATAAACATGTTTTTAATATTTATAGGCCACCACTCATTGAACGAGGTTTCTGGAACAGTTATGGCTGCAAACGATGGAGATATTAAAGGCTGTTCCTGTTATAAGTCACATAAAAAATGGTTAAGGTTCAATGCTCAATTAGTCATTGGTGAGACAGCACAACAGGCCGTTTGATGTAGTGTTAACAAATTATTATGTCGCGTATAACGAAGCAATATTTCTTGTTTATAATCTTCATTTACCCCGGAGAACTGACCTCGATCCATCACCAGGGACCTTGCCCGCAGCTCTACGTTCATATTCATTCATAACTTCAGAAATTCTACCGTCTTTATTCACACAATTGTTTTGATATATCAACCGAATCTAATTAAATAACATTGAAATTAGACACACGACATATCAATTCTCAATGCTCTTCCTTTCGGCAACAGAATGTAAAGATGTATTGCGAAATTGCGAAACGTTATTTTATCACGAGACTAGTTTTCACGAACATGGACGCCTTGAAATTTAAACAGGGCGTTAATTAATCCACGTCTTAGTATCTGATAAGCGAAGGATTCTTCTATCGAATAGTTTATTTATTTTTACAATACTTCCTGCTCTTGTCGGAAGTTAAGAAGAAACACTATCTATTAAGCTCTCTTGTGAAAAATGTTTGATTAGATATGGGAGGACAAGATGGTAAATATTAATAGTACAAAGTCATAACATAGGCTTACGCAATCAATCAATTTATTATGGAATGGGAAGTGATGAAATTGAGCAAATAAATTGATGAAACAACAAAGAATACATGAAAAATATCGAGCACCAACAAATCAATTAATCTAACACGAAAAAACAATGCGTTTTTCGATTTTTGTTTGAAAGGTGACTTTATCGAGAGTGTTCTCAGCTCTGTTTGAAGAAAATCGGTACAGCCAATCAAAACTTATAGGCGTTTTACTGTTTGAATCGGGGTGTTATCGCAAGATATCGTGTCATAATTACGTGTTCAATATATTGTCGGTCCAAACGTGTCTGCTGCTAGTTAAATGATGTAGTATGAAATAAAAATGTGCCGGGAGTTTTTAAATTTTTCTTGTGTAAACCTTGATAGTGGTACTAGGCAAACATATCCGACAAAGAATGAGAATGTCTTTCGTCCTCACGTTGATTGCTTTCATGCACCATTCTGGAACTCATCACGTGTTACTTCTGCGCCACCAATTTAATTCGGCTTAGGCAATGTTGGGCTACACAATGCTGACCGAATGTAAGCTAAGCACGTGAAATCGGCTGCAATACCGAAACAGAGGAAACGTGAGAGAAGATAATTAGTTATTAAGATACAACTGTTTAGTCGATTATATAAACCACTTCAGCATTTAAAAGCTTTTGTTTGCGAAACGATTGTCGTCTGCCTGTCTGGCAATATGAAACGTGAAGTAAAGAGTTGTTTAGATTTGAGTTTGAGCTTTTTAAAGTTGTTAGAGCATACCTATATGTGCCTGCCTAATTTATATCTTCATACTGTGTGTAGTGTATGTTGTAAGTGTGTTCTACCTTGGCACAAAATAATAATATAGGTCACATCACAAGAGACATTGTTCTAGATCGTTACATGTTAATGTCATCCGCTGTTCAGTGCGAATCCCTTTCCCTGTCGTTTCAAATACATGTAAAGCCAAAAGTATTGGGTATATAGTTACATTGCCCGCCCGTAGCGGGGTTTTCAGAATATGTCACATTGTCTAATCCCATACAAAGAAACCGTGCCGACGGCGACGTACTGTACTGATTATTTTTTGTACATCGATCGCATTCGATTTACAAAAAATAATCGGTATAATCAGATGAAAAACAGAGATGTGGCATCATACAGATGCCACATCTCTGCTAGTATTATATTATCTGTGGTATAGGTATCCCATGTCTTAGTGCAGAGTTTTTGGCGGTATTTTTTCGGATGAAGTTCAGCGGCTGTTAATATTATTTGCAGATTGATTCCTAGTGGTTATTGTGATATATAATTGGTGTAGTTTTGTGTCTCAATTGTCTACGCAAATGGTCAATATGTGGAAATCATTAACAGAAGTGATCTCGGGATAGTGGAGCGGAGAATTTTATTGTAGTATTGACTACCTCCGTAAAGCTTACTGGGAAGCCTGACTCGATACAATTTGCTGCCAAATACTCCAAAAAGCGTTAGAATATGTTACATCCGCATTCTAATGTATACTAAAGAACATTAAAACCCATTGACGTGGCTAAAAGTTCCTAGCAACCAGGCCATAAAAATTACATTAAAAAAATTAGTGCACATATTACTAAGGGCAAGATTAAATCCTTTTATATAGCACAGTGAGTACAACAGAAGGTCAGAACAAAGTAATAAGTATATGGGCATTTCGATAAATAAGCTCAGAGCACCAATTAATCAGACCAAAGCTCTTTGTGAAGATAAAAACATGAATCTGTATCTGAGCGCTTGAAATTCATAGTCGAAGTATAAATAATCTCAATCTCAAACAGTTAATGAGAATCATTACCAGAGCTAAATATTTAGCAATTTTCAGCAGCAAGAATATGCTGATAGATGCCAAATATTTTAAGAGTTATACTCATGACAAGTACAGAGTCATGACAAGTAAAATTTCAAAATTTAAAAAACCCCCGTTACATTTTTATTTCATGCTACATAATTTATTAGTACATAGTAGATACGCTTCGATCGGCAATCTATTGAACACGTAATTATGACACGATATCTTACGAAAACACCCCGAATCAAACAGTATAACGCCCATAACTTTTGAACGGCTGAACTGATTTTATTCAAACATAGATGAACTCTCGACAAAATCACCTTTCAATCAAAATCGGTTCATCCATTTAGGCGCTGTGATGCATCAGACAGACACACAGATACACAGCAACGCACGTCAAACTTATAACACCCCTCTTTTTCCACCGAGGGTTAAAAAAGCTGTTTAATACACTCATTAATAATTGTATATTAAGCGGATATTTATGTCCAGCAGTGAACGTCTTTCGGCTGAAATGATGATGATGATGATGCGGATATTTCAAACTGATTATTGAGGGTTTTCCAATAGTAGTTACAGTAAGGTATGCATATATGCAACACCTGTATTTAGTCACCACCGGCCTTGTGGAACAACACGGCGCTTCTATTCAGCTGCCGGAACACATCAGCACCGGGGAAGTTATTGTTAGGCCGTCTCTTCACGGGCATGGAAACTTTTACAACCACTATCTGGCAGGCTATTTGATACTGTCAACAGGTGACAGCAGCATCCAGTTCACAAACAACGAGATAAAACTGTTTATTTCCAAGTTTAACGAAAAGGTTAGCATTCAGAGGATGTGTCTTTATGAAACCACATGCTGTAAGTACGCCCAATCCTACTGCGAAAAAATATATAAATGCGTAGAAAATGGATGGATGTTTTTTACTCTTTTACGCAAAAACTGCTGAACGGATTTTGATGTAACTTTACAGTAGTATAGCTTATACATCAGAATAACACTTCCATACTGTGATATAAATGCGAAAGTAACTCTTTTCGTCTGTATGTTACCTTTTCACGCTTAAACAGCTGAACCGATTTAGTTGGAATTTGATATGGAGTTATTTTGAGACCCCGGGAAGCACATATGATAGTTTCTATCCCGGAGATCATCCTAAGGGGCTGGAGTTTTCCCTCCGGTCGTTTTCACAACTGCGATTCGCAACCAGTTGCGGATTAAGATTTTTATTTTTTGTTTGCAACCGGTTTTGTATGGTGGACTAATAATTTTTCAAGTAAGGCGGCCCACACACCTACAATAATATTCCGCGGTATAACAATATTGGCTATTCGAAGTACTAATGCTATGCAGACTAAGTCACGGGCAACAGCTAGTAGGCTATAATTTACAGAAATATTCAGGTAAGTACTAACCCACGCGGGCGGAGCCGGGGGCGGCAGCTAGTATTTGAATATTTGGAAGTTATAACTCCTCCTACACCAAGCATTTCGTTTGAAAATGAATGTCTATTGTATATTTTCGGTACCAATTTTATGATTTTAGTGAAACAAAGTACATACGCAAATACAGAACAATGCGGAACACGCATTATTTATTTGCAGAATTTCAATACTTCAAAGTTCGATTCTCGAATATCAGCTGTGTTGTATAAACAAAATATTCTTATAAATCATTTACAATTTAAGAGAAAATGTTCTTTGTTTATGATTACTAACTAATACTTTGGCAACGTGAACAGGGTGTACCCCATTGTTGCGAAGTTCATTACCGCGATGTACGGTACTGCGAAACATTACCATTGCGAAGTACGTTGTGACGAAAGTTCTTTACTGCGATGTACGTTAATGCGAAACTTTACCATTGCGAAGTACGTTGTGACGAAAGTTCTTTACTGCGATGTACGTTAATGCGAAAGTTTACCATTGCGACGTACGCTGTCGCAAAAGTTCTTAACTGCGAAGTACGTTACTGCGAAAGTTTGCGACGTTATTTACGGGTACGTGAACATTTACAAATTACAATGAATTAAAAATTGTGAGAACTGAATCGGATCCAGTTTGGTAGAACTGGCAGAGATTTTAGATGTTGCAGTTGTTAAGCGGCTTATCAGCCGGATTTTCCGGCAGCCGCCACAATGCTGGCACGTGATACATTACGAGTGTCTGCTATGGCTGGCATCCCTTTCAGTTCATTTGCAGACTTTAGAAGAAAAGCCTCAAATGCTGTTTTCACGTGACTGACAACACAAACAATTGTTTGCCTTACAGTAACTTTATCGTATCGTAGTTGGTTTATTGCGTAATAAACCCTTTTCAATATTTTCCCTCGTGGAACACATTGTTTGCTCCATCAGTAATAAAATTATTCTCATTTGTTTTCATTAAGTTGAGTATTTGTTTGTTTTCATACGAGCTGTTTTCATCGACTCGCCGTTCAGGGATTCTTAATAGCCTTTTTAAAAATCGATGAGGTTTTAAAGTTTGTTTTTGTTTTGTTTAGTGCATTATATTGCAGATAGTTTGCGCAGTATATAAATTATGTTGAAAACAACGATGGATGAGTGTCGTGGCTAAATCCCGGCTTAAACTAGAGCACTATCGGTGTTATTCTATGTCTGAGTGCCCATATCACAACTGTCCACGTGGAGTACTTTTAACAGCATTATCAGCTGATAAAATGTTTGCACTGAAGCATGGAAATAAAGCTTGGATGAAAGTCCACGTTTCTAATTTTGAAATAAAACTAAAAAGTGATAACGTCATTGACACCTACAGACAAACAAACAAACATTTTCGTGGCAGGTGAAACAACAAAGGTGGAGACAGATTTGATTTTATTTATTAGTTTGTTCTAAGATTCAATTATTTCATCACATCCGCTGGATGCTCGTCATGATTGCTTCGATAATATACTTGCGAGCTTCCGCGAAGATCCTGCTAACGAGGAAGCTCAGCTGACTACACATCAAGGACATTTTTCTTTACCTAATGAAACAAAGTTATCTGAAGCACACAATTGTAAACACCGCCTTCTTTTTATCTACACATGCGACCTTTTCCCCATTCTTAATTTCTGCTCTGTTTAGCTTTTGGGCTGCCTCAATCTGTTAGATTTCTCCTACATTTGTATCTCGAGTTTTGATTACATTTCCATATGACAATGGAAATACATTTTTATAATACATACTCATCTTTTGACCTGAAAATTAACGTTCAGTTGTTGGGTACTCGATACGCCTTCAAAAGCATTTGTAAAAAGAATATTTGGACAAAAAAACATGTTTTGTTTACCGTCTCGATGTTAATGACTGCTATTGTAGGGGATTTTCAAATCAAACTGTGGCGATCACAACATGTTTTTAAACAGAAATATTGCAGAAAAGGTTTACCTAGCTACAAGCTCCACCGACAACATTTTTCCGGCAGGCGGAACTCGGAAGAATCTTAGAATAAACAGAATTGCCCTTGTGTAACTGCAAAATTGATTATGTTACGCGAAAATCGACCTTGGAACGAGTATTTAGTAATGTTAGAATGTCGCCATTAAAACTGGCGGAAAGCAGGTTGAAGTAGGGATCACCTTGTATATGAAAATAGCGTCGACGTAGCATTGACAACACGAAGATTAATGTTCGGAGACTCTCAAACATAGACGCCTAGGCGACTAGTCTACGTATGTAGAGTAAGATACATTAGAAACCAGAGGATGTGCGTAATTAAATGTGTTTTATATTAGCAACAAATTACTACAGAGTGAAATGAGAATATATTTTTCAGCTTCACTACGTCTGCAATCGTATGCGTTTGTGTTAATGAATGAGAGTGTGATGAAAATAAGTAGGTATATACTTACATTCGTTACAAAAACACGTGTACCCAAATTAGAGCTAGCAAGCAACACAAATATTATTGAAACTTACACGAGTTTCATAACAATTTATTTGATATCTACACGAGTTTCACAACATTCACAATTAATGTTTCTTTAAAAATGTACTGCTCTGGTAACTAGGTAATTTTTGTCATTATCCTCAATTTCTATGGTGGCCTAATTTCTCTTATTCATGAAAGGTAAATAAATTGCTGTAATTCTGCCTCGTGTGTTTGCGTTATTGTTAATTTATTATGCTAGTATATCAATATAGTATACTAATGTTGAAGTTACACACGCTACGATTATTTATTTGATCCAAATTCGTTGAATAAGAATAAAAATGTAATAACTAGCAAAATCGGGTCAATTACTATTAAATATAAATGTTATAACTTTTATCGTTTGTTATTGAATACATTGTATGTAATTCAATATCGAATACCTACACAATACACAGTTCAATGTATCCCTATTGTTCTGGAGCTTTCAAAGCTTATTGGGTGACGGTAAGTCGTTGAACTTTGTAAACCACAAAAATCTGTCACTAAACTTAACTAGAGAACTATGCTAAGTTCAAATACTTCAACCAAGAGGTGTTACCAAATTACGTTTTGAATTATACATTTGACCATAAACGCTGGACCATTTTCACACAATTTAAATAGACTTAGGACGAATTATATAAACAAAGCCTACCAGTAAAAGAAAAGCCAAATTAAGAAACAATTTCGCAATTTCAAGAAACCGAAAATGATTATAGAACAGTTTTGCGCGCAAAAATATGATGTAATAGAAATGATTACCTTCTTTCTTAAAAAAAACTTGTGTGGCTTCTATCAAAGTAACTAAAAGTTACGTTGCGCAATAAAATGTAAATATTGCGAAGTTTGCTCTGCAATCAAGAATAGTCTATTAACGGTGGTTATCGTTTAACGAAGTCTTAGAACTGCCCGGTCAATTACTTCGCAGAACTGAGAAATTAAACGTTCTACTTGAGCGCACAATGCTGTTCAAGAAGTAAGGTCTCGGGATAAAAGTCCTATGTGCTATTGCAGGCTATAATCTATCTCTGTGCCAAATTTCATCCAGATCCATCGAGCCGTTTATGCGTGAAAAAGTAACAAACATACAAACACACACACACTCACAAACTTACGCCTTTATAATATTAAGTGTATGACGATCTAGATGGCTATAATGAACTTATCTTTACGTGTTAAAGAAATGTCCAAGAAGTTTTTATTACTTGTATAGTTTATTTTTAAATAGAATATTAATTATTTTTTTGATTGCCTTGCATTGATTACCAACTACTTTTATGTCATAGAACTTCTAAAAAGCTTAGATCACGAGTAGTTATAAAATCACCAGTACGCAGTTGCAGACCTTGGAGAATGTCCGAACATTCTCCAATGTCTGACATTGTTTCATATTTCCTTGACAGTCAAGGCGGACTTAGCGAGTTGTTTACCAAGCCACGATTGAATCTCGTTGTCAATAATCAACATTGCAATCTTCAAGATCGATCTGCACTCTAGCTTTTCACCACGCTACCATTAGTTCAGGCAACGTGGTGAAAATTATTATTTAAGTCTTATCGTATTACCCTCCAGTGGATCAAAGGGTATAGTGAATCCTTAGGCAATGATGCCACAGAAGAACTTGTGGAAAAAGGCTCCGATATGATAGTGGATGGGATATACGAGTAGGCCCGTACCCACTTCACCATCGGAACAGATGGTCAAGGACAACAGACTGTAGAGCTTAATAAACATCTTTTTAATATAGGCGCCACAGTCAGACCGCTTTGCAGGGGCTGCCTTGACACCGAGGAATCAGCCGCCCACATCTGAAATGCGAGGCCGTGGCTTCTAAACGTGAAGAAATACTCGGAACAATGAGATCTCTCCGCGAAGCCTTTGAAGCTCCCAGAAAGCTTCTGTGCTTTTGGGCGGATTTTGGCTGGCTATGTTAGCCATAACCCCCACGCACAACGGACCGAATAAGAGTCTTAGTGCGGAAAAGGGAGCCCCCATCATCATCATCATCATTATTAATACATATTATATAGATTATTATATTATGATACATCATTTTTTACATATTATTAGTTACATAAATTATTTTTATCTAATTCGGTTTCGTTATATTCGAATTATAAAATTGACAGCGGGTTCATTATGATACCCATAACGACATCGGGTTGCATTATGCGAATCGTCATAAATTCTAAAACACAAGCAGACATTCTGAACATACAGCCAGGTCCCTATAATATTACTTCGAAATCGAGACAATGTAAATGATGTTTTTAAAAATGGAACAAGTTTAGAACAAAAGTATCGTATACTATTTGGCTGTTGCGGCTACATGATTATGCCTTATACCTAATAAAGACTAAATAAAAAATAAAATAAAAAATGAACGCGGGAAAATTTTTCTGAGTGAAATTGTATTCCAAATTTTATTAAAAATGCCTTCAACATCAAGTGATATTGAAAATACACCACCAGATATAACAAATAGAGCAGTTGCGGCTACAAATAACTTACTACCAGAAAAATCAAGACATGTATATAAGAAATGAAATACTTAAACACACTTCCTGAAATACTTATTTGACTATATCTGTGTTTTATTCCTTCCTTCGTAGATAAAATCTTGTATGCAACTGTACGTTATTGGTCTTTTAATAACTCGTGCCCACCTATTTCGGTACGCGCTACGCTTGTACCGAAAAATGGCACTCGTATTAAAAGACCGTCCATAATGTAACAGTTGCATAAATTGCTATTTTAAAGTTCTTCTTTGTAAAGAGTTAAGGTTCGGTGTTAAGCGAATGGATACAATAAGAAATGACTACTGATGAAGAAAATGTTGTGAGGGAAATTTTGGGCCTGAATGTGGATAACAAGGATAGAGAAGGACCAAAGAAAGGATAAATGGATTTTGTGAAAAATGGTAGACCTTGAGTAATTATTTAGATGACAGCAAATATAGATAGATCTGGCTCTGAGACGTGGTCGCTCACAATGGGCCTCATCAGAAAGCTTACAGTCACCCAAAGGGCATTAGAGAGGGCTATGCTCGGTGTTTTCTTGCGTGATCGAATCAGAAATGTAGAGATCCGCAAGAGAACCAGGGTTACCGACATAGCCCGAAGAATTTCCAAACTTAAGTGGCAGTGGGCAGGATACATTGCTCGCAGAACGGATGGCTGATGGGCCAGAAATGGCCTCCCACCATGTGGACCGTTTACCTGATGAAGGTTGCTGGGATACGCAAGATGTGCTAGAACGGGACCGGTCTATGTGGCGACGCTTGGGGGAAGCCTATGCCCAGCAGTGGACGTGTTTCGGCTGATATGATGATGATGATAGATCCCAAATACATTTGATATAAGGGCACGAAGATGATGAGAAAATCAAAAGGTAAAATTTTTGGATCATTGTACCTTTTTTTTTTGCCTGTAGAAATGCTCATGCATACTGCACTGCCACGGGGAGATAGCGCAATTATGTGTGACTCCAACCCACTAAAATGCCACTAAAATATCCTGTGCCGACTATGATAGGAACACCGGCACGCGTTAGTACTCATATGTGAACCCAGCGCGGCTGTCCCTCACCGGATCCTTCTCTGGGGAGTACCCACCATCACCGGTGCACCAGAACACATTGCACGCTGTGACCACCCCAGGGAGGTTCATTGCACCTACCTGGACACTGTAGATATAATTGCTAAGCATATTCGGTGCTTCCCTTTGTCTAAGTTATTTTTGGTTATGAATGGCTGTAGCACCAACTGAATGCTTTGCCAGAATGATGAATGTTCACTTAAAAGTGCACTTCGAGGAAATTCGGTCAACATTCTGCATTGTTTACTTATGTCTACTAACAGTACTAACATCCGCTCAAATCTTACGTCCATTTATTTTCAAAATATTTGGCATAGGCATGTAGTGTTTGGGTTTGCATTTGGAATCCTTGTTTATTTAAACTCTGGGAAATAAGATTGCTCATAGCATGCAAATTATTCAGGGCTACGGTTGCATTCTGAATTATTAATATGTATTAAATCATAATTTCGACAAATGTAAAAAAGATATTCTGTTTTAATTATGAGAGTTATAAAACTTTTGCTGTCCAAGTGTATCTATCTACTTATGTATGTGTTCACCTGTAGCAGTTTTCCTTCCATCTGTCATCCATATCATCAACAACTGTGAAGCGAAGAGGAGGGCCAGGGCTTTTGCGCATTAAGACAAAGACGTAGCGGCCAAGTAGGTTACGGTGCCGCTTGGTAACAGAGGTGACATCGCAACTGAGGCGGGCCGCAATGTCGTATGGAGTCTCATAAGATATCGCGGCTGAGGGTTAGAGGCCGCGGCGGGCGAGGACTATTGCCGTTATTGCGGTGCGCCGTTCTCCCTACCTTTCGCGGCCTGGTTGGGGTCACCACCGTCTGATGGTGGACACCGTGTGGTCACAGGGAAGGTCCCTATCCTCTGCGGCCGAAAAGTGGTTGGGGTAAGGCCACTGACCTGACCCGTCACAGGGGGATCAAGGGTGCCATACACGGGATAGTCTGGCGCCCATGTGCTGGTTTGGTCCCTATGATGGTGCAATGTGTTGCACATAACTTCGCTATCTCCCCGTGGTAGCGCAGTATGCATGAGCACTTCAACAAGAAAAAAAAGATAAGGCATTCGTCTAAAGTAGACCCAGCAGCATAGCAGTGCGGTTATTAAACATTTTTGATAGGAAGAAGATGTCTAACATTACTTTGAAAACCTAGTAGTAGTACTAACTTGTAGTTAAGTAGATAGCTTCTTGTGTAATTTTCAAAGAGAACAATCATATAATGTTACTGTTTCCATTATTACGTGAACATGAAATCATGTGACTTCGTCGGGATTTCATTAGGAAAGCGACGGGCTACCAAGGCTCCATTCTGTTGGGTAACAGGGCAATAACGGATGATTGCATAACTAGTTGCCGACGAGAATTCTGCTAACTCTGAGCAGTTTTTGCAGAGTATTAGATATTTGTTTTTTATGATAACTGTAGTGAATAGCTATATAATTTTTTTTTTGTTTTGAGCAGACTATGTAGTTGTATTCTTATTTTGCTTAAAATATAGTTTGTCAATCGTAAATTAATACAATACTTCTGCAAGCCGTGCCTTCTGCGTGAGTTGCGCTAAAGAGGCTCACCAAACAATTGCAGTCACTGCACGCGTGCAGTGCACGAGCAGGTCGCTACTGGCGCATTCGCCAGATATGGACAGGCCCTTATGTTAGGTAAATCATTTAACACATGCTGCAAACAGCTGCAGATTTTATTGGCTCTGGTAGTGGCCTTTGGGGAATCATCTTGGTGAGAAGATTGGCCAGCTGGACTCTGCGTTGCCGAGTGCCAGCTGTTAAGTGGCTGAGTTCTGGTCGAAGCACAACATATACATTAAAAACTGTAAATGGGTTAATCGAAACGATGAACAACAAGAAGAACAGCTGCAGTTGCAAGCATTTTGAGTAACACTTTACGTAAACACCAGACTTTTTAATTCTATAAAAACCCATATTTTTTTACAATAAATAAAATGGTTAAGCGTAAATCCATTATTTTCCAGACAGGCTCAGTGTCAGATGCATTCCATTTGCAAGCACTTCAGCAAGCTTATGAGCGGTCCCTTTGTATAGTATTTTATTTATTTTATTATGATTGCAACAGACTCGGCCAGAAAAGGTTAAAAAGATTCATGTAAAAGAAAGGGTATTTTTTCTACCGCCCTTTATATTCCATGAGCACGTATCTCGACACGAGGCCACGTTGTTGTTATATGTTTTTGTCAGGTTCGTAATTGTTTTGATATAAGGGTGTGCACCGTTGGGAAAATTCTATTTCAATAATGTCTACATCTCTTGCCATTATAACACTCTACTCGCATTTGCCTGGAACATTACCTTAACCAGATAACGAGATAGAATATTAACAGCTTAATATGTATAGGTCAGACTAAAATAGCCATTAAAACATCGTCGCTCAACTATTTATCGTAACTAAACCGAGTAATGTATCATTGACCTCATCATGGGCACTGCTCGAGTCATCATTCCGATCATGAGCCAGGGTCGGCGCCAGGAAGTGTTTATCATTTCCATTTTGAGGCCATGCGATCTGGTTACCTCTTTAGATAATCTCTAATGCGTATTATATCAATTTCAAACTAATCACACACACTTTGACATCTCTAGGTCAGCACAGACGGCTGGAAGCAAACACTTACCTTGATTATTTTCAACATTTATTTCAGTCTAGCAGATGATAAAATTGCATTTATTTGTTAAGTAAACACGATAAATTTTATATTGCCTTTGAAATCGTGAGACGAAACTCGCTTCATAAACACACAAGGCTAGGAAAAATACTTAATTTATAGAGACGAAAAATCAAAGGTGAAGACAATTTGTATTAATTGCTTTTCTGCGCACGTTTTTCTGTGATTTTTTTGTAGGGCGATGTCCTGAGGAGACCGATTGATCGCTTATCTGAAATCCGTGGGTTGTACTCGTATTTGCCCGCAAAAAGACCCTTGAACGTCCACCGACTCGACAGTCGACACTTCAGTGCAAGATTTAGAAACGGAAAGTTTGTAGGGTCAACGTTCTCGTGTTTCCGTGTATTTCACTGACACTGATTGAATTTTAATTAGTATCGTTATTTTGTAGTCGCGTTCTCGTATAATGTGATCGAATAAGTTGAATTTAATAGGCGCTGTAGACACGGGTAATTTTATACCCGAAGAGAGAATGGAATAACAATAAGTACTTGTAGAGATGCTCGAAATGTATTTTCATACCTCTAGAAATGATTTTCGAGAGATGGGAGTACATTTTCAAAGCTCAGGTAACAACGACAAATTAATTGATCAAAGTCACATTATCTCAATACTACGCAATAGAGATCTTTAGATTTTTAGGGTTCCGTACCCAAAGGGTAAAACGGGACCCACTGTTATATTACTAAGACTCCACTGTCCGTTTGTTGGTCTGTCACCAGGCTGTATCTCATGAACCGTGATAGCTAGACAGTTGAAATTTACACAGATTATGTATTTTGGGCGCACGGTTGGCGCAGTGGTTGAGCGATTGACTGCTGTGCTTCGTGTCGCGGGTCCGATTCCCGCACGGAACAAATATTTGTATGACCTACAGATAATTGTTCCGGTTCTGGGTGTAAGTGTATGTGAGTTTATATGTTTGTAAACGCACCCACGATACAGGAAGAAATTCTTAGTGTGGGGCAAGGTTTTTAAAAAAAAAGAAAGAATGATTATTGCCGCTATAACAACAAATACTAAAAGTAGAATAAAATAAATATAAGGGGCTCCCATACAACAAACGTGTTTTTTTGCCGTTTTTTGCGATAGTGTTACGGAACCCTTCATGCGCGAGTCCGACTCGCACCTGGCCGATTTTTAAGATGACTTATGTGTTAAGAGGTCATGTTAAAGTTCATTCAAAAGTTTTTCTTTCATAATGGGTAGAGTTACTATTTTCTAAAAGCTAAGATTTCCGAGAAAATTTTCTTACAAACAAAAGCCATTGAAAGTTAAAACTTCAATATTATATAGTAATACAATAAAACCTTTTATACATGTAATAATAGGGCTACATAATGGTCGGTATTATGTGCCTTTATTATTGAATAATTGTTTGTGGTCACTCTTTTGTTGTGGTTATAATTCGATAGGTCTCTTGAAACTAAGATTAGGGTCTTGCTAAAGGTCAAAACATTAAAATAGGTAACTTTGTCAAAGGATATGGTTAAATACCCTATTAGTACATTACTGCAGAATCCAGTAAGTAAGCCTTCCTGGCCAAGTATGAGTTAACCGGACCGAACCGCAGGTGAGGTCCGGTTATATATGAGGCCAGGATGGCTTTCTTACTGGTTGAGGCTTGTATAATGCTTTTCTCAAAAATGAAAGAAAGTTTAACAACAAATTCGTTTAATTAATATTTACTAAAAAGTTTGCGTTTAGCTTTGAACTTTGTTCTATTTTTACATTACATGGATGTTTTAGTAAAAAAATGAAAATTATTGTTTTTGAAACTCCATGTTAATTTTAGAATGGAAAGTTTTAATCCAACATGATTTATAAACAGAAATTACTAAATACAAATAAAATGCCACTCTAAACTTCTACAACATTACTAAGTACAAAACGCAACGTGCTTACTTTTTTTGCGTCGCGTTAAGTGTCACAGACTATAAAATCATCACACTCATAAAATGTCATACTAAAAACAGAAATAGATATATATTTGAAGCCTCCCTCCTATAACCATGTTATAATGTCTAAACTCTAATCTGTGTCTGGTTCATTTTCTGGATACTTTTTAGAGATGTTATGGCAACATTACATACCATTTTTGAGAAAAAATATTTTTAGTCCGTTTGTTTACCAGAGTTTATTTGCTTTTCACATTTTATTTAAAGTTTTAAGAGTGTAATAATAACATTTTCCTGTTATTATCCTCGATGATTTTGTTGATAAAGACTCTTTGTCCGTTTGATGAAAACTTGTGTTGGCTACACATTTCAAAAACGTCTTTAATTCTGCGTCTGGTTCGTCTTATGATCTAAGGTATCGATTGAGGAGATAAATCATAAACACGTACTCTGGTTTATAATAAAATCAAATATGATAACGGAGATGTTGTATTTTATTTGGATTTTTATATGAAGTCTGCTTACTTTTTAATGCAGTTGAAAGTCGAGGTGTTGAAGTAGGTACTCGTGTAACCGGACGTGGTCTGTCTGAGGAGTGTCAGCCACTTGCTGATCACGAACACGTCAATGATAAATCAGGCGCCACCTAAGCAGTTTACGATGTCTTAAAACTCTCAGCTTTTAATATTTTTCATCAATTTCTGCCGCAAAGTTTATTTTTTCCCTACATCAATGATAATTATATTTTATTGCCAGAATTAATTGCCTAGGGTGAGCTAAAATAAATAATCAAAGTAATATCAAATGCATAAAACAAATATTAGTTAGGTGTGCAAATATTATTTCTCGGCAGTTTCCGAAGATCAATGCCAATACTTTTACGCAATCGTTATTTTAGGGTTAGTCTGAATTTTGATATGGAGCTGCAGTGTCTGCCAGGAGTGGCCATGCAACATTAAGGCGCTATATACGCGAAATGTTAACGCAGTACTGGCCGTGCGCCCGCTCGATGCAAAAATATCAATATTGAACCTCCTTTTGAACAGTTTTGTTTGCAAAATATTTTTACTCAGAATTCCCTAGTTCGACTGAGATCGAGTTGGATGTATTATGCGACTGTACAAACATACCACTTGCTAACAAAGTGGCAACAGATCATAACACCGACCCTCTGGAGAACGCGTCTTATTACCCAGGTGTTATTGACTCCTGAATACAATTTCCATTAATTATCTTGTTATTAATGAGAATATTGAGAATCGTATTTTCCATTTAGAAGCTATAACTTGAGATAACTTTTTTTTTTTCTCCAATCCAGATGCCATTAACCCCTAGTATCGAAAAGTCTGATCAAGTTTAGAGAATTGAATAAAAAAGGTATTGTTAAATCAAATAACAGCATTTCTTAAATATTCTCTTTAGTCAAATAAAAAATCAAAGAGATGTGATATATTAATATCCAACCTACCACAACCTACAATATCTATCTAGATAATATATATAAAAGAAGAAACTAACTGACTGATAACAAAACCGCTAAGCCTAGAAGCATGAAATTTGGCAGAATGGTTCCTGAAGTGACGTAAGTAAGCACTACGAAAGGATTTTTAGCAATTGAACCCCTAATGGGGTAAAAAGGGGCGTGAAAGTTTCTATGAAAAATTTAATTCCTTCGTCCAAAATTTTTGAAACTTTTTGCACAAATAGTAATCAAAGGAAAATAAAGGCTGTCATTATTAGTTTTTCGATACTACTCCCGAAAGATGATTAAGGGGGTGTTGAAATTTGTATGGAAGAATCTGATTTCTTGAGAGAATCATAAAACTTGGCACAAATATTAACCTAAATAAATAATAAAGGTTGGCAGTATTAGCTTTTCAAAACTACCCCCAAAAGACTAAAATCGGATTTAAGGGATGTTGAAGTTTTTTTAAAATATCTTACTTTTAGGTTTAAAAAAATGATATTTGTCATAAATACCAACCTAGGTAAAAAATAATGATTTCAGTTTTTTTTTTTGAAATCACCCCCGAATGTCGATTTAGGGGTTGTTTAAGTCTGTATGAAAAAAATATATTTCTTGGGTTAAGAAACTTGAAACTTGGCACAAATAATAAAATAAATATATTATTATTCCATTTATTCGTTTTATATACATATTTTTACATTTTTAAATATTATTCTATAAAAAAAAGAAAATAAAAAAACATTTAAAAATACAAAAATAGTAGCCCACCGGTATCGGGAACAGGGTCCAAGCTACCGGTGGTCAGGGCTCCTGAGAGAGGAACCTCCTAACGATACGCGCCGTGTCCAGGAGTACCGCTTTCTGGATCAAGCCCTTGATCCAGCTGCCCAACGAGAGCCTCCTAAGGTGTTGGTCGAGGCTCTTGGCTATTATGCCATTGGCCGTAACGACTATCGGCACAATGATCGCTGTATTCACGTCCCACATGTCGACAACCTCGCGAGCCAGATCAAGATACTTGCTTTTCTTATCTCGCTCAGCCTTCACGAGGTTCTCGTCATGTGGGACCGCTATATCAACAATCATTGCGCGACGCTCAAGTCGGTCTATCACCACTATGTCAGGCTTATTGGCAACAATAGTCCTGTCAGTGATGATAGACCGATCCCAATACAACGTGACATTGCCATTTTCGAGAACTGGGTCGGGCACATACTTATAGTAAGGCACTTCCGACTCCACAAGATTATATTTAAGAGCAAGTTGCTGATGGATTATCCTGGCTACAAGGTTGTGTCTATGCAAGTAGTCTCCGTTAGCCAGACTAGAACAACCGGAGATAATGTGACGGATTGATTCACCCGGCCGGTGACATGCCCGACAGATGTCAACCGTGCCGTCCTTCACAATGTATTTCCGGTAGTTGTTCGTCATCATAACTTCGTCCATAATCGCAAAGACAAAACCTTCGGTTTCCCCGAAAAGGTCACCAAATCGCAGCCAGGCCACGGACGCTAAAAGATCTACATCGGGCCCATGTAGGACCCGAAAGAAGCGTCCGTGAAGCTCCTTGCTCTGCCATACCTCCCTGCGGTCATTAGTATCTAATACTATAGGTTTGCGCCAGTTCTCGTTAGCCAAGGAGAGCGGGGTGAGTCCCTTGTCCACCGCTACCACATTTCGATGCATACCCACGTCAGCGGCCTGGAAGTATTCCCTAAGACTGCATACCTCGCGGTTGTGTAGGGTCTTAGCATTTAAAAAGCCACGACCCCCGCACTTCCGAGGGATATACAGTCTCATAACCGATGAACGTGGGTGATGCATACGATTTGCCGTAAGCAGCGTGCGGACCCTCCTATCCAGGGCGTCAAGTTCAGTCTGAGTCCATTTGAGTATGCCGAAAGAATACATCAATACCGGCATGACCCAGCCGTTGAAGGCGCGCACCTTGTTACCGCCCGATGAAAGACTATTTAGTACTCTTTTCAGGCGGCCAAAGAAGCGCTCCTTCAACGACTGTTTCACGTCAGTAGCATTGATGCCTAGTGCTTCCGACATACCCAAATACTTGTAAGTTTCGGTTGAGGAAAGGGATCGAAGGTGTATGGAATCCGAGAGTTGTATTCCCACGGATTCCATAATCTCCCCTCGCTTTACATGCATGACTGCACATTTGTCCACACCAAATTCCATACGGATGGCGTCACTGAAGGTTTCTGTTACCTTCAGTAGCTTCATCAGTTGCAAGTTGTTGGGGGCAAAGAGCTTCAGATCATCCATGTAAAGGAGGTGTGATATGACCTGACCACCTCTCCTCAACCGATAGCCCAGACCTGAACCCTCCAGCAGTGTACTGAGAGGGTTTAGGGCTAAACAAAACCACAGAGGACTCAGACTGTCGCCCTGAAATATTCCGCGCTCGATCCTTATAGGTTCGCTGTTTTCCTGAATCTGTCCTGTCTTTTCAGATCCTGGATAGTGAAGGACCGTCCTCCACTGCCCCATACATGACGTCAGGAAGGCGCGCAGAGTTGCATCAATTTTATACAACTCCAGCACCCTCATGAGCCATGTATGTGGCACTGAGTCATAGGCCTTCTTGTAATCTATCCAACATGTCGCCAGATCCTTGCGGGAACGGCGAACCTGTTGGCTAATAGCAATGTCTATGAGGAGCAGCTCCTTAGTACCGCGGGACCCGTTCCTACATCCATTCTGAGAAGCAGACATGATGGCGTTATTGTCAATATGTTGATTAATTTTCGGTCTCAGAATGGATGTAAGAACTTTATAGACCGTCGGTAAGCACGTTATCGGTCTATAATTTTTAGGATCCACAGTACTACCTGATTTGTGGAGCAGGTGGGTCATTCCTGTCGTTAGGAACTGGGGCAGTGATCCTGACTCTAAGGCAGACTGGAACTGTGTTGCCAAACGAGCGTGCGATCTTTGGAACCATTTAATCCAAAAGTTGTGCAGTCCGTCTGGCCCTGGAGATTTCCAGTTAGGCAACGGACGGACTGCACTAGCCACATCTTGGGGGCTGATGGTAATTGCCCCCATTTGTGGTATCGGATCGCACGCCCGTTCGACCTCCCGAGTCCAGTCACCCTCGGTGTGACTGACAGGCACCGACCAGATATCGCGCCAGAACGAACACATGGCGTCGTTATCCGGTAGGCGCGTATCCGTATGGAATTTGGTGTGGACAAATGTGCAGTCATGCATGTAAAGCGAGGGGAGATTATGGAATCCGTGGGAATACAACTCTCGGATTCCATACACCTTCGATCCCTTTCCTCAACCGAAACTTACAAGTATTTGGGTATGTCGGAAGCACTAGGCATCAATGCTACTGACGTGAAACAGTCGTTGAAGGAGCGCTTCTTTGGCCGCCTGAAAAGAGTACTAAATAGTCTTTCATCGGGCGGTAACAAGGTGCGCGCCTTCAACGGCTGGGTCATGCCGGTATTGATGTATTCTTTCGGCATACTCAAATGGACTCAGACTGAACTTGACGCCCTGGATAGGAGGGTCCGCACGCTGCTTACGGCAAATCGTATGCATCACCCACGTTCATCGGTTATGAGACTGTATATCCCTCGGAAGTGCGGGGGTCGTGGCTTTTTAAATGCTAAGACCCTACACAACCGCGAGGTATGCAGTCTTAGGGAATACTTCCAGGCCGCTGACGTGGGTATGCATCGAAATGTGGTAGCGGTGGACAAGGGACTCACCCCGCTCTCCTTGGCTAACGAGAACTGGCGCAAACCTATAGTATTAGGTTTTTTCGGCGGCGGGTAGTTGTGAAAGAAGGCACGAAAAAATTTCTCTTTAGAAATTTAATAATTATAATTTAATATTAATAGTTAAAGTACATAATTTTATATGTATTGTACTGTTTAATGATAGCTACCTGCTAGTTTGTGTTATTTCGAAATTTCACTGATTATAAATACACAATATAAGCAATGGAATCACTGAAGGGGTCAATGGCTGAATTAATGACCCAATTTCAAGACAGAATGTCAAAATTTGAGGCAGAACTGGCCAGGACATCCAGCACAGCAGCCAGCAATCCAAATGAACTAGCGGCTGACTATACGTCGTTCAAAACCTTCGTGCTCCAGGCCCTTAGCTGTCTTCAACGACAAATGGAGGCAGTTGCTGGAGAAGTTGATGCACTTGAGATGAGGGGTCGTCGAAAAATGCTCCTTATCCATGGTGTTGCTGAGGTGAGCAGGGAGGAAACAGCGCTGGTGGTTGCTGATGTTGTGCGTGATAAGCTGCAGCTGGAGGCGTTTTCTGTTGCCGCTATACGGAGGTGCCATAGAATGGGCAATCAGGCCAGCACTGGCAAGCCAAGGCCCATTCTCGTGAAGCTGCAGGACGTTGATATCCGGGACAAGATCTGGTACGTGAAAACCAAATTGAAAGGTTCTGGTATAACCTTATCAGAATTTTTGACTAGGTCGCGGCATCAGGTTTTTATGGCGGCACGTGAAAAGTTTGGCGTCACCAACTGCTGGACTAAGCAAGGCCATATACACATACAGGGGCCTGATGGGATCAAGCATCGAGTCGTCACCCAAAGCGAGCTCAAATCTATCGGCGAGCCTAAGCTGGACTCCGATAAACAAGAGGCAGTGGTGGCCAATAAGCCGGCCGCTTTTGCATTGAAGAAGAGGCGTGCTGCGGTTGCTACTGTCTGCAAAAAGTGATGATCCATTTTTACTGCCAGCGTCGTTCGGGTATTTTTGATTCAATTATCTTGACTTTGTTTATTTACCTTCGTACTTCAATCTTCTTATTTATTTTTACTCCTACCTAACTTTAAATCTTTCCTATAATAGTTGTACGTGGTTTTATTTTCTCTGTGATAGTTTCTTCGATAATATTTGATGACATTACGTACGGCTCCCTCTATTCCAAAGACCTTATACTTCTTACTACTAGACTGTGTACCAAAATTTTTTGTTTAGCTAAAATGAAATCTATCATCTTACACCTAGGTTAGCTATTTCCTTATAAGCGGTAGCTAACCAAAAGCGGTCCTGGCGAGAGGGTTTCCGCTGGTAGTGTGTCCTTGTCTGACCTATTGCTAGCACAACTAATCATTGGGTTTGGTAGAAATGGTAGAAAATTTTATATGTTTCTTTTTATGTTATACCAAAACGAACAATTCATAGACTTTGACACTTATTTAAATATTTCTAGAAAAGTATATAAATATTTATACAGTTCCTATATTTAATCAATTCGTTGTATTTTTTAAAATTATCATTAATACTAAGTAAGAGTAGTACTTTTAAATGTTTGGGCCTGGTAATACTAAACGTAGGGTGGTGGTTTGCGGATTTTTTGGCGGACTTTATTCGAGTGAAATTCGGCTGTTAATATTATTTGCAAATTAATTCCTAGTAAATCCGAATTCCAATTGGTGTAGTTTTATTTCTCAACTGTCTACGCAACTGGAATATATGTGAAATCATAGAGATCCTTTGAGGTCAAAGCACCGTCAGAAGACAGCAGGGTCATCTAGCGCCTCTCAGAGAGCTTTTTGTTCCAATCTATATGATGGTCTTGAAGAATGAAACTTGAAGAGACTTGGGATTTGAGGATTATTGAGTCGGGGAGGACTCTCTTCGAACTTCAGATAACCCTATAGTACTCTATCGTAATCTGCTCCATTCCTCTTCGAGTTCGGTGATATTTTCGTCGGTCCGGAGTGTGCGCGTGTTGTACGTTGCCAGGTCTAGTCGTCGGTATTTTTTGGGGTAGCCGGATCTCATCCGGGATTCTTACCACCCTTTGCCATACTGTAACATCGACCGCTACCGTAGTCGAGGCTACAGGCTGCCGGGCAATAGGGGCTATGTTTTATTTGTGCTATTCATGGGGAGTGCTTTGCAGGCGGATTGGCAATCGCAGTATGGTTGTTACAAATGCACAGAGAACGCTGCTGCCCATTCTCTGGTTTTTCCCTTAGTCGCCTCTTACGACACCCACGGGCAAACATGGGATGGTGAAATTCTTTACGCCCGACACCATACGGTTAGTGATGTAGATACCAAAAAATATAAACACTTTTTTATTATCTATAAATTATGTAGGTTTAGGTAGCGCAGTTAGGTAGCATCAACATATTGAAATACTTAAATTATCGTTTTTACAACCAATTTGTCCCGTGTTCTGTTTGATCATGGTCACCTCATTAGAAAGAGACACACTACCAAAGGGAGCCCTCTCGCTCGGACCGGTTTTTGCGCCATAGTCCACAGTCTAGTAGTAAGAAGTATAAGGTCTTTGCTCTATTCAGACACTTGACGGCAGTCAAGTGTCAAGTCAATAGTTGCGTTCCATTTACTTGTTAATGCCTTATCTGACATTTAGAACATGTTTTGTCTATGGTAACATAGGATGCAACATTTTTCAATTAAGTTTTCTTTCATAGCCTATTTCATCATGGAATTAGAAATTACTATTTAATTTCGATGTAAATACCCGAACGATGCACCTAAATGTTTTAAATTGTTTGTGTTACACAGTTATTTAATTTTATTACTTTTTTTTGTAAACACACAACTGGCAGGTGGACGAAATTCAACCCACCTTAATTTTTTTTTTTTTTAATTTTACATATTATTATATCTTCGTGTTTATATTTATTTTATATTTACGTATTATATAATGGTGGATAGTGATAATGGCAGCTCCTTATCAGCGTATAGTGACAGCGACAGCTTTAGCAGTATCCCGTCTCTAGCTGATACCCTTGAGTCTCGGTTCTCCGATGTTCCAAGGAATCTTAATGTAGTCCATATTAATGCCCAAAGTATTCCGGCCCATTACCATGACATGCTGGCTAGTCTGGACTGTAAGAATATACATGCAATCCTTGTTTCTGAATCATGGCTAAAGCCATGCCTTCCATCCACTTCCTACTCTCTACCTGGATACCAACTAATTAGAAATGATCGCACGGGCTGCGGTGGTGGCGGTGTTGCCATATATCTCCGTGCTAACATTCCATTCACAGTTGCTCATGTGTCATCACAGCCACCACCGCCGAACGCTGGTGAGCATCTCTTCTTGGAAGTCAATCTTCATCATTCGAAGATTCTGCTTGGTGTCTATTATTGTCCCTCTTTACGTATCGACTATTTTTCTTCTTTTGAAAGTCTCCTCGTTAACTTAATTCCTTCTTACAGTCACACTATTATAATGGGGGACTTCAACACTTGTCTTCTCAAAAAGGATTCGAGGTCTTCCTCCCTCCAATCTATATCACATTCTTGCAATTTGTCCCTTCTTCCCTTAGGTGCCACTCATCATTTTCCTAACTGCACTCCTTCACTTCTTGATCTTATACTTGTTTCTTCTACTCAAAATATCGCTAAGCATGGACAATGTACAGCTGATGCCTTCTCCTACCATGACCTTTTATTCCTTTCCTACAAAATTCGCCCTCCGAAGGCTAAACCTAAGATACTCCTCCGGCGTAGTTTTGGTGGTATGAACCTTGAGAACCTCCGTGAGGATGCTGGCAGCCTTGACTGGTCTGATGTCATTGCCGCTGAGTCGATTGATGTTAAAGTCAATATACTCAATACCAAGCTTCTCCAGTTATTCGACGTCCATGCACCTGTTCGGCCCGTAAAAATGAAGCACCTGCCGGCGCCGTGGCTGACAGACGATCTAAAAGACCTACTGCAGAGGAAAGCAGCAGCTAAAACAAGATTTAAAAGCAGACCAAATACTTTTACTAGAGAGAAATATGTTGCAGTCCGCAATCGCAGCAACGTGGTGTGTAGGGATGCTCAACGCCGCCACATTCATAAGTCCGTTGAAAACGGTGACCCAGCTAAAGTCTGGAAATTTCTTAGATCAATGGGAGTGGGAAAATCGCGCCAAGATTCTATTCCTAAAGATATAGATCTTGAATTACTTAATCAACATTTTTCTACTTCCTCTAGCTTCAATGGTACTATCAAAGCAAAAACGTTAAATGATCTTTCGTCTCTTCCCACTCCCGATTATTCACCATTCGTCTTTAATCAGTTCTCCGATTGTGATGTTAAGAAGAGCAATGAATCTATCTCATCTAATGCTATTGGTAGTGATTGCATCAGTCGCAAGATGATACTCCCTATCCTTGACGAAATCCTTCCTGTCATCTGCCATATCCTTAATCATTCCCTATCCAGCGGTGTTTTTCCTTCTTCTTGGAAAGAAGCCCAAATCACCCCTCTTCCTAAAAAGCATAATCCAGTTTCCTACTCTGAATGCCGACCTATCTCCATATTACCGTTTCTGTCCAAAGTCCTCGAACGCCTTATCCATAACCAACTTAGTACATTCCTTTGCAAGAACCATCTCCTTAATTTTTTCCAATCCGGGTTTCGTCCAGGACATAGTACTACAACAGCTCTTGTTAGCATTACAGACGATATTAGACTCGGTATGGAAAATGGAAATCTGACGGTTCTTTCCTTATTAGACTTTAGTAATGCTTTTAACACCGTTGATTTTGATATCTTACTCGGCATACTTGGCTCTCTTAACATATCTCCAACGGTAATTGATTGGTTTCGTAGTTACCTGTGTGGCCGCCGACAACGTATTTGCATTGAAGGTTCTTCTTCGTCATGGTGCAATACTTCTGCAGGTGTACCACAGGGGGGCGTTCTATCTCCTCTTCTCTTCGCTATTTTTATTAATTCTATTTCCAATGCACTTCTCTCGTCCTACCACCTGTACGCTGACGATCTGCAAATATATTCTCAAGCTCCGGTAGAAGAATTGTCTGAGGCAGTTAATATGGTCAATAAAGATTTGGCTCGTATTTCTGAGTGGAGTTTGGCTCATGGTCTGAAGATAAATCCTACGAAGACTCAAGTCATTGTTGTCGGTAGTCCTAGGTTGCGCTTGAAAATTAACTGGTCGCAGCTCCCCCGGATTGTCTTTGATGGCTCAGCTATTCCATACAGCGACTCAGTGAAAGATCTGGGTATTTTAGTAGACAAAGACTTTTCGTGGGGTCCTCAACTGCAGGAAGTTAGCCGCAAGATGTTTGCGTCTGCGGGGTCTTTGCGCAGACTGCGCAATTTCCTTCCAACTGCCACCAAAACTGCACTCGCCGAATCCCTCCTTCTCCCAATCCTTGATTATGCCGATGTCAGCTATTTAGACCTAACTGAAGTGCAGCTAGATAAGCTTGAGCGACTCCAGAACTTTTGTATTAGATTCATATTTGGTTTACGCAAATATGACCATGTTTCCGAATTTCGAATTAAGCTCAAGTGGCTGCCAATCCGCTTTCGCCGGAATGCCCATATTTTGTCATTACTCTACAGTATTCTGTTTATTCCTACAACCCCCACGTATCTCAAAGAACGATTTAAGTTCCTTCATGACACACATTCTAGACACTTGAGATCATCGGAGAATTTGAATCTTTTGATGCCTGCTCATTCCACTAAGTTTTACGACAAATCGTTTACGGTCCAGGCTGTGCGATTGTGGAATGAGTTGCCGTTGTCAGTTAGACAAGCCCAGTCACTGGTTTCTTTTAAAAACCTGGTTAAAAACCATTTCCTTTCTCTCTAACGCTTTTCTATTCTGATCGAATCTCTGTCATCATTATTTAACCGTTTTTCTTTTTGTTTCTCTCTCTTTCTATAAATTTCATGTAATATTATGTATGCTTATATATGGGTTTATGTATAGTATTTATTATAGTAATATAATCTTGTATATATTTATGTTTTTATCTAATAGCAGTACACCGCAGACTACCCCCCTTTTTTTTTTATTTTTTTTATTTTAAGTTTTTTTTCAGTCCATCCAAAGGTTGTCTGGTAGATATCGCTGTCAGCGATAAGACCGCCTTTGTACCCGTTTTTATATGTTTTTCTTGTAATTGTTTATAATTTTATGGTGTACAATAAAGTATATTCTATTCTATTCTATTCTATTAGATACTAATGACCGCAGGGAGGTATGGCAGAGCAAGGAGCTTCACGGACGCTTCTTTCGGGTCCTACATGGGCCCGATGTAGATCTTTTAGCGTCCGTGGCCTGGCTGCGATTTGGTGACCTTTTCGGGGAAACCGAAGGTTTTGTCTTTGCGATTATGGACGAAGTTATGATGACGAACAACTACCGGAAATACATTGTGAAGGACGGCACGGTTGACATCTGTCGGGCATGTCACCGGCCGGGTGAATCAATCCGTCACATTATCTCCGGTTGTTCTAGTCTGGCTAACGGAGACTATTTGCATAGACACAACCTTGTAGCCAGGATAATCCATCAGCAACTTGCTCTTAAATATAATCTTGTGGAGTCGGAAGTGCCTTACTATAAGTATGTGCCCGACCCAGTTCTCGAAAATGGCAATGTCACGTTGTATTGGGATCGGTCTATCATCACTGACAGGACTATTGTTGCCAATAAGCCTGACATAGTGGTGATAGACCGACTTGAGCGTCGCGCAATGATTGTTGATATAGCGGTCCCACATGACGAGAACCTCGTGAAGGCTGAGCGAGATAAGAAAAGCAAGTATCTTGATCTGGCTCGCGAGGTTGTCGACATGTGGGACGTGAATACAGCGATCATTGTGCCGATAGTCGTTACGGCCAATGGCATAATAGCCAAGAGCCTCGACCAACACCTTAGGAGGCTCTCGTTGGGCAGCTGGATCAAGGGCTTGATCCAGAAAGCGGTACTCCTGGACACGGCGCGTATCGTTAGGAGGTTCCTCTCTCAGGAGCCCTGACCACCGGTAGCTTGGACCCTGTTCCCGATACCGGTGGGCTACTATTTTTGTATTTTTAAATGTTTTTTTTTTTTTTTTTTTTTATAGAATAATATTTAAAAATGTAAAAATATGTATATAAAACGAATAAATGGAATAATAATATATTTATTTTATTATTTGTGCCAAGTTTCAAGTTTCTTAACCCAAGAAATATATTTTTTTCATACAGACTTAAACAACCCCTAAATCGACATTCGGGGGTGATTTCAAAAAAAAAAAACTGAAATCATTATTTTTTACCTAGGTTGGTATTTATGACAAATATCATTTTTTTAAACCTAAAAGTAAGATATTTTAAAAAAACTTCAACATCCCTTAAATCCGATTTTAGTCTTTTGGGGGTAGTTTTGAAAAGCTAATACTGCCAACCTTTATTATTTATTTAGGTTAATATTTGTGCCAAGTTTTATGATTCTCTCAAGAAATCAGATTCTTCCATACAAATTTCAACACCCCCTTAATCATCTTTCGGGAGTAGTATCGAAAAACTAATAATGACAGCCTTTATTTTCCTTTGATTACTATTTGTGCAAAGTTTCAAAAATTTTGGACGAAGGAATTAAATTTTTCATAGAAACTTCCACGCCCCTTTTTACCCCATTAGGGGTTCAATTGCTAAAAATCCTTTCGTAGTGCTTACTTACGTCACTTCAGGAACCATTCTGCCAAATTTCATGCTTCTAGGCTTAGCGGTTTTGTTATCAGTCAGTTAGTTTCTTCTTTTATATATATTATCTAGATAGATATTGTAGGTTGTGGTAGGTTGGATATTAATATATCACATCTCTTTAATTTTTAGGATCCACAGTACTACCTGATTTGTGGAGCAGGTGGGTCATTCCTGTCGTTAGGAACTGGGGCAGTGATCCTGACTCTAAGGCAGACTGGAACTGTGTTGCCAAACGAGCGTGCGATCTTTGGAACCATTTAATCCAAAAGTTGTGCAGTCCGTCTGGCCCTGGAGATTTCCAGTTAGGCAACGGACGGACTGCACTAGCCACATCTTGGGGGCTGATGGTAATTGCCCCCATTTGTGGTATCGGATCGCACGCCCGTTCGACCTCCCGAGTCCAGTCACCCTCGGTGTGACTGACAGGCACCGACCAGATATCGCGCCAGAACGAACACATGGCGTCGTTATCCGGTAGGCGCGTATCAGTCACACCTTAGTTGGGTTGCTCCCAAGCCCTATAAACCCACCTTTCGTTGCTCTGGAATGTGCGATTCTGGGTGTATCGCTCCACTCGCCGCTTGTACCGACGAATACGGTTTGCCCATGCATAGATCTTCTGCTTCAGGAAGTCGATACGCTCTGTGACGCGGGACATATAATCTCGAGAACTGATATCAGTCCCTGAGAACGCCCGCCTCACAAAGCGCATCACTCTAGGGCGAGTGTTGCCCTCCCTGAAGCAGATAAGCTTGCCGATGAGTGCTCTAGCCTCACCGATACGACGCTCAATCCTGCACTGCCAAGCTGGTATAGCTGGTCGTGTAGCTCTGTCAGTTTTGGGAAACTTGACATTAGCTACACGACATGCTGCTGCAGCCGCACAGTACAAGATCGAGTGGATGTCGGCAAGGTCTTTGCTGCTATCAAAAACATTTGATAGCTGCGAATCTAGAGCACACACCAGCGCGCTATTTTTCTTATGCATGGGCAAACGAGGTAGTCGAGGTCTAAGCTCAGGCGGTGTGGAGCGATACTCGCTGAATGCACATTCCAAAGCGCTCCTCAAACGCGCATTGCATTGGGTACTCACAGATATAGCCCCGTCGTCGTCGTCCTCGCCAACATGGTCGGGTCGCGGTGAAACACTGGGTTGCAGTTGCACCGCGGCCGGTGGCAAGGCAGGTGAGACACGGCTACTCTGTGATTCCTCACGCAGTCTATCAAGTACGGCGTCATCCAGCATACGGTTACGTTGGATGACCCGCACCTGATCCGATAGACGTTGGGCCGACACGTTGACAGCTGGCTCAAGCACCTGAAACAGAGAGAGCATCCGACCACGGTACGCAGTCAGGTTACTTCCCCCCTCTGTAGCCCCAAAGTATGCGCGCATGACGTTTTCGTTAATCGATTGCGTCCATCGCATGCGCTGCACACTTCCACCGGGAGCGGGGACCCTGTCAGAGACCGATGGGCCTCGAGGTCCTAGGCTGTCCGGTGGCCGGCGTCCTCCCCGTCGACGCGTAGGTGGTGGTGTCGTCGGCGGAGAGAAGTATTCGTCGCTCGAGCTCGACGCAACTGCAGCGTCCAGGATCGCTTGACTCACGATTGTAGGGGATCCCGGCGGCTGCGAGGCGGAGCTGAGCGACGAACCCGGAGATGTTGGGCGTGTGTTTTTGGCTCGGGCCTGGCTTCGTGTCAGCATTTTCTTCTCAGCTTGTCATTCTGGTTTATTGTATGTTGTATGTTGTTCATTTTAATTATAGTTTATGTTTTCTTCTTGTTGTTTTATTAAATATATATGTAGACATTATTTAAATTTAGTTTTATGTAGTTTTAATGGTGATATTGTTCGGATTCATAAATATATTCTAAAAAATTCGAAGAGCGAAGAAAATTTTAGTGTCACTCTTGACAAGCCAGGCCACAGATTATTATTATATTATTATGTCCTTTATTTAATTTATTTTCTTATTAACTAAATTTTTAAATATTTTTATAAAACACAAAATTTGAAAAAAACATTTAAAAATATAGAAAATAGAGGCCCACCGGTATCGGGAACAGGGTCCAAGCTACCGGCGGTCAGGGCTCCAAAGAGAGGAACCTCCTAACAATGCGAGCCGTGTCCAGCAGTACTGCTTTCTGGATCAGGCCCTTGACCCAGCCGCCTAACGAGAGCCTCTTAAGATGTTGGTCGAGGCTCATGGCTATTAAGCCATTGGCTGACACGACTATCGGTACAATGATCGCTGTGTCTACATCCCACATGTCGACAACCTCGCGAGCCAAGTCAAGATACTTGATTTGCTTATCTTTCTCGGCTTTCACGAGGTTCCCGTCATGCGGGACGGTAATGTCAACAATCATTGCACGCCTCTCTATTCGGTCCACCACCACTATATCAGGCTTATTGGCTACAATAGTCCTGTCAGTGATGATGGACCGATCCCAGTACAATGTGATATTGCCATTTTCGAGAACTGGGTCGGGCACATACCTGTAGTACGGTACCTCCGATGCCACAAGAGTGTATTTCAGAGCAAGTTGCTGGTGGATGATCCTGGCTACAAGGTTGTGCCTATGCAAGTACTCCTCGTTAGCTAGACGAGAACATCCAGAGATAATGTGTCGGATCGATTCACCCGGGCGGTGACATGCCCGACAGATGTCAACCGTGCCATCCTTCACAATAAATCTCCGGTAGTTATTCGTCATGATAACTTCGTCCATAATTGCACAGACAAAACCTTCGGTTTCCCCAAAGAGGTCACCGAAACGCAGCCAGGCTACGGACGCTGCTTGGTCTACATCGGACCCATGTAGGGCCCGGAAAAAGCGTCCGTGAAGCTCCTTACTCTGCCATACCTCCTTGCGATCGTTAGTGTCAAGCACTACAGGCTTGCGCCAGTTCTCATTCGCCAAGGAGAGCGGGGTGAGTCCCTTGTCCACTGCTACTACATCTCGATGCATACCCACGACGGTGTGTAGAAAATATTCCCTGAGATTGCATATCTCGCGGTTGTGGAGGTTTTTGGCATTTAAAAAGCCTCGGCCACCACACTTCCGCGGGATATACAATCTCATGACCGACGATCGTGGATGATGCATTCGATATGCAGTCAGCAGTGTACGGACTCGCCTATCCAGGGCGTCGAGTTCCGTTTGAGTCCATTTGAGTATGCCGAAAGAGTACATCAATACCAGCATGACCCAACCGTTGAAGGCGCGCACCCTGTTTCCGCCTGAAAGAAGGCTATTGAGTACCTTCTTCAGACGGCCAAAGAAGCGTTCCCTCAACGATTGCTTCATGTCAGTAGTGCTGATACCTAACGCTTCCGACATACCCAAATACTTATAGGTTTCGTTTGGAGAGAGGGATCTCAGGTTTATGGAATCCGCTAGTTGAATACCTACGGATTCCACAATCTCCCCTCGCTTTACATGCATGACCGCACATTTGTCCACACCAAACTCCATCCTGATGGCGCTACTAAAAGTTTCAGTTACCTTCAGTAGCTCCATCAGCTGAAGATTGCTGGGGGCAAAGAGCTTCAGATCATCCATGTAAAGGAGGTGAGATATAACCAGACCACCTCTCTTCAACCGATAGCCTAGCCCTGAATTCTCCAGCAGCATGCTTAGAGGATTCAGGGCAAGACAAAACCAAAGTGGACTCAAACTATCGCCCTGGAATATACCTCGCTCGATCCTTACAGGTTCGCTATTCCTCTGGATATTTCGACATCCTGGATAGCGAAGGACTGTGCTCCATTGCCTCATACACGACATCAGGAAGGTGCGTAGAGTTGTATCTATTTTATACAATTCTAGCACCCTCATGAGCCATGTATGAGGCACCGAGTCATAGGCCTTCTTATAATCTATCCAACATGTCGACAGATCCTTTCGGGAACGCCGAACCTGTTGGCTAATGGCCATATCAATAAGGAGTAGCTCCTTAGTACCGCGGGACCCGTTCCTACATCCATTCTGAGAGACCGACATGATGGAGTTATCGTCGACGTGTTTATTAATTTTAACTCTCAAAATGGATGTAAGAACCTTATAGACCGTTGGTAAACATGTAATTGGTCTATAATTTTTGGGTTCCGCGGTGCTACCAGACTTGTGGAGCAGGTGGGTTATTCCTGTTGTAAGGAACTTGGGTAGCGAACCAGACTCTAAGGCTGCCTGGTACTGAGATGCCAAACGAGCGTGCGAACTTTGTAGCCACTTGATCCAAAAGTTGTGCAGTCCGTCCGTTCCTGGAGATTTCCAGTTCGGCAACGGACGGACTGCACGGGCTACATCTTGGGGGCTGATCGTGATAGCCCCCATTTCTTGTATTGGATCACACGCTCGTTCGACCTCCCGAGTCCATTCACCTTCGGTGTGACTGACAGGCACCGACCAGATGCTGCGCCAGAATGAACACATAGCGTCATCATCCGGCAGGTGCGTATCAGTCACACCTTGATTGGGTCGCTCCCAAGCCCGATAAACCCACCTTTCATTACTTTGGAATGTTCGATTCTGGGTGTATCGCTCCACTCTCCGCCTGTACCTACGAATACGGTTTGCCCATGCATACACTTTTTGCTTCAGGAAGTCGATGCGCTCTGTGACATGGGATATATAGTTTCGGGGGCTGATATCAGTCCCCGAAAACGCCCGTCTCACAAAGCGCATCACTCTTGGGCGGCTATTGCCCTCCCTGAAACAAATTAGTTTGCCGATGAGTGCTCTGGCCCCACCAATACGACGTTCGATCCTGCACTGCCAAGCCGGTATGGCTGGTTTCGGTCGTGTAGCTCTGTCATCTGCAAATTTGACATGAGCTACACGACATGCCGCTACAGCCGCGCAGTACATGATCGAATGTGTATCAGTGAGGTCTTCGCAGTCATCAAAATAGTTTGACAACTGCGAATCCAGAACAGCCACCAGCGCCCCATTCATGTTATGCATGGGCAAACGAGGTAATCGTGGCCTAAGTTCGGGTGGCATGTTGCGATACTCCCGAATAGCACACTCCAAAGCACTCCTCAATTCCTCATTGCACTGGGTACTTACGTTTGTAACCCTGTCACTACTCTCCTCGTCAGCGTGGTTGGACTGTGGTAGCACCACAGCCTGCGACGATGGGGCAGTGACACGGTTACCCATTTCCGTTCGGAGGCGATCAAGTACAGTATCATCCAACATACGATTACGCTGGATGACCCGTACCTGATCCGAAAGTCGTTGGGCCGAAACGTTGACGGCTGGCTCAAGCACCTGAAACAAAGAGAGCATCCGGACACGGTACGCGGTCAGGTTGTTTCCTCCCTCTGTAGCCCCAAAGTATGCGCGCATGACATTTTCGTTTATGGATTGTGTCCATCTCATGCGCTGCACACTTCCGCCGGGTGCTGGGACCCTATCAGAGACCGGTAAGCCTCGAGGTCCTAAGCGGTCCGGCGGCCGGCGTCCTCCCCGTCGACGCGCAGGTGGTGTCGTCGGCGGAGAGAAGTACTCGTCGCTCGAGCTCGACGCAACTGCCACGGCCGGTGTCACAGCACTCACGGTGGGGCTGGTTTCCGGCGGCGGCGAGGCGGAGCTGGGCGACGAGGCCGGAGGTGGTGGGCGTGCATTTCTTGCGGCGGCAGCTCTCGTTAACATGACGTCGCCGTCGACTTCATTTTTCACATTTCTTATTCTTGAATTTGTATTTCGGCCATACTTTTAGTGATTTTACTGTAGTATGTTTTTTTTTCTTGATTTCATATTGTTTTGTATAATTTAGATAGTTAAAAATATTATATTTATATTATTATTATTATTATATATTTTATTATTAGTTTTTCGAAACTACCCCCAAAAGACTATATAAGGGTTGATAAAGATTTTTTGAAGAATCATATTACCTAAGATTATAAACTTGAAACTTGGGACGAATCCGAACCCAATTTAGGGGGTTTTGAAGTTCGTACGGCAGAATTTTAATTTTTGCACAAATATTAACCTAAATAAATAATAAAGATTGATATTATTAGTTTTTCGAAACTGACTAACATAACACAATTTAGGTATTATTAGTTTTTTTGAAGAATCTTATGATTTTTTGGTAAATCTTCCTTTAAATGGGGTGAAAAAATTTTATATGAAAAATCTAATTCTTTAGAATTAAAGTATATATCAAAATTGACAATAGGTTTTTTAAAACTACTCTGAATACCCTCCAGATAGGGTTAAGGGGGTGATAAATTTTTGTTAAGGAATATTACTGCGCAATCTGACTAACTTAAACGAAACATAATTAATAGAAGAAAAGATTGAATAACATATTTGGGTTTCAAAAAACTCGACTCTCAACGGGGCAAAAGCGGCTATTTACTTTTTAGGGGAGGTTTTACTTAATGGCGGTAATCTAAAAAAGGGGGATACGTAGGGAAATAACGAATCCCCCTAAACCAATAAACCTTGGATTTCTAAGACGCTCCATTTTTGATTGATTTAACAATAGCTTATTTTTGGTCGCCTTCACTAACTGTACATAAGAAAGTACTAAATCACGCGAACAAATTCGCGGGCGGAGTGCTAGTTCATTAATATAAAATCACGGTGATATCTAACAAAAGCTTATTCAGGTTAAGAGTATTTGAGCGCTATCCCTTAGCTTCATGCCCATGGCAGATTCTACGAGAACCATGTATTTTTTAGGGATGAAGTGGAAGTGGAATAATTTTCGTAATCTTCTTTTCGTGTGAGGATGAGGCCACCTCTAGTGTCGGAGTTAATTAAGTCGCCCTTGGAGCACCACAGGCCTCTGACTTGGCTATTTCAGACTTACATTAACTATATAAGTCCAGCTTTTCTCACGATGTTTTTTTTCACCGTTGCCTGTGATGTCCAAGATAAACTTAGAGTGCACACATGAATTTGAAAAAGTCACATTGGTACTTGCCCAGATTTGACTTGCCCCTCAAGCACGAGACGCGATGTCTTAGCCGCTAGGTATTTTCGTAATTGGTCCGTTATCAGAGATGAACTTTTATTAAAATTCAAGCAAATAATTTCACCTCTATATATTTAATATTGCTTTAGATAATCCCTTTCTGTATCTCAGAATATTGCCATTCAATATTAGGTCAACGACTTCCTTCGTCCAACATTCCATTACGTGTATATTTGTGTAATGATAAAACTTGGTGTTTGCTGATTTTTGTTACCGAACTGTCGATTCGCTCGCTCGTGAGGGACCTCCACTAGAGACTACTTATGTAATTATTAAGATGGAACTGTCAATGATAGAACTCCATCGAGGAAGCGCGCGGTCGTTTACCTTTCCTTTAATATATAATATTTATATAAGGTAATTTCACGATAAATGTTTGTTTCATTTTCTTATAGTTTTTTGTTAGATACTAACAAAATTAGATTATAAGTAAATACTGTAATATAAATGCCGTAAAGTTGTTGCTCTTTCTACCATATCCGGCTCCCGAGCCCTCTGACAAGTAGAATTCGTTTAAAGGAACGTCCTCACTGAGAGCATTCACTTGTAATGAGCATTCGACGGCGAATATTCGAGTGGTGTGGACGTTGAGCCGAGCGTTATAAAGCTTACACGCAAGCTCGAACTTCGGCCGGTGAGGACGTTGTAACGATTTTCGCGGAAACGGCTCGCATTCGAATGTTCACGCAAATAAAATGCTCGAAAGCGAGTACCAAATAATGAAATGAATGAGTATGTATATAGGAATATTACTGGTCACTTTTAAAACAAGGATACTCTATGGAACAGTTCTTGATCTTAAGTGTTTGTGACATTAGTGCAAAAGAAAAACAAAAAGCTGCTGCCTTAGGTAAAGCACCTAGCTGCTGCCACGACCGCTCTATCAGACATTTTGAAATGACAGACATTTAACGAGTTCGTATTCGAATGCTCCAAGATCGCATGGGAATGGTTCGACTCGAACGTTCATAGTTTTGCTCGAAGGTGAATGCTGGGCTCGCTGGGAAGCATTTGTTGCTCGTCTACGGTAAATATATTAAGTTCGAATAAATTAATTAAGTTCGAATTTTCAGTTATTATTTCTGAAGACTGCAAATTATTTTCTCAATGAGATTAATTACACTGTTTCGAAACCCAGTGACCTTTACCTAAGATAACATTATTTTCGGCAGCTACATTACCACAAACATAGACTAAGGTACCTGCCGCAAATAAGCCCCTTAAAAGTATCACCTAAGCCTTTCAATGTCACTTGACCCATTAAGACGAGTGCTACGATGCTACGGCGTAGCGGGCAGCCATCTTAGAGAAATGTCATCGTAGCGCGTAGGCGGATCATTGTCGTAGGTGCGTAGCAAATAAATATGGGTTGGGTAAATAACCCCGTGAAAAATTGTCGGGTCATTTTCTCCTTCTAATGTGTTTGTATTTGCTTATAGTACTTTCACCTCGAACCAAAACACCGTTGTTTTTTTAGATAAGTCGTGCTGATACAGGAGCCAACAAGATTTTATGGATAAAACTATAACAATGTACTCGTGCGAGCTTGTTCTGGCTCAACAATATTATTCAGGATCGAGGGGTTAACAAGTAAAGAACATAAATTTTAATAGGTGTTCTTACTCTAATTCTCCTTTGATTTATGAGTTTATTGACTTATATACTTATGTTAATTGCTTGGCTACAGAGATAATTTACTAAACTTGGCACCATAGCAACGCAACTTGAAATCATGTATTTTAATAGGTACTTCAAAGTTCAAAGTCGGTGAAAGCATCTAATATTACGGTTCCGTACCCAAAGGGTAAAAACGGGATCCTATTACTAAGATTTCGCGGTCTGTCTATCTGTCTGTCTGTCCGTCTGTCACCAGGCTGTATCTCATGAACCGTGATTGCTAGACAGTTTAAATTTTCACAGATGATGCATTTCTATTGCAGCTATAACAACAAATAATAATAATATTTAAGTGGGGCACTCATACAACAAACGTGTCTTTTTTGCCGTTTTTTGCGATAACGGTACGGAACCCGTCGTGCGCGAGTCCGACTCGCACTTGGCCGATTTTTTACTACTGGCTCGGTTTTTTTGAATAGGTACGAGTAGATGCTCTCATATTTCTCAATGAAAAACTTGATAACATTGATAAGTGCCTTTTTTCTGAGAAATGTATGGTATCTCAATGAAAGAGACTCACTCTTTGAGATATATCCCGTTGAATTTATTCACAGGAACCGTTTCTTTCATACGAAGTTCGTCGTACATTAACCCGGAAGGAAGAAAAGAATTCATTTGTGTGAAAATGTCTTTCACTGTTTTACCTTTGACTTCTTTGCTTTGAGGACGACATTATTCTCATATTTCAATCTCAATAAATGGTATCTCAATATATCTCATCATTCAATTGATATACGTTTCAATTTACGTTAAGGGATGTCCTTTTTGAATTACACACAGAAAGGTTATGAACTGTTACAAATATGAAAGGGAAACAATACACTCAAACCGCAAATAAATACTTAATAAAAATACAACATGGGTTTGACATTTCAATAATGGTTTATTTTCTAAGGTATATTAACCTTAGGCCATCTCATTTACCGCCGCGAAAATTCCACGTATCATTGTAAGAGGCTGGAAATCTCGAGCAGGAAAAGTTAATTTTCCACAAGAGAGCGTCAGTTCACGTCCAATAACAAACAGGATGCAGGCTCCCGGGTCAAAGTTCGCACCCCGCGGGCCAACGAACTCACCGCTGGATGAAGACCCTTTTTTCTTTCATTACTTCTGACACCTCCGGAAAATTTACCCTCAACTTTTCGAACATTATCATAATGTTCTTATTTATAACTTTACTTTAATGCCATTAAGCAAAATTTATGAGACATTATAATGGTAGGTATGCACTTAGTGTTGATGGTGCGTCGACCTTAGCTCCACGTGTTAAGGCGCTACCCCGAGCAAAACGCCGGGCTAGCCGTTTTTCGTGCAGTTTTGAGGAGCTATCTACTCGTTATTTAAAATGAAATATCAACTAATAAAATTACATTAAATTTCTACATGTTATTGATTCCAAAATTGTAGTTCTTTTTTTTTTTATGTAGTATATGTTTCACTAATCTCCTTCCAACAAAACATAAAAATGAGAAATAATGATTGATAGCATGCATCTCCTCGTAAAGTGTTCATTAATATTTTTTTGTACTAACACTAATGGATAGACAATTTGTGTGCGTCAGAATGGCTGGTTGTCTGTAACGGTTCGCGTCAGGCTGGTGACCAAAAATTGCTACCTATTTGCTACTTTTTACTACCGTTAGTCAATTAATTGCTACCTTACTTTGAAACAAAATAAAGGGACTTCAAAATGACCAGCCATTCTGACATCAGGATAGCTGGTCAACTCTCCGTTTGTGTAAACTATTCAAATTTGTGTTATTATTTTTACTTGAGTAATTACTACCTGATTGCTACCCTCACGTCTTTCAATGTCCACTTTGTAGCTTTAACAAGAAAAAAGATATGATCATTTAATTTTTTTACAGGGAATGGGCCATTATAAACGTAGTTTTACATACACTTTGGCCATTATATCTAAAAGCTCACTGTAAACGAGGTTCAGTGTGGGAGTGTTAAAATGACCAATATACAAATATAACAAAAAGTTTTAGAAAATATATTTCTCACTGTATATTGTACGCAAAAAAAATCACTGATTATACTGATACCTTTATATATATTATTTATTTGTTAGGTAACATGCTGATTAAACATCTACAACAACAAACATTTTTTTGTAATATTATCGTAAAAGCAAAATTATTAATCATTACTTACTTTATCAAAACTGTTTCATCTGCACTAAATAATAAAGCTGAGGTGTTTGTTTGTTTTATTGTTTGAAAACGTTCATCCTTTTATTTTTTGATTACCAGTAAGACTGGGTAAATCTTAGGTTTTACCGTAGTTCGGGCTTTTATATTAACATATACATATATATGTTCAGTTAACATAATGGATAGGTGTATTCCAATAAAAATAAACATTGTAGTAATCGTATTAAATTGCTTTGTATCAATAATCGTAATCCATTCCCCGTAAAAATTTCAAATGATCATAACTTTTTACTTGTTAAAACTACAAGGTAGACATTGAAATACGTGAGGGTAGCAATCAGGTAGTAATTACTCAAGTAAAAATAATAACACAAATTTGAATAGTTTACACAAACGGAGAGTTGACCAGCTATCCTGATGTCAGAATGGCTGGTCATTTTGAAGTCCCTTTATTTTCTTTCAGAGTTAGGTAGCAATTAATTGACTATAGGTAGTAAAAAGTAGCAAATAGGTAGCAATTTTTGGTCACCAGCGTGACGCGAACCGTTACAGACAACCAGCCATTCTGACGCACACGACAATTTGATAACGAACATTTTGGTAGATTTATTTTTTTCAAAAGACCAATATTCGATTTTTTAAAGATTTTATTCTAAAATCTAGGCGTATTCACTACTGTAATTCATGCGCCGACAGTGCCGCTAGGCCAATAGGAATGCTCATATCTCATGCTGATTTTTTGGTCAGGGTACGGCCTTAATCTTCATTCTATGCAGTTTCATACGTATCTACCATTGTGTATAGTTTGTCTGAGATTTTTGATTCACAATTTATCTATGGTTATCCCTTATAAGTTACATACTATATGCTGTATTTTTAACTGTGGTCGTTGGGAACTGTATTATTACAGTTTTGCTTATTATGAGAGATTATTGTGTTTGAGCCATCTATAATTTCGAGCAAATATTTGTATGACCTACAGATAGTTGTTTCGGCCCTGGGTGTTGTGTAGGTGAGTTTATATGTTTGTAAACGCACCCACGATACAGGAAGAAATTCCTAGTGTGGGGCAACGTTTTTTAAAAAAGAAAGAAAGAAAATAATTTTAGTTAGAGTCTCGTTGTATCGATCCAATTTTCTAACAGGCCTTTTGTACTCGACTGCACATATGTGTGGTAACAAAACAATCTCGTGACGAAGGTTCGATAACCTGGACACAAAGCGAATATTACCTACTGTCATAACACAAAGAGTATGGTAAACCTAACAATGTGGGGATTCGATGAAGTATTTTGATGCGATCCACTGACAGCCATTATCGACCGCGTCAGTCCACATTGTCAGATTTAACGCCACATAAATAAACGGGCATTAACCATCTAACTTCATTCACATAATTAAAGGATGAGAATAAAAATGTTATAAAACCGGGTACATTAAACCTGTAATAAATTAATAAAAAAGAATCCTTAAAAGGTTAATGACACGAAATTCTTCAAAAGATTTCAGTAAGTTGCTGTAATAGAAAAGTATGTAAAAGAGATGTGTAACTTTAGTTTTTGGTGTACAATAAAGTATATTCTATTCTATTCTATTCTATTCCTCCAAAGATGATAAAAAACATACCTGCTCGCTCTCGATTCTGTAGGTTTTACCTGGATTTTGGGTCTACCTGAGTTTGGGTCTAAAATAATTCATAACTTGCCTAGATGTTGGTCTAAGAGGTTTATACCTGAAAAGTAGGTATATCAGGGTACAGTGAGATCACTTAAGCGTTGAAATATAAATCATATTCATTCTTAATGTCTGACTCCATTTGAACATTCAGGAATTCATAATTTATGTTCGACAGACTCGCTAGTCGCTATCTCTTGAAGCTGTAGGTAATTAACTTAGTCTAGAACATTTTAAGTACAACGAAGTACTTAAAATAAATTCCGGGTTTAACTGCTGGGTCTGTAATAGTCACATTGGGAGTCAACGCCCTATTTCCCCTCTTAACACAGTTCCCGAAGCCGTAGAGCATTTGTATCTTCTAATACAGCTTAACGCAGAATTACTGCCTTCATGTGTGGAATTCAAGATGGTCCTGAATTTTCATTATTGTCTTAATATCGTTGTTTATGTGTGTTTTAGTATAATTGGGTTGTGTTAACTTTTGGCTTAGAGGAAATAGGGTTAAACAAACAATCTGATATGAAGATGGAAATAATATTTCCTTTAATAATTAGGTGCCTTGCAACCTACATGGCTAGAGTTTGTCTTGACTTTCTTGGAGATTGAACCGCATCCGATGATTATAAAGCCCTTTATAAATAACTAGCAGTTCCCCGCGGCTTCGCTCCCGTGGACCACCCCATGTGACGTTTTCGAGATTGAAAAATAGCCTATGTCACACAGGAATAATGTAGCTTTCTATTGGTGAAAGATTTTTTTAAACCGGTCCAGTAGTTTCGGAGCCTATTCGGTACAAACAAACAGACAAAAAAATCTTACCTCTTTATAATATTGGTATAGATAAAAGTAAAAATATATGAAATCAAGCACTTAGGCATTAATTAACTTAATCTAACGAGCAATTCTTGTATATATGTATATATATAATCTGAATCTCGGAAACGGCTCAAACGATGCAGGCGGTTGCGGGGGCGATAAATCGATTTAGCTAGGTTTCATTTTTAGAAAACGTCGTTTTCTCTATTTTCTCCCGAGCAGAGCTCGGTCGCCCAGGTACTATAAATAAAAGGTGTAAAGGGAATTCTAGGGCGTGCTATCGTTTGGGGAAGATGCATTTTTTGCGTAATTATACAATGTAGTTGCTTTATTCTAGCATGGCAATAGCGGTATTACCCTTTTTCTAATATATCTTCATTACTAAATATCTCTTACACCACTCACCGGAATCGGCATACATTGCTACAGTGAGAGGGTCGACCGCTGCGGTCACTACTCATTAATTCCTTCGGAAAGATAAAATCTAAATATACATAGATACTGCCTCGTTCTAGATTCTAATATTTGTTAATACCTAATAAACTAACAAGTAAAAAATCAAAATTTAAATACACCCGACACATTTTTATTTTACGCTACATCTATCTAGTACATAGTAGATATCATTATGACACGATATCTTGAGAAAACACCCCGATTCAAACAATAAAACGCCCATAACTTTTGTACGGCTGAACCGATTTTATTCAAACATAGCTAAGAACACTCAACAAAACCACCTTTCAAACAAAAAAATATGAAAATCGGTTCATTCGTTTAGGCGCTATGATGCCACAGACAGACAGAAACACAGACACACAGATACATAGATACACAGCAACACACGTAAAACTTATAACACCCCTCTTTTTCCGGCGGGGGTTAAAAAGAGGAGGGAATGGATAAATAATAATCAAAGACATATTGTCTGTATAATGTTTTTTTTTTTTATCTTTGTAGTATGCTTATGCACGTGTTACCAAGCTATATATTAAATTCTATTACGGGATATAATCAAACAACTCTTTTATAAATTACCTGCAAACGGATCTCTTGCGTAAAATGGAAAGGCCACGAGTCGCCATAAATTTATTGTGTGACCTTATATCTGGTGAAATGGTCGTAGTTCAAATTACCGGTGTTCTAAAAAAGGATCGGTGGGATAATTTTTTACCTATATATTTTGAAAGCGTGACGTAGGTGACCAGCTTCTGTGGTTATCAATCAGTACTCAGTTTCATTTCCCGAATATTCATCAGACATACTAATATTGTAAAGGTAACTTTGCCTGAAACATTGTCGTATTTTGATATAGAGGACTTTCGAGAAATGAATATGATAGTTATTTTTTTATCCCGGTGTATATTCCATAGGCATAATTTCTGACTTTCATGGGGATGAAACCGCTGGCAGAAACTTGTATCGTATAAGTTAGGTAAGGCTCAGGGCACATAGAAATGGCGTCGGGCGCGGACATGGCACGGGCGGCTTCCTATTCCATTCAAATTTCATACATAATAAAGCGCAATTTAGGACACACGGTATGACCTTGCTCGGACGTGGTTATGACGCGCCATTTCGGCACTCGCGCCTGATCAAATTGCTCTTTATTTCCATGCATTTTGTATGAAATTTTAATGGAATAGGAAGCCGCCCGTGCCATGTCCGCGCCCGACACCATTTCTATGTGGCCTGCGTCTAAGATCAAAAATATGTTTCCAGACATTTTTGTTTTTTTATGGTTTTCAGTATTAAACTCTTGTTTCAAATTAACCAGGGAAACATAAAGATACAAGAACATTGATCCTTCAAATTTAGAACCGCCTGTAAAACCAGTAGTCGAACAATCACTGGTACTAAAGAATCTTAATTGTGCGCTCGTATTTTTCAATAAATTCAAACAGATTTGATTCGAATAATAAACCTCGAGAATCGTTTGATTAATACATTTCGCAAATCTTGCCTCGAAGCGTTTATTTGACGTGAATTTTCATTTGAAATCAATGGGTCAATGGCCGCTTTGAAAGTTCACACTCAAGAAATTATTATAAGGCTGAATTTTTTTCTTTTTTATATTGAGTAAAATTCTCGAAAATATGTTTTCAGCCAAATTTATTTTACTATTTGGAAATTCATGAACTTAAAAATAGGAAACACCCTTAATCAATACATAATATGTAAGATTTATTATATTATAATAAATCTTTAGAAAAGCGGTTTTTGTACATCGAAAATATTTCCAATAAGAATTGCCAGGGGTGTTAAAGGATAACCAACAGAACGTATTCCAGCTTTTTTGCAATTTTTGTCTTTTTGTCTGTTTAGTTGTGCACGCATCACGTAAAATACACGAAACCAATTTAGATAAATTATATACATAAAAATTGTGCGTAAATTGAAGTATTACTTAGTTTTTGTTTCATCGCATTCGGTTCACTCTATCAAAGATAGATGAATTTAAAGTATTCAAGAAGTAAAATATCAAAACACACGCAATTAAGATACTCGGACAGTTGAACTCCATATTCGATAGATGGCGTTGTGCATTTGACGTTAATTTCTGAATGGCGATGTTAAGATTATCCCTAGAAAAATAATGGTAGGTAGGTAGGGTAGGTAGCAAGGCAAGTAAGGTAGGCAGGTAGGTAAGTAGTGTAGGTAGGTACTGTGAGGGGGTAACTCAGAGAGCTCTAAATAATAAGCAAAAATTATTATGGAATGTTATATTTAATCAACAACGTGTCTGGCCTAAGGCGGCTTTTACAGAAGTCACAAGTACAATTATTTTCTTACCGTTCCGATTTCAATCACCGTCCAAAACTAATTAGTTCTCTGTTGCCAGTCTTATAATAGGCAATGAGGTAGCCTCTTAATAGGTGAGGAGTCCTCACAGTAATTACCTACATGCACTACTTACCTACCTGCATACTTACTTACCTAAGTAGGGTAGGCGGTAGGTAAGTAGGGTAGGTAGGTAGGTATGTAGGGTAGGGCAGCAGGTGACGGGAGCGCAGCCGCGGACACAGCTGGTTGAAAAATAAAGGTTTACAAGTAAGGTAGGCAGGTAGGTAAGAAGGGTAGGGTAGGCAGTTGACAAGAGCGAAGCCGCGGGCACAGCTAGTTGAAACATAAACGTTTACTTACTTCTCCTGAAGCGATTTAGCGGCTTAAAGAGTATCTATCAATGAAAGCGTTTATTTAAATCCGGGAAAATTCCAAGTTCATTACCGTAGTTTAGCGACTAAGTAAATTTATTGCCATCGCCACCGCGCTTCGGGGCTATTCCATTGTGTAGATAGCCAGAATAGCTTGTTATTTTTAAAAGGTTCTAATCTAGGTTCACCGTTCTGTGAATACTGAAAGTAAATTAACACAACCACTAAATAACTCGTCCGATTGTTTATCTCTAAACGGTCATTTATCATTTCTTTGTAAAGTTTATTTGAAGCATTTTGGAGATGACAGAATTATTAAATTTACTAAAAAGTATGGTGATAATATGTACGTGATATTTTGATCGATGAACCAATATTTCAGAAGAAAATCAAATAAAAGCCTTGAAAATTGTTTGAGTTCAGTGTACGGTTGTTCAACTGTTGGGGCAAATTTAATCAGCCGCAATCAAACGAGGCCTTTGCAAACAAAAAAAAACCGGCCATGTGCGAGTCGGACTCGCGCACGAAGGGTTCCGTACTTGGTAAATTGCGGTTTACGATTTATGACGTATTAAAAAAAATCTACTTACTAGATCTCGTTCAAACCAATTTTCGGTGGAAGTTTACATGGTAATGTACATCATATATTTTTTTTGTTGTATCATTCTCTTATTTTAGAAGTTACAGCGGGGGGGAGGAGGAAAACAAATTTTACCACTTTGGAATTGTTTCACGCGCAAACTATTAAGTTTAGAAAAAAATGACACCTCAATATCATTTTTGGAGACCTGTCCATAGATAACCCACACGAATGGGTGGGATGAAAAAAAAAATTGAGTTTCAGTTTAAATTCTATTTTTGTGTGAAAATCTTAATGCGGTTCACAGAATACATATACTAACCAAGTTTCAACAGCATAGTTCTTATAGTTTCGGAAAAAAAGTGGCTGTGACATACGGACGGACAGACAGTCATGACGAATCCATATTACTGAGAGCAGTGTTGGCCCAGTGGTAACGGCCCAGACTTTAGGCGCTTTACTTTGTGTACCACTGCTCTTAAAACGGTGAAGGAAAACATCGTGAGGAAACCGGCATGAAACCAAAAATTCGAAGACATATGACATCCACCAACCTGCACTGGGCCCGCTAGCAGTGGGAACATTAATAGGCTGATGATGATGATGTTACTGTAAAAGCCCGAACTACGGTCAAACCTAGGATATACCGGTAAAACCCAAGGTTTACCAAGTCTAGTGATCTAAGATATCGTTAATTTTGAGCAAATCCACTAAAAGAGTGGTGGAAATTGAGACAACGAAATGGTTTTTTTTTCCGTACGAGTATTTTGGAGTATTTAAATATTTACTCATGTGGTCCAGTTTTGGTATCTACCGGAGCCCTTAGTCAAGAGCTGTACACGCATCGAGGTTGCAAACCTAATATATACCAATAAGGAGGCAAATATATACTCCGTTAATGTTCTATTTCAGGCACTAAAGTTGTTCTAAGTATCATCAGAATTGAAATATTATACCACAGAATGCTTTAAAGCGGTATCATTTCTTATCATTAAAGGATCTGACACATTAACAGCAAAAGCCCGCCTCCTTACTTGGAACTTACAGCATAAATGGCGGCATGTGGGTGTATTACATACGCTTAATAACGGTAGGCCACTTATGGGAATACCAGCTTGATATGATGTTACAGAATGACCTTTAATTTAGTCTAGACTGAAATAGAAATGTGTTTACGATAATGTTCATTTTGTATACAGTCGTAAGTGTTGTTATCGCATGTCCGTCTGACGGTGTTTTAATACTAAGTTTATTCATCGTTCAGTTATTTAAGGCTGAATGGCTGAATGTTTGAATTTGCAAGGTCAAGGTTATTGCAATCGATGCTGTAAGATCAAAGAGATGTTTGTGTTAGAAATCAGGAAACCGGTAGCTTTGCGTTTGGAAACAGGAACTGATTTATTCTCACCTTTTGGAAGTCGTAATTTCTACAATCTATTAAAAATAGTTGTGTTTTCGGTTCCGTTTTCTCCTGTCAATAAAAAGATATCGGAATCTTGGTAGGTACTTTTTAATCTTATAGTCTAGTCAAGAAATGCTTTTTTCTGAAGTCTCGGCAACATATTAACAAGGTGTCATTCGATTCGTTCATAGATGAATAGTTCTACTCGCAATAATAGCAAAAGTTAGAAACTATGTACTGAGTAATAAAAAAGGTGTTTGGTTTTATAAAAATATCTCAAAAAGTAGTTAAGATTTTTGAAATCTAAAAAAAGATTCAAACAAAGGGAATAATTCCTAAAAGAAAGTCCGAACAACCAGAAATGTAAGACTAATATTTATCATTTTCCCAGAGGGGTGAAAATACGGCCGAAGACAGATACTCCCGCAAACCACGGCCACTTCGGAACTTTATTTAAAAAAATGTCTAGTTACTAACAGTGGCTTCACCCGCGTGAAAAGTTTTCATCTATCCCAAGGGAATATTACACCGGGATAAAAAGTAGCCTATGTGTTATCCCTGACTATAACACAAAAAAAAACAAGCCACCTTTTGATTTTGCAGTACCTAAATTGTTTCTATTTTTTGCAATTTTTGCGAGCGGATCTTAATTGTTTTCAATATTCATCTGCATGCTATTCCGAATCGAATAACATTTGTTTATATTTTTCCGAGACCGCTGAACAAAAAAGCATTTGTTGACTAGACTAATATTATCTCTATCTAAACTAATGATATTCAAATAAACAGATACGTTATATACTCACAAAACAATTGAAAAAAGTGTTCCGCGCAGCAGCAGCAGCACACATACACACTTTTCATTCATCTGACATTTCACTACAAGTCGAAAGGGATGGCTTGATAAAACCAACAAGAAAAAAAGGGACAGCTAGTGTTTGTCACTTGCGTGTGAATGTAAACAAACATTATTCTGACCACCAATGTTGTTATCTTTTTCTAACCTCGAAAATCAGAATATTAGGAAAAAAAAAATTGTAAATTGAGGCGTATTGCATACTTACATATGGTATGAGATACCTTCTGTTTTATGTACTTTGGTATCATAATTCGTACAATTTCTAAATACACACGATGGCATTTTTTTTATTTTGTTTTTGTTTCAACGAAGCCTATCGCTCTAAGCCAAGCGTGACATAAACTAAAGACTAAAGGTCACAATTGTGACCTATTCGAGTCTTCACAATGCGCGCTCTCATAAAATATCTGTTTATTTGAATATCATTGATCTAAACACAAACTTATACCCAACACCTAAAAATTAAAACAAACCTCCTTGAAAATATAAATTGTATTTATAAAATTCAACGGCCAGTATTCCGGTGACAGTGACAGCCCGTCAGTTCAATACACCAAATAAGGAAATTTACATTGTTTTGTATTCTTAATTAAAATAAGCTATTAATATCGTCATAGTATTCACCGATGAATCGATAAAAATGTATCCAACCGTAAAACTGATAACTTACACTGACAAGGGATGCAACGGCGAAGCTCTTTAAAATCCAGGCCACCGGACAGTACGACTTCGGACCCTCTCGATGTGGCACTCTCCAAGCCCGATGACGAACAGCTGTTCTACACGGCGAGCGTACACTTCCTCCGAAAACGTCTGGAGGAGAAGAGCAACCAACCGTCGAAGCCGCAAGGCGCCTCGCAGAGTTGCTGCAACCTGACTCGACCAGTCACCCATCGTGATACTAATGTGCATAAGATTTCAAAAGTAGAATTAGATAACTGTCCTCCAAGAGGAAAAATACCGTCATTATCAATGAGTCAAGTTCTACCGTTTCCGAAATCCAATAAAGACGGTTTCTTTGCACGACTGAGGAATACTTTCCGAAAAACCAGACGCCCTTCCGAAGTTACTGTACAGAACATAGAGGAGTCTGAAACTAAAAACATATCAAACTTTAAATTTCCCAGATGTTCACGTCTACGGCACCCTCACTCTTCATGTTTACTGAAGATATCCGAGGAAAACATAAGATCTCCTACTGTTAGACGTTCAAGAACTAGAAAAGCTGATATATTAGAAGAAAATAAATGTGTGACTCACTCTAGGAGGTAGTTTGGTTTGTATTGTCTTGTATGTTATTATAAACCGTATTTTATTTGGATTTATATTGGACTTTTACTTTATTTACATATTCTCACTTTAGATTTGACTTTTGCCTGCAATCATTCAGTGGTTATTAACTTTCATCAGAACTTTAGTGTTTCACAGCATGAGCTCTTAACTGTTTTATTGAGCCAATGCTACTTTAATTTTATCTTATTTTTTTATTTTTTTTTATTATTAGGTCTACCAACAATTGTTTACAATAATCTACAAACAAAAATATTACATACTTATAAACTCTACACAGTGCAACAATTAGTTATAGGTAAACATCACATGAACAAAAAACTATAATAAGTAATTATGTTAGCTGTAAGCTACATATTCTACAAGTAATCTTAGTAATATAACAATAATAATAATACATATAGTGGTGATAGACCGATTAGCGCGCCGCACAATGATAATCGATGTCACCATTCCGCATGACGAGAACCTCGTGAAAGCTGAGAAAGAGAAACAAATCAAGTATCTCGACTTAGCACACGAGGTTGTCGACATGTGGAATGTGGACTCGGCGATCATTGTGCCGATTGTCGTTACGGCCACGGGCCTGATGGCCAAGAGCCTCGACGACCATCTGTCGAGGCTGTCATTGGGCGGTTGGATCAAGGGTCTGATACAGAAGGCAGTACTCCTCGATACGGCTCGCATTGTGAGGAGGTTCCTGTCTCTGGAGCCCTAACCACCGGTAGCTTGGACCCTGTTCCCGATACCGGTTGGCCTCTATTTTTTATATTTTTAAATGTTTTTAAGTTTTCTTTTTTTGTTAAATATTTAAAAATGTACTAAATAAGAAAGAAGATAAATAAATGAATATAATAATACAATAGTTACATATGCGAAATATTAAAAGCATAATTTCCTCAAAAAGTTACGTGCACACAGTCCAAAAGCATTTACAACAAATCTGTTAAACAGTTGAGAAATTTAATTTTTTGCTTATTGAGAGAATCAAAGTGAAAATCAACCATATCACTAAAACTATTCAAAATCCTACAAAACCTTATAAAAAAAACAATTATCTTATACACGTAATATGTGAGACACAACCTTAAGCAGATCAAAGATATCATACATCTATACTTTGATTTTTTATTTCGTAGACTAAACTGACATTTGGGGGGTTGTCACTTTATCGTTACATAATAATCGTATCCTGATTATCCTCAGTGATCGAAAGTTGATCGAAAATCGAAGTAGATCGAAAACGGAACTATTTCACGGCAAAAAAGAAATGTATTCGTTAAGAAACTGGCGGCCCGAAAATGTAGTCAGAGGATACATATTCGCGAGCTGGCTGACCAAAACCAGATTATGTATCCTCCGACTGCACAGCATGATGTTCTTCTTGTTTACGTCTTTTTAGTTCGCTTCTTAAGCAGTCGGGTTTTTGATTTTTTTAATTATTTTGAATTTTTAGATAACATTTTTTTTTGAATTGGGTACATATAAGTGTTATGTATTTTTGAAATAACCTTTTAAAACCCTGTATTTTGATATCCCACACAATGGGTACGGAAGAAAAAAAAAAATTGGTCCCCACAATATGGCGCCCAAAAGCCATATTCCAATATAGTCAGTGACACTCGCAAGATTAAGACGAATTGATTGACGTAAGAATCGTCCAAATCGGCCGACGCGTTTGTTCTCTACATAGGAACAAACAAACATACACACATACATAGATTGATAAACACAAAACTCTCCTTCGGCAGTCGAGTAAAAAATAAGGTCATTGGCTGCTGTCAGTTGCTACGAAATTAAAAATCACAGTATACATGTATTTCTTAGAACAATTTATAAAGATCAAACAAACATGAAACGACCCTTCTATGAAATCAAAGGATCCAGACACACGCACGAACTAAGTTCAATAAGACAAACTTTAATTGGTTTGAAACCTCGAAGGGTGACCAAACAATGATGCGTGTGTCATCATGCGATGACAGCTACAGATGTGGGCAGCTTCTCGAATGTTCTCGTGTGGCCGACATTTAGTACAAATGTAAGGAAGCCATACAGTGCGCCCTTCATCAGTTCTCACTAGAGATGGGCTTACTATGGACTTGATTATACTACTAGTCGGTGACTATAAATGTTGCCCGATAATCCGCAGTGTCTTAAGACAAAAGTCTATGACCAGAGTATGTTGCCAGTGATCACCTATGGGAACTAGACGTAGTCGCCCACAATGGGCCTTATCGGAAAGCTTAAAGTCACCCAAATGGCAATGGAGAGGGCTATGTTCGGCATTTCCTTGCGTGATCACGTCAGAAATGATAATATCCGCAGGAGAACCAAAGTTACCGACATAGCCCGAAGAATTGCCAAACTTAAGTGGCAGTGGGCAGGGCACATTGCTCGCAGAACGGATGGCCGATGGGGCCGACGTTCTGGAATGGCGACCGCGAACCGGAAGACGATACGTTGGAAGGCCTCCCACTAGGTGGACTGATGGCCTAGTTAAGGTTGCGGGAAGGCGCTGGATGCGAGACGCACGGGATCGGTCAATGTGGAGACGGCTGGGGGAGGCCTATGTCCAGCAGTGGACGTCTTTCGGCTGAAATGATGATGATGAAGATGATAATCCGCTTCCCAACTAGTCAGTGACTTATCGGTCTATCTCTATTATAGTTTTAAGTTTTAGAACTTTTAAGTTTTGATACCTAAATTAAAAAGTAATAGCTTGATAGTTCGCGCTGTTCTAGTATTAAACGTAAATTAGTATGAAACGTAAAGTAAGTGGCGGTTTATTTCTTTCATTTTGTTATGATTATTTCTTACATTTTGTTATGATTAATTCTTACATTTTGTTATGATTATTTCTTACATTTTCTTTGATATGTCATTCATATCCCCTAAAATGGTACAGAGTATCATGATGGTACGGTTTACCTTATATCTGGATTATGGAGCGTGAGTAAAACTTGATTATACTATGGACACGATCAAAAATTTCATCGTACGTAGGTATGTATGACTTCAAAAATGATACGTCAAAAGAAATCGAGCAACAGGATGATGATGCGGTTCTGGAAATAATTAACAACTTTGCATGATTGTATTTATTCAATAAAAAAAATATCAACTTAATATGTAACGTTTTATTTTATGACCTACGAAATAATTTAGGAACTAAATAAGTATGTAGGTATAACACATATAAAATTCTATTTTTTTTCTGAATTCAGAAAAAAAATAAGAGTATTTTTGGTAATGGTTGGTAACACTGAGTAGATGTATTCTGTGAACCGCATTAAGATTTTCACACAAAAATAGAAAAAATACAATACATTTTGGGGGTTCCCCATACTTAGAACTGATACTGAAAAAAATATTTTCTTCAAACCCATACGTATCTATGGATAGGTCTTCAAAATGGTATTGAGGTATATATTTTTTTTCTAAACATAATAGTTTGCGCAAGAAACACTTCCAAAGTGGTAAAATGTGTAACCCCAATGTAAATTCTAAAAGAAGAGAATGATAAAACTAAAAAAAATATATGATGTACATTACCATGTAAACTTCCACCGAAAATTGGTTTGAACGAGATCTAGTAATTAGTTTTTTTTAATACGTCATAAACCGTAAACCGCAATTTACCAAGTACGGAAGGAACCCTTCGTGCGCGAGTCCGTCTCGCACTTGGCCGGTTTTGCCCGACTTATCACCGAATATAAACATGTACAGATAGTTAGCTTTGCCGACTATTCATTGATCGTTTGGTTCATCTCTAGTTTTCACTTCTCGTTCGACACCACTAGGGGCGCGTCTTGTGACGTCACAGGGTACTCGGTCAATGCCCCTGATCCAAAGTATATATAGATACAGGGCTAGACAGTGAACATGATTGATAGTACTACAACTACATTCATAAAAATGTTTCAATCTATGTAATTTGGAATTCTATGATATATTCATACAATACTTCAGGCTCGAATAACAGGAAGGTACTTTTGTTAATGGGTTTTCCCATCAAATACCCGCTTCGTTGTTTTGCTAAGTTAAAACAATGTGAAAACCCTTTAAGGAACAAAAGGCTTGCTCAAGTTTTAATTACACTTAGTTAAGGCTCCGTTTAACATTTCTTCTAAAAGGTTTTGTTCATAAAACTTGCATTTTAATTGTTTCATTGGTTTACAAGTCGCCGAAACCTGAAAAATGACCGAAAATGTCAAGGTTTCGAGCACGATGCAGTTAGCACAGATGTTTCGAAACTGCAAACTTCGTTTTTGACCTACCTTAACATCGTCTCAAAAAATCAAAAAGTTCAGTGGATTTTTTGTGACCTAACGCGTTTAATCTTTTTAAGGTAACCGACCTTTTTATATTTGATTTCATTTATGTAGGTAGGTACATAGCGCCTCCACTAGAAACCAAATTAAACAGATTCATAGACTTTTTCATCTTCTATAAAATGTATTATGAGGCGTTAAAGCGTAGGATTCCAAAGATCTTGAAGTTGTCAATGGGATAAAAATACTTATAAAAGTTCAAGTTCTCTATGCGAGACACGTACCGTATTACACAAATAGACTTTTTTATATAGGGTTCCAAATTCTGTGGCAGTCATTGAGCCTTAAATTGTACCAGGCGATGCCAATGACCTTGTCTATTATGTGAAACTTCATGGACTTTAAATGAATTATACAGTGCTGGGACAGGCCATCTCTCTATGGGAGGGAATGGGCCGTAATCCAGTACGCGGGCCCAGTGTGGGTTGGTGGATGTCACATGTCTTCAAATTAATTTCAATTAAAAGGTGTAAATAAAAATAAAGTCGTCGGTGCGCGGGGTTAAGCAACGCCGGTCCGTGGATGGGTGGCTATTTATTACATACAGAGACTCGTCTGTGCTTTGGAAAGCACGTCTCGAATGTTATTTGCGGGTCTTTTACAGACGTTACGGGTAGTCAGAAGGCTCAAATCTGATATCAGATATCGTGTCAGTTACTGGGCTGTGTAGGTCAGATAGACAGTCGCTTCGCGTCATCATCATCATCCCAAAGCGCCGCCACACTAATCGGTCTTGTGCGTTTCGCATCTACCGGACTCCCCCAGCCTTGACCAGGTCGTCGCTCTCCCTAGATGGAGGCCTTCCAACGCTGCGTCTTCCGGTACGCGGTCGCCACTCTGGAACTTTTCGACCCCAACGGCCTTCCGTTCTGCGAGCAATACCCACTGCCACTTAAGTTTGGCAATCTTTGGGCTATGTCGGTAATCTTGGTTCTCTTGCGGATGTCTTTATTTCTGACTCGACCACGCAAGGAAACGCCGAGCATAGCCCTCTCCATTGCTCTCCATTGTCGCTTTATGTAAAATACTGTTATCCAGGTGCATCCGTTTAGACTGATAGCCGATCCCACAGACATAAATCTAACGCAAGTCCCTCCATCTGTATGACAACCAAGCGTTAACTTAATACTTTAATTGTTTAGCTTAATACTTTCATTGTGCGCACAGCTAAGGAGTGGAATTAACCTTCCGGAGTCTTTGTTCCCTGATAGCTACAACCTAGGAGTCTTTAAGTCAAGAGTGAATAGGTTTCTTCTAGGCAAGCGTGCTTCACCGTAGACCTCATCATCGCTTAACATCAGGCGAGACGGTGGTCAAACGCTAGCCTATAGTATATTAAAAAAAAAAAGCGTGCCCCTTGTTCACACACAACTTAAAAACTTTACTTACCAATGAAAGAAAACATTTCCAATGCCTCGGCCAACTTTTTAAGCTATTGCATAGCTTCTATCGCGGGCCTTGAGCGTGGAGACCGAATCCAGAAATTCCGTAACGAAAAATTCCGTAACGAAATGTGACAATAGTGATCAATGTGGACCTTATGCTAATGAGAATATGGGTCACTTTTGCTTGTCAAAGAAAAGCGACCTTATTTCAATGTGAATTTTTTTTTGCGGGGGGACGTAAACGGTTAAGGAGGAGGGGGGGGGAACCTATCTTGTTCTCCTGGATGAAGTAGCGGGGGGCAGGAGGGCAATTTTTTTGTCAGAAATGCGCTAACTCCATCCGTTTCTGAGATATGAGGGTTTTAAAATTTTTGTTGGTCGTAAAAGTTTTTCCTTTTATCGGTCTCTCTGAGCTGTTTCTGTAACAATGGTGATCAATGTGGACCTTGTTCTAATCAGAATAAGGGTCACTTTTGCTTGTCAAAGAAAATAGACCTTATTTCAATGTGAATAAGAGTCACTTTATATTTTTGTTTTTTAGAGTTTTATTAATCGGCAATAAATGGGGGTTTGGCTCGCTACGTTTTTGAGTTTTTAACGTTTTTAATTTAAAGGCTCAAATTCGCTTGGCAATGACAAGTTAAAATAAGAATTTTTATGTTCTATTGAAGTTGAGGTTCTTTATTTGTATCCTATTTTAAATTCCACCGCGTTCAATGTAAACTTTATGTATGTGGGAATACGGGTCACTTTGAAAAAGCGATCTTATTGTGGTATAAATAGGGGTCACTATTTAAATTTATTATTTGGGGAAAAGGTAAAAAATATGATAATAAGGGGGTTGTTAGAGGGTGGCGTTAAGGGTTTATTATTGTAGGTGGACCGTGGTCTACATTTTCTATTTGGGAAAAGAAAGTAGATTTTAAGAACAATAGGTGAAAGAAAATGACTTAAATTCTCAAAAATTTAATGCTATGCAATAGCTTTACCGCGGCAGTCCCCGAGTGCCACACGTCTTTTTTCTATAATCTTTACAGCTCAATATGGCATAACAAGGCATTTTTCCAGATTTCGGTGGACTTCTGGTGCCGATAATGCTAAATGAAAAGCTCAAATTCCGATCTTTTATCGTAAATTTACTCCGTTTTTTGGCACGCGAACATTCGCGTCATCTAGTTAAATTTATATCTGTGGCCGAACACTATAGACTTAGTTGGAAAATGCTAGGCCGATTGAGGTGTAACGCTAAGGACACGACTGGAAAACATTCTTGTTATAATAAACAACATACGGTTTTGCTTATATAAGAATTAAATATTTGTTTAGCCGGCGTCATTGAGTTTCTCAATATATAATTTAAACGATCACGTATATTGGTTTAACTGTGTCTATTTAGTTTCCGGGTATTTTTCATACGCAATAACACTGACTCATGCAAAATACTTACATTTTTACGTGTACAGTTAAAGAAAGATAAGGTCAACCAGTCGTGTGCCAATATTGTTTTATATTCATTTACCTTGCATTTGAAGTATTTTGTGTTATATTTTTTTATGTGTTTTAATATTTGCCAAGCTATTAATTATTACCATTACATTTTTTTTAATTTTTTTTTATAGGCTCGTGTTTGACCACCATCTCGCCTGATGTTAAGCGATGATGTGATCTACGGTGAAGCACGCTTGCCTAGAAGAAACCTATTCACTCTTGACTTAAAGACTCCAAGGTTGTAGCTATCAGGGAACAAAGACTCTGGAAGGGAATTCCACTCCTTAGCTGTGCGCACAATGAAAGTATTAGCAAATCGCTTTGTGCGTATTGGAGGGATGTCCACCATGTACCGATGGCGCATGGCCGTACGTCTTGTAGTCCGATGATGGAAAGAGCTAGGCGGAATCAAATTGTGCAGTTCCGTCGCACACTCTCCGAAATGTAACCGATAAAAAACCGACAGGCTGGCAACTCGGCGTCGATGTTGGAGGCTCTGGAGCTTTGAAACTCGAGACCCTGGGGTTCCGGTCCTTTTAAAGGCGTGCGAGGGGCCGAAGCCAACTCGCAGAGACCTTGTTAGGAAATGTGACACCAACCGACGATTATCCCTGTAAGCACTACGCAAGAGTAATCCCCGGTTGATGCTGGACTATTGGAAAATATGGAGAAAAATGAATTGGGCTATGGGTTTGGTAGGTTTAGTGCATCGATTGCCTAAAACTATAGGAGGACTGTTGAACTAAACGGCTATAAAATGGCAGGGGGTGACTTGCACACTCAATGAATGGGCCCTATAAAGGGTCGCTAGCACTTTAGTAGTAGTGCCAAGGGAGCAACATATCCGGAAGTGCTTGAGGAGTGGAGAGGTATACCCCGGCTATCAGGACAATTCCGGCAGTACATCTTACTGGGTTAACTTCCTTTCTTCGAGCACTTTTGCTGTTGCGAATCTCCACTCAAGCCAGTCATTTAAGGCAAGAGGGAGGTGAGAGCTCTGGTCCCCGTCAGATTTCACTCCAACCGGCCAATAAAGGCAAGCCGGAGATGAGGAACAGGACTTCTCCCTGGTGATCAGGTCCGAGGGGTTGCCACTGCCCACTATTCTGCCTAGCCTTTTCCCAACTATATTGGGGTCGGCTTCCAGTCTTATCGGATTTAGCTGAGTAACAGTGTTTTACATGGATCGACTGCCTATCTGACCTCCACAACCCAGTAACTGGGTAACACGGTACCCCTTGGCAAGACTGGTGTCAGATCTCAAGCTTCTGATTACCCGTAACGACTGTCAAAGATCTTCAAATGCCAGCCGGGACCGAGGCTCAGAGGAAACTCGGTATGTTGAAATGACCGGATACCCATCCACGGACCGACCTTGTCAAGCGTTGTTTAACCTTGATGATCGACCAGTGTGGCTGTTGTTATTTAGCCACGAGCCAGCACTTAGCACTGGCCACCATTATTACTGTTAATAAGTTTGTAACATACTCGTAATTTATAACACGCGATCTGTATTTCGATAGATAACTGTTCATTTCGTTAATACCTAATATTAACATTGCAACATCAAAGTACTATTTTCAATCGATTCATTTAACTTTAAATGAACGAGACGTAAATAATAACTCCATTTGTTTTAAAACTTGTGTATTTTTAAACATACATTAGAAGGCACTAAAATAAAATAGTACAAAAATAAAGACTAAACTTATAACTATTTGCATTAATATGCTTAATTTGTTCTATCACAGGTTTTTTGACGAATTCTGTCGATTACCTTATTTTAGCTGTCTTAATTAAATCTTAGATAAATTGTTCAAATACAATACAAATAATATACTTCCACATAACTGTTAGAATTAGATTCATACAAATAAAAGCTTTCGCAAGCTTTATTAAACTACAAATTATTTTAAAACATTACCCTCCTTGATCCGGTAATAATAAGTGAAAACATCACTTATTATTACCGATAATAAGTGATGTTTTAGTAGTGTATAGTAGTGGTTCTTAACATTCACAAGCAAAGCTAATTGCTTAAATTTAATAAATCGTATAAAAGTGAAGTCATGAACACTGTAAATTATTTTCGGCGGTTTGAAGAAACATGCTATTGGATTAAGAAAAAATCTGCTTCGTTTTAACCAACCAACCAACCAAAGAACTAACCAATACTTCTTCTTCTTCTTACTTTATAGATTTGCTCTCCTGTAAAGTTATAGTAGATTATTGCATCGAGCACAAAGTAATTTATTATTGCACCGAGTGCCTGATTTAGAGCCCGAGCGTCAGCGAGGGCTCTAATCTAACAGGCACGAGGGCAATATAAATTACTTTATCTACTTCGGTTTCGTTATATTCGAATTATAAAATTGACAGCGGTTGCATTATGATACCCATAACGACATCAAGTTGCATTATGCGAATCGTCATATATACTATAACACAAGCAAAGACATTCTGAACATACAGCCAGGTACCTATAATATTACTTCGAAATCGAGACAACGTAAATGATGTTTTTAAAAATGGAACAAGTTTAGAACAAAACTATCGTATACTATTTGGCTGTTGCGGCTACAAGAACTTTGCCTTATACCTAATCAAGACTAAATAAAAAAAAAAAAAAAAAAATGGACGCGGGGAAATTTTTCTAAATGAAATTTTATTCCAAATTTTATTAAAAATGTCTTCAACATCAAGTGATATTGAAAATACTCCACCAGATAAAAGAAATAGAGCAGTTGCGGCTATATATAATTTACTACCAGAAAAATTAAGACATGTTTAAGAGAAATGAAATACTTAAACACACTTCCTGAAATACTCATTTGTCTATATCTGTGTTTTATCCCTTCCTTCGTAGATAAAATCTTGTATGCAACTGTACGTTATTGGTCTTTTAATAACTCGTGCCCACCTATTTCGGTACGCGCTACGCTTGTACCGAAAAATGGCACTCGTATTAAAAGACCGTCCATAACGTAACAGTTGCATAAATAGCTATAAGGCGAGGTACATAATCTGCTTTTCTTTCAACTATTACCTATAGGAATAGTAGATAAAAGAAACTCATATCAAACAGTTAAAATAGAAGTTTAATTATTGAAATTAAAAGATTTTCTATAACACTGTCGGCTTCATTTAGAATGTTTTCCGGAGTGAATGTGTCGCTAGATGATTCCATTTTAATTCGATGCCGAAGCACTCAAAATCAGATAGTATCACACTTTATCGTTTCCAAAAATATTGTCAAGCAAAATTAACAAAGTTCCCGCCAAATCACTTTTTTAAATTTCTTTCATTTTTAAATCAGAGATAGCAGCAATCATTTTTTAAATTTGGAACAAGTAGGATAGAAACGAATAATACGTACGTAAAAAAAAAGTATTGATATCGGCTGGCTGAATAGAGCTAATCCATTGAGATTGGCACCTTTTGGTGCGATTAAAAAATAAACTGTGCAATAATGAAATTTCATACATTTTTATTGCTCTAGAGCATTAAAGACTCGTTTTGTACTGAGTTTTTAGTGTGATTGTGATGAAATTAAAGTATAGTTGGAAGAAAAAATATTTAATTCACGGTCTATTAAAACTTCACTGACGAAATGTTGTATCCCATTATCCTATTCTGAATCAACAATGACACTACAGCTATCTTAAATGATTACAAAATCTCAAAGCTTTGACTACAAGCTAGACTATCCTAATTCTAAATAATATATAAATAATCTTTTCTAACTTAGGAATGAAAGAATATAAGCTGAACTGCTAATACTAGTCAAACATAACAGTGACCAATACCAAACGTGGCAATAGGATTTTTTTAAACAATCAAAGCCGTTTAGTAGTACACAAGTAAATTCATTAAAAAAAAAACAAAACTGATCTAGAAAAACATACGCACATTCTTTTTACTTCAAGCAACGCTTAAATAAGGATCTAGGTACGTGTTCTTTTCGTAGTCTGTTGTCGTTGTAGGCAAGATGTGTCATATTGTTCGTAGTGACCTGAATTTCAGATCGTCGACATCGATTTTTATCACTAGAATCTTAAAAGCACTATCAGAAAAATGTTCAAGACTTGTAAGGTGCAGTCCCATTGAGAGCATTGAGAGCTAGTAGGTATTTTTGTAGTTCAAGAAAAACTTCACTGTAATAAGATCTATAAAGTTAGATAGAAATGGACATATAATAGTTTACTAGTGTGGAAAATAGCTCTCGATGGAATAGTGTTAAGGTTTTTCTTTTAACAAGTATAATTTAAAAATTATAAAAAACGCGACATATTTTTATTTCATGCTACATAATTTATCTAGTACATAGTAGATACGCTTCGATCGGCAATCTATTAAACACGTAATTATGACACGATATCTTGCGAAAACACCCCGATTCAAACAGTAAAACGCCCATAACTTTTGAACGGCTAAACCGATTTTATTCAAACATAGCTAAGAACACTCTCGATTAAGGCACCTTTTAAACAAAAAAACCTAAACCAAAATCGGTTAACCCGTTTGGACGCTATGATGCCACAGACAGACACACAGATACACATATACACAGCAACACACGTCAAACTTTTAACACTCCTCTTTTTCCGGCGGGGGTAAAAAAGAGATATGTTGTATATTCAATACAACTTTAGACCGTTTTCCCTCAACTGCCTCGCGACTTCTGGGTCCAATTCTGACTCTCTGAATTTATACCCACAGCCGATGACTTCTTTCGCCACTTCATAGTTCTTCTTCAAAGAGTTGAGCCAGATGGTGTAGGAGTAGTCTGGCCATATTCCCCCGTAGCGTTCTGGCAAGTGGTTGGGTGATATGTGCTTGTGCAGGGAGGCGTGGTCGTGGCCATGGAAGTAGATCCTCGACCGCATGTTGGAGTTCAGCAGAGGTTTGAAGATGTTGTAGATCTTGTCGAATAGCCACGAGTGGTTGATCATGTGTATGGCATAGGTCGTCACCGGGAAACATGACTGGAATAGAAAAAAATGGGATTTCAAATTATTATTGTATTATAGTTCTTGCTATCTCTAGTGAGATCTCACTCATACTCATACTCATAGCAAGAACTCATACTACCCATCCCAACCCAACCCAACGTGTAATATTGCGCCAGATGGGCTACAGAAGAAGGCGGAGACAAGATGTGTAGGGGCACCCTGGTATAAAAAGAGATTCAGCATTGGAAAGAGTGTACGGTATTCGGAAGGGTTTTGTTCCAGAGCAAAAGTATCATCACGAAATGATTCGGTTAGTGAAATAAATGATATTCTACTACAAAAGTACCAGGAGACAAAAGCTACAAGTCCATTGACACAGTACAACATCCAGGACACTGTACACTACCCTCAAGAATTTTCAACTCTTTAAATCCATCTGGTCTGCCTCCACACGTACAAAAGTTAAAAGTTGCAATCCCCGGAATGATATTAAGAAATTACCTCCAAGCCTGTGTAATGGCTCAAGAGTTTTAATCAAAGAACTTCGAGACAATGCCATTGTAGCCACCATCATTATCAGGCCCGCAGCCGGGCAGCTCGCAAACATTTCGCGTGTTCCAATAATGCCGACGGTTTTTCCTATATCATTTAAGAGGCTATAGATCCCAGTTAAAGTATCATTTGCACTAACAATTAATCTTCTTCTTCTTCTTCATCGTGTCGATGATTCCATTTTCAGATTTTGATTTAGATATTGTGCTTCGACCAGAACTCAGCCACGTCGACAGCCCTAGCGTTGGCCTCGCACAGGTCCTTTATGGTGCAGGTGTTTGTGCACAGAGAGCAGGACAACAGATGGGGCATCGTTTGTGGTGTGGTTCCACAGTCACATTGTGGCTGATCGGAGTACCCCCATCTGACCAGGTTGTACCTACAGCGGCCCACTTGGCTTCGCAGCCTATTTAGGGATTTCCAGGTAGGCCAAGGCAGTTTATGCCCAGATTTTCACTGGACGGCATCGACTTAAGAAAAGTGTGCTTCCGCCATGGGCAACTATACGTTAACATGTCTCGCAAGCAAAATAAATTGATTTTCGAAGATCCAATATCTCCGATAATCAATTTATTTTGCTTCAAACGAATAGCACATCAAATATAGTTTTCAGAGAAGCCTTGCAATGATTACTTATAGGAAAATTCATTCTTATTTACTGTCTTTTTTACACGAATGCGGTAAGGTAATATTTTATTCCAATGTGTATTAAGTAAATGAAATATTTGCTATGGAAGATTTGATTACTATGTCTCCATTAATGAAATCCTACACTTATTGTGAAAGTTTGTGTTAGTAAGTATTTACATAATATGTTTGTTACTTCTTCACGCAAAAACTAATTAACAGATTACGATGAAACTTGATAGGTACATAGCTGTTACCTATAGTTGTTATTTTTGATCCTGATATTTTCACGGAATCGAAACGTACGCGGGTGAAACCGGAGGACGCAGCTATATGATATATATGTTGTAGTATTAATATAAAACGTACTGTCAATTAGTTTTTAAGTGTTTTTCGTTTGTATTTATGGATTTTTAATGTGTTTTGGTCACTTGTTAGATGGCGGTTAACTCTAACGATTCGTGTGTGTGTGTGTGTGTGTGTGAAGATGGCTGCTGGAAGATAACAAAGACGACGACATTTTCGGCGTAAGCGAGGAACAAGAAGGATTGGCGGAACAAAGTGGCTCGCTTGGATCTCCTCACTATTCTGATACGGAACAAGATGGCGAGGAGGACGGGGTCGAAGATGAAGACTTCTATCGACTTTGGCTTCCTACCAGTCTAGTAATGGTACGAAACGGGGTAAGATACCACCGCCCACTTCGAGAACCAGATCTCCTAACATTTTAGTCCGTCCACCAAGCCCATTATGTGTAGCCAAATACGCTAAAACGCCTCTTCAATCATTCCTGCTGTTTTTTTTACGCTGTCGTTTGTAACGTGCTTGTAGATTTAACAAAGTCGTATATATCAACAAAAACATTCCCAGAGGTATAAAACTAAAAGGCAGACTAATTCTGGGATTAAGAGAACAACTCCCGTAACATAATATGCCTAATCGGGGAAGAGTTACTCGGTGTTATTTTTGTAGCAGGGCTCGCGACCGCAGAGTTCGCGACCGCAGCACGCGCAAACAATGCAGAAAATGTATAAGGCGCATTTGTAGCGAACATTAGACAGTCGTGTGTCCTGAATTTATACCAACAAACTGATGTGTTACCTATTGTTACCAATCAGTTAAATTATTTAACAGGTTGATTTTGGATCTGAAAAGCACGGTTCACACTAGTTCTTTTAAAACAAAATTAAAGGAATTCCTATTGGACAAATGTCTGTACGCCATTGAAGAATTGTAGTGCATAATATTGTTATTGTTTTTAGTTTTTTAGTTTTTATGATATCTATGAAACGTATATATTGAATATTAAATGTAAAATGAATGGTAATTGTTTGTAGATCTATAAAATTGACACAAAGAATTTTAGTAGGTAATTAACTAATAATTGTTTATTTTAATTTTAATATGGTGTAATATATGGAACGTATGTAATTGAATTGAATTGTAAAATTAATGGGTTTTGTTTTTGTGACTAATTTGATTTTATTTTTAATTTATTTTGTGTAAATGTTCAGATACAAATTTATTGTTCATGAATAAATGACTAATGACTTCTTCTTCTTTTCGTGTGAGGTGTTGCCACCTCTGGTGTCAGAGTTAATTAAGCCGCCTCTGGGAAACCCCACAGGCCTCTGACGTGGCTATTTCAGACTTACATTATAACTATATAAGTCCAGGTTTCCCAATGATATTCAAATAAAACCATTATTATTTGAATATCATTGAGGTTTCCTCACGATGTTTTCCTTCACCGTTGCCTGTGATGTCCAAGATAAACTTAGAAAGACTGTTATGATAATTGGTTCAATTATCATAATGAAAATAATACTTAAGAGATCTCAAATCTTCCAAATGTTGTTGATTTTTAAGAAGTTTATGACGTATTTTTTTAATTATAATTAAGAAGCTAAATTTTGTTGATGAAAAAAATTATAAATGTTTATTCTCAAAAGATAGCACTCGTACAAAAAGATTTTACTTCTGTCAAACTGTAGGACAGTTTGTTGGTAGACGCAACTCCCACAAAAATTATATTTTTAGCCAAAAGTAATTTTTTCGCTTAATGACTAAGTATTTGCAATGTTAGTACGAGTAATATTCAATATAAATTGGTTAGTTATTGTTAGTTAAGTATATACATTATTTTTCCCAAAGGTTCCAAGGAGATACCTACTTTCTCACTTGGTTTTTAAAAGCGTTTTTTGTGGTACAACATTTAGTAATCTGTGGTACAACTGCTTTCTATATCAACTGGAAGTTTATTAAAAATTGCTGGAATTAAATATTTTCTACACCTGCGTCCATAATAATTATTACAAGTGGGTACTACAAACAGTGGCGGCGTAAGGCGTGGGCGACGTGGGCCACCGCCTACGGCCTCGCGGTACAAGGGGCCTCGCGCCTCAAAAATTGTTATGCATTGCTTCAAAGCGAGAATAAAATAAAAAAAGATATTAATTAATTTTGTTGTGAAATATGTTTTTTTAGTCTGGCAACATTTGCTTACGTTGCGTAACTATTTAAATATCGCGAGTAATCCTTGCCGCCGCCGACCAGTGCGGGGATCCCTTGTTTTATTTGTTTACTTTCTTTACTAGGAAGCCAACCAATCAAATCAAAGTACCACACGCACGCAACGCAGTCACTAGGCGCATAACAATAGAAACGTAATTGTGTTATTCAATATTGTATGTTTTTATGACTGTACGTACCTATTTAATGTTTCATGTTGGATTATATTCGAACGCAAAGTAAATTGTTACTGAATAAATAAATAAATTGAAAATAAAAAAAATGATAAGAATAGTGTGTTCAATGTTTGAATAATATTTAGTGAATAAATAGATAGTGTGTAGGTATATTATTGCTCCTGTAAACTGACCCAAAATTAAAAAACAGTGACTTAATAAATGGTTTTTGTTTTCTTTGACATCGGTACCTGTAATCGTCTATTTTACATAAGGTAAGAAATAATTAATTGGTAATAAATAAATAACGCAGTAATTACTTGTATATAAAATTATACGCTTTATAATATCTTTTGAAGGAAACCAAAGCTTTAACGGTAAAAAACGTATCGACTTTTTAAGTTTTAAAAAGTAGTAGGTAGTAAGAGCTTTCTTAAAAATTTTTGTTTGAAACCTAATTTAAATGTAGGTTTTACAATATTATGTAGATAAAACAGAAAAATAAATGTTAAAACTATTGCTTTTGTTTACAGGTTACAAAAACGATGTTATCGACATGTCCGGCCGAGATAGAAATATTGGAAGAAAATAGGAGTCTGGATCAGCAAAAAGAAAAAGAAAAGCTGAAAGAACTGCATCCAACCAGGTTTTGAGTTTAAATATGATGAAGTTCCTCAACCAAACTGCATCTGGTAGTACAGAACCATCTGAATCGATGGATTCGACTTCTACACAACAAACGTCCGAGATACCGTTGGGTAATGCTCCAGGTGCACTGAGTACCGAGAGCGAACGTCAGTTAGATGTAGAGTTTGGATCATTCTCTAGCCAATCAAAAATTTAACGCTGAAACTGAAAACTGAAACGATTTGTAATTTTTCATTAATATTAATCTAATTTGTATTTTTATGAATAAAAAATTGGCAGTGTTAATTGTTTTGTTTTTTTTTATTATTTTATAAAATCCGTCTTCAGGTCGCCACAGAACAGGGCCTCGCGAAATCTGTCTTGCCCACATCAAATTTAGGTCTTGCCCCGCCACTGACCACAAATATTCCTACGCTTACATTCCTTTGTGACCTTGTACGCACGATAATTTGTTTGAATTCCTCGCTACGAAACTGGTCTAAGGCTGATAACAACACCACTCTCTCGTGGACTGGCAGCATCTTGCACTCCAAGAATAACTGTACGTAATTGCTATTTTTGCACAGGTTTTTTATTGTATTTTTGTCTACTAATAGTTTCATAAATCTGATTTGTAGTAATTTTATTCTGTCTATATATGATTGTATGCGCCATTATGATAAAAATAAAGATTTTTCGTAATTACTATGCTGTGTTTTATTAATTTATTGTTTTATTTAGAGAATTAATTGAACCTTTAATGGTCTACGCCTGTAGCCCGCGGGCCGCGGCGCAGCGTGCGATCAAGGAGTGCGTGCACAGCATGTTAGAAAGTATGGATAACCTATGTATTAATTTTGACTCCTGGTAACTGGATTCACTTTAGGAGCTGCTGTGATGTTAGAGACCCACAGTATTTGCATCTTGCCCATTCATTAAAATAAAATATTGGGTTAAAGTTCAAGGTATATTAACTTAGTTATTTGTGATGCTGCTGACCTTTAAGTCGTTGTTTTTGATGGTTAGTTATTTAAGGGTGTTGCCATCAATCTGCCTAGCCTTTTCCCAACTATATTGGGGTCGGCTTCCAGTCTTACCGGATTTAGCTGAGTACCAGTGTTTTACATGGAGCGACTGCCTATCTGATCTCCACAACCCAGTAACTGGGTAACACGGTACCCCTTGGCAAGACTGGTGTCAGATCTCAAGCTTCTGACTACCCGTAACGACTGTCAAAGATCTTCAAAAGACAGCCGGGACCTTGTCAAGCGTTGCTTGACTTTGATCATAAAACCAGTGCAGCTGTTGTTATTTAGCCACAAGCTCCTCCTATCCTAAGCTATATATATATCCTCCTAGACAAGAGTGTTGCCATATGAAGAGTATAAAAATACTTGTCAAGTAAATAATATTAGACACTTACCACCATAAGCTTGACCATATTGGACGCCACGGAGGGTGTGATCTGCCACGCGTGCTGGGTGCCAATGTTTTCCAGATCAAACACTGCAACACCTCCCAGTATTTGTGACCTCTGCTCCAGTAGGCCAAGCTCCAGAGCCATGATCGTTCCTTTGAATAGATCTTCTACTGGAATTGTTTTTGGGTTCCAACAACCTGTAAAGACCATCAAATATATTAATATTTTGGTAGTTGTTGTTTAAAAAAAAAAAAAAAGTACCTATATCCAAATAGACAAAAAACCAACCTAATGAATTTTAATTTTAAAAAAACTTTTTGCAAAAAAATACTACCGACCAAATACAAAACTGCAAAGTGAAAAATAACTTTATTTTTTGAAGTCGGTGTCCATAACGCAAAAAATAAATAATATATTTTTTTTATTTTTCACTTTTTAGTTGTACCTACCTAATAGGTAAGTTAGTAAAGTAACTATAACGCCAGAATAGATTTCATGAAACTTGGTCATAACCGGTGAAATGAGGGATCTGCGTAACTCTTAAGAGCGTACTGGCGTGATGTTATGTTCCGAAATGGTATAAACAGTAAACAGACATGCGATTGCAGCAATCCCGAGAGATTTGCCGTTATTTATTGAAGAGTTCTGTTGTATAACTCCGAAGTTCTTCATCAGATCTTCACCAAATTAAAATGGGACCAATTTTCGAACATACTTTTAAAAACAAAAAAAAATTTTCAAAATCGTTCCACAATTGACGGATATATCGGTGAACATACACAAAAAAAAAACAAACATAATGTCGAACATAGAACCTCCTCCTTTTTGGGAAGTCGGTTAAAAATCAGTGCACGTGTATCTTACACGTGCAATGTATATTTTAAGACGAGCCAATTTGTTTTTGTTCTATCCATTGTTAAAAAAAAAAAAGTTGATGATGTCTATTGCCATTTTTATCATTTTTTTTCATCAGTTAATGAAATATAATTAGAAAACCTACCCACGGTAATCTACATACCTACTTAAGAACCTACCGAAAAAAAAAATGCTACGGCGTTGTCTGTAGAATTAGTAACAATTTTTTTTTTAATTTGGTTTAATAACACGCCTTTGAAACATCAGTTTACGATTTTGCTTTACCACAGATTGCTAATGAAAAAACACAATGAAACAAAAAAAGGAAATCTCGCACGTTTACAAATCCAATCTAACATTCCCTGAGCAGATATCATAGTGCTGCACGATAGTGGTAATGATAGCAGTCATGAAAGCTTTGCATACTGTTAAAACTTTATAATCTATACTTATCTATACTTAATATTATAAAGCTGAAGAGTTTGTTTGTTTGTTTGTTTGTTTGTTTGTTTGAACGCGCTAATCTCAGGATCTACTGGTCCGATTTAAAAAATTATTTCATTATTCGATAGCCCGATTATTGAGGAAGGTTATAGGCTATAAAACATCACGATATGACTAATAGGAGCGGAGTAGTAATCAAAGATGCAAGTGAAACCGCGTGGTTCAGCTAGTAATATTATAAAGCTGAAGAGTTTGTTTGTTTGTTTGTTTGTTTGTTTGAACGCGCTAATCTCAGGATCTACTGGTCCGATTTTAAATTTTTTTTCACTATTCGATAGCCCGATTATTGAGGAAGGTTATAGGCTATAAAACATCACGCTATGACTAATAGGAGCGGAGCATCAATGAAAAATGTTCTAAAAACGGGGAAAATTTATTCTTTTTGAGAGATGCCGTTGCGTGCACTGCGTAAACGGTTAAAGTTACGCAACAGTCATGTATATAGGGTAGGTAGGGTAAATGGGTAGGTAGCCATTTGACGGGAGCGAAGCCGCGTGTGACAGCTAGTCTATAATATATCCATACTAATCTATACTAATCCTTATACATACATAGTATAAAACAAAGTCCCTTTCCGCTGTCTGTCCCTACGTATGCTTAGATCTTTAAAACTACGCAACAGATTTTGATGCGGTTTTTTTTTATAGATAGAGTGATTCAAGAGGAAGTTTTATATGTATAATACATGCAGGCGAAGCCGCTGGCAGAAGCAATATTATAAAACTGAAGACTATTTTTTGTGTTTGAACGCGCTAATCTCAGTAACTACTGGTTGGATTTGAAAAAATATTTTTGTGTTGGATAGTCCATTTATCGAGGAAGGTTATAGGCTATAAAAATCACGCTACGGTACGATGCAGCAGAGCATAAATGAAAAATGTTGCATAAACGGAAAAAAAAAATCCTTTTTGAGAGCTTCCGTTGCGTGCGCTGCGTAAACGGTTTAAGTTACGCAACAGTCATGTATGTAGGGTAGGTAGGTAACCAGTTGACGGGAGCGAAGCCGCGTGGGACAGCGAGTTTTATAATATCACCTATGACTTTCAAGCTACTATAACTTTATCAAATAAGACCTTCGTCCGAAAAATGGCTACCCTATCACTACACCTTGAAATATAAATATGCTTATTGTTCTCCAAATTTTCTTATAAGTACAGCTGAACAGCGTTCTAGTAGTATTTGCTCAGTTTAAGGGTACGTCCCATTGTTATTTTTTTAATTGCCATGCAGTGTAGCTCTTCTTAAACTAGAAAACTAGTCAATAGCTCTCACTAGAACCGCGACATTAGAACCTAAATAATCACTAATCAAGTACTGCTTTTGAAAATTTGAATAAGTGCATTTGTTCTTACCTATTCTATAAAAAAGAAGTCTGCGACCATCTTGGTCTCTGTATGGTGGCACCGCCATCACGCTAGCATCACCGATTTGTCTCAAGTCCAGCGGGAAAACATTCTCGAACAGTTCTGGATTGTCTTCTTTGAATTGGTAGTAGTTTACAATCTGAAAAAAAGAGACCATAATTAAGTTGAGTAATGTTGACGAGACGATTTTTTTATTAATTTTCGTTATAAATAGTTTTATTTTAGAACTAGCTGACCCTCGGGGCTTCGCTCCCGTCAACTGGCTACCTGTCTACCTAGCCTGCATACCCTGCCTACCTTGCCTACCCTGGCTACCCTGGCTGCCCTGACTACCCTGGCTACCTTGGCTACCCTGCCTATCCTGCCTAACCTGCTTAACATGGCTACCCTGGCTACCCTGCCTACCCAGTCTTCCCTGGCTACCGTGGTATACCCTGGCTCCCCTGCCCCTACCCTGGCTACCCTGCCTACCCTGGTTAACCTGGCTACCCTGGCTACCCTGCCTAACCTGCCTACCCTGGCTACCCTGCCTACCCTGGCTACCCTGCCTAACCTGCCTACCCTGGCTACCCTGCCTACCCAGCCTACCCTGCCTACCCTGCCTACCCTACCTACACTACCTACCCTTCCTACTATTTTTTATCTATCATCAATAGTTTTCTCAGCGCACGCCAAATAATGTATTTTACAGGCAACATTTTGCTACCTTGGGTTACCTTATTGCAATTTTCATAAGGATCTCTATATTTTTTTTAATTATGTTATAGCTTGTGATACACAGGAATAATGTAGCTTTCTCTACTGGTGAAAGAATTTTCAAAATCGGTTGAGGAGATCCAGAGATTACCCCTTACAACGTCATAAACTCACAAACCCACAAACTCACAAACTTTAACTCTTTATAATATTAGTATAGATTTCCACGTAACTTTTTTTGTCAAAAATAGTATTCTGGAAACCGAATGAAGCATCTATCTAAAAGTTTCATAACTATATCGGCTGAATGCTGACTTTTAAGTGTTTAGTTCTTATTTTTCTTTATTTAATCATATAAATCGTGCTTGTTAGTGATCCTAGATTTTCTACTACTTTTTCTGTTTCTATCCGTGAGAACCTGTAATTGGCTCTATGACTCATATATAATTGTTATCCATCTGTTATAGCTGTAGGTTCTTCTAGTATTAAATAAATAAATAAATAGAATAATCATTTTTAACTATTATATTCTAATAATAGCCTTTTTGGCCTTGATAATAATAGTTAGTAACGGTCATTCCTGTCAGTATTCTTTCATATTGTCCTTATTATTATAAATCTTGAGCTTGTGGTATCATTCATTGCGCCTATGTGAACGCTCCTCAGTTGAAGTTAGATTTAGTATTAAAACACAAACACTAAATGACGATTTGGGACGCCATCCTTATTAAAGTGTCTCTCGCTTCATTCTCAATTTCCGCAAGACATGGACTAGATTTAATTTCGATAGACCATTCTGTCATAACCTGGTTCTAGTTGTTTATACCTACATATTATTGTAAACTACCAGATCCTCCCAGAACTACCAAGTGTCTGGATCTCGGAAAGAGAGTCACCGCCGCCCTGTCACAAGCAACTGAAGGAACACGTGTGGGTTTTAGTCGTTAAAAGTCTGACAGGCCCTCCCGCTTCACCCAGAGCAGAAGAAGGCATTGGAAGATTTCACATACCAAAAAAATAAAATAAAAGGATTTGCTACTGCGTGACACTGTATGTGACACTGTCTGATTATACACCATCTCAATTTCTTATCATCTTTGCAAGATGCATAAGAAGGGATAGTAAAAATACATAATAATAACTTGAAACAGACTAAAAGTAATGCATACATTGTTGCAAACGTAGCAAAAATTGCCGATACAAATTACGATGCCAGACGACTATTTTATGCTTTTTAAATTACAATCTAGACTAGAGTTCGACGTTCAAGTTACGACACTATCCATAATAAGTTTGATTTAGGAATAGGACCTTGATTTCCCATATAAGGTGTTGAGTGCTGACGAAATAAAATCCGTCGCAAACTAGAATATGATTCATAGCCCAGCTAAGACCATTTAAATTTATTATGAAATAAACAATGTGTAGGATTAGCAAAAAAACATCCTGTCATTGAAGTGATTAAAAATATCGATCTTAGAAAATAATTTGACGTAAATATACGTCCAAAGTTCTCATACCATTCCATAATCCCTGCTTACGTCAACAATATGACGCCAGTTTCGATATTTTAAGACAACTTTTTGCCACGTTTGCAACAATGTATGCATTATTTTTAGTCTGTTTCAAGTGATTATTAGTTTAGAATATAAAGACGTAGATGCAAGGTATTTTTAACCGACTTCCAAAAAGGAGGAGGTTATCAATTCGACTGTATTTTTTTTATGTGTGCCCTCAGAACTTGTTACTGGTTGTACCGATTTTGATGATTCTTTTTTATTTGAAAGCTGGTGCTTGTCATGTGTCCCATTAAATTTTCATCAAGATCTGATGAAGAACTTTGGAGATATACATCAGAACTCTTCAATAAATGACAGCAAATCACTCGGGATAGCTGCAATCGCATTTTTTTTATTGTTTACACCATTTCATAACATAAGATCACACTGGTACGGTCTAAAGGGGTACGCAGGTGTCAACAGTTCATATTGGTGTAATCTTTTTCCACCGGCTTTGTTTAAGTTTCATGTTATTAGGTTAATCTATTCTAACTTCACTTTAGGCATTATTGGTACATAGCCTATATAACTGGCCCATTATGTACCACAACTAAAAAGTGAAAAAAAAACTTTTAACAAAAAATACAACCGACTTACAAATAAAAACACTACAAAGTGAAAAATAACTTCAATTTCGGAAGTCACCGACAAAATAAGAATACCGACTTCCGAAATTGAAGTTATTTTTCACTTTATAGTGTTTTTATTTGGAAGTCGGTTGTATTTTTTGTTAAAAGTTTTTTTTTTGTGCCTTTTTATGCGTCTTGCAAAGATGATAAGAAAGTGATATGATGTTGATAATAAGAGCACACAGTGTCACACAGTAGCACATCTGGTAGTTTACAATAATATGTAGGTATAAACAACTAGAACCAGGTTATGACAGAATGGACTATCGAAATTAAATCTAGTCCATGTCTTGTGTTAGTGTTTGGGTTGCAATACTACAACTTACTTCATCTAAGGAGCGTTACTTAATTAACATTAGTGCAATGAGTGATACCACAAGCTCATAATTTATAATAATAACGACAATGGGAAAGGATACTGAAAGAAATGACCGTTGCTAGGTATTATTATCAAGGCCAAAATGGCTATTTTTGGCATATAATATTTTATAATGATTATTCGTTTCGTGCAGGTTCTAAAATAAAACTATACTGGAGGACTTAGACAAGTGGCATTCGATGTCAACGAAAGCGATAGTCGAAATGTCAAAATGTAAGGGATTGATCATTCATTGGGCGCACGGTTGGCGTGGTTGAGCGATTGACTGCTGTTCTGCGTGTCCCGGGTTCGATCCCCGCACGGGTCAAATATTTGTATGTCCTACAGATAATTGTTCCGGCTCTGGGTGTTGTGTTTGTGAGTTTATATGTTTGTAAATGCACCCATGATACAGGAAGAAATTCCTAGTGTGGGACAATGTTAAAAAAAATACCCGTAATTTTTCGATATCGCTTATCAATCACATACAATTTTGACTTTTCGACAATCGCTATCGCCACACTTTCGATGATAGAGTATCACTTGTCTAGGGCAATAAAATCAGGGCACTCTTATTTTTATGATTTATTCGGTCTCTCAGACCGTAATTAAAGAATAGTTTTTTGAGCCACCGGCTTGGGTGTGTATCAACTTTACCACAGATACCAACAACCATCTTGACATTCAAAACTAGATAGCAAGCTTTTGCTGTCATATTAACCCCTTGAGTGCCCAAAACGTGGATCACCCGAGATACAATGGCTTTTAAAATATTTCGGTACTACGGCATTCGACCGAAAAATATAGCATACAATATTATATTGACTATAAACAAAACATGAATAAGTTCACTTGCTTATTTAATAAGTAAGAGAAAGTGAAATGTTAGATGTAATGCAAGCTTTGTAAAGATGAGGTAAGAGATTGACCTCAGGAACCTCACATAAATCAGATTTGTAATGGAAAGTTTCAACAGCTAACGGTAAACATTGTAAACTTGTTTCCATATATTTTATGGAAATAATTAGCAACGCAAATCATATATCAAATGTAGCTTTTCCCGCGGCTTTCCACTCAGAGCCGAGTTTACACGGAGACTTGCGTCGGCGCAGCGTTGTTTTACATATATTATCAAAAATAACTTTTTTACAATAAAATACTACCGACTTCCAAATAAAAACACTACAAAGTGAAAAATAACTTTCGTTTTGGAAGTTTGTGTCTTTGGTAGGTGCCATTTTTTTTCGTAATGGATGCCGACTTCCAAAAAGAAAGTAATTTTTTTACTTTGTAGAGTATATATTTGGAAGTCGGTGTCCATAACGAAGAAAAAAAACAACATAAAGTCATTAAACCGCTTCCTTTTTGGATAGTTGGTTAAAAACGACGAAGCAATAGCGCTACGTTGAGCGATGCAACGCTGATACAACGCGCCGCGTACACCGACTTTTAGAGATAGTAGCTTTCTTTCAGTGAATAATGTTCGTTATCAGATCTTACTTAAAGAGATTATCTCCGACTAACAAATATTTTAATTATAATTAGACCTCTTTAGTTTAACAGTAATTTATACATTGTGTAACGGAAACGTGCGATCATATTTTATAAATTGTTTCTGCCCGTGTAATGTGTACCTATATGAACAATTTTCTTCAAGGATGTTATAGGCTATGCAAAATACTCGTAAAATAGATTTTCCTCCATTAAAATTAATATTTGAGTATATATTGATTAGTTATATTTTAGTCTATTTTATAGAGTAAGGAGCTCGTGGCTAAATAAAACAGCCGCACTGGTCGATCATCAAGGTTAAAAGAAAGAAAAAATATTTAAGCAACGCTTGACAAGGTCGGTCCGTGGATGGGTGACCATTTCAACATACCGAGTTTCCTCCGTGCCTCGGAAAGCACGTGAAGCCGTTGGTCCCGGCTTTCACTTGAAGATCTTTGACAGTCGTTACGGGTAGTCAGAAGCTTGAGATCTGACACCAGTCTTGCTAAGGGGTACCGTGTTACCCAGTTATTGGGTTGTGGAGGTCAGATAGGCAGTCACACCTAGTCGTAGTCCTAGACCCCAATATAGATGGAAAAAGGCTAGGCTAGTCTATTTTATAGTGAATTGTTTCATATATATACACGGTATCTACATACCTTTTTTTCATCTCTCCTCTCACAGTTATGCTGGAAGAGATTTCTTTGAAATAAGCGTACCTCTTGTACCTATTTTCTGTTCCTTCTTCTTCTTGTCTCTTTATTATGTGTGTATTAATGGTTAAATAAAAATTTGGATTATCTCACCAATCTATGGGCTCGTTTAGGAATAAATTTGCGTGCACGCAGGAATTTAATCAAGAATTCGTCATCCATTCGATGGGGTGTGCATTCACCACGTTCTGAAACATAGGTAAACAGAAAAAAACATTAATATCAATGTAAAAAAGGTAAGAAAATGAAGTAGAATCACGACCCTATTTTGTAAGGTACGAAAGTTACTTAGTGTAATAAAATTTTAACAAAACATATTCGTGACGCGTTATGTTAAAATTGAGAGAGAATAGGTTGTATCGCTGCTTTAAAAAAACAAAATACTACAATGCGAAAAATAACTTTCTTTTTCGAAGTCGGTGTCTATTGTACCCGTTGTTTTTAGTTTTTCGATACCGACTTCGCTAAAGAAAGTTATTTTTCATTTTGTAGTATTTTGTTTTTGAACTCAGGTTGATTTTTTGTTAAAATGTTTGTATTTTTCTCTTTTTAGTTTTGGTAGGTACCTCCAATTAACATGATAATCATTTATAGCCAACGTACATCTCATGACGATTCCATTAAGCCCAAACACGACTGGGATACATTGTTTTATTTCGGAGTTCCAGTGCCTACCTTCCGGCTTCATCATCAGATCAGTTCGATGGTGCCGTTTTCATCAGTACCATTTATTTATAAGTATTTGCTTCATCATAGCCGGTAAACTATTGGAGATATATTATACCCGTGACATACTTAGCATTAAGGATTTCCAGTGGCCATCTGTGGTCTTCTTCATCAGTTCTATTTCACCAAATGTACTTTCTGAGTGCAAATGATCGCATTGTTGATGAAAATATCAAAATCACTATATGTTTGCATATAATATTTGAGGAGTTCCCTCAATTTCTCTAGGATCCCATAATCAGATCCTGACCTGGTGACCATGGGACCACCTGTGAAGCACCCTTACAAACAAAAGAAGAATTTTTGAAATCGGTCCAGGCGTCTTTGAGTAATCGGGACACATACATAAAAAAAAAAGAATTCAAAACCTAATTTTTTTTTTGGACGTCCCACCGCACTCTACCCAAACCACTGCAACTCCTCTCCAGAAAAGCGCCGAGGCAATGAAGCTCGACGAAGTCCCGGAGAATGAGAAAAAGTTAAATTTAGTCTTGTTATACTTATTTTTTTTATTTTTTTTACCTTTGTATAGATTCTTTTACCGATTGTTTTGTGAATGTGTGGACATTGTAGGCCTTCTTGATGCTAGTTAACATTTGTTAACTTTTTTATTTAATATATAATCTTTTTATTTTAATTTTTTTAGTTTCTTACGACTTATTGTCGTAAGTCGGGCCTGCGTTGTCCCCCCATATCTAAGTACTAATGCTGTAACATGGAAATATTGTAAAACCAATACATTTTTAAAAGAGTAACCATGGAGTTTCTTGCCGGTTCTTCTCCATAGGAAACGACCAACCCGAACCGTGCACCTTTTGTCGACGTTTTATAAGTGCCCATGTAGGCCTATGTGAAATAAAAAAAAATTATTTTGATTTTGATTTTGAATGAATTTAACTGTCTTGGATCCCGCAACGAAATTAATCAAAAAAGAATAATGTAGAAGTAGTAGTAGTAGTATACCTCCTTTTTTTGAAGTTGGTTAAATAAAAAATAAACTTCACAAATGGTTCTGTGGGTTCTCAACGGGCAAATCTAATTACACTTTTGACCAACCCAAGTTTTCCTGACCGCAGACCACTTAGCTGATGCAACCAGTTATCACTATCTATAATGTAAATACCCTGAATATGTAGAAACTTACATATAATAAATTCCAGCCTGTTACTGTCTTACTGCGGGGTAAAAGCCTCTTCTCATAGAGAGAAGAACGTAGTTAGGGATACTGGATACAGTTTGATTGAGACCATAATTTCATTGTAAGATAATTTGCGACTTTCGATCGGGCGAAGGCATCTGGCAGAAGCTATGTTTTACCGACTTCAAAAAAAATTTGCTTATCAATTCGAAACGTATGTATGTAATATTGTTGATATTGCACAATATTTACATATGTTACCCTATGTGGGCTTCTAAACATGTGTGCCTAATTTTAGAAGTGTTTGTCTTTGTTTTTGTAAGTTTGATGTATGGAACTAGTAATCGGATCGTGTTCATTATTTTTTGATTTATTGGATTAAGTTTCTCTCATCAAAATCGGTTCAGTAGTTTTCTTTCAAGATACGGAACATAGAACCGAACTCCTTAGCGACAAACAGCACGAATGTGTAAATCGAGTTATTATGTGTACTTTGTCAATCCTTTAGGTGCCTTGCTATATATAGAACTTGCTCACTTTTCAGTGATGGTGTACCAAAACTTAAAAGTCGGTGTAGCATAGCGATAAAAACAAGAGGTACCACTTCCGAAACCAATATTATTTAGCAATTTTTATTTAGTGTTTTGTTTTGCTTTTGAAGTCGGTGTATCTTTTGTGTTTTTTTTAATATTCATACCTAGGTAAATAACATCAGTCGATACAGTTCTGTGGTACCTTTAATATTATGTTGTATGATCTTGACATTTCTCAATCTTGAGCCTTTCAATATTGATTAACATCCAGTCTTGAATGATAAAATGTTATTCTCGTGTTGTCACATTTTCTTATGGTGTTACCAGAATTAAATAAATACTAAGGATTCTCTGATTTTGCTGTATACAAGACTGTGAATTGAATTTTTCCCTGTTTATTTCTATTATTGGGAGTTATGTATTTGGATTCTTTCAAGATGTTGAATGATAGAAAATATTGTATCACGTCGCCATGTCAGTAAGGCTTAAATAGGCATCGTTGACAGGCATTAAGTATTATTTATATGACCAGATCAAAATTTCGTGTCGTCTTTGTTACCAGGGCATCACAGACTAGTGAGAAGTGTAACTAGAAATTGTTATCGCCTCGCACTTGTCTGTCTCCTTTAATAGAGGCATGTGTGGCTATATAGGGCGGCTCATGCAAAGTGGCAATTTGAGGTATATCGAATATTTAAAGAAAATCTTGATCTATTTATTTAATAATTGGAAAAATTTAGTAGAATTTGTTTTATGTGTAGTCTCTGTAGAACAATTTCTGATTAAAACGTCTTTACGAAAAAAAAAACCGACTTCCAATCCTGTTTTCGTTTCGTCGTTTGTTGACACTGACTTCCGAAATCGAAGTTATTTTTCACTTTGAAGTGTTTTTAGGGAGTCGGTTGTATTTTGTTAAAAAGATTTTATTTTCCACCTTTTACTTGTGGTACATACTGGGCAAAATCTATAGTAAAGTCGTATAACGCCCCAAGTGATTTCAGAATAGATTAACCGTACACATCTGCGGAACCCTTTAGAGCGTACTGGCGTGATGTTATGTTATAACAAACCCCGAAAGATTTTCCGTCATTTATTGAACAGTTATTTTGTATATACCAGAAATTCATCATCAGATCTTTACTAAATTTAAATGGAACCAATTCGGGAACAGACTCTAACAAATAATTTTAAAATCGATCCACAGTTGAGCAAAAAAATTATAAACATACAACCGAACGTAGAACCGCCTCCTTTTTGGAAAGCCGGTTGAAAATGGGCGCATTGCCACATCTCGCCTGCCCGTGAGAGCCTTTAACCTTACCTATTCTGAGTAGTCTGTCTCCCTATTGCCTACCAACCAATGATATTCAAATAAACAGATACGTTATACACTCACAAAACAATTGAAAAAGTGTTCCGCGCAGCAGCGGCAGCACACATACACACTTTTCATTCATCTGACATTTCACTACAAGTCGAAAGGGATGGCTTGATAAAACCAACAAGAAAATAAGAGACAGCTAGTGTTTGTCACTTGCGTGTGAATGTAAAAAAAATATTATTCTGACCACCAATGTTGTTATCTTTTTCTAACCTCCAATTATCAGAATATTAGGAAACAAAAAGAAATAAATTAGTAAATTGAGGGGTATTGCGTACTTACATATGGTATGAGATCCCTTCTGTTTTATACAGTTTGGTATCATAATTGGTACAATTTTTAAATAAACATTTCACATGGCATTTTTTTATTTAGTTTTTGTTTCAACAAAGCCTATCGCTCTTCGCCATGCGTGACATAAACTAAAGACTAAAGGTCACAATTGTGAACTATTCGAGTCTTCACAATGCGCGCGCTATCATATCTGTTTATTTGAATATCATTGCTACCAACTATATCATAGTTCAACGACCTGCCCGCTGTACCTATGCGCATGTATCTAAATAATATGCCTTTATCATTTTAGCGGCGGCCTCGTACTTATGAGCCTTGCCTTTTTGTCCACATTTCCATATACGACGTTTATCCTTTGAATAATTTAGCGAAACAACCGCAAACCAGAAGGGGTAGGGTATAGTTATTATGGCTCGGAGGACCGGCAGAAATAATGCCACTGTATTCTGAAGTTAGTTTTTGTTTAATAAGCTGTGAGAAATAATCAATATTGTTAGCATCTTTTGATGGATCCTTATTATAGGATCATACCTATAGCTACCTTAATTGTAGGGCCTAAGCTAATAGTAGTTTATGAAACTGTTGCATAATAAAGGGTATTAAAACATGAGTGGGTGTTTAAAAGATTCACACGAATGTTTTAATACCTAGTTATGTGCAGTTTCATACACTACTTTATTTACACTCATATATTGGGATTAAACTTACTACGAGTAAATACCTTTTTTTGCATTTTCCATGCCATAAAGTTGTCATAGCATTTATCATATAATTTTCTCGACTTTGCTGGTAATAGATTCTAAGAAATTTCGGTCGCCGCATCTAAAATATCGGTTGGAGTCAAATTTTCATCACATTCACTGATATCAGACATTTTTAAGCAAGAATTACAAAACTCGTGAAATTCAGCACAGCAAAACGTATGAATGGCACCAAAACTCAGCACATCACCGAATTAATTACGCATGCGCTAAAGCGGGCGTTGCCACAGACAAATAAAAATTGGAAATTTTATAAAATAGGTACTATAAAAATGGGAAACGATTTCCGGACGGGACCCGGGACGCTTAAGAATGCCAATAAAAAAAAAATTGAAACTTCTTGGTTATATTAATTTCTAGGATTTACTCTGTATCGTAATAGAAAATAGTACATTATGGTACAAGTGTGTAATGTTGGTGATTACCGCTGAGGCGCCATTGAGACCCGAGCCGTAAGGTGAAGGTCTTAAGAGAGCCGAGGACGGTAATCATCAATACACACGTGTATCATACGACGTTTTCAACACACTTGTGAAGAAAATAATACTAAAAAATAATTTCCAACAGTGAAAACGAGTTGTGATTTTTTTTTCGCAATGGCGGGCAAAATTAATCGGTTTTCCTATGCGCGCGCATCTAACAATGGCGATTGGCCATAGACTAAAAATTAGTTACTTTTTTTTGGGTTTTCGCGGATAGCGTTTTAGCCACGTACAAAATGGGGAATTTTAAGTTTTCTTTATTACAGACAAAAACAAAAGTTATATTTAAGTGAAAGTTTTATTTATTAAACACGTACAAGTTGAAATTATCTATTTAAATACGAAGTTGCATGAAATGTGCTGGATTTTTACTATTGAGCACGATCTTTTTTGTATCCAAACATTTTTAAGAACAAAGCAACTCAACCAATAAATTTAAAAAAAAAACTCTTTATCTCACATGTGAATAATAGTAATGAAAAAGTCACAGTTTTATAACAGGTGTCATTATGTGCCTAATTGCGGTGAAATTAGTAGAGAGAGTAGAGTAAATTAGTTAGAGAAAAAGTGTTATAATAAGATTCTATTTTTAAATTTCGTCATTGTGTTTATAAAGTATGTCAATATAAACTCGTTTTGCAGTTTATAATTCGAATATTACGATATGAGAGCAGATAAAGAAGTTTATCTACAATCACAACGTAATGCTCCAAATATGAATACAAAAAAAAATGTATAAACAAGTACTTTATATTCGTGGATAGGTAATAGTACATTGTGTATTAAGGGCGGTAAGTAAGGAATTACGATCGAGGCTCTAGTAGAAGCCCGAAGTCGAAGACTGAGGGCTTTCTGAGTCGAGGTTCGTAATGCCCGTACCGCCCGTGATACATACAATGTTTTTCATCACATTTGCGAGTAATAATTATGAATTATAGCTTTAATACAGAAGTCAGCACAGCTGTTTTAATTTTTTTTAAGCTGTTGGCGAACTTTTGCCCACACCACAGATTATACAGTGTTTTGTTCAGAAACTTTAAGGGCAAATACTTACGTAGGTATACAACCATGACGGAGTGTAAAAAGAATTAAATAATTTCGACGTTTTCATACTATAACTATTAAAATCGATTATTAAGAACAATAGTTGAGTATTTAAGTAACATGTAGCGAGATTGCAAGGAAATTCCTGTTTAGATAACATTTTAAGACAATTTTTCAATTGCGTTTTTTCCTTGCTTGAACTTGCATGACCTGTGTGCTGTGCCATAAATTAAAAAAATATTACCTACCGCCCTAGGGTTTCATGACAAAAAGAAAGCCCGAGGGTTTTATATGGGGCATTACGGCCGAGTTAACCTGTATGTTTAGATACTTTTTACGTGCAAGTGTGATGAAAAATAAAAAAAGCCATTACAGAGCAACATTTTCGTTCGATTTTCAAACAACTGCATCATAAAATAACTTTTTATTTTTATAGCACACTTTTACTTTTTAATTTACTGGCGCTTATGGGCTCATTGACTTAATGAAGAAAAGTAGTTTCATTGGGTATGGATGCGCGCGCTGTGCAGTCATGCGTAATGAGAATCTAAGTTGCCCGCCATAACACATATTTTTTTCCGTTTCCACTTTTGTTTTATTTCAACTGTATGAGTTAAGATACTCATAAAATAGTGTATGCAACGGCATATAATTAGGTATTAAAACACTCGCTTGTTATTATTATCACATGAGGCGAAGCCGAATCCAAAAAAAAATCTAAACCCACGAATCTAAAACCCACGCTCGTGTTTTAATAACCCCTATTATATGACCATTGCATAAACTACTATTATACAATTAACTAATGTGTCTTATGAACTGTCATGTTATTTGTGAACTCTGTTACACCGGATTATAAAAATAGAGTTATGAGGACGGTTCCTTTTATAGGAATCAATATACATAGATAGTCTGCATGCGATATGCATCATTCCAAGCTACATACAAAGCTCATTGGTTCTCTAATTCATGTCAGGGTCGCACACTTCTCGCCTACGTCCCATTGTTAGGCTATCTAAGTCGTTGTGCAATATTATAACATTATAATAACTAATTGGTTGCAAGTCATCTGTCGCACCAATAAAACCTGATTGGCTTATCGTGATGACTAATATGTAATGCGGTTTTGGAGATCATTGTGAATGATAATGATATTGCTTTTATGACCTATATAATATTATTATGAATAAAATTGAATAAATACTGAATTCTCTGATGAATTCGTGTTGAGTGACTAATAAGAATAGTTTCGCCTGACGAATAATCTTGCATAAACATATTAGAATATCTAGATCTGTTGCAGTTATTATGAAGCGGTATTAAATAAAATCAATTAAATAATTTACTTCATATAACATTAGCTGTCTAATAAAATTGTTAGCATCTCTCAGATTGGTTGCATTTTTGTTCAATCTGCTAGTGTTAAGTTGCTGACTCCCCAGAGGATCTGTAAGAACAATAAGTTTTTTTTCAACACACTTGCTCATAAAGTGGCTCTCTCTTCACCGCGATTAGGCACATAATGACACCTGTAATCAAACTAACTTTGTCATTACTATTATTCACAAGTGAGATAAACAGTTTATTTTTAATTTATTGGTTGAGTTGCTTTGTTCTTAAAAAAGTTTCGATACAAAAAAGATCGTGCTCAATATATGCTAGTATTATATTACCTGTGAAGGTACATTAATGTACCTATTGCTTCCTCATTTCATGCAACTTCGTTTTAAAATAGATAATTTCAATTTGTACGTGTTTAATAAATAAAACTTTCACTCAAATATAACTTTTTTATTCTCTGTAATAAAGAAAACATGAAATTCCCCATTTTGTAGGTGGCTAAAACGCTATCCGCAAAAAGCCATAAAAAAGAAACCTCATCCTTTTAGTCTGTGGCCGATCGCCATTGTTAGATGCGCGCGCATAGGAAAACTGATAATTTAGCCTGATTTTGCGAAAAAAAAATCACAACTCGTTTTCACTGTTGAAAATGTATTTTTTTTATTATTTTCTTTATAAGTGTGTTGAAAAACGTCGTATGATACACGTGTGTATTGATGATTACCGTTCTCGGCTGTCTTAAAACCCTCACCTAACGGCTCGGGTCTCAACGGCGCCTCAGCGGTAATCACTAACATTACACACTTGTACCATAATGTACTATTTTTAAATTGTTTTATACTTGACTTTAATTTTACTTTAGTCTTATTCTTTTATGGGGCATCCTTTAAGAAATTATAATATAAAAAACTGACAGTATATATGTTATGCATTATTCATAATACCCAGGCAATTTGAAAAATGCCCGATATGAGTAGGCAATATGATAAAAACTATTAAAATAATTAATTAATTTAACCAGGCTTTCTGAATAATGGCCATCACTTATTGGGCCGGGTAACAAAAAGATGTGCTTTTTTAATTATTTTAATGTAGACATTGGTTTTAATATAGAATAGGTAAGTAAGTGCGTATGCAAGACCTATCCATTTTTTTTTCTTTTATTTCACATAGGCCTACATGGGCACTTATAAAACGTCGACAAAAGGTGCACGGTTCGGGTTGGTCGTTTCCTATGGAGAAGAACCGGCAAGAAACTCCATGGTTACTCTTTTAAAAATGGTTTGGTTTTACAATATTTGTATCCGTGTCGGGATGCCCTAAGCTCCCGAGCTCGGTTCGCTTGCTCTTGAATTAATACATTGACTATTATCGAATTGCCCAACCGTTACGTAGCAATTTTCATAATGACCAGACAATGTAGATATAGAAGTATAAATCAGCATTCATTGCATTGCCCGATTTGACTTGACTAGATTCATAATACCCGGGTATTAGACATAATGACCTGATTAATCACTTGGTCCATGAATATAATTGTTGGTTGGCCAGTATAATAAAAAAAAGCAACGGCCTATCATATAGTTATAACAATTTGCAAAACGGTGTAGTGTACGGGCATGCATTAGATGCGCAGCAAGTAATTTTTAGGTATCTCTGGTAGTGAAACGGGACGCGGAAAACATTTAGGACCGTTTCGAGCGCGCGATTGGTTGGTCAGTTGACACATGGATCGACTGACCAATCGTTTCGCTTCCACGTTTCGTTCGCTCTTGATGGTGGTTGGTCGCTTCGCGGAGTATGCGCGAACTTACCCCCACTACGCCAACACCTTGCCAACTTACGTGCCGGGCACTATACTTAAATGTCAATTCCAAACGTGTTAAATCTAACGCTTACATTTACGTACCGCCTTCACTAGGCTATTTTAAGGCACACAATTTCCGTACTGAAATTCAATACTGTTCGTATCACAACAGTGCAACAACCCACCATCCTTGCACGTGCGTGAAGCTGATTCGACCACCGACCGCAACAAAGGACTCCGACATACATGGGCGGTTACATCGCGTTTGATAGCGCTAAATGTGTACCTATGTTAGGTTTGTAGGTACGTGGTTTATCAGGAGTTCCACAAATAGACAATGTGCTTCATATCTTTTGTTTTAGTATGTTTTATTTAACATAAATACCACATCAAGCCTGTTTGCCGAAGCATTGTGCAGGCACTACACTTGATTCATAAAAATAATAAAGCTGTCAAATCGGGCAATTTGATGAATACTGATTTAAACTTCTATATTTATCACATTGTCTGGTCATTATGAATATTGCTACGTAACGATTGACCAATTCGATAATTATGGTCAATGAATTAGTCCAAGACCAAGCGAAGCGAGCTCGGGAGCTAAGCCTATCGGTCTTCGCCTTCATATTAGGTTACTTTAGACTCTGCTTAAAGAAACAGGAGATCCGTCTCCGTCGACTTTGTTGCTTAAATAGTAATCGTACTTACTTATTCTATATTAAAACTAATGTCAACACTAAACTAATAAAAAAGTCACATCTTTTTATTATTCGGCCCAATAAATTATGACAAACGAAAATGATATCGATCTAGCCGCGTTGCAGCGCTCCGTTTCCAGCTAGTGGATTACCGGTTCACTATTAAATAGTAATCGTACTTACTTATATTATATTAAAACTAATGTCAACACTAAAATAATAAAAAAGTCACATCTTTTTATTACTCAGCCCAATAAATTATGGGCATTATTACTACTGACAAGCGAAAATTATATCAATCTAGCCGCGTTGCAGCGCTCCGTTTCCAGCTAGTGGATTACCGGTTCACTATTAAATAGTAATTGTACTTACTGATTCTATATTAAAACTAATGTCAACACTAAAATAATAAAAAAGTCACATCTTTTTATTACTCAGCCCAATAAATTATGGGCATTATTACTACTGATAAGCGAAAATTATATCGATGTAGCCGCGTTGCAGCGCTCCGTTTCCAGCTAGTGGATTACCGGTTCACTATTGGAACTATTTTTCAGGGTTCTGCTTTAAATATGGTTTGTCAAGTTTGATCTTTAGACAGTATTTCTTTGTCATTCATTCAGACAAATAGTCTGTATCAAAAGATTCTCATGTCCTTACAGATACTAATAATGCCTAACGAAAGTAGGTTGACGGAGCTGAGTTAATAACGATGTATTTCACATGAACCGGCTGCCTATCTTACCTCCAAAACCCAGTAACTGGGTAACACGATACCCATTGGCAAGACGCATAACTAGTGTCCGATTTCTATGGTTTCTGACAAGTTACATCCGGAACCAATAGCTTTGCGTGCTTTACAAGGTCAGGCGGAATCTGGGTACGTAATTAATGGTTATTCATCCATGGACCGACCTCGGCAAGTTTTGCTTAACCTTGAAGATTGCCCAGTGTGGCTATTACCTACTACTTAAATAATAAGTAAGTTGTATTATATTAATAATAAGAGAAGCTTGTGGCCAACCACGAGCTCTTCTTTATAAATAAACTAGCTGACCCCCGCGGCCTCGCTCCCGTCAATATTATAGCCTATGTTACTCGGGAATAATATAGCTTTCCATAGGTGAAAGAATGTTTTAAATCAGTCCAGTAGTTTCGGAGCCTATTCGGTACAAACAAACAAAAAAATCTTTCCTCTTTATAATATTGGTATAGAGGTATAGATATTGAAAGTAGGTACACAAACGAAAATTAAATCAACCTAACAGCGTTGCAACGTTCCTCGCCCTCTAAATGAATTACCGGTTCAATTATTGGAAAAATATTTTACAGGATCCTGCCCTGAATTACGGCTTAATAAGTTCGACTTTTGGAGATCGATTCTTTGGATAAAAGATCGTCGTATCCTAAGTAGTATTCTTAATGTCCAGATTATATTATTATTATATTTTATTATTAATATATTATTATCTTATATTATTATTTATTAAATCATCATTTCAGCCAAAAGACGTCCACACACATGACATAGGCCTCCGCAAGTGTCACCACATCAACAGGTCTTTTGCGCTTCGCAACCAGCTGATTTCCGCAGCCTTAAATCAGGCCATTGGTCCACCTAGTGGGAGGTACTCACCATAAATCATTTCCCTGAGCTCATAGATGGCCTGGAGGCGGGTGTTGGGGTCTTCTCCAAGGTGCTGATGAGCGTACTCGATCAGTTCTGATGGAGGCTCACCCAAGTCCAAGTCCACGCTGTAGTCTGGAGTCGGCATCTCGGCCTAAAGAAATAAAAATAGTCAGTTTAGTTTTTTGGACTATTACTGTTATTATAGTTTGCTTGTCCTATTATATGTAATTTATATTTTTTTGCTGCTGTTTCAGAGAAAAAAAAGAAGAGAAAAGTTTCATGCATTAATGATTAGCAAGTCAGCAAGATGGTAAGGGTGAAGAAGGACTATGCAGAGTGACCGATTGAATCTCGTGGAATCGTTGATTGCACCCTCTTAGAACGGGTTTCTGAATTGAGTGACCAAAACCTACTTCAATGCCAAATGTCAAGTTTTCAGGCAAAGTAAAGTTTACCCGATACTCAACTACAAATCCTTAGTTCAGATATCGGGTGTTAGTTTTTAAATCAGTTTTTGTGCCTTATTTTGATATACCCAATGATATTTAAATAAACAGATACGTTATAGACTCACAAAACAATTGAAAAAAGTGTTCCGCGCAGCAGCGGCAGCACACATACACACATTTCATTCATCTGACATTAAAAATATTTATTTTAATCAATAAATAAATAAATTACAAATACACAAGATGGCATTTTTTATAATTTTGTTTTAACAAACCCTTCGCTCTTCGCCATGCGTGACATAAACTAAAGACTAAAGGTCACAATTGTGACCTATTCGAGTCTTCACAATGCGCGCGCTCATAACATATCTGTTTATTTGAATATCATTGGATAAACCAATTAAAATGTACTCAATCATAATATTTGTAAGTGTAATCCGAACCATTCACAGTATTTTTTACAAAATAGAATTAGCATAAACGTGTCAAGTCATTTATCAATGGCCAGATAAGCCTCTAAGCTAGTAGAGACCAACCTTGAGATCTCATTAAAATGATAATATTTTTTTATGACTATTATTAAATCATAACATGAGATTAATAGTTATTATTTACTTTGGTAAATGTGTTTTAGAGATTATATTCGTTTTATTTGCATTCGAGAACATTGTCATATTTTTTTTTGTTTTATTTTGTACATTTTTATTACTAACTAGCTGTGCCTGGGGCTTCGCTCCTGTCAACTACCTACCTACCCAACTCACCTACCTGCACAGAATATTATTTACTCTAGGGAGAAGAATATCGACTTCATACAAAAAAAAAAGAAAGACAGTTTTGCTGCGCGCTATCTAGTAGCACTCCAGAACACCACACCGAAACGAAAACATAAAAAATACATATCCATAGCTGGGACTCGAACCCAGAACCTTGGGCGTAGTAGGCGTTTATCATAAGGCTATTCAGACGGACAGTAGCGGCGGCAAAATTACAAACCACATCGCACACACGTCAATGTCATTATTGACATTATGATTTTGATTAGAGACATAAAATCTCTGACACCATTTTTTTTGTCTAGTGCATTTAAGTCCCGAATTATTATTTTTACTCTAGCGACATCTGAAATAGCTCTTAAAAATATTTATGTAGTTGAATCGACGTATAGAGTTGACATCCCCTGCCTCCCTGCCTACCCTACTTGACTTGCTAGCTTGCTATTGCTACCTACCCTACCTACCTAACAATATTTTTTTCTAGTGTCCTTTTTCATCGGAGAACCTTAACACCGTCATTCAGAAAATAACGTCAATGCACAACGCCATCTATCGAATATGGAGTTCAACTATAATTAGTAATATTAGTAATATTTTACTTCTTGATTACTTTAAATTCATCTAACTTTTGATAGAGTGAACGGATGCCGATAAAACAAAAAGTAATAATTCAAGTATGCATAATTACATAAAATTATGCATACTTGAATTATTACTTTATGAATTATCAAAGTTGGTTTCGTACATTTTACGTGATGCGTGCACAAATAAACAGACAATCATAAAATTACAAAAATGCTGGAAATGGGTACTGTTGGTTATCCTTTAACACCCAGGATTTTTTTTTTTAAATATTCGATGTACAAAACGACTTTTCTACAGATTTATTATAAGTATTGATGATGATGATTATTAATTATTTTGATTATGCTTATTTGATATTTTAATAATGTGTATGTAAATAAATTTAACTATTTAATCAAATATGTAATAATGTAAGTGCTGTGCACACCTTTACGTGAATACTTCACTGTAATTTATGAATATGAATATAATTATTACAAAAAATTTAATTAATCTTGTCAATGTTTTTTAACCCCCGACGGAAATAGAGGGGTGTTTTAAGTTTGACGTGTGTCTGGCTGTAGCATCATAGCTCCTGAACGGATGAACCGACTTTAATTTAGTTTTTTTTTGTTTGAAAGGTGACTTTATCGAGAGATATGATTGATGAAAATCGGTTCAGCCGTTCATTAGTTATGGGCGTTTTACTGTTTGAATCTGGGTATTTTCGCACGTCTCATAATTACGTGTTCGATAGATTGTCGATCGAAGCGTGTCTATTACTAGATAAATGAATTAAGTATTTTTTTTAAATTTTACCTGTTATATTTATTGTATACGACTTAAACCACCAACTAACCACCACCACCACTAACCACTTATTAATAAATGAACCATTCGTTGGTGTGCCGTAATCTATATATATAAAAGCGAAAGGTCACTCATTCGACTATAACGAAATATCGAAAACCGCTTGACGTATAAATATGAAATTTGGCAGGGAAGATCCTCAAGCGACGTAAGTGCGCACTAAGAAACGATTTTTGGAAATTCCATCCATTAGGGGGTAAAACGGGGGTTGAAAGTTTGTATGAAATTTCTACAGTTTGTAAATTGAACACGTGAAATTTTACATTTACGCTCATGATTGATAAAAAGAATTCATGTATTTATTGATTTTTGGAAATTGCACCCGTAAGGGGGTTAAACGGGGGTAGAAAGTTTGTATGAAATTTCTACAGTTTGTAAATTGGACATTTGAAATTTTAGATTTAAGCTGTTGGTTGATAAAAAGAATTCATGTAATTATTGGTTTTTAAATTGTACCCCTAAGGAGATAAAATAAGGGTTGAAACTTTATGTGAAGTTTCTTCGGTTTGGAAGGTAAAACATCTGAAATTGTTGGTTTACGCTATCGGTCAATAAAAAAAAAAGTTTTTTTATTCGGCAATGGAGTAAAAAGGGGGTTGAAAGTTTGTGTGAAATTTTTACGCTATTTAGTGTGTCACATGAAATTAAAGATTTACACTTTTGGTTGATAAAAAGAATTCATGTATTTATTGATTTTTAGAAAATCTATCCCTAAGGATTCAGTTTCAGAAATCGAATATGCCGAAAACTATATTTATTTGGAACATTTAATATCCTTCAAGTCATGCAATGATAAAGAAGTAGAGCGAAGAATCAAAATAACCTGGAACAAGTATTGGGCAATGAAGGAGGTATTCAAGAGTAATCTACCCAGTTACACTGAAAACCAAAGCTATGCAGACATGTTTGGTACCCTGTCTCACTTACGCTTCCCAAACATGGCCCTTGTCAACAAAACAGACTCATAAGGTCAAAGTGTGCCAAAATAGCATAGAAAGGAGTCTCCTGGGCCTTAAGCTAAGCGATAAAGTGAGAAATGAAGACGTCAGGAATATAACCAAGGTAAAAGACATAGCAAAAACCATAACGACCCAAAAATGGAAATGGGCCGGGCATGTCCAAAGATCACCAGGGAACAAATGGTCCAGAATTGTCACTAATTGGTACCTTATTCACAAGAAAAGACGGAAAGGAAGACCATTCAAAAGATGGAGTGATGACATAGTTGCCACGGTGGGAAATACCTGGAGCAGACTGGCAAGAGACAGAGCGAAATGGAAGGAAACGGAGGAGGCTTTCACCGCTAGAGCGGTCCTTACAACAAAACGCATTAACTCAGTTTAATAACATATACTAACAAACTAGAATAAGTAGAATACTAACACTACAAATAATGTTTAGAATTAATGTAAACTATGTGTAAGGAATGAATAAAGCTTTATTATTATTACTATCCCTAAGGAGGTGAAAAGGTGAAAATTTGTTGGGCTTATATATTTGAAACTTGGCAAAAATACTAACCTAAGTAACGTTTTCAGTATTAGTTTTTCAAAACTACGCCTAAAAGATGATTTAAGATTTTTGAAGAATTTTGCTGTACAGAGCTTCTTTTTTATGATGTACTAAGAAGCACTAAGAAGGGATTTATGTAAATTCAACCTTTAAGGAGGTGTAACATAAAGTCATCTCAATCTCAAAATATGGATCACGCGAACGAAGTCGCGGGCGAAGTGCTAGTCCATACCAATATTATAAAGAGGAAAGATTTTTTGTTTGTTTGTTTATTTGTACCGAATAGGCACCAAAACCACTGGACCGATTTCAAAAATTCTTTCACCGTTGGGAAGCTACTCTATCCCCGGGTGACATAGGCTACTTTTTATCCCTGTATTCCCACGGGAACGGGAACTACGCGGGTAAAACCGCGAGGCGTCCTCTAGTAATAAATAAAGCCAAAACATATATTTTGACATTTGGAATGATTTAATAGTTATAAGCCAAATAAATTCATTATTCAAAAAAATATACCTTGCGGTGATCCAAAGAAAAGATGGAAGAATTGTGTGAAAACGATTCAAATTATAATAATTTATTATGGATCATAGGTTCATAAGATGTTGTGTTGGTTACAGGTAGATCTGCTATGTCCCGCCGTTGAGGCATACAAAATTCATAATACCAGTCTAGTTATAATACAATACATCAAATTGTCATACAATACAAATTAAAATTAAATTAGTGTAATATGAATTGTCAAAAATAGTAAAAGCAAATAAACTATGGAAGAAGAAATGCTTCTCCGAACCCAAATACATTAATGAATTCCTAGCCAAAGTTTTCCCTTATTCAGAAAACATTGTAGGTAGTTGAGTACCATTTTTTTTATTATTATTGTTAGATTGATTTTCACCTAAAGTTCGATTTCCAAGAATGACTCAAAGGTCATGAAGGTCATGTACATATGAAAACGTTTTTAAGAACAGCCAACACTCGTCTCACATCAAAGAAATCTGCTAAACGTTATACTCACTCTTTGAAATCACAATATCAGGTAAGTCATAGCATTAATTATTATAAATTATTAAAAACATATTTACTTTTGGATATCTTAATTAGTTTTAGCTTTATTGATATGAGCCATAAAAACAATTTATAAGCAAGCAAATAATAATATATAAAATAAGACAAACAAAACATATTGAAGCTTAAGGTTAAGCTTAAGTTTATATAAAACAATCAAATAATTTTCAGTTCAAAAACGTGATAGTCAACCTTGGGTTAATAATACTTTACGAAACATGATAGTACGCAAAGATGACTTATTTAGGCGCTGGAAAATGTATCCAAACAATAACAATCTTAGATTACAATACACAAAATACAGAAATAAAACACCTAAATTTGGCTAAAGATCATCATAGACGTGAAGAAATCAAAAAATGTAAGGAGGACATGCGGAAGATATGGGGACATATTAATAAATGTCTGGGTAGAAGTAAAATAAGCGTAGATAGCGAAATAGAGAGATGTTTACATAAAAAAGAATGTTTGGCAACAATTTGCAATAATTTCTGTAACACATTCACAACCGAAATTGACAATATCAAGCATAAATGCAACAATAAGTTCTTAAATAGACATGATTATGATAAGCCATGTAATGTTAGTGTTAGGTTCATTAAAGCAACGCCCACGCATATAGCCAGAATAATATACTGGACTGCAACAAGTCGCCGGGATCAGATGGCATAAGGGTAAAAGATATAAAAGAAATCAAGAACTTCATTAGTCCTGTTATAGCATATTTAATTAATCTACGTTTAAAATAAAGTAGATAATCGAATACGTTAAAATAGTTAATTATTAGACCAATTTACAAACAAGGAGCACATCTGTAATATACAAATTACCGACCAATAGCTATTTTAAATACAATTAATAAGATTATGGAAAAGTTTATAGTTAATCAAATCCCCGCTTACTTAGACACAAATAATATTATTACCGATATTCAACATGGTTTTAGACCAAACAGAAGTACGGCAACGGCGTAAGCAAGATTTACGAACGATGTAAATAATAACTTAAATTATAAAAAAGATAGTGGTAGCCGTATTTATAGACTTCATAAAAGCCTTTGATACCCTGGATCACGACGGCTTGTTGCAGGCCATGGATGAGTGCGGGATAAGTGGACCAATCAATGGATGGTTTGGCCATTACTTAGAGCTAAGAACGATCAAAGTTCGGGTTGCTAATGCAGAAAGTATTGAGGGTGTTGTCAAATATGGTGTTCCTACCGAATCTGTATATGGGCCTCTTGGTTATATTATTCACGTTATTAGTATGTGTAATATTATAAAAAAAAGTAAAGCTTACATGTACGCTGACGATACATGTCTCCTATTCAGTGGTAACGACCAAACTTCCATACAAGAAGCAATACAAGACGATTTCTATAATATCATTAAATTGGCACACGATAACGGAATAATAATTAATGTAAGGAAAACTAAGTGCATGCCAATACATTCTCCACATTCCAATCACAAAAACATTAACGTGAGTATCAAAGGTCATAGTTATGAATGTCTTCACAATGGAAAATCAAGCTGTCAATGTATTAACTTGTAGCCCTCATCTCTGAAGTAGGCAGTGACCTGTTGCTGCCGGCTGTAGTCGAGTCTATGGTCGGCAGCGAGGAATCCTGGGACGCGGTGGTATCTTTCTGCGAAACAGTCGTCTCGCAGAAGTAGGCTGCGGAGAGGGAGAGGGAGATTTCATCCGCTAACCCGATCCGCAGCAGACGCGACGGGCGTTGACGGAGGGCGGACAACGCTCTCTTCAGCCCCCCTAAATGGGTCCAGGGGCGACGGACTCGGGGACGTCCGTGGCCCCCCAGATATCAGGACCCGAGGTGGTGGCGCGTAGTGTTCCACGCGCGCCCCTCTTAGACGTCGCGGGGGGAGTCCAACACCTCACTCCCCCCCCAACCCGAGGTCGAGGCCCGCATAGGCCGGCCGGCACTAGCCGGGGGTTGCGGAAGTATCGTTGTTCCCGCGATCCCCGGTGCAGGTGTGAGACGGAACACCGGGGTGGTTTTTAGTCAGTAAGAGTCTGACAGAACCCTCCGCCTCCCCAGGGCGGAGGACATCCAATGGGGATTTTTCAACCCGGAAAAAAAATGGTAAAGACATACAAGTACTTAGGATTGACCATTGATACTAAATTTTCATGGAACGTATACATAGACACTGTCTGTAATAAAGTTCGATCATTTCTGGGAAAATTGTATACCCTGAAGCCTGTCGTCAAGAGAGGACTATTGTATGCACTGTATTATACACTTGCCGATTCGATTATATGTTATGAGTTGTGTGGATATGGACTTACTTTTAAAACATTTTTTTAGACAAAATTAAAATATTGTAAACACGACTTCTAAAAATGTTAGTGAGTAAAAGAGAAGAGAAGAGTCTTTTCCTTTTGTTTTTTCATATTCCTTGTTCAACAAGGAATATGAAAAAATATTTAAGAAGTGCATTATATTACCGGTTGACATGAAAGTAAAAATGACAATGATACTTGAACAACATTACAATAACAAACATAAAAAAACAAAAAGTACATAACTACCCAACCCGACTTGCAAAGAAAAATAAGCTACAGGTGCTAAAGGTAAATAATTATTATCTACACTCACAACGAAATGTTCCAAATATGAATTCAAAAAATATTGTATTAATACGTACTTTATATTCGTGGAGAGGTAAAAGTAAAAAAAAAAAAAATTACAGTGCAACATTTTCTTTCGTTCGTTTCGTTCCGTATGGTGTCGGACGTAAAGAATCTCACCATCCCATATCTTCCCATGGGTGTCGTAAAAGGCGACTAAGGGATACACCAGAGAATGGGCAGCAGCGTTCTCTGTGCACTTTAACAACAAACTGCGATCGCCAACCCGCCTGCCAAGCGTGGCGATTAAGGCAAACCCCCCCAAACCAAAAATGAAAAGCACAAAGAAAAAACGGCCCCGAGTGCCCGGCAGCCCGTCTACCCTCGACTACGGTAGCGGTCGAGGCGATGGCGTGGCAAGGGGTGCGAAGAATCCCCGGAGTGGACCCGGCTACCCTAATAAACACCGACGACTGGACCTGGCAACGTATAACACGCGAACACTCCGGACCGACGAGAAGATAGCCGAACTCGAGGAAGAATTGAGCGGGTTGCGGTGGAGTATTATAGGGTTATCTGAAGTCCGAAGAGAGGGGGAGGACTCGATAATCCTCAAATCCGGTAACCTGCTCTATTTCCGAGAGGGTGACCGGCAGTCCCAGGGTGGTGTCGGGTTTATCGTCCACAAGTCCCTTGTGAACAACGTGGTGAAGATCGAGAGTGTGTCGACAAGGGTGGCGTACCTTATACTCAGAATATCCTCGAGATATTCGCTGAAGGTTATACAGGTCTACGCCCCGACCTCGGCTCACCCCGACGACGAGGTAGAGACCATGTATGAGGATATTTCTAGAGCCATGCATGGTTTCAAAACTCACTTCACCGTTGTCATGGGGGACTTCAACGCGAAACTGGGCAAACGAGACGTGGATGAGCTGCAAGTGGGCCAATTTGGAGTTGGACATCGGAACCACCGGGGTCACCTACTAGCCAGCTTTATGGAGAAGGAGGGCCTCTATATGATGAACTCCTTCTTCAGAAAGCGTGAGCACAGGAAGTGGACCTGGCAAAGCCCCGATGGTGCAACTAAAAACGAGATCGACTTCATCATGTCAACCAAGAAGCAAATGTTCAATGATGTCTCTGTGATCAATTCGGTGAAAACCGGGAGCGATCACCGCATGGTGAGAGGCACATTGAACATTAATATCAAGCTTGAAAGGTCTCGACTGATGAAGTCTACGCTCCGTCCAGCACAGATCCAGATCCAAAACCCCGAGAGCTTTCAGCTCGAACTCCAGAATCGTTTCGAGTGCCTAGGGAGCTCCGTGGACGAATACAGCGATGGGTTCGTGGAAGCTGTCCATACGGTTGGGTCTAAGTTTTTCAAGACCCGCCGTACAGATATAAACAAAAAGCTCTCTGATCCTACTCTCAAACTCATGAAGGAGAGGCGTGAGATGATCCTGCAGTCTTCAGACGATGCGTTGAAGTACCGGCAGCTCAATAGACGGATCTCAAAGTCCTTGAAAAGCGATCTCCGCCGCTTTAATACCGAGCGTATTAAAGACGCGATTGAGCGGAATAAGGGTTCCAAGGTCTTTGCAAGAGATCTGACTATTGGGCAGAGCCAGCTCACGAAACTGAAGACCGACGATGGCAGAATCGTATCCGCCAAACCGGAGCTATTGAGAGAGATCGAGAGATTCTATGGGCAGTTGTACACGTCAACCAGTAAACCCGTCGCGAATTTAGCAAAAGACCCTAGAGCTAGATTGACCCGGCACTATACCGAAGACATTCCGGACGTCAGCCTGTATGAGATTAGGATGGCTCTTAAACAGCTTAAAAACAACAAGGCGCCGGGTGAAGACGGAATTACAGCCGAACTCCTGAAGGCGGGTGGAAAACCGGTCCTTAAGGCCCTTCAGAAGCTGTTTGATTCCGTCATACTCGAGGGCAAAACGCCACAGGCATGGTGCAGGGGTGTGGTGGTACTCTTCTTCAAGAAGGGCGACAATGCCCTACTAAAGAACTATAGGCCCATCTCACTTCTTAGCCATGTCTACAAGCTGTTTTCAAGAGTCATCACGAATCGTCTCGCGCGCAGGTTTGACGATTTCCAGCCTCCTGAACAAGCCGGTTTCCGTAAAGGCTTTAACACCGTAGACCACATACATACGCTGCGGCAGGTTATACAGAAGACCGAAGAGTACAACCTGCCTCTCTGCTTAGCGTTTGTGGACTACGAGAAAGCCTTTGATTCGATCGAGACTTGGGCTGTGCTGCAGTCTCTCCAACGGTGCCAAATTGACTACCGGTACATCGAGGTGTTGAAGTGTTTGTATAAAAACGCCACCATGTCAGTTCGACTTCAGGATCAGACCTCGGAACCTGTCTTTCTGCAGCGAGGTGTGAGGCAGGGAGATGTCATATCTCCGAAACTGTTCACCGCTGCACTGGAGGATGTCTTCAAGGTTCTGGACTGGAGAGGGCTAGGCATCAACGTCAACGGCGAGTACATCACTCACCTTCGGTTTGCCGACGATATAGTGGTCATGGCTGAGACTATGGAGGACCTCAATACAATGCTCGATGACCTCAGTAGAGCCTCCGAAAGAGTGGGTCTTAGGATGAACATGGACAAAACCAAGTTGATGTTGAATGCCCATGTCACACCCACTCCTATTAGGGTCGGAGACTCTACACTCGAAGTTGTGGATGACTATGTCTACCTGGGACAAACGATCCAGTTGGGTAGGGCCAACTTCGACAAAGAGGTCAACCGTCGAATCCGACTCGGCTGGGCAGCGTTCGGGAAGTTGCGCGGTATCTTCACGTCCAACTTACCACAGTGTCTCAAGACGAAAGTCTATGACCAGTGTGTGTTGCCAGTTATGACCTATGGCTCTGAGACGTGGTCGCTCACAATGGGCCTCATCAGAAAGCTTACAGTCACCCAAAGGGCAATGGAGAGGGCTATGCTCGGAGTTTCCTTACGTGATCGAATCAGAAATGTAGAGATCCGCAAGAGAACCAGGGTTACCGACATAGCCCGAAGAATTGCCAAACTTAAGTGGCAGTGGGCAGGGCACATTGCTCGCAGAACGGATGGCCGATGGGGCAGAAAGGTTCTGGAGTGGCGACCGCGAACCGGAAGACGTTGCGTTGGAAGGCCTCCCACCAGGTGGACCGATGACCTGGTGAAGGTTGCAGGGATCCGCTGGATGCGGGACGCACGGGACCGGTCAATGTGGCGACGCTTGGGGGAGGCCTATGTCCAGCAGTGGACGTCTTGCGGCTGATATGATGATGATGATGATGATTTTCTTTCGATTTGCAAACAACTGCATCATAATAGTAGTTTATGAAACTGTTGCATAATGAGGGGTATTAAAACATGAGTGTGTGTTTAAAAACCGAGCCGTAGGCGAGGTTTTTAATAGCTTTCACACGAATGTTTTAATACCTAGTTATGTGCAGTTTCATACACTACTTTATCTACACTCATAAATTGGGATTAAACCTACTAAATACCTCTTTGCATTTTCCATGCCATAAAATCGTGATAGCATTTGTCATATACTTTTCTCGACTTTGCTGGTAACAAATTAAGAGTAATTTCCTTCGCCGCATCTAAATTATCGGCCGGAGTCAAATTTTCTTCACATTCACTGATATCAGACATTTCACACACAATAATTTAAATAACTCATGAAATTCAGTACAGAAAAACTTGCAAAACGTATGAATGGCGCCAAAACCCAGCACATCACCGCATTAACCGCGCATGCGCTAAGGCTTAGCACGCACTGCGATCTTTGTTCGCGCGATTTTTTCCGCCCATTCTGCGACCTATATAATTGTATGAAGTTGTTCGCATCGGTAACGAAATCGTGCGGAAATAATTCCGCAAGAAATCCGTGTTTTGCCACAGAATCCACCGCACCACGGCGCGAATTTTATTTGCCCGAATATTTTAAGCTCTATGAACAGGTAGAAGGAAACAAAATTCGCGCGAATAAAAATCACAGTGCGTGCTATATCTAAAGCGGGCATTGTCATAGACAAATTAAAATTGGAATCAAATCTTTTTATAATAGGTACTATAAAATGGCATTACAAAAAAAATATTGATGGAAACTCCTTAGTGATTAACTTCTTGGATTTGTCCTGTATCGTAATAGAAAAAAAATTGTTTTATAGCATTATTTTGTTAGAGAAATAGTGTTATAATAAGATTCTATTTTTAAATTTCGGTATTGTGTTTATAAAGTATGCCAATATAAACTCGTTTTGAATTTTATAATTCGAATATTACGAATTGAGAGTAGATAAAATAACTTTTCAATACAGTTGTTAAACATGGCGTACTTTCAGAGGCTATAATTATGATTCGAAAATTAAATCTTTCGCATAGGCATCTTTCTATTACGCGGTCGTGACTTTTGTTTACGAGCTCGATCATTAGTTTTGCAGTTGAGTTTTAAATGTTTTAGTCAATTTAAAAAAGTTTAGTAGCAAGGAGTTTTCATACTTAAAATAAAATGGGATTTTATTCGAGGCCAAAATCAATGAGTCCGTACGTCTTAGCATAAAATTCTCAAAAGTTTATTAAATGGTTGTTTAATATATTGAATTAACAGTTTTAATTTCATTATTTTCACATAAACATTTGTCTAAAATCGAATAGGCTGTATAGGCTGTTTTCGTTGTAAAAAAAAATATTAGTATCTCTAACTCTATCTCTAACTCTATCTCTAACTCTAACTCTATCTCTAACTCTATCTCTAACTCTATCTCTAACTCTATCTCTAACTCTATCTCTAACTCTATCTCTAACTCTATCTCTAACTCTATCTCTAACCCTATCTCTAACTCTATCTCTAACTCTATCTCTAACTCTATCTCTAACTCTATCTCTAACTTTATCTCTAACTCTATCTCTAACTCTATCTCTAACTCTATCTCTAACTCTATCTCTAACTCTATCTCTAACTCTATCTCTAACTCTATCTCTAACTCTATCTCTAACTCTATCTCTAACTCTATCTCTAACTCTATCTCTAACTCTATCTCTAACTCTATCTCTAACTCTATCTCTAACTCTATCTCTAACTCTATCTCTAACTCTATCTCTAACTCTATCTCTAACTCTATCTCTAACTCTATCTCTAACTCTATCTCTAACTCTATCTCTATCTCTTTCTCTATCTATAACTCTATCTCTATAAAAGTTTGTATAACTCTGCCTCTAACTCTATCTCTAACTCTATCTCTAACTCTATCTCTATCTCGATCTCGATCTCGATCTCGATCTCTAACTCTATCTCTATCTAAGTTTGTATAACTCTATCTCTAACTCTATCTCTATCTAAGTTTGTATCGAATATTTTATGCGCAAGGAGGTTGTATACAATTGAGATGGAGTTTGAATTATTTCTTTTTTTTTAATATGAGTTCAAGTACAAGTGATGAAATGGAATTAACTCCACCCGATATTTTATCTGATGCCAACACTGCGCAAGATGAAATTTTGCCTCCAAAATCTCGAGATAGATATAATATATCTATCTCGAGATTTTGGAGGCAAAATTAACGTAAGTCGCCATATTATGGCGACTTACGTTAATTTTTTTTATGGAAAAATAAAAATTAATTCTTTGACTTGTTTTTACTATTGCCCACAACTGTATTGAAAAACGTCGTGTGATACACGGGTGTGTAGGTTATTGCAAACTCGTGTCATTAAAAACCCTCGCCTTCGGCTCGGGCTTATTAATGACAGCTCGTTTGCAATAACCTACTTTCCACCCTTGTATCACAATGTACTATTTTAATTTTTATAGCACACGTTTACTTTTTAATTTATTGGCGCTTATGGGCTCATTGACTTAATGTAGAAAATTTGTTTCATTGTCTATGGATGCGCGCGCTGCACAGTCATGGTGTAATTAGAATCTAAATTGCCCGCCATACCGCATATTTTTCCGTTTCCACATTTATTTTATTTCAACTATATGAGTGAAGATAAAATAGTGTATGCAACGGCATATAATTAGATATTAAAACTCTCGCGTGTTATTATTATCACATTCGGCTTTGCATTATATGACCATTGCATAAACTACTATAATGGTAAGCGTACGAGACGATGGATTACATTTACATTAATTAAAGAATTACCTGAGGGAATTACCGATCGTGTAAAAAGTAAAAACCACCTTAAAAGTGTCATAAGGAAACATTACATGTCAATGTGTCCATAGTTGCTGCGGTCCTAGTAGTACAAGTTTGGCCGGCGGCCTCGGTCGGCCAATGTCACTTGTACTAAGTTTGATTAACAAATACAGATTAAGTATTATGGGGTGGTCTCGTGACGTTCGTTGGCTGATGCCGCTGAGTGTAGTAGCTGTGCTTATAGAATCTATGGTTGTGTGGGTAACTACCCTGTATAAATATATGGAGTGTTTGCCAGCAGAGCCATGACAAAACCATCTTAGTTTTAACTTTAGTTTTTAGGGTTCCGTACCCAAAGGGTAAAAACGGGACCTGTCTGTCACCAGGCTGTATCTCATGAACCGTGATAGCTAGACAGTTGAAATTTTCACAGATGATGTATTTCTGTTGCCGCTATAACAACAAATAATAAAAACAGAATAAAGTTAATATTTAAGTAGGGCTCCCATAGAACAAACGTGATTTTTGTGCCGGTTTTTGGGATAATGGTACGGAACCCTACATGCGCGAGTCCGACTCGCACTTGGCCGGTTTTTTTTTCTTTTCTTTAACTTTAAGTTTTTTTGTTTAACCAAACAAAGATTAGTCATAACTGCACGAAAACCCACTGCCGAAAAATTGCTTTGCAGTTTAGCAGGTGATGTGTGTTAATAAAAGTGTATCATAATGGAATAAATAAATATTAAAAACAAGAAAAATTATAATAATATCATCATCATCTTCCTGCCCTTATCCCATGTTACTTGGGGTCGGCGCAACACGTTTTCTTCTTCCATACCGTCTTGTCCCCCGGCACGCTATTACTGACTCCCTTTTCCTTCATATCACTCCTCACACAGCCCATCCATCTTTTCTTTGGCCGTCCCCTCCCTCTCCATCCATACACATTTATATTCATAACTCTTTTAGTAACATGCGTTTCATCCCTCCTCATCACATGACCATACCAGGACAAATGGTTTCCCTTCAACTTTTCTGTCACTGGCGCCACTTTCAAACTGCCTCTAATATACTCATTTCTCACTTTATCCAATCTCGTCACGCCGCACATCCATCTCAACATTCTCATCTCTGCTACATGCAATCTCCTTTCATCCATCTTTTACACAGCCCAACATTCTGATCCATACAGTACGACAGGTCTAATCACGGACTTGTATATTTTACCCTTTAACTTGAGGGGCATCCGAGGTTCGCAAGTTGTTCCAGTGACCTGTCGCCATTTCATCCATCCTGAGTTGATCCGGTGCGTTACGTCTTGGTCTATTTCGCCATCACCTTGGACAAGCGACCCTAGGTACCGGAAGTCGGAGCAGAAAAAAATGTATAATAATATGTAAGATATTAATATTTCTTAGAAATAAACTTGATTTAATAACTTCGCTATTCATAAACAAAAGGTGATTACAAAATGAGTTTTCTCTTAGGATCGTAAATGATAAAATTAAATAAACATCACGATTTATGGAACTGCTTACAATGACGAATTAATTCGCTATCATTTGAAAGGAAATTGCTAAGAAAAAGCAGCGAGAGACGCAATAGTCGACTATTACGAAATATTAAGGAATCACAAAGCTTTACTTAAGCGTTGCGTCAAATAATGCAGTCGCCTTCCTCTTACCTAAGATACTGTATACTTAGCTATGCAAATGCAGTATTATTTGTTCATCAGAATAAATATGAGGAGAAATAAATGTAAAGGTAAACCCGACAGTCCTAACTTCTGGCATAAAAGCAAAATATTTAAGTAAATTTGAAAAAGCAGTTATTTAAATGTTTAAGCTATATTCTACCGTAACTTATGTTCTGACAAGCATCGTTAAGGTACAGTTGTCGATCATTCTTCCATACAAACGTAGTCTGGCAATCGCCAGACTAATCACCATGGAGTAATCACTGCGTTCAAAATAAAAAATGATATCAATTTGTCTCATCATTATCTAGCCATGTATGGCACAAAAAAGTAAAAAAATATATACTTGAAAGTTATGAGCGTCGAAAGTTCCATATTTAAACACTAATTTTAACGCATCTTTGGGCGGAAATAAATACCATAAGAAGAAGGAAATTTGCACAACTACCACCATACAGAGATAGATCAGTAGTTAAACAATGCAAATAATTATATTTTGAAAATGTACATTTAGTCGTTTTTTCATGATATTTTTTACTCCCAAAGATTTGTTAATAAAATTTCGGGTACTCATTTTCGTCTTAAATCATCATCAATTCCGCTACAAACTTGCAAAAGTGATAATTCGTAATAATAATGCGAACTAGCTTCTTACTGCTTATCACAGCATCTATCTCTTTCGCACGTGTTGTCGGATGAGATAGCATGCATTTTAACCCCGAGCACAAAATAGTTCGTGCCGTCGACTAGAGCAACCTTAAACGCAAACACTGTTTAAGATTTAAAAAAATATATTATAAGTAATTACACTATTATTTACTTATTAAGTAACAAGAATAATAATAGTAATTATTTAAGTGGTGTACAATAAAGTATTAAAAAAAGCCCTTAAGTAACTTTCTATTTCCGAAATAAATAAAGACTTCATGGATAAAGATGAAAACAACGTAACGATAATGCACTTTACTATACAGATAACTTCCTGATCGCGACAATAATCGTTTATAAATTAAATAAACCAACGAAAGGATTACTTACACAGATTAACTTTACGACCGACGTAAACCCTCCAATGATTGAGCCGTAGTTTTTTAATATTGTTGTTAATAAGAACAATGAAGCCCACAAGACAAGTCCACGACAACCGACGGCGTTATCGGTACACTGAATCAGTTTAAGGTACACGAGGGTAGCATTTACAGAGAAAGTTTAGAGAAAAGTACCTGCATTGGTCGAGTATAGCTGCACTAGCTGGCCAGGAACAGGCTCCAGTAGTTAAACTGGTCACGATACACCTGTTTCTAAACGGGAATTACTTTCATTTGTCCGATAATAGCCACTTGCTTCTCCGCCGCCGAGCAAAATAGCAGCACAATTGTTTTACATAAACTATTAAACAACACGTTTTCCGATGCATACAAAAGTTTTACAAAGTGTTTCTGTATGTAACGTCAATCAATACCGAAACATAACTATTCATATTTCAATTTGTGAAACAATACAGTGATTAAAATTTTATATTCATATTCGATATATTATTTGTATAGGCACATAGTATTTCATAACGTGCTTTTTATGTTGCATTCTATTAGTTGCTGACTTGCTGTGTACAATTTTATCTTAATTGAGAATACAATTTGATTAATCTGATTTCTGTTTTTTTTAGTGTGTAGGTAACTGTTATATTTCATTATTACATAGAGCGTGTACTTTACATTAATCATTTTGCAGAAAACTATAGAACCTACATGTACAGTTATGGGTCAAAAGTGCAGCCACACTTTACCAAAACCAGCAGCGGCAATTTTTTTTTGTGGTTCTTATCTATACAATATATTAAATTAGTAGTTTAACTTCTTCTACAAAAACTAACCAATTGAATTTTGAGATAATAAGTCTGCACTTTTGACCCTTGGCCGTTTGAAATAATATTTTCTATACACAAGTTGTCAACGGTCATTTTTATTCCTCAATTAAAAGTTATCAGACTATTGAAAAATCGGCCCTTAGTTAACTAATTGTAAAAAAAGAAATGGTGCATTACTCAGATGTAACATTTTATACTGACCATTTTTGTAATTGCAAAACTACAACAATTTAACGACACTCACAACTTCACTCAAGTGCACTTATTCAACAAAGGACACATCGCCGACGGCGACGTATGGTAAAACTTTAAAAAAGAACACGCACTACTTTTATGCAACATCTGGGTCATCGAATTCTGCCCTTCATTGAATGTATTATTGTTTCATACATTCACGTGGTCTGTTACCATATTTATTTATACTTTAAACTTTTACGTAACAAGATCACACAGCTGTTTACATTTTAAAAACTGGTTATTAAGTTTAATCTACTTTACTTTCGGTTTTCGTTTCCAAACCATTTTGCAAAAATATTTTGAAACCAGCTCTTTTTGCGCCACAGCTTATTAAGTTAACAATTTGTAGTAAGTATGGTGGCCAGTGTTGAAATAAAATAATTTGTGTGATCATAAATAATATGCCTAAAATAGATACTGTTCAAGATTTGCTGAAGGCTTAAATTTGTGATAAACCAAACTTTTTGAATACTAAGCGAAAAATTTGTAAGACAAAAATTAGAATGCATTTCCCTAACATGTTGTTACTTGTTATTATTTTACTAAGATTATCTGGGTCAATGTTTTGTACCACATTTGGTAAACTATTATTATATTTTGTGAAATGTACGAGATTATAATACAACAGTGGGACCGCTAAGATAAACATCTTCTCTATGTTATAGCATCCCACCCGTTATCAATGGTAAATTTATATTATTTATTTATTTATTCAGGACCTCCAACGAAAGATGTACACAAAAAAACACAAAGAATCATGAGTATGAAGTAATGAAAAGTGCATTCCCTCAATTATAAGAGGCCACAACATGCTTTTTAGAGTATCGACTAAACACAAACTAAAATATAAACTCATAGTAAAAGGTAATAGTAAAACATATTAAAATATAATGAGAAAAACCAAATCAAAATATGACACATTTATTTAAAAAAACTCTCCTTATAATTTATATTTAGGGTTTACCAACTAGACCAGTGGTGGGCAAACTTTCTTAATGGGGAGCCAGAAAGTTTAAGAAATTTCAGAGGAGGGCCAGAATTTGATTTTTAAACATATTTCTTTGATCAGATATTGTTTTTTCTTAGGTTTTCCGCATTCATCTTTTTTTCCGCGTCATTCATCAAAGCATATTTGGTTTTAGCATGCTTGGTGTTTAAATGGCGAGCTTGATTAAAACCTTTAAATACTGTCACTGGTTCTTCATTACATATAAGACATACTGGTTTACTGTTGTATTCTGCGCTACCTTTATCTATGCGTCTATTATTCTACTAAGTAGAATCTACTTTATACTTCTGGACCGTCAAAATATAATTATCACGGACCGTATACTATTAATGTCGAAGGACCGTCGGAGGGCCGAATTAAATAATTTCGCGGGCCGGAGTTGGCCCGTGGGCCGTACTTTGTGCATCACTGAACTAGACTTTCATTAATCAACATTATTTTCAACTGAATATAGCGTAGCCATGGACAAAGATAACAAGCACATGGATATAATGATAGGAACTCATAGCTATCATAAAGCACCGAAGGTTAATGTAGTTACGATTATGTTCTACGACAAGGGCAATCATATCAATTCCTCAACTATATGCAGTAAATGCATAATCCGTATATTTGACATAAATATGAATGTTTTGGTAAAACTCAATAATTTTTGTTAACGTCACAATGCAATGCTCAATTTATTAACTAATCTAAATTCAGGCGAGCATTTGGATTTTATAATAAACTAGAGGACGCCTCGCGGTTTCACCCGCGTAGTTCCCGTTCCCGTGGGAATACAGGGATAAAAAGTAGCCTATGTTACCCGGGGATAGAGTAGCTTCCCAACGGTGAAAAAATGAAAGAAACGGTGAAATCGGTCCAGTAGTTTTGGAGCCTATTCGGTACAAACAAACAAAAAAATCTTTCCTCTTTATAATATTGGTATAGATTATATTTTATAGCCTTAATATATTAAACTACGAAAGTAAATAAAACGTATGTTCTCATTTACTTAAAAGACTAAAATCTTGTGTGGGTATTTCGGCGGGAATGGCGACGTGAATAAAATGCTTAAAAGGATTTTGCTCACCCAGTGTATTCTCTTATCAAATACACAGTTACACAGAACACAGTTTATTTATTTCCAAACAATTTTTATATTGTTTTGAAATTTTCTACACCATAACGCCGAAAATATTATTACAAAACAATCAACTTAAATTAATCAACTACATTACTATCTCAACTATTTATTATTTTTATAATATTCAATTATCTCAATAAAAAATGTGAATAAAGAGAAATACAAAATCAAATCACTTCAATTTGGATTCCACCAACACAAATATCAATAGTAAAAATATACTGTCCATTCAACTCAGATTCTACCGATACAAATTCAATTTAGATTTAAAGTAAGGAAGCAGTATCTCAAGACTACTCCTATCACTTTTATTAATATTAAGGAAGTTATATGTTTGAGCCGTTTGGGGTTGAAACATTAGGTTATTGTGGTCCGAGTGCGCATCGAGTTATTCGAGAAATTAGCACAAAGCTCTTCGACTATTCACGTGACCAGAGGGCTGGCCTTTTCTTTTCTTCGGCCAGAGATTCAGCATTGCCATCCAACGTGGCAATACTGATTCACGTGCTGAAGCAATCACGCTGAGCGTTCTGGGCACGTTTCCCATTGACATCGAAGTGGACGAATTTTTTGATGCACAATGAGCTCTTTTCCGTCTCCTTTTTGTATTTGTATATAGGTTTTGTTTTTGTTTTTAGAATATTCAATTGTATATGATTTCACTAATACAAATGTCAAGACTAAAAATATAATTCAATTTATATTCCACTAGTAGAAATGTCAAAGGTAAAAATAAAATGTTAATTTCAATTCAAATTTTACCAATACAAAATGTCAACCGTCTACTCTCGAAACTAATGACCAATACATTCACTAGAGGTAGTTCAAGGTTTAATTTTGCATTTGCCACAAATGTGGAAAACGGCTTCCCATTCTAAAATTAACTTAATAGCTTGGATATCAGCACAGCAGTGTCTCAAGACTACTTCTTTCACTTTAATTAATATTATATTTTTATGAAATTTAGCATCCAATTATAATCAGGTATATATACAATGCTACTTGCAAGACATCGTGGTCACCATCAGTCTTAATCAAAATTATTTACCAGATACCTTACAATTTCAGTCACATTCCTGAACTGCTGGTGAGGTATCGGACACCAAATAAAGATCTAGCAGCGAATGCTGATGGCATACCTCATTGCGGTAAGATAAAACTAATCAAAATCAAGTTACAGAATAATTAATTTTATATAATTCAATAGGCATCTTTACACCTGCTAAGACAATAGTGCTACTTTAAATCATTATCATTTTAATAAAGAATCTCTCAGTGGTTCGTGTCGAATGTTAACAAAATAAATGGGCACTCTACAGCTCAATATTATTTCATTGCAATTCGAGCATGCAATGGCTCACTGTAGCAATTTTCACTGCCTTATATCAGATCAACTGAAATAATATATTAAAATTATTTCATGACAATAAACAAAATATTAACGATTCATTCTGACTTTCATTCATAACTTAATTCAGTCTTTGTAAATTAGATTGGGAACATCGCAATTTAAAATTATAAAATTTGGTGTATATTTCTAGACAATTCCTAGCCTCAAATTCAGGATCACTAGAATTTAAAGTTTCGTCGTTATCAACTATTGCATTGTAATGACAAGCCTCATTCTGAGTGGTGGCATTTTTATCAAATTAATTTCTCACTAAAATACGCTTCACTTAATAGAGATAAACTGAAATAATCTCAACGCCATGACCAAAGACATAATCATTTCTTTTATACCATTCTGATGGCACCTGACGTGAGGTATCGTCTTTACTTCCGCCATCTCGCTTTTAAATACACAACAATACATAAACACCAAAGTGGTAGTTATTATTCATTTCACTTATCACCTATACTCATTTCTTGTAGTTCAAAGATCTTACTAATCGAAGGTTCTTCATTACATGGCTGTGTAAAAACAGTCTTCAGACATTAATAAATAAATCAAATTCACTATCTATATATATCAAACTCTCTATCTATATATATATCAATCTCTATATATCAAACTCTCTATCTATATATGTCAAAATCTCTATCTATATTTATCAAACTTACTATCTATGTAATATCAAACTCTCTATCTATGTATCAAACAAACAATCATTTTTTATCAATCAATCTCTTCTAACTAACTCTGTTTCTAACTCAACATCAAACTCTTCTAACTCAACATCAAACTCTTCTAACTCAACATCAAAATCTTCTAACTCAACATCAAACTCTTCTAACTCAACATCAAACTCTTCTAACTCATCATGCTCAACATCAAACTGAACATCAAACTCAAAATCAAACTCAACATGAAATCTGAATGACAATTAAAATACGAATCCGAAACCAAATCCAAACGCAATAATCCATTCCAATCAGACCATTCAAAAGGTACTTTTTGGCCTTATTTATTTAAACACCCCGTATTAACTAAATATTGAAATAGTTCCAACAGTATCCAAGAGATGGTTTATGTTAATTGACATTTTAAACTAATAACCAAGATGAGAACCTTAGCAAATCGACGCCTTGACGGCGACATAATCTATACGTATCCTCGAAAGTAGGGCGTCTATAAACCTATACAAACGAAACGCCAGAGATCGATAGGTACGGTTGGATTAATCTAAGACCCACCAAAAGCAAATTTTCCTACCGACATTATTTAGCAACAAATCGATTTAATAAATATCTTTGTTATTTTAATGACATACCACCATTTTAATATCTAATAACTTAATACAATAAGCTTCTGTAACCGACATAGGTTGTGTACTTCCTTCTATAACTATACAACGTTGAACGACAGTTAATTCCAAATTCGAAACATCATTTCTTGTAAAAGAACTAGAATTTATGATCAAAATTAATATTTCTAAGGTGTTCTTAAAATGTAGCATCACCTACATTCTTAAAATGAGGCAATCTAATGGTTCAATATCTTTGCCCCACACTAGGTCCCATGTTAAATCTTTCTGTATCGTGGGTGCGTTTACAAACATTTAAGCTCACATACACCCAGATCCGGAACAACTATCTATAGTTGTGCGCAACACGCAGCGCTGCAGCCGATCGCTCAACCACTGCGCCAACCGTGTCGTCTATAAATGCATCAAACAGAATATCATTGATATATATGATTTCGGTCAGTGGGTCGTCTTTCTTGTTTTAATAATGAAATAGTTGTGATTTGTAACGTCTACTTTACTTTCATTTTGAATGTCTGTACTAGGTTTTGAAAAACATTAATTATGGACATGAACTATTTTCAACACTTACCACATTTTAATTACTAAACGAGTGTTGAATAGGTGTAGAGTCGAATAGTTACCCATAGTCATGGTTACCATGGCTAATTCTAACTAATATTATAAATGCGTGTGTTTGCTTATCTGTCACGCTTACTATGGCTGCTATTGCAGCTTACAACTGCGAAGCTTAAAGCCCGGCCATAGAAAGAATTAATTCTGTAATTTTTAGGAAATACAAATCGCTGTTTCCTTTAGGAAATTCACAGGGCGAAGCTTATTAAAATATAAACTTGGAAACAACGAAAACTTTATTTCACGAATATTTAGCAGTAAACGGTACCTACCTACAAGTTTTTAATCTGTAATGTTATGGAGGTACTTTAATAAGTATTTTATATCATGAGCCTTAAGAGTAAAAATGTGTACATATCATCACCACACCCGCACAGATTCTTCCTTCCCACATTTTTTTTTTTTTTTTTTTTTTTTTTTTTTTTTTTTTATTTAGATTCACATCGTTTTGCTTGTAATTAATCAAACTGGATAGTCGAATTGTGCACCTTCAAATACCTGAAGCTCATGAGTAGGTACGTAACCATACTTGTGGCAAAAATATTAAATTTAGATATGATTTCAAACATACAATATGACCAAGACATATCCTGCGCCATTAGAGGGTAGCCCCGACCAAGCACACGATAAATCCAGTCGTAGTGCACATCATTTTGCACTATGGTACTGCCAAAGAGTAGCCTCAGCCAAGCCCCCACACAAAACGCTATACACCTGTGTGTTTTACCGCACATCTTCAGAGAGTTGCCCTGACTTAATATGTGGTACCCAAGTCAGTACCGAGAAATCATATTTATCGGCTGAGCTTGGCCAGACTAAACATATTCTATAATATTGGAGGGTAGCCCCAATAAAGCACAGAATCTATCCGCCTAGAATGTGCAATGATATGAATTATAGTACTACCGGAGAGTAGTTCCGGCCACGTACCCACACAGAAGTACACACTATCTACACACTATCAGGGAGTATCCTGATCCATTGTGCAATGTCATACAACCAACATAACAATATCAAACAAATGATCTCTATTCGTCCTCATATTCCTCATTATAAATCTTTGAAAGTGAGCGTTTAGCAAAGGTGTTGTCAAAAAAAAAAAATGGCTCATCCAACTTCTGAAATGTTGCCTTTTACTTAAAGGACTAAAATCTTGTGTGGGTATTTCGGCGGGGGTGACGATGTAATTAAAAATGCTTAAAGGGGTTTGGGTTTGGGTCCCAGTGTATTCTCATATCAAATACAGAGTTACACAGAACACTATTTATGGAAAATAGTTAACAGAACATATTTTATAGAATACAGTTTATAAAGCACTTACCCTAATACTTATTTATGACGCCTCGATCAAAAAGTTATTTCTAAATATCAAAAAAAAACCGACTGTTTCAAAAGCGAGTTAAAAAGACGTACCTAAACAAGAAGAAAATCATGCTGTGCAGTCGGAGGATACCTACATCTGGTTTTGGTCAGCCAGCTCGCGAATATGTATCCTCCAAGTGCATAGCATGATTTTCAGTTTTAGAATTAACTTTTTTATTTATAACATTTTAGTTAAAATATTTTTTCGAATATACATTTAAACATACAAGTGTAATATTTTTGAATTCACCTATCCTTTATTTTGATACCCCACATGATGGGGCTGAAGAGAAAACAAAATTGAGCCTCCACAATATAGCGCCCAAAATCCGCCATTTAACTTGTTTCCATTTTTAATGTAGCCAGTGACACTCGCAGGGTTAAGACGAATCGATTGACGTAAGAATCATCAAAATCGGCAAACGCGTTTGGTCTCTAGAACATTACATAGGAACAAACATACATACATAGACTGATAAACACATAACCCTCCTTCGACAGTCGGGTAAAATTAGACTGCCTTTGATGGCTTGAGCCACACTATTTATAAACTCGGAATCTATCAAAAATCACTATTTTAAAACATCTTTGTTGCAAGCGTAAAAATATCAAACAAATTATTGCCAACATAGAAAAATCACTTAGTTTGCTCAATTAAATATAAAGATCGCTAGACACGTATGAATTTAATACTATTATAATATATATTTGTAAAAAAACAAACAAATAATAAATACCTTACCAAAAGTCATAAATAAAAATCGCTCTTTCAATAACATGATAATGACTCCTAGATAGCTGTTTACTATAATTAACCTTAATATCATTATGTTTAGTTCAAAACCAAATCTCATGATATAACAATACTAAAAAAAAACACACGTGCTACTAGTAATGTGTTTGTGAAGGCTATTCACATTGTTACGCAAAGATATAGGTAGGTACCACGCTAAATATATGGTCATGCGTTGCTTGTACCTATAGGTAGATATGTACCTACCCTGAACTACACAAACCGGTGATAACAAATTCAAGGTTATGTTTAGGCCTACGATTAGTTTTGTGCTAACAAAAATATACTCGTATATGTTACAGTTAAAGCCCGAACCATGGTAAAATCTAGAATTGTCAAGGCTTACTGGTAAAAGTCCAAAATGATCTATGATGATCGCTAATTTCGAGGTTTTACCAGCATTCACAAGGTAAACGTTAGGATTTACCTCGATTGTTGAAATTTGTAATGTCTATGACACACTTTAATACGACATGATGAGAAAAATGAAGTACTTATTGATTACCTTGACCAAAGTAAAGTAGGTATTATGTTTACTAGACAGACGATATTCTTTCGAAGAATAGAATATTTGAGTCACCATCTATTTTATTCAATATTTGTTCCTCACATACAGTACATAAAACTGACTAAAAAATTTGCACGAGTTCGACACATTTTACTTACAAGTTTTATTCATTAACATTTCAACCGAAAGACGTCTTCATGTGGACATAAAGCTCCCCAAAATTCGATCAACGATTTGTCCTGTGTTTCTCGCAATTAACAATCCTAAACAAGCTGCAATAATTGATTTGCTAACCTATTAATATTGTTAAGCTAATTATTAATTGATCTTTTTATTTAATTTGGTATTGTTAAATACACATTTTTATTTTGTTAACAATAAAAATAAAATACTATAATATATTCGGTTTTAAAATCATATAGGTATTTTTTATGTCATGTAACCAATGTAATACCTACTTTGGTAAAGGTAATCAATCAGTCCTTAAGGCGATATATACGCCCTTGGTAACGCAGTACTGGCCGTGCGCCCGCTCGATGCCAAAAAATCAAAATTGAACCTCCTTTTGAACAGTTTTGTTTGCAAAATATGATTTGATTTACATATGCTATGTTAGGTGTGAAGAAATTCCAGCCATCAATTTTTCTGTATAAAAATATTTTTAAACATCCAAGTCGTTTTGGGGAGTTTCCCAAAGTTGCAAATAAATATCGTGTTGTTAATTATTTTTTTAAAGCAAAACTATTAGTTACACGAAAAAACATTGTGTTCAATATTATGTACATGAATTTTTTTTTTTTTTTTTTTTTCAAACCATTTAACCTAGCTGTTACTGAGGAGTATGCTTTAGAAAGTTACCGTTTTACGGCACTAAAACGTATGTAGGCCCTTAATTGTTCTCATCATTTCTTATCATAGTGTGACATAGACATTCAAATTTTTCAACATTTACTAGTCTCTGAGGTAGTTCCTAAGATTTACCGTGTGATTGCTGGTAAAAGCCCAAAATTAGAGATCATCAAAGATCATCGGACTTTTACCAGTAAGACTAGGTAAATCTTAGGTTTCACCAGCAAATTCTAGGTTTTCCGTAGTCCGGGCTATTATAGTAACATATACATAAATTAACATACAAATCTGAAATAATGAATGACTTTGACTGTTTTGGCATTTTTGTTAACGATGTCATGTGGCAGCAGTAACATACATACATAATTTACTAACATTATAACAAGTATTACATTATTCTAAACCGAACAACAAGGAAACAGTACAATTTCTATGAGTAGGCGTTGTCACATTCTGTTGGAACGATCTGACGCACTACCTACCTATAGGTAAATATTTTCTTCTTTAGGTATGCTATAAGTATGTATAGTAGAACCTCAAATAAAAACGTTTTTTACAAATAAATACAACCGAATTCAAAATAAAATAAAAAAATGAAAATAACATCAGTTACGGAAGTTCGGTGTTCCTGCTCTCGCTTCTTCGTTTTTTGACGACTTATTTACGCTTTTTAGTTGTGGTACATTTATTTATTTTATTTATTAGTTTATCCTCGCACTGGAACGCCTTGCAGCAATTACACCAATGGAGCACAATCTTATAATAAACTCACTATAAGTGTAGGTTTCCTCACGATGTTTGCCTTCACCGTTGTCAACGATGTCCAAGATTAACTTAGAAAGTACATATGAATTGAAAAATACATATTGGTACTTGCCCGGATTCGAACCCACGACCTCAAGCATGAGAGGCGAGGTCTTAGCTACTGGGCCACCACGACATCTAAACGACATAGATTTCGTTTAGATGTCGTGATTATGTAGACATAATGGCGAACATCATCAATGTAATCGAAGTCTATTAAATACCAACGCATTATTAAGGAAAACTCAAAAACTATTCGTCAAGTCTTCATCAAATTTAAATGGGACCACATGAGTAGCAATAGCTTTCAAATAAAAATAATTATCAAAATCGATTCACCTTCTAAAATGTTCTGAGGTAACAAAACAAACATAAAATTTGTTTAATAATATTATTCTGACATTCTGGAATGAGTATTTTGTTTTGACTTATTGTTTTAATATCTGTACATTTTTTTCTTTTATTCTGACATTCTAGAATCACATCCTTGATTTGTATTATTTATTGAAAATCTGCACGATTTTTCACATTTGCATTTAATATCTTGACATTTTGTAATAATTTTGCATTGACATTCTAGAATGATTATTTTGAATTGATTTATTATTTTAATAACTTTAATTTATTTATTATTTTACCCTGACATACTAGAAGCATAATTTTGACTTGTATTATTTTATTGACATTTGCACAACATTTATTTTTATTTTTTATTATTACTAAATATGACATTCTATTAAGTATTTTGATTTGTATTCTTTATTAATATTTGCAAGCTATTTTCGAAGGTTAACATTACGTTCTATCATTTTTTATCCTAACATCTGTATAATTTGAGAATTTGATATGTATGTATGGTAGTCAAGTTTGAGCAAATAAAAATGATTTGATTTGAAAAATATCAAGTCAAATTGAGAAACTCCTCCTTTATGACGTCGTTAAAAAAAACTGATCACGTTTCGCTATACTTCACAACAACACAACGCATGTTTTTCTCAAAGCAAGTTTCAAACTGTACTCTTTCGCATTCTGAATCACAAAAACTAACCTTGAAATATAGTTTGTTTATTTTTATTTGACCGGCACGTGTCACGTGCAAAGTCACGTGGAAGCGTTTCCGTAATTTGTGAACTGAATATATTTTTTTTTTCCCGACTACGGCCGGTATGGGTATGTATGTAAGTTCATCTGTTCCCTCATTACTTCTAAACTACTTATCATAATTCAAAGCGTCTTGTTTGTCCGCTAGTTATAGGCGTTATGTAACGTCACATAAAATTAAATATGGCGCCCTCAAAGGGAAAGAAATGAAATGAAAAAAGAAATGCAAATTCAAGAACAGTTTATTTTTTTCGCCCCACCACATGTATGGTGTCGTTAAACAGGGATTTTAAAATGAAGGTAGAGTTTTCTACATCATATTTTGTCAAACGTACCGATTGCGAGATATATCCCGTCAGTCATGAAAACAACTACGGCGCGGCTTCGCGGTCGCAGTGTTTGTTGATCGGTATGTATGTAAGTATTTTTTCATCACACTTGCACGTAAAAAGTATCTAAACATACAGGTTAACTTGGCCGTAATGCCCCATATAAAATCCTCGGGCTTTCTTTTTGTCATGAAACCCTAGGGCGGTAAGTAATATTTTTTAATTTATGACGCAGCACACAGGTCATGCAAGTTCAAGCAAGGAGTTTACACGCAATTGAAAAATTGTCTTAAAATGTTATCTAAACAGGAATTTCTTTGAAATCTCGCTACATGTTACTTAAATACTCTACTAATGTTCTTAATAATCTATTTTAATAGTTATAGTATGAAAACGTCGAAATTATTTAATTCTTTTTACACTCCGTCATGGCTGTATACCTACGTAAGTATTTGCCTTTAAAGTTTCTGAACGAAACACTGTATAATCTGTGGTGTGGGCAAAAATTCGCCAACCGCTTAAAAAAAAGTTCACTTATTTCGAAATAATAGCTGTGCTGACTTGTGTATTAAATTCATAATTATTACTCGCAAATGTGATGAAAAACATTGTGTGTATCACGGGCGGTACGGCAATTACGAACCTCGACTCAGAAAGCCCTCAGTCTTCGACTTCGGGCTTCTACTAGAGCCTCGATCGTAATTTCTTACATACCGCCCTTAATACACAATGTACTATTGTTCATTTGTTCCCTCATTACTGAGTTTCTCAAATTTCGAATCACAAACCTATCGTGTTGCCCATGGTCCACCCACCTAGTGCACCTACGTGGACTATAGGAAATTATTTTTGCCCATATTTCACCTGGATGGACAACTGCATTTTTTTCCCGTAGAACTTTGATTATTTATGCAATATTCAACATTAATTAAATATTTTTTGGTTGAATTCTGGTCAAACTTATATAATTGCGGAATCGTCAATACGACAAAGAAGAACAAATTTCAAGTAGGAGCTTACTTGAGATAATTATCTCTTTTAATGAGGTACAGCTAACTATATAGATTGCAAAATTTTCACGCTGGCTTTAACATTTAATATCACTATTATGCCTTCGTAATACAACGAGAAAAAAATATGGACTTTCTGGTGAACTATGGGTTAAAATAATTTCCCATAGTCCACCTAGCTGATTTAGGAGGGTGGACCATGGGCAACACACGAAACCTCATGATGTGTATGTTTCGTTAGCTAAATTATCTACACACACATAGCCCATACCTATATCTGTCCTTTAGTGAACGAATAGTTAATTTCCTAAAGAAACAGAAAAAAAAGTGATGGGGCTCTACAAAAACCCAAAAATACTATAAATAAAAAACAAGTTCTAAAACTAAACCCGACTACTGAAACTTGACTTGACTGAACTTTGCAGAATGTATTGTAGGTGGCATACGACCAACTGCAGTAGTGAAAGATCCGTCGCTACTGGAGACGTTAAAAAGAGAGACGTTAAAAATGATCCCGTCAATACGGATGTTCTGTGTGAACGTACCCTTACGATCTATTTTTAAATTCAATGCTTGATGACGAACAATATTTTTTTTTAAATAAATTAATAAGTTCGTCAGGTATCAGAGGAGCTCGTGGCTAAATAATAACAGCCGCACGGGTCGATCACCAAGGTTAAGCAACGCTTGACGAGGTCGGTTCGTCGATGGGTGACCATTTCAACATACCGAGTTTCCGCCGTGCCTCGGAAAGCACGTTAAGCCGTTGGTCCCGGCTGTCATTTGAATATCTTTGACAGTCGTTACGAGTAGTCAGAAGCTTGAAATCTGACACAAGTCTAGCCAATGGGTATCGTGTTACCCAGTTACTGGGTTGTGGAGGTCAGATAGGCAGTCGCTCCATGTAAAACACTGGTACTCAGCGGAATCCGGTTAGACTGGAAACCGACCCCAACATAGTTGGGAAACAGCTAGGCAGATTGATTCAGGTATCAACAAATTAACAAGGTCGGGTTCTCGTTTAACCTGCAACTGAATCACCACCATCACTGACCAGTCTTTTATATGAAGTTACTCCTTATCTGATATCCAGAATCCAGAAACCGATATTTACAGATTTTCGGGCTTCTGACTTCGGACCTCAGGACTATCAAAGGTCTACGAATGACAACGCACATGTGACTGTTCCTAAATTATCCTAGGCTGGTAATGTTTTCGTTTTTCCTGAAATGCAAGATACATTTAGGCATTTGTCACTCTGGATGCGTTCTGCGGTCCGGTCACTCGAACATTTGGTGCAGGAAATGTTAAAGTGACAGGATGCAGAACGCATCCAGTGTGGCAAATCCTTTAGTGTTAGTGTAGCCCCAGACCAACGGCATAATTAAATTAAATATTAGTTAATAAGTTATTTTTAGATGACTCAGTTTTCCATTTCTTATAGATTTCGCCATGTGCATGTCCATTCTCTATATATAAAAACGCCATACGGGTTGCCATAAATGTTCGAAATGCAATTAACAATATTATCGAGTGAAAGATTATTATTGCTCCTACCTTTAGTGTGCATATCTATTAATATGCATATTTATTAATAAACGCTGGATATTATTACAGTAGGTACGAAAAGTGTACTTTCCCTTTCTGCTTAATAACATAATATTATAGATCGTTAAGTTTCAGATTTCAATCTATGCAACATAATATTCTATTTGCTTCCTTCAAATGTCTTATCGTATTTAATAACAAAACCCTACATAATATCATAAATGTAAAAGTCTGTATGTTTGTTAATCAGTGCTCGATCTGGGTCTTGAACGGCTGAACCCGTTTGGGGGTTACGGGTAGACCATGGTCCGTATTAAACATGATAAAGAAATGGTATAGGGTACTTTAAATTCAGGTTCCCGTGAGATATAGACTATCACACGAGCGAAGATGACGCAAAAGGCGCCCGAACTTTAGGGATAATCCCGGGAAGTGTGTGATTTCCACCAGCTCATGGAAGGGGAGAAGCATGTACCTATCTATTATATATTTATGTCTCGGGAATACATAGACATTCACGTCTATTAGACCTCTTCGCTCGAGGTCTACGATTAAGGTTGCTTGCGAAATAACAAATACTCGTCCGGACATGTAATTGATCTTTTGATATTAAAGTATCGTAGATATCGTGATCAACTGGGTAACTGCTCTTGTACAGCTAAAAACAAATTAATGTAGGCAGAATTATACAATCTTTGACGTTATTAATGTTGTTTTTTTATATCCTGCATATGGAAAACCAGATGATTAAAATTTTAAATAATTCACATTTAGAAATAAATAGGTGTTTTATGTAAACTATGATCGACCAGACAAAAATAAATGAATCGCCTAAATTGACTTTGAATCATCATCTAGACTAGAACGTCAAGGTTGCCGATTCTGTGCCATTTGCAAACGATAAATGTAGGTAACAATGTACCATGTGACGGATACAGTAAATATATACTATTAATAGGTACTACTGTACGTGTAGCATGTAATGATTAATTTATGTCATATTTTTCAATATTCAATACCACCATTGAGCTGAGTGGTGCTGATCCATGTGTCATATCATTCATGTTCGTGAACGGGCGCCATCATTTGGGAATGGTCATTTGTTAGCTGCCTCCGCCTGTTTTTAATTACCTATTTATTGTATTTTTAATTGTTTGTTTTACTCTAGACGCTTTTAAGTGCGTTTTTTTTTACATCGTTCTCACATATATGTAGTTTTCCAACAAGATTATTGTAAGCAAATACTTGTAAAACACATATTTTTTTTAAAAGATTTATTGTGGAGTTTCTTGTCCGTTCTTCTCCATAACAAGCTACATTTCCGAATGGACGGTAGAATCTTAAAAAAAAATTGACGTTCGTAAGTGCCGCTTAATGGCCTAATTGAATTAAGAAATTTTGATTTTGATTTAATTTTGATTTAACTCATTACGATAGAAAAGTAGCAAATATGCAGCTGATGTGACCTCTGCTCTCGCTACCACCAACGATGCCGTGGAAGTAGAGAAGTTTCGAGGCTACAAAATTCTAATTAGCTTTAAAATTCAATAAAGACTTTATTCTCAAACATGCATGAAAATATTGTCAATATTTCCGAAAAAATAACACGCGAAGTATCGAATTTAAGGACAAAGAAAATCAAATCTATTGCAGGAGCGTTTTATTAAATTTGGAACATTACAACGCTCCAGCAATGTTGATAAAATCCATTGCAGGAGCGTTTTTTGAATTTGGAACATTACAATGCTCCAGCAATTTTGATAAAATCAATTGCAGGAGCGTTTTTTGAATTTGGAACATTACAACGCTCCAGCAAAGTTGTTGTACCTTTTAATAAATTAAATGAATAATATAAAAATTATGATTAATTGCCCTGCATTTTTTTTAGAAAAGCACTATATATGCCCCGGCGGAAATGGCAATTGCCTGTCTCGATTAAGTGAAGTCTTTGTCTACTGCTTGGCCTTCAATCTCATACTCAACCTGCAGTTGCCTATTTTCCGGCCTGTATGTAATCTCAAATATTTGTAATGTACTATTTCAAAGCATGTACCTAAGTATATAGTTGTTATAAACAATAATAAAATACTACTGAATAAATTGTATTTAGAAAAAATGTCTACAGTGTCTATTAATTAAACCTAAACATACCTACGCTTGTAATACGTCTTGCGTATCGACTTCATTTAAATTTTAAATTGAAATATTTTTTTTCCTATTGAGAAGGTCAATTTTACATGTTTATTTTTTGCCTTCTATGCCTCATGCTAATCTAAGCTAGCTGTGCTAATGTAAGTGCTGGCTAACTTTAATCTCGTTTTTGGGTTCCGTACCTCAAAAGGTAAAAAAAAAACCCTAAGATCACTTTGTTGTCCGTCTGTCCGTGTGTCAACACCATTTTCTCAGGAACGAGTGGACCTAGTAGGTTGTAATATAGGTTCTATAGGCCTAGTAGGTTATACCAGATACTGAAGTCTATAGTCCCTATTAGGTGTATAAAAATCAATAATTTAAGCAAATTTAGATTTTCGCGAAAACTTGCAGTACAAAAATTTACCTTATTTTCTTCTTTTTTTACTTTCGGCATTTTCCCTTTACGTGTGCCTTGCTTTTAATAAAAAATTACCAACCGGAAGTACCCTATAGGTTTTTGCGTCAAAAACCTATATGGTAGTTCCCGTTGACCTAGAATCACTAAATTTGACAAAAAGTAAGGTCTTACAGCACAAACAAAGGGAAAATTCCAAAAAATACAAATGTTGAAAATTAAGGTAAATTTTGGTACAGAAAAGTATTCGCGAAAATCTAAATTTGCCCATATCTTTAAAACTTAGCCGCCATACTAAAACGGCTATGTACGACCTTCAGCGAATATCTCGAGGATATTCTGAGTATAAGGCACGCCACCCTGGTCGACACACTCTCGATCCTCACCACGTTATTCACAAGGGACTTGTGGACGATAAACCCGACACCACCCCGCAAAAACTTATCTAAGGGATATAATAATGAACTTAGGTTAGGGGATATAAACTTAGCGTAATAGTTCACCATGTCTAGGAAAGACCTAAGCTGTGACACACCATTTGGCCTTGGCATCAACTATTGCTTTAATTTTGTTCTCATCCGGATGCAAGCCATGTTTATCTATTACAAAGCCAACATAAATAATATTATCCTGCATAAATCTGCACTGGCTCGCGTTTGACCACTATCTCGCCTGATGTTAAGCGATGATGTGGTCTACGGTGAAGCACGCTTGCCTAGAAGAAACCTATTCACTCTTGACTTAAAGACCCCAAGGTTGTAGCTATCACTATTTATATTAATTCACAAACCAACCTCACGCAAGCGACTCAACAAAAACAATGCTTCTAAATTATTACATGCTATATCGTCGATGAAAACTGCGACTCCTCTGAGTCCTTAAACCGTTTCCTCCATAAACTTCTGAAACTTTTACGGAATACACGTTAGTCTAAGTGTACGATTGTACACAAAATTTCCTATATGATTCGTTAAAGCGGTACGGCGGCCTGAGATTCCTCGTCTATCAATAATTGTTGATAAGCATGCGCAAGGTCAATTTTTTAAAACAGGTTTACGTAACGCCAACGGTAATGACCTAGATTTTATAAATACTGAATTTTTATACACTTAATTTAAGGACGTTTGTCTCGTATATGTTCCAAGTGTAGAAGCAAATACACTCGGCAATTCTCGCGGTAACTGTTCCACAAAATGGTTGTCATTTAATTTTAATAGTATATTTAATTTAGTAAGCCACGACATACCTAAAAGCGGTGGTTCACCATTTTTAACAATGTTTAATTTGAGATGTTCGGCTGTATATTCCTTCAATGTAGTATTGAAATTACAGATACTGGCCAGGTGTTGAATTAAGTTCCTTATTATTTAATAATTATGGCTAGATACTGGCTTATCGGCAGTTTGAATCTCATTACGTATGAATAAATAAACAATGAAATTTGTTACCTCTATTAATATAATAATAGTTAATTGTTCAATTAAGGTTCGTCACTATCACACTCAGTCGATCTTAAATTTGTTGGTTATCAGAAAAGTGATGACTAGAACTTGGCAGCACTTAAACTGTATACCTAATAACACTATGCATACAAGACATATTTGTATTCGTTTTACACTGTAGGCACTGTTCCACTGCCGCGAAAAGGCCGCTCTCCAATTCTTCCGCATATTGGTCATGTTTCTACTCATTTCCTATATTAAAAATAACCTGCCAAAGCTAGTCGCTTACAAGAATTCGCAGTAAGTACCAGTAAGTGTCCTTTTGTTGTTTTTAGCACCAGCTTTACTACTACGAAGAAAAGAGCTGGTATGCGACCGGTTTCATGCAAAATGAACAAAACAACCAACATACCCGACTGAGACCTAGAGAGCTTTTTAACGTTTGCTGTTAACTTTAATTCAGAGGAAACAGGGCATTTAAACTAAGTTTATTTCTAACATGTTTAATAGAGCAAATATTAGAAATATCCTCTACAAGTGGATAGAAATCATGTCGGTGCACATTACCTAACAGGCAACAAATATTTTAATATATGCATATGTTAACTAGTTTCTACTTGACTCGAGAAGCTTTTGCTTCTGACGCGTAATTATAAATAATTTCTTGCTCATATTCTCATGTATTAACTGCTATATTTAATTGAATGTTACTCAGCTAACAATATTGCACGGCAGTTTTACACTCGCCTTTATTACCCTTGTTTATAGAAATCACTCATTTGTTTAGCAAGTGATTGAAATCGCTAAAGGCAATTAAACATCGGTTTATTATCATAGATTGTGAGTATGGCTGGATGGATGTTTATTACTCTTTTACACAAAAACTACGGAATGGATTTTGATAAAACTTTACAATAATATACCTTATACATCAGAATAACACATCCTTATCCTTACCACAAAATAGAAAGTATACAGAAAGGCCACTCCCGCCGTTTCGAAAATTGACAGCTAATTTTGACAGACTCATTAAGGTTGCTACTATATTGATACTGAATTTTAAAAAAGATTAGGTTGTATAAGTTACAAACATAAATACATCGATTCGTCTAAACATACATCATATTATGCTTACATGACTTAGAGGGTAGACAGAGCATCAAATATCAATTAAAGATCACGACTCCACATATGACAAAGATTGGTGTAATAACGATCCCACCAAAAAAAATGTGAAAAAAAAAGTAAATAAAAAAAAAAAAAAACTGACTGCTTAAGAAGCGAACTAAAAAGATGTAGGTAAGAAGAAAATTAGGCTTTGCAATCGGAGGAAACATATTTTTGAGCTGGATGACTTAAACCATATAAATATGACAAGTTGCATAGCCTTTCCAAATTCGTCTGTGGACTTAAAATAATTTATTTTTTCCCAGATATTGAATTTCTAACTAATCATCTTGAAAAATGTAATGACCTTTATAACTTAAAATGAATAAAAGAACGAATTTAAATTATTTAGAATTAATTAATAGTACATTACTGCAGAATCCAGTAAGTAAGACTTCCTGGCCCAGTATGAGTTAACCGGACCGAACCGCAGGTGAGGTCCGGTTATATACGAGGCCAGGATGTCTTTCTTACAGGTTGAGGCTTGTATAATGCTTTTCTCAAAAATGAAAGAAAGTTGAACAACAAATTCGTTTAATTAATATTTTAGGTTACATTCATATTAGGGCAATTACTGATAGATGTTGTGATCGATTTACCGGGGGCAATTATTTATATTTTCTCAAACATGCTTGGAAATTTGAGAATTATTTTGACAACCTTCTTCGAGAAAAATCGAAATTGCAGTACAGACCAAATACGTGAGAGCAGCGGCCGGCAAAAGTTGTATGTAAATCCATATCTGTCGTGTGTAGCGGCTAAATAAATTACATAGTAAACTCATATAAGTCGTGTAATTTAAAAATGGAACGATCTTTTTCACCGAAACATGGCAACCAAGGAGGTAACTTATCAAAGGTTTTATTTAAATTTCGAACTGGCTTGCTAATAGAAAGCTGTTTATTGAAAAAAATATCAAATAAACACTTTAAGGCTTAGCAGGCACTGCGATTTTATTTGCGCGGATTTATGTAGTTTTTTACCGCAATGCGTGCAGCTTCATACAATTCCATAGGCCGCAGAATGGGCGAAAAATCGCGCGAATAAAAATGCCTAACGCGGGCATAATAATTTTTGTTCGTTGTTCGTCATTGATTTTGAAAAGTAAATGGTTTAGTTCGGTTTTCAGATATCGGTATTAGTAGTACAATTATATTAGATATAGTTTTTGTAATATCGGTTATTTTGATATAGATATCGATATGATATGATATCTAATACATTAGTTTAACAGTTACGTTTTGATATATCGGACCTATCCCTACTACTGTCCAGTAAGTAAATTACATACTTACTTACTGGACAGTAGGAGATTCCAAATTTAAAATCTCGCTTCTTACTGGACAGTTGTGAATAAGTCTCCGGTAGAATTCACTTTCTGGAGACTTTTTAGAGATGTTATGGCAATATTACATACCATTTTTGAGAAAAAATATATTCGGTCTGTATCAATTAATATGGGTAACCCAGCCAATGCACCCTCTTTACAGTACCTACTTTTTTTATGAATGACGTGAAAAACCCGCACAAAGCATTCGTGACAGCCGCGACTGTTCTCGGTCCAATATTGCCCATTATTGCCTGTAAAATCGTAATGTCAATGTGGGCGTTCAAAATGGCGCTTTGTTCGTAGTGGACTCTCTGTCTGCGGCGCGCAGCCGCTTATGTACTTTGTGTCCTTACATAGTGGTAGCGCCATCTCTTGTTAATGTCATAAATCAATGACCGAAATACATAGACAAACGCATTTGAGATTTCGCGGGCGATCGATATCCTAATTATCTCGTTCCTTCCTCATTCCTGTTCCCTTTATGTACGCCTTGATGACAGGTCGCCAGAACGAACCGAAACTTCAACGTGAACGGGCTTCGTGTCTCACCCGCCAGCTTTCCAAGCCACATAGCTGGAGACTGATGCATCTAATTAGTTAGATTGCTGAGAACCTTGTGAACCGTGTCTAGTAACCCGCCTCGCGGATATAAAACAATTGTGTGAAGTGTGTGGATCCTGAAGGATCAGAAAGTCGTCGTCGCCATTTTGGAGTTGAAGAACACCAGCTCGCTGCCACACGTGGGCTGGCATCGACCACCACAAGGTAAGGCGTACTACTTCCCTCATTTCCATACTAGATCGCCCGAATTGATCCGTGAATATTTTCCCGCTTATTTTCAACGAACTATTGCCAGAACCCTTCAAATACAGTCCAATGCTCATAATAGACACAAAGATGAAGAGGTTTCTCAAACCGCTATAACACATAGTATAAAACAAAGTCGCTTTCCGCTGTCTGTCCCTATGTATACTTAGATTTTTAAAACTACGCAATGAATTTTGATGCTGTTTTTTTAATAGATAGAGTGATTCAAGAGGAAGGTTTATAAGTATAATACACGCACGCGAAGCCGCTGGCAGAAGCTAGTAGGCTATAATTTATAAAGATATTGGGGGAAGTACTAATTCTACGCGGGTTGAGCTGCGTGTGTAGCGGTGGGTGGAGCCGTTGGTGGCAACTAGTATGTTCATAAATAAGGCTCAACATCTACAAGTTGTAGACTTAAGATTTTTCAATCAAAGTAAACTTTTACGAGGTGATTGCACTTCTGAAGCGAGCCTAAATCGATAACAAGATAACTTAATCCAGCCTTGACTGACGAAATTACGTTGACCAAGGTTAAGTTGGAAGATGGGCTGGGGCTTCACGCTCGAGTTTGAGCAAGGAGCAATTAACTCCTGTTCATTGGAGCAGGAAACTATCTAAACTTTATATTATCAAGAGACAAGATTGTTTGTTTGTTTGTTTATAGGAGGTAATCCCGGCAAGCACTGAACCAATTATAAAAAATGTTTTAGTGATAGAAAGTTATACTATACTAACGCTAAGTAATACATTGTAGGCGTCCACGCAAAATGTTGTTTATTAGTAATACATTGTTGGTTTAGAAGTGGGGTATTATGTCCAGACTAGATTGTTTATTTACCTATTTCACCCAAAGTGTCGGCCGTGTTGCAACGACCGTGGTCCCTTGTGGACCGTAGTCTACCCGGGACCGTAGTCAAGACGGCCGAAACGTCGGGTGAAATAGATAATTAAATAATCGAAATCATCGCGTTAATTTCCAGAGATATATTGTTTTTTCAATTATGAAACGAGAAAGTTTTAAAGTTATTATTTGAAGTTGAAATTGTACCTTGTAAAACTGCGTATGTCTCGGCAACTAAATGCCGAAAACTGGACCCTTTTTGCGGGGACGCACACACACCCACATATTATATATAATGCCTGAAAAATTAACGTTAAAATACACTATGGAAGCGACGTCGCTGGTATTAGCAACAAGCAAACACCAGCAACTTGATTACCTGGTTAGCGATCAAGGTTAGGTAACATGTATAAGACCTAGATTTACGGTATTGTATAACTTCTAAGTGCAATAACCTGTTTTTTTCCCTTTCAATTTAGACAGGAAATAAGTAATGTTTGTTTTTTATCATTTTATCTACTCTCATATCGTAATATTCGAATTATAAAATTCAAAACGAGTTTATATTGGCATACTTTATAAACACAATACCGAAATTTAAAAATAGAATCTTATTATAACACTATTTCTCTAACAAAATAATGCTATAAAACAATTTTATCTACTCTCATATCGTAATATTCGAATTATAAAATTCAAAACGAGTTTATATTGGCATACTTTATAAACACAATACTGAAATTTAAAAATAGAATCTTATTATAACACTATTTCTCTAACAAAATAATGCTATAAAACATTTTTTTTTCTATTACGATACAGGACAAATCTAAGAAGTTAATCACTAAGGAGTTTCCATCAATATTTTTTTTGTAATGCCATTTTATAGTACCTATTATAAAAAGATTTGATTCCAATTTTCAATTGTCTATGACAATGCCACCTTTAGACTTAGCACGCACTACCTGTTCGTAGAGCTCAAAATATTCGGGCGAATAAAATTCGCGCCGTGGTGCGGTGGATTCTGTGGCAAAACACGGATTTCTTGCGGTATTATTTCCGCACGAATTCTTTACCGCAATGCGAACAACTTCATACAATTCCATAGGTCGCAAAATGGGCGGATAATAATCGCGCGAATAAAGATCGCAGTGCGTGCTAAGCCTTAGCGCATGCGCGGTTAATGCGGTGATGTGCTGGGTTTTGGCGCCATTCATACGTTTTGCTGTACTGAATTTCATGAGTTATTTAAATTATTGTTTAAAAATGTCTGATATCAGTGAATGTGAAGAAAATTGGACTCCACCGGATATTTTAGATGAGGCGAAGGAAATTCATACTCTTAATTTATTACCAGCAAAGTTGAGAAAAGTATATGACAAATGCTATCACGATTTTATGGCATGGAAAATGCAAAAAGTGGTATTTAGTAGGTTCAATCCCAATTTATAAGTATAGATAAAGTAGTGTATGAAACTGCACATAACCAGGTATTAAAACATTCGTGTGAAAACTATTAAAAATTTAAACACACACTCATGTTTTAATACTCACTACTACTATAATGTGTGTGTAAAGTGTTGAATTATATATATCCATATAAGATATCCATGCTCATGGTAACATTGAAAAATAATGGCAAAGCACGATAAGGTGATTATATTGCTCAAGTACAAACAATAAATCAAGATATAAACATTAACATGGGTAGTTAAAAAAGCTGTCTTACCAGATCTAACTCAGTGTCTTAGTATCCTTTTAATTGAACAAGTCAGCTGCGTAATTTTTTTGGAGCTATGGATAGATAATGATATGACTTGGCAAACACACATTGACACAGTATGCAGTAAACTGAACCAGTACTCATATGCTCTTTACAAATTGTCTAAAGTTGTTGGTCTAATGGCTCTATTAACTGCCTATCATGCCTACGTATCATCAACCCTAAAATACGCTATTATATTCTGGGGCAACGCCACAAATAAAGAATCAGTGTCTTAACCTTCTTGTTCATAACATATTGGGCAATCTCCGACATTTCCTAAACACAATTCAATTACAATTAAATTTTAGATTACCACTACTTCACCTAACAACAAACACAAACTTCTCCCAATACACACCGCCACACTTTTCCCTCGTTGCATACTTAAAGTTCTTTGTATTTATAAGGCTCCAACTCCGTACTCTTCTTATCATCTTCAAGCCGTTTTTCTTTAATTATCTGTCAGGCTGTTTATATATTATTAAAAATGGCGAACATAAATGACATCATACAGGAAATTGATGCATCTGCGTGTATAGGTACCTCCTTCAACTGCCTACCTGAGGACTGTCCGCGGTACGTTGTCCCATCAGCTCTTGGTAATTTTAACTTACTGCATATAAATATCCGAAGTGTCAGTAAAAACTTTGACCATATCCAGCTTCTAATAAATCAAACAAAAATTAATTATGATGTTGTGATTCTTACCGAATGTTGGCTCAGTAAGGTTACCTGTTTGCCGGTTCTGGACGGGTTTCAGGCTCACTCTACCATCTCTAATTGCAACCAAAATGACGGGATTGTTATATACACCAGATTGGGTTTGCAGTGTTCTGTGCGGGAGCCAAAATTTGAAGGAGGAAATTGCCTGGTGTGTGAAATATGTAACAACGAATTGGCAGTAGTTGCAATGTATCGTTCACCATCACTTAACTCCAAGAGTAACTTTAACTCCTTTTTAAATAATCTGGACAGTCTATATAATAGTATCTCTCGCTACCCTCACATCGCTCTTTTGGGTGACCTGAATTTGGATCTGAGTCCAACCAACAGAAATGACAGAACGCTCGAGTACCTATCACTAAACGCCTCTCACGGCCTTTTGCCCACTCACCTCATCCCCACACGCTTAGAACGATGTTTAGACCACATCTTCCTTAAGTCCAACCTATCATCTACCTCTCTCATCCTAGAATCGCATATCACAGACCATAAACCTACCCTCTTGAATATCGCTAACTACAACCCACCTCACAGATCATCCCACCAAGTCACCCGCTTAAATTATGCAGACATAATTGCTGATCTCGAAAATGTAGACTTTTCCGGAGTGTATAACACTGAAGATGTCAACACATCAACAACCATATTTATCGATACTGTTACCTCTATCGTCTCGAAACACTCAATTAAAGCAAATGTCCCTAGGAAAAAGCATGTTATAAAACCATGGGTCACTCCAGGACTGTTAAAATGTATTCAAAATCGAGATAGAATGCATATTAAAGCCAAAAACTCTCCTGATAACATAATCCTAAAAACTACATACACTCGATACCGCAACTTCTGCAACGATTTACTTAGGAAACTAAAAACAACTTATGAAACAAATGAGCTAAAAGAAGCCAAAAATTGTCCCCGTAAATTGTGGCAAACAATTAACACCATCACAAACAGACATAAACTGCGGACAAGTCCCTCCGAGTTGCTGGAAGTGAAAGGTGATCACATGTCTTCAATTAACGAGGTGTGTAACTTCTTTACTTCCATAGGAAGCAACCTAGCAGATAAAATCACATCACAACATCATGCTACTAGTACTAACACTCCAATTACCCACCTTTCCCACCCCTGCCGTAACAGTCCCCTATCCTCGCAGGTTAATTCCCTTGGTATGTTCGACGTTTGTGAATCTGAGATTGAGTCCCTCATTCTCCAGCTACGCGACAAGAGTGCCGTGGGCTGGGATGGTCTGTCACCTCAGCTGTTGAAATCTTCTCGACATGTTTTGGTTCCACCCATAACTTACCTGTGTAACCTATGCCTCAAAACAGGCGTATTCCCTGATGCCTTTAAAAAGGCTATTGTTCACCCAATATACAAGGGCGGGGACAGAAGCTGCGTCTCTAACTACAGGCCTATTTCGGTACTCCCAGCTCTTTCTAAGATCCTGGAAAGGATTCTAAACAACCATCTAAGGCGCTTCCTTGACAAGTTCAATGTTATCGCCGACAACCAGTTCGGCTTCAGGCCAAAGCTGTCAACAGAGGATGCTGTATTGGAACTTACGAAATCGGTTGCTGCAAACTTGGACAGCAAAACCAAATGCCTTGGAATCTTTCTAGACCTTTCAAAGGCGTTTGATACAGTTTCTGTCCCCTACCTCATCTCAAAACTGGAAGCCATAGGGGTGCGCGGTATTTCTCTAGATATCTTTCGGAGTTACCTTACAAACCGTAAGCAGTGCGTCAGGATAGGTAATTACCAGAGTGATGAGGAAACCATATCTTACGGCGTTCCCCAGGGAAGCATACTGGGCCCTACCCTATTCCAGATTTACGTTAACGATCTGTGTAAGATGAACCTCCCAAATTGTAATATTTACGCCTACGCTGACGATACGGCAATCCTGGTCCGTGGTTCAACCTGGGATATGGTTAAGACAAATGCGGAAGCTGCAATGTCTAAAATAATGATTTGGCTAAACTCTAACCTGCTAACGCTAAACCTAAATAAAACTACATACATTCCGTTTGGGGTAAGACGTGGTAATACTCCGGGATCTGACTTCACCCTAAGAGCCCACTCGTGCCCTAACCCCACGGTACCTTGTGCCTGTCCCACGTTGAGTCGTTCAGACGCTGTTAAGTATTTGGGTGTACACATCGATTCCGGACTCAGGTGGGACAGGCAAATTGATACCCTTTCCTCAAGAACTATGCGTCTAATCCACATTTTTAAGGCCCTCAGAGATTCTGCCGACAGTGCCACGCTGAAGATGATTTACTACTCCCTCTGCCAATCTATACTCGGGTACTGTATAACTGCATGGGGCGGAGCAGCTAAAACCATTTTTCTTAGAATAGAAAGAGCACAAAGAGCAATACTAAAAGTAATGACCAAAAAGCCTTTTAGGTATCCTACATCTGACCTCTACGCCGACTGTAAAGTTCTAACAGTGCGGCAGCTCTTTGTGTTCAAGGCAATACTAAAGACACATAAGTGCCTCCCACCTCAGGACCGGAACAAACGCACTCAAATCTTACCCAGTACGCAGCACAGAACCACTTTCGCTCGGCATCAATTTTACATTCTTGGTACCTACCTGTACGGAAAAATCCATAACAAAATACAAATAATGTATCTAAGCTCCCATAACCTCAAAATCAAACTGACTGAATGGCTATTACTAAAAGACTACTCATTCACGGAGTCTTTACTTACATTCATAGAATAATCCCTAAAACTATTACACTAACCTACTCACACTCAATACACGATCAATCTCTCCTTACTCACCACTCATACACTAACACATACATAGGCTCACTCACTCACACATACCCTTACACTCAAATACATTTTCACACCGGCACACAATTGTATTACCTAACCACCGTTGCAATATACACCCTGGCTGCAGCTATACCTACATGACTAACCGCCCTGTATGGCCTAATCACTGTCTCCTAAGATACAGGACTACCTAGTTTAGGAGACAGGGTTACATGATCAGTGTAGATTTATGTAGATATCTTTTAATATGTTATTTTGTACATTCTGCTCTTGTGTATCATGAATCTTGTGTGTATCATAATAAAGATTATTATAGTGTTTAAAGCGCAAAAAAGATGCGTTCGCGCAATTGCTGGTATCTTTGTTCCTGAATCATGCGAACCATATTTTAAAAAGTTTAAAATTCTAACCTTTCCATCAGCTTACATCTATGAAGTTGCGGTATTTGTTAAAATTAATAAAAATCTATTCGGTGAACTAAAATCAAAAAGATATATACTTAAAATATCTAGTATACCACATAGAACTGCTCTTCTGAGCAAAAGTCTTTTCGGGATGGCATCTAAAATTTACAATAGGATACCTGTGGACATTTTAAACACTAAGGAACTGTCACTATTCAAATATAAATTACGTAATTTTTTTATTGACAAAGCCTACTACACGATCCAAGATTTTCTTAATACATAATTAGTATCTACTACAATCTGTCACCATGCACCTAATTCGTATTTTGTAAGATTTGGTTTATATGTGATATCTATGATTATTTTGCATGTTGACTTATTTATTGTATGCCTGCTAGGCAGGACATAATGGAACTGAAATTTACCTAACATCTGTCTGTATAACCTATGCCCATAATAAAAAGATTTGATTTGATTTTTGATTTGATTTAATTGCCTTTTACAAGCCTCTGATAGCTCTGATTCGCAATTCAAATATTCGATAACATTTTAAGGTGACTATACACTAGAGCATTTTCGCGAGCTTTACAGTGTAATGTAACGTTCTTACGAATGGTACAATCTCAGATCAAATAAAAGTCAAGATGGAACGTTGCAAACAACAAAGTGACACCGGTTCAAATGCCTTGCCGTACAAATACACAATTACACGCACTCATGTACAACGAAATTACGCCTTTGCTTGTCATTCAAGCTAAAAGATCAAATAATAAAGCTCAACTGACAAGCGAACGGGTAGTTTCGTTGTACGTGTGCGCGTGTAATTGTGTATTTATACGGCAAGGCATATAGTTTGAACCGGTTTCACTTTGTTGTTTGCAACGTTCCGTCTTGACTTTTTATTTGATATGAGGGTACAATACAGTACAGACAAATGCTCAGTTTCCTAAAGCCTTTACATATAATGTAATGTTGTTGCGAACGTTCGACGCTGTGTTCGATTATCATAGTTTCTGTGCTCATGGTGAGTGAGCATTTACCTGTAACATTTCTTGTACCTTGCACGTCACCCGCGCTCATGCCTTTGCTCGATAATGTTACACCAAAACTCTCGTTGGTTTTTAAAGTCAGGTTGTAACAAAACATCGAGCGTCATGTTCGAAGTGCGGTTCGAGTAAATTTAAAAACAGCGAATGCTCGAGGTTTTTTTTAATTAGTAATAGGCTTGCGCTTGACCACTATCTCATCTGATGGTAAGCAATGATGTGGTTGACGATGAAGCACGCTTGCCTAGAAGAAACCTATTCACTCTTGACTTAAAGACTCCCAGGTTGGAATAGCTATCGGGAAATACAGACTCCGGCAGGGAATTCCACTCTTTTGCTGTGCGCATAATAAAAGTATTCCCAAAACGTTTGGTCCGTATGGGTGGGATGTCCACCATGTATCGATGACGCATCGCCGTACGTCTTGTATTCCGATGATGGAACGGGCTAGGAGGGATCAGTTCATGCAATTCCAACGCACACTCCCCGAAATGTAACCGATAAAAAACCCACAGGCTGGCAACTCGGCGCCGATGTTCAAGGCTCTGGAGCCTAGACTCGACCAGTATCTCATTGCCGATAAGCCTCTTGGCCCGTGTTTCAATCGACTCTAGTGCATCCAGCTGGTATTTGGCAGATCCGTCCCAGAGATGAGAGCAGTACTCCACGCATGATCTAACTTGCGCTTGATACAAGTTGAGATGTTCTGTTACAAATATATGCTCTGGTCTATACTCACCTTTAGGTTTTACGTAGAGGGTAGACAGGCAGTCGCTTCAGTAAAATACTTGTATTTCATTAACATCCGTTTAGACTGGAATTCGAATAGCTAGGTAGACTGATTTAAGCCTTCACGAATAATTCATAAAAAAGCGGAAATTTAAAAATAATTGCTTAAAATAAATAACGTCTTTCACTTTTAAAAAAATGTGTAACCTTGCTGGTTTCCTATTATTACGATATTGTTGCTTTTTAATACAATTTGCAAATTCTGTGCCTGTTTGTTTGCGTTGAATGCAGTAAAACAGTCATGAGGCATTTTCATAATGATAATGAGGCAAAGATCGCCATAAAACTCAGCTAAGTACTCACATGAGGTAACATCTCGGACCTTTACAAATGACCACTAACTATGTGTTCACACAGTCCACCAGTTGAACTAACTGATTTTATGAATCACTGAGTTGTGGCCTCCAGTCAGCTAGGCCAAGCGATAAGAGAGCAGAGATTGATAATAGGTTTGTAGTATTTGACGAATCTTTATAATTATCATTGAATATAATACGCTTTATTCTTAGGTATTTATAGAAATACCTGCAGTCAAGCAAATCATTAAAAATTTAAATATATACGAGTTTAAACACAAATTATTACAGAAAACAGAATTAATTATTTTAATAAGTACTTTTATTATGTGAACGAGACCGAGATATACGAGATCGCAAACGAAAGGAAATCCACTTATCTACACTAATATAATATATCTACACTAATATTTTAAAGAGGAAAGATTTGATTGAAATCAAAAATGTTTTTTACAAAAAAAATACTACCGACTTCCAAATAAAAAAAAACTACAAAGTGAAAAATAACTTCATTTTTGGAAGTCGGTGTCCATAATAGAAAAAAATGTTACCTACGAAAGACTGATATTTTGTTTGTTTTTTAGTTGTACCTTAGGTAGGTACAACTAAAAGAATTAAAAATAAACAAAATGTCAGTCGGACTACCTAACAGACAAATTATTGGTACTTAAAACGCCAGAATAGATTACCCGAATATCATGCAACTTGAACATAACCGGTGAAATGAGAGATCTGCGTACCCCTTAAGAGTGTACTGGCGTTATGTTATGTTATGAAATGGTATAAACAATAAACAGACATGCAATTGCAGCAATCCTGAGAGATTTGCCGGTATTTTATTGAAGAGTTCTGTTGTATATCTTCGAAGTTCTTCATCAGATCTTCACCAAATTAAAATGACTCTTATTTCGGACTTACTTTTTCAAACATAAAAAAAAACCAAAATCGGTTCACAATTGACGAAGATATCGGTAAACAAAAAAAAAAAAACAAACATAGTCGAACATAGAAACTCCTCCTTCTGTCTGTTAAATACTACATAAAACTTTTTGGAAATTATTCCTGAGTCACATAGGTATTTTTTATCCCGCCAACGGGTCCTGTGGGGTAGGCCACAGGAGCGAAGCCGCGGGAAGAACCCAGTTTTAAGACGACGACTGTCGCCAACTACCTTGAGGGAACAAAACGTGCACTCGTTTCACACCCGCGCGACTCCAAAATTTTGAAGTTTTTTGTACTTTCCTTATTATTCTATGACATTAAAAAAAGCCTCAGAGCAAAATATAGATAATTAAATTGTCTTTGAGATGGTGTCGATTTCATTAAAATACGCTCAGCGGTTTTAATGCGATTGTCCTGTTTTTGTCCGTTTTAGACATAACTTTACAAATTAATTACACAACGTTATACGAATAAAACTCAAATTTTTCTAACATCAAATTATTAAGAAAATTGTATATTGTAACATATATGTCTTCCAAAAAATTACGAGTAGCCGTGTTTAGACGTAATTCTCATTTTAAAATGAGCTACTCAATGGTATCAGCGCCTTAAATATTGTTATCGATTACTTTTAAGTTTAAATCGTTTAATACGATTCGTATTATGTAAGGTCAATTAGGTTAGTAAACTTACGTACTAGCTCACAAAACAAGAAATAATATAGTCCAACAAGGTAAATTGTTATTGTTATTGACACCTCTGTAAACCACACTTGTACACATTTTTTTTATTTGAATGCTTTTTTTAATTCTTTTTAAACCCGAGGCCTTTCAAACACTGTGAAACAATCTTGTATTTAATTTTACATATATTTTGCAACTTATTTTTAAACCCGTGGCCTTTCAAAAACTGGAACTGTATTTATAGGCCAACAGAGTGTGTCAAATGGTACAACAAGTAAATACCGGTTCATTAGCATGATAAAAGAAATACGAATGTGAGCGGCATTTATGTAATACGCAATAATACGCTGTGTTGTGTGTCGCGGCTGTTTATTTACCAAACAACGCCTACCGAGCAATTTATGAGTCATCCTAGTCGCCCACACTCAGCAGCAAATACTTCCTTCAACACAACATAATATAAAATCATGCTTTTATTCCTTGAGAACAGTGTCGGCCCAGTGATTACGGTCTCGTAGGTCATGGTTTCGAACTCAGGCAGGTCCATTCCTTTGTGTAATTTATTTCATTACCACTGTTCTCAAAACGGTAAAGGAAAACCTCGAGAGGAAACCGATAGAACTAAACAAATTCAAAGACATGTGTCATCTACCAACCTGCACTGGGCCTGTGTGGGAATTTATGGTCCATTTCCTCTCACAGATATGGAGGCCTGTGTCCCAGGATTGCAAACATAATAGTCTGCTTATGCTGTATTTTCTGAAGAGTTAGGCAGAGACAAGCGAAAAACTATATTTGTAACTAGCTGATCCCCGGGGCTTCGCTTCCGTCAACTGGCTACCTACCTACCCCCTGCCTGCCCTGCCTACTATGTTTTATCTATCATCAAAAGTTTTCTCAGCGCACGCCAAAGAATGAATTTTATAGGCATCATTTTGCTGCCTTGGGTTACATTACTGCAATTCTCATCAGGATCTCAAATTTTTTGAAAATATATTATAGCAACACTCAGGAATAATGTAGCTTTCTACTGGTGATAGAATTTTCAAAATCGGTTCAGTAGATCCAGATATTACCCCTTACAACGTCACAAACTCACAATCTTTACCTCTTTATAATATAGATGTGGTTTACAAATCACCAGTTATGTTAAGATCCATTGAAATAAGAAGCGAGCCAATTTGCCATCAAGAAAGAAAACTAGTTTATTTGGCACACACAGATGTAGGTACAAATAAAAGGGAACTTAATTTTAAAACAATTACATACATAGTGTGCCCCGCGGCTGCGCCAAAAAGGTCTAGTTCAGCAAAATGCCAGACAACTGGAAGTTGCCTGACGCTGGTTTTCAACTGAACCTTACGTTGAAGTGTACGGATGGAATCAATCACTAAATCAATCAATCAATATCAATCATCTTCAATTGTTGCTACTGAAAACATCAACTTAAACTCAAGCTAAAATAAAATAAAACTCAGTAGTAAAGTTTTCAGCCAGTTAGTAAAGGTTGAATATTTTTTCCGGGAGCAACGAATTGACACCGCTTTTCATCCAGAGTCTCATCAAGTCAGTCAACTCTACCTGAACCTTTACCCAAAAATAGGTGGTTTTAACAAAGTTACGTTTACTTTTGAGGTTAATGAAAATATTACCACGACAGAAGGGAAAAAGGAAATGGATAAATTAATAATAAATGACTCAATTTGTAAAGTCGTTGAACGGCCGGGCAACAACCACGGGTTCAGAGGTCACAAATATTTGCTAATTTTCTTTGCGGAAACAATATTTTATTTTCATTGATGTTTCAAGAAGCACGAATAATGGGTAGCGCGTGTGTAACATTTACATATTTATTTTTTGCGTAATATATTCCCGTTACATATTCTTAAGGGTTTAAATACCACCTTTGAAGTTAACATTATTCAATTAGACTGATGATCGCAAACAACAGTGGAACAACCCCTTTATTATCCGACTACGACGAAGCCAAAAGGAATGGTTATGATTTTAGCAGTCTATGTATTTAAGTATGTTTATTTATTTAAACTTGATGTACAATGCTGATACATAGGCGAACTTAATGCAGCAAGGCATTCTCTACCAGTCACCTATGGATAACAGGTGGAAGGAGTAAAAAAAAAAAACAATAATTAAAGTCGGATATTAATAAACTAAAAATCTAACTAATAAAATACATAAATAATTTCTAAAACAATAGAAAAAAAAAACATTTTAATGAAAAAGAAATTTAAATATAATAACTGTTCCTGCATAGCGCCTAAACTATTCATCCGATTTTGAAAAATAAGGTGTCAATCGATTTGTTATTATGGCCCGGGTAACATAGAGTAAAAAAACCGTAGTCGGGTTACAGTTTTTAATTAAACTATTTTTATAAAAAATATTTCTACTATACTCTGGCCAAGATGAAGTTACAACATTTGACATCTCAATCAACTGACAGGACGGGTGAAAATTTTAGGTTCGCTCTAATCTATTCTTCTAGTCCTACCTTGGATATTTAATGATTTCAAACTATCTTTCATCTGTACTAACTCACAATCAGTTCAATCGTTGTAGAACAGTTAAAACATTATTATCAAATTTATTTTATTTTTGTTGTTGACACTTTTACTTTGCTATTAAACATTATGTATCTTCAAAATGGCTGGTGTATCACAATCAATCACAGCAGTTCAACAACCCATTTTATTTATTTATTTTAAGTTCATGCACAAAAGTACAATGGCGGACTTAATGCCTTAGGCATTCTCTACCAGTCAACCAAGAGTGGGGAAGAGACAACAGGCAGGTGCACTGTTTATTACGCATTTATAGAAAGTCCATCTAAATATCTCCATAAAACAGTTTCCATGAAAAATGACGCGCATGTCTGCGGACTGCGGTAGCCTTAAACAACAAGTGGTTTTTCGACATTGCGCACACGTGAAAACACAATGGTGTAAAGGCATAATGGAATCCATGGTCATTGCTTACAGCATTGACAATGAAGTGGATGGGAGACTATAGTCCCACGTATGCGAATGAATAGCTATCCGCTGTCGTGCCGTCGCGGTCTACAACTTCTCCAAGGTCAACCGCACCGAACGTGAAACAAAACGATACAACCGGCGGTTTCAAAACGTTTCGAAAAAAAGAGAACGTGTTTTTTGAATACTTAGTAACCGTGATCTAAGAATTTAAGGTCAAAGTACATTACCCTACACACGTGTGACCTTGAAGCATTTAGATCAACGAAATTACTATTATCCGATTCTCATTTGTTTTTAATCGTTTTCAGCTGTCAAGGTCAATAAATACATCACTAATTCACCATAGACGATATCATAGGGTCAGGTAGAGTAACTTTGATGAATTAATAAGTTCCGTATCTAAATTTATCAAAGTGTGTTATGGCTATTATAAATTCATAACATCAGTAACTGTGGATTCAAATGACTCACGTGGCAATGAAATTATTATGAGATTGAAGTTGTGCTACTATGTGTTATTATGTATCAATCGATATGATATAATATGAACTCATTCATCTTTAGCCAACGAGACCATAAAGTATATTTTTTCTTTTATTTAACCGCTGTCAAACAGTGCATAATTGGGTTATTTGATTGAAAATTCTGTGTGCTAAATTCAAATTCGCGCCTTAGTTGAAGGACCAAAGGAATGCGTTTCTTAATTTCGAAAGATTTACAAAGAAAAATATTAAAATTACATACCTTTTTAACACTGTCAGTATCTGTCATTGTTTTGCACAACTACAGATATATATTTAATTAAGACTACATAAGGAACGTTATCTGTATCAGTAGTCGATTATCCGAATTATCTACGATACAATTCATGTGTTGAAATATTTTGAATAATAATCATACACACATACACTGTCCTTCAATTTATTAATTATATAAAAATAGCTTATGTCACTCCGGAATAATGTAGCTTCTTGATTCCATAGGTACAAGTTTTTTTTAAATCGGTTAATTAGTTTTTTGAGTTTATCCATTACAAACAAACTTACAAACAATCAAATCTTTCTTCTTTATAATATTATTATTATATTATATACAATTATATTATTAGTGGATAAAAGATAAGGGCTACCAATGCATATTTCAAATAAATAATTATTTATATTATTTAACTAGCTGAACCTCGCGGTTTCACTCGCATCTTTGATTACTACTCCGCTCCTATTAGTCATAGCGTGATGTTTTATAGCCTATAACCTTCCTCAATAATCAGGCTATCGAATAGTGAAATAATTTTTAAAATCGGACCAGTAGATCCTGAGATTAGCGCGTTCAAACAAACAAACAAACAATCAAACAAACAAACTCTTCAGCTTTATAATATTAGTATAGATTAGTATAGATTATTATTATTAGTATTAGTATAGATTTATTTTTCTGGTTAACAAAAACAAACGTATTAAAATAAATGGAATATATTATACTGATGCTAAATATGGTTTATGATGGTATGGATGTAGATCCTCAATAGATGTAAAAAACTTGCATTTCCATTCACTATTAATAGACAATGGCAAATCTATATGTATACTTAATATTATAAAGAGGAAAGATTTGTATTTTTGTATGTAACGAATAAACTTAAAAACTACAAACCCGATTTCAAAAATTCTTTCACCGTTGGGAAGCTACACTATCCCCGGGTGACATAGGCATACTTTTTATCCCTGTATTCCCACGGGAACTGGAACTACGCGGGTGAAACCGCGAGGCATCCGCTAGTGTAACAATAAAGTACTAAAATGGCTATAATTGGTTCTAAGGAATGATTTTACAAATGCCATAATTACCTTAGTACCCACAAAGTGTGATTTACTGCACTGATTCATAACAAGCCTTTTTAAACCCCCACGGAAAAGAGGAGTGTTATAAGTTTGAAGTGTGTACCTGTGTGTTTGTGTATCTGTTTGTGGCATCATCGTTCCTAAACGGATGAACCGATATTGATTTCGTTTGTTTTGTTTCAAATTCGACTTTATCGAGAGTGTTCTTAGCTATGTTTGATGAAAATCAGTTCAGCCGTTCAAAAGTTATGGGCGTTTTACTGTTTGAATCGGGTTGTTTCCGCAAGATATCGTGTCTTAATTACGTGTTCAATATAGATTGTCAATCGAAGCGTGTCTACTACTAGATAAATTATGTAGCATGAAATACAAATATGTCACGGGTTTTTTTATATATTTATGTCAGATATGACCAGCCCAGGTCAGGTATTTAGAATATTAAGATTGTATGTTTTCTTGATCATTCAGTTACACAGCTCACACAAAAGGCTGAACATGATCTTTTTGTAAAAAATGTCAACGCAGTGTGTGCCGATTCAGACTAGCTTATGATATCTTTGTATTGAATAATAATATGTTATTTTTATCACATTGATCTAGTTACTATCTTGCCAAACAAAGACCCAAAACAAAGCATGAATAGTGACTTAACCAAATGAATAAATAAAAAACAAATGATACATATGAAAGTTCTCTTAGAACTTTATCTCACATACCAAAAAAACAAATGAAGAATTCGAAATTCAAAAGTACTCACCCTTAAAATAAACAAAATCACAATAGGAGGCGCGCACGCAGCGTTGCGTCGCGAGGAGAACTGCGCGGGCGCACGGACGCGGTACAGTCGCACACAACACGGTACACTCGCGCTCTACAGGCTCCTTTACTCGCACTAAACGTTCACACAAGTCCAATAGTATGCTATATACCGCACACGTTTGGCATCGGCATGGCAGTACTAATATATGAATACACGTGGGACGCCCACGCCAGAAATAATTACCACGTCAATATCTTACAATTACAATGTATTACAACCAAAACGAAAGTAATTTTCACGTTTATGAAACTAATCATTGATTTTTGGGCAAAATTTTGCACTTGCCGCCTATTGCTCCAGACAAGGCCGCTGCTGTTTTGACCTTTGTCTAAGCCACAATTGCAATCCTTAACCTTTTGGTCGATTCACTTCGGTTATAAATATTTACCGATTGAAGAGTCTTATGTAACAGGTGAATACAATTTTAGGAAAACACTGTCGCATGCGTCAGTCAGATTTTTGTATTATTTTCTAGATGATTCGATTCTAGTAATAAATTATCATATTATTTTCAGGCTAGAATAGAAATATTGTACGACAAATGATATCAACAAGAACCGGAGTTTCAATGTACTTACAATTTTTATCTGAGAAACAGGTACTGAGACTTAATAGCGTTCATTTTTAGACGATTGAATAGTTAATAATAACAATAGCATTTTCTAAAAAACCAAGATGTTTAATCATAGGAAGGTCTGGTCCCGTCACATGCACCCCGAGAGATCGGCAAAGATCATTTCTCCCTGGACGTTTGAGGGAGAACATCTCCAATGAGATAAACTGCAGCCCAGGATGTGTCGCGAGTTGATCACAGGTATTATGTTTGCAGGGCAAACTTGGTTAGAGATAAAACCGGACTAGGTCCAGTTCGATCTTAAAGATTTAAAAGTATAAAGGGGAGGCATGATAAGATAAAGAATATTCCTATTTATCTTTCGTACTTGAACGTTTAGATAGATTTCATTTCAATTCACTAAATATGAAAGTTGAGAGGGTCAGCTGAAGTAAAATACCTACTATACTTCATAAAAGATAGCTTGATGACTTGATCTCTGTGACAGCTGTCAGTATCAATACAGTAACAATAGCGCTTGACAGACTAAAAATAACGTAACAATAACGTATACGTCAGTTTGACATATGTCGCAGAGATCAGATCAAGCTATATTTTATGAAGTATAGTCTAGAGAGTAGTCTACGTAATACTGTTTTTGTCAATAAAACGCTTGAACACAGCTGCCAATAAATTTATATACCTACTTAGGTGAATACCGCCATTATTTATCCTTGACAGCTGATTTACTAATAACATTATGTATTATGAATGTTATTAGAAAATAGGCGATGGCAATGCATCACACAAACCTTGACTTAAATAATTGAATGTCAAACAAAACTACTTCATTAAATTTTGATTCACAAAACGTCTCTATTGATTTTTTTTAAAACTAAAAGAACCTCACCTTTGATAATAAAACTTTTTTGCAAAAAAAACCGACTTCCAAATACAACACTACAAAGTGAAAAATAACTTTAGTTTTTGAAGTCGGTAGCTTTCGTAGGTAGCTTTTTTTGCGTTATGGACACTGACTTCAAAAATAAAGTTTTTTTCACTTTGTATTGTTGTATTTGGAAGTCGGTAGTATTTTTTTGCAAGAAGGTTTTTTATTTGCCAATTTTTTGTTGTACCTCCCTAATAGGCAAGTTAGTAAGGTAACTATAACGTAATTTCATGAAACTTAAACATAACCGGTGAAATGAGAGATCGGCTTACCCCTTAAGAGCATACTGGCGTGATGTTATGTTATGAAATGGTATAAACAACAAACAGACATGCGATTGCAGCAATCCGGAGAGATTTGCCGTTATTTATTGAAGAGTTCTGTTGTATATCTCCGAAGTTCTTCATCAGATCTTCACCAAATTAAAATGGGACCAATTTCGGAACATACTTTTTCGTCGAACATAGAACCTCCTCCTTTTTGGGAAGTCGGTTAAAAACTCAAAACAAATATAGGTAGGTAGTATCGGCCGGTATAAACCTGCGTGCGTTATATTATTTTTAATTACCATTGCACATGCTGAGATAGGAGCCTTTTTGATTTTGCATGGGGTTATTTATTTGTATTTTTACTATTGTTTGTGTTTTGCTTATCTCGTGTCTCCTGTAGGGGTCACAAATAAATATTTTTCTTTCTTTATTTTAGTTCTTTTTCAACACACTTGCTCATAAAGTGGCTCTAATTTCACCGCAATTAGACACATAATGACACCTGTTATCAAACTGTGACTTTTTCATTACTATTATTCACAAGTGAGTTATAGAGTTTTTTTTTTAATTTATTGGTTGAGTTGCTTTGTTCTTAAAAAAGTTTTGATACAAAAAAGATCGTGCTCAATAGTACAAATGCAACACATTTCATGGAACTTCGTATTTAAATAGATTATTTCAACTTGTACGTGTTTAATAAATAAAACTTTCACTCAAATATAATTTTTGTTTTATAAAGAAAACTTGAAATTCCCCATTTTGTACGTGGCTAAAACGCTATCCGCGAAAAGCCAAAAAAAAAAAACATTCTTTTTAATCTATGGGCGGTCGCCATTGCGCGCATAGGAAAACTGATTAATTTTGCCCGCCATTGCGAAAAAATTTTCACAACCCGTTTTCACTGTTGGAAATGATTTTTTAGTATTATTTTCTTCACAAGTGTGTTGAAAAACGTCGTATGATACACGTGTGTATTGATGATTACCGTCCTCGGCTCTCTTAAGACCCTCACCTAACGGCTCGGGTCTCAATGGCGCCTCAGCGGTAATCACCAACGTTACACACTTGTACCATAATGTACTATTACCTATAATTTTCGCTTATCATAGCCTAATTAGATGGTTATATTGGTATTCATGTACAGTTGTTGGTTTTCCCTCAAATAAATAAATGTAGTGAGGAATAGTTTTGATTTTATATCGGTGCTGATAGACTTGGACATACACTTGTAACAGAACATCGAGCATTCGCCGTTTTTTAAATTTCTCGAACTGAATAACAAACAGAGCCATGAATACAAAACAACATCGCTTCGAACATTTTCACGATCATTCTAGCGAACGCTATAGTAAATACACGTCAAAAAAATATTTTTATGAAGATGTTAGACTTGACGGTCACGTGTGCTGCACTTATACTAATATGTAATTCTAACTAAGCACAAAACACTATCGTTCAACCCACAGAAGACAATAGGCAGAAGGAAAAATACGTTTGCTCCCGCTGTCTCAGTTAAGTCCACATTCGCAAAAAGACAATATCCTAGGCAATCATCCCATTTATACAATCTTCTTAATAAAGAACTTGACATATACCCTCTAACCTACCGCGAATGCAAAAACGCTTTGTCTAAATGGCTTAAGTCAAAGACCTATGACGAAGTGGAAAATATGGTGCAATCGATGAGACTATAATTAAACAAATAATATAATTATTCCACCATAATATTCCTACCGCAAATGGAAGATAATGTCCTACATTATTAACCACTACCATAAGTTTGTCTGCATTCTGCCACAAGGTATAGTAGATAATTAATCGCCACCATGTAAATTGTGTAGGTACAACTCTCACTCCCACACCTACTCACACCCACTACTTATACACAAATTCACTTCCACACCATCTACTACACAAATTAACCATCACATAACACACACAACCTAACGCGTTTTTGCCTTGTATAAAAAAAAAATACTGTGTTCCAATTTTATTCATTTGTTTTTTATTTTAATATGTATAAGTTTACATATCTTGAACAGGCTTTAATAACTTCAGAACAATTATATAACCTGGGGAAGGGCGGAGCATCCTAACACAAGCAAATTATTTGCTTAAAAGGATTCTCCCCATTGTAATAAGAATAAGTTATTTATGTTGATGCAATAAACAATTTTATTTTATTTATTTATGTAATTGTACTTATGGACTATACTTAAAAAAAAAGATAGACGATGGTGGCAAACTAATCTGTTTCGTCTTAGAAATGGAAGTAAACAATGAGCTGCAGAGTTAAAACAACAAGGAATAACCAGACACTATATAAACTTTCTGTTAACGTCATCAATCTCAATATCATCAAAAATGCTCGGATCGGCAAAAAGTTCGAACCAAATTTACTGTCGTATCGCTAGAATCCTCGCTATGTCAATGCTCGCTAAAACGCTCCTGTTTATTTTTTAACATTCGCTAGAATACTCATTACACGTGAATGTTCAAGTCTATCAGCTACTTAGGAAATAGCAGCCCGCCCCAGCCTGGATAATCTAGACCAAAACATAAAAATACATTTCATGCGTCATGTACACCTATGTGTGTATGTCCATCTGGAATAATGTACCTATAATAATAATTTCCAAAAACATATTGAAATAGGTGCAGTGTTGCCGGAGATTACCCTGCAAATATTATCCAACTCACAAAATTAGAAAGAAAGAAAGAAAAATGTGTTTATTGGCATTAAACACAAAAACACCTTAAAATTAAACAAAATAAATAATTAAAACCTTTAATACCAAAAGGGCCTCAGCTCAGCATAGTGCCAAATGGTAACACAGTACCACCTGACGCTTTTTCAGCTGCAGCCCACAAGTGCCATACGCTCGAAAACACCAACAAACATTTATAATATACAGTATTTGTTTTAAAATTACCTAAAATAAAATTTTGCGTCTCTTAATTATAACACAACAAATTTAAAAGTTCTATGTCCCCATTAACAAAAGAGAACAAATAAAATAAGTATTGTATTACGTCATTAAAGCGGGGGCAGGTCACTGAACTAAAATAAATTAAAAGACAAAAATAAAAGCACAAAGATAAAATCGATCAATGTATAAAATTGATTAAAAAAAACAATATATACAGGGTGTTTGGAAGGGAGCTGTACATACGCCTAGGGTAGAAACTAGGGATAGTCTGCTACCTACCCCCGCCCATTATATTGACCTTGGCCTCAAGGTTTTTTTTTAATTTATTATTATTTTTTATTTGACTTTTTTATGATTTTTTGACTAAAACTACCTGTAGCTCAAAATCTATCCATGGGACCGGTCGGCTAATGGTCTTGTTTTAATCGTTAGAGTCTTAGGGTCCTGCAAAAAATTATTTTACACCAGAAAATTGTGGAGAAGAAAAGTTATGGGGCCTGAAGTACCGTAGTAAGGTAAAGAAATAATTTTAAGGGCAACTTTCTATGGGGTTTAAATAAAAACTAACAGGGTTGGAGTTCTTCTGATTTTTTTAAAACATCCTCAGTCCATGCCCTTTCTAACGATATGCTAAAAATGTAATTATCACTTTTAGTTTTAAAGTTATTAATTAATTTCCGCAACTAGGGCACTTTTACCACCACGAGTCGACATTTGTAAGACAAATGTAGACTCGCATCGTTGCATAGTCGTTATCCTCTAAGCCTAAAACAATAAAAATATCAACGTTAGCGGTTTCCTTATGAATTAGTAGCTATGTAACATTGATTGCTATCTCTGTCTTTCCATTTCTCTCTCTCTCACACACATGCTCATGTTAATTTAAAAATTGCCTATGAAATTCACATGCTAGTTCATTACATAAGAGCTAAAAACAAAAACTTTATGTAAAAAATTACCTTGAACAGGGGTGTAGTGGAAAGGATGACGTCCATTTTCGCGAAGAACCGACCAGACTTTCCACACGCTTAAACCAAGCGTCCGGGCTACGGTTCTTACGCTTCTGGTCGGATCTTCCTCAAATTCAGCCAATATGCGTTCTTCCGCAGCCAAATTTGGTTGAAATCTGTTCACGGCTGGTTCCCGGAAATTTAAATTTCCGGTTTCTCGCAGACGCCGATAAGTTGAGCCAAACGTTTGGTGGTTAGGCACTCGCCGGTTAGGATACCGTTCTTGATAAATCCTCCGTGCCTCGCGCCCATTGCAATCAGCCATTCCATACACCACCAGCATGTCGGTGTACTCTTCACTGGTAAATCCAGCCATTTTGCCAACAACAAGGTAACAAATAACAAAACTTAACAAAAACGAAGTAATAACAAACTCAACAAAATTAACGAAAACAGTGGAGCGTCGTAACGGCAAGTACGTAAGTTAGCTAAGATGGGTAAATCTCGACTGACTAACAAAGACCCCAACGAGTTACCTGCCCGGCCCCGTCGACCCAAGAGCGAAAGAGACATGACATGACATGTTTTGTCTCTTACATGTTGCTCTCGTGTAAGAGTGAGACAACAAATTTGCCAACTGTAGGCCAAACTGGTTTAAATTCTGGAAATTACATTTGTCTTACAAATGTCGACTCGTGGTGGTAAAAGTGCCCTAGTTGCGGAAATTAATTAATAACTTTAAAACTAAAAGTGATAAATACACTTTTAGCATATCGTTAGAAAGGGCATGGACTGAGGATGTTTTAAAAAAATCAGAAGAACTCCAACCCTGTTAGTTTTTTTTTAAACCCCATAGAAAGTTGCCCTTAAAATTATTTCTTTACCTTACTACGGTACTTCAGGCCCCATAACTTTTCTTCTCCACAATTTTCTGGTGTAAAATAATTTTTTGCAGGACCCTAAGACTCTAACGATTAAAACAAGACCATTAGCCGACCGGTCCCATGGATAGATTTTGAGCTACAGGTAGTTTTAGTCAAAAAATCATAAAAAAGTCAAATAAAAAATAATAATAAATTAAAAAAAAACCTTGAGGCCAAGGTCAATATAATGGGCGGGGGTAGGTAGCAGACTATCCCTAGTTTCTACCCTAGGCGTATGTACAGCTCCCTTCCAAACACCCTGTATATATTAAAATATAAACAATAATAAAAAGTAAAAATGATAAAAAGTATACAATTAGTTATGGTAAATTTGAAAGACGTATAAAATTTAAAAATGTATAAAGTTGATTGAAAACAGTGCCAACATTGAGAAATGCATAAGGATACTATGATAAACTCAATATACCCTGTTGATAAAAATAAATAAGAAAAATAACAACAGAAATATATTGTGCTATTAGCCCTCTGCCTTTATAATAAAAGAAGTTTTGAAACGCCTCTACCTTTCGAAATAACAACTTTAAGATATTAGCAATATAAAAGCTTTAACATTAAAATATATATAAAAAAGTATACAATCTTAAATCGTAATTATCCATGCATGGTTCAACTAATTGAAAATTTGTTTCGTTCTCTCTGTCTAATGATAATAATTTGGTAAATACGCAAATGGATTTCTTTGGAGAAGTGTGTCATTAAGGCCATGTTTATTGGATTTCGCAACGGGAAACATAATAAAAGGTTCCAAATCAAAAGATTTCCAGTAATACTGTAAACAATAACAACAGTAAGTAAGGAAAGTTACCAGTAGTAAATACTGTGAAGACTCTGCTTGACTAGAAGGCAACCTACTTGCCTATAAAAAACACTGGTAATACCATACTTGAAAGGTAAATGAATTTCGAACAGAAAATAGCTGAAGATGTTTTTTGTTAAGCTTGTATGTCAGAATTGGATAGGAGCCGTCTAAAGGCAGGCATATTGTGGAATTCTTGCTAAATATATAAAAAATAAAAGTAATTTCCGAGTTAATTTATTACAGTACCTAGTTACTTTTAGAAGTGAAGAACAATGAAAGAAAATTCAATTATAACTTCGCGTGAAAGAGGTGACCTCGAAGGTGAATTCATTAACATCATATACATGGAGACAATATGTGTGACCGAATCTCCCACTGTTAGCGTGTCAAAGTCACAAAAAGGAACAATAAAATTATAAGATGATTTTTTCTATAATCACTTAAAGTTTTGAAAATACCCAGTTCTTTTTTTCCACAGCATATAGACCTTTTTTGTGACTTTGCTCCTTTTGCCTGGTTTTAACGAGTTTCAGAATAAATAATTCGATTTGTAAACGTTAATGAGCATACACTTATGAGCGGAATAGCTGTGCGTTTCTTATTTGCTAGATGCAAAGCTACGACCGAGCCCAACTATTAACGAAGTTATGAGACTATTTGTTTTAACCGATAACGATCCGTAAGTCTTAAGGAATCGGGAAAATTAACATGCTTGTTTAACAAGGTGTTAAATGCTGTATTTCCGTGTGTAGAGAAAATGGTCTTACGAGGCACAAAGTTTTCTCAATATCCGTATGTCGCACAAATATCGCAAGAGTGGACTAAGTGCACTCTGCTAGGTTGTAACAGGACGATCAGCGCCTAGTGGTAAAGCGCTACTGCACGCAGCCATCCAGCAGTACGTGATCGTGGATTCGATTCTCGGGTTGAGCAGTGTTACTGGGATTTTCTATCTGATTTTTTTAAGGTTTGGATTGTGCCGGTTGATGGCAATAGGGCTTTTTCCCGGGTTAAAATAAAGATAATTATTTATAGTCCGTCAGTGAGATTATCAAATAATATTGGAAACGTATTTATAAGTTTATAAGAAAATATGATTTTATTTGTTATTTTAAAATTGTGTATTCCTACCCTCTTTTGCCATCATTCTCTGTCAATCTCTAGGATTTGCTGTAAAAGAAGTCAACATTGACTTAAGCTCGCCTTTGTACATGTACTTTATTATCACATTTTATTGAATATTGTTTTCGCTGTACAATAAAGAATTAAAGTCGTCACAATCTAAGAAGCCCGTTGACATTTTTTCATTTTACATGCCGCGATATCTTTCTACGTAAGAAATTGAAAAATCAAAATTCATAATCCTTATAATTACTATGTTACCCATACACTATAACAACGAGTATCATTCACAAGCACCAAGTTTAATTATTATTAAGTATTTTTATAGCTGTCAAAACGGGCCTTTTATTATTTGACAACTTTAAGAATTAAGAAAAAAATTACAAAGATAAATCGCATCAAAGTTTAGGAGTGGGGTCTTGTGACGTCACTTTGTCAGTATAAAGTGTAGCACACCTTGACGTCACACGATATTTCAACGCACTGTGACTTTATTTTTTGTATACGTGGCAAAAGAAAAATATGTGTCCAATATTTTAGGTTATCTAACTGACGGAGTAAATATTTTTTGCCAACTACCCTTGCGATCAACATAATTATTAAATGAGGCTTAACCATATCTGGCGAAATGTGGGTGTACCTACGTACCTACACTTCAGTCTACCTATCACCTCAATAAAGGCGTGATTTTATGCGATCAAATTCACGATGGTTTGCAACATCTGCGGCCGAATTGCGTAAGTTTATTCGGCAAAGGAAACAGTATGGAACCTTCACAAAAACGACTAAACGTATTAACTCTGAAAAGGAAAGGAGATGCATCTTTCCATGACCAATATTTTGACGTAGGTAGAATTGATTGTAAAGAATAGTTGTTTTTGAGTTTTAAGGAACCATTATACATTTTTAATTAAAAGCGTTAGAAGGCCAGTAGTTGTAAGTAAAACAAAACTAAATGATGTCCTAATTATTTGGAAATCATCAGGAGGATGATCGTACTCTTTCCAAATTAGTTTCGCAATACCGAAAAAGTTGAAAGAAATGATTCTAACTCTTTGAAGGTTCCAAACTGTTTCCTTTGCCGAATTCACTTACGCAATTCGGCTGCATGTGCTATGTGCCAACCATGCACTTAAGGCGATATATACGCCCCAATGTAACGCAGTACTGGCCGTGCGCCCGCGCGATGCCAAAAAATCAAAATTTAACCTCCTTTTGAACAGCTTTGTATGCAAAATATTATTTGATTTACATATGCTATGTTAGGTATGAAGATATTCCAGCCATCAATATTTCTGTATAAAAATATTTTTAAACATCCAAGTCGTTTTGGAGGAGTTTCCAAAATTTGCGAAAAAATATCGTGTTGTTAATTATTTTTTTAAAGCAAAACTATTAGTTATACGAAAAAAACCTTGTGTTCAAAATTGTGTACATGAATCAATAATAGATATATATTTTTTTCAAACCTTTTAACCTAGCTGTTACTGAGGAGTATGCTTTAGAAAGTTACCGTTTTACGGCACTAAAGCATATGTAGGCCCTTAAGTAAAATTGAAATAATGTTAAGTGTAAAAGAAATGGCAGCAAAAAATAGGTATATTTAAGAATTGGATCCACGAACAGCGCTGGAACTTTGAAAGGTTAAGTAACCAACACAATTAAGTGTCAGTTAAGCAATCGGTCTGGTTAATGCAGTTCCTTGATTTTTCAAAAATAATTTTAGATCTAATACCTACATAAATGACATGCCATTTGAAAACATCAAATGGCATGTTAACTAAAAAAACGCATTCAAGATTCGAAAGGAATTGATCAGAGATTTGATCAGGCTTTCAAAATTCCGGTAATCTTACAACTTAAATCAAACAATTTTAAGTGCACTCTCGATTGCAGTTTCAATTAGGACCCTTCATGTAACACAAAAGATTTCACTGTTTCATAAAAAGGTCACACAAAAACAAAGTTAATTGTTTGCTGCTTACCATTTCATCTGCCGACTTTCAAAACGATTCATCACTTCATTAAGCGTCTTCCTTTTTTAATTGCCTTTTCATTAATTATAATGTACAGTTATAATTTTAGTGCCTAATTATTTTCATTAACCTTTGTTTATTTCGAGTCTGGATGAGCTTACCTGGATCTTGTATTGACTTCGGCAATGTGGCCATTTTTTGCCTGAAGTTTCTCTTGGACTTTCGTTGTTTATTTCTGCAACAAATATGGTATAATACCAACCACCTCGATTTATCATTTCTTCTTGTTCGTGTTGATATTATTGTTGATCTAATACTTCGCCACTTCCACGATATCGTCAGTGCAAACAAGTAGGTCATTTTAGGTGCAGGTTTTGGGGCAAAGAGTGCAGGCAAGTAGGCTGTTCCATAGCTGCACATTTCACTTGTAGATGGCATGTCACTGGTAGATGAATATTATTAAAAAGAACCTCAGATTGAAAAGGAGAGTAGCGACTATGGAAAGTATTATGAAGGAAGGGAGTATTACCAAGGAAGTTTGTGCTTAAGCGTTATGTCCATCAGTAGCCTATTTACCCGACTGCCGAAGAAGGGTAATGTGTTTATCAGTCTATGTTTGTTCCTATGTGGCGTTCTAGAGAGCAAACGCGTTGGCCGATTTTGATGATTCTTACGTCAATCGATTTGTCTTAACCCTGCGAGTGTCACTGGCTACATTAAAATTAGAAAAGAAAAAAATGGCGGATTTTGAGCGCCATTTTGTGGGGGGATATTTTTTTCCCTCCCTAACCCATCGTGTGGGGCATCAAAATAAAGGATTTGAAGAGGTGATTTCAAAAATATATAACACTTATATGTTTAAATGTGTAAAATAACTAAAAAAAGTTGATTAATTAAAACAAAAAAACCCGACTGCTTGAAAAGCGAACTAAAAAGACGAAAACAATAAGAAATTCATGCTGTGCGGTCGGAGGATACATATTAGCGAGCTGACTGACCAAAACCAGGTGTTTTTTGATTATTTTTTTTCTGATTGTGCTTTTTTTGGTAATTTGTTACTTAAACTGAAGTTATATTCAGACAGCGAAAAAGCCTTCTTAATTAACCAATTTCAATGAATATTCACCTTGATCCCTGAGCCGTTATTGAAAGAATTAGCTTTTCGTTCATACCAGAGTGCAACAACACATACTTAATTCAATATATATTACAACTTATTATGATTGCTTTCCAATTCAAAACAAACATAATCGTATGATTCGGACAGTAAAGGTTAAATCGATTCAATATATATGCCAACTTAAAATAATTAATTCAATATATATCACAACTTAAAATGATTGCTTTCCAATACAAAACAAACATATACGCATGATTCGGACAGTAAACGTTAAATCGATTTTAGTATCTGCTAAGCCTGCCGTGAGACTGCAGTTCTTTATAAAAAAGTGAAATTGTTTGTTTGTAGGAATTGCTGAGCCGATTACGAAGATTCTTTTAGTAGCAGAGAGCTACTGTAACGCTACTTAAAATGCACGGTTTCTGTGGGATACGCCATGGAAAATAAGTATAAATAATTCTGTTGAAAAGTCGTTTTTGTACATCGAAAACATAAAAGAAAATAGCCAGTGCTTTCTAAGATAACCAACAGAACCCATTTTCAGCTGTTTTAGAATTTGTGTATGTTTAGTTGTGCACGCATCACGTAAAATGTGTGTTTTTGCGTAACATAAAGTTTTTGTTTCATCTCAATTCACTCTATCAATAGTTATTTGTGCAACAAGAGAGCAAAGTTGGTTTTTGCTGCGAGTGTTGATTTTGGATCCCGAGTAAGAGAAGGATTCTATAATTTAATCACGAGCGTAGCGTATTCTAGGTTAGAATCCTGAGCGCAGCGAGGGATCCAAAAACACGAGATGCAAATAACTTTGGTCTCAAGTAACACACAACTTTTCACCTCAGCAGCGAGAACATAATAGGGGTTAAAATATGAAATTGCCGTTTTACTGTAATAGAAAAAAAGAAAGAATACTAGTTTACTTGGCACACACAGATACACACAATGTAGGTACAAATATATAAAATTTTGGTAAGCACTCAGAGGGTATGCAAAAAAATAATTGCATATAAAAGTAGTAAAAATACTTTACTTGTCTATGAATATATCGTTTTTTTTTGGTTTCATTTTTAATTGTCTCTCGTTTTCTGGCAAAAATGTCGTTGCTCGCGCTATACTGCGCTCGCTCCTTTCTGTCAGCTAGGTTCGTGATACCCTGGGAGCCAGATGTGGGGGATGTTTATTTATTATTTATTATATACTTTATTGTACACCACAAAAAAAAACATACAGGACAAACGTTCAAATATACAAGTGTACAATGGGCGGTCTTATCGCACTAGGCAATCTCTTACAGACAACCTTTGGATGGACTGAATGATAGGAGAAAAAAATAAATGTTACAAATAATAATATTGTTTAAATAGATGTTTACTGTCTAAAGAATTTTGCTATAATAAATCATTAAATTAAAGACCAAATGCCTTAATAACACTATCCTTAGTAATATTCTGCGAAGTAAAAATTTGACCAAATGAAAATATGCGTACTAAAATTATTCCAAATATTGCATTGGTATAAAAAAAGGTTGCTAAAATTTGTTTGGGTGGTGAAATTTTGTCAAAATCTTTTCGGCAAAACGGAAGGCTCCCAGTCAAGCAATAACGGCAGATGTCTACTGTGCCGAACTACGAACAATGATGCAAAATATTCTCAGCGGAAGAATTACCCAAGAAAAAAATTGGTAGGTAATTAGGGTAAGTTGGTAGATAGGCAGTCGCTCCATGTAAAACACTGGTACTAAGCTAAATCCGGTTAGACTGGAAGCCGACCCCAATATAGTTGGGAAAAGGCTAGGCAGATGATGAATTAGGGTAGGTTGGTAGGATGGGTACCCTACCCATCCTACACCTAGGCTGTTGACGGGAGCGAAGCCGCGGGCACAGCTAGTTAAGATTAAGAAAACGGTATAGCTGCTAGAACCTTGTGACAGGCAGACAGGTGGATGTGCGAGAACAAAAGTGCTTTGTTTGTAGCCTTTGGGTAAATGGGTACGGAACCCTAAAAAGCAGGTATTAAACCAATTATTTGTTGAGTATGATTACACAACGACTTTATTTAGACATGAGGCATTTAAACATGAGGTTAGTAAATGTTAAAAAGGACATCGTAAGGTACATTGCCTTTTTGGACACAAAAAACCTACGTCCCATTTGATTTTCATTTGATCCATTTAATTCAATAGATGGATTTATCATTTTCCCAGAAGTTAGTCTAGCGGCACAGGTACGATTCTTCTCATCTACCTTTTATCAATAGGGCCCTCGCGGACCAATTATTTTTTACTCCTCATTTGATGTCTGAAGGCTGACCAGCGATCAAGCCTGGTCACTGGTTGCCAACTGTATACATACGTAATATTATGTCGTTAACATGTCCACCACCATAATATGTATAATAGACAGAACGATATTTCTTTTTCGCAAGAATTTTTCTTGGGTAGAAAAATGAAAATTCTATTTAGTCCGTCAGTCAGATTATTAAATCCACCACCATCCAAAAATTTGCTGAAGCCCACGAACATAGACCTCATCGACACGTGAATGTTGAGGCTATCTAGCTGCTAGACAATACAGACTTAGTGCGTAGGCTGATAAAAAATGTAAATTTGAAAAATCTAAAAACCCGACTGCTTAAAAAGCGAACTGAAAAGTCGTAAACAAGAAGAAAATCATGCTGTGCAGTCGGAGGATACATATTCGCGAGCTGGCTGACCAAAACCAGATGTATCCTCCGACTGCACAGCATGATTTTCTTCTTGTTTACGTCTTTTTAGTTCGCTTTTTAAGCAGTCGGGTTTTCTGATTTTTTAAATTAACAATTTTTTATTTTCAACTTTGTAGTATTTTTTTTAATTAAGTACATTTAAACATATAAGTGTTATATATTTTTGAAATCACCTCTTCAAACCCTTTATTTTGATGCCCCACACGATGGGTTAGGAAGGCGCCCAAAATCCGCCATTTTTTTCTTTTAATTTTTTTATGTAGCCAGTGACACTCGCAGGGTTAAGACGAATCGATTGACGGAAGAATCATCAAAATCGGCAAACGCGTTTGGTCTCTAGAACGCCACATAGGAACAAACAAACATACATACATAGACTGATAAACACATTACCCTCCTTCGGCAGTCTGGTAAAAAGAACTAAATCTTTTGAATTAGTGTAGTGTAATGTGAATGAATAATAGTGACAATGCTGTGCTTTATATATAACACATGAACATAGAGTTTTTACAAATATATCAGACTCTAAGAAAGTGCTACGGACTTGTGTAAAAGTGCAAATGGACACTATTCTTAGTTTAACATAATCTAAAACGTAACATATTAAGTTAGATTTAAATTGCTTATTAGTATTTTAGCCTAGATCGTAATTAATTATTAAGAATTTTGTTCTTACCAATGAAGTACAAAAAAAAAGATTATCAAATAATATTGGACACGTATTTTTTGCTTTAGCAGATCAATAAAAAATTACAAAATTAAAGCGCATCAAAGTTCAGGAGTGGGGGCTTGTGACGTCACTAAGACAGTATAAAGTTTACTAGCGGCGTGACGTTTCACGATATTTCAACGCATTATATCGTCATCACTATATGTTTGCGTATCAAATATTTTTTATTAATCTACATAACGAACAAAAAAAAATGTTCAGTAAACTAGATAGATAGATAAAACATTTATTTAGTGCACACAAAAGACACAGCACAAAACACAAAATCACAATTAAATTTTCAATTTGTACGAGGTATATAAAAACAAGGTGCCAACATACAAAAGAAAGAAAAAGAAAAACAAAATCATACAGGAAATAAAAGTGACTTAGTAACATACCTCAAATAGTAGGTATAACGATTAAAACACAGTGCGGTGTGCGTCTCAAGGTTGCACCAAATGTGAGTCCAGCTCAGCACGTGTCAGGCATATACCTGACGCTGATATTCTGCTGGATCCCTGCAGTGACATATGGTCGCCAAGCAGACGTGATAATTATGTTAGTGTTGTTAAAGTGTTATGCGAAGCGTATTGATTGTAATTAAATCAATTTAATTTTCCTGCTAGAAGTTTTAAAACGAGTACCTACAAAACCAAAATTACTACCTACGACCTACGCTTGACTTTAAAACTCTTAAACGACAGCTAAATTGATATCAATCGGTATAATCGCGTGTGGCTCGTTTAGAAAATTTTCAAAAAATAAACTTGAACTTGGAGTCTAGGGCATTGCCGAGAAGTCTTTTGCACATCGTTCATCGCTCCGTAGCTCAATTTGTGCATTCTATGCTCATTCAGAAACCGGTTTGTCAAAGTCAACAACCGACTCGGCGACGGAGATGTTATAACAGATTGTATGCTGATATTTCTGCCCTTGAGATCTTAATTTTAAGCTAGTGACATATGAGTGTTTAGTTTTTAACCGTCTTCCCAAAAAGGAGGAGGTTCTATGTTCGACTTCAAGTTTGTTTTTTTTTTTTTTTGTGTCTGTTCACCGATATCTCCGTCAATTGTGGACCGATTTTGAAAATTCATTTTTTTTTTGAAAACTTATGTTTCGAAATTGGTCCCATTTTAATTTGGTGGAGATAAATACAACAGAACTCTTCAATAAATAACGGCAAATCTCTCAGGATTGTTGCAATCGCATGTCTGTTTATTGTTTATACCATTTCATAACATAACATCACGCCAGTACGCTCTTAAGGGGTACGCAGATCTCTCATTTCAGCGGTTAAGTTCAAGTTTTATGAAATCTATTTCGGCGTTATAGTTACCTTACTAACTTGCCTATTAGGTAGGTACAACTAAAAAGTGAAAAATAAAAAAACTTTTTTGCAAAAAAATACTACCGACTTCCAAATACAAAACTACAAAGTGAAAAATAACTTTAATTTTTGAAGTCGGTGTCCATAACGCTAAAATTTGGCACCTACGAAAGACACCGACTTCAAAAATTAAAGTTATTTTTCACTTTGTAGTTTTGTATTTGGAAGTCGGTAGTATTTTTTTGCAAAAAAGTTTTTAAACATCTTTGGTCATATACATACATAATGCCTGTATGCTTCAAAAACTTAACTTATCAGGCAACTTGTTAGTTACGCAGAAATATACCAGTACAGCCGTACTATCTATCATATAATAAGGTCGCCTATTGCTATCAACGGGGCCTAAACCCAATATTGAGAACTCCAGATGCAAGTCCAACAAACAAAAACCTGACCCGGGAATCGGACCCAAGTCCGTCTGTCGGTGGCGACCACTAGACTATCGAAGCATCCAGACAGACCATATATTACGTTTAGTTTAGACATCATTGTTCATCTGTTCTGATGAGGATGTGATATTGACAGATTGTATGGATGAATAAGAAATGGCGATGATGGCAACGTTTTCTCGCTTGCGGCTACGACAGTTCAAGTATCTATTATTCAATCAACTGTGTGCGCTACTAAAATTTACTATTTACAATAGATCAATAAAATCAATTCCAGGTAGGCACAAATATGTGGATGTCTCTAACTATTCTCAATCCCACTTTTAATTGGACTTTTTACAATAGTTCGCAATCATCTTTATAGCCCTTTACTAAGAATAGTTACAGCACTGATAACAACATTTGTGCCACATGTTAAATTTAGTCTTGTTATATATATATATTTTTTTTATCTTTGTATAGATTCTTGTACCGATTATTTTGTGAATGTGTGAACATTGTAGGCCTTCTAGATGTTAGTTAACATTTGTTAACTTTTTTTATATATTATATAATCTTTTTTTTTTGTTTCTTACGACTTATTATCGGGCCTACGTTGTCTCTCCATAGTACTAATGCTGTAACATGGAAATATTGTAAAACCAAACCATTTTTTAAAAGAGTAACCATGGAGTTTCTTGCCGGTTCTTCTCCATAGGAAACGACCAACCCGAACCGTGCACCTTTTGTCGACGTTTTATAAGTACCCATGTAGGCCTATGTGAAATAAAAAAAACTGTTTTTTTTCTTCTTTTTTTGGTACCGTGCAATATCAGAAGGTCAGGTTAAAAGTAAATATCTAGTCATAAGGCAACTACTCTCGTGCCACGAAAGAAATAATTAGCGACACATACTGGATAGATTCCATCCAAACTGGCAGGAAGACGCGCGCTCGTGTAAAAAAGAAAAAATCGAGTAAAGCCTTTGAACTGGAGTTTAGCAATAAAAAGGTCTTAGCTAATTTTACCGTCCGCAACAAAAATCTTAAGAGTCAAACACCCGTTGTTCCGCGGTAACTCACTAAGGCCAAGTTCTTTGATCCGTCCCAATAGTTAAATATGCGAACCAATGGTTGCAAATTTCGGTAAAACACCATTTTTCTTCATTTGTTAGTCTAACAAACGGTCAAATAATTAACTTTCGTTATTTGACCATTTGTGATAAATTTAACCATTGGTTGAGTTAACTAGGGATCAGAAAACTGTGCCTAAATCCTGAATGAAAATAAACTGGGTCTAGACAAAGCTGACCCTGACAAAAGAATTATTTTAATACCCTGAACAAAGGTAGGATAAAAAGCAGTGTTTTGTTTTTGACAATGCCCACGCTCCTTAACTGCGTCTGAAGATAAATGTTAAGGTAAGTTCAATTTACAATGTTGGCAGATAAATTATATTACACCTTAAACTTTCTTACTCCCGGATCCTGCAAACAAATTATCGATGCATCACAAAATACAATGCAATGCTGACAAGTGCAAGTCAAATGAAAGGTACTAACTACTTTGTAATCGAAGTACTAACTCTAATCGGACGTAAAGAATTTCACCATCCCATATCTTCCCGTGGGTGTCGTAAGAGGCGACTAAGGGACACACTAGAGAATGGGCACCAGCGATCTCTGTGCACTTTAACAACATACTGCGATCGCCAACCCACCTGCCAAGCGTGGCTATTACGGCATACCCCCCAAACCAAAATGAATAGCACAACAAAAAATCGACCCCAAGTGCCCGGCAGCACAGCTACCCTCGACTGCGGTAGCGGTCGAAGCGATGGCGGACCCACAAACACCGACGAATGGACCCTATTACCCGGTGGTATCGTTTAACTTTAAAATACCCAACGTACCACCAGGGGTACTGCTAGGGGTACTGTGGGTACGTCGAGCAATATATAACACGCGAACACTCCGGACGACGAGAAGATAGCCGATTTCGAAGAAGAATTGAACAGGTTACCATGGAGTATTATAGGGTTATCTGAAGTCCAAAGAGAGGGGAAAGACTCGATAATCCTTACTTCTTGTCTTTTTCACGTTCTTAACATCCCTTCACACTCCCTATTTTTCTACAATTTAATGAGAGTAAATAAAGCTATCACCAAAACCTGTGTAATCTGTAATTTGCCACATATATAATTCTTTTGTTAGTACGTGGACGTTAGTTTGGGATACTTGTTTGTGATTTTAGTTTTAAAGATTTTTTTTATATTTTCTAGAATGTCACTTGGACATTAAAAAAAGGCGTAAGTTCATGTACGCAAATCTCTAATTTAATAGAAATCACTATTTCTCCAATTTAGTGGCAGCAACCCAGCAATTTAATGGCACCAAACCACCAATTCAATGGCAGCAACCCTCCATTTTATGGCAGCAACCACCCACCAATATAATATCCTATAATATATATATATTTATTATAGAAAATATATATGAATGTTTATTTTAACTTCTCTTCAATTTTTACTTTAATAATAATTTCTATTTTTTATGCACCTGCCATGTTATCTCTCTACCATCCTTGGTTGACTGGTAGAGAATGCCTCAGGCATTAAGTCCGCCTATGTACCTGTATGTTGCATGAAGTTTTAATAAATAAATAATAGCAGAAAAACCCACCAATTTAATAACAGAAAAACCCACCAATTGAATGGTAGCAAAACCCACCAATTTAATTGCAGAACAACCTACTAAGTGAATGGTAGCAAAACCCACCAATTTATTTGCAGAACAACCTACTAAGTGAATGGTAGCAAAACCCACCAATTTATTTGCAGAACAACCTACTAAGTGAATGGTAGCAAAACCCACCAATTTAATTGCAGAACAACCTACTAAGTGAATGGTAGCAAAACCCACCAATTTAATTGCAGAACAACCTACTAAGTGAATGGTAGCAAAACCCACCAATTTAATTGCAGAACAACCTACTAAGTGAATGGTAGCAAAACCCACCAATTTAATGGCAGAACGACCTACCAATTAAATGGCAGCATCTTTTCACTCCACCTACGAGTATTCCTATAAGCATAATCAGCCTATAATGCTCCAATCGAACCTCACCTCTGCGACAGGGACATGGCCTCAATCCACCACGCGAGCAAACGCTGCCCGGCGGACGTCACTTGTTCCCGAATCAGCCCCAGGACATACGGTTTCCTCACCATAAGTATGTTTATTTATAACTGAGCACTATTCCATGACATTGGAAATCTGACAATTCTCCACACCAATCGACTTCATACCTACGAAACTCTTTAACACGGTAATGATATCTAACAGTATTGTGACTCGGCCCTGTCCTTGAAATAAGTGCCTACAAACGCGCGTCACGTAAACACGCGTTAGAGCTACTTGCCTCTACCTACTTGAGTTTCTTTCTAGTTTTAAATATCTCAGATTCTTTTTTCTAATCTAAGGTAAATATTATATTTTTTATTATACTTATTTTAAATCTTACTTGGGCTAGGCTATCTACTTACTTATGTTCTTAGCTACTTACATATATTATTGAATTTACGAAATATCATTATGAAATGATTACCTATGAGAGTTATAAATGGTAGGTACCTACCTGGTAAGATATAAAATAAATATAATAAAAATAAAAATAAACAAACACAAAACTTGAAAGAAGCTCAGGTAGGTACAGGCGGGCAGCCCTAAAGCGTGTTTACGTGACGCGGACTTGTAGGCACTTATTTCACGGACAGGACCGAGTCATAATACTGTTAGATATCATTACCGTGGTGATATGGACCATGGAACTAATATTAGAGATGGAACACAGCCTTCGATATAAAAATATTACGTAATTTATCGATCGTGAGAATAATTTAATTGGTAAGAAAAAAAAACCAGTTATTTTTATTTTGATTCATTTTTAAGTAATAGAATAATATTAACATTATAAGCGGGATATTTACCATGTTTACTGTTTGTAGCGAGTTTCCGATATTTCGGTGCTGTTGCAAGCACCATGATCACGGATAAACTGAAGTCATTGCGGGTGGGTGTAATAGAATAATTGCTGTAAAGGTTAACTGAAAACTATTTTCAGTCAGATTGCAAGCTTTAAACTAGTGGATAGCGTGCAAGTAAAGATATTTAAATATGGGGATATGCTAACAACTTATCCTTAAAACTATTATATTTCAGCAAGTATCTCCTCGCTCAAGTACACTAGTTAGTTAATACTTACAATAGTACGGATTCACTCGGTTGGCGCCCATCGGATTCGTGAAGGGAACATCATTCATACAAATATTTGTGTACGAATGAGATGGATAATAATTTACAACGGACATATTTTTCGCTCTCATCGCTGAGATCCTGTCTCTGTAGTGTTAAGGTACAAATAAGAGTGACATCGCATTCCAGCGAGGTGAAGACTTACATCAGTTTTCAACTCTGTTTCAGATGCAAATATAAATTGTTTGACTACAAAACATTTGTTAATACAAATATAATTATCATGATATTATACCAGAATTAAATCCAGGCACAGGAACGTGGTGACTGGTACAAGAAGAGAGAGGCCTGTGTTCAGCAGTGGGCGAAGTCGGGCTGTGGATGATCATGATGATGATTCCAGAATTTAGTATTACACATTGCTTTTGAACATGTTAAAAATTTGGGTCATATTCAAAATAATTGTAAGTTACGGATAGGAAACAAATATGAATATTATTTTATTGTAACAGAAAAATAACAGAAAGGAATGATTAGGGCAAGTTTAAATAGCATACATTTGTAAAATAAATAATTAACATTGATCTAATTGAAACACCTGGGATAGTAGAATACCATCACCACTATCACTACCTATACATACTTCAAATAAAAAGAAAAAAAAAAGTTTTGGCTAACCTGCGGTGCAGTAAGTTGAATAATATTTTATTATCATTAATTCATATATGACACTATGTGAATAACGCCTAATCATTCATATCTGTTACGTAACAGAAAAAAGTGATGGATAAAATAACGTATATGAATTAATTGCACGTGTCTAACCTACAAATCTATTTATTTCCACATTCATTTAAATGTTATACGAATATTTTATATTTATAACAATTAGCACAATACAGTTATTTCCTAGTATGGGTAATAAAACAGTAAACTTACTTACCGCTATTTGAAACGTCTCACATTAAATATTTACTTTTAAAAGTCTAATTTTCTTCGACAACGAAACGAGCTGAGAAACTATATTGAACAAAATGGCCGATCATTTATTTTTACGTCGTGTAGTGACAGGTAGTGGACTAATTTTGCCAGTATATCAAATTTCTTTATTACCATGGAAATAATGTTAAAATAGCATAACAGAGAAGAATAACAGATATGTGTAAAATCAGGAGACTCATTAATAAATTAAATTTGAAGAACAATAAATAGTATTTTATATTTTGTTTAGTGAAGTGTTGAAAGTTTAAACAGTATTCTCTAAATATAGTTTTTTTTTTTAACCTTTGTGTAATAGTTAATAATTAAATTATTTTTTTTAGTTAACAGTCAAAGACGTGGACATTGAGTACTTGTATGAAACGGAATCTACGCAATGTTTGGTTTCATTTTTTTTTAATGAATTGTTTAGTTATATGAAATGTTTCGTTGTTTTTTATTAAATTCAAATAAACATTTAATCTGTTTGTTTATGAAATTCTAGTCAGTTGTATCTCGTTATAAAAATAATTGGGTTGGACACTATGACAGTATAATTATTACAATTATTTTGAATATGACCCTATTACTGATTATTAGGCATTCATATAACATTTATCACCAATACCAATATGAGATTTTTAGTTGCAACATACTATTGGAAGTCAATACAGTAGATAAGTGATACGCCTTGTCCTTGATATTAGAGTAATTTTAAAATATCACTAATACTGATATATTAGTTACAATATTATAATATTTCCAGGTGAATTTATTAGTATTTCCTAATCTTGAGAAATATCTCTAAATGGGTCAATTTTAGTACCTGAGACGGTCGAGCGGGGCGCTTTGAATTTGAAAAATCAACTGTCATGTTCTATAGTATATTTAGTCCAGCGTACTTGTATAATAGAAGTCAGTGCTAGCAGGCCTTTAATATTGTACTGAATTTATTATTAGATTTGACTGACACATACAAGAAAGTCTATAACATGTAATACATAAAAAAATAATATATACGTAAGTTACCTTTCTACTTAAATACTAACCCACCTACCTATTTTTGTTACAGGTGGTATTAATTTTTGGAGTGAATGGCGCTTGTGGAAATGAACTCATAAACATTAAAATCGAAAATATCGAAAACATTCAAATTACTTGCCATTCACTCCAAAAATTAATGCCACCACATTATTTTTTGGAGTGAATGGCGCTTGTGGAAATGAACTCATAAACATTAAAATCGAAAATATCGAAAACATTCAAATTACTTGCCATTCACTCCAAAAATTAATGCCACCACATTAATTTTTGGAGTGAATGGCGCTTGTGGAAATGAACTCATAAACATTAAAATCGAAAATATCGAAAACATTCAAATTACTTGCTGGTAAATTTGCCAGATACAAAATCAAAGAAAGAACGGTCATTCGTGGTCCGTGGAGAATACGTAAGAATTATCGAAAAGTACCAAACTCTACGCCTATCATATATAAACACTTACAGATTATTCGTAGCTTATAATAATGACAAGTGCACCAGGCAAGTCATTGGAAAAACTGGCCAAGTGTGAGCTGGATTAGCGCACGAAGGGTTACGTACCATTATCGCAAAAAACGGCAAAAAAATCACGTTTGTTGTATGGGATGGTATGCCCCACTTAAATATTTATTTTATTCTGTTTTTAGTATTTGTTGTTATAACGGTAACAGAAGTAAATCATCTGTGAAAACTGCAACTGTCTAGCTATCACGGTTCATGAGATAAAGACGGATCGTGGAGTCTTAGTAATAGGGTTCAGTTTTTACCTTTTGGGTACGGAACCCTAAAAATAAGATCAGAAGCATGCCGAATGAAATTGCGTATATAAATACCTATATAGTGGCCATTGTTTCAGAAGAACATCGGCTACTCTATTGGCGGATGCAGGAGCAGACATGACCCAGATTAAAAGACACGGTGGCTGGAAATCTGATGTAGTAGCAGAGGGCTACATTGAAAATTATATACAAAATAAGAATAAAATAAGCTGCCGCATTGGTGACAAAATCAAACTAAACACACCGTTGATAAATGATCCTTGGACACCTTTGTAACCACAACCTTCCACATCAAAACACTATTCATCTAGCCCGCTGCCTCAAGCACCACCATCACCAACTTTCACGATCAAAAATGATCCTCAGCAGACCCAAGTTTCTGAAACTTTACTTAACAGTAATACTCAAATAAACTCTACCTCAACTTCAATAAATGTACCGAATAAAAACATAACTTTGTCTATGTATGAAACATTACCTTTGACATTTAATTTTATTGTTTTAAATAGGTCTACTAACTGTAATTGTAATTTTGATAAATACTTTGATTCTAGTACTATTGCTTTTTATATATGGTGTGGAAAGTAGAGTACCTTTATCTCCTCGGTGATAAAGGTGCCTTCGTCTTGGGCGACCTTGAATCCCACGCTGCACTCAGGATTCTTATCTACTCGCTTTGCTCGGGAGTTAACGCTCTAGAATCCTTCGTTTTGCTCGGGATTCAATACGGGGCCCGCTACATAAGACACTACTTTATCCCCTTACTTAGTGCATAATCTTCTATTATAGTCTTGCATTTCCGAGGTTCCAGTTAATTGAAAAATGTTATCTCTGGGTGCGTTATAGAAGAATTCAAGCAACCAAAAACAGCACAGTATCTATCTATATATATAAAACAAATTCGTGTTAGTTACACCACTTATAACTCAAGAACGGCTGGACCAATTTTTATGATTTTTGTGTTTTTGGATTTATCTTTGTCCGGAATGGGATAATAAGTAATAAAACATCGAAAAAAATAACGAAAACTAACATGGTGGTTCCGGTATTGCCGTTGTAGATGGCGTTGTTGATTTTTCTAAAATTCATCCTGTAATTTTAATATATATAACACAAAAAATGTTTCTATCTATGTCCGTTATAGACTTTGAAACCATCCAACCGATATGCCCCAAATCGGTTTCATTTGAAATAATAATAATAATAATCTTTATTCAGTGGAGATGTATCATTTTCGGCCATGAGATGTACATTTATCAAAAAAGTGGAACATCCTACGAATTGAGGGAAAATATTCTTTCATGAATTTAAGCCTGATTTCTTGCATACAAAAAGTAATAGATTTTCAATTATTGCCATAATCTATTCAACATGGCGTCTCTCATAGTTGTCATTTCGATTTCGTTCAGAAATCATGTACAGCAAAGCATAAATAACGTAGATGTTAAATATGAAAGGTAAGGGTTCTTGTACTAGTAATTACTTGTAATTACTATTATTCTCTTAAACATCTTTTACGACTAATATAAAAGCAAATGTGACGATTTCATCGTTAAAAAAATATTTATTCTACTCTTCTAAAGTGTACTTCTGTACGAATAATTCGAATGACATTTTGTTTGACTACTGAGTGCCACGTCACTTTCTAGGCTATGTAAACGTCAAAACTAAAACCTCTCATGGCTGTCAATTAGCTGTCACGTTATACGTCAAACATTTTGAATTTTTATTATTGTACGTAAAAAACATTTGATATTAGGGAATAAATGTTACATTAATCTATTCAGGGGTTAGTTTCCCAGCTTTCCTAAAAGGTACAGGTTATGGCCGGAGTCCCATTCAAAAATGAAACTTCTCCTTTGTAAAGGTAAAAACACTGTATGAATCTTAGATAAATAATGAAGGTAAAATAATGGAAGGTGCCTGTACTAGGTAATCCTGTATCACAGGCAGTAAGGAGCTCTAAAAATATGCTTATAAACAACAGAATTTAAACAATATTTAACCTAAGAAATTCTTAAAATAGTTGCAAGTATAAATAATTTTGAAAATTAATCCTAATTTACTTAAATACTGTAAACATAGAACTAAATTACTAGGTCATAATTATTTATATAGTGTCTTATTTATCTATATTGCAAAACGTACACTTTGATTACTCACATAAGGGGGCGTCCATAAATTACGTGAGGTGTTTTTTTTAAATTTTCTGTCCCTCCCTCCCCCCCTGGTGAGATGTCGTGAGATTTTATTCAACCCCCTCCCCCATCCCCCAATCTCACGTGAGATTTTTCAAAATGTGGGTTTCTGTATTATCTTCGCTGTATTCCATAATTTTATCACATCGTCCTGGCAGGACTTCTTCGTCTTAAAGACATATCGTTATAAAAATCTTGATAACTCATTTTAAATTAGTAAGAGCATGCACTGAGTCGAGTAAAACATTTACAAGAATAAACAAAGCAGGTTGGAACCTGTCCGTGTGTCGCTGCCACTCAGTTCGTATACGCTCTCGTTCATCTAGTCGCGCGTTTGGCTGACAGGGGCGCGAAAACAAAGGACGGGCTACATTGTACCGTAAATTTAGATTAAATTGAGCTATTTGGTATAAAACAAATATGGTGGTTTGACAGTCAGTAGATGTATAACGTCGAAGTATGAATGAAATTATTCTTTCGACAGAATTAGTGAATGATCTTAATCGTATTACGATTACGCTTAAGATTAAATCTTAAGCATGAACAATCTGGATTAAATGGACCAAAATAGTTTTTTTTTTGTTCCTTTCAGATAAAAAATTGCGTGATATTTGCCGAGACCCCCCTCTCTCCAACGTAAGATTAGATGAGATTTGACTCGACCCCCTCCCCCCCTTAAACACCTCACGTAATTTATGGACGCCCCCTAACTTAATTGCATAAGCTGAATTGTAACAGACAACGTTGTAAAATTAAAACACAATTTATACGGTTAGTAGGCCACTCTTAGGCGCCGTCATAGTCTACTGAGTTAATGTAGTTAGTCTCTGCACATTTAAGTGCAGACAACTTAAATCACCGGTTGGATGGTCACATTTCCTCTTGAACCGCTTGCACGTCGCACATTGAGGGAAGAAGATTTGCTGCTGCATTCCTTCAAAGAGTCCAGTTTCTCCACAGTGGCCGCACTTAGAACTGCTTTCACGGCAAAACTTGGCTGCGTGGCCAAACTGCTGGCATTTGAAGCACCTCGTGACTATGGTAAAGTCTCGTACAGGGCATGAAGTCCATTTAATAAAAACTCGGCTTTTGTTTATAAGCACTTTTCTTATGCTAGCGGATAGTTCGACGATAAAGTTGCAGGTAGGAAGGCCCTTCTTGCCAGATTTATGGCTTAACTTGATGTTTTCAAGGAACGTCTCTCGACTTGTATTGGGCAATTTGTCTGACAGGTTTTGGTCGTAGATACAGTCAAATACCTCCTTCTCGGTAAAGGTTACGATGACACCAATGACTGCGACTCTAGGGCGTCGTTTAGACGTTTCTTCTATAATTAGGTCAGAGGTAACAATTTTCTCAATTTTTTTAAGTTTTTCAATATAGCCTTTGCTTTCCGTGCTAATCAGTACGCCCCCATTTTTCACTTTCTTTAGGCCACGTGACTTGGTGTCGTCACTCGTTTTAGTTTTATCGCTCGGATAAATGGCGATTGACCTTAGGTTAGCAGGATAGACGAAGTTGTCTGAGCCTTTCTTCACCATGCTGGCATAAGAAGAGGAGGGATTCAGCTTCGATTCAAAAACCTCTTTGAACTGTTCCAGAGAGTTCATCAAGTTCTGCTGTTTTTGTAGGTGCTGGACGGCACTGTGGCTCTGGATCATCTTCTGCTTCAGCGATTGGTAAAGGACGGCCATCTGAGAAGACCCACTTGAGACCTTTCGGCAAAGAGTTGACACACGAAGTTTCTGTTCAGAGTTCATTTTTCCATCACCGACAATAGTGCACACTTCGTTCAGAATGCTATCTATAGATCCTAACCATTTCTGGATATCTGGCGTGCTGATAACTTCATTCGGCAACTCATTCTCCGCAGGTGCTGGTTGGTTTGGGTTTCTCGGGGGCAATTGTTGGCTAGGCGTCGCCGGAGTCCTTCGTATTTGGCTAAGACCAAACGGGCTCGATACTGGGATAGACATACTACCCGCAACACTTTTTATATCGTAAATAGGAAATAAATAATATTTCAGTTCATCTTGCACATAAAAGTTGGGGAAATACCTACTAGTCACATATGACACACTTAACTTTGGTTTTAACTGACGCCGCAAATAATGATTTTAATTTGTTGCAATTGTTTATAGATATTTCATTTTAACAAGTACAAATAAACACGTCCGTCTAGTCTCGCGACTGGTTAAAGACCAAAAAAAATATTGACAGGTAGGTAGGGTAGATAGGCATGTAAGGTAGGGAAGGGTAGATGGGTATGTAGGGTAGGGTAGGGTAGGTAGATATGTAGGGTAGGTTAGAGTAGGGCAGGTAGGTAGGGAGGGTAGGTGTGTAGGTAAGGTAAGGTTCCACTTCCTTCTTTGACAAATCTTTTACGATTCAAGCAGCTCGGTTGTGGAATGTATTACCTATTGAAGTGAGACGTGCTCAAACACTGCCAACGTTCAAGAAAATGGTGAAGGAGCATTACCTTTCACTATAATTTTTATTCTTCTCCTTTCTCTGTTATATATTTGATATGTATTAGTATATTAAGTAATATTGTATGTATGTATTGTATGTTATTAAGTCTAAGTAATATTATTTTTGATATTTTGTACACTGACAACCCTAAATTCTTCTCCTATCATTCAGTCCATCCAAAGGTTGTCTGTAAGAGATTGCCTAGTGCGATAAGACCGCCCATTGTACACTTGTATATTTTAACGTTTGTCCTGTATGTTTTTTTTGTGGTGTACAATAAAGTATATAATAATAATAATAATAAGAGGCAGATGATACGGTTGTTACAGTAAGTAGCCAGTGCAATGAAAGATTGAGGAGCGCACTGGAGGATGCGCTTCGCGAGTATAGGTCAACACCGACTGAACTTAGACCCCGATTGCCACGGTTGCCTATGCACAAGAAGAATAGGGCGCTGGTGTGTGCTTTGGACTCGCTGCTTAAGAATATCTTTGAAAGCAGCGAGAGCCTCGTTGATACGCACTCAATCCTGTATTGCGGGGCTGTTGCGGCATGTCGTTTGGCCAATGTTAAGTTCCCAAACGAGACTATTCGGCCAAAGCCTGCCGTGCCAGCCTGGCAATGCAGGATCCAACGGCGTATCGATGGGGCCAGGGTACTCATCGGCAAACTATGCTGTTTCAGGGAGGGCAATACACGACCACGCGTGATGCGCTTCGTGAGGCGGGCGTTTTCGGGGACTGGAATCAGTCCTCGAGAATACATGTCCCGTGTCACGGAGCGCATCGACTTCCTGAAGCAGAAAGTTTGTGCATGGGCCAGCCGTATTCGGCGGTATAGGCGGCGGGTTGACCGGTACTCGCAGAATCGCATGTTCCAGAGTGATGAGAGGTGGGTATACAGAACTTGGGAGCGACCTGAGCACAGTGTGACTGACGTGTGCCGCCCGGATGATGTCGCCACGAGTACATTCTGGCGAAGCATCTGGTCGGTGCCCGTCTGTCATACTGAGGGTGGCTGGATGCGTGATGTCGAGCGCGTGTGTGATGCTATACCAGAAATGGAAAAAGTAATCATCAGTCCACCTGATGTAGCCAAAGCAGTTCGTCCGCTACCGAATTGGAAGTCTCCGGGACCGGACGGACTGCATAACTTTTGGCTAAAATGGTATAGCAGCTCACACGCGTTACTGGCATCTCAATTCCAGTCATGTTTAGAGACTGGGTCGCTGCCGCAGTTTTTAACAACAGGCGTTACCCACCTGCTCCATAAGACAGGTAGTCCCGCGGAACCCAAGAATTATAGACCAATTACTTGTCTATCGACGGTTTATAAACTTCTTACATCCATCCTGAGAGCAAAAATTGATAAACACATTGAAGCTAACTCAATAATGTCTACCTCTCAGAATGGATGTAGGAATGGGTCCCGCGGCACTAAGGAGCTACTCCTCATTGACATGGCCATAAGCCAGCAGGTTCGTCGATCCCGCAAGGATCTGTCGACATGCTGGATAGACTACAAGAAGGCCTACGACTCTGTGCCACATACATGGCTCATGAGGGTGCTGGAGTTGTACAAAATTGATGCAACTCTATGCACCTTCCTTGAGTCATGTATGGGGCAATGGAAGACAGTCCTTCGATATCCAGGATGTCAACTGATTCAGGGGGATGATGAGCCTGTATGGATTAAGCGGGGGATATTTTAGGGCGACAGTTTGAGTCCACTTTGGTTCTGCTTAGCCCTGAATCCTCTAAGTACACTGCTGGAGGATTCAGGACTAGGCTATCGGTTGAGAAGAGGTGGTCAGGTCATATCTCACCTCCTTTACATGGATGATCTGAAACTCTTTACCCCCAACAAATTCCAACTGACGGAGCTACTGAAGGTAACTGAAACCTTCAGTAACTCCATCAGGATGGAGTTTGGTGTGGACAAATGTGCAGTCATGCATGTAAAGCAAGGGGAGATTATGGAATCCGAGGGAATTCAACTCTCTGATTCCATACACCTCAGACACCTCTCCTCGACCGAAACTTACAAATATTTGGGTATGTCGGAAGCGTTGGGCATCAACAGTGCTGACATGAAGCAACTGCTGAGGGAGCGGTTCTTTGGCCGCCTAAAAAAGGTATTAAATAGCCTTTTGTCAGGCGGAAATAAGGTGCGCTCCTTCAACAGTTGGGTCATGCCGGTTTTGATGTACTCTTTCGGTATACTAAAATGGACTCAGACCGAGCTCGACGCCCTCGATAGGAGGGTCCGGACACTGCTGACCGCAAACCGGATGCATCACCCACGATCATCAGTGATGAGACTGTACATCCCGCGGAAGTGTGGGGGTCGAGGCTTTTTAAACGCCAAGACTCTTCACAACCGCGAGGTGTGCAGCCTCAGAGAATATTTTTTTAAAGCTGAAGTGGGTATGCACCGGGATGTGGTCGCAGTGGACAAGGGACTCACCCCGTTGTCCATGGCTAAAGAGAACTGGCGCAAGCCTGTCATACTAACTACTGATGAACGCAAAGAGGTATGGCAAGGCAAGGAGCTACACGGGCGCTTCTATCGGGCTCTACATGGGTCCGATGTAGATTTCCCAGCGTCCGTATCCTGGCTACGTTTCGGTGACCTTTTCGGGGAAACTGAAGGTTTTGTCTGTGCAATTATGGACGAAGTTATCCTGACGAATAACTACCGGAGACATATAATGAAGGACGGCATGGTTGACATATGTCGGGCATGCCACCGTCCGGGTGAATCCATCAGACATATTATCTCTGGTTGTTCTCGTCTCGCTAACGGCGAGTACTTGCACAGGCATAATCAAGTGGCCAGGATTATTCACCAGCAACTTGCTTTGAAGTACAATCTAGTGGAATCGGAGGTACCGTATTACAGGTATGTGCCCGACCCAGTTCTCGAAAATGACCATGTCACATTGTACTGGGATCGGTCTATCATCACTGATAGGACTATTGTTGCTAATAAGCCAGATATAGTGGTGATAGACCGATCAGCGCGCCGCACAATGATAATCGATGTCACCATTCCGCATGACGAGAACCTCGTGAAAGCTGAGAAAGAGAAAAAGATCAAGTATCTCGACTTAGCACACGAGGTTGTCGACATGTGGAATGTGGACTCGGCGATCATTGTGCCGATTGTCATTACGGCCAACGGCCTGATGGCCAAGAGCCTCGACGACCATCTGTCGAGGCTGTCACTGCACGGTTGGATCAAGGGCCTGATACAGAAGGCAGTACTCCTCGATACGGCTCGCATTGTGAGGAGGTTCCTGTCTCTGGAGCCCTAACCACCGGTAGCTTGGACCCTGCTCCCGACACCGGTGGACAACCATTTTTGTTATATTTTTAAATGTTTTTTTTTTAATGATTTGTTTTTTATAAAGAAATATTTAAAAATGTAAATATAAAGTGTGTACAAAGTTAAATAAACGGAATAATAATAAGGTAGGTGGGTAGATAGGTAGGGTAGGGTAGGTAGGTCGAGTAGGTTAGGTTGGTAAATAGGGTATGGTAGGTAGGTAGGTACGATAGGGTAGGGTAGGTTGGTAGGTGATCTCATATTAATAATAGTATTCAACACTTGTCACGAGGTCCCGCCAACAACAACCATTGTGTTACCTGTTTATACCGTTCCATTATTAAACGAAAATTAATAATACTATAATACCTACCTAGTGCGTGCAAAATTTTTGAGGTCTATGAAATAATTAATATGGCAAAACAACATTTGCCGGGTCAGTTAGTAGTCTATAATTGCTTACACTTATAAGTGTAAGTACATGTACTTATTTCAATCAAATATTCACAAATCGCACGCTTACTGCTTACAAAACCATCACACACCGTTCGAGACTCTTTGCCAGTGGCGGTAGCTTCATAGAAGCCCAAAAGCCTGGCTTGCCTTACTAAAATGCTCGATAGAGAATCAATATCAAACCTGAACTATTTAAAAGTTCGCGCGCTTAATTCTTATCAAAATAACACAAAGTATCTACCTATGCCACACTACTTCACATAGCGATTGGTCGCGCGCAGAGTTTCGCATTTGCAGTTGTAGCATCTACATATAGCTATCTCGCTTACACGCACCGGCTTTTACCGGGCTTTCAAATACTATATCTGTCTCTTTCGCACTTATAGCGATGTGTCGTATAACGAGTTAGAAACTTGTGCGTCTTTGTAGACGTTCAGTTTGAAGATTTAAGCAGGGCTTTGCATGTGAAGTTGTACGCGTATCCGTGACCTTGTCACCTTGCCAACTCTGCAGTGTTGCCGTTTTAGCGACGTTGTGAGATCTTGGAGATTTTTAACGAGTTTGGTGACTTTTTTAAGATTTAGCAAAAATAAAAACCAGCGACTTTTGAAAATAACGAATATAAATATTCAAGCAATATCTTAAAAATAAAAAATTTGCGACATCTAGCTAGATTTTTCATATAACTGGCGACTTATTTTTGCCAAATGACAACACTGCAATGACCCGAGTGCAACTCACTTCAGTTCATATCTCTTAGTACACGGTTACCAACTTAGGGATTTTGTCCCTAAATTTAGGGACTAGAAGTGTTAAAAGGGAAATTTTTGGGGACTGGAATATTTTGGGGATTTTTTTAGGGATTTCGAACAAAACTTACCAAATCGAAAACAAAGCGTGTGTTTTCTGTTTTGTGCGTAGAAAGGAACGCACGATATGTAATTCATATCCCCTAAAAAGGTACATAGTATCATGATGGTACGATTTTCCTTATAAATCGGGATTATGGATCGTGAGTAAAACTTAATCATACTGTGGACACGATCAAGAACTTCATCGTACATATGTATGACTTCAAAAATGAGACGTCAAATGAAAGGAGCAACAGGATGATGATGTGGTTCTAGAAATAATTAACAAGTTTGCATAGTTGTATTTTTCATTTTTTTTTATCAACTTAATATGTAACGTTATATTTACCTACGAAATAATTTAGGTACTAAATAAGTATGTAGGTATAACACATATAAAATTCTATTTAGGGATTTTTAGGGAAATTCGGAAAAATTGGGGAATATTTTTGTTTATAACACAAAAACACAGGTAACACTGTCTTAGTAGTCTGTGCCATTGTCATTGTCAGTTTCATTTGCTTGAGTGGGAAAAGTTAGAGTTTTTTGTGTTTTCTTAGATTTTCTCGGTGATACAATTGTTTTGGTGACTTACCTACAACAATGGAGGTAATTGTACCTTGTGAGGATTTAAAATGCGTTCAAGTTTTGATTGGCGAAGATAAGGTAAAATCTTTAAACTTTGCTCAGAAAAAACAGTTAATTTCTTCATTAAAACCGACGCCTAATCTGTCTATTTCTCAGACTAGTAAATCGCATAAACGAAAATTTAATAGATCAGTGTATAAAACTAGTTGGATTGTTGGCTGTTCGCACACTAATAAGTTGTATTGCTGGTGCTGCATATTTTTTTCGAATGAAGAATCCGTTTGGAATACATCTGGTTATAATGATTTAAATAACATATCTGGCGCCATTAAAAGGCACGCAAATTCCCATAAACACCTGTGTGCAATGGTTTCTTTCGGAAATTTTGGTAAACAACGAATTGAGACATCTATATCACGCCAGATATCTGAGGAAATTTCAAAATATAACACGCGCGTTGATAACAACCGTAGTGTATTTCAAAGATTAGTCGATATTGTTTGTCATTTAGCACAACAAGAACTTCCTTTAAGAGGTCATGATGAGTCCAAAACTTCATTAAATAAAGGCAATTTTTTAGAACTGGTCTCGTTAATTTCAAAATACGATGTCGTTTTAGAAAAGCATATGCAGCATCAGGAAACTGACAAACCGGGGCCGAGTTATTTATCTAACAAAATTCAAAACGATATTATTCATTCCGTAGCCGATGTGATGCAAACTTGCATCGATTACGAAGTTAGGCATACAAAATTTGTTTCAATTATTATTGACGAAACCCCCGATGTTAGTCATAGAGAACAACTGTGCTTGATTCTGAGATATTATTATAAAAATGAAATTCATGACCGTTTTTTGGGCTTTCTTAATGTTTCGGAAAGTCGCACAGCAGACTCACTCTCTAATATTATTTTAGAATTATTGAATAGACATGATTGCATCGCTAAATTAGTAGCGCAAAGCTATGACGGTGCTAGTGTAATGTCTGGTGTAAGAAATGGAGTGCAACAAAAAGTTAAAGATGTTTGTCCACAAGCAATTTACATTTGGTGTAATGCACATATTTTGGCCTTAGTGTTGTCTAAATCATGCAATAGAATTCAGGAGGTTAGTTTATTTTTTTCAGCCCTTCAGGCTTTGTGTAATTTTTTTAGTAATAGTACAAAACGAGCTGCTTTTTACGATACTCATTGCAGCAAAAAATTGCCTAATGCTCCCGCAACTCGTTGGACATACATGTCGCGAGTTGTAAACACGGTTTTTGAACAAAAAATTAAACTTATTGAGTTGTTTTCTGATCTGTGCGACAATCCACAGAACTGGGACGGGGATACGATTTTAGCTGCGGAGAATTTTGAAAACACTTTGCGATCTTTTAATTTCAATTTTTTTCTTTTTATTTTTCATCGGATATTTGAAAAAACTGACTGCTTGTACAATATTCTACAAAAATCACAAGTTGATGTCGGTTATTGTATTAATAAAATAAAGGATTTTCAGGCATGGTTACGTGCTGAATTTCAATCCGAATTTGATCAAATTTATGAGAATACTTTGCAAAATAACTCGGCTCCTCGTTTGAGACGCAACGTACGCTGTGCAAAAACGGAATACAGACGACTTTTTGTAGAAGTAATTGATAACATTAATACCGAAATTACTGACCGATATTCTGAAATTTATAAATTAAAGTTTTTCCAACTGCTCAACAACAAAAAATTTGACAATTATCACTCACATTTTCCTACAGAGGAATTAGATTCATTATTTGACATTTATGCAAACTATTTCGACAAACAAACATTAAAAAGCCAATTGATTTGCTTGTATTCTAGTCCTGATCTGAAAGATCGTAATGTTTTCGAATTAATTGATTTCATTCATGAGAATAACCTCGAAGATGCCTTTCCCGAGCTGTTAAAGTTAGCGTATCTTGTTGTAACTATTCCGGCTACCAGTTCTTCCGCGGAACCTATCTGAGAAATACACAAGGTCAAGAGCGTCTTTCCGAATTATCAATGATAGCTATTGAAAAACAGTTGTTGGTAGAATTAAAACGATCACCAACATTTTACTCTGATGTAATTAAATCATTTCTTAAGAAAGATAGACGATTCCAATTAGAATATAAATAATTTATTTAAATTCCTTTTTACATTCTATCTAGCTATTTTTTAACTTTCGGTTTTGTTTTTTTTTTCGTCTGTAACCTGTTAGTCCTGTTACGAAGCAAGCAACTACTTACCATTACTTTGTTCCCTCAAGCAATGAAGCAAACCAAACGGCTTTTTTAAAAGCCACCGGAGGTATGCAATTGCTGATATGTTTATTATATTCAATCTAGCACTAGCATGCCTTCAGTGTGCTTTGGTTACCTCATTCACCGCACGATGGCGTAGAGCTAAATTGTATAAATAATGGGTGGCTTGCTGCAAATTTGTCATTCAACATTTCGTCACTCAACCATCAGCAGCAAGCCACTCCTGGGAATAAATTAAGAAACAAGAAGCCCGAAGTTTTACTCATCAATCAACAATTCAACATACATACAGTCCACCCTGACCCAGTAGTTTATGAGAAAATTGCGATGATACATATGTAGGTACCTACATACACAGACGAAAAGATTTTTTTTTTTTGAAATCTTTTTAAATTTTAGTGGGCTTGCCTTATTTTGAAACCCTAGGCACGCCACTGCTCTTTGCGACTATAGTGCATCGAGTGTTAATAATAATAATAAAATTTCTTTATTTATCTCGACATGTGTTGGTTGAACTCGGGGCGCGTAGAAGATAGAATACGGTTAGATATCATTACCGTGTCTTTAGGTAGGTATCTTTATAGATTTACAATAATAGTTTATGCAACAGTCATATAATAGGGGTTATTAAAACACGAGCGTAGGTTAATAGTATTACGCGAGTGTTTTAATATCTAATTATATGCCGTTGCATACACTATATTATTCTCACTCATACAGTTCAAATAAAACATAAGTGGCAACAAATATGTGGTATGGCGGGCAATTTAGATTCTCATTGCGCATGACTGGGCAGCGCGCGCATCCATAGACAATGACACTATTTTTCTACATTAAGTCAATGAGCCCCACATGCGCCAATAAATTAAAAAGTAAAAGTGTGCCATAACAATTAAAAATTTGTTTTATGATATAGATGAAAATAGAAGGAAAATGTTGCACCGTAATGGTTATTTTTTTAAATTTTACCTATCCACGAATATAAAGTACCTACGTATTCATACGATATTTTTGAATTCATATTTGGAGCATTATGTTGTGAGTGTAGATATGTACTCGGGTGCACGGTTGGCGCAGTGGTTGAGCGATTGAAAGCTGCGCTGCGTGTCGCGGGTTCGATTCCCGCACGGAACAAATATTTGTATGACCTACAGATAGTTGTTCCGGCTCTGGGTGTTGTGTATGTGAGTTTATATGTTTGTAAACGCACCCACGATACAGGAAGAAGTTCCTAGTGTGGGGCAAAGTTTAAAAAAATAAAAATATAAAATCTTTTAAGTGAACGTTATCATTGCATATTTTCACAGCTAAATAACTTCAAGGCTATCAATGTGGCACTTTGTTAAAACTGACATTTCGATAGTTGTCCTGTCCCGGAGGTATCCTTTTACAACAACAGTGTCCTTGGTAGTTTTAATTGATTTGCGCACATAAAGGCTATTCTGATACAGCGCGCTCTCCGAGCTGTACAACTTTTTTAAATCAAATCGGTATCACCTACATTGAGTTTAGCCTTCATTACACTCATTTTATATGAAATAGGCACTATTACACAATATTCGACCCGCCTTGAATCTAACTTCTTAAATTGACATAAATCGCCTAGAATCTAGCCTACTAACCTGACATCACCAGCTTATGATGTAGCCAACCATATGCCAACGTTTTATAGGTTTCCGTACCTAAAAGGTAAAAACGGGACCCTATTATTAAGGCTCCACGATCCGTTTGTCTATTTGTCCGACTGTCTGTCCGTCTGTCAGCAGGCTATATCTCATGAACCGTGATAGCTAGACAGTTGGTTGGTGCCTTCGAATGTTCACTCTTTTACATTGCCCCTAATATTAAAGTTACTGTTTATTATCATTAACATTTTAATCGGTGGATGATTCAATTTTAATCACTTAATTTGAGGTTATACAGAAGACCGAAGAGTACAACCTACCTCTCTGTTTAGCGTTTGTGTACTACGTGAAAGCATTCAATTCGATCGAGACTTGGGCTGCACTGCGGTCTCTCCAACGGTCCCAAATTGACAACCGGTACAACGATGTGTTAAAGTGTTCGACTTCAGGATCAGACCACGGAACTCGTCCTTCTGCAGCGAGTTGTGAGACAGGGACACGTCATATCTCCGAAACTGTTCACCGCTGCAATGGAGGATGTCTTCAAGGTTCTGGACTAGAGAGGGCTAGGCATTAACACCAATGGCGAGTACATAACTCACCATCGGTTTTCTGAAGATACAGTGATCATGGCCGAGACCATGGAGGAGCTCAGTGCAATGCTCGATGACCTCAGTAGAGCTTCCGAAAGTGTGGGTCATAGGATGAACATGGACAAAACCAAGGTGACGTTGAATGCCCATGTTACACCCACTCCTATCAAGGTCTGAGACTCTACACTCGAAGTTGTGGGAGACTACGTCTACCTGGGACAAACGATCCAGCTGGGTAGGGCCAACTTCGAGAAGGAGGTCAACCGTCGAATCTGACTCGGCTGGGCAGCGTTCGGGAAGTTGTGCGGTATCTTCTCGTCGAACTTACCATAGTATCTCAATACTAAAGTCTATGACCAGTGTGTGTTGCCAGTGATGGCATATGGCTCTGAGACGTGGTCAATCACAATGGGCCTGATCAGAAAGCTTACAGTCACGCAAAGAGAAATGGAAAGAGCTATGTTTGGAGTTTCCTTGCGTGATCGAATCAGAAATGTAGAGAACCGCAAGAGAACCAGGGTTACTGACGTAGCCCGAAGAATTGCCAAACTTAAGTGGCAGTGGGCAGGGCACATTGCTCGCAGAACGGACGGTCGATGGGGCCGAAAACTTCTGGAGTGCAACTGGGTATCGGCAGTGAAAGTAATGGAAGGCGTCCTACAAGGTGAACCGATGCCCAGGTAAAGGCAACGGAATGTGAGACGCACAAGACCGGTCGATGTAGTCACACATGAGGAGGCCTTTGTCCACCAGTGAACGTCTTTCAGCTGTAATGATGATGGTGACAAAAAAACTGTATGAGATGAAGGAAATTATGTAGGCTTCTTTTAGAATGTCTACGAGCTCTGTATAGGTATGATCTTCTAAGGTTATCTCCTGATCTGGTAGGTAATTATTTATGCCCACTTAGGTTATACCACGTACAGTTTTCCTGACAATATAATTTAATTACAGATACTTTGTAGTAAATTATAATAACAATGAGTTCAAATGAATGCAGCATTCGCTTGATTACGTTATTTCTATTAATTTCTTCCTATTACACACTATGAACGTAATGTATTGAATAACTTCTAAGATAGGACTATTTTATAGGTGTCATTCTGAATTTCAACAGTTAATTATTTCGACACAGTCTCAATTTCGAAAAACAATAGTTCGACTATTCATTGCTTCGACAGAACATATATTCGACTAGCATTAGTTCGACAGATTATACTTCGACAACACACATCTTCGAAAAACACTACTTAGACAGAACCCTTCTTCGATATGCACTTGTTCGGCGGATCTCTATTTCGATGGAACATACCTTCGACATAATACTGCTCTGAAATGTGATAATAGTAATTGAATTTCGCTCTATATGAAGTTATCAAAAAGTTGTAGGCAGCCAGTGACCAATCTAAAAGAAAGAAAACAAAGGGCCGTCTTTAACCTATTGGAGGCCCTGGGTACATTAGGATAGAGAAAAAATCAGGCTTTCCGATTTCAGCATGTATAATTTATGTAATGGTAACATGCTTTAAGGCTGGGTTATTCGAGCCTGTAGGAATCAAAAAGGCTACCAACGCCCGCGAGACATTACGTAAAAAAAGAACCGGTCAAGTGCGAGTCGGACTCGCGCATCGAGCGTGCGCGAGTCCGATCCATAAAATGATCCATGATTTTCCTCTTGAAAACATTCAGAGAAGGGCTGTTGCGTAGGGAATGTGGTAGCGAGTTCCAGAGAAGCACTGCATAACAGAGAAGGAGCCATCATAGCGGCTGGAAGAGTGACACGGTTTACCGCTCGGGACAAAGTACCCAAAGCGTTCACGAAGGTATTGAGAAGAATTAGGATTGTGAAATAGGATATGGGTATCTCAATGACGCCGAATCGGCAGCCACTTCAATTTAGTCAGAAACTCCGACACGTGTTCGTATTGACACATTTCAGAACCGTATTACGTCGAAGGTATGTTCCGTCGAAATAGTGATCCGCCGAACAAGTGCATATCAAAGAAGGGTTCTGTCGAACTAATGCTAGTCGAATATATGTTCTGTCGAAGCAATGAGTAGTCGAACTATTGTTTTTCGAAATTGAGACTGTGTCGAAATAATTAACTGTCGGAATTCAGAATGACACCCCTATTTTATACATAGATAATTACATAAACTCACGCGTTTTCCCCATGAGGCTAGCAACAACTACAGAACGCCACCTTCTACGATCCTAATATAATGGGGCTAGCAACAACTACAGAACGCCACCTTCTACGATCCTAATATAATACCCTGTCCCAAACCTTGCTACCCTGGCTACCCTGACTACTCTGGCTACCCTGGCTATCCTGACCACCCTGGCTACCCTGGCTACTCTGGCTACCCTGGCTACTTTGCCCCTACTCTGCTTACCCTGGCTACCATGGCTATCCTGGCTACTCTGGCTACCCTGGCCACCCTGGCTACTCTCGCTTCCCTGACTACTCTGGCTACCCTGGCTACCTTGCCCTTACCCTGCCTACCCTGGCTACCATGGCTATCCTGGCTACCATGGCTATCCTGCCTACCCTGGCTACCCTGCTCAAAACCTGCCTACCATGGCTACCCTGCCTACCATGGCTACCCTGCCCAAAACCTGCCTACCATGGCTACCCTGCCCAAAACCTGCCTACCCTGGCTACCATGGCTACCATGGCTACCATGGCTACCCTGGCTACCCTGGCCACCCTGGCTGCCCTGCCTACCCTACCTATCCTGGCTACCCTGCCTACCTACCTACAAATTTTTATCTATCACCAATAGTTTCCTCAGCGCACGCCAAATAATGTATTTTACAGGCAACATTTTGCTACCTTGGGTTACATTAATGCAATTTTCATAAGGATCTCTAATTATTTTGGAAATATATTATAGTCTATGACACTCAGGAATAATGTAGCTTTTTACTGGTGAAAGAATTTTCAAAATCGGTTCAGGGTTCAAGGGGTAATCTTTGGATCTACCAGAGATTACCCCTTACAACGTCACAAACTCACAAACTTTACCTCTTTATAATATTAGTATAGATATAGATTACATTCGTTAAGGAAAAATAAAATAACTCTTAAACTGATCGCACGTTTTTCATTTATTTAGTCAATCAAATATTTAACTAAACGTCGCCGTCGGTACAATCGTTTTTTGAAAAACACCTAACCAAAAAAATATGGTTCGCTGTAGAATGTTTTTTGTAGAGTTGAAAATACTAAATAATAGAGGTCATTGAAATAAGTACCATGTTTTGCAATTATTATGATTTAGTGTAATGTTCTTACTTCTTACAAACAATAAAACGAATTACATGAAATAACTGATAAACATCTTGACAATTTGCATATATGGAAAAAAATAAAATGAATGATGTGTTAGATACGACGTCGCGTCGTGTAGATTTTAATAGCTTATTCTTCAAATATATATTTTAGGTATGTGTGTTTTTCTAGGAAAATCGGTTGAAGATACTTAAGTAAATACTTAAGTATCTTCAAACGATTTTCCTAGAATGGCTTACAAAAATAAAGCTATTGAATGGTGAGGTTGATGATACCGAAGTGTATTTCAATACTTTGCACCACTATGTACGTACTATGTATATAATGAAGACAGTCATTTCAGAAAATAAAATAATCAAGCCAATTTTGTCAATAATGTACTTATATTACCTAATCTATAATTATAATTAAATCAATTAATAACTAGTATCAATCTTTTTATGCAATGTTTTACATTTTTTTTTAATCAAATGTTATTATTAATCTTTTTATGAAATGCTTTTCAATCTTTTTATCAATGATATTCAATTATTAACTATTATATTCATTTTTTTATCAAATGTTTATAGTAATTTTATATATAATCCATAATTAAATAAGTTATATGTTTGTTTTAATAATTTATCAGTCATACCTACATCTAATTTAATGAATTTATCTAAAATCAAATTTGTATAAATTGTGTTCACCTATAAGTGACATGTTTGCACGGAATTATGTTTTATGTATAATTATGTGTAAGTTTTTCTGTAAACATGTAGTTGGTGTTCCTATCAATAAATAAATAAATAAGACAGAATAGGAACGAATGTTTACACACTGAGCGTTTGTTCAACGTAGACAGCGTACGTAAACATTATGTAGCCAACCGCGTAGGCGCTATGAAGCAAGCGCATAGGTTTTGCTAGGCTACCGCTAAACCGCTACGAAGAAACCGCGTAGGCATGCAATAAACCGCATGGGTGCAGCGAAGAAACCACGTAGACGCTACGAGAAAATTGCGTGGTGCTCCGCAGAAACCGCGTAGGCGCTACAAATAAACCTCGTAGGTGCTACAAAGCTACCATGTGTATACGAAGAACAGACACAGTTGAAGCGGCGCGAAGCAAACATGATGGCGCTAAAAGATCGCGTAGACGCTGCGATGAAACTGCGTAGGCGCTAAGTGGATTAATAAAATGTAGTGCACGCAATGCATAGCATCTCTCCTTCGGTTGCATCTTTTTTACATCTAATCAATCTATCTACAAAAGAAGACCATTGACCTCTATTAATCACTTAGCTTAGTTTTCGTAGTCGCAGTGTCAGAGCTCATGCCCACGAGACGGTTTTAACACGGCCCGGTTTTTTGCCGGAACCGCTTAGAAGCCGTCCGAGCTTGCACACACGACGGGTTTGTACACGATCCGGTTTCATGGGGATGCGGCCTTCATTCGTTTTTTTTTTTATTCTGTGAATTGTGGACGTACAAAATGTTAATTGATAAAAAGAGAAAATGTATTATTGCGTGGTACATGTATAAAAACCGGCCAAGTGCGAGTAGGACTCGCGCACTAAGAAACGCACGCACGCAGATCATAGCAACAAAATATTTTTTTCTATGATCTGTGGTTCCGTACCATTATCGCAAAAAAACGACGAAAAAATCACGTTTGTTGTTTGGGAGCCCCACTTAAATATTTATTTTATTCTGTTTTTTAAGAAATATAGAAATAAGATTTCAGAAATACATCATCTGTGAAAATTTCAACTGTCTAGCTGTCACGGTTCATGAGATACAGCCTGGTGACAGACGGACAGAACGACAGACGGACCACGGAGTCTTAGTAATAGGGTCCTGTTTTTACTCTTTGGGTACGGAACCCTAAAAAGCTAAAAAAAGACGACAAAAATACAAAGACGATATATACATCTCATGTTCATCTCATTCTGTTAGAAAGAAGATATTATGGTGCATTTCATATTTCCATAATATTGCGTTTCGCGTAGGTAGTCGGCACGCGCCGGGCGTAGGTCCGTTATCGTGTTCATGCGCTCAAACACTGCTAGTCTGCTATACTTTACTGCGCACCGGGCGTAGACGCCGCGAGCATCGTGCCCCGTTGGGCGGTGAGACGGCGCTAGCGCCGGCGCGTCGTGTGAAAGGCTCCACGCTCCATAGTGTCCCATACAATACTGAAGACCGGACGTAGACCCGGATTGACGGGCTTAGCTCCGGCGAAAAACCGTCTCGTGGTCATGAGCGCTTAGGTTAAGACGGCATAACTATCCAAATGCATAGGCTAAAACATTGTGTTAACCTAGACCAAATTTACGCCTTGGCCATGGTATAAACTATGGAAAATCCCCCTCTTGGCATAATATATTTAGGCATAATGTTGTTTGGCATAACCTTTTCGCATAACTTTTATAGGCATATTAATACTGCTGCATAGTAATACTTTGGCATAATACAAAGGTTAGCATAACTGTCATTTGGACTTATTTGTTTTGCCATAACTTGGAGTTGCATAAATATATAAGGCATAATATTTATTCGTCATAATAATGTTATGGGTACATATTTGAACATCGAAAATTAAAATACCTACGGGTAAGATGCCAATTTTCAAAATATCGAAAATTTTAATATCAATTTGAATCGATTGAAAATTGTTTCACTTAAGCTTAAAATGTCTAATTAAACAATTATGTTTTATATGACTCAAATTATTTAGATTAAGGTGCGGCGGGGTGGCCCCTGGACCACCCTTGAGCAGCGAACATGTTTGTTTTATTCCAAAGAACATTATGTGTAAATATCATTATGCGTTTATAATATTATATTTTATAAGATTATGCATCATTAATATGCCAACAGTATTTATGGCAAAGCATTTATGCCTAATAACATTATGCGTAATTATCATTATGCTGAATTTCGTTATCAATGTAAATTTTATGCTTATCATTAGTAAACCATAAATATGGACAGTACGGCAACTATAGCCCTCGCCGAACTTATTGGCCGCCCTGAAGTTGGTTTACCGGATGCGCGAAGCACGAAACGGTGCTGTTTTTGTATGAGATTTTCTACTGCGCAGCCATTGTAACGCTCGGAAAGGCATCGGCTCGGCATACTCACACAAACATGCGCATCGATAAGACCCTTCGGTGCTGTCAGTAGTATCTAAGTATTCTGTGGTCAGTAGTAAGTGCCACGACATGACGAGTGGTCACGTATAAGTTTATCTCCACGATCTTATTAAAAACGCCACAAGCGTATTGCGTAGTATACGGATGTTTGAACTCGGCTTCATCAAAACCGGAGCTATAGTGTTTTAAACTTCCTGCTGAATTTGAGAGATACGAATAATTTATTGTTATTGTTATAATCGTTATCGAATTATAAGTCCATGTGATCGATCATAATGAATTCGTAAAATTATTTGTAAAGCCAGAATGGCGGCGCCGCGGCGGTTTTCAGGGTATTTAGAGCTGATAGTGGCAACAAAAAGTAAATCCTAGATGGCGGCTGCAAAAAACATTAACTGTTTGGTTATGGGTTCATTATCTTTTGCTGAGATTAACCGATGCCATGAGATTACCTATTTAAACTAAATCCTGTATTGTAATATAAAAAAAAAAATCCTAATCAAATCTAATAATAATCTAATCTAATCCTAATCTAATCTCTCTTCTCTCCTCTTCTAATCCTGTATTTGTAATTCAGCTATTTCAATTCGATTGATTGATCACCCCAGAAAAAAAAGACGTGTGGCACTCGGGGACTGCCGCGGTAAAGCTATTGCATAGCATTTATTCTAGATCCGGTCCTGGAAAATGCGTCTGAATGTCGAATTGTATAGAGTTGCAAAACCACAATATTTTAATTTTATCATACTCCTAAAAATTTATTAATAAAAAAAAACAAAACAAAAATATAAAGTGACCCTTATTCGCATTGAAATAAGGTCGCTTTTCTTTGATAGGCAAAAGTGACCCTTATTCTGATTTGCATAAGGTCCACATTGATCACCATTGTCACAGAAACAGCTCAGAGAGACCGATAAAAGGCAAAAAAATTACGACCAACAAAAATTTTAAAACCCTCATATCTCAGAAACGGTTGGAGTTAGCGTATTTCTGACAAAAAATTTGCCCCCCTGCCTCCGCTACTTCAGCCAGGAGAACAATATAGGATTTACCCCCCCCTCCTTAACCGTTTACCTCCCCCCGCAAAAAAAATTTCATTCTAAAAATACCAACACGGAAATCGAAAACACGTGCAACAAACCTCCCTCCCCGCCCCCTGCCCCTCACCACTCAGATTCCACAGAATTCAAAAACCTTATTAAAAGTCAAAGTATCACCGCCGTGCCCGTCGGAGTGGGGAGCGTGAGGTTTTTTCGTTACGGAATTTCTGGATTCGGTCCCCGCGCTCAAGGCCCGCGATAGAAGCTATGCAATAGCTTAAAAGCAATATCAAAAACATTAAAAGTTACAACCCTATTGATTCAATGGAGCGTAGATAATTATTTCATCAACTAGGCTTAGTTTCCGTACTGTCCATATTCATACTGAGCCCTGGCTACGCAACATACCAGCACTATTACTACGCAGGTACAATAGAACAAGTACACAGTACAGTACCTACTGCAGCGTTATAAAATAAAAATAATACTTTTTAACGCAACGATAACATATAATTTTGAATTAAAATAAAATAAAAAATAAAATAAAAATTGAAAAATGTAAAATACATTATTTAAAAAAAGGAAAGACGCAATAGTCAATAACGTATTAATTATTTTAAATATTTAAACATATGAGTGAAATTATAAAGCTGAGTTCAAGTGCCTAATCTTCAACGCAGTTGCAACCGGTTTAATGATGGCTTAAGCATACAAGTAAATAACGATACCATAACGTGATATAACAATAAGGAATGAGTTCTTGTCATTTCCGCACAAGAATTAATATAGCCATGGTCATATTGTTGCTGGCCATTTTAAAACAAACTTTTAAACACGCCCCTTTTCACACGCTCCGGTTTTCTGGTAGCCGGTGCAGGGTACTCGGCGGCGAATGTATGGCCATGTACGCCGGGTACGTATGAAAGCTAACATACCTACATGGCTATACACTTCGCCGCCAGTTACCCGGCACCGGCTATCCGGAAACCGGTGCGTGTGAAAAGGCACTTCTATATTTTTTATCAAATTCTATAATTTTTATCAAATTCTATCTGTCAGTCCCAGAAAAATTGTCTTCTGTTTTCTTGACAAACGAAATATGAAAATTTTAATCATTGTAACCGACCTGCTTCGACGAATTAAAAAAGGCTAAAGCAAACCGTCTTGTAGCGATCATGCTACACTACCCATCACCTTCTACTACCTATATTTATGTGAAAAACAATGCATGAAATAATAGGTACAGTATGAATAAAAAAATGCTCTTCTAATGGTCATTAAGTCACAACGATAAACACAGAAATTCATTGACCATTATAATGACAAGTTCAACTGCCGACAGCGCTCCTGACGGAAAATCTATAAACTAAGTAATCGCTACGTAACCGTAGCCGCGGAGCATAGCTGTGAGTAAAGGCTGTATCCACTTGACGGGACGGCTTAATAGTGTTGCTACTCGCCAATAGATGTCACTTTATCAAGTTACGTAACACCGTTCTAAGTTTAAGCATGGACCTAAGTCCATGGGTTTAAGCTACTCTACACCAGTAGTCGCTACTGCTGCTTACCGCGTTTTGTATTACCCGGTTACTGGGTCGGGGTGGTCAAATAGGCAGTTGCTCCTTGTCAAATGATGATTCTCTGCTGAATCCGCTTATGTCGGTTTACTACGTAGAGGAAATAATTAAGGTTCATAAGGCATAACACAAACACTGCGATACTGCAGCTTTAGAAACCTATTTCGAGCGATCATCTTACAATCTTAGTAATTTTATTCATGTGAATGCGTTCGGCTTCGGTCCTTTTCGTTGTTTCTTACCATAATCAGCAGAACATGTATGGAATCAAGGTTCCGCAGACTGGCGCGACTCTACAATGTGACAGAGGTTTGTAATAGTTATTTTCCTAACCCGTACGATTATAATACATTCATTGAAAACGCGTTGTCTCTATGTAGCGTCGTGCATGTCTACGAGAGCCTACACTCCGGGGTATGAATAAATGCAGTCTATCAGACGTAGTTTTTAGGGTTCCGTACCCAAAGGGTAAAAACGAGACCCTATTACTAAGACTCGGCGGTATGTCTGTCTGTCACCAGGTTGTATTTCATGAATCGGAATAGCTAGACAGTTTCACAGATGATGTATTTCTGTTGCCGCTATAACAACAAATACTAAAAACAGAATAAAATAAATATTTAAGTGGGGCTCCCATACAACAAACGTGTTTTTTTTTTGCCGTTTTTTGGCGATAATGGTACGGAACCCTTCGTGCGCGAGTCCGACTCGCACTTGGCCGGTTTTCAATGAATCTGTTCGATGTAGTACTTGTTATGAAAGTAAAACAATGTCACAATCCTGAGGTCTAACCAAAGGTTAAAGTTAACGGGAAAAGCAAACACAAATACAATTACTCAGAATTGTAAGGAAAGGTCGTCAACTCGTCATGTGGGAAGTCATATTAAGAAAGGTTTATGAATCAAGATCATAAAAGTAATGTAGGTAAAACAATAAGTGATCAAGAGATTTTCCTGATAGCCTAGTAGAAATCGTCACTACAAAAAGGCTAAAATCGCAAAGCATGATGTAGTTCAGCATTTTTAGAATGCTGTATGGGCCAGTTACGGTAGTGTTAAACACACATTTACAAATTCGAAAAACGTGTGAGAAATTTTGGGGCTTTTTTTAATTTTTCTCCAAAAGTCATAAAATATATAATATGGTTTTTCGGCAAACTCCGTATTTTTCAAATTTCTACAATTTGCGCCCTAGCGGACGCCTCGCGGTTTCACCCGCGTAGTTCCCGTTCCCGTGGGAATACAGGGATAAAAAGTAGCCTATGTCACCCGGGGATAGTGTAGCTACCCAACGGTGAAAGAATTTTTGAAATCGGTCCAGTAATTTTTAAGTTTATTCGTTATATACAAAAATACAAATCTTTCCTTTTTAACCCCCGACGGAAAAAGAGGGGTGTTATAAGTTTGAGGTGTGTTGCTGTGTATCTGTGTGTCTGTCTGTGGCGTCATAGCGCCTCAACGGATGAACCGATTAGTATTTAGTTTTTTTTTTTGTTTGAAAGGTTACTAAGTCGAGAGTGTTCTTAGCTATGTTTGAATAAAATCGGTTCAGCCGTTCAAAAGTTATGGGCGTTTTACTGTTTGAATCGGGATGTTTTCGCAAGATAAATGTGTCGGAGGGTTTTTTAAAATTTTACTTGTTATAATATTAGTATAGATAGATTGTATGCCTTTTCTTTTGGTATTATGCACACAAATAGGTATTCAGAGGGCTTTGTCTCAATTCTTAAAAAAAAACAATTTACCTTCTTTTCGTTTTTCCGAGATTGAGAGTGAACTTTTAGTCTCATAGACTTATTTATGTGCTTTAATGAAAGGAAATTTTAAATGTGCTACAATTTTATTTCTAATGAGTTATCTCATAAACGAGCGATTCTTCCAATATCTTGACCATCCTCGAAGGGCCATAGATCCCTAGTTTAAATTGCTGCAGTTTTCAAAAAATGCCAATCATTTCAGCCCATAATATTTGCTCTCAGGCAAGTACACGCTCCCCTGCATCCCTCCTTATATTTGCAGGCTATGATTTTGAGAAGGTGTGGTGGGGCTGGCTAGTTGTTAGTTGCTAGTGGCATGAGGCTGCAGGAGCTCATTTTCCAACCCCACTCGGTGGAGTGCTTTTCTACACCCAGCTAGTTTTGCACTTTGTGATAGGTGCGGAACGCATTGAAATCTTCGAAGGACCATAGCTCGGCCCCTATACGGTTTATAGAGCTGCAGTTGGGCTTAAAGTGTTGCAAATCAAATAAATTATGAGAAAATATTGAGGTTTCTGACTTTTAGAGAAAAAGTTAAAAAGTACCCAAAATATACAACATACAAAAAATTCAGAACTAAATCAAGCTTTGCGATTTAATGTCGATTTCTACTGAGCTATGATGTATTTTGGTATAAAAACTTCATAACATATTTTCATAGTTTTTTTCTACATGAATGTAAGCTTTCTTCTAACCTTTTGGGTTTGGTAGCTACTAAAAGCAACAACTGCATCCGGTTCATATTCAACCTGAGGTAATATGACCATGTGTCGAGCTGTAGATCTCAGCTCAAATGGATGCCCATTCGGCAGAGGCGAAATTTACGCGCTTTGACCACGATATTCTCTCTACTCAACTCTCCCACCCCTCCTTCTTATCTCATCCCTCACTTTCAGTATATGTGTACTTCACACGCTAGGAATCTGCGTTCGTCTAACAATATTTTCTTGCTTTGCCCTTCTCATACTTCTAATTTTATTCATTCTTCCTTTCATATTCAGTCCATTCTTCTCTGGAATGCGCTTCCTCTCGATATCAGGACGGCCACCAGTCAATATGAATTTAAGCGGAAGTGTCGACATTATTTTTTACACCATTAGCAGAGTCGTCTCAATTACCTCTCTATTAATTTATATATGTATGTTTATTTTAGCTACATTATATATATTGTTATTCAATTTTACTTCAGTAATTATTTCAATTTTTATGCACCTGCCATGTTAACTCTCCACCACCCTTGGCTGACTGGTACAGAATGCCTCAGGCATTAAGTCCGTCTGTGTCCTTTTATGTTGCATGAAGTTTTAAATAAATAAATAAAGGAGAGCACGGAAGGTCAATTGGCAAAAAGGAAGCAGCAAAAAAGCCAAGGCCAACTACTAAGCTTCAAAACAAAGCTGATTGTATCTATCTGTCTAGTCCACTGTTGTTATGTAAACATTGTATATTTCATATTGCTCAGTTTCAAACCACGTATAAATACCTAAGTTTTATTTATGTAAGTTTTACCTATTATTAAACCTGCGTAGTAAATAAGTCTCTGTCTAAATAGTTCTCAGCAATCAAACCATATTTTTTTAAATTTTGCTAGCTTCTACCGGGATGAAATGTATCCTTTGTTATAATTCAGGTTCTAGTCTATCCATAATCTAAAGTTATGACATGAGACAGAGTCATGGAGATAGACAGACAGATTTATAATATTAGTATGGATATAGATCCTAGACAAAAATTTCAAAATCTATTGTTATAATAGGACAGATTATGTGCATAGACGAGCTTAACCCAATATTTTTTTTAATATTTTTTTTTGTAAGCTCATGTCTCTCCTAGTCTATGTAATTTACCCGGGAAAGTCATCAATAGCACGGATCACACACAGCAGTGGAGCAATTACGGTTGATAAAAAAATTATTAAGTACCTGAAGAAATCGAAGAAGGTGAACAAAAACCTCATCCAGATCACGTTGAATAACATCAGTTATTTTTCTTTTTTTTTAACTCTACTTTAGCCGGAACATCTGTTCTTTGGCGTAGGAAATGTTTAAGGTAGGAATACACGCACACACACACGGTCTTAAGTGGCCGTGAGTGACTAAAACCTTTTTTAAGCTTGTTGCTGACATTCAAGGTGACTTTGTACTTACCCTGCATAGTTCATACTACTTGGACTTGACCGGACGCCTTCTGACGTTAATCTTTTCTTTTTGTTTTCAATCTGGCATCGATTCTAACTTGTTTTGATACTTCTGCCCCCGTACCATGACGTTTCAAAACTATTAATGATACGACTGTGTAAAAGGGACAGATACTGGCCACCTTGACACCTTGCTCTAAGATTTTATTAATATGGTCACCGCCCTGGTCTTAAGAGTTTACTTAGTTCATTTTTTTCATAAAATTACTTTCGTAGACACCAAGAGATAACTAAAATATAAAAAAATATATAGGAAAAGATTTTAAGATTCTTGCCCACATAAAAACCTCAAACTGTTTGATTATCTAAAGAAAATGGTACTGTAGCGTGTTTTTTTATTATTCGTTTAAATAATAAGTTAAAAAAGTGCAAGACATTTAAAAAAAGTGCATATGCTTATAGGAAAGAAATGTACGTACTTACCTACCTACTTATAATATTTAAAAAAATATTTTTTCATAAAAATAAGTTTTTATTTTTCATTTATTATTGTAACTAAAAATATTTTTAATAACGTAGGCACTTGGATTGATAACATAGTACAAGTCTAATCCAGTCCATAGTTAGATACCTACAATGCTTTGTTATTTATAATCCTAAAAATATCTAGTTTGATATAAACCTAAAAATATCTCAATCACATCACTATACATTTCCTATTACCTAAAGGTCTATCCACACATATCAGGGCCGTGCCCGGGACGTGACAGGGTCGGGCCCAATCAAGAAGCTTCGTCACTGGCCCGTGCACGGCCTGTGCACGGACGTGTGTGAACGAGTTCATATAAAATGTACCTACACAAAGATATTTTTTTGAGCCTCCAGACGGGACACGGCCCTGATATGTGTGGATAGACCTTTAAAGTTAAATATGGGGCGTTTACTGATATGGGTCCAAATAAAATAAAATAGCTATGATGAAACAAAAATAATCATCAAGATCGGTTCATAAACAAAAAAGATATACCCGAATAGATAACTCCAATAAAATGAAACTTGAAACATAACTGATGAAATGAGAATGTACCAAGGTGAATTGTACACATCTGCGTATCCCATCAGCGCGTACCGGTGTGATGCTATGTTATGAAGTGATGTAAACAATATACAGTCATGCGATTGGCCGTCATTTATTTTTCATCACACTTGCACGTAAAAAGTATCTAAACATACAGGTTAATTGCCGTAATTTTTGGCCGTAATGCCCCATATAAAACCCTCGGGCTTTCTTTTTGTCATGAAACCCTAGGGCGGTAAGTAATTTTTTTTAATTTATGGCACAGCACACAGGTCATGCAAGTTCAAGCAAGGAGTTTACACGCTATTGAAAAATTGTCTTAAAATGTTATCTAAACAGGAATTTCTTTGCAATCTCGCTACATGTTACTTAAATAATCTACTAATGTTCTTAATAATCGATTTTAATATTTATAGTATGAAAACGTCGAAATTATTTAATTCTTTTTACACTCCGTCATGGCTGTATACCTACGTAAGTATTTGCCTTTAAAGTTTCTGAACGAAATACTGTATAATCTGTGGTGTGGGCAAAAATTTGCCAACCGCTTAAAAAAAAGTTCACGTATTTCGTAATAACAGCTGTGCTGACTTGTGTATTAAATTCATAATTATTACTCGCAAATGTGATGAAAAACATTGTGTGTATCACGGGCGGTACGGGAATTACGAACCTCGACTCAGAAAGCCCTCAGTCTTCGACTTCGGGCTTCTACTAGAGCCTCGATCGTAATTCCTTACCTACCGCCCATAATACACAATGTACTAAAAAAGTTTCATTTAATATCTCTGAAGTTCTTCATCAGAGCTTCACCAAATTTAAAAGAGATCAATCCGGAAACATACTATTTCAAACTGAAAAATATTCTTCAAAATCAGTTAACAATTGGCGAAGATATCGCTGAACAGAGAAACAAAAAAAAAAACAGTTGAATTGAGAACCACCTCCTTTTTTTGGAATACATTAAAAATACCTACTTGTTTAACTGCACGAGTACACTTTAAGGTTACAGGATACCAGTAGAAGGCATAATGAGCACCTGTCCCCATTATTCGCCCTTCAACCCCGCAGACAGGTGCAGCGACAATACGACAAAGATGCGACGACCAGTTTTAGCCTTTAATCAAGAACTACAATGTGTTACAATATCTTCAAACCACTAATTACCGACAGACTAATGATTGTTTATATCCATGTCTTTAGAGAGACGAAAACCCATCGAGGAGTTACAGGAAATGTTTTAATTACTTAATTACCTATTAAACTTACCTACATGCATTCACAACTTCTGGTTAGTTCATTAATTGACACCTTCAACTTTAACTGGCATTGTGCCGCTAATTATACTTACACTTGTTAAGGTGATATATACGCCCCAATGTAACGCAGTACTGGCCGTGCGCCCGCTCGATGCCAAAATATCAAAATTGAATCTCCTTTTGAACAGTTTTGTTTGCAAAATATTATTTGATTTACATAGGCTGTGTTAGGTATGAAGAAATTCCAGACATCAATTTTTCTGTATAAAATTACTTTTAAACATCCAAGTCGTTTTGGAAGAGTTTCCAAAAGTTGCGAAAAAATATCGTGTTGTTAATTATTTTTTTAAAGCAAAACTATTAATTACACGAAAATACCTTGTGTTCCAAATTATGTACCTACATGAATCAATAATAAATATATATTTTTTTCAAACCATTTAACCTAGCCGTTACTAAGCAGTATGCTTTAGAAAGTTACCGTTTTACGGCACTAAAGCGTATGTAGGCCCTTAAGTATAACATCGGTATAAACTTCACAATAAATAAAGAAAGAAAGAAAGTCAATCGAAGAAAAGGTCAAAGATAAATGTTAAAATTAAATTGTCGCTCTTACGGAAGGAGAGCACTCACTGCCTGCGTCTGTGTTTCCGAACGCATACAACCCGAATCTCTTCAAAGTTAGAGTGAACAGGCTTCTTCTGGGTAAGCTCGCTCCATCGTCGACTTTGTCTCTGTCACCTCTGACCTAGACTAGAGTCAAGAGCAAACCCATCATAAATAAAAATAAAAAAGGAGATATATTCATCTCTTTCCCCTTTTTAACCGACTTCGCAAAAAGGAGGAGGTTTTCAATTCGATTGTATTTTTCCTCATAACTTTTTATTGGGTGAACCGATTTTGATGATTCTTTTTTTATTTGAACGCTGGTGCTTGTCATGTGGTCCCATTTAATTTTCATCAAGATCTGATGAAGAAATTTGGAGATATACATCAGAACTCTTAAATAAATGACGGCAAATCACTCGGGTTAGCTGCAATCGCATGTCTGTTTATTGTTTACACCATTTCATAACATAACATCACACTGGTACGCTCTAAAGGGGTACGCAGGTGTAAACAGTTCACCCTGGTATCACTCTCATTACACAGTTTTGTTTAAGTTTAATGTTATTGGGTTAATCTATTCTGGCTTCACTTTGGGCATTATAGGTAGCTAGCCTTTAGAACTGGTCCATTATTTACTAAAACTAAAAAGTGAAAAATAAAAACTTTTTTACAAAAATTACAACCGACTTCCAAACACAAACACTACAAAGTGAAAAAAAACTTCAATTTCGGAACTCGGTGTCAAAAAAACGAAGAAACGAAAACAGGAACACCGACTTGAGAAATTGGAGTTATTTTTCACTTTGTAGTGATTTTGTTTTTGAGAACATTGTCGTCCCTCTGCCTCCTTTTTCAGGAACGCCTTACTAAATCTTCCCTTATGTTGTTATTCCACCTGTTGGAATGGAATTTGTCCGCTGCCACGCACGACTCCTTGAGACCTTGAAACAGGTCGTCAACCAGCCCCGTAATCTATATTGAGTCACCTTACAATACAAAAACCTTTTAACAAAAAATCGAACCGACTTCCAAGACAAAACACTTGAACGCGAAAAATAACTTTCTTTTCCGAAGTCGGTCGGTCGTCTTTTGTGCCATTGTTTTCCGTTATTCGACATCGACTTCGGAAAAGAAAGTTATTTTTCACTTTGAAGTGTTTGAAGTCGGTTTGATTTTTTATTAAAAAGTTTTTTATTTTCCTGTTTTTGGTTTTGGTAGGTACCTCCAATTAACATGAAAAATCATTTATAGCCAAAGTAAATCTCATACACAAACGCCGCTAGGATACATTATTTTATTTCGGCGTTCCAGTGGCCATTGTGATCTTCTTCATTAGTTCCACTTCACCAAATGATACTTTCTGAGTGCAAATGATTGCATTATTGATGAAAATACCAAAATCGCTATATGTATATGCCTATAATATTTGAGGTGTCCCCTCGATTTCTCTAGGATCCCATCATCAGATCCTGGTTTCCTTATAATGGTACCACCCTTAAGATATCTCCTTTCCAACAAAAAAATAATCATCAAAATTGGTTCATAAACGAAAAAATTATCCGCGAACACACATAAAAAATTATATATTCCGTCGAATTGAGAAACCTCTTCCTTTTTAGGAAGTAGGTTAAAAGAAAAAAATTAAGCCTTCATATTATTTACAACCCAGAAAACAATTAATCTATCTACAATGTTAGTGTACTGCTTGTTTGTTGTTTCTCTATAAAACCATCTTCGCTTCAATCTCAACCATAATCATAAACTAATGGTGAAACATATGGCAAAACAGGTAATGACGGCACTTGAAAGCCGAGGATTGCCTTACATAGTTTCAGCAACACTTTCCTTCATGATGCAAATCAAAACAAGCGAGCTAAGTTCAACTTAGTGTAACAACAATACGGAGGCAGCGTGGAGCCAGTACAGTAACTACGATAATATAGGAACGCGGAGAAAATAGAGGCGCGCGCCGCAATCAACCGTCCGTCACTCCGTCAGTCCTCGCCGAGCTTTGTGCGACGACGCCCGTATGCACCACGCCGTACTCTCACTCCTAAATAAAAAAAACATGACATAAAACCCATTCCTAATTCAAATCTAGTCACGCGATATTACAGCCAGTTCTTCTTAACGTGTCAAGGACCGTCTGTGTTAGCTTAAGGGTCAACGAATCGATCGCGAAGCTTTCAAAGTTGTGGTAACCATGCCGGCTGAAGCAGAGACCAGGATCGTGCTCCGGGATGTTACGCCTGAGAGTGAGTACTTTTTCTTTTGTAAGTTAATTAGTCATGTGCTTCGTGTAACCTACGGTGTTTTTAAACTATACTGTGTACGCTTTCATTGAATACAATGACAAATGATCTCAAGCGACACAAACTAGGTCAAATTCATGTCAGTTATCCATTTCAACTGAACTTGACGAATTTATTATTCTACTTGTCTCACAAAGCATTTCGCCGGGTATGTCACAACACTAGCTGACAGTGATCGTCACGTGTCCGAACCTTTTCAAAACATTGTGAAGGAAGAATTCTCCAGCTGATTTTAATCGTATTATTGAGTAGAATAGTAGCATAACAATCGGAAGGGCCAATGGCAGTGACTTCATTGTCGCGGCGGTGAATCACGCCGCTCAATTCAATTAATTGTTAGTTGTCGCATTCAAATTGAGGAAGGCGTCGGAAACAATTTAATCTGATGTGATGTTTAGGAAATAGTGATGGGCCAACTCGGGATAAACACGACTCGAGTTAACCCGAGTTGTAAATTCACATAACTCGAGTTGAACTCGAGTTACGCAACTCGAGTTAGCAGAACGAAACTATGTTATAATAAATTATTTATTTGTTTAAAACTACTTTTTTACATAATATGTATTTGACAGATAAATTGTATAAGTTCCTCGAGAATTAGCGAGATGAGGCACAACACCAAGGAAAATGAAAGGGGGGCCTATGTCCAGGAGTGGGACAATACAGGCTAAGAAAAAACAAATAAGATTAGTGAACTTATACCCTATTCGTTGGGGGCAAAACTTTTTGTAAACAAACACACGTCAAACGGTTATAATCAAACTAATTTTAAAAACACAACCTTACAACGCAAAATGGATTCTTTTGTAGCACTCTTTAATTTGTTATCATAATAGTTCCGAAATCGTGGCTTTCGAGATTAATCGAGATGCATTTTCATGTTGGTTTTACCTGTTTTTCGGTTTAATCTTTAAAAATATTGTTATTGTTGTAAAAAACATATAAGAAAAATTTAAGGTTGTTCTATGACATATTTTATTTTAGATTTTAGTGATAGCAAATCGAGTTTGGCGCGAGTTAACTCGAGTTGCACATCTCTATTAGGAAGTGAGTTATTGATACTAAATCGTTCAATAAAAACTTTGCTACAACCAAAACTGTTCATAACTAAGGTTGTTCCCCACAAAAGGTTCATTCAAGAATCTCGATTCGATACCCCAGTGCGTCCTTGAGTTACAAAACCAACAAAAAAATTAAAGCGTGAACCTCGAATGTAGCAACTTTACCGAAGCAGAATCATCATACGATTGGAGCTTGCGACACAAACCGGCCATGTTTTAAGAAACTGATTAATCTTAAATGTAACCATCTTGCGAAAATATAAACATATGCAAGCAGGCCTATAAATATTTCTCAATAAAGACAATGCGGGACACGAAGGTTTTGAGGACTGAATAACTTAATTCTGACCTTGATTAGTCTGTGTAAGGAATAAATAAACAACCATAAAAGTATCGCTAATTGTTTATCTGACTTAATAGGGAAACTAATTAGGAACGAATTAAAGAAAATATCACACAACTTAAAATTGATTTCTTCTTTGTACAAGGTTTGGATTAATTTCTTATCTAAACCTGAAAAGGATCTATTGTGGTCCCCATGGATCTATTGTAATTTTTAATATAACTTATAAAAGTAATATTCCCTAGAACCTTTCATCTTCTATTATTTAAATTAATAACTAAAATGAATTTCGGCTTATTAGCAAAATTCTCCGAAACAACTTTCCTTATACTTCACGATTTTTCGACACACGCAGGGTTGAAAATGGCGCACGTTATGGATACAATTCAAGTATATGTTTTACGACATTTTCAATGTTATATTGTAGTCATCTGGGCTTTAAACAACGATCCTAAAATGGAAACGAAACCATTACTACAAATCTACAAGTCGGTTTCAAAGGCATTGCCAAAAGAAACGTTTTCACGGCCATCAGTATTGCATAAAACATCTTTTGAATAAAATTCTTGTTACTTGCATGAAATGATTGTAATTTGCAACGATCAAATCTGAGCTGTTTTTGTAAACATTACCAAAGATTTGCAATACATTTGATTACATAAACGATTAACCTGTTAGAGCATTCATTACTAAACATCTAAGTTGATGACAGAGACGGAGAAGAAGCATAACTAAGTAGCGGAAACTTATTTCGCACCGAAACTGAAGAATTGGCGGTATAAGGAAACAGCCAAAATATTTTTTTTAATAAAAATAATTATTTTTATCTACACTCACTCACAACGTAATGTTCCAAATATGAATTCAAAAAATCTATATTAATATTATAAAGAGGTAAAATTTGTGAGTTTGTGGGTTTGTGACTTTGTGACGTTATAAGGGGTAATCTCTAGATCTACTGAACCGATTTTGAAAATTCTTTTACCAGTAGAAAGCTACATTCTTCCTGAGTGTCATCTATAATATACATTCAAAAAATTTTGAGATCGTTATGAAAATTCCAATAATGTAACCCAAGGTAGCAAAATATTGCCTATAAAATTCATTCTATGGCGTGCGCTGATAAAACTATTGATTATAGATAAAAAATAGTAGGTAGATAGGCAGGGTAGGTAGGGTAGGCAGGGTATGCAGAGTAGGCAGGGTAGGCATAGTAGGCAGGGTAGGCAGGGTAAGGAGGGTAGGTAGGTAGGTAGCCAGTTGACGGGAGCGAAGCCCCGGGGCTCAGCTAGTTTTGTATAAACACATACTTTATATTCATGGATAGGTAAAATTTAAAAATAAAACCATTACAGTGCAAAATTTTCCTTCGATTTTCAAACAACTGCATCATAAAATATTTTTTTTAATTTTATAGAACACTTTTACTTTTTAATTATTGGCGCATGACTTAATGTAGAAAAATATTGTCATTGTCTATGGACGCGCGCGCTGCGCATTGAGAATCTAAATTGCCCGCCATACAACATACTTATTCCGATTCCACTTTTTTTTATTTCAACTGTATGAGTGAAGACGCCGAACTAACAGCAGCCAGAACCATCAAGACAACGAGGAAACTTGAAGTGAAGGATGCTCTCGGGTTTCGTGCGATTGTGGAACGGAATTGGTCAAAATGGTCGGCAACGGATATGGCTAACGAGACAGCTGATGCACTATGGGGCCACGCTAAGTCACTCATCGTTTCAGCGGTCTCAGAGTCAACTCCATCAATCGGAACCCACAAAAAACAACACTGGATGACTGATGACACCTTCAAACTCATTGAAAAACGCCAGAAGATGAAAGCAGCGGGAGCTGATATCAAAGATCTTAATGAAATTTCGGCAAAAATACAACTAAAATGCAGACAAGACCATAATAACTACCTACGCAACATTTGTACAGAAATCGAGGCGCATGCAAACAGGTATGAGTCAAGAGACTTGTACCACAAGATCCGTCTCATTACAAAAACGCTGCCGTCTAAAACCTGGGCTATTGAAGATCATAATGGCCGAATAGTCACTGAACTGGACCAAATTTCAGAAGTCTGGAGGAACTACTGTCAGTCCTTGTTTGAAGATCCTCAGTCGCAAAGTTTTGCATCCACGGAACCTACGAGTGATATGCTGGAGCCGGGTATCCTTAAATCAGAAGTAAGAGCCGCTATTCAACATCTTAAGAATGGGAAAGCCACAGGGAAGGATGAAATTCCAATAGAAACTATTCGAGCAATGGGAGAACATGGCGTTCATATCTTCTACACCATCTGCAACAAGATATGGCTCACAGGCAAGTGGCCTTCGGAATGGACTCACTCAGTTTTCACTCCTCTTCATAAAAAAGGTACAACTAAGAAATGTGGCAACTTTCGACTAATTGCCCTAATATCACACTCTAGTAAAATAATGCTGCACATTATAAACGAACGACTGAAATCGTTTTTGTCCAGAGAAATTGCGCCAGAACAAGCCGGTTTTGTAAAAGGCAAGGGAACCCGTGAGCAAATTCTCATCGTTCGTCAAATTATCGAAAAAGCTCGAGAATTCAACAAGCCGACATACATATGCTTTGTTGATTTCTCCAAAGCGTTTGATTCGGTGAAATGGCCAACACTGTGGAAAACACTACTGGACACGGGCACACCTCAACACCTCGTACACCTGCTCAGAGGACTCTATGAAGGAGGAACAGCATCAGTGCGGACAGATGACGTCTTCTCAGACAATTTCCACCCAAGTGCGGGTGTACGACAAGGATGCATAATTTCACCCTTGCTGTTTAACATCTACACGGAGCTTATAATGCGAATCACTCTCGAAGATTGGAACGATGGTGTTATAATTGGTGGATACAGGATTTCTAACTTACGATACGCAGACGACACCACCTTATTTGCGAGTAACGCGGACCTCATGCAGGAATTACTTCACAGAATGGAGCGCGTAAGTCTAACGTTTGGACTGAAGATTAACCGATCCAAGACCAAGATTATGATCGTGGACCGCGTCAATGACAACTCGCCAGAAGTAACACAGATTGCGAACTGCGACGTGGTTCAAACCTACGTATACCTTGGGGCCTTAATCACAAACAGTGGTGGTTGCGTAGATGAAGTAAAGCGTCGTATGGCCATAACCAGAACCGCGGTAGAGAAATTAAAGAAAGTGTGGAAGAATCGCAATATCACCAAAGCCACCAAAGTCAGACTCATGCGAACATTGGTGTTCCCAATCTTCCTTTACGCAGCAGAGACATGGACAGTGCGTGAGTTGGAAAAGGGGAAGATAGATGCTCTAGAGATGTGGTGCTGGAGGAAGATGCTCGGCATATCGTGGACAGAGTTCCGCACCAACGTGTCCATACTCCAGGAACTCGGCATCACGAAGCGTCTGTCGTCCATAGTACAGACGCGCATACTGCAGTACTTTGGCCATGTCTCTAGGCTTGATAACAACTCTATAGAACGGCTGGTCGTGCAAGGAAAAGTAGAGGGAACCAGATCACGCGGCAGATCACCTATGCGCTGGACTGATCAAGTTAAATCTGCAGTGGGAAGCCGCGTATCAGACTGCACCAGGCAGTCTACAAACAGAGAGAGATGGCGGCAGATCGTGAAAAGAGCTGTGTCCGCCTCTAACACCAAAGTGGATGACTCAACGTGACCACGACCGCTCTGCCAAGAGCGAAACGACAGAGGAGATGAGTGAAGATAAAGTAGTGTATGCAACGGCATATAATTAGGTATTAAAACACTCGCGTATTATTATTATATTATTAATACCTTTGGGGAGTAAACTTATCCATGCATTACCGACAAAAACTTAGTTTAATTTGGCCACGCGAGTTGGTTTCAATAACCTTGAACCATCATTATTTCAGTCGAAAGACGTCTACATCAGGACATAGCCCTCCCCAAAGTGTCACCACCACACTGATCGGTCCTGTGCGTTTCGCATCCACCGGATTCCCACAACCTTGACCAGGTCATCGTTCCATGGGAGGCCTTCCAACTCTACGTCTTCCGGTACGCGGTTGCCATTCCAGAATGCCGACACAGTTCCCTTGACTTAAAAAGGAATCCACCCCAAGGCTACGTGTATATCTCAGACAATTCGCGAAGAACAAAAATAACAATTGTAACATGAAATTTGCCACTCCATATATTCCACTATGACACCTAAGTAAGCACCTAATCTACGTTCATATTTTAACAAAGTTATGTCAACTTGTAATTTTTAGGGTTCCGTAGTCACAAAGTAACCCTTATAGTATCGCCATGTCCGTCTGCCTGTCCGTGCGTCCGTCCGCAGCTTAGCTCAGAGTGTCTTAGTACTAGAAAGTAAATTAAATATTTGACATGGATATACATATTAATCACGCCGAGAAAGTGGTAAAATAAAACCAGAAAAAAAAATGATATCTCCTGTACACGTAAAGTGAAGTGGGGTTGTCTTTTGTGGTATCGTTGATTAAAAATATTACTGGTCTGTGAAAATATTTTTTCGATTCAGGGATCTGATTGAAATTAAGCTTTAAATTGCTAATTTTTGTTAGTCAGGTGTCTCCCTCCCCCCAAGATGAAGCTAGCTAAATGGTTGCTTTTGGATATATGGAAAATTCACGGCGGTAGTATATATAACGAAAATATAAGGAAAACTATCATAACTAAGTAAGTATGCTTTACAAGTTTACGAGTAGTAGCCATCGACCAACTTATAAAATATTCTTGGAAAAGTTTTCGAACTTCAAGTTAATTTTGTCCCTTCGTTAGAGCAATTTTCGATGCTTTCATTGTATAAGAACATTAGTAATGTTACCTATTTATTTTGGAGAATGTAGTTGTTTATACGGAACCCCCTGTGAGCGAGTCAGACTCGCACTTGACCGGTTTTTACAACGTACAACTGATCGTAATTGAGCACTATATAAACAAATGTATTCCATTGACTGGTGTGATCACCTGTACACAGGACTGTCGTAAAAGCTAATGCATATTAAATTGAGGAAGTATGACTTTTGCACTCTGCGCATGCGTATTGTAACGGTTCTTACGGATGATTTGACATGGAGAAACAGGGCAATCATTTTAAACCTGTCAGTTTTTTATCGGTTACATTTCGGGGAGTGTGCGATGGAATTGCACGATCTAATTCCACCGAGCCCGTTTCGTCATCGGACTACCAGACGTACGGCGATGCGCCATCGATACATGGTGGACATTCCACCCATACGCGCAAAACGTTTTGAGAACACTTTTATTATGCGTACAGCTAAGGAGTGGAATTCCCTGCCGGAGTCTGTGTTTCCCGACAGCTACAATCTGCGGGTCTTTAAGTCAAGAGTGAATAGGTTATTTCTAGGCAAGCGTGTTTCACCGTCGACCACATCATCGCTTACCATCAGGTGAGATAGTGGTCAAGCGCGAGCCTATTGGATATAAAAAAAACAACTTTCCAAAAAGGAGGAGGTTCTATGTTCGACTTTATGTATGTCCTTTTTTTTAAGTATGTTCACCGATATTTCCGTCAATTGTGGACCGATTTTAAAAATTCTTTTTTGTTTGAAATTGTATGTTCCGAAATTGGGCCCATTTTAATTTGGTGAAGATCTGATGAAGAACTTCGGAGATATACAACAGAACTCTTCAATAAATAACGGCATATGTCTCAGGATTGCTGCAATGGCATGTTTGTTTATTGTTTATAACATTTCATAACATAACATCACGCCAGTACGCTCTAAAGGGGTACGCAGATCTCTCATTTCACCGGTTATGTTCAAGTTTCGTGTTGTTCGGGTAATCTATTCTGGCGTTTATATACTTACTAAACAAGTTGCCTATTAGGTTTGCAAAAAAGTTTCTTTCGTATTAAAATTGGGAAAACATTGGTAATTCAATTGGCCTCCTTGCTTGATTCATCTGGGTACATACCAAATGTGTTAAAAGTTGAGTTATCCTGTTATTGAATTTTTTCTGTTCAGTTCAATGAAAGTTACACTTGGAAACAAAGTTCATTACAACTATGCGCTGTTTTATAGTAGGTAATAACAATTGCTACCGCCACAACCGCAAAAGATCATTTTATAGATTTAATGAATATTTATTTCTCCATGACATTATAGATTTAATGAGAATGGCATGAAGAACTTTTTCTCAAACATGCATGGAAATATTGTCATTATTTTCGAAAACAAAACACGCGAATTGTCGAATTTACGAACAAAGAAAATTAAATCCATTGTAGGAGCGTTTTTTGAATTTGGAACATTACAACGTTCCAGCAATGTTGATCAAATCCATTGCAGTAGCGTTTTTTGAATTTTGAACATTACAACGCTCCAACAATGTTGTTGTAACTTTTAATAAATCAAATGTATAATTATAAAAATTATGTTTTATTGCCCTGCATTCTTTTGAGAAAAGCACTATATATGCCTCGGCGGAAATGGCAATTGCCTGTCTCGTATTTGTCAAGGCTGACTCCCTGCAATTGCGTATTTCTCGGCCTTTGCAATAATGTACTAATATATAATGCATATTTGCATAGTGACATCGGCAATGTATATAAACATTTAGTACCGTAAAATGGGGTGAATAGGCACAACTTTCAACTTTCACATTGATTTTCTCTGATATTTTGTATGCAAGCTGTTATTAAAGCAGTGTGAAATTGCGAGTCGCATTGTATTTTAGGAAATACTAATGCTTAAAATTTGTGAAAAAACGTGAATTATTTGTAAAATAGAAAAAAGAAGGCGATTTCTATTTACCTTGAAACTAGAGTCAAAAGATACGAGAGAGGGGTGAATAGAAAAAAAACAAATACAAGACCAAAGCCATGAAGGACAGAAAATATAAAAATTTAACAGTTTATTTGAAAATCGCCTAAAACAATTTTCATTTTTAAATTAGTCCTCGATTGAAAACCCTTAAAATTATGTTTCTATAGACCCCATTCTCGGGGTTTTTATTCCTTTGTTCGCATAAGGACAGATTCTCATAAAGACAGATTAGCAGAAGGACAGATTCTCATAAGGACAGTTTCGCATAAAGACAAAGTACAGTTAAGTTGAAAAGAATATATATATATTTATTTACTTTTTTACTTTATAAACTAAACCAAAACAAAATTATTTAAATGTACTATGGGTACTATGGTATGGTGGTAATTCATTAAAAAAACTTTTCTTAAACCTAGTCCCTGTAGGTTTGGTACGGTTCACATTTTGTACGGTTGTTGTTCACATGTTGTACGGTTCATATATTGCGAGGCGTTGACTCTATGGCCGATATTTTATCGTTTGCAAAATCCAAAATAATGTTCCGTTTTTTACTGTCAATCAAAATATCAGATTTCCTTCTTTTCTTTTCCTGCACTATAAAAACCACAACCGACTATTTAGATCGGAGAGTTAAGCTTTCTCTTTCAAGAGTGTGATAAACTAAAATAAAGGCGGTCTTTTAGGAATCTTAGAATTAATCCTTCGATGGCATTCATGGTTCGAAATTTGACTATAGCAATTAAACATATCGCTGGTAATGAGCTTCGTCCACTGTTCCGGCCTAACTCGCATAAACAACTCTGGTATGCCACCGGTATAAGCGTTGCTGGCAATAGTGGTATATGGAAAAGTTGAGTGTATTTACGACTCTTTTTAGAAGAACTGAATCCAATTGACTTTTGACTTCTGCCAAATTGCATTTATAAAATGAGAGTAGCAGCTTTTTAGTACTATGTCAGGATATGTTAACTTGATAGCTTGGATAATAGCTATTTCATAATCACACTGCTTTGGAAAGCTGTATATATGCGTGGCGGTGAAAGTATTAAGGGCCTAAAATAGTGTGCGGAACTGTACCTTTTCTGTCTTTATGCGAAACTGTCCTTATGAGAATCTGTCCTTCTGCTAATCTGTCTATATGGGAATCTGTCCTTATGCGAACAAAGGGTTTTTATTAACCTCTCACTCGTATCTAATCACCCCTTTCTTCGTGTCTATTGACCCCCGAAGGCGTTTCCATTAACCCCCCACGCGTATCTATTCACCTCAAATACAGGCAAAAAGTACAAGGGTCCTGATTTTACTAGAAATACGAACAAAATCATTAAATATTTATACTTGCTTTGTGTCACTAAGAGATGAGAAACGTTACTATCCATTTATAAAAATTTTGAAGGAGATAAAACTGAAGAATGGTATGTTTGATAAAAGTTTTAGGTAGCCTAAAATCATTAGCACATGCAGACGTCACTTTAACCACTTTTTTCTTTAAGTCAATAAACTTTACGATAATTTGGGGGTAGTCAGTATAATGGATAAATATTGCCGTTTAATAAATCGTAGAACTAAATGTACGATAATCGACTAAAGATAAATTAGAGACCAAAATAATAAACTCCCAGATTTGTTTCCATTCACCCCGCGGTTTCTATTCACCCCATTTTACCAGTAACTTGTGTAAATAGTTAGTCATGATAGTTACCAGTGGTAAAACTCATCCCATACAAAGAAACCGTGCCGACGTACTGTACTGATTATACTGATTATTTTTTGTACATCGATCACGTTCGGTTCCGTTCCACGGCTACAGATGGTGATCTATCTGTCGCCGTGGAACAGAACCGAACGCGATCGATTTACAAAAAAATAATCAGTATAATTAGATGAAAAACGCTAGTTACGTGGCACGGTTTCTTTGTATGGGATGAGGCATCTGTATGCTAGTATTATATTATCTGTATAGTTACATAATAGCTATTTATGCAACTGTTACGTTATGGACGGTCTTTTAATACGAGTGCCATTTTTCGGTACAAGCGTAGCGCGTACCGAAATAGGTGGGCACGAGTTATTAAAAGACCAATAACGTACGGTTGCATACAAGATTTTATCTACGAAGGAAGGAATAAAACACAGATATACACAAATAAGTATTTTTAATAGAAACTTAACTACACACTAACTATTTTTACTTTATATGTAAATTTTGTATTTTACATGTCTTGATTTTTCTGGTAGTAAATTATTTGTAGACGCAACTGCTCTATTTGTTATATCTGGTGGAGTATTTTCAATACCACTTGATGTTGAAGACATTTTTAATAAAATTTGGAATAAAATTTCACTCGGGTTTTTTTTCCGCGTCCACTTTATTTTTTTATTTAGTCTTTATTAGGTATAAGGCAAAGAACTTGTAGCCGCAACAGCCAAATAGTATACGATACTTTTGTTCTAAACTTGTTCCATTTTTAAAAACATCATTTACATTGTCTCGGTTTTGAAGTAATATAGGTAGGTAGGTAGGTAGTAATAGGTACCTGGCTGTATGTTCAGAATGTCTTTGCTTGTGTTTTAGAATTTATGACGATTCGCATAATGCAACCCGATGTCGTTATGGGTATCATAATGAAACCGCTATCAATTTTGTAATTCGAATATAACGAAACCGAAGTAGATAAATATTGTTTGTAAAGTAAACCTTATGTTCACTAAATTAGATAATAATATAAAGAGACTTCTTCTAATTGCTGTAAGTAGATCAAACATCAAACTTTCACAGTTGTTTTTAAACCCATGAGCGGAGAAAGCGTAACACACAAACTTATTTAAATCCTATATAATTATAACAAGCACCAAAAAGTAAAATGTTTTTTATTTTGTATTTTTTTATTTAGTCTACAGTGTCCCACTGCTGGAAAAAAGCCTCCCCTATATAGTCCCAGACACCGGCAAAATAATTATAATAATATGTTCAAGCAATTTAAAAAAAGAGAGAAAGTGATCACAGCATTAAAAATTTGTCCGCATCGCTGTACGCTGCACCAAAAAGGAAAAACCGGCCACGTGCGTGTCGGGTTTCCGCACCAAAGAAAAAACTGATTTTTGAATACATTGTTTTTTTTAGAAAATATACGTAATAATAAACATAATCACCAAATTTCAATTTCCTATTAGGACAGTGGAAAGTTACAAAATTGCTTGATAGGCAACGGATAGACAGATACGTGAGTGACAGCAATAGGGTTCTGTATGGACCCTCCGGGTACGGAACCCTAAAAATTAGAACACCGTAAAAGAAACTCTATTTACCGCACACAATTTACCGCACACGATTTACCGCACACAATTTACCGCACACAATTTTAGCACATCCAATTAAAGCGACCTACAACAAATAATGCAAGGTCGTTGCTATGTCCTAAATACATCATAATTTAAATGCTCCTTTGTTTATAAAACTGGGTGCATTTAATTGCATAATACCTAACTGTAGTAAAAAAATACTTTCAACACACTTGTGAAGAAATTAGGTAATACTATAAAATCATTTCCGACAGTGAAAACGAGTTGTGAATTTTTTTTCGCAATGGCGGGCTAAATTAATCAGTTTTCCTATGCGCGCGCATCTAACAATGGCGATCGGCCATAGGCTAAAAAGAATGAGTATTCATATTTTTTTGGTTTTTTGCTGATAGCGTTTTAGCCACGTACAAAATGGGGAATTTCAAGTTTTCTTTTCTTTATATATATACGAAAGTTTTATTTATTAAACAAGTACAAGTTGAAATTATCTATTTGCATGAATGTGTTGCATTCTATGATATTCAAATAAACAGATACGTTATACACTCACAAAACAATTGGAAAAAGTGTTCCGCGCGGCAGCGGCAGCACACATACACACTTTTCATTCATCTAACATTAAAAATATTTATTTTAATCAATAAATAAATAAATGACAAATACACAAGCTGGCATTTATTTTATTTTTGTTTCAACAAAGCCTATCGTTCTTCGCCATGCGTGACATAAACTAAAGACTAAAGTTCACAATTGTGACCTATTCGAGTCTTCAAAATGCGCGTGCTCATAACATATCTGTTTATTTGAATATCATTGGTTGCATTTGTACTTTAAGCACGATCTTTTTTATATCGAAACTATTTCAAGAACAAAGCAACTCAACCAATAAATTAAAAAAAAAACTCTATAACTCACTTGTGAATAATAGCAATGAAAAAGTCACAGTTTGATAACAGGTATCATTATGTGCCTAATTGCGGTGAAATTAGAGCCACTTTATGAGCAAGTGTGTTGAAAAAATACCTGTTCCATTGAATACGAGTATATTGATTTTAGCACTAAGTTATGGCTTTCATGGTTTTTATTCCGTCTTCAAAAAGGATGAGGTTCTGAATTCGGTTATTTTCGCTCTTCTATCTCATTGGTTCCCAACCTGTGATCCACAAGCGCTAAAATAAGGTTGGCAAAAGGTATAAAGTAAAACTAAATATACATGGTAAAAATCCCAAAACAAATATTAATTCTAATGATTGTGACCATGTCAGCTTAAAACAAACTAAAGCTCCAAACTTAAGTGGCAGTGGGCAGGGCACATTGCTCGCAGAACGGATGGCCGATGGGGCAGAAAAGTTCTGGAATGGCGACCGCGAACGGGAAGACGATACGTTGGAAGGCCTCCCTTTAGGTGGACTGATGACCTGGTTAAGATTGCGGGAAGGCGCTGGATGCGAGACGCCCGCGATCGGTCAAAGTTGCGACGCCTGGGGGAAGTTTATGTCCAGCAGTGGACGTCTTTCATGATGATGTCAGCTTAAAAACTTATATTAAAAAAATTTCAACTCAAAAATAACATTGCAGCAAACTGAAATAAAACGTTTCTATTAGAAACTTACTTTTTTCTATGAACATTTTCGTTCCTTTTGACTTTAAATTATAGGTACCTGCTCCACAAGTTTTAAATTAAAGTTAACAGTTTATTTTTAAATTATATTAACAGTAAAAAAATCCAGTCTTCTGGTCCCTGCTAACAACAAAGAAACTAAAGTAGTTCCAGTTCAAAAGAGGTTGGAAACCACTAATCCTGGTAAAAGGTATTCTTTTCCGCAAATTTGGCGGTTGGGGACCACCAGTGATATGATATGTGAAGTGTACCAGTGTATAGTGATATGATATGATAGGCTAGATAGTTTGAGGATGACTGTGAAGAAAAATTAGTGCCAAAATCATTATATTCAGTGACAAGTCACTACCCCGGAAACAGTTCACTGGTAGCGGTGTTAAGAAGGTCCATATTTATGTATAGCCTCGTTTGATATAGGCTGTATTAGCAGCATTTTAAAATTCTCAAATATACAAATATTTTGATAAATAATTGGCCGTAAAAGCGCTGAACGTCCAATATGAAACAAAAATTGCTTTATCCTTGAATATGTCTTAATGGTTGGCTACCTGCTTATTATTTTTATTTAATCATAATATTAACGAGGTTTTTTCAAATGGCCGATCCTTACCTGAGTAAACAAAGTACCCCAACCTTGATGTTTTTTAAAATTAGTTTTTTTTATATACGAATTATCACTATTTCAGATCAAATAATTATTTACGTATCTTTTTTTGTACAATATAGTGGTACATATATAAACTTCTACAAGGCTTCGTCTATCAGATTATGTAACTATTGTGTCCACATGAAAACATGCTGCGCCGACCCCATTTTAAATTATAAGAGCACTAGCTTGTGCTTCGGTCGCGTGAAAAGTGTTTTATTATCCCAAGGGAATATTATACCTGGATAGAAAGTATCCTATGTGCTATTCCTGACTATAATCTATCTCTGTGCCAAATTTCATCCAAAGCCGTTCAGCCGTTCTGGCGTGATTGCGTAACAAACATACACACATCCATGCAAACTTTCGTGTTTATAATATTAGTAAGATTTCTGATTCATCTTCCGATGATGGTCTTGACGACTCAGGCCCTTCATGCTACAAATGGTTTTTTCACCTGCATAAGTCACAAATACAAGGTCTTGATTTTCACAAAATCCTGTCATTTTCGTGTCAGCATTTCAGCAAACAGTGGACTAAGGCATAACACTAATACTGTACATTATCACTAATCTTATATAGATTTTCACATTGCGTCAAACCGTCATTTAGTCTAAATAAAAAACCGTTTGGAAAATATTTTAACACTGGTGTAATTACGGCCACGTTGTCAATATGCAATCACTGCGGATATTAGATAGATCTAGTGCAGGCACCGGTGTGATTGACAATCGATTACCATCGCCAGGGGTGACATAGTTTTGTCAATCACTTTGTACCTAAAGCGGATATCGTGTGTATCACAAATTCACAAGTCATCGAGAAATATGTCTCTAAAAACATTATTTCATCAAGTTATTATGGACTTTTTTTCTCATCTTTACCTCTTTATTATCTAATTAAATCTAATTACGTATAAATAAATAAGTCTTTTCAACACACTTGCTCATAAAGTGGCTCTAATTTCACCGCAATTAGGCACATAATGACACCTGTTATCAAACTGTGACTTTTTCATTTCTATTATTCACAAGTGAGATAAAGAGTTTTTTTAATATTTATTGGTTGAGTTGCTTTGTTCTTAAAAAAGTTACGATACAAAAAAGATCGTGCTCAATAGTACAAATGCAACACATTTCATGCAACTTCGTATTTTAATAGATAATTTGAACTTGTACGTGTTTAATAAATAAAACTTTCACTTAAATATAACTTTTGTTTTTGTCTGTAATAAAGAAAACTTGATATTCCACATTCTGTACATGGCTAAAACACTATCCGCGAAAAGCCAAAAAAAAGATAACTCATTATTTTTAGTCTATGGCCGATCGCCATTGTTAGATGCGCGCGCATAGGAAAACGGATTAATTTTGCCCACCATTGCGAAAAAAAATTCACAGCTCGTTTTTACTGTTGGAAATGATTTTTAGTATTATTTTCTTCACAAGTGTGTTGAAAAACGTCGTATGATACACGTGTGTATTGATGATTACCGTCCTCGGCTCTCTTAAGACCCTCACCTAACGGCTCGGGTCTCAATGGCGCCTCAGCGGTAATTACCAACATTACACACTTGTACCATAATGTACTATTATTGCTGTTTTATAATAATTTACAGTACAATATTATATTTATTCCTGACAATCGGTATTTCCCACAGCAGCTCGTCTTTCGACAAAGGCTTCCTCCTAAGACTTCCACCTATCTCTGTCTCTAGCAATTCTGATCAATTCTGGACCGGCAACTCTTTTGAGGTCATCTTCCAACGTTTCATTTATCGATCTTTACTTCTTTTGTGTGGACTAAAACAATATCAGAGTGGTACCCCACTCTGTTATTATTTTAGCCCATTTCTCCGTTTTCCCTCTCAGCGTATGCCCTGCCCATTTCCATTGCTTACTCTATTCACATGTTTGAATTTAGTTACTTTTTTAATTTTGTTTAATCTTTATTTTATCTTTCCTTCTTACGCCGATTACACTTCTCTCTATTCCGCAACAAAAACAAAACTAAATTAAGAAAGTACAAAATGAAAAGGAAGAAAGTACTTGAACCACAAGAAACTTAGGCATCGAAGTAACAATCTGCATGCCTGTCATAGGGAAACGTGCCCAGAAAATCACCATGTTGAATGGCAAAGCCTAATCTATGGCAAAAACGACGAGCCAGCCCTAGTCATCGAGTTAATTACAATGGTCAGTGCATTGGAAAATTGTGTCTAGTTTCTGCTGTCCCTTAAATCACTGGCAACACAGACTATGATATATATATATAAGCTGCTATAATTTATTTATGTCGAGTTTTTGGCGGGATTTTTTCGTGTATAGTTCAGCGGCTTTTAATATTATTTGCATATTGATTCCTAGTGGATATTGTGATATAAAATTGGTGTAGTTTTGTGTCTCAACTTTCTACGCAACTGGACAATATGTGAAATCATTGACAGAAGCGACTCGGGGTAGTGGAGCGGAGAATGTTATTGTAGTATTGACTACCTCCGCAAAGCTTACTGAGATGGCTGACTCGATACAATTTGCTGCCAAATACTCCAAAAAAAAATAAGAATCTATTACATCCGCATTCTAATGCATACTAAAGAATTCAACAAGGATATTATGCACTGAAGACGAGGCGGTATGGTCCAAGACCTTAGCCTGTCCGAGTAGGGCGAAGGAAAAAAATATATTTTTGTCACTTGACACTGACATTAAACTGGGAACTGGAACTGGCTATTTTCTCAATTTTTATTATTCCTTTAATTACACTTCATCTTGATTTACAGGCTCAGTTACAAGCATTCTTAGGATTTATTACAATGAATTAATTGTAAATCTGTATTGTTTTGTATGCAGATGATATTTTTATTCTATAGGCTTAGGCTCACTGAGATGCATATGACATGAAACTAAAAGCTAAATGATTTGTATAAGTCAATAAATTCTATGTTAGATAAATCAATAATTGCTTATCAATCACAACAAGATGCACGGACCTTTGGTATCCTATATCACACGCCCTAAGAACGAACGAATGAGTGCCTTCGACGCCTTGTATAAGTGCTCCCGACTTTTAAAAGTTCCTTTAAAATAGTGACGAAAGTTACGATTTAACAGAAGAAATGAAGACCCTAACTTAAAGTATCACTTCTTGTAAACATTGGGTTTGTCTTACTGAATGAACCCTGTTACAATAATTGAATACTTTTAAGACATTGAGTTATGCAATGTACTACGTACTAGAGGAGACTTCTTAACTCAATTGTTTGTAACACGCGTTAGAGCGCACGCACTCCAACTCACTTAGTCTGTGGCAAGCGCTCGCTGCAACGTGACACGATTGAGTACTAAGTTTTGTTTCTTATAAAATGCCTTCGTGTGTATTAAGATACTGTTCAAACAACTCGAGAAATACAAGTTAAATTCAAGGAGTGAGTTTTCAACAGTAAGTTGAAAACACGCATAATTTAATTATATTTTATCAATTTATTGTATATTGTGACGTCGCGTCACCGCGGAGGCGGGAGGGCGGCCATGTTTGTGTGAATGTCAAAGATTAAGAAAAAGTTCATCTGCGCGCATTGATTGTTTATCTATGAGAACATAACCCCCCCACCTCCTGCTTGCCCCGCTGTCACCGAAATACGCGCAATCTTTTGTTTGAAATAGCTTCTCTAGTACGTAGTACATTTAACTCAATGTTTTAAGACGACTATAGTCACCAACTACCTTGAGGAAACAAAAAGCGCACTCGTTTCACACCCGTCATCATCAGACTTTTAACGTTCCCACTGCTGGGACTCAGGCCTCCTCTCTGTGAGAGGGAATGGGCCGTAATCCAACACACAGGCCCAGTGCGGCTTCGTATATGTCACATGTCTTCGAATTTTTGGTTCACGATGTTTTCCTTCACCGTTTTGAGAGCAGTGGTGATGAAATAATTTACACAAAGTAAGCGCCTGTAATGGTTCGAACATACAACTTGTAATTCACGGCCGCTACCACTGGGCCATCACTGCTCTCACACCCGCGCGTTCCAAAATTCAGTAGTTTTTTGTACTTTCCTTATTATTCTATGACTTTAAAAACACCTTGGATCAAAATGTAGATAATAAAATTATCTTTAAGATGCCAATGTTATTAAAATACGCGCGGCGGTTTTGGTGCGTTTGTCATTTTTTTGTCCGTGTTAGACATGACTACAAATTAATTACACTATGTTATATCTTAGATCAAATTATTAAAAAATGATCTAATGTAACATATATTTTTGTTAAGAAGATAAACTAGCAGTTTAGACGTGATTCTCATTTTAAAATCAGCTACTATGCGGTATCTGCGCATTCAATCATGGGCAATGTTTACTTTACGAGGAACTGCATGGACGTAATAAGCGTATGATTTCTGTTTTTTTTTTTACGGTCTGGCCATTTGCTACTTTGGATAAACACAAGGTTTTTAGGCACGACTGATGTCATTTTTCTTATTTTTCTTAAGTTTATTTGCGATATAAAATGTCACTGTAATAAATTATAACCCATAAACAAGTCAATTAATATTGCAATGCTAAAAAAATAATGACATTTATAAATGGCGGCAAAGTCGTGTTTAATAAGATTATAGGTACGTGTGTTGTTTTTGTGGTTTGTCATCAAGTAAATAATAAATTTATCAACAGATTCATTCATCCTTCTTAATGTCAGTCATTTAAGTAAGTCGTTTAGTTACAACTTTGTTGGACTAAAGCTAAGCTTAACCTGTAGAGTATTAGTTACCTACTTTTATACTTGTGTGCCTTAGTTGTGTGCAGACTGCAAGCTACGTAAACCAAGCTTTTATTGCATGAAAAAATACACAAGCTATGCGAGTTTAGCTAAAATAACTTAGGTTAGCTCTTGGTGTGCAACTGGGCACAAGCTACGTCATCTACATGTATATCTATACTACTAATAAAGAGGAAAGATTTGATTGTTTGTTTGTAAGATCAAGCAAATACTACAGAACGCTACCGGCTACGATCATTACATACTTCTTTTGTTTCACTCACATTCATACATATCAGTCATACAAACACGTACGAGTACCTTTCTGAAGAACATCACCGAAGTCGAAGGTAAACTGACAACTGATACACTATGTTATCTAGTTTATTGAAGAGACTATATTATAAATGTTGTATATTTATTATTACCTTTCTTCGCGGCTTTCCGTTTCCGGGATAAAATAAAACTTTTTAACGAAAAAGCAAACCGACTTCCAAAAAAACACTGCAAAGCTAAAAATAACTTTCTTTTCCGAAGTCGGTGACAAAACACGGAAAACAATAGCACAGATAATATAATACTAGCATAACAATAGGTACCAAAGACACAGACTTCGGAAAAGAAAGTTATTTTTAGCTTTGCAGTGTTTTTTTTTTGAAAGTCGTTTTTTTTTTCGTTAAAAAGTTTTTATTTTATCTCGGAAACGGAAAGCCGCGGGGAAAAGGTAATAATAAATATACAACATTTATAATATAGTCTCTACAATAAACTAGATAACATAGTGTATCAGTTGTCAGTTCACCTTCGACTAGAAACCGGCCTCAACGTTGTTGAGACCATGAACTATATTTGTATTTTATATGGAACTGGTCGATACGTAATACGAATACCAAAAATAGTAGCGTCGGTCCGTCTGAATCTCGCACAGCCTCTTCTAAATTTGTTGTAGTGCTACTACAGTTTTACAACAACTATATAAATAATAGATTAGTTAATGATTTGTGTGAGTTCTCTCATGAACAGGAATCAATCAATTTATGAATGGTTTAAAAGTAAGATGGAAAACGTATTGTGTAGGTAATCAAATCGTCTTATTAATATATTATTTCCAAATATTAAAATATAAATTTAATATATTGATCCACTATATGGCAATAAATATTTGTTATAAAATACACGTATAAAAAAAAGGAAATTTGATCATGTTTGTTTACAAATGTAGTTAATCTAATCGATTCGAAGTGTGACCATTATTGAATATTTTTTAATCATAATTCAAAGTCACAGAAACCTTTTTTTAGTTGATAAATCAAAAACATCTGTTATTTTTATTTGTTAAATAATCTAAACGGTTATTTTATTATTTCAACCAGAACCTTTTTACAGTTCAATATTGTAAAGTCAGTTGTTACTGGCAATTCACTGGCAAAAATTTCGAAAAGCCTTTAGATATTTTTTTTTCAGTCCCAAAAATGGTATCTTTTAGAGTTTTGGTGGTTTTCGGCCTGTATATATGTATAAGTATATTCTCTTATTTTATTGTAACCTTTTTGTTTCGTTCAACCAACAAACTGTTATCTACTGGCAAAAAAAGGCCATTATATATTTTTTATCATCTTCTTGATTTTTTTACTTAACTAGGCCTTTATTTTTTTATTTATTGAACGACAATGTTGCCTCCTTTGAAAATTATAGTAACTTTTTAACCTTCGGTGGAATTTCCGCTAAGTTTTCAGATTTCCTGAAATAAATAAAATATCGGCGTTTGAATCTAATTCTCGTAACGATTAACATAACCACATTGCAATAGTTTTAATATCAATGCTATAACCTTAACATAGACCTTAAACCCTTTCAACACGGCAAGGCCCATGACACTAGTTTCAAACCGGCTTGAAACTGGCGGGTGAACAAACTACTAATACGCACGTTTACCTTTAAACGTATTAGGTACACGCAATTAAAATTTTTAACCGACTTCGCAAAAAGGAGGAGGTTTTCAATTCGACTGTTTATTTTTATTTTTTATGTGTGTTATCTCAGAACTTTTTATTGGGTGAACCGATTTTGATGATTCTTTTTATATTTGAACGCTTGTGTCATGTGGTCCCATTTAATTTTCATCAAAATCTGATGAAGAACTTCGGAGATATACATCAGAACTCTTCAATAAATGACGGCAAATCACTCGGGATAGCTGCAATCGCATGTCTGTTTATTGTTTACACCATTTCATAAAACAACATCACACACTGGTACGCTAAGAGTTACCGCGGCCCTGGCACAAGCAACTGAAGGAACACGGGTGGGTTTTAGTCAGTTAAAGTCTGACACGCCCTCCCGGTTCACCCAGAGCGGAGGAAGTCATTTGATGATTTCCCACTTGGTACCTATACTCTCATTCCACCGGTGTTTTCATATTATTGGGTTAATCTATTCTTGCTTCACTTTGGACATTATAGGTAGCTAGCCTATAGAACTGGTCCATTATGTACTACAACTAAAAAGTGAAAAATAAAAACTTTTTAACAAAAATTATTATCGACTTCCAAAGTTATTTTTCACTTCGTAGTGTTTTTGTTTGGAAGTCGGTTATAATTTTTGTTAAAAAGATTTTTTATTAATTTAGCTCCATGGGCAATTTAAAATACAAACATTAACGCTTATTAATAGTTTATCCGTGTTGTTAATTGCTTAGATATAACTTCATTCAAGGATAGCTAAAAATACATGAATTGGATATTATTGTATTAATATTTCTCTATTTAACCGACTTCGCAAAAAGGAGGAGGTTCTCAGTTCGATTGGTATTTTTTTATTTATTTATTATTTATTTATTTAAACTTCATGTACAATGGTGATACATAGGCGGACTTAATGCAGCAAGGCATTCTCTACCAGTCAACCTTTGGGTTAAAAAGGACAAACAGGTGGTAGGAGTACAAAATAAAAATGAACAATAATTAAAGTCGGATATTAATAAACTATCTAACAAATAAAATACATAAATAATTTCTAAAACAATAGACTAATAAATATTATAATAAATATCATATTCTAAATGAAACAGAAATTAAACATAATAACTAAGACGAAGACCGAGCTATGTAAGTTTTATGTATGTACACCGATTACTCAAAGATGCCTAGACTGATTTGGAAAATTCTTCTTTTGTTTAAAAGGGTATGCTTCCCATTTGGTCCCATAGACATCAGATCAGGATCTGATGATGGGATCTTGGAGAAATTGAGGGCACTCCTCAAATATTATAAGCATACATATAGCGATTTTGGCATTTTCATCAACAATGCAATCATTTGCACTCAGTAAGTAACATTTGAGGAAGTGAAACTGGTGAAGAAGACCAAGTAAGTCCTACTACTACTAACATTAAAGTCTATTTATTGGATGTTTGTTAATATATAACTACGCCCCAAAGGCTGACAATGATTTAGGACATCGGATGTACTATCGGCCAAAGCTATATCTGATCACCGTAAGGACTATTTCTGCTTGCAGGGCTCGCCCGCTAAAGTAACGCCGACTTATACTATCAACCAATAGTATCGCAACATTGGGTGAATGTTTCTCAAGTACCTGTCAGCCCCTTGTTCTAGTAATAAAAAAACGGCAAAAAAACAGAGAAGCCATTTGGCTATGGTCGACGCAAAAAGGGCTGACGCAGTTGTGGTCAACTTATGCACGGGATTTTGTTTTCAAAGTGATCATTGAGCCGTTAGAATTTTGGTCGTATATTTATTGTGTTTTATTCATATATTTGTCTACGTTATACACATACAAACTGTGAGTCACCTTCTGTGTTTATACTATTTTGTTATTATTTATCTTATTCTATTGAATTGCTTTTAATATTGTATGTTCCGTTTCCGTGAATGTGTCCGTGGCATCAACAGTGGGCCCTATCAGAATATCAGCGCAGCGTTATTTTCTTTTTAATATCGTTGCACATGCTGAGATAGGAGCCTTTTGGTCTCGCATGGGGTTATTTATTTTAATTTTTTTAATATTGTTTGTGTTGCTTATCTCGTGTCTCGTGTGCGGGTCACAAATAAATATTTTTCTTTCTTTTCTTTTATCAGATATAGCTTTGGCTCATAGTACATATTAATATATTCCGTGGGATAATTGCCAACGTATTTGTGGGCTTAGCTGTTGGTGGCTTAGAATATTTTGTTATCAAAAAGATAATGCCTCTATTCTATGCAAGTTTTAATTGAATTAAGCATAAGCTAAGTACCTACATGCAAAATTACAGACAATTTTAGTTATTGAACCTCTTTTAAGCGTCCATGATACCGCAAAAGAGAACTAATGAGGCGGTCACAATGAATCGATGATTAGGCCCACAAATTACTGCTAAATGGGCGGTCACAGCATCCCAACGAACATCGACCCACATTTCAAATAAGAGATTATTTATTCGGGACATAATTGTAATGTGGTCGTTATCAATATCACTTGCCATTTCTAGCTGACCACATTCGATCTCATTTTCAACCAACTTTGAAAAGGAGGCGGTTCTCAATTCGACTAGGTATATTATACCTAGTCGAATTCAGAACCGCCTACAAAGATACAATTTTTATTTTTCTTTCTTTTTAACGCGATTACTCCGCTAATTGCGTACCGATTTTGAAAATTATTTTTTGTGTTTCAAAGGGTTCCCGCTCCCGAGATGGTCCCATTGTCACCAAGACAGAATCTGATGATGGGTCCCATGCACTGACCTCTATTATACAAGTACGCTGGACTAAACATGCTATATGAAATGACAGTTGATTTTTGTGCTGATTCAAAGCGCCCCGCTCGAGCGTATCAGGAACTAAAATTGACACATTTAGAGATAGGATACTACCGATATTTCTAAAAATTAGGTAATACTAATATATTTGACTGGAAATTTTGTAATATTGTAACTAATATATCAGTATTAGTGATATTTTTAAATTACACTAATATCAAAATAGTAGTATTGGCAAGGCGTATCACTCATCTACTGTATTGACTTCTCGTAGTATGTTGGAACTAAATATCTCATATTGGTATTGGTGATGAATGTTAGGTATATGAATGCCTAATAATCAGTAATAATATGTTCAAAAGCGATGTGTAATACTAAATTCTGGAATCATCATCATGGTCATCCACAGCCCGACTTCGCTCACTGCTGAGCACAGGCCTCTCTCTTGTACCAATCACCACGTTCCTGAGCCTGGAATTAATTCTGGAATAATACCATGATAGTTATAATTATATTAACAAATGTTTTGAAGTCAAATAATTTATTATCTGCATCTGAAACAGAGTTAAAGTCTTCACCTTGCTGGAATGCGATACCACTCTTATTTGCACCTTAACACTACAGAGACAGGATCTCAGCGATGATAGCGAGAAATACGTCCGTTGTAAATGATTATCCATCTCATTTATTATTATTATTGTATAAATGGTTGTTCCCTTCACGAACCCGATGGGCGTCAACCGAGTGAATCCGAACGATTGTAAGTATTAACTAACTAGTGTGCGAGGAGATACTTGCTCAAATATAGTGGTTTTAAGGATAAGTTGTTAGCCTATCCCCGGTATTTAAATCTCACTGATCTGACAGTAATGTGCTATAACTTTACTAGCAAGCTATCCACTAGTTTACAGCTTGCAATCTGACTGAAAATATTTTTCAGTTAACCTTTACAGCAATTATTCTATTACTTAAAAATTAATCATAATAAAAATAACTGTTTTTTTTCTCTTACGTATTAAATTATTCTCACGATCGATAAAACCCATAAAAGTATTTTACCGAAAGCTGTGTCCCATCTCTAATATTAGTTCCATGCGACTCTCACGTTAATTCACGTTGCAATCAGCGCCAAAATGGCGATAATCAAATGTCTTCATTTTGTCATCGATAATATGAAGTCCAGTGTACAATGTATGATAGAGGTCAGTGGTCCCATGGCAATCGAGGGCTCTTTTTAAATATTATAAGTATGTCACGGGTATAAGATATCTCGAATACTTAATCAACTCGCCTAAAGCATATATTTATAAATAAACTAGCTGACCCGGCAAACGTTGTTTTGCCACATATTATTTCCAGAAAATATTTTTTTAGTGCAATAAAAAATAACTAACTTACTATAAGTGTGTGGGGATTTGATTTTGATTGAAACCTGAAACAGGAATGGAGCGTTGTATACAATGACGGCCTATAAAATGACAATAAACTAACTATTTATTAATTTCATCCTTTATATTTTATTAATAATACGATAGCTACAATCTACGGGTCTTAAGTCAAGAGTGAATGGGTTTCTTCTAGGCAAGCTTGCTTCACCGTCGACCCCATCATCGCTTACCATCAGGTGAGATAGTGGTCAAGCGCGAGCATATAGAAAAAAAAAAACAAATATTATTCAGAATTAATTTTTTTGATAACTATTTAAATGTCACAGTTAAAACCCATTTTTCGTTAGAACTCGTTTTCCCTAGTTAAAACTAGTTTTTACTAAATGCCTTTGTTAAAACTAGAAATACCTAGTCAAAACTAGAATTTACCACTGACATATTTTATTTTCAGATAAAACTAGTTGTCACTCCGAGCTTTAGCTAAAACTAGCACTAGACAAACTAATCATGGCCCAAGTGATTAATCAGGGCACTATGTATAATGTCCGGGCATTATTAATCTAGTCAAGTCAAATCGGGCAATGTAATTAATACTGATTTAAACTTCTATATTTATCACCTTGTCTGGTCATTATGAATATTGCTAAGTAACGGTTGGGCATAACGAGGATAATTATGGTCAAAAAATAATCCAAGAACGAGCGAAGCGAGCTCGGGTGCTCGGGACACCCCGACACGGATAGGTTAGGTTCGAAGGAGATGACGGGAGCTGAAGTTAACGAGCAAAGCGAGCAAACTCAGCTCAAACTAGGAAGCAAAGTAACCGGCGATCCAACCTTCAATTGTAAATGGTGAATTCTAAAACTCAATTGGATAATTTACAGCTTCGTTGTCATCGCAAAATGTATTGACAGATTTGTATGACACCAAGTCCCCTGGCAACAACTGTTGTATCTTGGCATTTAAACTATTGACGTCCACATTATTTGCTGCCGAAATTGCTCTCTCTGCCAGCTAATCAAGATTTTTGTGTTGTGTGTATACATCGAGAAATATGTGGTCGATTAGAGAATTTTGCGAATCGATGTTTGTGCAGAAATCCGTCGGCAATTTTATGCATCCAGTATTTCCATGTACAACAACTTTTTATCTAATAGTTGTTTTGAGAATGTTTCAACTGATGGATCTTGCAGCATTTGAACGCGCATGTTTACTTTCAGTTGCACTTTTTCAACATTATGCCACAGTGACGATGATTTTAAGTAAGCTTTGATCTCAACAGCGTACGTTGAACGTGGAATGACGGAAAGTGTTTGTCTGAGGCCTTAGTGCGAGTTTTTACTCACGCTCACACGTGGTCACGTAAACACCATTTTGTATTGAAACTGGATAAGCGCCGTCTGGTGACGGTAAGGAGAAATCACTTTTTTTGTATACATTTTGACATAAGAGATCGTTTACGTAACACGAGTGAGCGTGAGTTAAAACTCGCACTAAGGCCTCTGATATCACCTGAAAGGAGTAACAGAGTGCCACCAAATAGTTTGTCATTGATTTTTATATCATTTAGGGTTATATGTATTCTTTTATTCGAAAAACAAAAAAATATATTATTTTTAAATTTGACTTGTGTCAGAATAAAACGTAATCTAAGTACATGCAAAATTACAGTAAATTTTATTAAATGAACCTCTTTTAAGCGTCCATGATACCGCAAAAGAGAACTAATGAGGCGGTCACAATGAATCGATAGTTAGGTACAAATTACTGCTAAATGGATGGTCACAGCATCCCAACGAGTATCGACCCACATTTCAGATAAGAGATCATTTATTCGGGACATCAACATAATATGGTCGCTTTCAATATCACTTGCCATTTCTAGCTGACCGCAGTCGACCTCATTTTGTAATCACCATTATGATTGGTCATTGGCCATGTTGTGTTCTGATGATGTTGTATGACAAAATGATTAGTATCACCGATAAATATTTTCAAAATTTGATAAACGGTTGAGTCGAAATTGAGTCCAAACCTAAAGGGAACCGTACTAATCTGTGCGGCTTGAGGGGCACAAGTTTTCTTCCATCAGAAGAGCCGACCTTTAACACTAAATGTAGGGCATTTTAGTAAAAAACTAAAATTTTATCAGTCTGGGATTATTGGAATACATCATAGCGTAGATGTTAATCTCGTACAATCTAAAACGTACTCGTAAAATGTATTACGGAAGTAACTTTTCATGGGATACTTTTCGACTTCGGATGAAATCGTGGGCAAACGCTAGTGTTCTTGCTTGAGAATGTATGAATGGTTCATCATTGAATGGTTTCATTAATATTTTAATACATAGTAAAGGAACTAAAAAATAACTTGAGTTAGTAAATCTTGTAGATCTAAAACCACGTGAAGACATAGGAATGTACAAACCTGCGCAAAAAAAACAATCAATAAACGTAGAGTTAATCCGTTACGTAAATAAAGTAGTAAAGCTTACAAATGGATAACTATAAATAACGCGAATAATAACGTCTAAACCCAAAGCCAGACGTAAAAAGCATGCACGAGTGTGAACCCAAAATAACTCGATCGATACGTTGCTGATGTTTGCAGAACTAAGGTGATACACCTTGAACTCTGTTCTCTTGAACTCTCTCATTATATTGTTAAGTTTGTTTTTGGAATAGATTACAGAAAATTAAGTAACTATATCGATTATGCAGTGTAGAAATATCTAAACACTATACTTATAGACAGAACAGTCACAGTCTGCATGAAGAGTTACCGCGGCCCTGGCTCAAGCGACTAAAGGAACATGAAAACAACACAGGAACAACAAAATGGCCGTTATTAATACGTTGTCTGCGTAGGTACCTACGCTTCTGCATGTCTTAGTCTAAGCTATCGAGAGTTCTAAAAGCAAATCAGGCATACATTTCACAAAATAATCAATGTAGAAAGAAACTCTATGGACGAAGCCATTCGGATCTTTTGTGGTCCCCTAAATAACGTTCTCCTTCCCAATCTCCTTGAAAACTTTCTTCATGAGTTTTACAACGAGACTTGGAGATATGAGGCTATAGTCTTCTGGCCTTGTATATCCTCCCCTAGAAGACTCATTCGCTAACGAGCCAGTAAATCGCATATGCACAGAAGGTGCTCCATGCGTTCCATGTATTCCCCACACAACCTGTACATGGAAGTCTCGTAACACTAATGTAATTTTAGACCAAAATACAAATTAAAGTGTTAACTAATATCAATGATATTCAAATAAACAGATACGTTATACACTCACAAAACAATTGAAAAAAGTGTTCCACGCATCAGTGGCAGCACATATACACACTTTTTATTCATCTGACATTTCACCACAAGTCGAAAGGGATGGCTTGATAAAACCAACAAGAAAAAAGAGACAGCTAGTGTTTGTCACTTGCGTGTGAATGTAAACAAACATTATTCTGACCACCAACGTTGTTATCTTTTTCTAACCTCCAAATATCAGAATATTAGGGAAAAAATTAAATAAATGAGTAAATTGAGGCGTAGGAAGGAATCTCATACAAATGGTATGAGATTCCTTCTGTTTCATGTACTTTGGTATCATAATTGGTACAATTTCTAAATACGCACGATGGCATTTTTTTATTTTGTTTTTGTTTCAACAAAGCGTATCGCACTTCGCCATGCGTGACATAAACTAAAGACTAAAGGTCACAATTGTGACATATTCGAGTCTTCACAAAGCGCGCGCTCATAACATATCTGTTTATTTGAATATCATTGACTAAAATGATAAGTATAACATACAATAAACAAACAGTGATATTTTTACTCTCAATTAAAAATAACCCACTATGATAAGAAAGTAGGTTTCGAGGAAGTTCGTGATTTTGCAACAATCTAACGTAAACATTACAAAATTGTTTAATGAGTTTGTAATAAAAACAAATGAATTATTTTATGATAAGAAGCCTCAGAAAGTCGGTATAAACTGGGATGGTTTCGTAACCCAGAAGCCACGATTTGTTTAGCTCCTCGGGGTGTTGCCATGGTGTTACACAATTTTTCAGAAGAATCATGAAGAATCATGGTGGACATCCCACCCGTACGCACAAAACGTTTTGGGGACACTTTTATTATGCGTACAGCTAAGGAGTTGAATTCCCTGCCGGAGTCTGTGTTTCCCGATAGCTACAATCTAGGGGTCTTTAAGTCAAGAGTGAATGGGTTTTTTCTAGGCAAGCGTGCTTCACCGTCATCATCGCTTTCCATCAGTTGAGATAGTGGTCAAGCGCGAGACTATTGATAATAAAAAAAAAAAATATCACACCCGTGCGATTGGAAAATTAACATTATTTTCATTGCGATTAGTATTGCGTAATAAAGTTAACATGAAAGATTTAACATTTATCAACTTGTCAACTACTAGCTTTTCCATGCGGCTTCGCTCCCGGGTTCAATCCAATAGTATCCACTACATATATACAGGATCGACAAAAAAACTTGGGTCAAACGAAACAGGGCGATAGTGTGGTTATTAGGCTTATTTTTTAGGGTTCCGTACCCAAAGTGTAAAAACGGGACCCTATTACTAAGACTCCGCGGTCCGTCTGTCTGTCCGTCTGTCACCAGGCTGTATCTCATGAACCGTGATAGCTAGGCAGTTGAAATTTTCACAGATGATGTATTTATGTTGCCGCTATAACAACAAATACTGAAAACAGAATAATATAAATATTTAAGTGGGGCTCTGATACAACAAACGTGATTTTTTGTAGTTTTTTGCGATAATGGTACGGAACCCTTCGTGCGCGAGTACGACTCGCACTCGGCCGGAGTTTTTTATGCCTACTGCAAATTGCCTAATATGGCCCTGTTTCGTTTGATCCATGATTTTTGGCTCACCCTGTATAAGTAACTAATTTTACCTCTTTATAATAATAACATTAGAAAATTGCAAAACGCGTGGTATTAGTACTTCGCCTAATATCTTAATAAATTACAGGTTATGTGTTAGTCTGATGTATAAGCTATATTTCTGTAAAGTTTCATCAAAATTCGTTCAGTTGTTTTTACTTGAACAAACTTTTACGTTTATAATAGTAAAAAGGATAATTATGACATTCTTACATTATACCCCTTTAAGATCAAGTACCAATAACCTCAAGCATAATTTGTATTTTCAAGTTCCCTCGGGAAATACCGTTCATAGTAGCAAAGATATTCAAATCCAACTCAGCTACCGAGGTTCGATAAGGCAAGGCCATATGGCATATAGCCAATTTACCTACCGTGCGATTGATAGAACGATTGCACATAACCAGAGGATAATAAGACCTTCTCCACTTCTCTTAATGAATGGTCCTGTAATGAAGATAGTAATAAATTGTATTACAAAGGAAATTGCAAGGCGTATAGACGGCCGTATACGGTGGGGTCTTTTACGGGTCCATTGTATATCGTTATTATGCCATTAAATGATTTATTATTGACTGGAACAATGATATATGGACTATGTCTGTGCGACAATGGACCCGTAAAAGGCCCCACCGTATACGGCCGTCCTAGTTAGAGTACCCACACTATAGGACAAAATTACATTTTTACAAAAAAATACTACCTACTTCCAAATAAGAAAACTACAAAGTGAAAAATATGGTTATGGACACCGACTTCCAAAAATAAAGTTATTTTTCACTTTGTAGATTTCTTATTTAGAAGTCGGTAGTATTTATTTGTAAAAAAAATTTTTGTTTTTCACTTTTAAGTTGTACCTATCTAATAGGCAAGTTGTTTAGTAAGTTACCATAACGCCAGAATAGATTACCCGAATATCATGAAACGGAACATAAACGTTGAAATGAGAGATCTGCGTACCCCTGAGCGTACCGACGTGATGTTATGTTAAAAAATGGTATAAACAATAAACAGACATGCGATTGCAGCAATCCCGAGAGATATGCCGTTAATTATTGAAGAGTTCTGTTGTATATCTTCGAAGTTCTTCATAAGATCTTCACCAAATAAAAATTGGACCAATTTCGAAACATACTCTTTCAAACAAAAAAAGATTTTTTGAAATCGGTCCACAATTGACGGAGATATCAACAATGTCGAACATAGAACCTCCTCCGTTTTGGTAAGTAGGTTAAAATCATATTATGAGTTCTTGACTTAAAAAACAAATGACCAAGAAATAATAAAAATCGATGCTGCTTACAAACTACTAGCTTTTCCCCGCGACTTCACCTGCGTAGCATTAGTACTTCGAATATCGTACGCAAAATACGCGTTTAGACGTGGAGTTGCGGACACCAGCCAGTCTTAACTAACTATAACTACTTCGAATAGCTTATATTTTATATCGCAGTTCACCTACAAACTCACACACCCCTTGCCACACCATGTATGGTTTCCGAGATAGAAACAATCCTGTCTTTCCCAAGGTCGCAAATTATTTTCATACCAAATTTCATCTAAATCGGTTCAGTGGTTTAAGCGTGAAAAGGTAACAGATAGACTGACATTTTCATCTGACATGACATCTGTCTGTCTATTTTATTTTTCTTAAACCATAGACCGTAACATAGGTACCATGGACTAAACCTGCTTTAATCTAGGTTTACATTATTATAAGGGTAGCGTAGACTGACCCCCTTTGTGAACCGTTTTTATTCGTTCTGGTCTTTATTTCTTAATTGAAATTTGAATTTAAAATTAAGACGATATGACACAGAACGATGAAAAACGGGCGTCAGCTTTTTAGTTGGAAATCGGGACTGAACGCGGAAAGTCGATTGACTTTTGAGTATTATAATGCCAAGTGTATTTTATATTATGAAAACTCTTAAAACTGTGAATTTCCAATTAGAGTAAGTGGATTACTTTCTGAAGTGCTCAATTTAAATATATATTGTGAAAAACCGAAAAGAGAACATTAATTGCTTGAATCTTACCCTCGACGATTATCTCTTTGACATCAAAGGCCTCCTCACTGTTTGGCGTATTAAGTCATAGCCGGCCTCCACATCCCTTACTGCCTACGTAATTACCCGTATGCCTGACTATCCGTCCTGCTAACCATTTTACTGCCTACCTGCCTGATTGCCTGCCTTCCGTGGTGCCTGCTTATCTGCCTAGCTCGGGCATTCTACGTCGTCCTGCCCGTCCTGCTGCCTGGTTAGCTGCCTACCTGTACCAACCCTCGTCGAGTGAAGCCGGCCTCTTACCTTATTTCCTTTTTCTAATTTTAATAACCTTTATTCTTATATTTATTTTTAACGTGGCTTACGTTAAGCTCACCGGAGCTTCACGTAATGCTACAAGACATACCTACAGAGTTACTTTCGCAGTTATAATATTAGTATGGATAAATCTTATGCAAGTCTCTCCGGTGCCAAGATCAAATTGCGCACTTTCAAATAGGCACAAGTTTAAATAAATTACTTAATCTCATAAAAAATTGGTTTTAAAATAGCAATTTGGGGCATTTTTATTTTTTATCCAGAAAAAAACTGCTTTCTTTAGAAAAATACTGCTAAGAGAGATCGATGGATAATTGTTTGCTGATTACGGAGGTGTTAATAGTACATTGTGTATTAAGGGCGGTATGTAAGGAATTACGATCGAGACTCTAGTAGAAGCCCGAAGTCGAAGACTGAGGGCTTTCTGAGTCGAGGTTCGTAATTCCCGTACCGCCCGTGATACACACAATGTTTTTCATCACATTTGCGAGTAATAATTATGAATTATAGCTTTAATACACAAGTCAGCACAGCTGTTATTACGAAATACGTGAACCTTTTTTTTAAGCGGTTGGCGAATTTTTGCCCACACCACAGATTATACAGTGTTTCGTTCAGAAACTTTAAGGGCAAATACTTACGTAGGTATACAGCCATGACGGAGTGTAAAAAGAATTAAATAATTTCGACGTTTTCATACTATAACTATTAAAATCGATTATTAAGAACATTAGTTGAGTATTTAAGTAACATGTAGCGAGATTGCAAAGAAATTCCTGTTTAGATAACATTTTATGACAATTTTTCAATTGCGTGTAAACTCCTTGCTTGAACTTGCATGACCTGTGTGCTGTGCTGTAAATTAAAAATATATTACTTACCGCCCTAGGGCTTCATGACAAACAAAAAAGACCGAGGGTTTTATATGGGGCATTACGGCTAAGTTAACCTGTATGTTTTGATACTGTTTACGTGCAAGTGTGATGAAAAATCTCAAAATCGGCCAAATGTCAAATAGTTACACTCTAGCTATACAGTATTTAATTTAGCACAAAATCAGAAGAAGAAGAATTTTATTTGCTCTAAATGTAGATAGATACAGTATAAGATAAATGGCATAAAAATGAGATCAGCTACATTTTACCTTACGGCGTGCGCATCATTACAAATAAAATAACAAAAAAAGACTTTTATTTTCTTTGTTTTTAAAAAACATTGCCACACACTAGGAATTTCTTCCTGTATCGTGGGTGCGTTTACAAACATATAAACTCACATGCACAACACCCAGAGCCGGAACAACTATCTGTAGGTCATACAAATATTTGTTCCGTGCGGGAATCGAACCCGCGACACGCAGCGCAGCAGTCAATCGCTCAACCACTGCGCCAACCGTGCGCCCAGAAAATGTCGACAGTACAAATAGAATTAATTAATAATGAGAATAAACAACAGTCAGGCAAAACAAACATACACAATACGGTCATACATAACAGCTGTCACCCACTGCTTCAGAAACTGAATTTAAGGACGTTACTGCCTACTTATAATGTGTGTAACCACATTCGTGCATGTTTTATTTCATAATCGCGATTTTTATTGTTTTATCTTGCAAGTTTCAAGGGAAAAAGAAACTCAATTTTGTATTTATTATATATATATATATATTTTTATATTTAATAAGTGGCGTCTCACAGTTCGACCAAAGTGGCTGTCTTCTGCTTAACCGGACTTCCCTCAGACTAATCTCTTAGGGCCGGTTTCTGAAGTAGACGTCACATCTCAAATTAGCTGACAATTTGTCACAAATTAACCAGCCGTCAGTTGTCAGTGAGTTTCTCAACACTTCATCATCGAGAAATTACGTAATCGCTTGTTACAATAAATAATCGGCATTAATTTATTTCGGTTGGCCACCCTAGCTGGTATTCATTCACTTCATTCGCTACTATAACGTAAACAGTAACTTTAAATAGTATTTTATCTTGAGCGGTAGGGTTGTTTTAGCCGCCAAGTTAAGCAAACCTTACCAAGGACGATTTTTGGATGGGTAACCGCTTTTTTTTGGTTTTCTTGTTTTTGGATAGGTGACCGAACACAGGTTAAGCAACACTTAGCAAGGTTAGTCTTTGGATGGGTGTCCACTTTTTTTTTTTGGTTCCTTTGTTTTGGATGGCTGACCCCGCCAGGGTAAACAACACATATCAAGGTCAGTGTTTGGATGGGTGACCACTTTTTTAGGCTCGCTTGTTTTTGGATGGGTGACCTTGGTAGATGTTGTTTAATCTAGCGGGGTGACTTTAGGATGGGTGATCAAAATTTTTGTGGTGATGGTAACATTGGAAATGGTTCTCAGAAACCCAAAACTGCTGTAACATGATGCAAAACATGTGATTAATTCGAGATTTTCTCAAATGTGACAAATTGTTAAACGTTTGTCACATTTGGGTGTTGAGAAACTGAAAGTAGAATTAAAAGGCGATTAATCGTCGATTACGTTAACAGCCCGATAATTGAGACCTGGGAAACTGGCAGTTAGCCTACCAGCCAGGCTTCAAATTTCTAAACCTAAGCGACAACGCTGAGGGCTACCCCAGTTGGGGTCGAACCTCGGCTCAGGGCGTCGCTGGGGGGGACAACTAAGGCTGGATCTAATAAAGTGATTGTACCATCCGTTAGGAAAAGCCTACGTGGAGAAGAACGGACACGAAACTCCAATGATTATCTAACTGGCATTTAACTATGGCACAGCATTACGCGGGCTGACTTATATGAATTGACAAGGATTACGCGGCGAGCCTCTGCGTCGAGGTTGGAACGAATATGGTCGTTTTGTATGCTAAGTTTGTATGGACAGAGAGTTCGTACTATTTACGAACCCATTGACCGTCCTTGTAGATAAGGCTATCGAGCTCCTTAAATCAAAATCAAAATTTTTCCAAAACTTAGATCTCTATGGAGAAGAACGTGCAAGAAAGAAAGTTTTAAGTGGTATTTCTGAACCTCACACATTTTTTTCGTGTGTAAGAATACAGATTAAAATTTTGTTAAACATAAAATAAACAAAATAGTATAATGATTCAATACCTATAACCGCAAAACCAGAATATCGAAGATGCTCTCTAAACTTAGAACCAATGCTGGCTGAGTTTTTGCTCATTTCTAAATATAGCCCCGTAATAATAACTTGGTAAACAAACACTCTATTTTGCAAGCTATGTAAGAACTTACTTGTTTAGAGCAAATAAAATATCTTAACTCATATTATAATGCAGTTAATTGTTTTAATGTCTGTAATATCTATCTAGGTAGAAGTACAGCCCCCCTAGCCAAGTAAAATACGTTGCGTATCGAATCTCTTTCTACAATCGATAACGACTTCTATATGTATGGTCTGCGCTATTTGTAACGTTCAGATGTGTCATTCCAATACATTGATCCGTTTTTAATATCTATCTAGGTAGAAGTACAGCCCCCCTAGCCAAGTTAAATACGTTGCGTATCGAATCTCTTTCTACAATCGATAACGACTTCTATATGTATGGTCTGCGCTATTTGTAACGTTCAGATGTGTCATTCCAATACATTGATCCGTTTTTAATATCTATCTAGGTAGAAGTACAGCCCCCCTAGCCAAGTTAAATACGTTGCGTATCGAATCTCTTTCTACAATCGATAACGACTTCTATATGTATGGTCTGCGCTATTTGTAACGTTCAGATGTGTCATTCCAATACATTGATCCGTTTTCTACTAGCGTTATCGATTGTACATTGTCAACTTGGCTGCAGGTGGATCCGACTACGAATACTCAAGTAATCAATGCAAAATGTTAATGCCTTCTCTTTATCCCGAAAGAATGCACGAACAATAATCCAAGCATTTCAATCATATACTATCTAAATAATTAATTAATCTTAATTCTCAGACTCGAACAGAACAAAGATGAAATCCCAAAGATAAAAAATTGTTGCAACATCAACGACTTCCGTGACTTTTTCCAAGTTGGAGGCCCTCTTTATCAACTTATCTCTCACTTCTTATAACTTAGATAACATCGATCAGCTGTTCACCACAGATTAGATCGAAGAGGTACCTAACAAAAGTCACGTTCCGGTAAAAAATCACGGCCAGCCGAAGAGATAAAAAGTATAAAGGAAATAGGAAACTTTGTAGCCTTGTGTTTGATGAATGAAGTAGAAAAAGTTAAACAGATGTATTTACGTCTTAATTTGTTGTTACAGAACAATTGTAGTGCAAATACGTGTAATTCGATTGAATAAATTAAATATTTTTGTGTTCCTGAAAGCAAATGTTCATCCATCTATGGTGGTTTGATGCTGGCTACGGCTACCTCGGAGCCAGCCGTCAGCCAGTGTCTCGGCAGTGGGAACATTAAGACGCGCAGATACCCCTGAGTAGTTGATTTTAAATTGAGAATCACATCTAAACGGCTAGGCGTATTTCTTTGGAAAAAAAATGTGTTACAGTAGACCATTTTCTTAATAATTTGATCTAAGAAAATTTTGAGTTTTATTCGTATAACATGGTGTAATTAATTTGTAAAGTTATGTCTAAAACGGACAAAAAAAACGACAATCGCACCAAAACCGCTGCGCGTATTTTAATTTAATCGACACCATCTCAAAGACAATTTAATTATCTACATTTTAATCTGAGGCTTGTTTTTGTAGTCATAAGGAAAGTACAAAAATCTACAAAATAGTGGGTCGCGCGGGTGTGAAACGAGTGCGTGTTTTGTTCCCTCAAGGTCGTTGGCGTTAGTCGTCGTCTTAAAAGACTGATTATGATGATGATGACAGCTACTTCGATGCTGTACTGGGAAGATAGAAGACTTATCCTATGCCATAACTATAAGGGGTGGGACACACAGAAAAGACGTAAGACGAGGACGCGTCGCAGACGTGGCGCCCCTTCAATAAATGTTCATACAAAATAGAAGCGTCGCGATACAAAATAAACAGAAAAGACAGGGCGCGGACGAGACGCGGTCTTTTTGTACGCGTCTCGTCTGACGTCTTTTGTGTGTGTCCCGCCTCTTACTCTTCTTCAATGACCACCTTTTTAAGAGGTTGTAAAGTGTTTGTTAGGAGATAATAATATAGCCTTATGTAATGCTTACCAGTTCTGGACTGCTGGTGTAACTCTCTGTTATTGAAATTATTTATATATATACAAACAAATGATCAATTTTACCGCGTTATAGTTAAGACCTTAGATAAACGCTTGCATTCTAGAACATTTCTAAATCTAGACTAAATAATAATCAACATCAGTCTTTTAACTCCACCCTACCTATCCTTACCTGCCCTACAAACAAACAAGAAAACTCTTCAGCTTTACAATATTTATAGATGTTGATAAAACTTCTTCTCAAATTAACAAATTTGATTACCATATAAAAGGTTATAGTGAGTCAATCTTAAAAGATAGAATTATGCTGTCCCGGATATTTTTTAGTACATTTAAAGAGGAACAATTCCATCATACATGATATTTGCGTAACTTAAACCGTTTACGCAGTGCACGCAACGGAAGCTCTTAAAAAGGAATATTTTTCCCCGATTGTGCATCATTTTTCATTTATTCTCCGCTCCTATTGGTCGTAGCGTGATGTTATATAGCCTATAACCTTCCGCGATAAATGGTCTATCCAACACTAAAATAATTTTTCAATTCCAACCAGTAGTTCCTGAGATTAGCGCGTTCAAACAAACTCTTCAGCTTTATAATAGTATAGATTAATATAACTTAGTTGTAAGTAAGCATTTAACAGGTCAGGTGATTCCAGGTCTTTGCTGCGATCTTGAAAATATTCCACGCCAATGGCCTTGACTGTCTACTAGATAGAGATACTTGTATTTAGCTATCAAATGGCTTCATTATTTAATACTTGATCAGCATTACAAATTAAGAAACATGTTGAATAACGTGGCCAGTACCGTGTTACAAGAAACCAAAACGAGCGATTTTAGTTTCTTTGGATTCTAGAATTCATAAATTAGCATTTAAAACCAAATAGAGCCATTAATAGATAGATGTGTTCATAAATTACGATTAGATAACATTTATTAAAATTATTAATTTTGATGATGACCTGAGCAGCTGATTCGCCAAAAAAGAAAAAAAGTTAGAATACCTACCAGATTTTTGTGGAATTTCTAATAACATCCAACAACAGCAGAAACCATTTCGTAAGGCGTCGGGCAGGGGAGTGACCTTGGTCCGACATTGTTCCTTATTTCTATTAATCACATATGTAATATGAATATTGACGGGGGTCGCATTTTCTTTTACGCGGATGATAACGTCACAGTCTTTACTGATATGACTTGGCAAAAGTTAGAAGGTTAGCTGAATCCGGCCTGTCAAAGATTGCAGATTGGCTCAATCGTAACCTGCTCACACTAAACACAACACTAACATAGATGAAAATGTTGTTTCTTGTAACGCTTTTGTACTTTTTGAAGAATAAATTATTTATTATTATTATTATAACTGTAAACCATTGTGTGTTTTAGTAAAAAAAAAAAAAAAACGCCCCCAAGTCCACTACTACATTATGCTTCACCAAGTATGCACACACTCAACCACAACACGAATTCAAAATAAAGATCCACTGCTGCGCCAACCCCCCAATTCCTGACTGCTCCTAACCTATTAATGCGAAACAGCTTGATATATTAAAAATATAACTGGAATTAAAATAAATAACACGTTTTATTTCTAAATATATAAACTATAAACAATAACCTTTAGATCCTCAATCTGGGTTCAATATACTAACATTTCACTAAACATTCAAAACAAAACTTTTGTATAAATTAGTATACAATACATGTTACATATCAATCGACCGAGACCTTCAACTACCAATAAGAAATCTGAAAGTAAAGGTTACTTTAATCGATTGCGAGAAACCACATTAAAATGGTTCTTGCATAACTCTCAGTTCTTTAGGTTCTGAGGAGACCTTTATTTCTTCGTATTCTCAGTTCTCGTATGATGATTATATTCACATTACTGGACACACATTATTTTAAATTCTCTTTTCAAGTTCCATCTTGAACTTTCTGTAGGTATAGAGCCAAATAAATATACCGATGTAGTAAGCAAATCAATGCAGACGCACCTAATGGATACGTCTGCATTGATTCGCTCGATTTGATACCTAATTGCAATTAAGTAGGTTTTATGCTTTTTAACTCATAACGCATTGAATTATACTACCGCCGGCGCCGTTCGTTACATAGAAGAGATTTTCGAAAGCCTTAGAAATATGGCCACATTTATAAAAAAAAAGCGGATTCTAAATTCAAATTATCTATAGAAAATTTGAACTAGAGTCCATTTCACGAAAGAAGTCCCGCGGACAATTGTGGAACTAATTTTTAATCTGCAAAATCAATAATAGTAATATTATCTTTAATTAGACGAGACTTAGACGTCTAATATTATTGTAGTATTATTATTTTATTATATCTTATTCTATAATTTAGTTTAATCTTTTTATTTATTTATTTTTTTATTATGTCGCGCGAATACAGCGGGACTTCTTTCGTGAAATGGACGAAATCTCAGTTGCTAAACAGAGCCGAAACTTTTATAAGAAAGGGTGTTAGAATTTAGAAAAATAAAAAGTGCTCTATGGTCAATAGTTTTACCCATAGATGTATTTGCGTGGCGAAAACATACTAAATCTATGGTTTTACCCAATATAGAGACGTCATATTCATTATAAAGAAATAAAAACTTGCCGATATTTTACTTTAGCTACCTACATAGGATCTATGTAACTTGGAACTATATCACTGAGTAGGTTAGAGATATAAATAGGACCCCGTTGTCAGAAAGAGATAAACATACAGTTCAAATGTACGTTCGTGTCGCGGCGAGAAAGAGGACGGTCTGAGATCACTCCAGCTGATCAGCTTGTGTTTGTTTTGTCGCGATGACGTCGGTAAAACGTATCCTGGTTGTACCCATCACGATTTGACACTTTATAAACTTGAAAAGACGACAGCAGTAGGTAATCAGAGTACCTACTGATTGTCCTGCTAAACATACGAGTATCTACGTCAACAAAAAAAAAACAAATATATTTTTAAATATTTAAATTTAGAATCGGAGGCGTCCTCATGTCCTTCGATTACTGATCAATGATACAGACCTGACATTTGTCTCCAAAGTTTTCCTTAACGCATGTGATAAGCATTTAAAGAAAATGCCTTCACAATCAAGTAATTTATTCACGAAGCCATCTGTTGCAACACGTGGGACAATGCTAGAATTCTAACTATGACTAATTAAACATCATTAGACCTCGGTCAAAGTGCATACGAGAATGACACATTTTACGTTATACATACAGTTCATTCTTGCTTCTTATCTCCACAGAAATACAGATAACTGTCATCCTGCTTTGTCTGTTACATCATAAATTGTTTACATCGAAATTAGGTCATTTTATTTTTTACTAGCGGACGCCTCGCGGTTTCACCCGCGTAGTTGCCGTTCCCTCGGGAATACAGGGATAAAAGTAGCCTATGTTACCCGGGGATAATGTAGCTTCCCAACCGTGAAACAATTTTTGAAATCGGTCCAGTAGTTTTTAAGTTTATTCGTTACATACAAAAAATCAAATCTTTCCTTTTTATAATATTAAGTATAGAAGTATAGATAGGTTGAATGTCCATCATCCAGAATAACCTTCCTATCATTTGACTTGTGCTTGAATAACAATGAATCATTACAATTTATTTATAAATGCATTCTAAACAAAGTTTTTTTTCTCATATCCGTGATCTTGTTTATAACTGGTGGAATAAAAACGCCTTACAAAGCCGACAGGATTTTTTTTCTTCCCAATGATATTCTAGTAAACAGATATGTTATGATCGCGCGCATTGTGAAGACTCGAATACGTCCTAATTGGGACGTATAGTCTTTAGTCTATGTCAGGCATGGTGTCGAGCGATAGGCCTTCAGAATATCATTGGTTCTTCCCGTCATTGTGATTTTTTGCACTAAAATGATCTGGCGCAAAAAAAGGTATCCACTAGGGCACTAGGTGACCTACAGAAGGTTTCTAGGTATGGATCTCGAAACCTTATAACGGTTACCTAGATGTTACCTACGGAGATACTGAAGGTCTAACTTATTTTTGAGGTTTTCAACAAAAACCAGCTTTAAATGTAGAACTTAATTTTAAATGTCCCCATGACCTTTGTATCGTTGAATGCATCTATAAGCACAACGATATTGAGTGCGTTTGATTTAAATTGCGTGCTCCCTGATATACCTAACCAGCGATGTTACACACAAAAAATAAAAGTTGTATTTATACAAAGTTGCTTTGGTTAGGTGTCCTTACATAATAGATGACGGCTTTGGACTGGGTATTTTTGCACCCTGTATACACCTAATACTTTTTCTGTAGACAAAAACTACACATATTCAACGCTGCTTACTACGTCATTATGCATAATACAACAATTTGCCGTTGCTTACAGTACCACTGTCTAACTAGAATGTTTATGAGTAATAGTACCTACTAACGTGTGTCTAGAAAAAAAAATTGACGTCACCCAAACACTTCATCCCGTTGTCCTTAACTTGTCCTATTATTAAAATGCAAGTTATGTGATAAATATTATTTTTAGACTAGACAATGACCCATTAATTTGATTGGAGCCGATGTCTCTTTACGTATTTCGAGCACGTGCATTCGTGCATTAACCTAGCTCTTTGGCGTCTGACCAAACATGCGCGTTGACGAGACTGCGACTGTCCCTTAAGTTGTGACGTCATCATTCCTTCATCTGTCGTCCATGGGAGCATCGGAGAAAGCATGGATTGACGCCAAATCACGGATGCATGATCCGGGCTTGTTCTAGCCTGCAGCTCTATAAAGAATTGATCAGCATGCATTGCTCCTATTCCTGTGAATTCTGTAGCCCTTTAACTGGACTTACCTTTCCCTAATGTCGTCCAGAGAACTTCTGCAAATTTTTACCAAGCCACCTAGGGTTGCCAGATCGGAAGACGAAAATATCTAGGAGACAATTTGAAAATGTCGGGCTTTAGAGGTTGTTGTCGGGAGAAAAAAATAAAATAAAATTTATATTTTTTTAGTTTATGGGCAAAATATTGATGAATCATAACTAATTTTACTTTACTTGATTTTTTGGTAGCCACATTTATTTGGCATTAAACTTTACTGAGTCCACCAATTTAGGAAAAGGTTTAAAATTCTAATTTAATTATATTCTTCAAAGTGCAGTTTATTTAGTAACTGAGCATTTATTAAATCAAAAGCCATACAATTTCTCTCGTTGGTATATAAATTATTTAGCAAACTTAACATATTTTTACAGTAATGCTTACAGGAATTGATAACACAAATGGTCTGTAAGAAAGAACTTGTTTGTCTGGAGATTTTGAGTTTTGTCGGGAGTCTGGAGATCCTTTAAAATATCGGGAGAATCCAGACGATTCCCGACCATCTGGCAACCCTAAAGCCACCTCATAGCTTAATAGGTCCAATCTATTCTTAATTAATTATATTCAACGATCGTAAAACACATCCATCAAACATGGCAACATACCGTTCTTTAGAGTTCTTTAACACACGGTAACTTCTAGCTAATTTACACACACTCTGAGGTAACCCAAGAGGTTATTATTTAATAAGCACAAAATTTCGATACCTAAAGCAAAGCCAAGGCCACACTTTCACAGACTAGACTCGGTGACCCAGAATGATGCTACACATTTAGAACGTTTTGGCAATATTATTCAAAAATACGCATTATTCAAATATGACATAATACCTTAAGGCCTTTAGGCATTTACTTCCAGTCAACCTTTGAGTGATACAGGGACAAATATTGGTAGGTGCTACCTATATTGAGAATAATACGTGATTGGGTGGTTTTTGGACTTAATTTATTGCAGTATTATCATACTAGATTCGCTTGCGTCGCGTTCACACATTAAAATTTGCCAGTACCTATGTGATTTGCCCTAGATATTAAAAGGTGAGAAACTCGGCCTGTTGAAAAGTAATTCAACCAATCACAGCAGCTAACGCGTGCTTGACAATTTGTCACATTAATACTGTGATAATTTAAAGGTGAGAAACTTGGCCCTATAGAAACTAAACTCCCATCAAAATCGGTTCGAAAAATTTCCAACCAACAGCAGTGACAGACCGACTGACATTTGAATTCATAATATTTATGAACGTGGAAGTCGGATGTACTGATTGACACATCCAGACCGATCGAGATCAGAAAGGTTTCAATAATCACGTCAAATCAATTCATTATTAGATTAACACGAGTATAATAACAACAATGTAACACATAGTAGGCTAATCGATCATATATTAATAAAACGACGCATACATTCCAAATAGTTTCGGAGATAGCTCCACTAGACTACCTCAATACGTGTGCTGATGACGTTCTTGAAGTTGCAATAGGAATAGACTTGGCCTAGAGCTAAGCAAAGAGTAGCCAAGCGGTTTTACATAGTTGACTAGCGCACGTGTATTTATTCAAAGTTGTAGTGTATTTATTTATTTATTTATTTAAACTTCATTCACAAAGGTACAAAGGCGGACTTAATGCCTTAGGCATTCTCTACCAGTCAACCAAGGGTGGTGAAGAGATAACAAGGCAGGTGCATTTATATTTAAAACGTGGAATGCAAACAACAAAACAAAAAATAACAATAATAAGCCGTTTAAATACATGTATCTATACTATATATAATATTATAAAGCTGAAGAGTTTGTTTGTTTGTTTGTTTGAACGCGCTAATCTCGGGAACTACTGGTTGGAATTTAAAAATTCTTTTTGTATTAGATAGTCCATTTATCGAGGAAGGTTATACTATAATATTATAAAGCTGAAGAGTTTGTTTGTTTGTTTGAACGCGCTAATCTCGGGAACTACTGGTTGGAATTTAAAAATTCTTTTTGTATTAGATAGTCCATTTATCGAGGAAGGTTATAGGCTATATAAGATCACGCTATGACCAATAGGAGCGGCGCATAAATGAAAAATGTTGCAAAAACGGGCAAAATTATTCCTTTTTGAGAGCATCCGTTGCGTGCGCTGCGTAAACGGTTTAAGTTACGCAACAATCATGTATGTAGGGTAGATGGGTAGGTACCCAGTTGACGGGAGCGAAGCCGCGTGGGACAGCTAGTAACAAATATATCTTATACATATTATAATACAAACCTATATAAATATATATACATACATATATTAAAAAGTAACTAAAATAAGTTATAGAGATGACCCCTCTCCCCGCTGAAAGTAAAACCGCAGTAGCCGCTTGAAAGCATACCGACTGGTGGCTGTCCTGATTTTGAGAGGAAGCACGTTCCAGAGAAGAATAGACTGAATATGAAAGGAAGAATGAACAAAATCAGTAGTATGTGAAGGACAGAGTAGGAGAAGATTATTGGAGGAACGCAGATTTCTAGCGTGTGAAGAACTTAAATATTGTATTTGGACTTTCTTATCCTACAAGAATACATCTAACGACGGAAATAATAGATATATAATATAAGTAGTCCTGTTTCTAAAGGCCCGCGTACACGGTCAACTGAAATTGGGAACTTCTTGTCAATTGCTATATACAATCTTTGTTGCCTTACTTTGCTAGGTGTTGCTGGCACATTATGTTTAACCACAATTACCATTAATTGTGAAAACGGATATAGTTATTTTGCGTAACTTTTTTGATTTATACTTTTTCGGATTGCTTCAAGGTAAAAGAGGACCTGGGTCCAAAGGTGTTCAATATTAAATGAGCCATGTGTATAGTGAAAAAACTTTCTTGATTATGGTCCGATGAGCTAAATAATCAGGATCACGGTCCGGTGATCCGAATGTACTGGATCTCATTAGTCAAGCCTATTAATTTTTGTTCCTTTAATCCGTATTTAAATATTCAAACATACATAAAGAACGTGTCCGTGACCAGTGTCTATCATATTGTGAGAAATACTTATATAGGCTTCGGAAACAAAAAAAAAGATCCTATATGTAAACATAGTTTTTAATTTTTAAAACACTTTTTTCAGTATCATGGGGGATCCATTTGATTTTGCTACTTGAGATTGATGGGAGAGTAAGGCATGTTGTAAAAAGCTTATGACTCTACTCACTTTTATAACTGTAGTATTTTATTTATCGAGAACACCAATGCCATCATGGTCTTGCTCAAGTATCCCCGAGGGCGGGCATGTAGTGACCCAGGCGTGAAGATATTCCAGCAAGACTGTGAAATCAATTACAATGTTAATAGCGCCATCTATCGGCCAATGGATTCATTACAGACTCAGGCTTCGTTACGCGAATTTGTCGGTATCAGACGTAACTGTGCTACTCTGTAATAGATGGCGTTGTTTTATAAATCTTTAATTTAAAAAAATATCTTTGTGAGTTTTAGATCTAAACCCAAATCATTGTATTGAGTAGAGTCATCACTTCATCAGTATCATTATCCATAGAGTCAGGCAGAGAATTTAGTTATATAGTCAAAAAAGTTTCTGGAATAAATGATTTGTTAAGGGTGCCAATTTTTTTTATGTTTTTTTTTGTTGTTGTTAGATTGGCACAACTGTTTTCCATTTTGGCGCGGCGTTTGAGTTAAATCTGTTATTTAGATTACACTGCCTGTAAGTTTGATACAGTGCTGTTTTTAATTATATATTATCATATCTAGTGCGTATCGCAAATTTCATAATGGACAAAACTATCGAACAAAGAGTTTTTCTTAAATTTTGCATCGCCAATGGTATTTCGTGTTCGTAGTCACTGAAAATGACACAGAAGGCTTACGGTGAATATATACGGCTTTATCAAAAACACGTGCTTATGAGTGGTACACAGCGTGCAAAAGTGGTCGAGATAGGATGGAAGATTTGCCTCGCTCTGGTAGGCCATCAACATATGCAACTGAAGTTACGAGTAACGTCGCCAAAATGAAGGAAATAGTGACTGAAAATCCTCATTCAAGTTTGAGCTTATAGCCGCCGAACTTTTTGTCTCTCGAGTCGGTTCGTACGGTTTTAAATAATTACTTGGGTATGAAACATGTTGTCGCTCGGCTAGTTCCAAGACCTAAATTTTCTCCAAAAACTCAATCGCTTATGAGTCGCTGAGGACATGCTAGAACGAGTCAATTCGGACCCAAAATTCATGAAATGAATTGTAACTGGTGATGAGGCGTGGGTTTACGAGTTTGACATGCAAACTAGTCAACATGCTTCGGAGTGATGCCTTCCAACTGAACCGAAACCAAAAAATCACGTCAAAGTCGATCAAAAGTCAAAGTCATGTTGACTGTTTTCTTTGACTGTCGCGGTGTTGTGCACTCAGAATTCTTGCCGGAAGGTAAAACGGTAAATAAAGAATATTATTTGAGTGTTATGCGGCGTTTATGAGAGCAAATAAAACGAAAAAGGCCAGATTTGTGACAGAAAATTCTTGGATATTGCACCACGATAATGCGCCTTCGCATACGGTCATCATTGTGAACGGATATTTGACCAAAATTACCAATATCTCACTAAATACCATCGAGCAATTAGTACTAGGCCCGTACCCACTTCTCCCCTTGCCTTTCTCGCAATTTCATGCGAGGATTCGCCAAAGATCAACAGAACTACATAATAACAGATGGTCACGGGCAACAGTCTGTAGACAGTCAAAAACGGCTTTGCCAAACGTAGTGCACCCGCGTCTTACTAAAAAAACTCCTCAGCCTGAGTAGAAATAACCTAAAAATAATAATAGGGACAATAACGGGCCACACCCTTCTAAACAAACATCTATTCAACATAGGTGCCGCCACGCACAGCCCATTTTGCAGGGGCTGTTTTAACGCCGAAGAATCAGCTGCCCACGTAATCCTGGAATGCGAGGCCGTGGCATCTCAACGCGAAGAAATCTTTGGAACAGTGAGGTCACTCCGTGAAGCCTGTGAAGGCCTAAGAAGCTTCTGTGCTTATGGACGAAGCTAGGCTGGCTATGTTAGCCAGTGCCCCCACGTACAACGGACCAAATGGGATTCTAAGTTCGGAAATGGGAGTAGTTACTCCACTACCACTACTACCATCGAGCAACCACCTTATTCACCAGATAAGGCTCCAGCCGACTTCTCTCTTTGTCCTATACTCAAATTACCACTTTGCGGCACCCGTTTTCATTCCGTAGAAGACATAAAGGAGAATTCGCGGCGAGAACTGAACGCGATGCCGGCAAAAGCGTTTAAAAATTGTTTTGAGGATTAGATTATTCGTTAACGTAAGTGTATCATTCCTGAAGGAGCATACTTTGAAGGTGATAAAATAAATTTGGATGAATAACTAACATTTTGTGTATTATTAATCTTTTACTTTCTTGACTGAGTAAAAAGTACTATATAGCATTATTCGACAGATACTGAAGTCCAATAGACACTGTAATCCATAGTTATCGGATACCTATCTTTTACACCTCTGGGAAAAATAAACTATTTTTATTTATCCTTACAGAGTACAAAACAAAGTCGCTTCCCGCTGTCTGTCCCTATGTATGCTTAGATCTTTAAAACTACGCAACGGATTTTGATACGGTTTTTTTTAATAGATAGAGTGTTTCAAGAGGTAGGTTTAAGGTCTATCCACATATATCAGGGCCGTGCCCGGGACGTGACAGGGCCGGGCCCAATAATTGAAACTTCGTCACTGGCCCGTTCACGGCCCGTGCACGGACGTGTGTGAACGAGTTCCTATAAAATGTATAGAACGATATTTCTTGAGCCCCTGACGGGGCACGGTCCGTCCACGTCCCGGACACGGCCCTGATATGTGTGGATAGACCTTTATATGTATAATACACGCGGGCGAAGCCGCTGGCAGAAGCTAGTTAATAATAAAAAAGAATAAAGTTATAAATAAGTAGTTGTAACCCCTCCACAACTTATGGATATATACTTACATATTTATTTTAAAATAAAAAATAAGACACCTACCAAAGTTCAACCAATACTCGTTGCAGCTCAAGTTAAGGTTACACTAGTCGATAATTCTTCCATACAAACGTAGTCTAGAGATTACTCCACTACGATGTACGATAAAATAAATAAATATATCAATTTGTCTCATCATTATCTAGCCCAGTATGGAAATAAAAAGGCTAGAAAATTAAATATTTGAAAATTATGAGCGTCGAAGGTTCCATATTTCTACACTAATTTTTACGCATCTTTGGGTGGAAATAAATACCATAAGAAGGAAAATTGCAAAACGGCCTACATACAGGGATAGATTAGTAATTCAATTTTAATTTGAAAATATACATTTAGTAGTTTCTTCATGATATCTAGACTCCCAAAGGTCTGTTTATAAAATTTGGCGCGCTCGTCTAAATCACCATCCATTTCGATACAAATTTACAAAAGTGCTAATTTGTACGAGAACTAGCTTCTTACTGCTCATCACAGCATCTATCTCATTCGCACGTGTTGTCGGATGAGATGGCATGCATTTTAACCTCGCACACAAAATAGTTCGTGCCGTCGACTAGTTGAATCTTAACTTAAGGATACGAATCCAACAGATTTCTTGCAGCAAAGACTTAACGCGGACCGGCTCAAAAAGATCTCAGACCCGGCTATCAAAACACAAATCAAATCCCTAAGATCGTCTCGCTCCAATACTTCGCACTACACGCCACGGTCCGATGAACAGTGAACACACGACCGTTACCAGTGACGTCACGGTCATTCAGTACGAGTCATACACCTACCCTCTATTGCTGTCAGTGTTGAGCTAATGAGAACAATAAACGTAGTGACAAACCCGTGGAGCAATACCGGCTGAACGTAGGCAAACTCGACGCCTAATACATAAAACAAATGTTGGGCAGCCGAAAGTCAGTCTCGTGGGTAGGCGCTTACAGCGAAGTCGTATTGTGAATAGTATCGAATAAGTGGAAAATATACATCGATAATTTTGTAACAATGGTGAAAAGTGAGTACCTTGAAACAATATAATCTTAAAGAAAAATTAATTAGTATCTGCCTATGTTAAATTTTCTTTTCGGAAACGTAATAATGATGCATGCTGTTTTATATTTGTAAAGTTTGAATCAGCAGTTTTGAAGGTCGCATTATAAAAACAAACATTAGAAGATACTCGACAATATTGTGCACATCTTTCTCTTTCATTCAAAACAACTGCTATAATATTATATAGGTTTTACTGCCACTCAATCTGTATATATAAAATTTCTTGTACAGATAAAATTTGTGCAATATTGCAAGGTATTAGAAGAAATCTTCTTTATTACTTTTGTGATGGAATCATATGCAGTGATTGAGAATACTTAATTTGAACTGACGTTACCTACACAAAGTTTCACACAGAATTTGTTTGGACACAAACTATATCTCTAAGAAATCTAGCGAATTCATTGTACAGATTTAGATTTATATAGCAGGAATTTAACCTAATCTTAAACTTGGAGTTGGGTAATTCAAGTCAAAATCACTGATCATTATCGCTGAATGTGTCCATTCACTTTCTGTAGAATCCAGTCACTAAACCATATTAACTTCTGATGTGTAACGCACCCACCTACAAAATTACTTCAAAACGAAAGAAATAATAGATATTGCAAAGATATAAAAAAGCCTAATACCTGCTTCTCATCAATTTGCACCTATATAGATAGACACAAAAAACAAAGTACCTAATAATTATGAACAGATACTCAAACATGCGATGCTCACAAATGCAACCGATGTTCTCCGTGATTCTTCAGGGGATTCACGAATTCTGACGCATCTAGAATTGTCGATAGTCTTGTCATGCAATTTGTCTTGTACGAAGTTTGTCTACAATCAATGAATAGATTGTTTTCTCCTAGAAGTTTAAAGACACTGTTATTTTTAATGCTGAGCTATTATTTTTTCTCTCAAAACGAGGACGGAAAACATCGGGATACCTTCATGTCCTAGAACTAAAAATTCGAAGATATGTGACAACCAAAACTGTGGTAGATGAAGGCTCATTCCCTCTCACAGAGGAGGCCTGTGTCTCAGCAATATTTTATGAATTGTCGTCATAATAATTTATCAAATCAAATCTTTTACTGTGGGCATATGTTATACTGACAGATAGGTAAATTATAGTTCCATTATGTCCTGCCTAGTAGGCATACTATAATTATGTCAACATGCAATATAAAAAATCATAGGTATTACATATAAAGCAAATCTTACAAAATAAGAATTAGGTGCATGGTGACAGATTGTAGTAGGTACTAATCATTAAGAAAATTTTGGTGTAGTAAGTTTTGTTAATTAAAATAATACGCAATTTATATTTGAATAGTTGGAGTTCCTTGGTGTTTTAAATGTGCACAGGTATCCTATTGTAATTTTTATCGCCCTCCTATACGGCTACAAGTATTTTACGAAGGGTAGTTTTGTTTTACATTGCTGGTGTAATTTTTTAGTCTCTCTAACATGAAACTACCTGATTTTGAGTACTTAATATTTTAGAATAATAAATTTTGTATTTTCGACATTTAAAAGTGACTTTTAATCGTCCAATTGATATAACTGATTTGTGTTTTGTTTTTGTTGTCTATTTTTATAAATAACACAACATACAAGCGCGCCGCCACTTACGTACTTTGTGATACAAGGTAATCAAAATCAGAAAATAATGCGTGTACTCGCAATCTATTTCGTGGAAAGCTGTTTTAAATGGAGATAACATGCCAAGAAATTCCTTAAGTAATTGTAGAATCAGCTTCCCTCATATTGGCACGGTTAAATAAATAGAATTGAATGTACTTATTGCAAGTGTTTATTTTAAACAAAATAAGATAATTCCATTTATTCTAGACATTCCAGATGTTTACATCTATTGTGATTTGATTGCTAGAAGTTGTCTTCAAAACATAAAACATACCTATACCCTCACTTTTTAATGGAATTTATTGGAAATATTAATAGCTGTAAAAGTACCTTCTTTGTTCTCTTGATTGTCATTATGGTCGTCCGTCGGGTAGAAGGGCCCAAAAAGATTGTAACCTTGAAACTGCAAAGTATAAATAAGTTGACTTTCATTTCCGATATATAATATAACCATGAAATGATACTGTACATATATAAGAAGACCAATGTTCTTCCTCCTCTCTCCTTCTTGATCTGTGCTGTATATGGTCCATAATTGTGGGTAATATAAATATTTTCATACCAATTATATACATAATGGTACGCAATTAGGGTTGCCAGATTGGAAGACGAAAATATCAGGAGACAATTTGAAAATGTCGGGATTTTGAGGTTGTTGTCGGGTGAAATAAAAATTTTAAACGAAAATGTTACAGATAAATTTTATGTTTTAAATTATTAGGCTAAATATTGATAAAACATAACTAATTTAACTACACTTAATTTTAAGTTTGCCACATGTATTGGGCATTAACTTTACCGAGTCCACCAATTTAGGAAACAATTTTAAATTCAAACAATTTACGTCAAAGTTCAATCTATTTACTAACTCAGCTTTTATTACATCAAAAGCCGTACAATTTCTCTCTTTGGTATATAAATTATTTAGTATGTATATATTATAGTTCAAACTTAACATCTTTTCACAGAAATGCTTACAGGAATTGATAATACAAATAATCTGCAAGAAAGAACTTGTTTGTCTGGAGATTTTAAAGTTTTGTCGGGAGTCTGGAGATCCTTTTAAATGTCGAGAGAATCCAGACGATTCCCGACCATCTGGCAACCCTACGCAATACGAATTGCGAATTGAATTGACTTTACATACTGGTTGGGCTTGGGTTTTTTAAAGTGTAAATTATGATAGCCTCGAAAACATCCGCACCAACAAAAATTGCGCCACACTAAGTACGTGTCCTTCTATATTTATAAACAAAAATAAGTAATTAGAAGCATCTCGCAATCCTTCCATTCTAAAACTCAAATTAACTTCATACAAATCTACATCAATAAAGCTGATGGCAATTATTTAACAATTAAATAATGATATAATTAACTCTGTAAACTTCTATGCTTAGATTAAATCATTGCCTCTACGGAAGGTTTCAACTTTTCAGAAATATTCCACAGCAATTAAATTGGTATTAAGCCGAGATTATAGTTCAAAAGATTAAGACATGGGTTTATAAGTAATAACCAGTTTTTGACCAGTTTTTTTTTAGTTTGATGACGCTTTTAACACTACACTGATTGGATTGCTCATAAAACAAATTTGTTAACTGGATGCATCTGCTTTCGTTTAATTCAATATATTTAGCTTTGTTTTAACGGACCTTCACCGAAAATTCTTTAACCTTTCCTTATTTGTTTCACCTTTATTCTTGGTAAAATCAAGAATATGTACTCGTACATACGAATAGTTTAATATTGGTAAATGCAAACTAAACAACCTGACACATTTCAACATAAAGATGAGATGAGTGCGTACCACTTACAATTATTTTTTCATTTTGCCGCAAGCTCATTTATTTTTTCTACCTATAATGTTATGAAGCCGTAGTTAATTGTCTTAAATTCATAAATACATAACAATTCTAAATTATTTGCGATGAATGGAGCCATACAACTAAGGTCATGTGTATGTTCCGTGACTTCCGTGGTTCGTCAATCTCAAGTCCGAAATTTTTAACCTTCGTTGACTCGCAAACACAACTGTTAACACGTGCTTTTCTATTTTTCCAGTATCGCAGCACATGCTTACAGACTTGGAGCAGATCCCAGGGGTTCAGCTGGGTGACTTCCTATTGCAGTTTGAGCTGGATGAGCCTCGGGATTCGGTAAAGGAGATCGCCAGGAAAGAGCTCCGGGAGACTCCGGAGATAGTACAACCAGCTGTCGAAGAACTAAAGAGACTGCTTGAAGGTACTTTTATCATTTACTTTTCCTTTTGCAGAACTTCGAAAAAAAAAACGTAACCAGTCGTAATGTCAACTTAGAATAAGTTTTTCAGCACAGGATCGCGGAATCCGAACCAATCAATTATTAAGCAATATATTTAATTCATTGATTGGTTAAGACCACGGTAATGACATACTTACCATTAAATTAAAAGCAGAATTAACTAATTTGAGCATTGTTTTTGGAGCGAAGTTCCTCAATGCGGCTAAGAGCGGTTACGCACTGCATCCGATCCGAATCCGAGAAATGGCGGTCCGAAGTAGCCACAGTACTTCTTGTAGGGGAGGTTACGCACTGTATCCGAACTACGTCCGTCTGAAATCAGTAGATTTCCAATTCGGATGGAATTCGGTTGGAACTATGTAGTTCGGGAGAAACGTAACGTAAGATTTTTTCACCGTCCATATACACAGGGAGAAGAATACAGGCGTACTTTCTTTATTTGACTGCGTGAGGAACTTCGTTCCTGACTGAAGTTCCTTGTGCGCACACTTGTTACACTAAATCTAAACACGCCAGCACAGTGTATGACGAACAGAGCTTATTAACATAGAACCTAATAAATATTTACATATATAAAATTGAGTGATATTTGCTTATTATAAAATCGAAGGTTACCCAAACGAAAATTAAAGGAAAACGGACTGTTTTAGTAAGCTGGCTGGTTGGAAACCATTTATTTTATCGTGATGAAAATTTTAATTCTCTTTTTAAACTCTGTGGAGTGTGAGATTTTGGATTGCATTTTTTTTTTTTTTTTTTTTTAGTTTATGCAGAAAGCTAAAATGTATAAAAATACCTATTACTGTGGCATTTCATCCACTATAATAGTCATTAAAAATATCTAAATGTTAATGTTGCGCTTACGCATGGCTCCTTTTGTTCGCCGAGTGATGTACCAAGTTTATTATAGAACAATAAACTTGAGTAATAGTAACCTTCAAATGCACGAGTATTGTCTAAATTAACATTTCTGTGTAATCAACTTTTGATTAGGTAAGTGTGTAAATACATGGTTCAAACATATAGATTTACCTACACCTACTAATTTGCAGTTTGCAGTACATACGTAGGTAGGTTACAATAACATAAGTACTAATGATTTGTTTCTATATCCGGTAACTTATAATTATATAAAATCACTGGACAAATAATGAAGAGGAAAGATTTGTATTTTTGTATGTAACGAATTAATTTAAAAACTACTAGACCGATTTCAAAAATTCTTTCACCGTTGGGAAGCTACACTATCCCCAGGTGACATAGGCGACTTTTATCCTTGTATTCCCACGGGAACCGGAACTACGTGGGTGAAACCGCGAGGCATCCGCTAATTACTAAAAAAATAAAACAAAAATCCAAGAAGGTAGGTCTGAAAAAAATAAGTATAATAAATCCGAGATAGTTAAATCGTTTCTCCGGGACTCGTCGAACTTTATTGTCTCTGCGTTTTTCTGGTGGTCACCATTGTTGCCTCTGGCTTTCAAGAGTTCAGCGGCTGGGACCAGAGAAACCGGCTAGCCCAATTACAAAAGAGAAGTAAAATAAAAACTATTAACAAATCAATAAAAAATACCAAACAATGGACGTGTTTTATCGATGTATTAATTGATATTGATAAGGCAGAGTTCTTATCATAAAAATGATATAGTATGCAACTGATCGTTAGTTGACACGTTTATCATTGTTGCATCATTTAAGACTTCCATAGAGGTTCTAGTACCTGGCTGGTCTAAATCAAAATAATTAGTCCATTAAGCGGCACTTTCGAACGTCAAATATAAAAATTAAATGTAATAATAATTGATTCTACCGTCCATTCGGCAACGTAGCTTGTTATGGAGAAGAACGGACAAGAAACTCCATACTTACTCTTTAAAAAAAAAATAGATTCACAAGTATTTAGGTTACATTATTCTTGCTTGAAAAATACATATATGTGAGAACGATGTAAAAAAACGAGCACGCAAAAGCGTCCAGAGTATAACAAATAATTAAAAATACAATAAATAGTTAATTAAAAACAGGCGGGGGAAGCTAAGCTATGACCAATCCCAACTGATGGCGCCCGCTCACGAACATGACACATGGATCGGCACCACTCAGCTCAACCATCATGAAGGGAACCGAATGATCCAACACATGTGCCACCATCAGAGAGACATTAGAGAGAGCATGACACAAGTTACATGTAATAGGAGACTATGAGTATTTACCAGCAGGCTGCTAGGCTGCTACTTAAAAATTTCCTAATGTAACAACTATAAAAGTGTTACCACTTTACCCGGGGCGTGTTTACCCGGGGCGTGTTTACAAAGGCTAATGGATTTCATCCCAGTGTTGGAACCACTTAGATTTGTATGTATATGATTGGGTACATGCCCAACAAAAGTTACACAACTCAGTTACCAAACTGTGCCTTGCTCCCGCAAGTACGCGTGCCATAAACTCTGTCGTCATAAGCAAAAAGGGCACAACCGACCGAAACACAAAAGGGAGAAAATCTTTATTTTTCTGCAATGTTCCTCACATTTTAGATTTTTTTACATTATTACTCTGAAATGAAAGATGCATTGGCGAAAAAAAAAAATTGAGTAGCACTTAGATACACCTTGTTTTTTCTCTCTGTTTGATTCCGAATATGAAAATAACTCAATTTTATCTAAAAGTGCAGATGCGTCCCTTTTTCTTTGGTGCTGTACAGTGATCGCAAATCGTGATACGAATTCCGAATCTACAGTAGGTATAATGGTGACAGTACGATATGACTCATTCGCTTGTACTTATTACGTACGGGTCATCGACCGATTGACGTTCACTGGCGGCCATAGTTATCCCAATAGATCGCGAATCTGAGACATAATGACAATTAATGATTATTCCTATGTCCACAAATGGATAACCACGGGTGATTACAATTATTTTGTTATAGCTCATCTTATTGACGAAAAAGGCGTCTGAGGAATTAATCATGCAAGCTTATTTATTAGAGGACAAGCCGTGCTCCCTATGGGGATACATTTAAAAAAATTGTGCCATAGTGCTTGGCTCCGTTATACAAGGGAAATCTTGTGCAAAACTTCATTCTTCTAGACTCAGTGGTCAGGGCCGGATCTAGGAGGGGGGGGGCATAATTAAGGGGCGGCCAAACTGCACTAACAGCCCTTTTCATTTCATCAGAAAACCTAACTTATTCGTGGTGTTCTATTTGTGGTCGCTTCGCATGTTATTGGTTCTTGTTATAAACCCACCGTAGGTTAACTTAACATCCATATTGTTGCAAAAATCTAAGGTGTTATTTTCAATGCTTCCATCGATTTCAATTCTCTCGATGTGGTTAAAAACTGCTTTTTTTCAATAGATAATATTCTGAAACATTAACCTCTTTATAAGGCGTCATTTTAAAGGGCGCCAAGTATTGTCTATGCCCGGAGCGACGAAATTGCTAGATCGGGCCCTGCCAGTGGTACAGGCTGTACTTGTGTGTTAGTGAATTTAAGTTGTTTGTTAAGCAGATGAAGAATCTATTCTTAATTGTAGACTTCAAGGTAAACTCAAAAAATAACCACTTAGAAGCAAATCAACGATGATTAGGGTTTTTTTGTCTGTCCATTAGCAGTTCTATTTTGGTACATAAATAGGTAATGTTCATAGAGGTTTACGGAAACACCATTGCGTCAGATAATCATCAGTTGGATTGACGGTGACATGTCATGGGATGTCTACGCAACGTTAACGTAATTGAAACTTAACTTGATAATGGACAAATACATACAATACAAACAATAGTAAAGGTTCCCCTAGTCAACGGCATCACGAACTATTTTGTGCGCGGGGTTAAAATGCATGCTGTCTTATCCGACAACACGTGCGGAAGAGATTGATGCTGTGATGAGCAGTAAGAAGCTAGTTCTCGTACGAATTGGCACTTTTGCAAATTTGTAGCGAAATGGATGATGATTTAGGACGAAAACGAGCGCGCGAAATTTTATGAACAGTCCTTTGGGAGTCTAGATTTCATGGAAAAACTACTAAATGCATATTTTTAAAATAAAATTATTTGCATTGTTGAATTACTAATCTATCCCTGTATGGAGGTCGTTTTGAAAATTTTCTTCTTCTTATGGTATTTATTGCCGCCCAAAGATGCGTTAAAATTAGTGTTGAAATATGGAACTTTTGACGCTCATAACTTTCAAATATTGTACTTTTTTACTTTTCTGTTTCCATACAGGGCTAGATAATGATGAGACAAATTGATATCACATTATTTTGAACGTACACCTTCAAACAGTGGAGTAATCGCCAGACTACGTTTGTATGGAAGAATTTTCGTCTAGTATAACCTTAAAAGCACACTTTGTAAACAAGCAAATTACAAATTAGATGATTTTATTCAATATAAGAATGCTTGGAAACATGCTGGTCCTGCTCCATAGGGCAAATCTTTAGTGTAGACAAAATCAAACTGGTTAATTTGTATTATATTCATAATTATACTTTATTTTTATTATTATTTTCTTCTCTTTTTGTTTAAAAAAAAATTACTCGCACACTTAAAACGTTGTTGTTGAATTAGATAATTTACCTATGTTTGAAATATTTGTAAGTATGTGAGAACCATGTTCCTATTTATAAAGTGAAGGAATTTACGTTTTAGTGCTTGTAATACTTTATACCTAAATGTAGTATAGTAGTTCTGGGTGCATCGTTCTCACGTATATGAATTTATTAATGTTTGTACTTGTGTAAATATAGTAAAAACTTGTTTTTTTTAAAAGAGTAAGTATGGAGTTTCTTGTGCGTTCTTCTCCATAACAATAAGCTACTTTGCCGAATGCACGGTAGAATATTTTTTTATTACTTGTAAATAATTGTTAACGTTCAAAAGTGCCGCTTAATGGCCCAGTTGAAATAAATATATTTAACTTTGACTTTGATATTAAGTAATCTTGGCAAATTTCAGTGTTACCGTAGATACCGCTCATCATACTCGTACAACAACATAGTCACATGGTACCTTAGTAAAGCATACAAAGCAGAAAACGATAAATGTGTTTTCAAAGGAATTGGTAGGTAACGCAGGTTAAAAGTCCTCGGCGTACTGCTAGCTCCTTGCCTCTAAGAAGAAAGGAAAAAACGCCAATTCTTTTACATCTATCACAAAATAGTATACAATTGCATGGAAAGTCCTTTCTAACTCTAGACCTACTTAGATCTAAGTAAAAAACCAAGTGGGAGTCGGACTTAGCTCATTTAGGGTTCCGTACCAATCCGCAAAATGAAGTTTGTTGTAATAGAAAAAATTAGGGCATTTCAAAGAAACATCTGGTTTATCAATATATTGGTATTGTTTATTAAATGATACGTTTTAATAAACATTATCACCAAATTTCAACTTCATAGGTCAATGGAAGGTTAAAAAATTCTTCGAAACAAAATTTTTGTAAAAAAGGCTTCTCATTCCTTTGTTTTCTAATATTTTTAAAACAAAAAAATCAGTATTTATCCACTTACCATAACTTTATGGGAGTGCCCCCTAAAAACATTTAAAAATATTTTTTGTCAATTTTTATATCTTTGGGTCAACAAGATGCTTATACTGTGAAAATTTAAAGACTGTAGCTCCAACCGTTTGGCTGTAAAACCCGTGTGACAGAAACAGACAGTCAGACGGACACGTGAGTGCAATAGGACTCCGTTTAGTCACTTTTTTTTTTTCTTTTTTTATTGTCTTTAGGCTCGCGTTTGATGCGCCTGATGTTAAGCGATGATGTGGTCTACGGTGAAGCACGCTTGCCTAGATGAAACCTATTCACTCTTGACTTAAAGACCCCAAGGTTGTAGCTTTCAGGGAACAAAGTGTGCGCACAATGAAAGTATTAGCAAAATCGTTTGTGCGCATGGGAGGGATTTGCATACAAGTCCACCATATACCGATGGCGCATGGCTGTACGTCTTGTAGTCCGATGATGAAAAGGGCTAGGCGGAAATCAAATTGTGCAGTTCCATCGCACACTCCCCGAAATGTAACCGATAAAAAACCGACAGACTGGCGACTCGGCGTCGATGTTCGAGGCTCTGGAGCTTTGTTGCGACCAGTGCATCGTTGCCTTTTGGCCCGTCTGTCAATCGACTCAAGTGCATCAAGCTGGTATTTGGCAGATCCATCCCAGAGGTGAGAGCAGTACTCCATGCATGACCGAACTTGCGCTTCATACAAGTTGAGCAGCTGTTCAGGCGTGAAGTACCTTCTTACCTTTGCAAGAATCCCCAATTTTTTTGCAGCTAACTGAGATTTCGCCTTAATGTATGGACCGAAGTTGAAAAAGACCCTCCGGGTACGGGACTCTAAAAACACTAGGGAACTAATCAGCATGTCACGACACTCGCAGAATGACATCTCTTGGCCTATTTGTACCTTATTAGACCATACACGAGAAAGCAGTTTGAGTGTACGTGCGAAAACAAACATAGCATGTCAGCGAATATTACTTGTGTAAACAATTTAAGTTAATTGATTCACTGTAGACTAATTAATACTAATGGTTTTTAGTTAGAAAACAAAGTTCAAGTTTATCACCGCATATGTAAAAGTGGTTTTTAATTCATAGACAATTTTCAGGGGGGTGAAAGTACTCATGAATAAGAACGACTTTTACAATGGGACCAACATAGAAATATGAAAAAAAGGTTAATAAAAAAAATTAAAAAACCCGACTGCTTATAAAGCGAACTAAAAAGACGTAAACAAGAAGAAATTCATGCTGTGCACTCGGAGAATACATATTCGCGAGCTGGCTGACCAAAACCAGATTATCCTCACTATCTTTTTTTTATTTACAACTTTTTAGATAATTTATTATTATTATAATTTTTATTTAGAATTAGGTACATTTAAACATATAAGTATTATATATCTTTGAAATCACTTCTTAAAACCCTTTATTTTGATACCCCACACTATGGGCTTAGCTTACCCTACCTACCCTACATACATGATTGTTGCGTAACTTAAACCGTTTACGCAGCGCACGCAACGGAAGCGCTCAAAAAGGAATATTTTTTCCCGTTTTTGCTACATTTTTCATTTATGCTCCGCTCCTATTGGTCGTAGCGTGATCTTATATAGCCTATAACATTCCTCGATAAATGGGCTATCCAACACAAAAATATTTTTTCAATTCCAACCAGTAGCTCCTGAGATTAGCGCGTTCAAACAAACAAACTCTTCAGCTTTATAATAGACTAGCTGTCCCACGCGGCTTCGCTCCCGTCAACTGGCTACCTACCAAGCTAGGCCACCTACTCTAAATACGTTGCGTCTCAAAAAGAATAAATTTTCCCCGTTTTTGGAACATTTTTCATTGATGCTCCGCTCCTATTGGTCGTAGCGTGATGTTATATAGCCTATAACCTTCCTCGATAAATGGACTACCCAACACAAAAAGAATTTTTCAATTCCAACCAGTAGTTCCTGAGATTAGCGCGTTCAAACAAACAAACAAACAAACAAACTCTTCAGCTTTATAATATTAGTATAGATTAATTTCACTCCCTAAAATATTCCCAATGAATTAAAACATAACCTTGTACATAGTTAATAAGTAGCCTATATCAATAATTGCGTTTCTAATCAGTGCTCGAAGGCTGCAATCTTAGCGGATAATAATTGATCTCATGTTGGAATTACGTTTTATTGTCTACAAATACTATGTAACTTTAATACTTGTTATAATATTATTTGTTTCATAGGTAACAATGTAGTTATATATAGATTTGTGTTTAACTAAAACTGTTGAAGTTCTTCGAATTAATTATAATATTCACAGTGGATCTTTGTGTCTCTGAAGTTGGTTCTGTCAATTAATGCGCAAGAAACAGTTTAACTGCATAGAGTAAGCGAGATAGGATGATGCGACAAACGTAAGCGAGTGAAAGAGACAGTTATACAATGATAACTTCACTTTCAATATTGGCACAAAAATAGCTACTGCGCAGGCTCTTGCAGCCAATTCAGACACACAAAGATCCGTTTTGAGTATTATACATTTATTTAAAACACATCGAACTCTTCTCACACATGTCTGCTAAAAAAATATATTTTGAAATAAGCAACACCTTTATGATCTTCTATCTGTATATATTATTTTTCTCTATTGTTTTGTGTGTACACAAATCTATATGTATAATTCTATACTAATATTATAAAGAGGAAAGATTTGTATTTTTTTATGTAACGAATAAACTTAAAAACTACTGAATCGATTTCGAAAATTCTTTCACCATTAGGAAGTTACACTATCCCCGGGTGACATAGGCTACTTTTTATCCCTGTATTCCCATGGGAACGGGATCTACGCGGGTGAAACCGCGAGGCGTCCGCTAGTAAATCATAAAATTCACTCTTCAGTATTTCTCAGCTATTAAACGAGCTGTGTCAATCTCCCTTCCAGCCGAGTGCCTGTGCCTAGTTTTTAGGGTTCCGTACCTAAAGGGTAAAAACGGGACCCTATTACTAAGACTTCGCGGTCCGTCTGTCTGTCTGTGCGTCTGTCTGTCACCAGGCTGTATCTCATGAACCGTGATAGCTAGACAGTTGGAATTTTCACAGATAATGTATTTCTGTTGCCGCTATAACAACAAATACTAAAAACAGAATAAAATAAATATTTGTGTGGGGCTCCCATACAATACAACAAACGTGATTTTTTGCGATAGATAATGGTACTGAACCCGTCGTGCACGAATCCGACTCGCACTTGGCCGGTTTTTCATAATGCTTTTTTTAAGATTAGGTACACGTACAAACTTCGACAAACAATAGAGGATTATACCCGGAAAAACCAGACATCTGTAGTAAACAATTACAAGCAATTTTTTTTTAAGTTGGTCGATGATATCCAGTATTATGTGCAAATGAATTATGAGATAAAAATCGTTGCCACGGTATACTTACATGGCCACGTAGATATATACACAACTAGCTGACCCCCGCGGCTTCGCTCCCGTCAACTGGCTATCTATCTACCTACCACTACCTACCTACCCTACCTACTCTACCTACCCTACAAACAAACAATAATATTAGTACTCGTTTAGATGTTGTTAAAACTCCTTGGCAAATGAACAAATTTCTTTACCCTAAAAAAAGGTTATAGTGGTTATTATATTGTATTTATAGTTTATATTTAAATAATCCATTACATAACTTTCTATTTTGCACCTACCACTGTTTATCTCTCCATCACCCGAAGGTCGACTGGTAGAAAATGCCTAAGGCATTAAGTCCGCCTCTGTACTTGTGTGTGCATGAAGTATTAAATAAATAGTGAGGCAATCTTAAAAGATAGACATATGCTGTCGCGGACATTCTTTTAAGAACTTTAAAAAAAAAAAAACTATCGTATTTATTATTATATATTTGCGTAACCTAAACCGTTTACGCAGCGCACGCAACGGTAGCTCTCAAAAAAGATTTTTTTTGCAACATTTTTCATTTATGCTCCGCTCCTATTGCTCGTAGCGTGATGTTATATAGCCTATAACAGGGATGGCGAACCTTTATTATTAAACGTGCCATTTCAATTATATATATTTTTTTATGCGACTAGGAAGTGCCACCAAAGAATTTTGACTTTGTCTTAATTGACAAAAAATAAAACTCTAAATGCTATGAATTATTCAATTCTTTATTTGCATCCAGAAATTATTACAGCAATCCTAATATTTATTTACAGTTTTATGTTGTATTTAAATAAAAGTAGGAGTTGGTGTCATTTCTGCTGTTGCAAATTACCTAGATTCCAAAATATTTTGTCGTGTGCCACCACAGGCACGCGTGCTATAGGTTCGCCATCCCGCCTATAACCTTCCTCAATAAATGGACTATACAACACAAAAGATTTTTTCAATTCCAATCAGTAATTCCTGAGATTAGCGCGTTCAAACAAACAAACTCTTCAGCTTTATAATATTAGTTAGATATATTTATCATTAATATACATGTGCCATGGCCTCTAATTAAATTATGTCTATATTTTTAAAACTGTCTGTCATGTCAAATCATGTGTCAAATTCCAGTTTTTCTATATACTCATTGTTATGTCCAAATACATGGTGACACTCACTCTTAAAGTAATGTGTTAAATATAATAAAAATAATTTGTTAATACATTATGGTCGAAGTCTGTCTATTTTGTTAATTTGTACTTTTTTGCTGTCTACCTTCTCATTGTTGTGTCAGTTACATATTGTGTATGATGTACAAACAGACATCACAATGACTAAGGTTATGAACTGCTGGTATGAGTTCAAAGTTGCCTTTACCTACCTACATTTAGTTTTAGATACCAACCTACATTATATATGTACCTTTTTGACTTAACATCCATGTTTTTTCTTTTTCAGAGGATAAAGACTTGCACGTGCCAACTGATAGTGAAGCCTGGCTGGTACGATTCCTGAGACCCTGCAAGTTCTACCCTGAAAGCGCCCACGATCTGGTAAGTGAACCTATTGAAATATAATACGTATTATAACTTTATAAGTCTAGACCAGTGGTATCTCATCCCATACGAAGAAACCGTGCCGACGTACTGTACTGATTATACTGATTATTTTTTGTACATCGATCGCGTTCGGTTCCGTTCCACGGATATAGATGGTGATCTATCTATCGCCGTGGAACGGAACCGAACGCGATCGGTTTACAAAATATAATCGGTATAATCAGATGAGAAACGCTAGTTACATCGGCACGGTTTCTTTGTATGGGATGTGGCATCTGTATGCTAGTATTATATTATCTGTGGTCTAGACACTTCAGCTAAAAGTAAACATACATTGCTGAAAACAGACAAGCAAACAATACTTATAATTTACTAATTGACTTCTTCGTTTCGTGTGCGTTAAGCCGCCTCTGGGAACTCCACAGGTCTCTAATTTGACTATAACTTACTAACACTTAATGAAAAATAAAATTTATCACATTAAACACCTACCCCCTTATTAATAAACACAGAATAAAATTATACCAAGTATAAACCTATGAAGTTATTCCTTTGTTATTCCTGGTTTAACTTTATTCCGTGTTTATTAATAAGGGGGTAAGTGTTCTTCCTGGGGTACAGGGTCCATAATTGTGACTAATATATTTACTTCCCTACCAACTATATACATTATGGAATGCAATAAAGAATTGATAATTGAACTAGCTTCAGCTGCATTGTAAGAGAGCAGTTTGAGTGAGAAAGCTATGGCTAAACGGTGTTTATTATAAGCTAACACTTAGCTAGCTAAACGCGCACAAATATGTATTAGACTGTAGACCTGACCTTTATTAGACTGTAGACCTTTATAGTCTACTAGCTATCCCACTCTACCTACCTACCCTACCCTGCCTACCCTACATTCTTGTAATTTTGCCCGCTTTTACAACATTTTTCATTTATGCTCCGCTCCTATTGGTCGTAGCGTGATGTTTATAGCCTATAACCTTCCTCGATAAATGGACTATCCAACACAAAAAAAAAAGATTTTTCAATTCCAACCAGTAGCTAGTACCAAACAAACAAACTCTTCAGCTTTTTTAATATTAGTATAGAATTAATATTCAAACACCCTGATGAAAAATACTTAATATTGTGAACACATGCAGTTGCTACTAATCTTCTGAACTTCGACCATAGGCATTCATGATTAATAAACTAGATACTACCTAGTATACCGACAAAGTTCTTGAAGTCATACGTACTTCATGTTCACTTACTTACGTATGCATTCTGTCATGATTCATACAAATAACATACAAATGCAATATTTAAAAGAGGCAGGATTTTAATGAAACACAACCTTGTTACATACATAATCTTATTTACTCTTGCAAATACATAGGAAATGCAAACCTAGTCATTGTCATTTGTCTGTAAATATTTAAAATACATTTCAATCTTCTTTTTTAGATTAAACGTTACTACGGTTTCAAACTGAAGCACTCCAAGCACTACGATGGTCTCATTCCCAGCAAAGAGACCAACGTGTTCAACCAGAACGTGCTGACAGTACTGCCCACTCGCGACCAGTATGGGCGACGAGTGCTCGTGCTGGAGCTAGGAAGTAAGTAGTTGTAGCTACCGATCCGAAATAGCACCCCGATGGTGTCATTCCCAGCAAGGACCAACTTGTTCAACCAGAACGTGCTGATAGTACTGCCCACTCGCGACCAGTATGGGCGACAAGTGCTCCTGCTGGAGCTGGGAAGTAAGTAGTTGTAACTACCGATTCGAAACAGCACCCCGATGGTGTTATTCCCAGCAAGAAGACCAACGTGTTCAACCAGAACGTGCTGATAGTACTGGCCACTCGCGACCAGTTTGGGTGACGAGTGCTAGTGCTGGAACTAGGAAGTAAGTAGTTATAGCTACTGATCCGTAGCACTACGATGGTCTCATTCCCAGCAAGGATACCAACGTGTTTAACCAGAACGTGCTGATAGTACCGCCCACCTGCGACCAGTATGGGCGACGAGTGCTAGTGCTGGAACTAGGAAGTAAGTAGTTGTAGCTGCTGATCCGTAGCACTACGATAGCCTCATTCCCAGCAAGGGGACGAACGTGTTCAACTATAACGTGCTAACAGTACCGCCCACCTGCGACCAGTATGGGCGACGAGTGCTAGTGCTGGAACTAGTAAGTAAGTAGTTGTAGCTGCTGATCCGTAGCACTACGATAGCCTCTACTGTTGGCAGTACGATTTAGGAAGTGAATAGCCGTTCAAGTGGTCCGTAGAGAATCAGAGATCACACGCTCTTGAACTTGCTGACTGTAGGTACTGCCTAAAAAATAGGTCGTAAACTCTCAGTATCAACCACAGTAATCACGATTATCAGCCTTAATTAACATAATTATGAATGCAAAATCTGCCTATCTTTTTTATACGTGTAGATAATAACTAAGATAAATCGCATTTGAATTTCTGGGTACTCAAATAGTCACGCAACCATGCCCAAGATAATGTTAAACAAATAATACGTTGCGCACAATACCCACACTCGGACATGTCGTAGCACAGAATAACTATGGACATAGGTATCTCATTATTATGCCTACGTCACTTATTATTGCCATAAACATAATTTTTAGCAAAATTCACGTAAGCAATTGATCAGACATTGAAGAAAAACGTTAAAAACAGAGGTTTTTTTAAAAAGATCCGGGTTTTTTTAAATCTATTGTGGAAAATCCAAATAGAGTTGGCTCACTGAGTCTATGGTTATGTATAATTAAGTTAAGATTATTAATTATAATTGGTTACAAAAATCTTCCACAATTGACGCCTCGGCTGCATCATCATTGCTATGAGTTTATTGTTTTATTATTTTTAACCGCCTTCCAAAAAGGAAGAGGTTCGACTTTGTTTGTTTTTTATTTTATTTATGTTCACCGATATCTTTGTCAATTGTGGACCGATTATGAAAATTCTTTATTTGTTTGAAAGAGTATGTTCCGAAATTGGTCCCATTTTAATTTGGTGAAGATCTAATGAAGAACTTCGGGGATATACAACAAAACCCATCAATAAATAACGGAAAATCTCTTGGGATTGCTGCAGTTGCATGTCTGTTTATACCATTTCATAACATAACATCACGCCAGTACGCTCTAAAGGGGTAAGCAGATGTGTACAGTTCAGCTTGGATACACTCTCATTTCACCGGTTATGTTCAGTTTTAGGATATTCGGGTAATCTATTCTAGCATTATAGGTATCTTACGTAACTACTTGCCTACTAGGTAGGTAAAACAAAACGTGAAAATATAAAAACATTTTTACAAAAAAACACTACCGACATCCAAATAACAAAACTACAAAATGAAAAATAACTTTATTTTTGGAAGTCGGTATCCATAACTCAAAAAATTGGTACCTACCAAAAACACCGACTTCCAAAAATAAAGTTATTTTTCACTTTATAGTTTTGTTATTTGGAAGTCGGTAGTATTTTTATGTAGTTTTTTTTTTTTCTTTTTAATATATTAAGAAGTAGCAGCGAGTCAATTTTCGTACCAGTGCTCGATGAACATGAAACTGAAGCAAGTCGATACCTTAATTATTATTTTTTAATTTATACGATCCATATTTTCTTTTTAATGCAACCCTTATCTTTCCCCTCACTAACTTTGGACCTATCTTCTTACAGAAAAATGGAAGCCAAGCAAATGTTCCCTGGACGAGGTTTTCAAGGGCTGCGTGCTGTTCCTTGAGGCAGCCATGTTGGAGCCCGAGACGCAGATCTGCGGAGCTGTGGTCATCTTCGACATGGACGGCCTCTCCATGCAGCATGTGCTGCAGTTCACGCCTAGCTTCGCCAACAGGATCGTTGATTGGCTACAGGTTGGTCACACAAAAGATAAGAATGCCATCAAAATTAATAACCCACAAAGTAACGGTACGTTCACACGGAGCCACGTTTTGCCGAATCTTATTTTCATGGGATCTGGAAAAATCGAATGTTGTATTCACACAGCACATCTTGCATTGCCGTATCCGACGGCCTCGTATCGAGATCCCGTGTGAACACACCATCCGGCTCTTTACCCGACTGCCGATGGAGGGTAATGTGTTTATCAGTCTATGTATGTATGTTTGTTCCTATGTGGCGTTCCAGAGACCAAACGCGTTGTCCGATTTTGATGATTCGTACGTCAATCGATTAGTCTTAACCCTGCGAGTGTCATTGGCTACAATAAAATTGTAAAATAAAAAAATTACGGATTGTGGGGCATCAAATTTTTTTTACCCCCCAAATCCATCGTGTGGGGTATCAAAATAAAGGGTTTTAAGAGGTGATTTCAAAAATATATAACACATATGTTTATAGGCAACCAATAAAAAAAAATACCAAAAAGTTATACTTAAATAAAAAAGTTAATAAGAAAAATAAAAAAACGCGACTGCTTAAAAAGCGAACTAAAAAGACGTAAACAAGAAGAAAATCATGCTGTGCAGTCGGAAGATACATCTGGTTTTGGTGAGCCAGCTCGCGACCATGTAACCTCCGACTGCACAGCATGATTTTCTTCTTGTTTACGTCATTTTAGTTCGCTTTTTAAGCAGTCGGGGTTTTTTGATTTTTCTAATTAACTATTTTTTTTGCAAGAGCGCGCACATTTCCTCACGTTGATTTGGAAGCGACGACCCGACGACGTATTCGGTTTCAAGATCCCGAAAATAACCGAATCTACCCCTGCGTGTATCGTATGAACGCATGTATTGAATGCGCTATACTACTGCACCGGATCTTACATTTTGCAGTACGGCCGGATCGGTTTGTAGTCGCAAAATCGGATGTCAACTTCAGCAAGATTCGGTTTTTTGCCGTGTCTTGAAACTGAACTAATGAATGAATGAATGGTGCTTGTGTGAACTCATTCATTGAAATACTGTTGCCACTAAACCGATTCGGTAGAGAAACACTCGACGCCGTGTGAACGTGCCGTAAGCTTTCAGAATATTTGGTTCAAATAAATTCCACTAGATGGCGTGATAAGCAGATTTGATATTGAATTTTGTGTAAAATTACGTTTTTCTTGAATTGATCATTAAAAATAACTCAATATAGTTGAGAAAATGCTAAGCATGCAAATGATGAATGAGATAAGATATTCATCTAAGATAAGATATCAACTAAGATCTATATACGTGGACGAAGTTGATTCAAAAACCCGACTGCTTAATAAGCGAACTAAAAAGATGTAAACAAGTAGAAAATCATGCTCTGCAGTCGTAGGATACATATTCGCGAGCTGGCTGACAACCTGATCCTCCGACTGCACAGCATGATTTTCTACTTGTTTACATCTTTTTAGTTAATATAATTAATATAATAAACATATAAGTGGTATATATTTTTGTAATCACCTCTAAAAATACTTCATTTTGATACCCCACTAGATAGATCTCGAAGAAAAAAAATTTTAGTGCAATATAGCGCACAAAATTCGCCATTTTTGTTTTTTTAACGTCACTTATCTAAGAACACTTGGGCGGCCAAGGCCTATCTAACGATGTATTAATTATAAAAATCCGTCTAGCCGTTTGCAAGATAAGAGGTAATAAAGAATATTAAATACATACAAGATACGCGCGAAAAACATAACCCTTTCCTTGAAGCCGGGTAAGAACGTCTTTCTCTAACCTGTACATTTTCATGTTCCAGGAAGCCATCCCCCTCCGCATCAAAGGCCTCTACATAATCAACCAGCCATTCATCTTCGAGATGGTCTTCAAACTCTTCAAGCCTTTCCTGAAGGAGAAGCTTCGTTCCCGCATCGTGTTCATGGGAAGTGACAAGAAGATGCTGCATGAGTACATCAGTCCTAAGTGCCTACCCGACAAGTATGGAGGCACCCTTAACATTCCAAGTGTCAGTGGAGGACAGTGGCTCGAACTACTCCTCATTTGCGATAAGGAATTCAGTGGTAAGTAGAAACAAACAATATAAAACCGGCCAAGTGCGAGTCGGGCTCGCGCACGAAGGGTTCCGTACTTGGTAAATTGCGGTTTACGATTTATGACGTATTAAAAAAAAACTACTTACTAGATCTCGTTCAAATCAATTTTCGGTGGAAGTTTACATGGTAATGTAAATCATATATTTTTTTTAGTTTTATCATTCTCTTATTTTAGAAGTTACAGAGGGGGACACACGTTTTACCACTTTGGAAGTGTCTCTCGCGCAAAATATTCAGTTTAGAAAAAAATTATATTAGAAACCTCAATATCATTTTTGAAGACCTATCCATAAATACCCCACACGTATGGTAATGATGAAAAAAATATATTTTAATTTCAGTTCTAAGTATGGGGAACCCCAAAATTTATTGTTTTTTTCTATTTTTGTGTGAAAATCTTAATGCGGTTCACAGAATACATCTACTTACCAAGTTCCAACAGCATAGTTATTATAGTTTCGGCAAAAAGTGGCTGTGACATACGGACGGACAGACAGACATGACGAATCCGTAGGGGATCCGTTTTTTGCCATTTGGCTACGGAACCCTAAAAACACAATAAAATTAGACTTGGAAATAGTAAAGTAGTCTTACGTGCCATTCTTCATAATAAGTCATTTGTAGGCTGAAACTACGGTCCAAAGATGGATGTATTGACGTTCAATCGTGTCATACATAATACTTACGTTCATGAACGTGACAATGATATTAATATTGTACCAATAATTAAATTAATATTTGATGGATGTGCGGAGTGACGAGAATGGATAAAGTGAGAAATGAGTATATTAGAGGAAGTTTGAAATTGGCGCCAGATTTGGTCATGTAATGAAGAGGGATGAAACGCATGTTACTAAAAAAGTTATGAATTAAATGTGGATGGATGGAGACGGATGGCAAGGCCAAATAAAATATGGATGTACAGTGTGAGGAGTGACATGAAAGAAAAGAGCGTCAGTGATAGCGTGACGGGGGACTGGACGGTGTGGAAGAAGAAATAAGTGTTGCTCCGACCCCAAGTAACAAGGGATAAGGGCAGGAAGAAGGAGAGTATTATCTTGTACATGTGATGAGAACGAATGAAGCACTTGTGACTAAAGGGAAAGGACGGCCAAAGAAAACATGCAAACTCAACTTTGTGTTAAGCTGACCTTTGTTTACAGACAAATTGTATGTTTTGTGCTCAGATCAATTAATAAGTCAAGATGGAACGTTGCAAACAACAAAGTGGAGACGGTTCAAACTATGCCTTGCCGTATAAATACACAATTACACGCGCAAACGTACAACGAAAGTACCCCTTAGCTTGTCAGTTGATTATTTGATCTGTGATTTGATTTTTGCGTCGACCATAGCCAAATCTCATAATCAATCTGATTTTTTGTCGTCTTTTTTTATTACAAAAACAAGGGGCTGACAGGTTCTAGAGAAACAGTCACCAGATGCTGCGATGCTATTGGTTGATGAGTATGTCGGCGTTAATTTAGCGGGCGAGCCCTGCAAGCTAAAATAGTCCTTACGGTGATCAGATATAGCTTTGGCCGATTGTACATTAGTGCGTGTAATTGTGTATTTGTACGGCAAGGCATATTTTGAACTGGCGTCACTTTGTTGTTTGCAACGTCCCATTTTGACTTTTTATTGGATCTGATGTTTTGTGTAGGTACAAAAAAGAATTAAGCAGGATGTTAGCAGTGTTTCGCTAACGGCAGAAAGATGAAAAATCTTGTCTTACTTGGTGTCTAACATTTTGAATTTTGTTACAGCGATCAACTCATATGGATACAAGAAGAAGTGAATCCTGCGCGGGCGCACAGAGTGGCATGGACGGTTTTATACAATGTGATAATGAATACGCATATCGTGATAATGAAACTTATATTATTAGATAATTATTATACGTACAAACCGTAGTTTTAAGGTCTTAGCCATTAGCATTTTTGTGTACGTAGAGGTGTGGTGTAAAAATAAATTAGTCGAGAATTTTATTAAGTACCTATGTGATTTATATATGCCTGAAAATTTGTATTTAATATGCATTTGGTAGTACGTCGGACCAATATGAGTTTTAAGTATTTTTTTTTGTTTAACAACTTTTTTAGCTCAAAACTTAATACGTATTTTTTTAAAGCTGTAAATTAAGCTACAATTCCAATGTATTTGGTATAGTACGAATGTGGAATTTATTGGATGTTTGCAAAGATATTTCTTGAGACACATTTCGTAAATAAAGCAGGCTGTGATTTCCTAAAATGTGCGATATTATTGATATATAGCTTCAAGGCAGCACAATATTGCTTACTCATATACGAGCTTACAAATTATTTAAAAATATTTTTAATATCTATATCAATAATGGACAATAACTTTATCAAAAAAATATATATTTGCACTTTGTTTTGCCAGTCGCTAAGCTGTACTGAAAAATTATATTTGCCCTATTTTTTAAAACGCAGGCAAATTACAAGTCCATGACACAAATAAATGATATTATATTTGTAAGTAGATAAGTATACATTAATATAAAAAGAAATTGTAATGTCAAGGGTAGTTCTAATGTATTTAAATACTTAAAAGACAAATTAAGTTTGTAACATTACCACTCATTACCAATTATATCTTAAAAAGATGAAAGTTACAAAAAAATATGTATTTTTATAAATCCTAATTACCTATATAAAATAACTTTTATATTATGTTACAAAAAGCGGTAATATTATACCACTTAAATTATCCCTTTATTTATTAAGTTAGGTAAAGGTAGGTAGGTATATAAGGTAAATAAAAATATTTTCTATTAAAAAAACTGGTTTCTTTTAATAACACCAACCGCGTTGTACTTTTAAGTTATTTTATTACAAAAATAAAAGAGTTTATTATTATTATTTATTAAGTCTACCTATACATTTATTTTAGATCCATATAAAATCATAGAGTATTAATTTCTTAAATTATTCTTAAATATCTAACTTTGCCTTATTATTAAAAATGCAATAATTACATTCCTAATTGATAACTATTGAGTTTTTAACTTGAGCGTTTGAGTTCCATTTTGTACTTGATCGACAAATTGTGTTCTACGCCTTGTTATTGTTCACGTTCTGGACGTAGCCGTAAGAGTTCGCCACTGAAACAAAAAGGTTTAATTAGAAAGAAAGAAAAACGTTTATTTGCGCCAGGCACGACGCATACCATAAACAAACAAAAGGAAAGCTTAAATACAAATACAGAGTATGCGTCACAACCACGCAAAACGGTCATCGCTCAGCATAATGCTGATACTCGCGTGCAAGACAGAGCCAAAGCGCTGGTTTTCAGCGATAGCCGGTGTCGATTGGGTGACGTCGAAACAATGACACCTTAAGGACAAGTGACGGAGCGAACATGTTCCAATTACAAATAAAAAAAAACAAATAAATGAGTATAAACAAATACGAAACAAGTGTCCAAAACAAAAGTTCAGTTTTTATAGTTATAGATTAGAACTTATACGAGTATATAGTAACAATTAAGGTCAATGTATGTTTAAGCTGCGGAAAGAACGCACCTGATATTCAACAGTTTCCGATTAGATTAGCCCCCTTACCATGACGTGTCAAAACTATCATGGTGCGACTGGGAAATGGGGAAAGATGTATAGAAGTCATATACATCTGTCCCTTACGCACACTCGATGTAACCTTGCTTTAAGAGCTTATGGTTAACCCCCACAGAAAAGCCGACCCTAACTTAGTAAGGCAGAGGTTGTATGCAGATTGTGTATGTTCAATGTCAATTTTTGTGTCGCAGTCCATGCTCTACCTCCTGTCCTGTCTTCTGTCCCCGAAACATGCAGCCAAAGTGGCCTATGCGCTGCCACCGAGGATGCCGTGGAAGTGTCGAAGTTTTGGGCCACATACTTTTGAAAGACAGTCGTGCCAGCGACACGAGGAAAGATAATGTATATTTCACCACATTATTACACACCGCCTATAGCCATTCCTACCATGTTCTACGCTATGAGGAAGCTTGGACAAGAAAGATACAGTAGGTCATCCTTCCGATAGCTACCAAGTCGCCTTTCACTCAACAAATTAATGGATGAATGCGTCAATGCGTCATTGCCGAATATTAACTGCGCATATTGACGTAGATGCGATTATATGACGCTAATGCGGTCAAAAAAATACCAGTCACGTCTGCATTCACCATTATAGTGTGGTTGTTGACAATGTATTGTTGTACAATGTCCACTTAATTTGTGAGATGAAAGTATAAGATATTCAATCTCCGAACTAGGCTTGTCGAAAAAATATCGATACATCGATATATTAATACAAAATATACAATATCGAAAAACGTATCAAAAACGATTTTTTATTTTCAATTTAATTTATTAGCAGAATATTTAACAGAATTCAAAGCCGTAAAAGATAGGAACGAACGGAAAATTACTGTATTGTCTATGACTATAATGTTTTGTTAGTGTTCCGTGTGTGTGTATGTGGCGGGCGCGGAGGTAGTGATCATCAGTCACTCGTTACTCACTTTCAAATGTGAGTTCTTTTGCGTTGATGCGTTGTGTGTGTGTGGTGCGTGTCATCTTCTAATATTTTTAGAAGATTGCTATTTAGTTTATGTTATTTTCAATTTTTGTTTATTAAAAAGGAATAACGATTAAAATACCTTCGTTTTTATTAAAATTCTCATACATTAAAATAATGTACATTTTGTATAAAAAATTCTACTACCAACAAAAACAAAAAAAAAAGAACCTAAAAGCTCTGAAAATCGGACCCTGTGATCGGATATTTTTTCTCGATATATCGAGGTCGATATTGATATTTTAATAAATATCGATATATCGAGGTCGATATTGATATTTTAATATATATCGATATATTTTTTCACTTTCGACATCCCTACTCCGAACTCCAAATTCTACATACAACATTTGAACACGACAAACCCCATCCCGCTTTCTCTTAGGAAAACCCAAGCTTTAACACATTGTATTCGGTACTCGTAGTATATAATAAAAATTCAGTCAAACATATATAAATACAAGATCACTATTTAAGACCTCTAATAGATAGACACAGAGAGAAGTGACCCCTTCAGTTGACCCCACACTTTGGGAGAATCATGCACAAAATTGGCCTGAGTGGAGACGTCGTGTGCAGCGGCAGGTGCAGGCCTTTGAGGATAGAAGGAGGTCGGAATTGGACCAAAAACGCGACGACCTCAAAGCACAGCTACTATTTATCACGTAGTCAACGGTGTTCTGACGTGTCCGCTTTGTGCTCGGAGTTTTTCGGCCAAGGCTGGATATGCAAGTCACATGAGAGCACATAACAGTGCAGCAAATCTGAGCTCTCAACCACATTGAGTAGCCAATGATTGCGGTCGCTGTGGCCGAAACCGGCTAGGTGGCCTCATCATCATCAGATAGGCAGGGGTTAATTAAAGTAAGTATACCTCTCTCTCTCTCGCCTTTTCCCAACTATATTGGGGTCGGCTTCCAGTCTTACCGGATTCAATGTCTCTCTGAGTACCAGTGTTTTACATGGAGCGACTGCCTATTTGACCTCCACAACCCAGTAACTGGGTAACACGGTACCCCTTGGCAAGACTGGTGTCAGATCTCATGCTTCTGACTACCCGTAACGACTGTCAAAGATCTTCAAATGACAGCCGGGACCAACAGCTTATCGTGCTTAACGAGGCACGGAGGCAACTCGGTATTTTGAAATGGTCACCCATCCACGGACCGACCTCGTCAAGCGTTGCTCCACAATTAAAGTAAGTTTCGAACCCACTCACTCATATCAGCAACACACATTAAGTACAACAATTAAACCAATATGACAATCAAATCAAGATACTCACATTTATAGTCCTCCTCGTAATGCCTCAACATCTTCCAGAGTACATCACCAGTGATCTCCGGCTCAGGCAGCAGACCACCGTGCCTCTTCCTCAAAGCCTTAGGGTCCACGTGCTCCATCAGCGAGCTCATGTTCGTGCCGTGGAAGTGGACGCGGGAGCGCAGCTTCTCTCGCATGAACGGCTTGAAGATGGCGAACAGCATGTTGAAGATGTACGGCTGGTTTATGATGTGGACCGCCTTCACGCGGATTGGGACTGATTCCTGGAATTGGAAATTGCTGTTATAGACTCGATCATTTTTATTAATAATTTTTAAGTAGGTATTGTGACTATACTTTTTTGACATTTTTTATAACTGTTATTTTAATTGATTTGTTGACAATTTTAATGTATCTACTTAATTGAAATGGATCGAGGTTATTTTGGGTTTTTATGTATTTATTGTTTATGAGTGCATACATATAGCATACATATAGATATTATCGTCTATAGCTTGACCAATTCGTTCATGACACTCCTACAGACCGCGGGCGCGGGGGACGTAAGGCAGCGGGGGTGGTAAAATGTGCGGGTGGGACGGGTACGATGCGCCATCGCGCCGACACGTCATTGGGTATTAACGTCCCTTATTAGATACCTGCCAATTAGATTTTGATATGTGAAGAGTGTTTTACTCTCCAATAACATGGTAAAAACCACAGAACAGATAAAAGAGGTAACAACCGTCTTTTATGCACTTTGACCCCTCTAAACGAAGTACTCTATACTCTATTCCTATAGACATAAGACAGTCATATCAAAATTCTGCATTTGGTACTACTCTACCTGCATCACAAAATGTTTAGCTACTATATTAGAATGTTACCTATAACCGGTTTGTTTCAAAGGTAACTTTTAGACTGCATTCTTGAGCCAATTAAATTCATGAAGCTATCTGTAGGTACCAATCGTACATAGTCATATTATATTCGAACAGTACAAACTTTTTCTTAATGTCTTTCGGCAAACTTCGTGTTTCGTCAGTCGTCGGATTTCTATCAGTTGTCCTTTGCACTTGGTGCAGACCGGACGCTCTTAATCATCTTGGAACTATATAGAGTTGTTAATACACTTTTAACATAATGTAATTTATTTAAAAATGGGAGGAAAGCTCTTATTTTACAGCTATATATATCACACGGAAAACAAAAATAAAGTACTTAGTTCTGAATTCAAATTATTGTACACGACTAGCTTCTGCCAGCGGCTTCACCCGCGTAAAAGTCGAAAATTATCCCAAGGGAACATATTCCCGGCATAAAAAGCGGCGTATATTCCAGACTTTAATATATCTCTGTGCCAAATTTCATCCAGATCCGTCCAGCCGTTTGAGCGTGGAGAAGTAAAAAACATACAAAAACACTCACAAACTTTCACCTTTATAATACTCGAATTAAGTGTGATGATTAATCTAATAATTAACGGACATGGAAATAAGCATTCGTTTGTATTCGGAAATGCGATGATTGCCGAGGGATATTAAGAAAATAGTTGTACTGTAGATACCAATTTCTGTCTGTCTGTCTATCTAGTACTAACAGCAAACTTGCTAAAATAAATCCAGTAAGTTAAAAGCTGACTGTTCTCAATTTCATGAACTACAAAACTACTTTCCAATTTCTTAAACAAAATCTATAGAAACATGACCTAGAAATGCAGCTGACTGGTCGAACAGGTAGTTGTCTGCTAGCCCACTTCACGAGCTGCCTACATTGCGTAATGTATCACTACAGGTCAACGGCCCAGTTCGAGTAGCAATATTATACCTAATAAAGTTCGGACAAACATCGCAGCGAGAAATAATTGAACATATTGCGTTTCAAACTGAATGGCGAGCTAGCCAGATATAATAATTACTTGGTATTTATGAAACGCTTGTAGCACAAGGAATATCCGTTAGACGAATCTGAATTATCAATGTCTAGTTTCCAATTCAACTCTATCATTGCATCAGTCAACAAAAAAAAAATTACAAAAAAATACTACCGACTTCCAAGAAAACTACAAAGTGAAAAATAACTTTTTGGAAGTCTGTGTCTTTGGTAGGTACCGATTTTCCGGTCAATAAAAAAAATATTTTAGCTTTGTAGTTTTCTTATTTGGAAGTCGCTGGAATATTGTTTTGTATTTTTTTTTTTTTTTTTTCACTTTTCAGTAGTTAAGTAATATAAAATAATGACAGAATAGATTAACCGAATATCATGAAACTGAATATAGCCGGTGAAATAAGAGTGTAGGTACCAGATGAACTGTACACATCTGCGTACCCCTTTAGAGCGTACTGGCTTAATTTTATGTTATGAGATGGTTTAAACAATAAACAGACATGCGATTGTCGCTCGGGATTGCTATCCCGACAGATTTGCCGTTTGTTAATGAAGAGTTCTGTTGTATATCTCAGAAATTCTTCATCAGATCTTCACCAAATTAAAATGGGACCAATTTCGAAATATAGTCTTTCAAAAGAATTTTTAAATTCGGTCCACAATTGACGGTGATATCGGTGAACAAACATAAAAGAAAGAAAAAATCAAACATAAAGTCGAACATAGAACCTCCTCCTTTTTGGTAAGTCGGTTAAAAATATGGTATTCTCCGTATGGTAGTCTCCAAGTATTAATGCCATCGAACCGAATTTATGCTGGAGTTTTGACAAACTCTCCTGACGTAGTTACCAAATTCATTAAATAGTCAACTAATGAAATATTTCAAATACTGACCTTTGAATGCCCTTGTACATGATTTATAGAGTTTAAAGAAGATAATCTACACAATCGAGCTACGTAAGAAAGATAATCTTCCGATTAAAAACATATGCAGGTGTCCATTATCGAGCTATTCGTTTCGACTGGTTCCAAACCAAAAGCATTGAATGACCCACGACCAAATAATAAGGATCCGTGGTCGTCACAAAAGTTGGCAGAAGCTATGTCAAGGAATTTCTAGCACTAACGTTCGGTCGCGTATAGTCAAAATTCAGTTTACGTCAATACTATTAGGGTTCCGTACCTCGAAAGGAAAAACGGAACCCTTATAGGATCACTTTGTTTTCCGTCCGTCCGTCTGTCTGTCTGTCAAGACCCTTTTTCTCAGGAACGCGTCGAGGTATCAAGTGGAAATTTATATCAAATACTCAGGTCTACTGTCACTTAAAGCTTGAAAAAATCAATCAAAAGATACAGCCGTTTATGCCGCAAATTTTCGACACTCGCAAGCGAATCAAAACCTACAGGGTACTTCCCGTGAACTCAGAAGTTTTAGTTACATCATATAATAAAAATATTTTTAATAAATTTAAACTTACTACCCCTTTCCTCATGAACGCGTAGAGGTATCAATTAAATTGAAATTCATATCAAAAACTCAGGTCTATGATATCTTTAAGCTGAGTTTTGTACGGAACCCTCGGTGAGCGAGTCCGACTCGCCCTTGGCTGGCTTTTATTTCTAAGGTTACTGCAGATCCGTCGACAACAAGTGTAGTTATTATTATAATCTTCTTTGTTTAGTTAATATTAACAAGCCTCTTAATATAATGTATTTTCTTACCTGTATCCAATCAAGCACCATCTTAGCGTAAGACGGCGTGAACTGCATGATGTGTTTAAAGGACAGACCCTTCATGTCGAAGACGCTGATGACGCCGCAGATCTGTGTCCGGGGCTCGGCCATTGCCCCCTCCAGCCCCACCTGAATGCCTCGGAACACGTCCTTGAGGGACACCTCTTGTGGGTTCCATCTCTCTGGAAAAGTACCAGCGCAACATAAGCATTGAGGTATGTAGTCGTTCGAATTACACCATACGTTCAAATGTGAACTTGTTTTGATCACGAAGTTATGTAAAAACCAATAACCCCAAAGCTAAAGGCCAGTGTTTCTCTAATTTGTGTCATAATCGTAATGAACTTTTTGCAATTCACGTGGTTTAATAATTAAATGATAATGAAACTACTATTTATAAATCCTATAAAAATAAAAGTATGCCAAATAAATAAGGAATCGGTTCTTTACGAAAAGATGTTTCGTAAACACAATATGCAAGCACATTAGGATCTTGACAAAATCCGGTATTTTAAGCTTAAAGATTCAAGAGACCATATAACTTGAATAGTATTAGCAGCAAGTACCTATTGAAATTTTTAAAAATGTTTGAATCAGTTTGCACTACGTGGAACATCTATTTTAAACTCAGTTTTTAGTTTACGATAGTCAAATATAATTTAAATTCAAACGACAAAGTAGGAATCCGTTCAATATTAGTTATCCTCCAAGCTAGCTTAGACCAATAAGGAAATATAACACTTAACAATATTACAATATAAATAAAGGTGTTTCTATTCGACACGCCTCAACGTTAGAAACAAATAGTTTTAGCTTTACTGCACGCACTATTTCATCAATAGTAGATATCAATTTTATGTGCACACGCCATTCTCGACCTAGATACAAATCTTCTCGTACCAACACGACGCTGCAACTGAATTATAATATACTTTGATGGAAGTGGGCAAACTTTACCTTTTTTTATTGTTATGGGTTTGCTCTGCTCTTGACTCTAGTCTAGGTCAGAGATGACAGAGACACAGTCGACGATGGATCGAGCTTACCCAGGAGAAGCCTGTTCACTCTAACTTTGAAGAGATTCGGGTTGAATGCATTCGGAAACACAGACGCAGGCAGTGAGTTCCACTCATTCGCTGTGCGCATTATGAAGGATGTTTGGAAGCGCTTGGTGCGAATTGGTGGAATGGCAACCAGGTAAGGATGATAACTTGCAGTGCGTCTAGATGTCCGATGGTAGAAGGGGGGCGGTGGGATTAGGTCGTGGAGTTCTTGAGCACACTCACCGAAGTACAGTCTGTAGAAGACGGACAAGCAGGCAACCTTGTGGCTATGAGCCTCTTGGCTCTGCGTTCCACTGAGTCAAGCGCGGCAAGCTGATACTTAGCTGAGCCATCCCAAAGGTGGCTGCAGATCATTGCAGTCGAAAACCAATCAAATACGTTCACTTGTGTCAAACGTCGTTTTTCAACACAATTACGAAGTAACAATACATAATATATTTTGTTAGAAATGCTTGTGAGAAAATGGTCCCGGCTTCTTTTCTGCGCCCTTTTCTTTTTATATAGGACTGGCTCCAAACAACCTTATATTATAAATGTCGTACATTGAAAAGGGCTAACCTATGCACTTTTCCGTACGAATGCGGAACTGGATAAAATAATCGCTCTGCGCTTGCAATACACAGCATTGCAAAAGACAGAAACCAGTTTTTGATTGCGTTAAATAAAAATACTTTGGCACAACCATACAATGTTACTACTTTTAGGAATCAAGTTGCCCTTTCAATAATATCTTTGCCCACGAGTGGGGTAATTAGATTGATAATATGATTAAAGTAATGGGAACTAAACACCAATGAAGTATTCTCAGAGCTTATTTAAATCGATCCCATAGCTTATGCGCGCACGCATCGAACCTACCATAATAATTGACACCTACAGTATTGACGTGTTGTTGCAGTTTTTATAGCAAGCAAGAAATAAGCAACATTGTTATAAAAATAGTGACTCCTTAATTTGCCAATTTGTTCTTTATTTGAATTGATTTGATGGCAACTATTTGCTGCATAGGCACAGTTTCAAGTACTTTTTTTATGAAAATTAGTAAGTTATGCCTAATATAAACGAAGACCAACTCAAACTCCATCCAACTCATTCTTTCTTTCCATTATTTTTTTAAAAGAGAAGACATTTAATTGGCTGTTTGTTTTTGTCTTCTGTTTTTTTATTCTCTTTGTTTTAGCTGCAATTCGTCCATAATTTGATAAATAAATAACAAACCAGTTTCTGTTGTGAAAAAGTGTCTTTTTATACCCAGGGAACTTGCTAACGCATGTGTTTTATCAAAATCTGTTCAGCGGGTTAAACGGGAAAACATAACAGACATATATCTTCGCATCTATAATATTATTATAGATTCTGTGTCATGTTGGTTCTTTACTTGAACCGTAGACACTAGATTTATGATTACTCAAGCATGGAGAATTGCCAAGCGAAGCAAACCTGTGCGGTACACCGCAAGCTTATCGCGAGCTTTAACCCTACATTTAGATACCGGCGTGAATAATAAAACCTGTTTGCAAAGGATTCTCAGGTAATGATTTGTCCTACCTACCTACCTAATGTTTTGGGTACGGGTTTATCCAAAAGATATCGAGTCATCGACATTGGAGGCAACATTCAAATATTTCATTAAGTTTAAGAAAGTTGCCGAAAATATTGGAAGGTTCAATCGGGATTTCCTCGGAAACAAATTATTCATCAATTTATATTAATTTATTTTTACCAAGGGCGGATTTAAGGGGGAGGGGCACGGAGGCACTTGCCTCCCCTCCCCCCCCCCCAGATGGTATTTTGTGTACTGTGGAGATTCCATCACAGTACATACTTAGAGGAGCAGTGGTGGCCCAATGGTATCGGCCGCGACTTACAAGTTGTAGGTCGTGGGTTCGAACCCAGGCATATTATTCATGTATATTATTTCATCACCACTGCTCTCAAAAACGGTAACAGAAAAAATCGCGAGGAAACCGGCATGTCCTAGAACCAAAAATTCGAAGACATGTGACATCCACCAACCCGCACTGGGCCCGCGTGGTGGATTATGGCCCATCCCCTCTCACAGAGAGGAGGACTGTGTCCCAGCAGTGGGAACATTAATAGGCTGATGATGTGATGTGTGATGACATACTTAGAAGCAAATCAAATTATCAGAGTTGTTAATAGCTATTTATGCAACTGTTACGTTATGGACGGTCTTTTAATACGAGTGCCATTTTTCAGTGAAATATGTGGGCACGAGATATTAAAAGACCAATAACGTACAGTTGCATACAAGATTTTATCTACGAAGGAAGGAATAAAACACAGATATAGACAAATAAATATTTCAGGAAGTGTGTTTAAGTATTTCATTTCTCTTACATGTCTTGATTTTTCTGGTAGTAAATTATTTGTAGCCGCAACTGCTCTATTTGTTATATCTGGTGGAGTATTTTCACACTTTTCACTTGATGTTGAAGACATTTTTAATAAAATTTCATTTAGAAAATTTTCGCGCGTCGACTTTTTTTTTATTTATTCTTTATTAGGTATAAGGCAAAGATCTTGTAGCCGCAACAGCCAAATAGTATACGATAATTTTGTTCTAAACTTGTTCCATTTTTAAAAACATCATTTACATTGTCTCGATTTCGAAGTAATATTGTAGGTACCTGGCTGTATGTTCAGAATGTCTTTGCTTGTGTTTTAGAATTTATGACGATTCACATAATGCAACCCGATGTCGTTATGGGTATCATAATGAAACCGCTGTCAATTTTATAATTCGAATATAACGAAACCGGAGTAGATAAAATACATAATGAAATAACAGAAAGAACATGACTGCAACTCTTGTCTTTCGTAAACCTTCCTACACATAATTGAACTTGTAGAAATAAACTTGAATTATGATATAATTGTTGATTTTTTTGCCCGTCCGCCCCTTGTGCCCCTCCCAGAAAAAGTTCTGGATCTGCCATTGTTCACGACTAGACTAGCTGTTGCCGGCGCGGCGGCTAGGCCCGCAATGAAGGTCGTAACAAAACTCATCCTAGGACAAACGCAACTGGGATTAAAGACATGACCTATTCAAGGTCATGGTCTACCCGAGTGCCAAGTTTCGTTCAAATCTCTTTAACTATTGAAAGCACGATTGATAAAAAAAAACAGACAACGTAAAATGTGTCGGGACTGTCGACAAAAAAGCCACCTAATTTGTAATTTCTGAGAAAGATGAGGCAAATTATAGTTTGATGTTGAATATGCTAAATTTTGTCGGCAAATATCTATGGTTTATCGGATGACAATAATACCAACCTCCAGATTCAACCAAAATAATGCGGCGTCCGTGCTGGTCCCGCGGCGCCAAGATGGAAACTATTGAATGTTCGAATGGAGCTCGAATGGTCGAGGGCAGCAGATCACGGCAATAATCCGCGTGTGAGAGCCTGAACTTGTAGTATGCTTGAATCTATAATGATAACAAAATCAAGTTGGTATTAACATAGCAAACTGCAGAGCAGTCTAATTGCGTAAGTGAAATCAGCAAACAACACGTATAGGTAAGGGTGATGACACCTTTAAAATAACGACTTTCGTATTGCGTAATACACTCGAAAGGGTATTAAGGATATGTGAATTCAGCTCATAGGGTGGAGGACATTACCGCGGCCCTGGCAGAAGCAACTGAAGGAACACGGGTGGGTTTTTAGAGCGGGAGAAGTCATTGGACGATTCAACAACCCAAAACAAAAAAACCCGACTGCTTCAAAAGCGAACTAAAAAGACGTAAACAAGAAGAAGATCATGCTGTGCAGTCGGAGGATACATATTCGCGAGCTGGCTGACCAAAACCAGATGTATCCTCCGACTGCACAGCATGATTTTCTTCTTGTTTACGTCTTTTTAATTCGCTTTTGAAGCAGTCGGGATTTTTGAATTTTTTAATTAACTTTTTTTATTTACAATTTTTTAGTTTTTTTTTTTTTTGATTACCTTATTTTTGGTATATAATTTATTTTTGAAATCACCTCTTAAAACCCTTTATTTTGATACCCCACACGATGGGTTTAGTAGAAAAAAAAAAAAACCCGCACAAAATGGCGCCTAAAATCCGCCATTTTTTTCTTTTCCAATTTTTATGTAGCTAGTGACACTCGCAGGGTTAAGACGAATCGATTGACGTAAGAATCATCAAAATCGGCCAACGCGTTAGGTCTCTAGAACGCCACACAGGAACAAACATACATACATAGACTGATAAACACATTACCCTCCTTCGGCAGTCGGGTAAAAAGAAAAGGTGTGGAGGACGTACCCTTTCTAAATTATTTACGCAATACCGAAAACGAGTTGAGGTGGTTGAACTCACTTAGAATAAGGAGTTCGTTATGAGATGAATTCATATCCTTTCCATGATCTATACGTGTTCTTTGCCGAATTCACTTGATAGGCTACAGGTGTCTCTTGTACAGGCATTTCGTCAGTTATATTTAAGTCTCATGTCCTGTATATATATGTCTATCTATGTTAAAAGAGATGAGCTTATTGCCATGAAACGGGCACGGGCGGCCACTACGAAATTTGATATAGTATAACCACAGATAATATAATACTAGCATGTATAACTTATTAATACTTTGCCTGCCCCGGGAATCAATCCCAGTACCTTGCGTTAACAATGATGACTTCTAGACCAATGAGACCAACTTAAGGCTGAATTCTTAATTAAGTGTTTGCTACTTCGTTGTTACGTGCTACTAGAGTTAAACAAATACTGAACTTTAAATTCTTAATTCAGAAATCGGGTTGTTAGGCATATCCTTGACGTTTTACACGCCTGTTTTGGTTGGAAAAAATACTTATGAGATCGTCGCAAAGAATCTTAAGTGCTTGTGCACTTATAATTAACAAAAACTATGTACAGCAGTTCACAAAATGCACCTATTCAAATGCACGACGTCTCTATTTACCTGTAAAGGGTGTGTTTTCAAATCCGAAACTATAAGGAATATTACCCTCCTTCGGCAGTCGGGTAAAAAGGAGTAACGTTTCCGATTTTGATGAAAACTAAAACTGCATCATTTGATTTTTGAACAATCAATATTCCTAGCCAGAAATTGATCATATAGATGCCTACATTTAGCAAATAAACGATTACATTCATTCTTTCTTTCATTCATTCATTCAAACTAACAAAGGAAAAATAAGCCCTTTCCATAAGTTTGCTTTGAGTTTTTTTTTCCGTTTTTCCTCATAGATTCGGATTTGGACATCCACGTTCACTTAATAAACTCACCTTGTCTTTTTTATTAGTACCTACCTACAAATAGCAATAGAGTATTAAAATGTTATTCAAACATAGCGGTCATCACAATTCTGTCCATTGAGGTGCCAAGTGTTCTAAAAAGTATTCATGTAAGCGTATCATAAATGCAAAACAAACAAGTAAATATTAGATAGTTATCTAAACACAAACCTTTTTAAAAGCACTTTCTGGATAGAACTTGCAGGGCCTGAGAAACTTCAGAAGGTAATCATCTTTCTCGATGGGAACGTATAGAGATGGCTCCTCTGAAAAGAAAGAATACATATCGTTTCAATATCATATTTTGCCTGAAAGTTCACATGAAGCTCATGAAACATCAAAATCAACTATCTATGGTGGAATTAGATTAGATAATAATAATATTAGATTAATTAGATATTAGGATTGTCCAATTTGAAGATAGAACAAGTTCAAGGGTAACTGCGTAGTAGCAAGCGTAATAGCAAGTTGACTTGCTGCAGGCTAGTGTTCCAACCCATAAGTTTTGTAGAGCTAGTAGGCTCAGCACTTAGGAACAAAAAGGAAGTTCGTTTTCGTTCATTGATTATTGTGTAAATGCTTAAAAATACTACAAAGTTAAAAAATAACTTCAATTTCGGAGGTCGTTGTTCCTGTTTTCGTTTCTTCGTTTGTTGACATCGCCTTCCGAATTTGAAGTCATGTTTTGCTTTGTAGTGTTTTTATTTCGAAGTCGGTTGATTTTTTTTTGTTTTTGTGGTTGATAATGGACATTTTCTATAGTAAGGTACCTATAATGCCCACAGTGATGCCAGAATAGATTACCCGAATAACAAGTAATTTGAACATAATCGGTGGAGTGAGAGTATACCAGGGTGAACTGTACACATCTGCATACCCGTTTAGAGCATACTGTCAAAAAAAAGTTTTTCTATTTTCACTTTTTAGTTGTACTTACCTAATAGGCAAGTTAGTAAGGTAACTATAACGCCAGAATAGATTTCATGAAACTTGAACATAACCGGTGAAATGAGAGATCTGCGTACCCCTTAAGAGCGTACTGGCGTGATGTTATGTTATGAAATGGTGTAAACAATAAACAGACATGCGATTGCAAAAATCCCGAGAGATTTGCCGTCATGTTTAGTTCTGTTGTATATCGCCGAATTGTTTCATCAAATCTGTACCAAATCTAAATGGGACCATTTCGGAATAACCTTCTTGCGAAAAAAAAATATATGACGGAGTTATGGCTGAATATACATTTAAAAAAAGTCGAACATCCGAATTGAGAGCCTCATTCTTTTCAGGAAGTCGGTGAAAAACGATTGCGAGAAGTGATGAGATCACATGAGTAACACCATGACAACCAATTGACACCAAATAACAATGACTTGCACAGTTTAATTCTGTCAAACCCGTTCTGACATCGGACAACAACATGTACGGAAGTACAGCTAAGGAGGTGTTCCTTGAGAGCTATAATTTTGGGGTATTTAAGACAATAGTGAATAGACTACCATATCACTTACCAGTAAGATTGTGGTCGAAGCCTATCAAGACAGAGACAGAGCCAAAATAAAAACAGTGATAGTAAGATCGAACACTACACACAAAATACACAGCTACTGTTTTTTACCCGACTGTCAAAGCAGGGTAATGTGTTTATCAGTATATGTATGAATAAACATTCTTTCTATGTGGCGTTCTAGAGACCGAATGCTGTTGCCGATTTTGATAATTCTTACGTCAATCGATTCGTCTTGCGAGTTTCACTGGCTTCATTTAAATTGGAAAATATAAAAATTGTGGATTTTGGGTGCCGTATTGTGGGTGCCCAATTTTTTTTCTTCTTCAATACTCATCGTGTGATATCAAAAATATATATGGATTATATGTTTAAATGCGATAAGACCGCCTTTGTACCCGTATAAATAAGTTTTTCTTGTAAATTAGTACCTATAACTTTTATGGTGTACAAGTAGTATATTCTATTCTGAACGTACCTAATTCGATAAAAAGGTTGACTAAAGAGTTATAAATAAAAAAAAACTGATTTAGAAGCGAACTAAAAAGTCGCTTATATCATGCTGTGCAGTCGGAGAATACTTCTGGTTTTGGTCAGCCAATTCGCGTATAAGTATATACCTATATGTGTGTTGTTTACGTCTTTTTAGTTCGCTTCTTAAGCAGTCGGGCGTTTTGTTTTTTTTTAATTATCTTTTTTTGTTTATAAAGAAGTATGGAATTTGAGACAGCCTATAATAAATTATAATAACTGAGATCCTATTAATAAGCAACGAGGAAACAACAACAAGATACAAGATAAGTCCTATATTAATACATGACATCTAAACATTAATTAATATTATCTTAATAATTATGGTTAATCATGAGTTGCTTTAATTTATCAAATACAGTAGCAAATATTCATTACCGTTATTTTATTTCTCCTAACTGAAGCGTGTCTGTTGTAAGACAAAGACAAAGATATTTTATTTCAACTAGGCCACCAAGCGGCACTTTTGAATGAACCTACATTAAAATTTACAAGGAATAAAAATTTATTCTACCGTGCATTCGGAAAGTAGCTTGTTATGGAGAAGAACGCACAAGAAACTCCATACTTACACTTTAAAAAAAAAAAAGTTTCTTTACAATATTTAGATACATAAGTAAATTAATAAATTCATATGTGTGAGGACAATGCACCCAGACTCACTACACACTATACTATGTACCGGTACAAAGTATTAAAAGTACTCACAAAAACATTAGCATCCGAAGCAGTTAAGTTAAGACCAATCCCAACTGACGGCGCCCGTTCACGAGCATGACGCATGAATCGGCACCACCCAGCTCAACCATCATGAAGGGAACCGAATGATCCAACAAACGCGCCACCATCAGAGAGACATTTGAGAGAGCATGACACACTCAACTGCCAGGGCAAACACAAGTCAACGAACGACACCAAGGTACAGCAGATGGTAGATTTACAGTTGGGTTAAAAGAAAAGAAATTGAGTCTATATATTACAAATATATTCATACAGTCTTCAGCAGGTCCAATAATACTACAAAACAATAATGTTCTGCATATCACTTGTTTTTGCGCCCTAGTGGTTGTGGAGCAAGACTAGCATTGAGCCAAGCATTTTTATCAGTGATGTAATCCCCTAACTTATAATATGCCTGCCTGCATAGTGTGCGTGTAAACAAGTAACTTTCCTAGACTATTGTGAAGTAATGCACGATAATTAGAAATCGTGTAACCAGTCCTTTTCAATGATAGCATGGCGATTCAAGTTATATGTTGCCCGATAACTTGGATCGCGTTGTTGGTTTACGTTGCGGCAGGTTATACACAAAACCGAAGAGTACAACCTGCCTCCGTGCTTAGCGTTTGTCTAGAAAGCGTTCGATTTGATCGAGACTTGGGCTGTACTGCAGTCTCTCTAACGGTGCCAAATCGACTACCGGTACATCGAGGTGTTGAAGTGTTTGTACAAAAACGCCACCATGTCAGTTCGACTTCAGGAATAGATCTCGAAACCTATCCTTCTGCAGCGTGGTGTGAGACAGGGAGACATCATATCTCCGAAACTGTGCACCACTGCACTGGAGGATGTCTTCCATGTTCTGCATCTAACAGATAGCATTTGTCGATACTAGATCAGCCTCCCTAGCCAAGTTACAAACGTTTCGTATCGTATACAATCGTTAACGCCTTCTGTTTGTATGGTCTGACCACGTGACTTAACGTTCAGAAGTGTCATTCCCATACATTGATTCGTTCCAGTTCATTCATTATTATGGCTTCATTAACTACACTCCTCAAAATCATTTATTTCAATTAGATCATTAAGCGGCAATTTTAAATGTCAAGGTTCATAAAAAAACTTTTTTGCAAAAAAATACTACCGACTTCCACATACAAAACTACAAAGTGTAAAATAACTTTATTTTTAGAAGTCGGTGTCTTTCGTAGGTACCAATTTTTTTGCGTTATGAGAGAGATCTCTCATTTCATCGGTTATGTTCAAGTTTCATGAAATCTATTCTGGCGTTATAGGTACCTTACTAACTTGCCTATTAGGTAGGTACAACTAAAAAGAGTTCTGTTGTATATATCCGAAGTTCTTCATCAGATCTTCACCAAATTAAAATGGGACCAATTTCGGAACATACTTTTTCAAACAAACAAAGAATTTTCAAAATCGGTTAACAATTGTCTGATTACGAACAGATATCGGTGAACATAAACAAAAAAAAAAAAACAAACGTAATGTCGAACATAGAACCTCCTCCTTTTTCGGAAGTCGGTTAAAAATAATAATAATTGATTCTAGTCGTACATTCCCAAAGGCGAATAACTAGAATCAATCTGTTAAGGAGAAGAACGTATAAGAAATGTCATAATTTATCTTTAAAATAAAAGTGATCTACAATATTTTGTATTATTATTAAGCCTTTATTGCTGGTACATACATTTCATATCAAACTGTTTTTAACCGACTTTCCAAAAAGGAGGAGGTTATCAATTCGATTGTTTTTTTTATTTTTATTTGTCTTACCTCAGAACTTGTTACTGCGTGAACCGATTTAGATGATTATTTTTTTATTTAAAAGCTCGTGTTTGTCATGTGGTCCCATTTAATTTTCATCAAGATTTGATGAAGAACCTCGGAGATATACATCAGAACTCTTCAATAAATGACGGCAAATCACTCGGGATAGCTGCAATCGCATTTCTGTGTATTGTCTACACAATTTCATAACATAACATCACACTAGTACGCTCCTACGGCCTCTAAAGGGGCCCGCAGGTGTTACAGGTGTTACAGGGGTGCAGGAGTAACAATTTACCTTGGTATACTCTTATTCCACCGGTTTTGTTTAAGTTTCATGTTATTGGGTTAATCTATTCTGGCTTCACTTTGGGCATTATTGGTACCTAGCCTATATAACTGGTCCATTATTAACAACAACTATAAAGTGAGAAATGAAAACTTTTCACAAAAAATACAACCGACTTTCAAATAAAAACACCACAAAGTGAAAAATAACTTTAATTTAGGAAGTCGGTGTGAAGAAACGAAAACAAGAACACCGACTTCCTAAATTGAAGTTTTTTTTTTATATCTTATATATCTAACATATCGGATTTCCCGGTTTAGTGATCAGCGTGTTCTGTGACACATTGGCCTCTTCCAGCTGTTGCCACTCTTCTCCATTATTAGCCTTTCTTGACCGGATTGTCCTTTCAGTAAACTTTATATCGTCTGTCCACCTTTAAGCTTGTCTGCCTCTCTTCCTTTCGCCATGTTAATTTTAAAATCAAAAACCCGGATCAGGTGGTTAGCCAGCTCGTGAATATGTATCCTCCGACTGCACAGCATGATTTTCTACTTGTATACATCTTTTTAGTGCGCTTCGCATTCGGGTTTTTTATTTTAAAATTAACTTTTTTTATTTACAAATTTTTAGTTATATTTTTTTTTCGAATCACATTTAAACAAAAAAAACGTGGTATATATTTTTGTAATCACCTCTAAAAATCCTTCATTTTTATACCCCACTCGATGGGTTTCATAGAAAAAAAATTGAAACCCCAATATGGCGCACAAAATCCGTCATTTTTGTTTTTTTTAACGTCATTTATCTAAGAACACTTGGGCGGCCAAGCCCTATCTAACGATGTATTAATTATAAAAATCCATTTAGCGGTTTGCAAGATATGAGGTAATAAAGAATATTACATACATACAAACATACAAGATACGCGCGAAAAACATAACCCTTTCCTTACAGCCGGGTAAAAATGACAAATAAGGTACATATTTAGACTTCATGCACAAAAGGTACAAAGGCGGACTTAATTCCTTAGGCATTCTGTCAGCCAAGGGTAGTGAAGAGACAACATGTCAGTTGCATTGATAAATATTAAAAAAACAGTTATTAGAACACTAAAAAGGTAAAATAAACATAGGTACATATATATTGAATATAAATACCTACATAAATCCTAACCCATATATTAATTTACAGATAGAGATAACTACATGGTGCTCACATATTTACAAACAATACTAGATTGTAGTATATGACTTAAATCTCGTAATATATATTTAAGGAAAAAAAATCATTCCTGTAACACAGTACCTACTATACAGGAGACCAGCATGTAACTACAATCGTTTCTCGATAATTATTTAATTAATATTATACTAGCTGACCCGTCAGATGTAAATCTGTCCAAACTGAATTCATACAAAAATGTATTTTCACTTATTCTCAAATTTAAAATTTGCCCAAATACTTTCCCAATTTTCTTTAACTAATATACTCAATTGTACAAAAAAAAATTGCCAAATGAGCCCAGACACTCTCATATGATGCGTTTGGCAACGAAAATAATTATGCAGATTATGTATAACCTAACATTACTTTTCTACAAAGAACTACTGTCTAACTCATAACATTTTATAGTCATTGAGATAAGAAGAACTGATGCGCAGACTTCCTAATAATTACAAATGTGCAGTAAATGTCGAAAGAAATTTTCAAAAACGTAACCATTTTCTGAAAATGTGTTTTTTTGGCGTATTTCTCTGAACTCGCCAATACATAAAAGCCCATCTCCCTGTGGTGCATCTATTCCTGTTGGTGCTCAAATATGGCGTTGAAATCAAAACGTATTGTAACCTGATGGCATTTATTAAATTGGGACAATCCCACCGCACTATTCCCAAACCACTGCAACTCCTGAAAGCCAGAATCAAAGGTGGCGACCACCAGAAAAGTGCCGAGGCAAGGAAGCTCGACGAAGTCCCGGAGAATTGAAGTAAATTACCAGCAATCATTTGACACGTTTGCATTTAGGGGTCTGCCTGAAGGGACGAACAGCACTATCCCTTTTTCACAGTAGAATCATGATGGTTTTAACACTTGGTAGTACGGCTCCAGTTGTCTCATACATGATCACAAATTTTATATTAATTAAGACGTTTAATATGTTTAAAGCTAGAAAACGCAAATAAAGAGTTATATTTTGTTGTCTAATCTGAACATTACTAAATGTGTACGAATCCTTCCTTATTGGATAAATCTTGTTCTTTTTTTAGGGTTCCGTACCCAAAGACTCCGCGATCCGTCTGTCTGTCACCAGGCTGTACCTGTTGAAATTTTCACTGATGATGTATTTCTATTGCCGCTATAACAACAAATACTAATAACAGAATATAATAAATAATTAAGCGTTTGTTGTATTTCTATACAACAAACGCGATTTTTGTTGCCGTTTTTTGCGATAATGGTACGGAACCCTTCGTGCTCGAGTCTGACTCGCACTTGGCTGGTTTTTTGTAGAGCTGAAACAATAAAATTAACTGACGAACAAGGCCACGGTAAAAAGGTGAAGCACATACATAGATATTTATTTATATAGTACATGGAGGCAATTAAAGGCATCTTTGAAAGATTATCTCGAGTCTCGACAAGTTTTTATTATTTATGAGGGCAGCTCGCAACTCGATATTAACACGTTATAATTAATACGCAATTTTTTTCATATCGGTCGTGGCTTATTCCACAGGAAAGAGGTATTTCCCGGAATAATTAGCATGTGTCACTCAACGTTCCGTATGGTGCCGGACGTAAAGAATTTCACCATCCCATGTCTTCCCGTGGGTGTCGTAAGAGGCGACTAAGGGACAAACCAGAGAATGGGCAGCAGCGTTCTCTGTGCTTCTATAACAACCATACTGCGATCGCCAACCCGCCTGCCAAGCGTGGCGATTATGGCAAAACCCCCCAATGAATAGCACAAATAAAAAATGGCCCCTGGTACCCGGCAGCTTGCCTACCCTCGACTACGGTAGCGGTCGAGGCTACGGCATGGCAAGGGGTGCTAAGAATCTCCGGACGAGATCCGGCTACCCCAACAATCACCGACGACTGGACCTGGCAACGTACAACACGCGCACACTTCGGACCGACGAGAAGGTCACCGAACTCGAGGAGGAACTGAGCAGGTTGCGATGGAGTATTATAGGGTTATCTGAAGTCCGAAGAGAGGGGGAGGACTCGATAATCCTCAAATCCGGTAACCTGCTCTATTTCCGAGAAGGTGACCGGCAGTCCCAGGGTGGTGTCGGGTTTATCGTCCACAAGTCCCTTGTGAACAACGTGGTGAAGATCGAGAGTGTGTCGACCAGGGTGGCGTACCTTATACTCAGAATATCCTCAAGATATTCGCTGAAGGTCATACAGGTCTACGCCCCAACCTCGGCACACCCCGACGATGAGGTAGAGACCATGTATGAGGATATCTCCAGAGCCATGCATGGTTTCAAAACTCACTTCACCGTTGTCATGGGGGACTTCAACGCGAAACTGGGCAAACGAGACGAGGATGAGCTGCAAGTGGGGCAATTTGGAGTTGGACAACGGAACCACCGGGGTCACCTACTGGCCAGTTTTATGGAGAAGGAGGGCCTCTATATGATGAACTCCTTCTTCAAAAAGCGTGAACACAGGAAGTGGACCTGGCAGAGCCCCGATGGTGCAACAAAAAATGAGATCGACTTCATCATGTCAACCAAGAAGCAAATGTTCAATGATGTCTCTGTGATCAATTCGGTAAAAACCGGGAGCGATCACCGCATGGTAAGAGGCACATTGAACATTAATATTAAGCTTGAAAGGTCTCGACTGATGAAGTCCACGCTCCGGCCAGCACAGATCCAAGTCCAAAACCCCGAGAGCTTTCAGCTCGAACTCCAGAATCGTTTCGAGTGCCTAGGGAGCTCCGTGGATGAATATAGCAACGGGTTCGTGGAAGCTGTCCATACGGTCGGGTCTAAGTTTTTCAAGACCCGTCGTACAGATAGAAACAAAAAGCTCTCTGATCACACCCTCAAGCTTATGAAGGAGAGGCGTGAGATGATCCTGCAGTCTTCAGATGAGGCGTGCAAATACCGGCAGCTCAATAGACAGATCTCTAAATCCTTGAAAAGAGACCTCCGCCGCTTCAATACCGAGCGTATTAAAGACGCTATCGAGCGAAATTAAGGCTCCAAGGTGTTCTCAAGGGATCTGGCTATTGGGCAGAGCCAACTCACGAAACTGAAGACCGACGATGGCAGGATCGTATCCGCCAAACCGGAGCTTCTCAGGGAGATCGAGACATTCTATGGGCAGTTGTACACTTCGATCAGCAAGCCCGTTGCGAGTCTAGCAAACGACCCAAGAGCTAGATTGACCCGACACTATACCGAAGATATCCCGGACGTCAGCCTGTACGAGATTAGGATGGCTCTGAAACAGCTCAAAAACAACAAGGCGCCGGGTGATGACGGAATTACGGCCGAACTCCTGAAGGCGGGTGGAAAACCGGTCCTTAGGGCCCTTCAGAAGCTGTTTGATTCCGTCATACTCGAGGGCAAAACGCCACAGGCATGGTGCAGGGGTGTGGTGGTACTCTTCTTCAAGAAGGGCGACAATGCCCGGTTGAAGAACTATAGGCCCATCTCACTTCTTAGCCATGTCTACAAGTTGTTTTCAAGAGTCATCACGAATCGTCTCGTGCGCAGGTTTGACGATTTCCAGCCCCCCGAACAAGCCGGATTCCGAAAAGGCTTTAGCACCGTGGACCACATACAAACGCTGCGGCAGGTTATACAGAAGACCGAAGAGTATAACCTGCCTCTCTGTTTAGCGTTTGTGGACTACGAGAAAGCCTTCGATTCGATAGAGACTTGGGCTGTACTGCAGTCTCTCCAACGGTGCCAGATCGACTACCGGTACATTGAGGTGTTGAAGTGTTTATACAAAAACGCCACCATGTCAGTCCGTCTTCAGGATCAGACCTCGAAACCAATCCTTCTCCAGCGCGGCGTGAGATAGGGAGACGTCATTTCTCCGAAACTGTTCACTGCTGCGCTGGAGGATGTCTTCAAGGTTCTGGACTGGAGGGGGCTGGGCATCAACGTTAATGGCGAGTACATTACTCACCTTCGGTTTGCCGACGACATAGTGGTCATGGCTGAGACCATGGAGAGCCTCAGTAAAATGCTCGATGACCTCAGTAGAGCTTCCGAAAGAGTGGGTCTTAAAATGAACATGGACAAAACCAAGATCATGGTGAATGCCCATGTAACACCCACTCCTATCAAGGTCGGAGACTCTACTCTCGAAGTTGTAGACGATTATGTCTACCTGGGACAAACGGTCCAGTTGGGTAGGTCCAATTTCGAGAAAGAGGTCAACCGTCGAATCCGACTCGGCTGGGCGGCGTTCGGGAAGTTGCGTGGTATCTTCTCGTCCAATTTACCGCAGTGTCTCAAGACAAAAGTCTATGACCAGTGTGTGTTGCCAGTGATCACCTATGGGACCGAGACGTGGTCGCTCACAATGGGCCTTATCAGAAAGCTCAAAGTCACCCAAAGGGCAATGGAGAGGGCTATGCTCGGCATTTCCTTGCGTGATCACGTCAGGAATGATGATATCCGCAGGAGAACCAAAGTTACCGACATAGCCCGAAGAATTGCCAAACTTAAGTGGCAGTGGGCAGGGCACATTGCTCGCAGAACGGATGGCCGATGGGGCCGAAAGGTTCTGGAATGGCGACCGCGAACCGGAAGACGATACGTTGGAAGGCCTCCCACTAGGTGGACTGATGACCTGGTTAAGGTTGCGGGAAGGCGCTGGATGCGAGACGCACGGGATCGGTCAATGTGGCGACGCCTGGGGGAGGCCTATGTCCAGCAGTGGACGTCTTTCGGCTGAAATGATGATGATGATGACTCAACATTAATATAGCTTCCTAAAGTTAATGAATTTTCGCAATCTAATTAGTACTTCTACAAGTAAAATTGAAAAACCCCCGACACGATATCTTGCGCAAAAACCCCGATTCCAACAGTAAAACAACCATATTTTTTGAACAACCAGACCGATTTTCATCGAACATAGCTAAGAACACTTAAGATAATATCACCTTTCAAACAAAAAAAACTAAATCAAAATCGGTTTAGCCATTTAGGAGCTATGATACCACAGACAAATACACAAACACACAGGTACACAAGTCAAACTTATAACAACTCAGTTTTTCCATCGGGGATTTATAATAACAATTTTACTTTTTTGCAACGTACATTTTTAATATTAATTGGAAGTTTAGATGGCCTATAATCTAACAGAAGATAGAATCTTGTTTAATGTTGTGTTCGGTAATAATATGCCTTCCATATCTGTTCAATTCGGACAAAAAAAAAACAACTTAAGTATATTGACTTAATGCTAGTCATGCTTACGAATGCGTTTGCGCATTATTTAAAAACTGGTACTTAAACCAAGCTTGGGAACTCAAATATTATAAAGAATAGGTAAATAGCGATTAGGTCACATATTTGCAAAAGTCTTGTGGACAATGCCTACTTTTTTTCAATAAAAAACTAGCTCTAAACCAGCGCCTCTTTCTTGGGACATATCAACAAAAAAAAACATATAATTTATTTATAAGCTTAGTTAGAATTTAATTACAAGATCATGAAAAATAAATTGCCGTACCGCCGAGGGAAATAATTCAATAAGTAATACATCTTTATAGAACATAGCTATACACCGTAAGTGTAATCAATATAAACATCCACCATATGATTGAACACAAGCACGAACCGGTTATTAAATGTCGGAAAGTATCGGTTAAATTGAGCAATGGTTTAGATAAGTACCTAGATGGCGTAGTTGGAGCCAATACCTACCGTAGTGAAACTTTAGTCATTTCGTTTACGAATACTTCAACCCTAGGCTAGGTGTTTATTTCCGCTTGGGCAGAGCACCGCCGTGTCCTCGTGGAGGCGATCGGCGGTGGCGACATCTCGCGTCCGTCCCTGGTTCAGGCTATGATACGGGGCGAGAGAGCATGGTAAGCTGCCTCCTATTTCTGCGAAGCAGTAATGCTCGCAAAGGAGGAGGCGGAACTCGTGAGGGAAACGCAAAGGAGACGCCCTCACGCCACTAGTCACCGCAGGAGTCGCCCCGGGCATCGGGAGTCGCAAACCGATTCCCGGAAGTAATGGGTAGCTGCCGTCCGATAAGGACCAGGGCCGAGTTTACGGCGGGTAGTGTTCCACGCGCGCCCCAAAGAGATGTCAGCAAAAGTGACGGGGCACGGCAGGGCCGATGCCTGTCTGGGTCGCGGATAAATTTGTAAGATAGTTACCGCGGCCCCGGCACAAGCAACTAAAGGAACACGGGTGGGTTTACGGCGGGTAGTGTTCCACGCGCGCCTCAAAGAGATGTCAGCAAAAGTGACGGGGCACGGCAGGGCCGATTACTGTCTGGGTCGCGGATAAATTTGTAAGATAGTTACCGCGGCCCCGGCACAAGCAACTAAAGGAACACGGGTGGGTTTACGGCGGGTAGTGTTCCACGCGCGCCTCAAAGAGATGTCAGCAAAAGTGACGGGGCACGGCAGGGCCGATTACTGTCTGGGTCGCGGATAAATTTGTAAGATAGTTACCGCGGCCCCGGCACAAGCAACTAAAGGAACACGGGTGGGTTTACGGCGGGTAGTGTTCCACGCGCGCCTCAAAGAGATGTCAGCAAAAGTGACGGGGCACGGCAGGGCCGATTACTGTCTGGGTCGCGGATAAATTTGTAAGATAGTTACCGCGGCCCCGGCACAAGCAACTAAAGGAACATGGGTGGGTTTACGGCGGGTAGAGTTCCACGCGCGCCTCAAAGAGATGTCAGCAAAAGTGACGGGGCACGGCAGGGCCGATGCCTGTCTGGGTCGCGGATAAATTTGTAAGAGAGTTACCGCGGCCCCGGCACAAGCAACTAAAGGAACACGGGTGGGTTTTAGTCAGTAAAAGTCTGACACGCCCGCTTCACCTAGAGCGGGAGAAGTCATTGGATGATTTCCCAAACAACAAAAACCAAAAAAAAATTGGCTAGGCGTTTATTCACAAGGAGTGTTGTTAACTTCATCCTAAATTTTCATCTTTACTTCTATTTGTAAATGTATCAAAATTGGCATAAATTGCGTCGAACCCACATGTGCTAACTACATTGTGCCGGTACGACGGCGACGCGGCGTCTACGGACGTGGGATGCGGGCTCTACGGTGGTGCTACGAAGCTTCTACGGTAGTGCTACGCGGTGGTCTCGGTGGTGCTACATGGCTTATGAGGCAGTGCTGCTTCGTTGAGTCTACGACGCGGCGACGGTGCTACGCGCCTTCTAAATGGCGTTACTACGACGGGTCTACGCTGGTGTTACGCGGCGTCTAAACCGAGGCAAAACCTACGCTCATGAAGATTACATTTGTGTGCGCAAAATTATGAAGTTAATAGATGCCATTGTTATATTCTCCGTTTTGCAAACACGCTCTTACAAATTGCGAAATAACCGCTATTTAAATAGGTAGAATTTTCTAAAAAAATATAAAAGAATTTTAACAACGAAGAGAAATCATGCTTCTTCAACCCAAACGATTCGCTAATTTCACCAAAACTACACTGATTACTGTTTTGCAGTGTTAATTTTAAAGCAGTGTTCTTAAAATAATGTTTAGAGTACTTTGAAGTTTTGTAAACTCACGTCGAGTTCTTGAAAACTGCGTTCTCGGGTTCACCGGTAGTAGGTACGAATTTTACCGAGAATTTTATTATTTTGATTTTAGTATTACTCGCATCCGCAGTCCGCAGGAGAACCAAAGTTACCGACTTAGCCCGAAGAATTGCGAAACTTAAGTGGCAGTGGGCAGGGTACATTGCTCGCAGAACAGATGGCCGATGCGGCAGAAAAGTTCTGGAATGGCGACCGCGAACCGGAGGACGATGCGTTGGAAGTAGGGTTACCAACCGTACTCTAAAATAGAGTATTGTACTCAATTTCATGAAGGCGAGTACGCCTATAATCTATAACACTACTAGAGTATGCTGCAATACACTTTTTTACATAAGGTTTACTAAACTAGTGCCCGTCACTTCAGCATTTACTGAGAGAGTATTTTCGGTCATGAATGTGAAGTGGCATGAAGAGTGAAACAGATCTTCATTAAAATTGCTTTAAAATGAGCTCTTGATCTATATACATTTAGAGTTAGAATGTTTGGAGTCACACAATCTATTTAAATACCATGAAAATTGTTATGTGCTGCAAAAAGTACGAAAAAATACCTACCAAAATATAAAATAAATTATACTCTTTTTTGGAAATCCGTACTGTTTATTTACCTCCTTTGAAGTCAGATATACTCTATTTATTCCAAGAAAAGCTGGCAACCCTAGTTGGAAGGCCTCCCACTAGGTGGATGTTTCGGCAATCCGCTGGATTCGAGACGTACGGGATCGGTCAATGAATGTGGCGACGCCTGGGGGAGGCCCATGTCCAGCAGTGGACATCTTTCGACTGAATGATTATGATGATGATTATTCGTATAAATAAATACAGATGAGAGCTAACTAACTTGTGACCGGAAACGATAAGTTCTACTTGTATTTTATCATTTTGATACGTTTTGTAAAAAATATGCCTTTTATATAAATATAACTTTACCGTTTCGCAGTTATTAGGTACCTATTTTAAAGTAAATACAAATGTTGTTGTATTGCGGTACAGCTATCATAAGGATAAACAATTAGTTACTGTACAACACGTGTTGGTCTTCATTATTGCCGTTAGTTGGTAATTAGCGAAAATCATAATGCATAAGTGCATCATATAAATACATCATTATAAGATGCATTCAATTATGGTTTTTGATTAAAGAATTTATTTCTGCAAATAACAAAACAAAAAAGGAATATAATTGATTGACATTATTAAATGTTTTATTGGAAATGTTAATGACTTTATCTACCTAATGTAGTATGACGAATTTAAAAACGGAATAATCTGTCACCTTGCGGAATCACATAAGCCTTTATTCTTTTGTGATGCAGACAGATTCCGTTTTGTATGCAAAACAGCAACGAAAAGGTCAAGTAAGATGACATGTCATCATTAATATTATCATTGTCTTCCTCTTATCCCAATTTATTATGTGAATAAGGAATTCTTTTTTTTTTTTTTGTTTATTTATTAATTATTATTTTAAGCCGTTGGTCCGGGCTGTCATTTGAAGATCTTTGACAGTCGTTACGAGTAGTCAGAAGCTTGAGATCTGACACCAGTCTAGCCAAGGTGTACCGCTGTTACCCAGTTACTGGGTTGTGGAGGTCAGATAGGCAGTCGCTCCATGTAAAACACTGGTACTCAGCTGAATCCGGTTAGACTGGAAGCCGACCCCAATATAGTTGGGAAAAAGGCTAAGCAGATGATGATGATGATTTATTATATTCTTTATTGTACACCACACAAATATATATATAGGACAAAAAATCATAAAAGCAAGTGTACAATGGGCGGTCTTATCGCATAGGGCAATCTCTTACAGACAACCTTTGGATGGACTGAACGAGAGGAGAGGAATTTAGTTTCTTTTTTTTTTTGTTTTTTTTTATTTTTTTTTTTTATTATGGACGACTTACAGCTAAAACAAACATAATATTATCAAAATGTACGTTTAAGAAAAATCTAAAGAGCCTTTTAGTTAATAAATGTTACTATAATTTGAATGACTACTTAAGACTATTTTCAAAACTCAAGACCTCACAGTGACATCAAGTAATAGAACAATTATGGATGTAGGTATCTTTAAATAATTCATCTTTTAAAGTATTGTTATATTTCTAGGAATGATTATTGAATAAATGAACAATCTGTATTAATATAACTTTAAGAAGGAGGTTAATTTTTAAATATCTTTAGATATTATTATCTAATTCTATATGTTTCAATGTCAATCTTGATGATTCGAATCACTTGAAACATGTACCTACCCTTAATAACAGCATTGTAACAGAGTAGTCTGCAAAAAATAATAATTTTGATTTTCTCAAACATGCATGGCAATATGGTCATTATTTTCGAAAACAGAACACGCAAAGTATCGAATTTACGGACAAAGAAAATCAAATCCATTGCAGGAGCGTTTTCTTAATTTGGAACATTACAACGCTCCAGCAATGTTGTTCAAATCCATTGTAGGGACGTTTTTTGAATTTGGAACATTACAAGGCTCCAGCAAATGTTGTTGTAACTTTTAATAAATTAAATTATACATTTAATTTATTAAAAGTTATTAAATTATGTATATATAATAAAACATAATTTTTATATATATTTATATAAAAATTATGTTTTATTTCCCTGCATTATTTTGAGAAAAGCAATATGCTTTGGCGGAAATGGCAATTGTCTGTCTCGTATTAGTGAATACTCGGCCTGCAATTGCCTATTGCCCGGCCTTTGCAATAATGTACTATTGACTTGATATGTATCTACAACAAAAACAACAACAAAACAGAAAAAAATGCAATAGTGTACTAAATAATTTTCCGACTTTCTGTCTACTTTGCGTATAATAACATTTAGAGAATGCACCAACGAACTCTCGTCTTGTATTTATAACATTTCTTTCGAGATGTGAAAGGGAAAGCTTTAAAATCTCATTTTAATACTAACTTTCGTTTTATACATGCGTGCACTTTGTTATTATGACGTGCCAACTCTCGCTTCACTTGGGTACAATGACTCACATTTTAGAATCTTGTTATTTCGGCCGGCTTGTTTTGTTCAGACTTCAACTAAGTATATGTACTTAAATTAATTAATTGATTTCGCTCACTGCCTTCAATATTATTATTTTAATGTAATGCAATAACTCATAAACAATTTTATTATTTCCTAGCGGACGCCGCGCGGTTTCACACGCGTAGTTTCCATTCCCGAGAAAAAAACAAAAAAATTGCCTATGTCACCTGGGGATAGTGTAGCTTCCCAATGGTGAAACAATTTTTGAAATCGGTCCAGTAGTTTTTAAGTTTATTCGTTACATACAAAACTACAAATCTTTCCTCTTTATAATATGATATTAGTAAAGAGGTATAGATATAGACTATTATATATATAATCAAGGATAATAATAATCAATCAACAGTAGATCTTTTAACAGAAATATGAAATGTTCAACTGTAATTAATATTTCACATAATTAAACACACCTTACAATAAAAGATACTTCAATTAATCCAACAATAAAAATTGACGATTGTCACTTTTACTTACGATCTTATAACCTACTTCGAAAGCAAGACATACGTATATTACCAATACTCGTAAATTACCTGTAGTTTTCAAATATATTGCAGAAAATCATATATAACAATTTGATATAAATTTGTACACCAGCATATCATTTTTAAAAAGGTTTCTCCGAATTGTATTGGATTCATTAATTCCCTAAGAGAATTCAGAATAAAATATTTATCTATACCAATATTATAAAGAGGAAAGATTTTCTTGTTTGTTTGTACCGAATAGGCTCCAAAACTACTGGACCGATTACAAAAATTCTTTCACCGTTGAGAAGCTACTCTATCCCCGGGTGACATAGGCTACTTTTTATCCCTGTATTCCCACGGGAACGGGAACTACGCGGGTGAAACCGCGAGGCGTCCTCTAGTTTATACTAATTGGCAACAAAATAAGTAGCTAAATGATAAGAAGTAGATAATTAATCATTATGATAACCGTATCAATAAACACAAAGTACATTGCTTTCCCAATAATCACTTACCAATAATAATTACTTTATCTATAATTACTTTTATAATTGTAAATAAAGCATTAACATCATTAACAGCATTTTTAATATAAGTGTTTAAACTGTCAAGGTCAGTAACATTAACATTAGATTCGGTTTATCCGTGATCATGGTGCTTGCAACAGCACCGTTATATCGGAAACTCGCTACAAACAGCAAACATGGTAAATATCCGGATTCTAATGGTAATGTTAGAACCTTTTTAATGTTCGTGGGACTCAAGCTCAAGCCTCCTCTCATAGAAATGTAGTAATAGAGGAATAGTAAATAAAGCAAAAATAATATAAAATAAAATTCATAAACGTGTTAACTCACTTTTTATTAGTTCTCGTAACTCTGTCAATGCTTGCGCGACCACTTCTGGAGTTTCTCTCAATTCTTTCTCGGCTTTTTCCTTACAGACTTCATCATCTATCGGATTAAGCTCCAACATTATTTTATTGCCGCCCCATGTCACAAACGGCACGCCATCAGATCCGAACTGGATTTCCATTTTTATTTTTTTATTAATTTTCACTTATAAATAATCTGTTTATATTTTCGCTGACTCCGCACTGTTGTTGGTGTTAGCAGTTCAATTCACGTCTGACTTATAATTCGTGTCAGCAGAATATCGTCGATCGGACACTCGACACAGTTTTTACAATGCAACTTTACGCGCCAGAGATTAAAATAATTAGTTATCACTGAGCGTAACAACAATCAAAAACTTAGTGGTTGTAGCGCTCGCGTCTAAGATCCCAAGGCGTTTGAGTCGGTTATTAAAAGTTGTATATATTTTATACGGATAAGCACGAACGTTCGCGCGCCAGTTGTGGCGCTACAGTGGTTATTGGAGAGGCCATTGTAAGCCCATCTTAACGGTATCCCACCACCTCGCCATAGCAATGGTGACGGCGCCGTTCACTTGTGCTCTAAACAAACGCCTAATCTCAATGCACTATAACATTTAGCGTATACTAGGTAAATACGTGCTCTGTATATTTATACCCGTGTTATTTCCTATATTTCCTGTTTACTACCGATGTTTCTCAATTTCCCGCTGTTGACAAATGAACAAACGTAAAATACAAAACCGCATAAGTTCCCTTTCATCCTTGTATCTTCTATCTGAAACCAAATACTATTCAAGCACTGAGCACAGCACAGATATTACGTTCTATATAAGGAATCCTTTATTAAACAAGGTACCATTTATAGGTTTGTTGAATTCCTTTCAAGTTACTTATCGGAACATATAATACCTATGTTTCATTATATTGATTTCATGAAGACTTGTGTCTAATATTTAGGTCATGAGGTGCAAAAAAGGGCAATGTCTAACACACAATGGACAGGGACAGTAGAAAGCATCGTTGTGATACAACGGGAGTAAGCTATGAGCACATAATTCTATAACTGACTTCACAATCACAACTGTCGCAACGCCTGTGCTAAAAAAAACAGCATCATTTGACTTGTTTGTCAATACTCTTCACTTGATTATAATAACGACAGGAGTGTGCATGAAAATTTATAACCAGAACAGGGGCGTAGCTACCGCCGTATCTGCCGTATCAATTATACGGGGCCCCCGGGTAAAAGGGGCCCCCGACGTGCGTAAGCAAAAATTAAAACTGATAAAATTACCTAAGAACTTCGATGGGACATGAACGCCTGTGAGACTTGTCACTATTGTCAATAGAGGCAGAAACTTTAGAAAAACTAAAGTCATCATCAGCTAATCAATCAGTTTATCGAAAAAAGGCAAGGAGAGTGTATATATAAGTGACAGATAGATAATGATGATGAATAAATGTCTTTTAATTTTATGCATATTTTTTTCTTTTTTGAGAAATCTTTACCCTTCATAAGGGCTCCTAACAAATTTTATACGGGGCCCCACCAAGGCACGCTACGCCACTGAACCAGAAACAGATACTAAGTGCTACTTAAGTATTATATATAGCGAGGCTTATATGCTTAGGGCCCTACGTAGAAAGACGCTGCCTTTTATATATTTAGATGTTTCTCCTAATCTCTCGGTTTGTATCTTTGGTGTTTAATCTTCATATGTTTTTTTAATTATTCTGATATTTATTATGTTTGCCTGGTGCTTCTAGAGCTTCCCATATGTGTATATGTCTAAGAGAGTCAAATGCTTTGTTACAGTCAACATATGCCAGGTGATACTTATTTCCATATTTATTACTTTTTCTATGATTTGTTTTATGATGTGGATATGGTCGATTGCTGAGAAATCCTTTCGGAATCCAGCCTGTTCTTTCGGCTGATTGAATCAAATTACACGAAAAATTTGATTCAATATGATTTCATTCCTTAAGCTAAGGCCTTGTGCATTAGCAATAAGGTTAAATTAGCAGAAAATAAAATCAAGACGGTTTGGAAAATTATAAACAATGAAACGAACAGGAATAAAAGAAATAATACTTATTTTACACTTGAGACTACACAAGGTCTTATTAGAAATGAGTTGTTGCCCGCGGCTTCGCTCGCGTTAATATAGATATTGTCAAACCATTCTGGTTGTCGATATACAGGTTGGAAAAGATCCTGTAGCAGTTTTAGTTTTCATCGAAATCGGTCCTGTGTCTTCTGTGAGTGTTTTTCGCTAGTCTTGTATAATTTCATACCCCCTTCGTGTTTTATACAAAAAGTAGCAGCGTATTTCATTCCCAGGTACTCAAACTATCTCCATACCAAATTTCATCGATATCCTTTGTCGTTATACAGGTTGCGAAACATCCAATGTAGCAATTTGAAATAAAATAAAAAAATAAAAATAGCCTTTATTGACTCTGACCTTTGCACAGTTTGTAATGTAACAGAACATAAAATTATTCTAACTATAATTGACTATACTATACTAACTATACTTATTTTTGTTATTGTTTTTTTGTTTATAACTAAACATTTAACATCAGTTACCAGGTCAGGCTGTCTTGAAAGAATGAAAGAAAGAAAGAAAAACTTTATTTGTCAAACATGCGTTTACATGACTAATCAGACTTGCATGGTATTGAATTAATAAATGTTGTGAGCGTCCATGTTTTGCCAATAATGGCGTACAAAATTTGTAGGTACATTTAATTGCATTTTACATTCAGTAATTTTAAATTTAATTACAAAATACAAAACAAATAAATAATAATTGATTTAAAGATATTATAGTATAATTAAGTATATTATAGTCAAAATAAATTAAATAACGTCCAGAATATTCATTACTATGCAGTCAATTATGATCATTCAAAAGTTAATTAATTTAAAATTCACATTATTCAATTGTTATTCTTAACTATGTTTATTAGTAGCTGGTATAAAAAAGTCCTTTTCATTTAAAAAATCTACAACATTGTAATACACTTTACACACTAAAAAAATTCTCAGCTTATTTTTGAAAAGTGCCAAGGGCATTTCTCTCCAACTTTTAGGTAATGTATTAAATATGATAGGACCCATACAGAAAACACTTTTGCGCATGAGGGTTGTTCTCGCAGTATGAGAACATATCCTACTGTTGTCGCGCCTATTACGTGGGATTACTTCATCTAATCGACATATCTTGCGACATAGGCCTCCTCAAGTTCCCTCCAGATTTGTCTGTCTATTGCTGTCCTGGGAGAAGGACAGCAGTAGCAGCTTTAGTTTTCATCAAAATCGGTCTCACCGTGTCTCCTGCGAGTGATTTTCGCTATTCTTCATCGTGTCTGATTTGGCCATCCACGTCAACTTGGAAATAAAGCATGTATATGTACAGGAAATATTAACATTTAATCGATAACATATTTAATTCTAGACGTTGGTCCGTACAGGTAAAGAAAGAAAAGAAAAAGTAAGTAAGAATAAAAAAATATTTATTTGTGACCCGCACAGGAGACACTAGTAGAGGAGAGAGGGTAGAGGTTATATAGTTACAAAAGGAAACACACAAACTACAGAGTCATAGGTTCTGCTTGGCCGCTCATTATTGGTGGTAGATACATGCTCAACCTATACGATCACCATGTCTCTCCCGCCGATAGCGTATGATTCAGTGCCCATCGATTACTCCAAAACCGCAAAAACGGCGTTCATATGGACACTAACCTCTCTTGAGAGGTCCATATTACAAATATGAGTAAGAGGGTCTTTTACTCCTTCAGTCCCTTAAACGTCTCCAAAAATTCTTACCATTTGACACTAACGTTACTCTTGCGCAATCCCTTCTTCTAACGCTCATAGACTATGCGGAAGTCTGTTTTCGAGATGCTACGGAGGTAGTCCTTAATAAATTCGAATGATTGTAAAACATGTGCATCCGCTTTATTTCTGGCCTCCGCAAATACGACCATGTGTAGGAGTTTCGGAACAGATTAAAGTGGCTGCCGATTCGGCGTCGTCGAGGTACCCATATGCATATCCTGTCCCTTCTCTATACTACCCTGCACAATCCTAATTCTCCTCAATACCTTCGTGAACGCTTTGAATACCTCGAGCTGAGAGGTAAACCCTGTCACACTGCCAGTTCTCTTCTCCTTCGTCCTCCGCGACACTTTCTTATTCGAGTACATAAGTTTTTTTTTTATGTTTCTTACTCTACTATCTAACTTCCTTTCCATAGTATATTATTAGGTACTAACGTAAACTTATCTGTCTGTGATGGGAAGCAAAATATTTATATTATTAACCATTAAACAGTGCGTGATAAACCGAATTCCACGCGGATATAGTCGCGGGTAACTGCTAGTGTAGTAATATAATAGTAGATGTCGTCCATTGCTTTGGTATAATTAATTCATAAAGTATTTTATCTACTTCGGTTTCGTTATATTCGAATTATAAAATTGACAGCGGTTTCATTATGATACCCATAACGACACCGGGTTGCATTATGCGAATCGTCATAAATTCTGAAACACAAGCAAAGACATTCTGAACATACAGCCAGGTACCTATAATATTACTTCGAAATCGAGACAATGTAAATTATGTTTTTAAAAATGGAACAAGTTTAGAACAAAAGTATCGTATACTATTTGGCTGTTGCGGCTACAAGATCTTTGCCTTATACCTAATAATGACAAAATAAAAAAATAAAATAAAAAGTGGACGCGGGCAAAAATTTCTGAGTGAAATTTTATTCCAAATTTTAATAAAAATGTTTTCAACATCAAGTGATATTGAAAATACACCACCAGATATAACAAATAGAGCAGTTGCGGCTACAAATAATTTACTACCAGAAAAATCAAGACATGTATATGAGAAATGAAATACTTAAACACACTTCCTGAAATACTTATTTGTCTATATCTGTGTTTTATTCCTTCCTTCGTAGATAAAATCTTGTATGCAACTGTACGTTATTGGTATTTTAATACTCGTGCCCACCTATTTCGGTACGCGCTACGCTTGTACCGAAAAATGGCACTCGTATTAAAAGACCGTCCATAACGTAACAGTTGTATAAATAGCTATTATTCTTCTTGTTTTCGTGTGAGGATGTGGCCACCTCTGGTTTCAGAGTTAATTAAGCCGCCTCGCGTTTCTGGAAAACTCACATGCCTCTGACCTGGCTATTTCAGACTTACATTAACTATATAGGTCCAGCTTTTCTCACAATGTTTTCCTTCACCGTTGCTTATGATGTCCAAGATAAACTTAGAAAGTACATATGTATTTGAAAAATTCACATTGGTGCTTGCCTGGATTTCAACAACGACCTCAAGCACGAGAGGCGAGGTCTTAGTCACTGGGCCACCACGACACACTAAGCATAAGTCTAGTTTCTAGACATTCCTTGAGAATTTCGTTAGACATTATAGTCATCTCCGGGATCTTTGTAGTTCTTTTGAGAAAGAATTGCATTTCTTACTTCGGACCCTAATATTAGAGGCATTGGGTCTTCATTTCTTACTTCGGACCCCAATATTGGAGGCATTGGGTCTTTATTTCTTACTTCGGACCCTAATATTGTAGGCATTGGGTCTTCATTTCTTACTTCGGACCCTAATATTGGAGGCATTGGGTCTTCATTTCTTATTTCGAACCCTAATATTGGAGTCATTGGGTCATCATTTCTTACTTTGGACCCTAATATTGGAGGCATTGGGTCTTCATTTCTTACTTTGGACCCTAATATTGGAAGCATTGGGTCTTCATTTCTTACTTCGGACCCTAATATTGGAGGCATTGGGTCTTCATTTCTTACTTCCAACCCTAATATTGGAGGCATTGGGTCTTCATTTCTTACTTCGAACCCTAATATTGGAGTCATTGGGTCATCATTTCTTACTTCGAACCCTAATATTGGAGGCATTGGGTCTTTATTTCTTACTTCGGACCCTAATATTGTAGGCATTGGGTATTCATTTCTTATTTCGAACCCTAATATTGGAGTCATTGGGTCATCATTTCTTACTTTGGACCCTAATATTTTAGGCATTGGGTCTTCATTTCTTACTTCGGACCCTAATATTGTAGGCATTGGGTTTTCATTTCTTATTTCGAACCCTAATATTGGAGTCATTGGGTCATCATTTCTTACTTTGGACCCTAATATTGTAGGCATTGGGTCTTCATTTCTTACTTTGGACCCTAATATTGGAGGCATTGGGTCTTCATTTCTTACTTCGGACCCTAATATTGGAGGCATTGGGTCTTAATTTCTTACTTCGGACCCTAATATTGGAGGCATTGGGTCTTCTTTTCTTACTTTGGACCCTAATATTGGAGGCATTGGGTCTTCATTTCTTACTTTGGACCCTAATATTGGAGGCATTGGGTCTTCATTTCTTATTTCGAACCCTAATATTGGAGTCATTGGGTCATCATTTCTTACTTTGGACCCTAATATTGTAGGCATTGGGTCTTCATTTCTTACTTCGGACCCTAATATTGTAGGCATTGGGTTTTCATTTCTTATTTCGAACCCTAATATTGGAGTCATTGGGTCATCATTTCTTACTTTGGACCCTAATATTGTAGGCATTGGGTCTTCATTTCTTACTTTGGACCCTAATATTGTAGGCATTGGGTCTTCATTTCTTACTTTGGACCCTAATATTGGAGGCATTGGGTCTTCATTTCTTTCTTCGGACCCTAATATTGGAGGCATTGGGTCTTAATTTCTTACTTCGGACCCTAATATTGGAGGCATTGGGTCTTCATTTCTTACTTTGAACCCTAATATTGGAGGCATTGGGTCTTCATTTCTTACTTTGGACCCTAATATTGGAGGCATTGGGTCTTCATTTCTTACTTTGGACCCTAATATTGTAGGCATTGGGTCTTCATTTCTTACTTTGGACCCTAATATTGGAGGCATTGGGTCTTCATTTCTTACTTCGGACCCTAATATTGGAGGCATTGGGTCTTAATTTCTTACTTCGGACCCTAATATTGGAGGCATTGGGTCTTCATTTCTTACTTTGAACCCTAATATTGGAGGCATTGGGTCTTCATTTCTTACTTTGGACCCTAATATTGGAGGCATTGGGTCTTCATTTCTTACTTCGGACCCTAATATTGGAGGCATTGGGTCTTCATTTTCCTTTGCAAAGGGGTGTGTGCCTCTATTATAGGTGTCATCATATAGGTTAATGTAGAACTTTGTGGCTATTTCGGTGATTTGGGTTCATCTTGCTTCTTTTTTTCAGTAGTTTTTTTTTTACATTGGGTATCCATTTAGAGCTTCGGACCTTCAGAGGTTTTTTGATCCCTCCTGTTTTTCTATAAATAATTCCAGCATCTTCATCTTCTTTTCTGTTAATATCGTTACTTATTACATCTAGTTGCCTTTTATTTTGTTTTCTATGTTCCAAGAGTGTTTTCCTTAACTCTATTAATGATATAGCCCCTTCTCCAATCTTGTCTTTTTCTTTATTTATACTCGTAGTATCTACACAGTTCCCTAGATATATTTTGTAGGACTTCTTCTAAATGGTTATATTTTTCTTGAGTTGTAAGCTGTTTTTTTTTTTGAAAGGTTCATCATCTCTACATTATGTATCCCGCCCGCTTCAACTTCTCACCCTGTATATTTTCTCTTTTTAGAGGCATTAAACAAGCCTTGCAGAGTGATTTTATATCAGCTTGCAGGTATGGCGTAATACAATACCTAACATAAAGTAGTACATATCAACATAATGGCTGCCTTTCAATAACTTTGTAGCAAATTTCTCCTTAATCTACTCGCAACTCTAAATTTAAAAAACGGCTGTAGGTAGTTACCTACTATTGGAAAACTACTTTGCAGAAACAATGAACTACTGTTTTGCACAGAAGATAAGCCACGCGGATGCTTGTTTCCGTGGTGTTTATCTCAAGGATCTCAATGGTGATCTTTCTTCTTTTCGTGTGAGGTGTGGCCACCTCTGGTGTCAGAGTTAATTAAGCCGCCTCTGGGAATCCCCACAGGCCTCTGGCTTGGCTATTTTAGACTTACATTATAACTATATAAGTCCAGGTTTCCTCACGATGTTTTCCTTCACCGTTGCCTGTGATATCCAAGATTAACTTAGAAAGTACATATGAGTTTGAAAAATTCACATTGGTACTTGCCCGGATTCGAACCTACGACCTCAAGCACGACAGGCGAGGTCTTAGCCACTGGGCCACCACGACACGAAATGGTGATGTAAAAATAGCATTGAAACAGCATCCCCTCTATAATTATAGTAGGTAATCTTCAATAACAAAGTTACGACATTTGAATGACATTGTTGTGGATTACTGGCTGTGTCTAAATGTAAGTACCTATGCTTTAGCTTTGAAAACATGTCTGCCAATTCATATATTACCTATATAATTTTGTTTAGTTATATTTTGTAGCTACTACTCTTACAGTCAAAAACTCATCACGTATACACAATATTTCTTCTACATTGCAACTTCGTCGTCTAGCTTCAGTTAACAGAAGTTTTCGAAAATAATTTGATGCCCAAAGTTTGCTTGGATTAGAATTGGTAGAGGGTCCAACGGTAGAATCCGCTTCATATTATTTATTTATATATTAAAACGTACATTTATTTATACAGGTAAGACCCAAGCTAACAAACGTAGTCATACATAGCCAGTTGGCCAGTCCCAGTAACTAGGTAGAGGCACCAGGGTTACAGTGGATAGTGGTTATATTTTACTGACTCATGCAAGATACAATTTCCGATACTGAATTGCACATATGTAGGTAACATGTTGTTCTAAATGAGATAATTTATACGAAATAAAAGGGAGTGAATTTTAGCGTGGCAGTTGACAGGAAAATAGAAAGAAAGCGTGTTGCTCCGTCCCCAAGTAACATGAGACAAGAGCAGGAAGATGATGATGAATCTTTTAAAGGGAATCAAAGGAAAACACAACATTTTATTTGAAAATTTTATTTATTAATGCCTAAACGAAACGCATAAGGAATCGGATGCATTTCGTATCAAACATATGTATATATTGAGCAAGTCAGGTATTATCATCTTTCGTACAATCAAAGTATTACAAATCTATAAAAACGATACAAAAATAATGTTTGGAATGCGTCTGCTAAAGGCACATTAGGCATCACAAGACAAACCATGTTGATGATACAGACATACGCTCAAATGTTACAATTTCTCTAAGACATTCCGAAATATAATTAATTACTAGTAACTCATCGAATGCTCAAAAGTTTTAAATTTAAAGATATCAACACTTCTTAAAGACTAGTGAATAGGCATGCCTCAACCACTGAGGACGCGGTTCCATCGAGAGCTATTAGCTAAATTTCCCTACATCCTAAATCTTAGTGCAGTGTAGCTCTTCTTGAACTACAAAACTAATAGTTCATAGCTCTCAATGGGATCGCATCCTAAGAATACGTAATCCTTGAAGCACACGCGAATAAGCACTTCGTATTTGAACTAAAGAACACTCAGGCAGATATCATTCGCAAACAGATGGAAATTAAATGCGACGAAGTGCTATTCGGTGCATCAACAAAAATATATGTTAATTTACAAAAATTACATACCCCCTAGCATTTGCAATATAAACATGGAAACAAAAAATATATGAAAGAAAGTGTACTGTTATACATAACATCGATCAACAATTTTAAAATATTGAATTACACTACATTTGGTGATTCCATGGTTCAGAACTGGCACCGTACGTCTTACTGTCACAGCCTTTTCGACCTGCAAGTTGTGCACAAGCAACGGGAACAAATTCCTTCCTATATCTAAATAAATAACAACTCTGTCAACGATACAAAGTGTTCCTACCAACTGTCATGAAATTCGCTCAAATCCCCATGGAAATAAACATTCCTACCACACAAACAATTATTCTAAATATAACAATGGTTGGTTCAAACCACTCGTTGCACAGTCATATAAAAATTATCTAAAAACCTGCATAGATGAAACACTTACTTGATTGCTCAAGCGCAGCTATCTAGACAGTATCGTTCAATTATCATATATCCCTAAAATTATAGTCTTACATTATTGTCAATACTTATCACATAATATTTGTTATTCATTCGCTCACGCTCAATTTTTGGAACTATATTAAGCTACCAACTAACGTCTTCTCTGAATTTCTTCATATTAATTCTAATTTTGGTAAAATCTATACTTATATATAAAGAACCCTGATTATGGAAGAGCTCAAGTATTATACTACTGGTGCTCGGGCACATGGCATTATCTAACGATCATCTAATCCCCACTCTAAGCCAGAACTTTAGAACAGCGGCTATTCGAACACGTACTTCATTTTGTTTAAGTCTTAATGAAAATATAAAACTAACTTACACTGAGGATAGTTTAAACAGGTGTGATCTGCCAAACGTGATTCATTAGAATTGTCTTTGAATGAAGAAGATTAAGAAGAAATGCATTTTGTGAATTGATTAGAAGATTATTTTAAATTATTTGACGATAACTTTAGAAAAGAAACATGAGATTGAACATCTCAAATCAGAAAAGAGGTCATAAATACGTTGTACTAAAAAACTGAAATCTTCGCCTCTACCACGGATGGCAGGCACAAGTTTATTTCTATCTACTACCTACCTACCTAACTAAGACGGTTCCTGAGGTACTGCGGCAGAACTGTGGTCACGTCTCACGAGAGCGTCAACATATCCCCCGCACAGTGCTACCTCAGGGGCCATTCCTAGTAAAGCGTTTGACCTTATATTCTCTATTGCCTACGCATTCTTAGCGAATCCATAGGTGTTCCAGTTGGTGATGTGGGGCAAGACGTCGTTGATGACGGGGTACCACTCGGCGCCCGAGTAGTCGATGGCGGGCAGCTCGCCACCGTAGTCGGCTGGCATATGTGTTGGCAACATGTGCTTGTGAAGAGACGACATCTTGGAGCCGTGGAAGAAGATCTGGAAACAAGGACGAGAATATGGTAAGAAAGTTTCATGATATAAACTTTGGATACTGAATTTCTGTTTAGAATCAATTCTAGGTTGGTAAATGATGCTGCATTTAGAACACGGTTGCGAACGATCTCTACTCCTAGCTGTTAACACTGAATACTAATGACCCTCGTCGTGATATCAAGGATTTACAATATTGTAACAACGGTACAAGAGCAACCAACACGGTTTAAAATTGGCGAACGATCTTCATATGTGGGGGAAAAAATGCCGCCTGCTAAAACTAGATGGCGTTAAGTGACCTAAGGCTGATGGCAATGAAAATTTTGTAAGTTACGTTATTTGCGCAAAATTACTCAAGTGTACCATCGCGCAAGCTTCTAATGCAAGGCAACGCAACGGCACACAATTTGAATGTAAATTTTATGTCTGATGGATACAATGATGAATTGCCTACTAATTATCAAATAACACATACTTAAGTGCAATTTAAATAAAATGTAGGAGCAATAAGCATCCTTTCCCGTTAAGTGTCACAAGGATTCAAAGAACAAATTAGCACAATCGAGTGTACTGCCAAACGTGGGTTCAATGACAGCTTTGAGGAACCACTCAACAAAACTCCATTGTGAATATTAAGTAGCAAAGTGATAAAAGGATGAATTATACTTTATATGAACTTGAAATTTCTTTGTTTTAATTTCCTTATGTTTTAATTAAGTTGTTTAAATATATTCCAGCCCTTTTAAATCTTGTATCATCTCTACTAAGCTATAATAACTATGATGACACGGTTGGCGTAGTGGTTGAGCGATCGGCTGCTGCGCTCCGTATCTCAGGTTCGATGCCCGCACGGATCAAATATGTGTATGGCTAACAGATAGTTGTACCGGATCTGGGTCTTGTGTATGAGAGAAGTGGTGGTCCAGTGTTATCGGCCGCGACTTATAAGTTGTTGGTCGTGAGTTCGAACCCAGGCAGGCGCTGTACTTTAGGGTTAATTATTTTATCACCACTGCTCTCAAAACGGTGAAGGAAAACATCGTGAGGAAACCGGAATGTCACAGAACCAAACATTTAAAGACAAGTGACATCAACTAACCCGCACTGGACCCGCGTAGTGAATTACGGCCCATTCCCTCTCACAGAGAGGAGCAAGGGCTGAATAAAGGGGGGGGGCACTAGGGCACGTGCCCCCCAGACGATATTTTTGTGTACTGTGGAGATTCCATCAAACATGATCACAGTACATACATTCTTAGAATAAAATCAAATTATCAGAGTTGTTAAAATATATGAATAAAATAACAGAAAGAACATGAGTGAAACTCTTGTCATATTTCTGGCTGGTATTGCGTTTCCTAGTGACTACTAACACTGCCGAACGATCTTTCTCCACCTTAGGCCAATTAAAGTCATATCTTCGCAACAGGATGACAGAAGAGCGTTTGAATGGATTGGCTTTAATGCATATCCATCAAGATGTTGCGGCAAAAATGGACGCTAATGAAGTGCTGGACATCATTAGCAGGAAACATAAAAGAAAACTGTCTTTATTAAACATTTATTTTTTCTATTGTGTTGACACTTTCATAAACCTTCCTATATATACTTGAACTTGTCGAAATAAACTTGAAGTATGATAATTCAAGTTTATTTCTAACAGTTATTGTTGATTTTTTTGCCCGTCCGCCCCTTGTGCCCCTCCCAGAAAAAATCCTGGCTCTGCCCTTGGAGAGGACTATGTCCCAGCAGTGGGAACATTAAAAATGGCTGATGATGATGTGGCATGTCATCATCATGATCTGAACACTTGGAAAACTCACCCTGCACAACTCACCCTGCACATCGTTCCCGCTTTTAAGTTTCACGGCATGTCTTTTAATCTTTATGCATTATTCAACAGACCATATATTCAAATGCCGAGTTGATAATCATAATATATGTAAGTGTACATTAATTTTCATAAAACTTACTCTGTTCTTCAGCTTTTCCCTGATGAAGGGCTTGAACATATTCCATACTACGTTGAAGATCATGGGCTGCTTCACGAAGTGCACCTCCTTCAGCCGTAGAGGCATGGCGTCCTGGATGAAGGTCAGCAAGCGTTTGGAGAACGCTGGCGTGAGGCCCATTGTCTGTGGACAAGTTGATATAGGAGATAAGTATTTAAACAAGAACTTTAGACAAGACTTCAAAAGTTGGAACCAGAAAAGGCCGCCCATTGTGTCACCGAACGAAATGGTTTCTTATTTTGTATTTTTCTGTAACTTATACAGTTTAGATAATTAAGTCCATGTAGGTGACATCAGGTCCATCTTAGCATCATTAAGAAAATAGATTGAATTTGTTGGTCTATAGCAGGGGTCACCATATTGCAGACCGCGGTCCGGTTACGTGCCACCCGATTATTCCCGATGTCCACCACTTGGTTGGCCACTACTGGGGGACAGCTGGAAAACTTGTAAAAATTATTCCCGCTGTCCACCACTGGGGGACAGCGACACGGATTTTTTAATTATTCTCGTTGTCATCCACTGGGGTTAGTGACACAGATTTTTTTAACATTCCCTATGGCCACCGCTGGAAGAAAATGTTACAATATGTTTCACTTAAATATTTAAAAAAATCATCATCCTATTACTTATTAAAGGTGTGATTGCTTATTTTTTTATTAAATTGAGTAATTAACCGACACAATATTTTCACAGCGATAACAGACTTCTACAGAATGTACTTCGGGAAGAATAATTTAAAAAAACCGTGTCGCTGTCCCCCAATGGTGGACAGCGGGTATAATTTTTAAAAGTTTTCCCGCTGTCCCCCAGTGGTGGCCAATCAAGTGGTGGACATCGGGAATAATCTGTATCCTCCGACTGCACAGCATAATTTTCTTCTTGTTTACGTCTTTTTAGTTCGCTTCTTAAGCAGTCGGGTTTATTGATCTTTTGACTACCTATTTTTTGTTAACCTTAAGTAAATAGTATAATAAATATTGTGTTACTTGAGTACGAAAGGGAATCATTTATTCACGCTTTGTCTTTACTGCCTTCGATTCGAGAACGGACGAATTATCTCATCAAAATCTTCTCTAGTTGGCATGTCTATAGCAATTTCAGTGTTATCCTTTAGGACCCTTATGGCTTGTCCTTCGCATTCACCTTCACACTCATATTTATAAGAGACTACAACAGAACTCTTTTGTGCCCATCTCACCCCTCCATTTTTCTGTTCAATGCTAAACTCTAGTTTCTGAACATTCGCGGAATGATTGATATCCACATCTAGGCATCAGTATCGATTGTCACCACACTGCAACCACAAGAAATTCTTCTTCTTACCCAATAAGATATCGTTGGATAAGTAATCTACTGCTTCTAGGAATTGATGTCAATTTTACTTGAGTTTCTTTATACTGAAGAGGCTTGATATTATATTTTGAGTTTATTATGTCAACGATAACACTTGGTCCTTCTTCAGACAATAAATCGTTATCAGTAATTTTAATCAGCTCGATTAGACGTCATTTGATGAAAATGGTGGGTGAGTGACCGAATATAGTCGATAACCTACGCCCTACGGCTTGGCAAGCGCGAACGCGACCTACCATCGGTTCCGCTTCGAGCTCGGGTGACATCGGTCAGTGATCCGCGCAATCGGCGCAATCGCAGATCTCAAATACATTTTGTATGCGTCTATTGTTACTGCCTCGCGGTATTCCCATTTATGGGATCAAGCATATTCGTAAGCAACTGCAGTCAAAACCACAGACATCATGAAGGTATGTCCACACATATCAGGGCCGTGCCCGGGACGTGGACGGACCGTGCCCCGTCAGGGGTCACAAAAAAATATCGGTGTGTACATTTTATATGAACTCGTTCACACACGTCCGTGCACGGGCCAGTGACGAAGCTTCGGCCCTGTCACGTCCCGGGCACGGCCCTGATATGTGTGGATAGACCTTAAATCTAACTAGATAACGCAAGTCCCTCCATCTGTATGAAAACCAAGAGTGCCACTTTTTCACAAACAATTTAAAAACAAATTTACTTACCAATGAAATAAAACATTGCCAATGCCTTGGCCAACTTTTTCTAAACATTATTTACAGCTCAATATGGCATAGAAAGGCATTTTAAAGATTTCGGTGGATTTCCGGTGCCCATAATGCTAAATGAAAAGCTCAGATTACGATCATTTATCGTAACTTTACTCCTTTTTTTGGCACGCGAAGTACATACAGTCGCGTCATCTAGTTAGATTTATGTCTGTAGTCAAAACAAAACCGTTTACAGCTACTTATCCTAAAACGACGTGCTGCAGGGTATTAAGACGGAATATGGAGAACCTAAGAGCAAATAAGGAGGACCTAAAACCAAAGAGGGTAGGGCCAACTTCGAGTAAGAGGTCAATCGTCGAATCCGACTCGGATGGGCAGCGTTTGGGAAGTTGCGCGGTATCTTCTCGTCCAACTTACCACTGTGTCTCAAGACGAAAGTCTATGACCAGTGTGTGTTGCCAGTGATGACATATGGTTTTGAGACGTGGTCGCTTACAATGGGCCTCATCAGAAAGCTTACAGTCACTCAAAGGGCAATGGAGAGGGCTATGCTCGGAGTTTCCTTGCGTGATCGAATCAGAAATGTAGAGATCCGCAAGAGAACCAGGGTTACCGACATAGCCCGAAGAATTGCCAAACTTAAGTGGCAGTGGGCAGGGCACATTGCTCGCAGAACGGATGGCCGATGGGGCAGAAAGGTTCTGGAGTGGCGACCGCGAACCGGAAGACGTTGCGTTGGAAGGCCTCCCACCAGGTGGACCGATGACCTGGTGAAGGTTGCGAGGATCCGCTGGCTGCGAGACGCACGGGACCGGTCAAAGTGGCGACGCTTGGAGGAGGCCTATGTCCAGCAGTGGACATCTTTTGGCTGATATAATGAAGATCAAATATTTACGTTTAAAACCACTATCGGCTAAAAGTCAGCATTTGAACGCGCCCTTCAATGTCGTTGTAAACGGTTCTTTATCAAATGCATAAATTGCAAAGCATCCTAGTCTATCCTATCGTGTCCATGTCTTCGTAACTTGACTCCTCATTGACTCCTACAAGTCGTCTAGATAATGAGTGAATGATTTATGTTCTTTAGAGATAATGTCTTCTTTTATGATATCTAATAAATGTTGAACCTTCGGTCTAGGTCATGCCGTGGATCGAATATCATAAAATAGCACAATGTTTTTATACTATTATTATAATTGATGAGTTGATAACTAATAAATGTTTCATACAACGAAGTGCAATGTGTCGATGGTATATTGCCAGGTTGTATGGTGGCTCAGGGTTTCCTCTCAAGGGACGTCACGTCCGAGGCTGCGATCACTCCGCACATTGGAATACAGTTTTGATGTAGAGCTACAAGCCTATTTCAAAATAGGACGAGTAAGGAATAAAAAAAACCGGCCAAGTGCGAGTCAGACTCGCGCATGAAGGGTTCCGTACCATTATCGCAAAAAAACGTCACGAAAATACGTTTGTTGTATGGGAGCCCCACTAAAATATTTATATTATTCTGTTTTTATTATTTGATGTAATAGCGGCAAAAGAAATACATCATCTGTGAAAATTTAAGCTGTCTAGCTAGCACGGTTCATGAGATACAGCCTGGTGACAGACAGACGGAGCGCGGAGTCTTAGTAATAGGGTCCCGTTTTTACCCTTAGGGTACGGAACCCTAAAAAAGATGAAAGCCAGATACTAACAAAATATCTAGATAACAAACAAACTAACTATGACGAAAGAAGGAAAAACATACCAAAATTAAAAATTGATTTAATAGATAGAGAGGAGAAAAACATGACACAGGTCAATAAAATTAAAAAGCCTATTAAATTACTTAAAAACATTATCTAAGCACTAAATTAATCATTTAGAATACATGGTTTTATCAAATTTTGTAATACTTAGTGCTATCTATTCATTTCTAAAGCCTAGGGATCTAGAGATAATTCTTAATTCTTTAGGAGTTCGTATTTAGTGCAATAAAATAATGACGTCCTACGTTACTCCATCAAGTATTAATGTTTTTTATCAAAAGGATTTGTACTACTGAATCTTTAGAACACGTTCATTGCACGTTTTCATTTTCTTATAGGTTTATACAATGAAAAGCGTCTTGCGCAGCGTACATATAAAAAGTTAGAGGATTTCCATCCTAGTCACAAGTTATTCTCAATACATCACGACCCAGTTGCGGCTGCGTTGACCACGAAGGTCGAACACTCCGGGTTGAGGAGCAAACAAGTGGAACCAAGATATCAATTGTTTACCCAACGTCCGTCTCGTATTTACCGTCGTCCTTTACAAAGGAAAATACCATTTCCTTCCATACTGGACAAAGGATGTTGAACTAAAATATTGATCTTTATTTAAGCTAAAGTTTACGTTGTCCTAAATGGCATCGCGATCGCGAACGTAGTTCTACAGGTTCAATTATAAATCAACGGCCAGCTGAGCTTGCCCAATGTCCGGTCGATTTTCGTAACATTCGCTTTTTAGAACCGTAATACTGCGGTTAGTTAATAGCTACATGTTACTTTGCTGTTTTATATTTAATAAATTACTGTAATAAAGTCTAATCATTCGTCATCATCATTTCAGCCGAAAGGCCTCCCCCAGGCGTCGCAACATTGACCGATCCCGTGCGTCTCGCATCCAGCGCCTTCCCGCAACCTTAACCAGGTCAACAGTCCACCTAGTGGGAGGCCTTCCAACGTATCGTCTTCCGGTTCGCGGTCGCCATACCAGAACTTTTCGGCCCCATCGTCCATCCGTTCTGCGAGCAATGTGCCCTGCCCACTGCCACTTAAGTTTGACAATTCTTCGGGATATGTCGGTAACTTTGGTTCTCCTGCTGATATCATCATGTCTGACGTGATCACGCAAGGAAATGCCGAGCATAGCCCTCTCCATTGCCCTTTGGGTGACTTTGAGCTTTCTGATAAGGCCCATTGTGAGCGACCACGTCTCGGTCCCATAGGTGATCACTGGCTACACACACTGGTCATAGACTTTTGTCTTGAGACACTGCGGTAAATTGGACGAGAAGATACCACGCAACTTCCCGAATGCCGCCCAGCCGAGTCGGATTGTACGGTTGACCTCTTTCTCGAAATTGGACCTACCCAACTGGACCGTTTGTCCCAGGTAGACATAATCGTCTACAACTTCGAGAGTGGGAGACATGGGCATTCACCATGATCTTGGTTTTGTCCATGTTCATTTTAAGACCCACTCTTTCGAAAGCTCTACTGAGGTCATCGAGCATTTTACTGAGGCTCTCCATGGTCTCAGCCATGACCACTATGTCGTCGGCAAACCGAAGGTGAGTAATGTATTCGCCATTAACGTTGATGCCAAGCCCCCTCCAGTCCAGAACCTTGAAAGTAATAAAGTCTCTAAGGGCACATAAATCTTTCAAGATACAGATGGAAGGATGTTTAAGTACTGTATTCCAATCTGCGGAGTGATCGCAGCCTCGGACGTGACGCCCCTTGAGAGGAAACCCTGAATCAGTACGTTTTCCTATGGTCAATGATTATAAATCAACAATGACTAATTTCTTTAGATTCCATACAATTTCCCATTAATCTGCATTAGTTTCCTCCGATTATTATAATGAACTACGCTATTGTTTGGAAGCGCGTCAGCTTTAGATACAGGTGACATTTTTAAACGTTACTTTACGCTTAATATAACATGGAATATGAAAATACGTTTCAGTTTCAGCCATTGTTATTCGATCTATTTATCAAACAGACATTTGAGCTGTGGATATTAATAACATAATAATAAGTACGTTCACGTTCATAAGTAAATGTTAACGTTAATTTCGCCATACATGACCTAAACAATTATATTAACTTGATTAAGAACGCGGTAGTGGCGATTCACACGATTTAATGATATCAATATGTTCTCACAATCATGAAGCCGACTACGTGATTGGTGAACAAATTGCGTTAATTTCGCAGATCCTAATATATGAGCCGGCGGGACACCTTACTGCTTCGACCTTTTCGACCGATCGTGATGTGACTAGCAAAGGTAATAAATGTGTTTATTGGTAAACACTTCCTTACTTCTTGGAATTTACAGTATTACGGAAGGAAGAGACATTTTGTTCGTCATTTTAAATGTCGACCTTCTAATGCAGGGGTCATCAAATGGCGGGTCGCCAATCTATTTTGTGCAGATAGATTCCATCATCATCCTCATTTCACCTTGAAAGATGTCCACTGCTGAACATAGGTCTCCCCCAAGGGTCACCACATTGACCGGTCCCGTGTGTGTCGCATCCAAATAGTTTCCAAGGTGAAGTTGCCGATCAGCATCACCAAGATTTAATGACAATTGCCGGTATCAACTTTAGTTAGTCTTAACTTCGGACGGATAGTTCAAGGCAAAACATTTTTTACGTTAATATTTGAAAAAAAGTCTTAGTTTATTATATATAATAAAATCTTTAGAAGGCTGGGGGGGTTGTTTGCCTTACGGAACGCGAAGGGCATATTGTGTTTTTAAGGTTACCCTAGTCGATGGCACGGACTATTTTGTGCGCGGGGTTAAAATGCATGCTGTCTCATCCGACAACACGTGCGAAAGAGATTGATACTGTGATGAGCAGTAAGAAGCTAGTTCGCGTACGAATACACACTTTTACAAATTTGTAGCGAAATGGATGATGATTTAGGACGAAAAAGAACACGCGAAATTTTATGAACAAATCTTTGGGAGTTTGGATATCATGAAAAAATTACTAAATTTATCTGTTCAAAATAAAATTATTTGTATTGTTGAACTACTAATCTTTCCCTGTATGGGGACTGTTTTGCAATTTTCCTTCTTCTTATGGTATTTATTTGCGCCCAAAGATGCGTTAAAATTAGTGTTGAAATATGGAACTTTCGATGTTCATAACTTTCAAATATATTTTTTTTTTACTTTTTTGTTTCCATACGGGGCTAGATAATGGTGAGACAAATTGATATAATTTTTTAATTTGATTGAACACCGAGTAATCGCCAGACTACGTTTGTATAGAAAAATGATCTACTGGGGCAACCTTAAGAAACGGACCCCAAATAATAGTAATTGGTGACCCCTGTTATTATGTATAAGTACCTACTTACAACAAAGAAATGGAGTCTCTACAATAATTGTGACTATTGTCAATTTTCCAAACATGCAAAATTAGCATGATAAAGTTAACCATTGAATGATATAACATCGGAAGAAGATATTTTAATCTTTTAAAACTAATAAAAGTTAATCTGCTTACAAAATGATAGATTACTTTGTACAATATTGATAAGATACACATTCCCTGATACGCTAGATCCTGTTCAGTGTTTACAATTAGTGTTACTGTACTAAGTACGTGTTGTAATCTAGGTACACGTTTTGTTTATGTACAAATATAATAGTATTCAATGGAAAAGTAAATATACAATGTTTAAATGTATGACTATTTATCGACCACTAGCTGTCCCACGCGGCTTCGCTCCCGTCAACTAGCTACCTACCTACCCATCTGTCCTACCTACCCTACATACATGATTGTTGCGTAACTTAAACCGGTTACACAGCGCACGCAACGGAAGCTCTCAAAAAGGAATTATTTTTTCCCGTTCTTGCAACATTTTTTATTGATGCTCCGCTCCTATTGTTTGTAGCGTGATGTTATATAGCCTATAACCTTCCTCGATAAATAGACTATCCAATACAAAAAATAATTCAATTCCAACCAGTAGTTCCTGAGATAAGCACGTTCAAACAAACAAACTCTTCAGCTTTATAACATTTTTATAGATTAAAAAATGCAGAAGTAAATATACAATGTTTAAATGTATGACTTTATATACACAGCGCTAGGTTGTGCAATATTTATCAACCATTCAGTCGTAAAATCGCAATGTTTTCTTTGCTAGTTGACTACCTATTTACATATTATCTTTATTAATATAAAGAACATCTCAAATACACGTAGGTGACAGATTATTGCTAAACCGTGATTTATTGAATCTTTTCATTCGCACTAGTGCAACATCAAAACAAATCTTTGTCCGATTCCTCGACTTTGAGATGGTGTTAATAAAACCGCAATAAATATTTATAAGTACAAGGTCCTGTTGTTAAGCCAAATAAATAAAAATACGCCTTAAATGCGTAGTATTAATGCACATATTATTATTTTGTATGCAATGAACAAAGATAACTGAACAATGCAGAGTGCGATGGCACGGTAAGGCATATTTCACACTTTTCTTTGTTCGTAACATACAGAAACATGCACATTGTACTTTAAGCTAGGTACCTACACTTTGTTTTAGGGACTGCATGATTAATAAGCTCGTCCAGTTGGCGGAGACTCACGAATGTAGAAACAATAATATTTACATTTTTTTTCAACACACTTGCTCATAAAGTGGCTCTTATTTCACTGCACTTAGGCACATAATGACACCTGTTATCAAACTGTGACTTTTTCATTACTATTATTCACAAGTGAGATAAAGAGTTCTTTTTTTAATTTATTGGTTGAGTTGCTTTGTTCTTAAAAAAGTTTCGATACAAAAAAAGATCGTGCTAAATAGTACAAATGCCAGACATTTCATGCAACTTCGTATTTAAATAGATAATTTCAACTTGTACGTGTTTAATAAATAAAACTTTCACTTAAATATAACTTTTGTTTTTTTCTGTAATAAAGAAAACTTGAAATTCCCCATTTTGTACGTGGCTAAAACGCTATCCGCGAAAAGCCAAAAAAAAGATATCTCATTATTTGTAGTCTATGGCCGATCGCCATTGTGAGATGCGCGCGCATAGGAAAACTGATTAATTTAGCCCGCCATTGCGAAAAAAAATGCACAACTCGTTTTCACTGTTAGAAATGATTTTTTTGTATTATTTTCTTCACAGGTGTGTTGAAAAACGTTGTATGATACACGTGTGTATTGGTGATTACCGTCCTCGGCTCTCTTAAGACCCTCACCTAACGGCTCGGGTCTCAATGGCGCCTCAGCGGTAATCACCAACATTACACACTTGACCCAAAATGTACTATTGTACAATATACACCTAAACGGTTTTTCTTTTTGTCACTATTTTGGCGTTGGAACGATTAATAAGGGTCGATTAATAAAGACAATGACTACTAGTGTAAGAATTACTCACAGTAGATAATTAGATATAAGTCACTTGGTAAGTGTGAATGTCTAAGCAAGAGGGCGTGCACAATAAAAATATTGTGCCTTTATAATTAATTAGACTTCATGCATGAATGGAGGAGCTCGTGGCTAAATAATAACAGCCGCACGGGTCGATCTTCAAGGTTAAGCAACGCTTGACGAGGTCGGTCCGTGGATGGGTGACCAATACCGAGTTTCCTCCGTGCCTCGGCAAGCACGTTAAGCCGTTGGTCCCGGCTGTCATTTGAAGATCTTTGACAGTCGTTACGAGTAGTCAGAAGCTTGAGATCTGACACCAGTCTCGCCAAGGGATACCGTGTTACCCAGTTACTGGGTTGTGGAGGTCAGATAGGCAGTCGCTCCATGTTAAACACTGGTACTCAGCTGAATCCGGTTAGACTGGAAGCCGACCCCAACATAGTTGGGAAACAGCTAGGCAGATGGATATGTTAGATTTCTTGCCTCAGGCATATATTTTGCCTTATGCTTCCACGACAAGTAAAATGAGAAGTTATTTAAGCAATCATCCAAAAAAACGTAAACAAATGGTATTGTATCTCACAACATGGCCGTGTGACACACTCACAGCTCTGCGCTGTCACTTCGTTACGATATTCAAATCAGCGCACGCGCAGTGAAAGTGATCCGTCCACTTCCAACACTGATATCGAACATCGCCATTATCTCTAAGTATCTATCTACAACTATAAATAAACAATGACGTAACAATACCTACGCTAATCTGCACATTTTTGGATGCTTGCCAATAAACATTCAAAAGACACTTACAATTCAAACAATGCACTTTAATTATCTAATTTTCACCTTTTATCTCTTTGTGAAGTAAGTTTCCATTTTCCACTTCAATAATAAAGAACACTGCACATTATGTATGCAGACCCATATAGTATTATTAAAACAACGACCTAGAATTACGGAATTATTTGTATTGGTAATTTCTTGAAAAGCAAGGGTCTGTCTGTGCCAAAACACTTGTGCAAACCACAATGAACTTTATTACAATGGCTACAAGAGTCACCGACATTTGCAAGAACTGCGTAATATTATGGAACAAACTAGTTTTAGCAAATAAATCGTTGGATGATTATGACGACACGACAAGTTAGTTGGCACAAATAGCGACAGATAATTTCGTCACGAAAGAGTCGGCACTCCACGCATGCGCTTGACGCAAACCCGACAGATGAACGTTACGAGATGGGTAATGGTTACACTTATAATTTGTTGAACGCAATACCCACTTTTACGGTACGTGACCAGTTGAAATACTAACCACGTTGTTATTGCACAAAAATTGTAAATAAACCCGTATTGTACTTTTCGATCAACTGTCTGTAAACAAATTAAAATTCAACAAATGTTTGCGTTCAATAAAAAGAATAGTACGCACATCGGAATTATATGTATGCTGAAAATTGTAACTATGTAAATATTTGTAATAATTAATGTATTTCAGCAGCCGCTACGCTACTATCGCATACTAACCCCCGATTTCTCAACACTCGATTATCAGGCTTTACCGTACACAATGAATAATCGCCGGTTATCTGCTGTGATTGGCTGTTGAAAATTCATTTAACCAATCACAGCAGATAACGCGTTCTTGACAATTTGTCACATTAATTTTGCGATAATTTAGCGTTGAGAAACCCGGCCCTAGACAACACAAAAATACAAAAAATCTCAAAAAATAAAATCCACGAAGGATCGTAGAATACTGACCTGTGTCCATCCCATATCTTTGAAGTCCATGATGACGACTGTCCCCCTCACTTGTGACTCGGGCTCCAACATGGCTGCCTCGTGGATCAGGTAGAACAGCCTGAACAGCTGGTCTGCGCTCACTTTCTTTGGGTCCCATGAACCTGACGAGAGAATTAATACGTTAGTAAGATTCGATTGAATATATATCTAATCAAAAATTGTTTATTTGTATTTTTGTAAGGGTTATACTTTGGCAATACTGATGAAAGAAAGAAAGAAAAATTATATTTGTTTGTGACCCGCACACGAGACACGATGATGAGAGCCATTGGCAATTTATATTCCGGAAAATGCACGATTTCTGTGAAATAGACAGGCCACGGGAAAAGTTATACTCGTATCTATACTAATATTATAGAGAGGAAAGATTTATATATTTGTATGTAACGAATAAACTTAAAAACTACTGGACCGATTTCAAAAATTCTTTCACCGTTGGGAAGGTACACTATCCTCGGGTGACATACTTTTTGTCCCTGTATTCCCACGGGAACGGGAACTACTAGGTGAAACCGCGAGGCGTCCGCTAGTATCTAATATTTGATACCTGTGAGGATAGTGAGGAGCACGACGAACTTTGAACTTTAAAAAAAAATCCTGCTTCAATTTCAAACTGAGTTGTTGAAAACAAAACAATGACACAGATTCATATGGGGTCAAAAACACAAAAACACGACTACAAGTATTAAGAACAGTTACATTGTTAAAAATTTAATAATATCCCGAAGAAATGTTCGTGTATTCAGGACAAAAGGCTATTAGATAATTATTTCATGGCTGCCTCTTGTGTTGTATGTCAGCTGGGGAGAATGGGTTTTCGTAATGTTTTGTATGCGGCACACAGCCGGACTGTCACTATTTATGCATATTTTTGCGCATTGGCTTCGGAATACGGAATTAGTAGATGTCGCTTTAGAGCAATCCCACAAGTCACGCTTTTGGCGCCAATAGTTGCCAGCCTGACACTTGTCTGAACATTATAGGTAATAGATGCTAGTATTATATTATCTGTGGTAATAGGTAGAGTTACCATAATAGTGTGGAACTGATAAACTAACTGTTTAACTTATTAGTAACAAATAAATAAAAACTGAAAATGAGATTACTAACGTTAGTATAAAATCAATAAAAAAAAATATCACTCCAATAATGATAAATTAATAGAAAACCAATTCAATTACTATTGAGAAGCACCACGAGGAAGAGGTTTCTTCGCACAGTCATATTGTGACGTAGATTTTTCTTTATTGGTTATGTCTTTTTGTTTTTTGACATATTCGTAAAATTGGGCGCGGCCCCGCACTACTCTAGCCTGCTGTCGGCTTCGAATATTTAGTAAGTGTATATTGATAAACGGGACGAAAACGGGACAAGTAACATTACGGGACACGATACTTAAATACGATGACAGTGCCGGATATACTGCAGGTATGACAATCCTAGTAATAGGATAATAACTTCTTAATTAATCTTATAAATAGGTGTTTGTTCGTTGGAGGTAATCTCTAGAATTAGATACTAATCCGATATCGAAACTTCTGTCACTGATAGAGTGCTACACTAGTGCTGAGTGCCACTAAAATTTTCGACTAGGGGCGCTAGTGTACAGTGAGGTCTTCAAAATGTCAAATTTCATAGATTTATGGCTTTTAGTGCGAGTTTATTTACATTTTTTTATTGTTGTGAATATTTTCCAAATATGGCAGATTGAGATAGTTACGGGTTTTAACAACCACTGCTAAAGAATATTAATAATAGTAAATAGAGGATTCATATAGTTTTATGTTCCAGAAAATGATATACTCCTATTTTCTAAAAAAAAAAGAGGTTTCCCAAAACTGCGGCGTACTCGATTTTATATTTAATCGCTTTTCTACGACATTAGAAATGATTTTAATTCAAATTTTGCTTCCGTGCGCGGAATATCAACGGTTAACAGCTATATTTAAGGACCTTATTCGCCAGTGGCGCCAACTGGTGAGCATAATTACGGAAGCCGGTCTTTACAGTCAAGGGAAAAGACGAAGGCTAGAAGACTAACAAACACTCTAGGAAATTTGGTTAATATAGAAAAAAATAGGATTAAACATTTGTACCGGGAATTTATTTTTGGTTAGTAATGATGCCTGCAAGGTCTTTTTTAATTTTCTCTGATGTTTTGTATTAATGAATAAAATTACTTTTTATCCGACTATACTTCTGTCTTAAAGCGAATCTGTTTTAACGCGAATCTGACGTAACGCGAATCTGGCGTAAAGCGAATCTGTCCTTACGCTAACAAATGCTTAATTGTATGCCCATAAAATCCACGGTCTCTCTGGGATAACCACAGAAGCGAAGCCGCGAGAAAAAGCTAGTACCTATAGCAAAAGTGAATCAAAGGTAAACTGAAACAGTAGAAATATTTTATGATTCGCAGAATCGTTTCATCAACCACAAGTCAATTAAATAGAAACAAGTCATATCCATCAACGTGATGATGATTGATTGTAGGAAAACAGGAAAAGATGGCGTCATTCTGAATAAGTATATTAGAATCATAACCATAAAAATGGTGTTGGGTTCCGTACCCAAAGAGAAAAAACGGGACCCTATTACTAAGACTCCGCGGTCCGTCTGTCTGTATGTCTGCCTCTCTGTCTTTCTGTCCGTCTTTCACCAGGCTGTATCTCATGAAACGTGATAGCTAGACAGTTAAAATTTTCACAGATGATGTATTTCTGTTGCCACTATAACAGTTAATACTAAAAACAGAATAAAATAAATATTTAAGTGGGGGAGCCCCATTTCAATATTTATTTTATTCTGTTTTTATTTTTTATAGGGAAAACAAACAGTAGTATACTAAAATATACAAATTGTCTTAAATATATGACTTAACAATAGTATATTTGTTAAGTATACCCACTACATTTTCCACAGATTACTACTTACACTAAGACAAACTGATTAACAAACGTTATTGTAGTCAGGACTTATGTAGAAACATTAGAAGCTACAGTTGATACTTCAAAATTTTGATTATGTTAGTTCTAAAGGTTTTTAGTATTTATTGTTACACCAAGCGTGATTTTTTTGCCGTTATTACGGAACCCTTCGTGCGCGAGTCCGACTCTCACCTGGCCGGTTTTTTTTATTCTCGACAGATCGCCGAGATATCGTATCATCAAGCACAAAAATAGAAAGTGTTCTCGTAGCGTCTCTACATTGTCTCGAAGTACAGTCAAGAGATAAATCATAAAAATTTATCATCTTATTGTTGTTAAACGGGACAAAGATCATACTTGAGTCACAATCACGACCGTATTGATATTATTTTGAATTTTTTGACAGACTGTATCTACTTATTCACCCGGTGACTGATACTACGTAGAATTCGAGTTTTCAATACGTTATCTTGTTTTTAAACAAGGTTGTTATTGATTTTCTAAGTAGGCAATCACTTTTGGAATATTTTTGGGTGAGTCTAAATATTGAAAGAGTGAAGTAGTGTTGAAGTAGATAGCATTAAGGTTACACTAGTCGATCATTCTTCCATACAAACGTAGTCTAGCGATTACTCCACTGTTTGAAGATGTACGTTCAAAATAAAAATTATATCAATTTGTCTCATCATTATCTAGCGCTGTATGGAAACAAAAAAGTTAAAAATAAAATATTTGAAAGTTAGGAGCGTCGAAAGTTCCATATTTCAGTACTAAATTTAACGCATCTTTGGGCGGAAATAAATACCATAAGAAGAAGGAAAATTGCAAAACGGCCCCCATACAGGGATAGATTAGTAATTCAACAAAGCAAATAATTTTATTTATATGATATACATTTAGTAGTTTTTTCATGAAATCTAGACTCCCAAAAGCATGTTTATAAAATTTCGCGCGCTCCTTTTCATCCTAAATCATCATCCATTTCGATACAAATTTGCAAAAGTGACAATTCGTACGAGAACCATCTTCTTACTGCTCATCACAGCATCTATCTCATTCGCACGTGTTGTCGGATGAGATGGCATGCATTTTAACCTCGCGCACAAAATAGTTCGTGCCGTCGACTAGTTCAACCTTAATGTGGGTAAACGTCGTAACCTCAAACTATGTATAAGCTATATAAATATTACTCAATGAGTTCAAAGGTTGATTATATCGTATGAATGGCAACGGCTACCCAGCCCTTTGCACACACAATTATGAGGATTAAATAATAATTAATCAAAGTAAAACAAAACAGACGTGGTTTATCTAAAGGTCAGTTTTACCTACTTTGCAAAAAAAGTTCCATGAGTTTTTTATGCTCGCCTGATGAACGGTGATGAATAAGGTCTGCGATGGAACAAGTGTCCGAAAAAGATGGCGTTGTTAACTCTTTGAAAGCATTTGAATTTGAAAGTATCAAATCTTAAAACAACAAACTCTATGTCATAAGTGACAAAGTTCTAATTCCAATGCAACCTATACTTTATTTAGGATGTTTTAAATAGAAAAGTCACTATCAACCTTAAATTTTACAAGGCTACAGTCGATACTTTAGTTTGTGGCGATGAATTGAAATGATCTCAAATTATGAATTCAAGTACCTACTTATATGTAACTAGCGGACGCTTTGCGGTTTCACCCGCGTAGTTCCCGTTCCCTTGGGTATACAGGGATAAAAAGTAGCCTATGTCACCCGGGGATAGTGTAGCTACCCAACGGTGAAAGAGTTTTTGAAATCGGTCCAGTAGTTTTTAAATTTAATCGTTACCTACAAAAATACAAATCTTTCCTCTTTATTATAGCGTGTTTCCTAAACAAATCTATATTTAACTGTACAGCTTACCTCCAACGTTGACTACGAGAACCCTCCTGCCCTTGTGGTCACGGCCCTTCAGAACATTCACGACCTTGTGATCTAAGAACGCTACTGACTCTTGCTCGGGCAATAAGTTGTCGAGCAATGATGCGTTGTCGCGTTTGAACTCAGCTGTACGACGCATCTGCAAATAAAATAAAAATGATTTTATAAACCACGACAGAATGTGCAAAGGGAAAACAGCTTAAAGCAGTATAATCTAATAGGTTAACCCTCAGTTTCCCACCTTAAAATTATCGGAGAATTAATGTGACAAATTGTCAAGCACGCGTTTTCTGCTGTGATTGGTTGAATGAATTTTCAACAGCCAATCACAGAAGATAACGCGTGTTTGACAATTTGTCACATTAATTCTGCGATAATTTTAAGGTGGGAAACTGAGGGTAAGTGCTGTAGGCTCTAGGTCGTTGTGTCATCCATGTATATTTATTTAATTAAGGACAACCAACAAAGCATACACCAAAAATACATATTAAAGTACTCATATGTTTACATTGTATATTGTAGCCTTAATTAAAGGCTGTACAACAGAAATGTAGAACAGTTATAATCAGTTTTTACTACTTTTTCTAATATATTGTTACATAAATACAGTTTACGTAAATTGTAACGTAAAACCGACATACAAATGAAAACTCATGAATTAATGTTGGTTTTGCTCGATTAATCCAAACAATTTTGCACAACGTTGTGCCAAACAACAACAAAAAAGAAAAAAAACCGGCTAAGTGCGAGTCGGACTCGCGCACGAAGGGTTCCGTACCATTATAGCAAAAAACGGCATAAAAATCACGTTTTTTGTATGTGAGCCCCCCTTAAATATTTTTTTATTCTGTTTTTAGTATTTGTTGTTATAGCGGCAACAAAAATACATCATCTGTGAAAATTTCAAATCTCTAGCTATCACGGTTCTTGAGATACAGCCTGGTGACAGACAGACAGACGGACCGCGGAGTCTTAGTAATAGGGTCCCGTTTTTACCCTTTGGGTACGGAACCCTAAAAAATACAAACATACTCCAAATCTTTATGTTTATGTAAGTGAAAAAGACAAAAGAAAAAATAAACTACAATATTCTGTTCTCCTTTTACTCTTGGGATAATGCCCTATGCAAGACAGACTTTACTTTATGTAAAGAGTAAAGACATATCAATATCCACACTGGGTGAGCGTGATAGGCGACTAAATTGAAGCTGCAGTCTGTTAATGGTGGAAAAATTACCCAGATTGGTTTTAAAGCCCTTAGCGCAAAGTAACTGATATCTGAACACACGAGCAATTTTGCAAGGTACATATATTTATATATCATAATTGTGTGTGTGTATGACTAGATGCATGAATGTGAGTGAAGCAAAAGAAGTATGTAAGGATCGTAGCAGGTGGCGTTCTGTAGTTTCTACCTACCCCCATGGGAGAAAGGCGTGAGTTTATGTACGTATGTATGTATATCATAATTATTGTCGATAAGTCTATCGATAAATACAATGCTCTAGAACTTTACAAACGTAAGCAAATGCTATCTCACCAAGATCAATAGAAAAGACACAAACGCGAAAGCAGTTTTAGTGCCGGGCCACCTTTTCGAAATAATTTCTTGAATATTTTGTAATGCATTAAATGATTGATTAATTAACCTATCAGTTACAATACATAATGATCAATTGGACATAGACAAGTGAAAATAGGAATACAAGAATAGTTACTTTTACTTTAAATTCTAGATTTACCGGTAAAGCGGTGTTAGTGCGACAGGGACGTAAATAATCTGTGTAAAATCAAGTTCTCAGCAAGTTTTCCTTAGATTTAATTTATGCTTAAGTTATCAATATTCTGTGCTTTCCGGCGAGAAACTTTAGCTTCAAAGAGAAAATATTTAATAATATAATTAGACGTTGAAGCTGGTCTAGACGTGTTCGTATAATTTGCGAGTCCGGTCTGCCTGCCTTGTCTGGTTCTAGCCCATTTGGAACCAGTCTCGTGCTAATAATACCAGTTATTATTACGAATCTGTAATAATTTTATCGGCCTCAAACGTTTTTTGGCAAAAAGTGTAACGAGGAAGTCGAATATTTTTTATTTAATTTGGTTTTGGGAAGTACTTATAAAATTTAGGTAGTATTTTAATATGAACCTCGTGTCCCGTTTCTTATAACCGTAGAGTAATAATTAAGTTATGATTGGTTGTTTTAAATTTGGAAGCGTAAAAGCTCTCATATCTTGAGGAATATAATGTCAACTAGCTTCTGCCAGCGGATTCGCCCGCGTTATTATCGAAAATTATCCCAAGGCATGGGGTCTCATCCCATACAAAGATACTGTCCCGACGTACTGTACTGATTATTTGATTTATCTATCGATATCGTTTGATTATTAGATGGCGATCTATCTATCGCCGTGGAACGGCACCGAACGCGATCGATTTACAAAAGATAATTTGATAATTTTTCATCTGATTATACCAATCAGATGAAAAACGCTAGTTACGTGGCACGGTTTCTTTGTATGGGATGAGGCATCTATATGCTAGTACTATATCTGTGCCCAAGGGAATATATTCTCGTAATTAAAAGTATATCTACTATTCCAGACTATAATCTATCTCTGTGCCAAAAATCATCCAGACCCATCCAGCTGTTTGAGCGTGATGAAGTAACAAACATACAAACACAACATACACACACACTCATAAACTTTCGCCATTTATTATTAGTGTGATTTAACTCGATTTCGTATAAGCTCTTCTTGTTATCATAACAATCTGATATCTTACATTTTATCTGCAAAACACAATGGAGCTCATTTCCTTGTTAGTTTCGATAATAAGCCAATTCAGACACAAAAACTACTTGTGAGTAATTTGTTGTGAAGAGAGCACAGAAGACTGCCTAGTGCAGCCGTACTCAAACTGTGCTCCGCGGAACCCTAGGGCTCTGTGGAACCTTTGTAGCGGCTCCACGAAAATACTGGTTATAATTATAAAATATACCAAAGAAAATTAAGGTTGCAGAGAAAATTTAGTTACTAGTCACTAAAATTATAATATGTTTTAAGCAAGTAAATTGTAAACCAGCGAAATCTAACGGACTGGCTTTGATCAGTTATAGTATCCATTGTGAAGTCCATTTCTTGATTCAGATCACGTCGTTTTTACAAGACAAGTATTTTTTTTAGTATTGCATCACTTCGCCAATATGTTCCTTGTAGGTATTAGTTTTAAGATATAGCAACATCGTTTTCGTTGGTCACTCGATTGTGTTTGTTGAATTATATTCTGTATCTCGTGACAATCTTATTTTGTCTTTACCTCTCATTAGCTTAAGCTTAGTTTTAAGTAACTATTAAGACATGATTATTTGATTTACATAAACATGATTATTTGATACACATAAGCTTATTTTTATTATTTTAGGCAACAAAGGTATTTTAGGTCTCCGCCAAATATGTAGGTTTCCAAAAGGGTTCCGTTGCTTAAAAAGTTTGAGAACCACTGGCCTAGTGCACTTGTAGACAGAATACCTATGTATAATGTACACGTTATGTAAATCACGTAACAACTTGATGAATGGGACAGCATACACACGCGGCTCATACAAAGCATAGATAATCAATAGTCTATTAATGTATTTCTACTTGGAATTGCGCGCACAGATTTCGGGCGCACGAAATAAGCAGGTATGTGCGTCTAACGTGTCATTAGAATACTTATACAAAGGTAGGTCTAGGTAGCTGCATTGTTTTCTTAAGGAAAATTGCTGATATTAAGATAATAGGAATCAGACACGCACGTCTCAGCAATTTTTTTAAGTTTGCACCCCAAATTGCTGCAATTTTGCAGTGCAACCGTGTGTTTATATACGTCACGGTCAACAATTTCTCGAAAAATAATTCTAGAACCATTGCTCAATAGAAGACTGTATCGTTTAGAGAGGTACTTTGTATTTATTTGTGTCTTATAAGTACGTATGGCCGTCAAAAGTGTTGGGTTAAGATTGATTGCTCAAGCGCAAGTGACCGGGTAACTACTGATTGCAGGCGGTTGCAACTCTCATAGTGAGCACGTTCGGTCGTACGGCCACCATACCATCGCAATTGTGGTTGCCTAATATCTCTACTGTTATTATATTTAATAACGCCTAATTGTACCTGCCTTTGTGAACTAGTATTCACACCTTATGCAATATATAACGATATACGATTTCATTCATTTGATTGCGTTTGTAGTTATTAACCCCCTTCGGTAAAAGAGGGGTGTTATAAGTTTGACGTCTGTTGCAGTGTATCTGTCTGTGGAATCATAGCGCCTAAACGGATGAACCGATTTTGATTCAGTATTGTTTTTGTTTGAAAGGTGATTTTGGCGAGTGTTCTTAGCTACGGTTGAATAAAATCGGTTGAGCCGTTCAAAAGTTATGGGCGTTTTACTGTTTGAATCGGGGTGTTTTCGTAAGATATCGTTTCATAATTACGTGTTCATTAGATTGTCGAAGCGTATCTACTATGTCCTAGATATCGGTCGGGGTTATTTTAAATTTTGAAATTTTACTTGTTTTAATATCTGCATCTAAGACATAAAGCATTTCTTTGCAAACGTCACGGTTAGTAGAAAACTAATGAAGAACAATAATGAAATTCTATTTAAAATATTCAAACAATGTGGAACATTATTCGTCTGTATATAAAACAAACTGTTATCATTAAAACTGATAATTACTTTAATTTCAAAACGAAAATTTATTATAAACAAAAACATTCATTGATCTCAATAACTGTGAACCGAAACACTATCTTTGTTGATGACGCCTGTGTCTGTTATGGTAGGTATTCCAACGGTCAACTGTTATCAAAAACAGATACCGCTACATACATACAAAGGTAATTAAATTTATTATAAACAATTCTCTAATACATTACTAGCATGCCAAGTTTCGTAATTAGGCTTTATCATCCACCTTGTGTTATTATTTGCATGCAAGGTCAAATCGTTTGTAATACACGTTTAGATCATAAAATTCAAAATATCTTTGAAATTGAAATACAATAAAATGTTGCGGCAGCTCTATACGTACTAAACGATGGTTTCCCAATCACTGTGCTAGTATTTTAACAATCTATACTAATATTATAAAGAGATAAAGTTTGTGAATTTGTGAGTTTGGAAGTTTGTGAAGTTGTAAGGGGTAATCTCTGGATCTACTGAACCGATTTTGAAAATTCTTTTACCACAGTGGAAAGCTACATTATTCCTGAGTTTCAAAGACTATAATATATTTTCAAAAAAATTAGAGATCCTTATGAAAATTGCAATAATGTAACCCAAGGTAGCAAAATGTTGCCTATAATATTCATTCTTTAGCTTGCGCTGAGAAAACTATTGTTGATATATAAAAAATAGTAGGTAGGTAGGTAGAGTAGGGTAGGCAGGGTAGACAGGGTAGGCAAGGTAGGCAGGGTGGGTAGAATAGACACTGCCTAAGCCGGGTAGGCAGGTTAGGCAGGATAGGTAGGTAGCCAGTTGACGGGAGCGAATCCCCGGGAGTCCTAGTTGTCTATGTAATAACAATAATACGGCAAATAAATATTAGATTTTATATTAGCCAATTTTCTTTAACCAAGTATAAGAAAAAACCCGTATTGTACCCCTGCTGATGATATTGTACTCATGATGCTTAATATTCCAGAAGCGAATCTACTATATAGGTCGAGAAATCCTGTTCTATATAGTAAACATATGTAGACAACAATACAAACAATGATATTATTGTGTACTGTGAGGACTCTGCTTAATTAGAAGGCAACCTACTTGCCTATATTGACACTGGCAATAAGTATTACTTGAAAGGTAATATGAATTTAGAATATAAAATAAATGAAGATGTTTTCGCTAGACTTTTCCCGTGTATATAAGGGCTCCTCTGGGCTTTGATGTGTTAGTCTGATAGAAGGTGCCTATGGGTAGGCACCTTGCTGCTGAAATATAACTAGAACAGTGAATCCAGAGTTTTATTTAAGTAGCGCTTTCTGGCTACGTCCCCACAAATGTTGGAGGCGCCGGATACAGTACAGAATCCCAGAAGAGAAGAAAATATGAAAAATAAATACGCGTATATACGGCGTACAGTATACGTAGTAAGTGAGTGAAAAACGTTGAAAGTGTTTAAAGACAGAAGTTCGCGTGTGCATGGCGATATACAGTGCACGAAGCCCTATCGGCGTACATAAAGCGAGATAAGTTTTAACAGAGAGGGTTGTTACCTCTTATTCCCTCTCTTAAGCGGATGGAAATAGAGTCGGAATAAAGCTAAGTGGTTTTATTATTTAGTGTAATTGAGCATAAAGGCTAGCATGATGAATGATTACTACACGGGAACGAACGGGTATTGTCTAGAAGAATTTTTAACCGAATTCAAGTCAGTAGCCGAAATAAATGAATGGAGAGAGAGCGACTACAGTCTGATCTTGGGAGGATTCCTGCAGGGGGCTGCATATTATTTTTACCGTATGATTTTTAAATATGACATGGACTTTGAAGTGTTATGCGATCGCTTGAGGAGTGAATTCTCTATATTTCACCGCAGATGCCGTTATTGCGAACAGCGCATAATAATTGCTAAAATAAAAGCAGATAAAAAACAACCTGATGTATTGTGTGAGGATGTTAATGCACATTTATTTTCTAGTATCGTGATTAAGGACGAACAAACACAAAACAATATACAGTGCAGTGAAAAAAGCGTTGACCACGTTGACGGAGAAGGCGACGCAATTGATGGCGATGACACCAACGGAGAGAGCTGCATGTTGGAGCACGAAGGTGACCAGACCAGCGGAGATGACGGCCCCGTCGATGTCCAGTTGGAGGTGGAGTCTTCGTCGTCGTTCCAGGGCGAGTGCGCGGACGGCCCGGCTGACGAGGAGTTGGACTCCCTATCCAACAGCGAGTGCCTGGACGAGGGTATTGTGATGTATCGGTCCAGTCCAATTGACTCCACTAATTCCATTTGTCTTGCAGAGAACAGTGATGAGATTTTGTCGGAACAACTAGTTGTGGTTCCATCGGGACACCAATATGTATCGGATGTTAACATGCACATTAATCCAATTGATTTCAACCATAAAATTGAAAATAATATTGAAAATTTTCAATCTGACATAAAACAGAATTTTATAAAAGTCATATTGAAAAGAAAGAAGATGACAGCCAGTAAGAAAGGTTTTTCTCGAATTAAACCGAAAGAGATCCATAGGCAATTCAAAAGAGTCTTTAGTAAGATTTCTTATTGCGCCAACATAAATTCAAAGAAGGCGATCAATAAAAAAGTTATGTTCCGAATTAAATACAAAAGATTTTTTAATGAAACTTCTTGGGGAGCAAGGTTTGGTTCAAGTAAGATTACTATGATTGTTGCAAGGAAAAATTCACTTCATATTTTCCTTAGATGTAATATTGTACAAAGATTTTTGCATTGCGAATACATAAAGCAATTTGAACTCGTAAAATGCAAATTATGGAAATTTTATAGAAAGAAGATTAGGTATAAAATGTTGTAAATATTGTATTATGCAAAATCATTTGTTTAATGTTGTGTCTTATATTTTGTGCTTTAATAACCAATGTTTTCTTTTCATGTCATGCAAATGAATACGGTCCAACTTAGAAGGAATTTGCGATGCGCGCTGGGCATCGAATGAAACTAAATGCGAATGATTATTTGAATTATTTATCTGTATATGTTTTTATGAAATTAAATATTCCTCTGCCTTGTCTTTATTTACTAAATAGGATTAGCTTTTGAAATTACTGACGAAGTCCAAATACAAATCCATAAGGACTAAGTCAGAAACAGTCAAAAATTTATAGAAAAGTCTTATTATCCCCTAAGGCAAATAAATGCTTTGAAAGCATAGATGTCATGTTATGAAATGGTTTGACACGTAGTCCCACAGATAATACAAAAAAGGACATTGTCAAAACCTTGTCAAAAGTAAAGCATAGTTTTCATTATAAGGATTAGTTTGACATATAGTGCTATAGACAACATAATAAAGCACAGTGTTCACACCATAATTCAATTTAATTATACTCTATGCGCCGTATTAGGCACAGATTAGTTAGGCCGGACCACAGATAGTGTAAATAGATTAAAACTTTTTAATGTTAGAGTAGGATAAGAGATAGGTTTAAATAGGTAAGAATAGGTTAAGGTTAGTAAGGTTCCATAAAGGAAGAGGCCCGTTGTCAAATAAAAGAAATAAATATGAATGACAACTATCAAATTTGACATATTGAAATTAATAGGGATGGGAAAGGAGGAAAAAATGTATCGATAGTTTTCTTATCGATATTTTTAAATAGTATCGATATATGTAATTAAATTAGTTCTTTCCGTTGCATGTGCTGATGATGTGCTGTTGAGTTGTGAGCCGCAGGGGGAAGAAGAGGCTGGCAACGTTGGCCACGCATCGAAGAAATGATTATTGGTTATGCGATTAAGGCATAGGCACAAGCCAGGGTATTAGTATAGGTTTCTTAAAGTAATAGTCATAACTGAAACCGACTTTGCTAACGGGGCATAGCCTTTGCAAAGGATGTCGAGTTGACATCATTGGTCCAGTTTATGTCTGATGTTTAAAAAAATAAATGCATTTATAATAATAAACCCTGGTGCAAGCTCTATGAATAGGATTAGAAATTCGATGCGATCCAGCCTTTCCTTCTCTGGCCTGATAAACGCACGAGATCGAAACATTGTATCATATTTGAATTTTTGAGATTAAACCCCATCCGGGTCGATGTGAGTTGACGCATCATTCTTGTGTTGGGAGGACGCCTTGTTCCTTTTTCAGAGGTTTTGGTCAAGGAGGTTCAGGCATGACGGCGTAGATTTGTTAGTGTGTGTGTGCACGTTAGCTGAAGTTAAAAGCACATATCGGAGCGTCCGATAACTCGTTTGTCATGATTAAGCCTTCCCCTTTTAAGGGTCGTACCTCAATTGTAAATGTGATTCCTCTGTTAGGTAAATATTCGAGTTAGGATAAGGTAGGATTCATGTAACCTTTCAAGACATAGAATAGAAGCACTTCATATGATTCTGCGCGTCTATTCGTAGGGGCGTAGCTCATGTGAGGACTCTGCTTAATTAGAAGGCAACCTACTTGCCTATATTGACACTGGCAATAAGTATTACTTGAAAGGTAATATGAATTTAGAATATAAAATAAATGAAGATGTTTTCGCTAGACTTTTCCCGTGTATATAAGGGCTCCTCTGGGCTTTGATGTGTTAGTCTGATAGAAGGTGCCTATGGGTAGGCACCTTGCTGCTGAAATATAACTAGAACAGTGAATCCAGAGTTTTATTTAAGTAGCGCTTTCTGGCTACGTCCCCACAGTACACTTAGTAATTTAATGATATCTAATTCTTCTTGAGATAATCTTGAAACAGAAAATTGAGTACAAACTGGGTATGTACCAAAGAGGAATGGAAAGAAGTATGTTGAAACTAAGGCTGAAAGATAAATGGAAAGCTACAACAATTAGGAGCATCACCAAAGTAGCAGAAGTTAAAATAAAAACACGAATCTTGAAATGGAAATGGACTGGTCACATGATGAGATCAACAACAGGAATGTGGACAAAAAAAGTAACAGAATGGTACCCGCGGGACGGAAAAAGACGTAGAGGAAGGCAGAAAAAAAGGAGAGAAGACGATCTGCCCAAGATTTGGAGAAGGACAGCAACGGACAGGCAAATGTGGAGGGAACTTGAGGAGGCCTATGTCGCAAGACTGCCTGACCTGGTAACTGATGTTAAATGTTAAGTTATATACAAACGAAGTATAGTTAGTATAGTATAGTTTTATGTTTTATTATATTACAAACTGTGCAAAGGTCAGAGTTATTATATATAAAGGCTATTTTAATTTTTTATTTATTTAATGCTTCTTGAACAAATAAGATTACATTTATGGATAGTAAACACACTTATTAAAGCTAACACATCAGTGCGATATAACTACCCTTACTACACATGTTTTAAATACAACCCACATTACCATAGCATCTGTCTGCGCATACGCAACAGATTGAGTAAGATTGATTCGTTACACGTCAAAGTGCATCATGGAATCGTGTTTCAAAAATATTTGCTAATAACCCCCATATTTATATCTCCACCACGGTTATTAAAATATTTCTACGCGTTAATGAATTAGTTTTAATCATATGCTCCATTAAAACATTATTAGTCATTATTAGAAATCGTCACATTTTGCTGTAAGTAGAAGAAAAACATTGTTTTTAGAACTGTGAGTCATACGACGGACAATAGTTAGGTAAACAATTTATCGGTTCATGAATTAGTTATACGTCCTTGCTTAGTGATCATACAAATTCTTGATACACTATAGTATGTATGTTCAAAGAAACAACTGTGACTCTGAGCCAATGATATTCAAATAAACAGATACGTTATACACTCACAAAACAATTTAAAAAAGTGTTCCGCGCAGCAGGCAGCGGCAACACACATTTCATTCATCTGACATTTCACTACAAGTCGAAAGGGATGGCTTGATAAAACCAACAAGAAAAAATGAGACAGCTAGTGTTTGTCACTTGCGTGTGAATGTAAAAAAACATTATTCTGACCACCAATGTTGTTATCTTTTTCTAACCTCCATATATCAGAATATTAAGAAAAAAATGTAATAAATTAGTAAATTGAGGCGTATTGCGTACTTACATAAGGTATGAGATCCCTTCTGTTTTATGTACTTTGGAATCATAATTGGTACAATTTCTAAATACACAAGATGGCATATTTTTATTTTGTTTTTGTTTCAACAAAGCCTATCGCTCTTCGCCATGCGTGACATAAACTAAAGACTAAAGGTCACAATTGTGACCTATTCGAGGCTTCACAATGCGCGCGCTCATAACATATCTGTTTATTTGAATATCATTGCTCTGAGCCGACAAAATATGTTCGGCGACAATATATCGTCCCCAGACTTTTCCGAAACCACTCTAATTTGTGACACTACCGACGAGCAATTATCACTAAAAGATTACGAACAAAGATTGAAAGCTTGTACAAAGTCCAGTCGTCTATATTGTTACCATGCGCTGATTAGACTCATCAACATGAATGGATATAAAAAAGTTGAAAAAAAAAAAATGTCAAAAAATCCGACTGCTTAAAAAGTGAACTAAAAAGATATAAACAAGAAAAACATTATGCTGTGCAGTCGGAGGATACATATTCGCGAGCTGGCTGACCAAAACCAGATGTATCCTCCGACTGCACAGCATATTTTTTTTCTTGTTTATGTCTTTATAGTTAACATATTATTCGAATCAGATACATTTAAACATATAAGTGATATATATTTTTGAAATCGCCTCTTGAAACCCCTACATTTTGATATCCCTCACGATGGGTTTGGAAGACAAAGAAATTTGGGTCCCCACATTATGGCACCCAAAAGTCGACATTTTTCTATTTTCCAATTTTTTATATAGATTGAAGTAGGAATCAACAAAATCGGCCAACGCGTTTGGTCTCTGGAACGCCACATAGGAACAAACATACATACATAGACCGATAAACACATTACCCTCCTTCGGCAGTCGGGTAAAAACGATAGTGTACTATCAGCTAATGCAGACTAGTACATAATGTATGTCCGGGCCGTGATAACCTACTGATGAACATTTTCAGCAATCAGATCATGAACATGCCCTTTGGACAATAGATACATATCGTAAGCAATATCAAGGTTCACTTTGTTTTGAAATTCTAGTCTTTGTCAATCTAATACCTACTGTCTTTGCATCAATTACCTTTGTTTTAATTATTCTACGTGTAAGAACATTTAATTGTGTATCGAAATAGCTCAATGTCATCTAATTTAACTAGAGCACCTTCAGTTTATAGCATCATCGTTGCATGTTGCCTTAAAATATCTAGGTTTTTGGGTCTGTTCCTATCTAAGGAGTTTCAGGGCATCTAGTGAAATAGACATTACACCTTTTTTTGTGTATGTTCACCGATTACTCCGTCAATTGTGGACCGATTTTGAAAATTCTTTTTTTGTTTGAAAAAGTATGTTTCGAAATTGGTCCCATTTTAATTTGGTGAAGATCTGATGAAGAACTTCGGAGATATACAACAGAACTCTTCAATAAATAACGGCAAATCTCTCGGGATTGCTGCAATCGCATGTCTGTTTATTGTTTATAACATTTCCTAACATAACATCACGCCAGTTCGCTCTTAAGGGGTAAGCAGATCACTCATTTCACCGGTTATGTTCAACTTTCATGAAATCTATTCTGGCGTTATAGTTACCTTACTAACTTGCCTATTAGGTAGGTACAACTAAAAAGTGAAAAATAAAAAAACTTTTTTACAAAAAAATACCACCGACTTCCAAATACAAAACTACAAAGTGAAATAACTTTATTTTTTGAAGTCGGTGTCCATAACGCAAAATTGGTACCTACGAAAGACACCGACTTCAAAAAAATATATTTTTAAAGTATGGTATGCTTCACAATGTATCCATACTATCAAAGAATCGCACCGAACCTCATTTGTTTCATCAATTTTCTAAACAAGTTTGTGCACGTGCACTGCCACGAAATTTTCAGTAAAAGAAAAGCCAAACACGTGCCTTATTTGCTCGACTACTGACACATACTAAAGACCTTGCTGCCTAGCGCCGACGACCTGTTTTCCCGACGTTTACAGCACTGTATAACTAGTCTATTGCAAATCTTCCGCGTGAGACTGGCAACGCAACAACACCGCTAGTTGTTTGTTAAACAAAATACTGAACAATGTGAAGACAGTGCATCAGTGTAGAGTTGTACAACTGTAATCAAATCATAGCACAAATAACCCGCTCTCTTACTCGGCTACACTTTCGTAAGGTCTTCTTTTTAAATATACGAAAATATACATACATACATAAGGATAGGCAGAAACAACAGAACGCCACCTGGTACGATCCCTACATACCCCTTTTGCTTATCTATCTATGTACATATATTTATCTACATATATAAAAGGCAATATCCCGACTGACATATTAACACCCAGCCTAAACCACTAGTGTTAGTAGTTTGAAATTTTGAGAGGATATTTATTTTATACTGTAGGTTTTATTTAAGAAAGGACTTTTCGAAATTCATCCCCTAAAAGGGTGAAATTGGGGATGGAAGTTAGTATAGTAATTTTTATTTAATCTAAGACTGTCTGGGAGCTCAGATATATTTTCCACAACTGACCAGGAGAACAGAAACATAAAGAAAATAAGTATATCCGAGGATAGGAAATCAGAATCATGAAGAAGAAAATCACAAAATCTATATTAACCAGAGCGAAGCCGCGGGCAGAAAGTCCTACTATAAAAAACTATAGCCCAGTTTTTTTATCCGTAGTTAACTCAACCAATGGTTAAATATTATGCTAACCAATGCTTTCAAATTAAGTTGAAACACGTTTATTTTCAATTCTTCTTACAAACACAAATGGCCAACTAATTAAATCCCCAAATTATTTGACCATTTGGAAGGCTGCAAATTTTTGAATAAACATATTTTAGTGATATTTTAATTCATTGGTCAGCATTGGTTGGTCGTGCAACCATTGGTTGAGTTAACTACGGATTAAAAAACTGGTGAGCTATAAAATAGCTAAAGTTAAATTTTTATATGAACTCAAGGAAAATGTCAAAGTGATGATGATTGCTATCAAAAATGTCAGTAACCTGATGATAGCTAATTTATTCATTTTTTATTTATTTTTTATGGAGCTGCACACGACAAGACAAAATACTAGATTTTTTAAGCATATTTAAGTTTTTAGAGTAAAATACGTGGTTAAACCTGTGGTTCAACTTGTTAAATCTGTGATTAAACCTTTGGTTAAATCTGTGATTAAACCTGAGATTAAACCTGTGGTTAAACACAGTAACATTATTACACGGAAGAATTTATTTGTTCCGATATCTTCATAGTTGTCAGATCAACCGGTTCAACAACATAATATGTGCTGAGCAATATGTTTAGTTGCAAATATGTGTTAATTTATAGAGTGGCTGACATTGAACGGAGGCAGTGTTTATCTGCACTCTGGATATTTGCGCGAAAACAACGCGGTAGCTGTTAAAACAATAATACGTATCGGAAAAACACATTCATGATTTAAGGTTTATTTTAACAAATAAAATGTAGGCTGAAATATTTTACAGTGATTTTCGGACAATGATAAAAAGCCTACCAGTTTGTTAAGTTAGGTTAGAATGTTAGATATCAAAATATGGTAGAAAAGAAAGCTATCTGTTTTCTAGTTAAGTTAGCTAACAAGCAAAAAGTTTGAAAACTGTAACCCGGCTACGGTTTTTCTTTTTTACCCTGTTTTACCCAGGCCATAATAAGGACTCGATTGACACCTTATTCATCTTAATCGGATGAATAGTTTAGACACTACGGAGGAACTTATGAAAATACAAACATTCATACATATATAGACTGCTAAAATCATAACCCTTCCTTTTGGCTTCGGAGTAGTCGGCTAAAAGAAGCAGATCGCACTTAACAGACAAATATAATCTATCCTAAAAGTGTTGTACCTTTCAATGAGTTTCAGGCATTGCTAAGAACTTATGTTGAAACCCAAGCGAAGCCTAACTCTTTGTTAGTTAAGGTTGCCCTAGTCGACGGCACGAACTATTTTGCGCGCGGGGTTAAAATGCATGCGACAACATGTGCGAAATAGATAGATGCTGTGTTGAGCAGTAAGAAACTAGTTAGAACACTTTTGGAAAAATTTAGCGAAATGGATGATGATTTAGGACGAAAACGAGCGCGCGAAAATTTATAAACAGGCCTTTGCGAATATGGATATCATGAAAAACGACTAAATGTATCTGTTCAAAATAAAACTATTGGCATTGTTGAATTACTAATCTAAACCCTGTATGGAGGCCGTTTTGCAATTTTCCTTCTTCTTATAGTATTTATTTCCACCCAAAGATGCGTTAAAATTAGTGTTGAAATATGGAACTTTCAACGCTCATAACTTTGAAATATATATTTATTTTACTTTTTTGTTTCCATACAGGGCTAGATAATGATAAGACAAATTGAAATCATGTTTTATTTTGAACGTACACCGTCAAACAGTGGAGTAATCACCAGACTACGTTTGTATGGAAGAATGATCGACTAGGGCAACCTTAAGGCTTTACTTGTTATCAAATGATAGCCAGCCATACGTTTACTATGCAGCGTTCAAGTATGTGTTACAAAACCAATTACCACATCCGAATCTAATAAATTCTAATATTGAATTCCTATCATCCATTGAATGACCTCCATTTCTCGTGACCCCGACTGCTCGACAAATAACATCTCTAACGTATTGTTTAAAAGCCGACAATTTAAAAATACAGCGGCGTTTAATAATGATGGGTGGTAAGAGTTATCTCGTTGTGATAAAGATTGAACTTTGGCATGGCGTCGCTGGCTTATCTCGCCCTTCCCGACGGCAAACGGGCAGATTCCTATATGTGTTTATAAGCAGAGGAAATTGTTCTATCAGTTAGCTAGCGAACTGATAACTTGATGACATTACAACTGTGGAATTGGACTCATCAGTTATGATGTTATTATTGTTTTATTTTGAGACGGATTCTTAAATTGCCTCTTTGATCAATAATATACCTACATTGATATATTTTTAACCGACTTACCAAAAAGGAGGAGGTTCTATGTTCGACTTTGTGTTTGTTGTTATTTTTTATGTATGTTCACCGATATCTCCGTCAATTGTGGACCAATTTTGAAAATACTTTTTTTTGTTTGAAAGAGTATGTTTTGAAATCGGTCCCATTTTAATTTGGTGAAGATCTGATGAAGGACTTCGGAGATATACAACATAACTCTTCAATAAATGACGGCAAATCTTTCGGGATTGCTGCAATCGCATGTCTGTTTATTGTTTATACCATTTCATAACATAACATCACGCCATTACGCTCTAAAGGGATACTCAGATATGTACCTACAGTTCACCTTGGTACACTCTCATTTCACCGGTTATGTTCAGTTTCATGATATTTGGGTAATCTATTCTGGCATTATAGGTACCTTACTTAACAACTTGCCTATTAGGTAGGTACAAATAAAAAGAGAAAAATAAAAAACTGTTTTACAAAAAAATACTACGTACTTCCAAATAAGAAAACTACAAAGTGAAAAATAACTTTATTTTTGGAAGTCGGTGTCCATAACGCAAAACAATGGTACCTACCAGAGACACCGACTTCCAAAAATAAAGTTATTTTCCTCTTTGTAGTTTTCTTATTTGGAAGTACGTAGTATTTTTTTGTAAAACAGTTTTAATCTAATAAAAACATCTAATCATACACACGCCGGTTATGAGTACTGCGCACCTGGCCTTTCTCAAGAACATCACCAATAAGGCCTATAAGGTTTTTGGTAAATATTTAGCAGTAAACAAATTAATTGTTAATTGTAATCTATACCTATGAATAAAAATTAAATGCTGTTCGATGATAAGCAGAACGCATCATTGAAATTCAAAATATGTGAGGAAATGCCCAAAAATTGAGGAAAATCCGTAAGACAAATTTGGGTTCAGCTAATCTTACTAATATAATAAATTCGAAAGGTCGGATGGATTGATGTATGGCGTATTATTATTTATTTATTAAAATACAAAGTTTATAAAATGAATGTGTTGTTTTGAATGATGATGTTTTTATTTGTAGGATGTTTGTTTGTTACTCAATCACGCCAGAATGGCTGAACGGATCTGGATGAAATTTGGCACAGAGATAGATTATATTTTGGAATAAGCACACTGGCTACTTTACTTTATCACGATATAATGTTCCCTTTGGGATCATAAAACACTTTACACAAGGGCGAAGCCGCTGACAGAAGGTACTTAGTTTATAATTAAAATCATAACCGAAACAAATTTCAAGTTTTTAAGGGTGCAATCCACAGGTAAAGTTATTTAAAAATCGTTGAACTCTACACATGTCAATTCTCAATGCCGTCACTGGCCCTTACAATTTACTACATCTCATTAACAATAACAGCCACATAATAAATAAAAGAACAAACACAAATAAAAAGTAAACGTTCCCAAGATATTGGCTATCCACATTTAATTGTTATTGTATAACATTGTCTCCGCATTACGACGTTTATTGTGTAAGCATATACCTACTGTGTATTCCTACGTACATACGGTAATACATGGATTTAATGATTGCTATAATTTATTCACATAATAGAATCATCGAAGTTTCGAGCAAGTGTGAAGTTGCAACATTGCGTAGAGCAACATTTTTGTGCTGGCAAGGTTAATTAAAAATTGTTCTGATGTTCTATTCAGGGGCGTAGCTACTGGCGTATCTGCCGTATCAACTATAAGGGGCTCCCGGGCCACGGGGGTCCCCGACGTGCGTAAGCAAAAAATTAATAAAAACAGGCATACATTTTTTGTCGCCTATCAGACAGTATCAGTTTGCCGAAAAAAGGCAAGGAGAGTGTATATTTAATTTGAAATGTTTGTAAAAAATTCGAAAAAAGTGACAGATAGATAATTATGATGAATAAGTATTTATTTTAATTTTATGCAAACATGTTTTTTCTTTTGTCAGAAATCGTTAGCCTTCATAAGGGCCCCCAACTAAAATTTTATACGGGGCCCCGCCAAGGCACGCTACGCCACTGGTTTTATTATTACTTAACGCATTATTCTAGTATTACCTACATTTTGAATAATATAAACATTAAGATAGAGATGAGAAATTGAGGGCCTAACACTGTGTTATAAATGATTGAGAAATTCAGAATGTTATGTAAAATCTGTCTGCAGAAACTCATTTGAAAGTTTAAGAAGCTCTAGAAATTTAAGAGCCCACTTTAAATAAGCCCACTTTAAATGAGCCCACGTTAATAAATTTAGTCTTGATATATTTATTTTTTTGTATAGGTTCTTTTACCGATTGTTTTGTGAATGTGTGAACATTGTAGGCCTTCTAGATACTTGTTAAAATTTGTTAACTTTTTAATTCGTTTTATTTTCTTTTTTTTTCTTTATTTATATAATATATAACCTTATTTTTAGTTTCTTACGACTTAATGTCGGGCCTACGTTGTCCCCCCATATCTAAGTACTAATGCTGTAACATGGAAATATTGTAAAACCAAACCATTTTTTAAAAGAATAACCGTGGCCTTTCTTGCTGGTTCTTCTCCATAGGAAACGACCAATCCGAACCGTGCACCTTTTGTCGACGTTTTATAAGTGCCCATGTAGGCCTAGGTGAAATAAAAAAAAAATATTTTGATTTTGACTTACAGCACCTAATAAATTGCTTGGCTAGTTCGGTAAATCGTAAGATATTGCACTATGAGAGATGAAGTACATAACTAATTAGCTGTATGTCTAGCCCTAATCGTTATTTTGACAAATTATCTAATATGAGACTAATGAACCCTTAATGAGTATAGAGACAAAGAGCTTTCTTCATAAGTCACTATTTTTAATTTGAAATTAAATCGCTAAATAATTATAATTTGAATTGTACATTTTTTTGGTTACTGTAATCACATTAGGATACGAATAGCTCTATCCGAATTTTATTGATGAATTACTCTTATAGCCTCATCATCATCATCATCATTTCAGCCGAAAGACGTCCACTGCTGGACATAGGCCTCCCCTAAGCGTCGCCACACTGATAGGTCCTGTACGTTTTGCATCCACCGGACGCCCGCAGCCTTGACTAGGTCGTCGCTACCTAGGGCCTCCCTGCCTTGCAACGCTGCGTCTGCCGCCACGCGGTCTTATACCCTACTTAATTCTAAAGACGAAAGTCATAGAAACCACTTAAATATCGATTGATTGAATTCCAACAAAATTGTTCAACAGCAAACTTATTATTTTCGTGTAAAACGAACCTCGTAAAACGTTAAAGAACCTCGGAAAGTTCAAACATGCGTACTTCAAGGAGATGCCCCAACCTCAAAAAGAGGCTCCATCAAACTAAGTTAGATTATAATCACTGTTTATTATCCTTGGTATAACCGTACCTACTTATTATAACCGGGGTCTAGGACAAGTCCAACGAAATCAGTCGTTAACCATTTGTAATTGAAGTTGGCAAACATTTGAATTATGTAGTTGGAGTTACGCAAACTTAGTAGGCTGTAACAATATGACCCGCTTAACCCACTCGTATGTTAAAGATATCTAGTGAAAGAATAAGAAATAAAGAACCATTTTTACCCGACTGCCGAAGGAGGGTAATGTGTTTATCAGTCTATGTATGTATGTATGTTTGTTCCTATGTGGCGTTCTAGAGACCAAACGCGTTGGCCGATTTTGATGGTTCTTACGTCAATCGATTCGTGTTAACCCTTCAAAGTAGCCAGTGACTTGGTTTACTTTGACACTGGTTAACTTAGAAATTGGAAAATAGAAAAATTGCGGCTTTTGGGCGCCATATTGTGGGTGGCAATTTTTTTTTTTTAATTGACCTTTCGTGTGGGGTATCAAAGTAAAGGGTTTTAAGAGGAGATTTCAAAAATATATAATACTTATATGTTCAAATGTACCTAATTCGAAAAAGAAATTAACTAAAATGATATAAATAAATAAAACAAATAATCAAAAAACCCGACTGCGTAAAAAGCAAACAAAAAATACGTAAACAAGGAGAATATCATGCTGTGCAGGCGGAGGATACATCTGGTTTTGGTCAACCAGCTCGCGAATATGTATCACCCGACTGCGTAGCATGATATTCTCCTTGTTTACGTCTTTTTAGTTCGCTTTTTCAGCTTTAGCGTTAGCAGTCGGGTTTTCTGTTTTTTTTTATTAACTTTTTTTTTCGTAGTTCAATTAAAGCCTATCGTTAATGTAAACAGTTACAGATATCAATAAAATATTGGTAGAAAAATAAAATACTGGTAGAAAAAAAAAAAGGAGCAAATTGAACAAGACTATTAGCCTGCTTAAATGTAGTTCGCGACCGAAGCCCTACTTGTCATGGTCCAACAGTCACATGTCAATAACTTAACATACATGAAGTAATCTATTTCAGTAATTTTCAGTAGAGTCGAGTCTAGTCACTAGAAAGGCAGACGCCTTAAATAAAAAAAAATTGGATGGAACTTGCACAAAAAAACAATATCTCCCTTGTTTTTTCCATCTACGTTACGGTCTAACCGAATATAGCGGATACCAGTATTTGACATGAAGCGACCATCTATTTGACCTCTTCAACCTAGTAGCTGGGTAACAAGATAACCCTTGGCAAGACTCTTTACCAGACTTCCAGGCTTCTGAATACCCGAAAGAGAGTTACCACGGCCCTGGCCCAAGCAACTGAAGGAACACGGATGGGTTTTAGTCAGTTAAAGTCTAACACGCCCACCCGCTTCACCTATGGGTGAGAAGTCACTGGATGACATCCCACACCAAAAAAAAGGCTTCTGATTAACCTAAGCGACTGTCGAACACGAACTTGCATTAAAATATCCAAAAAAACTTACCAGTGCTAGAGCGCTCTCAGGATACCACTTGCAAGGCCGCAAGAAGATTGTGAGGAGCTCGTCATCATCTCCAAAGCACAAGTCCTTGTTCTCCTTCAGCAGCTCACGTAGTCTCTCGAGAGCCTCTCGGACCCTCTCTGGAGTCTCGCGTAACTCTTTCTCAGCGATAGCTCTCGTCTCCGGCGACAGCTCAACGCTGCGCTCCAGTCTGAACTCGGCTGAACTCATTTTGGTATCTGGAAAGAGGAAAATGGCTTAATTTCATGATTGAAAAAAATATCTGAAGGATCTATAAATGATAGGTTGAGGAATGAGGTGATAAGACAACGTGGTTTGGCCATGTTGAGAGGATGAATGCAAGGCGACTAACGAAATGTATTTACAAGGCAGACGTGAATGGAAACGCCGGAAGGGGACGCCCTAGAAAGACATATATACACCTTATTGGTGATGTTCTTCAGAAAGGCCAGGTGCGCAGTAGTCATAACCGGCGTGTGTGTATGACTAGATGTATGAATGTGAGGGAAGCAAAAGAAGTATGTAAGGATCGTAGCAGGTGGCGTTCTGTAGTTTCTGCCTACCCCCATGGGAAAAAGGCGTGAGTTTATTTATGTATGTATCTGGAGGATATCTGTCTTCTAAGACAGAAGTCATCTTAGTAAAGGAGGCAGGGTTTCTATTATGTTGGTCTACTTTCAAAACTATAATAGTTCTTGTAGCCTAATTTTTATACATAAATTGGCATTGGTATGTGTGTAACAAAGGTCTCTTGTAAAAAGAATATTCTACAGTTCAATTACGAAACATGTTATAGCAACAAGTTTTTTTTAATCAGCTGGCTTAATCGATCAGATAAAACGTTCAAACTCATTATTCTCAAAGAGCATCGTTGAGTTACGGCCAGTGGAGTGTGTTGACATGACACTGGCCGCAAAGCAAGGACTTATTGTGGATTCAGAGCACGCTGCGCCGGCGCACGTGTCTGTGTCGCCGACTCCACGTTTAAGAACACATAATTGCGTTGGAGATCGATTGCACAAATCTATCGGCCACTATACCCATTGCTAAAATGACCCACCGTCCGATAGCCGCTAATAAGTATTATTTCTGATGGTGTTAAGCAACTGGGTAGTTAAGTAATAGGCAGGTTGTTTTTGTAATCAGCTCTGTTAAGTTTTATTTAACTGAAGCTTTCACTTCAACAGTCGTATTTTAACTATTTAGCACCTGTTAAGCAAGTGATTTATCAAATTCTTATATGTTTTTTTTATCAATATTGATAAAAAAAAAATATTTTAAAAATGTAATATTAAACATTTCAGAGATTTTTATATTAGAGATGAAGAAGTTAAGTTTAAAAGTTATGGTAAAGAAGCTTTCCTAGAGCTTTTTTACAGTCACATGTAATTGTAACGCAAAACGAATATTTAGTAGCGTCAGTTTTCAATTTACCATTTCTATTCAGTCAATTGCTGTCAATGACAAAAAATTGCATATATATTTTATGTCAGTTGCACAGAATATACTAATAAAATTACAATCTGTAAGTACGATTACTATTTGAGCAACAAAGTCGACGTACTCATACGTACGAATCATCAGTAATATTTGAAATAAAATCGACACACTTTTCTGATTTCGAACAAAATTGACATTGAAAATGCTAAACCGATTATAATGAACATCAAAATACGAACGAAATGTTAATATTAAAATCTATAAAAAGTAATATTTGTCAACTAGGGATGGCAACACAAATTTCTAAGAGAGTACGCCTTTTGTCTAGGTACGTAATTTATTAAATAAAAAAATAATAACGACGATTATTACGAAAGGTCGCCTTAGCAACAAAACGAACTACGCACCTGTTTACTATTTCTATAAGTACTCGATGAAGCTATGTAAATAACACTACAAAAACGTTTGAAAACAAATAGAAATTGAGTGAAGAGCTCTTGGACTATGCAACTAAGATTATTTGCTATTTATCTTGAGTTCAATCAACTCTACACGAGTACAATATTGTTCTACATAATTCGCTTACCTAATAATCTATTAATAATTATCTGCCTAATAGTCTAGTCTTGAAAATGATGAAGTTTGATTTTTTAAGACGTTGAATAAGCCAGCTAATCAATTACGAACGAACCAAACGTTTTGTGCATGAAGTCTAAATAAATAAATAACAAGTAAATTAAGCAATAATAATCTTAATGATTGTTAATTATAATTTATGCTTATCAATCTTTATTTCCTTAAATGAGTGCCTGGCTTGAAGTTATTGTCTATGGCGTAAATCAAAACAACAGATAATAAATTAAAAATAATGAGTGCGATTTCCGAAGGGTTGATTTTTATTACTTGTGTACATCTTTAACAGTTAATTATAATCTTAGATATTTAGGTATCTGTATTTATTTTTAAACAAGATAAAATTAAGTTATCATTAGCGTTATAGAATATTTTTTTTAAATGTTTGTCCTGTATGTTTTTCTTTTGTGGTGTACAGTGTACAATAAAAGTATATAAAAAAATACTTAAAAAAAGTGTTACGTTGATTGTTATTATAACTTATTTCAGTAGTCAAATGTTTTAGCAGTGTTGTATTATTATCTAAAATAAATGCTGTTCTATACGAAAACTTAGGTCCTGACCTGAAAAGGTTTCTGCAGAAATGGCGCCAAATTTTAAATTGTGTTTAATAACGTCAGGGGACGCAGAGGTTAATTAATATTATAAAGTAATTAATGTCACAAGTTTGCTGTAGAATATGTAGAAAAAGATTTATTTGTATGTTGAAACAAAAATTACAACTGGTAGTTAACTATATTGTGACAAACGTATTTTGATAGTACATATTTCGCCCCTTTTTAGTGAATATTTGCATGCATGTTTTGGCATTTTGATAGTGTCTAGTAGTCATGTTTCATTTTTTTCAATATTTATAACAGGACTCTTTGAGCGATAGAGATTTCTCAGAATTTTTGAACCACCAAGAGTTTTTGGATTCCGATGTAATAGCACCATTTTTTTTTTTTTTGTTTTTTTGTAAATGATACTGATAACCATTATTTAAATTAGATCGTTAATTTAAACTTAGTTTTAAAATACACCTTTAAGGAGTGGACTGACTCCAAGTCACTGTTAAATAAATTATTAAAAACTTAACAAACAACATAAATATAATAATTCCGACCTAACAATAAAATCCATTTGTAAAATAATCCACATGCACAAAAACGAGCACAACACAGTTTGAACACAAACTTGCAAACCTTCGCTCTATTTTTTTCACTAATAAAAAAAACAACTGAATTGTGAAAATGCACTAACCTCACTCGCGTGGATGCACGCGCCGGTGGAAATCACAATAAAGGGCGGAAAATCGATCGTGCGTCGGTGACAGCGCAAGCGAGTGTGCGCGCGCGCAAGCATTCAGCCAATATATAGACACGATAAGCGCACACGCTTACTTTGTACCCCACAGCCCGCCCCAGCCGCAGCGCCTTGTAACTTAGGCACAGTTTGAAAACAAGCCGCCATGTGTAGTTTCAGATCTTATTTCTTGTTGAACTCCAACAATAATTACACTGTTTGTAGCAAACGTTGCAAAGCAGCATTCTTTGTTGGCACAATCTCTTTCCAACCAAGGGATGCAACAATTGCAACACCTACCTACTCGCCTACAGTGGTTAGACTTTGCTCATCAACAGTAGCTACTGAATGAAAACGCAATGCCACAACTACACCAACTGTTGCTGTCGATTCCTCGACAGCCACATTCCACCTTATTTTTAACCCCCGACGGAAAAAGAGGGGTGTTATAAGTTTGACGTGTATACCTGTGTGTTTGTGTATTTGTCTGTGGCATCATAGCTCCTACACGGAAGAACCGATTTTGATTTAGCTTCATTTTTGTTTGAAAGGTGACATTATCGGGACTCGGGAGTGTTCTTGGTGAAAATCGGTTCAGCCGTTCTAAAGTTATGGGCGATTTACTGTTTGAATCGGGGTGTTTTCGCAAGATATCGTATCATAAGTACGTGTTCGATAGATTGTTGATCGAAGCGAATCTACTACTAGATATATTATATAGTTTACAAAGCATGAAACAAATAAAAAAAGTTAGGGATTTCGGCATTTTTTAATTTTTACTTGTGTTACATCTGGTTCTATACTGTGAGGATCCTATAGGTGCCATAATGGCTGCTTCAGTCAAAATAAACATATAAAATGCATGGCCAAAATAAAGCTTCAGTTATTTATTTTGTTTATAAATGCATAATGCTCCTAGTACCACATTACACGGGAATAAATAATCATCATCATCATATCAGCCGCAAGACGTCCACTGCTGGACATAGGCCTCCCCCAAGCGTCGCCACATTGACCGGTCCCGTGCGTCCCGCATCCAGCGGATCCCTGCAACCTTCACCAGGTCATCGGTCCACCTGGTGGGAGGCCTTCCAACGCAACGTCTTCCGGTTCGCGGTCGCCACTCCAGAACCTTTCTGCCCCATCGGCCATCCGTTCTGCGAGCAATGTGCCCTGCCCACTGCCACTTAAGTTTGGCAATTCTTCGGGCTATGTCGGTAACCCTGGTTCTCTTGCGGATCTCTACATTTCTGATTCGATCACGTAAGGAAACTCCGAGCATAGCCCTCTCCATTGCCCTTTGGGTGACTGTAAGCTTTCTGATGAGGCCCATTGTGAGCGACCACGTCTCAGAGCCATAGGTCATAACTGGCAACACACACTGGTCATAGACTTTCGTCTTGAGACACTGTGGTAAGTTGGACGTGAAGATACCGCGCAACTTCCCGAACGCTGCCCAGCCGAGTCGGATTCGACGGTTGACCTCTTTGTCGAAGTTGGCCCTACCCAACTGGATCGTTTGTCCCAGGTAGACATAGTCATCCACAACTTCGAGTGTAGAGTCTCCGACCCTAATAGGAGTGGGTGTGACATGGGCATTCAACATCAACTTGGTTTTGTCCATGTTCATCCTAAGACCCACTCTTTCGGAGGCTCTACTGAGGTCATCGAGCATTGTATTGAGGTCCTCCATAGTCTCAGCCATGACCACTATATCGTCGGCAAACCGAAGGTGAGTGATGTACTCGCCGTTGACGTTGATGCCTAGCCCTCTCCAGTCCAGAACCTTGAAGACATCCTCCAGTGCAGCGGTGAACAGTTTCGGAGATATGACATCTCCCTGCCTCACACCTCGCTGCAGAAAGACAGGTTCCGAGGTCTGATCCTGAAGTCGAACTGACATGGTGGCGTTTTTATACAAACACTTCAACACCTCGATGTACCGGTAGTCAATTTGGCACCGTTGGAGAGACTGCAGCACAGCCCAAGTCTCGATCGAATCAAAGGCTTTCTCGTAGTCCACAAACGCTAAGCAGAGAGGCAGGTTGTACTCTTCGGTCTTCTGTATAACCTGCCGCAGCGTATGTATGTGGTCTACGGTGTTAAAGCCTTTACGGAAACCGGCTTGTTCAGGAGGCTGGAAATCGTCAAACCTGCGCGCGAGACGATTCGTGATGACTCTTGAAAACAGCTTGTAGACTTGGCTAAGAAGTGAGATGGGCCTATAGTTCTTTAGTAGGGCATTGTCGCCCTTCTTGAAGAAGAGTACCACCACACCCCTGCACCATGCCTGTGGCGTTTTGCCCTCGAGTATGACGGAATCAAACAGCTTCTGAAGGGCCTTAAGGACCGGTTTTCCACCCGCCTTCAGGAGTTCGGCTGTAATTCCGTCTTCACCCGGCGCCTTGTTGTTTTTAAGCTGTTTAAGAGCCATCCTAATCTCATACAGGCTGACGTCCGGAATGTCTTCGGTATAGTGCCGGGTCAATCTAGCTCTAGGGTCTTTTGCTAAATTCGCGACGGGTTCACTGGTTGACGTGTACAACTGCCCATAGAATCTCTCGATCTCTCTCAATAGCTCCGGTTTGGCGGATACGATTCTGCCATCGTCGGTCTTCAGTTTCGTGAGCTGGCTCTGCCCAATAGTCAGATCTCTTGCAAAGACCTTGGAACCCTTATTCCGCTCAATCGCGTCTTTAAAACGCTCGGTATTAAAGCGGCGGAGATCGCTTTTCAAGGACTTTGAGATCCGTCTATTGAGCTGCCGGTACTTCAACGCATCGTCTGAAGACTGCAGGATCATCTCACGCCTCTCCTTCATGAGTTTGAGAGTAGGATCAGAGAGCTTTTTGTTTATATCTGTACGGCGGGTCTTGAAAAACTTAGACCCAACCGTATGGACAGCTTCCACGAACCCATCGCTGTATTCGTCCACGGAGCTCCCTAGGCACTCGAAACGATTCTGGAGTTCGAGCTGAAAGCTCTCGGGGTTTTGGATCTGGATCTGTGCTGGACGGAGCGTAGACTTCATCAGTCGAGACCTTTCAAGCTTGATATTAATGTTCAATGTGCCTCTCACCATGCGGTGATCGCTCCCGGTTTTCACCGAATTGATCACAGAGACATCATTGAACATTTGCTTCTTGGTTGACATGATGAAGTCGATCTCGTTTTTAGTTGCACCATCGGGGCTTTGCCAGGTCCACTTCCTGTGCTCACGCTTTCTGAAGAAGGAGTTCATCATATAGAGGCCCTCCTTCTCCATAAAGCTGGCTAGTAGGTGACCCCGGTGGTTCCGATGTCCAACTCCAAATTGGCCCACTTGCAGCTCATCCACGTCTCGTTTGCCCAGTTTCGCGTTGAAGTCCCCCATGACAACGGTGAAGTGAGTTTTGAAACCATGCATGGCTCTAGAAATATCCTCATACATGGTCTCTACCTCGTCGTCGGGGTGAGCCGAGGTCGGGGCGTAGACCTGTATAACCTTCAGCGAATATCTCGAGGATATTCTGAGTATAAGGTACGCCACCCTTGTCGACACACTCTCGATCTTCACCACGTTGTTCACAAGGGACTTGTGGACGATAAACCCGACACCACCCTGGGACTGCCGGTCACCCTCTCGGAAATAGAGCAGGTTACCGGATTTGAGGATTATCGAGTCCTCCCCCTCTCTTCGGACTTCAGATAACCCTATAATACTCCACCGCAACCTGCTCAATTCTTCCTCGAGTTCGGCTATCTTCTCGTCGGTCCGGAGTGTTCGCGTGTTATACGTTGCCAGGTCCAGTCGTCGGTGTTTATTAGGGTAGCCGGGTCCACTCCGGGGATTCTTCGCACCCCTTGCCACGCCATCGCCTCGACCGCTACCGTAGTCGAGGGTAGACGGGCTGCCGGGCACTCGGGGCCGTTTTTTCTTTGTGCTTTTCATTTTTGGTTTGGGGGGGTTTGCCTTAATCGCCACGCTTGGCAGGCGGGTTGGCGATCGCAGTTTGTTGTTAAAATGCACAGAGAACGCTGCTGCCCATTCTCTGGTGTATCCCTTAGTCGCCTTTTACGACACCCATGGGAAGATATGGGATGGTGAGATTCTTTACGTCCGACACCATACGGAACTCCGACACCATACGGAACAAATAATAAATAAATTTGCTTATTATCTCTGTCTAGGCTTTCAAATTCACTATAAAGCACCTCAACTTGCTCTTGGCGAAGGTATGAGAAGAGAGGATTACGAGTGCATCTGGAGACCGTTGTTACCGCGCATAATACGTTGCCCAAATGATCAACTACATTATAATGAATTAAACTCTCTATCCAACTAAAAGAACCGAAATTTAAAAAAACAATATATAAGAAGTTTTAAAAATAAAAGTATATCTACTTATATGAAACGACTCCTTATTATGCAATTAGACAAATCATAGAAGTCTGCATAAGTTATATACATAGGTACGGACATTCGTTACAAAGTAATATAAAAATGATTAGATAGCCCGATTTACCTACTCCTTGACAAAAGGAAATTATTATCACATTAGTACCCATTACTCATAAGTTTTACCTAACGTGCACGCAGCCCATCTGTGTTAGAAAAAACATCATGCAATGTATTTGCTTGCTAACACGAGTAAAGAAATATATTAAACAATTTGCAGTTAGTTACTATACATACAAGACTTATGTCGTTCGTTGAATTTCATGAAGTAACCGGAAATTTCTTCAAATTGCTCATTTCATAAAGTATCTACTGTTAATGAGCCATATCAGTGAACACAAAGGACATGCACAAAATCAAACATTGTATGATCAGTGATCATTTCGTAAAATATCGTTATAATATTTCATGCAATGATGCCATTTCACGAAATTCATATTCTTTATCCGTGAGATTACTTCATAGAAGGGAAAAGGGTAAATCAACTATCTGGCTTCAACACATACCTACATGCCCTTTTGTTTTGCTACCTACTCATCATAGTACATTGTGTATTAAGGGCGGTAAGTAAGGAATTACGATCGAGGCTCTAGTAGAAGAGGGCTCTAGAGGGCTTTCTGAGTCGAGGTTCGTAATTCCCGTACCGCCCGTGAAACATACAATGTTTTTCATCACATTTGCGAATAATAATTATGAATTATAGCTTTAATACACAAGTCAGAACAGCTATTATTACGAAATACGTGAACTTTTTTTTAAGCGGATTGCGAGTTTTGCCCACACCACAGATTATACAAATGTTTCGTTCAGAAACGATAAGGGCGATAGCATCACCATTGGGTAGTTCTGACCATTGTCTGGTGAAGTCTGTGTCCGTCTATTCCCCGCCCGATCCCAGCCCAAGGGGCACCCGGCGGGTTTGGCGGTACAGGTCGGCAAATTGGGATGGCATGCGATCTTTCTTCGCATGCTATCCTTGGCAGCCTACTTGCTTTTCTTCGACTGATCCATCGTCGTGCGCGGATGCCGTGACGGATGTGTTGCGTCGGGGAATGGAGTACTACATTCCGTTCTCTGACGTATCAATGTCTAGCGAAGACCGGCCATGGTTTGGCGCCGAATGTAAGCGCGCCGACGCGCTTAAACATGGGGCGTACCTGGCTTGGGTCGACGCTCGATCGCGTAAGGCGAGTGACGTGGGTCAGAAGAAGAAGGCCTTCAACAGGGCTGCCAAGTCCTGCAAGATGGTGTTGCGAAGGGCTCGGTTCGATCACATTGGCCGAATAGGGACCAAACTTGCTTCTTACCCAGCAGGTAGTAAAGCGTTTTGGTCTCTGGCTAAGTCGGTCGAGTCGAACTTCTGCCGTCCCTCACTGCCACCACTGCTGAAACCCGACGGGTCACTGGCCCACTCCGCTGAGGAGAAAGCAAATTTATTTGCCTCTCTTTTTGCGGAATCTTCACGTCTGAATCCTGGTGACGCGCGGCCCCCTCCTCCTCCTGATGGATGCGAGACGAGTATGTCGGACATTCGTATCCATCAAAAGGACGTCCGTAGGGTGCTGCGAAACCTTGACGTGAACAAGGCTAGCGGCCCTGACGGAATACCAGCACTTGTTCTTAGAACCTGTGCGCCTGAACTGTCGCCGATCTTGACACGCCTATTCCGTCTTTCGTATGAGGCTGGAAAAGTGCCGAATGCTTGGAAGCAGGCTAACGTACAGCCCGTGCCCAAGAAGGGCAGTCGAGCTGACCCGGCCAACTACAGACCCATATCTGTAACCTCCATACTCTGTAAGAGTATGGAACGTGTACTCAATACCTACTAAGCTCCTGGCATACCTAGAAGCAAACGATATCCTTAGTGATCGCCAATACGGCTTCCGCCGAAATCGGTCTACTGGGGATCTTCTAGCGTATGCCATTCACATCTGGAGTGAGGCCATCGAGAGGCACGGGGAAGCGCTTGCCGTCTCCCTAGACATCTCGAAGACTTTTGATAGGGTCTGGCACGAAAGCCTTATTGCTAAGCTTCCTTCATTCGGTTTGCTCGGTGGTCTGTGTGATTGGATTGCAGACTTCCTGAGAGATCGGTCCATTCGAGTGGTTATCGATGGCTGCTCGTCGGACTACTTGGATAATTAATGCCGGGGTCCCTCAGGGGTCGGTACTCTCGGCAACTTTATTCTTGCTGCACATTAACGATCTGCTAAAAGCCGGCACCTTTGGGTATGCAGACGACAGCACTGTTACTGAGAGATACTTGTCCAACGCTCGTGCTACCGGGCCTCAGATCCATTCTCTCCGGGAGGCCATGGTGGAGCGCTTAACCCTGTCCTTGCAGGCAGTCTCCGAATGGGGCGATGCCAATCTGGTCAGGTTTAATGCTGCTAAAACCCAGGCGTGTCTTTTTTTCCGCAAAAAAGAGTCAATTTCACCCGGCTCCAACTTTCCGAGATGTGACCGTGCCAATAGCTGACCATCTTGAGCTTCTTGGCGTTACGTTGACATCGACTCTCAATTTTGGGCCATACATTGAGGCAAAGGCTCAGCTGGCTGCCAAAAAGCTGGGGATCCTTGCAAAGGTGAGAAGGTATTCCACGCCAGAACAGCTGCCCAGCTTGTATCAAGCGCAAGTTCGATCATGCATGGAGTACTGTTCTCATCTCTGGGACAGATCTGCCAAATACCAGCTTGATGCACTAGAGTCGATCGAAAAGCGGGCCAAGAGGCTCATCAGCGATGAGGCTGGTAAAGTCAAAGCTCCAGAGCCTTGAACATCGTCGCCGAGTTGCCAGCTTGTCGGTTTTTTATCGGTTACATTTCGGGGAGTGTGCGATGGAATTGCATGATTTAATTCCACCCAGCCCGTTCCATCATCGGACTACCAGACGTACGGCGATGCGTCATCGATATATGGTGGACATCCCACCCATACGCACTAAACGTTTTGAGAATACTTTTATTATGCGTACAGCTAAGGAGTGGAATTCCCTGCCGGAGTCTGTGTTTCCCGATAGCTACAATCTAGGGGTCTTTAAGTCAAGAGTGAATAGGTTACTTCTAGGCAAGCGTGCTCCACCGTCGACCACATCATCGCTTACTATCAGGTGAGATAGTGGTCAAGCGCAAGCCTATATCAGATTAAAAAAAAGGGCAAATACTTACGTAGGTATTCAGCCAAGACGGAGAGTAAAAAAAAATTAATACTTAATCGATTATTAAGAACATTAGTTGAATATTTATGTAACATGTAGCGAGATTGCAAAGAAATGCCTGTTTAGATAACATTTTAAGACAATTTTTCAATTGCGTGTAAACTCCTTGTTTGAACTTGCATGACCTGTGTGCTGTGCTATAAATTAAAAAAAATATTATTTACCGCCCTTGGGTTTCATGACAAACAAAAAAGCTCGAGGGTTTTATATGGGGCATTACGGCCTAGTTAACCTGTATGTTTTGATACTGTTTACGTGCAAGTGTGATGAAAAATAACTAGCAAGATGTTTCAGAATTTTTTGGCCACTTGTGAAGACATTAAGTCCGCCTATGTACCTTTTGTGCCTGAAGTCTAAATAAATATACCTACAAAGTTGATCAATTTTTTTTTATATACTATTGTAAGTTTCATATGGCATTATCAGTGATTGTTGTCGCCCAATTTATTTAGCTAGGTCCTTGAAAGTCACGTACCCGAGACCCAAAACATTTACAACATTAAATTTCTATACCTATGCGGCTTTGCCACATAAATTGATGTGCATTCCGCGGCCGGAATCAAACCCGCAACCAGCGAGAAAAATAATTATTGAGCCTCTGCAAGACGAATAGAGTATGCGGTACGCCTAGCACACTAGGCGTACCGCATACTCTTTCATGGGGTCAAACCCTTTGCCTTGCCGATTTATTTTACGCAATTAGGCAGCTGGTAGTAAGTGCGTTCCTTTAAGAATCACTTATGATTATGACACAGTTAAAGTTATTGTAATGATAAAATGTTCCAAGGCTCAGAATTTTATCTGTAGTGGCACTAGTCCATAGTTCACAAGATCAAAGTATACTGCATACCTACATAAGAAAAGAACAATGTCCATATACGTGACTCATAAGAACATATTGGACGTACTTACACAAAGACACATTTAGTTGTTGCGATAGGGACTTTGTTGTTGCCCTAACGCCTTTGTTTGAGATAGACTCATCATTTCATGTTAACAACTAAAATTAGAAATTCTAATCTTATCTGATCTGAGAGATTACTGACCTTCTCCTATCTAAATTAAATCATAAGGATTGTAGTGTCTCGTAACTATTTTTTTTCCAAAATTTCTTCCATACATCTCTACCTACCTAATCCCATTACTCGTAGTATTCTAGAAAAAATCATTGTTTCTGCCCAAAGACATCCTCTGCTGGAAACAGGCTGTGCCCAATGCTATACCGTGGTTTGCCGTGTGAACGAACGAAACTAAGAAAGAAAACTTTCTTCGAATAAATTATGTTATTTATTTATTGGCCTATCTACAATTGTTACACTAATAAGAACCAAGCAAGCAATAATATAAGCTAAGTGGAAAATATGGTGCGATAGACACAGCATGCAAAAACAAAATTGTAACAGAAAGTTACAATAATAGTGCAAAAATAACACTCATAAACAGTAAAGTCTTTAGAAATGAATACTGCAAAATAAAATTATCAGTGGCTAAACAATATAAAAATATAAAGCCTTTATAGGTTGGATCACTGATTAATTTTAAAAACAGTTATCGCTTACCTGGCACAAGTAACTGAAGGAATCAAGGAACACTGGTTTTAGTCAGTAAAAGACACGCCCTCCCGCTTCCAGAGCGGGAGAAGTCATTGGAAGTTATTCAAGAACAAAAAAAAAGGTACCTACATAAGCTGTCCTAGTGAAAATTGTATTTAAACTTTTTTCGTGTAGATACAATAAAGTATAATAGAAGAGAATGAGAGAACATACTTGTACCTGAAACCGAAGCCGCAATACGATTTTTGAAAAATCCGTCTTCGCGCCCAGGAAATGATGCACCTAGGCTTGTTTGAAGGCAGAGCTAAAACAATAGATTCAGCGTATTGTGAATCTATCATGTCCTTGATCTTGAGCGGATGCCCCTCCTTTTCCTAGGTAGTTATTATCAGCAAGTTAGACTGTTTGTTTACCTATGTAGCGATGCTCAACGCGCTGGTGGAGACCAACCCTCGTTTGGACTTGTTTGTTTGCAAACATCCATTATCCATATGGAAGACGATAATGTTAGAATGTTTGCGGTTCTGTGAGAACACAGAATGATAGGCTTCATTTAAATTAGTATTAATGACTATTTTCTGTAGGTACTACTAAATATAAATAAATAATAATTAACTATTAGATAGTGAACTATTAGCGGTCACAATCACGTGTGCATACTAAACTTAGGCCGAATTTATCTGCTGTGACTGACTGTCGAAAGTTCATTCAAGCAATCATGGCAGCTATTTACAGCAGCTTGACAATTAGTCACATTAATTCTGCGATAATTTAAAGGTGAGAAACTCGGCCATAGGCTCAGTTTTTTTAACCGTGCCTGGTTAACTCAATCAATGGTTAGATAAATATGCAAACCAATGGTATCAATTTTCAATAAAATGCGTTTATTCATCAATTGTATGTCTAACAAATGGTCAAATAATTAACTCTTCAACTTATTTGACAATTTGTAAGGCTAACAATTAATAAAAAAGGGCGTTTTACCAAAATTTTAAACCATTAGTTAGTATAAGTAACTATTGGTTGAGTTAACTACGGATAAAAAAATGCGGTCACATTGTCAAGCTAAATATAGCTCTTAATAATAGTCCGCGACTTTAAGACTAGAAGTCTATTGAGGAATAGACTTCTAGTCTTAAAGTAGACATCAATCTGCGAGCTAGTAGACAATTCCAATAATAAAGAGCATTCCCCCCTTTTTAAGAAACCCTCTGTGCTTTCTTTCTCAAAAAGCTTTTCGTCTGATGTGAGTTACCTAATATAAAATCAATTGACCCTCGGTAGATACATTTTTTGGGTTCCGTACCCAAAGGGTAAAACGGTACCCTATTACTAAAACTCCACTGTCCGTCTGGCTGTATATCATGATTCATGAACCGTGATAGCTAGACAGTTGAAATTTTCACAGATGATGTATTTCTATCGCCGCTTTAACAACAAATAAAATAAATATTTGAGTGGGGATTCCATACAACAAACGTGTTTTTTTTTTTGCCGTTTTTACAGAACCCTTCGCGCGAGTGTCCGATTCGCACTTGGCCTCTCACAGATATGAGGCCAGCAGTGGGAACATTAAAAGGCTGATGTTGAGATATATTTTGAAGTTAGGTTCCTACCCACTAGGCATCTGGCTAAGTAGTAGGTATTTGTAAACAGTCCATAAGACTCGCCGCATTATTTTAACCCCCGCCGGCAAAAGAGGGGTGTTAATGACGTGTGTTGCTGTGTATCTGTGTATCTGTATGTGGCATCATAGCGCCTAAACGGTTGAACCGATTTTGATTTAGTTTTTTTTTGTTTGAAAGGTGATTTTGTCGAGAGTGTTCTCTTCTTAGCTATGTTTGAATAAAATCAGTTTAGCCGTTCAATAGACATGGGCGTTTTACTGTTTGAATCGGGGATATCGTGTCATAATTACGTGTTCAATAGATTGCCGATCGAAGCGTATCTACTATGTACTAGATAATTATGTAGCATGAAATAAAAATGTGTCGGGGGATTCTTAAATTTTGAAATGTTACTTGTTAACAAGCTTATAATGGACTAAACAGTACGAAATATTATATCACTTGAAATTATGTATATGAGCCCAAAAATGATGGTGGAGGTGTTGCTATGGCCACCTTCCGGCTCCATCATGAGTCGAATTAGCAATTAGGCTGCAGGGACAGCCTAATTGCGTAAGTGAATTCAAAAATCCCACATCGCATCTTTAATTTCGTATGTAGGTCAATTATTCATACTCTTTCATGGGGTCAAACCCTTTGCCTTGCCGAATTCACTTACGCAATTTGGCTGCAGCTCTATATAGTTTCATAGTATTTCATTGTTTCATATGTTACATAAGTACCCCAATTTTCAGATTAATCGGATACCAGCAATCGACCTACATGCGAGATAAAAACTCGATGTGGATTTCCATCTCTGTGATTGGTCGATTGATGGGGTCAAACCCCTTTGCCTTGGCGAATTCACTTACGCAATTAGGCTGCAGAAAGTGCTTGAAACAGTGGTTACAATTTCCGAACACACAAACGAAATCAAGGTAAAAAAAATATAATAATAAAATTTCAAATCCTAAAAAAAAAAACTATATCGTTTTCAAGACAAGCTTATAAAAACACAGAATATCTAAAAGGAAAATTAAATTTCTTTGTCTTAAAGTTTTTCAACACAATAGTTTTGTTCGGAAATTCTTATCCGTGTACTTCTTGTGGACTTAGCCCGAGACAGCTTTGTCATAATGATGACACAAAGACAGCGCGTGTCCGCAGACCGGATGAGTATTTATTATTTTTCTTTCTTTAACAAAAAAATATATATAAGTAGGTTCAGTACATAGGTACCGATAATCTGTGGAGGTTCTGTCCTTACTTCGACCGAAACTGTTTTATTTTCCAAAGGGAACTTGCCTATTGAAAGTTCTATCCTACGGCCTAATCCAAGTCATTGTCTATCCGTGTGCCAAAAATACCTAATTAGATTAAAGACAAAGTAAAATTATTATTTAGTTACAACCAGGCGATCTTCTTCTTCCTCTCCGTAAGAGGTGCTAAGTAGATGTTTTAGAATAATCTTTTCACAGCTGAAATAATATAATTCACAAATACTTAATTTTCTATTTAATCTGTGTACAGAAATGGTCTAAGAATGTTAAGAATATATTTACAAATGACACTGGCAGAATAGTCGGCATCGGCTCAGTTGCCAAAGAAGAAAAAAAAAAATATTTACAAAGACACATTTTGAGGATGCATTAGAATCGCAGACAATGTCATTTCGTCTCTTATTATTTGTATTTTAGGCATTATAGGAAAGCATTGTGTGTTGTTTTAATACCAAGTGAATTATGTAAAGCTGGCGAACAGTCAGCACGTTGCAGGATTTGTAAAGCAGATCAGTGGGGTAGTCGAAAGGATGGAAATTGGCTACTTTGAAAATTGCTTTCTGAGCTCTTTTAAGAGGCAGAAGATGCGTTTTTGGTTCTCCGACCGCCTCGTGAGGTGATACAGTATTGGAATACATATTGATATAGGGACAAATAGCTTGTTTGATCAATTTTGAAACAGCAATCGTTCTCAACTTTGTTTAAAACATAAATTAATTTGCGCACTCTATTAATAAGGCTATGAATATGAGGTCTAAAGAAGAGTGTTTTATCTATAATAACCCCGATATATTTTATGTTGCCTGTTTTGAGGATAAAAGGATAATTTCGGTTACACATGCTGTGCTGACTGGGTGGAATCCACATTTATGGGCATACAGATGAGAATTAGTAATGTTAAATTGAGGCTTGCGCATGGAGGAGTGAATATATATTGTCTTGTCAGCATTTAGTGTTAGTAAATTAATCCACAAGTCACAGTATTGAAACCTTGTTGAGCGTATGCGTACAATTCATTACGGGTTTTCGCGGTAAAAATTAAAGCCGTGTCGTCGGCATATGATACTAGTGTGCCTTGTTTAGTATCCCAATTACACAGTATGTTAATGTAAATCAGGCATAGGGTTGGGCCCAGAACGCTGCCTTGAGGAACACCATAATCAGTATTTTTTGGTCATAACTAATAATATCATCTATTTTAACATATTGAGATCGATCGTCTAAGTAGTCATTAAAAAGTATCAGCGGTGTTCCCCTAATAGATAAGTACCTAAAGCCTCAAATTTATTTAGAAGGATTTAAACGGAAACCGTATCAAAGGCTTTGGCTAGATCAAGGAAAACCCCCAGGGTCTAGTTTCCTTTGTCAAGTTATTCTGCGATATAATCAGTGAGACTATGCACCGCTCCCGCTCCAATCGGCTGGGGTTAATTTGACTCTGAACCCAAATTGCGCAGATGATAAGAGATTGTTTTTTTCTAGATAATTAACTAATCTACTATTTACAATTTTCTCTAGTAATTTATAACACGTCAATATACTAAAACTAGGTCACTATAATATTTATGCAAATACGTTAATTTATATTATTTTTAATGCATTGATGAGCACGTCTGTATGCGACGAATGCACAATGATGATGACTTAAGGGAGATGTAGGTAATCGGAGCTTGGTGACTCGAATTACCTACATAGTGACTCCCATTGCCTAAATTTTATGTCGGACCCGGTGCTCTTCTTGCGGGCTTTGCTCACAATTATGTGTGCGATATGTCTCGATCATCATTGTCCACATTCTGATCACCTGTTTTTTTCCATCTTTATTGTTCTAAAACAAATATCTAAAGTGATTAAAGTTGATCTCATTTTTCATATTCATTTTGATATTTATTAAAACTTTATGCACAAGTACAAAGGCGGCCCTTAGGCATTTTCTACCAGTCGACCTTAGGGTGGTGCAGAGATAAAATAAGGCAGGTGCAACTAAATGAAAGGATAAATTGAGAAAAAAAAACATATATAAAAAATACATACAAAAACAATGCTATAGAGAAACCGAAACCAACAAATCAATTCTGAGATGATTCTGCAAACTTGTTGCGAATGTGCTCACGTGCCTTAAATTTGAAAGATAACCGACTGTTTGCCATCCTGATATTCTGAGGGATATCGCATTCCAAAGAGAGATAGCCTGGATAAAGAAGGACGAGTGGATAAACCCAGAGCGGTGAGAGGGACATTGTAGAAGACGATTATTGGTGGAGCGAAGATTTTTACTGTGAGCAGAGCAAAGGAATTGAACATGAGAAGTTAATTAATAGTTAATTTATTTTTTAAATCGAAAAGCCCGACTGCTTCAGAAGCCAACTAAAAATACGTAAATAAGAAGAAAATCATGCTGTGCAGTCGGAGTATACAAGACATAATCGCGAGCTGACTGACCAACAACATAATATGGATCCTCCGACTACACAGCATGATTTTCTTCTTGATGTTTACTTATTTTTAGTTCGCTTCTGAAGCAGTCGTGGTTTTCGATTTTTGTCTTTTTATTTACTTATAACTTTTTAGTTATTAGTTACTTTTTTTTTTAATTACTTTTAAACATATAAGTGTTATATATTTTTGCAATCATCTCTTAAAACCCTTCATTTTGATAACCCACATGAGTTTAGAAAAATAATTGGGACCCCCACAATTAGGCGCCCAGAAGCCACCATTTTTCTTTTTTTTTCAATTTGTATACATTCAATCAGTGATACTCGCAAGGTTAAGACGAAACGATTGACGTAAGAATCATCAAAATCGGCCAACGCGTTTAGTCTTTAGAACACCACATAAGAACAAACATACATACACTGATAAACACAGTTTATTATAAAACAAAGCAATATATAGATGATGAATAGATTTAGTTTTATTTCAATTCTTGCTTAGGTGATCCTCATTACCTAATCTCCCTGAAAAGACAAAAAAGATTTCACTTTCGCAAGTAATGAAAGAATGCAATTATGTTTTTTCTTGACGACGCCTTTCTAATCTGATTATTTTATAATAATAACTAGCTGACCCGGCAAACTTTGTTTTGCCATAAAACACCAAACGTTCACCTACCCTACCCTACCCTAACCTACCCTACCCTACCCTACCCTACCTACCCTACCCTGCCCTACCCTACCCTACCCTACCTAACCTACCCTAGCCTACCCTACCTAACCTACCCTACCCTATCCTACCCTACCTAACCTACCCTACCCTATAAGGGGTATGAAAAATAGATGTTGGCCGATTCTCAGACCTACTCAATATGCTCACAAAATTTCATGAGAATCGGTCAAGCTGTTTCGGAGGAGTACGGGAACGAACATTGTGACACGAGAATTTTATATATAAGATATCGTCAAGAGAAATGTTTTGTTTCGGGGGTTGACATAAAATCACATTATCCGGTAGATAGGCAATCTTGACTACGATAGCTTATCGTGTCAAAATTATTGACATAGGGTATGTATGTTATCGCTGACGTAGTAAGTAACCGCTTGTAGGGGTCACTTTGGATTACTTACATAAATATTAAGATAATAATCACATTACATAACGAGCCACCGATTTATTTATATTCAATCAATGTTTTCATTCCAAATACCAAAGCGTTTGTATGCATTGATGCAAGGTCAATATTGTGGAACCACACATCGTTAAATAGTTTTCCGTGTTTTACTGTCAAGTATCTACAGAGTTAAAAAAACTGCGTACAAAAAAAGGTCAAATTGCAATCTATAATACAGTTGGTCCAATACGGGTGGGTCGAACATTATAGGACTGGTCTAATGACGAGAATAAATGTACAATTACTGATAAATGCACGAGCACATAAGATGATGATAAGACACTGGTTGAATAACAGATGTTGCCTCTATGACTACGAGTGATAATGGTATCTTATCTTATCTTATCTTGTGGAGGAGCCGAGGGACAACTCGGACACTTCGACCCATTGGGATCTATTGTGGTCCCCTAGATAACTTACTCCTCCCCAATCTCGTTGAAAACTCTTTTCATGAGTTTTACAACGAGACTGGGAGATATGAGCCTATAATCTTCTGGTCTTGGATATCCAACCCCTAAGAGACTCATTCGCTTACCAGCCAATGCATCGCATGTGCAAAGAAGATGCTCCATGCGTTCCGTATGTTCCCCACACAACCTGCACATGGGTGTCGCGGTTAGACCCATCTTCATGAGCATGTCGTTGGTTCCAAAGTGCCCATAAAGGCCCCAAGCAGGTAGCGGATTTGCCCCCTGCTCATGTTCCAAATGCATTCCCGGGCTTTGAACGTAGAGCCTAGGAATTTCTTGGAGTGTTGTAGACCGGTACTAGATAGCCAATGAGTTCGCTATCCGTGATCTGCAATCTCCCTAAATCACGTCGAGATGCCTACACATGGTTCTGGACCCACAAAATCATTTGCTGAGCCCTCTCTTGCCAGTTCATCTGCCATTTCGTTACTATGGATTCCTTTGTGCCCAGGGACCCACATCAGTCTTACCCTGTTGTGCTTCCCAAGCCAGTTTAGGATTTGGACAGCATCCAGAGTAAGTCCGGAGTTCACTTTGTAGGATGCCATGGCTTTGATTGCAGCCTGACTGTCAATCACCTCTGGTTCCTATATCTATAATCTCTCTAATCGACTTTCCAAAAAGGAGGAGGTTCTATGTTCGGCTGTATGTATGTTTATGTTCGGCTGTATGTATGTTTATTTTTTGTTCATACATCGACTTTGTTGCTTAATTAATAGTTATCGTAGGTACTTACCTATTCTATATTAAAACGAATGTCAACATGAAAATAATAAAAAAAAAAACACATCTATATATTAGGGTACCCGGCCCAATAAGTAATGGGCATTAATTAGAAAGCCCGGTCAATTTAATTATTTATATAATTTATCATTTTGCCGAGACGTACTGGTCATAACACGAAGAATAAAAAAAACACATCTATTTATTGGGGTACCCGGCCTAATAAGTAATGGGCATTATTCAGAAAGCCCGGTCAATTTAATTATTAGATTAGTTTATCATTTTGCCGAGTCGTACTGGTCATAAAACAAAGAATAAAAAACAGGAACACCGACTTGCGAAATTGAAGTTATTTTTCACTTTGCAGTGTTTTTATTGCGAAGTCGGTTGTATTTTTTTGTAAAAAGGTTTTGTAGTAAAGAACTCTTGTTAACACAATCGTGCAGCTACCCACAAGAATGACAAGCATTCTAAAAATAAAGTGTGGGTACAATAAAATCGTCTAACTAGGTTTCCACATTCTAAAGTCTAGGCATGGTGAACTTTGATTCAATAGGCACATTAGTTCATAGTCTTTGTTATTCATTAAATATAATTATTATTTTAAATCGATTGCTCATCGGAACGTATTGTCTGCACAAAGATAACGGGTCAACTTGAAATAGATAAAGTTACATGCCGGAACTTTCCATCGTTGGGAAAAGGATTATTATGAACAATAACTTATATGTCCTAGCTGCTGCCAGCGGCTTTGCCCGCGTGAATAGTTTCCCAAACCCAAGGGATTATATCAGGATAAAAAGCCTATATAGCACATCCATATTATAATCTATATCTGTGCCAAATTTCGTTCAGCCGTTCTGGCGTGATTGAGTAACAAACGTTCATCCATACATCCAAACTATCGCATTAATAATATTAGTATGTTCGAATCAACAATCGAAGTATAGATATGTAATAATAAGTCGATTACGAATGCCAGTTTGTAGGTAATCTAAAAAAAACTTTTTAACAAAAAATCAAACTGACTTCCAGAACAAAAAACTACAAAGCAAAAAATAACTTGCTTTTCCGAAGTCGGTGTCTTTTGAACCCATTTTTTTTCAGTTTTTCGACACCGACTTCGGAAAAGAAAGTTATTTTTTGCTTTGTAGTTTTTTGTTCTGGAAGTCGGTTTGATTTTTTGTTAAAAAGTTTATTATTTTTCTCTTTTTAGTTTTGGTAATATCTCCAATTAACATGATAATCATTTATGGCCAAAGTAAATCTCATGACGATTCCAATAAGCCCAAGCACGACTAGGATACATTGTTTTATTTCAGAGTTACAGTGCCTACCTTCCGGCTTCATCATCAGAACAGTTCAATGGTACCATTTTCATCAGTACCATTCATTCATAAGTACTTGCTTCATCATAGTCGGTTAACTATTCGAGATATTTTATACCCGTGACATACTTAGCATTTAGGAGTTCCAGTGGCCATCTATGGTCTTCTTCATCAGTTCCACTTCACCAAATTATACTTTCTGATTGCAAGTGATTGCATTGTTGATGAAAATACCAAAATCACTATATGTATGTATATGTATAATATTTGAAGAGTGCCCTCGATTGCTCTAGGATCCCATCATCAGATCTTGACCTGATGACTATGGGACGAACTAGGAAGTATACCCTTCAAAACAAAAGAAGATTTTTTGAAATCGCTCCTGGCGTCTTTGAGTAATCGGGGAGAAACATAAAAAAAAGCCGACGAATTGAGAACCTCCTCCTTTTTTGAAGTCGGTTAACAAAGTGAACCTATACCTACTCTGATAGGCATGGACAAAAAATATCGATTTATCAAAGTATCGATATTATTCCATACAATTATCGATATATTTTGTCGATATTTTTAATCACGATATATCGATATTCGACAATTATTTTAGAGTATCGAATTCGTATTAATTTCGTTTTTTTTAACGCAACTTTGGTTTCGTGTTTAATGTTACTAGATCCTCCTCGCGCATCGTTAACTCGAGCATGATATAAAGTACTATTTTCTTCATGTCTATTCTTCTTTACGAATTTTGAATGCTTTGGGAATACCGAATGTGTATGAATAATCAAGCGAAAACAGGCGATATATCGATATTTTACACTCGATTATAGTATCGATACTGTTTTAAAAAATTTCGTTACGATAAATATCGAAATATTTTTTCACTTGCCCATCCCTATTTTAATATCGTGGACTAAACCACAGATAATATAATACTAGCCTACAGATGCCTCATGCCATACAAAGAAACCGTGCCGACGTAACTAGCGTTTTTCATCTGATTTATCTTGTTATTTTTGTAAGTACATCAATCGCGTTCGATCCCGTTTCACGCCAATAGATGGTGTTAGCTGCGACTTGCAAGTAAAAGGGTTTACTAGGTTCGTGAATATGTTTTTCTTTAAATACAGTGAAGGTTCGTTTTACAGTATTTTTTTGCACGTTTTTACAGATTTTTTGCACCAAATATGTTACAATGCAAATTTTAACAATCGAGTGGAATGCCTCAGAAATTTAATAATGCGCCATCTATTGGCATCAATTTTAAATGATCTGTTCAAATCATCTTCGAAATATGAATTAAGAGCCCAATAATCCATAATTTTGCACTTAGGAGAGTTGATTTAAGGGCCTACATACGCTTTAGTGCCGTAAAACGGTAACTTTCTAAAGCATACTCCTTAGAAACGTTAAAAGGTTTGCAAAAAAATATTTTTTTTTTATTGATTCATGTACATAATTTGGAACACAAGGTTTTTTCGTGTAACTAATAGTTTTGCTTTAAAAAAATAATTAACAAGACGATATTTTTCGCAACTTTTGGAAACTCCTCCAAAACGACTTGGATGTTTAAAAATATTTTTATACAGAAAAATTGATGGCTGGAATTAAATCATACCTAACATAGCATATGTAAATCAAATAATATTTTGCAAACAAAACTGTTCAAAAGGAGGTTCAATTTTGATATTTTGGCACCGAGCGGGCGCACGGCCAGTACTGCGTTACATTGGGTTGTATATATCACCTTAACAAGAACATGCAATTTTTATGTTCAATTCCAGAAAATGACAATTTTATACACAATTCTATTGAATTGTGTGTACATGTCACGCCATCTAGTGAGATTTATTTGAACCAAATTTTCTTTCTTAACATTGAGACCCCGTGACTAAACTGACATTTGAGGTGAACGCGCACCTGTCCACGCCGCATGCGTTTTATCCACTTCTGTACGTCTTGAACTTTATTTTCATACGGATGATGTTGCCGCGCCACCCGCATCGCCTGCCGAAACTGATGATTTGCTGAAATGCGGCTCGTGCGGCGCGGATAGGTGCGCGAGGTTGCATACGATTTCATATAAAGATGTATAAAATGCGATGACTGCGACGCGTGCGGCTCGTGCGGCGCGGTTAGGTGCGCGAGGCTGCACACGATTTCATATAAAGATTTATAAAATGCGATGACTGCGGCGCGTGCGGCTCGTGCGGCGCGGATAGGTGCGCGAGGCTGCACACGATTTCATATAAAGATTTATAAAATGCGATGACTGCGGCGCGTACGGCTCGTGCGGCGCGGATAGGTGCTCAAGGCTGCACACGATTTCATATAAAGATTTATAAAATGCGATGACTGCGGCGCGTGCGGCTCGTGCGGCGCGGATAGTTGCGCGAGGCTGCACACGATTTCATATAAAGATTTATAAAATGCGATGACAGCGGCGCGTGCGGCTCGTGCGGCGCGGTTAGGTGCGCGAGACTGCACACGATTTCATATAAAGATTTATAAAATGCGATGACAGCGGCGCGTGCGGCTCGTGCGGCGCGGTTAGGTGCGCGAGGCTGCACACGATTTCATATAAAGATTTATAAAATGCGATAACTGCGGCGCGTGCGGCTCGTGCGGCACGGATAGGTGCGCGAGGCTGCACACGATTTCATATAAAAATTTATAAAATGCGATGACTGCGGCGCGTGCGGCTCCTGCGGCGCGGATAGGTGCGCGTTCACCTTTGGGGAGTTGCCACTTTATCGTTACATAACAATAGTGTCGTGTCCTATGTATGATCCTGAGTTATCAAAAGTTGATCAAAAATTGAAGTACATCGAAAATGGATCTATTTCACGGCCAAAAACATACATTCGTTAAGAAACTTGCGGCCTTTATTTAATGTTTACTCATATATGTCAGACTTCATTCTATCGACCGCATTTATTTAATTGTTGATTTCTTATTTATTGCAGTAAAAGTTTATGAACTATTTGTATTAATACTGTTATATTTAAATCTTTTACGTTGATATTAAAAAAAACACTAGCTGACCCGGCTACTTTACCCGGATACTTTGTTTTGCCATAAAAACACCAAACATTCATCTATCCTACCTACCTACTCTACCCTGCCCTACCTACATACCTACCCTACCTCGAGAGGTGAGCGTACTTACAGCTCCGGGACCATTCTGGAGAAATGGGAGCCAGCTTCTCTGGCGTCCTTAACGGGGATTGAATCCGCTAGCACCAACTGCGCTGGTGCCGGTGCTTGCACTAGTGCTGGCGTGCTGGGGTGCGTGTGGTGAGCGGCTTTATTGCTCCGGTACCATTCTGGACAAATGGTAGTGAGTAATCACGATGCGACTCACATTTTCTCTTGAGTACCAGGGGCGAGTGCTCTCGGAGGCGTGACCTACCGAAGATGGTCCCAGACACCTCGTAAGGGGTTGCCTGGTATAGTGTGCCGCCTTTTATAACGTAAGGTTGGTGAAGGAGGCCACTATAGGAAAACACAGTAGACAAATAGGGGTATACCTACCCTACCTATGTATGTACTTACTTAGGCTGATCGTATACGTAACGTAATACGTTACGTATACGATTTTTTTTATAAGCCCTTTATCCTAACAATAAAAATTACAACAAAAAAAGAATAAGCGAAATCGGTCCAGCCGTTCACGCGTGATTCCGTGACCAAGAGAAATAGGGATTTATTTTTAGGGTTCCGTACCCAAAGGGAAACGGGGCCCTATTACTACGACTCCGCGGTCCGTCTGTCTGTCTGTTACCAGGCTGTATCTCATGAACCGTGATAGCTAGACAGTTGAAATATTCATAGATGATGTATTTCTGTTGCCACTATAATAAACAGAATAAAATAAATATTGAAGTGGGACTCCCATACAACAAACGTGATGTTTTGCCATAATAGTACAGAACCCTTCGTGCGTGAGTCCGACTCGCACTTGGCCGGTTTTTTATATATATAGATTTATTTACACCAATTAGTAAAATTACATTAAGGAGTCAATGTCACATCGATTCGATGGTTGTTCAAGGTTCATAAGGTATGGGAAAGAAAAACTAGAAGATTGTCAACTAACAACATGTTTATTTAGGTAACAGATTACGAATCATCCATATCGTTGTCCGCGGTATCGCCCACGTCGTCGTTCACAGCATCATCGTCATCAGAGTTGGAGCCACTGTCACTGCCACTCCCCTGCGATACAAAGATACGACAAAAATTATCATTTTTTTTCAATCAATCAATTTCTAGAGTCGATATGTGGTAGGTACACTGACTTATTTATCAATGGTTAGATAGCTAATACTCTTGTTATCTAGGAATTAATTATGTAATTATTTATTGATTATATTGTAGAGAGATTGATCTATGACATATCATAGTATCAAAACAAGCTTACCTACTAAAGGTCGATTCAAGATTAATACCGGCTGAGAAGTGTGCTACTCATTGTTAGGGTTGCCAGATGGATGTGATTGTGACTCTCGAATAATCTCAAAATCTGCAGACAAACAAATTCTAAGCAAGTTATTTTTTCAGATCATTTGTGTTTTTAATTCTTGTGAGCAATGCTTACTGTTTAAGGATGCTTAGTTTTCTAAATAATTTATATACCACAGAGTGAAATTGTATGGACTTGATTTAAAAAAAAACTGATTTAGTAATAGACTGAACTTTAAAGTAAATTGTTTGAATTTTAAATATTTTCCGTAAACTTTTAGGTAAAGGGTCTAAATTTGTGGATTCAGTAAAGTCCAATGCGACATACATGTGGCAACTAAATATGTAGTGTAATGTACCAATGTACCTTACCTAAATTAGTTCTTACATCAATATTAAGTCTTTTTCACCTATTAATTTTTAATAAATAAACTTTTTATTAACAATATTTATTTCTGCCGACAACAACCTCAAAAGCCCGACATTTTCAAATTTTCGCCAGATATTTTGATATTCCGATCTGGCAACCCTCTCACTACCTCTCTGTTACATTAATTTACTACTGTGCGCACTTCGTGTTCCGAGCCACATAGCCTCACAGGTTACTAAATAATATTAGTTTCTTAATTGAATGTACTTTCCCTTGCTCACTACCTACGCATGACCGGCTCAGATGTTCAATTCTGCAGACATCTCACCATGATGACTTAACTTAAGTGAAGGTGAAGGTAAAGTAAACCCGAAGTAAGGTGTCACACCCTGGTATAATACTCACAACAGATTTTTTTATCTCTGGATTGGCTACAAGACCCTGCACAGTAGCAATTTTTTTGTCAATAATGAAGGTGAAGATAGCATTGTATAACTATCTCTTTCACTCGCTTACATTTGTCGCATCGTCCTATCTCGCTTACTCTATGCAGTATATTCGATGACAAACTGTCTTGCGCAATGGTTGGCAGCGCCAACTTCAGAGACACAAAGATTCGCTGTGACTATTTTATTTATTTATATACACTTTATTGTACACTATAATAAACAAGAAAAAAGAAACTTAATACAAAAAAATACAATGGGCGGCCTTATCGCTTTTTAGGGTTCCGTGCCCAAAGGGTAAAAACGGGACCCTATTACTGAGACTCCGCGGTCCGTCTGTCTGTCTGTCTGTCTGTCACCAGGCTGAATCTCATGAACCGTGATAACTAGACAGTTGAAATTTTCACAGATGATGTATTTCTGTTGCCGCTATAACAACAAATACTAAAAACAGAATAAAATTAATATTTAAGTAGGGCTCCCATACAACAAACGTGATTTTTGTACCGTTTTTGAAATAATGGTACGGAACCCTAAGTGCGCGAGTCCGACTCGCACTTAGCCGGTTTTATATATTGGTTGGAATGACGGCTCACTTCAACCTAAGTCATAACGGTGGGCTGTCTACAAAATCGACCGGCTGTACCTTCAGTTTTAGCGTTCTCTTGTATTCCTTTAGGTACAACGACTTGTGATCATCATAATGTCACAAAGAGCTCTGGTTGAAAATGACCCCAGTTCTAGATAACGATTTGTTTGCAGTACATGTCCTGACACCCAAAAGTATAGATTGAGTGTGCAGCATAAATCCCCATTTTTGCGTTGAGAGCATCAAGCCAGTCTTTCTGTATCTGCGTCAGTATGACTTATCCAAGAGAGATTTTGGAAGTTTGAGCAATACCAAGTTTTTGTACTTATTTGGTACAATTGGGTACCAAACATCAAATAATTGGTACCTCGCTAAAGAGGGAAAACTATTACGATTCGGTTTCACCTAGTTGTAGGCGTTATAACTAGTTCATCTTTTCGTTAAAATTTAATACCTCAATGGTACCTCAACCTATGATTTTCATAGATTTATTCGATAAGTCAAAAAAAAGTTACACCTAGAAGTTTTTTTTTAATATTATTATTATCAATAGGCTCGCGCTTGACCACCTGTACACCTTGACACCTGATGGTAAGCGATGATGTGGTCGACGGTGTAGCACGCTTGCCTAGAAAAAACTCATTCACTCTTGACTTAAAGACCCCTAGATTGTAGCTATCGGGAAACACAGACTCCGGCAGGGAATTCCACTCCTTAGCTGTACGCATAATAAAAGTGTCCCCAAAACGTTTTGTGCGTATGGGTGGGATGTCCACCATGTACCGATGACGCATCACCGTGCGTCTCGTTATCCGATGATGGAACGGGCTAGGCGGAATTAACGTCGGTGCTACATGGACCAATTGATATTTGACCAATTGGTCTATGGAGCAAATTACAAGTTTCCATCGTCCAATTACCAACTGGGCCATGGAGAATCGAAAAATGTTCCGCTGCCCAGTTTAATAGTATTGTAAAGCCTTGTCCATAAGCATGTCAAAATTACTTTTTTTTTAAATACAACTGACTTCCAAATAAAAACACTAAAAAGTGAAAAATAACTTCAATTTCGGAAATGGGTGTTACTGTTTTCGTTCCTTCGGGTTTTGACACCGCCTGCCGAAATTAAAGTTAATGTTTTTTTTTTATATACTTTATTGTACATCACTTAAATAATTACAGGAGAAAACATTTACACTGTTCACTTTGTTGTGTTTTTATTTGGAAGTCGGTTGTATTTTTCTTAAAAACTTACTTATATAACCATCGACTGTTTAAAATATCAAATTACAGAAGTAAGGCATTGCACGTACGACAGTGAAAAATATGCATATGGGATAAACTGTCTGAAATATTCTGTAACAAAATGGATAACCCCTAAATGCTCACAAAACAGCTTATTGTCTTGAAAAGAGTTATATATCTATTAAATCCGGAAAAAAAATCGTCAATTCTTCCCACTGGGAGGCAAACGAGTTAATCCAAAAATTTATACATTGTCATTACATGGACGCCTTAATGACACATAAGTTTTCTGTGAAGTTGCCATTTCAAACAGTTTACATACTTTCCTATCTTTTCACTGAAGATTTTGTTTTAATTAACTATAATTAGCTAACATTATATTAAATTGTATTTATTTATTTATAATATTATTGAATTCAGTTGAACCAAAAAATATATCAAAGGCTTCTTTGAACCCAAAGTAGAGAAAACTGGTGTGAACTCAGGGTTATAATGTTATAATGGCACATAGTTTTGGTTAACGTAAAATGTTCTCCATAGCCCAGTTGGTAATTGGACGATGGAAACATGAAATTTTCCCCATAGACCAATTGGTCAAACTTTAATTGGTCTACGGAGCACCGACGGGAATTAAATCATGCAATTCCATCGCACACTCCCCGAAATGTAACCGATAAAAAACCGACAAGCTGGCAACTCTGCGACGATGTTCAAGGCTCTGGAGCTTTGATTTGACCAGTGCCTCATAGCCGATGAGTCTCTTGACCCGCTTTTCGATTGACTCTAGTGCATCAAGCTGGTATTTGACAGATCCGTCCCAGAGATGAGAACAGTACTCCATGCACGTTCGAACTTGCGCTTGATACAAGTTGAGCAGCTTGTTGAGTTTTGCATGTAATCTGGACTACGTCCCACCTAGTTGTAGGTTTCGTTATAATCTATACAATATTATAAAGAGGAAAGATTTTTTTGTTTGTTTGTACCGAATAGGCTCCAAAACTACTGGACCGATTTCAAAAATTCTTTCACCGTTGGGAAGCTACTCTATCCCCGGGTGACATAGGCTACTTTTATCCCTGTATTCCCAAGGGAACGGGAACTACGCAAGTGAAACCGCGAGGCGTCCTCTAGTAATCTATATTTTTTGTTTAACAACAGAAAAAAGTAATAATGGTATGTTTACCTCAAACTTCAATTCAGTATTGGTACTGTTGAAGAGCGTATCCTTGACGTATCGGAACATGTGGTCGCGGCAGATCTCGTCCGTGTTGGGGGGCAGCCAGCCGCGCTTCTGGTGGCACAGGTACCCCGGTGGCGGCTCGGCAGCCAGCATCTCCTCCACCTCGGGCAGTTGGATGTCACAGTACTGGGGGCCAATGATTACTATAAGTTTGCAAGAAGTATGTGTAAGCTGTTCCCCACTTTTAGACATGCCGCAATGCTTTAAGAGCCACAGTCCGCAGTAGAGCCAGTGATAAAGTCATCATCATTATTTCAGCCGAAAGACGTCCACTGCTGGACATAGGCCTCCCTCAAGTGTTACTACATTGACCGTGCGTCTTGCGTCCAGCAGATCCCCGCAACCTTCACCAGGTCATTATACCAGGTGATAATGTACTTACTTAAAAACATTCAGATATTTCACCTTGCGTGCGATCTTAGCCGTGGTACACACTACATGTTCTTTTATTTTCAGTATAAGGCTGTTTTTCCACCGAGATGTGCTATGCTACGTTGCTATGGATGCATTTGATATCCACCAATATTCATTGGTGCACATAGCTTAGCACTGGTGGAAACGGATTCAACTAAGATATGTTTTTTATATGGAAGGATGCGTGCTATGAATGTGTGCTATGAATGCGTGCTATGGATGTGTGCTATGTATGCCTGCTATGGGTCGTCGTGATTGATGTAGCTATGTGCAGAGCAGAGTAGAGAGTAGCTCGAGCTGCGTATCTTCCTCGCGCAGCTACTTTGCGGAGGCGCAAATCGCACATCTTATTCGCAACGCTTAGCATCAGTGGAAACAGTCACATAGTTACGTAGCTTAGCTTTTACATTCTCGCAGCATAGCTGCATAGCACATATCTGGTGGAAAGGCAGCCTAATGCTGGGATCACACGCACGTCACACGGCAATACACGACATGTGTTTACAGTATCAAAAGCAAGATGTTGCCGTTTTATCCAAAGAATGTACTGCAAAAAACGTGCAGTACAATGTAGTGTGATCCACGGCGTACATCATCATCTTCCTGCCCTTGTCCCATATTACTTGGGGTCGGCGCAACACGTTTTCCTCTTCCATACCGTCCTGTCTTCCGTCACGCTATCACTGACTCCCTTTTCTTTCATATCACTCCTCACACAGTCCATCCATCTTTTCTTTGGCCGTCCCCTCCCTCTCCATCCATCCACATTTATATTCATAACTCTTTTAGTAACATGCGCTTCATCCCTCCTCATCACATGACCATACCAGGACAAACGGTTTCCTTTCAACTTTTCTGTCACTGGCGTCACTTCCAAACTTCCTCTAATATACTCATTTCTCACTTTATCCATTCTCGTCACTCCGCACATCCAACTCAAGATTCTCATCTCTGCTACATGCAATCTCTTTTCATCAATCTTTTTCACAGCCCAACATTCTGATCCATACAGTAAGACAGGTCTAATCACGGACTTGTAAATTTTCCCCTTTGACTTGAGGGGCATCCGTGGGTCGCAAGTTGTTCCAGAATAATAAAAGTTTGTGTCACCCGCACACCAGATAAACGGTGGACCTTAAGAAGAAGTTGAAGTATCCTTTTCTTGTTACCTACCATAATTCAATCACCAAAAAAATCATCATCAATCAAAAAACAATATGGAAGAACAGAGACATCACCAAAGCCACGAAGACCAGGCGCATGCGCACTTTAATTTTACCCATATTTCTGTATGCTGCAGAAACGTGGACGTTGCGGCAGGTGGAAAGAAAAAAGACAGATGCTCTGGAGATGTGGTGCTGGGAAAGAATTCTCGGAGTGTCATGGCCCGAGTTCCGCACAAATGTCTCGATACTCCAAGAACTCCACATCAAGCAGCGTCTGTCCACAATAGTACAGTCCCGAATACTTACTTTCTTCGGTCACGTTTCAAGGCGAGACAGTCAGTCCATAAAGCGGTTAGTCGTCCAAGGAAAAGTGGAAGGCACTAGACCGCGTTGTAGGTCACCCTTGCGTTGGACCGACCAGATCAAGTCTGGTGTGGGCGGTCCCGTGCACGAATGTACCCGGATGACTTCTAAGCGGGCAAGGTGGCGAGACATTGTGAGACGCATTACATCTGCCCCATATACTACCAATACTTCATGACGACCACGACCGCTCTGTCAAGAGCGTAACGACTAAGAAGAAGAAGAATTCAATCACACTTATCTCACGCACACAAACTTCTCAAGATTAGTTAAAAACTAGGCCAAGTTTTTCTAAAACACAACTTTTCCTCAAGACTAAATAAGAAAACAATGTCAGGAGAATCAGAACAATTTTCCTGTTTACCTGGTAGAAGATGTGCCGCTGCGTGGGCGTCATGCCGGGCCGGAAGTACACGCTGCCCTCGGCGATGTCCTCGCAGCCCGCGCCTGCCTCCGCCGCGCTGCGCTTCGGCTTGCGGTCGCGGTCCGTCGTGATGTCTTCGCGAGACATTATCATGGAACGCACGCCCGCTACGAGAACGAGCGAGTTGTTTAATGTGATGCAGTCATTGATGTGTCATCGTGTTACTGTTGTATGTACTTTTGAATATAGATTAATAAATAATAAATGTAGAGAAAATGATGAGATGATGAGTGCAGTCGGAGGATACATATTCGCGAGCTGGCTGACCAAAACCAAATGTATCCTCCGACTGCACAACATGATTTTCTTCTTGTTTACGTATTTTTAGTTCGCTTACTAAGCAGTCGGGTCTTTAATATTTCGATTTTTTTATTTTATTTGAAACTTTTTAGTTAGCATTTTATTTTCGAATTAGTTACATTTAAACATATAAGTGTTATATTTCTGAAATCACCACTTCAAACCCTCTATTTTGATATTCCACACGATGGGTTTGAAAGAATAAAAATATTGGTGGTGCCCCACAATATGGCGCCCAAAAGCCGCCATTTTTATTTCCAATTTTAATTTCACCAGTGACGTAAGAATCATCAAAATCGGCCAACGCGTTTGGTCTCTAGAACGCCACATAGGAACAAACATACATACATAGACTGATAAACACATTACTCTCCTTCGGCAATCGGGTAAAAAAAAATTACTTTAAATCAGTCATTATAAAAGGACATACCTGCATGCCTCAGCCTGAAGTCCAAAGTTTGGTATTTCCTAGCAGCAGGGTCTTTTCTGGGGTCATACCCATACCTCACCCACATTGACCTCCAGGGGCCAGTTTTCATGTATAAGGCTAAACAAGGCATGATAACTTTCAGTGAAACAAGCCTGATCTTTGTCTGATACCTTATCAAGTTCAATGACCAGATTGGTCTCTCTTCAAGAAGCTAAAACAATAATATTATTTTAGTAAAGGAAAAATTTATAAACATTGTTAATAAGTAAATTTATAACTTTTTAGTTATTTTTTTAGATTTAGGTACATTTTAACACATAAGTGTTATATATTTTTGAAATCGCCACTTAAAATCCATTATTTTGATACCCCACACGATGGGTAAGGAAGAAAAAAGAAATTGTCCCTCACAATATGGCTCCCAAAATCCGCCATTTTTCTTTTTCAATTTTAATGTCACTCGCAGGGTTAAGACGAATCGATTGACGTAAGAATCATCAAAATTGGCCAACGCGTTTGGTCTCTAGAACGCCACATAGGAACAAACTTACATACATACATAGACTGATAAACACATAACCCTTCTTCGGCAGTCGGGTACAAAGAGTAACATACCTTCTTAATAACTTCATACTCTTCAATCAAGCGAGGATGCAAATCGAATTTGATCTCCTTTTGCTTTAAATAAATTTCATGAGGTTCACTCGGCATATCATCAGTCAGGTTAAATATGTACGGAGTCAGTTGTGAACCTCGCAACATTCTGGTTTTGCTGTGAACGCTGTCTGTGCGTTCAGGAGAAGACCTGTCTGGATACCTCTTGTCAGTGTAAGCGTAACAAATAGGTTTTTCAAATCTTGTGAAGCTTGAAGGTATGAGTATCAGTGGTGATGGCTGTCTGGAATCGATAAATAATAAAAGATATATTTTATGAAAATTGAAGCATGAATATAAAGTTGAAACAACATGTCACTTACAGCATAAAATCAATGACATCAACTCCAGTTGGTAAAAGTTTTTCTAGAGCACAACTAGGGCCATCACTAGTGCCTTCTCTATGTACAGCCAAGAATTGGAAGTCACACATTGCTGGAACAAACAAGAGACTATTATATGCATGTAGTTAGAATACAGTCCAATGCTGTATTTCATTACTATCATAGACATATCAGCCAGCCTTCCCTAAAGAAAGCCACAGGAACTAGCCCTATCTTACTTATAACACCATACAATACAATATTTCTGTTCGATGTGGCAATGCTGCCAGGGTTCTGGGCACTTTTGCCATTGACCAGTGTTAGAATAAAATGTGTATTTACTTTTGCTACAGATATTTTTGTTCTATATAAGTTTATTATTTTTACCTGTCACTGTTTTTTTATATCAGAATGAATTCTTGTGTCAACATGATAAAATCAACTTATGTTTTATCTAAACTTTGTTTGTTCTACTACCAGTAAATCATATTGCCTGTAATTTCTACTGGCTATGCACTCTGCATGTCAGTGGGGCTTGAGTTACCCAGCTAACAACCAAGATGTGTATGAATTTTTTGATGCCCAATGACTTTTTTCCCTCTTCCCTTTTTATATGAGCATATACAGTGCATGACACGAAAGATGAGACTTGACTGCACCACCCGAGCTCTGTCTGTCTCTGTCTCTGTCCACCGCCCCAACAATGCCCGGTCCCTTCCCACACTCAGACCTCATACCACTAATGAAACCTATAAACGTCTACTGCACAAGCCAAACCATGTGGTGAGTCAAGTCTGATCTTTCCATTGGCCATAATATTTTATTTACCTATTGTAAAATGATTATTAAAAAAAAAAAATACATTGGCAAATTGGCAATAACAAAATGATACATCTGATACTAACATTCAAACCTGAACATAGTTTTGACCGACCCAACCACAGTTGTTGACACCACTTCTCTTTTTATTTCATTGCCTTCTTTTACTTTCTTGACTCTCACCTTCAGTAGTACACCAGCTGCTTTCTTGGAACTACCATATATTTTCCGCACAAATGGATTGTCCGGCTGAAAAGACAAACCTAAACGCCTTTTGTTAGGATTACTGTACACCTGAAAAACAAATAAGAGACATATTAGTAATTAAACCACCGTAACTGGTCGTAATCGGCGTACGTGTATGAGTAGATATTATATGAACGTAAATTAAGCAAAAGAAGTATGTAAGGATCAGGTGGCATTCTGTAGTTTCGGCCTACACTTATGGGAAAAGGACTTGATATTACTTAATGTTTTTGAACTGTCTTACATTTATGCTGCTCACATAATCAAACACCAAAACAATACCATTTCTAAAATACATAACTATGTTCTTTAACGATACCACGTGAATAGGGACATGAAAAGGTATTACCTGTGAAATGCTTCTTATACCACCCAAACAAGCAATGGCTTTGTCTTCATTTTTTACTATTCCTGGAAATTGAATACCGACTAATTCACGGTCCAAATTTCGACTATCCATTCTTGTTGGATAAATGAATGCCTATTTAAAATTTTCGCCTAACACCAAAACAAAAACACATGCTTTTTATTTTGACATAAGCAGTGACAGAACAGAAGTCAGCTGTCAAAGCTGACACATGACATTTTTTTAATAAGTTTGTTCCTAACGGAACAGGCTAAGGTCTGACACCTTGCTGCCTAGTCATAGTAGTCATCAGTATTTGTATTCTTTAGTATGCATTAGAACGCGGATTCAACACATTCTAATGTTTCTTGGAGCATTTGGCAGCAAATTGCATCGAGTCAGCCTTCCCAGTAAGCTTTGCAGAGGTAGTCAATACTAAAATAAAATACTCCGCTCCACTATCCCGAGATCGCTTCTGTTAACGTTTTTACATATTGTCCAGTTGCGTAGACAGTTGAGACACAAAACTACACCAATTTTATATCACAATATCCACTATAAATCAATTTGCAAATAATATTAACAGCCGCTGAACTGCACTCGAGAAAATCCCGCCAAAAACCCATGACATTTTACCATAAATCTATTTTTGGGAATTTGAAGACCTGGCTACTTAGGCCTTTAAAAGACAAGTCTTTATTTTTTTGATAGTAACCAAACGAAAACAGCATTGGAATGGGAATGTAATGAAGAGCCGGGTGGAATTGGCTTCTTTTAGCGGACAAAGACACGCCTGGGTCGTAGCAGCATTGAAACTGACCAGATTGGCATCGCCCTATTCAGAGACTGCCTTCAAGGACAGATTCAAACGACTTACCAGGGCCTCCCGGAGTGATTGGATCTGATACCCAGTAGCGCGCGCGTTGGATTCGTATCTCTCAGCAACAGTACTGTCGTCTGCTTACCCGAAGCTTTGGCCAGGTTTTACCAGATGGTTTATGTGCAGCAAGAACAATGTTGCTGAGAGTACAGACACCTTTTATTTATTTTTTTCCGGGGTGGATAATCCTCATTGGATGTCCTCCGCCCTGGGGGGGCGGTGGGGTCTGTCAGACTCGTACTAACTAAAAACCACCCCGGTGTTCCGTCTCACACCTACACCGGGGGTCGCGGGAACAACGATACTTCCGCAACCCCCGGTTAGTGCCGGCCCGCCTCTGCGGGCCACGATCTCGGGTTGTGGGAGGAGTGAGGTATTGGACTCCCCCGCGACGTCTAAGAGGGGCGCGCGTGGAACACTACGCGCCGCCACCTCGGGTTCTGATGTGTTGGGGGCGACGGACGTCCCCAAGTCCGTCGTCTCTGGACCCATTTAGGGGGGCTGGAAGAGGGCGTTATCCGCCCTCTGCCGACGCCCGGCGCGTCTGCTGCGGATTGGGTTAGCGGATGAAATCTCCCTCTCCGCAGCCACGCGGTAGTATCCTTCTGCGAAACAGTCGTCTCGCAGAAGGATACCACCGCGTCCCAGGACTCCTCGCTGCCGACCATAGACTCGACTACGGCCGGCAGCGACAGGTCACTGCCTACTTCAGAGATGAGGGCACGGCGTGGCTCCTCCCAAGCGGCACACTCTGCCAGCGTATGCCGTGCCGTGTCCTCCCGGCAGTCGACACAGTGGTGACACCGGGCGTCCGGCTCCCTGTTTATGCGACACAGGTACTTCCCGAAGCAACCATGCCCTGAGAGCACCTGCGTCACCCGAAACGACAGGGAGCCGTGCCTCCTCCCGAGCCAGCGCTCGAGCACTGGTCGGACCGCCTCGATGGTAATGAGGCCGACGGTAGGGCGTGAAAGCCTGTCCCGCCATTCCGCCACCAGGACCTCACGAAGCTGAAACCGACGCAGCTCCATATGTCGCTGCATCGGCCCTTCGCCCCGCGCCCGCGCTTCCTCGCGCCACCTGTACAGTGACGCGAGTACCTTCGCCTCCAGGTCCCAGGGCGGGGATCCGGCCAGTGCACAAGCCGCCTCGTAGTAGATCGTGCGATACCCCCTGATGACTCTGACAGCCATCGCTCTCTGCGGCCGTCAGGTCAGCCGCCCAGATCGGGGCCCCATACAGGGCCATCGATCGCACGATCCCCACGTAGAGCCGCCTACAGGCGGCGCTCGGGCCCCTCAGATTGGGAAGCAGCGTCGACAGCGCCCCAGCCGAAAGTGGGGGCCGAAATCCCACCGGCTGTCGAGCTCCAGTCCTAGGTACTTCATGGTAGACTCGACAGCGATTCGAGCCCCCCCGACCACGATGTGGGCATCGGGTGGTGGCGCCCGCCGGGTGCCATGAAAGACCATGGCCTCCGACTTGTTGAGGGCCACCTCCAGGCGAAGGCGCCGTATGCGGCTCACCACCTGTGAGACCGCAGCCGTCGCTAGCAACGGTGCTTCCCTGTACGAACTCCCCCGGGCGGTGACCAGCGTATCGTCCGCGTAACACGTCAGGTCGACACCCGGTTGGAGTTCGCCCCTCAGCACCCAGTCGTACCCGATGTTCCACAGAGGCGGGCCCAAGACCGAGCCCTGCGGAACACCGCACGACATGCGGTGCTGGTTTGCGACGCCATCACGTCCCAAGTAGGTGACACACCTCTCCGCCAAATAAGCCCCGACGATGCGGCGGAGGTAGGGAGGCACTCGGTGATATCGCAGTGCCTCGCGAACACAACTCCAGGGAAGGGTGTTGAAGGCGTTGGAAATGTCCAAGGACACCGCCAACATCACCCCACCCCGGGACACCGCTTCCTCCGCCAGGACTCTCACCTGCGATATTGCGTGGATGGTGGAGCGCCCATGCCGAAAGCCGAACTGGCTTTCGTCCAGGTCCGGCCCCTCTCTGTACAAGTGGCTGACGAGGCGGGCAGCGAGTATCCGCTCGAACAGCTTACCCACCTCGTCTAGCAGCACTATGGGCCGGTACGCGGACGGTGAGTCCACAGGGCGCCCCGCCTTCCTTAGCAGGACCAGACGACCAGATTTCCACAAAGTGGGAAACTGGCCCCGCTCAAGGCACGTTGTGAAGAGACCTCTCAGCCAGGGCTCTAGCTCCTTCAGAGCGAGGGCTAATATGTGGCCGTGGATCACGTCGGGCCCCGGTGCCACGTTCTTGGCCCGGAGCCGCATCACGGCCGCCCTCATCTCTGCCTGTGTCACCTCTGGGACGCTGATGGCGTCCTCCTCTGTAGACTCTGCGGCCGTGGGCAAAGCCATCGGCGGCGGGATGTGCTCCGCTCTCGCCGGGAAGAGAGCTGCGACTACCTACTCCAGCAGCTCGGGTTGGAGACTCTCCGTAAGCGGAGGCGCGGCGGCTCGAAGTTTCCCTCGAACCGCTCGATAAGGGCGCCCCCACGGATCCCCGTCTAGTCTCCAACATCTCTTCCCTGGCTCGCTTCTTCGCCTCGCCGATGGCCAGCCGCAGAGTCTCAGTCGCCGCGCGGTACATCTCATACCGCGCGGCTTCTTCTTCAGGGACCCGACGACGTCTTCTCCGATATCGGGTGTACTGGCGTCTGGCCGCTACGCACGCAACACGCAACTGTGCGATCTCGGCGGACCACCAGTACACCTGGCGCCTCGCTGACTGTGCGTGGACCCGGGGCATGGACGCGTCGCTGATTTGCGTCATCGCCCCGCGGAACCGCAGCGCCTCCGAGAGTACAGACCCCTGAGAGAACCCGGCGTTAAGGTAGGTTAACCTTAACGCAGACGGCACGAAATATTTTGTGCGCGGGGTTAAAATGCATGCCATCTCATCCACGACAACACGAGCGAAAGATATAGATGCTGTGATGAGCTGTAAGAAACTAGTTCGCGTACGAATTAGCAGTTAGCACTTTTGCAAATTTGTAGCGAAATGGGTGATGATTTAGAACGAAAACGGGCGAGAGAATTTTTTTATAAACAGACCTTTGGGAGTAATTATGGATACCATGAAAAACGACTAAATGTATATTTTCAAAATAAGATTATTTGCATTCTTGAACTCTATCGTCGTATGACGACTGTTTAGCAATTTTTCTTCTTCTTATGGTATTTATTTCCGCCCAAAGATGCGTTAATATTAGTGTTTAATTAAGGAACTTTCGACGCTCATAACATTCAACTTTTTGTTTCCATACAGGGCTCGACCAGGGAACTGGGAAGAGGGTTGGACGAAGAAGAGGAGAAGACAGGGCTCGATAATGATGAGACAAATTGATATCATTTTTTATTTTGAACGTTATGTACGTTCGTCAAACAGTGGAGTAATCGCCATACTACGTTTGTATGGAAGAATGATCGACTAGGGCAACCTTAATATGCAGTTGGGTCAGATTAGCGGCCATCGATAACTATTCGATGTCCTCGTCTATTCGAATAGACCGGTCCGGACGTCTGCAATCCAATCGCAAAGACCACTGGGAAAACCGAATGTAGGCAGCTTACCATTAAGGGGTTTCGTGCCAGACCCTGTCACAAGCCTTCGAGATGTCGAGGGAGGATAGGATAGGTTTTTGTGAGAGGGAATGGGCCGTAATCCACCACGCGGGCCCAGTGCGTGTTGGTGGACGTCACATCGTGTTCGAATTTTTGGTTCTAAGACATGCCGGTTTCCTCACTATGTTTACCTTCACCGTTTTGAGAACAGTAGTGATGAAAATAATTTACTCAAAGTAAAGCGCCTGCCTGTTTTCGAACCCACGACCTACTACTTGTAAGTCGCGGCCGTTAACACTGGCCCACCACTGCTGTCAAATGTCGAGAGAGACGGCAAGCGCTTCCCCGTGCCTTCGATGGCCTCACTAAAGAAAGAAAGAAAACTAGTTTATTTGGCACACACAGATACACACAATGTAGGTACAAATAAAACTACAGAAGTGACTGGCATACGCTAGTTGATCCCCACTAGTTAAGCTTGAATTAAACATAGATATAAGTACTTCTAGTACTACTGTTATTACTTCTAAGTTCAGTTCTAGTGTAATTGTCTAAATTCACCGTGTTTCCCCCACATTTTTAATTCTTATTGAGAGAGAATTCGTATCTTACGTTAGGATGTCAATGAAATAAAATTGTATATAAGTCACTATTCTAAATATTTAATATCACAAGTACTTAGTCTACACTTAATGATGGCTCATTATGTAATTATTATTGCAGTCCTTACAGTATAAAAATATAATTATGCTTGTTCGTATTATTATCATCGTTGCGCCACTGCCTCCACAGCTACCAAAAGCCTGAAATGTGAAAAGTGATAATAATTGCTTGGTAGAATAACCCTTCAAATATCATTATTGCTTTTAGAGAAATTATTTTAAGGTTTCTGTACCCAAAGGATAAAAACTGGATCCTATTATTAAGACTCCGCGGTAGTCTGTCTGTCTGTCTGTCTGTCAGCAGACTGTATCTCATGAACCGTGATAGCTAGACAGTTGAAATTTTCACAGATGATGTATTTCTTTTGCCGCTATAACAACAAAACACTAATATAAGAATAATAATATAAGTGGGGCTCCCCCTTACCACAAACGCCGTTTTTTTGCCGTTTTGTTTTCGTTAATAGTATGGAGCCCTTCTTAATAAATAAATTTGTACAACAAACTAAAACTTACTTCTCTAAGAGGACATTCCTTTGTCTTTCAATCTCAAGCCTGTCTTTTTCCATTTTGATTCTTATATTATTACACCTTTTTTTCTCTAAAAGCTTCTGTTTTTCAATTCTTATTCTTTCTTCCTCTAAATTAAGAAGTCTGTCATGTACAAGTCCTGGAAATGAAAAATATTAAATGGTTAAGGAAACCATTCTGAGGACTGAGGAAATCCACGAATTTGCACTGGACCAGGGTGGATTAAAGCTTGTGTCCTCTCTCAGAGGAAGTCTGTGTCCTAGCATTGGGAACATTATAAGCTGGGAATACTTTATGCTTACAATATAAATGGATACAGAATCACAGATATCGCCCTCGCCGAACTTATTGGCCGCCCTGAAGTTGCTTTACCGGATGCGCGAGACACGAAACGGTGCTGTTTTTGTATGAGATTTCCTACTGCGCAGCCATTGTAACCAAATTCAGGGCGGCCAAGAAATTTGGCGAGAACTATACTTCTTGAACCCCAGTTCAAGAAGTATAGTTCTCGCCAAATTTCTTGAAACATTATAAGTTTGAATACATATAATTCACATAAATACTGACTGACTGGCCTGCCTCTCTTCCACAAAGGTTTCCCTGTGACTGGAGCAGAGGACACCTCATTGGGCCCCATGCCAGCATCAGGGTCTGTCACTACTCCATCACCAAGACTCATCTCTAGGTCTGCTGCAGTAAAGTGCTGGGACTCTGATGGCCATTTCTGGTTACAGAAAAATAATAATTATTAATACATATTTCGTCGCTTATACACTTCTTTTCACTTACACCGCAGAAGTCATTTTCTTTACGAAATACGTTTTGATGTCATTCGATAAGGAATCTCAAGACGCATCGTTCGACGAATCAAACATGAGATTTCAAAACAATGATGAGGCATTTAAAAAAAAAGATAAAACCGCGTGTGTCAGTATTGCACAGAAAAGCCAGACCAAAACTGCATAACTCAGATGTATTGCCATAGCAAAAGCACTTACTTATTAAACGTACAAACAAAACTCAGTTTTTTGTTAAACCTGAGTTACATGCTGCTCCACAATTTTTTTGCTCACCTGAAAAGTTTCCGATTTTGCAGTACACTTTAGAACTTAAGGGACAATTTATTATTCAATTAGCTGCCGCCTGCGGCTCCGCCCGCTTGGTATTAGTACTTCTCCCAATATCTTTACAAATTACTAGCTGACCCGGCAAACTTTGTTTTGCCATAAAAACACCTAATATTCATCTACCCTACCTACCCTACCTATCCTACCCTACCCTACCTGCCCTACCCTACCTACCCTATCCTACCATACCCTACCTACCCTACCCTACCCTACCTACTCTACCCTACCTACCCAACCTTACCTACCCTACCCTACCTACATACCTACCCTACCTATGTAGGTGAGGTACCACTTTTTTTTTCTTATTTTTTTTTTCATTAGAACCTTCTCCTAACAATAACAAACACATAAAAAAACGCGTTCACGCGTGATGCCGTGACCACAGATAATATAATACTAGCATACCGTGACCAAGGAAAATAGGCATTCATTTTTATATATATATATATATAGATAGATAGCCTATGTGTTATTCTAATGTATAAGCTATATCTCTGTTAAGTTTTATCAAAATCTGTTCAGTAGTTTTGGCGTGAAAGAGTAACATCCATCCTCACAAACTTTCATGATTATAATAAGTCGGATTGATAATTTTAATTTTCATTCAAAGAATGTTAACTCCTTATAACAATGAGACTGGGATGAAACTGAAGAGAAAGCTTGAAGGATGACTATCCAATCAATAGAATGCCTTAGTTAAGAATAGAGATAATTGTTGTCCATGAAGGATAATCCATTATGCCAGTAAGACCATAGATGGTTTATGGTTGGTTCAGATGCTTAGCAACATTCACTATATGAATATTCCACTGCGTTATTATACTTCAATTCCCAACAATAATAGTTTTTAGATAATTTACTATATAGACAATATTACCATACTACTTGTAGAGGGATCAGCACTGCACATGTCATCTGTGGGCCCAGTACTTTGTGTCGGTGCCTGAAACATGATACATGATTTCAATAGGAAGATATCCCTGATTTTACTATTGTTTATTATTTATTCCCATATTAAATGCCATGCATGGATCATTGTAGCTCATCTAAACGGTACATTTAATCGGTTTAAAACCAACTAACAATATCTACATGAATTTGTCCAACATACCATGGTGTTGTTCATTGCTGATGTCTCTGGTACCCCCGAGAGGCCAAACACTGAAGTATTTGTACAGATAAGTCTTAATATTTTTTCTTCAGCCTCTGTTAGTTGTGTGTTAGCATTACAGCCGGGTGTAAATCTGTTTTTCCGTATTTTGAAAGCCTTTTTCTTAACATTTGATTTCCAATCTCTCCATGTCTGAAAACATTTATGTATTTTTAGTTTGAACTATGTCTAACATTGGATAATGTTCCATCTTAAAAATTAGTCAAATAGCACAGAATAATATTATCTACCTGTTGCCATTTATCTGGAGTTTTAATTGCACCTGAACCAAAACCTGAATTAGCATTAAGTTTTTCTGTTATTTTGATCCACGCATTCGTCTGACGAATCCTTCCCTCTAGGCCTGTGAATTTTCCAATAGCTAATTCCTTATCTTCCTCAAGGAAATGTAAAAGCATATTTAGCTGTTCCGGGCTAGCTTTCCGTCTTTCCATTGTTATAAATGTTGAGATCCTATATAAACTGTGGCGAAGTTATGCTTCTAAACTCATGCAAACATTAATTCAATTGCCTGCTAATTCTAATAACTACAAAATATCATTATTTCCTGTTATAAAACAAAGAAACAAGTAAAATAAAAGTATTTGTTGTTACCGCATTACCGTAACACAAGTTTGTTTTTTATTTTAGCTGTCAATCTGTCTGATCTGTCAAAACTTATGTCAAATGTGTCCAAATAAGACCCTGTTCCACGATACAAATTAGGGAATATGTCGTTATTCTCGATGTTTTAATAAGTTTTGTCAAAAGCCGGGTTATACGGTTTAAATTAAAATGTTTAAAAAATTAAGTTGTCAAAAACATTAGTCTCTGATAGGAAATATAAAAAAGATTGTGAATGTTGTTTGTTTTGTTTACATTTTTCGTGTTTTTCGAGATTTCAGTCATTGGTAAAACAAGTAAAAATGTATATCTGAATGAATCCGAAAATGTGATCTATGTAATATTTTTATATTACATAGATTACATTTGTTTATTTATTTTAGTTCTTTTGAATAAATACCAGAAAAATGAATACACTTTTGAAACTAAAAATATTACGAGGCAGTGCTTATAAGGAGAGAATAGCTCGAAGGCATTTATCAGACGTATCTGACTGTATTAACTTACCAGACTCCTATCTGTTGAAGAACTGCGGTGTAAATAAAGAAGTTTTCCATCACATACTGAGAATACTAGAACCTGTTGTTCCCAAGACTCAGAGATCAAACGGTATACCATTCCCTTTGAAGGTGATTTAAATAACTCTTATAATAACTTTTTAGCAGGTCTAGACATCACTTTCTTACTCAGTAGCTGCTGTAGATCCTTATAATAATTGCTTGCTCAATCTCAGGTATTGGTGACACTTTCTTTCTTAGCCAGTGGTTCCCACCAGAAGTCAGTTGGCAAAGACTTCAGTATCAACATATCACAGAAATCAGTTAGCAGAGTTATCAAGATTGTGGTTGAAGGCCTCAACATGGTGCTTAATGACTGTATCATATTTCCATGTTCTGTGATGCAGAGAGACCAGATAAAAGAAGGGTAAATTTTATTATAAGTTTTGTAATTTATATGAGGACTAGCTGTCGCTCGCGGCTTCACTCCCGTCAACAGGCTACCTACCTACCCTACAATACATACCTACCTAACCACCTACCTAAATACCCTACTTACCCTATCCTACATATCAACCTACTCTATCCTACATACCTACCTACCTTAGAGACAATATTTTTTTTTTTTACTTTTTTGAGCCTATGTCCTTCCTCAGGATGCCAAATCATCATCCTTGCCAATTTTCATTGAATTCTGTTCAGTGGTTTAGGCGTGAAAAGGTAACAGACAAACAGACAGAGTTACTTTCGAATTTATAATATTAGTATGGATGTAATATGTATTATAAGGACACTGCTTCAACTGCTGTTACAGGTTCTACAGAAAGTATCATTTTCCTGAAACTATTGGCTGTCTGGATGGTACTTATGTTGAAATAGTTTGCCCAAGAGATGACGAAGAGGCCTTCTATGATAGGAAAGGACAATATTCCATACATGCACAAATTGTAAGGTTCCATTTATTTTTTAGATGGTGAATGCTTCCCTTTCATGTTGGTTTACTTGATATTGTTGTTTTTATTGTTTCTTTACAGATGTGTGATGCAGACACAAAAATAATAGCAGTGTGCTGCAGATTTGGTGGGTCTGCCAGCAGTGCATATATTTGGAATAAAATGAATATCAGACCCTTTATTGAGAGTATCAGTAGACAGGGAGAGATGAGTTGGCTTATTGGTATGTTTATTTTACACACTATATATTCTTAGATTAGGTAAAAAAATCATTTACTTAAAAATATATTTTGTTTTCCAGCTGACAATAAATATCCACAAAGGGCTTGGCTAATGACACCAATATTACATGCCTCTCAAGGCACCCCAGATTCTCAGTACAATCATTTTCAAGGCAGAACAAGAACTTGTATAGAAAGGTGTATTGCCAAGCTCAAGGGAAGGTGGCAGTGTCTACACAAAAGACCACTGCACTACACCCCACAGCAAGCAGCTAAAATAATAAATGCTTGTGCTGTGTTACACAATCTTTGCATCAGATCAGGCTTGCCAGACCCTCAACCTTACTTGGACCCAGAACCAATGCCAGTCATAAATGAAGTGACCGAGATGCCTGAAGATAATGTAAATGATTTGTATATTGGAATAGAAGTTCGGAGACAGCTTGCAGAAAGAATCTACTACAGTGTGTAGTGTGACAGACTGATTTTGGCAGATGCCACTTTTTTGTTTACTATGTTATGTTCCGCCTAAATTTGAAATGAATCATTGTTTACTATTTCTGTATTAATAAAACACAGTATTATTAATAAAAAATATTTAATACGTAATCAAAACGAACTTTAATTCTATGAAAAATTTAGTTAATATTAATGCATCAGTATCTGCATCTGCGCCAGCTGGCTGTAGGTGTCGCCAGGCATCCTGTAGGCGATGTTGCCTGCGAATGTGTTCAGGACTTCAGCTTGTTCACGCAGCCATTCCACTTGCTGGAAACAACGCAGAAAGGAAAATTCAATAAAAAAAAATATAAACCTACTCCTCCTTCCAAGTAGTTTTTTGTAGAATAGGTTAGCCAATCTTCATTATATTCTTACCTTATTGTTCTGTCCTGCAAGCGGTTGCGCCTGCGCCGCGGTGCGTAACCTTTGCCTTTGCGCCAGTAGGATGGTGCAGAGTGCTTTCAACACGGCTGGCAAGCTTCGCAGGAGCTCGCCACGGGCAGTTCGCGCGGCTGATACACGAGCATCTAACTCACTTGCGTTCAATGGTACCAGTTCACAGTCACGAAGGGTCTGAAGAAAAAGATTTTTAACTTAAATGATTGCTCGAAAAATCATTCTTATTCTTTATTGTACACAAAACATTCAAATACAATAAGATAGTTTATGTGCAAAGGCGAGCTTAACCCATAGTTGGGTTCTCTAACAGCAAACGTCAGTTGCGTAGAAAAATAGGCATTTGAGGATAGTACATCCATGTGCACAACAAAAGCTTATTAATTTTAATTACTCTTAACAATTTAAAATACTCACACAATGACACACAAAAACAATTGTAAATACATAAATTAATGAGTCATGTTGACAGGAAATATTCCTTAATTCTTCCCTTGAAAACGTCCAATCAATACTATGGCAGTGGCACATCAAGATTCAGGAAAAATTTAAATTGTAGAACATTAACTCCATGTGCCGTATTAACACTTCTACAGCGGCCAACGCACCAAGCACATACATTTAAAGCCAACAACACAACTGTAGCTTTGAAAATATATCTGTAATATTTGTATGGCCGTATCGCATAGGAAATCGTGAAAATAGGGGAGGCAGTGAAGTAATAAAGCCCGCCGTTGTCTAGTTTCGCCTTACCTCAAGAGCCCCTTCGTAGTTTTCGCTGTGGAACTGATCGAAGAACGTCATCAGCTTGCACAGCTTGGTGTAGGCCTCCACCAACGCCGCTGACAACGCGGTACCGTCGGCTGATCGCAGTCTTCTCGACACGTGTTCCGCGAGCGTTGACAGGCGCTGACGTAGCCCGCCCGCGCCGCCACCGCTGTTCACTACTTGTGCTAGCAGGACGCAGAACAGTTCTAGAACCTTCTCCAAGTTCTGAAAAATATAATGAAGTACATGTAAGTAGTGATTAGAGTAATAGAATCCCAAAAATTAAGGTTACACTAGTCAAGCATTCTTTCATACAAACATAGTCTGGCGATTACTCCACTATTTGACGGTGTACGTTCAAACTAAAAAATGATATCAGTTTGTCTCATCATTATCTAGCCCTGTATGGAAACAAAAAGTTAAAAAAAGATATATTTGGTAGTTATGAGCGTCGAAAGTTCCGTAATTCAACACTAATTCTAACGCATCTTTGGGTGGCAATAAATACCATAAGAAGAAGCAAAATTGCAAAACGGCCTCCAATGGGGATAGATTAGTAATTGACACTGTGTATTGTATTGACTATTTCAAATTATTTACTGAATTTGATCTTGACATGGTAAATTTGTATTGATTTAATTGAATGTTTTTAATCATTTATATTAAATGGGTCTTTATTATTATAATTAAAACTGTTTGCATGCCTTAGTTAAGGTAGTTAGTATAAGGATCATTACATTATAACTTAACATCTGTAACCTGTACCATGGGGTATCAACTCATACAAATTATAATTAGTATTAAAAAAAGATCATAGATGGCAGCATAGGTAACAAATGTGAAAGTAACAATCAATTAAAAATTTTTAACAGTAGATTCAGGCTGAAATAAGTTTAGTAAAAATCAAAACTTGCTTCTTTAATGTTAATTTATCCATTTACACTCATTAATCAGGTTTTTTGAACAAAAAAGATAAGTGAAGACTTTGTATGTTAAATTAGTTGAAAGTAGCTATCGACTTTTCGTTTTGTTTTGAGTTCTTTGCAATAGATGGCGTGTTTCACAATTTGTCCTAAACTATATATCCATCGTAAGATTCATTTTGTAGGATAGTTATTATTTATTATAGGCGTAATTTAAAAGATATTATTTATTATAGGCGTAATTTCAAATATTAAAGTTTTGGTCTATTATTTTAAATCACTTTTTTGCGAAGCTTGTTTACACGTCGAATTAACTAGATACCTCGCTGGAACAGGACTCGTATCGCGCTAGGGCCTACTCAAATCGCACGGGAACTAAAATAAGAGATAACGCGACGCGTGTGCCGCTTGCCGTCCTAGTTTGATTCAAACTTAATAACGGCTCGAAACACTTCGTGAGCCACTACGCGCTAGCAATTTCATGTGACAGCGGGGGTGAGGGGTAGGGTAGGTACTGCCATGCTGCGTACCTAACTAAAGTATTAAAAGTAATCATTTTTGTAAAAACATCTTGTTCTTTATATATCTAAGTACCAACCTAAAATAAAAAAGCTAATTTAAAAATCAAACACCCGACTGCTTAAAAAGCGAACTAAAAAGCTGTAAACAAGAAAATAACTAGCTGTGCAGTCGGAGGATACATATTCGCGAACTGCCTGATCCTCCGACGGCACAGCACGATTTTTACTTGTTTACAGCTTTTTAGTTCGCTTCCTTTTTGATTTTTAAATTAGCTTTTTTATTTACAACTTTTAAGTTTTTTTTTTATAAATTATTTTAAACATATACGTGGTATGTATTTTTGTAATCACCACTAAAAGCCCTTCATTTTGATACCCCACTCGACGGGTTACGAAGATAAAAAATTGCAACCTCTACAATATGGAGCCCAAAATCCGCCATTTTTTTTTAATGGTACTTCTCTAAGAATATTTGGGTGGCCAAGACCTATCTAACGATGTCTTAATTATAAAAATCCGTCATGTGGTTTGAAAGATACGAGGTAATAAAGAATATTACACACATACTTACATACAAGATACGCGCGAAAAACATAACCCTTTCCTTGCAGCCGGGTAAAAAAGGATAACCCTTATAGTGAATAATAAAATGACATGAAGTAGGTACCTACTTCGTGTCATTCCGTTGCCGCGGAAGCAAGCTAACTATCTACATTTAATTCTACAACGAATTCTATAGTTTTGATTGATTTGGAATATTCGTGAATATTGTGAAATTCGCTACACAATGCGACCACTTAGATTTAAGTAGTTACCGCGGTCTGAGCGGAGTCTGTCCCGAACCGAACATACCTAATGTTATTATTACGAATACGAAGTAAGCGTTCAAGGACAAGACAACTGGCAAATAACGTCTCTGAGTACCTACATGATACGATTCCGCGCTCAATTTGCCATATGATTTAGTATCTAGGCAAACTACTAGATGGCGTTGGAAAACCACAGTCTCGGGCTATTAAAGAGGCACTGGTGCTGCCGCCTGTTAAAAATAAGGATAAAGAAAAAATAGCCCGGCCAATAGCCCGACTTAAGGAGGTGACATTTCTTTGTATGGGATTGGGTATCTGTACTGTAGTATTATATTATCTTTGCCTGTACCTACTTTCTGTTCAAATAAAGATTTATTCTATTCTATTAACAATGCAAATAATTTTATTTTGAAAATATACATTTAGATGTTTTTTCATGATATTTAGACTCCCAAAGGTCTGTTTATAAAATTTAGTTCTCGTCCTAAATCATCCTCCATTTCGATACAAATTTGCAAAAGTGCTAATTCTAAACTTAAATGTGAAGAATGATAAAATGTGGATTGGCGATGTACAATGATAACTCACCCCAGCAATATCATACATCGTGATGGCATCTTCAAACAGACCTTTGTTTACTAACTGCTCTGCTACATTCAGTGCTATAACCTGCAATACAAAGTATGATTATAATAACCAGAAGACAAAAATAAATAAGATATAGAGGAGCAGAGCTGGAAATGTGCATACCTTGCTATCAATATGTGGATTGTTGAATTGGTCCAGTAGGCCTTGGCTGCGCAGTCCAGTCAGGGCGTCCATTCGACCGAACAGCAAGTCGTAGTCACGACTTTCAAGCGCCAGGTCAGTGCAGCAACACATGAATAAGTTCTTACCACTGGGATCTTTGAGGTTTCTGAAATTAAAATGACAAAATATTCCAAAATTTAAAAAACCCCCTTATCTTGCGAAAACATACCGATTCAAACAGTAAAACGCCCATAACTTTTGAACGGCTCGACCGATCTTATTCAAACATAGCTAAGAACACTCTCGACGCAATCACCTTTCAAACAAAAAAAACTAAATTAAAATCGGTTCATCCGTTGAGGCGCTATGATGCCACAGACAGACACACAGCAACACAGGTCAAACTTATAACACCCCTCTTTTTCCGTCGGGGGTTAAAAATTATTAACACACAAATAATTACTTCAGACAAAAAAGAAGTTAAGATGGAGAAAGTTTACCTTAGGAAGAAGTAATAGTGTAAAGCATCAGAAGGATCTGTGAGCTCAAACTTTCTGACATACAAGAGCAGCAATCTCGCCAAGTTCAGACGACGTAGCGGCGACGGATCGTCTGTATCAACAGATACTGCAACAAAAAGTTAGTTTTATAATTAATTATATTGGGTTTAATTGTATGTTAATTCGATTTTAATTGTATGATTGATTGTATTTTAATTGTATGATTGATTGTATTTTAATTGTATGATTGATTGTATTTTAATTGATATTAATTGTAATATTTTATTTTATTTTTAATTGTATTTCTGTTAGTATCTTTGTGGTAGTAACATCACATTGGCGTTATAGCTGTTAAGGTGTTACTTACATAATTTTGAATATATAAATAAATATTTGATGTCAAAATCATGGATACAATTTTAACAGGAATGGACTTTAACAGTACTTACATAATGGAGCTTGAACATTACGAGGTGTGCCCAACATGTAGACATCGTGAAGAGCTAACGCCATGTGGACGCCATGGACTTGGAATCTAGAAAAATATATAAATTTAGGTCCATATTCAGTACACAGAGTTCATTCCAAATATCTCTCTGTATGTTTGTGTAAAGTATTAAATAAATACTGCAGCAAATCTACCTTGGTATTCTTGATAAGAATTCGATTGCGGGTTCAAATTGACCAGTCAATGTCAGCATTTGGAAGTACACTACTGGTTTCTCATATGCGTGGTAATGTGTTTCACCTACAAAACGAAACATAATATTAGTCATCCAAACATTACTATTAGGTAACTCAAGGTGTTGATTTTGATTAAAATTACCATATTCCTCTAAGATCATCTTCTGTAGATCAGAATACGAGAAGGTTTCAGTCTCATTGTTGCTGCGTGACTTGATAAACGATAGTTTGAGCCAGAGGTAATCGTCGGCTGTCCTCGCCACTTCGTAATGCTCGTCGGCGAGGTCACAGCATCCTATGACGCAGTATACCTGTGAAAATTTTGAAATCAATATAAATACGAGTACTTTCAGATAGCTATAGTTTAATTAAACATGCAATCAAGGGCCAACCGTCGGCCAAATCTAAACACGCAATAAGCAACAACAGATCTTCGTCTCTGAATTGGCTGCAAGACCCTGCGCAGTAGCTATTTTTGTGTCAATGTTGAAGGTGAAGATAGCAATGTATAAATGTCTTTTTCACTCGCTTACGTTTGTCGCATCGTCCTATCTCGCTTACTCTAAGCAGTATACTCGATGACAAACTGTTTCTTGCGCAATGGTTGGCAGAGTCAACTTCAGAGACACAAAGATTAGAAGACTATTATAAGTAGTATTATAGTCCACGGAAAAGACGCGAGTTTAGCTGTGTACGTAAGGTACTTACAGTGAGTTTAGGTACTTACAGCTCTTTTGTATGGGTCTGTAGAGTTGCGCACTTGTATTCTATATTGGAAGTTGATGGCAGTTTGTAATTTATCACTCAAAGGCTTCTCTGGATTATTTATGTACTCTTCCAAAGCTGATATAAACTCCTCATGATCTCGACTGTAAACATAGAAAAAACATGTCAACGTCTGCCATAGACAAACCGTCTTGTTTTGACTTTTTTGATTTCTCAATCAAATTTTTTTTTTGCATATGGAAATAGTGATTTACTTACCCAGCCTTCCTCAAACAATGTAACGCCGCATTAGCATCGCCACTTCTCAAGCAGTAATACACCATAGGCCACAGTGGACGCTCGTCGATCACGCCGTCGGTCAGCACTTGCACGTTCTGTCCCTGAAGGCGGAGGCCTACGAAGCCCCGCACTAGAGGGTACGTGCCCGGCTCACCACCACGCATCGCTGCTGCAGGGTTCGCGCGCACCACATCACTCATGTACAGTTTATATCTAGAAGTAGAGGGAGCATTGGAGTCACAGTTTTAAAATGATTGTTTGGAAATCCAACAACTAAGTCAAGAAATAATTGTGCAATCTTCACAACACTATTCAGAACCTAGTTCACATTAATATTTTGATGTAAAGGCAAAATAGTAATGTGAACTGTGTTGTGTTATTGACAATAACAGTAACAGAAAAGGTAAATTCATACGAGCTTCTACCAGCGGCTTCGCCCGCGTGATAGTCGAAAATTATCCCGAGGGAACATATTTCCGGGATTAAAAGTATCCAATGTGCTAGTCCTGACTATAGTCTATCTCTGTGCCAAAATTCATCTAGATCCGTTCTGCCGTTTTAGCGTGATTGAGTAACAAACATACATACATACATCCATCCATCCAAACTTTCGCATTTATAATATTACGAGCTGACCTGGCAAACTTTGTTTTTCCATAAAAACACCAAACATTCATCTACCCTACCTAACCTACCCTACATACCTTACCTTAACTACCCTACCCTATCCTACCCTACCTACCATACCTTACCTATTTGTAGATAAGGTACCAATTTTTTCATAAGCTCCTTCTACTAACAAAAACAAACACACCAAAAAAACAATAAGCAAAATCGATCCAGCCATTCACACGTGATGTACATACACACACCCAATATTAACAGAAAAAATCACAAAATAAAAGTAACATAATTAGGGAAAATGAGCATTTCATCCATGCAGGCCATCGCTCAGTATAATGATAGTACTTTTGTGTGAGACTGCACCACTGCACTGGTTCACAGTGACAGTCAGTGTTGACTGAATGTGGCAAATACTTTAGCCAGTTGTTTTGTGTAACATACCTTTTCTCCAAGTATTTCTTTCCTTGAGCAACCAGACATTGCTGGATGGTAGGGTTGCCCCTGGCTTTGAGAGGGTCCTCATCCCTCACTAACGCTGGAATATTTGCCATTGTCTTGATTATCTCCCACATTTCTTTTACTTTCTGAAACAACAAAAATTAAGATTTGAGTTTTATTTTCAACAATTAATATTTGTGACTAGCTGTCCCACGCGGCTTAGCTCCCGTCAACTGGCTACCCAACCCTACATGCATGAATGTTGCGTAACTGTTAAACAGCTTACACAGCGCACACAACAGGAGCTCTCAAAAAGGAACATTTTTTCCCATTTATGCAACATTTTTCATTTATGCTCTGTTCCTATTGGTCATAGCGTGATGTTATATAGACTATAACCTTCCTCCATAAATGGTTTATCCAACACAAAAAAAAATTTTCAATTCCAACCAGTAGTTCCAGAGATTAGCGCATTCAAAGAAACAAACAAACTCTTCAGCTTTATAATATTAGTATAGATGTTAGTAATTAAAAATGTACTTTCAAAAGACATAAAATGTGGGATGACTTACGGGATCATTAAACTCTTCAGCAACTTGTGCAAATTTCTGATGTAGAGCTGTCCTTGACTTAGATCCTTGGAACACCAGCTTATTATACTGATGTACTTGTCTGGCATAAGCAGCCTCTATGTTGTCAAGCATAGAATGTCCAAACTTCTTTGGTGTATCAGCAATACTCGGTGGTTCTGGTGTCCTCTTGAGGTCCAGCCAGTTTTGTGAAGGACCAATCATAGCATTCATTAACTTTATCTTTTCTCTGTTCCATTCTGATAACATATGTTCCCATTTCTGATCTTCAGTAGTTTGTAAGGACTAAAATGAATAAAGAAATATATTTAAAAACAATGTGAAGGAAATTTGAATTTCAATATTGTTATGTAAACAAAAAACAAAGCTAGTTTATAGAAATTAAACTTACATTTTTGTTAACTTCATCAATGAGTGATAAAATAGCATTTTCTCTTTCATTTCTCAAAAAGCTTTCGATATCAGAGTCAGCTATAGGTTGAAGTGGCTCGAAAGTACGTTTGGAGCTAAGTGTTTCTAATTTTTGTGATATCTGTTGTAAATCTATACCTTTTGAGCCAAACAAAAGATGCCTGTAACAAAACACACGTTGGAAGGTTATGAGTTAAGAAAAACTGCCAAGAAATGTATGTAAAACGTGAAAATGCATAAAGTTCTTACGCTTGAATATCATTCGCTCCCGACTGGATGACTCGTGAGTATAGCTCCTGCGACGCCTCAAGCACCTGGCCCAAAGAACGTTCAACCCTCGGCAGCTCTTCATTACCCTCAATTTCAGTCGTTAATTGTTCAGCTTGTTGCAAAAGTTTGCTGAAATCATCGTCTGCCATCGTGCAGTTAGGTTATCAACGTTTGTTTGCACAAAAATTCACAGATATCTAAACTACAACTCTCTACTCTGATAAATGGTTACTATTAAAAGTCTCGAATTACAATCGTAACATAGTACACGATTTAAATAAAAACAATAAATACAAGAAATAACGGGCAACGGGCCGGTACAATACGCGCTTACTCAAACCGTTTGACAGATCAGATTTGACATGACAGCATTGACAGCTGGATTTTTTAATAAACACAAACTATGCAATTACTTTTTATCTCTTTGAAACCATGAATTTTTGGTACGGTTTTGAAAAAGTTTATTTTTTATTAACATATAGTCTGTCAAGCGAGTCTTGCTTGACCCATGAAAATGGTGGCAAAATCAAAAATCTTCCAGGTTTCAAACACTGATACAGCGTACTATGCTTGTTATGAAATAACAATATCGAGTTAGAACCAAATGTTGGCTTTATTCAACTTTAAAATATAAAGACATATTAGGATCGTATAATGACAACTTCAAACACTAGAAAGCATAGACTCCTAATGAGTCTGAATGTGGCGACTAAGAAGTTCACCACATTCTCCCCCGCTGTATTCTAGCTTGAGGTATCGTAGTCCTGCAGATAGGCCGGTGGTCTTCTATTCCTGGTAGTCTCTAGAATTGAAGAAGTATCTGGGGCAGCACTCTCTGTAGAGACAAATGAGGAGTCGCTTTCTGTTTCTACAGTTTCAGTACGTTCGCCTTCTTCCCCGCTCTCTAACCCTGTTGGGGCTAAATGTCTGTTAGACACGGTCGTTTCTCGGCCGTTGCTCAGTCTCACAAAAGAATAGTCCGGGTTGGACTCACAGCTCAACAGCTCGACTTCCTCGACTATGGGAGAGTATTTGTTGGTTCTGTTGTGCTTTTTGAGTAGGACAGGACCGGGTGGTATTAGATTTTCTATTGTGTACAAACATCATTTCATGAGGAGTTTTGTTCGTTGCTGTACATAGCAGAGATCTTATTGAGTACAGTGCTTGATTTAGAACCATTTCCCATTGCTCTATTTTAAATCCCAGTGATTTTAGAGCTAATTGTATTGTCTTCCAAATTGTTCCATTTGTGCGCTCTATTTGCCCATTGCCCTGTGGGTTATATGGTGTCGTTCGACTTGTTGCTATACCTCTTTTGTGTAAGTAATCTTTTACTTCTTTTGACATAAAAGCGGAGCCTCGATCGGAATGAACATAAGCTGGCAATCCAAATGTGCAGAAAAGAGTCGATAAATGTTTCATTACAGTCGCAGCGGAAACGTCTTGGCACGGGAATGCGAATGGAAACCGCGAATATTCGTCTATAATAGTCAGTATGTACTTGTTAGACGAAGATGAAGGTACTGGCCCTTTAAAATCGATATTTAGTCTTTCGAACGCTGAAGTCGCTTTTATCAAATTGCTGTTATTTTTCAAAAAACGAGGTTTCACGACTGCACAGACTGAACATGCATTTGTCATCTTTCTGACATCTTCTACCGAAAATGGTAGGTTCTTACTTCGTATCCAGTGATACATTCGTGTAACGCCGGGATGGCAAAGTTCATTAGGCAAGTCCTTCAATTTAGATTCCGTGTGAATAGCGCAGATACGAGACAGTGCATCAGCAGCGTCATTTTCATTGCCTGGTCTATAGACAATATCATATTTGTAGCAAGATAATTCTAATCGCCATCTCTCTATCTTCTCGTTCTTTATCTTGCTTGTATGTGTGCGATTGAACATAAAAGAAACTGATCGTTGGTCTGTGATTAGTCGAAAAGATCTTCCAATCAAGTAATGTCGCCACTTACGGAGCGCCTCGACAATGGCATACGCTTCCTTTTCTATGGCTGAATGTCGTTTTTCTGTTGTGGATATTGTGCGCGAAAAGAAAGCTACTGGGCGTCCTTCTTGAGTCAATGTAGCCGCAATAGCATTATCAGAGGCATCTGTTTCGACTGTAAACATTTTGTTTTCATCGATAGAAAATATTGTAGACTTTGCAATGCAATTCTTCAAGTCATCAAAAGCAGATATAGCTTCATCATTTAATGGGAATTCTGGATTCACGAGGCAGTGTATTTTTTTTGAAAATGTTGGTATCCACCTTGAATAATGGGAAAACATACCGAGAGCTTGTTTAAGTGAAGTATTGTCAGTCGGTATTGGCATGCTAATAAGTGGTTGGAGTCGGTCTGGATCAGGTTTAATGGACTTTTTCGAAATATTGTATCCGAGTAGGTTAATTGTGTTTATTGAAAACGTAGATTTATCTTTGTTAACAGTTAAATTGTACTTCTGAAATGAATCCATGACTTTTTTTAAATTCTTATCATGTTCTGCCTTGTCTTTTCCGCATACAGTTACGTCATCTAAATAGGCATATGTATCTGTCAAATACTCTTCTTTTATTATCCAGTCCATTACTCTTTGTAATCCACTGACTCCATTTGTTACGCCAAACGGGATACGACAAAATTGATATAGTTTTCCACACGCCTCAAATGCTGTATATTGTTTTTCTGCTTCCATTATACATACCTGATGGTAAGCGCTTTTTAAATCAATTTTAGAAAAGAAGTCGTATTTTGAAATGTCGTTCACCATTTTCTCTATATTTGGTAAAGGGTAGGCATCCAAATCTGTATATTTGTTAATGGTTTGAGAGTAGTCTATGACCAATCGTTTGCGGTGATTTTCATTTTTGGTGATTAGAACTTGCGCTCGCCAAGGTGATCTGCTCTCTTCAATAACTCCGTCTGCTAAGAGCTGACTTATTTCATTTTCTATGAATTTCAGATCATCGTTACTGTATTTCCTAGACTTAATAGCAATTGGTAAGCAGTTGGAATGTAAATTCGAAAATAAAGGAACTGGTGGAACAGATGAAGCCAGCACACTACATATTTGTAATGGTTTTCTAGGTCCACCAAAAGTAATTTCAAGTCTCGAGTGTTCTTTCAGTATATTATGTCCTATGATAACATCAGCGCAAAGATATTTAACGATGAGAAGCGAAGCTTTTTCGTAAACATTGCCATTAAGAACAATCTTTGCTTGAAGTAGCCCTTCACAATTGATTGTGTGAGTTGTTTGGGCCATTGTTACAGATTCAGTACATTGTGCTTTCATAAAAGAAGAATTTGAATAAAAATCATAATTGATAAAGCTTTTTGAGCTTCCAGAGTCAATTAAGGCGTTTGCTTTTTTGCCGTTAACTTCAATGATGACAACTGATTTCTTTAAACTAGCCGGAGCAGCAACAGCCGTAACATCATCGAATATATTTTCAGGAGATCCCGCATCAGTAGCAGTAGCAGCGTTAATATTTGTCTTAGGGCTCCTACAAACATTTGCAAAATGTCCCCTTTTTTGTCAATTTTGGCAATTGGCATTTACCGCTGGGCAGTTCTGACGCCGGTGAACTTTATTTCCGCAAAAAAAGCATCGTCTCAAATGGTATTCTGGTGTTAGTAGTTTATTTTTATCTTCCGTTGCGGTCTTTGGCAATGCCATGACTAGAGATTCACCAATAGTGGGATTGTTGGAGTTGAATGTTTGCGCATTATTTTCAGCAGTTTCTCTTATAATATACGCTTCTAGTAGCGGGTAGGAGGAACGCAGTTGTGGAAGCAAAGTAAACAGTTTAAAAGGTACAACGAAGTTTATGAATTATTTCAACATATTACATCGGACACATTTTCTTTGACAACACTGTTATTTTTGAAGTCACTATGGTAACAGACAATTACCTTCTCCATGGAGCTAAGGGTCCAAGGAGTCCGCATTTAACACTTTCCCTTAATTGCCTGTTTGACATATACCTAGTCTAGTACATGTCCTTTGGTGGGTGGGCTTTGGCACAGCCTTGGTCAAAAATTCAGCCAGTTGCTCATTTAAGCTTACTTTCTTGACCACTATGTCCCCCTCTTCAACGATTTCTCTTATGAAGAAATGTCTTATCCTTATGTGTTTTGTTCTCTTGTGGAACTCAGGGTTGTGTGCCAGGCGTATGGCAGCTTCGTTGTCAACATGTAGTACTGGTACTTCTCTTAATTCAGTCAGATCATTAAAGATCCTACTGAGCCATACTAATTCCCTGGTAGCTTCACTGGCTGCGACAATTTCCGCTTCGGTCGTTGATATGGCGACTGAGGCTTGTCTTTGACTAAGCCATGATACAATACCACCAGAATAGCAGCATACCACTCCTGTGGTTGAACGTCCACTCAGTTGACAACCGCCGTGGTCAGCGTCACTATAGCCTTCCAAAAGGCCACATTCATGGTTGGCCTTGTACTTTATTCCAAAGGAACAAGTGCCTTTAATGTAGCGCATAATTCTTTTTACTAGAAGACAATCTTCTTTAGTTGGCGACTCTAGTTTCCGGGATGCAATTCCGACAGCATATGCAATATCTGGGCGAGTTCCGGTCATCAGATATGCGAGGGACCCAACAGCTTCACGATATGGGAAGTGTGCCTCTACTGCATCAACTTTCCCTGATTGAGCAGTATTATCTATAGGCGTCCCAATTGAATTGCAGTTGCCCATTCCGAATCGGTCCAGGACCTTCTTGGCATAGGCTTCTTGTTTGATGAAGATAGACCCATCTGTTTCTCTGACTATTTCTAAGCCTAGGTAGTAAGATGCAGGTTTCGTCGTAATTTTCAGTCTTATCTTCAAATCATTAAGAAAGCTGTTGGCAAGGTCCTCATCAGTAGCAGCTATCAAACCGTCATCAACATAAAGGGTGATGAGTAGCTTTTTGCCATTAACTTGCTTGGTATACAGACAGCAGTCGGATTCACTTTGTTTAAAGTCCATATCCAGCAGAATTTGTTCAAAGCAAGAATTCCAACATCTTGGGGCTTGTTTTAGACCGTACAGGCTTCGGTTTAGCTTTAAAACATTTGACGAACCATCAGTGTAGCCATCCGGTTGATGTACATAAATCTCTTCTTGAAGTTTGCCGTTTAAGAATGCAGTACACACATCAAACTGGACAAGATGTAGATTCTCTTGCGTGCTTACACTTAGTAAGGCTCTTATCGTTGCCATACGAGCAACCGGACTAAAAATCTGTTCATAGTCGATGCCTTTTCGTTGTTTAAAGCCTTTTACGACAAGTCGGGCTTTATATTTATCGATAGAGCCATCAGGGTTCCTTTTAATGCGTAGGACCCATTTGCAGGGAAGTGCCTTCCTGCCTTCGGGCAACGGGCATGGCGTCCAGACATTTAGGTCTCTTAGTGAATTAATCTCACTCTCCATTGCTTTGCACCATTCTTCGCTATCTTCTCTCAAAATGGCTTCTTTGTAGGTTTCTGGAAATCTCTCATTGGTTACCGAACACACAAAGTCCTCGTATCTTTTGGGTCTCGCAATTGTGGATCTCTCTCTAAGATTGTAGCGAGGTTCCTGTTCAGCTGGGGTACCATCAGAAGCTGGAGGCTCAGTGATATCTAGCTCTCCTCCGTCACTAGCGTCGAGGAAGACTTCGTCTGCGACCAGAACTTGGTCATCCATTCTATCTCCCTCTTGAGCAAGTTCCTGGTTTTCGGCATCTGGCACAGGGTCAGGGTTGCTTCTGTCATCGCTCTCGGCTCCCTCTGACCGTAAGGGCACGCTAAGGTTGATTTTAAATTCTACATCGGTCTGGAATGAGATATCTCTCGACTTCAGTGTCTCTCTTCCGTTCCAGATCCGGTAGCCATCGTCGCATTCATAGCCTATGAGCCTGCCTTTGATGGCTTTCTTGCTCATTTTCTTGCGCTTTTGTTTTGGTACATGGGCATAGCATTCACTTCCGATTATCTTTAAATGACTTATTTTGGGTTTCTTACCGTGCCACAACTCGAAAGGAACTTTGGATTCTACTCGAGTAGGCCCTGTTCTATTAAGCACGTAAGCAGCTGTGTTTATAAGCTCTGCCCAAAGTTTTTGAGGCATTTCTCCTCTAGCATAAAGCATGGATCTCGCAGCTTCGACAAGCGTTCGGTTTTCTCGCTCACTACAGCCGTTCTGCTCCGGCGTGTAAGGCATTGTCAGCCTATGCTGAATACCGTGTCCTTGCAGTATTTTCCGGACGTCCTTGTTATCAAACTCACCACCATTGTCACTCAGTAAGGTTTTGACAATGTGCCCAGCGTTCTTAGCTTCCTGGAGCATCTGTGTAAGTTTGCCTTTGACTTCTGACTTATGCTTTATGAAGTACACAAAGCGGTAGCTTGAGTAATCGTCCTTAAACAATACAAAATACTTATACTTCGAGATACTTTCAGTGAAGGGGCCACAAACGTCAGTGTGTATCAATTCTCCACATGCTGAGGCTCTTTCCCTAGTTCCAAAGGGTTTTCGGTGAGCCTTTCCATAGATACAGCCTTCGCATTTCACTTTATCTGGACGTAACTCGATGCCTAGCTCGCGTTTAGCTATGCGAATGACGTGGTTCTTGTCTTGGTGTGCGAAGCGCTCATGATATAGCTGCAGCATGTTCGTACCATTGATAGCATTGACCACTATTGATTTTTGCTTCGTAGGCATGACCGCCTTCATTTCTAGTTTATAGAGTCCGCCAAAGGGTACTCTCTTGCCAACAATTCTAGTAGTGCCATTAATGTCGAGCTTGCACTGTCTAGTCGTTGATGTGAATAGGCTATTTTGCATCCTATCTTGCGCTGCCAACGGTGAGAACAGATTTTTGGTCAGGTTTGGTACGAGCCACACATCGTTAAGTGTTATCTTCTCCCTTATATTATTAACATTTGTTTCTACCACCACAGCGTCTTTTCCTACGGCAGGAATTGTGCTTCCGTCAGCTGTTATTACTGTGTGGTCTAGATCAAATTCTTGAAAATCGCTGAAGAAGTCGCTCCTTACTGCGATGTGGGTTGTTGCCCCGTTATCGACAAACCAGTTCTCTCGGTCTTGAGCTTGTCCTGTAGTGCATGCGTTTACCATTAGCGATATGTGTTGCACCTGCTTGGACTTTGAGCCTGTTCCTGATATGCCTTGAGTAGATTTTGGTGGCCTCCCATCTCTAATCCACTTCTTGCAATTGCGCACTCTGTGTCCTTTCCTAGAACAGTAGTTGCAGATCAGTTGCTCTTTGTCCTTGTCATGCTTGGTAGGTCGCTCATTGGGTGTTGCCACTAGCGCTTCCTGTTTGGGAATCTCTTGGCTGCCCAGATCTCTTTCGAATGCACAGAGGTGAGTCGTCAGACTGTCTATGGTCTTCTCCGTCTGCTTTAGCATGAGCCAGCTTGACTTGAAGTTGAGGTACCTTTCATCCAACGTATCTAACACCTTGCATATGAGAAACATCTCGGGAAGTTTAGCAGTAGCGTCAATCTTCGAGACTTCCGCCTTCAACTCATTCCAGAGGTTCTTTAACTTGGCCATGTGAGTGGGTATGTCATCCACTTTATCGTGCTTTAGTCCAAAGAACTCTAGACATAATATGTTATATGCTCTATCTTCCGTTAGCCCGTCAAATAATCTGTGCAATTCTTGCCAGACTTCGCGTGCAGTCTTGTATCTCATTACTTTCTTCAGTGTGTCTTCCGACATGTTAGTGGTTAGCATCAGAAGAGCGCCAGTTTCAGCCTTCTTATACTTGGGTAGAGCCGAACTATAAGTGCTGACAGCGGCGTCACCTTCAGATTGATCAACTGGTATTGGTTCTTTCAATTTGCCTTCGACGGCTGCCATCGCATTCTCCGTTCCATCCAGCATAATCGAAATTTTGTATTTCCATGTTTGCCAGTTTTCTTTACCAATTAACTTGCCGATATCGATTTTAGTTGTGTAATCCATTTCGTAACGTGACACTTTTTCCGTTTAATCGCGGGTCGATAACCTCTTATAATATACGCTTCTAGTAGCGGGTAGGAGGAACGCAGTTGTGGAAGCAAAGTAAACAGTTTAAAAGGTACAACGAAGTTTATGAATTATTTCAACATATTACATCGGACACATTTTCTTTGACAACACTGTTATTTTTGAAGTCACTATGGTAACAGACAATTACCTTCTCCATGGAGCTAAGGGTCCAAGGAGTCCGCATTTAACAGTTTCAATTGCTTGTGCCTGGTTAGCAGCTTCATCCAACGTCAGGTTAAAATATTCTAGCAAACGTTCGCGAATTTTATGCGAAATAATGCCAGAAATAAATGCGTCTCTTATGCAATCATTCTTATTACTTTCTGCATCAACATTTTTAAATTGACAGTCTTTGCTTAAAATTCTCAGGTGCTGAAGATATTGTTGAATGTTTTCATGGCATTGCTGTTTTCTTGTGGCCAGAATATGTCTCGCAAAAATTTCATTGATTGGTTTAACAAATATGGTGTTGAGTGTACTTACTGCAGTTTCGTATGAAGTGCACTCACTTAAGTATTCGTATACTTTGGATGATACATGATTAGTAAAAAGTTGCATCTTTATCGCATCATTAATTTTCATCTCTGCTTCATTCGCAATCAGAAATTTTTTAAAAGTAGATACCCAATGGGTCCATTCTTGAGCCGCAGTAGGCGATGACGGATCAAGGTCGAGAATTTTTGGTCGAAGATATTTCTCCATCGTTACAGGTAGTATTGAAGAGTGTTTTGCATAATTATTAAAGTTGAATAAATTGTTATGAAATAACAATATCGAATTAGAACCAAATGTTGGCTTTATTCAACTTTAAAATATAAAGACATATTAGGATCGTATAGCGGTTCTACCCGATTAAAATGGACTCATGGAAAAAAAAGGTATCCTACGTCCTTAGCTGTCGTGGTGGCCCAATGGTTGAGACCTCGTTCTTTGACCTTGCCTCTCGTTCTTGAGGTCGTGGGTTAAAATCCGGGCAAGTACCAATGTGACCTATCATTTCATAAGTACTTTCTAAGTTTATCTTGGACATCGCTGACAACGGTGAAGATAAGGAATGGTATATCTCGTAAACTAATACAGTACTTTGTTTTGAATTTTGGGTACTAATTTTATCTTGCAGGGTAACTAGTAATTATATTTGTATGTTTGAGGAAAACGACAAGCTCCTCAACATTGCAATCAACATTCAAAGTCGTGGTCCTGATGAACGCGCGCGTGAAAGTTATCATTGTTGATTTGTCAGTAAATACTTTTCTTTACGTTTCAGTTCTGTTTTTATGACGAAATTAACCACATAAAAGAGAAGTAATTATTTGTATACCAAGAATAGCTGTAGCATGCCTACTTTTTCGGCGCTCATGGTGGTCCTGCTGAAGGGAGCGTGACTACCGCCAGACCACGTTCAAAGTCGATTTTCTCGAAAACTATTAAAGTAGGTACCAATTTTGTTGTTCGATTACTAATTGGTACCAATTGAGTTGTAATTATTTACCAAATATGAAAGCGATTGGTGTTGGGGGTCCGGCAGTAGTCAGGGATATCTAAAAACGCAAGGGCGTGAACAACGGGCCATATAAAAGACGTACCACTTGCCACTCTTGCCGATGCAATGCAGACGCAGCTCTCAGCCACCGAAGAGGCAACAACTACTTGAAGAAAACTGCGGAACAAAATTCCCTTTATTAATTGCCTTTTTAACCGACTTCAAAAAAAGGAGGAGGTTCTCAATTCGTCGGAATCTTTTTTTTTTTATGTATGTTCCCCGATTGCTCAAAGACGCCTGGACCGATTTGAAAAAATCTTCTTTTGTTTTGAAGGGTATACTTCCTAGTTGGTCCCATAGTCATCAGGTCAGGATCTGATGATGGGATCCTAGAGAAATCGAGGGAACTCCTCAAATATTATAGGCATACATATAGTGATTTTGGTATTTTCATCAACAATGCAATCATTTGCACTTAGAAAGTATAATTTGGTGAAGTGGAACTGATGAAGATGACCACAGATGGCCACTGGAACTCCTAAATGCTAAGTATGTCACGGGTATAAAATATCTCGAATAGTTAACCGACTATGATGAAGCTAATACTTATAAATGAATGGCACTGATGAAAATGGTACCATTGAACTGTTCTGATGCTGAAGCCGGAAGGTAGGCACTGGAACTCTGAAATAAAACAATGTGTCCTAGTCGTGCTTGGGCTTATTGGAATCGTCATGAGATGTACTTTGGCCATAAATGATTATCATGTTAATTGGAGATACCTACCAAAACTAAAAAGAGAAAAATAAAAACTTTTTAACAAAAAATCAAACCGACTTCCAGAACGAAAAACTACAAAGCAAAAAATAACTTTCTTTTCCGAAGTCGGTGTCGAAAAACTGCAAAAAATGGGTACAAAAGACACCGACTTCGGAAAAGAAAGTTATTTTTTGCTTTGTAGTTTTTTGTTCTGGAAGTCGGTTTGATTTTTTGTTAAAAAGTTTTACTATTTCTGTTTCTATGTTTGTCAAATATGTGTGGTCCTTAGGTCATCCTCGTACTACCATACTTAGGCATGCAGCGGAGCGTGGTGACAGCGGAGTCGCCAGACTCATGAAGTAGGGAACGCAAGTCAAACCCAAGTAGGAATAGTAAGATACCGTCCCAGTGCGACCGTGGGTACTTACACCACCCAGGTACCACCAGGTCTGGAACACAACCCGACCTTGTTTACGCCACTATTGTCCCAGAATAATATTGACTCGTGTTTATACGAGGTATGGATAACTGAGCAAATAAATAAATAAATGATAATAAGCACTAATTTATTTCTGAGTTATAGTATTTATTAACATACAACAAACACAATAGTACATCAATCTCACGTCAATGTACACAAACAGAATTCCATATTCCAGCACAAACGTTTTAAAAGTTCACTGCGCAGAGATATCCCACAGAAAGTCGACTTTATTACATTTTATGTAAATTGTAACTCTATATTATTAGATTGTGTGATAAAATTACTCATCATAGGCTTTGCGCATCCGCCTTAAAATAAGACGCTCCATACTTTTTCTATAGGAAGCTATGGGTTATTTAAACTTTTTAGGTCCGAATATGAGGTCAGCATCGGGCGCTCCTTTAGGATGCTGATACTTCTGTCGCACATGCTGCCCTCTGTTAGGGTTGCCACTTCCACCAGAACCCCCTCCACTTTCCGCGCTGTATTCTTCCTCTTCTTGCCTTTCAGAGATATTCAGGGTTAATCTGAAACATTTCGACTTCAATTAGTTCATGACAAGGGTTTAACAATAAAATGTCCTACTGTCAGTGGCCTGCTGAGTTTTATAAGAAGCCTAAACTTTGATAAATATATAATACGTACAGCTTCATCCTCTCCATCTCTTGTTTGTCCGCCAAGGCCTGTTGTTGTAGATTGCTCGCGAGTTCAGGTGGAGCATTAAATGATTTGTACTGCGGCTTAGTACCCTTTCGCACCATCAGCACAAATTCCACGCCTTCTTTACCTTCCTGCAAATGAAGCTTATTATAAGTTTGAATGTACTTGCTGAACCTTTCTTTCTGGTGTGCTGTGACTAGCTGTAGTTTGTGAAATACTCACACCTAGGGGATGGGAGGGTGGGAGTACACTTCATGCTTAACCACGATCCTTACATACTACTATATCTCCGTCGTATATTGACTTACATTACATACCAACAACTGTTCGTAAGTTTTCTTGGTGGTCTGTCGGCAGGTCATGGGGACCGCTATGTCTCGCTGTTGAGGCCTAGTCTCTCGCTGTCGCTCCGCTATGTTTTCCATTACCATCTTTTCGAAAGCTGATTCAAATTCAACATCTTCAACCTGTAAAATAATAATTGTAAAGTTAGTTTCAGGTTCTGTTCGATGTATATTTGATGTCAATATTTATATTAAGTTACTGGAGGAGCTCGTGGCTAAATAATAACGGCCGCACGGGTCGATCTTCAAGGTTAAGCAACGCTTGACGAGGTCGGGCCGTGGATGGGTGACCATTTCTACATACCGAGTTTCCTCCGTGCCTCGGAAAGCACGTTAAGCCGTTGGTCCCGGCTGTCATTTGAGGATCTCTGACAGTCGTTACGAGTAGTCAGAAGCTTGAGATCTGACACCAGTCTAGCCAAGGGGTACCGCTGTTACCCAGTTACTGGGTTGTGGAGGTCAGATAGGCAGTCGCTCCATGTAAAACACTGGTACTCAGCTGAATCCGGTTAGACTGGAAGCCGACCCCAATATAGTTGGGAAAAGGCTAGGAAGATGATGATGATGATTTATATTAAGTTACTTACAGGTTTCGGGGCCGGCCTCCTTGGTTCATTAGCAATATCGTCGTTCTGCTGTATTTCATTTTCGTCGTTTCCAGTATTCTCTGTAATAGGCTCTTCATCAGAGCTTTCTTCAGGCAGTTGAGGATTATCTGTCTCATCGTCTGTCTCTATAATTGTATCCAATCCTTCGTTAACACTATCATCGCCTTGATCATCGTTGTCTATATCTTCCTCGCCTAGTTCTGGGTACAACGTTAGACGCAATTCTTCTAATGCGTCTTTACACTCCTGCCAACTATCAAACAAAGTCAGCTTAGGCCTCAGGGTCGTTAAACATTCTTGGTATATGTATTTAACATAAATAGGAAACATGTTATCGTCAGTCCAGTAAGGATCAGATTGCTTGAACCAGTAGTAGTTTTGAAAGAATGTTAAAAAGTAATCAAGACGTTTTTTGCTAGATCCACTGTTAAAATAAGCGCCACAAGTCTCGAGAAGGGCGCAGACCAGTCTTATTCTGAACACATTGTCTGGAAGGTCGAGAGGAGAAACGTTAGCGTGGTCGTTTGTTACTCCAAAAGTTATAAAAGAGTATAAAACGGTGAATACATCGCGGGAATCTAGCAGCTTGTAGTTGTACAGCTCGCCCAGATATCTGACAGTTGCTATTCTCCTCTGATTGTATCTGGGGTGAGGATCTTCCATGGTGACTCTGATCTCTTCAAGAATGGTGTCTACTACTGCGGGAGCTACAGCTTCCTGCCACGCGGCTAGTTCAGCCGTCAGTCTGGCCAGGGCTCTCCTGGCACTGGCCCGCACTCTCCAGCCGCCTGCTAGATGCTGTATGGCAATAGCTGCAGTGTCTGGATCATCCCAGTTTAGCTTTCGCATCAGTCTTAGTATCTTCTCCTCATTGCTCTTCTGCAAGTCTTCATGGAGTACTTTCCTTATGAACTGGTGCATTGGAGGCTCCTCCTCCTTAGGTTGAGCTGGAGCTTCGGGTGGACACACGTAGTAAAACGCATTTTCAATTTGCGTCACATAACGCGAGTCTAATGCTGATACAGTCTGAAATTAAAGTTATTTTTTAATCAATTACCTATTGTTTCTTGAATCATTTTATAGCGAAATAGTAAATTGTGTTTTACCTTTTTCCTCATCATTTGCTGCAAGTAGATCATGGTGCGTTGATGCGTATCTGGGTTACAATACAAGAACCTGCCACAAGTCTCCAGGAGGTTGCACGCCATTTCAATATGGTGATGTTTGAAGTCATGCAAAAGTACTTTCAAACAGTACAGTGCTTCCATTTTCGAGTAGAGGCTGAATTTCACTAACTCGCCAATAAAACGCACCACTTTTATCTGCAATGCAAAATAGAAGAATGATAACTAGTGTCCGACCGAAAGTTCTGTTTCGGTTGAGTTTCGGCAAAACAACGAGTTTCGGTTTTAGTTTCGGTTTCGGCGGCAAACCTGCCGAAACTACGACCGAAACCGAAACTGCATTCGGGAGTTCTCGCGCTGTGATCGGTCATGTTCGCCGCGTTAAATTTCATCCAATCAATCGAGTAAGCGACGAAGACATTTTGCCGCGTCCACGTGCCTAATCATGTCGTGACTGGCTTGTGTTTCCAGTTAGTTTTTTTTAAGATATAAAAATAAAGACCGAATGATTATAATAACGTTTTCTTTATTTTTTCCTCAAAACATGATCTTTGTGAGGAAGTTTCGGTTTCGGCCGAAACTGAGACTGTGGCTGAAATTCGGTTTCGGTTGGACACTAGATAACCATATTCTATTTACTTTTTAGCCAGAATAAAGAATAGTAGCCACTGAAGAATATCTTTCTTACCTTTGACTCAATATTGATTTGATCCTTTTTCCTAACATGGTACTTAAAGTCTTGTTTCAGCATCTGGCACAAATCCACACATACGTCAGGTAACACTGGGTACAGTATAGCTGCAAACCTTGAGTAGAAGGGCAGTAGATCTAGTCTCGTTCTGGCAACACTGAAGAGGACTCGCGTAAGTTTTTTCCTATTATTCTTTGTATTGAGATTCAGAACAAAATCCACAGCAGCATTGTCAATCAACTCTCTATTGATACAGTTTGGCAGCTCATTCAAAAAGGCATCCAGTGCATACCTGTGAAAAAGATGTTTTTATTTTCTGGCCCTCTCTTAGAAGGCTTAGTAACTTCAGTTAAAAAGAAACTGAGTTACTATATTTTCAATTCAAAAAGGGTTGTACAACATTTTTACAAAAACAATAATTTTCTAAGGCTACAAAGGATAAGACGAAAATCCTAAAAAAAAAAATGTTCCGTCCAAACTAACATATAGAAGAAGTGGAGGATATAGAGAAGGAGATATAGAAGAAGTGGAGAGAGGCCTATGGCCAGGAGCGGGGGCAGCGCAGGCAAGCAAAGAAAACAAAGCTATATATACAACGGCAAATGTGGTGACCTTTCCCTGCTTCACTCCCGTGCCCTATCCGTCCACAGAAACTATACATTTTCTGGAATAAAAGGAAGCGTTTGGCACCAGCTATAGTGCAGCTTTCTGCCAGTATAATTTTCTTAATTGGATTAGTACTTCTAGAAATTACCTCCTACAAAAAACAATTACTAATATTAGTTTATGATTACAACTTATTTTGTAACATAATAAAATCTATCAGGATTTTGTACTCAAATTCAGTCAGATAGTTTTTATATGAAGAATAAATATAATCAAAGACCTTATACTTCTTACTACTAGACTGTGCACTATGGCACAAAAACCGGTCCGAGCGAGATGGCTCCCGTTGGTAGTGTGTCTCTTTCTAATGAGGTGACCATGACCAAACAGAACACGGGACAAATTGATTGTAAAAACGATAGTTTAAGTATCCCGATATATTGATGCTACCTAACTGCGCTATCTAAACCTACCTAATTTATAGATAATAAAAAATTGTGTTTATATTTTTTGGTATCTACATCACTAACCGTATGGTGTCGGGCATAAAGAATTTCACCATCCCATGTTTGCCCGTGGTTGTCGTAAGAGGCGATTATGGGAAAAACCAGAGAATGGGTAGCAGCGTTCTCTGTGCATTTGTAACAACCATACTGCGATCGCCATGCAAAGCACTCCCCATGAATAGCACAATTAAAACATAGCCCCTATTGCCCGGTAGCCTGTACCCTCGACTACGCTAGCGGTCGAGATTACGGTATGGCAAGGGGTGCTAAGAATCCCGGACGAGATCCGGCTACCCCAACAAATACCGACGACTGGACCTGGCAACGTACAACTGTTGTAGTTTTAGTTTTTATTATATCAATGTCATTTTTGAAAATATTTCGTACTAAGAACGATCAGCTGTTTTGTCACTTTACTACATTAAAATTCTTCACAACATGATTATCAAATATTATTATTTACTAGTTTTTCCAACACGTTATCAGCACGAAAGCTTTGAAAGAGTGAATAATAAGTTTTGTATTTTTGTGGTGTTGTTGTGAGTGAAGTCAAAATTTAAATTCAAAATTTAGAATTGAATTTTTCGATACTTTGTGAAGATGTCAGATCAAAACAGAGGATCTGGTCTGCGTTCCCTTGCTGGGATTTTCTTAAGCAGTAGGCAAGACTATCCTATTTGGAAATTCAAAATGAGGATGTACCTTATACACGAAGGTTTGTGGAGTTGTATTACGGGCTATTCAAACGAAGTTCCTGCTACTAATAAGGATACTACCAAGGATAGAAATGAGGAAGTTGCTTTAGCGAAAATTTGCTTAACTTTAGACGGTGCAGCTATCACACACGTAAGAAATAGCAAGTTTGCTAAAGACGCATGGGATGCATTAGCGGCGGCTTATGAAGACAAGTCTATGGGTCGTCGTCTAGCCTTAGAACGCAAGTTATACAGGTACAATTTGACTGATTTTGAAAACATAGAGTTGTACATAAATGCTGTGATGACTACTGTCCAAGACTTGTCAGACATTGGCAAAGTTATTGAAGATGTATCTGTCGCAGCGATTCTTCTAGGAGGATTGACTGCTCGTTTTTATCCTCTTATAATGGCTTTAGAGAACTCTACGAGTACTATTTCAAGTGAGTTCGTTAAAACGAAACTTTTATCAGATTTTTCGAGATCATCCATTCACGACGAAGGTTCTAGTTCTGACGCAGCTTTGCGGGTACAGATGAAGAAAAGTCGTAAGAAACGAGGAGTTGTTTGCTATAATTGTAAGAAGCCTGGACACATAAAACCGGACTGTCCACTCAACAGAAAGTCCGAAGACAAAGGCTCAGGCAATAACAAGAACAAACTCTCAAGCTTATTCGGTGCACTAAACGCGGATACTGAGGAAATTTCGTCTGATAAATGGTACGTAGATTCTGGTGCCAGTGCACACATGTCTGGAAGATCTGATTGGTTAGTAAACTATAAGGAATTTTCAACTGGTCAGATAAAGATTGCCAACGGGGACATATTATCAAGTGCAGGAATAGGTAATGTACCTATTGTGAATAACCTTAAAACGAAAAGTGACAGCAAAGTTACGAAGATCTCAAATGTAGTGTTTGTTCCTAATTAAAATACTAATTTGATTTCTGTTAAGAAAGCCACTGAAAATGGTTTTAGTGTTGTTTTTGATACGGAAGGTTGTACATTTTTTAATTCTGATTTTTTTTATTGTACAGGTGAAGCAGTTCTACATGGATCTTGTTCTGGTGGATTATATTCGCTGGATTGTACAGTTAGTCCCACCAAACCCTTATCAGCGTTCGAAGTACAAAGTGATGTGCAAAAAGCAAGTTGTAGCAAGTTTTCGTTTATGGCATAAACGGCTTGGGCACTTATGCCGTATAGGATTAGATAAACTTAAAAGGGATAATCTAGGCGTAGTGTACACTGAAGTTGATAAAGATCCTTGCATTGCGTGCATAGAAGGTAAGCAGGCTAAAAAACCTTTCAAATCCGTATCGCACAAAAGAACAACATGTAAATTGGAACTTATCCATTCGGATCTTTGTGGTCCGATGTCTGAAAATTCTTTTCAGGGAAATAAATACGCTTTGACTTTTATAGATGATTTTAGCCGCATGATTTTTATATATTTTATTTTATCTAAGAATGAGGTTTTTAGCAGGTTTTGTATATTGAAATCAATGGTCGAGAGGGAAACGGGATTAAAAGTTAAAACTTTGCGATCCGATAATGGGACTGAGTATGTCAATAAACAGTTTAATGAATATTTAGACAAAGAAGGTATTAAGCATCAAACTACAGTGCCATATAATACTCAACAGAATGCTATTTCTGAAAGAACAAACAGATCTATTGTTGAAAAGGCTCGTTGTATGCTTTCAGATAGTTCTCTTTCAAAAGGATATTGGCAAGATGCTGGGGAAACTGCTGTGTTCTTAAAGAACAGATGTCCGCATCGAACTCTCGCCGGGAAGACGCCTTATGAATTATGACATAATAGAAAACCAAACCTGTCTAATTTGAAAGTTTTTGGCTGTCGCGCGATGGTGAAGACTCCTGATCCTCTAAGGAAGAAGTTAGATCCTAAAGCCGCACAGTATATTTTTGTCGGATATTCAGACGATCGACAAAGTTATTTATTTCGCGAACCAAGTTGTCCAAGAAGGTTAGTGAAAGGACGAGATGTGGTATTTTTTGAAAATTCTTTTACCGATATAAAGGCTAAAACCACACAATCAGTTCCTTTGATTGTCCATAGTGAATACAAATACAAATATTTATTGGAACAAAATGATAATACAATTTTTGTGTACGTTAATACTGCGAATCTACTTTAGAATTGGTTCATAGGAAGGAGCATAATCCGATGCCGTCAATTAGTTCGACTTCTCAGGAGAGCAGTCACGCGGTCTCAACTGAAAAAGATGAAGAAGCTAATGACTTGGTGCTAATAACAGATCAAGTTCATAATACTACAGAATTTCTTAGCGCCGAAGATATTTCTGACACAGAAGATATAAGCGAACAGACAGTGATGCCTGAAGAACGGTATCCTCTTCGAAACAGAATAGCTAAGAAAACTCACAGTATTTTTGATTGTAATGCTACTGTTACAACTGAACCTGAAGAGCCCCAAAGCTTTGATGAAGCTATCAAAGAAGGAGATAGTGCAAGCTGGCAGTCTGCTATGCAAGATGAGTTTAATTCACTGACTAAAAACAAGACTTGGAAGTTAGTTGAAAAACCAACAAAAAGGTTATACCATGTAAATGGTTGTATAAAATAAAAAAGGATGCCGAAGGTAGAGTGGTGAAGTACAAGGCGAGACTTGTTTCTAAAGGCTTCAGTCAAGTTTCAGGTGTTGATTATGAAACTTTTTCACCAGTTGTTCGAAATTCGTCTCTGCGTACACAGAATCCCGGACGAGATCCGGCTACCCCAACAAATACCGACGACTGGACCTGGCAACGTACAACACGCGTACACTCCGGACCGACGAAACAATCACCGAACTCGAAAAGGAATTGAGCAGTTTACGTTGGAGTATTAAAGGGTTATCTGAAGTTCGAAGAGAGGGGGAGGACTCAATAATCCTCAAATCCCAAGTCTCATTCTTCAAGACCATCTTATAGATAGGAACAAAAAGCTCTCTGATGCTACTCTCAAGCTCATGGATAACCCTGCAGTCTTCAGACGGTGCTTTGAAATACCGGCAGCTATATATACCTCAAAGGATCTCTATGCTTTCACATATTGTCCAGTTGCGTAGACAGATAAAACTACACCAATTGTACATTAGGAATCAATTTGCAAATAATATTAACAGCCGCTGAATTTCACTCGAACAAAGTCCGCCAAAAATTCCGCAAACCACCATCAATTTATTTAACGGCCATGGATACAAGTCCTTAAAGCCAAACCACCATCCTACATTTAGTATTACCAGACCCAAACATTTAAAAGTACTACTCTTACTCAGTATTAATGAATATTTTTTTAAATACAACGAATTGATTAAATATAGGAACTGTAGAAATATTTAAATACGTTTCTGGAAATATTTAAATACGTTTCTAGAAATATTTAAATACGTGTCAAAGTCTATGAATTGTTCGTTTTGGTATAACACAAAAATAAAAATATAAAATTTTCTACCGTTTCTACCAAACCCAATAATTAGTTGAGCTCACGGAACAGGAGCTAGCAAGAGGTCAGACAAGGACACACTACCAGCTAAAACCCTCTCGCCAGGACCGCTCTTAGTTAGCTACCACTTATAAGGAAATAGCTAACCTAGATGTATGATAATAGATTTCATTTTAGCTAAACAAAAATTTTTCATACACAGTCTAGTAGTAAGAAATACGTATAATGTCTTTGAATATAATAGTTTGACTAATATTCTCTACAAAAGTCAAACGACGATATTTCAGATGAGTTATTTACCTAGCAGTTGAAAAATCAGCACACCCTTTATCACTGGCCCAAGAATATTAAAAAAATATGTTAATTAAAATAAAGTACATACTTGTTGGAAACATTAGATGGCTGAGCCTCTTCCTGCTCCATGTCAGGAACTGTGGGAGGTGCCTCACTGTCACTCAGCTCATCCTCCTTCAAATCCTCGTCTAACATTTCCTCTGTCACTGTTTCTGGTTTAGTTTTTACTGTCTGTAAGTTTACAATAGGAATAAATACAATAGGAACAAATAGGAATGGAGCAATGGTTGTATGCTGGCAATACAGAGTCTCTTTTGTACTGGGACAGGAGCTTGATAATATAGTACGGTTGAGAACTAAGGCACCACCACACGTATTTCTAAGAGTCCGCCTTGCTTTCGAATGATGATCTCCACAAGTCAATGTTTCTTTCACCTGCTTATTGTCCGTGATTCACTTCGAATGCCGAATCACCGCGTGATCACAAAGTCTATGTGATGTACGTTGTTAAATTAACAAAGAAATACATTGAGCGGACTGTATATATGTACATCGAGTTTAGCGGTTGACGCGGCAGTATCGCCATGTGAAGTTGTTAAAAAAGAGTTGCAGGTATTGATATCGCCGAGACACACTCGCTTATGGAGGTGGAGCCTAAATAATAAGTTGACCCGGCTATTTATCAAAGTAACTGCAATTTTGTTACACCTGGTCACTTACTTCTTTAACCTGATAATTAGGCATAAACACTTTCAAATCTGGCAAGCTTGTGTAAAAAGTTCTGGTGTCCTCATCTTGCCAAGGATCTGTGCCAGCCTGCATGATGAACTCCTCATTACCACCTATGGTCACACTGCCCTGTGTTTCAGTCACGGTCAGTGACAATGTTGGCGGTTCTCCAGCTTCTCCTAATTCTTCACCTAATACTTCTGCAAAGCTTTGTGCACCGAGCAGTAGCTTGTCATAGGTAGCCTGAAAAAAGAAATAATTATCAGAAATTATCATTCAAACAGTGGAATTAAATAGGCTAGCCCTCTAATGCCGGCTTAACCCAACCAGCTTTGGGCTGACAAGTATTACAAAAGTGAAATTTACAATATTGTTGCAAATTCAATTTATTCAGAGCATAAGCTCTGATATTTTGTCCAAATTTAATTTTAATACCCCTTTGAATTCAAAAAGGTTTAATCCACCTTTGCAGGTGCCATTAGCCTCCACTAATTATAGGCAGAACTCATGCATTGTCCGTGCAAGCAGGAACTTTAATGAGTTGTATAAGCAGCATGATATTGACCCATTCCTAACCAGTGTGCCATCAGCCAGGAAGTGCTTAAGCCATAACTTTTTCACTTAGTTCATTGCAGTGAGTATATTGTTATTCAATACGAGCAAAGTATCAGTGTCACTGGTGCAGGAATTATTTAGTGATTTTTACTTGGTGATCTGTTTTTTATCGATGTGAAATGAAATATCCATAGAAATTAAGTATTATTCAATATCTATAAGTGAAGACTTATTATTGGCTGACTGTCAAATATACTGTTTCTGGTCTATTTGTTTTAGCTGTAAGTCTTCCATGTTAAATAAATAAATAAACAATCTACCTGATGTTGTTCCAACTGATCCTTCCTCTCCTGGGACAATTCTCCCCTGGTATGCAGAGTCCTCTGATTGGCTGCATGCAGGGCTTGCAGCTGTGCCCTCTCGGCTAGCAAGTGCTTTGTAAGAGATGAGAAGTAGTCTCTCAGCAGAGTTCTAACAGCTGTTTGCTTTTCAGCTGGCAAGAATGGGTTTCTAGGAATAACAATATTGTATTTCTGTAAATAGAATTGAGATATTTATTAACATACTTGAAAAAAATATCCATAATCATTCATTATTTATTTTCTCAAAAGGTTATATAAACTTTATTGTTAAGCGGAAACAATGACTAAAAATAGTTACCTCAGCCGTTTCTCTTATCTTCTTTGGAACTAAACCTGCATAGTCCTCACCACAGTGTTTACAAAATGACAACAATATTGGTATATTGTTATGCTCCTCCTTATCCATGTTTATAAGAACTGTGAGGACATTGCCCAACAAAGGCAGACCCATTTTATTAGTAAATATACCAACAGCCACCAGCTCTGCATAGAATCTGATATCCACACGCAATTTAGATGAGTTAGTTATCTTATCTGTAGCTTTGAAAGTTAGGATCTTCTGCCAGTTTTCAAAAAAGTTTGCTGAAAAATCTGCATAGGTGCGATGGAGTGCTGAACATAAATTAATAGCAGCTGCAATATCAGACATCTTTAGCTTAGCTTCCGCAATCGCTGCTGCTACTTCCGAGATGTATTTAGTAAGATTAAGGGCATTGAAATCTTTTAAAAGTGTATCAATTTGGGTAGCACTAAATGATTTCAACTTCTTCACAAAAGTTGTATTCTTTTTTAATCCAGAATCCAATTTTGAGAAATAATTATCTGGTGGACGAACACAACTCAGGTTTTGATTTCGAAGTTCGGACTTTTGTTTCACCCTAGATTCTAGGTTAGCTGTGTATTCATCGAGAGCTGCTTTCTCATCTTCTGCATTTTCTGTTTGGGCCTCCGTGTCTGGCTGTTGCTCACTATTCTCCGCATCTTTTTCAGTGGACGTCATGTTTATAATAATTAAAATAGCATAATTATTATCAGTAAAAGACGTTCCCTCTTGTATCAAAATTTTTTGTTTTCGATTGTATCTGCCTGTGTTTATTTTTTGACAGTATAATATGATGACATTATTGACATTGATGACAGACAATCACCGCGTCAAAAAAAAATACAACCAAACAGAAACAATAGACTGCCCAGTATATCTTTGCTTGCAGCAGGTTATCACGTATATAACGCCAGAGTTATAGTAGATGAATCATCCTGATACTGGCGAACCAATGGATGTTTTTCTGTGAAAATTATTTCATCAGCAATTATAAATCTGTTTTAAGCGCCTGTGTTATTCATTTTCGATTTCGATATACTACTACACTTTGTATGTACTACACTATTCGTAACCATAGAGTTCGCACTGTGGTCATAAACTTTTCTTTCAATCAATCAAAATAATTTCAAATGTCAATCAATGCTCTTCCCAGCGTTGCCAGAACGTAACTTTTGTTACATTTTACGTAACTTTTGACCGTCTCACGTAACCTTCATGTAACACGACTCAAAATGTAACTTTTACGTAACTTTTAGGTCTTACTATAAATATTAAAATAAAAATGCATAAAGCTCTAAAGAAGAGTAAATAAATACGAAAGTTAATATCTGTGGATGTAATTTTATTTATAAAATTTATTTCGTCAATAATGTAATGATTGGTTGGTTTTCGACTTGTTTGTGCTATCAATACTTGGTTAGTAAATTTTATATTTATTGTAGTTTTAATTTAATAAATAATTATTTAGGGAATCAGTAAATCAACAACAAAGTCGTATTTGCAACTGAAGTAAGTTTATTTTAGTATCAATCGTCAACTAAATATCAAGATTATCAAGTCAAATAGCATAATATATGTGTGCCATGCACTGCACATAGCTTCAAGAAGTTCGTGTAGCTATTTTTTACTCATTGTTAAGTAACTTTGGTTTCGTTTACAAGAACTACAGTGGGCTGAGTACCTACCGGCTGGCGTAACCTGGATTTAATTTTGTTTATCGATCTTTTCGCTAATGCAACCAAGTAGGTACCTACCCATATAGCTGTTTCTCATTGTAATTTTAATTTTCTAAAGTAAATGCAATTGATTTACCCGTGGTAGTCGCGGGGGAGAACCCGACCGCGCGAAATTTCGAATAGTGGACACGTTCCACTACCTACAGAGCAGAAAAAAAAAATACCAATTGTAGTTTTTTATTATTTTAGTGTCGTTTTCCATATAAAATAAGGTAATGTAACTTTTCTCATTTAAATGTAACTTTTTGGGATGTCTCATGTAACATTTGACTGTCTGCCACTGGCAACACTGGCTCTTCCTTCACTCACTCTTGTAAACATTGTTGGTTTGAGGTTTCAGAATATCTTTTTCTTGAATACTTTCATTTCATACATAAGTTCGCGAATTATTGATCCTACAATGTGCGGCATACTGTGTGAAATATGTTTCTGTAACAACACTCCAAACAAGGTAATTTAAGCAATCAATTCTGATAACATAACCTTGTTTTCTATTTATTTACAAAAAAAAAAACTTATTTTTAGGACGTCCAAGTTTTAAAACGCATTAAAAACAGAGGCCCCAATTGTACACAAACTTTGGAAATGAGTTTAGGTAATGGCATGAAAGCATTTTTCTGTGGTGCAGTATTGTGGATGCAAGGTCCACAAGTAACACCTCAACCCATGGAATCAGAACAAGGTGTGTTACTGTATAATGGAGATATATTTGATGAAACATGGCCCAGCGATGTTAGCGATACGCAAGTGATTCTGAAAAAACTAAACAATCAAATTGTAAGATTTCACCTAACTTTATTTCGTTCAGTGGTTCATCTTAGTGGCTATATTTATAATTATAGTAAGTTTTGTTGAATTTTTTTTTTTATGTCTAACGATAAATTTAAATCCCAGGGTAAATCATCGGAAGAATATATTGTACAGCAACTTAAAACATTAAAAGGACCATTTGCCATAATATACTATGACAAAGAAAACAAAAATATATATTTTATGAGGGACAGAATCGGCAGAAGTACCTTACTGTTTCATAAAAATGGTAATAGCATTATTATCAGTAGCATCTTAGGAAGAAATTATGACTGTGTCGAGGTTCCAGCAACACATATTCAAATATTAAATCTAAGTGCAAATGTAATAAAGCTGTGGCCATGGAATGATGACTTAAGCTCAACTGAAGAATATCCCATTGAAGATTGGTTAAAACAGTTAAGGATTCAACAAAGTCTACCTGATGATGAATTTAATTTTGAGTATGCCAAGGAGGAATTTTCAGAGGAAGTAAACAAATTTTTGTTAAATAATTTACCATAATGTTATGATGTTGTTTTCAACTTACATTTTACTATTATTTTATTTCAAGTGGTTTTCAATTTAAATTTTACCATTATTTATTTCAAGGTACTTTTCAACTTAAATTTTACTATTATTTATTTCAAGGTGTGTCAACTTACATTTTACCATTTTTTTCAGGATGATGTAGTGAAATTTATAGAATCAGTAGCTAGACAAATAAAATGTAAACTGACAGTAATGAAGAAACTTTTAGAACATGCTTTAATACAGGAAACAGTTTTGAAAGTGACAGAACTGTTAGAAAAAAGCATTAAACTTCGTTTGAATAGACAGCCAAATAAATGTAAAAATTGTTTGACTGATGGAACAGATGGCTGCAATCATTGTACAGTTGGGGTATTGTTCTCTGGTGGTCTTGATTGCACAATATTAGCTTTACTAGCAGATAAATATTTGCCAAGGCAACAAACCATAGACCTTATCAATGTTGCATTTAAAAAAGATGAAAATTCAACATATGAAGTTCCTGATAGACTAACAGGCAGGCAATCATTATTAGAATTGCAAAAACTATGTCCAACAAGGTGATTCAACTTCATTGTCTATCAGAATTTGAAAACAAACGAAAAAGTATGAAAAGTAGAATGTAAATAACCGTTTGTATATTTTTAGGAAATGGGTTTTCCGAGAAGCGAATGTACCCAAAGAAGAACTAGAAAAATATCAAGAGAATACTATAGGTGATCTAGTTTATCCTCGACAAACTATCTTAGACGAAAGTCTTGGAACAGCATTGTGGTTTGCAGCTAGGGGCCAGGATTGTTCAGATACCTCTACAAGCCGGGTAAGTTAAATCTCAAATAAAAAAAAATAAAAAAAGACGTGTGGCACTCGGGGACTGCCGCGGTAAAGCTATTGCATAGCATTTAATTTTTGAGAATTTAAGTAATTTTCTTTCACCTATTGTTCTTAAAATCTACTTTCTTTTCCCAAATAGTAAATGCAGATCACGGTCCACCCACAATAATAAACCCTTCACGCCACCCTCTAACAACCCTCTTATTATCATATTTTTTACCTTTTCTCCAAATAATAAATTTAAATAGTGACCCCTATTTATAACATAATAAGGTCGCTTTTTCAAAGTGACCCTTATTCCCATATACATAAAGTCTACATTGAACGCGGTGTAATTTAAAATAGGATACAAATAAAGAACCTCAACTTCAATAGAACATAAAAATATTGCCTACATCCGTCATAATAAAAATTCTTTTTTTAACTCGTCATTGCCAAGCGAATTTGAGCCTTTAAATGAATAAAAACGTTAAAAACTTGAAAACTTAGCGAGCCAAACCCCCATTTATTTCCGATTAATAAAACTCTAAAAAACAAAACAAAAATATAAAGTGACCCTCACATTGAGCTCACATTGAAATAAGGTCGCTTTTCTTTGACAAGCAAAAGTGACCCTTATTCTCATTAGCATAAGGTCCACATTGATCACCATTGTCACGTTTCGTTACGGAATTTCTGGATTTGGTCTCCACGATCAGGCCCACGATAGAAGCTATGCAATGGCTTAAAAACGTATATGGCTGTCTGTCCACTTAGGCGGAGCGAAGCAGCGGAACGGAGTTGCGGACTGTATATAGACGCGGAGCTAGGTAGCGGAGCGGAGAGAGAAAGAAATGCAGAGCAGAGTAGCGGAGTTGAGTATCGGAACGGCGTAGTGGAGCGGAGTACGTATATTTTTTCATACGCGGATCTCGGTTGCACTCGTTTCTCATCTCCGTTTCCCCGCTCTGCTGCCCCGCTCTGCTTCCATGCTCCGCCTCACTGCTGTTTCTCATCTCCGCGTAAATATATATATGAAATTTAAAACTACATAGTTTTTAAATCCCTATCCACTAAAGCGGAGCAGAGTTTTTATGCAATTCGATTGGTTGGCACAATCATTTCTCCGCTACACGTGGAGTGGACAGGCAGCCTTATTAATATCGATTTGGGATTTAATATCTACATCTTCTAATTTCAGGTTTTATTAGTGGGTTCGGGTGCCGATGAGTTATTTGGCGGATATATCCGACATAGAAATTCTTTTAAACGTAATGGCTGGCCAGGTCTCAGCAAAGAATTGCAGCTAGACTGTAAAAGAATTTCATTCAGGAATTTGGCCCGTGATAACAGGGTCATTTGTGATCATGGCAGACAACCTCGGATGCCATATTTAGATGAAGACTTTACAAATTATATACTACAGTTAAAACCATGGCTGAGGTGGATATAAAATATTCTATTGGATAAATTTGAGTGTTAGATAAATTCTTTTCTATCAATCCTTTTTTTCTTTTTACAGGTGCTTCCCCAGTGAAGATTTGGGTATTGGTATTGGAGACAAGCTCATGTTAAGGCTAGTTGCATTCAATATTGGATTAACAGAGGCTGTTATTTTACCTAAAAGAGCTCTTCAATTTGGGTCGAGAATAGCAAATAAAAAAGAGAAAGGTAGTGATATATCAAAAACCTTCACCAAAAATATAACAATTTCAATGTAAACTGCAGCTGTTTTATTGAATTACTAGCAGCAGTAGCACTGCAGCAGTCGCTGGCTTCTGCCAGCGACTTCGCCCGCGAGAATTTCGGAAATTATCCCAAAGGAACATATTCCCGGGATAAAAAGTATCCTATGTGCTATTCAGACTATAATCTCTGTGCCAAATTTTATTCAGATCCGTTCGGTAGTTTTTGCGTGGAAGATTAACAAACACACTTACGAACTTGCAAACTTTCGCCTTATAATATTAGTGTGATGACCATCAACTTCAACAGCTGAACCACTGAGGGATTGTGAGAGGCGGGGTGATTGTGGCAGTCTGCCCGAGGTCCTCAATCTTAGGGGGCTACAAATCATTTAAAAAAAATACCTACTAAGCCAACGTATGTATTAATATGTTTGTAGTTTAGGACCCCCTACGCATTCGAAATATAAACGTAGTGACAATATATTAGAGCTAGTTTCGCTCGTTCTTTTGTCCCACGTTAATTTGCTTTTTTAGGGTTCTGTACCGTTTTTTTGCGCTAATGGTACGTTACGGAACCCTACATGCGGCCAAGTGCGAGTCAAACTCGCACTTGGCCGGTTTTTATATAGGTTCGCGCTTGACCACTATTTCACCTGATGGTAAGCGATGATGTTGTCTACGGTGAAGCACGCTTGCATAGAATTACCCCTAATTATCCTATTCATTATTGACTTGCTTCCTAGACTTTTTTGTGTCAGTCGTTATTGTTAATCATATCCTTTCTAAAACTTACATTCTGCAGTCTCATCTTTCTGCATAATTCCTACCTAATTAGTTTTAGTAGGTTCCTACCTCCAATTACCATGAAAATCATCTATAGCCAAAGTATCCACATATCATGACGATTCCAATAAGCCCAAACACGACTAGGATACCTAAATTGTTTTATTTCGGAGTTCCAGTGCCTACCTTCCGGCTTCATCATCAGATAAGTTCGATGCAGATGGTACCATTTTCATCAGTACCTACCGTAGGTACCTATTTATAATTATTTCCTTGATTATGAGTCGGTTAAATATCCCGTGGCATAATATACTTAGCATTAAGGAGTTCCAGTCCAGTGGCCATCTGTGGTGTTTTTCATCAGTTCCACTTCACCAAATGATACCATTCTGAGTGCATTCTTGATGAATTAATAATAAAATGGGGGCTTCCGTTTTTTTGTGCTCACCAGTTGACGCTACTTGCGAATAAGGTCCTTAAATATAGCTGTTAAATGTTATTACGCATTTACGCGCACGGAAGCTAATATTGAATTAAAATTATTTCTAATGCCGTAGAACCTCATGCAAAGCGCCACTCACCAGGTTACAAAGAACAGTGTGTCTCGGCATCACGGGTGCTTTCAAGACAACACCTACGGCAGCGATTGAGAAATACCTCAATATCCATCCTCTGCATATGATGGTTGAAATCGAAGCAAGGAAGAAATTACATCGTCTTGCTGTTGCTGGAGTATGGATGCCTCTAAACCAAAGACTAACCATACAAACTTCTATGGGAATGAAGGCTTGGATCGGGTAACAAGAATGTTATCCGATAAAATGCAAACTATGTTTGTGTTTGAAAGGTCTTTCATCCCTACAATAGAGGACTGGACGAAGGGACTCGATCCACCAGAAGAAGATAGCCTGGTGTGGTACACTGATGGAGCCAAAATGGAATCAGGTACAGGAGCGGGAATATACGCAAAAGGTTACAAATGTAGCAAAAGCTTAGGGAAGATGGCAACTGTATTCCAAGCAGAAACATATACCATAATCCCTGGGCACAAAGGAATCCATGGTAACGAAGTGGCAGATAAACTGGCAAGAGAGGGCTCAGCAAATGATTTTGTGGGTCCAGAACCATGTTTAGGCATTTCGACGTGTCTCGTAAAAGCCGCATTTAGGGAGTTTGCAGATCACAGACAACGAACTTATTGGCTGTCTAATACAGGTCTACAACACTCCAAGAAATTCCTAGGTTCTACGTTCAAAGCCCGGAAATGCATTTGGAACATGAGTAGGGGGCAAATCCGCTACCTGCTTGGGGCCTTTACTGGGCACTTTGGAACCAACGACATGCTCATGAAGATTGGTCTAACCGCACCACCCATGTGCAGATTGTGTATGGAACCTAAGGAACGCATAGAGCACCTTCTGTGCACATGCGATGCACTGGCTGGTAAGCGAATGAGTCTCCTAGGGGTTTGCTAAAAGGTCCTAGCAACCAGGCCATAAAACTTAACCTAACTTAACTTAAAAAAAAAAAACAAAAAAACTCCTAGGGGTCGGATATCCAAAACCAGAAGACTATAGGCTCTTATCTCCTAGTCTCGTTGTAAAACTCATGAAAAGAGTTTTCAACGAGATTGGGGAGGCCGGAGGAGTAAGTAATCTAGGGGATCACAATAGACCCCAATGGGTCGAAGTGTCCGAGTTATTTCTCGGCCCCTCCACAAGGTATGATAAGATAATGCTGTAGAAATGTAATTAAATTTAAAATTAAGTATGCTGCAGTTTCGCGCAGAAACCATTTTTGTTTTTTAATGTGGATCAAATTTTCCGCAACATAATTTGAAGACCTTACTCTACACCAGCGCCCCTAGCAGCTAATTCTAACTAACCATTTAGTTCTACTACCATCTACATTCTCCTCTAGACATGGCCGGTTGCGCAGCCATCATGATATACTGAGCACACTGTAACAGAGTCAAATTGTTGATAGCCCTGCTAAAAAAGCTGAACTAATCGATACTTTTCATTCGCATCTCTATAACCATAGATAATCATATTAGTTGAAGTTTGTTTGAAGTTGATTTGATTGATCAACAAAAATTACTTTCAAGCGTTCACACACACCACAATCTCAATAGTGTACCAATCCGTATATACCTAATAATACCTATATAAATAAAACATTACCCACACATAGATTACGAAAATGGCTGCAAATCGTCGCAAGCAGGACGATAAAAATTTAGAAATTTTACGTGAGCTTATTTCACATAATGGGAACAAATATTGTTTAGATTGCAACCAAAGAGGACCCACATACGTGAATAGTACAATCGGTTCTTTCGTGTGTTCGAAATGCTCGGGAATGTTGTGAGTATTGTTTCTGCGTTATTCTGTTTTTGTCTAAATGAATAAGATCAACAAACGGATTCCTGTATTATGTTTCAGGCGTGGCCTTACTCCGCCTCACCGCGTGAAGTCCATTTCCATGGCCACTTTCACGCCGGAAGAAATAGAATTTATAAAAGCGAGAGGTAACGACTACTGCAGGCGCGTTTGGTTAGGCCTTTACGAGGGTGAAAGTGTAAATTTTACTGATGAGCAAAGCGTTAAAGATTTCATGTCAGACAAATATGAGAAGAAGCGCTATTATTTGGATTCGCCTGCTCTAAGTAACAATACCGTCAATGGAAGTTCGATTAAAAATAAGCCCAAAGTTAAGACCGGAAGTAACGCTTCGGGCTCGACGCCTTTGATATCGATTTCGCCGCAAACGCCGAATAACACGGTCAATAATAACACAGTCGTCCAAACTGCGAAAGTGGTAAACAATTTGCTGCCTGCTAACGATATTGCCTACAGACAATCAGTTAACAATTTGGCAAAGCCTGTTTTGAACACTCCAGTACCTGCAGTTGTAGCAGCCTCAGTACCTGAGTAAGTCTAAATAAACAAAGAACACTAAAGCTACTTTCCAGGATGTTATTTACAGATCTTATCAAAAATATTTCTTTTCCAGTTTTCCTGTTGATTTTTCTACAGCAAATATTTATAACAGTAGTCAGTTCAATAATAATTTGAACAATAGTTTTGCATCGCCTCCGTCCATGACCTCACAACATGCATTCAATGCTTTTAGTCCTCCTGCTCAGCCTCCAAGTAAGTACAAAAAACTGTTAACCGTGATTGATATTCTTATTTCTCAATGTGGCGAGTAGACATTTAATATTATTTATGTTTTTTTTTTTACAGATGACCGCTACGCTGCACTGGCAGATTTAGATCTGGCTTTAAGACAACAGAACATGAAGCATATGGGTAAGAATTAAATTGGTATGTTTTACTCTAATGTTGTGGTTTACCTGCATTATTTATTCTGGGTGATAAAGGCCCATAGTGGTGGTAGGTGATAGGCAGTCGCTCCATGTCAAACACTGGTACTCAGTTGAATCCGGTTAGACTGGAAGCCGACCCAAACATAGTTGGGAAAAGGCTAGGCAGATTGGTGATAAAGGCCCTACCTAAATATTTATAGCCTATTATGAGACTTAGGATAAAAATTTGCCATCACTTAAATAAAATGTTATATGCTTAAATTAATTTATATAATGTTTCAGAGGAAAATAACATCATAACTAATAAAAATCCATTCCAAAGCACCACAACCAATGATCTGTTTGCCAATAAGAACCCATTTTTCAATGGAGGATGGAGTACTGCCGCAACAACTGTACCAGTCAACCCATTTATGGTGAGAATTATTATTTTTCATTAAACTAGCTCCTAGTTACTAGCATCCTAGAGAAACACTGCTCATTTATCCAAAAAAATTAACATCCAATCTAAAAAACACAAAAGCACTCCTAAGTGGTTTTTTTTTACAGATACATTTTCTTTAGAAGCACTAGAATCCTCAAGCCTAAAAGCTCAACATTGATCTGTCAATAGAAGTCTAGTGTACAATTTTGACAAATATAATTGAAAAAAGAAATAAATAGAAGCACTTTATCTTTTTTATTCAATTTATGTAATACTTTTAAATTTGTCCAATACTGGAGGAGGAAATAGGCGAGAGCCAAACCCCGAATTATGAATTTTTACTAAAGAAATTCTGTTGGAACTCTGCCTGCATTTCCTCCTTTCCAAAAAAGAGGTCATGAGGCCCCGAGCTATGGCATATACCTATGTTGTACTGTTGATCAAGAATGGAGACCTCTTGTGTACCCATTTTAATTGATTTTGCTGTTAATGATTGAGTAACAAGACAAAAACATCCAAAATGCCATGTTTATAATTATTAAAAAGGATAACAATACAGTTCCATAGGAAAATAACAGAAAAATATATTAATAACACATTTACCTGTTCGCATTAAATAGTATAAATGTGGTATTAAATAAATACAACATTTTATTTGACTATTTCATAGTTGGAAGTAAATTGAATATCTTACAAGTGAATCATTTTATATCAATTTGGATTTAACCTTGAAACTGTTGGTTGTTTACATTAGCATATTTGTTTGCATTAGATATTGACAGATCTATCAGGCATGTGATTGAATTTAATAGATGTTTCCTGTTCGAGGTGCATCATATTAATGAGATGTATTTTGCATCTGATTCCCATTTACTAGATGTAGCAAACGTTTGGCATAGAATCAACTGACAACTAGTATTTTTTTGGACCTTATAGCCTATTGTTTTCTATATTTATCTTTGCATTGGTTTATCTGGTTCTTCATTCCTTCATGTGTAATGAATGATAGAATAAACAGTTCTAACACATATACACAAACACTAAATTCAGTTTCCTAAATTATTTAAATAGTTTTACATATTTTTATATGAACCATGTTTTGTATAAACCAGTGCGTGAATTCATTTACGAACTATTTCGATAATGTTATCTACTGAAAACGGACAGGAAACCACCATTGATAGTTTGTTTTACTTCCCTACATTAAGTGTGCAGTTCACAGAAATAGATGTATGACTAACTATGTTTGTATAGTAGGCAGTATAAGTATGGGTGGATAATCTAGTGACTCATTTGTGTGATGATAATATTTAATTGGCTTATCATGTTTTTAGCAGTCTACAAATAATGGCGGTTTCGCGAATTCCAAGAATCCATTCCTCTGATTGGTCTACATGGAAACTTAAGAACTAAGTGAGATGTCAAAGAACAAACTTCGTAACAAAAAGCACAAACCAAGTTACAAATTTTATGTTATTGAACAATTGTATAGTAGTTGAATAATTTATTAATGTTTAACCATAGTGGGGATACAGTAACGCCTCGAGATTACGCTCTCTTTCATAAATTTTCATGTATTTAACTTTTACAAGATGAGAAACGGCGTAAGTCGGAATATTACTGTATCTTAAGCATTATCAGTATATAGCTACCACCATGCACCATGCTTGTTATGGTTGTAAAATTGAGTGCCTCAATATATATGCCTTACATTTTTCAATATGTATTTACAATGAAATTATTATATTATTATATATCTCAAACTAGAAAATGAAAAGTATTTCGAATATGAATAGTGAAATCGGATAATTAGTGAAATGTGTATAAATATGAAATATTTTGAGGAAGACTCTGGTTTTAGCTTTATTCTAAATTATTTAGATACCTAGTATTGTACTGAACTGATCAGTAGTAACGAAGCTATTTACCTACAGTAATATTAGTCTAACACGAAAATTCAAACACAGGTTACAGGTATCATAAAATGTATCAGCAACTGTGCGTCCGTAAACCGGTGCCTTGTGTAAGTAAGTTTTGTTGAGTGAGTCAGCCAGTAGCCGGGAGAAGCCTGCGCAGCCCGCGCGTGATGTCATACAAAGGTTACTGGCCTTATTTGATAGAGTAGATTGGAATTGTATGGAACGGTACAAAAATTTATAGATAAAATATGTAAGATAAAATATATAAGATTATTGGGTATTTTAATGAGTAGGAGTCCGCATTTTCGTGTAATTTGAATTATTCAATGCAAGTAAAAGTATATATTTCATGTCCATGTATGAATTGCTCATTATATATTTAAATATATTGAAAATGTATGAACCCAACAAAGAATTAATTATGCTTCTAACAAATTCTACCATTTCAAGCATTATTGAGTAATGTATTGTTGACTTTTTGTAATCACCACATGAAATGTAAGTTATTTTTAATGTTATTTAATATTTTAACATTTTGCTTGACAAAATTGTACTGAACATTTTCTTAGTCAGGGTTTAACATTTATATACTCCTATATTTTTAAAGAAAATCAGTTGCAAATGTAGTTATAATTAGCCAGTTAGAAATTGAGCTCTCAAATTATGTGCTTCATCTGTGATTATAATCAGTTTTATTTTTATTTGCAAGGAGCTAACTTGAACAATTTTTTATTTTCTAATCAATGCACTTTCCTATTTATTTAGTTTTAAAATAATTGTTTTTTTACTATTTGAGCACTAAGATCTGTTAATTTGTATAAATAAAAGTAATCACTATTATTTTTTATACATTATGGTTTTCATTATTTTGATACAGATCCCTAATAATTCTTCATCTATACTAATATTATAAAGAGGTAATCTCTGGATCTATTGAACCGATTTTGAAATTTCTTTTACCAGTAGTAAGCTACATTATTGCTGTGTGACATAGGCTACAAATTATTTTTTTTAAAATTGAGATCCTTATGAAAATTGCAATAATGTAACCCAAAGTAGCAAAATCTTCTATATTCTAAATTTTAATTAGATCGACCGTAGAAACAAAAGCTGTTTACATTCGTATTAATTCTTATTCAAATAAATAGTTTGACAAATTGGTAGGTAGGGTAGGTAGCCAGTTGACGGGAGCGAAGCCGCGGGGTTCAGCTAGTCATTCATTAAAGCTAGACATAGCTGGAATCTGCAAAAATACAACTATATCGACGCTTGAATTGCACAAAGCGGTAACGGTTATAGTTGGGAATCCATATACCCGCACTTCGCAAATTAGCGAGCCTATGACCAGGCAAATTCAGAATACGGCTCTGACTGCGACTGAAAAAGCTCCTAACAATTTGGGCAATGCCCCGAGGCTCTTTATAACATTGAGCAATTTTTACAACCCTTTTTTACATTCTGTTCAACCCATTTTGAGTTCTATCCCGTAAATATCCTTATATAGCATAAACCTGTTACCAAAACTAACTATATACAGTTACCATTTGTCATATCACCAACGCAAAAGTCGGTTGAACGGGCTGTAAAATTGGATTATGTAAATGAAATGTATATTGTTATCTCAAATGGAGTAGACAAAGTGTCTTTTGATGTCAGCGATGGCAATCAATGGTCGAAATGCAAAATTTTATGGGATTGATCACATGCCATTTCGATAGCGCTATCCCATACATTTTAGTCGTTTTCGTCGATAGAATGTCAGTTGTCTAGAGCCCCTGGACATTTCCCAATTTATATACTCCAGCTCTTTTGAAGATATAATATCTACTAACAAAAGTAAAACAGCATTTTTTAGGGCTACCCTCCACTCAATAACAAAAATAAAACGACCTCAGTAAAGAATGTTGTACATCTATTAACGGAGTTTAGTACAGATGAAAGACAGTTTGAGAACATAAAATAGACGAGGTCATAGGACTAGAAGATTATATTAGAGCGAACCTAACATTTTCACTCCTGCTGTCAGCTGATTGAGCTGTCACTGTCAATGGTTTGTTAGTAAATATTGTACCATCATCACAAAGTACATTGATATCTTCATCTTGGTCAGAGAATAGGTATCCAAAGCAAGGAAGGGACCCAGAGTCGGTAACTGTACATGCGACAGCTTGAGGCAGAATAATTGAGTTGGTCAGAAAAGCTCTGAAATACAATGATGCTTACTAATAATACTTACTTATTGTGTGGAAGAGAGCTGTGGTGGCCCGGTGGTAACGGCGCAGACTAACGTCTTGTAGATCGTGAGTTCGAGCCCAGGCAGGCACTTTACTTTGAGTAAATTATTTCATCACCACTGCTCTTAAATCGGTGATCTTTCTTATCGTGTGAGGTATGGCCACCTCTGGTGTCAGAGTTAATTAAGCCGCCTCTGGGAAAACCCACAGGCCTCTGACTTGACTATTTCAGACTTACATTAACTATATAAGTCCAGGTTTCCTCACGATGTTTTCCTTCACCGTTGCCTGTGACGTCCAAGATTAACTTAGAAAGCACATATGAATTTGAAAAATTCACATTGGTACTTGCCCGGATTCGAACTTACGACCTCAAGCACGACTGGCGAGAGTCTTAGCCACTGAGCCACCACGACACTCAAAAAAAATCGAAATTGAAATCGGTGATGGAAAAAATCGTGAGGAAACCGGCATGTCCTAGAACCAAAAATTCTAAGACATGTGACATTTACCAACCCGCACTGGACCCGCGTTGTGGATTAAGGTCTATTACCTCTATCACAGAGAGGATGCCTGTGTCCTAGCAGTGGGAACATTATAAGGCTGATGATGATTGTGTGGAAATGTGTATTAAGCATTTTATTGACGGCACGATTGACTGTTGCGCTGCGGTCGCGAGTCCGCACGGAACAAATTGGTCTGGGGTCTACTACAAGTAGTTGTTCTGGGTCTGACTGTTGGTGTATGTGAGTTTAAATGTTTTTAAACCCACCCACGATATAGGAGAAACCCATAGTGGGGCAGCATTTAAAAAAAAAGTGCGTTGTGTTATTGAGTGTATTACAAAGAAGCGCAGAGTAACGAGGTCGAGGGGGCTGGTCTGTGTTAGCAAACTTACGCTTTAAGCTGTCAGCGACAAGCCCTGTAGGGCTTGGCTTTGTCGAAGCAGTCCTACCTTGCCTGGCTCCTTCAGAGCCGGCAAGGTGGCGTGGTCTTGAGGGAGAGCGCTAGTAGCCTAGCCAGCTACGGTCAATCGGCTGCGGGGTCCGGTCAGACGGCCCCCAGGCGAGTTCACTCCCATTGGGGGCTTGCAGACGGCGGCGCTCGCTCGCATCGCTAGAGGTAGTGGTGTGAGTTGGTGTCGTGCAGTCTCGTGAGCAACTAATGGGGGGGGGGGCTATATTCCTCGGCTAATCCCTGGTGCTACCGTAGCATCGCCACTTGAGCACTCCATGGAGGGTGGGGATAGTCGAGGGATGAAATTTACGAGTATATCGGGATTTTTAAATGGAATTAAATTTAAAAAAAACACAAGGCGAAAGTTGGGACTGCGCTCCAAAAGGCGGGACCGGCGAAAGCTGGGACTGCACACCAGACGGCGGGACCGGCGCAAGCCGGGACTGCATTTTCCGCAGCAGGAACGCCCGGAGGCGAGACTGATCTCGAGAAAGATTTCTCTGACTATCATAGCATGCTGACGAGGTATTATAAGACGGCGGTACGCAAGACCAAAAGAACTAGTTGGCGGCAGCATTGCACCTCCATCGAAGCTCTGCCAAATGGAATGAGGTTTTGCAAAGCGATGTCCATGTCTAAGACAAGCTTACTATCATCTGTAAAGGATGAGAATGGGTATCTAACGGAAAGTGGACAGGACACTCTGGGCGTGATGTTTAGAACTCACTTCCCGGAATGTATACTGCGCGACAGCGATGAAGAGGAACCAGTCACAAGGGACGAGCTCACAAGGCACACGTCCAAAAATAACTGGCTCACGGCAAAGAAAGGGGTAGATGAAAATAAACTGCCATAGCGGGCTTCCAGCCTCTCAAATCCCCTGGTCCGGATGGCATCTACCCAATACTATTGCAAGAAGGGCCATCTGTTTTGATACCTCACTTGAGTAAGCTCTACAGAGCCGGCATAGCCTTTGGGTACGTACCCAAGGCATGGAGGGAGGTCAAAGTCACCTTTATACCGAAGGTGGGTAGACCGACTTACGAAGAAGGTAAAGCTTACAGGCCAATTAGTCTATCATCCTTTCTCTTAAAAGCTCTGGAGAAACTGGTAGACAGGTACCTAAGAGAGGGACCACTCAAAATGTTCCCTCTACATAAACTACAGTGCGCCTACAGCCCTGGCAAATCTACAGAAACGGCACTGCACTATGTTGCGAGTCGATCCTTGTCGAGGGACAATAGATGTGTCGGGGCTTTCCTCGACATAGAGGGAGTCTTCGACAAGACAACATTTGAGTCCATACGCATCGCTGCAAAGGAACATGGCATCAATGATACCACGTGCAACAGGATTGACTATATACTGAGAAGCAGAATAGTCAGATCGAAACTGATGGGACACAGACTTAGTGCAAAAACAACAAGAGGTTGTCCGCAAGGTGGAGTGCTGTCACCATTATTGTGGTGCTTGGTAGTAGACTCGCTACTTACCAAGCTCAATAGGTACTGGACCATTCTACACAGTAGGCTATGCAGATGACGTAGCTATAATGGTTAATGGTAAATTCCCTAACATAGTCTCTGGATTATTACAACAGGCATTGAGGATGACAGAGGAATGGTGTACAAAGAACCACCTCTCTATCAACCCAAGCAAAGCAGTCATTGTTCTATTCACGAGGAAGAGACAACTAGAAAACCTAGGAGAGCTCTCCCTCAATGGAATAAAGCTGCCCCGGTCTACCGAAGTAAAATATCTGGGTGTAACGCTTGATAGAGAACTCAGGTGGAAAACTCATGTGGAAATTATTACGACGAATGCCCTACGAGTGTTCGGCATGTGTCGTTCCACCTACGGTAAAACTTGGGGGTTAAAGCCCAAAGTGATACGATGGCTGTACCGGACAATGATAATACCTATTATCACATACGGCAGCATAGTGTGGTGGCCCAGAACAAAGCTTGCCTCGTGCAAAGCGCCACTCACCAGATTACAAAGAACAGTGTGTCTAGGCATCACGGGTGCTTTCAGGACAACACCTACAGCAGCGATTGAGAGATACCTCAATATCCCTCCTCTGCATATGATGGTTGAATTCCAGGCAAGGAAGACATTATATCGACTTGCTGTGGCTGGACTATGGGATGCCTCTAAGCCAAGGACCAACCATACAAAGTTTGACTGGAATGAAGGCCTGGATCGTGTAACAAGCATGTTATCCGATAAAATGCAAACTATGTTTGTGTTTGAAAGGTCTTTCAAGGTCCAAATCCCTACAATAGAGGACTGGACGAAGGGAATCGATTCACCAGAACATGACAGTCTGGTGTGGTACACTGATGGATCCAAAATGGAATCAGGTACAGGGGCGGGAATATACGCAAAAGGTTACAAACGTAGCAAAAGCCTAGGGAAGATGGCAACTGTATTCCAAGCAGAAACTTATGCCATAATAACCTGTGCTCAAGAGAATATAGATAGAGGAACCAGAGGTAAATCCATATATATTCTTAGTGACAGACAGGCTGCAATCAAAGAAATGGCATCCTACAAAGTGGACTCCGGACTTATTCTGGATGCTGTCCAAACCCTAAACAGGCTTGGAAAACACAACAGGGTATAAGACTGATGTGGGTCCCTGGGCACAAAGGAATCCATGGTAACAAAATGGCAGATGAACTGGCAAGAGAGGGCTCAGCAAATGACTTTGTGGGTCCAGAACCATGTGTAGGCATCTCGACGTGCCTCGTAAAAGCCGCATTTAGGGAGTTTGCAGATCACAGATAGCGAACTCATTTGCTATCTAGCACCGGTCACTCCAAGAAATTAGGCTCTACGTTCAAAGCCCGGGAATGCATTTGGAACACGAGCAGGGGGCAAATCCGCTACCTGCTTGGGGCCTTTACTGGGCACTTTGGAACCAACGACATGCTCATGAAGATGGGTCTAACCGCGACACCCATGTGCAGGTTGTGTGGGGAACATACGGTTTGCACATGCGATGCACTGGCTGGTAAGCGAATGAATCTCTTAGGGGCTGGATATCCAAAACCAGAAGACTATAGGCTCATATCTCCCAGTCTCGTTGTAAAATTCATGAAAAGAGTATTCAACGAGATTGGGGAGGAGTAAGGTATCTAGGGGACCACAATAGATCCCAATGGGTCGAAGTGTCCGAGTTGTTTCTCGGCCCCTCCACAAGATAAGATAACGAGGTCAAGACTTTTCGGCAGCCATTGCCGGCGCGACGTTCCGTGCTCTGGGCAAAAACGCAATGAAAAAAATAACTACATCGGTTCATAATCATGACATGAGATTTTTTATTTAATAATAATTTTTTACAAGTGGTATTGATACACTTACACTATAAAAGTCAGTCTCTTCACATTTTACATTTTTTTGCAATTGTATGTCACATTTTATATTTACTGCCCTTCCGCGTGAATACCGGCGTGGAGAAGTTGTCGGGCGTCACGTTAGGGCTCGGAAGCGGTGTTTTAGGGGTTTCCTGAGCTATCGACACAGTTGATGCATTTTTGATGGCATCTGGCAAATCTTCAGGCAGATTTACTGGTTCCGAAGATGTCGCCGATGACCGCTTCTCTGATATTGTTTTGAGGATATTTTTCCCAGCTTCTTTGGTCTGCAAATGAAACGTGCATTCTTTTACATAACCATTGTTGACAAAAATATACTTTAAAATTTAATAGTGACACAGCGAGAGATACTCAATGTTCTTTTTTTTTTAAATTAAAGGAACATTGTAAGTAAAAATAACCAACTTACACTTTCGTGCTCCAAGCACTTGTAAGCATAATGAGCGGCATGGTCCAGTAATGAGAACCTGAGATAGTACTGAGCTAAGTACCGCTGCGACGCCGGTAACTCCTTGCTGCCCGCGTTGGCCGGGTCCTGGCAAGCGGCTGTATACGCCGCCGCTGCACTGTTCGGCATATTCGACTTTTCATACAACCTGAAATATTTATAATATATAAATCAAGCTAGCAATGATTGATATGATGCTAGATATAATTATAATGAGCCTCATAGCCAAACTTGTTGACAAGTTATCAAAATAACCACACTATGCATTGCAACTTGGAACTTAAATGGGCTTGCCCCAAATAAAGGCGAAGTGGAATTGTTAATGGAGACACAGAATTTGGACATCTTACTCATATCCGAAGCACACTGCTCTGCCAAAACATCTGTGAAGTTTTACAATTACCAATGTTACGCCACGCACCATACTGACGGAACAGGCCATGCTGGTACTGCTGTGGTCATAAAGAAAACCATCAAACATCATCAGATGCCAGATTACAAAACTGAACATATTCAGGCGACGTCGATTTCTGTGGAAGATAAATCTGGGAACTTCACCATGACTGCAGTGTACTGCCCACCCAAACATAAAATCTCAAAAGCTATGTTTTCCTACTTCTTGCAAATACTTGGCAATCGGTATGTTGCGGGAGGAGACTAGAATGCTAACCATACCTACTCAAGGGAGATCAAGGCTCATTACAACCAGAGGCCGACAGTCAAAACTAAGCATTGATAAGATCAACCTTAGACACATCACCTCTTGTGAACACATATTGGCCAAGTGACACCAATAAAATACCCGACCTCCTGGACTTCTTCATAATCAAAGGTATACCAAACAACTACCTAAAAACAGAATCCTGTTATGACGGCTCGTTTGACCACACGCCAGTTATACTTACTATAAGCACAAATGTTATAGAAATAACAACTCCAGAAACCCTACATAACAAGAATTCTGACTGGGACTACTTCAGAGAGTATATAGATAAAAATATAGAATTTAAAGTAGCTCTTAAAACAAGTGATGATGTGGAGGACTCAGCAACATACATAACAACGCTTATACAGAGGGCTTGCTGGATCAGTACCTCAGAAAACAAACAGCGTAAAACCAAGACCACTAACTATCCGCTAGAAAAAAATCTGAACTGTTAGAAAAGAGACGACTACGCAGAGTGTGGCATCTAACCAGACTAGGAAGAGATAAAACGAACTTTTTGAAGTAAAGAACGAAGAATATAAAAGAATGGAGAGATAACACACTACGGATACAACTTGAATCATTGTCTGCTACAGAGGCAACGAATTACTCCCTGAGGAAGCTCACCAAATACTACAGAAGACCCCAGGTTGCAAAGCCTCCTTTGAAGTATGATTTTGGCTGGGCAAGAACCCCACAAGATAAAGCAAAAAGCAACCGTATTTGCAGAACATCTCTCCAAAGTTTTTGTCCCAAATGATACGGTCGACAAAGAGTTAGATAAAAAGGTGGAACTAATCCTTAAACAAGATTATCAAATGACCTTACCACCGAAACCCGTAACTACACGAGAGGTCTGGAGAGTGTCAATGGGACTAAAAGATAAAAAACCGGCCAAGTGCGAGTGGGACTCGCGCACGTAGGGTCACGTACCATTATCGCGAAAAAACGGCAAAAATATCACGTTTGTTGTATGGGAGCCCCACTTAAATATTTATTTTATTCTGTTTTTAGTATTTGTTGTTATATCGGCAACAGAAATACATCATCTGTGAAAATTTCAACTGTCTAGCTATCACGGTTCATGAGATACAGCCTGGTGACAGACAGACGGACCGCGGAGTCTTAGTAATAGGGTCACGTTTTTACCCTTTGGGTACGGTACCCTAAAAAGCGCCAGGATTTGATTTAATTACGAAGGAAATCATAAAACAACTACCTAATACATTTATCTTCCTGACAATGCTATATAACGGTATCCTGAGAGTGCAATACTTTCCAAAATTGTGGTAAGTATCGCAACTTACAATGGTATATAGATGGCAAACCAACCAATGCAGTCAGTTCGTACAGGCCTATAAACTTACTCCCAATACTGTCAAAGATCTTCGAAAAGCTTTTACTACGCAAAACACTTCCCATCCTGGAAGAAAATCACGTCATCGGCTCATCAATTTCGATTTAGGCAGCAGCACTCCACAGTGGAGCAGGTCCATAGAGTATACGAAAGAGTTAGAAAAACTCTTGAAGAAAAAGAGTACTGCTCTGCTGTATTCTTGGATATCCAGCAAGATTTTGACAGAGTGTGGCATGAAGGCCTCCACTGCAAAATTAAAAATTACCTTCCACACAGCTATCATTAAATTCTGGCTTCACTAACCTAACTGAACGACTGTTCCTGGTTAAGGAAGGAGATAAAATATCTAAATTTGCAGAGATACACGCTGGTGTTCCTCAGGGCTCTGTTCTGGGACCTCTGCTGTATATCATATACACAGCTGACGTACCTGAAGCAGAAAAGACCACAATTGCAACGTTCGCGGACGATACCGCCATCCTTGCTAGCGACAAACATCCGAGCACGGCTTCCAAGTTCCTACAGAATGCACTAAATAAATCAACCAAGTGACTACAGTGGAATGTCGTATCAAAGCAAATTCTTCAAAATCTGTCCATGTTACCTTCTCTCTTCGAAAAGGCAACTGCCCCCCTGTCCAACTGGAAGATACCACCCTACCACAGCAGAACAGTGTCCGATATCTTGAACTGCATCTCGATCGGCGCCTGACATGGAACCAACATGTGAAAAACAAGAGAGATGAACTTAAGATTCGCTTCAGGCAACTACTTTGGCTTCTGGGTCGTAACAGCAAATTGTCGATGGATAACAAGCTACTCATCTATAAAGTAATCCTCAAACCGGTATGGATGTACGGCGTACAACTCTGGGGTAGCGCCAGCAATTCAACCATCTCATGCTTGCAGAGATTGCAAAACATAATACTGCAGAACAATTAGCAACATACCATGATACATCACAAACCAGGAAATTCATGAACTTCTGAATATCTCAGTCCACAATGAAGGACGAAATCCAAAACGTCACCTTAAAATACCGGGAAAAGCTAGTGAAACACCCCAATACATTGGCAACAAAGCTTACGATACGTAGCTACATAAAGCGCCTCTAGCGGAAGAACATTATATAGAACAAATTAATCTAAGGATAGACGAAGAGGAGACGCCCTCACTGTGGGACGCACTCTAACTGACATAATGCGCTCACCAAATTTGCTAATAGTGGCAGGCACTGATTGGAGATATTTTATTATAAAAAAAAAGATATAATTGATTATGTTGATTGATTCATTAGTTTTTTTTTGTTGACTAATCTAAATGATAAAACATACATACATAAATTCACGCCTTTTTCCCATGGGGGTAGGCAGAAACTACAGAACGCCACCTGCTACGATAAAAGTTATAAAGAATTTCATCTGCTTCAATGATTGACCTTTTTAAAAGGTCAATCATTGAAGGGTATAGTTCTCGCCAAACTTCTTGGCCGCCCTGAAGTTGGCTACAATGGCTGCGCAGTAGTAAATCTCATACAAAAACAGCACCGTTTCGTGCCTCGCGCATCCGATAAACCAACTTCAGGGCGGCCAAGTAGTTAGGCGGGGACTATATCTTTCAATGATTGACCTTTTTTAAGCAGATGAATTTCTTGGTGCAGTTATTTTTCTAGGACTTTATTTCATCAAAAGCTCTTTAAGTTAAAGTAGTTTTAAGTTATTATTTTAAATTACTGAACCACTGCACTTACATTATCCGGCCATGTATGGCCAGGACCTATAAATCTAATCAAAGCAAAAGGAGTATGTAAGGATCAGAGTAGCAGGAGGTTTTCTGCACCTTCCGCCTAACCCCATGAGAAAAAAGCGTGATTTTATGAATGTATTGATGCACTAACTTAGCTAGTTTGAACAGGGCCATTCCTTCAATATCACCAGTGCTGTGAGCTTTGTAGTAGCACTTTAGTGCATTGGGGATTTTATCCATTTTCTCATAGGCTTCTCCTAGAGAAACCAACATCCTCGAATCATCAGGCTTCAGCTGTGCTGCCCTTGAGTAGTAATATATACAATAGCCATTCAGTCCTAGAATCTCGTAAGCTTGTCCAAGACCATTCCAAGCGCGATAATCATTCCTGTTGACATCTGAAAGCAATAAATAATATTACAAAGTTATGAATATTAAAATAAATTATTCTTATTCTTTATTGTACACAAAACATAGAAAAATACAGTTGCGTAGAGAAATATGCATTTAAATTATGTTTATCAAACTAGTATGTATATTTTAAATATTTACCAATAGCTTGTCTGTAACATTGTATAGCAGCATTGGAGTTCTGTAGTTCAATGAACTCATGGCCCATGAGTATCCATGCGGACAGGTACTGAGGATCCAAAGACAATGCTCTTTGGAAGTAAACCACAGCTTTCTGGTGCTCACTTCTCAAACTGTAGTAGTTTCCTGAAAGTCAAATATAACATGTGCGTGTGTAGAATTGCTTTCTTTTTTGACATATCGATCCTAATTTCAGGGAACTTTCAGATATATTTTACAATATTTCATGGTTCTGTTGATATGTAGACTGAGGAAACCTGTGCTTGATGATGGATACATAGTCCTCGCCAAACTTCTGGGCTGCCCTGAAGTTTTTTGTATAAGATTTACTACTGCGCAGCCATAGTCGCCAACTTCAGGGCGGCCAAGAAGTTTGGCAAGGACTACACCTACTTTTTTTTAAGGCATGCTTTTTTTTAATTGATGACCTGTAAGTTTATTACCAATAAATAACTAATTGATGTCAAATAAACATACAACTTACCAATAACACAACAGGTCTCAACTCTATATTTATCTATTGACACAGCTCTCTGAGCCAAGTTAGCAAGTTCCATTCGTTTTTCTTTTAAGTACAGAAGGTGAGAGTACACGTCCCAATTGTCCAGTCTATATGGGTCATTCTGGTAGAGCTCTCGAAATAAACTGAGAGAAGAGTCAACATCTGAAACATTCAAATCAAATGAACTAAAATCTTGATGCTTATCACTACAATATTCATACATAAGTACTTCCATAGATATTGTTTTTAATTAATGTAAAAATATAGATATTTGTATAAAAATTACCTCTTCTATCATGATGGGCAATAGCCATTTGTGCGGTAACATAAGTACTCTTTTCAAACCCTGCTGCAACCAACACCATGTAGGCTTCCAAAGCTTGCTCTGATAATTTTAGTTCAACAAAAGCATGTGCAGCAAAAAAATACATCATCCAATGTTTGGGGAGTTGAAGTGAATCTAATGCTTCATACTCATTAGCGAGTCCTGCAAGCTCCACCCAAGCAGCCCAGAGTGTGGGCGCCGCGGCCACGGCTGCCTGCAGCACTGTCACCGCTTGACTCCGCAAATCTAATTTTTTCAATACCACTCCCTCTAAGTACAGCAGATATCCATCTAGATTGTTACGGTTTGCCTGTAGAGTAAAATACCTTATAAGAGCTAACTACTGAGGTAACTTCAATAAAAAGCCACGATTATTAATTAAAACTATTTACCTTAAAGTAGGAAAGCAAATCCAGCAAGACTTGTGTAGATTCTGTATTATCGGTGCCTAGATCTGTAGCATTGTCTAGTCGCTTTTTCTCACTTGACATATACTGGGAATACTTGTGAAGAAACACGCATTTAGAACTCAAACAGGTCTCTAAAAAATGTGCAGCCCTGTCGTATTCTTGACAGTCGAAATAAGTTTTGGCTAGGGTGTAAGCCTCTTTCTCTTCTTGGGAAATACCGTCATTGTGAGGAGTTGGAGGGGGATCAGATGTAATTTTGTGATCTTTTAGAGAGAAATTTAACTCAGCAAGCCATTTAGCTGTTTGTGTGAGGCCTCGATCTGTGCATTCACGAATGCCATGTATAATATCAATTCTTACTTGGTTTATATCAATTTGAATATCACCTTTAGAATTAATTGTTAGTGGCTGCATGATATTCTGCTATGAATATCGTATTGTGATTGTGACTACAATTTATTTTGTAAAATTTACCGGGGACAAAATAGAAAACCATAAAACGGAAAATTGAATTTGACATTGACTGACGGTGACGGTTGACATCAGTTGACGTTGACACTAGGTCCCACAGACTACTAAGAGATACTACGCTAGGTCCACAGACTACTTAGAGATACTACACTAGGTCTACTATTCATAGAGAAATTTAGCGGTTCAAACTTCTATGGGAGCTTAGTTTTGGAGTATTATTTCTTCTATTCTATTCTATATAAAAATATGGCAAGCAAAGTCGGTATCGACTATTCTGCCAGTGTCGAAGAACAAGTTTTACTGTTCCACCGCAGTACAGTTTAAACTAGTACGGGGAACAGGATGAATCAGTTCCGTTTTTCAGCCTTTTAGTGCCTACCCACATAACTGTTTAAAACTGAGCAAGCTTGCAAACTTATTAAGTGCCAAACTGTAAATCTGTGGAATAACTGTGCAAGGTTGCAACCTTATGACGTGCCTGTCTACGTAGCTTTGTTATATTGTGCAAGGTTGTTCGTTGTTTAGAGGCTGTGTTGTGACCAGCCAGTCGATGTCTCCGGAGACTCGAGTCGAGTCGTGAGACGTATATACTGGAATAGGTTTCTGGCCGGACGTGTAAAGACTTATTCCGTGCGCACCACATAAACGCGTCTCGAGTATAGTTCTCGCCAAATTTATTGGCCGCCCTGAAGTTGGCTACAATGGCTGCGCAGTAGAAAATCTCATACAAAACAGCACCGTTTCGTGCCTCGCGCATCCGGTAAACTAACTTCAGGGCGGCCAATAAGTTTGGCGAGGGCTTTATTTAAGCGTATGGCGTTTGACACGTTCGCGTCTAGTGTTAGCGGCGGGCGACCCACAGGCTCGGTCATAGAGATGTGTCCCTCACTCATGAGGTGCCTCATTTGAGGTACTCGTGATCGCAAATTGAAAGAGTTACTCGAATTTCAACATTGAACCACCTCACTCGTTCACGCGTCCTCACTTAAAAATTGACATTGACATTGTATTCAGGCGAGTACTCGCGAGTGAGTATTGAGTGATTGAGTGAGTTTAGTTTATTAGGTAACTACTCAAAACGAATATTTTATTACTGCTATTACTATGAACTCAACTATAACTATAAACTCTAAAAACATTGACATTAGATTGGTATTCAATTGTCAATGATTCGTTTATTTTGGCGGTCTAAAATTTATGAGATAAAGAAAATTATGTGAGTGAGGGAGACGTAAAAATCGGAATCGTGAGTACTCGTGAGTCGACGCGCCTGTTCGCCTCGCTTGCCGCTGCCTCTGACAATAGGCTGAGTTCGGCTCATGAGGTGAATACGCCGACATACGATGCCTCGCCTCAAATGAGGGGTACCTCGTGAGTACCTCGCGAGGTAAAATGAGGTGCTCCCTCAACCTCATATAAAAATGACGAGTTACCCATCACTACTCGGTCAGTTCCGGTGACATTCGGAGACGTTCGGTTCGGCACTTGAAGTTTGCGGGTCAATTTTTTTGTTTCGCGTTTCAAAACCTAATGTCTATATCAATAGAATCACTGTTACTTTGGAAGGCAGAGTTGAAAATGTTTAACAATGTTTGTTTTTTTAAATCAGCACGTCACAGGAACGGTACCTATTGTGTACGTGGACGTATGTTTGAAAATTAAAAGTAACTTTTGGTGTACAGATAACTTACTTTTGTTTGAATTGTTGAAGTGTGTACTGTGTTATGGTGTTTAAGTATTGTTTATTTATCTAATTCTAAATTTAAATTGACAATGTCTCCGAAGAGAAGTAGGTATCGCCTGGGATCATTTTGACGATAAAGGGGACTTTATAGCACAGTGCAAAATATGTAAATTAATAGACATTTCATTTAAGGCATCAGTGTCGAATTTGACGAAACATTTTGAAGAGGCGACATGGTATACTTTTAGTGCCCAGAAAAACGAACAAATGGAGCAGATAGAACCATCACTTCCAAAAGATACGAATATCAACGCGTAGTCTAATATACGTTAATAATCCATAAACCGAAAATACTCCATTAAGGAGTCTACACACCAAACCCGCCGACCCGCCGACACAGCCCGGCGGCTTGGTGTCGGCGACCCAAACCCGCCAACCCGCCAACATGTGTCATGGGGCTGTGTCGGTGAGTTAGTCGGCGGCAAGAAATCAGTACAACTTTTTTAGTTAGTGATTGCAGTGTGTACGAACGTGACGTGTTGTTTTTCTCGAATATTGCAGCCTACAATAAACATGGATACTGATGCTGATCTAATAATAGCAGCATGTGGAATAATTTTAGCTGGGTCCAAAAAAACACAAGCACGTCACTATCGCTGGAGTGTCGGCGGGCAACTGAGCGTGCGCGTATGCAAGTCGCCGGCCATGCCGCCGACTTGCACGCGCGGGTACGAGTCGCCGACATGATTCTTGAAGCAAAGTCGCCGACACCAAGCCGCCGGGCTGTGTCGGCGGGTTTGGTGTGTAGACTCCTTTACATTACTCCGACTAGCGACTACTCGATCTCGATATTACGAAGACTCGCTAGCTATGGAAACGTCAATAAACTCGAGACACCTAAATACTCGTGGACCTAGTTTTTGGAATAATTACTTAAGCGGACGCGTACTTCTAAGACTCAGTACGCATTTTACCTAGTACGTCTCACCTCTAGACTCGACTCGATTCGCCGTTCACAACACAGTGTGCTGGTGCCTACACTTACCCTATTATAAAATGTACTCTGTGCCTACACTTATGTATGGAAGTGAAGGTTGGTTATGGTAAAAACGACATGAAAGTAGGATTAATGCAGTAGAAATGCGTTCCTTGCGAAGTATGTATGGTGTAACTTTATATGATAAAATGAGGAATGATGTATTAAGACAACATTGTGGTTTAAAAGAAGATGTCGTGACTAAAATTGAAAAGAGTATCCAAAGAGTATAGGCCATGTTGAGAGGATGAATGAAAGGTGACTAACCAAGGTTATTTACAATGCAGACATGAATGGAAACGCCGGGAAGGGACGCCCTACAAAGACATACGTAGACTTATAGGTGATGTTCTTCAGAAAGGCCAGGTGCGCAGTACTGATAACCGGTGTGCGTGTATGACTAGATGTATGATCGTGAGTGAAGGAAAAGAAGTATGTAAGGACCTTAGCAGGTGGCATTCTGTAATTTCTGATTTACAAGGCAGAGTGAATGGAAACGCCGGGAGAGGACGCCCTAGAAAGACATACATATAGACCTTAATGGTGATGTTTTTCAGAAAGGCCAGGTGCGCAGTACTGATAACCGGTGTGCGTGTATGACTAGAAGTATGAACGTGAGTGAAGCAAAAGAAGTATGTAAGGACCTTAGCAGGTGGCATTCTGTAGTTTCTGCCTACCCCCATGCGATAAAGGCGTGAATTTATGTGAAGAACAATAAATTAAATCAATTTAAAAAACAGGAACTGTAGAAAAAACTAAATTCTTCGATTAGATACAACTCCATAGGTCACAGAAAGCGCGGAAAAAAAATCGCGCGAATAAAAATCACAGTGCGTGCTATGCCTTAATTCAGTTGCCACTTGGGAAATATTATTTCGTTCACAAGTCTTCTATATTGTCTACGTGAACCGTGAACAAGGCTTTCGGCTTTCCATGTCTACAAAATCGTTAGTCTCGATGACATTAAACATAAATATTTACAGTGCGCTATCCTTGTTCTACTACCAACAAAGAAAAGAACAAAAACATCCACTTTTTGTAAAGCGGAGTTTTTGAATACTAAAGTATGATCATTGTTCCGGGTTTGGAATTCTTCTTCGTGTCATGTCGTCATGTCATTTTGTTTTGTCAATCAAATCGCTAGGCAATGTTTTAGTTTAACTTTTCGTAGTTGAATTTTAATTTATGTTACACGGGAAGTCGACTCGATTCAGTAATCGCTAGAATTCCGACGTGAAAGCACTCTCTGTGCGTTGAATATTTTGATAAGGGATACGTAAACTAAGAAGTATTGATTTAAAAATAAGGCTGCAATTCGGTTGAAGAAGAGAAGAATTTGAACGATGGCAGAACAAAACACAGAAACAACAACAACTGACGTGGAGAGCACCTACACAGCGCCGGGAAATGATCCTAAAAACATGCAAGAGGTGACACAATATGTAAGTTGCTTATGTAGTTAATGCGTTACTTAGTTGTTCATTATTTAACGATTCTAGGTTTTGATACAACGCAATAATTTAAAGCATTGCAGTTTATTTATTAGTGAGGTTATTTGCTTGAAAACATTAATTATGTAATGCCTAGCTTACATATATAATGTCTTCCAAATTAACTATATAGTTCATGTTGCGATACACATTTCACTTAGAATAGGAATACATAGAAGTTGATAGTAGCTACTAGCTATGAGGGCGGGCAGAACATCTATCATCTTCCTGTCGCTATTGTGATACCTCAACTAATATAACCACATGTAATCCTACAAAATCCTTGGATCAGTGGGTTATCTATTGCATTAATATTTTACCTTATATTTAAAGCAATGTGGCGACGCCTGGGGGATGCCTATGACCAGCAGTGGATGTCTTTCGGCTGAAATGATGATGATGATACATAGAGCATACATAATAACATTTAATTGTTAAAAGAATTTTACAAAGGTTTACCAATGAAACTATGAAATGAAATTTATAGTTCTCTTCGTAGGCAGTAACCTCAGTTGCTTCATATATCATACTTATATTAAGACTAGTTAGGTATTATATACTAGGTAGGGCATAGTTGTTAAAATGAGTTAAGTATGCCAATGTGCTTTAACCCCTTGTATATTCGAGACACAATAAAAAGCCATTGTGTCTCATGTATATCTGCGTGCGGATACAAGAGGTTAGTGGAATTGATAGAAAAAAAATTGAATAGATAGAGAAACAAGCTATTGTTCTCTTGTCTTACAGAAGGTGAAGTATATTAATTTTTTTGCCATATTATCTGGCTTGTAGATTACCTACATGCATTTAATTCACAAATTTTCCAACCAATTTAAATTCATTTTAATTGGAAACACCGGGTTAACTAGAAAGACATACATAGACCTTATTGGTGATGTTCTTCAGAAAGGCCAGGTGCACAGTACTCATAACGGGCGTGTGTGTATGAAGATCTATGAAAGTCAGTGAAGCAAAAGAAGTGCGTAAGGATCGTATCAGGTGGCGTCCTGTAGTTTCTACCTACCCCCATGAGCAAAAGGTGTGAGTTTATGTATGTAATTTTAATTTTTCAGGTGCAGTCCCTCTTACAAAACATGCAAGACAAATTCCAAAGTATGTCTGATCAGATCATCAACCGGATAGACGAGATGGGCACGCGTGTTGATGAATTGGAGAAAAACATCACAGATCTTATGACACAAGCTGGTGTTGAAAACGAAAAGTAGATATAAAATAGCAGTGATCCTAGAAATAACACCACATTGTTTTGTGCCTGAATCATGTCATTTTTACCATTTAATGTCAAAGTAAATACTAAAATGCATATACATATAAAGATATATATAGGTGATGTCACTCCATAGGGGCTAAATAATTATGTGGCTCATGTATTTATAATTGTTACGTATATGACCACCCAATATAAATAAGATAATATTATTTAAACATAAGTAAAAAGGCAGGAAAGGGGCCATAGCCAATTTCACTCCATATTTGTAGGCAATAATAATTACAATAGATTACATGGAGTGTAACACCAATTAATAAGTTAATTTGGAAAGATTGATGTTTACATATGGTATCAATACAAATGTAACACAAGGGCAGTTGTTTCATTATTATAGAATAATATATATTTCTGAACACCACTTGAGTAATTAAACTAATTAATTCTGGTAATGGAATGCCGAGTTGTGTTGCTGTATTCACTACAGGATAGACTGGTTAGTTTACACATTTAAGATGTATATCATGTGACATATTTAAGCCGTTAGTGCATGTAATAGAGTTAACAGTAACGTAAATTAGACATAATGGCATGAAATTTGTGAATTTGTTCAAATATTTTGGGGTCTACTGAATGGATTACGATGTCAGAAGTGTTCCTTTGTTACATAGTACGCTAGTAGTTGTCTAATCTATGGGAAGTGGATAACATATTAAATTCAAAGGAATACGGCGTGATCAGATAATTGGTTTCTTGTAAGATTTTACTAAGCACAGTGGATGTATCTGTGTTAGCGCAACAATTTGTATGATTGTTTAATTTGTAATTAAATTGTGTTGTATTATATACTTGATGTTTTTGTTATTAGTATAAACAAGGGTTAGTATCTTGAGGGTGAATATTGATCAGTATAGTGCCTGGTGCGGAACGGCACGGGATACACAACATCGCGTGTACGTCACGATGGTAATTTTAAGGGCATCGCAATTTTGCATGCGATTCTGTTTTACTAATAATTTTGCCCTCTTTATTGAACTGGAGCCATTATATTTCATCGAAAATATTTTTATGGCTTTGTATTCAGTCCAGAAATGTTCGCTAGATTTTAAGCCATAATAATCGTATTTGTATTCGTCACTCTAAATTATTACGTGCTTAGTGTGATGCTGTACCTACTATCCATAGGTATGATAAACAAAGTCTTATGCTCAAGTAATATGAAAATGTACAAAATAGATTGTGTCTGTATAATATTTACGATATCCATTATTAAGTTACCTACTTAGTAAACATAGTTTTACGGTCAGTCGTTTTAATAATTTGCAGTGCTTTGTGGGAGAACACCCAGGAGTATATATACCTACTAATAGTTCTTAATAAAATAACGAGTCATATTCATACAAGTGTATTATTTGGTTGGATTTTTGACTAAGAACAGAGAGATAAGATCTTAATTTCTATACATGTAGGATCATTAGGCTATCACACACACGGGAGTGATATGAAGTTTCGAATAACGTTATTGCGACGCACGCTATTTCGAAAAACTGTTGGACTGGTACGCTAATACGAAAGCTTTGGTATCGAAATCTACTGCTTCGTAAAGCATATTCCAATGTGAATTTGTCTATGGATCGAACTCGCAACCCAGTGATTATCAAGAACTGTCTACGCTACGATAGTAAAACTGACACTGATCTAGTTGTCTATACCACTAAGTATAAATTATTATTAAAAGTACTTATTATGATGGTTTCCTTCACCGTTTTGAGAGCAGTGGCACAGATTATATAATACTGCATACAGTGGTGGTACTAGCAGGTGATGAAATAAATTACACAAAGTAAGGTGCCTGCTCGGGTTTGAACCCACGACCCACAGCTCGTAAGTCAGGGCCGTAACCACTGGGCCACCACTCCTCTCACTCACACCACTGCTCTGCAGTGATGGTGTACTAAAACTAAAAAGAAAGAAATAATCGTTGTCACAAAAAAAAATAACGCCTTCAAAAGCAAAACACTAAAATGTGCAAATTAACTTTCGTTTCGGAAGTCGGTGTCGAAAAATTAAAAAACAAGTACTGAAGATAAGGCTTTAATTGGGGTCGCGATTCGATCCCCAGATAAATTTAGATTGGATTAAGCTATTCGAAACCGTAGATTTAGATACCAAAACTTTCGTATTAGCGTACCAGTCCAGTTTTTCGAAATAGCGTGCGTCGCAATAACGTCATTCGATATAGCGGTTTTCGATTCAATGTGTTTTCGAACTGGCGACCAGTCGTAAAGTTTTTCGAAATAGCGTGCGTCGCAATAACGTCATTCGAAACTTCATATCACTCCCACACACACCTTAATTAAACTAACGCGATTCAGTCTCTTCAGAAGAGTCTTCATCTTCAGTTTCCTCTGATTCCTGCATAAGAAATAATGAATGTTAATCCATGGGATTATTCCAATTTAATTGCATAAAAAATAAACATAAAACGCCATATTACGGATGTTTCCTCGTCGTCTTTGGTCGGTGAATTATTCATGAGAGCTGCTAGCGAGCTGGATCTAGCCATTCCGGAATTAGCATACTTTTCAGGCGATTTCGCTTTTCGCATGCTCTGTAATGAAAATGTTACTTTATTAGTTGAGTTCCCTAGTAACATCACTGTTGTTAGGTATTGGTTTTCCACACGCACTGTTCATATTTTCATATATATGGTCATTGATACGTGACCGATAAACATCATGCTATGGGGCTTGGGCCCTCCCCAATGACATAGCATTTTGGGAATAAGGGTCGGGTTGATGAAACCGGGAACATATTAATAGGTAAGAATATAGTTAGGTACTTAGGGTCCTCATTAAACTTTTTGCTTTACAAAATAATCAATGCCTTGAAAGCTTAAACGAGGCTTTAGAAAATGTTTAGGGTTCATTCAGTCTTAACTACAAAATTTTGAAAACACAACACTATCAGCAGCTGCTTATCGCAGTAATTGAGGAATATCTATGGTTCACGTCATAAACCACTGCTGACGTCGTGTTAAAACGTTTTATCCATTCCAACTACTACGAAACCGACATGTATGAAAGCTTCATACAGGATCTAAGGGAAAGGTGAGGGCATATTTTAAAAACTGCTTCCGCCATTTCCTTCCTTTGGCAGAAGCAGTTTTAAAATATATCCCCACCTTGCCGTTACACCCTGGATAAGATGATAAATGAGTGAAATGCTAACCACTGAGTTCTCATCAATAGGGGACTGGTTCATTAGTGACGCGAGTGACGATGATCTTGCCGACATTCCAGGGTTCACTTGCTTCTCCGGCGATCGCAATTTTCGTCTGAAGTTCTGTATGTGGTCATTGAATGAATGTTATAAAGAAGCTATATAAATAAGTAAACATTAAATAATATTTACCGTTGAATCCTCATTATCTGAAAGACCTGTGTTTAGGCGCTTTACAAAAAAAATATAACATTAGAAGGTCATTTGTTTGCAGTTTCTAACTAAATTACGAAACATAGGTAAGTGAATACGGCCACGCAAAGGGTTTGACCGCGATCAACTCGACCAATCACATGCGAGATGCTTGATGCGATGTGGATTTCCGTCTGTGTGATTGGTCGATTTGATAGCAGTCAAACCCTTCGTCTTGCCGAATTCACTTGCGCAATTCACGCGCAATTCGGCTGCAGGTAGGTACGTAACATTAAAGGGAGATACGCTGTAGATGCTAATTTTTACCAAAAGCAGCAATCTTTGTTCTATAGTAACAATTTATCTCAATAAATATTTATAGGGCAATCCCGTAATGGTCATGATGCACCCACGAACTCACCTCCAAATCAGCCCTGTCATTGATATCATTGATCTGTTGGTAAGCAACAGTGAGCAGTTTCACTGCCTTCGAGTGAAAGGTCATCTCGATCATGACGAAATCTGACAGAAGAGTCTTCAGCTGCTGAAGTTTACGTCTCTCGAAGAACTCCGTCTGCTCACTCAAGCCTTTGGCAGTCCGCGACATTTCAGCGGAAGCCTTCAGTAGCTCAGATTCTGCATATGTCTATAATGGAATTTAATTCTAAGTTGTCGGCAAATCAATATCAGTTGAACCGAATTTGCATAGCAGCTTGTTACTACTATCACAGGAAAAAGTTTACCTACACCTGCCTACCCTCGGGAATACCGTATGCGCGCGCAATCCACTTAAAACAAAAGCATGCCGTTTAATAATTACCAAGCGTTTTCAGGTGCAAACACACGATCCCACATCTGATATGAGTGTTAAAGTTGGTTTAATATCAACCTATGTTACATTACATATAGGTAGGTGCCTACAATATGGAAACAATGTAATTATGCAGGTAATATGAAGCTGGAGAACAAGGTTATTGGGTCTAACCAACATATAAGTACTAGGACTATCGTACAGCAGCGCAATGCGGCTAGCCGCATAGTCGTGCATTCTATATCTAATATATTTCTCAAGATGTAACTATATAGTTCTTAGTTCAACATACGACTTGCTGCCTGTTAAACGGTTGTCTCTCCCTGGCCTTATCGAGCACTTTCTTGCGTGCCAGCTCCTTCTCGCGGACGTTCATTGTGTGTTTCAACTCCTCTCTGGCATGTTTGCAAATTGTCTCGTATTGGCACAGCTCACCAATTACCTGAGTAAATACATGTATATTAAAGGTTTGAGCAGTTAAGTATTTACTACTTTCTAGATGGAACAATATTGAAACACCACAATTCTTCTTCTTAGCGTGTCGATGGCAAATATAAAAATTTAAATATTGTCTTTGGCCCAGAATTCAGCCACGGCAACACCATTCGGTGACGCAGTCATAAGGTCTTCGCAAGTACAGGGCAAGCTGCGCACTCCGTGAGATGGGCCATGGTCTTGTCCAACACCACAATAATTACGGCACAGTTGGCGCATTTGCAGAGCGATTGGCTGACGGATTGATTTCCGGACGGAAAAAATATTTATCTGGCCTATAGAGAGTTGTTCCAAGTCTGGAATTTTGTGCATGTGAGTTTAATTTTTTGTAAATGTACCCAGGATACAGGCAAAAATCTTTTGGGGCAAAGTTAAAAGCAAAAAATTACCCTCCCGCAGTCGCGTAAAAAATAAGCACAATGATCAATTAGTTGGTAACTCTACCTACCTAAGTTAGAGTTACCAACTTATACGTCTGCAGTTACTTTACCTTGGCTTCCAAACGCTGCACTTCACAATTCCGGTACTCTTCAATGGCTGTTAATGTTGTAGACAGGTTTTCTAAGCCATTGCTTAAAGATTTGTTAACGATTTCGTTATTGGCGTAATCTTTAAGAACTTTTACAAGTTCATCTCCCATGTCACGCAATCTGTTTCAAAATATCGGGAATGGTTTAAGATTGTAGGTATTTCAGATACTTTCTAGCTGCCTAGTAAATGAAGAGAAGAACATGAGTGTATGGTACACGTTAGGTGTAGATAGAGCACTCAATTTAAGGTACCCCGCCTCGTACCTAGGCTAGACAGTATGCAAGCATGTATCCAGACTCCAATGTTATCTATCAAACTTCAGATAAGGGATTATACACATTGCAATGTTTAGGACTGCCTACCTATTATATGTACATAAAACCTAATGTAGCGTGGCAAAAAAGATTTGTGTGAAACCTTAATATCTATGCATGTTATCTAACATTAGGCTGCCTGTCCACTTGGCGCGGAGCGGAGAAAAGAGGAGCAGAGCGAACCAATTGAACTGCATAAAATCTCCGCGCCGAAGCGCGAGCGCAGTTTTTCAAAGAAAGATCGCATATCAAGTCACAACAGAAATATGTGGGTTATTCCCATCTCTTCATTAATATTCGATTTATTCCGATTCAGCTGAAAGCCAGAAACGAACGGCCTCCAGTCATCTGACATATAACATTGAGCTTCGAATTTAAAATAAAGGCTTTTTAATGAGAAGTACCTGAGCCACCGAGCTCTGTTCGGGTGAAAATAAAGAAAACGACGTTTTCTAAAAATGTAACCTAGCTAGGGCCTCCGAAAGGCCCTGCATACTTAATATCATCATTTCTCCTGCCAGCGGCTCCGCCCGCGTGAATGACGAAAATTATCCCGAAAAATATCTTCAAAAAAATAAATTTAAAACTTGGCGCAAATACCAACATAAGGATACAATAAAGGTTGTCATTATAAGGTTTTTGAAACTAACTCAAGCTAAGAATCTTACTGGACAAGGTTTCGTTTTTGACGTGTGGTTCTAGGGGAGCACTAAGGCGCAATTTTGCGGCCATTCAACCTTTAAGGAGCTGAAAAGGGTAAAAATTAGTCTGTATGTAAAATCAAATTCCTTGGGGATAAGGTTGATACTCAAAATTTACATAAAACATTTTTAAAACTCTCTCCCAGATAGGGTTAGGGGTTTTAAAGTTTTTTTGAGGAATCTCACTGCGCTATCTGACTAACATAAACGATAATTAAAAAAGAGAAGAAAAGAGTGAATAGCATATTTAGGTTTTTCAAAACTCGACCCCCAACGGGGCAAAAAGGGGTTGATAAGTTTTTAGGGGAGGATTTTACTTTGTGGCGGTAACCTAAAATTTATTATTCTTTAAGTCAAATAACGAATCGTCCCAATCCAATAAACCCTGTATATCTACGATACCTATTTTTTATTGTTTTAATAATAGCTAATTTTTGGTCACCTTCATTAACTGCATATAAGAAAGTCATTTATAGCATAAACGAAATCACGCTAACGAAGTCGCGGGCAGAGTGCTAGTTTATAATATTAGTGTGATGTGATTGATACCTACAAGAATTGCTCGTTTAAAGGTATTAGGTGATTGGCGTACCTACTTGCTTACTTGTAAACTGTAGTTATTGGGTAGATGTAATATCTGGAAGTAATAGACCAAACAAATTGCTTATAAACGCCGCTCCGACGCGCGAGCGGAGTTTTTATGCAGTGCGATTGATTGGCTCCGCTCCACTTTTCGCTGCGCCGCGCCAAGTGGACACGCAGTTTTACAGGGGACTAATCATATCTAGTGCAATGTGGGTGTACTACACGGTTGTATATTGATACACAACTGCCCACCTGCCACCCTTCGAGGAATACAGACATGATGATGTAAATATGATGTTCCTACTAGCGCCCTCTATGAACATTCAATGGTAAAGCATTGTCTGCAATGTAGACTTTACCCCGGTTGCAGACCAAGAGGTTAAGCTAAGTCAGTTTAGTTCGCATAGCTGAGCCAATTTTTCATACAAACAGCATAGGCGACGGCTACGCTTAGTTTGTGATCTACTAAAAGAATGAAAAAACCAACCAAGCCAACTAACTGTACTCCGAGTCTGAAATCAGGTTTTACAAATATTTATTTCTTATATAGGTTGTTTAACTAATCTAAACATCCTATTTCATTTTAGTTTCACATTCTCAGTTTCTCACCTTGCTGTTTTTCTTGTGTAGTCGCCAAACGCAACACAAAGTTCCCCAAAGTTTTTCTCCACATTAGTAATTCGGTCTTGAATGAACTTAGCTTGTTGTTCATAACTTAAAGAGTGCGGATTATCGCCTCTAAACATAATTAAAGATTGATAAAATCTAAATAAAGAAACTTACTCTTGCAACTGGTCTTTATTTATTTACTTTTTAGTAACTATGACAACCATGAATGTGACGACAACATAGAAAAAAAATTACTCTAGCGAGGACGACAATCACAAGGGCAAGTTGTATGACTTGTATGTGCCTTAGGTGCCTTTTCTGACAGACTGCACTTGCTACAAGAAAGTTTTTTAATAATCTGCTTGTCTTATGCCACTACAACTCTTTCCAACCCTGTTCCCCGATTAGGGTATACAGGATAGGTCAAAAATCGTGGGCTGTAACGAAACAGGTCAGTAAAATGACTTACAATTTGTTAAGGCTATAACATTAATGCTGAAGAGAGCTTATTTCACAGATAAGTAGGTAAATTTTATCTAGCTCACCCTGGCCTAATAACAGCTGCACCTCTGAATGGTCCCTGACTATCTACCTACATTATGTGCACCCGGCATAATGATCTAATGTTTAAAATCTTGAAATATGGACCTGCAACACCGTTCACAGTGACAGTGGCACTGGTATTTATTTGACATGTATCAGTTGTTTTGTTGTTGTCATTTGTCAGTGCCAATCCCAACAGCTGTTTGTTTTTTGTGTTTGTTGCCCTACAATAATTTCTTTTACCACAGAAATGAATGAAGAAATAGATGAATATGATATTTACCATCAGGATTTTACGACAGTATCAGAGTGGGAAGTGTTTATTGCTCGTATAGAAGAAGTATTAAACGAATGGCGGTTGTCTAAATCGGCTTTGTCTAAACTATCAGGGGGGTACACAAAGAAATGGACAAGCAAATCGGAGGAAATTAACTTCCAGGGAAACAAATTTGTATTATCATATCATACGCTGGAACCTGCGAAGCCTGTAGTGAACTCTGCAGAGTCAGAGGATAAATCTTTTCTAATACAGTTGCACAATGGTATTTGGGAGTCAACCACGAATTTTATGGATGACCTCGATGGAAGTCCTTTTCCTGTGTCCAGCTGGTATGGTCTAAAACGGTACATAATACTGTGTTCGAGTATAGCATTGGTTGATGGAAGTTTAATAAGGCTTGTGATGAGCACTGCAAATATTGCTTTTGCCAATGTAGACTGCGGTGTGCCTTTCTTTGTTAAAATACGTGAACACTGGCAGCAAACATATTTAGGGTTCTACGAAGACAGTGAACATAAAGTCAACTTTGACACAATACATTTGAAAAGAATTTCAAATCAATGTTCACATTTGAGTGGCCTTGTAAGCTTATTTAAATCAAAAATTGCTTCACCAGTAGCTCTGGATGCTGTTCTTGTTTCTACCAAGTTTTCTTATGAATTAAGAGAAGTTGATGCATTTGCTTGGAAGAAGACAACACAATCAAATGAGTTTCTGTCAATAGATGGTTTTGATGTTAAAAAACTGTTAGAGCTTCCTTTCGGTTCTGATAAGAATCCCATACATAGTGTATTGCTCAATGCTATCTGGCCGAAGTTCCGTGAATGTGCCATAATAGATTCTTCTACGTTTTCTGAAATAGATCCACTTATGGCTCCTACTTGGACAATTACCCTCAAAATGAGAGATAATTTCAACTGTCAATTATCTGAAAGCATTAGTAAAATTATGGATTTATTAGATAATAATAATCTACTTATGGACACTCTGGGGTTGAGTAAAAGCTTGGGACTAGTGAATCCTCTCCATAAGATCACTGAAGCTCCCATCACTATATCTAAGTTAGTGAAGGCTGCGATGGGACAGAGTAAACATATGACAGATTTTAAGGGACCTATAGCTGATGAGCTGCTCATGCCTCTGCTGTACTATGTGTTCCCTGATGCAGTTGAAGATACTACTTTCAATTATCCTGAACAGTTGGAAGTGGCATTCAAGCAGGTAAGATGTTACTTGTTTTGCCGGTAGATGGCGCTAGTTGTTTCACTTTAAGAAGCCATTTGTTTATGGTTGATTGTTTGTCTGTTGTATTTCCAGGTGGATGGTGAACAGAAGTTGTGCGGCTATGTGAAGACGAGTCCCGAGGGGGGGCTGGTGTGGCGCGTGTCGGTGACGGCGGCGCGGCTGTTCGACGCGGGCGGCTTGCCCTATCTGGCGCATCTCTGGTACGAGTTCTGTCAGGAGCTGCAGTACCGGTGGGAACATCGTATTCTTGTACCAGGGTAAGTACATAGCATATAGAGATTGACATTGAACTACCAGAAGGTTTCAGCAAAATCGGTATGAAAAAATATACAAAATATAATCAAATTATATTTTAATTATGATGATTAACATTACAAAAATACTCTCATCAAGAGTTATAATTTAGTTGACACAAATATAATTTATGATCTTGAGCAAGCACCTGAAGGTTTTCAAAATATTCCAATATAAAAATTTATTTTAAATACACAATATAATATAATAAAATAGAATGTACATTAAAGTTACTATAGAAAAATAAAATAGTATACCTACATAGCACTTTCGTACAATATTGTTATTACTCTATCTAAATAGCACCATAGTGGATTGTCTTTTTCATTTGGTAAATAATTGTTAAAATTAAAGAATTGTTTAACTTTGACATTCTGTTACTGTAAGTATGAAATCTTTTTATAGATCATATTCATTGTGTTTATATGCTTACATTATCTAAACATCTATATTAAAATATATGTACAACTTATAACATAATTTTAATCTTAAATATAAATAAATATGCACCATAAAAATTAAAAGTAATATACAATAAAAATCAGTGGTAATAAGAACACCCTGTGTTCAAAATGCGTACATTTTATAATAGTCAGTACCATTCTGCAACCTTAGTAAATTGATATCTCTCTACAGTGAATTAACAAAATATTGTAACTAGGTTTCACTAACAAATAGTTTTAATTTTAAATTCATACAATATTTAATTTCATAGTAATAGGCACTTATCAAAACTAATTCCATGCCAATAAGAAATTATAAGATTAAAAAATTACTTCTATGAATCATAAGTAATTTAACTAGTAAAAAACAAAATTAATAATTTAATCTCAAATAAAATATTCACCATAGAATTAACAGTCCTTGAAAAACGTACTTAAGTACACCGAAACTAATTAATATAACTGTACATGATCGCAAAGTTAGTAGGTAACAATTTAATTACACTTTAAGGCTTAGCACGCACTGCGAGTTTTATTCGCGCGATTTTTTTTCCGCAATGCGTGCAGCTTCATACATTTCCATAGGTTGTGACCTATGGAAATGTATGAAGCTGAATGTATGAACAGAATGCACGGAAAAAAATCGCGCGAATAAAAATCGCAGTGCGTGCTATGCCCAACTCAATATTCTATCGGATACCACTGGCTCCGCGCTGCGAGTCGGTTGCAGTGCGCGTGCGAACGCCTAGTGGTCTTCTCATGGCCGTGTCGGCGAGAGTGGCGGTGCGGGCGGCCCCGCGCCCCATGGCTGCACCACGAGGTGTAGCCCGCGGGAGCCCTGCGCGAGGGCGAGGAGCGCCCACGACATGTCACGTCTCCCCGCGCCGTGTCCCTCGCACGCTATAAAGGCACTAGGCCGCTTCGGGTCGTTGGGTTCCGCGCCATGTAGATATCCATATCATGATCAGTCCAGTTGTCGGAAGTGTCGCAGTAGCCCATACCTAGAGAGCCGACACTGTACCGACTGGCGGGCCGCGACCTGGAGCGCGGCCTCCTCCGGGAGCTCTGCGTGCCGCCCGTGGCCCCGCCTGCTGCGCCACTCAGAGACAAGCGGGACGCACGTTCCGATGCTGCTCCTAACGATTGACGCGACTGTCGCAGATCTAAAAGTTAAAGGGTAATTAGTTTTTTAGTATAACCAAATCGTGCCATTCAAAATTGTGAAAAAATCAAGTAAAAGCCGGCAGTGAAACGAAGAAGTAATTAAAGCGACAGTCAAACTTACCAGCTCGTGATCCAAGAAGGCTACTAGGGTAGCCAGGCACTCCATAGCGGCCAGAATGGGAATAGCTATGTTGTGATTGACCATCAGCGAGGGAACGAGCTCTGCCAGGACGACCCGGGAGCGGGTCCGGAGGAGCCGGTTCGGTATAGGAACGTGCACGCGGGATCGAACGTGCGCTATAAGCCGACACTTGATCCCACTCACGCTGCTTTCCAAATGCGCCGATCGTAGCCAACGAAGAGAGCGGGCCGTTGGGGCTCGGCGTGCCGGTGAGCCCGCCGCAACAAGGGTTGGGCATCTTCTCAGGAGCCTGCGAGTGCAGGCGGTGCACGGTGCGGGAGCGGCGCCGTGACGCCGCGGCGAATACAAGTACAGCCACGACGATGGTGCCGCAGATGGCGGCGCTGGCCGCTATCGTGATCTTGTCCATGTTAGAGGCGGCTGCGGAAACAGTGCGCACCTCGCGGCACTGAGAATACGGCACCGTCTCTGGACTCACGTGAACCTCCTCCAAGGAGATCACGCAGACCACGATACATTCCTGTAAACACACAATCTTCTTTACTAAATTGTTACTACTTGACAATATAACATTGAAATTTGGGCTAATTAATAATTTTCTAGGATACATTGGAGGTATACACACCTGAGATGGAACATTTTTAATTTTAAATTCTCTTTCGCTGGCTTCCAAAGGTGGTCCTTGTTTAAAGCTTTTATCTCCGAAGAGTCGATATACGACGCGGAAGCCGAGTATGTTAGCAACATCTGAGTCCCATTGTATGATAACAGAATTGTCTTGCCTGTACGCATTTTTCACAATAACTTCATTGGAATCATCTACTTTTGGTTTTTGCTGTGGGAAACTCATCACAAGAGGAGGACGCTGGTGCGGGGCGTGGCGCCAGGTGGGTGCGGCGGGGCGGACGGAGGGTACGCGGCTGGGGCGTGCGGTGCTGGTGGTGCTGGTGGTCTGCATGATGGCTGGTTTCGTGGGTACAACTATATTATTGTTTATTTCTGTTTCGGTTCGTGCAGTGGTACTGCTGCTTGATGGCGGGGCAGAAGTGGTGGTGGACGTAGTTGTGATGACTTGAATTAATTTCAACTCATTCAAATCTTTTACTGTCGTTGATTGCCTTTCTGTTGTTGAAGTTGTATCATAATCACAAACTAGTTCGTTCGGTTCAAAACTGTAAAACCCACGCTCACGGAAGTGCGGCGGATTGCCGCAGAATTGCGGATTTCTTTCTCGTGATGTTACTTGTAATTCTCCGTTGCGAATCCATTCAATTATCCATCGCAAGCGGCAGTCACAGTTTAAAAATCTACCGCCAAGACTGAGGCCCCGGAGAGTTTCGTTAAGGTGAGAGAATGCTGCCTCCGGCACTGTGGGCAACGGGTTACCATCTAATGCAAGTAAAGTTATTGATGGATTGTTTGCAAAAGCTTCGACTGGTAACTTATTTAGTAAATTGAACCCGATATCTAATACTCTTAAGTCGCTCAGTGTTCCTACTGCAGCAGTTGGAAATTCAGGCAGCAAGTTGTTTAAAAGACTTAATGAGCTTAGTGTACTCTTTATCCCAGCAAACGCATCTTCTCTAAGATGGACAATGATATTGCGTTCCAAGTTCAGAGCAGTCAGTGAGTCTAATCCCTCAAAAGTTCGGCTGCCGTCGGGTCCTGGCAGTTCTCTGATACTGTTTTGTGAGAGGTCCAGGAAAGCCAAGCTCCGTAGACCTCTTATGCATTCGGGTACTGTTTTTTGTTTCGTGCCTTTAAGGTTTAAATTTTTTAACGAGTTTTCTAATCCAGTAAGAGTTTGTGTTTCTAGTGTCACATTGTTGTCGGAAACTTTCAGTGTGGTGAGCTTACGAAGAGTGATAAAAGAATGGTTGGCAATGTGTGAAATGCGGTTTTTGGATATATCTAGAAGAGAGAGATTAATTAATATTTTCAGGGCTTTTACTGGAACTTCGGTCAGATCGTTATCTTGCAGATTCAAGTTTTTGAGATATGGCCCCTGTCCTCTAAATGCGTCGTCTTCTATTCGTTTTATTCCACATCCAGATATTTGGAGATTATGGATTTTAAGGTTTGTGAACATGTTGTGTGTGAGGATGGGGATGCTAGAATTATTTATGTACAGTAGATCGATTACAATATTTCTTGCGCTCATGTTTAAAGCTGATAGTAGCGTTGGGAAGTCAACCTGTTGATGAAAAAATATCATGGTTACTTTATTTAAAATTTTATGCACAAAATACAATGGCGGACTTAACAAGTAAATTTTTGAAAATTAAAAAATACCCTCCACACATTTTTTTTTTATGCTACATAATTTATCTAGTACATAGTAGATACGCTTCGATCGGCAATCTATTGAACACTTAATTATGACACGATATCTTGCGAAAACACCCCGATTCAAACAGTAAAACGCCCATAAAATTTGAACGGCTGAACCGATTTTATTCAAACATAGCTAAGAACACTCTCGACAAAATCACATTTCAAACAAAAAAAAAACTAAATCAAAATCGGTTCATCCGTTTTGGAGCTATGATCAGACAGACACATAGTTATACAGCAACACACGTCAAACTTATACACCCCTCTTTGTTCTTCGGGGGTTAAAAATAAGTTACACATACATATTATATCAATTTCTCTCTTTCACTTTTGTATTTCATTTATCATTAATAAAATGCCTATAGAAAATTGATTTACCTGATCACATTGGACTGACAAATCCCTTGCTAAGTTGGGTGCGCATATACACGCGGCTTGCAGCGTGGGTGCACCCTCCCACGGACATTCTGCGCTCGCGCAGTTTGCCATCAGCATCAGCAGCATTGAACACGACCATGATCGTGTCCGTGCGTGCCTGGATTCCCCCTGAAAACAATAACAAAGACAGGTTAGACAAGAGGAAAAAGTCGCAAGAATCTTCAAAGAAACAGGATAAATAATATTCAATTAACATTTGCGGTATCCTTAGATTATACTAAAATGCATTTGGCTAGAAATATGCACATAAATCAAAATCGGTTCATCCGTTTAGGAGCTATGATGCCACAGACAGATACACAGCAACACACGTCAAACTTATAACACCCATCTTTTTTCGTCGGAGTTTAAAAATGGAGGTAATATACAAGTAATGGTTAATGTGTTGACTAGCCCAATGACACACAAACAGACGGTGTATAATACCTATGTTGATGTTATCGTGAGGTGTAGTCATATCCATAGAAAGCTATCATATATTAGTAACAAAGGGTGCGGTCCCATTGAGAGCTATTAACCCGTCTTTGTAGCTAGGAGATATTTTGTAGTCAAAGAAGAGGTGAAGTGCAGTTTCATATGCAAAGTTCGACAGAAATTGCAATATACCACTAAAATGCCAGCTCACTTCTCCTTCGAACCTTATCTATCTGGGTCGGGGTGCCGAGGCAAGTTCTCGACTACTACTAGTGTAGTATCTGCTCTCTTGATGATCGAGATTGTTGACTGCTTCCAGACTTAGGAGTCTAGCGATGGCGTGGACTAATAGCTTGTGAATTAAGAGCTCATCAGCTAGTAGCTTGCCATTGTGACCAAGCTAGACCCCGTGACCGCTATTGGCTTAACCAACTATATAATAGATGATAGTTCTCAGGGAGCGGACCGCCAGGGTGCCGTGAAAAAACGGCGAGGCGTTCAGAAACGCTGGCGCGCCTACAGTACAGTATGTGTAACAGTACAGTGTACAGTACTATATGTCACATGTTTGACCCGTGCTAGCAATTAAGACAAATTGTAAGACATGACATAATTTATCATGTCTTGTCACAAATGTCTTGGGTACGCCCATGTTCGCTCCGCTGACTTAATCCCGAATGAAAGATCCTAAGGTGACCCACTGACCGAAAATATTTTCTGTTAAGAATTTGTAGTTCAATTCGAAAACCATGCAATATAACAAAAATATAGAAAAGAAAATGTTGGGATGCTGCTAGCATGGAGGATCTAAATTTTGGTAATTTTTTGTCTATTCCTATAAGGCCCATAATTCGGAAACAGTGCGTCGTAGGGCTATGCTTCTCAGAACCTAAATGTTTTTTATGGTCAAAGTTAACCCGGAACTGCAATACAATAGGAAAATTTCCGAAAAAGAAAAAAATAATCGTCAAGAAATTATGTCACGCCGACGTGCCAGCATTTAAGATAAAATGGCTTTATCGCCCAAACTGTGATAAAAAGTGTGACTTGAGCCATGCCACAGTAGGCCGTGACAAACATAGCGAGCGCGAGATTAGAAATTCGCGCTCGCACGAAGCTGGGCACAAAGTTCCATGACTACTTCCAAAGGAGAGTTTATAGTTTTCAATGGGACCACGCCCTAATGGTCTTTAATGGAAGACAGACATGGAAACAATCAAACTGTAATTTCCTATTTGCTGACTACTAAATAGATAGACGCTACAGAATAATGTAGCACGAATGTTAAACAAAGCGGAGAGTTCTTTGTTGTTCAATTAAATTATTACTCATCTGAGATAAACTCAGACAGAATCTGTTTTTAATTGCGCTTTTGAAATTATAAGTGATAAAAAAATCTTTACAACAATTAATGTACACACATACATACCTACACAAATATATGTTGTACATTAACACTTATTTAGAGAGAGATATAGAGATAATTCAGCACTTCAGCAGACTGTGAAGTCTAGTGCAAATGTATTTTTATTATTAAATCAGCTTCTGCCCTCGGCTTCGGCCGCGTGTAAGTCGAATATTATCCCGAGGGAACATATGCCCGGGATAAAAAGTATCCTATGTGCTTTTCCTGACTATAATATATCTCTGTGCCAAATTCTATCCAGATCCGTTCAGCCTTTCTGGCGTGATTGAGTAAAAAACGTACATCCATCCAAACTTTCACATTTATATTATTGTAAGATTATATATGGAGTTTAGAAACGATGCGTTTTAAAAATTTTATAAACTAAAAATACAATTTTGCTCTGAAATAATTATGTACTTAAGTCGGATTTCGTTTATGAGATTCGAAGAAGCCGTGGCAAAGTTTCAGATGTAATCCTCGATAACTTTTTTTGATAATGTCATTTAAGGTTGCCGGGGACGCGATCTAATTACGTAATCGTAATGGTGTGCTTATGCCTAAAGCTTGGAGTGTGGGCTATTTGATGGATGGGCGGCAATCAAGCGGTGCACAGACCGTTGAGGAGAAGTGCAGCGTGGCGGCCACGGACTACTAGCCCGGAACATCTGGCTTTCCCTGCGCTTGCCTTGCTAATTTGCTACAAAGACAATCCAATCATATAAATGAAACTACCATTAGCAACCCCATTTTCACCCGACTGCCGAAGGAGGGTAATGTGTTTATCAGTCTATGTATGTATGTTTGTTCCTATGTGGCGTTCTAGAGACCAAACGCGTTGGCCGATTATGATGATTCTTACGTCAATCGATTCGTCTTAAACCTGCGAGTGTCACTGGCTGCATTAAAATTGAAAAAAAAGAAAATGGCGGGTTTTGGGCGTCATATTGAGGGGGACCAATTTTTTTAAAACTTTTTTTTTAACATTGTTTCACATACAATGTTGACGAAATATCGGGACGGGATGCCGTAACTTGTAATCAATACAGAACAGGGCATGCCAAACATTTGATCTGTGGACACTTGGACAGCCAACGTTTGCGGATGTCCGAAATAATCGATGGGACAAACAAACTCGGGTTGCGGAGAGGGCTCGGTGTATGTTCATATAACTGATGTTAAATGTACTATTTGGTAACCATTGCATATTGAAATAAGTTCAAATGTGAGTGAATCATGCTTTTACGAAAGTAGCTCACTCGCTTGCCGTCCTTTTTGACTCTACTAAATAGTTTATGAGTCTTAATTAAGCATTTAATAATAGTAGATTATTGCATCGAGCACAAAGTAATTTATTATTGCACCGAGTGCCTGATTTAGAGCCCGAGCGTTAGCGAGGGCTCTAATCTAACAGGCACGAGGGCAATATAAATTACTTAAGGCGAGGTGCATAATCTGCTTTTCTTTCAACTATTACCTATAGTAATAGTAGATAAAAGAAACTCATATCAAACAGTTAAAATAGAAGTTTAATTATTGAAATTAAAAGATTTTCTATAACACTGTCGGCTTCATTTAGATTGTTTTCCGGAGTTAATGTGTCGCTAGATGATTCCATTTTAATTCGAAGCCGCAGCACTCAAAATCAGATAGTATCACACTTTATCGTTTCCAAAAATATTGTGAAGCAAAATTAACAAAGTTCCCGTCAAATCACTTTTTTAAATTTCTTTCATTTTTAAATCAGAGATAGCAGCAATAATTTTTTAAATTTGGAACAAGTAGGATAGAAACGAATAATACGTACGTAAAAAAAAAAGTATTGATATCGGTTGGCTGAATAGAGCTAATCCATTGAGATTGGCACCTTTTGGTGCGATTAAAAAATAAACTGTGCAATAATGAAATTTCATACATTTTTATTGCTCTAGAGCATTAAAGACTCGCTTTGTACTGAGTTTTTAGTGTGATTGTGATGAAATTAAAGCATAGTTGGAAGAAAAATATTTTAGAATCTAAATGATAGATTGAGGAATGAGGTAATAAGACAACGTTGTGGTTTAAAAGAAGATGTAGTGACTAAAATTGAAAAGAGTATGTTAAGATGGTTTGGCCATGTAGAGAGGATGAATAAAAGGCGACTAACGAAAGGTATTTACAAGGCAGACGTGAATGGAAACGCTGGGAGGAGAGGCCTACAAAGACATACATAGACCTTATAGGTGATGTTCTTCAGAAAGGCCAGGTGCGCAGTACTCATAACCGGCGTGTGTGTACTAGATGTATGAATGTGAGTGAAGCAAAAGAAGTATGTAAGGATCGTAGCAGGTGGCGTTCTGTAGTTTCTGCCTACCCCCATGGGAAAAAGGCGAGCGTTTTTGTATGTATAATAGAATCTACTTATACCATGTAAAGTGAAATTTCAAACTTTTTGATCAACAATCACGAAGCTAGTTGTAAACACTGTAGCAAAGTTGCGGAATGCTTGTGTTTTGGTATAAGTTCCACTAGCCTATTTACATAAATTTACCAGTCATCCGATTTCGCCGTTAACGGTACTGTTCGCGCGGCGCCGGAGACGACTCGCTGGCTGGTTGCGGCCGAGACAGCCGGCCAGTTCACTTTCTCATGGCCTTTGGCTTAGCAGATAGTCGGAATGTAGAATCTTTTCAAAGTAATTTCATTATCCATTTTTATATTTAACGATAGGCCCGCGTTTGACCACTATCTCGCCTGATGGTAAGCGATGATGTGGTCTACGGAGAAGCACGCTTGCCTAGAAGTAACCTATTCAATCTTGACCTAAAGACCCTAAGGTTGTAGCTATCAATACTTCTATACTAATATTATAAAGAGGAAAGATTTGTATTTTTGTATATAACGAATAAACTTAAAAACTACTGGACCGATTTCAAAAATTCTTTCACCGTTGGGAAGCTACACTATCCCCGGGTGACATAGGCTACTATTTATCTCTGTATTCCCACGGGAACGGGATCTACGCGGGCGAAACCGCGAGGCGTCCGCTAATCAGGAATACATAACGAATATATCGTCTTTCGGTACATCTATGTGATTTTTATACGACATTTAGGTTATAAATGCATTGGTTTCGTTCAAAGGTTTTCCTGTCTGGTACCTATTCATCAGAACTTAGCATTAAAGGATTAGAAATGATTCTAGTGTTAAAATTTATGTGGAGACTGACCAGCCTCAGCCAGACGACTGGCACAGCCACACGACACGACGTTTAACTGAGAGTTCCTACTCTGGCTAGACGGTTTACTTTTCTTTCCAAATACCTGTAAATTAATGGTAGTAGTTTGTCTGATGCGTGAACACGCATGTATTAAAGGTATGTAATGATGCCGGTGGGTACGTGCTCGCCTAGCACCTACGCGTAACGGTCGGCATACGTTATGCAGCAGAGGCAGTGCGGAAGCACATCTTTAGCATGCTGTGCAGTTACTTTAGTAAACACGTAGAGTTGCGCAAGAGTTGCTGACCTAACTACACGCTATTGTGTTTCTTATCAACTGTTGATTATTAGCTCAGCATCGATTGTTACGTTTACACGCCCCACGTAAGTTCTACATCGGGACCTAACATTCTTACACACATTCCCATGTAATTGTTTCAGAATTCATTTGTCGAAGAGCACCCAAAACTTCGTAGTTGAAACGTTGAAGTAAAGCTTTTAGGATGGCTGACCTGAGCATTTAGTAAATTGGTTACGAAGTTTGATTGCAGTCGGGAAAGTTTCTATGTTAAATTCGTTAAATTATTCAAAAGCTGCAAACGAGTATCTCTCCTCTTCGCAGCTTTCTACCGTTAGGCTGTTATTATTGAATTTGCTTGTAATGTAATATATTCTTTGATTTGAATGACGATATGGCAAGGCGGAAGTGTATTTGGAGAGATATGGAAGAACATCGGGACTCTAAAAATTAACGGATAAGGATGGTGACGAAGGTTCTTTGATTTTAAATAGGTAACATTTAAATGCACAATGAACAAAATATATTAGTAGTTCTGATTGATTTATTTACTGCAGTTCAGAATGACAAGAATTTTTATTGAATTAAACGCAAACCAATTTAATATAGTCAATAAGAAATCAATTCTTATGACTATGTCGGTAACTTTGGTTCTCCTGCGGATATGGATATCTTCATTTCTGACGTGATCACTCAAGGAAACTGCGAGCATAGCCCATCTCCGTTGCCCTTTGGGTGACTTTAAGCTTTCTGCCAAACAAGTGGCAGTGGACAGGGCACATTGCTCGCAGAACAAATGGCCGATGAGGCCGAAAAGTTCTGGAATGGCGACCGCGAACCGGAGGACGATGCGTTGGAAGGCCTCCCACTAGGTGGACCGATGACCGGTCGCACGGGATCGGTCAATGTGGCGACGCCTGGGGGAGGCCTATGTCCAGCAGTAAACGTCAAAATAGAGAATAGAATCGTCGGTGAGATAGTGGTGAAGCGAGAACCAATAAAATATTTTAATAAAAGCTAATGTAATACTTAATAGGCATCTGAAGCTACTAGAACTCTCATCGGAACCCGAATCCGACTTGGATATTAAAGACCAAATTCGTTCTTTGATAAAGCAGTTCTTGGCTAAGAGTAGTTAAGTTATTTATTAAATTACCGCTTTCCATACTTATGTAGATGATGAAGTAGTATTGTATGACATCCATATTCAATAAACATTAATGTTGGACACAATTTACACGTGAAAAGATTAATATTGTTTGAACATTTATAATGTACGATTTAAAATGTATTTCTATTATAAATATAACTCATTGATGCAGAGGTCTCATACTTTATTCATTCCGTGTCAGGTGGTGTCAGTTAATTAAGCTAAAATAATTCACCAGTTGTCGAGGTCTCTGTTTGATTGACAGATCGATTAAAGTTTCCCTAATTTCGTGCAATCAATGTCGTTTTCGCCGCACCTCCGCTGGCTCAAAAGGCACATTTTAAAGAAGTATTTTCAGCTGTTGCTGCCCACCTGTCTCCTCGGAATATGGCACCTCATTTTAGATAAAATCTGTTGGCTTAATCTTGATGGCAGACTGACAAAAAAATTAATTAACTTAATGAAATTGTGTGGTCATCTGGGGAAAGTTGTTTTGATGAGTTTATTTATAACTTTTTATGGATATAAAAAATATGGATATTATAATTATTGGGCTTGGGATTTGTACCAAATAGGAAATTGGCGAAAGTAGGTCAAATTGTTTTTGGTGTGTGTGCACAGTATTTGTGGCTATCTAAATTAGTTTTTCGTATAAAAGTTAATTGAGGGCTCGAGGAGGTTGTATTACAAATTGATTTTTAATACTTCATTATCATTTTTATTAAGGACGTTTTAAGCTCACACTCAAAATCGGCGACGTTATCAAAAACTAACCCATAGCTCGATAGATGGCGTTGGCGTCGAGTTAGATGGCGATATGGTTGTGTTACCGTCGGCCGTATATAGTATCCGTGCGGCCGTGCCGAAGTTGATCTTTCCAAAGGTTAAACGGAGAATGATGATCGGATTGGACTTGCGACTGCTTGATGTCCGCTGCCGAATGTTACGCTTAAGCGGGCTAAAATCCTTCTGACCCCCAAATTTTTGAAAGATCTTTTAATAATATATATAAATGTTTATTAGTTTTATTTAATACACATAATATTAAGAAGTACCTTATTCACCTATATTTTTTAAATTATTATTATTCCCACATTTCGTTTTTTTTTAACACTACTAACATAACATTAGTGCTAGTCGTGCATAAGCGAGCATAGACTGCTCGGTTCGTTGCTACAATATAGAAAAACCCGTAGTCATCTTCATAAAACTCATTCAAATTATTTGATAATTTTATTTACTTACTTCACAAGTATTTGTTTTATTGTTATTACGTGACCTACAACGCAGCACAACGCCTACTACGTCATTCGATACCGCTCGCCAAATTAATTCAAGACACGATCGGTATTACTAGCGACTGAAGAGGTTCTCCTGGCATTACTTAAATGATCCTCAACGATATTTACAATTTAAAAACAAAAGTGCGATTGTTTTTTTTAGTGTTGATAATGGGGAGCGTCTCATAATCATCATATCAGCCGAAAGACGTCCACTGCTGGACCTCCCCCAAGCGTCATCACATTGACCGCTCCCGTGCGTCCCGCAATCTTCACTAGGTCATCGGTCTACCTGGTGGGAGGCCTTCCAACGCAACGTCTTCCGATTCGCGGTCGCCATTCCAGAACTTTTCTGCCCCATCGGCCATCCGTTCTGCGAGCAATTTACCCTGGCCACTGCCACTTAAGTTTGGCAATTTGGGGAGCGTCTATATCGACACAATTTTATTATTTGCTATTTCAGAGTTTGAGGTGATACTTTGATATATCTATAATGTTATGGACTATCTAGAAACAATTACCTACTTAGTGTGCTTCGTTAAATTATAGAGTGGCTAATTATTAGAGATAAAAGAATACAAATATATTTTTAGAACTCTTGGCGCACATCAAGCCACTCACCGTCACACGTCTTAGCGAAGTATTAATCTCGCCATGTGATCATTTTTGGATCTAAAGACTCACACTAAAGGAAATAAAATGCCATGCTGATACATATAAACTGAAAAAGTACCACGTGAGGCTTATTAGAACTGAATTAGTATCTTCTTTGAATATAAAATGGGCTTATAATTATGGGAAAAGCTGGCGATGCCGCTGCTATGAGTAATTATTGGCGGGTAAGGGGACATGAAACCCCGTAACCAAACCATACGAAGACATATCTACGAACTCTGATGCAGAATATTTGATCTTTTGGTGAATTAGTCACTAAGACAATGATCTCCTTAGATGTCGGGTTGTATTTGCAATTTGAACTAGGTAGAAGGCAACATAAATGACTTAGTTCTCGATCAAGGTCAGATTAAGCTCTACTGAGCCAGATCTACTCTGATAAGACTATCTATAGCCGATAATCCTAACGGAGCGATATTCATTTGAATTGGGGTCATTGATACTTTATGTAATTTTTATTGACGTCACATTTCTCATTGAACTGATGGTCGTTAAAGAGGAGCATTGCTCAGGGAGTCCACAAAATTATCGATACTATGAATTTGGATATTGTATTTTCTGTGCTGATTGAGACATCGGATGCCTAGATAAAGAAGCATAGAGAAATTACCTACCTAGTTAATATGCTCATTGTATTAAATTACTTTGAAAGGCGTTTTCGATATAAAGGAAACAATGGCGCCGATGCTACACAAAAAAACACTGATGTGTATGACAGATGTGTTCATAATTTTATTGATAGTTAAAGCCCTGGAAATGCTTCTATTTCATTGATGCCTAGATTAGATTAGATTAAGACGGGCTGGTGTCCGCAACTCCACGTCCAAGCGCGTATTTTGCGTACGGCATTGATGCCTATAGTGTAACTTCGTGTCTATCTCATAATTATATGGCCGTAATGCCTCGCCTTCGTGTATGTGAGTTTATATGTTTGTAAACGCACCCACGATACAGGAAGCAATTCCTAGTGTGGGGCAACGTTTATCCTTTAAAAAAAAAAAAAATAATATTTATAGCCTACTTTTTAAACATCATCATCATCATATCAGCCGAAAGAAGTCCACTGCTGGACATAGGCCTCCCCCAAGCGTCGCCACATTGACCGGTCCCGTGCGTCCCGCATCCAGCGGATCCCCGCAACCTTCACCAGGTCATCGGTCCACCTGGTGGGAGGCCTTCCAACGCAACGTCTTCCGGTTCACGGTAGACCACTCCAGAACTTTTCTGCCCCATCGGCCATCCGTTGTGCGAGGAATGTGCCCTGGCCACTGCCACTTAAGTCTGGTAATTCTTCGGGCTATGTCGGTAATCCTGGTTCTCTTGCGGATAGAGATGGCTAAGGCTATGCTCGGAGTTTCCGTGCGTGATCACGCAAGCAACTCCGAGCATAGCCTTCTCCATTGGCCTTTGGCTGACTGTAAGTTTTTTGATGAGGCCCATTGTGAGCGACCACATCTCAGAGCCATAGGTTATCACTGGCAACACACACTGGTCATAGATTTTCGTTTTGGCACACTGTGGTAAGTTGGAAGAGATGATATCGCGCAACTGCCTGAACCGTTGGATTGTTTCTCCCAGGTAGAAATAGTCGTCCACAACTTCGAGTGTAGAGTCTCCGACCTTGATAGGAGTGGGTACAACATGGGTATTCAACATCACCTTGGTTTTGTCTATGTTCATCTTAAGATCCACTCTTTCGGAAGCTCTACTGAGGTCATCGAGCATTGTACTGAGGTCCTCCACGGTCTCAGCCACAGACCAATATATCGTCGGCAAACCGAAGGTGAGTGATGTACTCGCCATTGTCGTTAATGCCTAGACCTCTCCAGTCGAGAACCTTGAAGACATCCTCCAGTGCAGCGGCGAACAGTATCAGAGATATGATGTCTCGAAGGATATGTTCCGAGGTCTGATTCTGAAGTCGACCTGACATGGTGGCGTTTATTTACAAACACTTCAACACTTCGATGTACCGGTAGTCGATTTGGCACCGTTGGAGAGAATGCAGTACAGCCCAAGTCTCGATCGAATTGAAGGCTTTCTCATAGTCCACAAACTGTAAGCAGAGAGGCACTTACTACTTCTCACTCTTCGTTCTTCTGAATAACCTGCCGCAGTGTATGTATGCGTTCTACGGTGCTGAAGCCTTTACGGAAACCAGCTTGTTCGGGAGGCTGGAAATCGTCAAACCTGCGCGCGAGACGAGTCGTGATGACTCTTGAATACAGATTGTAGACATGGCTGAGAAGTGAGATGGGCATATAGTTCTTCAGTAGGGCATTGTCGCTAATCTAGCAAACGACCCTAGAGCTAGATTGACCCGACACTATACCGAAGACATTCCGGACATCAGCCTGGACGAGGGTAGGATAGCTCTTAAACAGCTTAAGAACAACAAGCACCGGGTGATGACGGCATAACAGCCGAACTCCTAGAGGCGGGTGGAAAACCAGTACTCAAAGCCCTTCAGAAGCTGTTTGAATCCGTCATACTCGAGGGGAAAACACCTCAGGCATGGTGCAGGGATGTGGTGCCTCTTCTTTAAGAAGGGTGACAATGCCCGACTTTTTAATATATCAAAATATTAAGAAAGACTCTTGAAATATAAGTATAAAACTCTATTTATTTTCTTATAATTTTATTATATTTACTCAGTTTCCGTCCCAACTATAAATCACTCCGCTTCCGTTGTTTATGAAAAAAAGATTATGTCAATAAATTGCGGCAAAACCTGCGGGTCGTGAAAATTGCGCTAGTTCGGGGAGGGCCATGATTAATATTGTGTCAGACTTTGTATCGACTGCGATCAAATGGATTACCTCCTGCATTAACAGTAATAGAAAAACTTTTTTGCAAAAAAATACTACCGACTTCCAAATACAAAACTACAAAGTGAAAAATAACTTTATTTTTTGAAGTCGGTGTCCATAAAGCAATAAAATTGGTACCTACGAAAGACACCGACTTCAAAAAATAAAGTTATTTTTCACTTTGTAGTTTTGTATTTGGAAGCCGGTAGTATTTTTTTTCCAAAAGAGTTTTTTTATTTTTTACTTTTAATTGTACCTACCTAATAGGTAAGTTAGTAAGGTACCTATAACGCCAGAATAGATTTCGTGAAACTTGAACATAACCGGTGAAATGAGAGATCTGCTTACCCCTTAAGAGTGTACTGGCGTGATGTTATGTTATGAAATGGTATAAACAATAAACAGACATGCGATTGCAGCATTACCGAGAGATTTGCCGTTATTTATTGAAGAGTTCTGTTGTATATCTCCGAAGTTCTTCATCAGATCTTCACGAAATTAAAATGGGACCAATTTCAGAACAGACTTTTTCAAACAAAAAAAGAATTTTAAAATCGGTCCACAATTGACGGAGATATCGGTGAAAATACACAAAAACAAAAAAAAAAACAAAACAAATATAATGTCGAACATAGAACCTCCTCCTTTTTGGGAAGTCGGTTAAAAAAGATACCTTTATTACGTGAACATGATTGATAACACGCTAGTTTCCTCCAAACTGTTAAGCGTGAAATTACTTTGATGGGTTTCGCTAATTTGTTTATCGTTTCTCAAAGTTGTTTATAGTCGGCAAAATATTTTGCTAGGAGTAATTAGCGGTCGTTTAATTACCCGGCTTTATTAAAGTCGGAGAGAGCAAAGAAAACGGTGTTGTTTGTGCAAAGGTAAACTATTTTCTGTTCCAAGTGGTGTTGGTATGTTAAGAAAGCGTGTGTGTACCCTGACGTGAGAGACTTAAACATTTCACATAACGTGACGCTTCTGCACTTATCCTGCGCTTAGAGGCAATTTAGCTAACGCATTTATACGTGCATAGTATTTAATTACTTTGGGACGTGTTTGCAAGATGCGTTGCAGTAAGTTGTTTACGGATATGAAGCATTTCAGTAAAAGCTAGTGACATCCAAGTGGGTCTCAGTTAATCTATTCCTTTAATTTTTAATGTGACCTTTTTCAGATCATGTTTAAGTTTCAGGCGAGGTTGTAAACCTCTTGCCAAATTTATCTTGAGCCGCTCCACGATATACCGTTGCTATTAAAGTTTCACGGGTTTTGCAACGCTAGGGAGCAACGCGGTTCGGTCGTCACTACCCTCGTGTACTTGAGCCTGCTATTTGGGTCTCCTGCAAAAGTTTTAAATGGATCCAAACTTGAAACTGTTATGAGGGTGATTGATTTAACTCGATCGTGTGTGCTTTGATATAAACGTTTTAGTCTGCTGAAATCTTTTTGAAGTCAACTCTACAAATATTTACGTATAGTCATCGGCAAGTAACTTGGCAAGGTTTTGGCGTAGTGGGGGTAAGTTCGCGCATCGTACACTTATTGCCACAAAAAAGTGGTCTCTTTTATTTCTTGTCATTTTTCAGAGGAAAGTTAAATAATGAAGAGGAATTCGTGAATGTGAGGTGTTATAAATAAAATATGTACAGTTACAAGTTAAAAAAAAATATTTGAAAAATATAGTAATTATTATGACATTTTTATCAAAATAATACAGTAACACTCGTAATAAAAACTAAATTCAAAACAACTACTCCTAACAAAAACTAACTTAACAATATCTTGACAAAAACTCAACAAAAACAATGTTTACAACTTTCGTGCACGCAAGTGTAATCGGGAGCGAGGACGGGGTGCGGGAGGCAAGGGTCGACTGACCCACCAATCGCGCGCTCGGATCGGCGCGACCTTGTACCCCGCGTCCCGCTTCACTACCAAGGAGACCTAAAAAACGACTTCTGCGCATCTAACGACTCTTGCCAAGTTACTTGCCGATGACTATACTCCTTATGATATATGTAATATACCACAACCACAATCTCCTACCTACTGTATACTATAATATCGCTGCTCTATTTCAAACATCGTGTTGAACACATCTATCGTCTATGGAATGTCGGCAGTGAAACTGCAAGAAAATTGTGTTAGCTGGAGCCGGCGATGAACATTCCTTGCTTTACGAATTTATGATGACATTGATTAACATTGTCATCTTCATAACATATATTATAATATGTCACCGAAGAAATCACTAGCAAGTACTACTTGGAATCTGTTAGCATTTGTTCATACTATCGCTAGTGGTGACAATTTCATCTTATGAAGATAGTTGTTTGTTTAAAACATTATCACAATCACAGGCTATTTATAGCAGGCTATTTAAAACAGTAAAGTGACTAAAATATTCTCGTTTCAAAAGCTTTTATAAGTGGTGTTGTGGAATTTGCGGGCGAAAGTTGGTGATTCAACATTATCTTGACCTAACGAAAGCTTAGCAATACTGGTCCCACCTTTCTCTATTGAATCATATTATTCATTACAAGTTTTACCTACATTATTTAATACATTACACAAATCATTTCGGTGTCTTCTTAGGGTCGTTTATGTATGATTCATAAAAATCTCAAGAATGAAAAAAAAACGAAAATTTAAAAGAACATTATCTCGCTACCATATTGTAATTTTGTATATTTTAGTTAAGTTATTATAGTCTATTTTAGGTTTCCTTATTTCTTTCTACACACTGTGTCTTCGTCTATCAACCAACTGTCCTGTCGCAGGTCTGCTGGAAGAAATTTCTTTTGTAATAAGCAGTACCTTTGTGCTCTTATATCTGCATTCTTTATTTTCTCTGTAAAGTGTTTTATGTGTACATAAATAAATAATAAAACTCAGAAATATCTAAGCCAATCTCGATATAACTGAATTAGTTTTAAATTTGCATGTTCGTTACACATTTGCCTAATAGAGCTTAACGACAATGCGCCCGTTGTGGTGATCTAACCGGCTTCTAATGTCGGTCGCCTGCGCCCGCGCACTTTCTGCCGGCCTTACTCCCGGAACGTGCGGTATGCGTGCCCCACTTGTGTCTCACTTGCCCACTCACTAGATCAGCTTCATCTACATTTCATTAGCAACAGATGATACCTCGTCAACGTTTAGATGGATGTTTAATATTGTACTGTCGTATCTCAACATTCTCAACATCATACCAATTCCAATCATCGTTCAGTTTCCAATTAAAAATATAATCTGCGGTTTCCATATTTGATTTTTTTCATTTTCATATATCCGATTTCCGATGGTAAAGCCGATAATACGTGTAGCTAACCTGTGTCAACAGATACGGCACGAGGATGCGAGTATGGCGTGGGGAGCTAATACCGAACGGGGGAACTTGGAAAATAACAGTCGTAGTGTTTGCTTAGGACCGTAGCACTGCTGTTCCGTGGTACGAGTATGCAGCCTCGATACCGCCTCCGTATTTAAACAAAGGCAATTGAGTGCACGTATTGTTTGTGTTAAGGAAAATTGGTTCAACCGATGCTATCGAGTGCTTACATACCTATTGGAGTCTTAAGGTGCCCCTAGTCAACAGCACGAACTAATTTGTGCGCGGGGTTAAAATACATGTTGTCTCATCCGACATCACGTGCGAAAGAGATTGATGCTGTGATGAGCAGTAAGAAGCTAGTTCTCGTATGAATTAGCACTTTTGCAATTTTGTAGCGAAATGGATGATGATTTAGGACGAAAACGAGCGCGCGAAATTTTATGAACAGACCTTTGGGAGTCTAGATATCTTGAAAAAACTACTAAATGTATATTTTCAAAATAAAATTATTTGCATTGTTGAATTACTAATCTATCCCTGTATGGAGGCCGTTTTGCAATATTCCTTCTTCTTATGGTATTTATTTCCGCCCAAAGATGCGTTAAAATTAGTGTTGAAATATGGAACTTTCGACGCTCATAATTTTCAAATATTGTTTATTTTTACTTTTCTGTTTCCATACAGGGCTAGGTAATGATGAGACAAATTGATATCATTTTTTATTTTGAACGTACATCGTCAAGCAGTGGAGTAATCGCCAGACTACGTTTGTATGGAAGAATTTTCGACTAGTGTAACCTTAATGTTAGTTTCAATATTGCGTAAAATTTTATGGGATATCTATTTTACATTTAGTCCAGTACTGCTCTAGTTTTCACAATGGTATACAACAAATCCCAATTCCCAATTAGAAAACACAAACACTAAATCTGCTTCTGTTCGTTTTTTCCTGGCTTAGAAAGAGAAGCCGTCCTCGATATTTTTTTTGAAACAGTTAACTTTTTGTTTTCATACAACTAGCCTGGCTTTGTTTGCCTTAATGAGAAATTTTAAGCTTCAAGAATTTCATACGAATGTTTCGATAGGCTTTCTGAATGTGCCGATAGCAAGTAGTTGCATGACATACTTTCGATTTCTATTCTCTACATTTATTAAAACTTGCTGTTAAATGTTGAACTTCTTTGTGCAGTCACTGTTTGATTCATGGTTCTCTATTTTTAACCCCCGACGGAAAAAGAGGGGTGTTATAAGTTTGAGGTGTGTTGTTGTGTATTCTGTGTATCTGTGTGTCTGTGTGTCTGTGTATCTGTGTATCTGTGTGTCTGTCTGTGGCATCATAGCGCCTCAACGGATGAACCGATTTTGATTTAGTTTTTTTTGTTTGAAAGGTGATTGTATCGAGAGTGTTCTTAGCTATGTTTGAATAAAATCGGTTCAGCCGTTCAAAAGTTATGCGCGTTTTACTGTTTAGATCGTGATGTTTTCGCAAGATAAATGTGTCGGGGGTTTTTTAAATTTTGAAATTTTACTTGTCTATACTACTGTCATAGGTTTTTGAATTGAGAATGAGTTTTTTAATTCGCTAACGTGATCGCCTGATGGCTGCGCTCATGTATTTTGTATGTGGTTTTTAACCGACTTCCCAAAAAGGAGGAGGTTCTATGTTCGACATTATGTATGTTTTTTTTTGTTTTTTCACCGATATCTACGTCAATTGTGGACCGATTTTGAAAATTATTTTTTTGTTTGGAAAAATACGTTTTGAAATTGGTCCCATTTTAATTTGGCGAAGATCTGATGAAGAACTTCGAAGATATACAACGGAATTCTTTAATAAATAACGGCAAATCTCTCGGGATTGCTGCAATCGCATATCTGTTTGTTGTTTATACCATTTCATAACATAACATCACGCCATCACGCTCTTAAGTGGTACGCAGATCTCTCATTTCACAGGTTATGTTCAAGTTTAATGATATTCGGGAAATATATTCTGGCGTTATAGCTAACTTATTAAACAACTTGGCTATACTTTATTTTTTCTCTTTTTAGTTGTACCTACCTAGGTACAACTAAAAAGAGAAAAATACTACCGACTTCCAAAGAAAAACTACAAAGTGAAAAATAATTTTATTTTTAGAAGTCGGTGTCCATAACGCAAAAAAATGGTACCTACAGAAGACTATTTTTCTCTTTGTTGTTTTTAATTTGGAAGTCGGTAGTATTTTTTTCTAAAAAAGCTTTTTTATGTATGTGGTTTTCTTATACAATATATCCGGTGTACAAGTCCTTCAAGTCTTTAATTGCATTTACGGAAAACCCTCTACGAGAAGTTAACACTAGTACACTGATAACTCATTATGTTGTATTTATTAAGTACTAGCATCTGCCAGCGGCTTCGCCCGCGTAAAAAGTGTTTTATGATCCACAGGGCATACAAACTATCCTATGTCCTTCCCAGGATCTCAAACTATCTCCATGCCAAATTTCATCTAAATCGGTTCAGTAGATCCAGAGATGACCCCCTACAACCTCACAAACTTTACCTCTTTATAATATTAAGTATAGATAGAGCAAATATGTCAAAACATACATTTACAGATCAAACTGAGAACTTAAGAAACTAATTTGCGATCGTCTCTCTGACTGAGTAGACATCCGTACTAATTAGGGAGGTATAGAAGGAGGTACCGGTGTAGTGTCTTGTGATAACCATACAGGTCATAAGACTCACTCGAGTGGAAAGGGTCACCACGGCAAACGACGCGCATGGCTTGGCACCTATAACTGTTTATATTATGTACATATTGTTATCTATACAAAACACTACAAAGTGAAAACTAAATTCAATTTCTGAAGTAGGTGTTCTTGTTTTCGTTTCTTCGTTTTTTGACACTGACTTCCGAAATTGAAGTTATTTTTCACTTCGTAGTGTTTTTATTTGGATGTCGGTTGTATTTTTTGTAAAAAGTTTTTTTTAGGTTTCACTTTTTAGTTGTGGTACGTAATGGACTAGTTATATAGGCTAGGTACCAATAATGAAGGCAGAATAGATTAACCCAATAACATGAAATTTAAAAAAAACCGGTGGAATAAGAGTATACCAAGGTGAACTGTTTACACCTGCGTACCCCTTTAGAGCGTACTAGTGTGATGTTATGTTATGAAATGGTGTAAACAATAAACAGAAATGCGATTGCAGCTATCCCGAGTGATTTGCCGTCATTTATTGAAGAGTTCTGATGTATATCTCCGAAGTTCTTCATCAGAACTTGATGAAAATTGAATGGGACCACATGACAAGCTCCAGCTTACAAATAAAAAAAAAGAATCATCAAAATCAGTTCACTCAGTAACAAGTTCTGAGGTAACAATAAAAGTAAAGTATATTATTAATAAATAAAAAAAAACAAAAAGATACAGCCGAATTGATAACCTCCTCCTTTTTGGGAAGTCGGTTAAAAAGCGCGAGATGAGACTATACTAACATCTAGGTTTATGAAAATAGACAATATCTTTAACTGTACTGGAGCAACTACGGAATTCTACAACATGCTTAATTGTACACGGAATTCTCTATACTCTGTAACACAGTTGGTCCAATTAGATCTTATGATGACTATGAATTTCAATGTGGAACTTAAAACTAGTCGTTCATCAAACTGGTTTAGAGTCTGCTTATTTTGTTGAGTCATTTTGGCTTCTCTTCGTTTGAATGCTTGTCATCAGTAAGACTAAGATATCTTGAAATACAATGTTGGCTAACTGTTACTTAATTTGAATTTGCACGCCTCTGACCACTGTATATTAATTTTATGTGACAAAGGGTTTGCCTTCCTTTTTATTTTTCCATTGGTTTTTATTTTCTTTACCTGTGTTAGCAAAATTGGTATACTAACATCTAGGTTGATGAAAATAGACAATATCTTTAACTGTACTGGAGCAACTACGGAATTCTACAACATGCTTAATTGTACACGGAATTCTCTATACTCTGTAACACAGTTGGTCCAATTAGATCTTATGATGACTATGAATTTCAATGTGGAACTTAAAACTACTGGTTAATCAAACTGGTTTAGAGTCTGCATATTTTGTTAAGTCATTTTGGCTTCTCTTCATTTAAATGCTTGTCATCAGTAAGACTAAGACATCTTGAAATACAATATGGACTAACTGTTACTTAGTTTGAATTTGTACGTCTCTGACCGTGTGTGTATTCATTTTATGTGACAAAGGCTTAGTCTTCCTTTTTATATTTTTCCATTGCTGTTTATTTTGTTTACACAGGTACACAAAATAAACAGCAATGGAAAAATTGGTATTGTCATTCCTGATTTTCTGCATCATCGTTTTTAGATTTCACGCGGATTTACTTTCGCACTCACTCAGTTTTAGTGTGTCTAGCAGGCATTACAGACTTTCAGTTTCTTTCTGTGAATCCTTAACCAGTAACCTACATTGATTCGTTTGGAATTAATAAGCATTTCCGGTCAGATCGATTTGCGATCTGATTTAGTAAAAAGGAATTAGGAAATGGCTAAAACTTAAGAAGATTTATGGCTTCGTTAACATCGAGTTTTAGATATCTATCTATATATTTTTGTTAAATGCTACATAGAGCTTATGGTACAGCATTGGAACGTGGTAGTACCTGAGCAGACAATGCTATAAATCCCTTTATAAAAAATGCAATTTCTACCTATCATCAATTTCTGCAATATCATGGGTAATGATATGCACATCGTTCTTGGCCTGTGACCGTTATGAGACTGAGCAAGAGAATGTATCATTAATGTCAGTGATGCTAGCTATTTGTCGCGAATCAGTCCCGTAACCCGTTGCCGTCAGCTGCCGACTCACGCGCACCCGCTAACTTACTGTGAACTAAGAGATATATTTAAGAGGAGTGTTATATTTTAAAGGTTATGTAATATGCACACAGGTTATAATATTTTCTTCTTACAATAGCCCTTTATATCTAATACGTCAGTATAAAAAAATACTTATAGTACAAGTAAAATTTCATAATTAAAAAAAATCCCCGACACATTTTCATTTCATGCCGCATAAATTATCTAGTACATAGCAGAAACGACAATCTATTGAACACGTAATTATGACACGATATCTTGCGAAAACACCCCGAATCAAACAGTAAAACGCCCATAACTTTTGAAAAGCTGAATCGATTTTATTCAAACATAGCTCTCGACAAAATCAACTTGCAAACAAAAAAAAACCTAAATCAAAATCGGTTCATCCGTTTAGGCGCCGATGATGCCACAGACATACTCACAGATACAGAGCAACACACGTCAAACTTATAACACCCCTCTTTTTCCATCTGCTTTTGTCTGGAATTTCACTATACTCTTGGAACATATACAAAGTTGCAAACCTTAAGTCTACAATCCAGAGATAATGATAGTAGAATAGATTTGAGGTAATGCCATTGGCATGTGAAATGTGGTTTATTCTACATGGGCGACGTTCATGACTATACAGACTCTACGAAGCTCGCTTAATAGAATTAAAGTTTCGGGCAGAGAGCTTTACCATAATCCCCATTGACTCTTTTATCAGTATCGTTTTACCGGGCTTTCAAGTTCGCTCGTGATGTACGTACAGTATATGTACGTACATCACGACGCTTACATGTATATGTAAGCGTCTTGGGGCGCAAGGGGAGGCAAGCGTGAGTAGGGAGTAGGGACTCGAGGAGGCACTACTTGAGTTTACCTCGTAACGATAAGTGTACATCGGGTAATAGAATAGAACAGAATAGAATCTAAATTATTGTACATCTTAAAAAATCAAAATTTCTATATACAAAAAAAAATAAATTGAAAGTAATAATAATTGATTCTACCGTCCATCCTGCAATCTAGCTTGTTATGGACAAGAAACTCCACACTTACTCTTTTAAAAGAAAGTGTTATACAAGTATTTGGTTACATATACATATATGTGAGAACGACGTAAAAAAAAAACGTGCACGTAAAAGCGCCAATTAAAAATACAATAAATAGGTAATCAAAAACAGGCCGAGGTAAGTAAGTTATGACCAATCCCAACTGATGGCGCCCGTTCACGAACATGACACATGGATCGGCACCACTCAGCTCAACCATCATGTAAGGAACCGAATGATTGGAACGCATGTGCCACCATCAGAGAGATATTAGAGAAAGGTAAAAAGTTATACTCATTTACAAGGAATCTTATTTATACAGGTACAAAGGCGGTCTTATCGCTGACAGTGATATCTACCAGACAACCTTTAACCTTTTCCATTGTTTTAATGTAGTTCTTATCCAATTATCTGTTGCGTTCATTTAATTAAGCGTATCACTGCTACTCAGAATAGAACGTAAACAAGTGTTAGCTTGTGTCTAACCGTAAATGTGCGTAGAAAGCGCGACTCGCACTCCCTACGATTAGACGCGGTGCGTGGCGGAATGACTAGCGGTCAACAGTATACCACGGTCCACGTAGATCAGTTACATGTAAAGAAATATTAAGGTTCCCCTAGTCGACGGCACGAACTATTTTGTTTGCGAGGTTAAAATGCATACTATCTCATCCGACAACACGTGCGAAAGAGATAGATGCTGTGATGAGCAGTAAGCTAGTTCGCATACAAATTGACACTTGCAAATTTGTATCGAAATGGATGATGATTTAGGACGAAAACAAGCGCGAAATTTTATAAACAGCCCTTTGGAAGTCTAGATATCATGAAAAAACTACTAAATGTATATTTTCAAAATAAAATTATTAGCATTGTTGAATTACTAATCTATCCCTGTATGGAGGTCATTTTGTAATTTTCCTTCTTCTTATGGTATTTATTTCCGCCCAAAGATACGTTAAAATTATTATTATTGTTGAAATATGGAACTTTTGACGATCATAACTTACAAAAATATATTTTTTTTACATTTTTGTTTCCATACAGGGCTAGATAATGATGGTACAAATTGATTTCATTTTTATTTTGAACGTACATCGTGAAAAAGTGGAGTAATCAGCAGATTACATTTGTATGAAAAAAATATCGACTAGTTCAACCTTAACCGTTCTTATTCAAGAACATGTAAAACCAAAAGGAAAAATCCTCAAATATTTTGTTCTCTTTGGCCATGCAGTCCTTATAGCTACCAAAGTAGAGTTATTATTGTCTTTGTTATTGTGAAGGGAACCATGCGTCCGTAGTCGCTTTGATCATGTCGTGTTCTTAATTGCGCTGCTATTCGTTGCGGCAGGTATCTCTCGAATAAGTTACCATCTGCGCAGAGGCTTTGTAATAGAAAATAACCGGGTGTTGTTAATGGCTGCGATCCTAGAGAGCTCGAGGATAATGGCGGACCGTAATGCCGTTTTGGCGGGAAGCGACGCGTTGGTTTGCGCTGCGGATGTTCGGTGCGCTGAAGTAACTTCCCCTTACTCCAATTTATGATTTTGTAATTCTAAAAGAAGTAACGTTTTATAATTGTTAAAGTTATTACCGTTTTATTTTCCGGTGCGTTCTGCCTTATCCTTTTCCTTATTATAGTCGGCTACGAAGCCATATATGAACTTTAGGGTTCTTCACCTATTCCGTGATTTCCGTTAATACACTACCATGAATAGCTTCAATGTGAAATAGTTGTTACGTATCAATTACAGTGAGAATTTTACAAATTCTTGTAGTGTTACCGGTGAAAGAATTTAATAGTACATTATTGCAAAGGCCGGGAAATAGGCATTTGCAGGTCGAGTATGAGATCGAAGGCTGAGCCGTAGGCGTCGACTTCACTAATACGAGACAGGCAAAAAAATGCGGGGACCTAAACATAATTTTTATATTATACATTTAATTTATTAAAAGTTACACCATCAATGCTGGAGCGTTGTAATGTTCCAAATTCAAAAAACGCTCATGCAATGGATTTGATTTTCTTTGTCCGCAAATTCGAAACTTCGCGTGTTCTTTTTTCGAAAATAATGACAATATTTCCATGCATGTTTGAGAAAAGTGTTTAGTTGCATGTCTGCTTTGTATATAATTGCTTATGATTTGAAGGATTTATCGCTAGAGCGAAAAGTACTTTTGGAAATAATTGCAATGAAATGTTTTCGGGAAATAAAAAGGCGCGACGATCGGCAGCGTAGTATTTTCCTGACGTTGAAAAGGCAATATGAATCGAAATTACTTGGATTCGCTGAGCAATTCCCTTGCTTACCTGAAATATATTTGTTGAAAATGGAAAAGATTCTCTTTTGGATTTAAATTATTCATTCGGCGCTGTTCGTCGTATTTCCGACCTAGTTGTGTTCATTTGAATTTTATGCAAGTGAAATCCTAGTGTTAAATAAGTGTTCCGTGTATCGAACGCAAAAACTGTGTGTGGAACGCAGTGAGGCGTTAACGGTTGGATGTGGAGATTCGCAGATATTGCCGACAGCCGGCAGCGCGGCTCGGCGGAGTGCCCGCGTTGATGAGCCACGCGAGACCAACTCTTTGCTCGATCACATCTACGATAAACAAGACCTATATACCATGGTTGGGTGCACTCGACACGTGTCATTTACGACTCTACAATTCAACTATTATGTACTTTTACCTTTGTGGATTTTCTAAAGTACTTACAGTCAATTAGAGTGAAACTTAAGTGAAAACATGGTCGTTAATGGAATCATGGACCAGTCATAGCAGTTCATTTATATCAAGAAACGTTGTGGGTTAATTGTTGAGATGGACTAATAGCAAAAGCACGTAGGTATGTATTAGCCAAAGCAGAGTAATAAGGTTTTTTTACGGGGTCCCAGCGCTAAGAAAGAAAATTTGGTTCAAATAAATCTCACTAGATGGCGCGATGTGCACCGATTAGTTATTGAATTGTATCTAAAATTAACGTTTTCTGGAATTAAAACCTACAAATTGTATGTTCTTGTTTAATCAATTCTCCTAAGCACAAAATTATGGCATATTGGGCTCTTAATTTACATTTCAATGATTATTTGAACGGATCATTTAAAATTGATGTCAATAGATGTATTTTATATGTAAATTATATTTAAATTGTATTGAAACTGTTAAAACGTGCAAAAAAAAACTACAAAACAAATCGTCACTGTATTTAAAGAAAAACCGGCCAAGTGCGAGTCGTACTCGCGCACGAAGGGTTCCGTACCGTTATCGCAAAAAATGGCAAAAAAGCACGTTTGTTGTATGGGTGCCCTACTTAAATATTTATTTTATTCTGTTTTTAGTATTTGTTGTTATAGCGGCAATTGAAATACATCGTCTGTGAAAATTTCATCTGTCTAGCTATCACGGTTCATGAGTGACAGACAGGCAGACAGACAGACAGACGGACCGTGGAGTCTTAGTAATAGGATCCCGTTTTTACCCTTTGTGTACGGAACCCTAAAAAATATTCACAAACCGAGTAAACCCTTTTACTTGCAAGTCGCTGCTAACACCATCTATCTAACGCCGTGGAACGGAACCGAACACGATCGATGTACAAAAACTAATCAGTTTTATCAGACGAAAAACGCTAGTAACATCGGCACGGTTACTTTGTATGGGATGAGGCATCTGTATGCTAGTATTATATTATCTGTGGTGTTTTAAAACATATAAAGGTAGGTAATGCAATTGATGCTATTTGTCGCATTCTCTGGAGCGTTACGTGGTATGCCTGATGTCTGTGCCGTCCTCCCATCACGTTAGATCAACCGTCGCTAATGCCCTGATGGTAGCCAATTCATCTTCACGCCTCGCGGAGACGGCAACCGTGACGTACGAATACTGCACCTGCCCACAGAATAAATAATAGTACAAGTACCTGCCGGCGGTCGCTGAACCCTGCCAGTGCTAGTGAGGCAAATATTCAGTGGCCTGATGCTTCCAATTAAGAGACATCGTGTTAACACGAAACGCATGCTGTTTTTACTGTAATTGACGCACGATTCCATCAAGAATAGATTAGCAAAAATCAATCACAGACGCTGGCAGACTCGACGATATTATAAACAAGTACGCTAATTAAAATTTAATAGAAACTACAGTTTTCTAGGTTTTTCAGTTTTAGGCGAGATAGGGAAGCTGCTTAAGGTGATATATACGCCCCAATGTAACGCAGTACTGGCCGTGCGCCCGCTCGATGCCAAAATATCAAAATTGAACCTCCTTTTGAACAGTTTTGTTTGCAAAATATTATTTGATTTACATATGCTATGTTAGGTATGAAAAAATTCCAGCCATCAATTTTTCTGTATAAAAATATTTTTAAACATCCAAGACGTTTTGGAGGAGTTTCCAAAAGTTGCGAAAAAATATCGTGTTATTAATTATTTTGTTAAAGCAAAACTATTAGTTACACGAAAAAACCTTGTGTTCAAAATTATGTACATGAATCAATATTAAATATATATTTTTTTCAAACCTTTTAACCTAGCTGTTACTGAGGAGTATGCTTTAGAAAGTTACCGTTTTACGGCACTAAAGCGTATGTAGGCCCTTAAATGATGAGATGAGAATCTATTGCAAAAGTCCTCTAGGGCTTAAGCATGTGTGTGCTTAAACACAATCATTTAGAGGTCTAGGTGCTCGTTGGTGCCTTGCCTTCCCTTTGCTTTTAAGAGCTTCATCACTCCACTCCTTTTACAAGCTACTTTAAAAATGGTTGTGTTACTGACTGGAAGTCCTTTTTAACCAACTTACCAAAAAGGAGGAGGTTCTATGTTCGACATTATGTTTTTTTTTGTTTGTTCACCGATATCTTCGTCAATTGTGGACCGAATTTGAATTTTTTTTTTTTTGGAATATTATATTTCGAAATTGGTCCCATTTTAAATTGGTGAAGATCTGATGAAGAATTTCGGAGATATACAACAGAACTCTTCAATAAATAACGGCAAATCTCTCGGGATTACTGCAATCGCTCGTCTGTTTATTGTTAATACCATTTCATAAGAAAACATCACGCCAGTACGCTCTTAAGGGGTACGTAGATCTCTCATTTCACCGGTTATGTTCAAGTTTCATGATATTCGGGTAATCTATTCTGGCGTTATAGGTACCTTACTAAACAACTTACCTTTAAGGTAGATAGGTACAACTAAAAAGTGAAAAAAAAACTTTTTACAAAAACATACTACCGACTTCCAAATAAAACATTGACACCGACTTCCAAAAATAAAGTTATTTTTCACTTTGTAGTTTTTTTATTTGGAAGTCGGTTGTATTTTTTTGTAAAAAAAAAATTATTGGTGAATTTGTTTGCATTTGAACTAGAAATTTAAAAGCTACTTACTTCCTTAACGTATTCACAAAGCAAATTAACGCAGATTATAAGACATGATATCAAGCGAAAAAACCCAGATTCAAAGAGTAAAATGCGGATAACTTTTGAACGGGTCAACCGATTTTAATCAATCATAGCTAAGAACACTCTCGACAAACCCACCTCTCAAAAAAAAAAAAAACAAAATCGGTTCATCCGTTCGGGAGCTACGATACCACAGACAGACACGCACACACACATAGACACGTCAAGCTTGTCTTTAAAAAAAGGTAATTTCTCAATGATTCAATATCCGATAGTTATGTCAGGTATTGCGGCATCACCACGTTTTAAACTGTTGAGTTAGCTCAGTGCGTTGACTGCTAATGTTCTGCCAACATCATTATTATGACCGGCAGGTCCGCTCCGACCAGTCGGAGGACAACAACCAACAAATTGGACGCGTCGCGAATACTTAGATATTGTTTATGTCGTTATTCGGTTAGCTGTCGATGTCGAAGCAGCGAACAGTGAGTTATCGGGTTTAACCTCGCTGGCATGCGGAGTGCAGCGACGGCGGCGTGCACTCCTGGTTCATATGTCACGACATTCAGATAATATAAGCATCGTCGTACTTGACATTTTTAATACTATTGGTTAAATTGCATTTATTTGTATATTTAATTCACTGTTTTTGAAGATAAATGTCAATGTCGAAAAGTGAGCAGTGCACAACACAGATTATATTTTTATTTTTGTCAACCTATATTGTCCCACGGCTGGGCAAAGGCCTCTCCCCATAGCATTCCGCTCTTCCCGGTGTTTTGTCTTCTTAAGTTGTCATTACAGCGCTTCCAATCCTAGGAGGCCTATGCCTCCTTCAGCAATGACACCGACTTCTGATTCCTTCTGTATATGTGAATTAAATCGACTTTATGGCTGTTTTTAGGGTTGTGTACCCAAAGGTTAAAACAGGACCCTATTACTAAGACTCCGCGGTCCGTCTGTCACCAGGCTGTATCTTATGAACCGAGTTAGCTAGGCATTTGAATTTTTTACTGATGATGTATTTCTGTTGTCGCTATAACAACAAATACTAAAAACAGAATAAAATACATATTTAAGTGGGGCTCCCATACAACAAACGTGTTTTTTTTCCCTATTTTGCGATAATGTTACGGAACCTTTCGTGCGCGAGTCCGACACGCACTTGGCCAGTTTTCTTCAAATTACATACTATAGAGAACGTAGCCCCTTTCATAAAAACGGGAAATTGTTTTGTCTTTTGTCTGGCAAAGAACATACCTTTTCATAAAAACGAGAGATTGTTGTGTCTTTTCTCTAGCAAAGAGCATTCCCTTTCATAAAAACGGGAGATTGTTGTGTCTTTTCTCTGGCAAAGAGCAATCCCTTTCATAAAAACGGGAGATTGTTGTGTCTTATCTCTGGCAAAGAGCATTCCCTTTTATAAAAACGGGAGATTGCTGTGTCTTTTCTCTGGCAAAGAGCATTCCCTTTCATAAAAACGGGAGATTGTTGTGTCTTTTCTCTGGCAAAGAGCATTCCCTTTCATAAAAACGGGAGATTGTTGTGTCTTTTCTCTGGCAAAGAGCATTCCATTTCATAAAAAGGGGATATTGTTGTGTCTTTTCTCTGGCAAAGAGCATTCCCTTTCATAAAAACGGGAGATTGTTGTGTCTTTTCTCTGGCAAAGAGCATTCCCTTTCATAAAAACGGGAGATAGTTGTGTCTTTTCTCTGGCAAAGAGCGTTCCCTTTCATAAAATCGGGAGATTGTTGTGTCTTTTCTCTGGCAAAGAGCATTCCCTTTCATAAAAAGGGGAGATTGTTGTGTCTTTTCTCTGGCAAAGAGCATTCCCTTTCATAAAAACGGGAGATTGTTGTGTCTTTTCTCTGGCAAAGAGCATTCCCTTTCATAAAAACGGGAGATTGTTGTGTCTTTTCTCTGGCAAAGAGCATTCCTGTATATATGTGCAACACCGCAAAGCCGCAGATGTCATCATATTCGCAATCGCATAGATATACAGACATACAGACACACTCAGATCCCCAGAGACCTTTAGACATCTAGCACACCACTTAGGTTAGTGTGTACGATGATCGCAACATAAACGGTATATGAATAGACATAGTTGGCTATGTATTGGGAAATCGCTAGTGCGAATAATCTGATAAACACGAGTAGCTTTTGTACAAAAGGGTCGTTAGGTAGGAGCCTTTAGAAATCAAAGTTTGATCTAGGTAGGTACTAGAACACACCCTTGTTTAGTCATAGCCGTAGGACGTAAAGAACGGTCCGCTGGTTTCTTTTGTTATATATTTATATGGAAATCTGTAACTAATAACGTGAAAAATTTGTCAAAAAAAAGTTAATTAAAAGAGCAAAAACCCGACTGCTTAAAAAGCGAACTAAAAAGACGTAAACAAGAAGAAATTCATGCTGTGCAATCGGAGGATACATTTTCGCGAGCTGGCTGACCAAAACCAGACTTATCCTCCGACTGCACGGCATGCATATCTTCTTGTTTACGTCTTTTTAGTTCGCTTTTTAAGCAGTCGTGTTTTTGATTTTTAATAACATTTTTTATTTACAACTTTTTAGTTATTTTTTTTTTTAAATTAGTTATATTTAAACATATAAGTGTCATATATTTTTGAAATCACCTCTTAAAGGCCTTTATTTTGATACCCCACACGATGGGTTTGGAAGGAAAAAAAAACTTTTTCCTCCACAAAATGGCGCCCAAAATCCGCAATTTTTTTCTTTTCCAATTTTAATGTAGCCAGTGACACTCGCAGGGTTAAGACGAATCGATTGACCTAAGAATCATCAAAATCGGCCAACGCATTTGGTCTCTAGAAAGCCACATAGGAAATAGGAAACAAACATACGAGTACATACATACATAGACTGATAAAAACATTACCCTCCTAGGATCGGAAGTCGGGTTAAAAGTACGTAATTGCGCAACCTTATACTGTCCAATAAAGGAGAAAATATTTGAAAACAAAACCTTTCAAGATAGTTTTGGTTTCTATTAAATCAATTGCAATTTGTCAATTGCAAAACGTTATTTGCCTTCTTTATCTATACTTATACACTTAATATTATAAAGAAGTAAGATTTTTTTATTTGTTTGTTTTTTTGTTTGTTTGTACCGAATAGGCTCCGAAACTTCTGGACCGATTTAAAAATTCTTTCACCAATAGAAAGCTACATTATTCCTGAGTGACATAGGTTATTTTTATCTGTGGGGTGGTCCACGGGAGCGAAGCCGCGGGGAACAGCTAGTCCTACTATAATAGACTAGATTATGTGTGTTTATTACTTCTTCACGCTCAAACGGCTGAACAGATCTGGATGAAATGAGTGAACAGAAAAGGAGGTTTGTTGCACGTGTTTTCGATTTCCGTGTTGGTATTTTTAGAATGAAAATTTTTTTTGCCTTTTATCGGTCTCTCTGAGCTGTTTCTGTGACAATGGTGATCAATGTGGACCTTATGCTAATGAGAATAAGGGTCACTTTTGCTTGTCAAAGAAAAGCGACCTTATTTCAATGTGAATAAGGGAATTTTTGTTTTGTTTTTTAGAGTTTTATTAATCGTAAATAAATGCGGGTTTGGCTCGCTACGTTTTCGAGTTTTTAACGTTTTTAATTTTTTTGACGCATTTTCCAGGACTGGATCTAGAATAAATGCTATGCAATAGCTTTACCGCGGCAGTCCGCGAGTGCCACACGACTTTTTTTTTTTTGTTTGTAAGGTGATTGTGTCGACAGTGTTCTTAGCTATGTTTGAATAAGATCGGTTGAGCCGTTCAAAAGTTATGGGCGTTTTACTGTTTGAATCGGGATGTTTTCGTAAGACAAATGTGTCGGGGGGTTTTTTAAATTTTGAAATGTTACTTGTCTATGAAACATTGTACAACTTTAATTGTTGTTGCATCTTTCGGTCAATTAATACACATCTAACTCATTCGTACTGGTTCATGCAAAATGTATCCTTTATTCAATATAAAGCTAGCCATTGTTTATTTATTATTTGTATCAACTCATTGCTATTTCACGATTCTTACAGCATAGAAATATATTTCACATCATCAGCCTATTAATGTTCCCACTGCTGGAACGCAGGTCTCCTTTCTGTGAGAGGGGGATGGACCATAATCCACCACGCGGGCCCAGTGCGGGTTGGTGGATGTCACATGTCTTCGAATGTTTGGTTCTAGGACATGCCGGTTTCCTCACGATGTTTTCCTTCACCGTTTTTTGAGAGCAGTGGTGATGAAATAATTTACACAAAGTAAAGCGCCTGCCTGGGTTCGAACTCGCGACCTACAACTTGTAAGTCGCGGCCGATACCACTGGGCCACCACTGCTCCCGCTGTAGAAATATATTTAACTTTCTTTAATTTTGATGTAGGCTAATAAAATCTAATAATACTGGTAGCTTTACGCATCTTCTTCGATGTTTATTTTAACTAAAAGCCAGTTATGGCACAACTTTCTACAGTTTTCGTTTGATTAATTAAATGAATGAAGATATTACCATTTTTATAAAATTATATAAAATTGCTAAAGCAATTTAAAACTGGTTAGGTTTTCTTCGCCTTTTTTCGTTAGCATTACAAATGCCATCTTCATGTTTCCGTGTCAGGGCTAATCAATACGAAAACTAATAATAAAACTGATACAACTGTTTTCGTAAAAATAAACAAGCAATTAGGGATGGGCAAGTGAAAAAAATATATTCGTATTTTTAAACAGAATCGATATATCGTCGGTTTTCGAATGATAATTCATACATATTCCCAAAGCATTCAAAACTCGTAACAAGTAAAATTTCAAAATTTAACCCCGTCACATTTTTATTTCATGCTACATACTGTATGTAGTAACCAACACAAGTCAAACTTATAATACCCCTCTTTTTTCCGGCGGGGGTTATTAAAGAATACATATGAACAAATAGTAGATTATTATTAACCAAGGGGATAAAGCAGTGTCTTCTGTCGCGGGTGACGATTTAAATCGAGAGCGTAATGAAGGACTCGAGGTTTACTCCCGAGCGCAGCGAGGGTGTTAAAAACTTAAATCACGAGCGAATCGAGGGATTTAAGACGAGTCCTGAGTGTAGCGAGGGATTTCAGTTCAAGACTAAGACAACTTTATCACCGAGTAAAATACTCTACTTTTCGTACCATTTGCGAAAAAATTAACACAATAATAATATGAGATAAGCATTTATTAAAAATAATGTCAATTAAAAGTAAAAATAAATTAAAATAAACTTAACGTTTATGTATTTGAAGAAAACAAAAACGCGGCAAATTCCTAGACTAATATTTTTTTGTCGGAAAAGCAAAGGCATCAAGCTCATACGGCCTCGTCGGTTTTCGTAATTTTATTTAATAATCATAACTGCATAATAAATGCGTATTCCTTTTTCAAAAAGATGTATAATGCATATATACAAACTCAATGGTGTAAACACAGATGTAGTTCAGTATAAATTTCGGTAAGTATTCCAAATTTAAATCACATTCTCCCCCTAGAGGATGAATGAAATTCAGTACAATTTTCTTTCCCTGTTTTTAACAAATTAAAAATAAAAAAACTTTTTGCAAAAAAATACTACCGACTTCCAAATACAAAACTACAAAGTGAAAAATAACTTAATTTTTTGAAGTCGGTGTCTTTCGTAGGTACCATTTATTTGCGCTATGGACACCGACTTCAAAAAATTAAGTTATTTTTCACTTTGTAGTTTTGTATTTGGACGTCGGTAGTATTTTTTTGCAAAATGTTTTTTTATTTTTCACTTTTTAGTTGTACGTACCTAATAGGCAAGTTAGTAAGGGAACTATTTCGCCAGAATAGATTTTATGAAACTTGAACATAACCGGTGAAATGAGAGGTCTGCTTACCCCTTAAGAGCGAACTGACGTGATGTTATGTTATGAAATGTTATAAATAACAAACAGACATGCGATTGCAGCAATCCCGAGAGATTTGCCGTTATTTATTGAAGAGTTCTGTTGTATATCTCCGAAGTTCTTCATCAGATCTTCACCAAATTACAATGGGACCAATTTCGGAACATACTTTTTCAAACAAAAAAAAGAATTTTCAAAATCGGTCTACAATTGACGGAGTAATCGGTGAACACACAAAAAAAATATAAAAAAAACAAACTTGAAGTCGAACATAGAACCTCCTCCTTTTTGGGAAGTCGGTTAATGACTATTGTTATGTTCGCTTTTTGTGGCATAGAATGTCACTTTTTTTAGCAAGTGGAACGAAAATAGTATTTTGTATTACATGCTTGAGCGATAGAGTTAAAGAAGCGCGAGGAGCATGCAAGGAGTATCTAGTAACATTAAACACGAAACCAAAGCTGAATTTGAAAAAAATATCGACGAGATATATCGATAATTTTATGGAAACATAGCGATATTTTGATGTTTCGATATTTTCTGCCCATGCCTACAAGCAATGATAATTTCTAGTCTAGTAGACTAGGAAATGAAGCTACACGATAATGAGAAATCATCAAATACAGACATATTTTGGATCTTTTTGAAAACTCATTCAATTTCTGATTGAACATTGTAGGCCTTCTAGATGCTGAACATTGTAGGCCTTCTAGATGCTAGTTAACATTTGTTAACTTTTTAGTTTCTTACGACTTATTGTCGGGCCTACGTTGTCCCCCCATATCGTACTAATGCTGTAATATGGAAATATTATAAAACCAAACCATTTTTAGAAAAGTAACCATGGAGTTTCTTGCCGGTTCTTCTCCATAGGAAACGACCAACCCGAACCGTGCACCTTTTATCGACGTATTATAAGTGCCCATGTAGGCCTATGTGAAATAAAAAAAAATGATTTTGATTGAAAAGTAGTAAATTTTTCCGCCAAAACAAAGCTGCTACGGGCAACGACAGTGCTACGTGACTGCTACGAAATAAAAATATGTCGGAAGGGAGGACTCTTCTCATTAAATTCGAGTTCATGCTCCATGTCTGTCTTGGGTCTCGTGGGCGACATGTTGGGTTTAATGCTGGCACAAAGCAAGTAGCAGGTAACTAATGCCATTGACATAGTCCTTGGTCCAATTTTAACAAAGCAGCGGATTCGGTCACCAAGCCAAGAAGGTTACTAATGTCATTTGTCATTGGATAACGTAAATAGTAACTACAACTTTATTGTTAATACTAGCTGTCCCACGCGGCTTCGCTCCCTTCAACTGGCTACCTACCTACCCATCTACCCTACATACATGATTGTTGCGTAACTTAAACCGTTTACGCAGCGCAGGCAACGGAAGCTCTCAAAAAGGAATAATTTTGCCCGTTTTTGCAACATTTTTAATTTATGCTCCGCTCCTATTGGTCGTAGTATGATGTTATATAGCCTATAACCTTCCTCGATAAATGGACTATCCAACACAAAAATATTTTTTCAATTCCAACCAGTAGTTCCTGAGATTAGCGCGTTCAAACAAACAAACAAACTCTTCAGCTTTATAATATAAGTATAGACTGGCTGTTGATCAACTACAGCAATGGACGAAACCTTTTTGCTGGTGTACCTTCTGGTTTCGAATTAACCCGCACTGTACAGCATACATTTAGCTAGTGTATAGCACTTCAATATATATGATCCTGTGTCATTTTTAGGGTTCCGTACCTAAAGGGTAAAAACGGGACCCTATTACTAAGACTCCACTGTTCGTCTGTCTGCCTGTCTGTCACCAGGCTGTATGTTATGAACCGTGATAGCTAGACAGTTGAAATTTTCACAGATGATATATTTCTGTTGCCGCTATAACAAAAAATACTAAAAACAGTTTTTTTTTATTAAAACGTTGCCCTAAACTAGGAAATTCTTCCTTTATCGTGGGTGCGTATACAAACATATAAACTCACATACACAAACACCCAGAGCCGGAAACACTATCTGTAGGTCATACAAATATTTGTTCCGTGCGGGAATTGAACCCGCGACACGCAGCGCAGCAGTCAATCGCTCAACCACTGCGCCAACCGTGCGCCCGATGTAAGTGGTGCTCCCATACAGCAAACGTAATTTTTTGCGATAATGTTACGGAACCCGTTGTGCGCGAGTCCAACTCGCATTTGGCCGGTTTTTCTGCGTAACCAGAAGATTTAATGGGAGCACTAAATTTGGCCCCCAAAGCTCAACAGCGTGGCGCGAGAGGAATGCATACATTATGGGAGGAAGGCTTGGACCATAAAATGGACCTCGACCATAGCTCCCGTGGGACGTCCGTCTACTCCGTACGTTATAAACTCGCTAGTAATTTCAGATTTACGACGAAACTAATAAATAGGCGCAAAATACTGCCAATTAAATGTAAACGTGTGAATATTTACTAAACGCAAGTTTGTTAATTAATAACTTTCTGGGCATCTTTTATGTACAGCCTTCGATTCGCGAGAGGCAATTAAAACGTGTTCCCGAAGCGCAATGCGAGCTCCGTGAATTAATTGGCTAGGTACTGAATTTCAGGGGTAACACCACCCGCCGCGCCGGTGGAAACTGCGCAAGCTACCTGCAGGGATGCATGCACCTGCCACTTGTTACAATTTACTGACCGGAATCGTAGCCTTCCGGCATTTATTGTTCAACTTTGATACTAATGTCACTTTGCTAATTAATGTATGCAAATAATTGTCTCAAAGGACAGCTATTATTCAAGTTTTAGCGTTACTGTTGAAGTTGCTAACAGTTATATTTCCTCCTTCCTTGTTGGAACTAGGTAAAGGTATGTTCTAAGAACTAGGTAAAGGGGATGTTTTTATTTTGGGCCATCACCATGTACACTACATAGATAAATAAGAAAAAAAATAGGGGAATTCCATATAAATACTAACACATTATTTTGAAGAAGGTTACAGATGAACAAAAATGATCATTTGAAAAGTGTTTTTTTTTATTTTCAGGGCAGCCTTGACATTTGTTATTGACACGACGTTTGACGACTTTGACAGTTTTAAGAAGTGACATCTTTGAGTATTTCTTTGCTTTGATTTTGAAATGGATATGTTTCGGAGATTTTAGTGATTGTTTTAGTTTTGCAACCCAGTTTACTACTACGGACATTGATTGATTTGATTGCTTCTCTGTTGCAATTGAATTCGTGTGGTTTTTTTTCTAACGCAGATATTACGATGACACGTCAATCAAATGTCATTTTCAAAATGCCATTTTTCGCATACTGCCAGTGTTTCTTTCAGGCAAAATTATCCGGGGGGCGGTTAAGAGATCTGGGGGGGCGGAATAAATAAAGGAAACAAAGTAATATTTAAAATCAATTATTATTAATATTTTAATGAATAAAAGATGCTATACCAGGTTTAAATAACTTGCCAAATTGTAGGGATATTCGTCGCGAATATACGTAAATCTGCTGTAGTCGCGCGAAAGTGAGCGAGCGGCAACCTATTGCTATTGATTAAGTTCCAAACGCCCCGGGGGGCAGTAAGGCTACTCCGGGGGGGCTAAGTAGAGGTAGTACCTGAAAGAAACACTGCATGCTGCTGATCTGATCCACCATGTTCAATTTTATGTTTTGTTGCCCTACTTGACAAAGTTAATTTGAGTGTACATTGAAACGAAGTGAAATAAAAGAAAACTAACAATAAAAAACGGTTACTATATTATCTAGCGGTTTTTTTTTTACATATAGTGTACACAGTGCTGGCCCAGGCTCCATACATTTCTGGAACAATCTCCTTTTAGACAAAGATTTTATGGAAGCACTTTAGTAAAAAACTACTTAATAATAGTAGTACTTAGTTAATAGTATGTGCTTTTAGTCTCATTTTGGCGACAGAAAGTGTGGCAAAGGCTCTTTACGGCACTTTAGTAATTTCATAAATTTTTGTGGAGTCTATAAGCGAAGAAGATCATTCAATATTTCCCTTTTTATAACATTCAAGTATGCATGATCGTAACTATAAAATATACAAGTATGACTCGTAAATGAAGAGAAAACAGAATGTGCGCTTTCCTACCTTCGTAATACCTAGGTATGAAATTCTTCGATAGTCATAAATATTGATAACGTTATTTCTTAGATTGAAGGGGGTAGGCAGGAGGTGGGTGACAACGGCGACAGATGACAATAGGCCGGACTTGTTCATGCGATTGTTTTCGTTCACCTTCTCTCTTATTCAATAAATTGTGTATTCAAAGATTTATTTATAAATAATGAATAAACATTTTTATTTTTCTGCTTTTCCGCATACGCGCGTTTGTTTATAAAACAAAGTCTCGTAACGAGATACAAATTCACTACAATGTTATTCTAATGCAAGTCATCGCAGTCAATAACATCAACAATACTTCCAATTTCACGGTTCCTCTAATATTTGTCTGCAATTATAGGAAAAGTTGAGTTACATGCATAATGAAGAAAGGAGTTTGAGTGCAAGCGATTCTAATGATCTTTTGTTGATCGCGGTCGCGGCACGTCCCGACCTAAGGTGTTTTATTTGATTTCTCTTTGAAGAAAAATCTAATTAAAAAAATCAAAAAACCCGACTAGGATACAAATATTCGCGAGCTGGCTGACCATGAATTTTTTCTTGTTTACGTCTTTTTAGTTCGCTTTTTAAGCAGTCGGGCTTTTTGATTTATTTAATTAACTTTTTTTATTTACAATTTTTGTTATTTTCTTTTTACAATTAGGTACGTTTAAACATAGAAGTGTTATATATTTTTGAAATTACCTCTTAAAACCCTTTATTTTGATACCCCACACGATGGGTTTGGAAGGGGAAAAAAAATCTTCCCCCACAATATGGCGCCCAAAACCCGCCTTTTTTTCTTTTCCAATTTTTATGTAGCCAGTGACACTCGCAGGGTTAAGACGAACCGATTGACGTAAGAATCATCTAAATCGGCCAATGCGTTTGGTCTCTAGAACGCCACATAGGAACAAACATACATACATACATAGACTGATAAACACATTACCCTCCTTCGGCAGTCGGGTAAAAACACCACGCTGATAGGTAAAAGTAAACAGGGTGGCTATTAACGAAGTCGCAAGTCCGGAACTGACTTAGATCGAGCGGCTGGGTGCTGGGGCCCGGGCCTCCCTGTCCCCGCGGGGTGGTGGCCCCTCCGTCGCCCGCCTCAGCAAATACACTATTAAGAAAACTTTGTCAAGTAAACAAACCACCAGAGTAAACTATTAAACGGGCTAAACTGGCTTCACAGAACCGATTTCTCATCGAAATCGCGTTTATAAAACAAAACGATTCTTTGGAAAGGGTTGGTAAGGTTCAACTAGTCGACGGCACGAACTATTTTGTGCGCGAGGTTAAAATGCATGCCATCTCATCCGACAACACGTGCGAATGAGATAGATGCTGTGACGAGCAGTAAGAAGCTAGTTCGCGTACGAATTAGCACTTTTGCAAATTTGTATCGAAATGGATGATGATTTAGGACGAAAACGAGCGCGCGAAATTTTTTAAACAGACTCTAGGAGTCTAGATATCATGAAAAACTACTAAATGTGTATTTACAAAATAAAATTATTTTCATTGTTGAATTACTAATCTATCCCTGTATGGAGGCCGTTTTGCAATTTTCCTTCTTCTTATGGTATTTATTTCCGCCCAAAGATGCGTTAAAATTGGTGTTGAAATATGGAACTTTCGATGCTCATAACTTTCAAATATTTTATTTTTTAACTTTTTTGTTTCCATACAGAGCTAGATAATGATGAGACAAATTTATATTTTATTTTTATTTTGAACGTACATTGTGAAACAGTGGAGTAATCGCTAGACTACGTAAGTATGGAAGAATGATCGACCAGTGTAACCTTAACGATATGTCGCACTGAGCTTCAAAAATATCAAAAAGTTCGTATTAGAGAAAGTGCGCGATTGACATAGTCACACGTGCGTCTGAGGCTCTCACGATGCGTCTCGCGAAACTCATCATGATGACATACATACATACATATGTATAAGTACATGCATTGCATTCTACGCACATTATATTTATATGCACATCAAAACTCCCTTCGCATCAGCCTGCATTATCCTCGGGCTGGTAAAATATCAAGGACTAGTTTTCAGGAAAAACCTGTTTTCAGCTGATGATTGCCACAAGTTGTTATTGAGAATTTGTCAAAAAGTCAAATCTGAATGACTTGAATTTTGCATTGGCGATGTTTACAATTTCTAACACTCAAATACTGTAGTAATATATGATCTGTGACTCAAAAAAAATTTGGGTCAATATCATAACCATGTTATTGAAATAGAAAGCGCTGTAATTATAAATTATTCATAAAAAGAGATTTAAAATACCCGGAACAGATGTCAAATATACCATATTTTATTCATAAGTATTCACAGTAATTTATTGGCAAGGGATTTCGTTGGTATAGAAGTGGTGTTATCTCAAATGTATCTGCACTTTCTCTGATCGGGTGGACAGCCGTAGTTTTACGTAGCAACAATGATGATAATTAACATTTAGTTAATTAACAAGTAGATTATGTTTAAAAACCGTACAAAAAGGCACGCTCGTGCCGGTGGCTGTACACTGTACAGTGTACGTACGCTTGATCGTTACAAGTGGGTCAACGTACGCGACGAGACAATTTTCTGTCACGCTTCACACACAGGCTATCGATAGAAAATTCTTGCTCAAGTAAATCTTATTTTCAATAAACTTACCATTTTGTGGCAAAATCTCGATGACCGGGAAAATAATCCTATGATTGGTAGAAGCTGAATGCACTGCTTCTAGCACTGTCACTGTGTTTTTCCTTCTTTCATAAATCACCGATGGGTTTCATCCTTGGATCACAATGGGAACTCTCTCACTTTCGGTGTCAGCAACCGGTTATGCACTGGTTGAGCAGTGCGGGTCCATGTCTGCGCGGGATGCGCACGCGGCTGTCGTCGGCGGCGGACTGCTGGCGGCGCGGGCCCCCACCAGCGCTTCCTGACCTACACCTAGTGGTTGTTGCTGGCGCCTGCCGCCTGCCGCACCGGCTCAGGAAAACAAACGGTTCAGCGACCGATTGCACGTCGAGCATCTTAGAGCCGCGGCCTCAGCGCTCGCCTTCTGCCCGCCAACGCATTTGTAAGTCAATGTGATAACGGTTCTGAGAGCGTTCGCGCGTTTAGCTGAGTTCCCGTTGATTCTGGGTCGTGGCACACAAATGGCGAGCAAATCGTTCTGATTCCGACAGCCGCAGGTGCGTTCGCCGGCTCTTGTAACAATATAGCAACATGCCCTCGCACTTAAGTCAATTGTGCTGTGGTTGCGGATTTGCATACACGAAAGAGAAAATACATGTTCCGTGTGTTACGCGAAAACGTTCAGTATCTCAAATGTTTCATATTTTGCTTTCTTTTGGAGGAAGTGTATTTGTCTATTTAAAATTGCGTTTAGAGTGAAAGTTGAGACTTTGAGACATGTTGGCACAGTACGTGACAGTCGTTTTTCGAATGTAAAAAGACTTTTTCAACACACTTGCTCATAAAGTGGCTCTAATTTCACCGTAATTAGGCACATAATGACACATGTTATCAAACTGTGACTTTTTCATTACTATTATTCACAAGTGAGATAAACAGATTTTTTTTATTTATTGGTTGAGTTGCTATGTTCTTAAAAAAGTTTCGATACAAAAAAGATCGTGCTCAATAGTACAAATGCAACACATTTCATGCAACTTCGTATTTAAATAGATAATTTCAACTTGTTCGTGTTTAATAAATAAAATTTTCACTTAAATATAACTTTTGTTTTTGTCTGTAATAAAGAAAACTTGAAATTCCCCATTTTGTAAGTGGCTAAAACGCTATTCGCGAAAAGCCAAAAAAAAGATAACTCATTATTTTTAGTCTATGGCCGATCGCCCATGCGCGCCCATAGGAAAACTGATTTATTTTGCCCGCCATTGCGAAAAAAATTCACAACTCGTTTTCACTGTTGGAAATGATTTTTTAGTATTATTTTCTTCACAAGTGTGTTGAAAAACGTCGTATGATACACGTGTGTATTGATGATTACCGCCCTCGGCACCAACATTACACACTTGTACTATTGTTTATGATTGTATGTATTATACGATGAACTGGTAAAAGTTTTATTTTGCTATAGTGAGGCATAGTGCTGTCTCATCAAATCCTTATAAGGCTAGCTTTTAGATAAAGTAATATCATGATAACCTAGATGAATTAGATCGTGATAATCTTATAACCATCTACAACAAATTCCGCTCGCTCGCTTTACACACGCAGGTCCGACTGTAAAGTCTATGGAGAAAGAAAGAAAACATTTATTATCAAACACTGAATGTGTACAATCTTAATACTAAATAGTGTCAAACACAGATGTGGCATTAAGAGTACATTCAGTGTGATAAAAGGAGCGGGCTCAGCCAATGCTGATCAGTGTACAGCTTAGCTACAACGCTGGTCAACGCTGATTTACTGCCCACCCCCTCTCTCAACACTTAACACAAAAATATAAATAAATACCTTAAACTATTCTTAATACTACTTATACATGTTACCTATGGATATCTTCCTATGTATCTACATACCTATGTACCTATAGTACTACCAATTCATAACTTACAGTGAAGTGTTGCAAGTGTTACGCAAGCGTGAGTGATACCCAGAAAGACTTACGAAAGTGCTGACCGTGCGCGCATAACGTTCTCATGGGAATCGATCGGAAATCAAGACAATCAATCTCGCTCGATCGCCGAAGCTAGAGGTTGTCTTTAGGTTAATTATTCATAAGTACCTAATGTAACTTTTATTTTAATTAAATATATGTAAAAGGACAAAATCGCCTTTTTTAAAACCTCCTACCAGCAGTCGCTAACGTAATTGGCGCAGTCGGTAGGATAGTCGAGTCAGTGCGCGTTATCAAACTTCGAGACCGCCTGATAGTCGTATCGTCGACGCGTCGACTATCTCTACGAATCTACGAGCAGCTGTTGGAGGAGCCCACAGAATCTTCTGTTCCTGAAACTCCACCCTCGTCTGAACATCGATGAGACTGGATATGCAGTATCTACTGTGAGTAATTTTAAGTTATGCAATTCCTAGAAATCGGTTGCTATTCCTGATCCTTTTCCATTACTTATTGTAAGTAGTCAAGATTTCTTTGACAAGGAGAAATAGGGATCGTGAGCCGAATCCGCGGCACACAACTATAGATAGATTAAGATTTGGTAGTATTACTGAGCTTTCAGAAATCGAAATGGCTCAATCTGATAATAGTGCTAAAATTGATGGCATATGGAAAGCCCTTAGATTAGTACCGGAATTCGATGGCAATTCCCACGTTTTAGTTAGATTTTTGCACATTTGTGATAAGTTAGTTTTAGAATATGTCCATCCTGATGAGCAACTTGTTAGTTCAGCTCTACTTAACGGCATTATTAATAAAATAACAGGTAAAGCCGCACGAACATTAGCTACCAATGGTATTCCAGACAACTGGCAAGGAATTAGAAACACTTTAGTTAATAGTTTCTCGGATCATAGAGATGAATGTTCACTTTACACAGATCTATCGCAACTTACCCAAGGTACCGATACGGCTAACGTTTTCTATGAGCGTGTGCAAAACATGCTTAGCACTATCATGGCCTATGTCCAACTACACGAGCAAATCGTAAGTACCGTAGACGCTAAGAGACAGTTATATAATAAATTAGCACTAAAAACCTTCACTAGAGGACTACATGAACCTATTGGATCACGTGTTAGGTGCATGCGTCCAGAAACTTTAGAAAAGGCTCTGGAGTTTGCGCAAGAAGAAATTAATGTGTCTTATTTGCAGAACAAGAACTATCAAATAGAAAACTCTAGAAAACCTACTAGCTTTCAAAAACAATTTAATCCACCAAAATTTTTACCTCAATTACATAATCAGACTAGACATAATTTTATTCCCAACTCTTATAATGCTAATTTTGTACCACAGGCTTCACCTATGTTTAGACCTCAAGTTCAAGGTCCTTCTAGAACTCAACAGGCTATGAGAGCGTTACCTCGTGCAGACATGTCAACCGGATTTAGAATCCCACCTCGTAATAAGACTCAAAATGGTCCCGTTCCAATGAGTGGCATAAGTCACCCTGTAGCCCGCGACTTACCTTTGACTGGACAGACTGACCGTAGACAGGTTAACTTTAATGAGACCGATGACTATGATAACTATGACCAAACTAATGACATTGACTATTCCCAGTACTTACCTGAGGTATATTCATCCGAAAACGCACCTGAAATTATGGAGGAATATGACGGTGAAAATTTTCAGGAGGCCGAGGATATCAATTTCCCAGAATAGAACTGAACATACATAGCAAAAGACAACTCCCGTACATTCAGATAAAAAACCCCCCGCTAAAATTGCTCATTGACACAGGCGCTAATCAGTCTTTTATTAGTCCTGAAATAGTAGACAAATATTTCTCCCACTTACCAGTTTATGAAGACCCATTCATTGTTTCAAATATTCACGCGACTACTAGAAATGAATATTCGATAATCGTTCCGTGCTTTTCCGAATTTCAAGGTCATGATCCTATAAAGTTTTTCATCTACAAGTTCCACGATTACTTCGATGGTTTAATCGGATGGAACCTATTAGAACACTGGCAAGCAAAAATAGACCTTCAGACACGTACACTAAAGACTAAATTATCCTGTAATAAAATTCAAATGTATGACTCTAAAGCTGTTAACTTATTAGAGACAATTGTTCCTGCACAGTCCACTCGACTAATTAAGATGCCTATTAATATTTCGCAAGGTGATGTAATAATTAACCAGCAATCAATTAATGGCTGTAATATAACAGGATGTCTATCAACTGCTACAAATAGCAAATGCATTGTAGAAATTTATAACCCCACAAATAATGATATTATTTTTAGCCTTGATAAACCAATAACTGCACACATATTTAACGAACAGACATTAGTCGCTAACAGCAAAGACAATGTCCGGTTCCATGAAATTTCATCACGCTTACGTACAGACCACCTTAACGCTGAGGAACGCGCTAATTTATTATCATTATGCAAGGAATTTTCGGACATATTTTATTTAGAACATGAGCCTTTAACCTTCACGAATAAAATAAAACATAAAATTAATACTACTGATGAAATTCCTGTTCATTCTAAAACTTATAGGTATCCGTACATCCATAGAAAAGAAGTCCAAGACCAAATTAGGAAAATGCTAGAACAAGGTATTATTAGACCATCCACTTCAGCATGGAGTGCACCTATTTGGATAGTTCCGAAAAAACAGGACGCTTCTGGCAAAACCAAGTGGAGGCTTGTTATAGACTTCCGTAAATTAAATGAAAAAACTATCGATGATAAGTATCCTATCCCTAATATTACAGATATTCTCGATAAGTTGGGACGTTGTCAATATTTTACTACCCTAGACCTCGCTAGTGGGTTCTACCAAGTGGAACTTCACCCAGACGATATTCACAAGACAGGATTTAGTGTAGCCGACGGTAACGGACACTATGAATTCCTGCGAATGCCTATGGGTCTGAAAAACAGTCCCGCCACATTCCAACGCGTTATGGATAATATTCTTAGAGGCTTACAACATGAAATCTGTATCGTATACCAGGATGATATTCTATGCTTTTCAACGTCACTTCAAGAACACATTGTTAACTTGCGTAAAATATTTCAAAGGCTTAGGGAATCAAATTTCAAATTACAGCTAGATAAATCAGAATTTTTAAAACGCGAAACACCGTACTTAGGTCATGTCATTACAACGGAAGGTGTTAAGCCTAACCCCGATAAAATTTCAGCTATTCTGAAATACCCTATTCCTAAAACTCAAAAACAGATTAAAGCATTTCTAGGTCTAATTGGATACTATAGACGATTCATACCAAATTTCGCGCGTATTACAAAACCATTAACCACATGTTTAAAGAAGGGTGCAAAAGTCAATATTACCCCCGAATATATTAAGTGCTTTGAACATTGCAAAACCCTGTTAACAAATGATCCAATTTTGCAATACCCGGACTTTTCGAAAGACTTCATTCTCACGACAGACGCTTCTAATGTAGCGTTAGGAGCTATTCTGTCCCAAGGTCAAATAGGTACTGATAGACCAATAGCTTATGCCTCAAGAACACTAAACGACAGTGAAATTAACTATTCGACTATTGAGAAAGAGCTTTTGGCAATAGTTTGGGCGGTCAAATATTTTAGGCCGTACCTCTTTGGAAGGAACTTCATCATAGTTACAGATCATAAGCCACTACAATGGCTCATGAATCTCAAAGAACCCAGTTCACGCCTTACTAGATGGAAACTTAAATTGTCCGAATATAACTATAAAGTAGTATACAAAAAGGGAAAATCCAACACAAACGCCGATGCACTCTCACGGGTAGAAATCTATAATGAGGAATCTCCTTCCCTAATAGTCAATATTTCCGACTCAGAATCAACAGTTACAGCCCCTGATGAAAGACCTATAATTAGTGACTCTTCAACTGACACCGCACCCACTATAAGAGCTTTAAGTAGTCCAATCCCCGACTTAGACATGCATGACTCTGAAACAATACACACATCTCACGAAAGTCCTATCCTAGAAATACCTATCTCAGAAGAACCCTTAAATAAATTCAGACGGCAACTTATCATAAAATGCACCACTAAATCACTAAAAGCCAAACCTAAAATTACAGTTCCCTTTGAAACTTTCAGAAAGACAGTCGTAGAAGTTTCTGAGAATATTTTACAAGAAGAAATCGTATCCATAGTTCAAAAATTTATTGACCCCAAACTTCGCACAGCTATAATGGTACAGCCGATTGAAAAAATGTACACTATTGTTCCTGTAATTCAGCAAAACCTGAAAAGTTCTTCAGTTAAAATAATCTTAGTTAAACGTGAAATTCAAAACGTCTCAGACTATCTGGAACAACAAGACATAATATCGAAATATCACACCGGAAAAACCAATCATAGAGGAATTAATGAAACATACTTATCTTTATCACAAAGATACTTTTGGCCAAAATTAAAAGAACAAATAACATCATTCATTAATGAATGCGTCACATGCAATCAAGCTAAATACGACCGTGTTCCCCCACGTCCTGAATTTCAGATAGTTCCGCCACCTACAAAACCTCTTGCACTTGCTCACGCAGACGTCTTAACAATAGAACAGGAAAAATACTTGACTATTATCGATGCATTCTCAAAATACGCACATGCACACCGATTACCAGATTGTACTGCCCCCAATATAGTAAAAGCCCTCTTAAACTTTGGCACTCACCACGGTTTCCCAATCACCTTAACTACTGATAGGGGTACCGAATTCACAAATCAGGTTGTCCAAGAATTTTTCAAATTACATAAAATAGACCACCACCTCGTTGCTGCTGACGCACCACATGAAAACGGCATGATAGAACGTTTTCATAGCACCCTGTTAGAACACCTACGTTTATTGAAGTTACAACATAAAAATGTACTAGCGGAAAATCTAGTACCATACGCACTAATAGCATACAATAGTTCTGTACATAGTTTGACGAAATGCAGGCCATTCGAATTGATCACTGGACACTTTGACCCTAGAGACCCGACAGACTTAGACTTGACTCAGCAATTATTCCAACGATATCTGCAGGACCACCGCGATAAAATGGACGTAGTATATAAAATAATACATGACTCATCTTACCGCGAACGCAAGACCTTAATGGCTCACCGTAACCTTGACCGTGAACCTGAAACAGATTACGAGCCTGGACAAAATGTATACGTAAGGAATCCGATAGCGCAGAGACAAAAGCTCGCATCGCGTTACACTCAAGATAAAGTTATCACGAACTTACCTATACACATATACACATCTAAGAAATCTGGACCAGTTGCTAAAACTAGAATAAAACGATCCAAATTAATTAAAAAGTCGCCATTGTTGCAGGATCATAACCCTCATCATGACCCTGGACCGGGTACTAGCCGACAATCCGACGGACAAAACCATCCGACTTGACAACATATCTGACGGACCTGGAATATTACCCTTTAACCTAGGCAAAACTAGAATTGTTGCACATGATCATATCTTTTTACAAGAAATTAACATAGAGAAAATTCAACACCAAATTAACTTATTAAGAACTCAGCTAGACGAATTGACTGCTAGCCTATCCAAACAAAATGCATCTTCGTTCAAAAATCATATTCTGTACCTATATAAAAAGTTAGATGAGATAACATCCCACCTTGAAACCTTTGGCCCTAGCAAAAGATTAAAACGAGGTCTTATCGACCCCTTGGGTTCTTTAATAAAAAGTATTACAGGCAACTTAGACCATAGTGATGCTCTACGATTCGAACACGCTATTAAAATTTTGCAAAGTAATGATAAAAAGTTAACAGGCAGCTTTGATAAGCATGTCAGTCTATTTAAAGATATGACTGTTCAACAATCGCGAGTATTAGATACTTTGAGCTCTAACCAGCAGAAACTTACCAAAACGATTGCCTATCTATTGAATGTTACTAGCGATAATCATACAGCTAGATTCGTTCATTTATTTCAGATATTTAACGCATTAACTAATAATATTCAGGATATTTATTTAGAAATAAATAGGTTAGAGAATATTTTAGCGTTTAGTCGCACTAATTCTATGCATCATTCTATTATAAGTGTTCAGCAATTGAACAAGATGATAAGCAAATTAAAATCCTTATACAATTTGGATCAAATAATTCAATTAGATGCTAGGTACTACTATGATGTAATTAGCATAGGATCATATTACACTAGCAATAAGATAGTGATTGTCCTCAAGTTTCCTATTCTGTCACCTACAATCTATAGTCTATTCAGACTTTGTCCCGTTCCTAATGCAAAATCTCTAGTTATCCTGCCACCTTTTCCTTACATAGCAACTGACTCTAAGGAATTTGTATACATGGAGGCTGAATGCCCGAAGGTCGACACCTGGTACATCTGTGAACAAAAAGTCTCATACCAAGGGCGCACGCATCGAGATTGCATTCATCATCTTCTCTACCAAAAAGAAATAGGTGAACTTTGTCACCCAACTCCGGTTTCTCTCCTCAAGGAAGCACTTCTACAACTAGATAGCCAGCATTACCTCATCACGTTCCCAAAACCTACAAGGGTTCAGATTAATTGCGGACAGGAAGAACATCGACTATTGAATGGTAGCTATTTTGCAACAATCCCCAAGGATTGCTCCGTAAGGACCTTGGAGTTCACTATCGTTAACACAAACGACAAAGTACGTGGAAACGCCGTCGAGTTGATGTCCATTTCACAGGATACGCCATCCAGCCTTGATAATGAATCACCCCGTTACAACCTTAACACAATCGACTTAAACAAGCTCCACGACATCCAGCAGCAAATACTATTAGAAAAACCTGTAAAATTGGACACTACAGGCATTACAAGCACCTACCACATAGTTACACCGCTTTATGGCATAGCCTTATTAAGTGCAGGTGCACTAGTTATAGCCTACCTTATACGTCGCCGACGATCCTTAATGACAGCATCAGCCGCAGCGGAGACTACAACTACTACTACTGCTACTCCTAGCCTTCGGGAAGCCGCTCCAGAGGGTCGCCAAGCCGCAATATTTGCGTTAAACATGCGCAAATAGTTGCTCGTCTGGAGGGGAAGGTGTTACCTATGGATATCTTCCTATGTATCTACATACCTATGTACCTATAGTACTACCAATTCATAACTTACAGTGAAGTGTTGCAAGTGTTACGCAAGCGTGAGTGATACCCAGAAAGACTTACGAAAGTGCTGACCGTGCGCGCATAACGTTCTCATGGGAATCGATCGGAAATCAAGACAATCAATCTCGCTCGATCGCCGAAGCTAGAGGTTGTCTTTAGGTTAATTATTCATAAGTACCTAATGTAACTTTTATTTTAATTAAATATATGTAAAAGGACAAAATCGCCTTTTTTAAAACCTCCTACCAGCAGTCGCTAACGTAATTTACATATAAATGCCCCGAAAATTAAATACAAACAAAATACCCGTAATAATAACAATACATATTTTGATTAAATAAAATTAAAAACCCACGAAATGCATTAAATCATAATGCCTAGTTTGTATGAACAGAGGTAGTCAAAGTAAATAAAAAAGCTAATTAAGAAATCAAACAACCCGACCGCTTTAAAAGCGAACTAAAAAGACGTAAACAAGAAGAAAATCATACTGTGCAGTCGGGCTATACATATTCGCGAGCTGGCTGACCAAAACCAGGTGTATTTTCTTCTTGTTTACGTCTTTTTGTTCGCTTTTAAAGCAGTCGGGTTTTTTGATTTCTTAATCAACTTTTTTTATTTACAATTTTTAGTTATTATTTTTTAATTAGGTACATTTAAAGATATAATTGTTATATATTTTTGAAATCACCTCTTAAAGACCTTTATTTTGATACCCCACACGATGGGGTAGGAAGGAAAAAAAAATCCCCCCAACAAAATGGCGCCCAAAATCCGCCATTTTTTTCTTTTCCAATGTTTATGTCATCAGTGACACTCGCAGGGTTAAGACGAATCAATTGACGTAAGAATCATCAAAATCGGCCAACGCGTTTCGTCTCTAGAACGCCACATAGGAACAAACATTCATACATACATAGACTGATAAACACATTACCCTCCTTCGGCAGTCGGGTAAAAAAAAGTAGGTAAGTCTATGGAGGTGGAGGTAACCAAAACCGAGACGCAAACGAACAATGTTTTAATTACGTTTATATTTCTTGGTTTAACGTTTTATTGTAACTTTAATATTACAGGAACAACGGTTATTATGCCACTGTTTCTGTAACAAACACATTTGCCGATTCACAGCTTGAAGCCCGCCATAATTGCGATTTCATTACAGTAGCAATAAAATTCCGCTTATGAGAAATCCTTATTAGTAACACGTTAAGCTTTGACCTGATTGTTTGTTACCGACCATTGATGTCACAGCCAGCACTCGTTACCTATTACCAAAACATTTACTAGTTATTTTTCTCTTCTGCACAGATTTTCAGTATTCGTTCCGTTCCTTTTTGGTAGGCAGGGCAATTTAGTTTGGGGTTATTATTTTATAGGTTCACATATATGTGATTTTTGTGAACGCCCTTCACGTAAAAATGAGGCACGTGGTGAGCCTAATTCAGAACCGTTTTAGGTTACTAGGATGTAACCACTTCTTTTGAAATAGAGTTACAAAACTGACCTAGATTCGAATCTCAAATATGGATTTCTCAGCGTGCATCTCAGCTACTTATTTAAATTCAAATTCCTTTATTGTTTGTCACAGGTGGTTAAGCAGTTATTATTATAATATGTATATATATGTTACAGTTACAAGTAAAATTTCAAAATTTAAAAAACCCCCGACATATTTATCTTGCGAAAACATCACGATCTAAACAGTAAAACGTGCATAACTTTTGAACGGCTGAACCGATTTTATTCAAACATAGCTAAGAACACTCTCGATACAAACACCTTTCAAACAAAAAAACACACAGATACACAGCAACACACCTCAAACTTATAACATCCCTCTTTTTCCGTCGGGGGTTAAAAACCAGTTTTTAGATAGATCGCGTTTTCCCTAGTTAGAACTAGTATTTACTAAATGCCTTTGTTAAAACTAGAATTAACTACTGCTCAAAATAGAATATCAGTTAAATGCCCAATATTATGAGTAGACAATGTGGTAACAAGTAAAATTTCAAAATTTAAAAAACCCCCGACACATTTATCTTGCGAAAACATCACACATCTAAACAGTAAAACGCGCATAACTTTTGAACGGCTGAACCGATTTTATTCAAACATAGCTAAGAACACTCTCGATACAAACACCTTTCAAACAAAAATAAACTAAATCAAAATCGGTTCATCCGTTGAGCCGCTATGATGCCACAGACAGACACACAGATACACAGAAACACAGATACACAGCAACACACATCAAACTTATAACACCCCTCTTTTTCCATCGGGGGTTAAAAACCAGTTTTTAGATAGATCGCGTTTTCCCTAGTTAGAACTAGTATTCACTAAATGCCTTTGTTAAAACTAGAATTAACTACTGCTCAAAATAGAATATCAGTTAAATGCCCAATATTATGAGTAGACAATGTGTAAAAACTATTATAATGCTGACATTGGTTTTCATACTTTTAATATAGAATAAGTAAGTACGAATATTATATATGCAACAAAGTCGACGGAGCCTCTCTGCGGGGCTCCTATTTATGTCTTCAGGATCTAAAGTAACCTAATATGAAGATGATGGGAGCTGAGTTTGCTTGCTTTGCTCGCTCACTTCTGCTTCCGTCATCTCCTTCGAACCTAACCTATCCGTGTCGGGGTACCCTAAGTTCCCGAGCTCGCTTCGTTCGCTCTTGGACTAATTAATTGACCATAATTAATATTTTTCCCAACCGTTACGTATATTGATTCATAATGACCAGACATTCGTGATAAATATAGAAGTTTAAATCAGTATTCATTACATTGCCCGATTTGATTTGTCTAGATTAATAATGCCCGGGCATTATACATAGTGCCATGATTAATCACTTGTTCCATGATTAGTTTCTCTAGTGATAATTTTAGCTAAAGCTCGGCGTGACAACTAGTTTTCTCTGAAAAGCAAAGATATCAGTGGTAAATTCTAGTTTTGACTAGGTATTTCTTGTTTTAACAAAAGTATTTAGTAAAAACTAGATTTTGATATTTAATAGTCATTTAAGATCTATTCTATCATTATTCATGTTAATAGTACATTATGGTACAAGTGTGTAATGTTGGTGATTACCGCTGAGGCGCCATTGAGAAGAACACTTGTGATGAAAATAATACAAAAAAGTCATTTTCAACAGTGAAAACGACAACAACGAAAATTTTTTTTTGTGGCCAAAATTAATCGAGTTTACCTATGCGCGCGCATCTAACAATGGCAATCGGCCATAAACTAAAAGAATGAAGTTTCTTTTTTTTGTTTGCTTTTCGCGGATAGCGTGGCTAAAGCCACGTACAAAATGGGGAATTTTAAGATTTTTTATTACAGAGAAAAACAAAAGTTTTATTTGAGTGAAAGTTTTATTTATTAAACACGTACAAGTTGAAATTATCTATTTAAATACGAATTTGCATAAAATGAGCAAGCAATAGGTACATTAAATTATTTGTGTACTATTGAGCACGATCTTTTTTGTATCGAAACTTTTTTAAGAACAAAGCAACTCAACCAATAAATTAAAAATAAAACTCTATAACTCACTTGTGAATAATAGCAATGAAAAAGTCACAGTTTGATTACAGGTGTAATCTATGTGTAGGTTATGTGCCTAATTACGGTGAAATTAGAGCCACTTTATGAACAAGTGTGTTGAAAAGTACATTATCATTAGTTAATATTATTATTACGTAGAGATTTTGTTTAGCATCCATGTTTTGATTTAATTTATAGATAAATATAAACATTTTCCAGTTAATAATCACTGTTAAATATTGTGTTTCCTTGTCCACAGAGTTGCGGAAGGCGATCCAAACGCACGCACATGCTTGCTCCATCAGAAGCTGCAACTCCTCAACTGCTGCATCAAGCGCGCTCTGGAAGGCACCGCCAATCTCACCGGCAACTCTTCGGACGACGAGTTCTTTGATTGCTCTGAGGAAGAGAATGATGAACAACTGCCCTGGGACAGACCAGTTGGTCGACTCAGTCGATTCGATGATGCTACCATGAAGAATGGTGTGCCCCTGTATATTCCCCGCACACAGGTGTGTATAATGCCTACTATGCCTTTTGAAATTGCAACTCAACTTTGTAACCAATGATATTCAAATAAACAGATATGTTATGAGCGTGCGCATTGTGAAGACTCGAATAGGTCACAATTGTGAACTTTAGTCTTTAGTTTATGTCACGCATGGCGAAGAGCGATACGCTTTGTTGAAACAAAAACAAAATAAAAAAATGCCAGCGTATGTATTTAGAAGTTGTACCAATTATGATACCAAAGTTCATAAAACAGAAGGGATCTCATACCATATGTAAGTACGCAATACGCCTCAATTTACTATTTTTTTTTTTTCCTAATATTCTGATATTTGGAGGTTAGAAAAAGATAACAACATTGGTGGTCAGAATAATGTTTGTTTACATTCACACGCAAGTGACAAACACTAGCTGTCTCTTTTTTTATTGTTGGTTTTATCAAGCCATCCCTTTCGACTTGTATTGAAATGTCAGATGAATGAAAAGTGTGTGTGCGGAACACTTTTTTCAATTGTTTTGTGAGTGTATAACGAATCTGTTTATTTGAATATCATTGTTTGTTACTGTATTTTTTGGCAATGAGGTTATCAAGTAGTTAAATGTAATACTCATGATTCACATTTGCATAATTTCTCTTTGGAATGCAGGATCCTGCACCAAAAACTGAAGACCAGTTAGAAGAGGACGCGGAACTGATGGTGCGACTCGGAGACGATGCCAAAGCGTCCGAACTCCGAGCGAGAATGATGAGCGCTTCGCTTCTGTCTGATATGGAGGCGTTTAAAGCGGCCAACCCTGGCGCAGAGCTGTGCGACTTCGTGCGCTGGTACTCGCCTCGGGACTGGAAGCCCGATGATGGCGGCGCGTTAGGGGACCGCATGTTGTTGCCAGGTAACGCTTGGGCGGAAGCGTGGAGCGTCGCGCGTCCAGTCCCGGCCGCCCGCCAGCGGCGACTGTTCGACGAGACCCGCGAGGCCGAGCAGGTGCTACATTTCCTTCGGTCCCGCTCCGTCAGTTCCGCTGCTGAACTTTTGCTCCCGGCTGTACTTCGAGCTGGAGCAATGAAAGCGCACGAAGAGGGCGTCCCTCACGGGAGTTCATCGCTTGGCGGTGTTGATATTCGGAGGACGTTTGAAATAGCTGCTCGGGAGCTTCACGACGCTGAGAGAGAGGCGTGTAGGGCCCTGTGTGTCCGCACGGTGCTGGGGACTAGCGAGGAGGGGAAGGCGCTGGACGTGGCGGGACGCTCTCGGATCCTGAGCGTGGCGGGCGGCGGGCTGCCGGCGCCGGCGCGGCGCGAGTTCACGCTGCGGGTGCGCGACTGCGTGGCGCCGCAGGTGATGCGCGCCGCGCTCGCCAGCGACATGACCATCATCGGCGCCTTCACCGAGCGCATCGTGTGCTTGTAGCAGGCCGCCTGATCACCTGCATCCGTCCCCCGGGGCATCGGACTCTTCTGACAGTGCAGTGTACATTTCAATTTGGTGAAAATAAATTGTTGCATGTAAATGAATTGTTGAACTAGTTCGTAGGTGTATATTAATTTAGGCCATGTTTAGGTTGAAATACGGTTATGGTAAGCATGTGATTTTATAGACCTAAATAATTTTAACTATCTTTTCTCTATATCTACCTTTACATTCATCATACTTGCCTAAATAATTACTTACAGCATTTAATACACTACTCTTAAATTTCCATCGTTACTTCGAGATTTGTACAGTTTAATGAAATACAGGCGCTTCTTATGGTTACATGAAGTTTTTATTGTCTTTGACGTGACCTTCCTCAACCCCTTGATTGAGACCAATTAACTTGATGTAGGAAGTTGTATGTTATGCCAGCCGTTTGTTCATCGCAAAACTTGAAGACGAACTTCAAACAATACCCACTGAACGCGATGACCTGCGTACCGTGTAGATAGATGTATTAGTCACTTATACTTCAGGCTATTGCCGAAGTAAGCATGTTGAAAAAGTTCATAGATCCAACTCGATAGCTACTGAGGAGAGCCGTGGGCACTAGAGGTAGAAAGTAATCATGCAGTCCTCCGGCGAGGACGCATGAAAAAGACAGAGTTAGGGTGCTGGACAGATTAGGTCAGTATCATCAGGTACTGCTTTTATAACAATTAGTATAGTTCATACATAATCACAATGCAATAGTAACCACCCTTAGGTAACTATCGGTATTCGTAACTCAACACTCGATCCGATCTATCAGTTACACTAGCCACTACGCGTACCCTATCGCATAGTGGTAATGACATTCAACAGAAAATACGGCATTGCATTGTGGCTGTCCACTGCGAAGTGGTGACGCGGTGCTGCCAACTAGTCTAAGCATAAACGCGCTGTTAGCTCTTTAAAAAAGCGCTAGAAAGCGCTAAATGACCGCTGTCAAAAAATCGCTGTATTCGGCGCCAAATTCAAACAAAACGCCCGATAATTTGAGACGTATAAACGTAGATTTATTTTTTTATTATTTCAAAATTGTTATATAAAAGAGTTACATACACCATAGTACTTGTTTAGTTATAATAAAATAAAGTAATAATGTGTTAAAATAATTATTTTATAAAATAAAGGAATTAAATTAATTCATCATTGTCTGATTCTACTACAATTGCTTCTGCCGCCGAATTATATGGTTGGTCTTGATCAGTTTTTCACTTGAATTTATATTTATCTGTGGATGAAATTTTCCTCAACACGTCATTTGGAAGTTGTTATTTTGCGCAGTTACTTATTTTTAAAAGAAAGTCCAAAGTTTCAAAAAGCGCTAGATTTAGCGCTAGGCGCTAGGACGCGCTATTGGACAAAAATTCATATTTATCTGTGGATAAAATTTTCCTCAACACGTCATTTGGAAGTTGTTATTTTGCGCAGTTACTTATTTTTAAAAGAAAGTCCAAAGTTTCAAAAAGCGCTAGATTTAGCGCTAGGCGCTATTGAACAAAAAAAGGGCTAGATCTGGCGCTGAAAGCGCTAAGTTGGCAGCACTGTGGTGACGTCACATTTATGATTCTCGTCCTATCACTGAGCACTTATTGTGCGGTGGGTAACTGGTCGCAGAACTCGCAGATAACAGCGCGTACGCTGCTGATTGCTGTGCGTGTAGGACAGGAACGCGCGGCGGCGGGGTGCGGGCCGGTAATGTACGCGCGCGGTGTGGCGGCCGCCGGCCAGGCCGAGCAGGCGTGGGCGGCGCGGCACGCATGCGCGCGGTCTCCCGGCGCCCGGCGACATCCTCAGTGGCGCGGCGGGACGCCCGGTCGATTCCAGGGCGCGCGCAAACTTCACTGTTTGAACACCGTACCATCCGTAAATTTCACAGAAATTTAAATCGCGACCACTCAAAAACATCCTTCATTTTATAAGCATTTAAAAAACAAGTGTTTTTCATCCCGCTCAACGATCATGTCCGAGAAACAATTTTATCACGGTTATCTTATAAGAAAATCATGGTACATATCTGGACATCTGCTTTCGTGTAATTATTAAGAACACCCACGGAATGTGAACCTAATTGATGTGTAGATAAATGATAAAAGTTACAGTACACAAGTTGTCATTCATAAATACTACCAATCGAAGTGTTGTTGTTGTGTAATATTATAGTTATGAAAATATTTATCGAATGGTTTATATGTAAAAAGTGTATGTATATTATCACCTGTGTTATGCGCTAACAATTCGATCGCCGAAGAAAAGGCAATAATGATCGGCGGTTTAGTATCTTCGGCGCTACTACCTACGGTAAGTGGATCGTTGATTTTGTTAGAATTCTGTAGTAAAACGTCTCTACCAAATAATTTGTTACAAGGAAAATCTTATATATATATTGATACAGCTCCATTGTAATAGAACTCTGATGAGTGAACTCAAACACAACTTCGCTGGTTGTCGTGAATCTGGGCTCAGTGCTCGACACCGGCGCGCTATCGTATCGTCAGCCCGATGAGATCCATTATCGAGTTAGACGCGTCAAATATTGGCAATTCAATAATAATAGCACATCATAATTGAAGGACACGGCCGATACTCACCGCTCCTATTTACTTTGTATATACAACAATATATAAATTAGGAAGATAACGGTATACAGCCATTGTCCGTCCCAAACGCTAATTCTCTCGGGAACTAGAACTTAATAATTGGGGTGTTGGTTTTAGGAAACCCCTTGAGAAATTAGGAGGCAAATAACTAAACGGAATTCGATTTCTCACTAATATACTAGGTCAAACGACGACCAACGCCGTAGTTATTTATAAAATGATCTAAGTAGAAGAATATTATAGAGAAAATAAAGCGGGTGTTACAAAATATCTGGGATGATTGACGGTTGTTTATATGTTGATGAATCGCGAGGGGAAATGTTGTGCAAGTGTTATACGAAGGTAGGTAAGATGAGTAGTTGCCGACCCCAATCGGGGCTGTCTTGGCCCCCAGGTGACGTGAAGCATGCGCGGCTGTTAAATGGAGCGATGCTGGCGTGCTCCATGTCCACTGAATGGCTGAGCCTCCGAAGCTATTATAAATAGGCAGCCATTATACTGTGTGCGCTCGACTGGACAATGAATAGACTTCGTATAACTACTTTGTCTTGGGGAAATAAGTTTTCTCTAGGTATTGGAAATCAAGGGCGGAGCTGAAGTTGATGGTTGTTGTCTCACAAACGAACATGCTTTACATTTTGAGGTTTTACTGTCTTCAAATGTTTACCCGTGTTATTAACTTCACCTTTTTCTTTTCTTCTATTAAGAAAATTCGGATTGTTTGTGTTCTAATGATGTTCACATGTACTCTGTCTAAATCTTTAAACGAACAATCTATATCTATACTAATATTATAAAGAGGAAAGATTTGTATGTTTAACCGACTTCCCAAAAAGGAGGAGGTTCTATGTTCGACTTCATGTTAGTTTTTTGTTTGTTCACCGATTACTCCGTCAATTGTGGACCGATTTTGAAAATCCTTTTTTTATTTGAAAAAGTATGTTCCGAAATTGGTCCCATTTTAATTTGTTGAAGATCTGATGAAGAACTTCGGAGATATACAACAGAACTCTTCAAAAATAACGGCAAATCTCTCGTGATTGCTGCAATCGCATGTCTGTTTGTTGTTTATAACATTTCATAACATAACATCATGCCAGTTCGCTCTTAAGGGGTAAGCAGATCTCTCATTTCACCGGTTATGTTCAAGTTTCATGAAATCTATTCTGGCGAAATAGTTCCCTTACTAACTTGCCTATTAGGTACGTACAACTAAAAAGTGAAAATTTTTTTTTGAAGTCGGTGTCCATAACGCAATAAAATGGTACCTACGAAAGACACCGACTTCAAAAAATTAAGTTATTTTTCACTTTGTAGTTTTGTATTTGGCAGTCGGAAGTATTTTTTTGCAAAAAGTTTTTTTATTGTGTTTATATTTTTGCATGTAACGAATAAACTTAAAAACTACTGGACCGATTTCAAAAATTCTTTCACCGTTGGGAAGCTACACTATACCCGGGTGACATAGGCTACTTTTTATCCCTGCATTCCCACGGGAACGGGAACTACGCGGTCGAAACCGCGAGGCGTCCGCTAGTTCTTGCATATAACGGCTCCAAGGATTTTCATGAAATTTAGTAAGCAGGTGATTTTGGGGGCGATAAATCGATTTAGCTATGTGTAATTTTTAGAAAACGTCGTTTTTTATTTTCACCGGAGCAGAGCGGTACTGTGTACTTAAATGTGGTAGACAGAAATACACGTAATTGTGTGCCTTATACACGCTGTGTTATTTGAGCAAGAGAAGGCCTCCAAAATTTATTAGTATTCAGAATGGTTTCCCTGTAAGTAATCATACCAGTGCCACTGGCCTCGTTTCACATGTAATTATTTCGCAGTTATATCTGGTAACTCATCAGTTTGTGGAATGTTTGTCAAAATTATTACCTATCACTGTATATTTAACTGTTATCTTTTAGTGGGCCAATTAGGTTAAAGATCAACATGGATGCTTCTGATCCTTAACGAAAATGAACTTATGACTTTGTTAATTGTCTTTTATTTACGTTAGATAAGATATTTGGTGACTATTTTCCTTTGTTTCTTATTTAAAAAGTGTATGCAGTAAGCTTCATTGATTAAATGGATTGCTCTAACAATTTATTATTATAAAAATCTTTTACAAAAAAAGACTACCGACTTCCAAATAAAAAACCTAGAAAGTGATTACTTATAACTTTATTTTTGGAAGTCGCCGTATTTTGTAGGTACTAATTTTATGCGTTATGGATTTATTTTTCACTTTTTAGTTGTACCTACCTAATAGGCAAGTTGCTTAGTAAGGTACTCATAACGCCAGAGTAGATTACCCGAATATCATGAAACTTGAACATAACCGGTGAAATGAGAGATCTGCGTACCCCTTAAGACCCTACTGGCGTACTGTTATGTTATGAAATGGTATAAACAATAAACAGACATGCGATTGTAGCAACCCCGAGAGATTTGCCGAAATTTATTGAAGAGTTCTGTTGTATATCTTCGAAGTTCTTCATCAGATCTTCACCAAATTAAAATGGGAGCAATTTCGAAATATACATTAAAAAAAAATTGTTGTCGAAAATTGACGGATAAAAGAGTGAAAAAAAAACATAATGTCGAACATAGAACCTCCTCCTTTTTGGTAAGTCGGTTAAATAGTAGCCCTATACATTGGATGCTTGGTCTTCATTAAGAAGGAAATTACAGTATTTCAGCTTTATACACCGCAGACATGCTTTTGAATAAGTATATGGAAAAAATACTTGTTTAACCAATACCTTTAAACGAGCAATTCTTGTATATATATAATCTGAATCTCGGAAACAGCTCCAACGATCTTCATGAAATTTATTATGCAGGAGGTTTCGGAGGCGATAGGTAAATCGATCTAGCTAGGTTTCATTTTTAGAAAACATCGTTTTCTTTATTTTCACCCGAGCGAGCTCGGTCGCCCAAGTACTTATCTTAATGGTAGACAAACGCATTACGAAATATCAACTCGCTGTTTTTCTTGCAATTCAGGAAACTGGATATCAAGTAAAAGCTCTTGGCAACATACATCTATCATAGATATGTCAGCAAACGACGCTAGCCAAAAATAACATTCTAATGGAACTCTCAGAATTGAAAATTTGAAAACTGTGTCATGAGTACTGTTCTCATATCTTGGATGGATCTGCCAAATACCAGCTTGATGCACTAGAGTCGATTGAAAAGCAGGCCAAGAGGCTCATCGGTGATTAAGCACTGGTTAAGGTGATATATACGCCCCAATGTAACGCAGTACTGGCCGTGCGCCCGCTCGGTGCCAAAATATCAAAATTGAACCTCCTTTTGCACAGTTTTGTTTGCAAAATATTATTTGATTTACATATGCTATGTTAGGTATGAAGTAATTCCAGCCATCAATTTTTCTGTATAAAAATATTTTTAAACATCCAAGTCGTTTTGGAGGAGTTTCCAAAAGTTGCGAAAAATATCGTCTTGTTAATATTTTTTTTAAAGCAAAACTATTAGTTACACGAAAAAACCTTGTGTTCAAAATTATGTACATGAATCAATAATAAATATATTTTTTTTTCAAACCTTTTAACCTAGCTGTTACTGAGGAGTATGCTTTAGAAAGTTACCGTTTTACGGCACTAAAGCGTATGTAGGCCCTTAAGTCAAAGCTCCAGAGCCTTGAACATCGTCGCCGAGTTGTTAAGCTTAACGGTTTTTTAAATGATAAATTTCGGGGAGTGTGCGATGGAAGGAGCCCGTTTGATCATCGGACTACCAGACGTACGGCGATGCGCCATCGGTAGGTACATGGTGGACAACCACCTAAACGCACTAAACGTTTTGAGAATACTTTTATTATGCGTACAGCTAAGGAGTGGAATTCCCTGCCGGAGTCTGTGTGTCCCGATAGCTACAATCTAGGGAACGAATGAATAGGTTGCTTCTAGGCAAGCGTGCTTCACCGTCGACCACATCATCGCTTACCATCAGGTGAGATAGTGGTCAAGCGCGAGCCTGTTTTAAATAATAAAGAAGAAATGAAAATGTTAGAGGAACAAGATGGAGACTTGATAAAGTCACAGGATGAGGAACAGTTCCCATAATTGAAAGAAATGAACAAAAAACAAATGCAACTCGAATTTAATTACAAGCAGGGAACAATCGAGCGTTTGATCATATTATATTTCGGTAGCCCTCAATATAATGCAACCGGTTGCAGGTGGATACGTGGCCTAAGACAAATGTTCTCCTAGTTCAGAGGTTCCCAAACTGTGCGTCGCGACGCCCCCATGCGTTCGTGGTGCTCTCTCGCGGGCGTCGTAAACGAGTAAGAACAGCCGTTGGAACTATGAGATTTATGAAATATGAGCCTGCAACTACAAAATACTACTCGATAAATATTAATAGGTACTATTCAATAAATACAATGTAATTAAATTTTAGAGTAATGAATCCCAAGATTATCAAACTCTGGGTACGTGACGCATCAAGCGCTACTACGAATCCCCATCGTAGTAGCGCTTGATACGTCACGTCTATACATAAGCGAAACTGCTGTTCTGCAGTTGCAGTAATTAAGTCGTAGAACAGATTACAAGCCATCAGTAGACTGTTAAAAGCTAATGATTATGATGGGAGATCGTATAACAATTGAGAAAATTAAAATAGAATAACTTTTCCAAAACTTTAGGTCTGATTTAAAAAGTTATGCTCAAAAAATCCGAGCTCATTAACGACTGTTTTTGTGTTTGTAATCAATATTTTTTCAATCGACTAGTGAAAATCGTTAATATCAAAACTAAAGTAGGTACAAAGGCGTCGCAAAAAATATACCATGTAAAGGGAGTCACAGTATAAAAAAGATTGGGAAACCCTGTCCCTAGTTGATGATAAAGAGCTAGTCTCGCTACAGTAGAAATAACTCCACACTTCAAACGATATTTGTGTAGATATTAAAGCAGTTACTCGCTCGATCAGCTTATCTGCATATCGGAGTTGGCATTTTCAATGACATTTCGATATACACGCTGCCTTTGAAGTTCGCAATATGTTTGTAAAGTAAACAAGCTCAGTTGTGCGCTTGCGGCTAACGATCGAACTAAATCCTGCGTTGTTCACCGCGAATAATTTACGATCGCATATAAAAATATCGGTTTACGTTGTCCAGGTGGCCGCACACGCGCTTGTCCAACTGAATTCGTAATTTAATGTTTCTATTGTCTGTTCTATTTGGACTTAGGAGGCAATTTGGATCAATATTGAGGTGCCTGTTCTTATGTGGTTTGTGTCACCGGAAACATCAGTCTTATTGTTAACCTGAGCAATAGGTATCTACCTGTATAATGTTTTTTTTTTGTCTAGCCCTTGCTTTCCCAGTGCTGGGCAAAGGCCTCTTCCAAGTCCATCCATACTACAAAACCTGCCCGCGCAGTCTCGTAACAGCCTTCATGGTACGCATCCAAATCATCTCGCCATCTCTTTCTGGGCCGGCCTCGACGTCGCCTCCCATCTTCTGGAACCCACTGTGTGGAGAGTCTTGCCCAGCGGTCAATTTGCTACGTGACCCGCCCAATCCCATTTGAGCCTGGCAGCCTTTTTGCCCACGTTTATTATGCCCGTTTTGGAGCGCAGCGTGGTATTCCGGTATTCGGTCTGTTCTCTTTAGTTTTTTTTAAAATAGCATTAGTTTTATGAAAACGTTTTTATTCTTGTACAGACTATGCCCCACTTGGTGGAGTGTCCCGACTGCAGTAAACGTGGTCACCTATTGGCCCAAATAGTTTGATCAAATGTACCATCGACACGAAAAAGAAGAAAGAAGATTCTTTAGAAGGTTCACTATCAATGCACTTTAAAGTCACAGATAATAATTATAATATTAGCATATTAAAGTAATGTTCGTTCATGGATGGATAGGTTGTAACCTATTGGCAGTAAAACTGTATAAAAACTAGTTACGATCATGACTAGCGCATAAAACGATAACTAAAGATAACTTTGCCATTTAGCTTTCTCAAATCCGGCCCAGCAGGTTTTTGATTTAGGTACAAAGACAAAATACAAAAGGTTTAAAAATGCAATTTTTTGGCAAAAAATGCAAAGACAAATACTTAGCCACTTTCGAAATGTTTTGCTCTACTGTAATTATTTGTTTTCTATATTTCTATACTTAATATTTTACCGACTTTGAAAACTTTAGGACCGACTTTGAAAATTCTTTTTTTGTTTGAAAAAGTATGTTCATAAATTGGTCCCATTTTAATTTTGTGAAGATCTGATGAAAACATTCGGAGATATACAACAGAACTCTTCAATAAATAAAGACAAATCTCTCGGGATTGCTGCAATCGCATGTCTGTTTGTTGTTTATAACATTTCATAAACATCACGCCAGTTAGCTCTTAAGGGGTAAGCAGATCTCTCATTTCACCGGTTATGTTCAAGTTTCATGAAATCTATTCTGTCGAAATAGTTCCCTTACTAACTTGCCTATTAGGTACGTACAACTAAAAAGTAAAAAATAAAAAAACTTTTTGCAAAAAAATACTACGGACTTCCAAATACAAAACTACAAAGTGAAAAATAACTTAATTTTTTGAAGTCGGTGTCCAAAACGCAATAAAATGATACCTACGAAAGACACCGACTTCAAAAAAATAAGTTATTTTTCACTTTGTAGTTTTGTATTTGGAAGTCGGTAGTATTTTTTTGCAAAAAGTTTTTTTTATCCCTGTATTCCCACGGGGACGGGAACTACGCGGGTGAAACCGCGAGGCGTCCGCAAGTATTTTATATATCGATGTCTAGCTAGCTCAATAACTGTAAGTTAGGCAGCTCCACTATTTTTATTTTCGAAGTTGTAGGCAGAAGTTATGTGTTATGTGTCATGGTTCCATAAAGACGGGCCATTGTGCTCGTTATTAGAAGCGAAACGTGATGTTCGTCGTGAATGAAAGTTTTGTCATCAACCTCCCTTATATTTTGTAATGAGCATGTAATGTTCCACCAGGCTTGTTTGTTTTCTTGTTTTTCATTCGACAGATATAATATTTTTTTACAAAAAAATACAACCTACTTCCAAATAAAATCACTACAAGTTAAAAATAACATCTTTTTCGGAAGTCGGTGTTCCTGTTTTCTTATTTTTTTCCTTTTTTTGACACCGACTTCCGAAAAAGAAGTTATTTTCACTATTTATGATTATTCGGTGTATTTTTTTTATACATTTTTCTTTTTAGTTGTGGTACCTAATAGGCAAGTTCTATAGTAAGGTAGGTACCTATAATTCCAAATATCATGAAACTTGAACATAAACGGTGAAGTGAGAGTACTAAAGTGAACTGTATAAATCTCCGTACCCCTTTAGAGCATACTGGCGTGATGTTATGTTATGAAATGGTATAAACAATAAACAGACATGCGATTGCAGCTATCCCGAGAGATTTGCCGGTGTTTATTGAAGAGTTATGTTGTATAAATCCAAAGTTCTTCATCAGATCTTCAGCAAATTTAAATGGGACCACATGAGAAGCACCAGCTTTAAAATAAAAAATAATCATCAAAATCGGTCCACCTAGTAAAAAGTAATATGGGGACAAAAAAAAAACAGTCGAATTGGTAAACTCCAAAAGGCTCTCTCTCAGGTTTTGTTTAGTAATTCATTGCACTGTTTGTGTTTCCACAGCTTCATTAGGAACAAACTTTTAAAGCGAAATTTTCTGTAAGTAAAGTTTAAATTTTAGAAGATACTTGGTACATACTAATTGAAAGTGTTGAACTTTCTATTTACTGACCATGCATCCAAGTTGGAGTTTATATTTATTTATTTATTTTTATTTTAGTACATGAAGTACTTACAGCTAATAAATACAGACAAAAAAGAAAACCATAGTCAACAGAAAGCCAATTACAAATCCTCACGTAAAGAATTATTATAATAATTTATGGTGTGAGCACAAAAACAAAAATCTCACATCTTAATTTACAGCAACATGGAAATACTTAGTTTGCAATTATAATTATGACTGATGAGAAATAAATTAATAAATGAATAAAAACGGAACAAACAATATGCTACTTGAAAAATTTGAGGCCTAAGGACCTACATACGCTTTAGTGCCGTAAAACGGTAACTTTCTAAAGCATACTCCTCAGTAACAGCTAGGATAAAAGGTTTTAAAAAAATATATATTTACTATTGATTCATGTACATAATTTTGAACACAAGGTTTTTTCGTGTAACTAATAGTTTTGCTTTAAAAAAAAAATTAACAACACGATATTTTTTCGTAACTTTTGGAAACTCCTCCAAAACGACTTGGATGTTTAAAAATATTTTTATACAGAAAAAATGATGGCTGGAATTTATTCATACCAAACATAGCATATGTAAATCAAATAATATTTTGCTAACAAAACTGTACAAAAGGAGGTTCAATTTTGGTATTTTGGCATCGAGCGGGCGCACGGCCAGTACTGCGTTAACATTGTGGCGTATATATCGCCTTAAGCACCTTCTGGCCTAATTCACACTGATTGTGAATGGATCCAAATCATACTCCTTGCATATATCATTGAAATTTCTGCTTGCGCGCACAATATAACTGTTCTGCCTATAATTCGAAGAAGTATGAGGTACACGTATTGGTGGATTACTTTATATGATAAATGATAATGATAACATGACTATGATTACTTGCGAAAGCGATGCAATCATCGTAATCCTTGACGATCTCTTTGTTTCCACTAATTACGGCTGCTTTGTCCTTTATCCGTTAGGTATCATGTGCAGGTCCACAATTCCGTCGTGTCTTTGCAGCTCTGCGAGGCTATACAATAAATTAATGGTTGTGATGTAGGTATTTACATCTGTTATCCGACAGGTTGATTGTTTGCACGCCTTGAATACACAACTCCCCTTCAGTAGCTCCCGCTCCCGCTGGCAGCTGGCCAGGGATTGTTCTGCGATATAAATTATGTCCGCACGTCGATACTTTACTATCATCGGAACAATTAATGAGATATCTTAGCATTACGTTCGCATACAAATATACTTAGGTTAGGTTATAAGGGGCTGTTTTCCGCAACTGCACGACCAAGCGCGTATTTTGCTTACTTATAATATTATTTTTGTGTGTTACGGGAATCGAACCCTTACTGGAAGTACGGGGACTCAGCCCCGGATCTACGATTTTTTCGAACCGGGGCAAAACCTTGATAGTGGCGCCCCCTGATAGTGTTTCAGAAAACACTAAAAAAACTGCCAATGAGTAGCATTTTTGTGACCATTTGTTAAAATAATAATCCTTTATTTTTAAACTTTTTATTATCTAAAAACTTTGTGGCATAAAACAGAAACACAGAAAAATATATAAACAGGAAAGATTACAATTTTACACGGCGTGCTTTCTTTTCTGCGAGACTCTATTAGCTCCTCAAAGTCCGTCGCATAGGCAGTTTTGTTTTCAACGGCTAAAAAAGTTAGCATTAAGCTAGAAAAGTTTGTTTTTCAAACATTATATTAGATTAAAAACCTATGAGATTGTAGGCACCGCGTACGGCCTCATTTGTTCGATATTTCGTACACTTGTCTCAAGGATTTGGCGCCCCCATGAAACTGCCGCCCGGGGCAAGTGCCCCGGTTTGCCCCCCCTTAGATCCGGGGCTGCAGTGACTTTGTACTGGCTGACCTTAATTCTGTAAACAATTACCTATATGAACTCCTGTGTGCTCAGGAGGTGGCGGTTCGGTAAACACCGATTGCTAAAAGGTATAAAACATTCATTATTTATTGTATGTTATAGTTTAATATTTTAACAGCAGATTGCCAAAACCATATATTTTCCTTATTGCGCTGAAACCAGCTTTTTGCGCGAATAATTTCGCTGAGGTCAGTGACTCAACACTTCTGGTTCCGTATTGTTCAGGCGAACGACGCGACCGCTGAACAATAGGGGGGCACTTCAGTTTTTTAAGGAATTAACAAGACGTCCTCGATTTAAGTGGCTTGCGGTGCTTTCAAGCGCTTTCATTATGAGGTAGGAGGTAAAGAATGAGTGGTCTCATGGCTGAGGAAAGACGAACTTTATACTTACGTAGTCAACCGATCGTAGATTTGTCACAACAAACAAGATCAGACTTCATGATAGCCTAGACTTAGGTTTATCTTATCGAAGTGAACCCAATTGTTCTTTATGTTTCTGGTGACACAGAAATGAAGCCCTATCACGATAGTTAATTAAGAAACGTGTAAGTACAAGCTCTAGTTAGTAACTGTTTTGTAGATAAGTAGTAGTAGAGACAGTGCTGCCAACTCGTCTAAGCAAAAGCGCTAGAAAGCGCTAAACGGCCATTGTCAAAAAACGCGCTATATTCGGCGCCAAATTTTAAAAAAAGCCCAATAATTTGAGACTAGCGATATATAAACGTTTCTAGTTGTTTTTTTTATATGGGCATATCCATTTTTATTATCAGCTCACTGCACAACTCCTAAAACTGACACAGAATAACTGTCGGCAAGTTATAAATTGCTGTCGAATAATATAACAAAATTACAAAATAGTTAACGAGAAATCAGTGCTCCCAACTCGAGGAATCCCCAACTCATAAACTAAGACACCAACATAAGAAACATAGCAGCATTTAAGTGTAAAAGTTGTAAAAAAATAGTGATTCGTTCCGTGTTAAGCAAATCAAAGAATAAATAATAATAGGCATATGATAATGTGATTTCAAAAAGCGCTAGATTTAGCGCTAGGCGCTAGAAGGCGCAATTGAAAAAAAAAGCGCTAGATTTGGCAGCACTGAGTAGAGATGCTAAGGTTTGTACACAGATGCAGTATACTGTAATGTGTGCAAAGGCCATGTAGCGTAAAACAGTACCTATATTTATGCAGCTATCGCCGGTAGCCTTCAGAGAACAGCCTGTAAGTATACATACATGTAGTTGTAGGTTGTAGGTATTGTTTCACGCGTCTCCATTCCCGTTAAATTGATTCTACTTCGGTAATTTGTATGCGTGTCGCGTGAACATCCATTTACATGGAATTTAGTCCTATATTACACAAAAATCGGGCTTTACTTCGTATCCAATATATTTCCTATAAGTAAAAAAAAATCGCTATACAATACGCGTTGGGATTAACCAATATATTACACGTTACGAGTACCTGTCATTGGCTACAAAATAAAGAGTTCAAACTTCAACAAATTCATTCCCAGTTAAAATGGTACCGATATTTCTAAAGATAATACCAGAAAAGCTTCGGTAATACGGGTTTTGTGTAAAATAAAATGCCTGTGAAGATATCCACAGTCACCTTAGGGACGGTGTTCGAGCGCCGAGAAAGATTGGAAATGCCACAAAATCACACGAGTGATCAAACAAGATCTTTGCGAATTCATTGTAAAACCCTTTTGTTGTACAGTACATAACATAATAGTGAGGGTTGGACAGGTCTCGTTATACTGGTTCGGTTGGTGGGCCAGGTAGTCGGAGAAAGAAAACTATCATGTCGACAATAACGAATAACTAGAGTAATCGATCTCAGTAGATAGAATGATCTCAGTAATGTGGAGGTGCACACGTAAGCACAACAGATTCTGTTATTTCAGATCTAATAAGGTTGTCACAAATACAAAAATAGAATTTAGTAGTTAAATCAATATTTCATTACGTAATAGGAACGTTTCCTGCATAGAAAATAAACTTTTTTGGAAAAAAATACTACCGACTTCCAAATAAAAAACAATAAAGTGAAAAATAACTTTACTTTTGGAAGTCGGTGTCCATATCGCAAAAAATGGTACCTACGAAAGACACCGACTGCTTTTTTTTATTTTTCCCTTTTTAGTTGTACCTACCTAATAGGGCAAATAGTTTAGTAAGTACCTACCTATAACGCCAGAATAGATTACCCGAATAACATTAAACTTGAACATAACCGGCGAAATGAGAGATCTGCGTACCCCTTTAGAGCGTACTGGCGTAATATTATGTTATGAAATGGTATAAACAATAAACAGACATGCAATGGCATCAATCCCGAGAGATATGCCGTTATTTATTGAAGAGGTCTGTTGTATATCTCCGAAGTTCTTCATCAGATCGTCACCAAATTAAAATGGGACCAATTTCGCAACATACTTTATCAAAAAAAAAAGAATTTTCAAAATCGGTCTTCAATTGACGTAAATATCGGTGAACATACATAAAAAAAATCATAAATAATGTCGAATATAGAACCTCCTCTTTAAAGTCGGTTAAAAATGATATTTCTATTTAGTCCGTCAGTGAGCTTATCAAATAATATTGCACACGTATTTTTTGCTTTACCAAATCAATAAAAAATGACAAAGTTAAAGCGCATCAAAGACCAGGAGACGGCTTGTGACGTCACTAAGGCAGTATAAAGTGTACTAGCGGCGTGACGTCACACGATATTTCAACGCAATAAATCGTCGTCACTTTATGTTTACGTGTCAAAAGAAACTTGAAAAATACGTGTCCAATATGTTTTATTAGTCTACCTGACGGACAAAATACAAATTTTCAGTAAACTACCCTATTCAGCTCGATTGTTTTTCGCTCTCATCACATTCAATCAATCTGCCTAGCCTTTTCCCAACTGTCTTGGGGTCGGCTTCCAGTCTAACCGGATTCAGCTGAGTACCAGTATTTTACATGGAGCGACTGCCTATCTGACCTCCACAACCCAGTAACTGGGTAACACGGTACCCCTTGGCTAGACTGGTGTCAGATCTCAAGCTTCTGACTACTCGTAACGACTGTCAAAGATCTTCAAATGACAGCCGGGACCAACGGCTTAACGTGCTTTCCGAGGCACAGAGGAATCTCGGTATGTTGAATTGGTCACCCATCCACGAACCGACCTCGTCAAGCGTTGCTTTACCTTGATGATCGACCCGTGCGGCTGTTATTTCTTAGCCAGGAGCTCCTCTCGCTCTCATCCCACTATCCCTCAGGAAATAAAATGTTTATAGGTTATTTGGCACTAAGCTCTCCCCCACCGTTGCGAGGTACCTATCATCCACATTCAGTACGACAATACCATCGGCGGCGACATTCCTGCAGCTTGCCAGGAATGTCTAGCTTTGAGTTACGTGGCATTCCGGTTAAACCGCAGGAATTTAACTGCTTGTCAAAGAAAAAACTCAAGCGTCGATTATTTAAAACATTCAGGCTGTAAGCATTTGCTGTTACCCTCAACTTTACTGAAAACAAAAAAGAAAAAAATCCTGACACATTTTTATTTCATGCTACATAATTTATCTAGTAGTAGACACGCTTCGATCGTCAATCTATTGAACACGTAATTATGACACGATATCTTGCGAAAACACCCCGATTTAAACAGTAAAACGCCCATAACTTCAGAACGGCTGATCCGATTTTCATCAATTATAACACCATTTTTTTTTATTTTTTTTTTATTCCTTATCGGCTCGCGTTTGACCATTATCTCGCCTGATGTTAAAATCAAAATCATTTTTTTATTTTTTATTTCACATAGGCCTACATGGGCACTTATAAAATGTCGACAAAAGGTGCACGGTTTGGGTTGGTCGTTTCCTATGGAGAAGAACCGGCAAGAAACTCCATGGTTACTCTTTTAAAAATGGTTTGGTTTTATAATATTTCCATGTTAGAGCATTAGTACTTAAATATGGGGGCCAACGTAGGCCCGACAATAAGTCGTAAGAAACTAAAAAAAAAAAAAAAAGTTGTACAAAATGTTAACTAGCATCTAGAAGGCCTACAATGTTCACACATTCACAAAACAATCGGTAAAAGAATCTATACAAAGGTAAAAAAAAAGAAGTATAACAAGACTAAATTTAACATGTGGCACAAATGTTGTTATCAGTGCTGTAACTATTCTTAGCAAAGGACTATAAAGATGATTGAAAACCATTGTAAAAAGTCTAATTAAAAGAAGGAAAGAAAAAATAAGATTGAGAATAGTTAGAGACATCCACATATTTGTGCCGTTTACGAGTTACCAGGGAAGCTGCATGCGCAGAAGGAGCTAAGGCAAAAAAAAATATCTTCAACGTAGTCCTTGATTTTATAATATGCTTTTTTAACAAGGATACGTTTGATGCAGTTTTTGAACTTTCCATCGGTCAGTTCTATACGTTAAGTGAAGATATGGTCGAAGGTGGAGCACGCTTGCCTAGAAGTAACCTATTCACTCTTGACTTGAAGACCCCTAGGTTGTAACTATCAGGAAACAAAGACGCCGGCAGGGAATTCCGCTCCTTAGCTGTACGCACAATGAAAGTATTTTCAAAACGCTTTGAGCGTATGGGTGGGATATCCAGCATGTACCTACCGATGGCACATTGCCGTACGTCTTGTAGTCCGATGATGGAAAGGGCTAGGCGGAATCAAATTGTGCAGTTTAGTCGCACACTCCCCGAAATGTAACCGATAAAAAACCGACAGGCTGGCAACACGGCGTCGATGATCGAGGCTCTGCAGCTTTGAGGCGACCAGTGCATCGTTGTCAATATGGCTTTTGGCCCGTCTGTCAATCGACTCAAGTGCATCAACCTGGTATTTGGCAGATCCATCTCAGAGTTGAGAGCAGTACTCCATGCATGACCGAACTTGCGCTTTATTCAAGTTGAGCAGCTGTTCAGGCGTGAAGTACCGTCTCACCTTCGCAAGGATCCCCAACTTTTTTGCAGCCAATTGAGCCTTTGCCTCAATGAATGGACCAAAATTGAGGGTCGATGTTTTCCGTCGGGGATTAAAAACCTCCTTTAAAACCTCTTATAAATTCTGGTTTTAGTATTTATAAGAGGTGTTAGCAATTTTATCGTTACCTTAGCTGTAAAATTGTGCCCATATTCAATCTCTATTCAATATCATAACTTCATAATATTATAGGGGTAGGTAAGAAATATACCTGTACATATGTACAGGTATATTTCTTACCTACCCCCGGTTCGTTTCTACCGGGACAAATGCGAATTCTCGATCGCGATAGGATGATTTCCGTATTTGCCATATTTCCTTCGCTTCCCGGTACAGGAACGCTCGTTCTCGTAAAAGATGGCGGGTTTTCTAAAGCCTTCGCCTCATAACACAGCTAGAATTGTTTATGGTTTTACTACCTAAGTTTTGATACCCTTATTTGTGCTTATATAACTATGCTCTTATTTCGGTAATATGGTATATATACATATCTTAGACATTTCTGTGATCATTAAAATTTATAAATGTCAAATCCATTAGAGAAATATTCAAACAGATTCTGTGTTTGTAGAGCCTTGTCGACCTAGAGATTGGAGGCGATTTCATTACATAAGCTCTTTGCCACTTAGCTTCATTGGGCACCCACGGCACTGTAGAAGAAAGGCAGTGGTGGATTTTTCATCGCAAGCACAGAGAATTTTAAATCTTTTTGAAATAAGTATGTAGGGTTGCCCTAGTCGACGGCACAAACTATTTTGTGCGAGGGGTTAAAATACATGCTATCTCATCAGACAACACGTGCGAAAGAGATAGATGCTGTGATGAGCAGTAAGAATCTAATTCGCGTACGAATACACACTTTTGCAAATTTGCAGCGAAATGGATGATGATTTAGGACGAAAACGGCCGCGCGAAATTTTATAAACAGATCTTTGGGATTATAGATATCGTGAAAAAAATACTGAATGTATCTGTTCAAAATAAAATTATATGCATTGTGGAACTATTAATCTGTCCCTGTATGGCGACTGTTTTGCAATTTTCCTTCTTCTTATGGTATTTATTTGCGCCCAAAGATGCGTTAAAATTAGTGTTGAAATATGGAACTGTCGACGCTCAAAACGGTTTTTTTTTTCTTTTTTGTTGCCATACATTCTTTATCTTGAATGTACATCGTCAAACAGTGGAGTAATCGCCAGATTACATTTGTATGGAAGAATTATCGACTAGGGCAACCATAATAATAAAACTCGGTACAAGCTTTTCTTCCGTGAGGGAAGAGATACCTACAAAGCATATCGAAAACGCTACGGCGACTGCTACGAATGGTCTACGAATTGCTACGATCCATTTTACGCGTTTCTGTTAAGGCGTATATATTCCCCAATGTTAACGCGGTACTGGCCGAGCGCCCACTCGGTGGCAAAATATCAATATTGGGCCCCTTTTTAAACCCCTGACGGAAAAACAGGGGTGTTATTGTTATAAGTTTGACGTGTGTAATGTGTATCTGTCTGTGGCATCATACCTCCTAAACGTATGAACCTATCTTGATTTACTTTTTCTTTTGTTTGAAAGGTCACATTATCGAGAGCGTTCTTAGCTATGTTTGAAGAAATTCGGTTCAGCCGTTCAAAAGCTATGGGCATTTTATTGTTTGATTGTTTTTGCAAGATATCGTGTCATAATTTCGTGTTCGATAGATTGTTGATCGAAGCGTTTCTACCACTAGATAAATTAGGTAGTTTAAAAAGAATGAAATACAAAAAAACTGTCGGCGGTTTTGGAAATTACTATTAAACGTATAACACCTCTGTTTTTCCGTCGATTGTTAAAAATCATGATGTGCAGTCGGAGGATAGGTACATCTGGTTTTGGTCGCGAATATGTATCCTCCGATTGCACAGCATGATTTTCTTCTTGTTTACGTCTTTTTATTTTGTTTTTTGAATTAGCATTTTTCGTCTCTCAGAGATCCATTTCTACAGTCAATGATTGTTGAAAAACGTTTGTTGAAAAAGAGTGGCATCAATCCATGGATTAATGTTAATGTGTCGACGGTTCTGACCTGAGGGACCATAACCAAACTTTTTTATTTTGTTATTGCATGCACCGGTTGTTTGGTAACCCAATTTCCATAAAAATCTCCTGTCACAGGAATCCGGCTACGTGCCCAAAGGTCCTACAAGACAAGACAAGACAAAGATATTTTATTTCAACTAGGCCACCAAGCGGCACTTTTGAACGTCACATTAAAATTTACAAGGAATAAAAATTTATTCTACCGTGCATTCGGCAAGTAGCTTGTTATGGAGAAGAACGCACAAGAAACTCCAAATTTACTCATTAAAAAAAAAGTTATTTTTAAAACTTTTTTGCAAAAAAATACTACTGACTTCCAAATCAAAACTACAAAGTGAAAAATAACTTTATTTTTTGAAGTCGGTGTCCATAACGCAAAAAAATTGGTACCTACGAAAGACACCGACTTCAAAAAATAAAGTTATTTTTCACTTTGTAGTTTTGTATTTGGAAGTCAGTAGTATTTTTTTGCAAAAAAAGTTTTTTTTATTTTTCACTTTTTAGTTGTACCTACGTAATAGGCAAGTTAGTAAGGTAACTATAACGCCAGAATAGATTTCATGAAACTTGAACATAACCGGTGAAATGAGAGATCTGCATACCCCTTAAGAGCGTACTGCCGTGATGTTATGTTATGAAATTGTATAAACAATAAACATACATGCGATTGCAGCAATCCCGAGAGATTTGCCGTTATTTATTGAAGAGTTCTGTTGTATATCTCCGAAGTTCTGCATCAGATCTACACCAAATTAAAATGGGACCAATTTCGGAACATACTTTTTCAAACAAAAAAAGAATTTTCAAAATCGGTACACAAGTGACGGAGATATCGGTGAACATACAAAAAAAAAACAAACATAATGTCGAACATAGAACCTCCTCCTTTTTGGGAAGTCGGTTAAAAAGTGTCTACAAAAGCAAAAACAAAAGTGTCTGTGTCTGCAAAAGTATTCATCTAAATAACTAATTACTAGTCATTAAAGTTAAAACGTTTTATTGAACGCGATCAATATTCAAGCCGGTGCTCCACATTCCAGTGTCCCTGGTGGGTGGTCAGGCCGTCACTTCGTCAGCCGGTATCGCTCTCGCAATCAAAGTCGATCGCGTGCGGATTATCTGCTTGTTGCCTTGTTCGTGGACGGTGATTGCTTGCGTGGGGTGCGCGTGCGCGTGGAGATTTGTTTGTGGGCCACACACTTTTGTAGGCTGACTGAACTGGTGAAATAACTGAAAAAAAGTGTAAAAGCAAGATATAACCCGATGCCCGGAAGTAATAAAAGCGGTTAAAGTTATCCTTTTTCGTTTGCGCTAATATAAGGATTTGAAATCGACTGATGTGAATTGTAATTTGTATCCGATAGAACCTAGTAATTTTAAACGCTGTCATCATCGTTTCATCCAAAAGATGTCCACTGCTGAACATTGGATTAAAAGCTGTATAGTTGTCTAAAAATAAAAGGCCCGTTTTGACAGCTATAATAGTACATTATGGTACAAGTGTTTAATGTTGGTGATTACTGCTGAGGCGCCATTGAGTCTTAAGAGAGCCGAGGACGGTAATCATCAATATACACGTGTATCATACGACGTTTTTCAACACACTTGTGAAGAAAATAATACTAAAATCATTTCCAACAGTGAAAACGAGTTGTGAAATTTTTTTCGCAATGGCGGCCAAATTAATCAGTTTTCCTATGCGCGCGCATCTAACAATGGCGATCGGCCATAGACTAAAAATAATAAGTTTTTTTTTGCGAATAGCGTTTTAGCCACGTACAAAATGGGGAATTTCAAGTTTTCATTATTGCAGACAAAAACAAAAGTTATATTTTATTTATTAAACACGTACAAGTTGAAATTATCCATTTAAATACGAAGTTGCATGAAATTTGTTGCATTTGTACTATTGAGCACGATCTTTTTTGTATCGAAACGAAACTTTTTTAAGAACAAAGCAACTCAACCAATAAATTAAAAAAAAACTCTTTATCTCATTTGTGAATAATAGTAATGAAAAAGTCACAGTTTGATAACAGGTGTCATTATGTGCCTATATAATTGCGGTGAAATTAGAGCCACTTTATGAGCAAGTGTGTTGAAAAAAAACTTAATAATAATTTAACTTGATGCTTGCGAATGATACTCGTTATAGTGTATGAGTAACATAGTAATTAATTAGGATTATGAATTAGATTTTGCAATTTCTTACGTAGAAAGTTATCGCGGCAAGTAAAATGAGAAACGTCAAGGTACTTCTTAGACTGTGACGACTTTAGTTATTTTTATCAAGTATATTCCGTTTATTGTGTGTCGAAATAAACTTTTATTATTTATCTACTTCGGTTTCGTTATATTCGAATTACAAAATTGACAGCGGTTTCATCATAATGAAACCGCGGTATCGCGGTATCATAATACCCATAACGACCCCGGGTTGCATTATGCGAATCGTCATAAATTCTAAAACACAAGCAAAGATATTCTGAACATACAGCCAGGTACCTATAATATTACTTCGAAATCGAGACAATGTAAATGATGTTTTTAAAAATGGAACAAGTTTAGAATAAAAGTATCGTATACTATTTGGCTGTTGCGGCTACAAGATCTTTGCCTTATACCTAATAAAGACTAAATTAAAAAAAAAGTGGACGCGGGATAAACAATAGTCAGTGTGTAGTTAAGTTTCTATTAAAATACTTATTTGTCTATATCTGTGTTTTATTCCTTCCTTCGTAGATAAAATCTTGTATGCAACTGTACGTTTATTGGTCTTTTAATAACTCGTGCACACCTATTTCGGTACGCGCTACGCTTGTACCGAAAAATGGCACTCGTATTAAAAGACCGTCCATAACGTAACAGTTGCATAAATAGCTATTATTTATTAGGTATTTACATGACATCCAAATTTCCGTTAGACTCTGGAAGGTTTTAATTTTACCTCAAAAATAATTTTCGGTAGTCTTCTCGTGCTAAGAACTCAAGACTATGATCTATCTCGTTGTACAACCACCCTAAGGCGGGGTATTGCACCATCATATAATTAGGACCATACATAGGATCCTATCTCTTATCTTACATATAGAACTATAGGATCATATCTGTGTATTATCTACATTATCATAGTTTTTTGAGACTATTTTTACCATATTTGGATGCAATGGAGGACATGTCGGTTGCGTGTACTACTATTGCTTCGGCAGTGTGTACAGCAGTATTCCCAACAATAATACCTACTATAATTCCACATCCAATAAGCATATAACGCCAAAATTTCGTTACTTATTTTGTTCTTCAATAGAACCGTCACAATAATTAATTGCCTTAGAATTTAGAATATGGCAAAACAGAAAACTCAAAATCACATAATTTTATGTGTGTGGACGGAATTTGTATCAGGAAATTGTTAATTCGTTATAGCAAGATTCAATATGGCAAGACCAATTATACCGTGAATTGTTAAAACTATCATAGTGCGACAGTGAAAAATGGTCAGAGCTATTTGTCTTGTATATCTCCGTCCTGCTCTTGTTTCTATGATCCTATCTAACAACAAATGTCAAACATCTTTTATCAAAGAAGATATGATTCATATGTCATATTACACTATCATACAAAGAGTCATAGATCCTAGATATATGATAGTGTAATACCGGGGGGTATTAGGCAAGGCAATACAAGGTAAAACAAATATTGGTTCCGTGAGAAAATAAAAAGCTATGACTTATGGCGTAGATGCCAATCGCTCGGCCATTGCGGCAATCTAGCTGTCAAACGAGCATTGAACGAGAGGGCGATTATAATCTATATCTAGAATTCTATACTAATCTTCTTATGTATACGAGTATATAAAATTCTCGTGTCACAATGTTAGTTACCATACTCCTCCGAAACGGCTCGACCGATTTTTATGAAATTTTATATGCATATTCAGTAGGTCTGAGAATCGGCTACTATCTATTTTTAGATAGGCTAAGGTAGGGTAGGTAGGGTAGGGTACGTAGGGTAGAGTAGCTAGGGTATGGTAGGATAGGGTATATAAATGTTTGGTGTTTTTATGGCAAAACAAAGTTTGCCGGTCCAGCTAGTAATAATATAATATTATAAAGAGGAAAGATTTGTATGTTTGTATGTAACAAATTAACTTAAAAATACTAGACCGATTTCATCCCCGGGTGACATAGGCTAATTTTATCCCTGTATTCCCATGGAAACGGGAAGTACGTGGGTGCAGAAACCGCGAGGCATCCGCTAGTCTTTCATAAAAAGTCGCGATGTTGTCTTTTGTAGGTATGACAATGCATATTACTTCCATGAATAAATATTGGGAAATTCAATCAACATGTTACGTGCTAAGACATGATCCTATCCCATCATCTTAACTAAAAAGTTAACTTGTTCGTTAGTATGTAAGCGAAAGATTTAAGTGACATAGGCTCATTATTATCCCGAAAAAATGCACTAATCCTGTAGGATAGTCAGTAGACTACAGGAAGGAAACTGCGGACAAAAGCTAGCATGTTCATACTAAGCTGAATTTCACAATTCCACTTCAAAACGTTTTCCTGTTAATTAGGTTGTAGCCATAATTATAGTCCTCTCTGATATGTCATTTTCCACTAATGGTTCAACAGTGACCCAAATAGGTCTGTTATGTATATGTATGTAAGTGATTGGCTATTTGATGGCTCGTCCAACACGCTTAGTTACCATTCCATTTAACCAATATCTTATCATGATGTCAATATTTACATATCGAGGATATATAACATACAAACAAAATGTTAGGAAAGGTCCAAGGTATGTGTGATATAAATTATCATGGTCTTGTACTTGTATATTTTTAAATATTATTCTTAATTATGCAATTCCTTAAATATGATTTACCATTCTATCATTGAGAGTGTGGCGATAGCTATTGTCAAAAATGCCAAATTGTATGGGAGACAAGCGATATCGAATTTTTACACAAGTAAAACTTCAAAATTTAAATACCCCCGACACATTTATCTTGCGAAAACATCACGATCTAAACAGTAAAACGCGCATAACTTTTGAACAGCTGAACCGATTTTATTCAAACATAGCTAAGAACTCTCTAGATACAATCACCTTTCAAACAAAACTAAATCAAAATCGGTTCATCCGTTGGCATCGCGCTATGATGCCACAGACAGACACACAGATACACAGACACACAGATACACAGACACACAGATACACAGCAACACACCTCAAACTTATAAATCTCCTCTTTTTCCGTCGGGGGTTAAAAATATACTACCGACTCCCAAGTAAAAAAACTATAAAGTGAAAAATAACTTTATTTTTGGAAGTCGGTGTCTTTCGTAGGTACCATTTGTTTGCGTTATGGACCGAATTCTAAAAATAAAGTAATTTTTCACTTTGTAGTTTTTTTATTTGGATATCGGTAGTATTTTTTTGTAAAATAGGCAAGTTAGTTGTTTAGTAAGGTACCTATAACACCAGAATCGATTACCCGAATATCATGAAACTTGTACATAACCGGTGAAATGAGAGATCTGCGTACCCCTTAAGAGCGTACTGGCGTGATGTTATGTTATGAAATGGTATAAACAATAAACAGAAATGCGATTGCAGCAATTCCGTGATATTTTCCGTTATTCACTGAAGAGTTCTGTTGTATATCTAAGAAGTTCTTCATCAGATCTTCACCAAATTAAAGTGAGACCAATTTTGAAACATACTTTTACAAACAAAAAAAGAATTTTCTAAATCGGTCCACAATTGACGGAGATATCGGTGAATAAACACAAAAAAAAACAAACATAATGTCGAACATAGAACCTCCTCCTTTTTTGGGCAGTCGGTTAAAAATCAAGTGATCAATCCCTTACATTTGACATTTAGACCATCGCCTTCGCTGACATCGAATGCCACCTAACTAGAGTCTGGTCAATCATTAGCAAACATTATCAGGCGAAAATATACGGGGTATGTCTGATACCGATGCGAAAATAGACGGGGTATGTCTGATACCGATGCGAAAATATATGGGGTATGTCTGATACCGATGCGAAAATATGCGGGGTATGACTGATACCGATGCGAAAATATACGGGGTATGTCTGATACCGATGCGAAAATATACGGGGTATGTCTGATACCGATGCGAAAATATACGGGGTATGTCTGATACCGATGCGTAAATATACGGGGCATGTCTGATACCGATGCGAAATTATACTGGGTATGTCTGATACCGATGCGAAAATATACGGGGTATGTCTGATACCGATGCGAAAATAGACGGGGTATGTCTGATACCGATGCGAAAATATATGGGGTATGTCTGATACCGATGCGAAAATATGCGGGGTATGACTGATACCGATGCGAAAATATACGGGGTATGTCTGATACCGATGCGAAAATATACGGGGTATGTCTGATACCGATGCGAAAATATACGGGGTATGTCTGATACCGATGCGTAAATATACGGGGCATGTCTGATACCGATGCGAAATTATACTGGGTATGTCTGATACCGATGCGAAAATATACGGGGTATGTCTGATACCGATGCGAAAATATACGGGGTATGTCTGATAACGATGCGAAAAAAAAATACCAGTACATGATTCGGGACCCCCTACTGTGGGAATTGTTCGTAGACCAGGTATTTACGAATATAAGAAAAAAAAATGTTTAAATTCCCTTTTTCACAAAAAACAGCAATGAAAATAATATTCAAAAGCGCTATCTATCAGCTCATTTCCTAAAGATCACGATTTTTTATTTAATTTTTCCTATATGTCTTATTGAGCTAGTTAAAATTAACGATTTTGATCAGATTACAGTACAAAAAATGCAGATTTATTTTTCTAAATTATGAGGATAAATCATTCTAAAAAGTCCAACATAAGAGGGTCCAGAATCATGTCTGAATCCTTAGTATTTTTGACCGTGATGTTGTCAGACACATTCTGTATAGACCATAATCCATAAGCGGCTAAAATACAAGTAATGGTTCCATTACCATAAACTGAATGACTAAAAGAGTAAAACCTGAAAGAGTCTATTAAAGACTTGAAAACAAACAAATGGTCGGAGGATACATATTCGCGACCAAAACCTGGCTGACCAAAACCAGAGGTATCCTCCGACTGCACAGCATAATTTTTGTTTACGTCTTTCTAGTTCGCTTTTTAAGCAGTCGGGTTTTTTGAATTAAATTTTTTTATTTACGACATTTAGTTATTTTTTTTAATTAGCTACATTTAAACATATAAGTGTAATATATTTTAGAAAACACGACTTAAAACCCTTTATTTGGATACCCCACACGAAGGGTTTGGAAGAAAAAAAATTCCCTTTCTTTCCAATTTTTATGTAGCGAGTGACACTCGCTGGGTTAAGACGAATCGATTGACGTAAGAATCATCAAAATCGGCCAACGCGTTTGGTCTCTAGAACGCCAAATAGGAACAAACATACATACATACATACTTACATACATACATAGACTGATAAACACATTACCCTCCTTCGGCAGTCGGGTAAAAAGAGATAAAAGTTTGCCCACTAGAACTAGCATTTGGTACGGACAAGACAGTACGATTGCAGGGAGCTAGTGTGAACAATTTTCAGGTTAAGTGGCTGAATTGCTAAAGCGGCGCAGACAGCCAACACTGGCAACACTGGATTGTTAATTAAAATCTCTTCGCAGTTATTCTCTCCACACAACAGCGAGAATCTTGTTTACATAAGTGTTTTCGTTCGCTCTTTTGTTAACATTGCTTCATGTACAATTACCCGTACTTGCTACGCGAAAGAAATCGGCATACTACTATTGGCTTGTTGGTTAAATTCAAGAAATATAATTAGAATTTGTCTAAATCTAAACAATGTGTAATTATGCTATGCATGCTACTGTTTATATAACGTGTTTATTTTTATCGCCGTTCAAAATATTTTCAGGCATGTTTGTATCAACCAAAGACTCGAATTATGCAAAAATCTACTCTCAAAAACAAGTGTTTTTTTTTTCATTAATAAAATATCATCTATACTAAAATTATAAAAAGGGAAAGATTGTATATTTGTTGTATATTTTTTTAGTTTTATGTTTCTTTTGTTCCTGTATTTTCTGGTGTACAATAAAGCATACATAAATAAATATTTGTATTTTTGTATGTAACAAATAAACATAAAAACTACTGGACCGATTTCAAAAATTCTTTCACCGTTGGGAAGCTACACTTCCCCCAGGTGACACAGGCTACTTTTTATCCCTATATTCCCTCGGGAACGAGAACTACGCGGGTGAAACCGCGAGGCGTCCGCTACTTAAGTATAAAGTACGTAGGTACCTACTATTAACGATTCAGAAAATTAAAACAAACTTTCACAATTTCACGATATTTATTACGTTCTCACAAAATCACTTTTTACATCTGTCCATTACAACTGTTCGACGACAACTGTTCCACCCGACTGTTCGACGACAACTGCCTTTTAAACACTCGCAACACTTTCTACCACATGTTTTCAACACGTGACGTAACGTGGTGGGGCACATCCGGAAGTGGTGCGCGCGATTATACTTTGACTTTACAATTTCTACAAATATTATAAATCATAGATAATAAATTCAATTACAGATAATATAATTCTTTGATCTAGAATAGAAATACATCTGTAATGCATGATTAATGAAACTTAATGCCTAAAAACAATTTACCAATTGTGGAAATACACTATTGAAAATAGAGTTTCTAACACTAAAAAGTAAAAAAAAAACATGGTGTATTCCCCTGAAAGTATACCACACAGGCGACCTCTGCGGAAGTAACATTGAGAAATCGCATTGTAAATTGAATCAAGCTGAATAGGCCTCTGCGAGATATATTAAATTACCGACGGTCGTAAGCTTTGAAGTCACAATCAAGTTAGAGGCCCTTTCTCGCCACAGAAAACATAAAAGTAATCCAACTATCTAAGCACTTTGCTGATATAACATTTAAAAATAGTAAAAATAAAAATAAATGAAGTCTGTATTCACTGCATACTGCAGGCTGGTTATGGCAATTAACAAGTGTTTAGCAAGCCTATAACAATTAATACTAATTTTTTTTTAAAAATCTGTGTGTTCATTTTAAATAAGGTAATGTTTAATAGTACATTATGGTACAAGTGTGTAATGTTGGTGATTACCGCTGAGGCGCCATTGAGACCCGAGCCGTTAGGTAAGGGTCTTAAGAGAGCCGAGGACGGTAATCATCAATACACACGTGTATCATACGACGTTTTTCAACACACTTGTGAAGAAAATAATACTAAAAAATCATTTCCAACAGTGAAAACGAGTTGTGAATTTTTTTCGCAATGGCGGGCAACATTAATTAGTTTTGCTATGCGCGCGCATCTAACAATGGCGATCGGCCATAGACTAAAAAGCATGTCTTTTTTTGGCTTTTCGCGGATAGCGTTTTAACCACGTACAAAATGGAGAATTTCAAGTTTTCTTTATTACAGACAAAAACAAATTTTTTATCTGTAATAAAGAAAACTTTATTACAGACAAAAATTTATGAATCACGTACAAGTTGAAATTATCTATTTAAATACGAAGTTGCATGAAATGTGTTGCATTTGTACTATTGAGCAAAATCTTTTTTGTATCGAAACTTTTTTAAGAACAAAGCAACTCAATCAATAAATTTATAAAAAACTCTATAACTCACTTGTGAATAATAGCAATGAAAAAGTCACAGTTTGATAACAGGTGTCATTATGTGCCTAATTACTATGAAATTAGAGCCACTTTATGAGCAAGTGTGTTGAAAATGATGTTTATAAACTCAATTGATTTTCGCTCTTGTTTACCTACTTATAGTGTTACGAAAAATACGATCGTAAGATATCATAATATCAAGAAGATAGTTGGTAGTGAACAAAACTGTGAGTAAAAATACTTTGAGTATACTGTTCATATCAGTATACCTGCGCTTTATTTTTATATGTTTGGATATATTTATCCACGTTCGTTCTATCGACGTCAATCTTGAGATGATCAATATTTCGCGTGCCCCAATATCTTTAGTAACAGGTACGATTTGCAAAATATTTCTTGGATGTGTTAGATTCCCTATCACCCTAACCATAGAACCCTATCTATATCTTGTAAGTTTGTTTGTAATATTCTATAATAACTCATATCTTCCAAAACACTAGGCGGATATACATAATTAAGACATACGTCTTGACGAGTGTTCTTAGATAGGTGACGTTAAAAAAAACAAACAAACGATATCCAGTGAAGATGATGGCTGAGTAATTTCTCAAGTAGTAATTGAAATATTCATTTTACAGTTATGTCGTTGACTTGAATGAAACCATCGCCGAAAGCCTGTATAACGACTACTTAAGTTAACATACTTTTTCAAACAAAAAAATAATTTTCAAAATCGGTCCAAAATTGACGGAGTTATCGGTGAAAACACAAAAAAAAAAAAAACAAACTTGAAGTCGAACATAGAACCTCCTCCTTTTTGGAAAGTCGGTTAAAAAGCGAGTAGTATATACATGACATCTACAAGTAATGTAACTTCTAAAAAGAGTACCCTACCTCTCAACCAGTTGCCTGCTGATATAAGAAGTCAGGAAATAAAAGATAAATTTGCCAATCGTTTTAAGGCGTTTGTAAATGATCTTATTAGGAAAGTCGTTTGTAGTTTGTGGAGGGAGGGTTAGCAAATAAGTAATTAAATAGTTTAATAAGATATGGGTAATGTGATATAACATAAGATTCCTTTATTACCTTTTCATTGGATATATGAATGTAGGTTATTTATTTTTTATAATTATATAAAGTGAAAATTAAGTGTCCGCACTATTAAACTTTATTTTTAATAATGTTTGTTCCGTTCCCACAGACAAACCGTGAAAACGATTTTGTGTGGCATAGTTTTAAGTTAAGATATTATAAACTTGTACTTTAATAAATAAATAAATAAAAATAAAAAATGTATACGTATCCGCGGTAAATCAGCATAATTTAAAACATTGACAAGCTCGTTTTGCACATCATTTGTTTTCCTATTATCTAAAGTACCTACTTCTTTATTTATTCATGAACGTAAGCGTTGAAAAAAGACTTAGCTAAACGTGAGAAGGTATTGTAAGTATAGTAAGTTCTATCAGGGAAATTTTCTTTCAGTTTGTTGTTTGTATAGTGGCTGCAAAACAGTAAAGTTTAGGCCCGTTTAGTAACCACGTTCATATGCCGCGGGGGTTTTTACACATTTTCCATCATAAAGATAAACATCCCTCTCTTAGTTTATTATCAATATTATATAACACTCTTGGGAAACTTTACAACCACGGAGCGTAAATATAAATTTCTTTATTGAATTGCGGAACTCAATATATCTTTACTTGCTTTGATGAGTAGGGTTCCTGCAGGTTCCTGCCTTATCCTTCTGCCTACCGTCGAGACTTATTTTTCAGAGGAACGCAAAAAAAGGTTGATATACCTTCCTAAGTATGGTCTAATGAGAGCTGAATGGTGCATTACGGACTGGTCATTTATAAATTAGAAAAACAATAAATATATTATGTAATTTAAAAATGGAATCCTTTATACTGGGCTGGACTTTGGAGTTTTGGCGGGATTTTTTCGAGTGCAGTTCAGCGGCTGTTAATATTATTTGCAAATTGATTTCTTGTGGATATTGTGACATAAAATTGGTGTAGTTTTGTGTCTCAACTGTTTACGCAACTGGACAATATGGAAAATCATTGACAGAAGCGATCTCGAGATAGTGGTGCGGAGTATTTTATTGTAGTATTGTCTACCTCTACAAAGCTTACTGGGAAGGCTGACTCGATTCAATTTGCTGCCAAATTCACCAAAAAAAACCGGCCAAGTGCGAGTCGGACTCGCGCACCAAGGGTTCCGATTATGTAACTAAAAAATTAAGGTTTCGTATTTTTTTCTTAATCTGTGCTATAAGACGTTGCTTCGTACCAAATTTCAAGATTCTGAGTTCACGGGAAATACCCTGTAGGTTTTGATTCCCTTGCGAGTGTCGAAAATATGCGGTAATTTTCGGCATAAACAACTGAACTTTTGATTGCGTTGGCTTAGAAGTTTGATTTTTTCACAGCTTTAAGGGACATTAGACTTGAGTATTGGATATAAATTTCTCGATACCTCCACGCGTTCCTGAGAAAAAGGGTCTTGACAGACAGACAGACGGACGGACAACAAAGTGATCCTATAAGGGTTCCGTTTTTTCCTTTCTAGGTACGGAACCCTAAAAACATTGGAATATGTTACATCTGCATTCTAATGCATACTAAAGAATAAAGAAACCAACTGATGACTAGGCAGCATGGTCTCAGAGCTTAGCCTGTTCCGTCAGGCAAAAAAAATGGCTCATTTTAAACGGGTAGGTAATGTTTACATGATGTTTATAAGCTTAATTGAGTTTCGCTCTTGTTTACCTACCTATAGTGTTACGAAAAAACCGTTCGTAAGATATCATAATATCAAGAAGATAGTTTGTAGTGAACAAAACTGTGAGTAAAAATAATACTTTGAGTGGTATACTGCTCATATAAGTTTACCTGCGCTTTATTTTTATATGTTTGGATATATTTACCCACGTTCTTTCTATCGACGTCAATCTTGAGATGATCAATATTTCGCGTGCTCCAATATTTTAGTTATAGTCACAGCGCCAGCGTAGTTAGGTAAAGTTTGCAAAATATTTCTTGTATGTGTTCAAAATCAACAACAAACTTTTTTATTTCACATAGACCTACATGGGCACTTATTTAAAGTCGACAAAAGGTGCACGGTTCGGGTTGGTCGTTTCATATGGAACCGGCCAGAAACATCATGGTTACTCTTTTTAAAAAGTTTTAGTTTTACAATATTTTCATGTTACAGCATTATTAGTATTTAGATATGGGGGGACAACGTAGGCCCGACAATAAGTCCTAACAAACTTAAAAAAAAAAAGTTGACATATTATATAAAAACGTTAACAAATGTTAACTAGCATCTAGAAGGCCTACAATGTTCACACATTCGCAAAACAATCGATAAAGAATCTATACAAAGGTAAAAAAATATAACAATACTAAATTTAACTTTAGATTCTGAGATCTATAAGGATTTTCATTAAGAGGTCTGTTTCATATTCTTTGGAAAGGCATTATGGTATCTAAGTTAAATTAAAGTATTCCCCAGATAATAAGATCATTATGTTACCACCTTTGCACCGTAATCGACATGACTTGACTTTTCTCAAGATATATCAAGATTATGTTTGTTTTGACAGTTCATCAAAAACTGCTAAATCCGATTAGATTGTTTTTGTTTCGTTTATCGGTTTATTCTGTGATTAAGAAAATACACCACTATCCCCTATCCCCCTAACCCTATGGTTAAAGGCATCAAGGTATCTTACATAAATGGAATGAAATTTAAATGAATATATTCCCAGATTCAGTTACCACCGTCGTTGTAACGTAATCGTGACTTGTATTTTATCAAGATTATGTTTGTTTTGACAGTTCATCAAAAACTGCTAAATCCGATTAGATTGTTTTTGTTTCGTTTATCGGTTTATTCTGTGATTAAGAAAATACACCACTATCCCCTATCCCCCTAGCCCTATGGTTAAAAGCATTAAGGTATCTTACATAAATGGAATAAAATTTAAATGAATATATTCCCAGATTCAGTTACCACCGTCGTTGTAACGTAATCGTGACTTGTATTTTATCAAGATTATGTTTGTTTTGACAGTTCATCAAAAACTGCTAAATCCGATTAGATTGTTTTTGTTTCGTTTATCGGTTGATTCTGTGATTAAGAAAATACTCGAGTGAGTTGTTAGATACCAACTCTTGTTAGTAGTTAAGGTTTTCTGCTCTTTATATATGCTGTGTAGTATAAAACAATGTGGGTGTAATAGGCCCAATCCTTCGGGTAATTACGGTGTGATTATGTTATGGTAGCTACAGTTCTCCCTCGCCATATTTCTTGGCCGCCCTGAAGTTGGCTACAATGGCTGCGCAGTGGTAAATCTCATACAAAAACAGCACCGATCCGTGCCTTGCTCATCGGATAGCCAACTTCAGGGCGGCCCAGAAGTTTGCCGAGAACTTTTGTCTCCGTTCGTACTTCAGGCATTCTTCATTCATGCAGTATTAGGCTTAGCACGCACTGCGATTTTTATTCGCGCGATTTTTTTTTCCGCCCATTCTGCGACCTATGGAATTGTATGAAGCTGCACGCATTGCGGTAAAAATCGCGCCGAAATAGAACTAAAAAATTCGCGCGAATATAAATCGCAATGCGTGTTAAGCCTTAGATATTCAGCCTTAGATTATTCAGCAGCGCATAGCGGCGGTCTGCCGCAAAAATGCATACTTAATATTTCTCAGATGAGTATTATTATATTATTATTATTACTATTATCTTAGCCTTAAAGGGTGGTCCGTAAAAGTTATCAAAAGTGTAAGTAGTATCTACAAATGAGTGAGCAAGCATTTATTTTTCAAGAGTAGGTATGTATGTATTTGATCGCCTTTTCCTCAGTTAGTGTCCTTCGTCGATAGTCATGACGGTGGTATCGGGTTCGTAGTCCCAGTCGAGCTCGCGCGTGCGCAGCATCTGCTTGTACATGAAGGCTGACTTGCGCGGGGTGCGCGTGCGCTCATCGCTCTCGTAGTCCACCTCGCACAGACCGAATCGCTCGCTGAAAAGAATAAAAGTTTTTTCAACACACTTGCTCATAAAGTGGCTCTAATTTCACCGCAATTAGGCACATAATGACACCTATTATCAAACTATGACTTTTTCATTGCTATTATTCACAAGTGAGTTATAGAGATTTTTTGATTTATTGGTTGAGTTGCTTTGAAATGTAAATATAAAAGCACATATATGAAAGCACCTCTTGAAAACCTTTATTTTAATACCCCACACGATGGGTTTGGAAGAAAAAAGAAAATTGACCCCCGCAATATGGAACCCAAAAGCCGCCATTTTTCTTTTTCCAATTTATCGGCCAACGCATTTGGTCTCTGGAACGCCACATAGGAACAAACATACATACATAGACTGATAAACACATTACACACCTTCGGCAGTCGGGTAAAAACTTACGTATATCCTTCCAACCACTCGAAGTTATCCATAAGACTCCAGACAGTGTATGCTCTGATGTCAGAGCCCTCATCTATCACGTCTAGAACAGCGCTCAGGTATTTCCGTACGTAAGAGATCCGTTCATCGTCATCCAAACCGCCGTACGTGGAGTAGCCGTTCTCAGTGATGATCACTGCAGGGTTGTTGTAATCCTGTCTGATCTGCGTCAGCAGTTTGTAGAAGCCCAATGGAATAACCTATAGAACAAACAAGTAAAATTTCAAAATTTTAAAAACCCCCCACCACATTTTTATTTAATGCTACATAATTTATTTAGTACATAGCAGATACGCTTCGATCGGCAATCTATTGAACACGTAATTATGACACGATATCTTGCGAAAACACCCCGATTCATACAGTAAAACGCCTATAACTTTTGAACGGCTGAACCGATTTTATTCAAACATAGCTAAGAACACTCTTGACAAAATTACAAACTAAATCAAAATCGGTTCATCCGTTTAGGAGCTATGATGCCACAGACAGATACACAGCAACACATGTCAAACTTATAACACCACTCTTTTTCCGTCGGGGGTTAAATATGCAACCTTTTAGAACCTGCCTACAGACGGGTCTCGAATATTTCTTTGCTCAAAATGTCAAAAAAGTACCTTTAGAAAACTTGACGCGCCATGTTCCCAGTCATCAGGTTGATAGTGCACATTGCCCAGGTCATCGTAGAATGATGGTACATCATACTTGCCCACTACGGACTCATTTCTATACACCAAAAAAGTCGAATAGTGATTAAGACCATAAAAATCGGAGGTCCCCTTAACATAGTCCACTTCTTCCGGTGTGAATTCAGGCAACCGTGATCTGAAGAAACCTTGTTCTGCACTTTTAGCTGCTACTTTTTCTTTTACGATGGGTGGGAAGTCTCCGGTGTCGGAAAATATCGGATGTGCGTAAATACCCCACTGGAATTGATAATATCGAGGTTAGGTTTTTTTAAAATTCCATAAAAACTTACCTATTTGTTCACCTACGTTTGTAATACTAACCTCAAACTGATTTCCTTCTTCGGCAGCCACGATATCAGTCTCTGTTTCTGGTTCATAAAATTGAGCACTTAGAGATATGAAGATAGAACCATTGTATTTCGGTCTAAATTCTTGGTCGTAAATGTGGTAAGCCTTGGCGTGAGCCATTAAAAGGTTTTTAGCGCACAAATACTCAGCCACACCTTTGATATTCAGTGCAGGTGCTTTAGTATTTGCTCCATAACCTTGATAGCAGACCTCTCTTGGCTCATTAATTGTAATCCAATACTTTACTCTATCTCCGTACAAACCAAAGGCAGTACGTGCATAATCCGCGAACCAGTCAACAACGTGCGGGTTGGTCCATCCTCCCAATTCTTGAAGCTTTTGCGGCAAGTCCCAATGATACAGTGTTACCATCGGCTCAATGTTGTATTTAAGCATTTCTTCTATTAAATTACTGTAATATTGAGCTCCAGCTTCGTTAACCTTATCGGGAAAACTAGTGGGCAGAATACGAGTCCATGATAAGGAAAATCTGTAGAAATCAAGTCCTAATTCCCTCATCATTTCGACGTCTCTTTTGTACTTATTATATGAGTCACAAGCGACGTCTCCATTTGAGCAGTCGACTATCGAGCAAGGATCAGTGTGAGTCATATGGTCCCAGATGTTTTTGGATTTACCTGAAAGAGACAATTGTAATTGATTGATTGCAGTATATGTTATCGTTGTAACATACTTTTCAACACACTTGCTCATAAAGTGGCTCTAATTGCACCGCACATAATGACACCTGTAACCAAACTGAGACTTTTTCATTGCTATTATTCACAAGTGAGTTATAGAGTTTATTTTATTTTATTGGTTGAGTTGCTTTTTCTTAAAAAAGATCGTGCTCAATAGTACAAATAAATGATTGTTTCTATTGTTTGCTCATTTCATGCAACTTCGTACCTATTTAAATAGATAATATCAACTTGTACGTGTTTAATAAATAAAACTTTCACTCAAATATAACTTTTGATTTTCTCTGTAATAAAGAAAACTTGAAATTCCCCATTTTGTACGTGGCTAAAATGCTATCCGCGAAACCCCAAAAAAATAAACCTCATTCTTTTAGTCTATGGCCGATCGCCATTGTTAGATGCGCGCGCATAGGAAAACTGATTAATTTTGCCCGCCATTGCGAAAAAAAAATCACAACACGTTTTCACTGTTGGAAATGAATTTTTAGTATTATTTTCTTCACAAGTGTGTTGAAAAACGTCGTATGATACACGTGTATATTGATAATTACCGTCCTCGGCTCTCTTAAGACCCACACCTAACGGCTCGGTTCTCACTCAATGGCACCTCGGTAATCACACAATACACAATTTAGTAATAGGTCTCCTTACCGTCTGCATCCCAGCCTCCCTCGACCTGATATGATGCAGTGGATGTTCCAAACATAAAACCCTCAGGGAATTTTCTTGCATCCTGCCGCTCAATTTGCGCTGTCTTGCATTCCGACAACGTGAATAACAGTAATCTGAAATCAAATAGAGAATTGAATAGAACAAACGAACAAATAGTGTATTATAGAAATTAAGATTTATCACGAGTGTAAATTAGTTAGCCCTTTACTTACATAAATCCTGCAGATTTTGGCAACATCATGCTTTCTCTTAGGCGACTGACTACAGAAAATCAACCGAGAGCTAACACTTTATGGAAGATCTTATCTCCATCTAGGTGGGGTGATATTTGGACATTTGATGTAGATAATTATGACAGGCGCTATGCATACGTCGTCAATTTTGATAACCATCAAAGTACCTGTAGGTACGTATAAACTCGGCGTCACAAAAAGCGCACTTGTTCCTCTAAAATCTCAAATGAAAGAAAAACATTTTTCTTGCAATTGTTGTACAGTTGTGTTCACTTCAGTTTGGATGGCGAATGACTCTTGACCTTGATCGGGTTTTATAGGGTGGTGCAGATTTTGATTTGATTCAGCAGAAACCAATATTAGTTAACTGGCTTTAATGCATGCGTTTATGGCTGAACATAGCTTCAAGTTGATTTTCGGAGAGATGCGATTTTTGACTTTTTTGAGACGCTGCGCCATGAGTGCAGTTTGTTGTTGTCAAATCCCGACGTTTCTACCCCGAACGTGGCAATGTCTGATGGTCTGATGCTCAGATGAAGAACATGGCTTAATCTATACTATGTTCTTCATCTAAGGTCTGATGTAACATTTTACATGGCATCATTTTGCAAGTAATTGAAGTAAGTTATAGAATTATAAATGTTTGCCACATTTGCACAAGGACTTAATGAAATTAACGTATAATAAAACTTTAAAACTGATTAAACCACCTCTGATCGTTTGGTATGTTACTATTCAAACTGAACTTAGATACGGTCAAGTTAACTTGATAAAATAGTTAAAGCAATTCCTAGTACCCGTAATCACTCGTACCCAAACGCGCATTTCCAGAATACGGTACGGGAACCCTAGGCGCGGATGACGATAATTACGTAGCCATTTAGCCGGCAGAAAAGAAAATTGAAAAGCCTTAATGGAGACACATAATTTCTTGGAGAGACTATTTACCTATAGTTACAACCCGCGAGCACAGTTCAAAAGAGAAGGAATCTATGCTTAGTTTTATCTCTTGCGTGTCTATCTAGTGCATCACTTGTACCTACTTTATCATTGATATCTTTAGTTGAAGTGGTTTTGATTATTTGCTTTTTATCACGATTAATCTTTGTTTGACAGTTCATCAAATAAAAAGATTAGGAGTCGATTAGATATTTATGTAATAAGGCCGATATAGCAAACAAATAAATAATATTTAATTGCCTATAGCCAGTGTTCTTCAGCATTCTCAACAGTCAACATTAAAGGTTAAAATTCCAAGGACTTTCGCTATGAACGTGAATTTATCATTGCCGAAACGATGCTCCACAACATGGTCACAGCCACAAGTTTTAGATAAAAAGATAAGCTGCCAAGATGATTGTAAGCATTTATTTTGTAAGTATGAGTATTCTACCGTATGTAATGTGTTAGTGCCCTTCGTCGATAGCCAGCGGCTTCGCCCGCGTTTATTATACATATAAACCTTCCTCTTGAATCACTCTATCTATTAAAAAAACCGCATAAAAATCCGTTTACAGATCTAAGCATACATAGGGACAGACAGAGGGAAGCGACTTTGTTTTATACTATGTAAGGATAAGATAAAATATATTAACATAATTATATACAATTAAATATAAATAATTAAAATCAAACCTATATACAAATACAAAGGGGTGAGGGAAAAGGGAAATTCAGTACAGCAAAAAGTATGAATGGCGCAAAAACCCAGCACATTGGAATCAAAACTTTTTATAATAGGTAGGTACTATAAAAATGTCGCGCCACGCATAAGCTTTCCATTACAAAAAAATAATTGATGGAAACTCCTTAGTGATATTAACTTCTTGGATTTTTCTTGTATCGTAATAGAAGAAAAAAAAAATTTCAACATACTTGCTCATAAAGTGGCTCTAATTTCACCGCAATTAGGCACACAATGACACCTGTTATCAAACTGTGACTTTTTCATTGATATTATTCACAAGTGAGTTATAGAGTTTTTTTTTTAATTTATTGGTTGAGTTGCTTTGTTCTTAAAAAAGTTTCGATACAAAAAAGATCGTGCTCAATAGTACAAATGCAACACATTTCATGCAACTTCGTATTTAAATAGATAATTTCAACTTGTACGTGTTTAATAAATAAAACTTTCAATCAAATATAAATTTTGTTTTTGTCTGTAATAAAGAAAACTTGAAATTCCCCATTTTGTACATGGCTAAAACGCTATCCGCGAAAAGCCAGAAAAAAAGAAAACTCATTATTTTTAGTCCTCAAGTTATTAATCTCAGTCCTCAAGTTCTTTAGAACAAATAATTTCAAAGCAATCAGAGAAAATAGACATACTCATACAACAAATAGGTACCCTAATGGGACTCCTAACGACTCTAGTTGCCCAGTATAACAAATGAAATTCCTAAGAATTGCAGCATGGAACATAAATGGCCTGCCTCCTAATAAACATGAAGTGGAACTCTTCATCAAACATAACCAAATAGATATTCTTTTAATCTCTGAGTCACATATGACTGATGAAAAAGCCATAACCATCAAAGGATATAATATATATTATACTAATCACCCTGACGGAACATCACATGCTGGAACTGCAATCATAATAAAGGATAGCATCAAGCAACACATTCTCCCAAGCTTTAGACAGGCACATCTACAGGCTACTGTAATATCAATTGATGATTGGCAGGGCCCACTCAACGTAGCTGCAGTGTACTCCCCGTCACGGATTGTGTTACAGAACAAATGTTCAACGATTTTCTTAACACACTTGGAGGCAGATATATCGCTGGAGGGGATTGGAACGCCAAAAATACCTACTGGGGCTCCAGGCTGATCACAACCAGAGGCAGAGAGTTGAAAAGGGCAATAGATGCACTCAATATACTGTCAACAGGGGAGCCAACCCACTGGCCAACTAATCCCAATAAAACACCCGACCTCATCGATTTCTTTATCATCAAAGGAATGTCAGGTCTGTATAAAAAAGTTGAATCAAGCTTAGACGGCAACTCTGATCATACACCAGTGATTTGTACACTGAGCACTACAATCATTTGGAATGAGCCTCGAGAGGTGTTATATAATCGTAAAACTGACTGGGACTCATTCCAGAATTACATAACAGAAAATGCCAACTTGTACATACCCCTTAAAACAGAGGAAGATGTAGAAAATGCTGCTTGGTTTACAACTAACCTGATCCAAAAAGCAGCTTGGTTGTCTACTCCAAGCATCAAATATAGTCCGCAGCAACAAGATAGTATACTGGAGATACGGGAGATGATTGCTGCAAAACGGATACTGAGACGTCAATGGCAAACAAGCAGGAATACAAATGATAAAAGGGCTCTCAACAAAGCACAAAAGAAACTGAAGCAAATGCTAGCAGAATACGAAAATGCCACTCTTCAAGACAAACTGAAGACATTATCACCTCTTAAAGTAGATGACTACTCCCTGTGGAAAATCACAAAGACGCTAAAACGGCCACAAGATCACATGCCTCCGATAAGACAACCAAATGGTAACTGGGCGAGGAAACCTGGGGAAAAAGCCGAGATCTTTGCCGAATTCTTGACAAATGTATTTAAGCCAAATCAACCCGACACCATGTACCCAGAAGAAGAAGTTGACGAAATCCTTCACAGCGATCAGCAAATGTCCCTACCACTACGACTGTGTACCCCAAAAGAGATATGGAAATTAATAGGAAACCTGAAGAAGAAAAAGGCACCGTGTTTTGATCTGATTACAGCAGAAGTACTGAACCATCTACCGAGAAAAGGAATTGTTTTGGTTACTATTCTCTTCAACGCAGTGTTGAGACTGCACTATTGCCCGCGCATCTGGAAAATCTCAACCATAAATATGGTAGCTAAACCAGGCAAACCGCCTGCTGAAGTTTCGTCATATAGACCAATAAGTCTTCTTCCGTTATTGTCTAAGCTGTTCGAGAAAGTACTGTTACAACGTTTGACACCCATACTCCTCGCAAAAGACCATTCCTGAACATCAATTTGGTTTCCGGGCACACCATGGAACGACGGAACAAGTGCACAGAGTGGTTCACACAATCAGACAATCACTGGAGAATAAGGAGTATTGTTCAGGTGCTTTTCTCGACATACAACAGGCATTTGACCGAGTTTGGCACAAGGGCCTCCTGTGTAAACTTAAAATTTGTTTACCACACACTGCATACTTGCTGCTCAAGTCTTACCTGGAGGACCGACTGTTCCAGGTTAAATCTGGAAACTGCCTGTCTTCGCTTTACCCCATAGAAGCTGGAGTACCCCAGGGATCAGTACTGGGTCCTGTCCTGTACACGGTTTACACTGCTGACCTACCCACCTCAAAGCAAATTGTTACCGCAACTTATGCTGACGATACTGCAGTACTGTCCTGTGATAAAGACCCTATCAGAGCATCCACAAAACTCCAAGAACACCTGGATGTTATTGGATCATGGTTGAAAAAGTGGAGAATCAGAGCCAGTGCGGCCAAGTCTGTCCACATTACCTTCGCTCTAAGAAGAGGGGAGTGCCCAACAGTTACACTTGATGGAAAGGCCCTTCCACAGAAATGTACAGTCAAATAACATTGACAAAAAAAAAAAAATTTTTAGTCTGTGCATGGCCGATCGCCATTGTTAGATGCGCGCGCATAGGAAAACTGATTAATTTTGCCCGTCATTGCGAAAATTATTACAACTCGTTTTCACTGTTGGTAATGATTTTTAATATTATTTTCTTCACAAGTGAGTTGAAAAACGTCGTATGATACTCGTGTGTATTGATGATTACCGTCCTCGGCTCTCTTAAGACCCTCACCTAACGGCTCGGGTCTCAATGGTGCCTCAGCGGTAATCAGCAACATTACACACTTGTACCATAATGTACTATTATCTACTTCGGTTTCGTTATATTCGAATTATAAAATTGACAGCGGTTTCATTATGATACCCATAACGACATCGGGTTGCAGTAAGCGAATCGTCATAAATTCTAAAACACAAGCAAAGACGTTCTGAACATACAGCCAGGTCCCTATACTATTACTTCGAAATCGAGACAATGTAAATGATGTTTTTAAAAATGGAACAAGTTTAGAACAAAGGTATCGTATACTATATGGCTGTTGCGGCTACAAGATCTTTGCCTTATACCTAATAAAGACTAAATAATTAAATTTAATTAAAAGTGGACGCGGGAAAAAAATTCTGAGTGAAATTTTATTAAAAATGTCTTCAAAATCAAGTGATATTGATAATACACCACCAGATATAACAAATAGAGCAGTTGCGGCTACAAATGTCTTACTACCAGAAAAATCAAGACATGTATATGAGAAATGAAATACTTAAACACACTTCCTAAAATACTTATTTTTCTATATCTGTATTTTATTCCTTCCTTCGTAGATAAAATCTTGTATGCAACTGTACGTTATTGGTCTTTTAATAACTCGTGCCCACCTATTTCGGTACGCGCTACGCTTGTACCGAAAAATGGCACTCGTATTAAAAGACCGTCCATAACGTAACAGTTGCATAAATAGCTATTATCTACTTCGGTTTCGTTATATTCGAATTACAAAATTGACAGCGGTTTCATTATGATACCCATAACGACATCGGGTTGCATTATGCGAATCGTCATAAATTCTAAAACACAAGCAAAGACATTCAGAACATACAGTCAGGTGCCTATAATATTACTTCGAAATCAAGACAAAGTAAATGATGTTTTTTAAAATAGAACAAGTTTAGAACATAAGTATCGTATACTATTTGGCTGTTGCGGCTACAAGATCTTTGCCTTATACCTAATAAAGACTAAATAAAAATAAAGTGGACGCGAGCAAAATTTTCTGAGTTTAATTTTATTCCAAATTTTATTAAAAATGTCTTCAATATTAAGTGATATTGAAAATACTCCACCAGATATAACTAATAGAGCAGTTGCGGCTACAAATAATTTACTACCAGAAATGAAATCAAGACATTTATAAGAGAAATGAAATACTTAAACACACTTCCTGAAATACTTATTTGTCTATATCTGTGTTTTATTCCTTCCTTCGTAGATAAAATCTTGTATGCAACTGTACGTTATTGGTCTTTTAATAACTCGTGCCCACCTATTTCGGTACGCGCTACGCTTGTACCGAAAAATGGCACTCGTATTAAAAGACCGTCCATAACGTAACAGTTGCATAAATAGCTATTATAGCATTATTTTGTTAGAGAAAAAGTGTTTATAATAAGATTCTATTTTTAAATTTCGGTATTGTGTTTGTAAAGTATGTTAATATAAACTCGTTTTGAAGTTTATAATTCGAGTATTACGATATGAGAGTAGATGAACTTACGTATATCCTCGCATCCACTCGAAGTTATCCATAAGACTCCAGATAGAGTATGCTCTGACATCAGAACCCTTCTCTATCGCATAAAGCATGGCGTTGAGGTATCGTCTATGGATAGAGTTTCGATCATCATCGTCAAGACCGCCACGGTTTGAGAAACAATTCTCGGTGATGTACACCGCAGGGTTGCTATAATCCTCCCTGATCTTGGTCAGAATTTTGTGGAAACCCCAAGGAACAACCTGTGGTAAGTAGAAATTAGTTATTCGAAAAATATTCAATTAGGATCTGTTGCTTTTTTAGAACCTTACGAGAAAATATCCTAAGCACAGATATTATAATACCTTAAGGCAACCCGACGCAGACTTTTCCTAATCATCAGGTTGATAGTGTACAGTCAAGGGTCAAAAATGCAGTCATACTCTCCCAAAACTCAAATGGCTAGTTTTTGTAGGAGAAGTTAAATTATCCACAACTGATTTAATATTTTGTATAGAAATTAAAGTATTATAAATTAATTCCTACTAACCGCGAATTCGCGAATTCTGCTGCCTACAAAAATATTGCCTTTTTTGATTTGGTTGAGTGTGTCTGCACTTTTGACCCTTATAGTAGGTACATTTCCCAGGTAGTCGTAGAATGATGGAATTTCATAAAGACCAACTACCGATTCATTGCTATAAACCAAATTAGTCGAATAGTGATTTAGGCCAAACAAATCAGATGCACCCTTGACAAACTCTTTTTCTTCCGGTGTGAATTCAGGTAGCCGTCGATGCCGCGATCTGAAGAAAACTTTTTGTTTATCGACTGGTGGGAAGTCACCGGTGTCGGAAAATATCGGATGAGAATAAATTCCTCACTGGAATAAACGATATCATCATTATGATCATCATTGTATTAAAATGCAGTCACTAAACAATTTTGTTCAGTTTAATTTTCGTACCTAAAACTGGTTGCCTTCTTCGGGAGCTTCAATTTCACTTTCCGTTTCAGGTTCAAAAAGTTCTGCGCTGTGAGCTATAAAGATAGAACCATTGTATTTTGGTCTAAATTCTTGATCATAAACATGGTAATCTTTTGCGTGAGCCATTATAAGGTTTTTGGCGCACAAATATTCACCTACACCTTTGATATTCACTCGAGGTGCTTTCGTATCCGCTCCTTAACCGATCTCTATTGGTTCATTTATTGTTATCCAATACTTTACTCTATCACCATACAGTCCATACACAACGCGCGCATGCTTCGCAAACCAGTCTGCTATATCTGGGTTTGCCCATTCTCCTAGGTCTTGTAATCATTGTGGCAAGTCCCAGTGATACAGTGTAACCATCTCGGTTCAATGTTATATTTTAGCAATTCGTCAATTAAATTGCTGTAATATTGAGCTCCAGCTTCATTAATCTTATCAAGAAAACTGGTAGGTAGAATAAGAGACCAAATAAAGAAAATTTGTAGAAATCAATTCCTAATTCCTTCATCATCTCAACATCTCTTTTATATTTGTGGTACGAGTCCACAGCGACGTCTCCATTCGAGCAGTCGTCTATCGAACAAGGATCTGTGTAAGTCATGTAATCCTATATGTTTTCCGATTTACCTGGAAACAGTTGTACATTGATTTAATTAATTATTGAAGAATAATTATGTGTTAGCTCTGCATAAAATTCAGTATATTTTATGAGGTGCTTACCGATTGCATCTTCGATTTGGTATGCCGCAGTAGATGTACCAAATAGAAACCCTTTAGGGATTTTTTTTACATCATGTCGCTCAATTTGCGTTGTCTTGCATTCAGACAACATCTATACCAATATTATAAAGAGGAAAGATTTTTTGTTTGCTTGTTTGTTTGTACCGAATAGGCTCCAAAACTACTGGACCGATTTCAAAAATTCTTTCACCGTTGGGAAGCTACTCTATCCCCGGGTGACATAGGCTACTTTTTATCCCTGTATTCCCGAGGGAACGGGAACTACGCGGGTGAAACCGCGAGGCGTCCTCTAGTTATTAATAAAAGCACTGCTCTGGAAACAAATACGAAATATAAACTTTAAAGAATAGAAGTTTTAAGAAGGTTTGAAATTTAGAATAAGCTGACTGACTGGCAACAAAAAAAGTCGTGTGGCACTCGGGGACTGCCGCGGTAAAGCTATTGCATAGCATTTATTCTAGATCCAGTCCTGGAAAATGCGTCAAAAAAATTAAAAACGTTAAAAACTCGAAAACGTAGCGAGCCAAACCCGCATTTATTTACGATTAATAAAACTCTAAAAAATAAAACAAAAATACCCTTATTCACATTGAAATAAGGACGCTTTTCTTTGACAAGCAAAAGTGACCCTTGTTCTCATTAGCATAAGGTCCACATTGATCACCATTGTCACAGAAACAGCTCAGAGAGACCGATAAAAGGCAAAAAAATTACGACCAACAAAAATTTTAAAACTCTCATATCTCAGAAACGGTTGGAGTTGGCGCATTTCTGACAAAAAATTTGCCCCCCTGCCTCGTGCTACTTCATCCAGGAGAACAAGATAGGATTTACCCCCCCCCTTAACCGTTTACCTCCCCCCGCAAAAAAAAAAAAAAAACATTCTAAAAATACCAACACGGATATCGAAAACACGTGCAACAAACCTCCCCCCCCCCGCCCCCCTGCCCCTCACCACTCAGATTCCACAGAATTCAAAAACCTTATTAAAAGTCAAAGTATCACCGCCGTGCCCGTCGGAGTGGAGAGCGTGAGGTTTTTTCGTTACGGAATTTCTGGATTCGGTCCCCGCGCTCAAGGCCCGCGATAGAAGCTATGCAATAGCTTAATATCAATCTCTAAACATATATTGAAGATATTATTATCATCTTGGTATGTGTCGGATGAAAAATATGGATTTTGGTTGAGATAATAAACAGGTGGTTTGCAAATGTCGCCAATTTCGATAACTATATTAACATATAAGTTTTGTAGGAAATTCCTTACTTATGGTCAGTCTTCCTGGAGAAGAAATTATATGAACAGTTCTAACCTGAAACAGGTTTTAGCAGTTACCAATTAGAGAAGACCAGTTCCAAAAAAAGTAATATGTCTTCCTATTTCAAGTTTAATTTATTCATATCAATAGCGAGCTATTATAATCTTCGCACTATATTATTATTAAAAGTTTGCGAGGGAATTTTTCTATTTCATCAATCGAGAAAGAAAGAGCTACATTTTACCCAACTGCAAGGAAGGGTTTCTTCGAGTGTATCTTGTATGTATGTAATATTCTTTATTACCTCATATTTTTCAAACCGCTAGAAGAATTTATATAATTAAGACATCGTTAGATAAGTCTTGACCGCCGAAGTGTTCTAAGACAAATGACGTACCTACAAAAACTGGGGATACTTGCAAAGGTGAGAAGGTATTTCACGCCAGAACAGCTGCTCAGCTTGTATCAAGCGCAAGTTCGATCATGCATGGAGTACTGTTCTCATCTCTGGGACGGATCTGCCAAATACCAGCTTGATGCACTGGAGTCGATCGAAAAGCGGGCCAAGAGACTCATCAGCGATGAGGCACTGGTTAAGTCAAAGCTCCAAAGCCTTGAACATCGTCGCCGAGTTGCCAGCTTGTCGGTTTTTTATCGGTTACATTTCGGGGAGTGTGCGATGGAATTGCATGATTTAATTCCACCCAGCCCGTTCCATCATCGGACTACCAGACGTACGGCGATGCGTCATCGATATATGGTGGACATCCCACCCATACGCACTAAAGGTTTTGGGAATACTTTTATTATGCGTACAGCTAAGGAGTGGGATTCCCTGCCGGAGTCTGTGTTTCCCGATAGCTACAATCTAGGGGTCTTTAAGTCAAGAGTGAATAGGTTACTTCTAGGCAAGCGTGCTCCACCATCGACCACATCATCGCTTACTATCAGGTGAGATAGTGGTCAAGCGCGAGCCTATATTAGACTAAAAAAAAAAAAAAAAAAAATATTTTTTTCTTCCAAACATATCGAGTGGGATATCAAAATTAAGGGTTTTATTAGGTGGTTACAAAAATCTATAGCTCTTATATGTTTAAAGGTAATACGAAAAAGAAAATAACTAAAAAGTTGTAAATAGAAAAATTTTATTTAAAAATCAATAACCAGAATGCTTAAGAAGGGAACTAAAAAGATGTAAATAAAAATCATTCGTTTTCATTCGTTGAGACCTACTGAAGCTTGCGAATTTGCAAATACATTCATCGTTTTTTTTTTGTTTTACAATTCAAAAGTATCTAAGGTTTATCTATACTAATTACTATAAAGAGGTGTGTGTTTGTGAGTTTGTGACGTTGTAAGGGGTAATCTACTGAACCAAGGATCTACTGAACCGATTTTGAAAATCCTTTCACCAGTAGAAAGATACATTATTCCTGAGTGTCATAGGCTAATAGATTTTCAAAAAAAGTTGTCCTTATGAAAATTGCAATAATAACCCACAGTAGCGTGCGCTGAGAAAACTATTGATGATAGATAAAAATTAGTAGGTAGGCAGGTTGGTAGGCAGGGTAGGCGAGGTAGACAGGGTAGGTAGCCAGTTGACGGGAGCGAAGCCCCGGGGGTCAGCTAATTTGAAATAAACTACTTGATTTTGTATTTTTTTTGTCTTTTCGAGATATAAGCCGGATGTTTTTTCTGTTTATTTTGTCTGGTACTAAATGTTATGTTTTTACAGTGACCGACCGAAGGTTCGATTTCGGTTTCGGCCAAAAATTGGCCGACACCGAAACCGAAGTGGTGGTTAATGTTCGTGAAACGTGGTGTATCGTTCAGCTAACTTCGAGATTGAGGTCAAGCTTTTCACCGCCCTCCCTTTCGGGTCTCATGCGTTATTAAGCTGAGAACGCTCTCACACCTAATTTTTTATTTATTTATTTATTTATTATGGGTTTACTCTTCACTCGAGTCTAAGTCAAAACCTAATCCTTCAAAAACGTAGTCGTGCGCTTTTCACCTGCGTAACAGACAAGCGGGCCCGTCCCACTCAACATCTTATGGCAGGGTGTGTCAGTCATCCACAGCCCCCATCCAAAATATCTGGCTATTACATTGGATAGGTCTCTAAACTATAGGATGTACTGCGAGTATGTTAAAATTAAGATGCATACTAGGAGCAACCTACTACGCCGCCTTATATCCACCAAATGTTGTCTCCCAAAGTCCTGCGAACAATTGCAAGCGCTATGCTTCTCCGCTGGTGAATATGCAAATGCATGTCCAGTAAATGTTTATTTATTTTTAAAATTTAAAGGCAGACGTGAATGGAAACGCCGCGAGGGGACGCCCTAGAAAGACATAAATATACCTTATAGGTGATGTTCTTCAAAAAGGCCAGGTGCGCAGTACTCATAACCGGCGTGTGTGTATGACTAGATGTATGAATGTGAGTCAAGCAAAAGAAGTATGTAAGGACCGTAGCAGGTGGCGTTCTGTAGTTTCTGACTACCCCCATGGGAACAAGGCGTGAGTTTATGTATGTCCAGTACGCAGACGCTCCGCCCACTCCAACTTAGTGGGTACAGCTCTTAATGAGACGTGTCGCATTTCCATTGGCTGTCTGAAACTGACCCCGGTACGAATGCTGTATCCACTTATCGGCATCCCCAGAAATTCGGCGATTATAGCAAGTCGTATAGAAAAATTGAAAGCTGAAAATTACCCACGCCGCCCAATGCACGGCCGCGACTCAGTGCCTCGGAGACTTAAAAGCCGAAAAAGTTTCTTAGTATGCGAGGGCCCATCCCACGGTAATACCACATCGGAGAGATGCGACCTTTGGCGTGAGAAGATCATGCCTCCTGATCATTTCAAGGGGCTATCGGAGCGCTTTCCACGTGGGCATGCGTGTCATGACGGACTTGGAAAACTCTAAACAGACTTCGCAATCAGGAAGGTAGCAATAAAGACAAGAGACGACCACTATAGGTGGGGGTTCTCGGATGGTACCGATGCACGATGTCCAATATGTGGCTTATCGCCGCCTACCATGGCCCACCTTTTTGTTATGTACCGTCGCTGCGTCGGCGAGGGGTGTTGCCGTGGCTGAATACTGGGCATTTAAACAAAACATACAAACAAACATAAGTTTTGAAAATTGTATTTGCCATTAACACGCTAAGAAGAAGAATGATTACAATATACAATAGAAATTTATCAATATATAGTTTCGGTTCCCGAAAACTCAGACCAAGGGCGAAAGTTCCGTTTTGGTTTCGGTTTCAGCAGAAAAACAAGTTTTGGGCGGACACTAGTTTTTATGCTTATGAAAGCCGTATAAACATTCAAATTTGCGTTTTCTGGCATGTGTTCATGTTTTAACTGCAATCTATTTTATATATTTATTTTAATTATCTATTTTCGGTACTTAAAATAAGGAAAAAGAGAAAGTTATCGGTACTGAAATAGGTACACCTCATAGCAGTCTTTTCACTGTTGTACTAAAGGAAAAATGAAACAGTTTCGAACATTTTGAAATGTTGGAAAATCATAATTTTAGAAAACAACAGATTTTTGAGCTTTGAATAACTTACGAGCGACGCAGACACGAGATTTTATGAGATAACTTATAGAACGCTAAAATGAAGGTGTACACGAGTTTCCAGCTTATTATATCTCATTCCGAGACTGACGGCCTTAAAGAGACTTATTTAACATGCCATTCATCTTTATGATGGGAATTGCCGCCCTCTCTAATACGGACTATTTATATTAACAAATCGCACGAGGGCCATTACAGATTATATTGAAGACGTTTGATAGCGAACAACAATGTGAATAACAAGTAAAATTTCAAAATTTAAAAAACCCCCGACACATTTATCTTGCGAAAACATCACGATCTAAACAGTAAAACGCGCATAACTTTTGAACGGCTGAACCGATTTTATTCAAACATAGCTAAGAACACTCTCGATACAAACACCTTTCAAACAAAAAAAACTAAATCAAAATCGGTTCATCCGTTGAGGCGCTATGATGCCACAGACAGACACACAGATACACAGATACACAGATACACCGATACACAGATACACAGACACACAGATACACAGATACACAGATACACAGATACACAGATACACAGCAACACACCTCAAACTTATAACACCCCTCTTTTTCCGTCGGGGGTTAAAAATAGTTCATGATACTGCGGATATCAATTCACTTGCGTTTGTTTTGTTTGGTTATTTTTGTATCCAAGACCGGTTTTTATCGGCAGATGATCAATACTTCACGTGATTCTCTTCTGTTTCTATGCATTGTAAGAAAAATAAGTTTGTCATTTTTAGTCAGTTTGTAATTATCCGTGACTACAATAGGTTTCTTTTTGTCTTGCAGAAGTATTCGTTTTTGGTAAATATTGTCTATAAGAGACCAAACCGCGGACTTTTACCGCAGTGTTTTGGATATATATGGTGGAATTTTATAATGCCACCTGAAGGGAAAGTACTTTTAATACTGTAAATAGAAAATTTTACTCAAAGAAAACATTCCTTTATTTTTGAAAAGAAGGAAAACTGCATTCAAAGGTTTTCGAAAATTCGCTTGCCACACCCGGGATCGAACCGACTAAAATCTTTAAAAAATACAACTTGTTCTTGCATCGATCGTTAGGGTCAATTATAAGGATGAAGCCTTTCTAACAAACTTGATAAATAAAATGAAAGGAAAACCATGAAATCTTAAATTATTTTAATGATTTACAAAAAATGGTAAACTAACTAATTAGTAGTACTCGAAATGGGCTCCATTTTCTAGGATACACAAATTTATTCTTCTAACGAATTCATTTCTATTAACGTTTAATAACGTGTTGTGTTGAATATTAAAATTGTATTCTGAACTTCAACTCTCAACTCGTTTAAGCGTACTTTCCCTTCAGGTGGCATTACAAAATTCCACCCTGTATATACAGACATCAGTATGGCACTTATACCCTACGAGTGGAGAAAAATAACCAGTAAAACGAATAAACCTTTATTTCGCATCGGTTATTTATCGTGAAGCAATAGGTGTAGTCCTTAGGAACTTTGGAGTACAAGGATCTACCTTTTAGTGGGGCCCTCTTCATTTCCATTCCTTAGTGTGAACTCGGAGTCATAAGCAAAATCAATAACGTCTAGACATCTCTCTTTACTAAGCCATAAAGTCTTGTATATGACAGCAATTTTACCAACTTTTGTACGTGCGTCAGCAACGCTTAGGTCAATTAGATGTAGGTTCAAACTTGTGATAATAGTCCTCGTTACCGATTTTGGCTACGGCGGCGAATTTTAGTTCGGCGAAAAAGGACACTAGCCATCGGCGCACACACAAGACGTGTGTGCGCAAACCAGGGGCGTAGCTACCGCGGTATCAGCCGTATCAATGATACGGGGCCCCTAATCCACAGGGGCCCCAACATGTGGAAGCATCAATTCGTAAAATGTTGTACTAAACCTGCAGTTTTAATAGATAAGAGGGCTGTAATGGATAAATTAAGATGATGAAAACTGTTTGTTATGATGACAGCTTAATCTATGCGAGATGGGGTTACTCCAATTTTCTAATTACCTTTGCTCGCCCTATATTTTTCATTATATAAAACAGATAGATTTTCGATTCAAGAATCCTGACTTGGATATCTCAAGCTTTCATTGTGCTTTTTTATTTATTGGTAAAAAAATACTTGCATTTGTTTTGCTGTATTCGGGCAAGAAGTTTGTGGGCCCCACAGAAAAATCTGATACAGAGCCCCTTTAAGACTAACTACGCCACTGGCGCAAACACAGGTGCATTCCCTCTTCATTCTCATAGTCCGATGGGATCCGGGCAATCCGACACGACCGGCGAAAGACCAGGCGCAGGACAAAAAATATTTACAAACGATTCTACGCGCGGTCAGTCAAAATCATAAGGTATTTTTTTGAAAATACATTTATTTTATATGAGTACCTATTTAATCACATCATTTGGTAAACTAGTGTCCTTTGTCAATAGTCATGACCGTGGTTTTGGGCTTGTAGTTCCAGTCGAGCGTGCGTGTGCGCAGCAACTGCTTGTATACGAAGGCAGATTTGCGCGGGGTGCGCGTGTGCTCAGGGCTCTCGAAGTCCACCTCGTATAGGCCGAACCGCTCGCTGAAATAAAATAAGTGACTTTTGTAAAACCTTGTCTCAGGCTTCGGGTTGATTCTGTGATTTATCTAAAGGCAACCCAGCGTCTCTTTATGAAAAACAATATATGATTAAAAAAAAAGATAAAAAACCGACTGCTTATCAAATCAAATCAAATTGTTTATTTGCTTAATACAGGTATCAAACAGATGTTACAAATAGATATAAAGTACACTGTATCATTACCTAATAAGGTGTGCAAATATTTCTATTAGCGATAATCTATTTAAATAATTATTAAAATAACATTACAAAAATAATCACACTCAAAAAATAAAACAATCAAAAATAAAATAAATTCAAAATACTAAAAATGTCAAAAGAAAAATAAAATAAAATATTGTCAGATGAATTAAATTACATGTCATAAACCTATCAATCAAATAAATTAAAAAGATGTCAAATTAATGCATGTCACATTATTTTTAATGTCATATTATTCAATGTCAATAAATTACTTTTACTATAGGTCTCTATCTATATGTTTATCCTGTAAGTAGTCCTTGACACAATAATAACATTTATGCACTAGGAATTTGTGCAGCTTCGACTTAAATTGATGTATAGGTAACTCTTTGACATTGTCAGGCAATTTGTTGTAAATCAATGATGACATAACAAGAATACTTTTATTGATTACCTAGTGCTGTTTTCCCATAGGGTATTTCAACATCTAATCTTTTTTTATCACGTAATTGTCTATAGTAGCTTTTAAAAGCAGACTATATTAGGTTTATCTAATAATTAGGGTTTGATTTCACAAACACATTTAGTTCATATATGTATAACGAAGGCATTGTCAGAATTTTCAAGCTTTTAAAATAGGGTTGACAGGTGGTAGTTTTGTCTACATTACACATTGCTCTAATGCATTTCTTTTGAGCTTTAAATACAGATTCCTTATCGACTGAGTTGCCCCGAGATATAATACCGTATCTTAGAACAGGTGCCTCAAGTCCAAGATAAGCAGCTAATAAGGCTTTTTTATTAACAATTTTTGAGAGTTTATACAGAGCAAATGAGGATTTATTCATTCTTTTGCAGACATTTTCTAAATGTGTTTTCCATGTCAGCCTATCATCAATATTAATTCCCAGAAACTTTGTATCTGTCACAGGATGTACTATTTCGCCTTCGTAACTAATGTTTATATTTGTCAGTTTGGTTCTCTGGTGAAAGTGTATTATTTTCGTTTTGTTCATATTTATTTTGAGATTATTTTCGGTTAACCATTGAATTATCCTATTTAATGTTTGGTTGACTACGTGCTCATAATCATTTTCTTTGTCACTTTTTATTATGACTGTGCTATCATCGGCAAATAGTACCATTGGTTGATTGATATGGTTAGGGAGATCATTGATATATATCAAGAACAATAAAGGGCCTAGAACACTTCCTTGTGGTACTCCCATTTTTACAGTTTTCGAGTTTGACCTATGTTTAATCTCAGTTCGTGTTTTCTGACATATCTGTGTTATTTCAACAACTTGTTTTCTGTTCTGCAGGTATGAATACTATGAGATCTAGCGCTTTACCTCTTATGCCATACATGCTTAATTTTTGTATTAGTATCCTATGGTCAACTCGGTCAAAGGCTTTACTCATATCCATAAAGATTGCACATGTTGGTATTTTGTTGTCAATGGCACCCAAACTAGTTTTAGTAGGTCAAAATTTGCCATATTTATTGATTTCCCCTTGCGGAAGCCTTTCTGTTCGTCTACCAAAATATTATATTTTTCTAAATAACTGTATAGACGGCTTAAGAAGCATATTAGAAAGACGTATTCAAGAAGAAAATCATGTTGTTCAGTCGGAGGACACATAATCGCGAGCTGGCTGGCCAAAACCAGATGTATACTCCGACTGTATAGCATGATTGTCTTCTTGTTTACGTCTTTTTAGTTCTCTTCTTAAGCAGTCGGGATTTTAGATTTTTTTAATTAACTTTTTTATTTATAACTTTTTAGTTTTGATGATTTGGAAAAAAAAAATGTTGGGCCCCACGATAAGGTGGCCAAAAGCCCCATTTTTCTAATTTCCAATTTTAATGAAGCCAAATCGGCCAAGCTTTTGGTCTTTAGAACGCCACATTGGATCAATCAAACATACATATACTGGTAAACACATTGCCCTCCTTCAGCAGTCAGGTAAAACTCACGTATATCCATGCATCCACTCGAAGCTGTCCATAAGACTCCAGACAGAATATCCTCTGATGTTAGAACCCTCGTCAATAGCGTCGAGCATGGCGCTCTGGTATTTCCTTTGGTAAAAGATCCGGTCATCATCGTCAAGACCACCATGATTTGAGTATCCGTTCTCGGTGATGATCACCGCAGGGTTCTTGTAATCTTTCCTGATTTTAGTCAACAGCTCATAGAAACCCCATGGGACAACCTGTGGTAAAAAGTAACTCGTTAATTTAGTAAAAGGTCGAGTCGGAGTGCTTTTTAGTGCGTGAAATCAAATCAAATCAATCATTTATTTGTCTGAATGTACCATACATTATGGTCTTAATATTAGTAAATGGTATCATCACATTCTGGCAAGTGTGGCGTGCAAATATAGGTGCATACATTATAGGACATAGATTATTAGGCTAGTATTAATCATTATTAATTGCATAATTACGAATAAAAAAAATACACAATACAATCCAAAGACACTAGAATTTGAGGTATGCCAATCAAAAATAACATCGTAAACACACACAATTTATTTAGGATGTCAAGGTATCATTTAACGCCAGAATATCAAACTAGAGTAAGATGTCAAAGTATAAGATATAACAAAAATTAGAATGTCAAAGTGGGTATAAAATATTAAAATTCAATAATGATGTCAAAGTATTATTCAAATAGTCACTTATATATTACAATTCAATTCGGATGTCCAAGTATAAAAGATTAAAATTCAATTAATTCAATTAGGATGTCAAAGAATAAAAGATTAAAAAATCAAAATCAAAATCATTTTTTTTATTTCACATAGGCCTACATGGGCACTTATAAAACGTCGACAAAAGGTGCACGGTTCGGGTTGGTCGTTTCCTATGGAGAAGAACCGGCAAGAAACTCCATGGTTACTCTTTTAAAAATGGTTTGGTTTTACATTATTTCCATGTTACAGCATTAGTACTTAGACATGGGGGGACAACGTAGGCCCGACTTTTTTAGTTTCTTACGACAATAAGTCGTAAGAAACTAAAAAATAAAATAAAAGGATTATATATTTTATAAAAAAGTTAACAAATGTTAACTAGCATCTAGAAGGCCTACAATGTTCACACATTCACAAAACAATCGGTAAAAGAATCTATACAAAGGTAAATAAAAATAGTATTACATGACTAAATTTAACATGTGGCACAAATTTTGTTATCAGTGCTGTAACTATTCTTAGCAAAGGGCTATAAAGATGTTTGAAAACCATTGTAAAAAAAGTCTAATTAAAAGAAGGAAAGAAAAATTAGATTGAGAATAGTTAGAGACATCCACATATTTGTGCCGTTTACAAGTTACCAGGGAAGCTGCATGCGCAGAAGGAGCTAAGGCCAAATGTTTTTATCTTCAACGTAGTCCTTGATTTTATAATATGCTTTTTTAATAAGGATACGTTTGATGTAGTTTTTGAACCTTCCATCGGTCAGTTCTATAACTGACTTTGGCAACTTGTTATAAAAGCGTATACTGTATAAGAAAAGACTTGCTAGTTTTCGTTAATCTGAATTTGGGTATTACAATTTCGTGCTTACTGCGTGTATTTAAATTATGGAAGTCGCTTCTAGTTTTGAAAAGCCCCCGATTTTTACGGACATACAAAATACATTCCAAAATATAAAGTGAAGGTAGAGTCAGTATATCGATCTCTTTAAATTTTTCTCTGAGGGACTCGCGAGGACCCATTTTATAGATTGCGCGGATTGCCCTCTTTTGTAGGATGAAAATTGAGTCAACGTCTGCTGCTGATCCCCACAGCAGAATGCCATAAGACATAATACTGTGGAAATAAGCATAGTATACTAACCTAGCTGTAGCTACATCGGTTAGCTGCCTTATTTTCCTTACTGAATATTCAGCCGAACTTAACCTACCCGAAAGAGTTCTAATGTGCGCGCCCCACTGCAATTTTGAATCGATAGTAATCCCTAAGAATACAGTTTCCGTTATAACTTCAAGATTTTTGCCGTCAAGATTTAAGTTTAGGTCATGTTGTGGTACATTTGGTAAAGAGAACTTTTGACATTTTGTTTTTTTCGCATTCAGTAAAAGATTGTTAGCTGCGAACCATTTTGAGAGAACAATTAGACTTTCGTTGACATTTAAAACATCCGTATCTTGCCTATCTATTTTAAAAATTAGCGAAGTATCATCAGCAAATAGAATTATATCCGATAATTTGGCAATCATAAAAGGGAGATCATTAATGTAAACAAGAAAAAGGAAAGGGCCGAGAATTGAACCTTGGGGCACGCCCATCTTGACTAGAGACCCGGAGGACGTCGCCCCATTAACATTTACTTTTTGCTGTCTGTTTGATAAATAGGAAAGCACGAGATCAGCAGATTTTCCACGAATTCCGTAGTGGTGTAATTTACAGATCAGTGTGTTGTAAAATTTAATTAGGACGTCAAAGTATACAAGATTAAACTTTCATTAACATGTCAAAGTATAAAAGATTAAAATTCAATTAAAATGTCAAAGTATCATTCAAATAGTGAAAGGACAGTACCTTGAGGAAACTCGACGCGCCATGTACCCAGTGATCCGGTTGATAGTGAATATTTCCCAGATCATCGTAGAATGACGGAATATCATAAAGACCAACTCCTGATCTATTTCTAATCACCGAATTAGTCCTCCAGCCGTCACAGTATGACGGTATGTCACCTTGGCTCTCATCATCATCTGAGGACGAGGATGATGAGTTATCATCTTCATAATCATCATAATTTAAGTTTCTATACACCAAATAAGTCGAATAATGATTAAGACCAAAAAAATCTGAGGTCCCCTTTACATATTTCACTTCTTCCGGTGTGAACTCAGGCAACCGCGATCTGAAGAAGCCTTGTTCCGCACTTTTAGCTGCGATTTTTTCTTTGAAGACATTTGGGAAGTCTCCGGTTTCGGAAAATATCGGATGTGCCCAAGCGCCCCACTGCAACAGAAACAATCGCCGTTATCAGTATCGTAATCAGGACTTCTAAAATACGTCCTCAAAATAATGTTATTTAGGATTTTTATGTTAATTGTAGAAATACATTTCTATAGGACCAAGTTTTCGTACCTCAAACTGATTAGAAACATCGGCAGCCTCAATTTCACAGTCGTGATCAGGTTCAAAAAAATTAGCATTCACTGATATGAAGATGGATCCTTTATATTTTGGTCGAAATTCTTGATCATAAATATGGTAAGCCTTGGCGTGAGCCAACAGAAGGTTCTTAGCGCACATATACTCTCCTATGCCCTTGATATTTAGTCTAGGTGCTTTAGTATCATATCCGTATCCTTCATAACAGACTGCTTTAGGGTCGTTTATTGTTATCCAATACTTTACTCTATCACCGTACAGTCCAAAGACGATGCGCGCATAATCAGCAAACCAGTCAGCTATATGTGGGTTGGCCCAGCCTCCCAGATCTTGTAGTCTTTGTGGCAAGTCCCAGTGATACAGTGAAACCATCGGTCCAATATTGTATTTAAGCATTTCATCAATTAAGTCGCTGTAATGTTGAGCTCCGGCTTTGTTAATGTGATCGGGAAAACCAGTGGGCAGAATACGAGTCCACGATATGGAAAATCTGTAGAAATCGATTCCTAATTCCCTCATCATTTCGACGTCTCTTTTGTATTGGTGATACGAGTCCGCAGCGGTGTCGCCATTCGAGCAGTCTACTATCGAACAAGGATCTGTGTGAGTCATATGATCCCAGATGTTTTCTGATTTACCTGGAATGGGTTTAAAAACGAAAATAATCAATCAGCTGTGAAGAGAAGACTATACCAAGGGCCTGTGCGATTACAATGGCATATATCAGTGCGATAACAATCTCTTAGCTTATCTTTTTAAAATAATTGTTTAAAATATTACGTTACAAACACCTTAATGTTCTTACCGTCTGCATCCCAGCTTCCTTCGATTTGGTACGCAGCAGTGCATGTTCCAAACATAAATCCCTCTGGGAATTTCCTTACATTACTCCGATCAATGTGCCTTGTCTTACATTCAGACAACGTAATGGAAAATATTCTGAAAAAAAAAAGCAAATCCAGAGAGTATTAAAAAATTATATATAAAAAATGGATTTATGATATTATTTGTCTTTTACTTACATAAAACCTACTGAATTTAATAACATCCTGCGCTCTCTTAGGTGGCTGAGAAACTAACAACTACAACAGAGTATCTATCTGTCAACATTTATTGAAGATCTTATCTTAAACAGCATTTAGGTGTCGGGTGAAAATTATGGATTGTAGTTTGATGACTAAGCAAGCATTGCGGAAACGGCACCAATACCGATAACCACCATAGGTAGTATTTGTGGTAGATGTACTTTACGAAATTGCCATTTCTGTTTCCAAACAAGAATTAATTGCCATGAATGCCATGGTGTCTAGAATCTATACCACGGCATTCATGGCAATCTTGTTCTTGTAGAAAATATCTTGAAAAGATTGTATAATTTATTTATAACTAACTTCTTCCCGCGGCTTCGCTCTTGTGTAAAGTATTTTATTTATACGTACCAAGGGAACTAGGGCATGAATCTCGGAATCTTGTAATCTCGGAATGAAAGTGCCGCTAATCCAATTACGATACTGAGTGATCAAATATCGGAATTATAAAATACCTATAAGTATTAGAACTCCTTGAGTAGCGCAGTTAAACCCGTTGACTACGATGATTAACATTAGGGCACTTTATACCTAGTTTATCGGGCGCATAAAAAGTAGCCTAGGTATGCTATTCCAGACTATAATCTATCTCTGTGCCAAATTTCATCCAAAACCGTTCAGCCGTTCTGGCGTGATTGAGTAACAAACATCCATCAATCCAAACTTTCGCTTTTATAATATTTGTAGGATTGGGTGTTTTGGTTGGTTATTGTGATATTTTTGAATCACATAGGTGATTGTGCAACCAGCTTTGTGTAATGAAGTGGCTATTATGACTGTTATACAGCAATGTTAACGTTTCCAGGGTCCGTGGTTAGCCAGGTGAAGGATGCAGGTGCGGTGGGCGGCGTGGGCGCTGGCGGTGTGCGCGTGCGCGGTGGCCGCGCCGGCCGAGCTGCGCGCGCCGCCTGCCACCGCCGCCGCCGCCACCGCCTCCAGTCCGCTGCCCGCGCCCTCCTGCGAGCCCCTCATGCTAAGGAACACGCGGCCCATGCCAGCAGTATGTACACACTTACTTTTTACATTTGGAACGAGCATCTCATAGATCTACATTAACTTTGCTCTTTTATGCTGGCAGGACGTAAAGTAATGCCCAAATAATAGTTATACGACCTTGTCCAGAAAGGGCGAATTCACTGCGAAACTCTCACGCGTTATTCGCGCGGGCGTTGCGCCCAGAAGGAGCGTACCAACGTGCGAGCATTAGGGCAACTCCGTACAAAATTTTGCTTCTCCATTGTCCTTGATAAGTGAACTCGCTCTGAAATTCGTGCGTAAAGTGGACGCAACAAGGAGTCCCTAGTATATCGAGCGCATTACGCGCGAATCACTTGCGAGTCGAGAGTCTGGCGTAATGCATGCGATTTACGCGCGTATTTTGAATTCGCGCGTTGCTTGTGGGCGTGATGTATTGGTGCCTAGTAGGTATCTCACTAAGACGTTTTTTTTTCCGCCCGTTCTGTGACCTATGGAAATGTATGAAGCTGCACGCACTGCGGAAAAAAAATAGCTCTCAAATAGTACTAAAAAATTCGCGCGGAAAATAATTCGCGCGAATGAAAATCGCAGTGCGTGCTATGCCGAACGCGCGAATGATTTTGCGCGAAACATTTCGCGACGAATTCGCCCTTTCTGGATGAGCTCTTTGATATGCAATAAGATGATGTATGTTCTAAACATGGCCATGTTTTATCTATATGACAACATGTTAAACTGTGTCGTGTTATGATGACAGAATGCGCGCGAGCACGAGGCGGCGGCCATGCACACGGCGCGTGCGCTGGTGGAGCTGGTGCAGCAGGGCGTGGCGGACGAGGAGCGTGCTGCCGCGCTGGCCCGCGCCGCCACGCGCGCCCCTCTAGCGCCGCCGCCTGCCGCAGTCGCGCTCGGCGCGCCGCAACTGCACCTCGGCGTTCTCTACATCGCGGACCCACCCAGACTCTTCGTCTTCCAACAAAACAACTCAGTCACTCTACGACAATTTTGGAGGACGTTGGCATCAGCGTGGAACGCAACTACTGCGGTGTGGTCAAATGCGTGGTTCTCTTGCGATAAGGTCGGCGAGGGCTGGTGGGGCGGGGTGGCAGCTGCTCGCGGGGCGGGACCAGCCAGGGCTGCTGCTGCTCTGTTCCGTCGCTGGCCTGCCCTGCCTTGCGAAGAAGGCATGAACGATTGGCTCGGCGGGGCTCCTCTATGCGATGCTGCTACAACAGATTGTGAAGCTGTTCCATCGTTTGGGTCTTCAGATCGAAGGATAGAGGTGATTCTGATTAGTCGATATCTGCATGAATTTTACCAATGTGCTGTTTCTTACCTGAACCAATCTATTTGCAGTATCGCTGCAAGTGTCAGTCAGATCACTGGAACGCGGGCGGAGGCGGGTGGCTGAGCGGCGCCAGTCTTGCGGCGGACGCGTCGGGCCCGCTGACGTGCACGCCGTGCGGCATGGGCAGCGACTCCACAGCGTGCCTGGCAGACTCGCACCGCGTGGCCGTGCTCGCTACCAATGTGTGCGGCATGCTGCTCTGCCTCGTCACCGCAGGCATCATCTTCCGGAAGAGAAAATGTAAAGTAAGTATGGATACCGTGTAATGCTGCTCGATTCTATCTTAAACCTTGGAGTACCTACTAAAACCGGATCTGTTTCATGTTTTCAGGCAGTAGCGGTGGGAATGTGGACAGTTTTAGAAGTTGTACTACTGGGCGCGTTTTTGATGTATGCATCAGTAAGTATTGGCAAAACTGATTAATTAAAATAAGTTGTAAAATTAAAACGAGTTCTTCGTTGCGATAAAATTAAAGGAAAACAGAAAATACTAAAATCATATCTTTTCAGATAAATATTATCTTGGATCTAGAACCATTCTTCATTTCAAGTAGATTGGCAGTGATTCATTCAATGGTTCTAAATATTTCGTTAAGTACAATTTGCACTCGTTTCCATGCGTTATCAATATCATTTGCTCTGGGTGGTTTTATCTTGCAAGTAGAACAAACAATACTTAGTGAGATTATTCGTTATCGTAATCGGTAAAGAGACTGTAATTCCACCTATGAGATTATATGCTTACTCAGCGGTAGCTCAAATCCCAGTAACACAACTAGTCGAAGTTTTGAAAACTGACGTGACTTGGAAGTTACTGTGGTGATTGTTAGCTGATAGCTGGTAAGCCAGCACAGCTGGACAAACGCCTCTCCCTATGACTACCAGATATCATACACCAGACCTAAACCACAGTATAAACATGGACGAACAGTGTGGAAACTACCTACAAACACTCGAAACGGCAAACACACAAACATGCGCATCGACGAGACCCCTAAGCGTCCCGCACTACTGTGGCCTTATAGTGCGAGTTTTTATTCACGTTCAATCGCGATCTCTTATGTCAAAATGAAAATACAAAAAAACGTGGTTTCACCTTACCGTCCCCAGACGGCGCTTATCTAATTTCAATACAAATTGACGTTTACGTTAACGTGATTGAGCGTGAGTAAAAACTCGTACTAAGGCCTCTGACAGCATCGCGAAAACTGCTTAGAGGTCTCGTTGATGCGCATGTTTCTGTGAGTGTGCCGTTTCGAGCGTTTGTTGGTAGTTTCCGTACTGTCTGTCCATATTTATACTGTGCCTAAACAGCGAGTTATAAGACTGAGAAGGAAATTGTTGCCATTAGCTATCTTGTCTGCTGACTTTTCAATGGACACCAGGGGAGACATCCTCAGAAACAGAGATGAAAACTTATATTTATAATGACAAAAAAACACAAAGACGTAACTTTAACGTCATCTTAGATGTCCGTGTTTCATGTTGCAGGCTGCGTCCCAGTTCATATCGATGGCCAAGTGGCGGTGCATAGCGGGCGCCTGGCTGCGGGAGCTCGGCTTCGTGGCGTGCTACGGCTCGGTGGTGCTGCGCCTGTGGGTGCTGCTCGCTGAGTTCCGCACCAGGAAGGCACATCGGTGGACGCCACGGGACTCAGAGGTACCAATAGTATTAGTAAAATTCACCGCGTCTTCTGCAGACAGAACCAATTCATCATGTACACGACAAAAAAATTGTCGGATCTGAGCACGAAAACTTGTTGTGTTTGCAGCAGACTGACAGAAGAAAGACAAGATTTTTTCTTCTTCAGCACACAGTGTAGGTACCTACACATTTCGTGTGTAGAAACTAAACGAATGATTGCGTAGGCCCTGTGAATTTTCTTAGCGTGCACACGCGGCCTAAAAGTAGATTTCCGATCAAAGCAGCCACACTGAAAATTCGCAGAAAGAAGCTCCTGTGATGCAAGATTTTGTGTGACGTCACTTACAAACTAATGACCTATATATAGTTCGTATGTGGTGGCATAGATGCGGCTACAGTTCCATATATTTCTATTGTCGCTGCTTTAGAGATTATCCACGCTGGGTTGACTAACTTGATAACGAAAATTTAATTCTGTTTACGCCTCTTGATCACCGTTTGACATGCCAGTGTCCGTCCCATCACAAATTAGATAGATTAGATATCTTCAAGCTATCTGAATCACACGCATCAGCTATCTAGCTGCTGGAGTGTCTTACCAATAATGTAATAGTCTTCCAAGTCGTCAATGTAGAAATAAGCAGTATTTCATCATCGCCTTCATGATAGGTATTTAGTCCAAGACAGAAAAAGGATCCGTCGACAAACTTTTATTTTCAAGTCGCTGTTTTAAAAATTTGTATTCGCCCACAGTTTGTCGCCCACTTAATATTTTCAGTAAGCCATAATTCAGTATTCCTTACACATTTAATTTAATTTTTTTTTGCTCGTTTAGATATTATCCATATATGTAATAATAGCATAAAGAAGTCGCTTGAAAATAAAACTGGCTAATTAGTCCACAAAACCACTCAAACCCATAGCGTTTGCTAACATAAGTTGCAATAACCCAGCACCAACCGCGTATTGTCGGTTGTGCATACAGGGATAATAGTTGGTTGATGTTTACTTTCATTGAATAATGTCTAAAGGAGCCTCTATGAGTTGGCTTTAGCCCTTGGCCTATATCTATATCTTCCTTAATAACAGGCCTTCCTTTAGTCAGATTTTTGAAATCCTTCACGAATTCATGTACTTTGGTGCCAACTCTTGAGACAGTATTTCACATTTGTTCATGATCGGGCCGGGGCTCCTTTCATGACTTTTGCACATAATATCTTCAAACTAATAATTTCCAACTGCCTTGACGGTGGCAAACGCGACTGCTGAAAATGGGGATGTGTAATTAGTTCAATCGATTCTCACGTCGGGCAAATATGATTGGGCTTTGCATCCACAAATAGAGTCTGGCTTTTTACTTGATTGATGGCAATGGCCGATGATAGGGCAGTATAGTTGGCCGATGGGGCAGAAAAGTTCTGGAGTGGCGACCGCGAACCAGCAGCCGTTGATGGGGCAGTATAGTTGGCCGATGGGACAGAAAAGTTCTGGAGTGGCGACCGCGAACCGGCAGCCGTTGATGGGGCAGTATAGTTGGCCGATGGGACAGAAAAGTTCTGGAGTCGCGACCGCGAAACGGCAGCCGTTGATGGGGCAGTATAGTTAGCCGATGGGGTAGAAAAGTTCTGGAGTGGCGACCGCGAACCGGCAGCCGTTGATGGGGCAGTAGAGTTGGCCGATGGGACAGAAAAGTTCTGGAGTGGCGACCGCGAACCGGCAGCCGTTGATGGGGCAGTAGAGTTGGCCGATGGGACAGAAAAGTTCTGGAGTGGCGACCGCGAACCGGCAGCTGTTGATGGGGCAGTAAAGTTGGCCGATGGGGCAGAAAAGTTCTGGAGTGGCGACCGCGAACCAGCAGCCGTTGATGGGGCAGTATAGTTGGCCGATGGGACAGAAAAGTTCTGGAGTGGCGACCGCGAACCGGCAGCTGTTGATGGGGCAGTAAAGTTGGCCGATGGGGCAGAAAAGTTCTGGAGTGGCGACCGCGAACCAGCAGCCGTTGATGGGGCAGTATAGTTGGCCGATAAGACAGAAAAGTTCTGGAGTGGCGACCGCGAACCGGCAGCCGTTGATGGGGCAGTATAGTTGGCCGATGGGACAGAAAAGTTCTGGAGTCGCGACCGCGAAACGGCAGCCGTTGATGGGGCAGTATAGTTGGCCGATGGGGCAGAAAAGTTCTGGAGTGGCGACCGCGAACCGGCAGCCGTTGATGGGGCAGTAGAGTTGGCCGATGGGACAGAAAAGTTCTGGAGTGGCGACCGCGAACCGGCAGCCGTTGATGGGGCAGTAAAGTTGGCCGATGGCGCAGAAAAGTTCTGGAGTGGCGACCGCGAACCGGCAGCCGTTGATGGGGCAGTAAAGTTGGCCGATGGGGCAGAAAAGTTCTGGAGTGGCGACCGCGAACCGGCAGCCGTTGATGGGGCAGTATAGTTGGCCGATGGGACAGAAAAGTTCTGGAGTGGCGACCGCGAACCGGCAGCCGTTGCATTGGAAGGCCTCCCACCAGGTGTACCGATGCCCTGGTAAAGGTTGCGGGGATCAGTTGATTGCGAGACGCACGGGACTGGTCAATGTGGCGACGCTTGGGGGAGGCCTATGTCCAGCAGTGGACGTCTTTCGGCTAATATGATAATGATGATTATGGCAATACGCTCGCCCAATGTAACTGTTGAAATGTGGTTGTAGGTGGCAGGTATTATACTACTCCAACGGGAGAATAGTCTTTATATTTGTCGGCTCGTTTACGCAGGATTGTGATTTGAAATATTGTCAGATTTACATATTTAGTTCAATAAGGAACACCAACTACGGCATAACATATTTGAAGACTAAACATTAATTTTGAAAAAGGTCCTGTGCAAATCGGTCAATTACAGGCGTGCACATCGTCCACAGTCTGATTATTAAAGTTTCATTGTGTTCGCGAGTGCAAAATTAATGGAATACTATATCTACTGATTAAATTAAAATTAAACTGCATTAAAACTATGCAAGAATACAATTTAAATAACAAAAATAAAATAATAGTGGGTCAAAGATAAAATAAAAAAGATACAGCTACAGATACGGCGTGGAATAGGATACAAAAAAAAAACAAACAAGAAAATTAACTCCATGCAGTTTCTTAATTGTGTTTGAGTCAAATTTTAGAGTGACACTAGCTAAACTAGCTAACACTCTGAACTTACAAAGGTAATACTGAGCACTGAGCAGTCCCTAGGCCAGTCGGTGTCGCGACCATCTGAACGATCATGTTGCTCCATGATCTATGTCGATACTATCCTTCTAGATTCTACGCTAAACAAAGGCGTTTGTATCTCGCCTATAAATGCATACTTATCACAACAGATCCGACATATTTATGTTTGGCCAATTTCCTCCGCCAGGTATTACGCGTGGTGGGCGCAATGATGCTGGGCGCGGCGTGCTACCTGGCGGCCTTCACGGCGACGGCGGCGTGCGACGAGGGCGCCGGCGTGCCCGGCGGGGCGGGCTGCGCGCGCGCCGCCTGGCACCACGTCACCGCCGCCGCCGAGCTGCTGCTGCTGGCCGCCGGCCTGCGCATCGCACACGCCGCCAGGAATGCTATGGTGCCATTTCAGGTAACTTGTTGTATATATAATAGATATGTATTCGGGTAGTCGCCCGGGGCAAAGTGTCACTCTATCAGAGAAAGCGATTGCCGAAATGTGGCTCCACACGCTTAACGAACAATGGAAAACAGCAAACAAAAAACAATAAACACGAACATGTGGATGGGTGTTTGTTTGTGTTTGCCTGTTTTTGTATGTATTCGCCCGTGTTTGGCATCGGTGTCGGTTTTTGTACACAAATCAAAGGTGTTTGACAAACGTGTTTGCAATGTATCCAGACGCTTTTTCAGTTCGTACGCGCGAGATTTCGGGCGGCGGACGGAGTTAATAGTGGTAGTCAAATTTATGAATAATGATATTTTGTGTATACTAAGCTAAATTGTAAGGAAAAAATATTTTGGTCTGAGGAGGTTAACCAAAAAAGGGGAGAGGTTAAAAAAAAAAAAATCGCCGCCACAACAAGCTCGTCGTCTGCCATGTTTGCCAATCCGGAATATACTAGCACGTTTGCCAAGTCTGTGGATGTCGTGTTTGTGTTGGATGATTGTGATTAGTGTTTGGCGTTTGCCACTGTTTGTGGCAAACGCCAAGCGTGTGGAGGCGGCTTAAGGGATTGATCACTTACCATTTCGATACCGCTTGGCATTCCCAATCATTTTGACGTTTCTCCAATCGCTTTTTCGTCTATAGAATGTCACTTCTCTTATCGCATCCCAACGTGTTGCAGGAGCGCGGCTGGCTGACGGCGGCGCTGGGCATAGAGATCGTGACGGGCGTGTGGTGGCGCCTGGTGACGCTGGGCGAGCCGGGCGCGGCGCCCGAGCGCTGGGCGCTGTCGGCCGCCGTGCGCGCGCACCTGTCGGCGGGCGCGGCGCTGGCGTGCGTGCTGGCGCCGCGTCTGTGGCACGGCTACCGCGCGCGCTCGCTCGCACAAGAGGTAATCATGTTTAGCTGTAAGACGTCCACTAGACGCTGTCGGCCGCCGTGCGCGCGCACCTGTCGGCGGGCGCGGCGCTGGCGTGCGTGCTGGCGCCGCGTCTGTGGCACGGCTACCGCGCGCGCTCGCTCGCACAAGAGGTAATCATGTTTAGCTGTAAGACGTCCACTAGACGCTGTCGGCCGCCGTGCGCGCGCACCTGTCGGCGGGCGCGGCGCTGGCGTGCGTGCTGGCGCCGCGTCTGTGGCACGGCTACCGCGCGCGCTCGCTCGCACAAGAGGTAATCATGTTTAGCTGTAAGACGTCCACTAGACGCTGTCGGCCGCCGTGCGCGCGCACCTGTCGGCGGGCGCGGCGCTGGCGTGCGTGCTGGCGCCGCGTCTGTGGCACGGCTACCGCGCGCGCTCGCTCGCACAAGAGGTAATCATGTTTAGCTGTAAGACGTCCACTAGACGCTGTCGGCCGCCGTGCGCGCGCACCTGTCGGCGGGCGCGGCGCTGGCGTGCGTGCTGGCGCCGCGTCTGTGGCACGGCTACCGCGCGCGCTCGCTCGCACAAGAGGTAATCATGTTTAGCTGTAAGACGTCCACTAGACGCTGTCGGCCGCCGTGCGCGCGCACCTGTCGGCGGGCGCGGCGCTGGCGTGCGTGCTGGCGCCGCGTCTGTGGCACGGCTACCGCGCGCGCTCGCTCGCACAAGAGGTAATCATGTTTAGCTGTAAGACGTCCACTAGACGCTGTCGGCCGCCGTGCGCGCGCACCTGTCGGCGGGCGCGGCGCTGGCGTGCGTGCTGGCGCCGCGTCTGTGGCACGGCTACCGCGCGCGCTCGCTCGCACAAGAGGTAATCATGTTTAGCTGTAAGACGTCCACTAGACGCTGTCGGCCGCCGTGCGCGCGCACCTGTCGGCGGGCGCGGCGCTGGCGTGCGTGCTGGCGCCGCGTCTGTGGCACGGCTACCGCGCGCGCTCGCTCGCACAAGAGGTAACCGTGTTTATTAGACAGGGCTACCCCTAAAGGTAGACTCGGTGTTCGCTATTCGAGCGGAGCAACACGGTCGCCGCGTCATTGACACCAGAGATGCTGTGCTCGGAATTTACCTTAAGACTATTCAAAATGTTCGTTTAACGATAGTAAAAAATTATAAAGACGGTTAATTTATGGATGTATTTAATAGCACTTTAAATTTGATGAAAACATCTATAAAATTGTACATCTGCACTTTAAAATAATAATACTTTCATGTTTATTAAAATGATAATATTAATTACTAATTTAATATTATCACTTTAATAAACATGGACCAAATGTATAAAATAAATTTACACTATACAGTAATAATTTCTTAAACAATATAATTAAAATACCTACAAAAATAATGATTTGCACAATAACTGTGTCGAATACCAACTCCGAAACCAGTTAGAACGCACATTAAAATGTCAGAATAGGTAAGTACGATTACTATATACTATCAACAAAGTCGACGGTGCCCCGGGGCTCCTATTTCTGCCTGCAGAATTTTTAGTAACATATCATGAAGGAGACAACGAGCGAACGTCAATCATCGAAGAGCGAAGCGTCCGCATCATCTCCTTCGAACCTAACTTATCCGTGTCGGGGTGCCCTAAGCTCCCGAGCTCACTTCGCTCGCTCTTAGTATAGTTCATTGACTATAATTATCCAATTGTCCAACCGTTACGTAGTAATATTAGTAGTAGTGGAACTGGAAACCATAATTTTTATAGACCATTCAAATAATTTTAAAGCCAAACATTTCAAAGCGTGAAACATTATTTCTAAAGTGCGTTTATATATTCCCCGTTAATATACGATCCCGCCATACCCTAGAATATGTAACAAATGGAATGCTAATGTCTAATTGTTCGATTTATTTCTCGTCTTTACTAACTTAATTAAGCATGTTATATGTAATGTAATAATGTATGTCGTTTTGTGACAAATAAACACTTTTTCTTTCTTTCTTTTTCTTCTTTCTAATCTATGAAAAAAAGTAAATTAATGGTTGAAGCTTAACAGAGAATAAAAAGGTCACTATTTAAGCCTGGCTTTTTATTTATTTGAAGACCGGCCTTCTTAGTTTAACGAGCTGTGTTCAATATAAGTCTAAAATATAAGTGATCGTAACTTTGTCGTATAAAAACCTCCCAAGGTGTCGCGTCGCGGTCCTGCGGAGGGTTTTGGCGCGGAGGGCGAGGAGGAGCCCACCTCGGAAGAAGTTCGTGCCGAACTGAAGAGATTGTACGTCCAGTTGGAAATCCTTCGCAACAAAACGCTGCGGAGAGACAACCCGCACATCAGCAAACGACGCGGTGGCAGGAAACCGCCGCATCGACGGTTCTCTCTACAGGTATACTTGGGAATACGATAACCTCTATTGAACTCAGAATATTACAATATGCTTCTCTTTCATTACTAAACAATTTAAATTGGTAGGATCAATGTAGCTTACACAGTTTTTACAAGCTTATCAATTGAGAAGGTCACCAATTATTCGAACAAATTTGTAGAGATGATACATTCGTAAGACTAAGTTTTAAGTATGGTTAGGTACCATACTTGGTTGTTACATTTGTGTGTAATGGTTTTTACATTTTGTCTCCCCTCCTTTAGTTAAGGTGTGGTCCTTACCTTTAGTTTAAAATAACCGATTTTGATACCCGTACTAACCACATTTTCTATAATATTGAAAGATGTTGTAATATTTAGTTTAGATTCAGATTATGATGTTCCATAACCTTAGTCTTTGATAAGGACCCTACATTTAGCATAAAAAGAAAAATACCCGAAGTGTTAGCAATGTGTCCAGTGTTTAGGTATTTCAGCCCTCGTATATCGGTGTTCTATCTCCACTGTCATTAATTGAATGTTTCATCTTCCATCCTACACCGACTTTAGAAAAAGGGCAGTCGCGAAAAGGTAAGGAGACGTACAGTACATACCTACCTACTACGTTTATAATTATCGCATGCGCACTGACGTGGAGCACCCGCATGACCCCTGTGGATGTCGCCTGTAGCGCCCGCGCCCCCAGCCCTGCGCCCCCGCGCCCCCAGCCCTGCGCCCCCGCGCCCCCAGCCCTGCGCCCCCGCGCCCCCAGCCCTGCGCCCCCGCGCCCCCAGCCCTGCGCCCCCGCGCCCTCGAGCCCGCGCCCCCGCGCTCCCTGCACTGTCCCGCCACACAACCCGACTGTCGCCATGTTTCAGATATTCGCTTTCTCTGTGCTCCGGTGCCGAACTAAACTACTACTAATTGGCAGGATCGTCACCATCAAAATTTGTCGCGTGGCACTCTTTTCCCCTTGGTCTGACTTACTCAGGCCGGGGCTGTATGTGTATTATTTTTATATTTTTTTATGTCTGTTTTTCAAGTGCGGCTTTATGCCCGATTGTAATTAGATTTTATTTCTTAATAGTGACGTTAATATCTGAAATCGGTTGATTTTCTTTAATTGAATATGCATAAAATATCTAATTTAATGATTCATTATAACTTAAATAGTTTATTTAAACTTGAATAATTAATTTATGTTCTGAGACGTTCACAACACTACATTCCTACACAAATCAAAATGATGCTTAAAGAGTGCTCGTACACACAGGGGAGTCAATACTCGGTTTTGATATATGAGATACCTAAAAAAAATCTGCTCACAATCCAAGTCGTCTATGCCTATAAAGGCGACTTATATATGTTCCAAGTATAAAAAATCGGCATCAGCCAGATACGATTTAAGGTATCAACCATCAACAAATCTAGTATCGACCTGAGTGCAAGCAAGCTCACTATAACTCCTATTCTGTCTTCTACTTCATACAGAAATCAACTAGTTTCATGACTGTCGTCAAGTGTGGAGGTTGGCATGTTGCAATGATGTTGTGTGTGTGTCAGGCGCTGCAGGCTCGCCGCGGCTGCAAGGGCAAGGCGGGGGGCAGCGCCAGCGTCGTGGAGGCCAGCGAGGCGGGCGACGCGTCGCGCACGCCGGAGGACTCGGTGTGCTCGGCCGAGGGGCCCAGCCACTACACCGACGCCGACACGCAGGCGTGATCCCCACAGCCCCGTCCCACACAATCCTCCATCATCTCTACTCGTGACACTCTGTATTGTATTGGATGGCAATGTTGACCACGGAATAGCGAACTTCAGGGTCAAATTAAATAAGCTAGCAAAATTCACACGTGATGGATAATAGTAGTATTACTCCTACTATATGCATCAGTTATATACACTCGCGTAATATTATTATCACACTCGGCTTCGCCTCATGTGATAAACCTACGCTCGTGTTTTAATACCTAATTATATGCCGTTGCATACACTATTTTATAATCAGTCATACAGTTGAAATAAAACAAAAATGGAAACGGAAAAAATATGTGATATAGCGGGCAATTTAGATACGCATTGCACATTACTGCGCAGCGCGCGCATCCAAAGACAATGACACAATTTTTCTACATCAAGTCAATGAGCCAATAAATTAAAATGTAAAAGTGTGCTATAAAAATTTAAAAGTTATTTTATGATGCAGTTGTTTGAAAATCGAAGGAAAATGTTGGGGTTTTTTTTAAATTTTACCTAGCAACTAATATAAAGTACGTGTTTATGCAATATTTTTTGAATTCATATTTCTAACATTACATTGTGAGCAATGATATTCAAATGAACAGATATGTTATGAGCGTGCGCATTGTGAAGACTCGAATAGGTCACAATTGTGACCTTTAGTCTTTAGTTTATGCCACAGGCTTTGTTGAAACAAAAACAAAATAAAAAAAAAATGTCATCGTGTGTATTTAGATATTGTACCAATTATGATACCAAAGTACATAAAACAGAAGGGATCTCATACCATATGTAAGTACGCAATACGCCTCAATTTACTAATTTATTTCATTTTTTTCCTAATATTCTGATATTTGGAGGTTAGAAAAAGATAACAATATTGGTGGTCAGAATAATGTTTGTTTACATTCACACGCAAGTGACAAACACTAGCTGTCTCTTTTTTTCTGGTTGGTTTTATCAAGCCACCCCTTTCGACTTGTAGTGAAATGTCAGATTAATGAAAAGTGTGTATGCGTGCTGCCGCGGCTGCGCGGAACACCTTTTTCAATTGTTTTGTGAGTGTATAACGTATCTGTTTATTTGAATATCATTGATTGTGAGTGTAGATACAAATATCTTAATGACGGTAAATATAATAAAAGGGGTTTTCTAACTAATTTAATTTGACTGTGCAACGGCGAATAATCGACATTTGGTTCGGCGATTGTACGCGTCGGCGCGTTAGCACTTCATTTGTTCACTACTCCGTGGTATTCTCGAACCGAAATCACATCTTACTGTCTGTTATCGGTTCCGTGGGAGCATCTACTTACACGGTAGGTATTCGTGCAGCTATTAAATGTCTCAGTAAGAATTGGTTGAATTTTAGTAGGATTTAGAGCGATTGTTACAGATGTAAAGTTATATTTTTAATGTGAGAGTGGGTCGTTTAGTCATAAATTATTGTATGCTACCATCTGCCCCACTATGGAATAATTTAAGTGAATTCGTACATAACTACTAATAGATTTGTAAAATACTTAATAATGGCAGCAAATGAAAAATTGTATTAATAAAACTGATTGGTGAGAACGGATGGTCCATTAAACAATAGTAATAAAACAAATGTTTAAATCTGGAATTGTTACCTGTAATGTCTCAGATCAAATAAAAAGTCAAGATGGAACGTTGAAAACACCAAAGTGAAGCCGGTTCAAACTGAGCCTTGCCGTACAAATACACAATTACACGCACTCACGTACAACGAAATTACGCCTTAGCTTGTCCTTCGAGCTTACAGATCAAATAATAAAGCTCAACTGACAAGCTAAGGGGTAGTTCCGTTATACGTGTGCGCGTATAATTGTGTATTTATACGGCAAGGCTTAGTTTGAACCGGCTTCACTTTGTTGTTTGCAACGTTCCATCTTGACTTTTTATTTGATCTGAGTGTAATGTAAGACATCATTAATTAGGTGTTGTGAAAATAATATTTTTTACGGGAAATTATTTAAATCTTAATGCAATTTTATATTGATTGATGTAGCAGCCGGAGAAGATGAAATTATTTTTAATACTCAAACTGATTTGAAATGGAAACAACTAATAGTAACCTATATATAATACAAAAAATGCTAGTCAAGGAACTGCAAAAGTTTTCTATAGAGTTAACATAGTTTTACAATAATTTTATTATTACCCATACTTTATATACAGGCGGTATGGTCATGTTATTGAGTTACAGAATTCTTCTACTAATATTATAAAGGCCAAAGTTTGTGACTGTGTTTGTATATTTGTTACTCTATCACACAAAAACTAAACGGATCTGGATGCAATTTGGCACAGAGATACATTAGCAGAATAGTTTGTAATAATAAGCAGATCAAATAACATGATTGTACCGCGAATATATCTATTTATAACGGGTAAAATTAGTAGAAAGAGTAAACCTGGGTCTGCCAAAAATAGCTGAAGTTTCTTGGGTTAACCAATTAAATAAATCTGTGTCCACATCAAACAAGCAATTATTTCAGTGTTTCACTCTAAAGCAACCATCATTGTAATTAAACTCTATTCAAAGAGTCTACCTATCGACTGAGACTTTAACTCTTGCAGTCATCCTTTCCTTCTGGAGTACTATTTACTCAATGATCTTAAGTCAATCCCACCGCACCATTCCCAAACCACTGCAACTCCTGAAAGCCAGAATCAACAGTGGCTACCACCAGAAAAGCGCCGAGGCAATGAAGCTCGACGAAGTCCCGGCGAATGAATTTAACTGTCTTGGATCCCGCAACGAGATTAATCAGAAAATAATAACGGAGGAGTAGGAAAATATATAAATTCCCACTTCCCTCCATATCATGCAGGAGACAGAACAAACCAGGCTAATAGGCACAAAGGGTCGTTTACAAGTGGGATAAGCCCAGTTGTTGTGAACCCATGCTTACGCTCTCTGCTTGCATTACCCGTAAGATGTTCATAGTACATAGAAGTGATTTTATATCGTATCTTAATTACCTAGTATTTGTGTGCTGTGTACCTATAACTGTGAATACACCGGGTTTCACATGTCACTGTTCGATAGCTAAAATTTTACCTGTACCTAGTGTGTGTCAGCAGATGTCCTATTGTAAATCTTCTAAACAGTTCGAGTATATTCGAAATCTTCAGCATCTCAGTGTTCTCTACTCTTTATAAAACGTACGTGATTGTTTGCATGAGATTCCTCTGTTCACTTAAAATTACCCTAAGAGTTAATTCTGCGACTTTATAAAATTTAATTTTGTCACTGTATTTAAATTGCTATCGTATGAATCACTGTTAATAGGCATACTTAATTTAGTTTCGATTTAACAGGACAGTTAATAAATTTGGAGTGTAGGAATACCTACTCTCAATGAAGGAATTAAAAGATAGACTATTTATAAAAGAGGAATTGTTAATAATTGTAAAATTTTACTAATAGATATTACAATTCGAATGTTTTAAAAACTTGCTCGAATATTGTTAGTGTTATACAGAAAATGCTTTACCTACAGATATATTGTCATGTTGAGTTATTTTTCGCGCACAAGCAAACCAGCTATCTTTACTTTTTCAGTCTTATTTCTGTCTGCACAAATTCATTACTAATATTTTGATCTTTACTTGATTGTTTTTGGTGTATTCTGTATATCCTGGACTTATAAATTGTTACCGGTTTTAGGGATCAATATTTTTAGTTATATATATATGTTTAATTTGAATTAGCACGGGTACTAGTTTGTATGGATAATATAATGATCGCAAAATATATTTTATATCATTTTTACGCGCAAAAGTTTTGAGTTATTTACATTTTATGTGATTGTTATTTGTGTATATTTATAACTGGATGATAGAAGAAAATTGTAAATAAGAATGCTAAAGATTATATAGTATCATACGCATTATTTGTTTCAGTATTTATGAAACGTTGAGCTTTGTTCAATGTTTGTGGTGCGCGAGGCGTTTTGATGCCAAAGATAATATTATTAATATAACAACATATTATTTATTGAATAAATGACAATATTCATAATGACTTGTTTTATTTACAAAGTTCAGATATCAATAAACACAAGCTACGGCGTAGCGGTCGTAGCAATCTACCACGGAAGAATCGTAGGTACAGCGGTTTTATTTAATACTACTATGCAACCCAATAAGTATATTGTCTAGAAGTTTTTTTTTTTATTGTTGGTAGACTAGCTTTTGACCACTATCTCACCTGATGGTAAGCGATGATGTGGTAACGTGTTCACTCTTGACTTACAGACTCCCAGGTTTTAGCTATCAGGTTATACAGACTACGGTAGGGAATTCCACTCACAATAAAAGTATTCCCAAAACGCTTTGTGCGTACGGGTGGGATGTCCACCATATACCGATGACGCATCGCCGTTTTTCTTGTAGTCCGATGATGGAATGGGCTCGGCGGAATCAAATTGTGGATTTCCATCGCACACACTCCGAAATGTAACCGATAAAAAACCGACAGACTGTTGGCCATCGGCATCTCAATGCCGATGAGCCCCTTGGCCAGTTTTTCTATCGACTCAAGAGTGGTTTTGTGTAGCAGTAGTGGCAGATCCGTCCCAGAGATGAGAGCAGTACTCCATGCATGATCGAACTTGCTTAGCTTGATACAAGTTAAGCAGCTGGCTGGCCTGAAGTACCGTCTCACCTTCGCAAGGATCCCAAACTTTTTGGCGGCCAGCTGAGCTTTTGCCTCAATGTATGCACAACAATTGAGTGTCGGTTGGAGTTTACAATAATGGGCCTTAGTAAAACTACTACATATATTTATCTACTTTATTTGTCGAAATAATGAGTGTGCTGCTACGCCGTAGTCGTAGACGCGATTTCGTTCAGAAAGCGTAGGTGCCTCTTCTTATAAGGTCACCTGTATGTTTGCTAGTCACTATTATTCGCAAAAAAGTGTACTTAATTTGCCCCTTTTGAAATTACATTTTGCGTAGAGCTGCAAGCGTAGAGGTGCTACGAGCTACGCCGTAGCAAACGCGTTTTGGACTCTCTCTTTGTGATTCCAGTAGATTTGTATGGTACATATTATATGCTACTTCAATATTGCATATAAGCTACTTACATGACCTTCATCAATTTACAAAATAGGTAATGTGTTCAGACACAAACGTAGTGGTGCTACGACGTAGCCAGCTGTTGTTTTTGCACTATTGTAGTTTTTGTAAGTACAGGAACTGTTCTTATGTGTGTGTATACAACGTGTAGCATACTAATCGCAAAACCTGATTTATTTTTAATGGATGACAAATGCTGTTAATTAACAATGATAATATTCATCTACTTGGGCATGTAATATAATAAGTATATACAACTGTAAGCAGTTTGGTAATTTGCTTGTACACTATTCACCAAAATAATGACATAACATTATTGAAGTTAATTAGCTATAAACAAAGAAAATTGTTCGTACCAAAAGGTAAAATGGATTGAGGCACAAAGTTAACATGACCGTTGGAAAACTGTTGTCCCCAAACATCTATAAAGGTATCAGTCTGTTTACCAACTGCAAATAAGTTTGTTATCGATTAAAAATTCTTTTTTTTGTGATGTAATTACAAATTTACGGTTTTTGGAATTTACAGCATAAACGGCGATATCATTAGAGGGTGACTTTCAGGTCACGAATTGGGGAATAGCAAGGAATCAGCTGACGAGCCACGTGGTGTTGCGTTTAAAATCAATGATTTATTTGGCAGCGGCTCACCTCGACGGACCGAAATCACGTGGACCTGCAAAGGGTAGCTGTAAGAGACCAGCGCCCACTCATTCAATGCACTAAGTACGATCTTCTAGAAGTTTGTTTTTTTTCACAGTTGCTTGGGGTTGCAGACCTGAGAATAATATATTAATTGCAACTTGATACCTTCAGGCGTTCCAAAAACGCGGACAGACAAACAGACAACGAAGCGATGCTTTATGGGTCCCTTTTTTTTTCAATTTGAGGAACCCTAAAAACAGCTGATAGTTAGAATCTACAGTTCCATAAACCGGAGAAACTAGTCCAGACTATAAAAATTAGGTAACATTTAAATTTCTATTATTCATAAAATGATGATTGCGAATCGATAACGAAACACAAGCAACCATATTTTTTACATGCTTGAAAAAGACTAAACTAGCTATATGACTTGAATATCGTATTTATTAAAATTCTTTCAAGTTTATTTTGCCATTTGCGCACAGATTCATTTTTCTTCAAATGACCTACGTCCTACATCAATTTACTAAATCGTGTATTTAGTAATCGGTGTTGAGATATAACGTAGAGGTGCTACGAGGCTACGTGATGGCGGACGGCCCAAGATGGCGGACTAGTTATTTTTTGTGCACTGCCATGATATGGGTATCCAACGAAATGGTTTGCTGAGCAGAATAGCAAAAAAGCTTGTATATTATTTTTCTAATGTTTTCTTTTTTTTAAACTTTGTTTAGTAGTTTCAGAAAGTATGTATCTAGGTACTTTCCTTTTACAGCTAAGCTACTCAAATGACCTACTACATAAGAAAGACGGAAGACGCCGCAGTAACCTAGCAACGGTAACCAGCTACGCCAATATTAAGTACGCATTGGAGTGAAATAATTTTTATTTTTTGTTATTATTATGACGAAAATGTCGCATCGCGGCGTATCGTGGCAACCAGGCTTGCAGGACACAAAGGAAGTATCCTGCGGTAACAATTATGTGAAGAAGAAAGCAGTGACCATGCAACTTCTTGAGGAAACCGGCTTTCATTGAACTGTGGCGGTGAATTAGTTGAAAATGTCAGGTAAGAACTATACGACACTTAACTCAAAAAGAGGCTTAATTAAATTTAATCCATCCGAATTAAATTTCACAATTAAATATAAGATACCTATAACTGTTGCCAAGTTAAAAGCTAGTCACTTATGAATGAATACAAGGAATCAAATATACACAAAGAGTAGATAAAATAGTTTTAATAGGTCATGTTCATTTACTTTGTTCGTTCACGTTAAGATAAGCAAGTATGTACTGCAAGTACCTAGCGACGCGTATGGCTCCGTAGTCATAGCAAATCCACGTGATAACATACGAATACATGTATGAATGATGTTAATAAGTATTGCATGTTGTTTTACCATAACTATACAGTCGTAAAAGTAGTTGGTTGCAACGGCCGTAAACACACTATAATACAAAATTCTCGCCGGCCATATGTAATTGAAATTGATTAATTTTGTTGAATAAAAATTGTAATCTTTATACCTACATAAGCTTGTCGAGTATTGGTTGGTTTTCTTTTAATAAAACACAACGTGAAAGCGACGGCTATGTACCGGTGAAGGTGACGGACAGTATCAAATTAAGGATATTTAGGAATCACCAATCGAATTTAACTATAGAAAAATCTCTGTTATTTTTGTTGAAATACAAAAAGAGAGTTTATCCGGTTCTTTGTTGTTGTTTTTAGGGTTCCGTACCTAAAGTGTAAAAACGGGACCCTATTACTAAGACTCCGCGGTCCGTCTGTCTGTCACCAGGCTGTATCTCATGAACCGTGATAGCTAGACCGTTGAAATTTTCTGTAGAGATGATGTATTTGTGTTGCCGCTATGACAGCAAATACTAAAAACATAGTAAAATAAATAATTAAGTGGGGCTCCCATACAACAAACGTGTTTTTTTTGCCGTTTTTTGCGATATTGGTACGGAACCCTTCGTGCGCGAGTCCGACTCGCACTTGGCTGATTTTTAGGGTTCGGCTCCCAAAGGGTCCAAACGGAGTCATATTGCTGTCACTCACATGCCCGTCTTTCCGTCGTCTGTCATAATAGGTTTTACAGCTAAACGGTTGCAGCTACAGTCTTCAAATTGTCCCAAAGCCATAAATATTGTCAAAAAATATTTTGACCTACCCCATCAAGTGGGGTAATGTTGTTTAGAGCTCGTTGAGTAGATACATACTGTAATTTTTTTTTTTTTTAATTAGTAATACAAAGGAATGATAAGGCACCAAATTCAGCTTTTATTAAAAAAATTTGTTTAGGAGAATTTTAACTTCTCATTGAGCTGAACTTGACATTTTGTGACAATTTTTATTATTACGTTTATTTTACTAACATATGCCAAAATTCCCTCATTTTTACTATTACAACCAACTTAATTTTGCGGTCAAACTCGTAGCACGAAGGCATTCGGCTTATATTCTACATTTTTTACGGAACACTAAATGTGCGAAGTCGCATTTGGCCCGTTTTTTTCTATTTTGTAACTGTACTTATTAAATGACACGGGCTGTACAGCTGTATAGCTTATTAACAATACATCTTTTATAAACGGTTCATGTCGAAAGTCATCTTTATTCTTCTTTTGTTTCGCTATTGACAGAGCGGTCGTGGACACAATGTTTTTATTAACCGACTTCCCAAAAAGGAGGAGGTTCTATGTTCGACATTATGTTTGTTTTTTTTTTTTTTTTGTGTATGTTCACCGATATCTCCGTCAATTGTAGACTGATTTTGAAAATTCATTTTTTGTTTGAAAAAGTATGTTTCGAAATTGGTCCCATTTTAAATTGGTGAAGATCTGATGAAGAACTTCGGAGATATACAACAGAACTCTTCAATAAATAACGGGAAATCTCTCGAGATTGCTGCAATCGCATGTCTGTTTATTGTTTATACCATTTCATAACATAACATCACGCCAGTACGCTCTAAAGGGGTAAGCAGATATGTACAGTTCACCTCGGTACACTCTCATTTCATCGGTTATGTTCAAGTTTCATGAAATCTATTCTGGCGTTATAGTTACCTTACTAACTTGCCTATTACGTAGGTACAACTAAAAAGTGAAAAATAAAAAAATCCTTTTGCAAAAAAAATACTACCGACTTCCAAATACAAAACTACAAAATGAAAAATAACTTAATTTTTTGAAGTCGGTGTCCATAACGCAAAAAAATTGGTACCTACGAAAGACACCGACTTCAAAAAATAAAGTTATTTTTCATTTTGTAGTTTTGTATTTGGAAGTCGGTAGTATTTTTTTTGCAAAAAGATTTTTTTCAAACCACTGGTATTCTTGACACTCGCCTCACGATCTCTCTCCATTTGGTTCTGTAAGATGAAAGTTTGGCGTATTTACAGGATTTTCAACCGCAGGTTTAATTTGATCGGTCCGCCTCATCGGTGATGTTCCACGTGGCCTGTTACGTTCGTAGTGTCCATAGCTTAGCTGCGTACAGAAATATGAGGAATTCAATTGCACGGACGAGCCTGATCTTAGTGGTTTCGGTTATATTGCTATTCTCCAATGCCCTTTTAGCTATCACCATTCGCCGTTTCACTTCATTCACGTGTCTGCCATTGCTTGCAATAATTATGGTGCCAAGATATAAATTTAAGACTGCATTACGTCACAGTTGGCAAACTGTATCACAATTGTCGGCAAGCAATAGGGATGTTGACAAAAAAATATATTTAGTCCGTCAGTTATATAACCCAAAAATGTTGGACACGTATTTTTATTTTGCCACGTAAACAAAAAATTACGACGATACAGTGCGATGAAATATTGTGTGACGTCACGGCGTGCTACACTTTATACTGATAAAGTGACGTAACAAGCCCCCACTCCTGAACTTCGAGGCGCTTTTTTTTTGGCATTTTTTATTTTATTGATAAAGTAAAAAAAACATTTTTGCAAAAAAATACTACCGACTTCCAAATACAAAACTACAAAGTGAAAAATAACTTTATTTTTTGAATTCGGTGTCCATAACGCAAAAAAATGGTACCTACGAAAGACACCGACTTCACTTCACCGATTTTCACTTTTTAGTTGTACCTACCTAATAGGCCAGTTAGTAAGGCAACTATAACGCCAGAATAGATTTCATGAAACTCGAACATAACCGGTGTAATGAGAGATCTGCGTACCCCCTAAGAGCGTACTAGCGTGATGTTATGAAATGGTATACACAATAGATATACATGCAATTGCAGCAATCCCGAGAGATTTGCCGTTATTTATTGAAGAGTTCTGTTGTCTCCAAAGTTCTTCATCAGATCTTCACCAAATTAAAATGGGACCAATTTCGAAACATACTTTTCAAACAAAAAAAGAATTTTCAAAAGCGGTCCACAATTGACGGAGATATCGATGAACGTACACAAAAAAATAAATAAAAACATAAACATAATGTGAGCATAGAACCTCCTCCTTTTTGGGAAGTCGGTTAAAAAACACGGGACCAATAATAAATTTTTGTCTTACTGACGAACTACATAGAATTATAATTTTTCTACCCAGGAAACATCCGTATTGTTGCTACTGTCCTCAATCATTATTTTGGTCTTACTCCGATAGATCTTCAATCCAAATCTAAGACTCCGGGGCTTCAAATTAAGGATTAGTTCCTCCATCCAGTAACAGTTTGAGTAAAAGCTCCAACTTTGCTACGCCGTAGCGTGCTACGCTATACCTACGCGAAGCCCGAGCTACGCCTATGCTACGAACACGTTTACTTTAAAGTTCACCTACATTAAATTTAAAAGTTGCCACTTTAAAAAAAAAATATTATAACATACGAGTATTTCAATTTGGATTGTTCTTACACTTTTCAAGAAATTAATAAAATAATTGTAGTAAACGGTGTATGTGTATGTGTACGGTGTTAATGGGTACTTAGCTAAGAATGAGGTACCAACAAATGATTATTCACCTAACAACTGACCTCGACAGCGATGCCGTCATCCAAAACTACAAGAAAATAAGATGAATCCACAAATGACCAACCTACAAAATAATCCTCGTCTGTATCACACTTTACATAATATTCTGCTTACACACAATCCTTGCTTCGTCGATCGATGAGCGTGAGTGGACGAATCCAGTGCCAGCATTACACGATAAAGCGCTCTCGAGAGATCGCCAGTGCCAACTTTGTAACCGATGAGTGCCATTAAGTGGCACTTATCAGTCTATTCTATCGCTGGTTGGACTAGATTCATGCTAATGATTATCTTGTTAGATTAATAATGTAACGTGTAATGACTAAGCCTTTTTTTTACCTGGCAAGCTAGAAAATTGCGCTCGGAAGATTGAAGCACCTACACTATGCCAATTATGCCCTACTCAAAGCTCATTCGCTTAAACGTTTTAAGACTGAAATTCGTCGATGAAGTTAAGACGTTGCACTCCACGACAATAGCAAAAACTAGCGATCCGGTGTAGGTATGCTTTGGAAACTGTTAAGTCGCCGTCATCATACAAATCACATTGTAGGCTAGACGCCGGTTCAAACTGTGCCTTGCCGTACAAATACACAATTACACGCACTCATGTACGACGAAATTACGCCTTAGCTTGTCATTCGAGCTCACACATCAAATATAAAGCTCAACTGACAAGCTAAGGGGTAGTTTCGTTGTACGTGTGCGCGTGTAATTGTGTATTTATACGGCAAGGCATAGTTTGTTGCTTCACTTTGTTGTTTGCAACGTTCCATCTTGACTTATTAATTGATCTGAGAATGTAGGTAAACTTTGTATAAAACAAGCATAATTTATTGAACTTTAAAATAAACTTTCTACTGAAAGACAATAAAGCACACATACAAGCTATAACTTTCAAAAGAAATACTTACCAATAGTTTCAACATAAAACATTCGCGAGGTATCAAACAAAGAATCAGGTTTCAGCCATTTAAATTTCAATCGCCTGAAGAAAAAAACTTTCGATATAAGTAGGTTGGCGTGTCTCGCTAAACTGTTTTCCTTACATATTCGTGCACTTATCGCCTCTAGGGATTGCCGTCAATCTTGTTGCCAATCTGTTCACCTACATTGTTAAAGTTAGTTGAGTAAGGTAGCTAGTCGGGAAGTCTAGCAGTGTAGCGATGGCTGCGTACCCAGACGCTCTGGATCACACCTCCATATATCAACGCGCTGCTTGTGGTATTAAAACATAGATTTTTTTAGCGAGTAATTTATAATGCGGAAATTAAAGTAGTTTGAAACTTTAAAAAAATAATCATTTCGTGCAATAAACCAAGATGATTGTGTTCGTGTGCAAAATCTATCAGTCAGTTATGTTTCTTCTGATTGAACATGTTTTCCTATATAGGTTCGCCGAATTCTATTAGTGTATGTAAATTTTACGAGCTGCATTCAAATGTATGGGCATTTTGAAGTCGTTGCATTGAGACAGCAGGCGCTAGCTGAGCTGCAAATGAAGTTGTAAAACAATTTTGATCTATATTTCTGAATTAGTCATGATTTTAGGGATTTCTAAAACATGTAGGTGTGCAATCAAATCAGTTTTGTGTTTTTAGCGTAGCGTATGCGTAGCTATGTAAGAAACATAGATATCCAATAAGCAGTTCGCGCGATGTATTCATAGACAATACTTTGCTATTTCAGATAGTGAAGAGAGTGATGGTGAGGGAGGTTTGGGCAACTTGAGTCGGTTGATTGTACGTCCCCCGGGACAGAGTGGGAAGGCCAAGCGCGGCCAGCTGTGTTTCGACGCTGCGTTCGAGTGCGGCAATCTGGGACGTGCGGACCATATCACTGACCTGGAATACGACCTATACGTCAGACCAGACACTTGCAGGCCAAGAGCCAGATTCTGGTTCAATTTCACCATCGAAAATGTTAGGCAGGATCAGGTGATTGTAGAATACGTGTTGATGTTGAGCTACTATTAGCGTGAATAGTGTTGTTTTGGTGCCGTGATGCCGATATTAACAGCACTGTGTGTTTTTTTTTTCAGCGTGTGATACTAAATATTGTTAATTTGGCTAAGGAAACTACTTTATTTGATGGAGATATGACTCCACTAGTTCGTTCCACTTCACGGCCAAAATGGTAAGTTATCTACAGCGATTTGTGATATCTTGTCTAACAAATAAACTACTTGATCTAATGCAGGGATTCCCAAACTTATTTTGTCTACTGCCCACTTTGAGAATTAATTATTTTTTAGCGCCCCCATTTTTTCACCTACTTAAAAACCACTATAACTTCAAATTAAATTAATCAATTATTGTGTTATTTAACAAAAACTTGTTAAAACATGATTGCCCGCGGTCTACTATCTACGAAAATTACCTATTTAGGAGTACTAATAACTATTAAAATGCGAAAGTATGTCTGTTGCTTTTTTATTTGTTTGTTTGTGTCTACTTTTTCGAAACGGAGCGACCAATTGACATGATTTTTATTTTATATATTCTATAAAACAGGATAGATATATGAACTACGCAAAGAGAAATATCGAACCGAGTTTGAGCAACTCTTAAATAATATTAGTTGATGTTCACAAGTTGTAGCTGAGAGTCGAGAGCTCATGCAGTCGGTTTCTAAGAGGCCTCCTAGCGAAATGAAATTACAAATCACCCCCCAGCCTCTACACAACGCCCCCTTTTTTTCTGGGTCTCTTACCGCCTCCCTTTAGGCCTGCAGCGACACCAAGGGGGCGTTATCGCCCACTTTGGGAAAGGCTGGTCTAATGAAATGCCCGACACCTCTCAACCACCAACAAGTTGCAAAACTAAATGCATGCTTCATGTTAACTAATTCAGGCAGTCCTGAGTCGTGTTACACTTATAGGGTAGGGACATCGCATGCAAATATGTAAGGTTGCTGGTAGTATATCTTCTCAGATATTCCTATTTGAAACTTTAAGGCAACGGATTCCCAGACGTCTGATATTCTACCACCGGTCATTAGTTCATCGAGGACGGAAGATCCTGAGCATCGCGTTTGCTTTCGATCGAGAAGAGGATGTGTACCAGTTTTCTGCAGGAGCTTCGTATTCCTACTCTCGACTTCAGAAGCACCTGGCTACGTGGGAGAAGAGAGCCCAGGCCTTTGCTACTAGGCAGTCCATTGCTCAGACCACTGTAAGTTGAATTAACAGTAGTTGCGTAGAGGCTAAATAGGTTGCAGGTCCCCCGTATAACTCATGCAAATTACCACTCGATCAATGAGCCTGACTTATTTGTATCTCATAGCTAGCAAAAGGATATAGCAACTATATATAAATATGTACCCACTATTTTTAAATTGAGATATATTCTCAAGCTGAACATCAAATGAAAACATATTAATTCTCGCCAAACTTCTTGGCAGCCCTGAAGTCGGCTACAATGGCGACTGCGCTGTTGTAAATCTCATACAAAAAGACAATAAAAAAAAAAGAACAAAAACCCGACTGCTTAAAAAGCGAACTAAAAAGACGTAAACAAGAAGAAAATCATGCTGTGCAGTCGGAGAATACATGTTCGCGAACTAGCCAAAACCAGATGTATCCTCCGACTGCACAGCATGATTTTCTTCTTGTTTACGTCTTTTAGTTCGCTTTTTAAGCAGTCGGGTTTTTGTTTTTTTTTTTAATATTAACTTTTTTATTTTTAACTTTTTAGTTATTTTATTTTAGAATTAGGTACATTTAAACATATAAGTGTTTATATATTTCTAAAATCATCTCTTAAAACCCTTTATTTTGACACGATGGGATTGGAAGAAAAAATAATTTGGTGCCTCACAAAATGGCGCCTAAAATCCGCCATTTGTTTATTTTCCAATTTTAATGTAGCCAGTGACACTCGCAAGATTAAGACGAATCGACTGACGTAAGAATCATCAAAATCGGCCAACGCGTTTGTTCTTTAGAATGCCACATAGGAACAAACATAAATACATGCATACATACATAAACATTACCCTCCTTCGGCAGTCGGGTAAAAACAGCGCCGATCCGTGCCTTGCGCATCAGAAAGTCAACTTCAAGGCGGTCAAGAAGTTTGGCGAGAACTATATACTTAGATCTTCTGAGCTTTACCAATGCTTACCAATAGATATATTTGATGCAATAATCTTTTTTAGCAAAAACGTCGCATTGACCTCGTAACAATTGGAGACTATAATCTTAAAGAAAAAACGGAAGAGGTGAAAGAGGAACACGTGAGTGTAATCCCTAAAATAAAACAGCCAGATCCAAAGAAACGGGTAGTTCTCATCATAGCGAGGACACACGGAGGGGAACCCCCTTCGTCATTTGTTTGTCAAGGTTAGTAGCTTTTCATGAAATTGTGCTATTTTACTGAATACCTATAATCACCTGCAGCCTTATTGCGTAATTCGGCAAGGCAAACGATTTGACCCCATCAATCGACCAATCACATAGACGGAAATCCACAACGCGTCTTTCATCTCGCATTTCAATTAAAAAAAAAAAACAAAAACACCGACTGCTTAAAAAGCGAACTAAAAAGACGTAAACAAGAAGAAAATCATGCTGTGCAGTCGGAGAATACATGTTCGCGAACTAGCCAAAACCAGATGTATCCTCCGACTGCAAAGCATGATTTTCTTCTTGTTTACGTCTTTCAGTTCGCTTTTTAAGCAGTCGGGTTTTTGTTTTTTTTTTTAATATTAACTTTTTTATTTTTAACTTTTTAGTTATTTTATTTTAGAATTAGGTACATTTAAACATATAAGTGTTTATATATTTCTTTCATCTCGCACGTGATTATGGTCGATTGATAGGATCAAAACCTTTGCCTTGCCGAATTCAATTACGCAGTAAGGCTGCCGATTTCTAAAACGAATTCATATTCATAAAACCAATAATAACAGTTAACGGGGTTGATTATATTTTTACAATAATTTGCGATAATTTTTGTTCCAGAACCTGTTGTACTTATAGATATTCTCGTGTTTATATATTGTTGTAATTACTTTATCTAAACAGGTTTCCTGGACTATTTGCTGGGCTCATCAGAAAAGGCAGTTGCTTTAAGAAACAACATTGTTTTAGAGGTAAGCAGATTCAAACCACTATGTTTTGTAAAAGTATGATAAAATTATTTATGTATTCGTCAGTTCATAGTTATAAAAGACTAGAGAACGCCTCGCGGTTTCACCCGCGCAGTTCCCTTTCCCGTGGGAATACAGGGACATAAAGTAGCTTATATCATCCGGGGATAGACTAGCTTCCCAACGGTAAAAGAATTTTTCAAATCAGTCTAGTAGTTTATTCGTTACATACAAAAATACAAACATAAAAATCTTTTCTCTTTATAATATTACTAGCTTTTACCAGCGTGTATTATACATATAAACCTTCCTCTTGAATCACTATATCTATTTAAAAAAGCCGCATCAAAGTCCGTTGCGAAGTTTTAAAGATCTAAGCATAACATAATAATAATATAAGTGAAAAATAACTTTATTTTTTGAAGTCGGTGTCTTTCGTAGGTACCATTTTTTTGCGTTATGGACACCGACTTCAAAAAATAAAGTTATTTTTTACTTTGTAGTTTTGTATTTGGAAGTCGGTAGTAGTTTTTTGCAAAAAAGTTATTTTATTTTTCACTTTTTAGTTGTACCTACTTAATAGGCAAGTTAGTAAGGTAACTATAACGCCAGAATAGATTTCATGAAACTTGAACATAACCGGTGAATTGAGAGATCTGCGTACTCCTTAAGAGCGTACTGGTGTGATGTTATGTTATGAAATGGTATAAACAATAAATAGTACATGTGATTGCAGCAATCCCTAGACATTTGCCGTTATTTATTGAAGAGTTCTGTTGTATATCTCCGAAGTTCTTCATCAGATCTTCACCAAATTAAAATTTTTGAAATCGGTCCACAATTGACGGAGATATCACAATAACATACAAAAAAAAAAAAACAAACATAATGTCGAACATAGAACCTCCTCCTTTTTGGGAAGTCGGTTAAAAAGGACGTGTATTTATAATATTCTATACAAACCACATAGGTAAACAAAGAGCTACGAGGAATGTCAGCAATTTCCTTAATTGAGTCGTGATTTCATCACTTATCTTACTTAACTATACTGAAGTACATTATTAGGTCATACCGATGCTGAACCCAGACGGGGTGTTCCTCGGGAACCAGCGGTCGGACCTACTCGGCGGCGACCTTAACAGGAGTTGGAACCGAGCCACCAGCTACGCACATCCTGCTCTAGTTGCCGTTAACGACCTCCTGAAGAAACTCGCCTCTGAAAAGGTACCTACTTACATGAATACGTACATCGAAACTAGTAGGTATACCTATATGATAGATACCTAAGTCAAAGGTCGTACCTACGCGGCATGTATGACTATGTTTTTCAGAGAGCTTAACTTGTTAGTGCCACTTGCGTGTACCTGCTGGGTTATTCTAAATAGCTCAGGTTTAATGGGCTAAATATAAAAACCAAGAATTAGAGGTAAATCTAGAGTAAAATGCATAACATTAATTAAATAGTTAACCCGCCGATGTGGGAGAGCTACCTACATTTTTACAGGAAAATCTCCCTATTCATAACTCATGTTTTTGTTTTGTTTATATTTCCGTGAATAGGTAAGTATGGTTTCCATCCACGGCCAATGGCCACCCAATAAATGGATGGCCATTACATACAGAGACCCGTCCGTGCCTCGGAAAACACTTTAAGACAATCCTTGACAGTTGTTACGGATAATCAGAACTGAACCCGGCAATATAATAACCAATCGTACAATGAGATATCATGTTACCCAATAGGTACGTGACTGAGTTGTGGACATCTGCAGCATATTTCTTTAATTTCTTTTTGGGGCGCACAGTTGGGGCAATGGTTGAGCGATTGACTGCTGCGCTGGTTCGATGCCCGCACGGAACAAATATTTGTATGACCTACAGATATTTGTTCCGGCTCTGGGTGTTGTGTATGTGAGTTTATGTTTTTTCAACACTCTTGCTCATAAAGTGGTTCTAATTTCACCGCAATTAGGCACATAATGACACCTGTTATCAAACTGTGACTTTTTCATTACTATTATTCACAAGTGAGATAATAGTACATTATGGTACAAGTGTGTAACGTTGGTGATTACCGCTGAGGCGCCATTGAGACCCGAGCCGTCAGGCGAGGATCTTAAGAGAGCCGAGGACGGTAATCATCAATACACACGTGTATCATACGACGTTTTTCAACACACTTGAGAAGAAAAAAATACTAAATAATCATTTCCAACAGTCAAAACGAGTTGTGAATTTTTTTCGCAATGGCGGGCAAAATTAATCAGTTTTCCTATGCGCGCGCATCTAACAATGGCGATCAGCCACCACAGAACATTTTTACTCTAGCGATCGGCCACAGACTAAATAGAATGAGTTTTCTTTTTTTGGCTTTTCGCGGATAGCGTTTTAGCCACGTACAAAATGGCGAATTTCAAGTTTTCTCTATTACAGACAAAAACAAAAGTTATATTTGAGTGAAAGTTTTATTTATTAAACACGTACAAGTTGAAATTATCTATTTAAATACGAAGTTGCATGAAATGTGTTGCATTTGTACTATTGAGAACGATCTTTTTTGTATCGAAACTTTTTTTAAGAACAAAGCAACTCAACCAATAAATTAAAAAAAAAACTCTATAACTCACTTGTGAATAATAGCAATGAAAAAGTCACAGTTTGATAACAGGTGTCATTATGTGCCTAATTGCGGTGAAATTAGAGCCACTTTATGAGCAAGTGTGTTGAAAAGAGTTTTTTTTAAATTTATTGGTTGAGTTGCTTTGTTCTTAAAAAAGTTTCTATACAAAAAAGATCGTGCTCAATAGTAGAAATGCAACACATTTCATGCAACTTCGTATTTAAATAGATAATTTCAACTTGTACGTGTTTAAGAAATAAAACTTTTACTTAAATATAACTTTTGTTTTTGTCTGTAATAAAGAAAACTTGAAATTCCCCATTTTGTACGTGGCTAAAACGCTATCCGCGAAAATCCAAAATAAAGATAACTCATTATTTTTAGTCTATGGCCGATCGCCATTGATAGATGCGCGCGCATAGGAAAACTGATAAATTTTGCCCGCCATTGCGAAAAAAAATTCACAACTCGTTTTCACTGTCGGAAATGATTTTTTAGTATTATTTTCTTCACAAGTGTGTTGAAAAACGTCGTATGATACACGTGTGTATTGATGATTACCGTCCTCGGCTCTCTTAAGACCCTCACCTAACGGCTCGGGTCTCAATGGCGCCTCAGCGGTAATCACCAACATAACACACTTGTACCATAATGTACTATTAAACGCACCCACGATACAAGAAGAAATTCCTAAGTGTAGGGCAAAGTATTTTCTAAACAAAAAACTCAAGGCACACGCAACGCGCATGCGATATCTTTATACGATGCCTCAATAAGGGGCACTCACCATGCCTGTTAGCCATCACTTTCAGAATGCTATTTCTACAGCCACGCAATCTGAAGAGAAGAAAAACACTCTTCTTGCGTACGACAGCTTAGGAGCTGTCAACTCTGGCCTGAATAATGATGTGACCTATTATAGATATTCTTACCTATTAGGTGTTTGGTATCAGTTCATGATTATCATCATCATCATTTCAGCCGAAAGACGTCCACTGCTGGACATAGGCCTCCCCCAGGCGTCGCCACATTGACCGATCCCGTGCCTCTCGCATCCAGCGCCTTCCCGCAACCTTAACCAGGACATCGGTTCACCTAGTGGGAGGCCTTTCAACGCATCGTCTTCCGGTTCGCGGTCGCCATTCCAGAACTTTTCGGCCCTATCGGCCATCCAACATCATCGTGGTATCAGTTAGCGACTACAAAACTATCTCCGCTTTCAGACCGTGCAGTTGGATTTCATCATTGATATTCACGCAGACATCAGTCATGAGGGTGTATTTGTTCGAGGGAACTCTTTCGACGATGTTTACAGGTGGGTGTAGGCCAGTCTCTCCCTCGGTACAATTGAACACATACATACATATTAAGTCTCTATCCCGCATCAATATGAACTGAGATGTATTTTAAAACCAAATGAATGCAAATCCAGCAAACGGTGGCGTAGGTACTACACTGGCGTTCAAAACTTAGTACCACACGTTTTAATGAAAATTTCATCAAAAAAATTTAAAGGATACAAAAATATTCTTGGAAATTATAGTTTATTATATATTAGCAAGGTTTTTAACTTAAAATCCGGCAAAGTGCGAGTCTGGCTCGCGAACAGAGAGTTCCGTATAAACAGCTACATTCACCAAAATAAAGAGGTAATATTACTAACGTTCATAAACAATGAAAGCACCGAACATTGCTCTAACGAAGAAACGAAATTAATTTTGCCTTTCGATAACTGTTGTCCCCATACATAAATATACAAAATTGTTACTTTTCCATGTATTTTTTATAAGTTGGTCGACTATTACTTGTAAACTTGTAAAGCCTACTTAGCTGTAATAGTTTTACTTTTAATTTCGTTATATATACTACTACCGTGAATTTTTCACATACCTAGGTATTCGAAAGCAACCATTTAGTTGACGCTTGACTTTATCAAAAATTTGCAATTTAAAGCTTAATTTTACTTAAACGGATCCCTGAATCAAAAATGGTTTTCACAGACCCGTAATATTTTTTTCAACACACTTGCTCATAAAGTGGCTCTAATTTCACCGCAATTAGGCACATAATGACACTTGTTATCAAACTGTGACTTTTTCATTACTATTATTCACAAGTGAGATAAAGAGTTTTTTTTTTTAATTTATTGGTTGAGTTGCTTTGTTCTTAAAAAGTTTCGATACAAAAAAAATCGTACTCAATAGTACAAATGCAACACATTTCATGCAACGTCGTATTTAAATAGATAATTTCAACTTGTACGTGTTTAATGAATAAAACTTTCACTTAAATATAACTTTTATTTTTGTCTGTAATAAAGAAAACTTGAAATTCCCCATTTTGTACGTGGCTAAAACGCTATCCGCGAAAAGCCAAAAAAAAGATAACTCATTATTTTTAGTCTATGGCCGATCGCCATTGTTAGATGCGCGCGCATAGAAAAACTGATTAATTTTGCCCGCCATTGCGAAAAAAAAATCACAACTCGTTTTCACTATTGGAAATGATTTTTTAGTATTATTTTCTTCACAAGTTTGTTGAAAAACGTCGTATGATACACGTGTGTATTGATGATTACCGTCCTCGGCTCTCTTAAGACCCTCACCTAAAGGCTCGGGTCTCAATGGCGCCTCAGCGGTAATCACCAACATTACACACTTGTACCATAATGTACTATGAATGATTTTATTATACCACTTTGTTGGCGTGATTAATAGGTATATCTATGCCAAATTATAGCTTTCTAGTACTTCCTTTATGACTACGGAACCCTAAAAAGATATAGGTACATTCCCCAACATCGCTGCATCGCCTCCGGAACCTCATCTTCATACTTATAAATGTTGTTTGAGTTTTTACCAGTAAGTTAAAAATTGTTATTTTTTAAATTCTAACGTCTTTTAAGTTGAAAACGTTACTAATTTATAATAAACTATAATTTCAAAGAAAGTTGATGAAATTTTCTATGAAACGTTTTTTATTTCGAAACTCTGTCTTAGATAGTATAAGAGAAATTGCAATTTTATTCAATTCAATTTATTGCATCCATAATGTACATACATCCATAGGTGGTAAATATAAGTTACAGAAACAATTATGGACCCTGTCGGGCACAGCAACATTCTAGATACAATCAGTGCCTAGGAGAGAGGAAAGCGGTTAATATTTTTACATAATAACATTTCAGTTGTATTTCCAATGTTTTTATTTGGTTTTTATTTGTGCGTCTAACAAAATGCCTACGATTTTCTATTTTTATGTCATGTCATGTACCTACTACTCGTATTATTGTCTATTATTACCTACTTATTAATTTATTCACCTAAATTAAATTAAAATTAGTAGGTATATTTGAAATGAATAATAAATAAACTCAATAATAAAAGTATTATTGATGCTTATTATTTAAGGGTGCTAATTAAGGCAGCTTCTTTAAAATGTCATTCTCGTCTGCAAATATATTTAGTTGTCTAATTAATTAATAGGTCAGCGACAAACTTTTAGCGTCTAATAAATGGTTTATAAGCGACCATATATTGTAAAACAAGCTACTGTTAATATGACGCAACATGGTGATAATTCTTAAGCAACTAAATTTGTGATATGTCTACTCATTGCTAGCTTCTAATAAGTGTATCAACTTCATCTATAAAATAATATCAACGTACTCTAATTTCATAGAGTCACCTTTATTTTTATACTTTAGCATAAGTAATTGATGAGTGAATCTACTATATTTGAACATAAAATTTCCTTATTATTGTCATCAAATAATGGTCAATAAAAGCTATAATTTCATGTATTCGCCTATCTATTTATAATGTTACCATAAGTAATTGACTATTATACCTACCCAAATGAACATACAAAAAATATGGGTGGTATTTAATACTTTAACTGTAATTCCCCTTTTTTCAATCAAAATATTCGAAATTACTACCAAAAATACTGAATTGCACACTAAATTTGCTCATCAAATAAATGAATTATACTATACTGCTAGATCTTTAAAGCTTAACTGTTTTACTGAATAACTATCTGTTAACTAAAAGTAAATCTAATAATTCTTCGAGTGCAACAAAATATTTAAGTTTTAAGGGAGGGGGGGAAACGAAACAAAGTCGACGGAGCCCCGCTGCGCAGGGCTCCTATTTCTGTCTGCAGGGTCTAAAGTAACCTAACATGAAGGAGATGACGGGAGCTGAGTTCGCTCGCTTTGCTCGCTCACTTCAGCTCCCGTCATCTCCTTCGAACCTAACCTATCCGTGTCGGGGTGCCCTAAGCTCCCGAGCTCGCTTCGCTCGCTCTTGGACTAATTCACATTTATTTTATATTTAATTGAATACGAGCACTCCTTAATCGTGTCATTAATGTAAACAAATACACGTGAACTCGTTGCTGCACGCACCGAATAGAGCTCGCTCATTGGTGCAAATGGCCGGTCGCGCCCCTCTGATTCCCAACGAGCGTCAGGTACCTACACTCCCGCGCTTGTGTTGCAAACTTTCACGAAAAAAGAATATGATTTATTAATTTAGTTGTTGAATGAAAAACTTTGATTGCTAATTTTGAGGCTGGAATTTGATTTTATTAGCAGACAGATGTTGAATCTCTAAAATATATAAAGTAGCTCACTTACAACATTAGTCGCTGAGTTATCAAATCAGAAGTAAATATATTTATCGGTAGCTCGGAGTCATATTAATTTACGCTCGTAAATTGACGCTGGTTTTTTGATATTCTGTTGGAGTAGTAAAGATGATGAATTAATATAATTGAAGCTGTTCTATTAACTCGTCGCCCACATATAAAAAAAGACGCTAGGTTGCAGGTGCTAAAGAAAACTTTTGTTGCCGCACATATAATTTCCCATTATTTAAAACTGTGGTACTGAGTTTTGAAGTCCAGTGTATGTAGATTGTACAAGCAATATGTGAATTTCGAAAAGCCACGAGAGCAAGTAGCAACAAGTCTGGTAGTTGTGCAATCATCGAGAAACTTTTTGTTTTTGTCACCGTGCGTCATACTCATACATAATGAACGCCTTACATTACAACTTCAGGCGAGATTTGTAAGCAATATTTCTGAATTCCACCGCCGTGAGTGTAATTACGTTTTATAGAAAATTTCATCAACTTCCTTTGAAATTATAGCTTATTAATTATTATAAATTAGTAACGTTTTTAACTTAAAAAAAGACATTTTTAACTTACTGGCAAAAACTCAAACAAGATAATTTTAATGATAAATGATTTTTTGTATAATTATATATATAAGTGTGTTGAAAAACGTCGTATGATACACCTGTGTATTGATGATTACCGTCCTCGGCTCTCTTAAGACCCTCACCTAACGGCTCGGGTCTCAATGGCACCTCAGCGGTAATCACCAAAATTACTCACTTGTACCTACCATAATGTATATTATTTCTGTAAGATGGTTTGTACAAACACTTTCACATGTCGATCATATTTTTTTAAACTAGAAGAGGTCGGCGTTTCCTATCTGCCTACTCTGAGAAGAAAGGCCACAGTCTCTTTTAAAGTCTAGACAAAATCTTGGTTAGATCATGTGAAGACCATGTAGATATATTGATGTCTGAATTGGTCGTTTGAGGAAAGAACCAGCCAGATTAGAGTGGACCGATCCAGTTAGTGCACGCATTTGTCAATATAATATGAAGACGAGGTTCCGCAGGCGATGCTGAGGAATATATTTTTTAAATCTTTTTTTAAGTTGAAAACCTTACTAATGTATAAAATAAACTATGATTTCCAAAAAGTTAATGAATTTTTCTATAAAACGTTTTTTATTTCAAAACTCTATAGGCAGTTTATGTGAAATCGCAATTTCAAAAGTGTGGAACTAAGTTTTGAACGCCAGTGTAGTACCTGGCGTAGGTACTACACTGGCGTTCAAAACTTAGTTCCGTTAGCTGGATTTGCATGCATTTGGTTATAAAATACATCTCAGTTCATATTGATGCAGGATAGACTTATGTAGGTGCCTATATGTGACAGGTATTAGTTTCCTATGTAATACGAGTCACATACTTTTGCTGTTGTTGGTACACTGGTAGTAATTATATTGGTCTCCTTTTGTAATTTTGTTACTAATGAATCTACCATACAGGTTTGAACGCCAGGCAGTTCTTCCAAAATTCTTGGGGACCCGCATAGAGGCATGGCGGCCCGAAGCGTGCTTCTTCAACGCAGACACCTTGCTAGCCGGCACAGCTCGCAGGGCTCTGCCCACGGGTTCCATTGATGCCTACACGCTCCTGGTATCCTTAGGGGGGCGAAGATTATCCCCCAGAGGACCTTACATACATTATACAGAAGATGCATGTATCCTTTGAATAAATAATTATGGGCTACGACAAAGCTACGACGCCGCTACGAAAGAGCTACGAGAACGGCTACGGCGAAGAAATGTTTTCGATGTTAAATTATAAGATTTTCTGTTACCTAGAAGAAATAGATAATGTTAATTTTGGTAGTAGTAAAACTAGACTGTTGACGTTGAACTATAAGTTGCATGTATGTGCCCTTACTACTTACTTTGCAGGTAACTGTCGTACCTATACCAATTTAATAATAGTGATAATTGAATTAAAACTTTGATTACTTAACAAAGCAATCAGATACGAAAATAGGCAAATCTCTAGCAAAATCTCTGTGCGACTATTATCGACATATCGGGGTCATTCCCCCGCGGGTAGGACGGAGCAAGAAGAAAGATCAAAGGGGCAGACGTCGGCGGAGACGACCTGTTATTGAACGAGACAGGTCATATATATTTAACTTTAAAGGTCTCTCAGTTATCAAAGAAATTGTTCCATGAATAAGAGCAATTTCTATTAAAATGTGTGTCGCAATATACGCTGTGAGAACCTTTGACATGGTCATATAATAATTAAGCAAAGCTAGGTAATTAAGTGAAACTGTCGTCTACCTATATTTAAAAAAAACTGATAGGTACATGGTGGCTCATTCATTGCTATTCCTCAATCATTAATTGAGCTGAAGCGAGTAAATAGTCAATAGATATCTATTGTATATAATCATAATATACTACTTTTAGAACGTAAAACAAACGCGCCTAGGTAGGTAGTTATGCTTGAATTAGGTACCTCCTAGCGTTTTATAAAGCCTGAAGTTTGCGAAATTTTCCATGTTGCAAACAAAACAGAAAACTTTGACATGAATGGGGAAGACATACAATGAACTTTAGAAAACCGAAGCCGGAAAAGTAACCGTTTCGAGGAAATTTCGGAAACAATAAGCTTTGTTTAGTTACCCCGATTTATTCACCGGGACTTCGTCGGCCTTCAATACCTCGGCGCTTTTCTGGTTATCGCCACTATTGATTCTGGCTTACAGTGCAGTGGTTTGGGAATAGTGCGGTGGGATTGTACCCCGACTCTTGGGACAGTTACGAGATTTCCAGAAATCGTGCTGAGCTAAAAGACCTACCTACGCTACGTAGCATTTGGTACTTATAAAGCTGTACAAATTTTCCTTACCCTTTTTGAAATGTAAACTTTTTCTATCACCTATCTCCCTAAAGGTCACCCAGTTCATCCCCCGAGCGGCGAGTTCTAGCAGGTCGAGTATTATCACCATCCCTGCCGAAAGTGTCGGAATCGCCGCTGCAAGCTCTACCTGCGAGGCTCTCTCGTAGACCCATACTGAAGTCTAGACCAAGGACCGTGCTAGATATGGACCACATACTGCCTATAATTACAGGTAACTATATCCTCCGTAGGTACTCTCAACAACAAAAGTCCATTATTGTAACTGTTACGTTTCTCTACACCAACATCAAAATTTATACAAAATGTAGCATTTCATGCGGCGGCGCACAGTGGATCGAAATAGGGCTCTCGAAGACTACGATCTTAAATTTAAAAGAGCGGTTTTTTCCTTGAAATGGCTTCTAATAGCCAATATCATGCTTATATATTTCATAGGATGCAATCTTGTAGGCAAATTGACAAATGTTTTATTTGCATAAATCTCTGGAACCGCAAGATTAACCGTAATATCCTTGCACACGGTTAAAGAACTAGTTATTTATGATTTCTTGACGTTTTTTTTAAATCCTTAACTTTTTAAACAAATAGCTATATATAGAAATAGACATATTATGGCTATATTAAAATTAAATTTAAGATAATTAAAAATATTTTGATTATTTATAACCGATTTCAAAAAAGGAGGCGGTTCTCAGTTCATCAAATTTTTTTAATATATATTAAAAAAAATTGATGAACTGAGAACCGCCTTGAGAATCATCAAAATCGTTTAACATATGTTCAGAGTTATCTTGACCAATTGTTAAACGATTTTGATGATTCGTTTATGATTAAAAGAATATGGTCTCGAATTAGTCCTATTTAAATTTAGTGTAAATCTGATGAAGACCTTCGGAGACATTCAATAAATGACGGTAAATCACCCGAGATTGCTGCAATCGTTTGCCATTTCAAGCAAAAAAACCGACACTTTTAAATTTAAGTTCATATGTCCTATGTTGATACACTGTGCGCCGCCGCTGCGGCGGCGGAGGGATCGGAGCGACCTACGCTCAGCAGTGGGTGAAGTCGGGCTGTGGATGACAATAATGATGTTGCAGTATTTCATAAAAACACTTCTTAAAAGTTGAACTCGTGGCTAAATAATAACAGCCGCACGATATTCAAGGTTAAGCAACGCTTGACGAGGTCGGACCGAGGATGGGTGACCATTTCAACATACCGATTTTCCTCCGTGCCTCGGAAAGCACGTTAAGCGGTCGGTCCCGGGTGTCATTTGAAGATCTTTGACCGTCGTTACGGGTAGTCAGAGGGCAGTCTGACTTGTTAGTCTTGCCAAGGGGTGCATACCTATCGTGTTACCCAGTTACTGAGTTGTGGAGGTCAGATAGAAATTCCTTGTAAAACACTGATAGTCAGTTGAATCCGGTTAACAGTCTAACCCGACCCCAACCTAACTAGTTGGAAAAAGGCTCGGCAGATTGGCTTGTTAAAAGTTCTTGTGTTCCGATTTTAATAAAATATTTTGCGTATCTAACGTTCTCGCCGAACTTCTTGGCCGCCCTAAAGTTGGCTTTCTGATGGTTGACAAGGCGCGGCGCGGTGCTGTTTTTGTATGAGATTTACTACTGCGCAGCTATTGTAGTAGCCAACTTCAGGTCGGCGATAAAGTTAGGCGAGAACTATACTCAACATAAAAATAAAAACACTTTTGTTGCTGACGATACCTACAAACGATTCGTTCTTGTATCAATTAATCATCTCCTGCTAATATGTTCCTACTTAAGTTCTTGAAAGGGTTACATTAGATTAGGTACCTACATAAACCCACGTGTGAATGTATGCTGCACCTATCTATGTTAAGTCTAGAGAATCTCGGCTAGTCTCGGTTCTAGTATTGATCCAAGTCGTTTAATAGGAACTCTGTCGTTCGCCGAATAGTCAACATTTTTAATATCTCTAGAAGGACGGTGCACTATTTGTGAAGTAGAATAAAATTCTACTTTTAATTGAATGCAGACTAGTGAGTCGTTCAAACCAGTTCTACATCAACAGATGCAAAATTTTAGTGGTGGATTTAAGTTCCTCGCTGGTGTAGTGGTCCCAAGCACTATTTTCAACTATAAGATCCTGGGTTAGATTCCAGGGTCGGGCAGAGGGTTTTTTATCTGGTATCAGCACCCCAGAGAAAGGGTTGGTATTGGATTATCGGTTTAAGACAATATAGGTACCTACACGCAACTTATCCTCTATTATAAAAACAACCCTATTTTTTTTTCTGATGCGGAGAAATTACCTACACCAATAAACCCACTAAGGGTGCCTTTTCACTGAAAAGTACCTACGAGACGTGCGTGATCGACCAATCACATACAGGGGCGGATCCAGGATTCATTTCTGGAAAGGGGGGCACGAGGTACTCTTTCTTGACTTGATTCAATTACAGTGCCTGATTATACCAGCCGGGACTATTTTTTGTATATATTTTTTTAATTATTTCTGTAGATATTGGTACCTTGTTAGAACTTTGTTTAGTGATTGTTTCGATATTACAATAGTCGAAAGTCAAAGCACTAGGACACTATAGCTTGCATGCCCACCCCCTCTGATCCCCATTAGAGACGGAGTAAAGAGGTTCACACGGATTTAATATTTATAAGAATTATATTTGTTTGTTCTTATGTTATGCGCTGCCATACCGTTCATCCGATTCCGATAAAACTAAAGTATACGCGTAATTTAATTGTACTATGCCCATAACCTTCGTGCACAAACGTGTGACGTAACGTTCGTGTAATCACAATAAAAACTATTTGTTCTGCGGCTGCAACGCGCTGCAGATAGCAATTTCATAATTGATCGGTTCCTGCAGCCACCTCGGAACAAAAGCTGGTGGCTCACTTACAGAATCCGCACTTATTCCTTATTTTTTCTCTGTACCTACTCATTTATTGTTTATTACACAGGAACAGCGGTCAAAACCCCTCGGTTGGCTGTTGTGGATATGAGCGCTTACATTCGGACACCAAAAGGCTGTGTGAACCAGCGAATAGATAAGTCACAGTTCAAGCTCAGCCGACCGCCTCGCCCCTCGCAGCCCAGGTTCACGAGCGACGAGTACGATACCCATGAGACTGATTCATAGACAGGCGTGGTTGTGTTATTGATTACAGTTTTTTGATAATAAAGTTACATTAAATGAAACAAACATATTTTTTATTGAAACGTATAATGTCGAAGCTTCCATATTTACAATCACTAACTTCTATCGTTCAGTCATCTCATTCTTAGAACAAACCTTATTGAACACTATTATCACTACAAATTCTACAATCATAACGGCAAATGAAAAACGAACTGAGTATCGTTATCGAGATTTATTTTGAACATTTTTTTTATTATTTTATGACAATTTTGGTTTCAACGTAAACGATTCGACTTCATCTACGCATACTAAAGAGGTCACAGGTCATCACAAAAACGATACAATCGTACATACGAAGGGTAAAGAAGCGCGGGCGCTTCGCAGAACGTTCAGCCGTCACAGCCGCGCGCAGGCCGGACCGGCCGCGAAGCACCTCCCCTAATAAATATCTTTGGCATGAACCGAACAGCTCGCCGACGAATCACACGCGATCGCACTAACAACCGACAGTTATTGCTTCGATGCCAATATAAAGTTCGTTTCGTTCCCGCACGGGGCTCGCGTCGGGAGCTTCAGTGGGCGGCGGAGGCGCGCGCAGCCCCGGCGCGTCATTCCCAGGCGTCGTTGTCGTCGTCCGACAGCGTCACCAGGTGCATGCGCGCGTCGTCGGGCGGCGGCGCGGGCGCGGGCGCCGCCACGCCGGCGCGGGCGGCGCGCTTCTGGCGCAGCAGCTCCTCGTCCGCCGGCGTCAGCGGCTTGCGGAACTCGTACACCAGCGGGAAGATGCGCTCCACCGCCGACTGCACGTCATTCACGCTCCGGGCTGCCGACAAACGTACAACTTATTACAATGTATGATATGGGCGTACACAAGACCACAGCTCTTACATAGAAACAAGGAAACGCCAAATCTCGAAAAAGATAACCTTGGACGGGGCACCCTTTTAACGGTAATTCTACCGTTAAAAGGGTGCCCCGTCCAAGGTGTCCGTCCGACAGGAGCGTAACGTATGAGGGGAGGTTTTGGGATTCAGGTTTATATAAATGCTTCTACTTATCTCAAAATATAATAAGGGTCAACACCATGTTGCTTGAAGTATTATGTAAGTCTTGCCATAGGATTTAGTTTTGGTTAGTATGGTCTGCTGTCAATATACCAATGTATACCCTTTGTCGCACGTGTTACTACCGATCTTACTAACAGTAGTAATACTGTTAATTAGATTCCCTTTCTTACTACTGCAGTAGTAAGTTGTTAGAAGGGTAATTACAATTTGCCCTTGTTACTACCAATGAACATGGACAAAACCAAGGTGATACTGAATGCCCATGTTACACCCACTCCTATCAAGGTTGTGGGTGTCCACTCGAAGTTGTGGGCGACTATGTCTACCTGGGACAAACGATCCAACAACAACAATTGGGTAGGGCCAACTTCGAGAAAGAGGTCAACCGTCGAATTCGACTCGGCTGGGTAGTTGTCGATTCGGGAAAATGCGCGGTATCTTCTCGTCCAACTTACCACAGTGTCGTTGCCAGTGGTGACATATGGCTCTGAGACGTGGTCGCTTACAATGGTCCTCCATCAGAAAGCTTTCAGTCACTCAAAGGGCAATGGAGAGGGCTGTGCTCGGAGTTTTCTTGCGTGATCGAATCAGAAATGTAGAGATCCGCAAGAGAACCAGGGTTACCGACATAGCCCGAAGAATTGGCAAACTGAAGTGGCAGTGGACAAGGCACATTGCTGGCAGAACGGATGGCCGATGGGGCAGAAAGGTTCTGGAATGGCGACCGCGAACCGGAAGACGTTGCGTTGGAAGGCCTCCTACCAGGTAGACCGATGACCTGGTGAAGGTTGCGGGGATCCGTTGGTTACGAGACGCACGGACCGGTCAAAGTGGCGACGCTTGGGGGAGGCCTATGTCCAGCAGTGGACGTCTTTCGACTGTTATGATGATGATGATGACTACCAATGATAGAAAAAAAGAATGAAAAAGTGTTTATTCGCCACAAAAACGACATTTTCGGTACTCTGGGGTCCCGGATCTTTAAAAAGCGTGCCAGGGGCCGAACCCAACTCACAGGGGCCTTAATGTTAGATATGTATCATGATATGTAACACCAACCGATGATTATCCCTGTATGCAATACGTAAGCGCACCCAAGGACAATTGCCGGTTGGTGCAGGACTACTGTTAAATATATAGACAAAGATATTGGACTATAGGTTTGGAAGGTTTAGTGTATCGGTTGATTGTTTTTGCGGTAATCAATGTGCGGACTTGCCTATCCAGGGCATCAAGTTCTGTCTGAGAGAGATCATCAAGAACGGAATGACCCAGCCGTTGACCACCTTGTCGCCGCCTGATAAAAGACTATTTTGTACTTTTTCTGGCGACGAAAGAAGTGACGACTATTTCACGTCAGTAGCATTGATGCCTAGTGCTTCCAACATACCCAAATATTTGTAAGTTTTGGTTGAGGAAAGGAATGTAAGGTGCATGGAATCCGAGAGTTGTATTCCCACGGATTCCATAATCTCCCCTCGCTTTACATGCATGACTGCACATTTGTCGACACCAAATTCCATCCTGATGGCGTCACTGATGACGTCACTGGTTTCTGTTACCTTCAGTAGCTTCATAAGTTTCAATTTGTTGCGGGCAAAGAGCTTCAGGTCATCCATTTAAAGGAAGGATATGACCTGACCCTCTATGATCCGATAGCCCAGGCTCGAACCCTCCAGAAGTGAACTTAGAGGGTTCAGGGCTAAGCAAAACCACAGAGGGCTCAGACTGTCGCCTTGAAATATGCCGCGCTCAATCCTTAAAGGTTCGCTGTTTTCCTGAATCTGTCTACATCCTGAATTGCATCAATTTTATACAACTCCAGCACTCTCATGAGCCATTTATGTGGCACTGAATCATAGACCTTCTTGTAATTTACCCAACATGTCGCCAGATTCTTTATAATTATTAAGCTATTGCATAGCTTCTATCGCGGGCCTTGAGCGCGGGGACCGAATCCAGAAATTCCGTAACGAAAAAACCTCACGCTCCCCACGTAAATCCTATCTTGTTCTCCTGGATGAAGTAGCGGCGGGCAGGGGGCAAATTTTTTGTCAGAAATGCGCTAACTCCAACCGTTTCTGAGATATGAGGGTTTTAAAATTTTTGTTGGTCGTAATTTTTTTGCCTTTTATCGGTCTCTCTGAGCTGTTTCTGTGACAATGGTGATCAATGTGGACCTTATGCTAATGAGAATAAGGGTCACTTTTGCTTGTCAAAGAAAAGCGACCTTATTTCAATGTGAATAAGGGTATTTTTGTTTTGTTTTTTAGAGTTTTATTAATCGTAAATAAATGCGGGTTTGGCTCGCTACGTTTTCGAGTTTTTAAAGTTTTTAATTTTTTTGATGCATTGTCCAGGACTGGATCTAGTTTATTATTATCATTGGTAGTAACAAAGGAAAATTATAATTACCCTTCTAACAACTTACTACTGCAGTAGTAAGAAAGGGAATCAAATTAACAGTATTACTACTGGTAGTAAGATTGGTAGTAACACGGGCGACAAAGGATGTATACATGTTCTAAATTCAAGTCCTTCCTATATAATAATTACATTGCTTGTTATCATAGACTTTATGAATGATTTTCCGGCATTCTTATCCTATTAAATTTTATACAAGTTGAGATAATTATGGGAAAATATAACCAATGCATGATGTTGAGTTTGTAACATTTTTACTTATTGTTCATTTGTAACTTTTTTTATTCATTCTTCACAATTTTTTTTATGAGGAGCCCATATGTAAATCTTAAACATTATTGACACTATTTTGATTGAGTCTCGAGCTTGCTTGAGTGCTTACACAATAATTTGTAGAAGGTAACCAAGACTGTGTTTGTCCTAAAACTGATACAACATGTTGTAATGTCATCCCATACTGTACTAAAATAACCCTTTATCTAAGTTAACTAATGAGTCATGGAATATCTGAAGCTTCTAACACACTCCGTTTTTATTCACTGCATATTGAATATTCGTCCAAAAGTGATCTCTGATGGCTACAAGTGGTTTGTTCAGATTTGAGTGTCTGCCGCATGCAATCGCCTTAAGGTTCCCCTAGTAAACGGCACGAACTATTTTGTGCGCGGGGTTAAATTGCATGCTGTCTCGTCCGACAACACGTGCGAAAGCGATTGATGCTGTGATGAGCAGTAAGAAGCTAGTTCTCGTACGAATTAGCACTTTTGCTAATTTGTAGCGAAATGGATGATGATTTAGGACGAAAACGAGCGCTCGAAATTTTATGAACAGACCTATGGGAGTCTAGATATCATGAAAAAACTACTAAATGTATATTTTCAAAATAAAATTATTTGCATTGTTGAATTACTAATCTTTCCCTATATGGAGGCCGTTTTGCAATTTTCCTTCTTCTTATGGTATTTATTTCCGCCCAAAGATGCGTTAAAATTAGTGTTAAAATATGGAACTTTCGACGCTCATAACTTTTAAATATTGTATTTTTTTACTTTTCTGTTTCCATACAGGGCTAGATAATGATGAGACAAATTGATATAATTTTTTATTATGAACGTACACCGTCAGACAGTGGAGTAATCGCCAGACTACGTTTGTATGGAAGAATTTTCGACTAGTGTAACCTTAAGAGAGATTTATGTAAATACCTGGAAGAATCTCGAAAGATAGTAACCCTTTTAAACATCAGATTATTAGCTAAAATCTAATAATAACCTATCAAAGGAGTATTTCATAGGCCCAGTATTACTACACTTACAGCCCTTGTTCAACTAGGAAACATAAAGCTTACACTTTTGCATTTTCCTTTTCAATTTATTAGATAGATATTATAGACTACTTCAATTATAACAAATATTTTAAATTAATGATTGAATTACTAAGGCAATAAGGCAATTTATCAAAATAACATTTGTTATTTCCTTTACTGAAATAGGTTTAGGTAGTTGGTAAATGAAATGTATTTACCTGTAATAGTCACACCCCCTGTAGAGAATATCTTGAGTGTAGCCTTAGGGTTGTATAACTTGTAAGTGACTCCAGGGTGAAGTTCAGGTTCATAACTGGAAAAAAGGAAAACATAGTTTTTGAACAGCTCCAGTCATTTCAAAGTTAAGCTACTTGTATTTTTTTCTATCTATACATGAGTCAGTTTGATAGAAAGGAATGTAGACATACCCATACTATTTGAACCATTTATAACCCCCTCACCCTCGGGTGACCACCCACAGTATACACCAAGACCCCCTGCCCCAGTTTTCACATAGTAATTCATAAATATGGATTTTATCATTTTTTGCAAACAAAAAGTTTAAAATATTATAATTTGGCTCATATTTGTCTTTATTAGTACGGCGCTTGCCGCGTGAAGCCAAGAGTGCGTGCATACCTATAATTATTACAAGTGAAAAATATTATCAAGATGAAAAACGTACATTACATAAAAAGCCATATTTGAATATAGCTCGAAAAAGAGCGAGATTTCCCTAGAGAATATTGACTATGTGAAGAAACCTTAACCCCTGCCGCTGTGACTATGCGTTATATTGTGAGGACCGCACCTGAACGAGTCACGTAGTTAGTATGGGTATGTTCCCTAAGGTGTTGTTTCTTCAATACAGCCAAAGAGGGCCTTTCCAGGGTTAATCAATAACAGGTAATTGTAGTTCTATGTGCCAGTAATCTTTACCAATATTATAAAGAGGAAAGATTTTTTTGTTTGTTTATTTGTTTGTTTGTTTGTACCGAATAGGCTCCAAAACTACTGGACCGATTTCAAAAATTATTTCACCGTTGGGAAGCTACTCTATCCCCGGGTGACATAGGCTACTTTTTATCCCTGTATTCCCGCGGGAACGAGAACTACGCGGGTGAAACCGCGAGGCGTCCTCTAATATTCTATATAACAGAATACCTACAGGACCATAGGTTTTCAACCCTATAGCACCAGAAGGAAGGCAGCTTTTAAATTTATTTTACAGAACTTTTACCTGTTATAAATGCAAAACTATAAACAGAATAGACAAGCCATTATAAGAGCTGTTTGATATGTATCGGTAAGCATGAATACCAAATGATTGTGTGCTTGGATAGCCGATAAATTAATAATCTGTTTAAAAAATATAAGAATTCACCAAGTTGAACCACCTCAAACATAATGTTCTATTAAAATTATCAACAACAACATGCAGGGAGTCTGCTAGTTTATCACAAAAAATAAAACAATTTCATCTGAACCCTGACTCTATAGTTTGCATTGCTTGATAAGATAAAATTACACTTTCTATACTTTTAATATTAGCAAATAGTCAGTAATTACACAAAAAAAAAAAACAAATAAGTGTTGATGTTTGTTGATAAACTACAGAGAAATGTCATTGTTTAGGTGTTAGGATAGTCTTAGCCAAACATACACTTGATCTACTCTCTAAATGTAAACAAAGGAATTTTTCAATCTGAAATGAATGAATTATAAAGATATTTTTTTTTAAACAAACTGAGATGAAATTGAGTAGTAAATTTAAATAAAAATCAAAACACTTACTCTGCTTCTTTGTATTTCTTGGAAAAAGATATGATCCTTATTCCGAAGGGCATCCGGCAGGTGCCTAATACATTGACTACACGGAAGTTGCGGAAACGCACTTGGAAGCCGAGCTTCTGAAGAGCGCGCGCATACCGGCGCGCCGCCACCTTGGCCTGGTCCTCGCTGGTGGCGCCCGTGCACGTCACGCGCCCCGACGACCAGATCGACGCAGTGGTGTAAGGACGCCGTAGCTTCATGGTTACCATGCCGTTCTCGCGGCGGAACTCTACGTTAACACCGTTTAATGCTATCTGTCTAAGGTTCAGGTGGCACTTAACACTAAAACTGCACACGACATTGTTTATCATTATATCTATTTCGGGCGTATCCTCCTCTTCTTCGACTGGCACGGGCGGCGCCATCGGCTCGCTTGTATCGGAGCACTGCATCTGCTGCGCGCTAGCTGAGCCAGCTTCGCAATACTCATGGTCAGGCACCATATGATTAACACTATGTGTGGATATGCCACGGTTAGGCATCACACCGTGTGTGCCTTTGCTCAACTCCTTAATACCATTCTCTTGGATGAGCGTAGCCATGACCACCACGGCACACTGAAATAAAAATAATAGATCTATGATTTTATACTTTGGACTATTATAGAACTACATCAATAACTAAGCAAGACATTCTTTTGTAAGGTTCTTTTTCATTTGTAGATGGAGACTCAACAGCTCAATGAAATGTGATTCCAAATTAACCTTACATGTAAACTTTAATGCTTTGTGCATACATACTGTGTACATTGCTATATATATATTCCCTGTAGTATGAAATTAGATATTTGATCCTCAAACAACCCGCACTAGCATACGAAAGAGTTATAATACAGTGGTAGCATGACTATTTATTCCAGCAAGACGTTAAAAAAAACCATGTTCCCCATGGGACTTTTCTCAGACAAATTTAATCCCTTTAGAAGCAAAATTTTCAAAATCCTTCCTAAGTGCATACTTTAGTTGTGTAGACAGCAGTTTAGGTCGTTGAATGAATCATGTCAGGGCATGAATTTAAGAATTTTAATATGTAGATGATTAAAATTATAATAAAAATGAAAGTTGAAATCTGTTGGTATAACATTTGGAATGCAATCTCATTGACAAAACAATATTTTTTATTACAGGATATGAATCAACAATTGTAATGAAATACTGATTAAGTTTGTATGTTGAGAGCAAGAAAACTGTGATTATAGTTACTGTGTTATCGTCAGCATTCAGCGGTAAACCATAAAGAGGACTTTATTGAAAATTGTTGATTGCACAACAATGGCAACTGGCAAACATACATGAAACAATGAAAACATTTGCGCAAAGCACACATTTAGCTAAAATTATGCAAGTTCTTATGTTATTAGAGTTTAGCACCTAAAAAACTCAATATTGTGCCTTACCTAATACTTGAATAGAAAGATTTTCAATTATACAGAAAATTAATCAGTAGAAATTAAGTAGCACTGTTGAAAAGCAGTGCAAGCATCATATGATTTGTTAGTACCAAAATCACTGGACCACATTTTTTTTAAAGTATCTTTGATTAATCTAGATCATTGACAGTTTTAGTTATATTTCAAAAGATAAGATAGATCCACTCATACCAAGATGTTGTATTCTCAGTCTTGAAGTTAAAATATTCCAGATATTCAGAACACCAAAAACTTGTTTGTCACAAAGGAATACTTTTATCTTTATATCAAAGTCATTTCACTGCATTACTTTTGACATTTCAATTTTTTGTTAAACATCAAGGTTTTTGAAGGAGACCTTTTACCAAAAACGGAATCAAATTTCAAGATTCAATGGAAGGAGCACGATTTAGGCCACTTCCCACGGCTGGTACGGCGCGACGCGACAACATGACACTTTGCACAGCTGACTGTCGGACGGGCCCCCGCCCCGCGCTACCCCCGGCCCTCACCTTCCCCTGCGCCCTGTCTACGTCCTGCGCCTAGGTTGCACTGCACATGCAATGCATTATGGCGATGAATACATCGATCACCACCAGGTGTAAATTGCGCACAAGTGTGCTTTACTTGAGGCAAATTTAAGCGACTGAGCTTAATTGAATCTTATAAGTTAAGCTCATCATAGAAGATAATTTCTTCTACCAATTCGTTAATTTATTAATTATTTACATTCCCCATCGAACGATTAAAACGAAAATAATTCATAGTCAGCAGTTATTGACCCCATAACGACCTGAACCACACGTGATTATGGACCACAAAGAAAACTGATCCCATGAAAACTTATCCTGAACAGTATTTTTATAACCTGATTCTTATTCATGAACACAAGGATAGTAATTACTATAGGATTTCAATAAAATATTAAAATTAAGATGAACAAAATAACACGAGAATGAACTTGAACCAAAATGGGGCAGGCTCGTAACTTTTTAATGACTGATTGTGGGATGATACTTTTGAAAAAAGTATTTCAGGTTAAACTGTATATAATAAACATGTAAGAAAATTACTTAAAGCAACAATTTACCTGAGGTAAAGTGATATATTTGTCACAATTATTTTTACACTACCTACTAACGAATAATAATTTTCATTGCAGAACTAAGAAAATCCAGACAGGAGGTTGCGGTGTCGAATTAGCTTTTTCACATTACCAAATATTACAACACCCGAAATATGACAGAAATTACTTAGAAAGCTAACAGATACAAGCAACTCGTTAATAAATGCAAAAATCAAAAACTTATGCACATCCTGCCTAGCACCGCCATGTTCCATTCGATGAACAAAATTGAACGAACGAATGAAATAGAACACGAATGACTGATTATCCTTTGCAGAATCATCGCCTTATTTTGTCTATGCTATCATTTTTTTTTAGTTGGCTGCTTTTTTAGTCATCACCCTCTTCCTGCCCTTATCCTGTGTTACATTATACTTAGGGTCGGCGCAACACGTTATCTTCTTCCATACCATCCTGTCCCCTGTCACGCTATCACTGACTCCCTTTTCTTTCATATCACTCCTCACACAGTCCATCCATCTTTTCTGTGGCCTTCCTCTCCCTCTCCATTCATCTACATCTATATTCATTAGGGTGTATATGTTCTATGTTCATAACTCTTTTAGTAACATGCGTTTCATCCCTCCTATTCACATGACCATACCAGGACAAACGGTTTCCCTTCAACTTTCCTGTCACTGGCGCCACTTTCAAACAGCCTCTACTCTACTCATTTCTAGAAGTCTAGAGTCTTTTATCCAATCTCGTCACGCCGCACATCCATCTCAATATTCTCATCTTTGATAAATGCAATCTTTTTCATCCACCTATTTCACAGCTCAACATTCTGATCCATACAGTATGACAGGTCTAATCACGGACTTGTAGATTTTCCCCTTTGTCCGTTGTTCCAGTGACCTGTCGCCATTTCATCATGGTTACGTCTCGGTCTACCTCGCCAACCTCTTGGACAAGCGAGCCTAGGTTCCGGAAGTCGGAGCAGATTGGTATGGACCATGTATGGGCGTTCCAGCGAGAGCTGTGGGCGGGCACGAAATTCAGTTCTGTTTCTGCTCAATTTCAGGCCAACACTCTCCAGTCTGTGCCACCACACCTCTAATCTGCTCTGGACCTCTAGGCCACTCTCGGCAACCAGCATACACCAGGGTGCCTCTTCCAGTATGTCCGACGTCAGAGCGTCCATTATCAACAGGAAGAAGTAGGGACTGGCTGCTTACTAGTAAATAAAATAAAATAATCAAGGTATTATATACTAAAAAACAAGATTGATTTTTGTGTGTAGATTTCAGCAGCTTTGACGCTGGATTTAAGTTGCACCGCCTCATGTGATTCATACACACACAAAACACACATTTTATTACCTATCACATTAACTACTGCTTATTATCAACCAGTGATATAACATGATCATAATGCTCCCGTGTGAATTAGTCCCCGAATAGCATGGCGCCCAATTAGTACTAACCGATTATGAAAAAGCATCTCCTTGAAAATACTAATTTTACTAAAACCCATGGTGGAGTGGAGCTCACTGAGCAGACTGTGAGCCCACGTGGGACAGATGATTTCATCAATGCACCATCTGGACCGTCAACAATCAGTTGTGCTATTCCTTAAAATTCTCATCGTGAAAACATAAGTGGAGTGATCTTGAAGTGAACTATCATTCCATTGGATTGGATGAATTGTGTGTAAAGAGTGGCTGGTGGCTGTTGAATAATGTAAGGGGGACCTTGGACGACCAATTTGGCATCTACTCAATCATGGGCATTCTTTTGGAAGGCATGAGTTCCTACAAGGTGACATTCTGGTAACGGTTGAAACAAAGTATATGCACAAAAGAAGGCCCAACAATGAGTAACGTATTAACCCTTCACTCCGTGAGTGCCTAATACTTGGATATATTACGCGAAACAATGGCTATTCTATTGTTTCGGTAATAACGGCGCACAACCGGTTACGCCAAGAAGGACATGGCCCGGGGTGGTAGTCCGCCCCGAGCCATGTCCTTCTTGCGTCTAATAATCTGCCAAATTTTATTGAAGCAATAATCTTCTAGCCTGCCACCCCGTAACTTCTTGTCTGTCAAAAAATTACCTTTCCGAAGAAAGGTGTACAAATTCCACTGACCTCTATTATACAAGTGTATGATAGAGGTCAGTGACAAATTCGCACGCTCTGGCATCACGGTTTTAAAACCTCTAATTCGCAGTGATCATCCAGAACGACAGAGAAAAAAAAACTTTGAAACAAAAAAAAACAACCGACATCCAAATAAAAATACTACAAAGTGAAAAATAACTTCAATTTTGGAAGTCGGTGTTCCTGTTTTCGTTTCTTCGTTTTTTGACATCGACTTAAAAAAAATATTGTCGAATTGATAACCTCCTCCTTTTTGGGCAGTCGGTTAAAATATAGTCGCATTCTGTTTTTCTTTCAGAAATAACACTGCTCTTTTGCCTGCGAAGTACCGCTTGTTCTTTATTTCGTTTCATCACGACACTGTACTTTTATAGTTCAGTTTAAATAATATCGATAATGCCTGGAAAACCGGGTACTGGCCATGTGATTGGGCACACTCCTTCATACTTCGTCTTCAGTATGTAACTGTAATAACTACAGAACGATAGCCCTTTCACAAGCTAGCAAGACTCTACTGCACCTCATAAACACCTGACTGAGATCGTTTTTTGGACTGGCATATACCTCAGAAGCAAGCCAGTTTTGTTAAAGTACGAGGCACCAGATCTTAGACCTCCTTATTATCGTTGAGAAATGCTACGAACAAAAGACTCCAACGAGTGTGTGCTAGAATACCAGACGGCATTCGATTGCGTAAAATGGTTGAAGCTATGGGCGATGTGTGCTGAAACAGAAGTTCCAGCTCATCATATAATGCTGATACCGTTGATAGTCGGGATACGGCACGATGACTGTAGTTAATCTTACATAAAGCCATTTCAGCTATCTAAGGGAGTCAGAAGTGTAATCTCGCCTATTCTTTTTAACTAAGATGGCGATTACATTATGCGCCAAACGCTTGTAGACTGAGGAGGTGGCGACATCGTTATGCAGATGACAATATTCTCTTTGGATGATCAGAAGCTGAAATGGTGACTGCGTCGGTTGGAAGCTAGTAGCCTGGGAATGGGTCTCGCAATTAACAAAAGCAAGACCAAGCGCCTAGTCATTGATCGTCTCGAAGCTATCCAGTGCAGAATATGAAACCGTCAACCAGTTTCAGTATCCAGTCTCTCTAATTACCAACAAGGGTAACTGCGAACTAGAAATTCCAAGACTAATTGGAAAAACAGGGTAAAAGATCTAAAGACCCACGCTCTAAATAGTGGTGGATGAAATATCGGAGCATCTGGAGATATCTATCAGCAGAAATGGAATGACGATTCTCAGCAATGAGAGAAGAAAGCTGCTTTTGAGCATATTTTGTATTATAAAAGTTATTTCTAACATAATTTTTTCAATAAATATAAATCTCCATTCAAGCCGCAATGTTGGTAATCTACGACATAAATACGTATAGTCGGTAATAGCTGTTACCTGACCCACCCTGCCGTTAGCCGACTCACTAAAAGTTAGACGGTTTTGAATCTACTGCAATTAGAAGTAGATAAGTGTTATTCGATACGCATGAGCTTCTAGAACGATTTGTTCAAGGTAGGCAAATATTATAGAATACAGTTAAGCAAATTTGATCTTTAACATGTAACGTTAGGGTTTTTAAGCGTTGGAATACTGTTTTGTCACCATGATGAACTTGTTAATTTCAACAATATTTGTTAAGTCGATTTGGTCTAGTAGCTGCATCAGTGAACCTATATCAACATGGTTGCGAGTTCAAAACTAACCTGCCACTTCTTGTTGCTTTACGTTTACAATATATGCAATTATGTTTTTTTAATTCTAAATATTATTTATATTAAATTTAAATAGTTAATTTAAATACAAATAACAACAAAAATGAAAAATAATGATGATTATAGTAATGTTAAATTTAAAAAAATGGGAAAAGACGTTGTTTTTCGCAATTTAGTAAAGCAAGGTAAAAATTGTTCGGACGTAGTTCATACTAGTCACTGCAATTGTGCGTAGACTTGCTTTAGTTTTAATTAACACGGTTCATATTTAATTGCCTACCTTTAACCTTAGTAATATTTGACTACCAATTTCATAATAAAATACGCATATTTGTCTTTCAATTACGCACTTATTAAAAGTTAGGCGAAAATATTACCAATCTAGAAATTTGTTATTTAAAGAATGTGTCTATAGTTCTTTATAATAATATAAGAAATACTTAATGAATAAATTGCAAATTAAAACCAAAATAATAATATTCTCCACGCAGGATTTGAACTCGCATCTTGTTCGCCTCAGCCTTATCCACGAACCAGGAGAGCAGGTCTATTTGATTATGATTGTTTAGTAGCAATGACAAACTCTGATAAACTTTTAGTCTTACAGCATAAAAATCAAAATCGCATAACAAATAGTTATTAATATCCTAACGCTAACGTGTTAAAGATCAAATTTGCCTATCTGTATTCTCAAGGGCGGATCTAAGATTTTTTTCTGTGAACCCCCAGCACAAGGGGCGGATGGGCAAAAAAATCAACAATAACTGTCAGAAATAAACTTGAAGTATGTTTATTTCTACAAGTTCAAGTATGTATAGGTAGGTTTATGAAAGACAAGAGTTTCACTCATGTTCTTTCTGTTCGTGAGACACTGTTGTATATTGGACGAGAAGATACTGCAGCTTCCCGAATGCTGCCCGGCTGAGTAGGATTCGACTGTTGACCTCTTTCTCGAAGTTGGACCTGCTTAGCTAGACCGTTTGTTCCAGGTAGACATGGTCGTCCACGGCTTCGGCTGTGGAGTCACCGACCTTTATAGGAGTGGATGCGACATGGGCATTCAACATCACATTGGTTTTGTCCATGTTCAGTTTTGGACCCACTCTTTCGGCAGCTCTACTGAGGTCATCGAGCGTTGTACTGGCGTCCTCCATGGTCTCCATGACAGCTTTATCATCGGCGAACCGAAGGTGCTTGATGTGCTCGCCGTTGACGTTGATGCCTAGCCAGTAGTGAATAGTTTCTTTCTGTTATTTTATTCATATATTTTAACAACTCTGATAATTTGATTTCCTTCTAAGTATGTTCTGTGATGGAATCTCCACAGTACACAAAATACCGTCCCCCTAATTCCGCCCTTGTGTATTCTTATTGTATTTGTTCATCGAGTAGCGCTAGTCTGATAAAGTCATACAAATTAAATAATCCTTAATGTTACAGTCAGAAAGTTCAAATTCGTTCGTTTTTAGGGAGGGTCAGGTAACAGCTATTACCGACTGTACTTTCACTTACTTCATCATCATATCAGCCGAAAGACGTCCACTGCTGGACACAGGCCTCCCCCAAGCGTCGCCACTTTGACCGGTCCCGCGCGTCTCGCAACGCAACCAGCGTATCCCTGCAACCTTCACTAGGTCATCGGTCCACCTGGTGGGAGGCCTTCCAACGCAACGTCTTCCGGTTCGCGGTCGCCACTCCAAAACATTCTGCCCCATCGGACATCCGTTCTGCGAGCAATGTGCCCTGCCCACTGCCACTTAAGTTTGGCAATTCTTCGGGCTATATCGGTAACCCTGTTCTCTTGCGGATCTCTACATTTCTGATTCGATCACGCAAGGAAATTCCGAGCATAGCACTCCCCATTGCCCTTTAGAGTGACTGTAAGCTTTCTGATGGGGCCCATTGTAAGCGACCACCTCTCAGAGCCATATGTCATCACTGGCAACACACACTGGTCATAGACTTTCGTCTTGAGACACTGTGTTAAGTTGGACGAGAAGATACCGCGCAACTTCCCGAACGCTGCCCAGCCGAGTCGGATTCGACGGTTGACCTCTTTCTCGAATTTGGCCCTACCCAACTGCATCTTTTGTCCCAGGTAGACATAGTCGCCCACAACTTCGATTGTAGGGTCTCCGACCTTAATAGGAGTGGGTGTAACATGGGTATTCAGCATCACCTTGGTTTTGTCCATGTTCATCCTAAATGTGAACGCGCACCTGTCCGCGCCGCAGGAGCCGCACGCGCTTGACCCACTCTTTCGGAGCATTGTACTGAGGTCCTCCATGGTCCCAGCCATAACCACTATATCGTCGGCAAACCGAAGGTGAGTGATGGACTCGCCATTGATTATTAGATATTATTTTATATTAGTAATATAGAATACTACTAACGGAGTAGTAGTAGTGGTTAACGCAAGCGACAAATTGGCTGAGAAAATCTGACATTTTCGATAAACCCCTGAGTACAAACACGGGTGCCTCACCCGTGTTTTAACCTTGCATTACAATAATAGCCAGACTGAGACTATTTTTCGATCGAAAATTGTAGTTTGATTATATTTTATTATTATTTCTAAGGTCTAGATTAATAGGAAATAAGATCTTTTGACTGATTATATTAGTAATATTAAACCTAAGTACTATTATTTTGTTTTTCTCCATGTAGTGTATTAGCAGCTTAATTTATTCACGAAACGCCATTGCAAACTTCTCCTAAAATTTTGTGTCTAACTTCACTTTATTGTTCGATCATCCATCGTTCATCAATCAAGCGGTCGAATAATTCGTAATTTTACTTAGTTTTTTCATATTTGTGCCAATCGTTACGTTAATTTAGTGTTATTAATTCGTTGGAAGTCGGTGGATATTTATAAATGTAAATAATCATCCTGTTGTGTTTGCAAACGTGCATATGCTTTGTTGTGAGAACCACCTTTATCTGCTGTCATTCTGAGCTGTAGCAACTGAATTTTTGATAATGAAACATAAGTTATCCTTTGAATGGTAGGTTATCGACTGAACTAGAGTGCAAGAATAACAAATCAGTATCCAGTTGTTGATGTGTCGTGATGAGAGTGGTGTTCTTACACGGAGCAGTCATCGGGAGAATGTGCGGTGGCGTTTAGCCTTAGTGGCAGAGGACGTCAGAAATAGGATCCAGCATGGAATCGGTGAAGGACGAAGAACGCTTGCGGCGGCTGCGCGCCCTGGAGGAGCGGCTGTGTGATCCCCGCTCCACCGGCAACGTGGACTGCTTGCTGGACACCGTGACGGCGCTCGTCTCCGACTGCGACCACCCGGCTATCCGTCGCATGAAGAACGTCGAAGCATACACCAGCAGATGTAAGTACTCTATGCTTAATGATAATTAGAAGTATGCTCTAGTTATGTTTACAAAAGTGTTCCATTGTGAAATGATGTTGAAGCAAAACTAATTCAGAACTGAATTGGAAAATAGTTAGGATTTTAATTAATGTTCAGTGATCAAGAGGAACATGCCAGTGACACATTTGTGATTATTTATTACCAAACAGTCTTAGAGACAAAATAACAAATAGAATAAATAAGTAATTTAGCTCTAAAATGATCAAACAATACTATGTTATCAGTGTATATCATAGTATATCATCAGTGTATATCTAGATGTATTGCTTCTTATAAGATTAGTTCCTGTATGATCCATTGGCACAACTGCTGGCAAATAATGTCACTATCTTGTTGCATCCAAATACTCAATCAATATTCTAAATAACTGAAAACTAATGACCCAAGTAAACATGACTAGTTTTCAGTTATTCAGAATATTGAGAAATTATTTACATATTTATTGCTAGCATGCAGTAACTACAGATTGGCTTTTATAATGAGTAAGATTGTTGTTTAGGTCGGAAATGTTTTATTTTTGAAGTTATGGACATGACCCAGAGCTCTATCATGGTTTATGGAGTCATCTTAATATTTTTCTAGCACTCTTTTTTATAACTTTATAGATTAAGACATTCAAAAATCAAGTTTGCACTGATTCTAATTCTAAATATCAGTCCAGAATTCAAAACTATTGTGTTTATTTACATTTTATTATTTAATAAAACAGTGGAAAGTTAAAGATGGTATATGCCTATACACTTATTGTCATAATCCAATGTGCAGTACAGTTTAATTAATAAGTTTGTTTTGATTACATTACATATAGTACCTAATCAATTAAATAGTGATAACATGGTACTTGTGTTTATGATATACAGTTGATTACACATAAGTCTGTTTGATATAGGGGTCATCCTTTCTTTGGGTCATTCTTCGACTATCTATCTTATCTTTTGTACCTTATATTTTTAGATTTTTCCCTGTGGGTGTGTTTACAAAGTTTTAGCCCCTTTAGGTCCTCAATAGTAGAAGGGACTTCATTTTCTGCATGTAGACTCCCATTTGGTCAGTTGTTGGTGGTTGCTGGTGTTAGCTTACAATGCATTATCATCCAAACCAAATACTAATTATTAGCTCAGTTCATCGGGGATAAAAAAAAAATTCTTTCTTTCTTAATATACAGGTGTGTTTAGTTTTAGTTTAGTTTAGTTTCGACGGGCTGTTTCCGCAACTCCACGACCAAGCGCGTATTTTGCGTACGGGTGGGATTCAGTCACATCATTCGATCCACCCCAGCTCCTCGAGGAAGGCCAGCAGCGCCCTGGTGCTGCCGACGATCTCCTGCAGGGTACCTGGGTTGCCGAAGTATTTGGCCCTGTAGCCAGCGATTACAGGGCAGCTTAGGAGTAGGTGTGCTGCCGTCTCTTCCTCCACCATGCAAGCTCTGCAGAGTGGGCTGTCCGTGATACCTAAGACAAAGAGGTGCTTATTAAAGGTCCCATGTCCAGTGGTTACGGCTGTGACAGCTCGCAACTGTGGCTTAGTTAGTCGTAGGACCTTTTTCGTGAAACGGCCATCAATGAGGGGTAGTGCCTCCTTGGCCTGCCTACATTCGCTATGATCCATCCATAGCTTGCTGTGTTGATCCCTAGTGCGTTTTCTTACCAGACCGCGTAGGTACCCGAAAGGTAAAGGCACTATGGGCTCCGGGCCCACCGGTGCCATATTTGAGCCTCTACGGGCGAGCTCATCCGCAGCGTCGTTCCCTCGGGAGTCGCTGTGTCCCTTGATCCATTGAATGGTTACTTTATTGTGCATACCGACCTGGTTCAGGCGCCGATGACACTCGTAAATCAGCCCTGAATTGACTGTGTGGCTGTTTAGTGCTTGCAGGACGGCCATGCTGTCCGAAAGTATACGTATAGGGAAGTCCTTTACCTCCCTCGTCAGGACCGCAGAGGCCGCCATGGAGATTCCCAAGCATTCGGCCTGGAACACCGTGTTGTGGATCCCCAGTGGTGTGGCTAAACGAATATTTAGGTCCTCCGAGAAGACTCCTGCACCCGTGCCTGTACCTGTTTTGGATCCGTCCGTGAAGATCCGCAGTTCATCGGGGCGTAACCCCTCGCAGCGGTTATCCTCGTGTAACTGGATTCTGTATTTTTTATCAAAAATGACTTTCTTGGGTATGCGGTCATTGATGGCTCTAGTCAGTGGGATTTCGCGGTGGAGACCCTCTAGTAGAGCGGTGTGTTGAGTCTCTCGCTTACCCCAGAGACCCAGTGCCTTTAGACGCACTGCTGCCATCGTCGCTTCCTGCTGTATAAACAGATGCAGAGGGGAGAGCCCCAGCATAGCCTCGAGCGCTGCGGTCGGCGTAGTCCTCATGCAGCCCGTTGTCGCCATGCAGGCCAGTCTCTGCATACGCTGTAGCTTGTTCACGGCTGTAGTTAGTTTAGTGCGAGGCCACCAAACCACGGCCCCATAGGTGATCATGGGCCGAATCACCGCACTGTACAGCCAGAGTATTATCTTAGGGGATAGGCCCCACTTCTTACCTATCATTTTCCTGCATTGCCAGAAGGTGATGCAGGCCCTGTCTAATTTATTGTCTAAATGGCTGCTCCAGTTCAACTTACTGTCAAGAATGACTCCCAAATACTTGACCTCGTTGGAAAGCTGGAGCTCTGTATCGAACAGCTTAGGCAGGCGGTAGGGGCCTAGTGCCCTTTTCTGGGTGAACATGACCAATTCAGTTTTAGTGGGGTTTACTGATAGTTCATACTCCCTGCACCATCGCTCCACTATACGTAGTGCTTGCTGAGTAAGGTTGCAAATTGTACCAGTCACCTTCCCAGGTACTAGGATTGCGAGGTCGTCTGCATAACCTATTGTGTAGTAACGGTGTTCGTTTAGTCTGGTGATGAGATCGTTTATTACCAGATTCCAAAGAAGGGGAGAGAGCACCCCTCCTTGGGCAGCCCCTGGCTATCAAGGCTTGCCGCTGCTCTCCTTCTAGACGAACCGCTCGTTTGCTGAGCATATTAGAAATCCAGTCAATCAGCACCTGCTCTACGCCATGTTTGTAAAGGGCAGCACCGATGCTGGAGAAATTTGTCTTGTCGAAGGCCCCTTCGATGTCTATGAATGTGCCCAGGCAGGTACCTTTCTGATGAATTGCTTCCTCTATTTGGCTTACTACCAAGTGAAGAGCGGATTCAGTAGACTTACCCGAGCTGTAGGCGTGTTGGTTACCATGTAAAGGTAGTCTTGTTAGAGCGCCGTCCCTGAGCTCCCTTTCACACAGTCTTTCCATGGTCTTTAGCAAGAACGAGGTCAGGCTGATGGGTCTGTAGGACTTGGCGTTTGTATAATCACTCTTACCTGGCTTTGGGATAAATATTGCTTTCACTTCCCTCCATCCTATGGGGACGTGTCTAAAGGCCAGGCACGCTCTCAGTAGTGGCACCAGTCTTTCTGCTACAGGCATACCTCCCCATTGTAGTAGCGCAGGGAACACCCCGTCTGGACCGGGCGCCTTGTAAGGATGGAAGCTTTGGACGGCCCATTGGATTTTCTCCAATGTGATCATCCCTCTTGCATAGTGCCAATTCTCGCTTGTTGGTGGTTGGAAAGTATCTTGCCAGTCGGTTACCTGTACGAAGACGCTCCCTGGGAAGTGTGTTTCTACTAGGACGCGTCTTGTTTCTTCAGGCGACGTGGTGAGTGTGTTATCAGGTTTACGGAGTGTTGCTGGCTCAGGTGTACTCTGTTGTGCCAGTATTTTCCTTACCCTGTTTGCTTGTTGGCAAGATTCAATGTTGCCACAGTACTTACGCCATCCCGTGGTACGCCTGAATCTAATGCATTTTTTGTAGCTGGATTTGGCTGCGTAATAAGCGTCCCAGTCCTCATCCGCGCATGTGTTCATGGCTCTATTCAGAGCCTTTCTTACCTTACCGCGCATGCGTTCCAGATCTTTACCCCACCAGGGTTGTTTGCCCGGTGTTTTGCGTGGGGTAGTTTCTGGGCAGGCGGTGTGGTAGCTGCATATCATAGATTCTGTAAGTTGGTTTACCTGCGTATCTATCTGCGTCGTATTCACATAAGCCAGCTCCTCGCATATGGGCGGAAGCTTGGAGGCAAGGGTGCGTGTGTAGACAGCTTTGTCTGTGTTGCGCGGGTTACGCCTAGGTGGTGTTGGCGCAACGCAGACCTGTATGTCGTAGCGGATCCATCTGTGGTCCGAGCAGGAGGCCTCCCTGGAGACCTGCCACCCAGAGATGCTTTCCGCTGCTCCTTCTGTCGCCAAAGTTAGGTCTATAATCGTCCGACTGCGTCTTGTTACAAACGTCGGTTCCGTGCCTGTGTTTAGTAGGGAAAGGTTAGTTGTGAACAAGTATTCTACTAAAGCCTTACCCCTTTCATTCGGTGTGTCCATTCCCCACAGCGGGTGGTGTGCATTCGCGTCGGTCCCGATGATGACCTCCTCACCAGGTGTGTTAAATATTTTATTATTTTCAGGGATGTAAACATCCTCCTTTGTGGTCAAAACAACAAACACCAATAAAATCAGCTGTTGTGACGGTGGGATCCTTTCATGGCAGTTGTTGCCCATTTGACAATGCTGATAAGAGTATAATGATCATAGAGTGTAACATTATGGTCAGCAGTAGTTGATTCAGCTATGACAATAGAACATTGACATTAATTAGTTTGCATTGGATTGATTAATATTATTTTCAACCTGTTCTGTCCCACTGCAGGGCAAAGGACTCCCGTCATTCCAATCCACCCGGTTTAGAGCATGGGGACCATTCAAGTTGATCTGATCGATTGAATTTAAATTATTCAATGAGAAACTAAAATGTGTAGAAGAGAGATATTATGCATTATTATTATGGTTTTTTAAATATAAATGTTTCTAAATTCAAATTAGAATTTGCTAATGTTTATTTTCTGAGTTCTAGATCAGGAGTTTTATTCTGAAGTGCCTTACACGGTATTTCTTTTTAGGCATAAATACACTGTTTACATGTATTTCATGTTTACATATGTTCTGAATCATGTAATACAGATGATTCAGTGAACTCTCCAGGTAATACAGCTACCTAAATGTGGTTCTCTGAGTATAGACCTAATGGAATGCAATGACTGTATAAAATCTTACTATTTTAATCTCCACTTTATTGTTGTAATATGCATGTAGTGACATCTACTTATGACACCACATTTGAGCCAAATCCTGCATCGCACAAACAAGTTTAAGGCATGACTTGAACATTTACAAAAGTCCAACAACCGTCTGGTTGGCGGATCCTCCCCTTTCAATGGAGGTTGTGGACTTTACTCCATGTTCCCCATACTTTCATATTATGCATAATGACTTTTTGCAGCAGATTGTGTGCATCTATGTTATTTATTTCACAACATTTGAGCCAAATCTTGCATCGCACATGAAAAGTTTATGGCATGATTTGAACATTTACAAAAGTCCAACAACAATCATCGGGCAGTTGCCTGGACCAGACTCAACAACCGTCTGGTTGGAGGATCCTCCCCTTTCAATGCAGGTTGTGGACTTTATTCCAAGTTCACCATACTTTCATAATATGCATAATGACTTTTTGCAGCTGATTTTGTGCTGTGCATCTATGTTATTTATTTACCCTGATGATTAAAAACGTATGATTAATTGCTAATAATTAACAGACATTGTCAATGTTGAACTGTTCATTGACTTTAGAGCTTTGATAATATCCTTTCATCGTCTTCCTGCCCATATCCCATGTTACTTGGGGTCGGCGCAACACAGTTTCCATTATTACAAGGTTTTTCATAATGAGAAGGATTAAATTTTTTTTTTAAGATCTTAAGTCTTGTCTAAACATAACTAGTTACAAATATTAACTATGAATTAATAAAAAATTTTTGTTTGTTGTAGATGAAACTTTTGCTTCCGACATAGTAGACCTGCGTATGAAAGCAGCAGATTTCGATTTGATAAAGGTGATTGGCCGAGGAGCATTTGGTGAAGTGCAACTAGTCAGACACAAGTCTACACGTCATGTTTATGCCATGAAGCTACTCAGTAAGGTTGAAATGATCAAGAGATCTGACTCCACATTCTTTTGGGAGGAGCGGCACATAATGGCACATGCCAACTCTGAGTGGATATTAAAACTACACTTTGCTTTTCAAGACCACAAATATCTGTACATGGTCATGGACTACATGCCTGGTGGCGACCTCGTTAGTCTTATGTCGAACTATGACATTCCTGAGAAGTGGGCTAAGTTCTATACAATGGAAATTGTCCTTGCGTTAGACGTAATTCATGGTATGGGTTTTGTACACCGAGATGTAAAACCAGATAATATGTTAATTGACAAACATGGGCATCTAAAGCTGGCTGATTTTGGTACATGCATGAGAATGGGACCTGATGGTCTTGTGCGAGCCAGTAATGCGGTGGGCACTCCTGATTATATCTCACCTGAAGTGTTACAGTCTCAGAATGGTGAGGGAGTGTATGGTCGTGAATGTGACTGGTGGGCAGTAGGAATATTTTTGTATGAAATGCTCATTGGGGATCCTCCTTTCTACGCAGATAGTTTAGTAGGTACATATGGTAAGATCATGGACCATAGGAACTCACTCCAGTTTCCAGATGATGTGGAAATTTCAAAGGATGCCAAATCTTTAATCAGAGGTCTTCTAACAGACAGGATTAAAAGATTAGGTAAAACTAGTGTCAATGAAATTAAGCAACATCCATTCTTTATTAATGATCAATGGAGTTTTGAAAACTTGAGAGATTCTGTACCGCCAGTTGTACCTGAATTATCTAGTGATGATGATACAAGGAATTTTGATGACATGGAAAAGTCTGATGCTTTGGATGAATCTTTTCCTGTGCCCAAAGCATTTGTTGGAAATCATTTGCCTTTTGTGGGCTTTACTTACAATGGTGATTACCAATTATGCGCCAGAGGACTAAAGGCAGCCGATGTAGTAGATACTATCTCTAATAATCATATTAATAATGTTGGATCTGAAGCTATATTGCAGCTAGAGAAACTCCTTGAGAGAGAAAGAGATGGCAGACGGAAACTAGAAGACACGCAAGTCACTTTATGTGCTCAGCTAGAAGAATTGTCACAGAGAGAATCTAGAAATAAGAAAATTATAGCTGACACGGACAAAGAATTAGCTCTACTACGACACGATCTGAAAGAGATACAAAGAAAGGCTGACATAGAAATTGAAACACGAAGGAAAGCTGAATTTAATTATAATGAAGCAAAGCGGCGGCTTGATGAAGAACAAAGCAAACGAGCGAAAGAAATAAACAATTTACAAACATACAACGACAAAATAAATGCTTTAGAAATGCAAATGACGGAGTTGCGTGAGAAGTTAAAGCAAGAAGCTGAGTCTGCTACTAAGGCAAGGAAACAAGCAGCTGAGCTGACTGCTGCGCAGGCTGCCGCCGCCGCTGTCAACGACGGCACCGTGGCGAGCTTGCGTGCCCAGCGCGATAACTTGGAGAGGGAACGAAGCACTCTCTCTGAAGAACTTGCTGCTGTAAAGGCAACTAAACAACGTTCAGATGCGGCTGTCGCGGAGGCCACTAGCAGGTTGAATGCGGCTCACGGTGAGCTGGAGCGGGCGTCGGCCAGGCTGAACCAGATCATGGCGGACAACCGGCAGCTTTCAGAGCGCGTGTCGTCGCTGGAGAAGGAATGCGCGTCACTGGCGCATGAGCTCCGAGCCGCGCAGCACCTGTACCAGCAGGAGCTCCGGGCGCACCAGGACACGCAGCGCTCGCAGTTGCTCTCTAAACAAGAAGCCAATTTGGAGCTAGTCAAGGGTGAGTGTTAGTATTCCAAGACAACTTTATTTCTGCCACCTAGTCCACGCTACAATCCTGTCATATCAACTGAGCTAAATTGTATAAGCTCCCAAAAATATATTTCATACCTTCACTTTTTGCATGCCTCAGGAACATTGGATATGATATTTAAAGGTATTGTTCAGTTTGCTAATATACCTCCTAAGATCTTTGTAGGTCCAAAGTAGACTCACGTTCTAGTAAATAAATATGGCTTGCAACCTATTTCTTCTTCATACTAATAAAATTTCTGTAATCTTGTTGTTATTATTTTTACTTGGATAATTCGTTCTACTTTTTTATTTTTAATTCTTACTCAAAATTCAAAAATCTTTTTTTTACTAATACAACTTTTAGAGTCACAATTATTTATGGGGTGTTCGCAATGTGATAAAACAGCTCTGCAATCGAAACTGAACGAGGAGAAGTCGGCGCGGCAACGCTCGGAGTCGGTGTGCCAGGAGAAGGACCGCCAGATGTCCATGCTCAGCGTCGACTACCGCCAGATGCAGCAGCGTCTGCAGAAACTCGAGGGTGAACATCGACAGGAAACAGAAAAGGTGATTCTGAAGCAAATGTTATCTGAAATAAAGTTAAAGCCGACTATAGTGATTGTATCACCGCGGCCTGGACGGGGTCGCCATCATCTGATGGCGGACGCGGTGTGGCAGAAGAAATGTCGGTATAGCGTTGGTAGCTGTCCCTATCCCTGCAGCCGTAAAGTGGTAGGCAACGCCGGGGACCGACAGTGCCATAGACCGGGTCGTCTGGCACCCTTATGCTGGTTTGGTCCCTGAGGTGTCACGGTGTGCAATGTGTTCTGGTGCGTCGGTGATGGGGGCTATTCCCCAGAGGGTCCGGTGAGGCACAGCCGCGGCGGGTTCGCGGATGACTGCATACGCGTACCCGTGTTCCCCCCATAAGTGGCACAGGAGAACACCGTGGAGTTTTAGTAGGTTGGAGTCCCTCATAACTGCACTATCTCCCCGTGGTATCCAGCAGCAGAACATACAAGCAGACAGGAGAAATGAGACAATATGACATGTAGTGTCTTCCGCTATTTCAGAGAATTGCTCTACTCTTGTCACAAAATCAAATGCATGTTTGTTACAGTGACAGATTGACCCACTATTATAGGTGCAGGTATACTAAGGTGCTCTTCTGCCCGTTATGTCTTTCTTAATAGACTCAAACTTGCTACATAATGTTGTACAATAATAACGAATAAAATGACAGAGTCCTATAATATGGGTTATAATATATTGTCCCAGCAACATATCTTTTTCTCGTGTTCTTGATCATCAAAGATTGTGCAACATTTGATGTTGCTGGAAACAATATTGCACATCTGTTTCTCGACTTTGTTTCCTATGAATGAAGTCAAACAAAGTTTGACTAATTAACTTTCTGTACTGATGGTGATTATCTATTTTACTAGGCGATGGGTCTAGCGGCATCCTTGGAGCAGGAGCGCGCAGCTCGAATGGCAGCAAGCGGTGACATGGCGGCGGCAGAAGCGGCTGCGCGTGCGGCGGCGGCCGAAAGAGATGCGCGCGCGCGCGACCTGCACGCGGTGCGCGCGGCGCTGCACGACACCTCCGAGAAGCTTGCTGCCGCTTCCGCTGAGAGGGACATGCATTGCGCCAGGGTGAGTCGAAACCTTTGAGGAGATGTTTTCACGTTCCAGGTGCCTTACTTTTTTATTTAGGCTATGTAGTCCCATACCTTTCCAGCCCGCTTTTCTCCTGCCTTCTCTGGCCAATCCGTCCGGAACGAGCCTTAGAGGGCTTTACTACAACGTTTTAATGGCATCATGATACCATTTTGTTAAAAAGATATAGGTAGTGCTATTCGTCCTGTATAGCTCCGTCTCTCTATCTCTCTCTCACTCTAGAAGCATAATTGATTTAAGACATCCTAGTAGGTTAGGTGGTAGATATAGATGATCCTTGTAGGTCCAGGCAGGGGTCACCATTTAATTTAGGGGTCCGTTTTTTTTTAAATAATATAACGGTCGTGCTCCGTGAGGCCGCGCGGGTAGGCGGGGGTAGGATCGTTTGACATATGGAGTACATAGTGATTTTGACCGTGTAATACCTTAAGGTCCAAAAAAATGGGTCGGCGGTCCGGATCCGGACCGCGGTCCGTCATTTGGTGACCCCCGCCCTTAGTCTGGAGAGCCCGTGCCATTATCATTTGCAAGGCAGGTTAAGTTGATAGTAATAGATGGGCAGTGCTAGATTTTGTGCTAGAAAATATTATCAAATTTTTTAGTTATCTCACAGGCAGAACTTATTTGCATACTGTGTATTATCATTGTTCAATATGACTCAGACCAACTGGATCACCTAAGTGCCGTAAAATGTTGAAGTGCCACTGGTGTGAGAGACTTGCTATGTAGTTACCAATTCGCTTGTACAGCATTATGGTGCTTGCTCAATTTATTTGGTCCTCTTAGGGTGTGGGTTATACTCCTACCTAAGTCATATAATGGTCAGGAACAGGTTGCGTAGAAAGTGATAAACGTATCGAAGATATCTTCATTGTATGCAACTTTGTCAGTGCATATAAATACTTAATGACATAAACGTTTTGATTACGACAACAGTCAATACTTGAGTCCAGAAAAACAGAGGTTTGAAATCAAACATGAGTTCATTGACCATGTTTGCAAATAGGATGTGTTGGTAATATGTAGGTCACTATCACATCACGCTAATCATGCAATCAGTACTAACAGTGAGAATAAAACAACTGGAAACACTCGTCAGCGTATATCAACATGTATGCATCTATGTATATAGACACATTCATATCTATCGACAAACTTAACGAACTCTTTGAGTGTTTCTTGTGAATTAATCATAATCTCATCGCGCCGAAATAGACTGTCCTCCAGCATTACAACATAGTGACTCATTGTCGTCGGCAAACATGCACACATACACAGCTTTTGCCTTATACGACATAAACCTGCGCGTGCGCCTCTCCAAATAAATAAACACATGATTACGTAGACGGCGGTTTTTCTAGAGTTGAATGCCTTACTCATTGATTATGATGTGATTTGCCAATTAATAGAACATTTATTCATTAAAGTTCAAGGAATGTAATTGTTGACAATTCAATATTAAGGTTCCCCTAGTCAACGGCACGAACTATTTTGTGCGCGGGGTTAAAATGCATGCTGTCATCCGACAACACGTGCGAAAGAGATCGATGCTGTGATGAGCAGTAAGAAGCTAGTTCTCGTACGAATTAGTACTTTTGCAAATTTGTAGCGAAATTGATGATGATTTAGGACGAAAACGAGCGCGCGAAATTTTATGAACAGACCTTTGGGAAGTTAGATATCATGAAAATTCTACTAAATGTATATTTTCTAAATAACATTATTTGCATTGTTGAATTACTAATCGCCCAAAGATGCGTTAAAATTAGTGATGAAATATGGAACTTTCGACGCTCATAACTTTCAAATATTGTATTTTTTTACTTTTCTGTTTCCATACAGGGCTAGATAATGATGAGACAAATTGATATCATTTTTTATTTTGAACGTACGTCGTCAAACAGTGGAGTAATCACCAGACTACGTTTGTATGAAAGAATTTTCGACTAGTGTAACCTTAATAGTCAACGGCGTGCTTATGAAAATAAATAATTCCTTAGTTAGGAACTCGATTCGACTATTGTTGTAAAATTAGTTCACAAAGCCGAGCAGATTAATTAATTTCACAATAGAGTGACCGTTGAGAACTACATTAGTAGTTTATCAAATTGTAACAGCACTCGTATCTATTTCAAAGTACTCTCGCATAGTTGAATGTACACAGTTCGGTAGATACTATTGTATATTTCGTTTCGAGATAGAATATTATGAATAAATATATTTTAATGCAGTCTCATACCGCTAGTCGCACGAATTACCCGAGTATGAAAAGTAGGTATTCTTCTTTGACCTTGATATTTATGACACAAACATTTAAGATTGGCTTTGCAGATTAAAACTTTGTATTTTAAGTGTGTATGTTTCTATTGCCTTATTAACGGATAAATTCACGCTTTCTACATCTATTTTATAACTAGCTGACCCCCGCGGCTTCGCTCCCGTCAACTGGCTACCCTACCCTGCCTACACTGCCTACCGTGCCTATCCTGCCTACCCTACCTACCCTGCCTACCGTGCCTACCCTGCCTACCCTACCTACCCAACCCTACCTACCTACGTAATATTTTTATCTATCATCAATAGTTTTCTCAGAGCACGCCGTATTATACAGGCAACATTTTGGTACCTTAGGTTACATTATTGCAATTTTCATAAGGATCTCTAATTTTTTTGAAGTTATATTATAGCCTATGACACTCAGGAATAATGTAGCTTTCTACTGGTGAAAGAATTTTCAAAATTGGTTCAATAGATCCAGAGATTACCCCTTACAATGTCATAAACTCAGAACTTTACCTCTTTATAATATTAGTACAGATGAATCAAAGAACTAAACAGAAGACCCGTATCAGGCTGCAATTATCCAAAGGCCAAGGGCTTCCTGGAACTAAAATGTACACCTAGTAGATAGATTAGATGCTTGCTCAATGAATTGCATAACTATTCTCAGAATAGAACAGAATTCCACATTGTGTAACGGATTTTGTCCGCATCTAAAATATAAACATTGTCTACGACAATCTTAACTTTAAAATAGAATTATACGAAAACACGTAGGAGTGAATAATGAGTCTATTACTATATTGAAAATAATATGAAGTTGAAGAGACGCTGCTGAATCAGTGTGAAGTTATGAATTAGTTGAGCACTTGTGCTGAACAAACAGAGCCTCGGCAATGAAGACATGCCTATAAAACACTTCCATTATGATGATGACACGCATTAATATACAGGAATGTGTTATTGTCGTGTTAATTTCCTGGTCATCTTCAACTGGGACGAGTATCGTTGTACAATAAAATGTACTTAATATTTTCATAAACGCTACGGCAATAACGTACTTTGTATGTAGATATGAAAACATCTACTTATAAATAACAAACTTGAAATACTTAAACAGCCCGCTAATTAACATTATACTGTGCGTTGCTAAATGTACAATAAAAACAGAGAGCCTTGATGTATGTGATGGCGTACCTGTATGTGTTAGGCAGCTAGTAGATTTTCGTAATATTATGATGGTTAACATTTCGGAAAACGCAATCAGGGAGTGTTATACTTACTTAATTCAAAAGTGAGTCATATCGAACTGAAAAGTAAGAATATCGATATGAATTACAACAAGAGCTTTATGTCCCCTGTAGCACCACAGTTATGTCAGTCTTACAATAAAAATAGTGACTCATATGGCGTAATCAATTCTAGAGAGAACGCGCCATGTTCTATAGCTTTATTATAATAATTATGGCTTATCTACCAAAGAACACAGCTACTTTCAAATCAGATGCATATTCAGGAGAAATATTTTGACAATACCTGTTTTTATTTTTGTTAATTATAGTAACCATGATAATATAATGATACATTTATGGCATTTAAAAACTTAGTCAATTGTTTTTAAAAACCTGGAGAAAAATATAGATTTTTATATATTTTATTACGCTTGAGCAGAGAAATAGCAAACTTTGAATTTTCCGCTATTATAACCAGTTAATAAATAAGGCTGGTCTGGTGACGTCATCCTCGATGACTGTTTAAACGTACAGTGCAATAAATTGCAAATCTTAATAACCAAGACATAGTAATAGCATTTTATCTCAAGTTCTGACACAACTGCCTCCCTCCCCTTGGGTGGTGAACTTGACCATAATATTCAGTCATTTAATTCACACCTTTCTACACACTTGGCGTGTGTGATTGTTTATATCCAGTTCATTCTAAAAAATACTTTAGTTTCTTGTAACTTGTTATACAAAAATTTGTGTGTGAATTTTAGTGGTGGTTGATACGGCCACCGCTTAGCAGTGGAAATGGGGGAAAGAGAGTGGGATGTGTATATCCTCAAGCCAATAATCGATGTATTCCTTGTGAACCAGAGCGAAGAGCTCCGCCTGCAGTTGGAGACGGAGCAGCACTACTGCTTTGTGTACAAGAGTCAGTCGAATGACATGCGACTGATGCTGGAGGAGAACACCCGGGCGGCGCGTGACTCCGAACAGGAACGGTCGAGCTTGCTGCATCAGCTACAGCTTGCTATCGCTCGCGCGGACTCTGAAGCTATCGCCAGGTCAGTAATACTTTCAAATAAAATGGCCAGTGTGAAGTGTTTCCCTCTACAGCTTATAGCACACCTCCTTGACTACCCTTCAAGCCCGACCACCTACACCTGTCCGCAGTGCTGCCAACTCGTTTATGCAAAAACGCGCTGTTTGCTCTTTAAAAAAGTGCTAGAAAGCGCTAAATGGTCGCTGTCAAAAATTGCGCTGTATTCGGCGCCAAATCCAAACAAAAAATTGTTTGTAGTTATTTTTCCATCCATTCATTTTTATTATCGTCTTACTGCACAACTCCTTAAACTGACTCAGAATAACTGACGGCAAGTTATAAACTACTGTGGAACAATAGAACGTGAAAAGAAGTTAGCTACAAATTACAAAATAGCGAAGAATCAGTGCTGCTAACTCGAGGAATCCCCAACTCATAGACTAAGCTACCAACATAAGAAACATAGCAGCATTTAAGTGAAACTAGTTTAAAAAAAATTGTTCCTAAGCACAACACAGAATAAATTATAGTAGATGTGCATATCATAAATCGATTTAAAAAATCGCTAGATTTAGCGTTAGTCGCTAGAACACGCTATTGAACAAAAAACCGCTAGATCTAGCGCTGAACGCGCTAAGTTGGCAGAACTGGCTATCCGAGTAGCTACACACTGTTGGGACAAAATCTGAATGGTTGAGAATAGTTTGAGTTAATTGACTCGAAAGAAGAAGAATAAGGCAACCATTCTTTTTTTATACATTCACTAGCGGACGCCTCTCGGTTTCACTCGTGTATTTCCCGTTCAATACAGAAAATACAGGAATACGGGAATACAGGGATAAAAAGTAGCCTATGTTACATGGGGATAGTGTAGCTTCCCAACGGTGAAAGAATTTTTGAAATCGGTCCAGTAGTTTTTAAGCTTATTCGTTACATACAAAAATTCAAATCGTTCCTCTTTATAATATTATAGTAAAGATTAGTATAGATATTTCTCTTACCAATCAGTGTTGGTGTGTGCCTGGTTGAAGAGTACGGGAGCTGGTGGAATCACAAGCTAATAAGACATATCAGCTTTCGTCACTCTCGTCGACCTGTTAGTAGGAATCAAGGGTCCAAGTAAAAAAACAGAAATATATCAGTAAAAAAATATTAGTTTAGAGAATTGTTTAGTTTCGTCTTACAGACGGTAACTATTTAGGTGAGTATAGACTAGAGCATTTATTTGTAACAGAACATCAAGCATTTACTTGTAACAGAACATCGAGCATTTACTTGTAACAGAACATCGAGCATTCACTTTTAAAAGAACATCGAGTATTTACTTGTAAAGCCGGGTCCAGACGAGTGTAACGTGTAATGTAAGATTACGTATAATTTAGCATCAACAGTGTGGACGGCACACGAACTCAATGCGAATTGTGAACGCGAAAATATTTCAAAAGCTGTTTCCACTCAGTTGCTACGAACATGCCGAATAGGAAGGTCGTGATAGCTGGTGCGGCTTTTATTTTCATGTATTTACTAACTGAAAAATTACTTCTTCTTTACTTTTCCTTTTTCTCTTCGATGTGAAGCAAGCAAACTAATCATTTTGTTTTTGCATTCTTCTACATCTCTTTCCAATGAATGAGCAATATCACTCCAAGCATCGTGTTTCAGATTTTTTTTTAAAGTATTGCGGGTTTTTTGGATCCCAAATAATAGGTTTTTCTTGATACAAACTAATAAGTTCAAGCGATTGTTCGTCACTCCACATCATGAACGTACATACGACACAACCGTCACGAACGCCGTCCAAACGAGCACTGCGAGCGTCTTTGTGTTCGCGCGAAAAACCGACAGCCGATGGATCAACCCCGAGCGCCGCGCGAGCGTTACATGTAATGCTCGTAGTGCCGTCCACACGTAGAATTCGTGTTACATTACACGTTACACTCGTCTGGACCCGGCTTAACAGAACACCGAGCATTTACTTGTAACAGTACATCGAGCATTTACTTGTAATAGAACAACGAGCATTCGATGTTTTTAAATTTACTCGAACCACTTCGAACATGATGCTCGTTGTTTTGTTACAATCTGATTTGAAAAACCAGAGAACGTTTTGGTGTAACATTTTACCGAGCAAAGGCACGAGCGCGGGTGACGTGGAGTGAGGTCAATAATGAACGCAAGGCACAAATAAATGTTACAGGTAGATGCTCACTCGCCGCGAGCATTACGTAGAACACAGCATCGAACATTCGAAAGAACGTTACATTACATGGAAATGATTTAGGAAACTGAGCATTTGTCTGTATTGTACCATTCGTAAGAACGTTACATTCCGTTGTGAAGCTCGTGAAAATGCTCTAATGTAAACCTTTAGATTTTCTTCATGTGTAGTCTTGAATTTTATCTTCAAGTAGTCTTATATACACACTTTAAAATGCCTTTTCCCTTAGATATTATCTCAATGCTATCATGTTAATTGATTATAATAGATCATACAAACAACTACTGCAGTGATTTTGAGCAGGCTGTAGAGTGCGTGTGTAGCGTTTGTATTTTATTTACGAAAAGAGAAAGATGTTGAGGAAAATTAACAGTGAAAACAGGCATAAAACAGTTTCTTCCTCATATCCGGCTGGGAGTAGATTGTAAATAGTTTTACTTTATTTATTATTAAGAGGTAATGCGGTTGCAGGCATCCGACTGAATTTCCTTTGTAAAAAGTCATAATTCGAGGTTTGGATCCCGCCTATTTCCTCCGCCACTATTGGACAAATTTAATAGATATTCCATAAACAGAATAAAAATATATATGTTGTGCTTCTTCTGTGTTTTTTTTTTTTCATTTACAGTTGTCAAATTTGTACACCGGCCATACACAGTATGTACATTGAGGCCTACCTCTGTTGATAGCGCAATTTTGAACATCTTTTGAGGTTGCTAGTGCGTCTAAAGATAATGTATCATCAAAAAGGGCCAAGTGCGAGTCAAACTCGCGCACGAAGGGTTCCGTACCATTATAGCAAAAAAACGGCATAAAAATCACGTTTTGTGTATGGGAGCCCCCCTTAAATATCTATTTTATTCTGTTTTTAGTGTTTTATAGCGTTTTATTTGTTGTTATAGCGGCAACATAAATACATCATCTGTGAAAATTTCAACTCTCTAGCTATCACGGTTCTTGAGATACAGCCTGGTGACAGACAGACAGACATACAGACAGACAGACGGACCGCGGAGTCTTAGTAATAGGGTCCCGTTTTTACCCTTTGGGTACGGAACCCTAAAAAAGGAAAACATAGGGGTACAGTATATATCTTTATTTTTCAGTTTATGGAATATGTTTTAAATTGGTTTATTTATTTATTTAAAACTTCATGCAATATACAAGTACATAGGCGGACTTAATGCCTGAGGCATTCTCTACCAGTCAACCAAGGGTGGTGGAGAGATAACATGGTTCAATATTGGAGGAGGAAGTAGGCGAGAGCCAAACCTCGAATTATGACTTTTACTTAGGAAATTCAGTCGGATGCTTACATTCATGTGTGAAACGTATAGTGATCAACTCACAATAAAAATACATACGCAATTGTTTTATGAGATTGCATGCACTAATCCAGTTCTCCCACGGTAGTAGGGCGGAACAAATATCGCCGCTTCCTTCCATAATTCATACAATTACCTATGTCCTTTTCATTATGTCTCCCACTGACCGCGATCATAGTTCTCGTCAACACGCTCTGTTATAAATAATTAAAGTTTTCATAATTTTTACCTGTGGCAATACTTATATGGCACCAAAACCCTCGTCTCCATTTCATTGACTGGCAGTCATTTTGGACAGGCATAAGAGACGTGTGACAAATGGTACTGATAGAAAAGAAAACCCGAATGCAACGGTAATAATGTATCTCTTGAAACGTTCTAGGTCGATAGCCGAAGAGACGGTTGGCGAGCTAGAAAAGGAGAAGACTATGAAAGAGCTGGAGATGAGAGACGCCATGTCGCAGCATCGCAGCGAGCTGGCGGCGCGGGATGCGCTGGTGCAGGGGCTGCGCGACCGCGACCACGAGAACAGGGCCACCATCGACCTGCAGCGGAAGGTAACAATCCTTGTTTTACAATCTTACATACTTGTTTTGCCGACGAAAGTGTTCCTGGACATCCTCAGTAGCAGCCAAGGATTTAAACCCGGTTATTGGTAGTAAACTCATTTCAACATACCGAGTTTCCTCTGTGCCTCGGCAAGCCCGTTAAGCCGTTGGTCCCGGCTGTTATTTGAACATCTTTGACAGTCGTTACGAGGAGTCAGAAGCTTGAGATCTGTCACCAGTCTAGCCAAGGAGTACCGTGTAACCCAGTTACTGGGTTGTGGAGGTCAGATAGGTAGTCGCTCCATGTAAAACACTGTGAATCCGGTTAGACTGGAAGCCAACACCAACCTAAGTGGAAAAAAGGCTAGGCAGATTGATATTTTTTTATTGGTAGTAAAGTCACCTGCTATTTAATTACACGGGCCACAACTTGGCAAAATGGATTCTTATAAATTTGTCTGATAGCAAATGTAAGTGCTGTCCCTAGTCTAAAAAATGGTTTTCTTGTTGGAGTACTTCAAGCGTCTATACACCTGCACCATCTAGGACTTAATGAACGCCACTGCTTCCGCTATTTACAAAACGGTCAAGATAACTGAGCACCTGAAATGTCAAAAGACTCCACTCCCGTCTACCCGCGTTCGAACGCCTGATTGACATTGACATTTCGGGTGTTCAGTTATGTTGACCGTGTGGTACGTAGCGTACTGGGCCCAAACTGTATCAGGGACAACCATTGAGTCGAAAAGACACTGCAATATTATGTCGACAATATACGAACATTTGTATTTCTTTTATTTGGGAGTACGTATTGCTTGACTGTATTTTTGGCACATTATGCTAAGTCAGTCAAAGTCAAATTTTTTAATTTCAATTAGTCCATTAAGCGGCACTTTTGAACATCAAAAATTAAAATTTATCAATAATAATAATTGATTCTACTGTCCATTCGGAAAAAAGGTTGTTAAATGTTTTGGGGAAGAACGCAGAAGAAACTTACTCTTTAGAAAAAGTGGTTTACAATATTTACATACATTCATTAATTTATATACGTGAGCACGATGCACCCAGACTAACAGTACTATACTATGTATAGATATAAATGATTACAAATTAGTCAGTAAGTAGGCTCATGTATCGTCCCCAGGAGGTAGACGAGCTGCGGCGCAGCGGCACGGCGCTGGCGGAGCGCGTGGCGTCGCTGCAGCGCCTGCAGGACGACGTGGAGCGCCTCAACAAGAAGCTCAACTCCGAGATCATGCTCAAGCAGCAGGCCGTCAACAAGCTGGCCGAGATTATGAACAGGTGAGTCTGCAACAACTAACTAGATAATGCATCAGCATCATCACATCACATCACACATCATCAGCCTATTAATGTTCCCACTGCTGGGACAGGCCTACACTATGTGAGAGGGGATGGGCCAAAATCCACCACGTGGGCCCAGTGCGGGTTGGTGGATGTGTCACATGTCTTCGAATTTTTGGTTCTAGGACATGCCGGTTTCCTCACGATGTTTTCCTTCACCGTTTTTGAGAGCAGTGGTGTTGAAATAATTTACACAAAGTAAAGCGCCTGCCTGGGTTCGAACCCACGATCTACAACTTGTAAGTCGCGGCCCATACCACTGGGCCACCACTGCTCTCATCATCATAATATCAGCCGAAAGACATCCACTGCTGGACATAGGCCTCCCCCAAGCGTCGCCACATTGATCGGTCCCGTGCGTTTCGCAACCAGCGGAGCACCGCAACCTTCACCAGGTCATCGGTCATAATGCATCAAGTCATAGACAAATATTATTTTCTTATGACGGTTATAAAGGTTTTAGACTTGTTACTAATAACATAAAACTTGATTTTGAAACAATCTGGAATGTCGCTTTTCTGCAATTTGTAACTAAAAATAAGGTGACCATTTGGTCATCACCGTCGGACTGATGACCATTGGGGTAGACATATAAAAGTATACTTCGTGAATCGGCAAACGCCAGGCACTTGTGGTAAAACTAGCCATGAGTTAAGTTAGTTTTATGTTCAACTATGGATCTGTAGGCTTATGACACATTAGCTTAGCTCCCGTCAGTGGCTGTCTACCTGCCTAGCCTGCCTACCCTACCTAGCTACTACTAATTTTTATCTATCATCAATAGTTTCTGCAGCGCATTTTGCTACCTTGGGTTTTCATAAGGATTTCTAATTTATCTGAAAATATATTATAGCCTACATTATTCCTGAGTGTCATAACACTCAGGAATAATGTAGCTTTCTACTGGTGAAAGAATTTTCAAAATCTATTCAGTAAATCCAGAGACCCCGTTGTAATCCTTACAACGTCACAAACTCTCACCTCACTCTTTACCTCTTTATAATATTAGTGTAGATTAGTCTGAACCTCATTAGTCAATCGAAGAAATCTTCAAATTAAAGATCTTTTATCAGCATTTTCTTGCCATTATCCTTACAAATTGTTATGAGAAAAAGAAGTTCTCACACAAACATTATGTACCTTTTACAGAAAAGACATGAACCCAGCGACAACGAAGAACAAGAGCAAGATGTCGGTCCGCAAAGACAAGGACTACCGCAAGCTGCAGCAGGAGCTGACCAGAGAGAAGGAGAAGTTCGACCAGCACATCTCCAAGCTGCAGCGCGACTTGCAGGACTGCCAGCAGCAGCTGCTGGATGAACAGTCCACCAGGCTGCGGCTCGCCATGGAGGTAACAATTAATGTCATTGCAATTTCAACCTTATTTTAATAGTTTTAAGGATGAACATTATATGGAGGGCAGTTAACTATCCACAAACTTGAGGGTTAGCATAAACTCGAAAAAGACAGATCAAGTGTGATCTGGCTGCTGTTAAATTTTATGTTAGCTGTCGTGATTGTTTGACTAAAATGGCGCCAATCAATCATAAAGTTTTTCTGTAATATTTTTAATTCGAAAGTTGCATGTTTAAAACATTCTTAGAATTCGAGACTTTTTAATTTTTTGAATACTAGTTCAAGGCTGTTTCGGCTGCTGTCGAATTTTATGTCAGATTTTTTTGTGATTGTTATTATTGAGCAAAACAACTACAACCAACTATAAATTAGACTTGAAACTTGAAAACTGTTATAACAGAAAGTAGTTGGATTGATTTGGTTTTCGGAAGCCGAGTATTTTTAGTTTAGTTAGTTAAGGTTCGACGGGCTATTGCCGCAACTCCACGTCCAGCGCGTATTTTGCGTACTAGTGGTATTAGATTACTTCATTCGGTACCTGCGTCACCGAAATATTTGGCCTGCTAATAGCTGCCCTGTAACCAGCGATTACAGGGCAGCTTAGTCGCAGATGTGCTGCAGATCATCCATGCTCTGCTGAGTGGGTTGTCCGTGATTCCTTTGACAAAAAAGTGCTTATTAAAGGTTCCGTGTCCAGTCGATACGACTGTGACTGCTCGCAACTGTGGCTTAGTCAGTCGTAGGGCCTTTTTCGTGACGGCTGTTTATGGCGGGCAGTGCCTCCTTGGCCTGCCTTCATTCGCTATGGTCAATGGCCTATTGGTTCCTGGCGAATTTCCTTACCAGACCACGAAGGTATCCGAAAGGTAAAGGCATAATGAGTTTCGGGCCCACCAGTGCCATACTAGAGACCCTTCGGACGAGCTCGTCCGTAGCATCGGTCTCTCGGGAGTCGCTGTGTCCCTTGATCCACTTGATGGTTTAAATGGTGGAAAGTCGGGTATTTATATCAGTATTCGTTTATTTATATATACAATCAATTAGCTTTCCATCACAAAGGCGAATAGCACACTTGTATGGGCATTTCGAACCGCTAGTAAAATTTCGTGCGTTGGGATATTTTTTATTTTGATGGTAGTTAATATGATAGATAATCCATAGATTAAATAAAATAAAAAACAAAATCTATGATAAATTCATAGATTTTTAGAACTTGGGAAGTTAAAGTTTTAACCCGTTTTATTTTTAAGGTTGTACTAGTGTACCAATGTAGATTGTTACATATAGGTAAATGTTACATATTGGTACATAATGTGCTAAATTGTTTGTTGCTATCTTTGTAGTGTTATACTTACCATTAAGTAGGTACATTGAGATGAGGATTGTACCTACTCAGTGCATTAGCAGATACCTATGTCAAGCAGCGGACTGCAACAGTTTTATAAATATGAGTTTGATTATAACTAATGTTATTTCTATATAATTAATTATCATTTCCATTATTGTGTTATTTTACATAAGGCAAGTTCTCAAAACATAACTGTGTTTAGTGTACGATTTTATTACGTTTATTTATAAAAATCCTTTTATTGATATTATTAATTAATCCGAAGTTCGAAATAGTAAACTTACATGAAAATAAAAGGCTTAGTTGCCTTAATAAGTGGTACAAATTCTATAACCGAACAACAAAAAAAGTATGTGGTAGAAAATCTGCCATTCACCTTTCTAACCAAAATAACAATTCCAGGTCGACAGCAAAGACGTAGAAATCGAACAGCTAAAAGAGAAACTAGCTGCCCTAACCAGTGAGACAGCATCCCAGTCGTCCGCGGACGCAGAGGATGGCGAGACAGAACAGACGCTGGAAGGTTGGCTGTCCGTGCCCTTCAAGCAGAACATACGCCGCCATGGCTGGAAGAAGCAGTACGTCGTCGTGTCGTCCAAGAAGATTATATTCTATAACACCGAGAATGACAAGATGAATACTACGGATCCTGTCATGATTCTGGATTTGAGGTTTGTGCATTGAGTATTTTATTTAATTTACATCTTTTTAAGCTCCGACGGCAAAATGGGGTTTTATAAGTTAGACGTGTGTACCTGTGTGTATGTGTATTTGTCTGACATCATAGCTCCTAAACGGATGAACCGATATTGATTTCGTTTTTTTTTTTGGTTGAAAGGTGTCTTTATCGAAAGTGTTCTTAGCTATGTTTGATGCAAATCGGTTAAACCGATCTAAAGTTATGGGCGTTTTACTGTTTGAATCGGGGTGTTTTCGCAAGATATCGTATCATAATTACGTGTTCAATAGATTGTCGATCGAAATGTGTCTATTACAAGATAAATTATGGAGCATCAAAAATTAATGTGTCGGGGGCTTTTTAATTTACTTGTTCTGCTTAAATAAATTTGATGGATTGAAAACAGCCTATTTTTGAGGTAATTTGTATCAGTTATAACAAATTTTAAGTGCATGTTGATACTTCGATAATGATTCTGTGCCTGTATTTATCAAAGATGCATTCAGAATTTCTCTTGAGAAACCAAGTCAAAATTTGGGTGAGTATTTAACGAATTAAATACCTTAGAAAAGGTGGTAACCAATATGTGGACGACCATGCAGCAGCGTCTTTTGTCTGATTGTGAAAGCTAAATTATGATTACCTTTTGGTTAGATACAATTATGTATTTCTGGTAGCAGTCAGAAGCCTTTTAGAGATGATATATTCAAAGTGAATGAACACTTCCATGTTGTTATGTATAACGGCTGATATTCCCAAATACACGTCCTAGTGCATATTTTGCATACGGATGTGATAAATAGGTCATTCGATCCGCCCCAGCTCCTCAAGGAAGGCCATCAGTGTCCTGGTGACTATTACAGGGAGGATACCTAGGTTTCTAGAGTACCTTGTCCAGCCTCTTCCTCCTTCATGAAAGATTGGAGGTTCCGCAAAATGTGCTGTTTGTAAATTGTATTACAAGAAGGTTTGAATGTCCGTGTTACAGCAAAGTGTTCCACGTGCGCTCGGTGACGCAAGGCGACGTGATCCGCGCGGACGCCAAGGACATCCCGCGCATCTTCCAGCTGCTGTACGCCGGCGAGGGCGAGGCGCGGCGCCCCGGCGAGTCCGCCGACCTGCCCGCGGAGGCCGCCGACCACACCAGTCAGTACACCATTCTAATGTTACACTGCATTCCTAGGTTTTTATAAAATTGTTGATCAGCGTAAAAACATGGCGAAATCTAAAAGGTCGCTGAATATTTTCCACTAGCTTCTGCCAGCGGCTTTGTCTGCGCCAAAAAACAAAAACATCCCAAGGGAATAAATGCCTGGGATATAAAATATAGTATGTGCTATTTCTGACTATTATCTATCTCTGTGCCAAATGTCATCCAGATCCGTACAAACGTTCTGGCGTGATTAAGTAACTAACACACATATCAAACTTTTGCATTTATAATATGGGTAAGATAAAAAAAGTAAATTTATTTTTATTAGGCAAATATTCCACAACCTTTTGGACCTCCCCTCGTAGTTGAACATATAGATTAATTGATCACAATCTTTTTCATTTGGGCAATATAAAAGTATTCACTGTGTTTTCGAGTAGACGATATTTGAATTTCAGATAAGGAACTCCTTTCGGTTGTGATGGAAACAGTGATTTAGTGTATTACGCAATTAGGATGCAGATTGTCGCCTCAAATTGGCAATTATCGAAAAGAGATAAAAAGTTTACTTTTTACAAGTAACCACAATTCGCAGTCGTTAAAATGCCACAAGGCAGAATGTCGTATCTGTTACTCAGATGTGATTTAGGGTCGCGGAATAATTTGAAAAAGAGTAAAGGTCCACAAGATGTCTATGGTCTATAGATGATGTTAGCAGCCACTTTAATTAAAAGAGTTTTCTCGGTTCAGGACTATTATTTTTAACCCCCGCCGGAAAAAGAGGGGTGTTATAAGTTTGACGTTTGTTGCTGTGTATGTGTGTCTGTCTGTGGCATCATAGCGCCCAAACGGATGAACCGATTTTGATTTAGTTTTTTTTGTTTGAAAGTTGATTTTGGCGAGAGTGTTCTTAGCTACGTTTGAATAAAATCGGTTCAGTCGTTCAAAAGTTATGGGCGTTTTACTGTTACGGCCCTGTCACGTCCCGGGCACGGCCCTGATATGTGTGTATAGACCTTTATAGTTCTCGCCAAACTTCTGGGCCGCCCTCAAGTTGGCTTTCCGAGGCACGGATCGGTGCTGTTTTTGTATGAGATTTACTTCTGCACATCCATTGTAGCCAACTGCAGGCGGCCAAGAAGTTAGGCAAGAACTATACCGCAGCCCTGGCTCAAGCAACTGAAGGAACACGGGTGGGTTTTAGTCAGTCAAAGTCTGACACGCCCTCTCCCGCTTCACCCAAAGCGGAGGGGGAGAAGTATTTGGATGATTGCACAAACCAAACAACTAAAAACGTTTGGTAGATTATTTCTAAAACTCAATTTGTACCTAGTACAGTGTAGCAATTAAACAGCATCAAGCATTATCTAAGTTTGGATTAAAACACATAATATTAAAACACATAATTTTACTTTAGTATGAAACTCCGCGATGTTTGGGGCGCCCGTCACTGGATGGCGTAGTCCTACCAATGTATTCGTCACATTCGCTGCAAAATATATAAAGTTAGTGCAGAAGTCCGACGTTTACTTGCACATCAGCACATTTTTGTTATCTCTGTGCTTACACGGCACACCATTACAGCGCAAAGGTGTAAGGGACAAACGCACAAGATACAGCTTTCCCAAACTTGACACGCATGTGAAGCACTCGTTCACAGACAAAGCTGATAGACATCTGAATGTGCTTTATATGTTACTCAAACACGCCAGCATATAGGATTACTTATTATTTTTCATGAAAATCGTAACGAATTCAAGCCAAGGCACGGAACCAGCTAAGCGTAGCATAAATTATTGTCCCTGACTGATGATGGCGGTACCATTCCTGCTGCAAAAGCGGTCAGCATACCTTCATCACTCTTAAAAGAATAAATAAATAAGGGGCTTATGTGTCCTATAGCAGCAAACTATGACAGATTTTTTAATTTCAATGTTATATTAAGTATACAAATTGTGTCTGACAGGCAACACAGTGCAGCACAAGGGCCACGACCTGGTCAGCATCACGTACCACATCCCCACGGCGTGCGAGGTGTGCACGCGGCCGCTGTGGCACATGTTCCGTCCGCCGCAGGCCTACGAGTGTCGCCGTGAGTATACTTAGTAATACAACACAGTGCAGCACAAGGGCCACGACCTGGTCAGCATCACGTACCACATCCCCACGGCGTGCGAGGTGTGCACGCGGCCGCTGTGGCACATGTTCCGTCCGCCGCAGGCCTACGAGTGTCGCCGTGAGTATACTTAGTAATACAACACAGTGCAGCACAAGGGCCACGACCTGGTCAGCATCACGTACCACATCCCCACGGCGTGCGAGGTGTGCACGCGGCCGCTGTGGCACATGTTCCGTCCGCCGCAGGCCTACGAGTGTCGCCGTGAGTATACTTAGTAATACAACACAGTGCAGCACAAGGGCCACGACCTGGTCAGCATCACGTACCACATCCCCACGGCGTGCGAGGTGTGCACGCGGCCGCTGTGGCACATGTTCCGTCCGCCGCAGGCCTACGAGTGTCGCCGTGAGTATACTTAGTAATACAACACAGTGCAGCACAAGGGCCACGACCTGGTCAGCATCACGTACCACATCCCCACGGCGTGCGAGGTGTGCACGCGGCCGCTGTGGCACATGTTCCGTCCGCCGCAGGCCTACGAGTGTCGCCGTGAGTATACTTAGTAATACAACACAGTGCAGCACAAGGGCCACGACCTGGTCAGCATCACGTACCACATCCCCACGGCGTGCGAGGTGTGCACGCGGCCGCTGTGGCACATGTTCCGTCCGCCGCAGGCCTACGAGTGTCGCCGTGAGTATACTTAGTAATACAACACAGTGCAGCACAAGGGCCACGACCTGGTCAGCATCACGTACCACATCCCCACGGCGTGCGAGGTGTGCACGCGGCCGCTGTGGCACATGTTCCGTCCGCCGCAGGCCTACGAGTGTCGCCGTGAGTATACTTAGTAATACAACACAGTGCAGCACAAGGGCCACGACCTGGTCAGCATCACGTACCACATCCCCACGGCGTGCGAGGTGTGCACGCGGCCGCTGTGGCACATGTTCCGTCCGCCGCAGGCCTACGAGTGTCGCCGTGAGTATACTTAGTAATACAACACAGTGCAGCACAAGGGCCACGACCTGGTCAGCATCACGTACCACATCCCCACGGCGTGCGAGGTGTGCACGCGGCCGCTGTGGCACATGTTCCGTCCGCCGCAGGCCTACGAGTGTCGCCGTGAGTATACTTAGTAATACAACACAGTGCAGCACAAGGGCCACGACCTGGTCAGCATCACGTACCACATCCCCACGGCGTGCGAGGTGTGCACGCGGCCGCTGTGGCACATGTTCCGTCCGCCGCAGGCCTACGAGTGTCGCCGTGAGTATACTTAGTAATACAACACAGTGCAGCACAAGGGCCACGACCTGGTCAGCATCACGTACCACATCCCCACGGCGTGCGAGGTGTGCACGCGGCCGCTGTGGCACATGTTCCGTCCGCCGCAGGCCTACGAGTGTCGCCGTGAGTATACTTAGTAATACAACACAGTGCAGCACAAGGGCCACGACCTGGTCAGCATCACGTACCACATCCCCACGGCGTGCGAGGTGTGCACGCGGCCGCTGTGGCACATGTTCCGTCCGCCGCAGGCCTACGAGTGTCGCCGTGAGTATACTTAGTAATACAACACAGTGCAGCACAAGGGCCACGACCTGGTCAGCATCACGTACCACATCCCCACGGCGTGCGAGGTGTGCACGCGGCCGCTGTGGCACATGTTCCGTCCGCCGCAGGCCTACGAGTGTCGCCGTGAGTATACTTAGTAATACAACACAGTGCAGCACAAGGGCCACGACCTGGTCAGCATCACGTACCACATCCCCACGGCGTGCGAGGTGTGCACGCGGCCGCTGTGGCACATGTTCCGTCCGCCGCAGGCCTACGAGTGTCGCCGTGAGTATACTTAGTAATACAACACAGTGCAGCACAAGGGCCACGACCTGGTCAGCATCACGTACCACATCCCCACGGCGTGCGAGGTGTGCACGCGGCCGCTGTGGCACATGTTCCGTCCGCCGCAGGCCTACGAGTGTCGCCGTGAGTATACTTAGTAATACAACACAGTGCAGCACAAGGGCCACGACCTGGTCAGCATCACGTACCACATCCCCACGGCGTGCGAGGTGTGCACGCGGCCGCTGTGGCACATGTTCCGTCCGCCGCAGGCCTACGAGTGTCGCCGTGAGTATACTTAGTAATACAACACAGTGCAGCACAAGGGCCACGACCTGGTCAGCATCACGTACCACATCCCCACGGCGTGCGAGGTGTGCACGCGGCCGCTGTGGCACATGTTCCGTCCGCCGCAGGCCTACGAGTGTCGCCGTGAGTATACTTAGTAATACAACACAGTGCAGCACAAGGGCCACGACCTGGTCAGCATCACGTACCACATCCCCACGGCGTGCGAGGTGTGCACGCGGCCGCTGTGGCACATGTTCCGTCCGCCGCAGGCCTACGAGTGTCGCCGTGAGTATACTTAGTAATACAACACAGTGCAGCACAAGGGCCACGACCTGGTCAGCATCACGTACCACATCCCCACGGCGTGCGAGGTGTGCACGCGGCCGCTGTGGCACATGTTCCGTCCGCCGCAGGCCTACGAGTGTCGCCGTGAGTATACTTAGTAATACAACACAGTGCAGCACAAGGGCCACGACCTGGTCAGCATCACGTACCACATCCCCACGGCGTGCGAGGTGTGCACGCGGCCGCTGTGGCACATGTTCCGTCCGCCGCAGGCCTACGAGTGTCGCCGTGAGTATACTTAGTAATACAACACAGTGCAGCACAAGGGCCACGACCTGGTCAGCATCACGTACCACATCCCCACGGCGTGCGAGGTGTGCACGCGGCCGCTGTGGCACATGTTCCGTCCGCCGCAGGCCTACGAGTGTCGCCGTGAGTATACTTAGTAATACAACACAGTGCAGCACAAGGGCCACGACCTGGTCAGCATCACGTACCACATCCCCACGGCGTGCGAGGTGTGCACGCGGCCGCTGTGGCACATGTTCCGTCCGCCGCAGGCCTACGAGTGTCGCCGTGAGTATACTTAGTAATACAACACAGTGCAGCACAAGGGCCACGACCTGGTCAGCATCACGTACCACATCCCCACGGCGTGCGAGGTGTGCACGCGGCCGCTGTGGCACATGTTCCGTCCGCCGCAGGCCTACGAGTGTCGCCGTGAGTATACTTAGTAATACAACACAGTGCAGCACAAGGGCCACGACCTGGTCAGCATCACGTACCACATCCCCACGGCGTGCGAGGTGTGCACGCGGCCGCTGTGGCACATGTTCCGTCCGCCGCAGGCCTACGAGTGTCGCCGTGAGTATACTTAGTAATACAACACAGTGCAGCACAAGGGCCACGACCTGGTCAGCATCACGTACCACATCCCCACGGCGTGCGAGGTGTGCACGCGGCCGCTGTGGCACATGTTCCGTCCGCCGCAGGCCTACGAGTGTCGCCGTGAGTATACTTAGTAATACAACACAGTGCAGCACAAGGGCCACGACCTGGTCAGCATCACGTACCACATCCCCACGGCGTGCGAGGTGTGCACGCGGCCGCTGTGGCACATGTTCCGTCCGCCGCAGGCCTACGAGTGTCGCCGTGAGTATACTTAGTAATACAACACAGTGCAGCACAAGGGCCACGACCTGGTCAGCATCACGTACCACATCCCCACGGCGTGCGAGGTGTGCACGCGGCCGCTGTGGCACATGTTCCGTCCGCCGCAGGCCTACGAGTGTCGCCGTGAGTATACTTAGTAATACAACACAGTGCAGCACAAGGGCCACGACCTGGTCAGCATCACGTACCACATCCCCACGGCGTGCGAGGTGTGCACGCGGCCGCTGTGGCACATGTTCCGTCCGCCGCAGGCCTACGAGTGTCGCCGTGAGTATACTTAGTAATACAACACAGTGCAGCACAAGGGCCACGACCTGGTCAGCATCACGTACCACATCCCCACGGCGTGCGAGGTGTGCACGCGGCCGCTGTGGCACATGTTCCGTCCGCCGCAGGCCTACGAGTGTCGCCGTGAGTATACTTAGTAATACAACACAGTGCAGCACAAGGGCCACGACCTGGTCAGCATCACGTACCACATCCCCACGGCGTGCGAGGTGTGCACGCGGCCGCTGTGGCACATGTTCCGTCCGCCGCAGGCCTACGAGTGTCGCCGTGAGTATACTTAGTAATACAACACAGTGCAGCACAAGGGCCACGACCTGGTCAGCATCACGTACCACATCCCCACGGCGTGCGAGGTGTGCACGCGGCCGCTGTGGCACATGTTCCGTCCGCCGCAGGCCTACGAGTGTCGCCGTGAGTATACTTAGTAATACAACACAGTGCAGCACAAGGGCCACGACCTGGTCAGCATCACGTACCACATCCCCACGGCGTGCGAGGTGTGCACGCGGCCGCTGTGGCACATGTTCCGTCCGCCGCAGGCCTACGAGTGTCGCCGTGAGTATACTTAGTAATACAACACAGTGCAGCACAAGGGCCACGACCTGGTCAGCATCACGTACCACATCCCCACGGCGTGCGAGGTGTGCACGCGGCCGCTGTGGCACATGTTCCGTCCGCCGCAGGCCTACGAGTGTCGCCGTGAGTATACTTAGTAATACAACACAGTGCAGCACAAGGGCCACGACCTGGTCAGCATCACGTACCACATCCCCACGGCGTGCGAGGTGTGCACGCGGCCGCTGTGGCACATGTTCCGTCCGCCGCAGGCCTACGAGTGTCGCCGTGAGTATACTTAGTAATACAACACAGTGCAGCACAAGGGCCACGACCTGGTCAGCATCACGTACCACATCCCCACGGCGTGCGAGGTGTGCACGCGGCCGCTGTGGCACATGTTCCGTCCGCCGCAGGCCTACGAGTGTCGCCGTGAGTATACTTTGTACGAACATAAATTTTGTCAGCGGCTTAGCAGGCGTGAAAAATTAGACTCCCAGTGGCGAGGGGTTAATTTAAGAGGGAAGCCAAAGAAAGAAGTGGCGTAACAAACTCGCCACTTCTTTCTTTGGCCCACCTCTTTAATTCAGCCGCAACATAAGCATTGCACCTTGACTCGATGTAGCGGGAGGCGTTCCTCCATTGTTCCAAGTAAGCAAGTTGTTCCGTTCAACTTAGACATCGATAAAACATTTCAAATCGAGCTACGCCATCGGTTCCCTGGATTCGAAGATGCTACGGACTCACTAGACGACAGATGAACCGCATCAAAATGACTTATACAGTGACTTGCTTTGTCGTTCTTAGGTACAAATCAACTCATTCTCGCCAGGACTGGATGTCACAAAACATGTCGAGCCTTATTGTGGATAGATGAAATCTGAACCTAAAACTTCTTGAGATACGTAAGGTGTCCGAGACGTTACGCACCGGATCAACTCAGGATGAATGAAATGGCGACAGGTCACTGGAACAACTTGCGACCCTCGGATGCCTCTCAAGTTAAAGGGGAAATGCATCTACAAGTACCTGTCATATGTATGGATCAGAATGTTGGGCTGTGAAAAAGATGGATGAAAAGAGATTGCATTTAGCAAATGTTGAGAGGGATGAGTGGAGTGACGAGAATGGATAAAGTGAGAAATGAGTATATTAGAGGATGTTTGAAAGTGGCGCAGTGACAGAATAGTTGAAAGGAAACAGTTTGTCCTGGTATGGTCGTGTGATGAGGACGGATGAAACGCATGTTACTAAAAGTCTAATATTAATGTGGATGGATGGATGGAGAGGGAGAGGAAGGCCAAACAAACGATGGGTGGACTGTGTGAGGAGGAATATGAAAGAAAAGGGAGTCAGTGATAGCGTGCCGGGGGACAAGATGTTATGGAAGAAGAAAACGTGGAACTGATGAAGAAGACCACAGATTGCCACTGGAACTCCTTAATGATAAGAAAGATTCTATCAAATGAATCATATTGTATACTATGCTTGCATCATATTGCTTGTATTATTAGAATAAACAGTGTAACAATTGTAGATAGGCCAATAAATAAATAATAATTCATAATTTTACATAAACAAACATAAACTTAGAAAGGCACACACTTATTGGTACATTAAACCAAATATAAAAGCATTGGAATCGTCATGAGATGTAATTTGACTATAAATGATTCTCATGCTAATTTGAAGTAACAAAACTAAAATCAGAAAAATATATTAAACCGACTTCCAAAACAAAACACTACAAATCGAAAAATTACTTTCTTTTCCGAAGTCGGTGTCGAAAAACGAAAAAGTCGTACTTAAGACCCCGACATCGGAAAAGAAAGTTATATGTCGCTTTGTAGCGTTTTGTTTTGAAGTCGTTTTTTATAACAAGAATAAATAAAACCGGCCCAATGCGAGTCTGACTCGCGCACAGAGGGTTCCGTATAAACAGCAAAATGCACCAAAATTAGTAGAGTTACATTAATAATGTTCATAAACAATGAAAGTGTGAAAATACATGATAATTAAAATAATCCAATAAATTTCGTAACCATTTCAATAAATAATCTAAAAATGTCAAACAAGTTAATTAAATAATCCAATAAATATCATAAAAAATAACAATAATAATCTTAAAATGTCATAACATAATTAATTTAAATCTAATTTGTCGCTAAAATGACAATAAATATATAATCTAAAAATCGTAAAACCACAGTAATTAAAACTTATCCGATACTTGTACATAACTTCAATAAATATTAATATTAAATATTAATCTAAACTTAAAAAACACAGAAAAAAAAAATGATGTAGGATGTATATGTTCGTAATTAGACTAAGTTGAAGTATCGGATAGCGCACTAAACTTATTCAGTGAAACAAGTAGTTTTTTTTAGTGTTTATGATTAATTTATTAGCCATAAACCATAATAGAGCCCTGTTTACAGTGTTGCTTAATGAGTTCGCAGTATCTTCGCTAACAATAGCATTAGTATCATCAGCGATTGCTATTATTTTCATATTTAGATTTATTTTTGTTGCTAGGTTAAGTAAATCTTTCGTAAATATTAGAAATAGGATTGTACCTAGTATCGAACCCTGTGGGACATCTATCAGAACCCTTCGTAAGTTTTAATGGTACACTACTTGAACATTATTCTCATTCCTATTATTTAAGTAAGACCGAAAAAGCTTTAGAACCTGCCCTCTTACACCATAATGTTCCATTTTAGCAAGCAATAAAGTATGATTTACCATATCAAATGCTGAACTTAAATACAAGAAGATTCCGGCTACCCTCAATTTTTGATAACGATATAAGGGATAAGGGTTTCTCGTTGACTACAGAATCCTAAAAACAGTGGTTCAGTAAATTCAGTACAATTTTTCATGGTGATTAATAATTGAAGTTGTATATTAAAATTGAAGTGACTTCATGAAATGGAAATTTTCAACTTTGATCTGGAAGCAGGTTGTAATGTCTTATTACCACGTCTTATGTCGATCTTGTTTAACAACTCATTTTACAAGCAGACAGGGTGTCTGTGTGTGATGCAAATCCGCTGCCGTATTTTTTGCAGCGAATCATAATAACAATGGTGTTTGATGTTATTGAAGGTTGCCGCATGAAGATCCACGCAGAGCACGTGTCAGAGGGCGAGGGCGTGGCGGCGTGCAAGCTGCACGCGGACCGCGCGCGGGAGCTGCTGCTGCTGGCGCCTGCCGCGCAGGAGCAGCGGCGCTGGGTGGCGCGGCTGGCGCGGCGCGTGCAGCGCTACGGGTACCGCGCCGCGCACCACACCAACCACGACCACACCAAGCTCTCGCCCAGGTAATACGACCATGCCACAGGTGAGCTACTAGTTCAACACGACCGTATCACTTTTTAAGTGTGTAATAAATAGTACATTGTGATACAAGGGTGAAAAGTAGGTTATTATATATTGCAATAACCTACTCATCCGTGTATCACACGACGTTTTTCAATACAGTTGTGGGAAATAGTAAAAACAAATCAAAGAATTTGATATGTTTATACAAAAAAAAAACAGAAAATGGCGCGTTGTTGCAACTGGACATTCTTATTTCAACGTTACAAGCCTATACAGCCTATTCGATTTTTTACAAAAGTTTATGAGAAAATAATTAAATTAAAACTGGTAATTAAATATATTAAAAACATTTAAAAAGTTTTTGAGAATTTAATGCTAAAACGTACGGCATCATTCAATGATATTCAAATAAACAGATATGTTATGAGCGCGTGTGACTGACGCGCATTGTGAAGACTCGAATAGGTCACAATTGTGACCTTTAGTCTTTAGTTTATGTCACGCATGGCGAAGAGCGATAGGCTTTGTTGAAACAAAAAAGATATAAAAAAAAATGCCATCGTGTGTATTTGTAATTTATTTATTTATTGATTATAATAAATATGTTTTAATGTTAGATGAATGAAAAGTGTGTATGTGTGCTGCCGCTGCTGCGCGGAACAATTTTCAATTGTTTTGTGAGTGTATAACGTATCTGTTTATTTGAATATCATTGGCATCATTCATTTTTCCTTGTATGAAATTTATCCAATTTTATTCTATGTATGAAAACTCTTTGCTACTAAACTTTTTTAAATTGACTTATAAATTTAAAACTCAACTGCAAACCTAATGATCGAGCTCGTAAACAAAAGTCACGACCGCGTAACAGAAAGATGCCTATGCAAAAATAGTACATTGTGATACAAGGGTGGAAAGTAGGTTATTGCAAACGAGCTGTCACTAACAAGCCCGAGCCGAAGGCGAGGGTTTTTAATGACACGAGTTTGCAATAACCTACACACCCGTGTATCACACGACGTTTTTCAATACAATTGTGGGAAATAGTAAAAACAAGTCAAAGAATTAAATTTTATTTTTCCATAAAATAAAATTAACGTAAGTCGCCATATATCTTTCTCGAGATAAGGGAGGCAAATTTTCATCTTGCGCAGTGTTTGCCTCAGATAAAATATCGGGTGGAGTTAATTCCATTTCATCACTTGTACTTGAACTCATATTAAAAAAAAGATATAATTTATCACACAAAATAAATAAATTTATACCATTCCTCCTCTAAAAAGCTTATTTTATTTTATACTGAAAACAGTGGAGCAGAGAACAGAGTTAGAGATAGAGATAGAGTTAGAGATCGAGATAGAGATCGAAATAGAGATAGAGTTAGAGATAGAGTTAGAGATCGAGTTAGAGATAGAGTTAGAGATAGAGTTAGAGATAGAGATAGAGTTAGAGATAGAGTTAGAGATAGAGTTAGAGATAGAGTTAGAGATAGAGTTAGAGATAGAGTTAGAGATAGAGTTAGAGATAGAGTTAGAGATAGAGTTAGAGATGGAGTTAGAGATAGAGTTAGAGATAGAGTTAGAGATAGAGTTAGAGATAGAGTTAGAGATAGAGTTAGAGTTAGAGATAGAGTTAGAGATAGAGTTAGAGATAGAGTTAGAGATAGAGTTAGAGATAGAGTTAGAGATAGAGTTAGAGATAGAGTTAGAGATAGAGTTAGAGATAGAGTTAGAGATAGAGTTAGAGTTAGAGATAGAGTTAGAGATAGAGTTAGAGATAGAGTTAGAGATAGAGTTAGAGATAGAGTTAGAGATAGAGTTAGAGATAGAGTTGGAGATAGAGTTAGAGATAGAGTTAGAATTAGAGATAGAGTTAGAGATAGAGTTATACAAACTTAGATAGAGTTAGAGATAGAGTTAGAGATAGAATTAGAGATAGAGAAAGAGATAGAGATGGAGATAGAGTTAGAGTTAGAGATAGAGTTAGAGATAGAGTTAGAGATCGAGATAGAGATAGAGTTAGAGATAGAGTTAGAGATAGAGTTAGAGATAGAGTTAGAGATAGAGTTAGAGATAGAGTTAGAGATAGAGTTAGAGATAGAGTTAGAGATAGAGTTAGAGATAGAGTTAGAGATAGAGTTAGAGATAGAGTTAGAGATAGAGTTAGAGATAGAGTTAGAGATAGAGTTAGAGATAGAGTTAGAGATAGAGTTAGAGATAGAGTTAGAGATAGAGTTAGAGATAGAGTTAGAGATAGAGTTAGAGATAGAGTTAGAGATAGAGTTAGAGATAGAGTTAGAGATAGAGTTAGAGATAGAGTTAGAGATAGAGTTAGAGATAGAGTTAGAGATAGAGTTAGAGATAGAGACAGAGTTAGAGATAGAGTTAGAATTAGAGAAACCAATTTTACAACGAAAACAGCCTATACAGCCTATTCGATTTTTGACAAATGTTTATGTGAAAATAATGAAATTAAAAATGTTAATTCAATATATTAAACAACCATTTAATAAACTTTTGAGAATTTTATGCTAAGTCGTACGGACTCATTCATTTTGTCCTCGAATAAAATCCCATTTTATTTTAAGTATGAAAACTCCTTGCTACTAAACTTTTTAAATTGACTAAAACATTTAAAACTTAACTGCAAAACTAATGATCGAGCTCGTAAACAAAAGTCACGACCGCGTAAACAAAAGTCACGACCGCGTAATAGAAAGATGCCTATGCGAAAGATTTAATTTTCGAATCATAATTATAGCCTCTGAAAGTACGCCATGTTTAACAACTGTATTGAAAAAATATTTTTCGAGTCATAATTATAGCCTCTTAAAGTACGCCATGTTTAACAACTGTATTGAAATAGTACATTGAGAATTCAATGCTAAAACGTACGGAATCATTCATTTTTCCTTGTATAAAATCTATCCAATTTTATTCTATGTAAGAAAACTCCTTGCTACTAAACTTTTTTAAATTGACCTATTATACATTTAAAACTAAACTGCAAAACTAATGATCGAGCTCGTAAACAAAAGTCACGACCGCGTAATAGAAAGATGCCTGTGCAAAAGATTTAACTTTTGAATCATAATTATAGCCTCTGAAAGTGCGCCATGTTTAACAACTGTATTGAAAATTAAATTATAATTCTACTCTATTCATGTCAATCATAAATAAAGACTGCGCGGGAATTTCATCTCTAAGTTCACTAAGACAACGTTCCGTACGTATTGGCAATGCAGGCATTGAGCTCCGATTGGTGTTCGCAGGGACTCGATGCGGTCGAACCTGAAGTCTGCGTACATGAACGCGTCGCAGCGCAGCTCCACGTTGCCGGCCAACGCGTCGCTGCCGCGCCAGTGAGCACACACACCCTCTACGGTATTTGACACTTTATCAACATAAAGGATGGGCGCCCATTGCTACAAACAAATTTCTCATTTCGCGTGTACTTGGTTTTAAAGGTTATAGTCGTGAGTCGCTTTGTTCTACGCGCGTTGGTTTTTTTACTAACACTTTTTCGAACATTTTATTCTATGGGACCTAGAATATATTCTGTTTATTTTGGAAAACTAATTGAATAATGCAATCGTACTATTGATCGAGGTACTTTTCAATAAGTACTCTGGATATCTTGTTAGGAAATCATTCATCGAGTATTGTTAAGAAGTGAAGTGGGAGCTCCGCGATGCGTGGCTCGCGTTGCGTTTGATCTGGCAATTAACAATATTTTACTATTGAATCTTACAGAATGTTTCTATCCAAATTTCAATTTAACTTGTAAATTAACTAGTCTTAAATAAGTTTTAAGTATTTTTGTCCAAATTTTTATAAGATTTCGGCATGATTGCTGTGATAGATATTGAAAATATTAATATTTTGTACTTATCAAAATTTTACCAACACCAAGTAGTTTGTCTTATATTATTTTTGAAGAAGCTGATTGTCATGGCGAAATCTCACAGACGGATGCAATGGTGCTATCGTGTGCATCGGTTGCAAGTACACATTTGATTATGACATCAGCTCTTGAAGAAAGTGCTTTATAAAAAAAGACTAATATTTTCTTGGTTCATTAGAATTGGGTCATGTAAATATTAGTAACCGTGTTGATATTATTGTTTTTGTAAACGTATACTGCGTTATGATGCGTTTTAATGTTGCGTACGACGTACGTGTTGTGCCGTGATTGAGAACTGGGAAGTGATACAAAAGCTGGTGGAACTTTCGCCATGAAATAAAGACATACATAAACAAACTATAACATTATCGTTCATAACAAAGTCAACGTCAAGCAGTCCATATCGTTGAGTTTTAAAGTGACATAAATCAAACTGGTTATTTTTCAATAATATTTTTGTACAATTTATTGAACCAGTAGAGCATTTTTATTGTAATGTATTTTGTTACGTTTTTATTTTTAACAGCACACTAATGTTTATGCTTCAGTATGTTGTATATCGTATACTATTGTTGTATATAGATAATATTGTTCGAGAAGCTATTACTGGACCCGTATACTTTGGAATTCGATCTATCCTGGTACAGAAAAAAACAGTCACGTCTAGCGATCATTTTTATTACGCGGTTGCACTTTTACTAAAACGTTTAGATAATATAGAATACGGGAATTGATCCACACAGGAATTGACTTACCAATTTTTATGTACTGTTAGAGAATCTAGTTAAACATATATCATGTTATTTGAAATGTAGAAAATTATAGTAAATGATTCAGGGACCCTTATTGTTAGATTAAGTACAGAAGTAAGACAGTTCACAACGCGCAAGTGTTGCCAATTAACGAAGAAACCGTGCCATAGGTGTTTTATGTTTTTAGTGAATCGTCTCATTATTATATTTGCTCAAGTGAAATACCTAGTTCTTCTAACAAAATTCCGCAACGTTACTTAATAATGTAAGACTCTGAATGGGCTTCCTTGAATCACAAGATCAATTTATTGTAGACTATCGTGTAGTGAGCTGCTGAGCTTATTAAATAATTAGATAAAGCAATTAATTCTACAAAATTTTGCTAAATTTTTTTCTCTGTAGTTGCATCACCGATTGCACTAAGACTTCTTTTGCAATCTTGAGGCTGAAAAATGTAATTTTGAAGCAATAATTCACCGTGTCTTAATATTCGTTATGGTACGACTTGTTACAAGTGCCAAACTTTCTCATTTGTTGAAACACCAACTCGGCTCTAAATTGTGAAGCCTGCTATTTAACGTTTGTATATTTTACAATACATATTTAGGCCTATTGTACCTTTATTGTTAGATGTATAACGTATTTTACAAATTTTGAAACACCAATTTAAATAAGGCCTTTTATAATCTCGTGTACAATAAATCTCGTTTAGTTGTGAGTATAAAGTACAAAAGATAGTTGAAACTGTTCACAACTATACATATTTTCATGTCAAACTGATGTATTCCATAAACAAGTTTCTGGTGCCTTTCACGCTCGGTGTAACCATAGGAGGACATTCGAACCTGAGCTGAAAGCATGTTTGGTTCGTTTTGACAATAACTGCAAATAAACCAATTGAATTTTTACTGGTATAAGAGGGTTCGAAAATCTCAAGTTTCGCCATCGATAAACGATAAGTGACGTAGAGGGATAGGCGACCGATTTGTGTTATGTGTGAAGGCTTTGGATAGCTGTGATAAATAGTCGTGTTTATGTACGTGGTCCAGTCAAATTGGTGGTAGGTTTCCACGTGGTCTCTGTCAAAGATTAACGTCTTCTGATTACAGGGGATACAAAAGACATTAACATTATTATATTTATACTATGAATAATAAAAGGTTTTATTTCAACGAAGTGATTAGGAGGGACTTGGAACCGGATTTTACTGGACTACGAACACCCGTGGTGCTAGAAGGAAACAGGCCTCCGACGCATTGTTGTTACTATTAGTTCTTGTTAAATATTATAAAATACCCTGTTTAATATTTGCTCTACACATTGTTTACATTCCTGCAACGAAAACGTATGTTGAGTTTTGTTTTGTTTAGTTTAATATTGACTCAAGTTCTCTGTTCTGTCGCATATCCAGTTATTGCTTTGTTTTTCTTTTAGATGTAAGTTCGGAACAATCTCTACATTCATGTTGACATGCGAATTTAAAATTTTTACGTACTTAAAAGTTAAAAAAGATATTGCAATTACGTCGTAGTGTTACGCTTATTTTTGAGATGCATTTTATTTTTTATTACGGCAGCTTATGCATTGTATTGTTCGTGCACTTCATTCCATATTGTTCATGAGATGTATTTTATATTTCATGTGTTCGGTTTTATAATTACCAAAGAAGTTTAAAAAAATAACAAAAACAGCTGTTTATTTTGGATTGTAAGCCTGCGTTTTTCGTTCCATGTCTCGTCATTAATATTAATTCTATGTAATAATAATAATATTGTTATTTACTATGCATAATTCTGATAACCTGATTGTACTATTCTAGATGACATTTTTCGGGAGTATTTTTCCCAAAAACCGCAACCTTTATAAACCGATGCGGTTCTAGAAATACTCCCAAATTGTCAAAATATAACAATAACTGATATAATGTAAAATCATTATGTAAATTATTTATTATCGAATTAAATCATTTATTGTAACGTTTTATTTATCTACTAAAATTGTAAGTTCCTAACTAGCTTTTCATGTTTGTAAAGATTTTTTTTTTTCAAGTAGCTTTTTGCTGATAGAGGACATTTCGTATGATGCATCGTATGTTTTATAAAATATGATTATGATATTGAATATAATATTTGGAATATGGTTTGAATCATTGCTGTAATGTAGGAGCGTCGTGTCGTCGACGCGTGCGCACTAGCGACACGCAATACTAACAAACGTGCCTTAGCTACGGCTCACCCCATATCATGTAGGCTTATATTATAATACCCGTCATTATTATAGTGTAAATACGCTTTTAATTCAACCGATATTTTATGGATTTTGAAACACTTGTAAATTGTAAAGATTATTAATTTTAAGGTAATTAATGCCCAATAGTTTAAGTACTATTTTTAAAATAAAAATAACATTTTAATTTTGTTCGTTTTATTTCATAATAAACCTAGCGGTACCTATTTAATAAAACATTTCATTCAACAATATTTTCATGATTACAATGCAACAACACACAACAATGTTTTAAAATGCTACCGACATAATATGAATTGGAACTAAAATTATAGTTAAATATTTCTTTAAATTAATAAGTCCAAAATATAATTTTATTAATAAAATATTCACCTAAAAACATATTAGTGCAAGCTTTACTTATTAACATTTCATGTGAATGTTTTAACATATTTTTGCTTGTTAATATTAGAACAAAATCTAACGTAAAACCACAGGAATGTGGTTGGACTATAATATATATTTAAAATTAATATTTTCATACATTTATAAGCCTTTAACTCGTATTTTTTCTTTTTGATTCAAACTCAGCGGTTATTCGTTTTCACAATATTCTGATCTATACTCCATACTGTCTCCTAACATCTTCAGAATAATCCCACAGTCTTCTTGAGATCCTTCTGCTTCCATCCGGGCAGTGTACGGAACTCATTGTACGGCATGCTGAATGTAGACACGAAGTCGTCGTGAGTCAGGTATAGCTGAAATGATAACAACATAAATATTAATGGCTTGAAAAAACTATCATTTATTAGGGTCAAAACATCCTGAGACAGAATCGAAGCGAAGAAGAAGCGTCCTCAAGCCCTAGACGAGTGAAATTCTATCAACGAATGCGACGCGGTCGAAAGTACATGACTTTCGACCGCGTCGCATTCGTTGATAGAATATAATCAATAATCAATCCTTAAAGGTGCTACATCACTTGATGCATTCGACTGTAATGTAACGTTACAGGAGTCGAGCAATACATCAGTGAAGGAGGTGAACCGAGCATTACAGTGCGCAACCTGTAATGTTAAAGATTCGAGCATTACATAGATGAGGGAAGAGAACCGAGCATTACAGTGCGCAACTTGATGATACAATGCGTAATATTTTGATACAATTGTAACATCAATGAGTACCACTTGTAAACATTGTGGAATCAACTAAATGCTCAAAATCGAATCTACTACAGGCGAGTGCTCGTCTGTCAGGGAGGCAGTATTGTAATGTAATGCTCAAAATCGAATATGAAATCTTACATTACTGGCGAACGCTCTAGGTGAGGGAGCACCTTTACATTTTGGCACTTCGACCATGGCCATCGCTGACATCGAATGACAGCTCTTAACTGCACAACGTAAATTCGTCGAAGCGATGCGTTAAAATCTGTAGGATATGTGTGAATGGTCTTCTCACGCAATCGATAGCACATGCTCGTCTTTTGTTTATCTTGATAGGAATGTTTGCATTACGTGTTGGAGATAGGGCTCAATATACTATTTACAATTAAATACTGACGAGTCACTTCCCTTGGAGTGTACTTTAACCCTATGATTAATTAGTTCAGAATGAGTTGTTAATTAGTCCCAAGTGCGATAAATTAGTTTAGGGAAGATGATAATGTTGATGACGAGTATTCTGCTCAAGATTAGGCCCGGTATCCACTAAAGCGGAGAGGAGAGGAGACGAGAGATGTGTTTTGAATAGCCAATCATATTTCGTTATTTCCACATCTCCTCTCATTTAGCTTCGGTGTAAATGGGTCAAGCGGAGAGTAGAGATGTCTCATTTTTCTATAGATTTTTGTGCCGCGAGCGAGCAAGCGGTACAAACGCTCGCGCTCCCCCTTTCCCCGCATTTCGTCTCCCTTTCGTAGACTACATGCTCTTAACAACATTAAGGAGTAGAATTATAAACGTACTTCGCTAAGCTCTATTCCGGTAATTGTTGCACAATTGTCAAAGGTAAAGGCGGGCAATCCTAAGTAAAGACGGAAACATGTCTATTGTCTACTGCTAATAAGTAAGGATTATAGATCTCGGCCTCAGAAGATCTATAAAGCTTGCTTAAACTTTACTTCGCTAAGTAAACACTTTATCTATATTTATAAAAATGAATCCCTATTTCCCTTGGTCACGGCATCACGAGTGAACAGCTGGACCGATTTAGCTTATTCTTTTTTTGTTGTATTTGTTATTGTTAGGAGAAGGTACTTATGAAAAAAAAAAAAATTGGTACCTACGTAGGTAGGGTAGGTAGGTAAGGTAGGATAGGGTAGGGTAGATGAATGTTTGGTGTTTTTATGGCAAAATAAAGTTTGCCGGGTCAGCTAGTACTAATATAGACCAAATAATAATGCGTTAGGAATAATATTCATATTCCTAACGCATTGAAACGGTTGAGCGTTTTATACAAATATAAACTTAAGCGTTATGAGAATAAGGTTCATATCCGTTTTCACGGTTTCAGTCGTGTGCATTCAGCCGGGCGCAGGTTTATTGCAATAACTTTAGTGTGCGTGTATTAAATTATGAGTTATTAATTTTTCTACGAGTCTCATAAAACTATTGGGTAACCATGATGGATGTGCGTGCATTTTATTGATGCATAGTTGCAGTTAGTAACGGTAATTAATTTTCTATAAAATTCCTAACTGTTACTGTATAATTGCACCTTTGAGCTGATGTTTTATAAGATTCTACCTTTTGCCAGAAGATTAGCCAGCTCATAAATCAAATACGATAATTGTCTCATAATTATAATCTACTTATGGTACTTCCAGAAAAAAGTATCCAATGTACTAAATCCATATCTGTTATTTTGATTTATTAAAATCATATTATCTACTACAGTTATATCAAAACATTTCAGTAGGTTTTTCGTGCCATCCTCACAATATTTCACATCTATAATAATAGCTGTGCCCGCGGCTTCGCTCCCTTCAACGTACTGGCTACCTACCTAACCTAGCCTACTCTATCCCTCCTACCTACACTTTTTTTTTTTTTTTTTTTTTTCCGTTTTGGAAAATCCTCATTGGATGTCCTCCGCCCTGGGGAGGCGGAGGGGTCTGTCAGACTCTTACTGACTAAAAACCACGCCGGTGTTCCGTCTCACACCTACACCGGGGATCGCGGGAACAACGATACTTCCGCAACCCCCGGCTAGTGCCGGCCCGCCCCTGCGGGCCACTACCTCGGGTTCGGGGGGGAGTGAGGTGTTGGACTCCCCCCGCAACGTCGCAAGAGGGGCGCGCGTGGAACACTACGCGCCACCCTCTCGGGTCCTGATATCTGGAGGGCGACGGACGTCCCCGAGTCCGTCGCCCCTGGACCCATTTAGGGGGGCTGGAAGAGGGCGTTGTCCGCCCTCCGCCGACGCCCGGCGCGTCTGCTGCGGATCGGGTTAGTGGATGAGATCTCCCTCTCCCTCTCCGCAGCTTCCTTCTGCGAGACGACTGTTTCGCAGAAGGATACCACCGCGTCCCAGGACTCCTCGCTGCCGACCATAGACTCGACTACAGCCGGCAGCGACAGGTCACTGCCTACTTCGGAGATGAGGGCACGGCGTGTCCTCCCAAGCGGCACACTCTGCCAGCGTATGCCGCGCCGTGTCCTCCCGGCAGTCGACGCAGTGGTGACACCGGGCGTCCGGCTCCCTGTTTATGCGACACAGGTGCTTTCCGAAGCAACCATGCCCCGAGAGCACCTGCGTCACCCAAAACGACAGAGAGCCGTGCCTTCTCCCGAGCCAGCGCTCGAGCACTGGCCGGACCGCCTCGATGGTAATGAGGCCGGCGGTAGGGCGTGAAAGCCATTCCGCCACCAGGACCTCACGAAGCTGAGACTGACGCAACTCCATGTGTCGCTGCATAAGCCTTTCGCCCCGCGCCCGCGATTCCTCCCGCCACCGATACAATGACGCGAGTACCTTAGCCTCCAGGTCCCAGGGCGGGGATCCGGCCAGTGCACAAGCCGCCTCGTAGGAGATCGTGCCATACCCCCTGATGACTCTGACGGCCATCGCTCTCTGCGGCTTTCGCAGAACAGCGATGCTGCCGGCCGTCAGGTCAGCCGCCCAGATCGGGGCCCCATACAGGGCCATCGATCGCACGATCCCCACGTAGAGCCGCCGACAGGCAGCGCTCGGGCCCCCCAGATTGGGAAGCAGCGTTGACAGCGCCCCAGCCGCGCTCAACAACTTGGGCGCCAGCCGCCGGAAGTGGGGTCCGAAATCCCACCGGCTGTCGAGCACCAATCCCAGGTACTTCATGGTTGACTCGACAGCGATTCGAGCCCCCCCGACGACGATGTGGGCATCGGGTGGTGGCGCCCGCCGGGGGCCATGAAAGACCATGGCCTCCGACTTGTTGAGCGCCACCTCCAGGCCAAGGCGCCGTATGCGGCTCACCACCTGTGAGACCGCAGCCGTCGCCAGCAACGCTGCCTCCCTGTACGAACTCCCCCGGGCGGTGACCAGCGTATCGTCCGCGTAACACGTCAAGTCTACGCCCGGTTGGAGTTCACCCCTCAGCACCCAGTCGTACCCGATGTTCCACAGGGGCGGGCCCAAGACCGAGCCCTGCGGAACACCGCACGACATGCGGTGCTGGCTTTCGACGCCATCACGTCCCACGTAGGTGACACACCTCTCCGCCAAATAAGCCCCGACGATGCGGCGGAGGTAGGGAGGCACTCGTTGATACCGTAGTGCCTCCCGAACACAATTCCAGGGCAGGGTGTTGAAGGCGTTAGAAATGTCCAAGGACACCGCCAACATCACTCCACCCTGGGACACCGCTTCCTCCGCCAGGACTCTCACCTGCGATATCGCGTGGATGGTGGAGCGCCCATGCCGAAAGCCGAACTGGCTTTCGTCCAGGTCCGGCCCCTCTCTGTACAAGTGGCTGACGAGGCGGGCAGCGATTATCCGCTCGAACAGCTTACCCACCTCGTCTAGCAGCACTATGGGCCGGTACGCGGACGGCGAGTCCGCAGGGCGCCCCGCCTTCCTGAGCAGGACCAGACGACCAGATTTCCACAGAGTGGGAAACTGGCCCCGCTCAAGGCACGCTGTGAAGAGTCCTCTCAGCCAGGGCTCTAGCTCCTTCAGAGCGAGGGCTAACACGTGGCCGTGGATTCCATCCTAACTACCTATCGCTCCTACCCTAACTTCCTACCTACCCTAACTACCAACCTGCCCTAACTACCTACCTACCGCTCCTAACCTACCTACCTACCGTACCCTAACACCCTGCCCTGCTTTTTATTTACTTTTTAAACTTTTCCTGTATTTCGTCATGTATCAGATAAGGCGCTGTGTTCGTAAAACATATGCGAAAATGAATTTTCAAAAATTTATCGATGTTTTGATAGTTATTCTGTTATTCGAATTATAAAAAGTGTAACTAACCCGAATTTGTTTTATATATAAACTAGCTGTGCCTCTCGTCAACTGACTGCCTACCCTACTTACTTACCTACCAATTATTTTTCTAGGGTCATCATTCTCTCGCTGTGAATCTTGGCTTAGCACGCACTGAGATTTTTATTCGCGCGATTTTTTGCCGTACAATCTGCGACCTATGGAATTGTATGAAGCTGCACCCATTGCGGAAAAATATCGTGCGGAAATAATACCGCAAGAAAGCCGTGTTTTGTCGCAGAATCCACCGCACCGCGCCGTGGATTAATTCGTGCGAATATTTTGAACTCTATGAACAGGTAGAACTGTAGAAGGAGACAAAAATCAAGCGGAATTTTATCCGCAGTGCGTGTTAGTTAAATTCAGTACGCGGACAAAAATTCGCGGGAATTAGACTTAGCACGCATTGCGATTTTCATTCGCGCGAATTGAATTATATGTATTAAAGTTATCTAAATTGGTTACGTACATTTTACGTGATGCGTGCACAAATAAACAAACAAAAAGATAAACAGACAAAAATTATCCTATATCACGCTGGCTATATTTTTTGGAAATATTTTCGATGTACAAAAACAACTTTTCTACAGATTTATTATAGGTATTGATAAATATTAGATGGAGATTGAAGGATGATAGCATATTAGTAGGATAAATATAACAGTTTACCTCCTTGGTTAGAGGATCAACATCCGGCGGCAGATGCTCCTTAGGCCCTTTCAGGACACCCAAGGGATATTTCTCGTATTGATCAAAACGGTTGGCGCTGTTGCCACTCTGCAGCGCGCTGTTGCCGCTTTGAACAATTGCTTTGCCTTCCAAAGCACTGATGATTGCACTGAACGTCTTGTGACCCTGATGAAAAATACATAAAAGAGTTATTTGATACTGTTATCATTGGCTATACTGTCTGGCCAGTCGCCATACTTTCTGGCCTGGGGAATGTGCCGTTGCTGAACTGCGTAGGCACTTCAGCGGCTCTGCCAAAGGTAGCTGCAGAACAGCTTGTGGTCTGAGTCATTAACAGTCTGACAGACCCTTGACGGGGGACATACATGCGGACAATTACTATAAAAAACCGGCCAAGTGCGAGTCGGACTCGCGCACGAAGGGTTCCGTACCATTATCGAAAAAACGGCAAAAAAATCACTTTTGTTGTATGGGAGCCCCACTTAAATATTTATTGTTTTTTTAAAATTTCAACTGTGTAGCTATCACGGTTCATGGGATAAAGCCTGGTAACAGACAGACAGTGGAGTTGTGAGAGTCGTTTTCAAAAGATTTAGGAGGCACTTCAAACTGATATTCTGCAGATGCTTACCTTCCACATGGACTGCTTCCAGTGGGGGAAGAAGCCGGTGAAATGCGGGGGTTCACGTCCTTGACTCAGCGCCAGAATTGGTGTCGCAGCATCCCGTGCTGCTGGATCTAATTACGCAGAAAAAAGAATACGTCAGCAGATGCAGTTGGTAGCAGATGATCGTTGAAAAGTTTTTAAATGCGCTATCAATGTTGTAAAAACTGTCCTATCAATGTTGTTAATTTGAACTGAGAAATAGTATTTACTTTTCAGTTTCATAGCACTGCTCGGTTATGAAAGCATGTAGAAGTTTCACGATGAAATTACAAAGTCCTGAGAAGATGGTAGAAAGAGCAAGAAGAAAGAAAAAATATTTATGTATGACCCACACAGGAGACACGAGAAATATGCATAAAATTAAACAAAAAAAAAACCCTATGCGAGACCAAAAAGGCTCCTATCTCAGCATGTGCAGCGATATCAAAAAAAGAAAATAACGCCGCTCTGATATTCTGATAGGACCCACTGTTGATGCCACGGACACACTTACGGAAACGGAAAATACTTAAATAAAATATAAATAACAAAAAAAATAGAATAAACACAGAAAGTGGGTCAAAATATGTATATTATAATTATGTGTAAGTTTAAAACAAATCTATAAATAAATCATATTAAATGTAGGTAGACCTATGTACAAAGTCCCTAGTTAGGTAGGGTACCTAGTTGACAAAAAATATCTCTTTAGTCCTTCAGTTAAATAACCTAAAAATATTGGATTAGTACATTACTGCAGCGGCCAGCAAAAGAGGCATTGATGGACGAACGTGTAAATGTGGGCCGAGGCGAAGCCGAGGCACACATACGTAAGTCCATCAATGCCGAGTAGTGGCCAAGGCTTGTATAGTGCTTTTCTCAAATAATGCGCGGAAATTAAAACTGAGTAGTACCTAGAACTATTTTTTTTAAATACAATTACTATTGAAAATCAATGACGAAAAACGAACAACAATAATTTTTCCCGCCTTAGGCTTAGCACGCAGTGCGATTATATTTCGAGTGAATTGTTTCCGCCCATTCTGCGGCCTATGGAATTGTATGAAGCAGCACGCATTGCTGTAAAAAAATCCCGCGGGAATAATATTACAAAAAGCCACGCGAATAAAAATCGCAATGCATGTTAAGCCTTAAAGTTTTCATTTGTTTTTTTTGTCAATAAACAGCATTCTATTTGCAAGCCAGTTCGAAATTTAAATAAAACCTTTGATAAGTTACCTCCTTGGTTGCCATGTTTTGGAGTAAAAGATCGTTCCATTTTTAAATTACACGACAGATATGAGTTTAATATGTAATTTATTTGGCCGCTGCAAACGACAGATATGGATTTTCATACAACTTTTGCCGGCCGCTGCTCACATTTATTCGGCCTGTACTGCAATTTCGATTAATCTTGAAGAAGGTTGTCAAAATAAATCTCAAGTTTCCAAGCATGTTTGAGAAATAGTACATTACTGCAGCGGCCAGCAAAAGAGGCATTGATGGACGAATGTGTAAACATACGTAAGTCAATGCCTAGTTGTGGCCAAGGCTTGTATAGTGCTTTTCTCAAATAATGCGCGGAAATTAAAACTAGGTAGTACCTAGAACTCATTTTATCAAACACAATTATTACTTTTCAAAATCAATGACGATCAAAGAACAACAATAATTATTCCCGCGTTAGGCTGCACGCACTGCGATTTTTATTCGCGCGATTGTTTTCCGCCTATTCTGGGGCCTATGGACTTGTATGCAGCCGCACGCGTTGCTGTAAAAAAAACATGCGGGAATAATACTCCAAAATCTGCGCAAATAAAAATCGCAGTGCGTGCTAAGCCTTCAAGTGTTCATATGTTTTTTTTTCCATAAACAGCGTTCTATTTGCAAGCCAGTTCGAAATTTAAATAAAACCTTTGATGAGTTACCTCCTTGGTTGCCATGATTCGGAGTAAAAGATCGTTCCATTTTTAAATTACAAGACAGATATGAGTTTACTATGTAATTTATTTGGCCGCTGCAAACGACAGATATGGATTTTCATACAACTTTTGCCGGCCGCTGCTCACATTTATTCGGCCTGTACTGCAATTTCGATTTATCTTGAAGAAGGTTGTCAAAATAATGCTCAAATTTCCAAGCATGTTTGAGAAAACGTATTTTGCTTTTGCCACGTAAACAAAAAAATACAGATACAGTGCTTTGGGCGTGCTACACTTTATACTGACAAAGTAACGTCACAAGCCTACTCCAGAACTTTGATGCGCTTTATCTTTGTACATTTTTAATTATTTGATACAGCAAAAATACAGGTCCAATATTATTTGATAATCTCACTCACGGACTAAATAGAATTACCATTGTACTACACAGGAAATCCATTTTCTTTCAGTATCTTTATTGTCACATCGACCTCGAAAGCAGTTTTTTCAGTGTGTACAGGTTCTTCACCAATGCAAGTGTGATGTTTGCAAACCATAATTCATCCACTTCTTGCCTCATATGTACGTTACTACTATGCAACCATTATTGGTGAGGGACATAATAAATCGGCAAATGCGAGTTCATACCATTAACGAAAAAACGTCAAAAAAATCACGTTTGTTGTATGAGAACCTGACTGACCGTATCCGTACCAACTGGATGAGTTAGTAAACAAGTTTCATAAAAAATATTTATCAAAATTAAGTTTTCACAAGGTAGGTACTTACTATACTATTTTGCCTATTTTTTGTTATAATAAAATATTTCGCTTACCTTGCGCCAGATATGCGAGTGCTATAGACCTGGGGTCGTCCTTAGCTCGCGGGCAGCAGTGCTGGCCCAGCCACACGAACACGGCGTCGTGCGCGTCCACCACGCCTACCATCTCGGGAGCCAGGTCGTATTGGCTGAACGAGACTATCTCCTCAACTGCGGGGATAGGACAAATTAAGAATTGACTGTACTTCATCATCATCATATCAGCCGAAAGACGTCCACTGCTAGACATAGGCCTCCCCCAAGCATCTCACATCCAGCGGATCCCCACAACCCTCACCAGGTCATCGGTCTACCTGGTGGGAGGCCTTACAACGCAACATCTTCCGGTTCGTGATCGCCACTACAGAACCTTTCTGCCCCATCGGCCATCCGTTCTGCGAGCAATGTGCCCTGCCCACAGCCACTTAAGTTTGGCAATTCATCGAGCTATGTTGGTAACCCTGGTTCTCTGGACTGACATGATCTTGCCTGATGATATGGAAAAATCATCAGCCAATTTTAGTTCACTGTTCGACAAAGCTTTATGGACAGTGATTTAAAGTTCAAACTTCAAACTGCAGCACTCTTAATTAAAGGAAAAGAATTTAAGGAATGACGTTCAAGGAGCCTCTTAACCGGTTGAATGCCGTAATTACTCCAACATACCATTGTATCTCGCGTGGATCCACGTTTCGAGCACACAGCGGATTAATGGCTGTGTCGGTGTTTGTAAACTTACAATTCAGTGCATCATCCAATATGATCAGAAATACTCGTACCTCTGCTTTGTGCTACTGTAGATCAGCGAGGAGCCTAATATATAATTAAATAGAAGTCAGTGTCATAGATGCTGTATTCTATTGAACTTACATGAATATTGAGTAGGTACACCCAGAGACAGGTAGAAGAGACGCGGCGGCAGAGGACGTTGTACCTCCTTCAGTGGAGAGGGTACCAACAAGTGACGACGGTTGCCCAGCGCAGTCCAGAAGTCCGGCTTCTCTTTACCTGCGGAAAAGAATCTTATTTGTAGTTATGAATCTTCAGATAAGGTAAAAATACAAATCTCCTGTGCAAAGTTACTTTTTACAGTACTTATTTTTAGCCTGATTCCGTTTTGTGACAAGCCATAAAACTTCTCAACTACCGTAACTTCTGTAACCAATGAAGTCGGTTAAAAAACAACAAGCACAACTAACAGAAAATTGCTGAGTTGGAGTTCAACCAGTTTCCGACAAATGATTTTACTGTTTTGGAAATTAAAAACTTTTTAACAAAAAAATCAACAAAAAGAAATACTTTCTTTTCCGATGTCGGTGTTTTCGGTTCCTATTGTTTTCCGTTTTTTGTCACCGACTTCGGAAAAGAAAGTTATTTTTCGCTTTGTAGTGTTTTGCTTTGGAAGTCGGTTTGATTTTTTTGTTACAAAGTTTTTTATTTATCTCTTTTTAGTTTTAGTAGATAACTCCAAATACCATGAAAATTATTTAAAGCCAAAGCAAATCTCATGAAGATAACAATAAGCCCAAACACGACTAGGATCCATTGTTTTATTTCGGAGTTCCAGTGTCTACCTCCCGGCTTCATCATCAGATCAGTTCGATGTTACCATTTTCATCAGTACCATTTGTTTATAAGTATATGCTTCATCATAGTCGTAGCTATTCGATATATCTTATACCCATGACATACTTAGCATTAAGGAGTTCCAGTGGCCATCTGTGGTCTTCTTCATCAGTTCCATTTCACCAAAAGACACTTTCTAAGTGTAATGTATTGCATTGTTGATAAAAATACCATTATCGCTATATGTATGCCTATAAATCCTATAATATTTGAGGAGTTCCCTCGGTTTATCTGGGATGCTGTCATCAGATCCTTATCATCAAAATCGGTTAATAAAAGACTAAGTTATCCGCGAACACACATAAAAAATATATACATATATATACTGTCGAATTGAAAAAACTCCTCCTTTTTGGGAAGTGGGTTAAATAAACAATGGGGGAGTATGAAAAGACCAGACAAGCTAGTGTCCGTTTTGTGTAACTATCATAAATAAGTGAGGAAGTTACCTTGCATAACAAGCGCATGTTCAGTCGCAGCCATATTCTTGGCCACCTCCCGTTCATCTCCCGTAGCACTAGCGCCGCACCACACCCAGGCGCGCCCCCCCTCGCGCAGCACGTAGCACGCGCCCACCCCTCCCGCAGCAGACCCTTCACGTACTTCTACGCCCCGCGCTTCTCGAGCGTACTGTCCTGATACGCGGATCAGTACGCGAGATGGTGCGAGGAGACGGCGACCTGTGGCTGTAAGAAATGTTGTTAGGATCTTCCAAAAATGGGGGAAAAATGGAAGAAAGAACATTTATTTCGCACTGCCTAAAAGACCCACAAAAAAGGGTAAATCTTCAACTATCCGGCTCGAAGGACCAATGTGAAAGTTAGGAAGATGGCTAACCAAACTAAACCAAACCAAAGGTTTAGTAATACAAAGGAGCGATGATCGCTAATCGAGTACTAAATGCTCGACTAATATCAATTAGTGAAATAAGGTAAAAATGCATGAATAAGCATTAGTGCATTATTATTAGTGTATGGTTTCACCGTACAACTCTCTTTTTCTTCCTTCTTCTCTTTTAACTCATAACTCTTAGCTTCTCCCCAACTATTTTGGAGTCGGCTATCAATCTAACCGGACGCAGTTAAATATGTCACGTTATGAATACCCCAAATTAAAACAGGCTGTTCTAACATTTTCTTTGGTCAACTACCTGAATCTCCTCGGTATGTTTCAAGTAGGTACTTACGATCATAATCAGTTGCGCTGCCGACATAAGTGATCATTCGACCCTTGAAGATTTGGAGGAAATGCGCTGGTTCCTTCCCTTGGTACACCCATGCCTGAAAATTTAATAAATTACAATATGTATTCATATTTTATTTTCTACATTTTGATATGCAGAATGAGAAAAGTATGAATTGTAGGTAAATTCGAGAGCACATGATGCCTTACACTTGTACGAGCCTTACATCTGCAGCAATTGTAATAATAACGGTACAGAGTCCAACGTGTAAAGCTTCACGAGTTCTTGACTGTACAATAAATAAAACTTATAAATAAGTTATTACATTTATTAGAAAATAGAATAAAAATAATTTGGGAGTTTGAATGTGCACCTACAGTGTATTTTTTTTGTAATTACCAGATTTTAATAGTAACGTGGTCGATGAAGATTCTTTTTTTGATTATGTTAATTAAAACATAAGCTTCGGGGGCTTTTTGAAAACTTTTCGACTACTTTGTTATGAAAATCTTCTAAGTTTCCATGAATAAGTTTTCTGTGCACTCATCATGGCCAGACCAGTGAGGCGATTTTCACCCATAGTGCCTCTTAGCCAGGTATTTAGTCTCCTGTGGCTAATAAACGATCGCTCTACCGTGAGTCAAAGACTAGGACTTAGGACTTTGGTTGCGTTACATTTCGCAACTTTTTGAATCTCAAGGGGGGGGGGCAGGGAGGGGCAGCTGCCCCGCCCCCCCCTTGGTTATTCTAGACACATACCTGTACTGGAGAACGCCCCAATTTGGTGTAGAGATCTTTGGCTTCTTTCGCGCCCAAATTCCTCAGATCATTGGGCGAAGAGCCACCCTGTAACAAAAATATAAAGTAAAGCTCATATCAAACACTTCATGTTTTACTGCTGTGGAACTCATGTAGCACTGTACTAGAAACTGATGGAACAGAAGATAAGCTTTGACAAGCAGCTTATCTTTATTTCAGGTGGAAAAAAATATTCTTCTGTTCAGAGGAACAGAAATGTGGATTCAATAGAACATTACTACAGCGGCCAGCTAAAGAGGCATTGATGGACGAACGTGTAAATGTGGGCCGAGGCACACATACGTAAGTCCATCAATGCCTAGTTGTGGCCAAGGCTTGTATAGTACATTACTGCAGCGGCCAGCAAAAGAGGCATTGATGGACGAACGTGTTAATGTGGGCCGAGGCGAAGCCGAGGCACACATACGTAAGTCCATCAATGCCTAGTTGTGGCCAAGGCTTGTATAGTACTTTTCTCAAATATGCGCGGAAATTTAAACTAAGTAGTACCTAGAACTCATTTTGTCAAAATCAATGACGAACAACAATAATTGTTCCAGCGTTAGTGTTCATTTGTTTTTTTTTTTCAATAAACAGCGTTCTATTTGCAAGCCTGTTCGAAATTTAAATAAAACCTTTGATAAGTTACATCCTTGGTGGCCATGCTTCGGAGAAAAAGATCGTTCCATTTTTAAATTACACGACAGATATGAGTTTACTATGGACTTTATTTGGCCGCTAGACACGACAGATATGGATTTTCATACAACTTTTGCCGGCCGCTGCGCGCATGTATTTGGCCAGTACAGCAATTGCGATTTATCTCGAAGAAGGTTGTCAAAATAATGCTCAAATTTCCAAGCATGTTTGAGAAATAGTGCTTTTATCAAATAATGCGCAAAAAATTAAAACTAAGTGATCTCTAGAATCCATTTTGTCAAATACAATTGCTTTTCAAAATCAATCAACTATTGATTCTGAAACAACGTTCGACAATATTTTTTCTCGCGTTTAAGTGTTCATTTGTTTTTTTTTTCAATAAACATCTTTCTATTTGCAAGCCAGTTCGAAATTTAAAATAAAACCTTTGTTAAGTTACCTCCTTGGTTGCCATGTTTCGGAGTAAAAGATCGTTCCATTTTTAAATTACACGACAGATATGAGTTTACTATGTAATTTATTTGGCCGCTAAACACGACAGATATGGATTTTCATACAACTTTTGCCGGCCGCTGCTCGCATGTATTTGGCCAGTACAGCAATTTTGATTTATCTCGAAAAAGTTTGTCAAAATAATGCTCAAAATTCCAAGCATGTTTGAGAAAATTCAATATTGTCACCATCCAGTAGTAGAGCACGGTCTGGTCGCCGATGGGCGCGTGGTAGGTGTAGAGCACCACGTAGCAGTCCCTGTCGTAGAACACGGCGGCTTGTGGGCGCTCCACTTCGGCCAGCGACTCCTTGTTGATGTCTTCAGCGTCCGTGCCGCGGCGACGCACGCGCCACACGCGCAGGGCGCCGGAGCCGTCGTCTGGGAGTTGAACCTGGTAACGTAAAGTAAAATCTAATCAAATCCTTGTTTACAGTTGACTTTACACTGGTGTAAGTAATGATAATTCTAAAATGTAGACAAAACTTTATGTAAAAAAATAAACAAAAATAAATAAAAGAGATTGCCCTGTGCGATAAGACCGCCCATTGTACACTTATCGTTATAAATGTTTTGTTCTGTAATTATTTAAGTGGTGTACAATAAAGTATATAATAAATAAATAAAACATCATAAAACTATTTTTATCCGAAGGCACGTAAATTGGAAACTAAATTATGAGTTCGTTTTAGTCAAAGATGAAGGAGAGGTACATACAAATTTCATATGATATTGCTTTGGAAATGCATATTAGAATAGTGTAATATCCATATAGATTGTACCTCAGCGGCAAGCCATGCATTTGTAGCCAGACTGACAGCATCAAGCCTGGTGGTCGCTGAACGAGCTGCGCGCAGTCTGCCATCACGCCGAGCATCGCACCAGCGCCAGTTGTGGAACAGCGCTGCGAACTCCAATGGTTCCCGTCCCGCTGGTGCAGCTGATACTGGGACGGTCATTCGGCGAGCTCGGGCCAATCCACGAGCTGCTGCGAGAGCCCCGCGAGCCGCTGGGCCCGATGCTGAAGGACCCACCCAGGCCCATACACCACGACTTCCACTGTCCACTATGTAGACGCCCTAAAACAATTGAATAACGATAGTAGTAAACGTCAAAGTTTGAAGCGGCAGAAAAGTATCCGATAAGTACCCTGAATAAGTGTACACCTCACCTCACCACACCTCAGTTAAGAAGGGTGAATGCTTATCTACGGTCACCGAACGGCGACGGGTACCCGTCGAGAATTTTGAAACCCGTCAAGCGTTTCGCGGTTTAGTCATAATGTCTGCGGTAACTCAATTTATTGTAATCCTAAGAAACGAGACACACTTGACTGATTTCTGAAGCTGCAGACGTCACTTACATCATCAATCCCACCGCACTATTCCCAAACCACTGCAACTCCTGAAAGCCAGAATTAACAGTGGCGACCACCAGAAAAGCGCCGAGGCAATGAAGCTCGACGAAGTCCCGGCGAATGAATTTAACTGCCTTGGATCCCGCAACGAAATTAATGAGAAAAGAATAACGGAGGAAAGACCATATCAAGCGGGAGACAGAACAAACAAGACCAATACGCACTAAGGGTCGTTTAAAACTGGGATAGGCCCAGTTGCCTAGCACCACGGATAAAAATTTGCATTAATATTAATGAGTCCAAACACTGAGCTGTTATATTTGATTCCAATGATAGGTATGACAAAAACGCTTGAACGCACGGCAATTTGTTCTAGTTTCCACAAAGTCCGTATAGTGATGCAGCCTGTACATCAATCAACATAGTATTGTGTTCATTCTGCTAAAGAATACACTCCCATAAGATATGATGTGCAGATTGTACATATTCGCAGTCAGATGTAGAACACATACAGGCGAGGCAACAAGCTTGAAGAAAAATAATTTACTTCCTCTTTTACACTTACATCATCAGCCAGATCTTCTCTGAACAGCGGGGCGCGCTTGATTTCTTCCAGCCTTGCAGCAGGTCGTTGCGAGGGCACGGTGATGGGTGTGACCCGTGGTGGTTGGGTTGCTCGGTAGAGGCGCGCAGGTCGCGGCGGATCTGATGGTGGAGCCGCGGGTCTTAACGCTCGGGCCCGTAACTCCAGGAGCGCATCCAGCAGACCGCGGTCGCTGGCCGGTAGTGTCTGCTCATACCCGTCGTGGGCGATCGCAATTCTTCGCGCCATCATGCCCTTGTCTGCGCCACGGGCCATCCGGTATGCGATCTAGATTGAAATGGTTTATTATTTTAAGTATGCCTTCCTTCTTTGCTTCATTGTTAATTTTAATTCAGGAATGCGTAGTTTTATGCGTCTAATCAGGGGCGTAGCGTACCGCCATATCTGTCGTATCAATTATACGGGGACCCCGACGTGTGTAAGCAAAAATTTATAAAACTTCCTAAATTTCGCCTGTCAGACCTGTCACTTTTGTCCATAGAAGCAGAAACAGCAGTTACAAACAACAGCAGCTATAAATGATTGAATAACAGTTTGGCGAAAAAAGGCAAGAAGAGTGTATATTTAATTTGAATTGTTTGTAAAAAAATTGGAAAAGTGACAGATAGATAATTATGATGAATAAATATTTCTTTTAATTATATGCAAACATTTTTTTTTCTTTTGTGAAAAATCTTTACCCTTCATAAGGGCCCCCAAACAAATTTTTATACGGGGCCGGCCAAGGTACGCTACGCCACTGCGTCTAATTGTACTAATGCATAAAAAGTTTTACTGCTATGACGTATCCATTTTATTCAGGAATGTAGAATGTAGGCATACCAACTGGGTAATATTCTGAAACTATAATTCTCATTCCGCATTCACATAGTACTCCAACCGTTAACACTACAAACCTTGGCTCCAAATATTTTTTCAACGAGGTTGGCGGTCCGACCGAGCCACAGCACGAGCAGCGAGCTGGTGTCGAGGACGAACACACCATCCGTCGCCAGCTGCGCCCAGGAAACCGGCTCCAGTTGAACCAGCACTGGGCGGCGACCACGCACGCGGTATAGGCGGGCTGCGCCGTTCAGATTGGCTGAACCGCTTCGGAGGATTCTGGTTTCATAAAAAGTTTATTCTAGCAAAATGGTCTAAGGCTGGACTCACAAATTCTGAATTCCTCTCTGAATTCAAAGTCGGAATTCATAATCTGAATACCGGCAATGCTGGCTGATGATGATTGGCTGCGTCGAAATAATTAGCTTCAATAATTTTAAAGTTCAATATTAGCTTCAAAAATATTAAAGCTTGAAATTGAGATTGCAGCTGACATCGCGTAGCGGGAAAAGGCGAGGCCTTCGCTTAACAGAAGAACAAAGAAGATTAACTTCAATAAATAGGTAATTGTGTAGCTTATGGATTTTAAAATCATAGAATCGAATCCTTGACCTAAAAAATCAAAGCACACAAAGAATACGCCACAAAAAATGTCTCGACATTTGTGGCAGCTTTCGTTATGCGGCTTCCAAAATATGGAATAACTTGCCACCACCGATTACAATACACGTTTTTAGACGACGTTTACGGCAGTATCCCGTAGAAGCACAAAGGAAGCTAGATATGGTCGCACTAAATATCTCAATTATTTGATGTATTTATCTACCCACAAACACACGTCATCATACAGTATAAAACTGATTTACATCCGTCACCTCACACATCAGGTCCAGTTGAAAACCAGCGTCAGGCACTAGTTGTCTGGCATTTTTTGCTGAACTGGGCCTTTTTGCGCAGCCGTGAGGCACACTTTCCTGCTAATTTCTTACGTCAGACTTTACAGTTTTACTTTTTTATTTTATTTGTATTTTGTCTGATATATAATAATATGCTGTGTCTTTTAGACTGTGCTAAATAAATGTATTTTCTTTCTTTTTTCTTTCACTTTCTTGCTAGCTTGCTTACTTTATGCATTGCTGTAAAAGGTTGGCTTTTATAACAGCAGCATCTTACCTGATCCCATCCCTGAAGTAAGACAGCAGCCGCGGCGTCTCCTTGGTGACGGCCTCGCGGTGCACCACGGTGGGCGCCGCCAGGTAGGCCGCCAGCTGCGTGCCCCGGCGCAGCGCCAGGCCCGCCAGGGCTCCGCTGCGCTCTCCGCCCCAAGAGTGGATATGGCGCTCCAGGAGTTCCCCATTGCCGTTCTCTTTTATTTCTCGACGCTGGTACAACAGATAATATCTTTAGTTTCTGTCATCCCAAAATATAAACAAAAAAACTTCAGGTCCCTGTTTTTATTAAATTGGTTATATGAATGCATTTGCAGCTATATCTCACAAATCAAGTGCCATCTGGCGTTGCTAAACTTATCAAAATAACTGAAGATAAACCAAGACAATCTGGCGGTTGCTTGGGCAGTCTTTGGTATATTATAGCACCTGGTACCCAATAGCCTAAGCGAAACTGTAATGTCAAGCTTTGAGATCGATGAATAGGGATGTTTACTGGGTAAAAAAAGGATAATTCTATTCAGTCCGTGAGTGAGATTATCAAATAATATTGGATTTTTGCTTTCTCAAATAAATAAAAATTTACAAAGATAAAGCGCATCAATGTTCAGGAGTGGGGGCTTGTGACGTCACTATGTCAGTATAAAGTGTCGCACACCGTGATGTCACACCATATTTCAACGCACTGCATCTTTGTATTTTTTTGTTTACGTGGCAAAAGAACAAATACGTGTCCAATATTTTTAGGTTATCTAACTGAAGGAATAAATATATAATTTTGTCAACTACCCTATTGGTTCTTAGACTTGATAATGAAACAGCCAGGGTCACGTATCTAAAATGTCTAGAAATAATCTCATCTATGTCCAGTTACTCACAATAACATCAGGTCCAGCCGGTTGTCCCGGCAGGGAACAAGAGTATACCAAGTAAGCCTCGGCGTCGTAGAACGTGCCGTAGTGTGTACGAGGCAACAGTTCCGTGTTCGATTCCTGAAAACGAAACTTATGTTAGAATCTTTAAAATACCAATCACCATAAGTATTACTTATAGCGCTATTCATAATAACCATATAGTACATTTCTGCTGCGGCCAGCAAAAGAGGCATTGGTGGAAGAATAAGTCCATCAATGCCTAGTTGTGGCCAAGGCTTGTATAGTACTTTTCTCAAATAATGCGCGGAAATTAAAACTAAGTAGTACCTAGAACTCATTTTGTCAAATACAATTACTTTTGAAAATCAATGACGAACAACGAACAACAATAATTTTGACCGCTTTTACAGTGTTCATTTGTTTTTTTTTCAATAAACAGCATTCTATTTACAAGCCAGTTCGAAATTTAATCCTTGGTTGCCATGTTTCGGAGTAAAAGTTCGTTCCATTTTTAAATTACACTACAGATATGAGTTTCTACTATGTAATTTATTTGGCCGCTAAACCACGACAGATACCGATTTTCATACAACTTTTGCCGGCCGCTGGTCGCATGTATTTGGCCAGTACAGCAATTTCGATTTATCTCGAAGAAGGTTGTCAAAATAATGCAAAAATTTCCAAGTATGTTTGAGAAATAGTACATTATTGCAAAGGCCGGGCAATAGGCAATTGCAGGTCAAGTATGAGTTTTACTAATACGAGACAGGCAATTGCTTATCTCAAAAGAATGCAGGGAAAATAAGACATATTTTTTATATTGTACATTTAATTTAATTGATATTAAAAGTTACAACAACATTGCTGGAGCGTTGTAATGTTCCAAATTCAAAAATCGCTCCAGCAATGGATTTGATTTTCTTTGTCCGTAATTACGGTACTTCGCGTGTTCTTTTTTCTAAAATAATGACAACATTTCCATGCATTTTTGAGAAAAATATTTAAATCTAATTCTTTCATTAGCAAATTTAATCCAGATAAAAAAAAAATGACACGCAAAAAAGCTAGGTCAGTGATCCCGAGTTGGCGCCAATAGCTTACAAAATAAATAGAAATCAGCCTCTACAATAAGTTCTGGCTATTAATCTCGATCCGAATAGCTGGCTGTCTGCGCGGGCGACGACCGTTATCAAGAAAAAAATAAACAATGAGAGATTGCCATCTTCATTTCGTAACTGTTATTATCGAATGCTATATTTTAGTCAATCACTAGTTATAAACGCGTGTGCGTTGGAAATTGTGCAGTTATAAATTGTCCGTATTAAGTAGCTGGTATGCTTGAATGTCATAATCAAAATGTGTCACGCTCTTTGAAGCGAAATGCGATATTTCAAATGTGCTGATTGCTGTTTTAATAAGGAGTGAAAAATTAATTGTCTTCGCCAGCACAGCGGCGGCGGCGATCGCGGCTTCTCTGAATGGCACGTCATTGGCAATTGTGCGTGCAGTGATGCACAATTAAGGCGGCATGTGAGTGCGTACCTCCCTGACGTTATATCACGACACTAAATACTGGATAATCCACGTGTTTTAATTACACGCAAACTGCTTTTTAGGGTTCCGTATAACCCAAAGTGTAAAAACGGGACTCTATTACTAAGACTCATCTGTCCGTCTGTCACCAGGCTGTTTCTCATGAACCGTGATAGCTAGACAGTTCAAATTTTCACAGATGATGCATTTCTGTTGCCGCTATTACAACAAATACTAGAACAGCATAAAATAAATATTTTTTCACACCACCTGCTCGAAAATGTCAAATTATATGTCAAGCAACCTTTACCTAAAGTGAGTCATTAGTGGCCGGGGGCACAGCCGGTCAATAATGTTGTACTGGTTTCATTATGACCCGCTGGTCAATAATGTGATTTGAATTTGGAATCTCACATGCTCAGCTAAATTGGCAGTATAATACTAACAAACACCCTTTGGTGCCAGAAAGAGGAAAGCTATTCTCGATACCCTTACTACACGTGGATGATATTCTCGATTTCCTACAAAATCATAACGACTGCTTCTTCATATCGTTGCCATGTTTTCGAAGACATAATATTGTAAAAATAATTAGATAACTATGAACCATTTTTTAAAAGGAATGGAATAACATTAAAACTGGCATTAATAATAACAAATACCGTACCGCGCCGTAATACCGTAATAGTAACTGGCGAATACTGGATAGTTAATTTATTATAAGTAAACTGCGCAATGATTGCTGTGGATTTTGTGATTAAATAAATAAATAATAAAACCTTTCTGTACTACAGTCGATTTATCACATTTTATCAAGTTCTAAATATGTTATTCTTACTGTTTGTTTATTTAATAAATACTTCGTTTTTCGTACTATAGAGTATCCTCCTCTGGGCTAAAGGTGTCTTTGCCTTGGGCTAGCTTGAATCCCTTGCTGCATTCAGGATTCTTGTATTAACTCCCTCGCTTTGCTCGTGAGTTAAATCCCGAATCCTTCATTGCGCTCGAGATTCAATATGACGCCCGTGACATAAGATACAACTTTAGCCCCTCGGTACATAATCTACTATTGTGGGGCTTCCATGCGTTTTTTCCCATTTTTTGCGATAATGGTACGGAACCCTTCGTGCGCGAGTGTGACTCGCAATTGGCCATTTTTTATTGTAAATATGCTTTCGAGTATTTATCCGCATATTATGCTTAATAATTATTACGTATGGTAATTTTATTCTGTCGGAATAGCTTGATAATTAGTTCAGTCGAGCAAACATGCTGCGGAGGCTGGTAACATTGATAAACTGCGTGTTGCTGTTTGTGTTTTTAACCGAATTGCCCAAAAGGAGGAGGTTATCAATTCCATTTTTTATTTTTTATGTGTTTTCCCTCAGAACTTGTTACTGGGTGTACCGATTTTGATGATTCTTTTTTTATTTGAAAGCCCGCGGTACTTGTCATGTGGTCTCATTTTATTTTCATCAAGATCTGGGGGGTGACCACAAGCTCTTAGAGTAAGGTTATTTTGAGATCGAGTAAGGGACAGGTGTATATGACGTGTATACATCTGTCACTTAAGCCTTGTATCCACTTGAGCATGCTCGGGCGAATGAGCCGCTCATTCGCCCGAGCATGCTCAGAGGAACAAAATTAATGTTTTGGTCGAACGAGCCTCAACATTGAAAAAGCTGTGCTCAGGCTGCTCAGTATATGCTCGGCTCCGTCATGTCTTCACGTGTCCGTGTAGCTGCTGCTGCCTTTATAATCATTCACTGTGCCATAAAGAAGAAGAGAAAACCACCAAGGTGGTGGATGAGAGAAATGTATCGTCATCGAAGAAACAACTCGGCTAATATAATTCGTGAATTGACTTTCGAAGGAGATAACGAACCATTTAACAACTTTACAAGAATGTCAAGGATTGATTTTGAATATTTACTGTCATTGATCGGACCGCAAATTAAAAAAAATTCAAATAACAGAAAAAGTAAACGTAATTAAACTATGTTAAACTCGGGGAATTCGACGCGCTCGCCTCAAACACAAAAACAACCGTCCACATTGAGCGCCGAGCGAATACTGAGCGCCTTTGAGACTTTGAGCACGGACAAAAACCGACAGCTCGCCCTGAGCGCGCTCGGATTTGCTCGGGCCGAGCGTGCTCAGGCGTCTCCACTTGAGCGGCTCGGCCAAATGAGCCGCTCATTCGCCTGAGCATGCTCAAGTGGATACAAGGCTTTACTCGATCTCAAAATAACCTTACTCTAAGAGGTTGTGGTCACCCCCCTGATGAAGAACTTCGGATATATACATCAGAACTCTTCAATAAATGACGGCAAATAACTCGGGATAGCTGTAATCGCATTTTTGTTTATTGTTTACCCATTTTTGTTTGCTATGTATCCAACTCTTTTCCGAATCGTTCATATTTAAAGATCAAACTCATCTGTTGTATACTTACTTAGTGCAGAATTACACTAGCAAAAGTGACTGAAACTTAATTTCTGCTTTCTACTTAGTATTTAATTTACTAGAAAGCAGAAATTAATGATAATTATTTAATTATATTTTTTTTTATCGTTAATGAATAGCTTTGTAACTCAGATAGTTATCTGTTTCTTTATGTTTGCTAAAACTTTTCTCTTTTACTTGTTTACAGGTAAAGCATGAAATACAAATGATTTAGAAAAGTTATCATCATCATCATATCAGCCGAAAGACTTCCACTGCTGGACATAGCCCCCCCCTCCCCCAAGCGTCGCCACATTGATTGGTCCCGTGCGTCTCGCATCCAGCGGATCCCCGCAACCTTCACCAGCTCATCGGTCCACCTGGTGGGAGGCCTTCCAACGCATTGTCTTCCGGTTCGCTGTCGCCACTCCAGAACCTTTCTGCCCCATCGGCCATCCGTTCTGCGAGCAATGTGCCCTTCCCACTACCACTTAAATTTGTCAATTCTTCGGGCTATGTCGGTAACCCTGGTCCTCTTGCGGATGTCTACATTTCTGATTCGATCACGCAACTCCTCCCATAGCCCTTTCCATTGCTCCTTGGGTTACTGTAAGCTTTCTGATGAGGCCCATTGTGAGCGACCACGTCTCAGAGCCATATGTCATCACTGGCAACTGGCAACACACACTGGTCATACATAGACTTTCGTCTTGAGACACTGTGGTTAATTGGAATCGGATTCGACGGTTGATCTCTTTCTCGAAGTTGGCCCTACCCAACTGGACCTTTTGTCCAACGTCGACATCGTCGCCCACAACTTCGAGTGCAGAGTCTTCGACCTTGATAGGAGTGGTTGTAACATGGACATTCAACATCACCTTGGTTTCGTCCAAGTCCATGTTCATTATCTTTATTAAAAAAGAACAATGATTTTTACTTTATCTTATGAGTTTCTGAAGGAACACGACGACACCTTCTTGCTAGGTACGTATTGTGGCTGGTGGCAGCTGTCATCAACGATCGCTATGCTATGCTATGATGATGTGCTATTGGCACAGATAATATGCTAATGGTGAGGACAATATTATTATGTCCAGCTGAGGACTGTTAATAAGCTTATGATGCAACGAGCTTATGATCACTGTGTTTCCCAATTTCTCACAGGGCATGGTAAGTTTAAAAGTAAATTATTTGCCTTCAAGCTCGTTGCCTCGCCTCTATGTCAGTGTTCTACATCTGACTGCGAATATATACAATCTGCATATCATATCTTATGGGAGTGTATTTTTTGGGAGAATGAACGTAATATTATGTTGAATAATGTACAGGCTGCACCTAGGGGGTGACCATAAGCTCTTAGAGTAAGGTTATTTTGAGATAGAGTAAGTGACAGATGTATACACGTCATATACATCTGTCCCTTACACACACTCAAAATAACCTTACTCTAAGAGCTTATGGTCACCCCCCAGGAGTTGTACGGATCTTGTGGAAACTAGAACAAATTTCCGTGCGTTCAAGCGTTTTTGCCATACCTATTATTGGAAACAAATATACTCGTAGCAGCTCACAATGTTTGGACCCATTAATATTAATGCTAATTTTTATCCGTGGTGCTAAGCAACTGGGCTTATCTCACTTGTAAACGACCCTCTATGTTCTGTCTCCTGCTTGATATGGAGGAAAGTGGATTTTTTATTTTTTTCCTTCTCCTCCTTTATTATTTTCTGATTAATTTCGTTGCGGGATCCAAGATAGTTAAATTCATTCACCGGGACTTCGTCGAGCTTCATTGTCTCGGCGCTTTTCTGGTGGTCGCCACTGTTGATTCTGGTGGAATAGTGCGGTGGGATTGTCCCAATAAAAATGCTTTTGATCATGATATGGTACCTAAACATCTGTAGTCACAGGAGAGAAAACTTGAAAATAAATATTCTTGTAAATTGGTTTAACTTTTGATCTATCTCCAACAGACAAAGCTTTCATTACCGCAAAAATACGAGACAGTATTTGACCATCGTTTCTACAATGGAAGTGGATATCGTGACCGAGATCATCTTCAAAGTAAGGCAATAGTGGCTAACAATTTCCGTGACTGATAGTACCTAATCTTTGTTTGTATTGTAATGTAAAGTTGAAAATCGTTCAGTCGCGGTCTGGCGGGCCTTCCTCCGTCCATGTAGCGGGACTGCGATGTGGTGTGACTCACTCGGCTCACTGATGGTACCATTCAGGGCTGGCTCACTAGGTTTATTTATTTAGTAAAAAAAATCGGATTTCTTAACGGACCGTTTGCGTTTGGTGATATTATCCTAGACACCACTTGAACTGCACATTGGAACAGCTTTATTGCTTAACTATCTGTCCCACGCGGTTTCGCTCCCGTCAAATGGCAACCTACCTACCCATCTACCATACCTACTCTACCGTACTTACCCTACCATACATGATTGTTGCGTATACAGTTTCAAAAAGGAATAATTTGGTTCTTTTTTGCAACATTTTTCATTTATGCTCCGCTCCTATTGGTCGTAGCGTGATGTTATATAGCCCATAACCTTCCTCGATAAATGTACTATCCAACACAAAAATAATTTTTCAATTCCAACCAGTAGTTCCTGAGATTAGCGCGTTCTAACTAACAAACAAACTCTTCAGCTTTATAATATTAACAGTATAGATGAAAGTAAAAATGTGATTGGTCGGTTTTTCATACTCTTTGCCAATGATATTCAAATAAACAGATACATTATAAACTCACAAAACAATTGAAAAAAGTGTGCCGCAAATAGCGGCAGCACACATACACACTTTTCATTCGTCTAACATTAAAAAATAATTATTTTAATCAATAAATAAATAAATTACAAATACACACGATGGCATTTATTTTATTTTGTTTTTGTTTCAACAAAGCCTATCGCTCTTCGCCATGCGTGACATAAACTAAAGATTAAAGGTCACAATTGTGACCTATTCGAGTCTTCAAAATGCGCGCGCTCATAACATATCTGTTTATTTGAATATTATTGCTCTTTGCCCTTTGTTTTGTTGAATTCATTACTTACACTGCTGCAGTCAATTTAAGCAAGTGAATTCGGCAAGGCGAATGGTTTGATCCCATCAATCGACCAATCACCTGTGAGATGAAAGACGCGTTATGGATTTCCGTCTATATGATTGGTCTATTGATGGAGACAAATCTTTCGCCTTGCCGAATTCATTACACGTGTACAATAAGGCTGCTGGTATTGCGATAAAATTTTGTTTACATATCTTTCGTAACGACGGGAATATTTTCTACAGTAAACTATGTTGTCTTAGCATTTGCACGTTCCTTTGTTAACGCGATATGAGAAAGTACAGCTGACAAGAAAACTTTCTCACATTAGCTAAGACTTTAAAAGTTAAATTCGTGACAGAAAAAAGAAAGTGAGTAATATTTTTAATTTGTTGTAATTATAATTTGTCTGAGTAGTTCTACAAATGCAGCTATAGAAACACACGACTTGAAAAATGTGTTAATAATTTAATGTTGTGAAGGATTGTTTTGGATAACCCTGTTGGACAACAATATCTGTGTCGACTGCTGTAATGGTCTTCCGTTACAATGCAAGTGTAGTCGGCTGTTATTTATCTTTATGGAGCACACCAGTTAATTAATTTATTGGAGAAATTGTATGAAATTGCTAACACGAGAGGTGCATCTACGAACGAACAAATAAATTGCGGCGGCCTGCTTATTAAGGATTTATTTGACAGCGCGCGAAATCTGACAGAAAATGATAGGAATCTTAAAAGATGATTTCAGGTGAGTTTTTGTAGTCTCCGTGTTTACGATCTTATCGGCACGAAATAAACTGCTTAATTATTTTTAGATGATATAGTGCTACTTTCAGACACGCTCGTGCCGAAACGTCGTGTTGTTCTTGCACAAGCGTTCATGGACCCCTCTTTTCTTATCAACCGACTTACCAAAAAGGAGGAGGTTCTATGTTGTTTTTTTTTATTTTTTGTGTATGTTCACCGATATCTCCGTCAATTGTGGACCGATTTTGAAAATTATTTTTTCGTTTGAAAGGGTATGTGCCGAAAATGGTCCCATTTTAATTTGGTAAATCTGATGAAGAAATTCGGAGATATACAACATAACTCTTCAATAAATAACGGCAAATATCTCGGGATTGCTGCAATCGCATGTGTTTATTGTTTATATCATTTCATAACATAACATCACGCCAGTACGCTCTTAAGGGGTACGCAGATCTCTCATTTCACCAGTTATGTTCAAGTAAGGTAATCTATTCTGGCGTTATAGCTTAGGTACCTTAACAACTTGCCTATTAGGTAGGTACAACTTAAAAGTGAAAAATAAAAAAATAAACTTTTTAACAATAAATTTAGAAAAATAACTTTAATTTTGGAAGTCGGTGTCCATAATGCAAAAAAAATGTACCTACGAAAGACGCAGACTTCCAAAATTAAAGTTGTTTTTCACTTTGTAGTTTCTTTTTTTTATTTGGAAGTCGGAAGTTTTTTTTGACTGGCAGTAAACCAGGAAACATATGAATGTCTAAACTTATGAAATTGAACAATGAGTCTGTATTGACTTGCCAGGTTTCTAGGGTATTGGGAACAAGAGATTAAGCGCACATGTCCTACTAAATCTATTTATCTCACAGTAGAAAGTAACGTCTAATCAAGCCGCCAATTGTACTTAGCTGTGGTTACGGTGTCAGATTACTAGAAACTCAATTTTGTTACAGATATGAAGTGCAACAGAAAGTGGGTAATAGAAGATAAATGGTAATATGTATGGTTGCAAATGATGGCTGGACGAATGTCTGCGTTAGAGTGCGTCGCATAGCGCGCAGCTAACAAGCGTGGTGCGCCCGCGCAGCGTCCGTGCATCTCGCTGCAATTTATCGTTATGTTGAATTGTATACTTTCTCTTGTCACTTTGGACGCAAGAAAATTATCATCATACGTTGCTGTAGTTTGTATAATAAATTAAATTGGCAAAATGTAATTCTAAAGATAATAATAAATGTCCAAACTTCTAACTTGCCGGTACATTTTATGACTCGGAATAGAAATAGATACTCTCATTGTTTGGTTTTTAACCGACGGAAAAATGGGTCAGGACCAAATTTTTGACGTAATCGCACAACGGAAAATGTGTCACACTGGAACATAAATGTAGCACAATATAATTATTTTGGTGTGTGTAAATAGTTGTAAGATTCTAGGTAGGTAAATAGAATATCCACTTACAAAAATTTGGTCCTGACCCATGTATGTCTATGTCATCGTAGCTCCTAAACGGATGAAGCGATTTTGATTTAGTATTTTGTTTGAAGGGTGACTTAATCGAGAGTGTTCTTAACTATGTTTGATGAAAATCGGTTCAGATGTTCAAAAGTTACGCGCATTTTTCATATACCCGGAACGCGTTTCGAATCACTTAATTCGTCTCCTTAGTAATTATTTTCGCTAAATTAATTAACAGTTGAAAATACTTATTTTCTACCGCAAAACTTAAACTTAGTGCTGTGCTATTGTCTACTAATTGTTTTAAAGGTTCTGCGAAACGTAAATACAATAATAACAAGTAACTGAATTTTATTTTAAAAGTGCCGTATCATACTGACTGACTCGCGAGTGCACGGAATATTGGCCGTTGTGTTAACTGTCATAACGGTCTAATTCCTGCGAACGTGCAGTGACCGAGGCAGTGACAGACTGCCAGTGCTACCAACTTACCGGCGTCGCAACGCGCGTTCTTGTCTCAAAACTTTGTGTGTCGGTCATCATATTGAGCATTGCGAGTGTTTACGACTGGTGGCGCCACCTCGACTGTATAACGTCTGTGATTTCTCTCGACTGAATTAGTCCTACTGGTATTTAATTGATATTAAAATGTCTGTTAATCGATCATCTACTGCTTCACCGCTTCCGCTGCCAACTACACCTACTGATGAATGTATCAACTTGGCCCCACAACGATTAGTATCGTCTGAGCTTAATCTACAGCAAAGTATACTAGTCCCTGATCTTGCTGCAGCTGAGCGCAACAAGAAGAGAAAGTTTAATGTGTCTGAAGATGACAATCTTGCCATAAGTGGAAACACATTCTCCACTTTTACTCTTGAGCAGGAAAAGCGCTTTGAAGACCTGCTAATTAAAATAAACAGCATTATAGAACAAAATCGAGACCTTAAAGACAGTGTCGAAGTAATGTCAAAAAAGCATGATGATTTCCTGACAAGAATATCAATATTGGAAGGCGAACGCAAAGAGGACAGGAAGTTGATCTGCCAATTGGAGGAAAAAATTGAATTGTTCGAGCGAAAAGCTCGTTCTTCCTCAATTGAAATACGGAATGTCCCTAAGAACTCAGATGAAACTAAGCTAGACCTCTCCAATATGGTGATTAATTTAGGTAAATCAATAAATCTTAATATTGAGCAATCTACTATACGTGATGTTTACAGGGGCAAATCTAAGGAGGACTCCAAGCCTATCATTGTTGAGTTTGCGTCGGTATTGATGAAGGAAAAAGTGATTAAAGGCGTCAAACACTTAAATTCGTCTGACAAGAGAGAAAATAAACTTAATTCTCACCACTTGAACCTAAAAACTCCAGCGAAACCTGTGTTTATTTCTGAAACCCTGACGTTCAGAGCACAAAAGCTCTTTTACCTCGCCAGGCAATTTAAAAAAACACATGGCTTCTCGTTTTGCTGGACGTCTCATGGTTTTATCTACCTTCGTAAAAAGGTTGGAGATCCGCAGGTACGAGTGAACTGTGAGGCCGACATTGATAAATTAAGGAATTCAATCTGACTTTATCAAGTAAACTACTTCCAATTCTTATTGTTCCCTAGCATAGCTTGGATAACCGTGTGCATGCGGGTTATTCTTAACTTTAAACCAATTTTCCATGTATCTTTTTTTAAATTATTTACAGTGTACTATATAGATATTTTTAAAAATCACGCTAAACAAAGTACTTACACCATCAAAAACATTCACAAACTAAACTCATCTTCTCAAATTCATACACAAGCTCGCCTAACTGTTTTCCATCCCTCCTCAAAGTATTACTCTCAATATTTCCTGCTTGATTCTACTATGATCCTTTCTTCCCTTTCTGAAGCCGTCACAAGCCTGGTCCATATATTCTTATCCTATAAAATTCAGTAATGATATTAGTGATGTAACATCAGATATTGACAATCTATGTGTGTCAAAATCGTTTACCACAGACCTCAACAATTGTGGCCAATTTATAAAAAAATCCCCAAATAGGAGTTTGGTAGTCCTCACTCAAAACATTCGGAGTATCAGTTGTAATATGCCAGGCTTCGAAGTTATGTTAACGAGATTAAAAATTCAATGTGATATTCTTGTGTTAACAGAATGTTGGCTTTTGGGCATGTCGGGCACTATACCAGTTTTACATGGTTTCAAGTCCTTTGCAACTAAAGAAATATTGAAACAAAATGATGGAGTTGTCGTCTATGTTAGGGATGACCTCGATATAAGTGTGGATGAACCGGAGTTTCATGATGCCAATTGTCTAGTAGCTACCCTCAACAAAAATGTAGCCCTCGTTTGTCTGTATCGTTCTCCATCTATTAAAAATATTGATGCATTCCTATTATCCTTGGATACAGCTCTCTCCAATCTCTCCTCTTTTCCTAATATTATAGTAATTGGGGACATAAATATTCCTATTGTAGTGACCTACATGCATGTTATAAGCATTCATACGAGCGCATCACAGGTCCGGCCGCCGGCACAGCGCGCTGCGTACTGAGTCACTCGACTCAGCGCGCCCGCGCCGCCGCGCCGAACGAATGCGACAACATCCCCGCGTCGACGACCATCGGGCACTGAAGGTTGGAAGCCGAGCCGAATGTATTTACGTGTCGCACCGCGCACGTCTGCTACGTCATCCTCTGCCGGTACCCAACCTGGATCGCAACCATTGGTCGTATAGCTCCTCAATACCACCACTATTCGTATGCTACCCTACTGAGATATATAAGCGATGTTCTATGAAAATAAATGTCAATTGATTCGTATACTTATTCGCCTTTCATTCCAAGAAACCTCACACATTTAGAAACCTCTAAATTGGTGACCCCGACGTGATTCTAACGAGTAATGGAGAACACAAGTCAAGTGCCGCGAACGACGCTGTTTGAAGAAGATGTCGAGATGATATCCGTGAAGTCTCGTATACCTCCATTCTGGCGAGATAAACCCAGATTATGGTTCGCGCAATTCGAAACCATGGTGGCGAATCAAAAACTCAGCGAAGAAGCAAAATTCGGACTTGCTGTGGCACAACTCGACAAGGTAGACGTTGAACAAATTAGCGACATCATATTATCATCAGCCAGGACGGGTAGATTTGAAGCGCTAAAGACCCGATTATTATCCGTCTACGAGGAGTCAGAGAATAAGCAACTTCAAAAATTGCTCAACGAGGTTGAACTAGGCGACCAGCGTCCTTCTCAGCTGCTGCGGCGTATGCGTGATTTGGCCCGTGACAAGATGCCCGATGAAACCCTCAGGATGCTGTGGATGAGCCACCTACCCTCATCGACGAGAGCTGTATTGGCGGTCAGCGAAGCATCAAAATTAGACTCGCTAGCGGCGATGGCAGATAAGATGAGTGAGCAGACTAAAGAGGTAAATTCCGTGTGTTCCTGTAGTCATGCTAGCACCACGACTCAACCGTCGACACCATCTCCTAACGACCGAATTTTGAACATGATCGAGGCGCTTACGAGGGAGGTCGCTGCGTTGAAAATGGATAGATCGCGTAACTACCACCGTGGACCACAGCGAGGCAGGTACCGTTCAAGATCTCGTTCCAAGTCCACGAATCGTGACACATCGATTTGCTATTTCCATCGCAAGTTCGGCAAGGAAGCGTTTCGCTGTCAAAGGCCCTGTAACTTTGCGAACATGAGTACGAGCCAGGAAAACTAGTCCCGACTTTGGCTACGACGGGCGCCGAAGTCAACGATATAACCCAGCACCGTCTTTTCATAAAAGAGTTGGGAACTGGTTTGCATTTCCTCATCGACACTGGCGCGAACGTCTCAGTATTACCTGTCAAGAGGGTACGCAAAGAAAAAATTACGCCGAGCGAATATCTCTACGCCGCCAACGGTTCACGAATACCCTCCTATGGCGAACGCACTATGACGTTGAACATCGGATTACGTCGACCGTATGTGTGCAATTTCGTCGTCGCAGAAGTGACTAGACCGATATTGGGAGCCGATTTTTTGCATAAAAACCAACTGACGGTAGACATACACGGACGAAGGTTAATCGACAAAAAAACAGGCCTGTCCATTGTCGGCTACGTAACGTGCACTTCAGACTCCAGCATCAACACCGTAGATGACCAGCAGCCATACCACGACCTACTCGCAAAATACCCTGACATTACCCGACCGAATTTGAAGCTCTGTGACAGCGAAGTGGAACACCATATACAGACTACCGGCCCGCCATTATATGCAAAATCACGACCGCTGCCACCGCACAAGTACAAGGCAGCCAAGGCAGAATTTGACGCCATGATTGAGCAAGGCATTTGTCGGCCGTCGAAGAGTCCTTGGGCCAGTCCAATACACCTCGTCCTCAAGAAGGACGGCAAATACAGAGTCTGTGGTGATTATCGTCGTCTAAATGCAGTAACCGTGCCAGACCGGTACCCCATTCCAAGACTGCACGATTTTACCTACAACTTGCTAGGAAAAAAATACTTCTCCATAATAGACATGAAAAAGGCCTATTACCAAGTGAGGACTCGCGAAGAAGACATACAGAAGACAGCCGTTATCACACCATTCGGGTTATTCGAATTCCCGAGGATGTGTTTCGGTTTGCGCAACGCTGGGCAAACGTTCCAACGTCACATCGACAACGTTCTACGGGGACTTCCTGTTTTCCCGTTTGTCGACGATATTTTATTGGCTTCTGAGACCAAAGAACAGCACAGAAAAGAACTAGAAGATGTATTCAGTAGGCTTAACGACCATGGGTTACAACTAAATGTAGCTAAGTGTACATTTGGCCAACAAACTCTCAACTTTCTTGGCTACACTATAAACAATGAAGGAATTAAGCCAACTGACGAGAAGATCGAAGCCATTAAATCATACCCTCGCCCAGAAACAATCCAACAATTACGTCGATTCCTGGGTATGATAAATTTTTATCGTGAGAATACCCCACACGCCGCCGAATATCAAAAGGAACTCAACGCTTACCTAAAAGATTCAAAAAAAAACGACAAGACGAAAATTATGTGGAGCGAGACAGCGATTAAGGCGTTTGAAAAATGCAAGGAAGACATCACCAGCGCTGTATTGTTGTCATACCCATCATCAACATTATCTTTCGTACTTATGACCGACGCATCCGATACTTGCGCGGGGGCGGTACTTCAACAAAAAATTCAAGGCCGTTGGAGACCGCTTGGATTTTTTTCAAAAAAATTCAACGACGCTCAGAGGAAATACAGCACGTATGACAGAGAGCTAACCGCTATATACATGGCAGTACGTCACTTTCGCCGGACAATAGAAGGCCGTGACGTCACCATATTGACGGACCACAAACCTCTCACCACCGCACTGCAAGCTAACTACAAAGACGAAACTCCGAGGCGCACTAGATATTTGGAATACATCAGCCAGTTCGTCACAGATATCAAGCACGTATCAGGCAAGGATAACTGTGTCGCCGACGCCATGTCTCGGGTGGAAACAATCTCATGCCCAACACCGATAAACTATGACGAGTTAGCGAAGTCACAAAAACAAGACGAAGAACTTAAACAACTCTTGAAAAGCGACCGTTACATTTTCAAGCCAATAGCACTGCCCGGTACCACTACCCAAGTCATATGCGAGATGTCAACAAAAGGCCCACGCCCCTACTTACCGCTACAATACAGAAAGCAAGCGTATCAAGCAATACACGACCTTAATCACCCCGGCGTAAGAGCGACCAGAAGATTAACAACCTCACGTTATTTCTGGTCGACCATGAAGAAAGACGTCACACACTGGGCAAGAGCTTGCGACCAATGCCAGCGAGTGAAGGTTCATCGTCACACCAAGGCACCAGTATCCAGTTTCATGCCAGTAGACCGCTTAAGTCATCTGCACATCGACTTAGTCGGTCCCTTACCAACGTCAAACAACTGCCGTTATATACTAACGATGATCGACAGAGCAACAAAGTGGCCAGAAGCCCAGCCAATCGAGGATATGACGGCAGAAAAAGTCGCAAATACATTGTACGAAACATGGATTGCAAGATTCGGTTGCCCCGCGACCATAACAACAGACCAAGGCAGACAGTTCGAATCCGAACTATTTAATAAGCTGATGCATCGCATGGGAATCCAGCACGTACGAACTACAGCGTACCACCCCCAATCGAACGGTTTGGTAGAACGCTGGCATCGCACACTCAAAGCATCACTGACCGCTAGATTAAATACAACGAACTGGACGTACGAGTTACCCACAGTACTACTTGGACTCCGCGCCGCATACAAGACAGACATCGGCGCCAGTACTGCAGAATTATTATTCGGTAGAACGCTACGCCTGCCAGGTGAATTCTACGGAGAAGCAACAACAACATGCAACACGTCATCACACTTTATGAGCCATCTTAGCGAAGCATTGAAAAAAGCACAGGTGCAGCGCGAATCAAACAAAAGCAAAGCTGTTTTCATTCACGGCGATTTGTATGAAACAACACATGTTTACGTTCGCAACGACGCCGTGCGCAAACCATTAACACCTACCTACAACGGTCCGTATCGTGTCATAGATCGCACTGATAAGTACTTCACCGTTCAGTTGGAGAATAGAAGAGCTAATATATCCATTGATCGGTTGAAGCCTGCATTCCAGTGCAAAGAGGAGCAAGCAGATGAAGCACCTGTCTCATACAGCTACGTCACAAAATCCGGCAGGAGAACAAAACCTCCTGTACGCTTCGCTGAGGGGGGAATAATGTAGTGACCTACATGCATGTTATAAGCATTCATACGAGCGCATCACAGGTCCGGCCGCCGGCACAGCGCGCTGCGTACTGAGTCACTCGACTCAGCGCGCCCGCGCCGCCGCGCCGAACGAATGCGACAACATCCCCGCGTCGACGACCATCGGGCACTGAAGGTTGGAAGCCGAGCCGAATGTATTTACGTGTCGCACCGCGCACGTCTGCTACGTCATCCTCTGCCGGTACCCAACCTGGATCGCAACCATTGGTCGTATAGCTCCTCAATACCACCACTATTCGTATGCTACCCTACTGAGATATATAAGCGATGTTCTATGAAAATAAATGTCAATTGATTCGTATACTTATTCGCCTTTCATTCCAAGAAACCTCACACATTTAGAAACCTCTAAACTATAAACGATAACAAGCTGGACCTATCTGGTTCTCGTTACTTGACCATTGCAGCGTCACATGGTCTGTTACCTGCCCACACAGAGGTGACAAGAGAGGTAAGTGGAACCTGTCTGGACCATGTTCTACTCAAGAGTAAGAACTCAGCTGTAACGGTAGTTCCACAAACCACGTTGACGGATCACTATCCTGTAATAACGCAACTATTCACAAAGCAATCACAAGTATCTGCAACTACAACCGTCACCAAAGTTGATTCTGAAAGCCTGAAACGAGACATATCCTTTATTAACCTAACACCAATATATGAATCTACTGATCCCAACTATTGCACCAGTTATCTCGTAAATAGCTTACAAACTGCACTGCAAAATAACACAACAAATTTAATAGTACCGAAACGTCGAAGAATTATCAAACCCTGGATTACTCCTGGTCTGCTCCGTTGCATGAAAAATAGGGACAAACTTCATATAAAAACTAAAATGTCACCTGACAACCAAATCCTAAAGATAACCTATGTTCGATATAGAAATTTTTGCACCAAAATTTTAAAGAAAGTTAAAACGACTTATGAAAGGAACCAGATAGAATTAACTAAAAAAAAACCCAAAGAATTGTGGAAAACTATCAAAACTATCACTAATTCCAACAAGTCAGGCGACATTCCTGAACAGCTTCTTAAACTGTGTTCCACTACGAAATCGTCTCTGGATAAAGTAAATGAGCACTACATAAATGTGGGCAAAACCTTAGCCGAAGATTGCCTAAGAAACCAACGCAATCCTACTCAATCACCTCTTAACCTTACCACCCAGCAAGGTAATCCCCAGCTCCAGTCCTTTGCTATGGAATCTGTTGATGAGGGGGAGGTGGAAAGAATTATTCTGGGTTTAAAAAATGACTCAACAGTTGGTTGGGATAACATCTCCAACAAGTTTCTTAAAACCTACAAGGCCTTTCTAGTTCCACCATTGACATATATATTTAATAAGTCCTTGGAACGCGGTGTTTTCCCAAATGATCTAAAGAGATCAGAAATTCGTCCCATACATAAGGGAGGGGATAGGGATCGTGTCATTAACTACAGGCCTATTTCGATCCTGCCTGCACTCTCAAAAATTTTGGAGAAGATAATAAATACTAGGCTTGTCAATTACCTCGAATCCAGTGGCTTGTTCTCCGAAAATCAATTCGGTTTTCGTAGAGCCAGAAGTACGGATGGCGCGGTACATAAACTGACAAATTATCTGGCTACTAACCTAGATAATCGTAATAAATGTCTCTCAATTTTCCTTGATCTAGCCAAAGCTTTTGACACGATCCCTGTGCCCATTCTTCTGCAGAAGCTTGAGCGATTAGGTGTTAGAGGAACGCAAATAAAACTTTTTGAAAGTTATCTCTCAGAGCGGTTCCAGTGCGTGAGGGTTGGTAACAGCACAGGTTCCTACCTTCCTGTAACCTACGGTGTGCCTCAGGGCAGTATTTTGGGACCCACCTTATTTCTCATTTATATTAACAATCTAACAGACCTAAAGTTACCCAGAGGCGAAATTATATCTTATGCAGATGACACTGCTCTCCTCTTCTCTGCTGATACCTGGGAAGGAGTATTTAATGCTGCCCAAAATGGTTTCAATCTAGTAAATGAATGGCTTCGTAACAACGTCCTCACGCTTAATACTAACAAGACGAAGTACATTACCTTTTCTATTCGCCAATCCACTGTTGCCAACAATCGGTTTAACATTATTCCACATGAATGCCAATCGACTGGCATCTGCTCCTGTAAACCACTTGAGCAAGTCAAGCACATTAGATATCTCGGTGTCACTCTGGATCAGAATCTTAATTTCAAAGAACACATTAAGCTTGTCAGTGGAAGAGTGCGTAAGCTGATTTATATATTTAAAAACATCAGATTGGTTGCTGATCCTGCCTTACTAAAAAGTGTATACTACTCGCTTTGCCAATCAATACTCAATTACTGTATATCTTCTTGGGGAGGTGCTGCTAAGACTACTCTCAAGTGCTTGGAGATAGCTCAGCGGGCTATCCTGAAAGTGGCCACTTTCAGACCCATTCTATTTCCCACAAACGCGCTTTATCGGTCTTGCGAAGTCCTTAATGTGCGCCAAATATTTTTGTTGAATATCGTACTTAAACAACATAAGGACCTCAAGTACAATCCTGAGATTATCTCCAAACGCAGAAGGCATGAAGTTGCAATCGCCAAGCATTCTCCAAAAACGACTTTTGTAAAAAAATTCTTCCTATTCCTTGGGCCATTTATCTACAATAAAATAAATAAAATCTTGGACATCTATTCGCTCAACAAGTCTCATTGTAAAAAAAAACTCCAGAACTACCTGCTAACGCAGTCTTATGAGGAGACAGAAAGGCTGCTTGCGGTTCAAAATTAGTGAAATATTTGAACCTTATACGAGAGGTAAGCATACACACACTTACTCACACACACACACACACACACACACACACAAAAAATCACTCACTCACACACACAATCACTCACTCACACACACAATCACTCACTCTCACACATTCGCTCACATGCAAACAATCACTGTACTTTGTTTTGTCTCACGTCTTGCAATCTAATTTAACTAATTTTTATTCTAATTTTAATTCTCAGTTTTTACTTAGTCTAATTGACTGTGTTTAAATTATTGTGATCTCATTATTATTTAAATTTAAAGACTACTTCAGAAATTTTAGTTTAACTCGTTTTTATGATTTCATTCTTAATTATATCTAATTTACAATATTTAGATTATTTTGATCTATTATTATATAGGTTTTACGTCTTTCAAAATTTTATAATGATGTTAATTTTATTATTTAATTCTCAATTTTTATTTTTATCCCATATATTATATTTGAACTATTGTTATACGATTATTAAATTTTACGACTGGTTTTTTAATTTTATAAAAATATTATTGCTTTCTTAATTTGTTCTAATCTGTTGTACTTAAATTATTGTGATTTCGATTATGATTTTAATTTTACGTCAAATTTTACAATATGATTTTAATTGTACAATTCAACTCCCAATTTTTGAATATATTGATCTAATTTATTGTATTTTAATGTATTATTGTGATTTTGATTTTATTGATATTTTATGACAATTTGTTTATTTACCTTCTTTTTTATTAACTTTATTTCTATACTAAGTTTATTGCGTCAATGTTCCTATGGGTGGAGCTGCATGCCGAAATACAGGCTCTCACCTAGTTCGGCTGCAGATGATCCCTCCGACATTTATTGTAAACGCACGTAGTTTTAAGTCATCGATAATCTAATTTGTGAACTATTGTCTAACTCAATAAACATGTTTTTCTTTTTATTTTACTCTTTGTATCGGGGTATATACGCAAAATATCGTGTTATAATTACGTGTTTCAATGGATTATCGATCGAAGTGAGTCTACTACTACTTTCATTGTGCTTACAGCTAAGGACTGGAATACTCTTCCGGAGACTTTGTTCCCTGATAGCTACAAACTTGAGGTCTTTAAGTCAAGCATGAATAGGTTTCTTCTTGGCAAGCGTGCTTCACCGTAGACCACATCATCGCTTACGATCAGGCAAGATAGTGGTCAAACGCAAGCCTATAGATTAGAAAAAAAAAATGTTACTAGTTAAATTATCTAGTTTAAAAACTTTTTCAAAAAAATTCAACCTACTTCCAACTAAAAACACTACAAAGTGAAACATAACTTTCTTTTTCAAAGTCGGTGTCTTTAGTAGGTACCAATTTTTTTCGTTATGGACACTGACTTTGAAAAAGAATGTTATATTTCACTTTGTAGTGTTTTTAGTTGGAAGTCGGTAGATTATTTTGTAAAAAAGTTTTATTATTATACACTTTTTAGTTGTACCTATTAAGCAACTTGCCTTTAGTAAGGTACTTACAATGCCAGAATAGATTACCCGAATACCATGAACATAGCCGGCGAAATGAGAGTGTACCAAGGTGAACTGTACATATCTGCGTACCTCTTATAGTGTACTGCCGTGATGTTATGTTATGAAATGGTGTAAACAATAAACAGACATGCAATTGCAGCAATCCCGAGAGATTTGCCGTTATTTATTGAAGAGTTCTGTTGTATATCTCCGAAGTTCTTCATCAGATTTTCACCAAATTAAAATGGGACCAATTTCGGAACCTACTCTATCAAACAAAAAAAGAATTTTTAAAATCAGTCCACTTTTGACGGAGATATCGGTGAACATACACAAAAAAAAAATACATACATAAAGTCGAACATAGAACCTCCTCCTTTTTTGAAAGTCGGTTAAATAGCTCGTGGGCTCTTTAAATTTTGAGTTTTACTTGTTAATTAGATAGGTGCACTTACAGAGAAACACACTTTCGTGCACACTAATTATACAGGGTGTCCCAGAAATCGACGTCAAGCCGTAAATGGGTGATAGACCAAGTTATAACAGTTCTCAGAAAAATACGAAAAAAAATCTATCTCATGTTTTTAAAAAATTATGTTCACTTTAAAAATTTACTAAAAAAATCAATCCCTGTAATGGTTCTTTAACTCCAATTGCTACAAATCCCATAATTTATCAATTTTTTTTATTATTATGTAATCTTGAATAATGCTTGTGTAGATTTTTGCCTAAAATTTAAAGCCAACTCCTCCTACTTAGAAGAAAATTAAACTTTTTCAAAACCAAATTATTCAAATTTACTGTTTCGCCCAACTTTAACTGACTGTACTGAAAAAAAAATGTACTACGCTAGTTTGGCAAGTGACATGAAAAATTGGCGCATTTAATAAGGATTCAAAAATGGTGTAACACTTGCTAGATTACGTTTTCAATAATTGGTCAATTTTTTTTTTGTAAATAGTATCGGTTTTTACCCAAAATGTCCATACTTCCTTAAAATGACTTTAGCTTACCTAAAGCTTTGCTAGAGTAAAGTTGCGTTTTGCCAAAGGATGCTAGAAAGGCACAGAGAAGACCCTCGATTCTTAGAGAAGATTTTATGGACCGATGAGTCAACATTTAAAAAAGATGGCTACATGAATTTGCACAATTTGCACGTAGAAAATCCAAATTTGATGAGGCAAGATAAGTCACAGTATCGATTTAAAGTAAACATGTGGACCGGGATACTAAATGGCAAAATAATTGGACCTTTTGAGCTGCCAGAGATTTTGAATGGCGCAGTTTATTTGGATTTTCTTCAAAATACTTTACCAGATTTATTAGAAGACGTGCCACTGAACGTTTACAGGGAAATGTGGTTCCAGCAAGATGGCTGCCCAGCGCATTATGCCCGTTTAGTAAGAGAACATCTTGATGAAGAATACCCGCTCAGGTGGATAGGGCGCGGTGGGACAATCTTGTGGCCACCCCGTTCGCCTGATTTAAATCCCCTAGATTTTTTTTACTGGGGAGCGGTAAAAGAGAAAGTGTACTCAAAAACAATAGAGAATTTAGCCGAGCTGCGGGAAAGAATAACGGAAGCCGTTGTCTTTGTAAATAGGGGAAGATTTGCCCGGAAAATAACCAGATCTTTTTTAAGAAGATGTCGTGCTTGCATTGCCGTCGAAGGAAGGCAGTTTGAACATTTATTGTAATAAAAAAAAAAAAAATCTGATAATTTCTTTTTTTTTTCTAAGATGAGAAAACTGGTCCTGACTTAAAGTAAAAAGGTTGAATCACTATCATAACTTTGCTCTTAAATTACGTAAAATTTCGATTTCTTATCTCGCTCACACTTCGTAAAATGACTCTCTCCGTCTCTATCGAATTAGAAACGGAGTTTAGCAAAGCTTTAGGTAAGCTAAAGTCATTTTAAGGAAGTATGGACATTTTGGGTAAAAACCGATACTATTTACAAAAAAAAATTTGACCAATTATTGAAAACGTAATCTAGCAAGTGTTACACCATTTTTGAATCCTTATTAAATGCGCCAATTTTTCATGTTACTTGCCAAACTAGCGTAGTACCTACATTTTTTTTCAGTACAGTCAGTTAAAGTTGGGCGAAACAGTAAATTTGGATAATTTGGTTTTGAAAAAGTTTAATTTTCTTCTAAGTAGGAGGAGTTGGCTTTAAATTTTAGGCAAAAATCTACACAAGCATTATTCAAGATTACATAATAATAAAAAAAAATTATAAATTATGGGATTTGTAGCAATTGGAGTTAAAGAACCATTACAGGGATTGATTTTTTTTGTAAATTTTTAAAGTGAACATAATTTTTTTAAAACTTGAGATAGATTTTTTTTCGTATTTTTCTGAGAACTGTTATAACTTGGTCTATCACCCATTTACGGCTTGACGTCGATTTCTGGGACACCCTGTATAATCGCCGAGCTATAGCAAATAATAACAGTAACAATTCTGTCACAGGATCAAATTAATAGTCACACAATTAAATATCATTGCACGCGAAAATTCAAAAGGTTGAACGAACTGGATTGAACTCATTAAGTAAAAGGTAAGATTTGAAAATGAGCAAAGAGTTCGTTCTCATGAAATGTTCAAATCTTCACAGACACTCAGACAGATCACAGTTTCGACATTTTCCAGTTCGCTGCAATCGTTATTGTTATGCGTTTGGTGAGAAAACATAGTTTACCGTATTGACCTTTCACACGCTCTACTAAATTAAGGAAATGATCACACCATCACACAGATTGTTTGGGTAAATACCGAAAACGTTTTTCATTGTTATGAGGATTTTTAGCATTGTGATCACAGATATAAATCTAACAAGATAACGCAAGTCCCTCCATCTGTATGAAAACCAAGCGTGCCACTTTTTCACAAAAAAAAAAAAAACGAATTTACTTCCCCTGGAAGGAATACCTACATTTCCAATGCCTCGGCCAACTTTTTCTATACATTCTTTACAGCTCAATATGTCATAACAAGTAAAATTTGAAATTTAAAAAAACACCGTCACATTTTTATTTCATGCTTCATAATTTATCTAGAACATAGTAGATAAATTCGCTTCGATCGGCAATCTACTGAACACGTAATTATGACACGATATCTTGCTAAAACACCCTGATTCAAACAGAAAAACGCCCATAACTTTTGAACGGCTGAACCGATTTTCATCAAACATAGCTAAGAACACTCCTTTCCAGACTCGAGAATCGAACTGATCGACCTCATGCTCAAAAGTAGCGTTTGCGACAACTAGACCAAATGAGGCAGTGTGGTTTTCTTCTTGGTTTATTTTCTCTACTACTTATAAATTCATTAAACTATTAATTATAGTTATAAATTACGAGTGTATCCATACTAATGCTCATTTAACTATTTATTATAGTGATAAAATACGAGTCGTATCCATACTAATGGCCCATGCTCATTTAACTATTAATTATAGTGATAAAATACGAGTGTATCCATACTAATGCTCATTTAACTATTTATTATAGTGATAAAATAAGAGCCCTATCCATACTAATGCTCATACTCATTTAACTATTTATTATAGTGATAAAATAAGAGTCCTATCCATACTAATGCTCATTTAACTATTTATTATAGTGATAAAATAAGAGTCCTATCCATACTAATGCTCATTTAACTGTTTATTATAGTGATAAAATACGAGTCGTATCCATACTAATGGCCCATGCTCATTTAACTATTAATTATAGTGATAAAATACGAGTGTATCCATACTAATGCTCATTTAACTATTTATTATAATGATAAAATACGAGTCGTATCCATACTAATACTCATACTCATTTAACTATTTATTATAGTGATAAAATAAGATCCATACTAATCTAACAAATGCGAAAGTAACTGTCTGTGTGTCTGTCTGTTACCTTTTCAAGCTTAAACCGCTGAACTAATTTATATAAAAGTTTAAGACCCTGGGACGGACATGGATAGCTTTTTCTCCGGAAACCATCCTTAAGGTGGTGCAATGAGGGGTGGCAGTTTGTATCGTGAACTAATTATTTCCACAAGAAAGGCGGCCACACACTTGCAATATTATTGCGTGATATAAAAAAAAGGCTATTCGATATACTAATGCTACGCAGACGAAGTCGTGGGCAACAGCTAGTGAGAATATAAACGTAATATAACACCAATGGTTTAGTTATTGTTGTGTGACTGTTTGTCACGCTTTGTGCACAAAACCCCATTCTTGCAAAACTATTATATTGTCTGCTGGTTATTAATAGAACTAGCTGTCCCACGCGGCTTCGCTCCCGTCAACTGGCTACCTACCTACCCATCAACCCTACCTACTCTACATACATGATTGTTGTGTAATTAAACCGTTTACGCAGCGCACGCAACGGAAGCTCTCAAAAAGGAATAATTTTGCCCGTTTTTGCAACATTTTTCATTTATGCTCTGCTCCTGTTGGTCGTAGCGCTTCCTCAATAAATGGACTATCCAACACAAAAAGAATTTTTCAATTCCAACCAGTAGTTTCTGAGATTAGCGCGTTCAAACAAACAAACAAACAAACTCTTCAGCTTTATAATATTAGTATAGATAGAATATAGTTTATTATACACCAAAAAAGTTACACATATCTTTTAGAACAACATAATACCATAGTATTAAGTTGTTCTAAAATATGTGTACTCATAGGTACAAAGGCCGGTCTTATGGCTGACAGCTATATTATATCTACCAGACAACCTTTGGATGGACCTAAATAACTTAAAATAAGTCTGTTGTGTACTGCTACATTAAAATATAAATACAAAAAAAAATATCCTTATCCTTACATAGTATAAAACAAAGTCGCCTTCCGCTGTCTGTCCCTATGTATGCTTAGATCTTTAAAACTACGCAACTGATTTTGATGCGTTTTTTTAATATATAGTGTGATTCAAGAGGAAGGTTTATATGTATAATAAACGCAGGCGAAGCCGCTGGCAGAAGCTAGTATATCTAAATAACAAGTAAAATTTCAAAATTTCAAAACCCTTCGACACATTTATCTTGCGAAAACATCCCGATTCAAACAGTAAAACGCCCATAACTTTTGGCTGGGAACGGCTGAACCGATTTTATTCAAACATAGCTAAGAACACTCTCGACACAATCACCTTTCAAACAAAAAAAAACTTAATCAAAATCGGTTCATCCGTTGAGGCGCTATGATGCCACAGACATACACACAGATACACAGACACACAGATACACAGCAACACACGTCAAACTTATAACACCCCTCTTTTTCCGTCAGGGGTTAAAAATAACATTACATGTTACAAAATTTCAAAGAAGGGTTGAATAATGATAGAAGAAATTAGAAACAGAAAAGCATTCAAGAGAAAGCAAATGGTTCATTAAATTGCACAAACGAACATTGTATCTAAGTAAATAAAATTTATTGCCTCTTGATGATACCTAGTTACGAATCGATTAGGGTCACTCTGACTTTATGTGCAAGTAAATTAAGTTTAGATCTGAAAGTTAATTTTGCACATGATTGTTTTATAGTGTCTTCTATCTTAAGCACTTATTGCATTAGCTATTATTATTACACTAGCTGTCCCACGCGGCTTCGCTCCCGTCAACTGGGTACATACCTACCCTTAATACATGAATGTTGCGTAACTTTAACCGCTTACGCAGCGCACGCAAAGGAAGCTCTCAAAAAGGAAGAATTTTGCCCGTTTATGCAACATTTTTCATTTATGCTCCGCTCCTATTGGTCGTAGCGTGATGTTATATAGCCTATAACCTTCCTAGATAAATGGACTATCCAAGACCAAAAGAATTGTTCAATTCCAACCAGTAGTTCCTGAGATTAGCGCGTTCAAACAAACAAACTCTTCAGCTTTTTAACCGACTTCCCAAAAAGGAGGAGGTTCTATGTTCGACTTCAAGATATTTTTTTGTGTATGTTCACCGATTACTCCGTCAATTGTGGACCGATTTTGAAAATTCTTTTTTTGTTTGAAAAAGTATATTCCGAAATTGGTCCCATTTTAATTTGGTGAAGATCTGATGAAGAACTTCGGAGATATACAACATAACTCTTCAATAAATAACGGCAAATCTCTCGGGATTGCTGCAATCGCATTTCTGTTTATTGTTTATACCATTTCATAATATAACATCACGCCAGTACACCCTTAATTCACGGGTTAAGTTCATGTCTCATGAAATCTATTTTGGCGTTATAGGTACCTTAATAACTTACCTAATAGGTACGTACAACTAAAAAGTGAAAAATAAAAAATCTTTTTTGCAAAAAAATATTAGGTACCGACTTCCAAATACAAAACTACAAAGTCAAAAATAACTTATTTTTTGAAGTCGGTGTCTTTCGTAGGTACCAATTTTTTTGCGTTATGGACACCGACTTAAAAAAATAAGTTATTTTTGACTTTGTAGTTTTGTATTTGGAAGTCGGTAATATTTTTTTGCAAAAAAGATTTTTTCTTCTTTCGTATCGATTATTCAAACTATACCATTCAGATTTTGTCCGACCAGTATGTAGCTACTCGGACAGCTCTATCATTTGCTACGTTCAAATCCCGTAAGGTGCAGGTGGACGGGCATGAAGGGCAGACAAGGGGAGGTGTGCATGAAAGGAGCCTCCCCGAGCGGCGTTAAATATATATCGTATTACGATTCCAAACGCCCGGCGCACCCTGGACTGCTAGCTCACTAATCCTTTCACCACGATGCCTCAAACTCAAGCTTTATAGTAATAGTATAGATTATTAGAAACGTTTTTGCTGGAGGTAGTAACGATGAGAGCAATTTACAATGAGCACTTTGCTCTGCTGTTCGTCAAGATCCTAATTTAACATTAACGTTACTCTCCCTGCACCCTAATTGTGTAAGTAAATTCGGCAAGGCAAAGGGCTTTGACCCCATCAATCGAACAATCACATGAGACATGAAAGACGCGATGTGAATTGCAGTCTATATCATGTGTCGAACTGTCGATTGATGGGATCAAAACCCTTTGCCTTGCCGAATTCCTGCTCTTACAGTGTTTAACTCAAAATTAACCTAATTTATTTCTTTATCAAGTAAGTAGACACCTGGTTTTAAAAATTCAAGTTTACTTTTGCTAGCGTATCAGATATCAACACAGGCATACATCTAACTAGATAACGCAAGTCCCTCCATCTGTATGAAAACCAAGCGTGCCACATTTTCACAAACAATCTAAAAACAAATTCACTTACCAATCAAAGAAAACATTCCTAATGCCTCTGCCAACTTATTCTATACATTCTTTATAGCTCAATATGGCATAAAAATGCATTTTTCTAGATTTCGGTGGATTTCCGGTGCCGATAAAGCTAAATGAAAAGCTCAGATTACGATCATTAATCGTAACTTTACTCCGTTTTTGGCACGCTAAGTACATACACGTACAATCGCGCCATCTAGTTACATTTATGTCTGTGGATATCACCTACACAAATGCACACGCAAAACATCGATCCATTAGCAAAGGTATCAGTCATAATTACTCTTAATTAGCAAGACATAGCTACAATATTCAGAGTGACAGCGAACTCATAACACGCGAGATGATGACTCAAGTTAAGACTTTTGTCTTCGCCAGTGAAAGCGAACTTTGTTATGTATGAGCTAAACTATACCGTGTACGTATGTATCTGTAATTCTGTAACTCTCAAATATAATTGAATGTGAGCGATTCGCGTGATAGGTCAATTTAAGTTCAGTGTTGCTAGGTGAAAAACGTGACAATCACTTCTCGTGGGGCTCTCGAATTGGAGTTTGATCAAGGACGAATTTTTTAGAAAGATTATCGTGATTTTATGTAATTTCAATTCTGTTTTTTCTACAGTAAAATAACGTCTGTTTCAGCTACCTATCTGTAGATGATCAGGTTCCTTAGCTTATGGTCTCAACCGGTTTTCAGCGGTTGCAACTAATTTAGTTAGCATAATTCACACAGGTAACTGTCGTAATTTTTACATCTACACAGCTTAGTTTTCATAGATATTATAGTTTTTGATCGGCACACGAGTAACAAAAAACCGGCTAAGTGCGAGTGTGATTTGCGCACAAAGGGTTCCGTACCATTATCTATATCCTGAAACACAGGTTCAACCTAGTTCAGGCAAATAAGAAACTGTCTTCTTTTATATAATAATAATAATAATAAATGTTTATTGGTACATAAAAAAATGTTACAATAATAAGTTTTCACATAAGTATACAGCTACATTGTAGGAGCTACATTGTAACCATCGGTTAATGAACCCTGCCTCTCAAACTAGGGCAACCTGTATCTTGAGAGACAGTATTCGGGTAAGTTTTGCATAGATAATATTAAACAAAAGGTACAACATAGTCATCGCTATCACAATGTATTATTATTAAACAATTTAAAAATAAGATTAATTAATAAGATTTGAAAGTACGGTGTGTGTTGGTTGAGTAGTGAGTGTGAAGTGGACTTTGTATATTAAGATATTTTACTGTAAAATATGCCTTATGTTATAAATAAACTAAATTATATTGTTATTATTATCTTAAAAAACACGTTTGTTGAATGGGAGCTCCACTTAAATATTTATTTTATTCTGTTTTTAGTATTTGTTGTTACAGCCTGGTGACAGACAGACAGACGGACCGCGGAGTCTTAGTAATAGGGTCCCGTTTTTACTCTTTGGGTACGGAACCCTAAAAATTACCACAGCTTATTTATCTGAAACCTTTAGGCTGGAAGCTAAATACTAACATACAAATTAAACTACTTAGTAAAATATCAATTGATTGTTTAACTGTGTGTTCTATTCTTGTGTAAAAGGGTCGTTATAGCGATTGACTTACCGTGATTCTCCACACGAGGAAGGTGGTGTGGTCTCGCGGAACTGTGCGAAATGCTGCTTCAGCGGCGCGCGCGCTGCCGCTCTCGTCTCCATCCTATGTTTACAAACAAACATAACATAGATATTATTAAATGCCAATCGGTTTGTAAGTACTGTATACCTACTTAGGTACCTACTCATTTAAATTCAAACAATCAGCACAAATAACTTGCATAGAGAATGTTAATTAAGTTAAAATTGGACAGCCACTTAATTTTACCGCCTATCTACTCGCTGTGAGTACCCACTGTAGGTACCTGGTATTGCGCACTGCACACGTACAGTGTATGTGTGAAACAAAGATCTTAGAAGGTGCCTACTACCTGGTACCTTAGGTCCGCCCACTAAGTGACTCCAGGAAAGACGGTGGCACAGTGATCACGTGACACAGTGTCTCCCCAGGGATGTGCCCTAACTGTCGTTGCACAGGGGGGTTTCGGGGTGGTCTGTTGAGAGGTCACGGGGTCCCTTCTACGTGCTGATGGTGATCACCGGGGTGGTTTGAGTGAGGTAAATCCCATACTGCCCGGTCTTTTCCTCAAAAGTTTAGGCGCCTTTTGATGGTTTCCCACCGACAGCAAAAAAACAAAAAGGTACCCTACCTACTGAACCTGGTATTGTACAGTGTAGCTATGTGTGAAACAAAGATCTAGCACAAAGTTCTGAACTAAACTTGGGAATGAAACCTCCATTGTTTTGTTCAGATCTGGAAATCAGTACCGCGACCGTACAATCTAGACTAGCCCATTGTTTAGTAAAATAAAGGCGTGACCAACGACTGAAATCACGGAACCCCTTTATTTTGATAGGCAATAATAAAGGGTAGGGCAGATTGTAGGAGCGTCTCAAGGACAGGTATGGTCGGACAAATGCCTACGTTAGCGGATTGTAGGTCATCCAACAAGCGACAATAGACCCACTGGGTGTGGCCATAACGTTACTTAGTGTAACATGGTGGTATTATATTATCTGTGGTGTAACCTACCTACTTATAAAAGGCATTAGATACGTAATTTCCATGATAATGACTATTGTAGGCTACTGAGCTTTGTCGTGTCGTAATTATAATTAATGTTCGTTCTGGTTCGGGCGGCAGTTTTGTCAGTGGCGTAGCGTGCCTTGGCCCCGTATAAAAAATTGTTTGGGGGCCCTTATGAAGGATAAAGGATTCTCACAAAAGAAAAAAAATGTTTGCATAAAATTAAAAGAAATATTTATTCATGATAATTATCTATCCGTCACTTTTTCCAATTTTTTTACAAACAGTTCAAATTAAATATACACTCTCCTTGCCTTTTTTCGGCAAACTGATTTATTAAATCATTTATGGACAATAATGACAGGACTGACAGGCGACAAAAAAAATTGGTAGGTTTTTATTAATTATTGTTTACGCACGTCGGGGGCCCCCGTGGCCCGGAGGCTCCGTATAATTGATACGGCAGTAGCTACGCCCCTCAGTTTTGTTATATCATGTTTGGTATTGAGTCTTAATTTAGTATTAACAGCGTTATTTACCTAAGTTGTGATCGAATTCTATAACAGTGCCTAATGGAGAAGGCGTTGATTGCCAATGTAACTAAGACCGCGTTTTCTAACAGCATTAGGTATCAATCATTTAGCTAAGTTAGGTAATAATATGTAACAATATTTTGTATTCTCTCAACTTGATTTGTAATAAGCTGTTCATAATTCTAAAGAAGCCAACATAATGACAAAACCGAGTACCGACGCTAAAGTAATGGCAAAAGTCAATAATTTTCGGCTGTCAACTGTCTTATCTAGGAATGGCTAGCTCAATAATCGGTCATCGCCACCACATAAGGTTACACTAGTCGAAAATTCTTCATTACAAACGTAGTCTGGCGATTACTCCAATGTTTGACGGTGTACATTCAAAATAAAAATGATATCAATTTGTCTCATCATTATCCAGCCCTATAAGGAAACAGAAAAGTAAAAATAATACAATATTTGAAAGTTATGAGCGTCGAAAGTTCCATAACTCAACACTAATTTTAACGCATCTTTGGGCGGAAATAAATACCATAAGAAGGAAAATTGCAAAATGCCCTCGATACAAGGATAGATTAGTAATTCAACAATGCAAATAATTTTATTTTGAAAATATACATTTAGTCGTTTTTCATGATATTATTATCTAGACTCCCAAAGGCTGTTCATAAAATTTCGCGCGCTCGTTTTCGTCCTAAATCATCATCTATTTCGCTACAAATTTGCAAAAGTGCTAATTCGTACGAGAACTAGCTTCTTACTGCTCATCACAGCATCAATCTCTTTCGCACGTGTTGTCGGATGAGACAGCATGCATTTTAACCTCGCGCACAAAATAGTTCGTGCCGTTGAGTAGGGGAACCTTAAGCAAGCTTTGCTGATTTGAATTTGGTGGTGGTTTAAATCAAAATAGATTAAATTGGGGATTTGCAATGCTTAAATACCTACTTGTGTCTAATCAATTAAATCAGGCAAGTGCGTTCATACTTAGATTGTATATAAGGTCGCGGATTCGATTCCCGTGTCGGTTGTCTAACAGATATCTTTTTTTAGACAAATAGACGGATTTCTAAAGCATTTTACCTTGATTGGAATTAAATTATCCACAGTCAGCCGCGGGTTTCAAATTTTAACATTGATATTGTATGTTGTTCAGTTGTTCTGCTCTCTCCACAAGGGAAATAGTGCGTAAAGATAAAAATAAAGTACTTAATTAGAAACGCGCCTGAGTGTGTGATTATGGCGATGATATGGAATATTTTATCTGATAATAAAATGCACTTTTACTTAAATTGCGGGTAGGTAAAGCCCACATTTCAAGTACCACTTTTTATAACTACCGAGAACGACTTATTTATGTACTTTTAATAGGAACTTTATCTATTGGAATCTACATATTCTTGTTTGAAAATATACAAATAAAATCAACAAAAACAATGTTAGGCAATTGTTAAAAAAGTAGATAGTTGTATAATAAAAACGGTCTCTTGATGCCTACATTTGCAAAAATAAACATAGTATTTAGTCACATAATGAATTCAATTGTAAAAATACCATCTACCAATTAACGCTCATATGCCATAGGATGATAATATATGTGTGTATCATACAATTCGATGCATTATGTCAGATAATTACTACTTCGCATTCGAAGGTGAACACACTCGAGAGTCGAGACACTTTCAGTTTCTTTCACTGTTTGTATACAAATATCACGTAATTACTTGATCAGCACCAATCTCCAGGATATGCATCTTCCCGTGATGTTCAGGAGCTGCCTGGTTCCATAACAACACCGGCGATCACTGCAACTGGCACCCGCGGCTCGACACTGGACTACAGTTACGGACGGTAAGACACGCGCAGACGACCGCGACGTCCATGCACTCCTCACAGACTAACCAACCGCTCTCGGACGACGGTCGAGCGAACCGCAAAAAGAAAATTGTTTCACGCTTCTTGCACTTACATATTTTAATAAAACTCTGAGAGGAATGAATTAATTCCCGCGAAAGTCTGGGCGGCAACCCACTCAGATTGATGTGTGGCGGTGGCGGCTATCGCGTTTTCATCGCCAGTTATCGGCAGCTCTTAACGACTCAATTAGAACAGCGACAAATTGACGTAGCGGAACCAACGCTGTTTGTTTAGCATATTAGCGATCGAGCGGTTAATTCCGCGAATCTGCAGATTAAAATGCAATTTGATGGATTATATTTAGACATCGATTTTATTGAGGTAGGTATACGACCCAAATTTGCTTTAGCGAATTAGCTCCCCTTCGGCATTTACCTAAGTGTCGTTATTTTATCCTGATAATTGATACAAACAATACCTAATAATTGGATAAGTATAGGTACTTACCTACCTAAAGTTCGCGGGCTTTTATTTGTAAACCTAATTTACCTATCCAATTAGGTACAATTCGCTGTTGGTCAGATAGGTATGTGCCAGCTAATTAAGTGCCTATGGCAATGATCTGTCGCACACTTCCTTATATAAATATTTTGAAATACGTAGGTAGGTAAGTACCCACTTTATATAAACACCTATCATTCTCCGTAATTATTATTATTAGTAATTGAAGCACGATGCAATAATTAAAATAATTAAAGAATTTAAATGCACCACCTGATATTCTTCCATTTAACGGTATAATTGCAGTATATCTCACTTTCTCATTTAATATGGCTATGAGTATGGAACGGCCTGATGGCTATCAATCGTGTCCGTCAAGCCATACCAGAGCGGAGCTGTGTACTGACTGACCACAAACATATCATGGGATGATTCGCCATGTTCGCTAGATACGCTGACAATCTGCCACACTACACAGGATCCACGCTCGGACGCGCACTTTGTCCATTTGGACATTAATTCCGCATTCACTTTCATTTGTTATTTTGCTCAATAATCCCTTGTTGGTAAACATAGAATTGTGATTTGTTATGGGCATCTACTTATCTCATTCCGTGTATTGTATAAGTAGGTAAGTAGGTCGTCGAGGCCACCCATTGATTGGCGCACCCACCGAGAGTCAAAGATACTCGTATATCAGTGGGGGTTGAATGTGTACCTACCTATATAATATTAAATTGAAGAGCTGTGACCGCTGCAAGGTGCCCTTTCGGCGAAATAACTGTAACACAAGAATAGATATCGTAGGATTATATTCATTATCTGTGTCGTAGGTCAGCAAGATAGAAGTAGTTACCCAGAAGATTTTACTTTCTGAACAGGATTATGTAATATACATGTAATCGAAGTCAAAGTCAAACATATTTATTCAACTAAGCCAAAAAGCGGCACTTTTGAACATCATACATAAATTAAAATTTACAAGTAATAAAAGTTGATACTACCATGCATTCGGCAAAGTAGCTTGTTATGGAGAAGAATGCACAAGAAACTCCATACATACTCTTTAAAAAAAAAAATGTGTCTTACAATATTTACATAAGTATATACATTAATAAATTCATATATGTGAGGACCATGCACCCAGAAAAGCACTACACACTATACTACGTACAGGTATAAAGTATTAAATTAAAAGTATTAACAGGTAAATTCATTGCTTTTATAAATAGGAACATGGTTCTCACATACTTACAAATATTGCAAACATAGGTAAAATACCTAATTCAACAACAACGAAAGAGTGAGTGAGTCAATTTCTTAAAAAAAAAAAAGAATATAATAACTATAAATATAAATTAACAAATTTGATTTTGTCTACACTAAAGATTACCCTATGGAGCAGGACCAGCATAGTTTCCAAGCATTCTTAATGACCTCGCATTTACTTATTATGTTTTCAAATTTCCACTCTAGAGACAGATGAAGTTTTTTTTTTGGTTTGGTCATTGAAATTTATACGTTTTGCAGCATCGGAAGTAGTTGTCCTAGATTCAGTTACCGTTATGTCTGTGTATTAGACCTACCTGCAAACAGCACGAGCGGTACATGATGCGATCATAAATCGATTCGCTGTGGTCGAATGCTTATAAAGTGACCGAGTTATTTTATTTACTTTAATAATAAAAAAAAATAACTATTGCTAAGGTCATACAATACTTACAACCTTTTTGGTGAAAACTTTCACATGTTTGTCTTTGGATCAATGTTTCCGAGCCAATGTCATCCGAGGCGGGAAACAAACGACGGAACAGACGGCTGTCATTTCAAATTTATAAAATACATAAATTATAACAATCATGTACACAGACGATAATTCCGATAAAGAGAGCGAGTTTGAAGACCGAAGCCCGGAAGATAGTCCGAATATCACCAAAAAATCCTTGTCCACAGTTGGTTTTAGAAATAATCCAGAAAACCAAAATGCGAGGCCTCTCGCGTTGCGTGCCACGCAATCTTTCACTGGGGCCGTCGAGGAGCTCAGGTTATGTGGCAATTTTCAAAGAATCAACCTATGTAACAGAATGAATGTTTTGTCGACACCGAAGATAGCCACAGTTTGCCCATGTGGGTGCCTGCTGCGACCAGCCACCACGGGCCCCTTCAGGACGAGGGAGCAGATCACACTGGCGCTGCACGTTGTCTCTCCAGAGGTATTGAGCTACCATGGCTATTGTTTCGAGCCTTGCCATATTGCTATGTTTTGGAAAAAAGACTGTCGAATGTTCCTATGGAAGGGGAAAGCCAAGATGAAGAATGTAATTCACGCAGAGTCATACAAAAAGTGACGTAATAATGTGTACTTATTGAATTTTTCGTTGTGATCAAAATTTATCAATCATGTTTTTGTATATTGTAATACATGAAATTTAAAGAGTTATACTATTTAAGCTTTTATTCCTTAATAATACAAAATAAATATAAACTATGGAGTTTAGTTATCACATAACAACATTTGAAATTATATAAGTAACTACTATAACTGAGTGTGCCATTGTATAGCCATAATGTTTCACTGTAAGGTTTGGACTGTATCTAATGGTTGCTTCTCCACGCCAGGCATATTCGCTTCAATTACTTCTCCACACGAGAACCTTATGTAATCAATGACCTCAACTCTATGTTCCTCCATCACTTCCTCAACTGTAAAAGAGGGGTCCAGCAAGTATTCTTGGTAAATGAGACAAATTTCGTCATCGGTGTCTTTGGCAGGTTTGTCCTTTTCTTTGTTACCGATCTTCCTGGGGCCCATACCGACAATGTGCTGGCAAAGCTGTCTGCCAACATCTTCAGTATCATCAGCCTGTGTATATGCGAGTAGAGCTCCGTATTTTCCCGCAGAGTATTCCGCCGGCTTGGCGGGCGCTGGATGGGTGTAGCCAGCAATTTTGACGTCTTTATTGTTTGATTTCCAACATTCAGCTCGCCTCAACACCGCGTTTTCACCAACAGTTCCAATGAATAAAGCTAGTTCTTCTGATAGCTTTTTCCCGCTTTCCGTGGACAGATTGTTTAATTGTTCACTGTCTAATTCCATCTGGAAAATTAAATAATAATACTTAGAAATGTGTATAGTGTGATTTAATAGATTGAACGTAGATCTATGAAATTCATTCGCACTTCGGCATTTGGGAAATTGTCTTAACATAACGAATTAATTTCTGAGAAAAATTAAATCGCCACCGTCTCAAGTCAACTAAGAGTTATTCGATTTTTTTTGTAACAAATAACGTTCTGGCCAATGTTCAACTAATGCAGTGATTTTCAAAGTGGAGAGCGTGACAGCATGTAAAGGGGGTTTGAGTCCGCGGGGCGAGTGCATAGTACTCCGTAGCCCGCGCGAACTTCATACTTATTGCTAATGATCTACGTAGTGCACTTTCTTCTATTCAACCCAAAACTGAGAATCCTGTCCTAATCTTGTCATAATCCACCAATAACCAATACACATGTGGGGTAACAGTAATCTTATGCCGAAACAAGCCGTGCTTTCTTAATATTTTCCTTATTTTTCTTTAACTTCGTTTTGTACAAATACTGAATGAGGGAGAGGAAATTTTTGTGTTTTTCGAAGTAGCATGTCAAAAAATCTTTGGGATGCCTTACAGTAGTCATTTAGGTACCTAAAAACGGTATAAAAACCACTGCGCAAACCATAACTGTGTAGGTACCAGTTATTATTAGTTACTTAAGAGTCTGGCTATTTTAACTATGCATAACTCGAAAAATGACGGTAACTGAAATTTTTGGAGAAGGTCACCGTCTATACTACCAAAAACCGGCCAAGTGCGTGTCGAACTTCGCACATTTAGGGTTCCTTAGTAAAATATACGTAATAATAAACATTATTACCAAATTACAAGTTCATAGGTCAATGGGAAGTTAAAAATTTATTCCGATCAAAATTTTGGCAAAAAAGCTGACTTTGGTCGCTTCTCATTCCTTTGTTTACCAATATTTTTTAAAACAAAATGTACGGTATTTATCTACTCAGCGAGTTCTAATCAACGATACCCCAGTCGATACGGTAGGTCATACTTTTATTTTACACCCCCTTTAGTTCTATTCTAAGGGCCACCTTAAAAACTGTTTTAATTTTTTTTTTTCAATTTGTATGTCTTTGGGTCAACAAGATGCTTATACTGAAAATTTTTATACTGTGGGTTCAACCGTTTGGCTGTAAAACCCGTGTGACAGATGACGGACAGACCAGACGGAAACGTGAGCGACAGCAATAGTGTTCCGTTTGGACCCTTCGGTACGGAACCCTAAAAAGGATTTTGATAGGTAGGTGCTTTTTTGTTGTTTTTGATGGACTATTTTGTTTATATTCTGATTAATTCCTGGTAAAGAATAGTCACTTTAATACGATGCAGTGTGAATTTGATACAGTTTTGCCACTGTGAGTGACCGTTTTCTCGTTTTCTCAGTATGATTATAGTTCTCGCCAAACTTATTGGCCACCCTGAAGTTGGCTACAATGGCTGCGCAGTAGAAAATCTCATACAAAAACAGCACCGTTTCGTGCTTCGCGCATCTGGTAAACCAACTTCAGGGCGGCCATTAAGTTTGGCGAGGGCTATACCGCGAAACCACAAAGTTAGTTGTTTTGCTACATCATCTAGTTTGATACAATCTTCTTGTAGACAACATGAAGTGTAGTATGTGTATTCAAAAATGTTTTTATTTAAATAATCTATTAAGCAAAAATCAAAAGACAAAATATCAAAATCATTAGATCGACGTACACGTCAATTGTAATTTTTGGCTAAGAACGACATCGTGCTGTTTTTCACATCTTGGGATTAAAATAACACGTAATATAATAACTCCCACACTCCAGTTTTAATAGGTTTAACCATTTTTCTAATCGGATTTGTGAAAAACATTGTACAGCGTAAGCAATCTGACAGCTCAAGTACCACGAAAGTCATAGGCCTCCACTGCTGGACATAGGCCTGCCCCAAGCGTCGCCCTAGAAGGAGGCCTTCCAACGCTGCGTCTTCCGGTACGCGGTCTCCACTCTCTCTCTCTTTCTCGAAGTTGGACGTACCTTTCTGAACTGTTTGTCCCGTAGACATAATCGTCCACAACTTCGAGTGTAGAGTTTGATAGGAGTGGGTGCAACATGTGCATTCAACATCACCTTGGTTTTGTCCATGTTCATTTTTAGACCCACTCTTTCGGAAGGTCTACTGAGGTCATCCAGTATTGTACTGAGGTCCTCCATGGTCTCAGCCATGACCACCATATCGTCGGCAAACCGAAGGTGAGTGATGTACTCGCCATTGACGTTGATGCCTAGCCCTCTCCGGTCCAGAACCTTGAAGACATCCTCCAGTGCAGCAGAGAACAGTTTAGGAGATATGACGTCTCCCTGTCTCACGCCTTGCTGCAGAAGGATTGGTTCCGAAGTCTGATCCTGAAGTCGATCTGACATGGTGGCGTTTTTGTACAAACACTTCAGCACCTCGATGTACCGGTAGTCGATTTGGCACCATTGGAGAGACTTCAGTACAGCCCAAGTCTCGATCGAGTCCACCTCTTCGGTCTTCAGGATAACCTGCCGTAGCGTATGTATGTGGTCTACGGTGTTAAAGTCTTTTCGGAAACCGGCTTGTTCGGAAGACTATTGTAGTACTGCGCGCGAGACTATTCGTGATGGCTATTGAAAACAACTTGTAGACATGGCTTATAAGTGAGATGGGCCTATAATTCTTCAATCGGGCATTGTCACCCTACTTGAAGAAGAGTGCCACCACACCCCTGCAACATGTCTTTTCCCTGTGAATATGACGGAATCAAACAGCTTCTGAAGGGCTTAAGTACCGCCTTCAGGAGTTCGGCCGTAATTCCGTTATCACCCGGCGCCTTGTTGTTCTTAAGTTGTTGCAGAGCCATCCTAATCTCGCAGAGGCTGACATCCGGGATGTCTTTGGTATAGTATCGGGTCAATCTAGCTCTTGGTTCGTTTGTTAGTTTCGCAATGGGTTTGCTGATTGACATGTACAACTAACTGCCCATAGAACCCCTCGATCTCCCTCAGAAGCTCTGGGTTTGGCGGATACGATCCTGCCATCGTCGGTCTTCAGTTTCTTGAGCTGGCTCTGCCCAATAGCCAGATCTCATGCAAACACCTTGGAGCCCTTATTCCGCTCAATTGCATCTTTAATACGCTCAGTATTAAAGCGGCGGAGGTAGCTTTTCAAGGAATTCGATATCTGTCTATTGAGCTGCCGGTAGTTTCACGCATCGTCTGAACACTGCAGGATCTTTTCACGCCTCTCCTTCATGAGCTTGAGAGTAGGATCCGATTAGTTTCTTGTTCCTATTTGCACGACGGGTCTTGAAAAACTTAGACCCGACCGTATGGACAGTTTCCACGAATCCATCGTTGTAATCGTCCACGGAGCTCCCTAGGCATTTGAAACGATTCTGGAGTTCGAGCTAAAAACTCTCGGGGTTTTGGATCCAGATCTGTGCTGGACGGAGCGTAGACTCCATCAGTCGAGATATTGACAGCTAATTTAAGTTCAAAGTGCCACCATATGGTGATCACTTCCGATTTTTACCGCTTTTATGACAGATACATTGAATAAGTGCTTCTTCGTCGACATGATGAAGTCTATCTCATTTTTCTGCCAGGTCCACTTCCTGTGCTCTCGCTTTCTGAAGAAGGAGTTCATCATATAGAGGCCCTCCTTCTCCATAAAACTGGCCACTAGGTGACCCTGGTGGTTCCGTCATCCAAATCCAAAATTCCCCACTCGCAGCTCATTATCGTCTCGTTTGCCCAGTTTCGCGTTGAAGTCCAGATACGTCCATAACAGTGCGCGTCAGGCTAGTCAGCCTGCAGTGGAACAGCTGTCTCGACCCAACTCCTCTAGTGGCTACACCGGGCATCATACCGGAACACGGCTAGGCCGCTTGGCGGTACGTCTTTGCCCGGTGGGTGGTCGCAAGCCTTCGGCCGAAGCCTACCACCAGATGTCACCTGATTTGCACCACCCGGGGACCACGTGTAGGGAATCAGAGGGTAAACTCCTATGGACGTGGGTGACTCGGCCCCCAATAATACTATACTATATTATAAATAACGTGTTAATATAATTATTTCCTATTATAAAGGAAACAAATTAATTCACCATCGTCTAATTCTACTACAATTGCTTCTACCGCCGAATTGGTATGTTTGGTCAGGTAGGTCTTGACCAGTTTTGGACTTTAATTTATATTTATCTGTGGATGAAATTTGCCTCAACACGTCGTTTAGATGTAGATATTTTGCGAAATTACTTTTTTTTAAAGAAAGTCCAAAGTTTCAAAAAGAGCTAGATTTAGCGCTAGGCGCTAAAACGCGCTATTAAACAAAAAAAGCGCTAGATCTGGCGCTGATAGCGCTAAGTTGGCAGCACTGGTCTCTTTGGTTACCAAGCGGGACGCGGGGAACGTTTAGCACCGTTCCGAGCGCGCGATTGGTTGGTCACTTGACATAAGCTTCGACTGACCAATCGCGTCGCGTCCACGTTCCATTCGCTCTTTACGGTGTTTGGTCAGTTCGCGCACTATGCTCGAATTTACCCCCACTACGCCAAGTTACATGCCGGGGACTATAATGCGGGATTACACTTGCAGAATGTGCGGGATACGGGGATTGAATAAACAAAATTATTTCGCAAAAAATGGGTGCAGATGCGCTAGATGCGAGACGCACGGGATCGGTCAATGTGGCGACGCCTGGGGGAGGCCTACGTCCAGCAGTAGATGTCTTTCGGCTGAAATGATGATGATGATGGGGTGCAGACGTAGTTCTAAATATTTATTCCTCAATCCTAAACATTTTGTTCCATGCAACTCATGATTTGACTCCATATAGGCCTATGGAAAGTAATTGAATTATTCCAGTTATATTTTTTTGTTTAAGAACTTAAACCTTAGTTGGGCTTAAGACATTTTTGATTCTTATGAGAAACAGGATGGAATGGCATCAAAACAAGTTGGGTAAATTTTCTTAGCTGCACCTAAATTTTCTGCAATGGTAAGGCCCTTACTATCCCACCTCAAAAACTTTTCATAAATTCATGTACAGAAATAAAAGTATGATTAATTTTGCAGTACCGCAAATCCTGCCCATCTTCATGATTTGAGATAAGGGCGAGCTTTTTCCTAGCAGTGGCATTTAACAGACTAAAATCAAGTGCTAAACATCTGAGCTGTTGTTACACAAAACACATACATTTATGGTCAGACTAAACTTTGTTTTACTATTAAAATTAAATATACCTTTGTAATAGGTCCTTTAGCTTGCAAATGAGTGTGAGCGAACTTGAAGCATGCAAGCGCGGCATCTTCAATCATTTTCTGGAACTTGTCATTCTTAGCAACAAAGTCTGTCTCGCAGTTGAGCTCCACTAGGGCACCATGATTTTGATCAAACTTCACTGCCACGAGGCCCTGCAGGGCTGTGCGACCGGCAAGCTTGGTGGCCTTTGCCCAGCCCATTGCTTGGGCTTGGTCATTTAGCCAAGACTCAGCCTGTAATTATATTAACATAATTTATAAATGATTTGGTTACACTTTGTCACAGATAATATAATACTAGCATAGCATACAGATGCCTCATCCCATACAAAGAAACTGTGCCACGTAACTAGAGTTTTCAATCTGATTATAACGATTATATTTTAAAAATGGATTGCAATCGATTCTGTTCCACGGCGATAGATAGATCACCATCTAATAATCAATCGATATTGATAGATAAATGAAATAATCAGTATAATCAGTACAGTATGTCAGGACAGTTTCTATTGTATGGGATGAGACCCCACGACTTTGTATAGTAATGTGGGCCTTTAATAAATGAAGAAAAATAATATGAGGAAACTGGCAAGGCCTAGAACAAGAAATGAAAGACGTGAAATCTATCCATTAATACTGGGTCTGTGTCGTATATTACAGCCCACACCCTCTCCAAGAGAGAAGATATTTTGTCCCCTCAGTCCCCCTAGCCAAGTTACAAACGTTTTGTATCAAATCTTTTTCTACAATCGTCGCCTTCTATTTTTATAGTCTGACCACGTGACTTAACGTTCAGATGTGTCATTCCCATACATTGATTCGTTTTCTACTAGTGTTATCGATTGTAGATTGTCAACTTGGCTACAGGTGCAGTAGTGGCAAAACTATGGGCTTCTTACATTATGCTTGTATTTCAGACTAAATAAATGATATTTTTTTTTATTGTCTTTGCATACCTTATCAGCATCATTGTTATGCATTTCTAGGGCTTTCTTGCAGTTGGCAATGGTGTAGCCTGTTTTCTTCCTGAGTTTCGCAAGTAATGAGGATTCAGCTGCCCTGCAGACTGGCCCTGCATGAAACCGACGCACCAATTGGAAGATCATCTGTAACAGAATATTGATATATTTTAACTGGTTCGTGAATATTTACGCAAATATACCAGGTATTTCATTATAGAATATGGTATAGAGAAGAATAATTAGGAAACATTGAAAACACAGCATTAATATACAATAGCAGTAACTTGCAATACATTACATGTCACTCAAGCAAACAAAAACACTTCAGTATTTATAAACACAAAATTCCACTCACACAAAACAAATTTCAAAGCAGATCTACAGTCCAGTGGATGAACTGTATTGAAAAATGAGAGTATTAAAAATTGCTCTGTGATGTTCAATGTTGTTTATAACCACCTTACACAATAGTTGGTACCTATACAAGTATACAGCTACCTATGACATCATCTGAGTGTATCTGAGCAAGACAGATACAGTGTATAAACAATGAAGGTCAGCTGCTGTATACACATGCCTACCAATAGCAGTGTTATTGTGTTTGGATTAGTAATTGAATACTTCACAACAGCGGATTTACCTTTGAATAAGCTTGTGCTTTTAACTTCATTTTATCAAATTATAACCTAGAAAATTGTAATAAACCACATAAAAATGGATAGGTACTGTCATAAATATGAAATGAAATAAGCCCTATCCAAACTCGATAATACTGGCCACTTAAAAATAAATTACAACAAATGAAGATAGTCTGTTGTCATGGAGAAATCAATACTTGACAATAACAGTTTTCGTGATACTGAGAAAGTTACGAAAATGGCTTTATGTGTAATTCAGTTAATTTTATTCTTTTTGTTAGAATAAATAAGTGATAAATAATTGAAAATTGTGTAGAGCTAACCAAAGAGCAAAACTATTTCGGTGCTTACCTTTTTGGGAATCGTTTAAAGGTATTTGTTAGTGGATATCTTTTTGTTTATTACTATTCGGCTACCAGCCGAAAACCAAGTAATTTTCTAGGAAATTCTTAATAGAAATCTCTTTAATTTTAATTAAGTTTTTACGAAAAATATAACCTCAACTTGGGCTGTCAAAAACGTTTAGATTATGCTATCTATGCTAAAGATTTTTCATGGAATATTATCAACAATAAGTATTTTGATTAAATAAAAATATATTTTTAAAGTAGGTATGTTATGCTGAATGAATGTAAATAAATATGAATTTAAGTTAATTTCATACAGAGCTTGTTATGTGTTCATTTAGAGAAACAACGAAACGTCTTTCAATAAAAGTACAGTGCGCCCAGTTTATTCCTGATCCTCGCACTCACAGAATGATGGAAAATGATAATAAACACTAAAAACTCCAAGCAGCGATTTCACAACTATAAATTACGTGTATTGTTACTGTCTACATTCCATTCCATTTCCATTCTTCAGAATTCCTCTAAAACTACGTCCTAGGTGTTTGATAAACTTTCGCTAGCTTACTGTGGGATGTTTGTCCATAGTCATTGAACTAATGGTTGCGTGATTGCTGGGCGTGAGGTCCTGGGTTTGCTCCTTTGGGGTCAGGGATATGTACTTAGAGGGTTTTGCCGGTAGGTAGACATTTTTTAGGTAGGTATCCGGAGTCTAGATTAGTACCTGGATTATGGCAATAGCAGGCTACTAGCATATATCTACGTCAAAAAGTGTTACAGAGGGTCTTTTCATTAGGAATTTTTCAATGCAAACCCGGAGTTTGGAAGTTGGTGCAGTGACAACCCCCATTTCTCGGGAAGCACATATTAATGCCGTTGGTCCTGCAGCTGGTCCCTTCCCAGTCGTGTCGGATTGCCGTACTAAACTATGAGAGAGAACGAGACACAGCCCCGGAATTACGATTTTTTAGAACCGGGGCAAAACCTTGATAGTGGCGCCCCCTCCCTTCAGTGTTTGAGAAAACCTGTTAAAACTGCCAATGAGTAGCATTTTTGTGACCATTCTCAAAAATAATAATCCTTCAATAAATTTAAGCTTTTTATTATCTAATAACTAATAAAATACGCGCTTGGTCGTGGAGTTGCGGAAACAGCTCGTCGAAACTAACTTTCATTTGTGATATAAACGAAACACAGAAAAATATATAACCCGGAAAGACTACAACTTTAAGGTCTATCCACACATATCAGGACCGTGCCCGGGACGTGACAGGGCCGGGCCCAATCATTGAAGCTTCGTCACTGGCCCGTGCACGGCCCATGCACAGACGTGTGTAAACGAGTTCATATAAAATGTACACAACGATATTTTATTGAGCCCCTAACGGGGTTACGGCCCTGATATGTGTGGATAGACCTTAACACGGCGTGCTTTCTTTTCTACGAAATAATCTATTAGCTCCTCAAAGTAGACAGTTTTGTTTTCAATGAATAAAAAAGTTACTTTTAAGCTAGAAAAGTTTGTTTTTCAAACATAGGTACTATATTAAGATTCGATTACTTGATAAAAACCTATGAGATTGTAGGAAAAGAGGCTTCATTTGTTCTATATTTCGAATTCTTGTCTTTGGCGCCCCAATGAAACAGCCGCCCGGGGCAAGTGCCCCGGTTTGCCCCTCCTTAGATCCGGGGCTGACGAGATATCACACTTGTGCATTGTGATATCTCGTTCCAAGTACTTAGTTACTTATCTTATGGATTTCACAGGATAAGTCCCTTTCCACACGCTCCGGTTGCCGGTTAGCCGCTACCGGGTAACCGGCGGCGAAGTGTTTAGCCATGTATGTAAGCTTTTACACGTACCGTACATGGTTATACATTCGCCGCCGGTTAACTGGTAGCGGCTACCCGGCAACCGGAGCGTGACGGGTATTTATTTCCTGAATGTTCGGTCAGTGGCGATTCTCCTGAACTTTAAGAGCCCAATGCCTGATTCTAACAATGATTAATGCATTAGATATCTACAAAGGACTAGGTATATCTTTTTTTTAATTTATTTTTTTGCTCTCGTTGGGAAAAAATGCATTACGCATACCCGCCCATTGGGGGAATGGAGGACTAGGTATATCTGCCTTAACTAGTGTCAGTCTGACTCGGTGGCTCTAGTATTTATTGTAACGATATGAGAACCTTAGGGTCCAAAGCTTTACAATAGTTATCTAAGCTGAGAAGATCCACCGAAAAAAATCAAGACACCTAATTGTAGGTTTTCTGCCGGTAAATTAACAGTTTGTTCATAGGAGCCAAAATGCAGAACAACAAGCCAACACGAAAGAAAGGCCAACCGTCGCCATCAACTTCTGATATAAAACTACCTAAAATACCGAAGATTTCGATGCCTGAAGATTTCAAAGTACGGACACGGCCTTTGTTTTCATTGCCTGAAGAAGTTTTAAAACTACCCTCGCCGGCTACTAAAGCCGCAAAAATGCAGGCTGCGAAACTTATCCCGAAGAAGAAGTCCAGCGGTATCGTATCTCATTACTTATTCTTATCTTTTCATACTTATTTTTATCTTTTCATACTTATTTTTATCTTTTCATACTTATTTTTATCTGTAGGTATTCTTGTCTTTTCAGTAGGTTCTTGATTCTTATGAGTTACATAGAGAAATCGTTTTTCTCTATAAAAGGAGCCTTTTCACGCTGAGTGGTGGGTAGATTATCACACTGGGCGGGTCAATCAAATGCATCAGGCGGCAGTGAAATGCTGGTGTAACGATTCGGAAAAGACAAAATACAAATACATTTGAAAAGTATGGGCACATGGGGGAGGCTTTAACCCAACAGTGGGACAAAATGTGTTATGGAAAGAAAACATAAGAAGTGAACTAAAAAGAGGATACGTACATCTGGTTTTGGTCAGCCAGCTCGCGAATATGTATCCTCCGACTGCACAGCATGATTTTCTTCTTGTTTACGTCTTTTTAGTTCACTTCATAAGCAGTCGTATTTTTGATTTTTTTGAATTAACTTTTTAATTTAATTTTATGGATAACATTTTTTTTTCGTATTATGTACTCTTTTGCAAAAAAAAAACGGGCACCTAAGGAAATTTACATTCTAAGGTCGATTTGAGTTAATTAAATTAAATTTAATTGTTAGACGTAGTCTGTATTCTTATAATCGTGTAAATTAATACGCGTGAAGTGAATTCTGGCATATTTTTTTAAAAACATTCGATGAATTCTTTAAAACCGATGTACACGGCCAAACAATAAGAAGTGGTCGGCAATAAAGACTTTTTTAATTAAATAAAGTTACAAATGGATAAATTTAAACGAATGTGAACTGCTCTCGCCAAAATCACAGCTTGAATCCTTCTGGGCATGCTTTCCACGATTTTTTGAATAATATTTTGAGGAATACGTTCCCACTCTTCTGCAATGACTCTTTTTAACTCCCTGATGTTTTGTGGAGCAGCTTGCACTGACTTAAGGTCTATCCACACATATCAGGGCCGTGCCCGGGACATGACCTAACCCGTCTTTTTAGAACAGCCCAGACATGCTCAATTGGATTGAGGTCAGGACTTCGAGCTGGCCAATCAACATGACCGGATCCCAACTTCTTGCATGTACGCTTCCACGTCGCCAGAACAGTGCGGGGCGAGCATTGTCTTCCATAAAAATGGAATCTTCCCCAAGTGCAGTCACGGGTTGTGCATATGGAATTAGGACTTCCATTATGTACTGGTGTGCATTTAATGTTCCATTTTCTATGAAAACTAACTCCGTACGCTCTGTCGAATTAATTGCTGACTAAAACATAACGGAGCCTCCGCCATAAGGAGTGATTTCTTCGAAATACACTTTGGTCATCTCCACACAAAGAGATTCTAGCTTCATAAGAAAACAATACTTTATTCCAGTCCTCCAGAGTCCATGAAGCACAGTTTCGAGCAAACTAAAGTCATGCAACACGGTGCTCACGGAGCAATTTAGGCCCTAAGCCGTGCGGTAACTCCTAATATTGGCAGCCAAAAGCCTCCTCTTAACCGTCCACAAGCTAACTTCTACTCCTCTTACTTTTTCAAGGCTCTTTAGGTCCACACTTGACACACAAAAGCGGTCATCTCTTGGTTCTGTGCATCGTTTTCTTCCCGAACCGGGTCTTCTTTTACCGAACCGGTCTCTTGATACCGTTGCCTCTGGACAGTTTTCCGGCCCTTATCGCTCTATCACTCATATCAAAAAGTGGTATTTAATGTAAAAAGAAAGATTATTTTTTTAATTTGCAGAATATATCCAAAAAGTCGTTTCAGCAATTCGCGCCATTAGCAAAGCAATTTTACAATAATCCACAATAATCAATATTTTTCATTTGCTAATTTCATAATTTCAATTTGGAACGTAAAGAATCATGCCAGGATGTCAAATAACATGTCAATACATCGTCAAATTAATAAAACCTCTTTCTTGGTCAAGTTCATTGAAGTAGAGAAAAAATCTAAAGAGCCCGTTTTTTTTGCAAAAGAGTTTACGTTTAAACATATAATTAAGTTTTATATATTTTTGAAATACGTACACGATGGGATTGGAAGTAAAAATTAGGCCCACACAATAAGAATATGGCGCCCAATAGCCGCCATTTTTATATTTTCCAATTTTAATGTAGCCAGTGACACTTGCAAGGTTAAGTCAAATCGATTGACGTAAGAATCATCAAAATCGGCCAAAGCGTTTGGGCTCTAGAACGCCACATAGGAACAAACATACATAGACTGATAAACACATTATCCTCCTTCGGCAGTCGGATAAAAAAGAGTATAAGCCAAAGATAGTTCAACGTTGTAGATACCTACTTATATTAGCGATGCTAATGACTCTTGATCGTTCCAGTAATGCAAACCTTCACGCAAATGAGGAAAGCTCGAGAGGAGTTCAGGCTAAAGCTGGTGAAGTTGATATGTCAGGATGATGGCGCGGATGGGGATCAGGCAGAGGCTATGCCTACGAGCGAAGAACAAAACTTGCTTAGATACTATTATTACCTGCGTTACGGTATCGACACCATACACGTAGCGCCTTTGGACAACAAAATAATATTAAGGTAGGTAAATAATAAACAGGTATACAAACATACATACAACTTTGGGACACATAGATTATCATATGTGAATATTGTTTAGTTCCAGCAATATTACATATCTGTCGAATTGATTACCTTCTCTTTCTTTTTTGAAGTCGGTAAAAATGTGTTCTTTCTGGAGGTGCCTATGTGCTTAGGTAGGCAAAGAATATGTTTTTATTTCGGCCTAAGTGAGTAGGTAGGTACCTAATGGGTAGACAACAGAGCCCCAGATGTCGGGCACGTTTTTTGTTTGTGTTGGGTTCAATTTCTGTCTACTTTTACCAGAAACATGGGCACCCAAACGTAGTCGTGGGGTCTTATCCCATATAAAGAAACTGTCCCGACGTACTGTACTGATTATTCTGATTATTTAATTTATCTATCGATATCGATTGATTATTAGATGGTGATCTATCTATCGCCGTGGAACGGAACCGAACGCGATCGATTTACAAAAAATAATCGGTATAATCAGATGAAAAACGCTAGTTACGTGGCACGGTTTCTTTGTATGGGATGAGGCATCTGTATGCTAGTATTATATTATCTGTGACCGGGCAAGAGCGTGTCGGACTTCGCAAATTTAGGGTTACGTACCAAATGTGTTATGATTTATCAATATATATTTTACTCCTCCATTATTATTTTCTGATTAATTTCGTTGCGGGATCCAAGACAGTTAAATTCATTCGCCGGGACTTCGTCGAGCTTCATTGCCTCGGCGCTTTTCTGGTGGTCGCCACTGTTGATTCTGGCTTTCAGGAGTTGCAGTGGTTTGTGATTAGTGCGGAGGGATTGTCCCAAATATATTGGTATTGATTAGTAAAATATACGTAATAATCAACATTATCACCAAATTTCAAGTTCATAGGTCAATCGGAAGTTAAAACATTCTACTGAACAAAATTTTGTAAAAATACTGACTTTGGTGGCTTCTCGTTCCTTGGTTTTCAAATATTAAAAAAAAAACAGTATTTTCTCAACGAGCTCTAAACAAAGATACCCCAGAGGAGCACATAAAATCATTTAAAAATATTTTTTGACAATTTGTATGGGTTTGGGTCAGCAAGATGCTTATACTGTGAAATTTTGTAGACTGTAGCACCAACCGTTTGGCTGCAAAACCTGTGTGACAAACGACGGAAAGACGGACACGTCAGTGACATCAATAGGGCTCCGTTTGCACCCTTCAGGTACGGAACCCTTAAAAGGCTATGCAGAGGATGGCTTATTTTTAACCCACTTACCAAAAAGGAGGAGGTTCTATGTTCGACTTAATATTTTTGTGTATTTTCACCGATATCTCCGTCAATTGTGGACCGATTTTGAAAATTATATTTTTTTTGATTGAAAGAGTATATTCCGAAATTGGTCCCATTTTAATTTGGTGAAGATCTGATGAAGAACTTCGGAGTTATACAACAGAACTCCTTAATAAATAACGGCAAATCTCTCGGGATTGCTGCCATCGTATGTCTATTTATTGTTTATCGTATTTCATAACATAACATCACGCGAGTACGCTCTTAAGGGGTACGCAGATGTGTACAGGGGTCACCTTGGTACACTGTCATTCCACCGGTTATGTTCAGTTTCATGATATTCGGGTAATCTTTTCTGGCATTATAGTTACCTTAACTAAACTACTTGCCTATTATGTGGTACAAAGAAAAAGTGAAAAAAAATTACGAGAATTGGACCTACCTAAGACACCGACTTCCAAAATTAAAGTTATTTTCACTTTGGTTTTCTTATTTGGAAGTCGGTAGTATTTTTCGTAAAAAAAGTTTCTTTTCGGTTTTTCTGTTAACAGTTCGCACATTTTTCAGAGTACACAATCTTATATCACCGAAGTTGAAGAAATGGAAGGCAACTCTCTTTACATGCACAGATGAGATGCGCGAAGATTTTATGATGAGTATGAAAAAAGCGATTGTGGATTTCGTGCTGAAAGATCCCAATACGGTACCTAAAATTGATATGTTACCTATGTCTTCCGACTGATTCATGGTTTCTCTTTCTGCTCAAACTTGCCTTTAAAAAAAGTTTGATAAGCTTTCTGAGGCAAACCCAATTAATGACAGCAGTAGTGAGGCAAATAAGAGACTCCTCAAACTTCCTCCTTCGACTGACTATGTTGAGCCTGCAGAAAAGCTCCCTGCAGGCCACCAATTTCCATGGCCCATCTGGAAATGTTTTACCCGACTCTGGGGGTACTCCAATGACCCGCAGTACGATTGCGGAGCTACGTCCCGAACAACGTCTCACCTCCTATCGTGCTCTCTGTGCAACAACACCTGCAACCCCATGGACCTTTGTGAGGCAAATGAAAAAGCTGTTGCCGCGGCTGAATTCTTTTTATAATTGTGGTATCATCGATACGACGAAGCAGAAGAAGAAGAATTGTCTTGCCACAGAAAGATAGGAAAAATATCTTGACAATAATGTTTTCGTACAAATAGATTATTAATTAATATTCTATATACAGGTCGATTGATCTTGCGCTTATTGTAGTGTTCTTAGCAGATATACCTTTTGAGAAAAGTAGAGCCCAGCAAATGCCTAAATGTACTTATAGGTAAAGGTTTAAATTCCGCAGGAAGAGGCGATGGAGGAAGAGGATACACCGCTAATGAAAGAGATGGCTTTAAAAGACGATGCCTGGAGGAACCGCTACGCCTTAGCACAGAAGTACTTGACTAGGAACCTGCACAGCGTGAACCCTTGTATCGCCCAGGTGTTACAAATATGGTGGAAACAATTCAAGTAAGATCAGACAAATCCTATACTTTGGAAATACCATTATTATTATTATGTCTTTTTTTTTTTAATGCGAGGGGCATTGGAACGCCTTGCAGCAATTACACCAATGGAGCACAAATTTACAAATACTGAGTACACACACACACACACTTTAGGTCTATCACATTTTCGATACGGAGGCCCGAATCGACGACGCGTAGTGTTCCACTCGCGCCTCAAAGAGATATCAGCAAAACTGACAGGGTTCGCTAGGGCCGATTGAGTGGCGGATAAATTTGAAAGAGAGTTACCGCAGCCCTGGCACAAGCAACTGAAGGAACACGGGTAGGTTTTAGTCAGTAAAAGTCTGACACGCCCTTCCGCTTCACCCAGAGCGGGAGAAATCATTGGATGATCGCCCAAATGCAAAAAGAAAATCTTTCGCCCTTTATCGCTGGACAGTAGCCTCTCCCAAGCCACGCCATCACACTCACGCGACACGTGGTCCTCCACCTTGCTCATCCAGGTCATCAGTCCGCTCCAACTAGCCGGGCGGCGTCCCATAGCAACTGCTGCCAAAACATTGTTCAAGGAGTTCTGATTTTTTGAAGTGGAGACTCTTCAGGTGACGATACCATGACGTATCAAAACTATCCTGGTGCGTCTGTGGAAAAGGGACAGCTATTTGTCTTATATAGTTCCGTCTCTCTCTCTCTCACCGTGAAACAATGATGATTTTGACACGTTATGGGAGGGCCCCAGAACTCGTTTGCTCCATCGGAAATCGGTCCATCAACATACATGGTCAGTGCACACCTATATCAGATGATTATTTGCAAACAATGTCGGTAACTACAGTTTTTATCTATACTAATATTATAAAGTGGTAAAGTTTGTGGGTTTGTGAGTTTGTGAAGGGGTAATCTCTGGATCTACTGAACCGATTTTGAAAATTCTTTCACCGGTGGAAAGCTACATTATTCCCGAGTGTCATAGGCTATAATAAATTTTCAAAAAAATTAGAGATCCTTATGAAAATTGCAATAATGTAACCCAAGGTAGGAAAATGTTGCCTATAAAATTCATTCTTTGGCGAGCGCTGAGAAAAACATTGATGTTAGAAAAAAAATAGTAAGTAAGTAGGGTAGGCAGGGTAGGCAAAGTAGGCAGGGTGGGCAGGGTAGTTAGGGTAGGGTGCTAGGCTGGCTAGGCATGGTAAGCAAGGTAAGCATGGTAGACAGGGTAGGCATGGTAGACGGGGTTGGCCGGGTAGGCAGGATAGGCATGGTTGGCAGGGTAGGCAGAGTAGGCAGGGTAGGCAGAGTAGGCAGGGTAGGCAGAGAAGGCAGGATAGGCAGGGTAGGCAGGGTAGGCAGGGTAGGCAGGGTAGGCAGGGTAGGCAGGATAGGCAGGATAGGAAGGGCAGGCAGGGTAGGCGCGGCAGGAAGGGTAGGCAGGGTATGCAGGGAATGCAGGGTAGGCAGGGTAGGCAGGGTAGGCAGGGTAGGCAGGGTAGGCAGGGTAGGCAGGGTAGGCAGGGTAGGCAGGGTAGGCTGGGTAGGCAGGGTAGGCAGGTTAGACAGGGTTGGCAGGGTAGGCAGGGAAGGCAGGGTAGGCAGGGTAGGCAGGGTAGGCAGGGTAGGCAGGGTAGGCAGGGTAGGCAGGGAAGGCAGGGCAGGCAGGGTAGGCATGGTAGGCAGGGTTAGCAGGATAGGCACGGTTGGCAGGATAGGCAGGGAAGGCAGGGTAGGCAGGGTAGGCAGGGTAAGCAGGGTAGGCAGGGTAGGCAGGGTTGGCAAGGTAGGCAGGGTAGGCAGGGTGGGCAGGGTAGGTAGGTAGATAGCCAGTTGACGGGAGCGAAGCCCCGGGGGTCAGCTAGTACCAGATATTTTGATTTCATGGATTCGCCGAGCATGCACAAACTCTGAGCATACCAATATTTGTATAATTCTGTGTTGCTTGTTCCAGTGATCTAAGGTTGATCAGCATGAAAGATATAATGACAACGAACGAGGCATACGAGTTGCAAGACTTCTGTTTTGTTTGCAAGAGACATATAGAAGCAGCTGGTAATGTGCTCACACACCAGTGGATTCCAACTGTTCAAGCAGTTTTTCTTCAGGTATGAATTAGGGTTTTTTTTTGGGAAAATCCCACCGCGCTATACCCAAACCACTGCAACTCCTGAAAGCCAGAATCAACAGTGGCGACCACCAGAAAAGCGCCGAGACAATGAAACTCGACGAAGACCCGAAGAATGAATTTAACTGTCTTGGATCCCGCAACGAAATTAATCGCAAGAAAAACGGAGGAGTAGGAAATAGTACATTGTGTATTAAGGGCGGTATGTAAGGAATTACGATCGAGACTCTAGTAGAAGCCCGAAGTCGAAGACTGAGGGCTTTCTGAGTCGAGGTTCGTAATTCCCGTACCGCCCGTGATACATACAATGTTTTTCATCACATTTGCGAGTAATAATTATAGCTTTAATACACAAGTCAGCACAGCTGTTATTACGAAATATGTGAACTTTTTTTTAAGCGGTTGGCGAATTATTGGCCACACCACAGATTATACAGTGTTCCGTTCAGAAACATTAAGGGCAAATACTTAGGTATACAGCCATGACGGAGTGTAAAAAGAATTAAATAATTTCGACGTTTTCATACTATAACTATTAAAATCGATTATTAAGAACATAAGTTGAGTATTTAAGTAACATGTAGCGAGATTGCAAAGAAATTCCTGTTTAGATAACATTTTAAGACAATTTTTCAATTGCGTGTAAACTCCTTGCTTGAACTTGCATGACCTGTGTGCTGTGCCATAAATTAAAAAAATATTACTTACCGCCTTTCATGACAAACAAAAAGCTCAAGGGTTTTATATGGGGCATTACGGCCAAGTTAAACTGTATGTTTTGATACTGTTTACGTGCAAGTGTGATGAAAAAATACAAATTTCCTCTTCCCTCCACACCCAGCAGAAGATAGAACAAACAAGGCCAATAGGCACAAAGGGTCGTTTACAACTGGGATAAGCCCGGTTGCCTAGCACCACGGATAAAAATTTGTATTAATGGGTCCTAACAGGTCCCAATAATAAGGCCTAACATAACTCAAGAACATAGGCAGACAAAAAAACAAAAAAGACACCTTTTTCCCCATGGGATTATGCAGAAAATAGCTTCTGCCAGCGGCTTCGCCCACGTGTAAAGTGTCGTAAGTTTCTTATCCTAAGGGAACATTATACCGGGATCAAAAGTAGCCTATGTGCTATTCCTGACTATAATATATATCTGTGCCAATTATTGAAATATTTCATCCAGATCCCTTCAGCCGTTCTGGTGTGATTGAGTAATAAACATACTGTTGTTGTTTTGTTTCGTTTGTTTGTTTGAACGCGCTAATCTCAGGAACCTACTGGTTGGAATTGAAAAAATATTTTTGTGTTGGATAGATCCATTTAAAGAGGAAGGTTAGGAGGCTATATAACATCACGTTACAACCAAAAGGAGCGGAGCATAAATGAAAAATGTTACAACAACCGGCAAAATTAATCCGTTTTGAGAGCTTCCGTTGCGTGCGCTGCGTAAACGGTTTAAGTTAAGCAAATATCATGTATGATGGCATTATTACTCTTTAAAAGTTTTAAAAAAAGTCTGCGACAGCATATGTCTGTCTTTTAATATTGACTCACTATAAACTTTTTTATGGAAATCAAATTTGTTCATTTGCGAAGGAGTTTTATCAACATCTATACTAATATTATAAAGCTGAAGAGTTTGTTTATTTGTAGGGTAGGTAGGGTAGGAAGGGGAGGTAGGGTAGGTAGGGTGTAGGTAGGGTAGGTAGCGTAGGTAGCGTAGGTAGAGTAGGTAGAGTAGGTAGAGTAGGTAACATAGGTAGGTAGTGGTAGGTAGATATAGATAGAAAGTTATTATTATTTACTTTTTTATTTGACGGGAGCCCCGGGGGTCAGCTAGTTAATGATAATATTAGTAAGAAGTAAGATAACAGATAGCGACCTGCTAAGTATGATCCTTACATACTCCTTTTGCTTGAAAGCGGCTATGGACGTCAGATTCCAAGTAGGTCAGATTCCATGTACGTCATTTTCCAGCTAGGACATTTTCCAACTAGGTCAGATTTTGAGTCTGTAATGCAAAATACAGTCAGTATCATAATTTTCTGACATGAAATTAAGCCATCTAAATAAGAAATTATTTTATTCGTAGTAATTTATTTTCATATTACTATATTTCGAAACCAAAAAAAAAAAGCTCTTAAATTAGCATAATATATTCGGCAATGGAGCTCAGATTCCAAGAAGGTCTTTAGACTTTGTAGTGTTTATTTTTTCTATCTTTAGGTCATACAAATATTTGTTCCGTGCGGGAATCAAACCCGTTACCCGCGACACGCAGCGCAGCAGTCAATCACTTATGCACTGCGCCAACCGTGCGCCCATTCAGGTCAGATTCGAACAGTAGCATTTCTTCTATGCTTGAAATGTCGTGCTCCGAATCTGAGCTTAAAGATACGATACTTTGACTTTCAATTGAAGATAAAGTTCTGATTCGCTAACAGCAGCCGAATTCCGCAAGTGAATTCGACAAGGCGAAGGGTTTGAGCGCCATCAATTCGACCAATATCACATGTCAGATGAATGACGCGATGTGGATTCCCATCTGTGTGATTGGTCGATTGATAGCGGTCAAAACCTTTGCGTTGCCGTATTCACTTACGCAATACGGCTGCAGAACTGTCGCCCGTATCATGTTCTGTATTTTCTCCTGTAACTTAATTTGGATGCTCTTCTTAAAAATTCGGATCAGTTATGTGCCCGTTTATGCACTCTTCATTTAAAATTTTCAATGAGTCATCATATTTTATGTCAACACTTCTAGATTTTTTTACTGGCTTACGTACCTCTGCATCTTTAATTTTAAATAATTATATGGAGTTAACATACATTTAGTGTCATCATTTCTAGACTATAAAGTCCGTGCCACCAAAGAAATCTCGCAGACATTTGGCGATGAATATAATGTGAGTAAGTGTACCAGAAACCATTACTTAATTTTCTTAGATCATTGGGGGTCGGTAAAACGCGACAAGAGTCAATCCCTAAAGATTTAGATATCGATGCATTGAATAATCATTTCACAGCTTCGTCCAATTTCGATAGGACAGTAAAGTTGAATACATTGGATTACCTTTCATCTCTTCCGACTCCCAGTTATGCTCCATTTGTTTTTAGTCAATTCTCCGCATGTGATGTTAAGAAGAGCATACTATCGATTACTTCCAATGCAGTAGGAAGTGACTGTATCAGCCGTAAAATGTTGCTGCCGGTGCTGGACGTTATCCTTCCTGTCATTTGCCACATCCTTAACTTTTCTGCGTCTAGCGGTCTCTTCCCATCCTCATGGAAAGATGCGCAGATAATTCCTTTACCGAAAAAGTCCAATCCCTCATCCTTTTCTGAATTTCGTCCAATATCCGTTTTACCATTCTTGTCCAAAGTCCTAGAACGACTAATTCATAATCAAATAAGCACATTCCTATCCAAAAATAATCTCCTCAATCCCTTCCAGTCCGGCTTCCGTCCTGGTCACAGCACCACTACAGCTCTTCTAAACATTACGGATGACATAAGGTCAGCCATGGAAAACAGTAATCTGACGGTCTTGGCATTGTTGGATTTCAGTAATGCTTTTAATACTGTTGATTTCGATGTTTTGCTTGGCATTCTATGCTCTCTTAATATATCTCCATCGGTGGTTGACTGGTTTCGTAGTTACCTGTTCGGGCGCCGGCAGCGTATATGCATCGGAGAGAATTTGTCTTCCTGGTGTAGTACTTCTGCCGGGGTACCACAGGGTGGCGTTTTATCTCCTTTACTTTTCGCAGTTTTTATAAACTCAATCTCCAACAAACTAATTTCTTCCTACCATCTTTATGCAGATGATCTGCAATTATACTCGCGAGCTCCTCTCGGAAATCTGTCTGATGCTATAGAAACCATCAATCTTGATCTGGTTCGCATTTGCGATTGGAGCAAGAGGTATTGGCTTGAGGTAAACCCTATAAAGACGCAGGTAATAGTAGTGGGCAGTCCTAGAATGGTTTCTAGGATCGACTGGACGTCTCTTCCCCAAGTTATTTTTGATAATGCAGTAATTCCCTTTAGTGAGAAAGTTAAAAACTTGGGTATATTCATCGACAGGCACTTTTCTTGGACTGCCCAACTGCAAGAAGTTAGCCGTAAGTTGTTTGCATCTGCTGCAACTTTGAGGAGACTTCGTAATTTTCTTCCGACCGCCACCAAGATTGCGCTTGCACAATCTCTTCTTCTTCCCATCCTTGATTATGCTGATGCCAGCTATCTTGACCTTACTCAAGAACAACTCGATAAACTTGAGCGGCTTCAAAATTTTTGTATAAGGTTCATATTCGGTTTGCGCAAATATGACCATGTTTCCGAATTCCGTGTAAAGCTCAAGTGGTTGCCAATTCGCCTTCGCCGGAATACACATATTCTTTCACTTTTGTTTAATGTGCTCTTTATTCCTTCCACCCCTCTTTACCTAAAGGATCGTTTTCAGTTTATCTGCGATTCCCACACGAAATCTCTAAGATCATCAGTTAACTTGCGACTTAAAATGCCAATGCATGCCACAACTTTCACGGACAAATCTTTTACTGTCCAGGCTGCTCGTCTGTGGAATGCATTGCCTGACTCAATTAAACGTGCTCAGTCGTTGCCTGTGTTTAAAAGACTTATCAAGGAATATTACTTGTCGCTGTAATCGTGCTCTTAGTTTGTTGTCATACATTTTGTCTATGATTGTCATACGTATTTCTTTTTCACTGCTTATATTTTAAATATGTATGTATTTATGTATCTATTTTATAGCATATATAATTATCTATTTGTATTTTTATTAAGTATTATTGTAGCTTTAAGTTCTTTGTTGGTATTGTTGCACCACTGTCAACCCCATGTCATGTCCAGGCAATCACTGTCCATTCCAGGTTGCCTGGAAGAGATCGCGGAAAGCGATAAGGCCGCCCGTTGTATATTTTTTAGTTTTAAGTTTTTTTTTTTTTGTTCCTGTTTTTTCTGGTGTACAATAAAGCATACATAAATAAATAAATAAATAAATTACTTACTCAAAATCTGACCTAGTTGGAAAATGTCCTAGCTGGAAAATGACGTACATGTAATCTGACCTACTTGGAATCTGACGTTCATTACCGCTTTCTTTTGCTTGGTGTACGTTTACGCATCAGCATAGCTGTTCACAACCGTTCGATTCCAAGTCGGATCAAATGATTGTGGTTTCGTAAGGTTCGTTTAGGGAGAATGCTACAGAATAGTATTTTTTATGGCAGATAAAAAACATTTCAACAAAAAAAACAAATTGACTTTCAAAACAAAACACTACAAAGCGAAAACAAATTTTCTTTTCCGAAGTCGGTTTCTTTGGTACCCATTGTTTTTCTTTTTCGACACCGACTTCGTTTTATTTCGGAGTTCCAGTGCCTACGTTACGGCTTCATCACAGTGGGTTGACTCAAAGAGTATGTAACACTATGGGTTGACTATTCGAGACAAAGAATTTGTATTCGAGATATCTTATACCTGTGACATACTAGCATTAAGGAGTTCCTGTGGTTATCTGTGGTCTTCTTCATCAGTTCCATTTCAGCAAAAGTCTGAGTGCTAATTATTGCATTGTTGATGAAAATCCCCCTTTTTTGAAGTCGGTTAAAAATTTTGAAATTTGTAAATTAATTTATGCGCATATTAGTAATTTTAGTATATTATAGTCTAATGCGCACTTCGCGTCGGGTGTAAGCACTACTGAAGAACTTAAAACGAACCTTTTCAAATAACTATTCCAAAATTTAATGCAAAATATTACCTTCCTCAGGGCAGTAAAAAGAGGTTGATACCGGAGCCGAAACAAGCACAGAAAATGAAGCACTTTTACAACTGTCTGGCATGTATCATGACTTACAATCTTCAAACTTTATGCTTGAAATCAATGAAGGAGTTCACTGACTACATTATGGATGTGGGCGTAAGTATGAGTAACGCCCGAAACAATTTCATGTTTCAAACATACATGGATAGAGAGTTTTTGATTAAAACCTCTGCCCTGTCGTTGAGTAGCCGTGGCGCTATAATTTATATCTATGCTTATATATATTTATATCTGTGCTCGAAAGCTGAAAAAGCACAGAATAATGTTGAGCTTCTTCAGGAGTGTCCTCACTGAGAGCATTCACTTGTAATGAGCATTCGACGTCGAATATTCGAATGGTGTGTACGTTGAGCCGAGCTTTACAAAGCTTACACGCAAGCGCGAACTTCGGCCGGTGTGGACGTTGCAACGATTTTCGCGGCAAGGGCTCGCATTCTCGCAAATAAAATGCTCGAAAGCGAGCACTCAGATAATGAAATGAATTTGTATGTATGTAGGAATATTACTGGCCCCTTATAAAGCAAGGAACATTGCCTTGATCTTAAGTGTTTGTGACTTTCGTGGACAAAGAAAAAAATTGCCACGACCGCTCTATCCGACATTTTGAAATGAATGTCATTTAAAGAGATCGTATTCGAATGCTCAAAGCTCGCAAGGGAATGTTCGACTCGAACGTACATAGTTTTGCTCGAATATGAATGCTGCTAGGAAGCATTTATTGCTCGCTTGTTTACAAATGCTCACGAAAGAATGCTCCCAGTGAGTACGTTCCTTTCGGCTTTCGAGCACTAGGGTGTTTTCTAAAATATCTACATTGCAGGGAAAAAATCAAGGCTTTATAATAAATTTGGGATTTACAAACGATGCTATAGAATTCGACCCTACTTTTAAGCAGTTCAAAGACCAGTTGTGTCTTTTATATGAATTTTTGATCGATGCGTGTCGGCAGTCACCTCGTATGGAAACTTTGCTGTACCAAGACTTTTCGATGACTACAAGAGTCAATTTGAAGGTACGATGAAGCAGCCATAGTAATGTTTCATTATCCAAATATAAGTCATCTTTTGTTGTCAATCCCTAATGTTTTCTTTTTTAGCCAATAATTGACAATGATTTAATAGATCATTATAAAATTCAAATAAAGGAATTGATTGCGGAGCAAAGAATAGGTCCAGAACTGAGAGTTCAAGATTTTGATGACTATATCTGTTTATTGAACGGCGAGGTAATTATGTTTCAATACTTAAAGAGGAGCTCGTGGCTAAATAATAACAGCCGCACGGGTCGATCATCAAGGTTAAGAAACGCTTGACGAGGTCGGTCCGTGGATGGGTGACCATTTCAATATACCGAGTTTGCTCCGTGCCTCGGAAAGCACGTTAAGCCGTTGGTCCCGGCTGTCATTTGAAGATCTTTGATAGTCGTTACGAGTAGTCAGAAGCTTGTTTTTTTTTTTCTGTATATTTTATGGCCTGGTTGCTAGGACCTTTTAGCCACGTCAATGAGTTTTTAATGTTCTTTAGTATGCATTAGAATGCAGATGTAACATATTCTAATGCTTTTTGGAGTATTTAGCAGCAAATTGTATCGAGTCAGGCTTTCCAGTAAGCTTTGCGGAGGTAGTCAATACTACAATAAAATTCTCCGCTTCACTATCCCGAGATCACTTCTATTAATGATTTCCACATATTGTCCATTTGCGTAGGCAATTGAGACACAAAACTACACCAATTATATATCACAATAACCACTAGGATTCAATCTGCAAATAATATTAACAGCCGCTGAACTTCACCCGAAATAATCTCGCCAAAAACTCTCAGAAGCTTGAGATCTGACACCAGTGTTGCCAAGGGTTATCGTGTTACCCAGTTACTGGGTTGTGGAGGTCAGATAGGCAGTCGCTCCATGTAAAACACTGGTACTCAGCTGAATCCGGTTAGACTGGAAGCCGACCCCAACATAGTTGGGAAAAGGCTAGGCAGATTGATTGACTTATATATTTTTAAATTTCTCGGTAAATTTCTTATTTTAAATTTTTGTTTGACAGTCGCAATCGAAAGTGGAAGCTTTTGTTCATTCGGACCCGGAGAAGACTTTTGAGGAATATTGCGAGGAGGCAGTGAAGTATGTTGACTTAGCACGGGAGATCCCTTCGAAACTTGAGGGGACCATCGTCATCGGCATGTTTCAAATGCAGCGGGGTGAACTCATCACCGCACTGCGTGGGGCTGCGACTAGGATGGCTAACACGCTGTTGAGGAGAATGACTGATGATTATCAAGTGATGATTAAAGCGTTAGCATAAAAATATCAAGTTAATTATATACTTATCTAATTCTAATTTTGTTTTGGAGATTAAACTTGAATTTTTTCATAGAATTTACGAGGAGTATGCCACAATAGCGAACACGTTGTTAACTCCTCCAGCGGACACGGCGGCCCTCATGGTGCTGATAGATTACGTCAAGAAGGTGGAGGACGAGATCCTGGCCGAGATGGAGGACAAGCTGCGCAACGTCATGCGTTACATTGTCTTCTTGGGAGACTACACGAACTTCACGCCGTTAGAGCTGAAGTCTAACAACCAGACCTTCCACTGGTAAGGCAACTTTGATGTGGGAGATACACGTACATACATTATAACCGTGCTTATGATTTTACAAACTTTTTCGCCCATGTATCCTAGGTAGCGAAGTTTTAGGTCGAAACTTGGGCGAAAAAGGTATTCGAACTTTCAGTACTTACGTGAAAGTGCCTGTTCGTACGGTTTTATCAGTTACTTAATTCGATATTTTATGTTTTAAGGAGATTATAAGTGCCTTAAGCAAATGCACAATACCTACTAAATACTTTGCTATTGCTTGATTAAATCAATAGCAATGATGACGGGGTACGAAACAGGAAATTTTATTTAGTCCGCCGGTTAAATTATCAAAAAATATTGGACACGTATTTTTTATTTATTATTAATAGGCTCGCGTTTGACCACTATCTCACCTGATGGTAAGCGATGATGTGGTCGACGGTGAAGCAGACTTGCCTAGAAGTAACCTATTCACTCTTGACTTAAAAACTCCCAGGTTGTAGCTATCAGGAAATACAGACTCCGGCAGGGAATTCCACTCCTTGGTTGTACACACAATAAGAGTATTCCCAAAAGGCAGGTGCGTATGGGTAGGATGTCCACTATATAACGACGACGCATCGACGTTTGTCTTGTAGTCCGATGGTGGAACGGGCTAGGGGGAATCAAATTGTGTAGTTCCGACGCACACTCCCCGAAATGTAACCGATAAAAAACCGACAGGCTGGCAACCCGGCCAGAGCCTTGAACATCTTCATTCTCGGCAAGAAGATGTTCCTTGGAGCCTTGATTCGACCAGTTTCTCATTGCCAATGAGCCTCTTGGCCCGTTTTTCTATCGACTCAAGTACATCAAGCTGGTATTTGGCAGATCCGTCCCAAAGATGAGAACAGTACTCCATGCATGATCGAACATGTGCTTGATACAAGTTAAGCAGCTGTTCTGGCGTGAAGTACCGTCTCACCTTCGCAAGGATACCCAACTTTTTGGCGGCCAGCTGAGCCTTTGCCTCTATGTATGGACCAAAATTGAGGGTCGATGTCAACGTAATATCAATTTTATTCAAATCAATAAAAAATCACCAAGATAAAGCGTATCAAAGTTCGGGAGTGTAGGCGTCACTCCTATGTAAAAAGTGTACCTAGGCATGACGTCATGCGATATTTTATCGCTCTGTATCGTCATCATTTTTTTAGTATATTCTCAGGTATGCTCGTATGCCGGGTATAATCGATGAGTCGAAGAACATTTGCGATCAGAAGAAGGAAGAATACCAAGAATTACTAAAGGTAACAATTCATATTTACTGCTGATTTTAGACATACCCATGTCCATAGAATTAGAAGTTATTAACTGAATTGTAAAACGTTATTTGTAGGTTCGCATTTCCAAGTTCATTGATGATTTGGATATTTATGAAATGCAATGTAATGAAGTTCAATATTGGGGAGATATCAATGAATTACCGAAATACGTCTCGCGGGCACGGCATTTGGATAACAAGTAAGTTATCGATCAACTTTTTTTTAGGGAAACAACACATATATTTCTGTTAATTTTTATAATTCTTGTATAGTTTGTCCAGTTCGTCCAGGAGGAGCTCGTGTCTAAATAATAACAGCCGCACTGGTCGATCTTCAAGGTTAAGCAACGCTTGACGAGGTCGGTCCGTGGATGGGTGACCATTTCCTCCGTGCCTCGGAAAGCACGCTAAGCCGTTGGTCCCGGCTGTCATTTGAAGTTCTTTGACAGTCGTTACGGTTAGTTAGAAGCCTGGGATATGACACCAGTCTTGCCAAGGGGTGCCGTGTTACCCAGTTACTGGGTTGTGGAGGTCAGATAGGCAGTCGCTCCATGTAAAACACTGGTACTGAGCTGGTAAGACTGGAAGCCGACCCCAATATCGTTGGGAAAAGGCTAGGCAGATATATACATATAGTTTGTCCAGTTGTCACGATTTATGTGCTGCTTTTGTGGAATAAGGATATATTTATATAGTGTCACGCGTTGCCGCGATATATATCTTAAATCCTACTCCTTGTAGGAACCTACTAGGCGTGATAAGTAGTTCGTTCGGTTGACGCTCGTGGTTAAAGTTAGTATTCATTCTTAAGGTGATATATACGCCCCAATGTAACGCAGTACTGGCCGTGCGCCCGCTCGATGCCCAAATATCAAAATTGAATCTCCTTTTGAACAGTTTTGTTTGCAAAATATTATTTGATTTACATATGTTATGTTAGGTAAAAAGAAATTCCAGCCATCAATTTTTCTGTATAAAATTATTTTTAAACAGCCAAGTCGTTTTGGAGGAGTTTCCAAAGTTGCAAAAAAATATCGTGTTGTTAATTATTTTTTTAAAGCAAAACTATTAGTTACACGAAAAATCCTTGTGTTCAAAATTATGTACATGAATCAATAATAAATATATATTTTTTGCAAACCTTTTAACCTAGCCGTTACTGAGGAGTATGCTTTAGAAAGTTACCGTTTTACGGCACTAAAGCGCATGTAGGCCCTTAACTGCTTTTCCAGGATTTCAGATTTAGCTGTCGTGTCGAACAAAGATTTTATGATTGCATTAGGATTTTAGCTCTGTTAACGGTATTGGTAATTGAAAGCAATCATAATTTGTTTTCTTATTCCTGTGTGCAGATTATCAAATGCTCTCACCAAGATAGACCAGTTTAACGAAGAAGAATCTTCGTTTGGATGGGATTTATCACAGTATCCCAAGAGGAAGGCTGTATACGATAAATTAGTTCCCTTTAAGAAATTGTTCGATGCAGGATATGACTTCCTCGAGAAATATAACACCTGGATGAGTACTAAAGCAAGTATATTTACAATCTAATTCTTTTAGGTCTAAGTAATTGTACCTACCTGTATTGGGTAGTGTGTGCCGGTCGTGTCGGTTTGCCGTACCATCGGAGTATGAGAGTGATGGAAGAGAGAGTACTTGTGCACATATTTGTGCTCTATAATATCGCCCGCACCGATGGCTAGTATCCGTTGAGATTGGTCGCCGTGGCCGAAATCGGCCAGGATTTATAGTGAATTAAGACTGCGACAGTCGCCAACGACCTTGAGGGAACAAAACACGTATTCGTTTTACACCCGCGCGATCCAAAATTCTGTATTTTTTTGTACTTTCCATATTATTCTATGTCTTTAAAAAAAGTCTTAAATCGAAATTTGGGTAGTTAAATTGTCTTTGAGATGGTGATTATTTCATTAAAATACGCCCGGCGGTTTTGGTGCGTTTGTCGTTTTTTTGTCCATATTAGTCATAACTTTAAAATTTAATTACACTATGTTATACGAATAAAACTCAAAATTTCTAAGATCACATATTAAGAAAATGGTCTAATGTAACATATATTTTTGCAAAAAAATACGAGTAGCCGTTTAGACGTGATTCTCATTTTAAAATCATCTACTAAAGGCCTTAAAAATTAATGAAGTAAGACTTGACTAAATGAGAGGTTTGATAACAGTAGCAGAAAAGTTGAAATGAAAATGTTGGTCTTGTTATGTGGACTAAGATGAGTCGAAACATGTTTGATTATAACAGTCCTCATAGTCTTGCCCTTATTTTACCTGAAATACCCACTGACTGAAATTAAAACGATTGATAGCCCCAAGGACATATAATAGGCAAAATAGTGAATTTTCATTCTTATTTTAAATTCACTTCAAATAAATGAGTATATTGTAGGTGGGCAGTTTTGATCCAGAAGATATAGAAGGTGACGTCACCTATTACTACAAAATTGTATACAAATTGGAGAAGTCATTCGCGGAGGTCCCGGAGACTCATCGCCTCGCTACTTCTGTGAGGTAGTTGTGTTATTATTTATACTCGATTATGGCAAACTCAAAAGGAAGTATTATGATTTTTACAAGCTTGTATTTAGTTTCACCTGTTCCCGTGTTTGTGTGTAAACAAAGATTGCATGTTAAATTTGACCCACTTTCCGCAGGCTAATTACGTAAGAAACTGCAATCGGCAATCATCGCGCGATCAAAGGCTTTGACATAAAAGTCGGAATTACCTACAGTGTAGGTATGGTAGGTCCTACCTAAAATCTTTTGATAAACGATCGCCGTGTGTCAAATGCACAAAACTGCCAAAAACTCTAAAAATCTGTATTGAAGAGAAATAATTGCGCAAAAATCGCTATCGTTTTGCTCTTTTAGCGTAATAAGCCTGTCGGTGTTTGCTTGAGCTGAAATTAGGCACATACGTTTGTTTCTGCTGGTACAATATTTTTTTTAAATATTAAAAAGTGTTTGATGAAAATATTAGTCTTTTACGAATTTTGAAACAAGACTGAACCACTTTCAGAGAAAAAATGGACGAGTTCAAGGGTCATATGCCAATTATACAGACGCTTGGAAACCCTGGAATGAAGCTGCGTCATTGGGAGAAGATCTCAGAAATCGTTGGATTCCCCATTGTCGTGGACGACGAACTGTCTTTAGAGAAAGTGATCGATTTCAACCTGGGCGATTACATTGAAAAGTTCGAGAGTATCTCGGAGGCCGCCACTAAAGAGAACAACCTCGAGAGGGCACTAGACAAGATGATGAAGGAATGGGCCGAGCTCATATTCGAAATTCTCGCTTACAAGTAAGCTTTAGATTAGGATATTGTCTCATTCTTATCATAAATTGTACAATGTTTTATTACCAATGTGAATATATCGTAACCGGTATGCAATTATAAATTTCGCAATTTTCAGGGATACTGGAACTTACATCCTGTCAAGTGTCGACGAAATTCAGTTGCTATTAGATGACCACATTGTTAAGACTCAGACTATGAAGAATTCGCCATATATAAAACCATTTGAGGAAACTATTCAGTACGTTTTCTTATTTCGTTTTCTTATCTTTCAATTTCGTTGTATTATGTTCCAATGTGAGTTAATAAGAAGTACAAACATTTATTTATTTAGACTTAATGTCTGAGGGCGGTTACGCGCTGCATCCGATCTTTATCCGAATCCGAGTTCCATCCGAATTGGAAATGTACTAAGTTCGGATACATTGCGTAACCGCCCCTACAAGAAGTACTACGGCTAATTCGGTCCGACATTTCTCTGATTCGGATCGGATGCAGTGCGTAACCGACCTTAGGCTTTCTCTACCAGTCAACGAAGGGTGGTGAAGAGATAATATGGCAGGTGCATTGTTTAATAATAAAAATAGTTATTAACATACTAAAATAGGTAAAATACACGTACATATATATTGAGTATAATAAAACACTTATATTAATATATACATTTATAAAGTAGCAGAAAAAAATAAAGTGAGATAACTTTGCTTAGTTGTTTTGAAAATAAAGCAGCAATTTCCGCTGGAATGCATACCTACTGTCCATCCAGATCTCGAGAGGAAGCGTGTTCCAGAGAAGAATGGACTGAATATGAAAGGAAGAGTGAACAAAATCAGTAGTATGAGAAGGACGTAGTAAGAGGAGATTAAGAATGCATGTGAAGGACATAGCTATTGAAAGTTAGACATAAGATAGAAAGGAGCGGTGGGCGAATTGAGCAGGGAGAAAAGTGTGGTGAAAGCGTGTAAACATCTCTTGTGGCGAATGGGCAGCAATTTTAACTCAGACCTGTAGTTCGACGCATGGTCATATTTTCTGAGGTTAAATATAAATCTGAAACAATTGTTCAAGACCCTATCGAGGTTATCCAGCAAGACCGCGTTCTAGTCATCGACTCGTCAGCACAGTCGACCACCGGGAAAATTAAAACCTGCACAAGCATTGTCTTCGTCTTTACACGCAAAAACCTCCGCAAACGATACAAGGATCGCAAACTACCGTTGCCTCTCTGACTGACACTGGACACCTGACTTTGCCCATTGAAACATAGGCATAATCAGCCTATTAATCGCAGTTCTGCGAAACAGGGCTGCTCTCTATGCGAGAGAGTGGGATGTAGGATGTATGATGACGAGTTGGTGGATATAACATGTCTTCGAATTTTTTGCTTTAGGACATCGTACTAACTAACAATATTATATTTTGATAACACGAATGTTTTGTTATTATCATTTCTTCTTCTTCAGTGACTGGGAGGGCAAGTTGATTCTCCTACAAGAGATTTTAGACGAGTGGTTGAAGGTTCAAGCTACCTGGATGTACTTGGAGCCTATCTTCTCGTCGCCCGATATCCAGCAGCAGATCCCAGAAGAAGGACGACGGTTCAGCGCTGTTGATAAGGCATGATCAAATACTTATTTATCAAATAGCTGTACATCACAGTGCAAGTTTTGAAGTTGGAATTTACCTATATCAACTCAGCACATATTGTAGCTTTCTAAATCATTACAGTATTGCTTTTCGTCTAACTACTGCTTTATCACTACATCCTCGATTCATGTTTATAGCTTATTTTAGGCACCAGCTTCACACCCCCTTATAACCCCTAAAAAAATCCCCTACAGATGTGGCGCGAGATAATGAAGGTCGCGTTCGCAGAGCCGAGAGTACTTGATGTAATCCAGATAGAGAAGATGCTGGACCGACTGAAGAAGTCCAACAACTTGTTGGAGATGGTTCAACGTGGCTTGAACGCGTACCTGGAGAAGAAGCGTCTATACTTCCCTCGCTTCTTCTTCCTCTCCAACGACGAACTGCTTGAAATCCTGTCCGAAACCAAGGATCCTACGCGGTGGGTGTTTGCTGATTTATTTCTTTAACACCATACTGTTGCTTCCTTGTCAATAGTACAAAAAATACGAACGCGCTGTCTTTAAACTAAATACTTGTCGGCCAGATCGATATTTTTTGGCATTGTTCTATTATATTTTTAGGATATTATATTAATGGGATTAGGAGCTCGCGGCTAAGTAATAACAGCCGCACGGGTCGATCTGCAAGGTTAAGCAATGCTTGACGAGGTCGGTCCGTGGATGGGTGACCATTTCAACATAGCGAGTTTCCTCCGTGCCTCGGAAAGCACGTTAAGCCGTTGGTCCCGGCTGTCATTTCAAGATCTTTGACAGTCGTTACGGGTAGTCAGATGCCTTAGATCTGATACCAGTCTTGCCAAGGGGTACCGTGTTACCCAGTTACTGGGTTGTGGAGGTCAGATAGGCAGTCGCTTCATGTAAAACACTGGTACTGAGCTGAATCCGGTAACACTGGAAACCGACCCCAATATCGTTGGGAAAAGGCTAAGAAGATTGATTGTTCTACTATATTAATTACTAGCTTCTGCCAGCGGCTTCGCCCGCATGTATTATATATATAAACCTTCCTCTTGAATCACTCTATTAAAAAAACCACATCAAAATCCGTTGCGTAGTTTTAAAGATCTAAGCATACATAGGGACAGAAAGCTGGAGGCGTTGTTTTATACTATGTAAGGGTAAGCCCAATCTAAAGATACGAACAGTCTAAATATTCCTTCTTAAATTCTCTGTTTCCTGTTCAACAGTGTACAACCTCACCTCAAGAAATGTTTCGAAGGTATGGCGCGGCTGACGTTCACTAGCGAGATGGTAGTGACACACATGAGGTCCTCAGAAGGGGAGGTTGTGTTGCTCACTATGACTATCAATACTGCAGCCGCGAGGGGACAGGTGACATAGTGTTCTTCATTTAAGTGCTTTTAATTGTCTGTGATGGTCGGTTAATAATCTGATTGTCAAGTGATTACGGTATGAAAAGCGTGAGAGAGACTTAGATAAAGTATCTATAGATCGAGCCATAGCGTGACGGCAAATGAAACAACAATATAGTTACACATTATAATAATACAGTTTATTACCATGCTACACTAGCAATTTTTGTTGGGTATTAATCAAAATAAGCTACAGCGTGGTAAAGAAAGGTTTTCTAAACTAAAATCATTGAAACTCTCTGTAAAACATCATTATTGATCATAATATAGTGTTTTGTGACCAAAGGAAAGTATAATTTCGTCTACTTACGATTGAAATGTTATTACAACAAGTTTTTGCTCACTTGAACTTTTACAGTCTAGAACACTACAACCCGCCATCGCACTGACACTAATTATCTCTAAATAATCCAATTTCCTGTTATACCACGTAATCACAGAAAATCTAACACCACAGAGTTTGTCAAAACCTGTCATGAGAATAGATCTTGCCAAACAACAAAAGCCGGCCATGGAGACAAAGACAAAAAAAAAATGTCTTTATTATTAACACGGGGCTGCCAATTAGCGATCTCGCTCTATCAATAAAGCTATTTTTTTGGCTGTATCTATAGGTACTATACCTAAGGAGAGAGACAAAGCGACCGTGCGACCGGCCAGTTCTCTATTTTTCTAGAATTCTGATTGGTCCACGTCACCTTCGATACTACTTACTACGACAGAAAAGAGACAGGTAGATACTGGACGGACGTTATATTTGTCTCCTTCTACAGATTAGTCGACTTTGGGACGGTAGTGCTCTGTCCAGTTATCTATGTCCATCGTTAATATTTAATTAATAGTTATTTTCGTTTTAGGTTGAGAAATGGCTACTGGAATTGGAAAAGGCGATGAAAGCATCTGTTCATAATGTAGTCGCTCAATCATACGATGATTATCTGAGCCGGCAACGAGATGAGTGGGTGCTGATCTGGCCTGGCCAAACTGTGAGTATCATGTAATTGTTTATCTACACTCACAACGTGATGCACCAAATATGAATTCAAAAAATATTGTATAAACACGTACTTTATATTCGTGGATAGGTATAATTTTAATAAATAACCATTACAGTCCAACATTTTCCTTCGATTTTCAATTGATCGATTTAAATTGTCCGCCATACCACATATATTTTCCGTTTCGACTTTTGGTTTATTTCAACTGTATGAGTGTAGATAAAGTAGTGTATGCAACGGCATATAATTAGGTATTAAAACACTCGCGCGATATTATTATCACATTCGGCTTCGCTTCATGTAATAAACCAATGCTCGTGTTTTAATTATATGACCTACATAAACTACTATGTGGGCGAAAGATTGCAGCTCGGAACGCACGAAGCTTGCATACATAAGATGCACTCTAATGAAATTACAAGTAGTTTATTTAAGGTCTACATACAGGGTGTCCCAGAAATCGACGTCAAGCCGTAAATGGGTGATAGACCAAGTTATAACAGTTCTCAGAAAAATACGAAAAAAAATCTATCTCATGTTTTTAAAAATTTATGGTCACTTTAAAAATTTACTAAAAAAATCAATCCCTGTAATGGTTCTTTAACTCCAATTGCTACAAATCCCATAATTTATCTAATTTTTTTATTATTATGTAATCTTGAATAATGCTTGTGTAGATTTTTGCCTAAAATTTAAAGCCAACTCCTCCTACTTAGAAGAAAATTAAACTTTTTCAAAACCAAATTATTCAAATTTACTGTTTCGCCCAACTTTAACTGACTGTACTGAAAAAAAAATGTACTACGCTAGTTTGGCAAGTAACATGAAAAATTGGCGCATTTAATAAGGATTCAAAAATGGTGTAACACTTGCTAGATTACGTTTTCAATAATTGGTCAAATTTTTTTTTGTAAATAGTATCGGTTTTTACCCAAAATGTCCATACTTCCTTAAAATGACTTTAGCTTACCTAAAGCTTTGCTAAACTCCGTTTCTAATTCGATAGAGACGGAGAGAGTCATTTTACGAAGTGTGAGCGAGACAGAGAGTGACGCCACCTTTATCAGTGACACAACCTTTATCATGAAACGGAGATACAATTTACTCTGGACTGTTGCTGATCCTGTGATTGTGTAGTACTACCATGGCTGTGTACACTGCATTGGAATATGCGAACATGCACCTCGTTTATGGGGAATGCAGATGCAATGCCAATGCAGCCGCTAGACTTTATCGTGAGAGGTACCCGAACAATCGTCACCCAGATCATCGAGTTTTTATTAATGTGCACCGTTCACTATCAGAGGGACGATTCCCTAACCAAGTACATGGTGAAGGAATACATCGTAATCCGTACGAAGACGTCGTAGTACAAGCAGTCCAAGAAGACCCAAGTGCTTCTGTACGTGGAATCGAAACAAGCACAGGTGTATCTAAGAGTACCGCCCACCGAATCTTAAAAAATAACGAGTTCCATCCGTATCATGTACAGCGAGTACAATCATTACTACCACGGGATTACGCTCCCAGAGTTGCGTTTTGCCAAAGGATCAGCAACAGTCCAGAGTAAATTGTATCTCCGTTTCATGATAAAGGTTGTGTCACTGATAAAGGTGGCGTCACTCTCTGTCTCGCTCACACTTCGTAAAATGACTCTCTCCGTCTCTATCGAATTAGAAACGGAGTTTAGCAAAGCTTTAGGTAAGCTAAAGTCATTTTAAGGAAGTATGGACATTTTGGGTAAAAACCGATACTATTTACAAAAAAAAATTTGACTAATTATTGAAAACGTAATCTAGCAAGTGTTACACCATTTTTGAATCCTTATTAAATGCGCCAATTTTTCATGTTACTTGCCAAACTAGCGTAGTACATTTTCTTTTCAGTACAGTCAGTTAAAGTTGGGCGAAACAGTAAATTTGAATAATTTGGTTTTGAAAAAGTTTAATTTTCTTCTAAGTAGGAGGAGTTGGCTTTAAATTTTAGGCAAAAATCTACACAAGCATTATTCAAGATTACATAGTAATAAAAAAAATTGATAAATTATGGGATTTGTAGCAATTGGAGTTAAAGAACCATTACAGGGATTGATTTTTTTAGTAAATTTTTAAAGTGACCATAAATTTTTAAAAACATGAGGTAGATTTTTTTTCGTATTTTTCTGAGAACTGTTATAACTTGGTCTATCACCCATTTACGGCTTGACGTCGATTTCTGGGACACCCTGTATATGAAATACCATGTAAAGAAAATAAACGATAATTTATTGTTTTAAAGATATATACCCACGGAGAAATCTAATAATGCATAACTTTAGATGCGGTAAAGAGAGGAGGAGCTCGTGGCTAAATAATAACAGCCGCACGGGTCGATCTTCAAGGTTAAGCAAGGTCTTGCCGAGGTCGGTCCGTGGATGGGTGACCATTTCAACATACCGAGTTTCCCCCGTGCCTCGGAAAGCACGTTAAGCTGTTGGTCCCGGCTGTCATTTGAAGATCTTTGACAGTCGTTACGAGTAGTCAGAAGCTTGAGATCTGACACCAGTCTAGCCAAGGGGTACCGCTGTTACCCAGTTACTGGGTTGTGGAGGTCAGATAGGCAGTCACTCCATGTAAAACACTGGTACTCAGCTGAATCCGGTTAGATAGATTGGAAGCCGACCCCAACATATTTGGTAAAAGGCTAGGCAGATCGATTGTTAGTCTGTGGCGATTTATAATCTCTACTTGCGCTTTAGTTTACATTTCGTTATTAAAAGTGATTCTATTTAGACCATTGTAAATAAAATCATTTATGTATAGGTTCAATGTATAGCGATGACCTTCTGGACGTTAGAAGTAACAGAAGCCATTCACACCAGCATCCCTGCTATGCGAACGTACTGGGAGAAGTGTAATTTCCAAATATCGAAGATTGTTGACTTGGTGCGTGGTCACCTCAATTTGCAGAACAGGATCACACTCGGTAAATAATAAACTACTGTACATATTAATTTTATTATTACACAATAGGAAGAAACAGGTGACTAGCCATATTGTGTCCAGAAAACCAAATGAGCCAGGCGTGATTGTTGTGGTCAAAGAAAGCTCCGGGTACGACTGGGCACGCTACAATTGCGGCGATAATGCCCCTCTTTGTGGAGTGGCTTGAGAGGCGCCACGGCGTCCTGACCTTCCGCCTGACGCAGGTCCTCACTGGATAAGGCGGGAGGAAACGCCCGAGTGTTTATTGTGTAGATCGCCCGGAGGACGCGGTGGAGCATACGGTGGAGGTCGGCCCTGCTTGGGTGGAGCATCGCCGTGTCCTCGTGGAGGCGACCAGCGGTGGCGACCTCTCGCATCCGGCCCTGGTTCAGGCCATGGTACGGAGCGAGAGGGCATGAGAAGCTGTCACATCCTTCTGCGAAGCAGTAATGCTCGCGAAGTAGGAGGCTGAACGAGTGAGGAAGACGCATCGGAGACGCCCTCACGCCCCTAGCCTCCGCAGGAGACGCCCTGGGCGTCGGGAGTCGCAAGCCGATTCCCGGCCACCGTAGGCGCGGGCTTGCGTACGGCGAGTAAAGGGTAGCTCGCCGTCCTATAAGTACCAGGCCCGAGTCGACGGCGCGTTGTGTTCCACGCGCGCCTCAAAGAGATGTCAGCAAAACTGACGGGGTCCGCTAGGGCCGATGCCTGTCTGGGTCGCGGATAAATTTGAAAAAGAGTTACCGCGGCCCTGGCTTAAGCAACTGAAAGAACACGGGAAGGTTTTAGTCAGTAAAAGTCTGACACGCCCTCTCGCCTGTGAGGTGGCGGGCGGAACATTCCATTGGATGATAATTATAAAACAAAAAAAATAAAAATGTGTGGGTTACGACAAACAGTGCATTCACGTCGAAAGCGAGGAGTTGACGCTGCAAACGCTTGCGAACGCAAACCAGCGCAGGATGTCAGCTTAGAGCTCGCTGCTCGGCAATTTTAATCATTTTTGTCGAAAAGGTTAGAACAAGCATTGACAAGTGCTGCAGTGTCTAAAATTTTAATAAGTTGTCGGTGGTGCGCGCTGGGAGACCTGCGCCGGCTGCCTTTTTATGTTTTCGGGGAGAAACTTTCAAGGTTTTTACTTTAAAAGACTCCAGGGGAGTGACCATACGCTCTTTGAGTAAGGTTATTTTGAGTGTGTGTAAGAAACACATATATGTATACTTATGACTTGTATACATCTGCCCCTTAGGCCCAGTTTGCAATTGCTGTGGCTCTCACACAAATTTGATATTTTCGTCACCAAGTGAAATAGATATTGCAGTACATGTATTTGTTATAATTTCAGGAGCGTTGGTGGTGTTAGACGTCCACGCAAGAGATGTACTCATGCTGCTTATAGACTTTAAAGTGACGCAAGACAACGACTTCAACTGGCTCTCTCAGATACGTTACTATTGGGAGGTAATTCAAACCTTTTTATGGACAAAACTACTTATAAATAAAAAAGTTAATAAAATCAAAAAACCCGTCTGCAAAGATGTACCTAAACAAGAAGAAAATCATGCTGTGCAGTCGGAGGATACATATTCGCGAGCTGGTTGACCAAAACTATAAATATCCTTCGACTGCACAGCATGATTTTCTTCTTGTTTACATCTTTGCAGTCGGGTTTTTCGATTTGATTAACATTTTAGTTATACTTTTTTTTTCAAATGACTTTTAAACATATAAGTGGTATATATTTTTGTAACCACTTCTAAAACCCCTAATTTGGATACCTCACTCGATGGTATTCGAAGAAAAAAAATTGCCTACCCCTACAATACAATATGGCGCCCAAAATCCGCCATGTTCTTTTTTATAAATGGCACTGGGCACAACACTTGGGCGATCTAACGATGTACTAATTATAAAAATCCGTCAAGTGGTTTGAAAGATACGAGGTAATAAAGAATATTACAAACATACATACATACAAGCAAAAACATAACCCTTTCCTTGCAGCCGGGTAATAATTATGGTACCTTAAGTCACCGCATATTTCGAGATTATAAATTATCGATATAGTATTTTGAAGAGATCATTTCAAATACAATAAATCCCATCCAATTTCGATAGTTTGAATTATACCCGTGCTTTATTGAGAAGAAAGTGTGTACAATATCACGCGATTTATTATAAACTACAAATAAAAGCGGCGTGGCTACAGTTGCGCCAAGCTTATCACGTTCGTTGCCAAGGACTCGACTCGCGCGATACAGAACGGCTTTTTAATTGTTTCAGTAAGCAACGAACGTGTTAAAGTTACCGACGACGTATACTCCATAAAAGATAGCTTGATCTCTGCGACAGCTGTCAGTATCAATACAGTAACAATAGCGCTTGACAGGCTAACAATAACGTATACGTCAGTTTGACATATGTCGCAGAGATCAAGCTATCTTTTATGAAGTACAGTTATGTATCTTTTACTTTTTTGAAGTATAGTTTAGTTTACTTAGATGATTCTAATTGTTACAGAGTTTAATAAGGGGGCTAGTGTTTGCAATCATTGGATAATAATATTAACAAGTAGATTAGGAGTAAGCGTCACTTTTACCTGTACTTCAATTCTTTAGCCCGTTTTTATGGTTCCATAGTCAACAAGGAACCCTTATAGTTTCGTCATGTCCGTCTGTCTGTCCATCCGCAGCTCGGATCATAGACTCTTAGTACTAGACAGCTATAATTAAGCATATTAATCACGTCGACAAAGTGGTAAAATAAAATCATGAAAATATTTTCTTTTCCTGTACACGTAAATTGAGGAAATTTTGTTTTTCGTCTATCCCATGGTGGGGGTATCGCTGGATAGGCCATTAAAAAAATTACGGGTCTGTGTAAACCATCTTGCCATTCAGGAATCCGTTTGCGTAAGAGTAAGCTTTAAATTCAAAATTTTTGTTAGTCAGGTGTCCCCCTGCCAGCTAAATGGTTGCTTTTGGATATGTGATTTTTACGATTGTAATAATTATATATAACGAAATTAAAAGGAAAACTATCACAGCTAAGAAGGTTTTACAGTTTTACGAGTAATAGTCGACCAATTTGGCTAAACACATTATTGTCCCGCATTTTACCACGATTGTTAGATTATCTATAGAGCAAGGCGTTTTTCCTAGTGTTTTTAAAAGGGCCCTCATTACTCCGGTCTACAAGGATGGGGCTCGAGACAGTATCACAAACTGCAGACCAATTTCTGTGCTGCCAGCGCTCTCTAAATTACTGGCAAAAGTATTAAATAACCAGTTTATAAAGTTTTAGAGCATAATCACATATATCTGACTCTCAGTTTGGTTTTAGGGTAGAGAAAAGTACAGATGGTGTCGTTGGGTCATTAGTGGATTACGTCTTAGGTTGTCTAGACAATAAACAAAAGTGTTTCGGAGTATTTATTGATCTGGCCAAGGCTTTTGACACTGTTTCGATCTCTGCTCTTGTTGACAAGCTGGAAAGGTGTGGTATAAGGGGAATGGTGCTACTAATTTACAAAGATTTACTTACTGGTCGATTGCAAAAGGTTTGGGTGGGCAGTGCCATTAGCTCAGATATCACAGTCACTTACGGAGTCTCACAGGGCAGCATTCTTGGTCCCAGTCTCTTCCTGATTTATATAAACGACTTATGTCAAATGACACTCTATAAAAGCAAAATATTTACCTACGCAGATGAGCCTTGGTATTTCGGGGAGAGACTTGGGATGAAGTCCAACAAAATGCGGAAATAAGGCTCCATAAAGCCAGCTCGTGGCTGAGGCACAACTTGCTGACCCTTAATATATCTAAAACCTCATATGTACAGTTCACTAATGCTCGTGTATAACAGCCAAATATAACTGTTCGGATCCACACATGTGAAACACCGTTTACCCAACAGTGCTCGTGTATAACTTTGAGTAACACTAACACTGTAAGATATCTTGGGGTTCTCTTGGATGAGAGATTAACCTGGCAACCCCATATCGACATGGTCTCGTCAAGAGTTCGGAAACTTACATGGAAAAATCTCAGCGATGTGGGAGACAGTGATCTACTCCGTACAGTCTATCAAGCATTGGCTCAATCAGTTATTGGTTACTGTAAAGAGGCTTGGGGAGGTGCATGCAAAACGTACTTTTTACGCCTAGAAAGAGCTCAACGGTCCTTGCTGAAGACGATGACATTTAAACCATTCAGATTTCCCACAAAATCTCTGTATGAGCTACGGCATAGCTCTGGTACTCACGGTGTGACAACTGTTTATTCTTCATCTTATAACTAAGCAGCATGAATGTACCCCATATGATACAAAACTTCAAAATAAACGGAAATACCAAATGTCAATGAATCGGGCGGATGTTGAATGCCTATCTTTCTGGTTATGTCTACAACAAAATTAATAGGCTCCTAAACTTTAATCCGCTGTCTTTGCGAAACTGTACATTAAAGGTGCAGAACTGGCTCTTCACTCTTGATTACGATAGTGTGGAGAAAATACTTAATTGTTTAATACATTTTTAATTCAATCAATAATTAAATCAATCTCATTTTTTTTTTGCGTATACACTTACCACCTCATTTACCCGTACCACCATACATAAACATGCACACACATACACACACACACGACTTATTATTGTTGAATTGTATGTTAATCCAAAATTTTATATTATTACTAGCTGACCCGGCAAAACTTTGTTTTGCCATAAAAACACCAAACATTCATCTACCCTACCTAACACTATCTACCCAACTCTACCTACCCTACCCTACCTACCCTACTCTACCTACCCTACCCTACCTACCCTACCTTACCTACCCTACCTACCCTACCCTACCTACCCTACCCTACCTACCCTACCCTACCCTACCCTACCTACCCTACCCTACCTACCCTACCCTACCTACCCTAACCTACCCTACCTACCCTACCTACCCTACCTACCCTACCTACCCTACCTACCCTACCTACCCTACCTACCCTACCTACCCTACCCTACCCTACCTACCCTACCCTACCTACCCTACCCTACCTACCCTACCCTACCTACCCTACCTACCCTACCTACCCTACCTACCCTACCTACCCTACCTACCCTACCTACCCTACCTACCCTACCTACCCTACCTACCCTACCTACCCTACCTACCCTACCTACCCTACCCTACCTACCCCACCCCACCTACCCTACCCTACCTACCCTACCCTACCCTACCTACCCTACCCTACCTACCCTATCTACCCTACATACCCTACCCTACCTACCCTACCCTACCTACCCTACCTACCCTACCTACCCTACCCTACCTACCCTACCCTACCTACCCTACCCTACCTACCCTACCTACCCTACCTACCCTACCCTACCTACCCTACCCTACCTACCCTACCCTACCTACCCTACCCTACCTACCCTACCCTACCTACCCTACCCTACCTACCCTACCTACCCTACCCTACCTACCCTACCCTACCTACCCTACCCTACCTACCCTACCCTACCTACCCAGGTACCAGGTACCCTACATGCAGGCTTACGCAGACGACATAGTGATTTTGGCGGCGGCTGACACGACGATTGAGCTGGAAGACAAGGTCAACGAGGCTCTTTCAGTTGTCGCGGAGTGGGGGAAAAGGAACAAAATGAGGTTTGCACCCCACAAAACCCAGGCACTAGTTTGCACTAAAAAGCTTAAATACGACTTGCCTAGCTTTCACCTATCGGGAGTCCCCATTCAAATCTCCAACCGACTTAAGATACTTGGCTTGACTTTGGACGCGGGCTTGAGCTTCCCGCCCGCACCTAGAGGAGATCTCCAGGAAGACAGCTAACATATTCAAGATGGTGGCGAGGGCAGCACGTGCACAATGGGGATTGAACGCAAGCATCCTGAGGACCATATATATTGGCGTTATAGAGCCAGTGGTAACCTACGCATCGAGCTCTTGGGCACAGATTGCCGGTAAGGCGTACGCCAGAAAAAAGCTTGACTCGGTCACCAGGATGTTTGCGATCAAAATATCAAAAGCCCATAGGACTACGTCGCTTATAGCAGCAGCTGTCCTTGCTAGGATAATACCCCTCGACATGCGAGCAATCGAACACTTGAGGATTTACGAAGTCAAAAGGGGTAAACCTCTGGAAGAGCTCCCGGGTAGAACCCTTGAAAGACGCGCACATCCATCTGAGCTGCCGCATCCCGCTCTCAGGGTGAGGCTGGGGTTCCGGCATATCGATTCGCCCGTAGATCTTTCCAGAATTGGGAACAACTTCCCGCGGCTTTACACGGACGGGAGTAAGATAGAAGGCAAGGTCGGAGCTGCGGTCTCGTGCTGGGGGCGGGACGGGGAGGTAGCAAAACTGAGCCTTAAACTTGGCGACCACTGCTCAGTGTTTCAGGCTGAATTGGTCGCAATAAGTCGAGCCCTTAAGTATGCTGAAGACAGAAGATCACCCATTTCAGCCAATGTTATATCTGACTCAAGGTCGGCACTAGAATCAATTGCGGATCCCAAGACATCCAACAGCATTGCTATCAGGATTCAGCTTAGGATCGCGGAGGCTGTAAGACAGGGCAGGGACATACAACTTTACTGGGTAAAGGCCCACGCAGGCATACCCGGCAATGAGAGGGCGGACGAACTTGCCAAAAATGCGGCACTACATCGTAAGACAAGCCCCGTCTATGACGACTTCCCCTTGTCCTTCGCAAAGCGCTCGATCAGGGAGGCAACGCTGGTCAAATGGCAAGAACGATTCGTGGCGGGCACCCATCAAGGCAGAGGCATACGTCTGTTCTTTGCTGACGTAGTGAGTGCATACAGGATTCTGGGGAAGATAGGTCCTCCCAATAACCTTAAGGCCCAACTGTTTACGGGACATGGTGGTATACGTGAGTACCTCTACAGGTTTAAGCTGGCGGGTGCCCCAGCCTGTGTTTGTGATGACGAGGCGATCGAGTCAGTAAGTCATATATTATTAGACTGCCCCCGATTTATGCGGGCCAAGTATGACTGTGAGCAGAGGCTGGGTCGCCCGTTGGGCAGTATTCAGGAGTTGATGAATGACGACAATGGCCGATCCTGTTTTCTAGCTTTCGCGGAAATAGTCATGACCAAGGCTGCGAAAGCAAATGGGTCGACCCTTGCTTGATTTTAGCTCGCTTTCGCTGTTTTAGGCGCAGTTTGTATAAAAAAAAAATATATATATATATATGAGTTGATGGGGAATGCTAGTATTTCATAGTTATAATGTATTTTAGTGTTGTAGTTCGTAAGTCCAGTAAGTATAAAGTAAGTTATAAGTTGTAACCCATGCCACTGCATTTGTCACAGTTTTTAGTTAATAAAAATAGTTTTAGTTAATTCTAGTCGATCGTTTATTTTAGATAGTTTAAGTTCTTTTTCCAGAGCTAGTTAACATATAGTCCGTAAGTCCAGTAAGATATAATATAGTTTTCAAAATATTTTAAGTTGCTGGCCGTAGTTTATAAGTAGGCAGCATAAAAGGCTGCAATTTCATAATAAATATAAGTGATCAAAAGTTAATTAAGATTTATTTCATAGTATATGTTAAGCCTTATCTTTAGCACTAGTTCTGTTTCAATTAGTTTAAGATGCGTGCAGCGGATGGGAAATATTTCCTGTATTTTATATTGTCGAGTTGTTATTAACTTTTAGTTCTAGTATACATAATAAGTTTTAGTCCTGGAATAGTCAAATAATAAAAAAAAAAAAAAAAAAAAAAAAAGAAAAGAGAAAAAGAAAAAAAAAAAAAAAAAAAAAAAAAAAAAAAAAAAAAAAAACTAACCTGTACTAACACTATTAACCAAACCCAGACTCATTCTTCGGCACATACGCATGAGAGACCTGGCTCGGAAAGTTTTCATGTAAAACCAACCGAGTTAGGTCTTCCATGCAAAATGGGCCCAACCTTAGATTCATAACGTAAAGACTTAAATGCTGAATTGACATCGGCAATAAATTTGGAGGCAGGTGTGGTTTTTAGTCGGTAGGCACCCTAAGTGAGTCCGACACTGCCCAGGCTGGCTCGTTCTGGGCGAGGCAGTTTGGGGCGTCCTAGGAGGATTTTCCACACCTGCCAAAACAAAAAAAAAAAAAAAACAAAAAAAAAAAAAATACCCTACCTACCCTACCCTACCTACCCTACCCTACCTACCCTACCCTACCTACCCTACCCTACCTACCCTACCCTACCTACCCTACCCTACCTACCCTACCCTACCTACCCTACCCTACCTACCCTACCCTACCTACCCTACCCTACTTACCCTATAAACCTCACGGAGCCCGAGACCTTTCCAACGAATGCAAAACCGTGGAAATCGGTTCGTGCGTTCTGGAGTTATAGCGTCAGGTTATTGTGACTGTCAAATAATAACAGACAAATAATTAGCAATAAATTAAAATTGCGACTATAATTTGAGATTTAAACTATCCTATCTCTCAAGTTGGATCGAACTGCACATGGTGTGCGAATTTTATTATAATCGGTTAAGTGGTTTAGGAGTCCATTGAGGACAAACATTGTGACACGAGATTTATATATATTAAGAAAATACTTAATTGTTTAATAAATTTTTAATTCAATCAATAATTAAATCAATCTAATTTTTTTTTTTGCGTAAACACTTATTCAGTCATTTACCCGTACCACCATACATAAACATGTACACACATACACACACACACGACTTATTATTGTTGAATTGTATGTTAATCCAAAATTTTATATTATTACTAGCTGACCCGGCAAACTTTGTTTTGCCATAAAAACACCAAACATTCATCTACCCTACCTACCCTACCTACCCTACCTACCCTACCTACCCTACCTACCCTACCTACCCTACCTACCCTACCTACCTACCCTACCCTACCTACCCTACCTACCCTACCTACCCTACCTACCCTACCTACCCTACCTACCCTACCTACCCTACCTACCCTACCTACCCTACCTACCCTACCTACCCTACCTACCCTACCTACCCTACCTACCCTACCTACCCTACCTACCCTACCTACCCTACCTACCCTACCTACCCTACCTACCCTACCTACCCTACCTACCCTACCTACCCTACCTACCCTACCTACCCTACCTACCCTACCTACCCTACCTACCCTACCTACCCTACCTACCCTACCTACCCTACCTACCCTACCTCCTACCTACCCTACCTACCCTACCTACCCTACCTACCCTACCTACCCTACCTACCCTACCTACCCTACCTACCCTACCTACCCTACCTACCCTACCTACCCTACCTACCCTACCTACCCTACCTACCCTACCTACCCTACCTACCCTACCTACCCTACCTACCCTACCTACCCTACCTACCCTACCTACCCTACCTACCCTACCTACCCTACCTACCCTACCTACCCTACCTACCCTACCTACCCTACCTACCCTACCTACCCTACCTACCCTACCTACCCTACCTACCCTACCTACCCTACCTACCCTACCTACCCTACCTACCCTACCTACCCTACCTACCCTACCTACCCTACCTACCCTACCTACCCTACCTACCCTACCTACCCTACCTACCCTACCTACCCTACCTACCCTACCTACCCTACCTACCCTACCTACCCTACCTACCCTACCTACCCTACCTACCCTACCTACCCTACCTACCCTACCTACCCTACCTACCCTACCTACCCTACCTACCCTACCTACCCTACCTACCCTACCTACCCTACCTACCCTACCTACCCTACCTACCCTACCTACCCTACCTACCCTACCTACCCTACCTACCCTACCTACCCTACCTACCCTACCTACCCTACCTACCCTACCTACCCTACCTACCCTACCTACCCTACCTACCCTACCTACCCTACCTACCCTACCTACCCTACCTACCCTACCTACCCTACCTACCCTACCTACCCTACCTACCCTACCTACCCTACCTACCCTACCTACCCTACCTACCCTACCTACCCTACCCCTACCCTACCTACCCTACCTACCCTACCTACCCTACCTACCCTACCTACCCTACCTACCCTACCTACCCTACCTACCCTACCTACCCTACCTACCCTACCTACCCTACCTACCCTACCTACCCTCTACCCTACCTACCCTACCTACCCTACCTACCCTACCTACCCTACCTACCCTACCTACCCTACCTACCCTACCTACCCTACCTACCCTACCTACCCTACCTACCCTACCTACCCTACCTACCCTACCTACCCTACCTACCCTACCTACCCTACCTACCCTACCTACCCTACCTACCCTACCTACCCTACCTACCCTACCTACCCTACCTACCCTACCTACCCTACCTACCCTACCTACCCTACCTACCCTACCTACCCTACCTACCCTACCTACCCTACCTACCCTACCTACCCTACCTACCCTACCTACCCTACCTACCCTACCTACCCTACCTACCTACTACCTACCTACTACCTACCTTCCATACCCTACCTTCCCTACCTACCCTACCTTCCCTACCTACCCTACCTACCCTACCTACCCTACCTACCCTACCTACCCTACCTACCCTACCTACCCTACCTACCCTACCTACCCTACCTTCCCTACCTACCCTACCTACCCCTCTACCTACCCTTCCTACCCACCTACCCTACCTACCCTACCTACCCTACCTACCCTACCTACCCTACCTACCCTACCTACCCTCCTACCTACCCTACTTACCCTACCTACCCTACCTACCCTACCTACCCTACCCTACTACCCTACCTACCCTACCTACCCTACTACCCTACCTACCCTACCTACCCTACCTACCCTACCTACCCTACCTACCCTACCTACCCTACCTACCCTACCTACCCTACCTACCCTACCTACCCTACCTACCCTACCCCTACCTACCCTACCTACCCTACCTACCCTACCTACCCTACCTACCCTACTACCCTACCTACCCTACCTACCCTACCTACCCTACCTACCCTACCTACCCTACCTACCCTTCCTACCCTACCTACCCTACCTACCCTACCTACCCTACCTACCTACCCACCCTACCTACCTACCTACCCTACCTACCCTACCTACCCTACCTACCCTACCTACCCTACCTACCCTACCTACCCTACCTACCCTACCTACCCTACCTACCCTACCTACCCTACCTACCCTACCTACCCTACCTACCCTACCTACCCTACCTACCCTACCTACCCTACTACCCTACCTACCCTACCTACCCTACCTACCCTACCTACCCTACCTACCCTACCTACCCTACCTACCCTACCTACCCTACCTACCCTACCTACCCTACCTACCCTACCTACCCCTACTACCCTACCTACCCTACCTACCCGTACCTACCCTACCTACCTTCCTACCCTACCT